>CM068378.1:25045571-28043071 GCA_034770075.1 Aralia elata | reverse complement strand
TAACTGCTAACCAGACCCAGCCTGACGGGCAAATTGGCAATTCAGCTTGTTTTTTCTTTTGGATATCTGTTACTCTCTTACTTCCTATTATACATCTCACTTTCCAGTTTTGTTACT
The DNA here is from genome assembly GCA_034770075.1 of Aralia elata. NCBI lineage: Eukaryota > Viridiplantae > Streptophyta > Magnoliopsida > Apiales > Araliaceae > Aralia > Aralia elata. The sequence goes on along the minus strand of CM068378.1, from coordinate 28,042,954 downwards.
CAAAAACATGCTTGCCACTACCAAAAAAGACTCACTATATAATGGTAATTTACTATTATCTCTTATTACTCCAGTAAGAAAACGTTAGAATCTTGCAAATAGATTTTGCATAAAGGTATGCACATTCTGAACTTGGACACGTGCACAAAAAAAATCTTGACTGGAATGGCAAAAGGGAACAAACCTGAGGTGTTTCTTCAGAACGGTTCCATTTCTCTACGCAGCTAATTATCCTGAAACGTAATTACCTTGTCAAAAATTCACAGCAGAAATTTAACTATACTGATCAAAAGCAACAAAATGAAACAAAAATTATATCATTATCTGGACTAAATTCCAAAATTGGACCCTTAAACTTTAACCTTAAAATCAATTTGCACCCTAAACTTTATTTTGAATTAAATGCACCCTAAACTTTGAGTTTCAATATAATTTGCACCCTCCGCACTAAAGTTTAGGGTGCGAATTGTTTTGATGTAGAGAGTGCGGCTAAAAGTTTAGGGTGCATATAATTCAAAATAAAATTTAGGGTGCAAATTAATTTTAAGGTTAAAGTTTAGGGTGAAAATTGGAGATTAGTCCATTATCTGTCAACTGCAATACTGAAAAGTTGAAAGAAGAGGACTTACTTATGGGATGTGTCATTCATGTAGAATATAGGGGGACTTGTATCCAGGCAGACTGCATGGAACTGATTACTGTCTGCACAAGCAAGACGTGCAAAAGATGGAAAATCACGTTTTTCAATGGCGTCTTCCATTTGAATTATGCGTTTTGGTACAACTTCCTGCAACCATTCAAGACAAAAATATTGAATATATATATACATATATATATATATAAAGTCAAATCCAAAACCCAACATTCAACAATAAATATTAGTAAGTAAATATTATGCACATATGCATGAATGAGTCCCCGGAAATTCTTACGTGCTGCTTACAACATAATCTAGCCAAACAACTTAAGACACATGCTTTAGGCCACTGTTAGGATTTTCATATGACTAAAATGTAATCTATTTCGCAATGAGAAACAATTTAAGCAAGAACCTTTGCTCTGTGTTGTATAAGCATACTAGTTTTACAACTATCTTGCATTCCAGTGGTGCTGCTTGTTTCCTTCTGCCGTGCACTTACCTGAAATCAACAGAAGCATTATCAGAATATAAAATTAGAGGGACCCAAAAGAAAGAAAAGGGGGACCAAGGATCAACAGAGGAACATCACAATTTAATCTGAAGAGATAAGAAAGTTAATAAGTTTTACTTTATAATTGCTCAAAAGTTAGAAATACAATTTGCTTGCCCCAGTCTCATGATGTCATGCCAACAAACATTACAAAAGCAATTTTGATTACTGTAACCCATTCATATCGTGATTTATAAGACTATTGTACCAGTCTACGTAGAATGCAGTTACATTGGCCTGATGAAATGCCAGTGAAACAATAAAATGAAAAAAGAAATTTTCCTCGTAGTTAAACTCACCAGAGCTTTAGAAAATGAAACATAGTAAAGATGCATTTGATGAGATAATTATAAACAGTGAAAGCAACCGAGGATCTTGTTTACATAGACAGTTAACGCAATCAAGGAAATAACCTACACAGCAGAAGTAGAACGAAAGAAGAAATTACTTCCTTCGCCTCAATTTGAGTTCATCCTTGGCCTTATATGAAAGACCCGGAATAAGTGTTACAGTTAAAATCAATGTAATTCAATGAAAAATTGGATATTAAGAAAAAGGTGAAGCTTACTGTGCGATCAGATAGATTTACTCTTCAATTTTTATTTTTTTTGGATAAAAGAAATTTTATTAGAATTAGAAAGGGATAGATATAATTTGTTATGATTTTTTTCCTTAAACTACATGTCATGTATTCACCATGACAGTCAATTGGGTCAGAAAGAGTACATAAATGGGTGGGTTGTCAATGGACTTGCTATGTTACACCAGAAACACTAGGTTTAGACAAGATATTTCTACAAAAGGAAAGATACGAACCACAGCAATAACAATAACAAGATCATCCCAGTGCTTCTCATCAGCAAGCTGAACAGCAATGCTGTCGCTTCCATTCTCCTCCTTGAGATGTTAAAAGGAAAACAGTCGTCAGAACAATAACTTGAGAAGATGACTTGCTTCCTTAACAAGAGCCACTAAAAGAACCAGAGACATAATTATAACCTACTTTTCCCATAATCCACTTGACAAATCCACCATATAAACTGCGACAAGCACTGCCTGAACCTCGCCTGTATATGAATAAACAGAAATTGTGATATGTCACGGCCTAACTTTTATTCTTGAATTCTTGATGTATAGAGGAAACTGTATAAATTAAACAAACATACACAGACGAAAGGAAATCAATAATTAAGATATATTAGCACCAAATATATAAAATAAAAACCAGGCTGACATAAACCCCTTGACTCCATGCAAGAGAAACTTAAGCTGTATGGTCAAAAACCCCAGCATATGTGCATAATATGATCAGTCAAATGAAAAAGGAAAGTTGACTCAAGTCGACCAAGCAAAAAGAGCCTCATTAAAGAACACAGGTGAATGTGAAAAAGTACCTAGCAATAGCAGAAAGCTGCCCATTATCCTCATTCAAGTTCATTAGCTTTGCCAGGGCAAAAACTGCACATTAAAACATAAATATTAACCGTAATTCTCCAGAATGGTATATAACAAACCTATAATTATTATTAGAGCAAGCTGCAATGCATGTGACTGCAATGCATTATAAGAATACACAGTACAACCTAAATATAAGTTATAGTACATTCTTATAGCTTATAAGTTATAAAAGAGACTAAGAGAGTGATTTGAATCCCTTGTTGGGTATTTGCAGTTGTGAGAGAAAAATTTCCATGTAATAAAAAGTGAGAAATTGTGGCCCCTAGGGACCCTAACTGCAGTATGTGCAACTTTTTTTCGCTTGGTCGATTGCACTATGTCACATGGGCTGCATTTTATACACAGTTAAATAATTTAAAAGGTAGTACAAGAAGTAGTACAAAATTGATTAATGTGGCCAATAACTTAAACCTAAGTTGAAATGTATAATAATAGTAAGACTACGTGAACAAACTTTAGGTGAAAACTTCCAGGCAACAAATAAATTATTGAAAGACATATTCTGGGCATCAACTAAAAATACTATAAAAATGATACAAAATCAATAACAATATCAGCTGGCTAAAGTGCCCTTCAAAACTCAAAAGTTGTTAATTTTTTGGTGATCTGAAAATCAAATAATAAGTCAAATGAACCAGACACCCGGGCAGCAGGCAAATGATCTCCAAACAGTTAGCCAAATAACCAACGAAAAAATAGAAGATAGCAAAATTAGCAGTTTCATACGAAACTTTAGGTTAACAAATTCATTTATTCTTTACCTCCTTGTTTTACAAATTATCATGATTTAGTTTTAGGAAAACAAAGGAAGGCAAAATTTTTGCAATTTGTTCGTTCAAGCTGATATGAAGGTATAGCTCAGCAGTTTAACATTTACTCTTTTTTTTTCTTTTTCCTTTTTTGGTACTTAGTTTTACAATTACTCATGGAAGTGCAAGGTCGATTCAGGCATGAACAAGTAAAAGAAGGTGGAACTCTAGAAGTAATGCCTAAAGTGTATGCATCACATCTTTTCTTATTTGATTGTATGATTTGGAATATACTCCAGCTGAAAACAGGTAAGGAATATCTTCAATAAACAGGATCAGAGCATCCATAAGCAACTTATAGTCTTGTGTCTCTGGAGGTCAGAGTTAATTTCAGTTATTTCAGTTAACGAAAATTTTTAAATGTTCAGACTGAAGTCCTAAAATTAATTATTACAAGAGGGACAACCATGAAACCCAAAGAAAAATATAACAAAATAAATAAAAATAAACAAGAAAAATTCAGATTACCAAAGCAAGCCAGACCGGCAGCAGAGGAAGCCAAACCAGCAGCGGTAGGGAAATTGTTGTACGAAGCAATGTGAAGATGCAATTTTTCCCAGTCCATTTTTTTGATCTTGATACCCTTCTTCTCATCCTCAAGATCACGTGCGCGAGAGCGAATTTCCTTTAAACAACTTTGAAATCTACCTCCAAGAAGGGATATCTCCTACACTAACCAGCATAGAAACATAAGAAAAAATGACAGGAATCAACACAAACCCACAGAATGAAGAGTTCCATGTCTTACACTTGCATTAATAAGGATTAACAAAAAATAACATCACTCAACTCAGCCTACATAACTTGCAAGATATGACTTTTATTTCATTAATCATCATTCCTCAGTTTTTCTTATTAAAAGAAAACCCTTAACAAATTTTTAGCACGTGGAATTGAACAAATTTCGTATATCAGGATTCCCTCCAACTCGAACACTTCTAGTTTTAAGTTAATTTAGTTGATGTGTATCACAACTCCAGAGAGTAACTTAAATAATTTTGTCATTTTTCAAATTTCTCTATTATCACGTCCCTCTCATCTCCAAGCCTGGCAAAAATTCAACAAAAAGAACCCAAGATACCAAAAACATCCATTATAACCACAAACCAAAAACATCAAGCTTAGTTAAGATCAGCCATAGATCCCTAAAGTCATCTTTCAACTTCTCCTCCACACCTGATTCAGGTCCACTTCATATAAAATCTAAAGTAAACTATACTTAATTATCCTTTTAAGTTGACTATCATCTCTCCGTCTCTCTATATATACACATAAATACAGACACAGAGTGCAACAAAATTCAATTCATAGGAGGAATAAAAGGAACATAAAATTTTGCCAGGAATCAAACGGAAGGAAAATATCAAAAAAATGAAAAATACAGAAAATGGAAAGTTCTGAAAGTTTTACCTTGCCATTGAGCCACATGCGGTCCTGCTCAAAGCTGGGACTCACCGACACAGTAGTAGTTGTACACAAATGATCCGGATCCAGAGTCACACTTATGCTGTCATTGATTGGCAAAATAAGGGTTTCATCCCTCTTTCCCCAGTACTTAATCACAGCAATGTTGGTTGGCGTTTGAGCCGTAACCATCACCACCCATTTCTGCAATTCCTCGGCCATTTCAAACCCAATAACCAGAATCTTGAATTCTCAATCAAATGTATGAATTGCTCTGAGATTCAGTCCCAAAAACTTCGATCTTTCAGCCACCAAATGCAATAAAACTGCAAGAACTTAATGGGAAAGGCTTGATTTGTGAGAGAGAATTGGAATTAGATCTCAAAATTTGGAAGTGAGGTTTAACAAAAAAAAATAAAAAATGGGGTCGATGTAGATGTAGATGTAAATGTAAATGTAAGTAAGGATTTATAGATAATGATGAAGAACCTCCATTGTTGAGTGTGGGCCCACGTCTTTGAATGGTTTTTCAGCCTAAAAGACAATTTTCAGAATCCCAAATGGAGCTTTAAATTAATCCTTTGATTATTGATCTGTGTCAGTTCGTTTGTGACTCCAATATTTTTCATGTGATGATGGAGATCCCATTTGTTTTCAATTTTTCTAGAAAGGATTCCCAACCTATCACTTACCCCCAGAAGCTCCCCCAATTTTGTCCTCTCTTTTGTGCTCTCCTTTGGGCAAATGACAATTAAATATATGTCTGTGCATATATAAAATAGAAAAGAACTAAAAGAAAGGTTTTGTAATATTTTATTTTGTTTTATCACAATTTCATTTCATCATGAAAATTCATCAACTTATAAATTATTTTTCTTATTTTAAAGTTTAAAAAAATATATTTTTATAATTTAATAATTTAAAGATATATTTAAATCTTAGAAAGAACTTGGGGAAAAAGTCAAAAGGAAACTAGTACGAACTTAAAGAAAATATACATTTTACATGTAAATTTGTATTGTGGAGAAAGAGATTTTACCATTAAACTATCACATTTTGTCAATTTAAAATTTGAAGTTAATTTGTAAATTTAGAAAACTGTTATTTTGGAAAGAAAAAAATTTATGTGTATAAATATTTGTGCACAAACATAGAGAAAAATTGGTACCCAATATATGTCCTATACTCCTATCATGTAAATTGTGTATAAGATTTGTTAATTTTCTAAATCATTTTTCTACTATTCAATGTGGTCCTACCATTTTAAATACATGTACAAATATTATTATCTCGTGTATTGAATATTAATATAAAAATATAAAAAAAATTATAAATTTTATCAATAATTTAAATAAATAAATGATAGCACTCATATCTTATTTGTTTTTTCATCTTTTTTGTATAAAACTGTTTCTGTTTAAATTATGCACATTAAACTAAGTCGAGTATTAAAACACCTCTATCTTATTTAGCCACAACCCTTTTTACTGTTTTGAATCCCATTAACTTTATTGCATTTGACAGATGCATCCTTTCATCAAAAATTCAAAATCCTTCAAAATGAAAATAAATACACAACTTCAAAGAGTACTAATCGTACATGTATGTTTGACAGATATATAAGAAAATTTAGCTGAGATAAAATAATTTGGGTAATGTTAGAAGCATTAAATTTTTTGTTTGTTTCAAATAACATTGCAGTGAATAAGATATTTTATAACATAATTAATTACATGAGATATATTCAACTACAATAATGATTTATATCATCTGAAACAAAAATATTGCAGACTTTTATCTCTTGTTACCGAGTTAAATTGACGAAAAATTAATCGCTTCTTTTGTCGAAATTTAATGTCCAAAAACATGAAAAATTGGATAGAAATCTAAATGACATAAGTAAATATTTTTTATTATACCCTCTACATTATAATTATAAGTAACAATAAAACTAATATCAAAGTAAAATAATAATCTGAACGTAAAATTTAAGTTTTATTATAAAAAAAAATCAATAACAACATGAAAGAAAATTTATAAATTTATTATTCCTTTTTTCTCTATCATGATTTAAATTTTTTATTTTTTTTCTTTTTAAAATTCTAAACTTAGAAAAATAGTATTAGCATTACCCAAATAATTTTCACGTTGAAAAGGAGATAGGCGGATCTGGATTCATGGAAAATGAGGAGGCGTGGAAAACGTGGATTTTATTGTCACTCCCAATTATTCTGTTAGCCGACTGTTATGCAAAAATAAAATAACGATACTCATGTTTGGAATCTACGGCATGTTTGGAACGTGTATAGCCACAAACTAACAAAAACCACAAAATCAGAATGTGACTCCTACTAAAATTTCCGAGAAATGATATATATATTCACAATTTTTTTTGACGCGAGTTAAATTGTGACTAACGAGAAATTTTAAATGATAAAATAAAATAAATTATTGTGAGATCTTTTTAAGGAGTTATTTGTTTACTTCTGAATGGGTCTAAATAAATTTAAATTTGATCGAATAAGTCAGTCAGACCGTTTATTTAACAAATTTTAAACTTTGAATGCGTCCAAATGATTCATCCAAAATTTTGTGGCTGAATGAGTAAGAAGTAATGCTAAATAATATTTTTACATATATACTCTCATAAACAATTAAAATTTACATTTAATATATGTGACGCCCCCACGTCTGAGTGCCTTCAAACCTTAGATATGGTGCTACACGGTACTACCTATACAACACATTCATCTATATGCTCTTCAAGACATGAATATAACTAATCTATTATTACAAAACATTTTCTTCTAATTTCAGATTCTAAGACCTTTACATTCTTCAAAATATAATATTATCTCAAAATATTACATCAGTGCTAATTAAATACCACTAATACATATCATCTTCTACTCATTTACTTTTCTTTTCCCTTTATCTTTCTTTCTGGAACCTTCGGCCCGCTTGTGTTTAGCTGAAAATATTTATTTTAAACAAGAGTGAGTATTTAATTGTTCAACAAATATAAACAGTTGAATAAACAACAACATCATGAATAAAATCATATTTCTCTGAAAACTTCAATAATTGAACAATAATTGTGAAGCAACTCAAATAAATAGGAAGAACAATTTCTTTTACTTAACATTTCTATCATTCATGCTGAGAGGTCATTACGATCGAGAACATTTTCTTTTCATAAAGATTAAATAGTAATTTAACTGGAAACCGTCTTTCTTACGAGCACGCTAGATGATCAGTCTATTGTACTTTATATTGTGCACAACATTACATCTCAAACGACTATATGCGTTTATTTAGGCACCTCGCGGCCTTGTTGGAATATCCGACCAAAAATACCCTCAATATTAAGGTTGTTCATCTCAGACTTACATCGGAGTCCGCACCAAAATAATTTAGTTTGAATCGCTCTACTTAACATCAATAATCTTTAAAGAATTATAATCAAAAGCTTTAACAAGTTAAAACTTAGCATCGCTAGACAACTTGTACAAATATTGAAAGATTTGCATAAGTTTAGAATTCACACAATATACAAGCATTGCGTAAATTAAAACTTCAAAATGTCATAAAACTTTCATAAGAACGTAAGTCGAATGAAATTAGAAACTTGCCTCAAGCGTTCTTTATAAATTACGCTAAATCGCTCTTCAAATGACCTACACAATTTAATTAACATCGACATACCAAGTAGCCACATAATGATGCTATACATTTGTTTATTTCATTTTATTTCTTATTCTACGATGTTCGTTTTCATTAGAATCGGAACATTTAACAATATTACAACTACTTGGTATGGCGTCGTGACGCTCCCATGCCCGACCTGCCTACTCGAACACCCAATGCCGCACGCCCAGCAGTCCCAGCCGCGCGCACGCTGCCAACCTGGCATTGCGGTGCTAGCCCACAAGAGTAAGTTTTTTTTTTCCAAGTATTTGTGGCCTAAATTTTTGCCTAAATCATTTTCATTTTTGGTCCAAAAATTCCATCCGACCCATAACAAAAGTTGTTTGGGTTCTTTACATAAGTATACAATAATTAGTAAAAAATTACAAGAATAATGCACTAACAAAATAATTACATGCACTAACAAAATAATTACAAAAAGAGTGCAACAAGAATAAACCCATTAAATCATTATCCCTTAAATCAAGGAGAACTATAACCACCTTATTTACTCTTCTCTATTTAATGGCACCCACTATTTATTTTCGGTATCCTCTTTCTTTCTCTACTTTCTCTCACCATTATTTCTGGCATCCTTCCCTCTCTACTCTCTCTCTCCTTCACACGGTGGGGAAGGACTTGATGGTGGGTTGAAGATGTATTGTTGCTTTAAATTCTTGGTAACCTTGCATAATACAGTAGTTGCAGTCTGCAGATACTAGTACAACATGCTCGGCTCTTTTGGCTTTTCGTAGCTACTACTAGTTGTTGTTGTTTCTCAACTCTAGCGTTTGGCTGAGGAGAACTATATATGATCAACCATTACACAGGCTTAAACTTCAAACTTGACTTTTGCTAGAATATTTATTCAGAAATGTTAGAACAACCATTGAGATTAAATTAGTGGGAGTAGTTTGCAGTCTTAATTTAAATCATTTGCTCACGAAATTTTTCTCTGATATCCTCTTAATCTTCAGATTCCTTCTATTTTTCCCTTTGTTAAAGTGTAGTTTAGCTTAATTTGTATTCTTTTAATAAAAGGAATAGACTCACTGAATTGGTTACTTTTGTATGAAGGAGTATGAAGGTTTGATTACCAACTGTACTATAGAAAAAAAATTCTATAATAGATTTGTTATAATTAATTGGTAACCCAATAACTGAATTTGTTACCTTTGTATGAATGTTTAGCTACCAAATGCAGTATGAAAAAAAATTACTTATAGATTTTTTATAATTAATTGGTAACCCAATAAAACTGATTTGGTTACTTTTGTATGAAGGTTTGGTTACCAACTGTACTATAGAAAAAAAAATTCTATAATAGATTTGTTATAATTAATTTGTAACCCAATAAAACTGAAATGGTTACTTTTGTATGAATATTTAGCTACCAAATGCAGTATGAAAAAAATTATAATAGACTTTTTATAATTAATTTGTAACTCAATAAAACTGAATTGTTTACCTTTATATGAATGTTTGGTTACCAACAACACTACAAAAAAAAAAAGAAATTCTATTATAGATTTTTTATCATTAATTGGTAACCTAATAAAATTGAGTTGGTTACCTTTGTGTGAAAGTTTGGCTACCAACTGCGGTATGAAAAAAAATTATAATAGATTTTTTATAATTAATTGGTAACCCAATAAAACTGAATTGGTTACCTTTATATGAATGTTTGGTTACCAAGGACACTACGAAAAAAAAATTGGTAACCAATAAAATCATATTTAAAATAGTATTTTTTGGTTACCCACAAAAACTAAAATGGTTACTTTTTTATAAAGTTTTTGCTACCAACTGCACCATATTGAAAATAATTTTATTTAGAAAATGTTATTTATAAGTAACTGCAATATATTCAAAATAGGTTTTTTTTTAAACACAAAAACTAAAATGATTACTTTTAAATAAAAGTTTGGCTACCAAGTGCACCATATTCAAAAATACTTTTATTTTTAAAAAGTAATTTAGGTAAAACATTAATTAATTTATATATACATGTGTATAGTGTATATGTATATATAACATTAATTAATTAATTAATGTAGAGTATATATATAGTGGTACTCCATATCCACGCCAGAAAATACGGAAAAAGTGGCGCTAATATGCGGAAGGTAAAACATTAATTAATTTATATATACATGTGTATAGTGTATATATATATAACATTAATTAAATAAATTAATTAATTAATGTAGAGTATATATATAGTGGTACTCCATATCCACACCAGAAAATGCGGAAAAAGTGGCGCTGATATGCGGAAAAAGTGGCTTCATAAATTGGTAATTTAAAATTTGAATAAAAAAATTTGAAATTTTGAATTTTGAAATTTGGAACCAACTACCCATTAAATCACCTAACTAAATTAAAGCAATAACAATGCACTAATTTGTAAATTAAAATTGAAGATGCACTAATTTTGTAAATATTTTATATATGCACTTTTGTTGTAATATTTTTTAAAAATGTACTAGTAAATGTAATTCTCCCAAGTTTTTAGTCCAAATCGAAGAGTTGCTTAAATTATTAAGAAATTTACTATCTCCATCCATGTTCTATTGTTAATGGCCCAAAATACCTTAACTGATTTTCATTAGCCCAATTTCAACATGTAGGCTGCTAATTTTTCATATCACCCAATCTGCATTAAACATAGCATCTCCTTTCTTCCTACTAGTCCGGCCATGTAATGTTTGTATTACTAAGTCAACTTTATGTTCCTAGTTGACAAAAGAAAGTGACCATAAGAAAGTACAAAAAAAATCAAATTCAAATCATTTTCTTTCTCTATTAATAACCGGCAATGTGGGCAAAATTGTGGGACAAAAATTTGAAAACTATTTTGGCAAGGAAAAATAAGGGTCATTTGATCAAACTTTACTTCAACTAATTCAAGCCCTCTGTTCCAATATGGTTTGCCTATAAATATTAACTATATTCACTTATTTCTCTCCAATCTAGCAAAAGCAAACATTGCCCGGACTCTCTATGCTGATCCATATCTTTTACTTCCTCCGTCCCAAATTAATTGCTTTTTTTAGGACTTTTTTAAGTCAAATTGACTATTTTTAAAATTAATAATTAAGCATATATAAATATATTTCTAAAATTATAAAAATTAAAATTAGTAATAAATTGTATATACTTTCTTTTGGTTATAATATCTTCACCTATATGTTAGCAAAAATAGTAAAAAAATTAGTTTTAAAAATAGTCAATTTGACTTTAAAAAATTCTAGAAATGCAATTAATTTGGGACGGAGTGATATTATCTATTCTAGTGGGTTAAGTAAGGAAATTTAAAGTCACACACACATATATACACACACACACATATATATACACACACACACACTTATATTGCTCCTATACGCAAAATAGCACACACTCGATTATATTTATTTTTGCTAGTTTTTCATTTTTTTATTTGTGTTTAATATTGTTATTATAATTATATTTATTCATATTAAACACTATAAGCACAAAGCACTTTCACTTGCATTCATATATTTATTGTGCTAATTCAAGTCGTTAATTATATTAATTATATTTCAACTTGTTAATTATATTAATTATATATATACCTCTTGAATAAACTTAAATCTATATATATTAATCAAAATTTTATACATACTCCTTTCATCAAAAGTGAAAAACAAGTGATCAACTTTTAAGCTCTGATAACGTATCCATTTATATTTAGGAATCTAGGCTATATCAACTTGATGTGTTGTGAATTGTAGTCTTTTAAAGGAAAATGATACAAGACAATTTTTTTTAATATTGGATAACTAGTTTATCCTTATAATTATACGGAAAAATTATTCATTTGTATATAAAAGGACGATTCGTATATAATCCTCTCTTTGAGAGTGATAAGAAAAATATATAGACACTTGATTTATAAAGCGTCGAAGATTGACCTTACTCCAAAGTGTTAATCTCACCTTATAAAAGTATTTTATATCAACCAAACTGATCATAACTTTTAAACTGTCATATTTATTTTGATCATTGTTTTAACTGTTATATATCATACTTGCAATAACTAATCCTTAATTGTCAATATTCATTTTATTGTAAAGTGATATACTTGATATATCTAAACTTAAATTGTGTCTGTCTGCTTATTTAAAGAATCATTAATTAAGACAAATTAAAAAAAATTTTAAATAAGGGGGTAGAGCTAGGTATATTCTTCTACTGTGAGAAATAGAGTGATTCTTGTTCCAAGACCAAGATCATAGAAAGGTCATAGGTTTGAGTTTCTAAGTGATTGAGGAAAAGAAAAGACGTGAAGTTCCAAGACGGCAAGACCAGTCGAAAAAGAAATATAAGTGTTCTGGAAAGGGAATATGTGCAAATTTTGGGTGTCTACAGATACTCCTCTTTGTCGTGCTTATGCAATGCAATGAAATGAGCATGACAAAGACATAGAGGCCCAATGCATGATAAGATATAATGATACAAGACAATATATAATGATGCAATGATGCAAGACAATATAAAATAATGCAATGACATAAGTCAATATAAAATGATGCAAGTCAATATATAATGATGCAATGATGCAAATGCCGAACCTTGTGGTCATATAGTTGTCTGGGTCACACTATGGGGATAATTGCTCTCGTATCGTCACCGGGGTCATTGTCGGGGTAATCGTATCGTTGTTGGGGTTGTCGCCGGGTTAATCGTATCGTCACCAGGGTTGTCACCGTGGTCATCGTCGGGGTCGTCGCCAGGGTAATCGTAAATTATTTTTAAAAGAAGGGACTCTTTCTTGTGATTTCTTCGCTCAGTTATCAGTTTTTCATTATTTTTGACTCGTTTACAATCGTTTTTCTTGTTTTTATGACTCGTGAACCAATATTTTTAGCTTTTAGTTTTTCAAAACGTCTTTGTTGACAAAAAATATTTTATTGTTCAAAAATGCATTTTTCTTCGAAAGAACACTTGTTTAGACCTAAAAAGACATGTTTACAAGTCGAGTACGACAAAATAAATGAGTGGGCCCCACTTAGCACTGCCGCAGGTTCATTTGTGGCAAACCGCAGGTTCATTTGCGGCAGGCTAGGTGGGTATAAGCCCCATGAAATCGCTCTCCTATTTCACTTCATTTGGTAACTTGCAATCATACTTTGAGTTCTCTTAAGGTTTTTTCTCATATTTTCACACATTCCGCTCCATAAAATTCAATCTGTAAAATCTGACTTCGTACATTCGGTAACTTGCAATCATACTTTGAGTTCTCTTAAGGTTTTTTCTCATATTTTTGCACATTCCGCTCCATAAAATTCAAATCTGTAAAATCTGACTTCGTACATTCGATCCTCATACCATGGGTAACGTATACATGTCTCATTTTACTCTTTTTGCTTTCGTTTTGATGCATTATGCTCACTAGTTAGTTTAAACATAGAATGACCAAAATGTATGCTTAAATGCTTTGATAAAAATATTTCAACTCTGTACATTCATGTAATTTATTATGATGATCGTTTGTATGTAAAAATTTTTAAAATTAGAGAACATTTTTTGTCGTCCTTTTTGGATCAGAAACTGTATTGTTATTGTTGTAAATTGCTTTATCTATTATTTTATTATTTTTTGACATTTTTATAGCCTTTATTATGACCAGGGTTGGTGAGTTTGAATCAAAACTTGGAGAAATTATACACTGTAATGGGCTTTCTTTTTGTGATTTAGGTGTTGAAAACAATGAACATGCAAGATGATATGCATGGAAAAATTCCTTTTTATAGGGGAGACTATGGCAAAAAAAAATTTATGAGTCCCACTAATTAGTGTATATATGTATGTGTAACATCTAAATTAATACAATGACTTAAACTATAATATGACATGACTTGATTTTAACGATGAATTTTCTAAATAAATAAAAAAAATTCTCGTTTGAGGCATCACTCTCTTCCCCCCCGGGGTTGTATTTATCTAAAGACTCTTCTCGTTATTTTTATCGTATTTCGTGCAACCCGAGTGCCTCACGCTTCTTGTTGCTTCACTTAAAGCATTCCAAGATTTTAATCGCATGGGTTTTCCTTTGGGAGCCCAATCAACCTTAACGCGATTAACATCCACTGTAGATGTCAAGACAAGCTACCCGTTGGTTTCAATGCATTCCAATCATTTTTACGCATATTAACAGTTTTTATTTGCTAAAGAAAACGCAAACATAATAACCATACTAAATAAATTTGAATTCTTAAATTAAAACTTACCTTATTAGTTGACCGGACATTTCTTCACAAGCTTCGAGATGGATCTGCACACACCAAGCAGTTCCACGATTTATAGAACTTCCTCAGGGGTTCGCCTTGGTAGGTCGGCTTCAGTCGCTCCAGCCACTCGTTTGACGTGCCAGCCCCTCCGATCAGCAGAGTCATGAATTTGTCTTATTCGAGCCGATCCTGACGAGGAGGTTGAGAGGGATGATGAGATACTTGAGCCTGATGACTCAGTTCCCTCCACCCAGAGATGTACATTACTGGGATCCATGTCGAGATGCCGGATGTACTGGGCTTAGATCTGAGTCAGCATCCCTCAATATTTCTACATGATAATGAGGTATGGAGAGTTCTCGTTTGTCTTCTTGGTCAATTTTGATGACAACATTCTCATTCCTTTTTACACGTCACAGGTCCCTGAGTTTACCCAACCTTAGGATAATTGGTTCAGTGTTTATGACATTTATCATTCCCTCTATTCTGATTATCGTGAGAAGGTGGACTCTTGGGGGTTTCAACAGTTTTTCATTATTTCCCTCGTCGATCTCCGTGGGGCTATCTTAGAGCTTTATCGGAGCAATGGTTTCATTAGAGCTAGTCCCTCCATCTTTTAGATTGTGAGGTGATGATGACGCAGATGGATTGGCGCTATATTATGAAATTCAGATTTGCACACTTAGAAAGGGGGATGAATAAGTGTGGAGCAAGTGATATCCATTTTTTGTAATATAAAATTCTGTCAAGAATGCAGTCTACCGTATTCACCAATTCAGCTTGTTATATTTTAAACTTATTAATTCTGACAGAAAACAGCATAGTGTTGATGATTTGAGTAATATTTTACTTGTATCAGTTTATAACCTGATTGTTAAATAAATACTTTACTGATTAAATTTGTGATTAACAACCTAAAATTGAAACATGCAATGAACAAATAAAGTAAGACAACCAATCACAAGAACACCAAGAATTTTTACGTGGTTCGACCCCTAACCTCTACTCTAGTGGTCTAATCCACATCCAATACCAACTAGTATTGGAGATTCACTTTATTAATCAATATAGCACTGTTACACAACAGGTTTACAAATTACCCGAGCACTTTTTTTCACCTTGTGCACTTATGCACCCTTTGAGTACTTATACTCACTTGAGTACTTTTGCTCACCTTATACACTTATGTACCCCAAGCACACTTATGTACCCCAAACACACTTATGTACCTCCACGCGGCATTGCTCCGTCAGGCTTTCGCCCATTGCGAAAAATTCCCCACTACTGCCTTCCGTAGGAGTCTGGGCCGTGTCTCAATCCCAGTGTGGCTGATCATCCTCTCGGACTAGCTACTGATCATCGTCATGCTTCCTTAAACTTGTTTGTAATGAATTTGTAACGAACTCTAACCCAACCCGGATTAGACAACTAATAGACTGAAAAACACTAGTCTATTAAACAACCTTGAAACAATAAGAATACAATATGAACTATGACCAAAGCAATAAATATATAACAATTCAAAACTCAACTAATATGCAATGATCAATGATAATTATAAAGGTATCACTGGTTTTAGCGCAAGGAAGAAAGCTGAAAATTTATCAGACAACTTGAATTACAGCAACTTTCTTAAGACTTCATAATTGAAACTTTTGCAACCTTTTTAAAAGTATGTGAAGAGAATTTCAGAAATTATATTTCTATGTATTGTGCTTTATTATCTTTTTCCAAGCCAAAGCTCCGCCTTTTATAATAGACACATTTGTAGCTGTTGCTAATTAAAATAGTATTGATTTTGTAAATCTCCATATGTCTGTTGAAAAATAAGCACTGAATATATATTTGTTGGAGACTAAATCAATTAGGGAACTGTTAGGTTTGTATATGACGCGGACATGCAATCAAATTACACAAATAAAGTGGAAGCGCGATAAAATCGGATTTTAAAATTTTAATACAAACTATTACCATGATCAATCCGTGTGCTCAATTAAAGATTAAACGAAAGAGATAGAGAATCAGAATCATACCCTTGTAGAACCATCCAACTCCAAATCTTTCGCGTTCTCCTCGAATTCCACCGATTAGATTCCTTCATTTGATCAACGTTAGCCACCCAAGTGTTTAGCTTCTAGAGGTGATCCACCAAGGAATAATATGTATTCAAGAAGATGGGTGTTGACAAAAATCCTAGTTTTCTATCTTTATAGAACTTATAAGTGCTCTCCCAAATCTAATGGAAGTTTGTGTAACACTAATCCACAATAAGACTCCTCTCATTTATAGATATAAGCAACCCTCCTAAACTATTTAGGAATAGGGTTTTATTTTAATTAAACTCTTTTAATTAATTAAACTCCTAATTCAATTAGGAATTTATGAGAGTATTTTTATTAATTAATTCCCAAACTTTTTTAGGAATTAAACAATAATAATAGTAATAATAAGACTCCTCTTATTAATTTATATTTAATATTTTCAAAATATTAAATAATAAATATTAAGCTATTTAATTTATTCTATCACCATATATTAAATTAAATATACTTAACTTATTATTATGATTATGCCATTTATTTCTTAAATAAATATTTTTTTTGACGGTGTGACCCTTTAGATTTTCCATATTAAACCGGTTGTGAATAAATCAATTATAACAATTCTAATCTTATTTAAATAAATAAATTAAACTATTTAATTCTTTTAATTGAATAATATTTATTCTACAATAAGGGTAAGCCCCCTTAGCGATCAACGATTTTTCAGATAATATAGATTTTAACATTAATCACAAAAGAACCTTTCAGTGAATAGTTACCGTACAATTCAATTCTTCCGCTATATAATGTCCTAATTAAATATAAGACATGAAATTACTGTCAAGTCTTATTTTATTTAATTATATGTATTTTGATTCTCAAATGCACAACTCTAAATAATGCAAATTAGAAACTACTTTCTAATTTCATTATGTCTTGGCCAAGGACTACTGAGTTATCATTTATTGAATCACATAGGATATTCTCTTCTTTTACTAGAAGCGGTAGATTCTTTATTGACCATTCACTTATCTCCATGTACAACTTATTATACCCAAGCATACCCTTTGATATACCCTTTAGGTCTTAAGGGACATGTCAAAGCATAACTCATCATACACAAGATACTATGATGATCTCAAGTCCAATGATCACTTGAACTACTATCACTAGAGGAATTTCTATTGACAGGCAAGTAAAACTCCATTAGGTATTCCTTCAGCGAGTCACGTTCAGTGAACTTATTCTCTAATAAACACCTATATACTTGCTTTAGTGTCTACACACAAATGATTATGAGATCAATCATCCTCTTCCTAAGAACAAGCAAAGTATGTACTAATCTATTCGGATTCACTAATCCCCTTTTTAGTAATCTAACGATTAGGAACGATTTTAGTTTTAAGCTTTCTAAGAATTTAGATCTCATTAACATGATCATCATCATGATTCTAAAAGTATCGCTCAAAACTATGGGTTTATCACATATAAAATAACAACACTATGTAGATAAAGTAAAATTTCTTTAATAAATTAATTCTTTTATTAATAAATGAATATGATTACAAAGTATATGCTACATCATATCAAATATGATTGGCTCGTGTGCATACTACTTTCAATCTCCCACTTGCACTAAAGCCAATCGCCATAGTATCTAATACCCATCTTCTCTAAGTGACGATCAAACTGCTGTTGGGTTAAAACTTTAGTAAATGGATCTGTAATGTTGTCTTGTGAGATCACTATCTCTATAGTGACTTATCTTCCTTCAATGATTTCTCTAATCAAATGAAAGTGCATGTTTGGATCCCAGATGAGACTTAGGAACTATTCCTGGTTCAGTAATTAACTTTTCATCCAAACAATCAACTTTGCAGCTTCATTTATAGCTATATACTTTACTTTTGTCACTAAATTAGTAACTATTTACTGCTTGGAATCTTTCCAACTCACTGCACCACCGTTCAAGGTAAACACATATCCAGTGGATTTGTTATCGTCTTGGTCAGTTTGAAAACTTGAGTTTTTATAGCCCTCTAGTTATGTATCAAACCCACCATTCATTAAATACACATCCTTAGTTCTTCTTAAGTACTTTAGGATCTTCTTTACTGTCTTATAGTGATCTTCTTCATGAATGGACTGATATGTGCTTGTCACTCTTAGTGCATAAGCAACATTTGGTCTCGTACGTATCATTGCATACATGATAGTTACTCATGCAATCTCTCTTTTCAGGTGTCTTTGGGGACAATTGTTAGAGAAATACACTCCATAATTCATCAACATGAGACCTCTCTTGGAGTTTGCTATGCTAAACCCCTTTAGCATCAAATGAATGTAAGTTCTTTGGGTCAAGCCAAGCATCCTTATAGATCTATCTCTATAGATCTTCATCTCCAAAATATAGGATGCTTCAACCAAATCTTCCTTGGAGGAATGTTTAGACAACATTATCTTTACTGATTGTAGCATTGGTGTGTCATTCCCTATTAGTAGTATATCAACATATAGTACTAGGAATGTCATTGCGCTCCCATTGACCTTCTGTACACATTTGGTTCATCCGCTTTTTTGATAAAATTAAACTCCTTTGATTGTCTCATCAAACCGAATGTTCTATTTTCGAGAAGCTTGCTTCAATTCATAAATCGATCGTTGTAACTTACATACTCAATTTGCTTCAACCTTTGAAATAAATCCCTCTGGCTGTATCATACATACATTCTCCTCAAGTCTTCATTGAGGAAGGACGCCTCCACATCCATTTGCTAGATTTCGTAATAATAAGCTGCAATCACAAGCAAAATCCGAATGGACTTGAGCATTGCTACTAGTAAGAAGATTTCATGACGGACAACTCATTGCCATTATTTGAAATTTTTTGTCACCATTCTGGCCTTATAGGTCTCCACCTTGCCATATGTTTCAGTCTTTCTCTTAAGACCCATTTACACTCTACAGGCAATATGCCTTTCGGTGGAGTAACCAAAGTCTATAGTTGGTTCTCATACATGGAGTCCATTTCAAATTTCATGGCCATCTGTCATTTCTTTGAGTATTTACTACTCATAGCCTCATCGTATATGACTGAATCATCATCCTCTATGATTCGTATCTCATCATCATCCTCTATGATGAATCCATACCTCCTAAGTATCTTCGATACTCTTTCAGATTTACGATTCGATTATGGTACAATAGGTCTATTTACAGGTTCCTCGGTTCGACTTACAGTGCTTTGTGGTTCTTGAACTTCTTCAAGATCTATTTTTCCTCCCATTAGCCATTTCAAGGATAAACTTCTTTATCAAAGAAGGCAACGTGTTTCGTAACAAACACCTTTTGCTCAGTAAGATTATAGAAATAATACCCTAAACTTTCTTTAGGATATCCCATAAATTTGCAACAAATCTACACTTGTCAGATTTTGTCCCAAACTTATCTTTTGAAACCTTTTCACATAAGTTGGACAACCCCTAGTCTTAACATGTTTAAGACTAGGTTTCCTCCCTGTCCATAACTCATATAGAGTCTTGGCGATGGATTTTGAAGATACCTTATTTAGTAGATATGCAGCCTTTTTTAGAGCAAAACCCCAGAATGATATTGGAATGTTGGTAAAAATCATCATGGACTGCACCATGTCCAATAAGGTACCTTTTCTCTTTTAGATACACCAATCAATTATTGTGTATCAGGATGTGTCCATTATGAGAAAATACCATTGTCTTTGAGATGATTGAGAAACTCATTACTTAAGTATTCCTTCCTCGATCCAATCGAAGAATACTTTGGCAGTTTGCTTCTCTACTTCACTTCTGAATTCTTTGAACTTTTTAAATGATTCAGATTTATATTTCATCAAATACACATATCCAAATCTTGAATGATCATTAGTGAAAGTAATAAAATAAGAATACCCTCCTCGTGCAGTTGTTGTCATAGGTCCACATACTTCTGTGTGTACCAACGCTAACAACTCTGTAACTCTTTCTCCTTTTTCAGTAAAAGGAGATTTTGTCATCTTACCCATGAGATAAGATTCACAAGCTGGATATGATTCGTAATCAGATAGCTCTAAAAGCCCATCTTTATACAACTTGGCTAATCTTGTTTCATTAATATGCCCGAGTGTACAGTGCCACATAAAGGTATAATTAACATCATCTCTTTTTCTTTACTAGTTTATTCAATTTGCAAAATGTTTTTCATATAAGACAAGTGTATAAAGTCCATCAAGTAATCCTCCAGTTCCAAACAAAATATTATCATTATAAATAAAACAACCATTGTTCTTAAATACAATACCAAGACCTTCCTTGTCCAACAACGGAAAGAAATAATGTTTGTAATGAGAACTGAAACATAATAACAACTTATTAACTTAATAGACTTGCCCGTAGACAACGCTAAACTATAAGTTCATACGGCTAATGCAACAACCTTTGCTCCATTCCCTACACACAGGATTACGTCCTCTTTGTTTAGCTTTCTACTTCTGCTTAGTTCCTGCATCAAATTGCATATGTGAGAACTACAGTCGGTATACAATACCCAAGTAGAACCTTGACTTATAGAAAGATTTATTTCATTCATGAACAAACCTGTATCTGTAACCGAAGCTTCACTAAGCTTCTTATGGTTAACTTCTGTAAGATATTCCTTGTAGTTTCTTTTTCAGTGTCTAGGTTTATTGCAATGGAAACAAACTCCTTTGCTATTCGTATCAGTTTTCATCTTATTGTCCTTTGTATTTGCCTTTATTTTTGCCTTATTTGAACTTTTTTTCATCCTTTGGTACTCTTCCTTTTCTTGGAAGACTCATCTACTAGTAAGACTTGGTGTTTCTTGGCTGAAAAGTGACTTTTTACAGTTTTTAACATGTTTAAGCAACTCAGGCAGGCTAACATCTAGCTTGTTCAAGTGAAAATTCACAACAAATTGTGAAAAAGAGTCCGAAAGTGATTACAAGATCAGATCTTGGATAAACTCTCCATCTATTATAAAACCTAGTTGTCCCAATTGTTCAATCAGATTGATCATTTTGAGGACATGTGTTTGTACTGTAGTGCCATCTCATTTTAGAACGGAAGAACTCCTTAGATATCTTATATCTAGTAGTCCTACTTTCCTCACCATACAACTCCTTGATGTACAAGAGTATAGTAGGAGTACCCATAGTTTCATGTTGACGCTGAAGCTCGTTACTCATGGATACGAGCATGATGCATTGAGCCACAGTTGCATCATCTAAAAGTAACAATCTTTTTCTCAGAGACTATTTCTGTAACAGTTGCAGGGACAGGCGAATTAAAGATATAAGATAGCTTTTTAGCTGTGAGAACTATTCTCAAATTCATTAACCAATCCATATAGTTTGATCCGTTAACTTGTTAGGATTCAATATGCTTCGCAGTGATAGTGAATTAGACATTTGTAAAATTCTGTAAATGAAATTTGTAATTTTACAACATTAGCATACATTCATTTTATTAATTACCAAAATAAATTAGGTCTTTACTTAAATTGGTATCTCCCATTATTTTTATCAAACTATATTACCCTCAATATATAGTTCGGCAAATCTAATTAAAGATTTGCTAGTGAGAATAAGGATTTCATTTCAAATGTATATAGCCTTGTGGTGACACAACAAACTATATATAAATAAATAGGTAGACAACTATTGTCAATTACATCACCATGTAACTCTTTTTATTTTGCCTCTTAAATTATTTTGATCAAGTGGTGACACATCCGAATCAAAATTGTCCAAGTTAAGTCCAACCTAGCACTTCCATATAAGTAAAGAGAAAAACACCGTCCTTGTGGTGACACAACAAAATAGCATCGTTCAATTCCTTTATAAACATCAAATGTGATAAAACAATATCTCAAGAAATTAAAATAAGCCTTGTGGTGACACAATAAACTTATAATGATTAATTGATACTATATCGTTTTATCATGCTAGAAGGCGATTCGATATTGCAAATATCTTTGAACGTTACAACTTTATATGATTTCTTTGAGAGTTTTGTTATTATTTGTCTCATCTTGTTTAGTGCGTATGCACATACATATATAAAATACGAGTCATATTATTTAACATGCGAAACATGTTGTATAATATATATATATATATGTAGTAAACATGCACATATAGAATATTATATTCTAACCGGATTGATTATGGACTTTTATTCTAGTTTGGTTCACTAGAGCCACGAAGTGAACCAATAGGTTACACCTAGGGTGCAAGAATTAAATTTAAATATAATTATTATATTTAACTCCGGGCTCTATCACAAATGAGTTTTCAAGCGCTCCTTGCTCCTTTATCTCCAATTTTTCAAAATAATTCTAACTAATCTTATTACATAAACTATTTACAATAAATAGAAACCTTGATCAGCAGTCAAGGGGAAGTACATAGGAGGAAGATAGAATTTACATCAAGAAAAACTAGAAAAAACAAGATACGCAAACCCCATTTGTAAAACCCATTCATTCATACATTCAAATAAAATAAAATCTAATCATCTATTGGTCAATAGTCCATAATCAATCTTATTTTTTATTATACATATCACCATATGCATCAATAAATAACATTCATCTCATGCATAATAAAACCATTCCATATATATATATATATATCGATATCATTTAATGGGCAAAAGTTTGCTAAAATTTAGTTTTGAAATAAAATAAACTCTTTTATTTTAATCAAAAAACCAAATCAACATTAAACTCCTTTAATTTTAGCAACCTGGAATCCTATTCTAGATAAAATAAACATCTTTATTTTAAACTTATTTTAATTAAATAAACCATTTATGTTAATTGAAGGAAAAAAATAAAATTTTCAAAACTCTATGACTAGCGGGGCCGCGCTGCACCCTGAGAACAATTTTCAAGTTCAGGCGTGGCGGCGCTGCAATTACTCTTGGTAACAGCGCGACCGTGTTGCATCGTAGACACAGAAAATTTAGTTTGCCCAGAAAATTTGATCCAATCACGTACCCATACATATATGGAATCATCAAAATCGATAATTAGCACAAGGTTAGACTCTGATACTACTGTTAGGTTTGCATATGACGTGAGCATGCAATCAAATTACACAAATAAAACGAAAGTGCGATAAAATTGAATTTTAAAATTTTAATACAAACCGTCACAATGATCAATCTTTGTGCAAAATTAACAATTAAACGAAAGAGATAGAGAATCAGAATCATACCCTTGTAGAACCGTGCTTCCATAGGTATGAGTTCAACTCCAAATCCTTCGTGTTCTCCTCGAATTCCACTGATTAGATTCCTTCATTTGATTAACGTTAGCCACCCAAGTGTTTGGCCTCTGGAGGTGATCCACCCAAGAATAATATATATTCAAGAAGATGAGTGTTGACAAAAACTCTAATTTTCTATCTCTATAGAACTTGTAAGTACTCTCTCAAATCTAATAGAAGTATGTATAACCTTAATCCATAATAAGACTCCTCTTATTTATAGATATAGATAACCCTTCTAAACTATTTAGGAATAGGGTTTTATTTTAATTAAACTCTTTTAATTAATTAAACTCCTAATCCAATTAGAAATTTATGAGAGTACTTTTATTAATTAATTCTCAAACCCTTTTAGTAATTAAATAATAATAGTAATAATAATAATAAGACTCCTCTTATTAATTTATATTTAATAGTTTTAAAATATTAAATAATAAATATTAAGCTATTTAATTTATTCTATCACCACAGATTAAATTAAATACATATAACTTATTATTACGATTATGTTATTTACTTTTTAAATAAATATTTTCCTTTTACAGTCTGACCCTTTAGATTCTCCATATTAAACCGGTTGTGAATAAATCAATTATAACAATTCTAATCTTATTTAAATAAATAAATTAAACAATTTAATTTATTTAATTAAATAATATTTATTTACAATAAGGGTAAGCCCCCTTAGCGATCAACGATTTTCTAGATAATATAGATTTCAACATTAATCACAAAAGAATATTTCAACGAATAGTTACTGTACAATTCAATCCTTCTACCATACAATGTCCCAATTAAATATAAAATATGGAATTACTGTCAATTTTTATTTAATTTAATTATATGTATTTCGATTCTCAAATGCACAACTCTAAATAATGTAAATTAGAAACTACTTTCTAATTTCATTATGCCTTGGCTAAGGTCTGTTGAGTTGTCATTTATCGAATCACATAGGACATTCTCTTCTTTTACTAGAAGCGGTAGATTCTTTGTTGACCATTCACCTATCTCCATGTACAACTTAATATACGCAAGCATAACCTTTGATATACCCTAAAGGTCTTAAGTGACATGTCAAAGCATAACTCATCATACACAAGATACTATAATGATCTCAAGTCCAAGATCACTTGTACTACTATTACTAGAGGAATTCCTATTGACAGACAAGTAAAACTCCATTAGGTATTCCTTTAACGAGTCACGTTCAGTGAACTTATTCTCCAATAAGCACCTATATATTTGCTTTAGTGTCTCCACACAAATGATTATGAGATCAATCATTCTCTTTCTAAGAGCAAACAAAGTATGTACCAATCTATCCGGATTCACTAATCCTCTTTTTAGTAATCCAACGATTAGGAACGATTTTAGTTTTAAACTTTCTAAGAATTTAGATCTCATTAGCGTGATCATTATCATGATTCTAAAAGCATTGCTCAAAACTATAGGTTTATCACATATAAAATAACAACACCATATAGATAAAGTAAAATGCCTTTAATAAAATAATTCTTTTATTAATAAGTGAATAAGATTACAAAGTATATGCTACATCATATCAAATATGTTAGGCTTATGTGCATACTACTTTCAAGAACATGTTAGGCAATCAGTTTGTTATTTAAATAAAAGAGTCGTTTGTCTTTGATCATGCTGACTTTCAGTCAAGATAGAATCATGTAAATAAGGTAGATCCATCAATTTAGGTAACAAGAATGATTCACTTAACTAAATAATAAACCCCTTTAATAAGAAAGTGAATCAATTATTTATTCCTTTTATCCAAACAGATGGACAGCTCATTAAGGAATCATGTTGCTACAATTGAGACCATGAAATATGCAATTAGTTAATAGCTTGATATGAAAAAAGAAGTGTATCGATTAATTTGCCAATATACCAATCAATTTAAGCAAACATGAAAAGTTTATATATTCAACTCCATAATGTTAATAGATTCCTTAAAAGATATTTCAATAAAAATTTGTTTTAATAATTCAGCTTTTCGAATTACTTTCAAAAATCTGTTTTAAATAATCAGCTAAATGATACTTCCTTTTTAATATGAAAGCATGATTATTTATTATTAACCATTTTCTATTTTTATCGTGCAATGTAATCTTAGAGCTTTGATTAAAATATATTTAGAGCTAGGATCTTACATAATATCTTAGGGAATCAAATCATTTGCGTCCAATCTTCAGTCTATATAGTTTCTCAAAATCACTCTCATTTAGTATTGTAGTGAGAATTTAGTCTGTTGAATAAATGTTGTTACTCAACTATATAACACCCGAAGATACAAAAACTGCAAAGCTTAGTTCAAAAACAAAGTCATCATCAAAACCAAAGGATGAAATATGACCAAGTCAACATATCTCAGACATATAGTTTACAGGCCACCGCGTTGATTCAGAGGCACACATCTCTCTTACTACTGTCCGATCTTTATTAGGATTCACAGCTTGGGATAGGGTCTTCAAGGGTAGGATCATCCTTTCAGGCTCATTAGGAGTTGAGGTGATACATGGAGCTTTATCTCAGTCATTCCCCGCAGACATCAGAGCGCATGATCGTCTTTTACGGCGCTTATTCCTGATCATTCTGAGGGGTTATTTCTTAGGGAACAACTCCTCTATTGTTCATTTCAGCATTGTCAGAGCTCTAAGAGACGTGGCCAGTATCAGAGATTATAACTGGGGCTCTTTCACCTTTGCTTACTTTCTCCAGGTTATGCGACTGCGTTTTGAGGGTCAGACGGAGGCTTGGCTTGACTTTTATCCATGCCTCCTAGTAGGTCTCTTTGTCTCATCCCTTTTTATTTTGTGCCTCTTTTTTGCCCTTTTGATAAAATAGTCGTTACTTTGTAATTCAATTCCGGGCTTATGAGCCACTACCACGTCTGCAACCCATCACCACATTAGGCCTGAATACTTATCCTCGAGGACGTCATTGGCATTATAGCATTCTGGTAAAGGTGCCCATTTCAAATAGCTTCACCCACTGCCGTCTTCAGCTAGAGTTGATCTCGGCCTTTGATGTGACTTAGATCTCGTACACTGTCGAGTATTTGACTGAGGGGTTCGAGGGGGGCTTTTCTATTGGACCAGAGTTTACTTTGTCGACCCGTCGGGTTCCTTTACTGACCCTTGGAGGTTGGGAGCTGTACCTTGGGGATAGAGCCTTCCGATGTGTGACTGGGGAGATCCAAATCCCTTTCATTCTGCCATCTCGGAGATTTTGGCCTATAGATGCACAAATTATAGAGATCCTTATAGAGGGCGAGGATGACTTTCGATTGTTTGATGGGCCTAGCACTTCAGATGCTTTTTGTGCATGGTCGAGGCTCCGTACCATAGGTGCACAAACTCGGGCTACACACTTCATGAGCGATATCATTCTCAGTTCAGTCATGATGACGGATTGGATGACCTGCGTTTTGGAGCCGACTTATTTAGACGAAATTGCTTTTCTGACTCGTCAGGTGGCGCAAATGTCTTTCTTTATTCACCATCTAGGCAGAGATCATGAGGAGGCATATGCATACGACCTTGACAAATTTGGTTCTGGTTCTGCTCCTGGTCCTGATGCTACCGATGGTTATGGGATGGGTCCTTCGATATCTTATTGGCCGGTTGTGAACTTTGATATAGGAGGTTCGAGCTATGAGGATCTGGAGAGAGTTGATCACTTTGATGATACCTCGACCTTTATAGATCAGCTGGATTTTATACATTAGGCTACATTTGAATTATTGGGGCGTCTATACTCCTTTACTTTACATCCTCCTGTATATTTTATTTTGATCTTTACATTTACGTATGTATGTACATATATTTTTATATATGGATCAACAAATATTTTATACATGGATTCGCCTTATTAGTCATTGTCATTATACATGCTTATTTATTTTTATTGTCATGATGCATACTTATTATTAACATAATATGTATGCTAGATAGAAATGACCCATATTTAGTCTTATTTACACTACTTTTACAGATGTCGTTGTTGTCAGTTATTTATTTTCCTAGATAGCGCACCCAAGGATCGATAACCCATATATTAAGGGGAGGTTTTTGGCGAATCAGATGGATGGACCGAGGAGTGCATCAGATGATGAGTCCGTGGAGACATTTGAGGATGAGCCCATTATCCCATTGAGGATAAGCTTTATGCTGGTTTGACTGCAGCATTGACTGAGGATAAAATTCCCATTAGCACTGCTTCTGCTTCCATTCCAGTTGCCGAGCTAGAGAGCTATATGAAGATTATTTCCTTCGAGAGGGATCAAACTCGAGTTTTGATGCAGAGTTCTTTGGCTGGTATGGATGCAGCCATAGTAGAAAGGGATGTTCTCAGGGATTATTTTGAGGAGTTGTTAGTTTGGATTCATTTGAGGCTGGTTGATCAGGAGCGGGTGATTCATACTGCCACAGTTTTATTAGGACGGATCGAGAGTACATAACAGATGCTTAGAGGGCTTCCTTAGACTCTTGAGATTGTGGCACAGCTTAATGTCCTTGCCGGTTTGATGGCTGATCTTTAGCCTTTGTTATACTTCATTTTACTTTTCTTGCACATACTAAGTTATATTTTGCTATTTATCATTAAAAAAACATGTACACAAAACAGATGATATATATGAAAAGATTTATGTTTCAGTCAACTTTCCTTTATGATGTATTTTCGCTTTGATCTGATCAATATTTTTTTTGCCATTATTGCACACGCAACCCTTTCAGATTTTCAACGTGTCTGAATTGAGTGTTTGCAGGAATACTTCACCATCCATTTCTCATAAGATTAGTGCTCCGCTAGATAAAATTGTTTTAACAATGAAAGGGCCTTCCCAATTTGGGGCAAACTTCCCCTTAGCTTTTTTCTTAATATGGAATGATCTTCTTCAATACCAAGTCATTCTTTTTAAACTCTCGAGACCGCACTTTTTGTTGTAAGATCGAGAAATTCGTTGATACAATTGCCCATGGAATATGACAGTCATTCTCTTCTCATCTATCATGGATAATTAACTGTATTTGTCTCGGATCCATTCATTTTCGTCAATTCGGGAATCTAATAATATCCTTAGTGAGGACATTTCAACTTCAATAGGCAAGACGACCTCCATGCCATATACCAATGAATAAGGAGTTGCCCCAATCTAGACATGCATAAAAAGCCCGAGGCCTAAAACCTGGCCTTGGTCCGGCCTGGGCCTGACCTGGTCAAAACTCGGCCTGATCAAGGCTTGGTCCAGCTTAGCCCAGTCTGAAGGCTTTGAAAAGGTCTCTTTATTTTGAGCAAAATATGTCCTAGACCGGCCTGGCTAAAAGCCTGACCCGGACAAGCCTATGGCCCAAGTCCGGCTTGGGCCTTGCTTGGTGCAACAGGCCTGGCCTCCTATCCCTTTGCTTGGTTGGCTTGTTAGTTGCCTTTATAAATTGAGGAGAGTCCCTTTTATAAGGAAAACTTCCTTAAGACTTTTCTATTCTAAACAATGTGGGACTTAGATCTAGTTATTATATACAATCCTAATGAGAGTCTTGGATCACTTGCATATGCTTGCATCTTTTTTGCCTTCCACTTCAGTCATATCATATACTTAATAGGTCCATATCTGCATATGGTCCACTTGACAACATCATGATATAATATAACTTCTATGAATAACCAAGTACTGAAGGTAAAAGAGCGGAGGAAATCTATAAATTAAGTCGTATAAAAGTAAGAAATTTTTATTCAAATTGTGGAGTAAAACAAGATCAATGTTACAAGAGCTGATGGTCCCTTTTTCGTAAAAGAATGTGAAATTACACAATTTTTTGATCATATACTTCAAAACATTAACCCTAACAGAAAGACAAGTACTTATTAGCATAGGTTCAAACATATTTGAGACAATGGTATTGCATTAAAGAATACATTGCAAAAGTTCTTGAAAACTAATCAACAGAGTCTTGAGATAGCAAATTAGAAAGAAACCCAGAAGGGACAGAACAAAGGGTAACCTTATAGGCAAGGACATATTGACCATAGACCCATCTTTCATTCTCAGAGAATTAAAATGCAAACTCTGCAATACTCATTCTCTTATGAATCCCTTCAGTGGGTTAGCCCATCCTTCACTAATCACATGAACCCATTCAAGATCAATCTAGGTCAGCTTCACTTTCGGCATTGATTCAACCTTCAAAGCCTTCAAACCCTGTTGGCTTTTCGGCATTATAAAATCAACCAAAGACCCACCATCCGGATCAATCAATGAGCTCTTAATTGTCAAATAATCTCTTGAACAAGGTGAAGAAGAATTCATTTTTTTGTGATGAAAAACAAGTGGGTTTGAATGGTAAACTGATTTGCTTCCAAATTTTATACTGTTTATTCTTTTGGTATGGGAATTGAAACTAGTGATGTGTAGCTTAAGGGTTAAAGACATTTTGAATGGGTATTTCTTTCCTTATTTTTGTAATTGCAGTGAAATAAGAGATTTGCCAAAATTGGGGAGATGTATTTGAAGGTTTATTTTTGGTGGACATATTTTGTTCTAGAAAAAAGAATAGAGATGGCTTGAGAATCCTTCGGTAAATAGATTAAGCTTCAATCTCTCTAAGTTTACAAGTTGTAATAGGAGTCCCATATTTGATTTAAAGGGTTGTAACTCCAAGTTCATTGAGTATTTGTATGAAAGTCATATTTGTTTCTCTATTTGGAGTTTTAAAGTCCCACATTATCTAATAATGTTATCTTGTCTTACCTTTGTTTTATAAATAGATGAGAGTTCAAGGCTAAATTTTTGAAGTAAAGCAAGGAAGGGCCTAGCTTGGCGTGGGGCTGACCAACAGGCTTCCTCAGACCAAATTTTAGGTCAATTATATAGCCTGGCCTTCTTCCATTTGAGCCTGGGCCAGGCCCGACCTGGTCAATGGTCAAAGCTTGACAGACCTAGACAGTTTGTGCATGTCTAGCTCAGTCGAAGTACGAATCAAAGTTCGGCACGTAAGTAGAATAAGATGAAACAGATCTGGCCATCCTTGATGGTTTGTCGGCATCTTCTCCATAATCGTTTTGATATTTTTGTTTGCAGCCTGTACGACACCATTCATCTTTGGTCTGTAGATGACTGAATTGAGATGTTTGATGTTGAATTTGCCATATAGCTCTCTCATCATTTCGTTGTTCAGGTTCTTGGCATTATTAGACACTATGACTTCTGATTGTCTATATCGACATACGACATTGTTTCTGATAAAGCTGACAATGATTTCCTTAGTCACCTTGGGAAAAGAGGCGCATCCACCCATTTGGTGAAATAATCAATCATAACGAAGATAAACCGATGTTCGTTGCTGGATTTAGGCTCAATTGGACCAATCACATCCATTCCCTACATAAAGAAAGACCAAAGAAAGGCCATGCAATGTAGCTCGTTAGGAGGTGCGTGAATGGCATTAACATAAATCTAACATTGATAGCATCGCTTAATGTGGTCATCACAATCAACCTTAAACGATAACCAGTAGTGTCCCGTTCTCAAAATCTTCTTGGCAAGTAATGGTCCACTCAGTGCGGCCCACACACTCCACCATGCACTTTGTTCATGAGCCTTTGAGCTTGATCTTTGTCTAAATACCTCAATAGTTCCATGCCTACATCTCTTTTATATAGAACATCCCCACTCAGATAAAACTTCATGGCCATTTTCTGAATTCTCTATCTTTTTGTTCGATTTTCCCTAGCTGGGATAGATTTATCTCGAATGTACTCTTTGATATCATGATACCAGGGTTGGCCAAGTTGAGTCATCTCATCTGAAACTTCTCCTATATAACTTTCATAAGCAAGAGCACTTTGTACGATAAAGTCAAGAGTCTGAATGATCTTGTCCTTAGACACATGAATCAATGCTGCCAGTGTGTGTGACCAATACATTTGCAAAGTCGTTTCAATTTTATAAAATATGTTGGAAAGAAATGTCTTCAAATTCCTTAGCTATCTTGACAACATATCGATGATAAGGCAGCAAATAGAGTTCTTTCGTACTGTATGATCCCATGGTATGTCGAATAACTAACTCAGAATCTCCAAGCTCGGCTAATCGCTTGACTCCCATGTTCCTGGCCAACTTCAATCCAAGAGTGCATCCTTCGTATTCAGCAATATTGTTAGAATTATTGAATTGTAATTTAGTTATCACTGGATATTATTTTCCGGTGATCGATACCAGAACTGCCTTAGCCTCGACTCCTTCCATATTCATAGCACCATCGAAATGTGATAAGTGCATAATATTCTATAATTTTGATTCTTTTATATTTAGTTTTATTACATGTTTTATGTGTATATGAGTTTATTAAGGTATTTATTATTTTTCAGGAGGAATTGGAGCTAAAAAGAGAAAAAGAGAAAAAATGAATCAAAATGGGCGCGTAAGGAGAAAAAGGAAAAAAGTGACAGGCTTTATGGGCCGTGGTACGCTTAGAAGAAGGGCCGCGACGCTCAAATCATGGGATGCGGCGCGCGAGACCTTCCGCGGGCGCGTGAGGCACGTGGCTTCGACAGAATATTTCCCAGCGTCGTATTTTTGGAGGAATTTTACTGTAACGTAAAATATTATTTTTTAAAGGCTTAGGGCTTTGACCTAGAAGTATAAATAGAATGTATTAGTCAAGGTTTAGAACTACCTCTTCTTCATCTGTTATTCAATTACAAACCCTAGTTTTGGAGATTAAAGGCATGTCAAGCTAAGCTATTTACTTTCAGTTCTAAGGGATGTTGAACCTTCTTTATAATTAATGGTTTGATTAAGTTTATATTATTTATTCCTTCTCACATGAGATTTATTCTTGATAATCTATTTTAATTGATTGTATGTTATTCTATCTGATTGATTTGATGTGACTAGTTAGATTAATCTGATTGATATCATCTGCTAGATTAAGATATATTATTAAGCAAACGATATTGTATCTGATCATAAGTAGCGAATAATAATACTTGATTGTGGACAAGTTTTTGGGTATTATTAAGATTATTAGAAGACAAGTTAAACAATTCCTGATTGTGTAATTGTTGCTTAGAATAACCTAATGCTCTATTGCTTCATGCTTCTATTATATTAAATCTAGACTGATAGTTCTAGGTTGTATGATAGTTAGGGTCTATTGAGGCGATTGTCACATTAGATTGAAAACTTAAGGAGAATTTTGGGTAATCGGCGATTGTGGTTATCTAGGATTATTCATCTCATTGAAGGGCAAATATTGTCAAACTTGATTATTCCATAATTGTGAAAAGGTGAAACTGAACTTATGAACTGAAGTCTTTTATTCATTGATCATTCTTAATTACTTTTGCTAAATTAGTTAATTAAACTCAAAACCCCCCATTAATAAAATAGAGTAGATAAAAGATTAATTCATTTCTCTGTGGGATTGACTCTTGCTTGTCATTATACTAAGTTTGGTGCTAGTAGAGTGTTAGTAAGGTATTAATTTTGGAGTATTGAACGACATCTCTCAAAATACATTTTTCAGAATTGATCGTCATCCTCTCGCCTCGTTCTTTGGATCGCCATTACGTCTTTGTCAGGGAAATAAGTTTCCAATGGCTTGAATCCTCCCGTAGGTGCCTTAAATAACTGATTAATAATTTCTTGTCCCTTTATGGACTTTTGAGACACGTAGACAATATTGAACTGTTGAAGAATTAATTTCCACCTAGATAACTTGCAATTCAGCAACAGTTTGTCGAATATGTACTTCAGTGGGTCCATGTGGGATATCATATAAGTGGTATTGTGATGCAGATAATGTTGTAACCTTATTGCTGCCCAAACCAAGGCACAACATGTCTTTTTTATCCAGGTGTAATTCTACTTATAACTGCTGAATCTCTTGCTGGGGTAATACACTGCTCGCTCTTTGCCTATTTCATCTTTCTACCCTAACATGCATCCCATCACACTGGGGTTGACAGATATATACATGAATAGGGGAACCCCATCCGTGGAGGCACCAATAAAGGTGCTTCGATCAACTGCTGCTTGATAGCATTGAAAGCATTTTGACATTCCTCGTTCCACTTCCCAAAGGAGTTCTTTTTTAGCAACTTGAAGATCGGTTTGCAAGTTGTGGTTAGTTGAGATATAAATCGGCTGATAAAATTGACTCTTCCCAAGAATCCTCGTATTTCTGAAGGAATTTGAATAACGTTTTGAGGTGAGCTATGTGATCTCCCTCTTTCCTCGATTTTACAAGGATATCGTCCACGTAGACTTCAATCTTCTTATGCATCATGTCGTGAAATAAGGCCATCATGGCTCTCTAATAGGTAGCTCAAACATTTGTGAGGCCGAAGTCTAGTCGTCTGTAATAAAATGTGCCTTAAGGGGTGATGAAATCAGTCTTTTCTCTATCTTCCTCTGTTACCATAATCTGATGATAACCCGTAAAACAGTCGACAAATGAATACATCTCGAATTGAGTTGTGTTGTCGATCAAAATATGAATAAATGGCACCGGGAAGTCGTCCTTGAGGTTGTCTTTATTATGATCTCGATAATGTACACATACTTTTACTTTATCACCTCGCTTCGGCAATGACACCACATTAGAGAATCATTATGGATAAATAGAGACCATAATGATTCCTATGTTAAAATGCTTGATGATTTCATCTATGACTTTCAAGCTCCGTTTCGGCTTCAGCTTCCTTAGCTTTTACTTAGCTGGTTTAAACCCTTTTTTAATGGGCAAGTGATGGAATATTATATCAGTGGATAACCTAATCATATCTTCATGGGACCATGTAAAAATGTCTTCGTATAAAGTTAAGAGTTTGGTCATTTCACCTTTTTGGTCTGGGGTAAGATAGGTTCCTATTTTTAGTTCTTTGGGTTTATCGGAGGTTCCTATGTTGATAGTAATGGTTTGCTTGAGGTTTGGTTTAGGTTTGTCTTCGACCCATCCTTTGATTTCCTCAAACACCTCATCATCATTCATTTCTTCGTATTCAATTCCCATCAAGTCAAAGTACAGTTCTATATCAAAGTCATAATCATCTTTCAAATTTAGACAATCGTTAACAAGACTAGAATTATTCAAAACGGGACACTTGATAATGAAACATAAATAACTCGTCATATATAAAAACGTTTTTGAGAGATAAACAAAATATAACCTAGTAATGCATGAAAAGTAAATAAATAAGACAAAAAACTAAATAAGTGATAAATATCCCAACAAACAACAGAAGTGGAGGGTTCCAAGTAGGGAAAGTTAGAGAGAGTAGCTCTTCCATATCTCTAGAACTTCTCCCCCCTCTCCCACCATTTTCCACCACCGCCACCCATATTTTCATTTGGCCCACCCACTCTCCTTTTCCTCCATTCTTCCTACGCTTCGGCCCACCATCTCCTCCCTTTCCTTCTTCTACCACATTCAACTTGTTTGTGTTCTGTGTTAGCCTTTCTCGCACCTGCATATGAGAACCATCTCGAAAATCTCTTTTTCGATCTATGTTATGCCAAGTCCAAGGGTTTTCTAGATTATGGGTCGCTTTTGCGAGATTAGTATGGGGTGATTTTTTTTGTGTGTGTTAGAATTGGATGTTATGATCTGAAGTGGGGGATCTGATTTGGGCTGATGGTTTTAGGGTTTGGATCTTGATGTTATGTTCTGGTACCTGTATTTGGAATATGGATCTTTTCGAATCTGGTATTATGTGTGCATATTGATTTTGTTCATAAATCAGATTTATGTTGTTGGTGATTCAGTATTCCTATTTTGGAATGCTTGTTATCAATGAGTTTTGCAATCTAATTAATTTGTGCTTATTGTTAATTCTTACTGTTAGATTATGTTGCTTTTATTTGGTTTTCTTTTCAATCCAAGCTTGTTTGTGCCTATTGTATATCCTCAACTTGGGTTTGATTGTGTTTTTGGCCGAATTCTATTGTTTGTGTCGGCAACTACTGTTATTGACCGTCATTCATGGTGATTGTTTTGCTACCCAATTCGCCGGCATCTATGGATGTTGTTGGGCTGTTTCGGACTTTGATGTTCCCTTTCATTACCAGCTGTTTTCTTGGTTTAAGGTGGTGTTCCTTAGTTTGGATTTCGTCCGATGCACTATTTTCATTGGAAAAAATCATTCTTTGGTGTTCTACTCATTGTTCGCAGATTTTATTAAAATTTGTTCTTTGATGGGTTGTCTTCCCCATTAATTGATCTGCTTTGTATTCATTATTCATCTATTACGGATTATTCTTGGTGTTTCTTTTCCTTGCGTTGTTATGGCTTATTCTATTGTATCCAGTGTACTCATGGCCAGAAGTTTCAGTTGTCGCCGGTTACCTTGGTCGGGATAGTCGCCGGTTTGTTCCAACTGTGGGGGACAATTCTGGTAGTCTTTCTTATGTGGGGGATAATAGATAATGCCCTAATGTGTTCCACTTGTGTGCATCTGATGTTAGAGAGACATTTAGGGCACACGATTTTACACATGGGTTGCAACTTTTGTGAATGTTGGTGGGGTTGGTTAATGTGAATTATTGCTGGACAACAGCCTTTGCTAGACTACCCGTTTACATATTCTAGTGGGTTGGTCCTCACGTGGGTTGTCTCTTTGCAGCTCTTCACAGCTGGCCATTTCCTGCATGATGATTTTGTGAAATGGTAGCTTCTACTTTTGTGGACAGATGGGTTCGGGTCCCACTTCACAAGTTGGTGTATGAATTCCAACTGTTAGACCAAATTTGTTGTTGTTCTCACGTGGGCTGCCCATGTTTTTTGTAGAAAAATGGGTCTCTCTTGCCTTGTTGCTATTTTTCAGCTTTGTGGTCCTTTTTGTTGTTGCTAAATACCTCATTATCTAATTTAGTTAGTGATTTATTTTAGTTGTTTCACTTTGCCTAGCCTCGGGCTGTGAGGAAAAATATAATTAGGTTAGGTAATTGGTTTCCTAGTCCTATCTAGGTGTTTTAGCCCTCTCGGAAAAAGAAGACTATGTTCTGAACTTCATTGTAATATCCTTAGTTTTTACATTTTATATACAAACAATTTAGCAAAAAAATAATAATAAAAATATCCCAACACTTCCTGGGACCATGACCATCCTCCATTAGGTTTACCCTTTCCTGATCAGCATGGGCTCGACGGCTTAGTTGTCGGTGGTCATATCGTCTTTAATGGCTGTGATGGAGGCCACTTCTGCATCATAAATTTCCTCGATGATAGCCAAGACTTGATCATTCTTTAGTTTAACACACCACCTAAAGACATATAGGTTAGACTAGTTGATGTAGGGAATAAGCTTTTAATTCTCACATGAGCTTGCTTTAATAACTTTCCCTTTCCCCTTATCTTCATGATCTTTCTTTGCAACCTCTTCGGGGATCTTTGATACTCTAGTGCTGATCGTTTCTTCGACTTGTTGGTTTACCTCAAGCAGGAAGCTTTCCCTTTTGGCCTTCTCTTCGTTCGGGAGGATGTGTATTTCTTCTTCATCATCTGGAATGGTTGGATTGGTAGTGGAATTGTTAACTTTGGGCATCAAAATGCTAGATAACTGAAGTGGAATTTTTTCATAAGGGTTCCTCCGTTTTGAGCTACTAGAGTAACTTAAGCCTGCCTTCCCTTTTTGCGTCGGCAATTGAATCAGATGAAGAATTCCTTAACCATTCTTGCCTAAACCTTAGCCTGATCACATTTCTTTTGCAATCATCTATTGGGCTACTGACATAACTTTTGGAGATACTCTTGGCTTCAATATCAGAGTTCCTAGAGGACGATAATTGGTTGTGCTCACTTCAAAGGCTTGAAAACTGGCTAGTTCGATTGCTTCGTCAAATCCTATAATTGGGATGCTTCCTTTTGACATGAAGGGGATAATCTCGCTTTGCAGATACGGTCACTAGATTCCCATTCACAATGTACTTCAATTGTTGGTGGAGAGTTGAAGGAATGACTCTGACCATGTGAAACCAAGGCCTCCCCAATAGCAGATTGTAATCAGTCGTAATGTTCAACACTTAAAAAGAGACATCATAGGCAATTCAATCTCTCCCACCATATCCCTTCGCGATCCATCAAAAGCTCTTACCACTACATGGTTATCTCGAATGCGGTTGGGATTGATATTCATCTTTTCTAACGCGTCATATGGGCAAATATTAAGAGTTGAGCCCCCATCGATCAATACTCCTAGCACAAACCCAGATGAAATGACTACGATGTGGAGAGGTTTGTAGTGCCATGTCCCTTTGACCGGTATATCATCATCAGTAAAAGATATATATCACATTGTTGTCTCGGATGCGGCCTATCAGATGGCCAAACCTATCAGTTTTTACTATTTTAGGAAGATGAGCCTCTTCTAGGACTATTAACAGGACTTGTCGGTGATCATCGAATGCTGAGAACAGATCAAGAATGGACACTTGGGTCGGTGCTTCTTCCAACTTCTTTACTATTTCCACATCATTATTCCCCATTTTCTTCAAAAATTCCAAAGCTTTTCCTTCCAGAACCTTCTCAGTAGGCTTTTTCATTGGTTTAAACACTCACTCTGGCAAACACAAAGGATTATTCTTTGGCAGGACTGCCCTGCAGTCAGTTGTACCACTTGATCCCTCTTCATAATTCCATGGGACGACTTTCAGGTTTACAATGAGATGTTGAAGTACGGCTGTGAAGATGACTGGTTTGGATGCTGATACCTTCATTGGGTTATCTTTTCTTATCTCCTTCGCCCATCCTTGAATTATGATCGGTCCACTCTCTGTCCCGTCGAGATTGGTGATCATGGCTACCACCTCCTCTGAACCATCTATCCTTTGTAGATATTTTGAACTTTTTCACTCTATTTTATTCTCTTCGACAGTGGTGATTTCGATGTTGCTAGCTATCTTCAACTACCCATCTTCAATGAGATTCTGAATTTTATCCTGTAAAACCCAACACTATTCGGTTGCATGCCCAGGTGAGTTAAAATGATAGATGCATATCTTGGAAGGATCATATCTCGTTGCCCTGAGATTTGGAGGGGGCAGTAAGTCTATAATCTTTATTTGTTTATCAGCAGATGCAACACTTCTTCTTTTAACTTGTTTAAATGGGTGAATTTTCAGTTTTTTTTGTTGATGCCATTTGTTCCTTCTTTTCCTTCCTCAAAAATTTCCCTCCTTTCAGGTGACTTCTTTCCTTGGAGTTCCACTGACGTGATTCGTTGGCAATTTTGTTGACCCATTTTTCTTATTCTTTCAACCTTTCTTGATCCTCTTCAGTCAACTAGATTATTTTTTAAAGATACATGCTCGAACTTCTGCCGACCTCATCCTTCTCTTTGATTCTTAATATCTTGTGTTGAGTGAAGAGCTGCCTTGTGAGTTGATGTTGGTATACCACTAGTTCTGCCAATTAATTCATTTGATACCTGATCATTTCTAGTTCTTACGTCACGATTCTGCTCTTTTCTTCATGCTCCCAGTCTAGAAAATTTGTCTCATTCTTTCGGGGGTATTCTTCGATTCTCCGTATATATTTACAATTTGGATTCATTCCGATATTTCCTGATCTGATGTATTGTGTTGTGGCAAAGGATTGGTATTGATATTGGGTTGGTCCGGTTGTTTAACCACAATATCACCGCTTTCAATCAAATTTTGAATCTCGTGCTTCAATAACCAGCATTCTTGTGTATTGTACCCCGGAGATCCTGAATCATAAGCATAACGCTTACTCGGATCATATCTCCTGCTCTTCGGGTCTGATGGTGGAGCTAACTTGGTAATTTTCTTTTGGGTAACCGCCAATATGTTTTCCAGAGAATCACTCAAAGGGGTGAACTCCCGATCTTGTCTGTTCTCGAACTTACTTCGTCTGTCCTGGTTTTGATTAAATATGGGTTGTTGTTGTTGCATACTATTCTCTTGCATTCAGATTGGAGGATTGTTATTTAATCTCCTAGATTGCCCCTACAGAATAAGGGACACATCTTCCTCTTTCTTCTTCTGATTTTTCTTAGCAGTACTTCCATAATTCCCTGCCTGGAGGTGCTCAGCTATAGCTTCCAAGGCTGTGAAGTCCTTGATTTTTCCACCTTAAAACCATTTCAGTCATATCTCCGTGCTTGATCATTTCTAAGAATGGCTTGTTGATACCTGCCAATACCCTCTCGTAATAAGATGCTTATTGGATGTCAATGAACATCATCACCATTTCATTTTCATCTATGGGAGGACTTACTTGGGCTGCCATTTTCCTCCACCTCTGAGCATAATCCTGGAAAGATTTGTTGGGTTGTTTCTTGATTATGGATATCTGGTAACAATTTGGAGCCATCTAGGACTGAAAACTGTACTGAGTCAAGAAGGCATGAGCTAAATCCTCTCAGTTGTGGATCTTAGCAATGTCAAGTCGGGCATACCATGTTCTTGCCTCTTTAGTTAGGCTTTTTTAAAACAACTGCATTCTCAAACTTTCATCCTCGGCATATGAGCCTAGCTCTCCGATGTATACTTTCAAATGGGTATAAAGATCCCTTGACCCGTTATACTTTTCAAAATCTGATATTTAAACTTATCTGGATATCTGGCACACAGGAATATGCAAAGGTCAGAGTAATTAACGCCGTCATATGATCCTACTTTTTTCATGGAGCGTAAGTTTTTTCCATTTACTTCATCTTCTTCTTAATTTCCTCGGTTTCCTTATCCTCGGGGACATTGATCACTTCCTTCATCCAAGCTCTGTTTGGAACACCCTTTGTTACCTTACTAAAAAAATTAAAACACAAGAATAGGAATTTGTATGCCATTGATCTTGGTGGGGATTTGATTCCCTCATTATGTGGATGATTCAGGCTGTGCAATGGGTCTTCGTTCTTGGGTCATTTTACATTGCCCTTTCATCAGATTAGCCATTTCGGTTATTTGCTTTTTAAAACTTTTGAACTCTTCTCAGGAAATGGGAACAAGGTCCGGAGTCGGATCTCTGATGCGGACATTCTGATTAACGGAGTTCTGACTTTTCGGGTTCACAATCAGGTTTTAGG
Organism: Aralia elata; assembly: GCA_034770075.1. NCBI lineage: Eukaryota > Viridiplantae > Streptophyta > Magnoliopsida > Apiales > Araliaceae > Aralia > Aralia elata. The sequence continues at coordinate 28,001,740 of CM068378.1, read as the reverse complement.
ACTAATCTGCATAACATTGACAGAGTTTAATTTTGGAAAATGGAAAAAATGGATGCATGCCAATGTGAATGCTTGCTTTTAGGTTTCTTTAATCTCTTCCTGTAAGACGGGGTCAGCATTTATTTATTATTATAGGATTATGATAAGATTTTAACGATATGAAAAGATATAGGATAATGCGGTTTTAAGCACATGAGATAGTTAGTTATGACGACATTTAGATATATGCACATAACGAGTAAAAGGGCATGAAGAAACTTCCCGTAACGTTAGGTTTATCTGAGACTGACCTACCCTAGGTTTACTCTCGCGGGCTTTTTGACATGAAGGTTCCCAGATCTTCATAACTTACTTAATAGGAATAAATCTGATCTTTTGATTGGAGTGGATCTGAGTGGATGCCTTTCCTGAGCCTCGCCGGGGAACGCCCCTTTGAGTCCAGTAATGAACATCCGACTGGTTCGTCTCTCGATGGAGGAATCACACAACATACATTTACATACATTCATCGTTCCTCACCGTATTCATATGATGACATTGTGCGAAGCACTATAATAAAGCATAAAGGAATAATTTAAGGCATCCATCATAACATTCAATCAAACCATTCACACAACACACAGACTATGAAAGGAAAGCATGTTGATTGTTGGGTTAAGCACTCTTAAAAATGTCCCCAGTAGAGTCGTTATCTGTCGATGCTAGAATTTTTCCTTTTATTATAGATTTATCACGAATTTAAAGGTGATTTTGGAAAAATTGACATAAATGTCGACGGGGTTTGAAAGTTTGATTTTAATGGGGGCCAATTAGACAGAGTCGCCAGTTGGTAAAGATTTAAATGGATATACTAACTCACTCGGATTTTTAGGTTTTGATAATCGAGATGACCCATCCTGTGATTTCGTAAAATTGGTCCGCAACCGATATTCATAGAGTTTGGGGGCTTGGTTAAGTAAGGGGAAGGTGTTAGGCATCTCCCCACTTTCGTGAAATATGATTACCGCTTTCCTAATATTTTTCTTAAAAATTTAAATGGATTGTCTTGAGAAACATAAAGTGTGTGTTTGTGTTTAGTGCCTATATGAATTGTGTCATTTTGGGAAAAACTAAGGTATCGTCTCCTAGAGTTGATTTGAATTGAATCGTGAAACATAAGGTATCGTCTCCAATGTTGTTAAATATGAAATCTAGGGTATCGTCTCCTAAAGTCGAATTGTGAAATGTAAGTAACCTAAGGGTTGTCTCCTAAGGTCAAGTCATAGAATCTAGGGTGTCGTCTCCTAGAATCGTCAAAGTCTTAGTGGGTGCATTATTTTGGAAGCAATTGGACCTTTTTGAACCTATGCACGAAGGATTTGTTTTGAAGGAAAAGTTTTGTTTCAGCTTTCTTTTGACAATAACTTTCTGGTGTCGTTTAGAGAAAATATTGTTTTACAAACCCTTCGTCAAATAGGAATCGATACTCTCTATAACTTCCATTTTAGCCTAGAATAATCTAATAACCTAGTTTGATTCAATTTTAAAAGATCTTTTGCAATTTCGTTCGAAAATCGTTTTCGTATGTCGAAAGATAAAATCAAGCATTGAAAATAGGGTTTGAGCTACCCGTGGGCATGTAAGCCATCTAAATAACTTTAAGCACCTCATAATAATAACATCCACTATCAAGAGGCCTTAAATCTAATTTTCGTGGGATGGAACAATCAATATCGCTTTAATGTCCGAATTACATTTACAATGATTGAACCGCAAAAATTACAATTGTTAACTATCTCTATCGTGAGAATATCATTCAATTCCCATTAAACACGATGTTTAAGGGTCTTGAATTCATTCCTAGGCTCACATGATTCATAATAGTAACCAACAATGCATCGTGATCTAGAAACGGAGTTTAGAGTTTAGGAAAGGACTTTTGTAAACCCTAAGTCCATATATTGCCCAACAAATCAATAACATCGCAATTATATCATTAACTATATCGAAATCACAAGGATCTATTACATATCGATGAGATCTATTAAAAGAATTTGGAATATAGGGAATGAAACCTGTAGATCTAAGATTCTATAGATCTAGAAAGCAACATAATCTACATCTAATCGAAAATATATCCTAGATTAGCTATAAGGAGATTCTATTCATGAGAATTCCTCGCCAGCCAAAAGGTGAGATCCCCTCACCTTTAGATATAAATCTAGGATATTTGGGTGACCTAGAAATCAATAAAAAATAAATCCCAAGCAAAAATAATCAGTAAAAAAGAGCCGAATCAAAGTAAAAATCGATAAATTACTAAAAGGATATCCTCGGTTACTTAGGAGGAGATTCATCCGTGAAAAATCCTCTTTAGCCATCCATAATCCCAAAAATAGGATTCAAACACCTCTAAATATGATCCAAGATGCTAGGAGAGCATCAAATGAAGAATTAACCATAAACAAACAAAGCCCAGACACAATAATTCACAAAATAAGCTAGATACATATTATATCTAGTATAAAGATGAGAACTTTAACCTTGGGAGTGATAGTTTCTTCCTTCTTAAGCTTTATATGGAAGGCTTGACTCTAGATTGATGGGAGATTTGGTGAGAAAAAACAAGATCTAGATTGGATTTAGAGAGGTTTTACTCTTCCTTTCTCTATTTCTCTCTCTAGATAACACATCTTCTCTCCCTAAAATGTCTTCTTCTCTCCAAAAAATGAGCAAAACTGCCTTACATAGGCACCCTAGGCCTGCCGTAGGTCCACCTGTGGCAGCCCTAGAGCGGGGCCCACCTGCCTCGATTTTTGTGTCGTGACGTTGATTTTTCATATTGTGCGTTAAAACGTCCATAACTTTCAAACCAGAATAGTTAGAAAACGTGTCATACCAATCTGAAAATCTTTTCGAGATCTACATAATAAGATTAAGTTTGATTAATTTTGAATTTGGGAAGATAGAGAAAAAGGGAAAAAAATGTCCTTCTATAAACGCCGACTAGTCGTTCGTCCTCCTTTGTGTAGCTTGTCACTCAGGGGTCATCGTGGGGACTTCGTATACTCGTTCTGAGCCTTGCAATCTTTACTTAGACGACTTGACCTTGAGGTGAAATGATATTTTTGCTCTTTTGCCACTATTAGAGAAAAAATGTGCAAATAAAGAAAGACAGAGAATAAGCACCTTGAACCAAATTCAGAACTTGGGCGTCTACACTTTCTTTATCAGTTTTAAAGTTTTTAGTTGCCTATTAGGTTTTAAAGTTTTTAATTGTTTAGATTCATAATATTAGTGGTTATTAATATTATAATGCATTAATTTATAGGTGGTAGATTTTTTAATGATTTTGAATTCTACATAAGATGGAAAGGTAAGATCAAAAGAAGAATTTTATTAGATTTAAGTATGTTTTATTATTATTATTATTATTATTATTATTATTATTTATTAATAGAAGAAGTTTAAAAATATTATTAGTAGAAGAAGTTTTAAAATATTGGAAACTATGAGAGTGCTCTATTTTGTGAGGAGAAACTTTCATTTACTATTTTTCGAAGAAAATCATGTGGGATGATTTTGGAAAAAATCGACTTATGTCGACGGGTTTCGAAATTTTTGTTTAAAAGTGAGCTAATTAGACAAAGTTGTCAATTGGTAAAGATTTAAATGGGTGTACTAACTTATCTGATTTTTTTTGCATTTTGATAAATGAGATGACCCACATGTGACTCCGTAAAATTAGTCCGCAACCGAAATTCAAAGAGTTTGGGGGCTTGCTTAAACGAGGGGAAGGTGTTAGGCACCCCACCCTTCCTTGAAACACAGTTATTGCTTTCCTAATATATTTCTTAAAGTTTAAATAAGTTGCCTTAAAGAGAGAAGTGTAAAAGTGTGTGTTTCATGATAAGTGTATCGTGTTGAAAAGGAAAATCTAGTGTATCGTCTCCTAGAATCAATTTGAGTCGTCAAAACTAAAAAGGCTTAAGGTATCGTCTCCTAAACCATCTAAATCGTGGTAAAATATAAAATCTAGGATATCGTCTCCTAAAATCATGCAAAGAAAGTCTAAGGTATCGTCTCCTAAACCTTCTCAGTCATGGTAAAAATAAAGTCTAGGGTATGACCTCTTAGACTACCTAAGTTATTGTGAGCACATTATCTTGAAAGCAAATTTGAACCCCTATTTCTACGGACAAGGGATTTTTGATTGAAAGTCTTTTGAAAACTTGAAATTTTTTGAATGTCTTTTGAAAAGTTATTTTTATTGAAAAGATGTCTTTTAGGGTTTTAAAAATCATTCTTTAAGGAGTCGTTTTCTTAAAATGGTATATAGATTTGTAGGAAATTAATGTTTAGGATGTTAATTTCATGGAAATATCCTTTTTAGTTTGGAAAATATTTAATTATATAATAATATAGTGATTAAAATTAGAATTTTGCTAAGGAAAATAATTTTTACAATCCCTTTGTCAAATAGGAAACAAGACTCAAACTACTTCCAATTTTAGCCTAAAATTTATTTTAATATCCTAGTTTAATTCAATTTTAAAAGATCTTTTTTTTTTGAAAACTATTTTTCATGTGAGAAAATAAAACCAAACATTAAATTAGGGTTGAAGCTACCCATGGGCATGTAAGCCATTAAAATAACTCCAAGCACCTCAAAATAACAAAAATCCACTATAAATAGGCCTTAAACTCAATTATTGGGCATGAAAGCCATCTAAATTGTTTCAAGGCCTAAATCACAATTACAAACACCAAATCCGAAAATTACAATTATTTACTAAGTCCATCATGGGAATATTTTTCAATTCCCATTAAATATAAAGTTTAAGGGTCTTGAATTCATTTATAAGCTCATATAATACCTATTCAAACCCAACAAAATATTAATATCTATAAATAGAATTTTGAGTTTAAGATGTGAGATCCATAAACCCTAAATTCATAGATCCAACAAAATACCAACAAAATCACAATTATAAAACTAGCTACATCATAGGAATCTAGTTACATCACCAAAATACTAATTACATAACGAAAATCTAACTACACCAAGTAAGATCTAATAATAATAAATAAATTATGATCTAAGGATTGAGACCCATAAACCCTAATGTATCCAAAATAACATCATCTAACCCACAATCACAGTAAACTGCTACAAATCAATAAAACACCACTAGGATTTTCTAGATTAGTTAGAAGGAGTTTTCATTTGTGAGAAAATCCTCTCAAATAACCCATAATCTAAATAAGGTCTAAACACCATTCATAATAAACTAAGATGCTTATAGAGCCTTCAAATAAAGAAACAAACATTAAATAATCAAGCTCAAGCATAGACAATTAAAAAAAAGGAAAAATGAGAAGGAAGAATAAGAAAATGGACCTTGAGAATGAAATAATTTCAAATTTGATAGCTTTTTTTTTTTTTATCCTCTTGAAGCATCCAAATAGATCCTTGGAGATATATTAAAGAATTTTTTATAAAAGGAACTAATAGATTTAAGGTTTTTTGATCTATTATATAAAGAATTTCTATTCATTTTTAGGTTTTTCTCTCTATTTTTCTCTTTCTCTCTCTCTTTTTGTCTTTTCCTATCTTTTCTCCCGTCCAAATGCAGCAAAATGGCATTTAAAAGCCCAAATTGGGCTGGTGTCAACATGTAGGCCCCCTATGGGGCCCACCTGCTCATCTTTTGGTCTCATGCACTAAAACAGTCATATCTTATAAACTATGAAGAATTAGAAAATGTGTTACCCCAATTCGGAAAGCTTTTCTCGAGACCTTCACACTTGTACTAAATTTGCTTATTTTTGGATCTGTTATGAGGGAGAAAAATGAGAAAAACTAAGCTTTATAAATCTTGTCTTGCTTTCATCAACTTGTTGTGGTTTGACGTTATTGACCTTCTGTCACATAATTTAAGGATACGTGCAAATTTTAGTTGTCTACAATAATTATGAATCAATGTTGTTATGTAAAATATATATTATAGGTTTAATCTCGAGTTAAATGCACTTTGTATCCTTAAGCTTACCCCATTTTGCACATTGCATCTTATACTTCAAAACGTGACATGTTGCATCCTGTACTTTTAGCGAAACAACATATAACATCCTTCGGCCCAAAATCCGTAGCTAAAAATGACGGAGTTAGTGTTTAAAAGTGACTGATTTTGCACTTTTAACAAAGAATTTTGGGCTGAAGAGTGTTATGTGTCGATTTACTGAAAGTGCAGAATTAAATAATAATGTAGCACAAACTCCTCGACGCTTGTGTGTTATTGCAATCTATAAAGCTACAAATTAAGATTAATGTAAACACAAGCTACATTAGGTTTGCATAATATTCAAAAAGCAAAATATTAGGAAGAACTTAAATAATTAATTTTTCTTGTTTGAAACAACTTATTTAACTCATAAATACAACATTTGAATATTCAAACACCGCAAGTGTTAGGAATGCAGCCTGCAAATGCTACAAACAATGCAAACGACAGTATTTGAACAGACCTATATCATACACGAGAAATTAATATAAATAAAAACAACAAAAAAAAGAGTTAATTTATTAATATACACATTTGAATTTTATATTCCAATCAAAAGTCAAAAACCTAAAAACCGTCTCAACTAATATTGTCAATGAAGTTGAATATTTTATTTTTAAACTGCATTGTTTTGAAAATCACTATTGCTCATAAGTTTGCTTATAAATTAAGAGCTAGGGAATAGCATGTTACAAAGTGGTGAATATAATTTAATACTGTAAAATAATATTAATTTATTTTTTTATTAATTTTTAAATGTATTGTTAATATATGTAATATTGGGTTTTAATATATTGTTTTTTTCCCCTCTTTTGATCGAAAAGTTAGTTTACCCATTACGAAGCTCCTTCCAAAAAAAACAATAACAAACCTCTTACATACATGCATCATGTACTTTTAAGACTTCTATACATTGCGAAAATTTTCGATCAAATTATAATTATAAGTTATGTGTATACATATGATAGATAGGAATTAAAAAAAATCTCACTTTAATTTATTCTATTTTATTACATACACTTTCACGTTGATGACAATCTAATTTTGTCAAATATTTATAGACATATATATCATTTTCCTATTTTAATGGAGGGAACGAAGAAAAATACCAGATAAAAGGAAAAGCTACCGAAGGAAGAGAGTCCTTATAGACTTCTAGGCTATGTTTGTTTGCAAGGATTACACTTGGGATAGGACTATTAATCCCAAGTGTCTTGTTTGTTTTTAAATTTGAGTTTGGGACTATTAGTCCAAGGATTATAAAATAGCTTAAGATGAGGGATTATTTAATATCATGTCTAGCTAGGTATTATAATCCCATCATGAAGGATTAAAACATAACATAAGATTATTTTAAGTTATCCCATTAATAATCCCATGAAAAACAAACATGTGATTAAGACTATTTAATCTTAGGATTAATAGTCTTGGAATTATAATTCATGAGATTATAATCCATGAGATTATAATCCTTGCAAACAAACATGACCCTAGTATTTAAAGGGAAGAAACTAAAGTAGGAAACAATAAAAATTGTAAGTCTGCGGTGTGGTGGAAGTGTTTAAGTTGAATTAGAAATCTAAAAAGATATAATATTTTTTTTATTTGGAATTGAAATCTTTAGTAATTTAAATATATATTAGAGTCTATAATATGGAAAAATGATGAAAAGGAATAAGTTCATTAGATTTAAGTATGTTTTTATTATTATTATTATTATTATTATTATTATTATTATTATTTTTATTTTTTTTTGCATTGGTGGGAGAAGTTCAAAACTATTGGACAACATGGGAATGTTTTATTTTGTGAGAAAAAGTTCTCTCTTACTACCACCTTAATATAGAATAATAAATTGGTTGTAGAAGTTTAAAGTATTAAAAACTATGAGAATGCTTTATTTTGTGAGAAAAAAACTCTGTCTTACTATTTTTATGTATTACATAGATATAGACATTAAGCAATTACTCTTAATAATTTTAGTGAATAAATAAATTCACGCAATAAAGTGGACTGTATTCTAACCTAAATTTTAACTATGAAATTAGTTTGCACCTTAAATTTTATTTTGAGTTAAATATAGTGAGAAAACAAAATACACCCTCCACACTTTTTGCATCGAAATAATTTATACCCTAAACTTTAGTCCGGAGGATGCAAACATAAAAAAAGTAGGAATGGATAAATAACACATAAATCGAGAGCTATGCGGATTATTATGAAACTCAAAGTTTATGGTACATTTAATTCAAAATAAAATTTAGGGTGTAAATTAATGTTAGGGTTAAAGTTTAGGGTGCAGTTTGGGATTTAGTGATCCAGTTATCAACTTAAGAAATTCAATATATACTTCTTTCGTTCCAAATTAGATATTATTGTTGACTTTTGAAAGTGAATTTGAGATATTTTAAACTCAAAAAATAAGATAATTCATTAAAAATTACGAAACAATTAATATTACAGTAAGTAATACTTTTTAAATAGTTTACAATACTCATCATTGTATAGAATAAAATTACAATAATCCATGTTAGTTTTAAATTTTAAAATATTTTAATTTAATTTTAAAAAGTTAATAATAATATTATATTTCAGAATAAATGGAGTATTTATTGTGGAATTGGCATTTATCTTAAAGACAGTTGTGATGGCTGGTGGAGGAAGAGTATATCTATATTTTTAGTGAAATATATAAAGACTCGTGTACTAAATCGAATGAAAATATATCATTTATCTTTGAACATTCAATTTACTAAACCAACATTAAACACTAAAAAAAAGAAAATAAGAAGCTCATCATCATTTCAAGATCAGGAAGAACATGTAAAGCCTTTGCATGGCTTATAGAACATGTTTTTGAGTCTTGTTCTAAATATTGTATAGTTATTTTTATTGTTCTAAATATTGTATACTACATCCGTTTCAAGAAAGTTATGTTTTGATTTGATGAAGTTAGTTAAAATCTTATAATTTAAAATAGATGCAAGTTTTTTAAAAATTTAATAATAATACTCTCTCAATTATAAAATATAAGATTATTATTAATTTTTCAAGGTTAACTTAAGACATTTTCAAAAAAAACTCAAAATTAACATGAATTTATTTAATTTTAGTCAATATAATGACTGATAATATTGTAACATATTTAAAAAGTATTACTCGTTATAAGATTTATTACTCTCTCCGTCCCAAATTAATTGCTTAGTTTTGACTTTTTAAAGTCAAATTGACCATTTTTAAAACTAAGTTTTTTTTTACTATTTTTGCTAAAATATAGGTGAAGAGATTATAACCAAAAGAAAGTATATACAATTTATTACTAACCCCAATTTTTATAATTTTGGAAATATATTTATATATGCTTAATTATTAATTCTAAAAATAGTCAATTTGACTTAAAAAAGTCAAAACTGAGCAATTAATTTGGGACGGAAGAAGTATTTTATAATTAATCAATCATTTCAATTTTTGTATTTAAAAATATTTTAAATTGACATTCAAAGATTCAAAGATCAATAATGATCTTATACTTTGAAACATAAATAATATTTATTTATAATTAATAATATTATTATAATACTCAGGATTGATTATATTGACTAAAATCACTAGAATATATCAATTTAAATTTAAAAATATCAAAGTTTAACTTCAAAAAGTCAAATCATAATCTTTTCGATGGTTTAACCTCAAAGTCAAATAATACTCTTTCTATGTAATTAATCCCAGCGACTAACTAATATAATAGTAATCGATAATTAATAATACAGATATTTGTAAGAAACTGCTATTTTCACTAATACTTGATATTTTCACATAAAATATGATATTTTCACTAGCAACTCTTCGTAAGAACACCAAATGAATTTTAAAGTTATGCTATAGAAATTTTTGTGAAAATATCAAATCCCAATGTGAACATACCTCCCTATTTATACATTTAAGACAAAAAACTAAAAATTAAAATCCCATTTCAAACCCTATAATTTCCCTATATAAGTATTGGTTAACAGTGCACTTAAACTCACAAAGAAAGTGTTTACTTTTATTAGAACATTTGTTTCATTCGTGTTCTTTTATATGTTTGCTGGCATCAGCTTTTCGCCTTTTTTCCGCCTCTTTCTGGGAGGTGTAAGATTAAAAAATACCCACCAGATTTTCCCACACTGAATCTGCATAAACCCTTCATTGGCTTACTTGTCACCCTTATATATATATATATATACCTACACACAGATCTCCCCATTTTCTTTTCACCCCTCTGAAGCTGAAATTCTGGTGTTCTTCCTAATTTTGAACTACAAATTATGAGCTTAGTGGCAAGAAGGTCTCATATGGCTTGAGCTTCAGCTGTTAATATGTAAGTTTCATTAACCCTTTAATGGAAAGCAACTAAATTGGAGGTATTGATTAGTGTGTTTTATTTTTTTCCTTCCCTTATGGTTGGTTTTTTCATTTTACATTCAATTTTGGTGATTGTGTTAATGGGTTTATTTGTTTGAGTTTATTTTGGAAATTAATTAGACTACTGTGTGCATAATTTTATCTCTATGTGGAATTTAGTTTTGCCTTATTTATGATTTTGATGGTTCTATAATGACCTGGGAATGATTTAGGAGGTAATATAGTGAAATGGGTTTGGTTGTTTCTTAATTGTAGATTCCAAGAACTATATAGACATGTGGCTTCCATGGAGCAAAAAATGGTGGTGAATGATGCTATAAAGAAAATGGGAATATAACTATATCTTGGCAAATAGCTGTGTCAGAGTAAAAAGATTAAGCCTGAACTAGGGTTCTGAGGGAAGGGTTTTGTGAGTTTGATCTGACTTGGCAAAAAATGGAAGGCAATTTACCATCGGGAAATATGTTTTCTGGTATGGGATCTTATAGAGGAGTAGGCCTTGACTTGGAAAGGTCTATGCGAGTTCATCATCAAGAGCAACCATCGTCACTCCACCAACAACTTCTCTCTCATCCTAGACAAGGGTCTATTGTTCATCCATCGATGCATGAAACTTTCCCCCTCTCGATTGGAAACAGGCAAGACAATGATCAGACAATTTCTATGGCTGAATACTCTAAAGGAGAGAGGGGAAAAAATTCTGCAAGTGATGAGGAGCCAAGTTTCACTGACGATGCTGCCGATGGTCACAATGATGGGAGTAGAGGAAAGAAAAACTCCCCCTGGCATCGTGTGAAATGGACTGATACAATGGTGAGGCTTTTGATAACTGCTGTTTCTTACATAGGTGAGGATGCGGCCGCAGAGTATGGTGGTGGGGCAAAAAGGAAATACGCAAATCTACAGAAGAAAGGTAAGTGGAAATCAGTTTCAAAGGTCATGGCTGAAAGGGATCATTTTGTCTCACCTCAACAATGCGAAGATAAGTTCAATGACCTGAATAAAAGGTACAAGAGACTTAATGAGATCCTTGGGAGGGGAACTTCTTGTGAAGTTGTTGAGAATCACTCACTTTTGGACTCGATGGATCACATACCAGAGAAAGCAAAGGAGGAGGTTAGGAAAATTCTTAGCTCAAAGCATTTGTATTATGAAGAGATGTGTTCTTACCATAATGGGAACCGACTGCATCTGCCTCCAGATCCTGAATTGCAGCATTCTTTGCGGTTGGTTCTCAGAAGTAAAGATGATCATGAGAACAATGATGTGAGGAAGCACCCACATGATGATGTTGATGAGGATGATCAAGACAATGAAATCGAAGATCGTGTTGATCTTGTGGAAAATCATCCATCTAACGGGGATCGCAGGGGAACATATGGGATGCCAGGGGCTTCTACGAAGAGGATTAAACGATGTCAGAATCATGAAAATATTGCTTTTGGTAATTCTTTGTCTTCCTTAGACTGTAACAAAACTTTCAACTCTCAACCACAAAGTGCTCATGTTGATATGAATCAAGTATTACCAGAAGGTATGAAGGAAAATCCGTTGCATACACAGTGGATGAATCATCATTCGTTCCAGTTGCAAGAACAGAAGCTACAACTCGAGGTGCAGATGTTGGAATTGGAGAAAGAGCGGTACAAGTGGCAATGCTTTTGCCAGAAAAGAGACAGGGAGCTGGATATGATGAGAATGGAAAATCAGAGGTTGAAACTTGAGAATGAGCACATGGCATTAGAATTGAAGCGCAAGGAGATGGGGGCAAACAATAACTAATCGCGCCGTGTCATCAAAGTTAGATTAATTTGTGAGGTTTTGGCATTGTTCAGCTGCCATTTTATCTATTGTGGATTGTTGGACTTTGGTCTGGAAACCTTTTTGGATCTGATGTCCCTTCTTGCATATGCTAAACTATTAGTTTTTACTATCTGGCTTGGATCTTAGTGCTTGAGTCTAGAACATATGTTTTCAATGTGGAACCCTCTCCCATTCATTTTATTATTCTGGGTTCTGGTGTAACTTTTGAACATGTAATGCTAGATCTAAATTTTGTTTGTGCTATTTTACTTTCTTCTTTATCTTTAAAGTTCTTTGTTAAATTTTTCTCTTTTATATCATAATATGATAAAATTACACCAAAGAACCTCATGGGACACAACCAATGCATACATTTCGCAGCTGACAAAATAAAAGAGTATTTAAGCTACCTATTTAGAATGCTAGACCTCTAATTTTGTAATCTTTTCTTTGGTAGACGCTAGGAGCTGAATGCAAAAAGAAGATCAAATTATTTCTGTTTGTAGAACTGACAAGTTTACAAGAGTGTTCTTTTCATAGTTATACCAATCATCCATATCATGCTTAAGCAATTTTGAACTGACTTGCATTTTTACTTTAGTTTTTGTTTCACTTCATGCAATGAAGTGTTTTTTATCTTCGTTGTCTTAAGGCTGTTTGTATCCTATTAAGTAATGCTATTTGACACTATTTCACCTTGCCTTTGAACATTGTCGTGATTTTCCAAAAAAATAAAAAAAAGAGTGCATACTAACTTGTAGGATTAATTTCTAGATTGATATTTGTATACGTGGAAAAGTTTCATCCTGTTCTCGCATTCTGCAGTCTCTAGAGTTGTCAGCCATTTGTGTATCCAATTTATTTTTTGGCAGTGAATGTAATTTGGTTGCTTGGCAGGTTTCTGAATTTGCTTAAGAATTCAAAAAAGGCAATTAGTTTGCTTGTAGTTGGCTGATGTTGTTTGTCGAATTGCTATATAATAGCACTGATTGCTGTAGTTAACAAAGGCGCCAAATCACTTAATGAGTAGTCAGCCTGTTGTTCTGTTCTGTTGTGTCGAAGTTGAAGAGAATGTCATGTTGCCACATATACATATATGCTATATGCATGCATATGTTAGTCATTGGATTTAAGGTTCTTATGTACTTCTTGGAGTGTAGTCTTTTAGCTTATGTAGTCGTCGGCCTTCTTAGTGTATCTAGTTCTTCCTAGTTCCCGCTTCACTGCTCATTCGACTTTTTCTATAGTATGTTATTTTATTTGTTTATTTCATAATGCAGTATGCTGAGAATTAAATACTGGCTAGGGCCGCTAGGCTACGTGATATCACACTATCGCCTCAATGTAAGAGACTTCTTAGATTCACTGTTGAAATCTAAAAATTTATCACTTACTTTATAAAGTTATATCTCTTATTCAGTTGTTAGTTAATTAATTCTTTGTATTTGAACCGGAGGTGAGCTTAAGTTCTGTTTTCTATTATTGCAAGTGGTATTTATTATCTTTAGGTTAATCTTTGTAATGATAGTAATATATTCTTTGTAATATATTCTATGTATACTCTTAGAGGAATATATTTATTGTTTTCCAACAATTAAAATTGAAAGATAATAGATACAACAAGGTGTACTCGTATCTTTAGTAGATGGTGCATTTGAAATTTGAATGGAAACTGTATATTCATGGTATCATACTCTGAAGTTCACCAACTACCATGTGAATGGAGAGGAGGTTTAACAACATGAAAAGGTAAAACAAAAAAAAAGAGCTTTAAAGCCTTAAAGTTTTCGAAATCCTGGGCCAGATATCAAGTTGTAATGGCTTAACAATATGAATTGCATCTGTAGTTTGTTTTACAAGGATAGATTTCCAGTTCTATTGAGAGGAATTGTTTCTTCATCCAGAAATAGCCTGGCTTCAAATGGCTTTGCTACAGTTTGGTGTGGCAATGTTAGACAATCTTTTCTTTTATTGTTTCTAATGATTCTAATCTCATCATCATCTCAGCTTTGCAACAAGCTGCTTAAGTTCTGGACTGTGACTCAGGAGCCCAAGAAAGTTGATATTCTGAGGTGAGGCATTGTGTATAAAGTCTTTATCTTTGCCCCTTTTAGCTCTCATTTTACTTGTTTATTGATGTCGTAGTTTTGTAGTTCTCAGGTGGTTTGAGATCTTTCAAGAGACGTGCATTTTTTACTTTCTTGTGAGGTCAGTGCTCTACTGGTTTTAGAGTTCTTATAACCATATTTTATGTGATATCTATATTGGATGGCTTGATCTCTATATAAGAGTTTTCTCTGTTTTAACCAATGTACGTCAGTTAAGAGTTTTATGTGCAATTGGAAATTTTCATTCTCCACCCTATTCTCTCCAGAGAAGTGTGCAGTATGCGTCTATTCTATTGACTATACCTTCTTAAAGAATCAGTGACCACTGCGGCACTGCTTCTAAGATCTTGACAAAGTTGGGTTGACCTTTTTTTTTCCTTGTTTAATTGAAGTTGAATTGATCACGGCGATAGTTTTGGTGGAAATTTCACTGCGTGTAAAATTTTGATTATAATTGATTAGGATGGCTATGGAAAATCAATTTGCTATAGGATTTTGATTCAGAACTGAACTTGGACAGTGGGGATTGGGGAAAAGGTTGAGGTATTGTTTTCTGCTTGATTATGGGTTGAAAGAGTATGTTACAATAGGGGTTTAAAGTTTATTAAAGGCGTAGTGAAGGGTTAGGGTTTCGGGATTATTACGCAAACTAAAAAGAAAGATCCACTCCTTTGGTGCTGTAATAGTACACGTGAACAGTATTAATGATGTATTTGAGTTCTTTTTGGGTTTAGGTTGAATAATTGGGAACTTGATTAGATTTCCAGATCTGATTGTGAGTTTTTGAATACTTTGTTATAACTTATATGGGATTAGTATCTCTCCAGTTCTATAGTGGACTGGAGGATCTCCAATCTTAAATGGATGGCGAGGAGTTTGCCACTCACACGGCATATTTCGAGTGAAAAAGATTATTTCAATTAAATTAGTTAAAGACAAATCTGGATCATTCATTTACAATTGGGACACAAGTCAACCTTTTATGGATTGGACTGGTGATGATCGTATCCCTTGTTATATGGTATTTTGAATTAATGGGAAGTGCAAAAATGGAGAAACTTCAGCATTGATCTAGATCACAAATTAATTATACCAAGTGTTATTATTGGAACAATACTTTGAACTGAAAGAGTAGGCACATATACTATATGGGCTCATAGTTTCTCAAACTCAGAAAGATTTGAACTTCCTATTTGGAACTAAAAAAGCTTGACTAAGAGACCAAGCCTTGCAAACCTATAGGTCCTATACATAAAAGACCCGATACCCTCTATACAGGCAAAATAATACACTTAGACCCATATCCATCAACATTTCAGATTACTGCGCCTATTCCTAATCCTAAATGTAATGCAATGACGAAGGGAACCCTATGGAAACATGGTGTCTATTTAGATACGCCTCAAATGACCCTTCTCATATGAGGATGTAGATAACCTTCTTCTCAAATGACCCTTCTCATATGCTATTTGTTTATATCCATTAGCTCGTAAAAATTGTCAAAGTATCCTCGACTTCTCAAAGGAGAAAAATATTAATAAAACTGACCAAATAACATTTTAATCTAATTTAATTTTTAATTGCGACAGTCTACAGAAACAACTTGACTATTTAAGGCAAACTAGCTCAACCTTTAGGTCTGAATAATTTCTCATAGTGGTTGCTTCTCTGTATTCACTCAACCTTGTATTTAAATTTTGGATGACATCAGTCACTCTCCATCCTCGGCATCTATGTTTTTTTCTCTTGAAAATGCAGATTTCAAAATAAGGCATAGACTCCTAATTTTGCAAATGTAAGATTTGTTGGGGAATCTAGAAATGAATAGTGGGCACAATACTTAACGTGGATTTTTAGGGAAACAATGAGCTCTTGAAGTTTGTACATAATAAAGTGTATTGTTTCCGTTTTAGTATGAGAGATGTATGGTCAAAAGAAATGGAGATAATCACGTTTATAAAGGTGTGAGCTAGCCATGTTGTCTCTATAAGTGTAGCATATACACAAAATTTAGGGTTGACAGGTGTTAATAGGTATGACTATGAGCGAGCTACCTCATCTTGTAGTGTGCCTTTGGAATGGATCTTCGCAATGAGATGTCTGTAGTTTGTGCTGAAATTGTTGTGTGGAAAGAGAAGAAAGAAAGAAATCAGAAATAGAATTCACGAATTGTTGATGGTAACAGTAATAAGCTCAATAACTGCTTGTGTCATGAGCATCAAAAAATCCAGATCGATAGTCTTTAAAAGAGAAGTTTTAAAGGGTTTTGATTGAGTTGCAGATGATAAACATGGCAGCATATGAGTTGGACGAAAAACGCAAGTAAATTTTAAATTTGAAACATGATGAATATTTAGCTTGACAAAGGCTTGTTGTAAATACAGAGAGAGTAATAAAGAGAGCTGGTTGATTTAAGGTAAGCCTGCCCAAATCATTTGGTCACATTTAGTATATTATAATATTTTTTTTCCTGAGGTGTTTATTTGGTTATTGAATTAATTGATATCACAAGCCTTGCTACTTTAGTCAGTATTCTTGCAAAACTAACCTGTAAAGAACATTTTATAATTGGTATCAAATTCATATTCTCTTTGAGAGCAAATTATTAGCATTATAGTTGTTATCTTTTATCTATTTGAGCACGACTTAAGGTTTTTATTGTTAAGGACAGGAACCTTAACCATGCATCTTTTGAGTTCCTCTCTTGTGAAACAATCACTGCAGAGGATAATACGGAAGTTAAAGTTAAAAATGTCCTTTTATTTGTACCAAAACTACCTCTTTTAGCTCAAGAGGAGGAAAAATAGCAAGACTGCAATCTCTGGTGAGGAAACTGTTACCGTGGACCTCCATTGTTCATGGACTGGTTTTTTGATTCTTGATAAATTCTAATAATTGAAGTACAATAAAGGTGCAAAAACATGGTATACAATGTAAAGTTGCAGGCCTTGCGGCAAGGCACATAACAGTTGCAGTAAAGATTAATAGGACACAGAGGACATGAGTGAAAAGACTGCAGATGATAATGCAAAACAAATAGAGTTAAATAGCATATTGTGGTCCTTAGAATTGCTAGGCCAGAGCTGCTTCCTGTTAGGGTAACACAATTCTCTGTTGCATAAAAAGTTAAAGAGGTAGCTATTGGGTACTGATTGTTGAAGAGCACTATAACATGGTTGTATGTTGGATCTTTGACTTGCATTTGCACTATATTTTTTGTACATGTTGCTTGTCTTCTGAATCATGTGAGGAGCTTGAAGTTTTACAGAAGTAAAATGATCAATAGACTCTAATTTGTATTGAATACGCAATTGACAGCTGAAATACCAATTACCGAATATAGCTTGGCTTAAATAATAACATGCCTGTTGAGTCGCATGAAACTTTTTGTCTGATATTTTTAATTGTTCTAGATAAATTTAGTATAGAACTGATTCCTTTTGTGAAACAGCGATGGACTGAAAAGTGAGACCCTATATTCAGGCTTCCTTAGAAATGTTGCTATTTATTTGCAGTCCATAACTGTTCACTTGTCTAATTATCAGCTCTGTTGCTCACTTCTGATTCAGTTAGTATACCACCCCAGATGAGCGGGATAACTCAGAAGGGTTGTTTACAAGTTTCAATTGTCTGAGAGATTTTATAAGTAAGGTTACGGAAATATCAAGTTTAACTTAATATAGTTTCTAATATTTATGATACCGATATTACTTCTATGACTTGTATGTTGAAAAAATCCTCCACCGACGATGGTAGCTTATAATAGTGAAGAACCCCTTTATAGTTGAAAATCAGGCTGTATGTTTGAGTTGAGTTGAATTTATGTTTTAGGTATGTTCAGTTGGTCTTTTCCGTATCTGCATTCTAGTGAGTTAATTGTTGCTCCATCTTTTTTTCTTTTCTCTGCAATTGATCTGTACATGATAAATTATTCATGAGGTTGTCTTTCCGTGGTTTCATTATCTTCTAGTCCTATATTAATCATATAGACAATAATCTTAAAAAAAGTAAGATATGTGATGAGACGAGAGTTAAAAACAGGTTTAATCTAGTGTCACTATGTTTTCCTCCTTAATGAGGACCGGTATGATGGTATGTAAATAAATGCACAGGCACCTTGATCATATTGATATTCTTCAACACATTACATTTGGAATTTTTTGTTGCTTGTTGAGATATCTTGAAGGATGTAATTCTCTATTGAACCTTTATGCAAGAACTGATAATTAAATTATTCTGGCAAACTTATATTGTTTTCCTTTTATGTTCTTATTATTCGGCTGGAACGAGGATCATTCATTTAGAAATTTGAAATCTCTTGTTCATGGCTCTAGATTCACTTGGCCTTCTTCCATTCATATTCTCAATTAATTGTGAGTTTCATATGGTGTCATCTCTGGTTTTCTATGAGCCGGTCAGGTCTTAAGAGTATGCATGGTTTTTGTACAAGTTAGCTCTCTAATTTCTTTACATGTTACCTACATTTAGCTTACTATTTTATCCTTATATTAATTTTATTACAGTTAGGCACATTTTCAATAATCCACTTTCTGATGCAAAGTGACCGCGGTCTGAGTCGTGTCTTGTCCTTGAGTCCTCTCTTTGCCTCTGGAAAAATATGTCAAAAGGAGAAAGATCCCATGCAAGAAAATTCCATGAACACTCTTAAATTTGTAAGAAGTTGAGGCATTTAATTCATATGTTCTGTCATTATGGATCATGAAATATTTGTCGTTATTATTTAGTTTTTCGTATAAATCCGTCCATTATTATACGGTGAACTTAGGTAACAGAAGTGGTCAATTTTTTCGTCCTTTCCTTTTCTTTACTGTTCATGAAATAATTTAAATTCAAAAGAATTAGACCGATAATACAAGTTATCTATTCTTTTCTTTTCTTTTCTTTTTCTGTCTACTTAAAACTCATAAACACAATGTTAGGGACCGTTCTAATAGGATACTTTGCTATTATCATATAAATGTCTAGCTAACCCTAGTAGGTACTGTAGTCACCTCCTTCAATTTTGACTGACTAAAAATCTTTGCATTTTTATCATCATTCATGGTGTACCAAAATTCTCACTCCACCTTGTAATCATATGCAATTTGTTTTAGATTCCTTTGAATTCCTTTTAAATGAACTTTCACTCCATAAGAGAGAGAAAGTACAACATGGTACTAGTAGCAACATATATTCATTCATATGCAAGGTTCTGTCCCCATCTAAGCTCATCAGTATACTTGCACTTTAAATTTGTGCCTCCAAACTAGTTCATAATTTTATGGTGCTTTCATTTTCAGGTCTGCCGGTACTGGGGTTCTGGCCAAGTCAGATTGCACGTGGCTGTAAGAGTTTGTTTGTCCTTTAAGTTCATAACTATACAGTTATTGCATGAGTCACAAAAACTGAGGGTGTTTGCTGGTTTTGTTGTCTTCAAGACTGTCAGCACCAAAAATTTGCAGGGGGGCATATTTTTGGGTTTGCCATCTCTAATCATTAGGTGATGTGGCTCGCTTTTTCGAGGTCACATCCCTAACTTGAAGATTATCGGTGCTTAAATTTTTGTTTGGTTAAAGGGCGTTTAATGCATTTAGTGTGTTTAAAAATTCAAAACGTACTGTAAAATCTTGTTTGTATAGAAGGAATTTTTTCAAATGTAAGTTATTTAACTCATAAACACAGCGTTTGGATCCAAACACATCAGACGCTACCACCGCAAAAATTATTAAATAACTGTTTTTCCATAGTTGAAACTTTTAAATGAAAATATATTATTTAATTTTATCTATTTAATTGCATGAAGAATGAGGTATGATCCACAATTTGGTCATAAGTGGACCATGGTCTAAAATAATACAGTATACTGCAAATTTTGACTTTTTTCTTTTTCTTTGTATTTTTCTCTTATTGCAATCCTTCCTAATATAATTGAATGTTTATTTTATTTGTTTTAGCTAAGTGAAGAAACTTCTGCATAACAGTTGGAAATCTTATCTTCTCTCTTTTGCAAGTCTAAATTTCTTTATAATATCTGTAAAGAAAATTCTATATTTTGTAGTTAAAGAAATATATCCCAATTCCCAAATGGTATTTTATTTGACTATTTTTCTAGGATCAAGGGTATATACGTGGGAACCGTCATAGTTATTAGAAAACGCTAATAAACTGAGTACGTAAAAATGGCTAATAAATTGAGTACGTGAACAAAATGAGTTGTTTGTAACCTAGATATTAGTTAGTCGTTTATGAATAGATGAAAATCTTAATCTCGGCTAGTCAATCCGAGTGTATCTAAATACGTGGAAGAAAATGAGTTGTTTGTAACTTAGATATTAGTTAGTCGGTTTATGAATGGATGAAAATCTTAATCTCGGTTAGTCAATTCGAGTGCGGATGAAAATCTTAATCTCGGTTAGTCATTCCCGGTGTACGTAAGCTGGTTTAGCATTTTGCAGGTGAAATAACTCATATATTTTGTTGCTGTTTTTTGCAGGTTGGACTTGTTCTGAAATAGTTAAAGAAGGAAAAGTTAGGCCAAGGTTTTTGGACATTATTAATGTTTATCAACAAAGAAACGCCATTAAAGTAAGGAAAAAAAGCTTATCCATATTGATATGAATGGGGGCTCACATCATGGAAGTGGACGTGAGTAACGAAGTAAAAGACAGAGAAGTGGACGTGAGAGAGTAACGCTTTTCTCTTTTTTAATTACATATCATGCCTCTCTCTTTCACTTCCCTTTTATCTTTATCTTTATCTATGTCGACGTACATGTAAATGGAAAAGATCTACTCCATTACAATTTTTTCCCCTAATTTAACCCAATAAGTATTTAGCGATACAAGCCGGGGCACCAACGACACAAAATGATGGCAATGGTGCAGTGCGGTAACGATTTTTTAATTAATAATTTAGAATTGTACCGTTTTTAAAATTTTTTATTTCAAAATGACATCGTACTAGTCCGGTTCATAAAAATAAGGTATCATACCCATTTTTGCACTCCATCTCTCATGAATTAAACATGCAATTTGTAATTGAAATTACAACAAAAATAAAGTTTACATAACAAAGTATTCTTAAATTAAAGTTTATATAACAAATGTTCTTGATAACAATTAAGTTCATCTCCACTAAAACAAAAGAAGAAAAGTACAACTAGAATTCAAAAATCTTAAATAAAAGTCATAATCTCCATCTTTTAGTACGGTGTTAATAGTGAATACCAACAACACACCTCACTCGTCCTGATTTAAAATTTTTTTTTACACCAAAATCGCACCTCTTAGCTTACGGTGGTGCGGAATAAAAACCGGCCGATTCGATGTAGTTTGGTCGATTTAGTTCAATTTTGATTGAAATTGTCATCCTTAGACACAAGTATTCGTAATTGATATTATCGTGTCGGTATATGCAATATTTTTTGTGTCAAATCTGTATTGGGAGAAAGTGTAAAAGAGGAGAGTCTGGTATGCTGCAACAATATGAGTTAGGTCTTTTAAATTGTAAAATTTTCTAAAATACAAAATTGAGCCTCTAGTTTATCGGGTTGATGACAATATATATTATTATTAATTTTTTGTAATTGCCAAACTTTATTCTCCAAATACATTTAATATTCAAAACTGACTCAAGTTTCTATCAGTGTATCATTCCAAACCAAGATAAGTCTATGATCATATAATAAAAATTTTGGTTTTATTTTTGAAGAATAAAATGATGTGGAGGTTGGAATTTAATCATTATAAAAATTGAAGAATTATCTAAAAATTTTGGTTGTTTTTTAAGTATTAGTCATTCTGGTTGTTCACAAAGGCACGGATAAGATATTAATTGCGTATTGGGTTAGGATTTGTGGTGTTTAATTGACAAGAGAACAAGATTGCCTCTCTAATCATCACATCCTTTCAATATAACAGTAATATCATATGATCAGTCATCTGCACGGGAATTGAAAGACAATCAATCATTGAGAAACATTATGACTCGAGAAAATTAAGGTTAATTTCTGATTTTTTTTTAAATTATTATTTATATGATTTTAATCAAGAAAATTATAACCTATCTGAAAACAATATTATCAATAACAAAATTTATTACATTCAAAACTTGAGCGAGTTTGCATCAATTTAAAAATTTATTTACGAATTGACTTGTTAAAGTCAAAATATGACTCTTTTACCGGGATAGAATTGGTATTAAACTAGAAAAATGATCCATGGACATAAAAATTCAAGAGAATATCTAACATAAGTATTTAGTATGTGTATATGGCGGTTTGATCCATATGACATGGTGACTATGGAAACTTATATGATTATCACATTTTATACAGCTTATTGTAAGATTTGACGGCCCCGATTGGATTTAAAAACATTTGAATATATCCGTAGCACTAAAGTTGTAATAGAAAAGTTTTCTTAGATAGAATTGAACTGTGTCGCGGTAGATAAGTTATTTTATATAATATTGTATTACAGTAAGATAATTGTGTTTTTAAATTATCACGGTTAAATCTTAAGGTGCATGATGTAAATTCTGATGAACTTACAAGTTCTTATAACCATTATATAGATAAACAGTGTAAAATCTGATTACCATACAAGTTCATACTCTGTCAAAGCTCCCTTATTAATCACTCCCTTTGTGTATATATAATTCCTATTTAGGTGAGTGGGATGATGAAAGACACAGTTGAATTGGACATTTGAAATGTCCATGGCACTTAAGCTCATCCTAAAAAAACCTGTTGTTGGTGTAGTATTACTCTGTCAAAGCTCACTTATTAATGAATATTTTGCATGTATTTCCACACATTAAAATTTTATGACCTATTTTTCCACACATTAAAATTTTATGACCTATTTTTTTGTACATTAAAATTTTGGGTTAATTGATGTTTTAATCACTGTATTAGGGGTCGATTTTCATTATGGTTACCTAATCTTTTTTTATTATAAAAATACTATTATACTAAAAAAAGTTATAAAATGGTCATTGCTTAACATTCCGTCCAAAAAAGTAAATGAAAGTGCTGACTAGATTAACGATTAACATGTGTTAATTATGTAACAGGTGACGTCTATTTAGTTAATTGATATTTTGATCATTGTATTAGGGGTCAATTTTCATTTTGGTTATTGAAATTCTTTTTTGTTACATGCTCGTTATCGAAGTACCAAAAATATTATAAAATAATGATTTTATTACAAAATATTACAACATGTATGAAGAGAAAGTATATCACAGCTAATTTAAATCCATAAATTTTTCAAAATCATATTTAATTTAAAACCTTCTAAACACCAAACCAAATTACAAAATAAAGGAGAAAATTGGCTCAATAAACCCCCTCAGATCTGTCGACTACTGTAAAAATCGGTTTAATAGAAACTATTTCACTCTCATTTCGAAGTAAAACAAGTAGTTTTGGACGTCGCCATTGTCATTTGCCGCTATTCTTTTCTTCGTTTTTTTTTTTGTCTTTTCCGACCAGTATAACGAGGTATAAGAGGGACCTATTTTTAAATTAGATTTCTTTCGACTTGGTCGACGGTGAGAGAAAGAGCTGATGTACATAAGGTGTAGAACATCATTTTTTCCGATAAGTTCGTCGTTCGTAATTAGAAAATGAAGATGAACTTTGATTTTTAATTGCTTTTATTTCCTTAAATTATGTTCATTTTTTCTTAAAACTTTAATTATCTTCTTCTAATATTATGGAGTATTAAAATAATTAGTTTGACTTTATATTTTTTTTCTTTTCTTCTAGGTGAGTATTTTATTTTATTTCTACAAGCTAATCCACACATGCTACCTCATTAGAATATTCCACATCTATATGTCAAATGTTTGCCGAGTAAGCTTTTTCGTTACTATTTTGGACGGAAAATTATAAAATCATTAATTTGTAATATTTTTGATACTTCAATAATGAGAATCTAATAAAAAAAAGTTTTAGTAACCAAAATGAAAATTGACCCTTAGTACAATAAGCAAAACATTAATCAGTCAAATCTACATCACCTGCTACATAATTAACACTTGTTAACCGTTAGTCTAGTCAGTATTTTCGTGCACTTTTTTGGACGGAATGTTAAGTAATAACCATTTTATAATTTTTTTGAATATAATAATGTATTTGCAATAAAAAAATTCAATAACCACAATGAAAATCGATTTCTAATACACGAACCAAAATATCAATTAACCATTAAAATTTTATGACCTTGAAGGCATCTTATATGAACCTCGAACATCATAAACAAAGCAAACTAGATAGGGATAATAAATTTAATCAAGCCAGTTGGTTTAACCAAAGATATAGTCACCCACAACGTCAAAAATAATGTACTTGGTTTTTCCTTTTTCTTCTTCTTTTCCTTTTTTTTTAATTATTTTTTATGGGGGTGCAATATATTTTTTATTTAAAGCTTTTTAAAATAAAAAATAAAAAAATCTTGTGTTTCTTAGCAAAATAGGAAGGTTTTCTTGTATATTTCTTTAAATAATAAACTTTTATTCTAGATATGCGAGCAGTGAAATGTTAAACGAGAAAATATATTAAAACAACTAAATTACTGTTCATAATTAATTAATTTAAAATAAATTCTAAAATTTTTAATTGATGTAATACGTGCAACTTTAATTTTTTTTTATATTTTTTAATTTGTGTATATTTTAGGTAGTTTACAGTAATAACGACTTTACGTATTAATTAAAATTAATTCTATATTTTAAAATTTTATAAATTAATTTTAAAAAGTTAAAATGAAACTCTCTTTGTTATGGATGATAAGTTGTCTTGTCCTCACGGCGATTCCCATGCCCTATCCTAAATAGAGATAGTAATTTTGACTCTGACCGGAAATGAAGAATCACTGAATATTATTTATGGGGATGAAAAAAGGATGTACTTAATTCTACCGTCATAAGGTGCTGTTTGTTTACATCTGATTGTCTCTTAATGGACAGTTTCTTATTCGCTAAGATGCATGATGTTGTTTGTTTGTTTTTTGTTACCTCTGAATACCTCTTAATCGGTAAGACAGAAAATGAAATCTAATAATTAAGAGGTACCTCTTAATGAAATTTTTTTGATAACGTTTTTTTATATAAATATATTCAACAATATTATTCACTCATTGTTATTAAATTGAATATTTAAAATTATTAAATAAAATTTTACTCTTTAAAATGATAAAATAGTGTTATTAAGAGACAACTTATTTTTTAGTTATTAAACAGTTTTTTAGATTCAGATCGCATAACCATTCAAATGATCTAATTTATTAAGACATCATAATCATTCAGATCTTAATTATTATTTTTATCAAACACAACCTAATTCTCACCTCGTACTCGGCCTCGAATAGTTATATACTAATTAAATTAATATTTATCCTATTTTTATTACATAATTAAAATGTATGTCATTGTGTGTGTATATTTATTATTATTATTTGATTTTTCCTAACTTTATCATGTATGCATTAAAATATAATTAATTTTCATATATGTATTATTATATATATAACTAAAATTAAATTTTTTTATTTAAAAAATTCATAAAATATTAATTTTTGCCGTGATATAAATTTCTTGTGGGGGTTAAATTTTTTGTAAAAATAAAAATGATTACTAAATTTTAATTCCCATAAAAAATGAAACAGGTATAAAAAATTTTTATATATTAAAAATGAAGTGGGATGTTTAATCCCCCTCCCCCCCCCCCCCCCCCCCGGTTGTTATTCCTACTCTGCGGCATAGATGGAATATAATTCATGAGAGCTTTTTAACAAGGGGGACAAATTCATGTATGGCCATAATCATCTTAATTATCATGCTAAACATGTTCACATGCTTTCATGTTCGTTGTTAATCTTGTCCATTGAAAGCTACATATATATATACATACATACATATACATATACATATATATATATATATATATATACATACATATACATATACATATATATATATATATATATATATATATATATATTTGCTGCTGCATATGCATATGCCACCTTTAGTAGCTAGCTCGTGGCACATGCTTACATTTACTTGCCAATCACAAAAACTGCTATTTAATTATCTTCCCTTTATTCCTCTATATATACTACTCCCTCCTAAATTAATTGCTTTTCTAAGATTTTTTTAAGTTAAATTGACTATTTTTAAAATTAATAATTAAGCATATATAAATATATTTCTAAAATTATAAAAATTGAAATTAGTAATAAATTGTATATACTTTCTTTTGGTTATAATATCTTCACCTATATGTTAGCAAAAATAGTAAAAAGATTAGTTTTAAAAATAGTCAATTTGACTTTTAAAAGTCCTAAAAATACAATTAATTTGGGACGGAGGGAATAATAGAATTTTTCCCTTTTCTTGGGAAAGTTCAATAGGGTCCTTTTACTAGAGATTATAAAAAATAAAATAAAAATAAAAAAGGAAAAGGAGAGAAAGGAGGAATAATATGGACATGCATTTATATTAAGACATTGCAAAATAAATATTTCTAATGGTTGTAAAAAAAGTTATTATGAATTATTATAATAGAGAATTTTTGTTAATCAGAAAATTTATTATTGGCTCAATTATAATAAGGAGTACTATAAAATTATTAGGTAGATGACATTATAAATAATACTACATTGAACCATCATTTGACTTTTAGCTATTTCATGCATATTTCTAATTATACATATGAAAAGACTAAATATAGGTTGAGAAAAATTAAAACAAATGCGATTCATTTCAGGAAAAGGAAGTTTCATCATTTTCTTAAAAACATTTTGCGTTTCGTATGAGAATGAAATAATTATTACTAAAAATTATGTTAAGTTGGAGTTATTGGGAGAGTATTCCAGAGTCCACGCGATGTGTGCGTATATATAAAACACTAGCACACAATCTAACTTGACTCAAAAGTTTAAGTCATCGAGTCTTGAGTCCATTCATGATATTAGTTTTTCATTATTTTACCGATGTAGAATTTCAACTCACTTGTGAATTCTTAATAATACCTTTGAGTTTTTGCGCAACAAGCCATTTGTAAAACATAACTCATTTTCAAAAAATTATTATTTTTAAAAAATATTCTCTTTTAAACACAAAAAGTCCCAATTTAAGGGTATCACTATATTGTTATCTACAAGATTGACAATTTCACTTGAACCCGACGACGCTTGCTCGATCCTGACCTTAATGGGATCCGATTTTTTAAACCCTATAGAGTTAGGATCGGGTTTGGGATATACCTCTCAGTCCTCACCCTCATCCCCGACCCGATTATATATATATATACATATATATATATATATAATTCTTTTAATTAGTATGTTGTATATATATAATTATGTACTTGTTTAGGTTATTTTATTATAAATTATAAGATTAATAATATAATATGTTGCTAATAATAGAAATAATGCATGTTGTTTGATTTTAAAATAAAAATAATTGTACAAAATAATATAAAAATATTAAATTTAATAAATAATAGAGTAATCGGATAAACAGAATGAATGTAAAATATGCATGAGATATTATTTTTGGGGTCGGATCGGGAAGAGGGATAACTAATTATTGATGACACGGGTAAGAAGAGAATCCCCTTAACCATACATGCCCCGTTGGCATGCCTAGTTATCTATGTTATTATTTGTTATAAAAATAAAAATCAAAGTTGGAAGGGTCACAATCACTATTATACCTCCTCCTCCTTCATTGAAAAGCAATAGAGATTTGACTATTAATTGTGTGGTTTATGGTGAATCCCTTGACTCAATGGAAAGGGGATTGAGTCACAAATTCTTTCAAGTGGGCTCCATGGGAATGTTGATTGTAAATGCAGCCCATGCCCCCTTTTAATTACTTATCACAACAACTATCTATATTTATATAAAAATAAATAGATAATATATATATATATATATAAAGAGAGAGATAAAAAAAATAAATAAAACATATATTAAAAGGATCAACAACTGGTGGGTTGGTTGCTTAGCTATTGCCAGATAAACTCAAGTGATGAAAGGCAAAGGGAGAAGGGGTTAATCCACATGGATGACACATGATACTATCTTTACTTTCACATGCCTACCATGTTCAATTAAACCCCCTTTGTCTTGTAACTTTTCTTATGGGCCAACAATGCTTATTTCATACAGCTCATTTTTGGTCCATCTCAATACTTTTTAATCTTTGAGAAAGATGTAATTTATTAGTGTGTTTTTTACAACTAGATTGCTTCCTACCCTCACTCAATTGAAAATTTTATTTATTTTTTGAACTTTTTTTTAATCGTATATTAAGATTTTGCAGTGGCACGTATGTGTAGACCTCCATAATTTATTTTCTATATTAAATTCTAAATGAAAGTCTATGATTATGAAAAAGTTATCAAAAACCAGAGGCGAAGCCATGTACAATATATGGGGTCAATTGACCCCACTCATTTTTGATTTTTTTTTATACTTATGATGTAATAAATTTTTTTTGTAGATCCTACTTATTTTTAATTTTTTTTTATACTTATGATGTAATAAATTTTTTGGGTATAACTTAGTAATTTGACCCCATTGAAATTTATACTTGAACTTTCTTTTATTTATAAAACAAATGTAGAATAAGATTGCATTGTTAAACAATGTGGGACTTCAAAAGTCCAAGTAATATTATACTTTTGTTCTATAAATAAAGGAGAGTTCAAGTCTTAAAGAGTAATTGACATAGAAGTATAAAATGAGGCATTGGGCTAGACTTACCTTTTATGTTTTAAGGATATCCTGCTTGTCCAAATACATGTTTTACATATGTAATCAGTCGAAAAGTATAAAATTATCTAAAAAATTTGGCTCGGAGGCGCAGCCCCCAAACCCCGCTAAATTATTTGTAGGATCAGAATTTTTTGACCCCACTCAGTTGGGGGTCTGGTTTCGCCACTGTCAAAAACTATTATGTTTAATACTAGTTAACAAATGTTTAATATACGTACAAAAGAAAAATATCATAAGTTAAATGAATCTCGTTTTCCCTGTATTTTATTTATTTTCACTTTTCTTTTGTGAATTATTATATAATCGAGGAATATTTATTTTCTTTTAAATACAAGTAAAAATTAGCTCATGCTTCAAAAAAAAAAAATTTAAAATAAACCCTAACTTTAACCCATAATATTTATTCCATAAAGTTCATAGTGAGATTATAGACGTGGATTCACGTTTACCCAAAATAATAATCCTTTATGTGACCACTTTTTTATCCATTACAATTATTATCTAATACGTGGGATGGAATATCATATTTATTTACTATATATGATGTAACCATGAGTCAAATAATTCATTGGATTTAATTATTTATTGTCAAGATAAAAAAAAAAGGTACCTATGTTTAATACTACGATTATTAGTGTTGGAAAAAGCAAAAGCACACTAGTATAAGATGCTTTATTTCTACTTTAGTGGGTATCTAATTTTTACATGTTAGGGAAAAAGGGCTATAAAAGCTAAATCCCTTTCCTTTTTTGCACAAAAAAAATTAAAAAAAAATAATTATTTGAGCCATTTTCATTAATTTCAAGTTATTAAAGTCAAAAAAATAATGCATAATTTGAAAAGAAACTTAAAGATGATGGCTGGAGGAAGGGCTTACAGAACCAGCCACATTCTCTTAATGCACTGTTACATACAATTTGTTAACAAAGCTAATGGACCTACCAATTAGTGGGTTTTTTTTTTCTATCAACAAGAAAAGGAGAAGCAATAAATAAGTGAAAACAAATGATGTTGATTAGTTTTAGTTTTTCAAATAAAAATAAAATATTTTTTGGTTTTTAAATTGAGCGTCATGCTAAAAATTATAATTTTGAAATAAAATTTTAAGCATGTTTAGTTTTAAAGAAAAGAAAAGAAAATGAATAATGTTATACCTATACTTCATGTTAACTCGTTAATGTACGTAGTAAATAAATAGTTTGAACTACTTTTTTTAAAAAATAAAAAAATTAATTTATAAAATAATATGTTAAAATATAATTAATTAATAATTGACTATACATGAGTAAACTTAGTGATTATATTAGTAAGGTAAATTGACATGTTATTTTCAGAAATTTTGTCCAAAAAGTGTTAAAGTTAAAATTAATAATTATTTATTACAATATTTAATTTTTCGTTAAAACAACTGAAATTTATTATTATTGTTATTGTTGTCGTTGTTGTTATTAGTTTCATTGTTAATATTTAGTTTCTTTCTGAGTGTATATATATGCCCATATTCACTCTGTAGTATGTAAGTATTCCTTCAACTCTATCATATTACGTAATTCTTAATTCAGACATTTCTAATTGATCAAATGTATCTTTCGTAATATTTTATTAGGATTTATCAAAAACCAGAAAAAAGTCTATTCTTCAATTACTTTACTAAGATTCTTAAAATTAATGTAAAAATGGGAATACATTTAAAATTACTATGATTTTGACATACCATCTTCATACCAAGTGGTTTTTCATATATATATATATATATATATATAGCTTGATCATCTTCATACTACAATGATTACTAGCCCAGTAAGCAAGAAGTTGTTGTTTTTATTTATATATAACTTTTGTTTAAAAGAAACAATAAAACAGTAAGAATTATATTGAAATTAATATAAAATTAACTTACACTTAAAGAGATTATATGTATTTAATTGGATTGTATATAGTTTTACTGCGCCCGTGTCATGTGGCGCATGGCCCACCGATGTGCGATGTGGATCGGTTTAAAGATGTAGACAGTGGGGTCATCTGCCGACATGACATACTCATCACTGGATTATTTTATTATGTACTACTCCTATTTAAAATTAGAGATATTGTAAAATGATAATTTTTAAAATTACCTTTATTTTTTAAAATTTATACATAATATTAATTAAAAATATAATAATGGTGGCATAATAATATTCGATCGGCTAAAAATAAAAATAAAAATATATTAAGAATTAATTAAGTGTCACTTTATTTTTTTAGTTTTTTTAGTCAACAAATAAAAATTTTCATTATCACCCAAAAAATTAAGTGGGCTTAGTTATTCAATATTTCGAGCTTAATTCCAATGAGGGTGACTTCGAAATTAAATACTTCAATTTTTTTTAATTTTTTTTGAAAGTCTCACTTTTTAGAGAATACAATATAATTTTATAATTAAGTACATCATCAAACTTCATCAAAGGAGAATCTCACATAAAGAGAAATTAAGTACATCACCAAACCTCACATGAATGATAATTGAACCTGATACCTAAATGTCATATTACCTCAATCTTAATCACTAAGCTAAAATCTTATCGACAAACTTCAATTTTCCTTTATTTGCTAGAATATGTTAAATTTTAATAAAAAAACATGCAAGTAAAAGTCAATCAACAGAAATGATTTTTATGCCTAATGATCACTATACTACTGAATAAACACACATGGTAAATGTCTATGAAGTTGACAATATTATACCCCCAAAAAAAAAGAAAGAAAAAATAACTATATTTTTTAGAAAAAAAATGTTTGAATTGTCTAAATACGTATTGAAGTGTTATACTGTACAACAGCTCAATATATATTCGACATATTTTCTTCACATACTGTATTATTGTTCTAGTTATACTATGCATGTTATTTTATATTTACCCGAGTCGATATATATATAACAAGACTGTAAATTAAAATGTCATATCATTTCATTTTCTAAGTAATTATCTGTACTTAGGTTGTGATTATTTTCTAACTTTAGTATTACGCATTCCATGCTCTATGTAATCAACAAGATGAGCTGTTACATACATTTTTTTATTTTTATTTTTTACAATTCTCAATTAATTACCAGTAGCCACATCCTGAATTTGCCATGTGATGACCCAACTGTAATTGGCTTTTAACCATTATTAATTACATTTCTTTACGGCCTATGCATGCTCCTGTTGTCCTTACACATATAAATATATACACAAAATAATATATATATATATATATATGAGTAGATATAGAGAGAGAGAAAGGGTGCATGAGCGAGGGAGAGAGTTCTACGATTTCACCCGTAAATAGTGGCATAGTGGGAACGGTGGGTATCTTCTAACAGCTAGGAAAGGCCATTGCCAGCGAAGCGTCACATAAAAACAAATCAGTAAAAATATATAACGTAATATTGTAATACAAGCAATTACATTCATATACATATATTTACACATACATATATATATATATATGTATGTATATGTACACATACGACATACTTACGCACATATATACATATGCATACATACATAAAGCTGCAAAACAAGTTCGAATTTAGAGCTTTAACATGTCAGGTTCAAGTACAAGTAAAATAAAACAAGTCGAATGGAGTCGCGTCATGTTTTAAATAAATTAGTTTAACCTAATATTTAAATCCGACTCGTTTAATTATAATCGAGTTTTTTGCAAGATTTATTTAAGTTAAGCAAGTTTGATTGAGCTCGAGTTTTAACTGAGTTTGTTTATGATTTAATTAATTAATTAAAATGTCTAAATAATAACATTTCAAACAAGAATTTAGTTATAATACAAAAATGATAAATTATAGGAGTGGGAATTGCTTCTTAAATAATAATGCTGTAAAATAAAATTATTTATATGTATAAGTGACTATTTGCATAATTTATATATTAAAGGAGTTGTATTTATATTAAGCGCGTGGTCTTGAGTGGACACTTAAACAATTGAGTTCAAGAGTCGAGTTTAAATCAAATATGACTCAATTCTAACTCAACTTGTTTATTTAAATGGCAAAAATATTTCAGCGAATTAAAACCAGTCAAGTAGAAGCAATTTACATGAGTTGACTTGCAAATTACTGGACTTATTTATTATTTTTTTTGTTGGTTAAAATACATTTACAGCTCTACATGTACATAAACTTACACACACACACACACACACACACACACACACATATATATATATATATAAACCCCAATCTTGTATCAAAATATGTAAGATGTATTGTAGTGTATATAAACTTACTACTAAGAGTATGTACATATGTACTAACATCGATCATGATTTTTTAGGCTGCACGTGACAAGTTAATTGAGTTTATCTAGATCTAGTAGGAACGACAATGTATACTACCTCGAGGTTTAACCCGAACTCAAACTCAACGAGGCGAGTATTTAGACTATATATAGGTTTTAGGGCCGGATACGAGTAATGTGTTACCCGCTCCACACCCAACATATATATATATATATATATATATATATTTCAATGGTTATACATATTTATATGTATTTTAGTATTTATATATAAATATTTATAGATGTTTTTGTACACACACACACACACATATATATATGTATATATTTTATTTATATAATTTATTATATTCATAATTAAGTATGTAAAATAAAAAAAAAAGGTATATACTTTTGGGTACTGGTGGAGTATGTGAAACCCGACAAATACTATTTGAATCTAAATTTCAAAAAATCAAATATAAGTGCTAGTAGTGCAATACTCGACTCTAACACGTCCCAATTCAATTAATCATATCCGGTGATATTATTAAGATAATAAATTTAAAGACAAATTTCGAGTTTGGGATGAATCAAGTTACTATCATAGTAATTTGTTTATGAATTTATGAACTGTGATTCGACTTATTCTGACGAGGATGTCATGAATTTAAGTGACAGTGATCGTAAGATATATTTTACTATACATAAAATCTAAGATTATTATCAAGATTCCTAAGGTTATGATCTTTTCAGCAATCAATAAATTTGAGAATTAATCTAGCTTGAAAAATACCAAGTCGCTACATATGGAGTGAGAAAAATGTGAGTAGTCTTCCCATCATCAATTACGTACCATTCACCTCTGTCTCCCTCTAAACGGTGCCCATTTGCCTTGGATGTGTTTACCTACCTTACTTCTCAATCCCACTCTCGTGTCAATTTACCATTTTACCCTTTCACAAAACTTTCTTACTTCAACCACTACTTGTGAGTTGACCAAAACACCCCTCGACATTATTGATGCCCATGCCCATGTTCTTTCTTATCTATTTTGTACACGTAATGATGGTATTAATAATATAGGGACAGTAAAACTTTCAGTTTACAAGTGAGTTGATTAATTATTGTTTGATTTGTGCATTTATTGACTTGGTGATTGATTGGGTCCACTTCTTTTCAATTATTTTTATTGATTGCTCCATCTCTCATGCTAAGCTTTTAACTCCACAACTAGTAGTATAGTCAATTGAGTTTTTCTCAAGTTTACGCAACTTTAATTTATATATTGTGTTTCCCACTATTACCCTTGTGTAGTTGTTAAAATTTTTTTTAAATTTTTGTTACGTATTGTGAAAATTTTATATTAAATTATAATTGTGGCACACATCTATACATAGTATTAAACAGAGTTAACAGTAATATTTATCTACATAGGAGACAACAACAAAATCAATAAATAAAATCGCAATATATATTATTTTTTTTTTCATAAATTAACTTTTAAAAAAATAAAATAAAACTCATTTTATAACACAAAGAAAATTAATCATTTCACTTTTTAACTTAAACATCTCGTTCTTGAAAAAGAGTATTATTTATTTCAATATTTTGTCAATATTAAGGTATAACACAAAGCAACCACTTTATATTAAAATTTTAAAAACAAAATTTATTATGATTTTTTTTTTCTCTCAAAGATGTAATAATGGAGAAAGAAATGCCATGTTACAAAATGCAAAACGTGGCATGCACTTGGGACCATGTGGGACAACTTTGTATGTAAAATAAATTTGAAGACGGAAAATCCTATCCACATTTGGAAATCAAAATATCTGAATTTTTAATATGAAAATCATATTTTTATTATAATGTAAACTTAATAATGTCGATGAAACAATAATTATAATAAAGCTAGTTTAGATAAACCTTCGGAAAGTAAGATGAAGCATGTTACTCATTTTTAGTTATATGAAAACTAGAAGTTCTTATAACCACAAAAACATATTTCATTTAAATATTGATAAATTCATTTAAGTTTTAAAAACGTCAGATTTTATAATTGATTAAAATTACATACGTCACGTTAAATTTAAATTTTAAAATTTATAAATTAATTATTTTTTTTGCTAAGTATTTATCAATTAATTTTAAAAAGCCAAAAAAAAAAGAAAAAAGAAAAAGAAAACTCTTCCTATTAAAGTGAAGGATTATGGAATAAATGACATTGTTGTAACTCAATTTGAGTGCTACAAGCCTACAATAATATTCACATTCGTACCTTAAATGCTAGTTTCACGTTGGCTAGAACCCGTACCTTACTTTTTGTATCATGCTTGCATAAGGAAAACGGCAACAAACACCCAAAGATATAATTTTGTTAAAAACTTTTCAAAATTATACACAGAATTAAAGTTTTGTTCTCACAAAATTTTCGTCCTTCCCTAGTACAAAAATAGATATAATTTATATTCGCATCTTCACTTTCGCTGATATTTTTAATAAAGTCAAGACTATCCGTTGATTTACTTAACACACACCTACCTGTGTTCGAACTCTTTCTTTTCGTGTCACAAAATTTATATATTTTGAGAAAATATTTTATTTTATGATAATAAAATTCTGATGATAAATTTAAGTACATTATATTGTCTCATTTTATATTACCATTAAAACTATTTCTTGTGAAACAAGGAGGATGTAATATACTTATATGTAAATGTATCTATAATTAATTTTATATAATTTGAGCAAATGAAAAATTAAACAAGACTCCCATATTGAGAGGTTAGTTGCACATGTTTAATAACAAACTTTAATCTCAAGCCTTTCTTTATGTTAGCAAGATGGTGCCAAAATAATCAAGGTTAGTTATGAATACCAAACTAAGATACTAATTAATACATGTTCATCGTATTTAATTAAATTACACGTTATTTTTCTTTGACATAATTAGTTAAGCATCCAAAAAATTACAACCTAATTTGACATAATTAGAGAATCATCCAAAAATTTACAACCTATACATTACAGCCATTGTCCGAAGAACAAGATTCTTAAGAGAATAAATACCCGAATAAATAGTACTAAATGCATATTATTACAACTAATTACAAGATCTTCGTGGGCGGAATTCTTATAATACCATTTATTATGGTAGGTCACAACCTAACTGAATTTTTCACCATTTAATTACTCTGTCCATAAATGGCTTTGTCTAATAATATGACCTACATCTAACTAGTAAATTAATTAATTAATTATTCAAAACAAATGGAACCCACCTTTTAAAAAATAGACAATTATATTTACTTCTTTTTGGCAATCACAAATTAATTATTACAGAAATTGTCAAACGGATCGAGATGTGGGTCCTAGTTAATTTACCTACGTGGTAGCATGTGCACCACTCCCAACAAGTTGAATTAAAAAAAAAACACACAACAAATAGAGATTTAATTTTCTTAATAATCAAAGGTTATTCTAGAAAGTTCACATACAAGCCCAAGTAAAAAAGAAGAAAAGTATGGGTTTAATTAATGCAAGAAATCGAATAAGAATTAGTCACAAAGTTTGGAGGTTATAACTCCATGACTAATTAGAGGTCAAGGGCGGACGCCCTGTAACATATGGGCTAAGGTCGTAAATCTAACCAAATTATTTGGATTCAACTCGAAAAAATATATGTAAGACTCGAATTCGTTAATAATATAGTTTAAATTTAAATTTAAAAAATAATTCGAGTAATTAGTAAGATTATACTCGACTTATTTAGGATTCAAACTACTCAAATTTTCGATCATTTTTTTAAAACCTCACTTTTTAAGGAACATAATATAATTTATCATCAAGTACATCATCACTATTACAATATCAAGAATCAATTAAACCTCATTGAAGAGGAAAAAATAAACTAACAAATAAGCCTCACATAAATAGGAAACAAATTTCCCACGACAAAAGAAATAAACTCAAATTTTCGATCATGATTTAATAATACTCGATACATTCTCTTATAATATATATATATATATATATATATGTATATATATATAATTAAATAAAATTAGAATAGTTATTTATTATTTTCTTTGTTTTGTTTTTAATTTTATATGTAAAGAGTAATTGTAAATATGTTTTTTCATTTCTAAGTAAAATTGTAACTTCAATCGGTAATTATATGTATTAAAAAGTTAGTTACTATGTGGACTCGAATTCAGGCTTGAATTTGAAGCTCGTGGGTAGTTTGAATATAATTCGATTTGATTCGAATCGAATTCGAGTAATGAATATTTGAACCAAGTCGAATCTAAGTAGAGTTTTTCAAATACAATTCGAATCCGAGTCAAATTCGAGCAATATTTTAATCTTTTGAGGCGAATCCGAGTAGTTCTTTATTCAGTTTAATTAGAATCATTTACACCCTTAATGTAGGTCTCATGTTTAATTTTCATTCGCATGAACATATATATATATATATATATTATTGGAATCGTATTTTTTCTTTGTATGAGGCATGATTGTTTATTGATATTGTAATAGTGATTATGTAGTATTTTTTTATTTTGAACGCCTTGACTTTGGAGGGATATAAAAACACATACAATGAATTAAATAATAATCCCATCATTCTTTTTTATCGATCTGTCTTTTTATAGAGTGAAAATTGTTACTTTTTATGTCATTCGTAGATTTTAAGAAAATATTAATGATTTAGTTTTTTATATTATCTATCCATTAAATACTAATTTGTTTCTCTTTCATCTTTTTAATAAATTTTAGAACAATAATATTGAGATTTTGTATCCAATTTAATTAATTAGACAAATTATTAATTACATTTCTTAATTTTTGAGTTTTCATGTCAATTAAAAAAGAAACAGAGAGAGTAATCTCAATAATTTCTGAATATCTGATCATTAAATATATCTCACTTTATGAATAAAAATATAAACCTCATAATAAAGAGAAAATAAAATATCATAACAACAGAAAAATAATCCGCTAACAGGAATAAACTCGCAACCTAATGAAATAATGATTATGTAGCTGATTATGACAATACATTGAAAGCGGGGTTAAAATAATAAATTAGAAGGCCAATGGGGTAAACAGTCAAAAAATACAAGTTAGAGGCGTATTATAGTCATTTCACTAAGGGAGAGGCAACGGCCACTGAGATCCAAAACGCCCAAAAAGCAAAGGGTGACCTACATGGGCCGGCTTTTAACTATATTTAGCTGGACAGACAAAAACCACTATTATCACCATCGTCGCTATCTGCAGCTGTTGCTGCTTCCCTCTTCTTGTTGATTAATTTTCCTCATTACTATACACTTATACACACCCATCCTCACTTTCTCTCTCCTCTACACTTTCTCTCTCTACTCTCTCTCTATATCTATATATTCTATATATATATATACACACACCATGTCTTTCTTTTCATTTTTTTTTACAGTGAGAAAGGAGAGGGGAACCAAGTGAAGTATTTATTTAAAACTTTTTCTTCTCTTCCCAAACAGGAGAAAAAAAAGAAAAGAGGAGAGAGAAGGAAAAAAAAAAACTCATAAAAGATTCCACACAGCTAAAAAGAAGTGGATTTTTATTTATTTCCGGGGGTGTGAGATTGACAGGCAGATCCCACCGAAAATAAATAAATTAATAAATTCACCACACACCCATCTTCTCATAAAACCCACAGAATTCACCATCATTTTGGGGTTGATACATATACATATACATATATACTAAATTTTTATTTTTATTTTTCAGCTGTAATTGCTATTGCTTGTTTTCCTTTTTCTTCTTCTCCAACAGTCTCATGATGCTGCAGCAGGGCGTTGGTAATCCTGTTCCTGGCCTAATAGGCAATTCCGGCGACGACGGCGCCGCTGTGGCTGAAGCTCGAGAACCAACCGGCGGAGGTGGAGGTAGTGGTGGTAGTGGTGAATTGGGTGGCGGATTTAATGAAGAGGAAAAAGGGAGGAGTGATGAAAGTGAGAGGAATTCGGCCGGAAACCGGTGGCCGAGACAAGAGACTATTGCTTTGTTGAAGATTCGGTCGGAGATGGATGTGGTGTTTAGAGATTCAAGCCTTAAAGGCCCATTGTGGGAAGAAGTTTCGAGGTAAATTAAATTAAATTTGTGGGAGTTGAATTTTGTTTTTGAAATTTAGCTGGTTTTGAGTTTTATCAAAGATCTATGGATCATAATTCTACTGAATTTTCTCTCCTGTTTTGGACTATAGGATGAGTGAGTTAGTGAGTTTTAAGTTGGTTCTTGGAAAATTCTCATTGAATTTAAATTCCGGGTTTTCGTTGTTTTTGTTCAGTTTCTTCCAGCATTCGATCGTTCAGACGAAAATTTGGATGCGATGTTTTTGGTTTCTTAATTCTTTGAACTCCTCTACCTCTTAAAATCTTCACTGATCTTATAAACTAGTAGTATAATTGAATGAATTAAGGAAACAAATTTCATACAGAAAAATATTTATCTTTCAGTACTTTATAATTAATTTTATTTTTTTTAGCATCGAAAAAGGAAAAGTACTTAATTAATTTGGAGTTTACTTAATTTCCATCTCAATATCTTTGATGAGCGAGCGAGCTAGCTAGCTAGCTAGCTAGCTATTTCCTTGTCTTTAATTTCTTGTTGAATTAACTTCAACAACTCTCCTTGTTTTAATTAGTACTGTTAATTTCCATGCTTATTTTATGTTTGAACAGCACTAAACTTTGTTTTATTGATTAATACAATATTAGATGAAAACAAAAATGGATTGTGTCTTTATGGAACTGTTGTTATCAGGAAACTAGCGGAGCTCGGATATCATCGAAGCGCCAAGAAATGCAAGGAAAAGTTTGAGAATGTTTACAAGTACCACAAGCGAACCAAAGATGGCCGGACTACAAAACCGGACGGCAAAACCTACCGGTTTTTCGAGCAACTAGAAGCCCTCGATACCCATCCTTCTCCTTCATTATCATCACCAATTAAACCACATGCTCCATCAATGACGGCTGGAATGCTGAGCAACAATACAAATAATACACATGCTACTGTTTCATCAACACCAAGTCCTATAACAACTGTGTTTCCACACAATGCCACTCCTATTGTTCATCCTATTAATCTTTCGTCGCAGCAGCCAATGCAACCCATTAATGTAACAATTAGCCCTTCAGTTCCATCTCAAAGCATTGGTGTTTTACCGTCTTATAATGCAAATATGTGTGGGAGCCTCTTGTCGGATTCTACTTCTTCAACTTCGTCTGATGAGGAGCCGCCTGAGAGGTGCCGGAAGAGGAAGAGGAAGTGGGAGGACTTTTTTGGGAGGTTGATGACGGAGGTGATACAGAAGCAAGATGAATTGCAGAAGAAATTTTTGGAGACATTGGAGAAACGAGAGCGAGATCGAATGATTAGAGAGGAAGCTTGGAGGGTCCAAGAAATGGCGAAAATGAATCGAGAGCATGATCTTTTAGTTCAAGAAAGGTCTATTGCAGCTGCAAAAGATGCAGCTGTGATTGCATTTCTGCAAAAGATTACAGAGCAACAGAACTTGAAAAATCCAATTGCTCCGCCTCAGTTGCATCAAATACAAGTCCAATTAAAAGAAAATTCATTGCCAACTGTACCACCACCACCTCAACCGGTTGCACAACCACAACAACAACCACCGCCACCACAACAACCAACGCCAGCACCAGCACTAGCACTAGCACCAGCTCCAGCTCCAGTACAGTCACCAGCACCACCATCAGTGAAAAATATGGATCTTGCGCTACCAGCTAATAATGGCGGTGAAATTTTTCTGTCTCCAAGTCCATCAAGATGGCCTAAAGCCGAGGTTCAAGCATTGATCAAACTCCGAACAACTCTTGACAACAAATACCATGAAAGCGGCCCAAAAGGACCTCTTTGGGAGGAAATATCGGCGTCCATGCGTAAACTCGGATATAACCGGAATGCCAAGAGATGCAAAGAGAAATGGGAGAACATCAACAAGTACTACAAGAAGGTAAAGGAGAGCAACAAGAAGAGACCCGAAGACGCCAAAACCTGCCCGTATTTTCATCAGCTTGAAGCCTTGTACAAAGAGAAAGCTAAAACTGATGGTAGTACGAATAATCCATTCAATCCCGGATTTGCCATCAAGCCGGAGAATCCAATGGTGCCGATAATGGTTCAACCTGAGCAGCAATGGCCTCGTCCACAGCAGCACCAAGATTCCGCACTGGAGGATGATCACGAGAGCGAGAATTTGGATCAGACTAACGATGATTATGAAGGAGACAACGACAATGACGAGGAGGAGGACGAAGATGATGGAGCTAGATACGAGATAGTGACAAACAAGCAGCCATCTTCAGTGCAGGCCACGGCTGAGTGAGGAGAGAGAAAGATACAAGGTTCTAGTGAGTGATTTATATAAAGAACTGTGAAACTAGTTCAGAAGAGTAATACTAGGTAATTAGACAAAAATTGTCTAAATTTATTTAGACAAAATATTGATAGATTGTACTGTCTGATTTACTTAGGCCATACAATTTATCAATATTTTGTTCTGGTAAAATATACAATTTTTTTATCTAATTACCTAGCATCATTCAGTTCGAAATATGGTCAGATTGCAGATAATGTCGATCGGCCGGACGAACAGTAAAGGAAGGGAAAGAGAGATGTGGGGGAAGATTCCGGTGGGCAAAGAGATTGGAAGGAAGGTGGTGAAAAAAATTGAAATACATGGGGAAAACACATGGAGGTGTAAGGTTTTCTTAATTAATTT
Source organism: Aralia elata (assembly GCA_034770075.1). Lineage (NCBI taxonomy): Eukaryota > Viridiplantae > Streptophyta > Magnoliopsida > Apiales > Araliaceae > Aralia > Aralia elata. Next base: position 27,959,533 of record CM068378.1, on the reverse strand, counting down.
GTAGTGGTAATTAATATATGTTTGTTTTAATTTTGAAAAAAAGAATTTATTTATTATTTGCTGGATAAATAAAGTTGGGAATTGGGTGGGGGATAAGTGGGAGAGAGAAAGAGGTTTCAGAGAATAATTAATTTAATAAAGGGATAGTTGTTGTATTTTTTGTTAATTTTATTTTGTTCATTGGGTGTAAATGTCAGAAACGGTTACTTGTGTTTTGTTTATTAATGAACAATTAAAAAAATACTTTCAAAGTTTCATTATTTCCAATATCTGCAAGCAAATACATACATATTCATGGTATGATATACTTTTTGTTTGTATATATATATGTACATGGATGGATGCATTTACCATTTTAGAAATATTTTCTTTTATAATAATTAGTTTTTCAATTTTTTCATGAAAAACAAAAAGGGTCAAAATTATGCACATAATATCACTTTTATCTTCTTAGTTTGAAAAATCTAAAGTTCTAAATAAAAAATGAGAACTCAAGGGTCTCTCGCCAAATAAGTAAATGATTTTAGTAATAGAATTTACGTATAAAGAGTTCTGTTATGTATTTTACGATTGTCACGTATACCAATATACGAGATTGAGTAAGAGTATATAATTTATCACTGTATCAAATAATCATTAAAATATTATCAATTATAATTATTTACGTAACTCGTAACTAAAAAATTGACATAAGATATATCAAATATCCAAGTGTAAAAGAGTGTCCAAAATCAAACATTAATATCTGCTGTGGATCACAATCAATATGGACTTTGATCGTTTTTATTTATTTATTTTTAACAATTTATATTATTATATTAAACTCCTTTCTTCTGAAATTGCTGCGGTAGAACTTGAACTTGTGTACATGAAAACATTAAAATAGAGACATTTCAACTAAATTATCACATTAGATTTATGTGGACTTTGAATTATCAAGTTATAATTAATAGTGTATGCATTCTTTGTTAAAACGAGAATAGGATATTTATTTTGATATTTCTAATTTTATCATCACTTTGAAATTTATTCATCACGTTAGTACTCCATTAATATTAAAATTGTAGATACATCTATAAAATAATGAATTTTACGGAATACATTATTTTTTTCAAAATTATATCTAACATTAGTCAAAAATATATTATTGGTGGCACAAAAATACACAATCAAATAAAAATAAAAATAATGACATATTTGGAACTAAATGTCACTTTATATAGTAAAAATATAAATGTATCTATATTTTTTGAACGAACAAAAAAATATATATCTTTAATTTAATTCGGAACAGAAGAAGTATTTATTTATCTATCATTTAACAAAATTAAAAAAAATAAAATAAAACATGATAACTAAAAACATTAAACATTTTTCTCAATTAAGATGGCAAAAATTGCCACATGAGATACCAGTTTAATTAACTCTTAAATCTTCAGAGTTATTAGGATTTAGGAGAGAATATTTGGAGGTGTCTCCCTTGTTATATGGATCTGTATGGATGAATATGAGAAACTAGGGGACAATTAGCTACTCAATTAGAAAAGGCCCCTCACCCACACAATTTGCCAACATCACATGAAAACCTTTGAGGAGGGTCCTACCAGAGGAGCTTCCAAGTTCAAATCAATATTATATAATTGAATTGAATAATACATACATACATACATATATATATATATATATATATATATATATATATTATATAATATAATAATTTGATGTGTTGACTTTCCACATAACCACAATTGATCATTATTGTTGAGCACATAATCATCATTGTAGTTATAAACCTAATCTTATAATAGTAATCCCTAACTTTGATGAATTGTGACAGCTAAATATTATTTATTTTAAAGAACTTTGGTGAATTGCAATGTTTGTTTCATCCCTTTGGTCCATTTCATTTGATTAGTGAAAGCCATATGATTTTGTCCACTTTGTTGGGAGACTGTCCATCCAATTTTTTGGCCCACAAATTGAGTGGTGGAGATCTAAGGATATAGGGAATCGATAGTGCATTTTAACATTATGCGTCTGTCAATTTTTAAAAAGTTAAAATAGTGTTTGATTATGTTTTAATAAAAATATTTTTTTTAAAAAAATAATAAATAATTTACAAATAAGTGTATGATATAAAATTTTAATTTTCTTCTTCAATAATATAAAGATAAAAGAATTTCAGCTAGAAATATAAATTTTCTATTTTAAAAAGTGCTTAGAATTCAAATCTCTACTGGTTAAAAATATTTTTGAAAAGTCACTAAATACTGGGAAAAATAATAATTTTATTTTATAAGTCCTTTTTATTCATCAGACTGCTCTACCAATAATATTTCCTTATCAAGTTGCCCAAATTAATAGAAAAAAGGAGTACGTATAACAATAGTTACCATCTTCTTATTCTCCATTTTCGTCAGAATGAACAAACTCATCTTCTTGTTCTAATGGCTGTCTTTGGCCATGGCTGGTTAATTAGATCTAGAGGAAGAACTATGATTTGAGTTTTTTTTTTTTTTGAATCCCTAGATTGAGAAGAAGAATTATGATTTCTTTACCGTCTGCACTTTAGTTGTGCTGACGAACGGATAAAATGTCATTATTTTAATATTATAATAATATAATTTTTCTAAAAGTCACAATCTGTACGGTTAAAGTGCGGATTTACAGGACATTTTGATTAGTTTTGAATCCGCACTTTAATAGTGCAGACACTCTTAAACTAAAGTGTGGATAGATAATAATATTCACTGTTAAATTTGTAATTGCATGACCTTAATTTGTTGTAAAAATAAATTTAAATTTACAATTATGACTGTGGATCAGTTCCCTCTGTACAGTATATACGTACATATGTGTGTGTAATATATATGTGATCACCATGTATATATTTTCATAAGTAGAAAAGATATTTGTTCACAATTCCTCACATGACTAATAAAAAAACAAATAAATCTCTCTTTTATGAAAGTGACTTTTTCTATATAAAAAAATAATAGCAATTTTAATGTATAAAAATAGCGCTTCCCCGTAATAATAAAAAAGACATTTAAGCTCCTGTTACTATCACAGTTGTGCCCAAAAAGCCTTATCTTCTCTATGTTTGAACTTATCAGTTTATATTGGAGGGAGAAATGTATATCTCATCTCATGTCACTACAGTAGTCTGGCCCTTTACTGGCTCCCATGTTATTAAATCAATTTATTGGCCTCCTGGACTTTCCCTATCTTACAAAATGGGCCCAACTTTGACTGTGCAAATACAGGTCACTTTACATCATTTATAAGTAAAATACAGTGACACTCATTCTTGATAATCATAATAACATTCGCTTCCCTTCTAATTTTTTAAATAACAATTAGTACTCCTGCAAATTTTTAGGGTTGACTAAATAGATAAAATTATATATTTACCTTTGTATGTTATCAAATTTTAATTCCTAAATAATATATATATATATAATTTTAATTATCCTTTTTTAATACAATACATTTTAATTATAGTTTTATTTGTAATTAAGACTATCTCATTCAAATTGTTCATAACTTATAAAAAAACTAATTTAGTTTAATTAACACATATTTTTGGATAAGTGATACAAACATTAAGAATTTAATAAAATATTAATGGAGTTGTTCTAATTAGAGTGATTGAGTATGTTGATAGTTTAGTTTTTGGTGTTTAACAACAAAAATTATTATTTGAATTTTTAGTTTCATATTATGATTTTTATATGTTAAATTTTCTTGAGTATATGTCAAAATTTAAGATGTTTATGATTTTGATTACATTTTTTAGTATACAGTTGGTATTTTTTTGTGCAATGTTGAATAAAAGAAAATATAATAATATTTATTACTACCTCTATCTTGTAAAAAGATTTTTCTTTTAATATATTTTTTTAGTAACAACATTTGTCATTTTTACTGTAAATAATTATGCCTAAATGTAACTTATGTTTAGTTTAATATTTGAAAAAAATAATTAATATAATTTTTAATACTTTTTATATGAATAATAAGATTCGTTCTATAACAATAAGTTTGTTTTATGTAAATTTTAATATTTGGGAAAAATAATTATAATTTTTTTGCGTTAATTTGTACTTAATTTTTATGGGTATTAAAATTTTACTTTTTAATTACAAAAAAAAAATTTGAATGTATAATATGTAAATTTTAATGTTTGAGAAATTTAATTAGCAAAAAGTTTATGACTTTATTTTCCTGATAAAATGAATATTTATTATTTTTTGACATTTATGTTATTTATTGCACAAGTTCATAATTTAGTCAATTAGATCACGTTAAGTAAAACTTATAATATACAAATTTATATTTAGTTGATATATATTAAACATTATAACTTGAAGGGTGTATTAGACATTATATTAAAAATATTTTTGGATATTAGTTGGTCAATTACACTAGAGATAGTGAATGTTACATATTATAGACTAGATGAGTATTGACTGTTATTTGAAAAATTAGAGAGGTGGTGAGTGTGCTATTATGATTATCTACATGGGGTGTCTGTGTATTTTACTATAAAATAAATTTATTCTAAATAATTGTATTAAGTGTAATTTATAGAATATGTATTGCATTATTGGATTTGACTCTCCTTCATTACACATTTTCTCTAATTCTATCTAATACACTAATTATTTGATTTTAATAATTATGTTAGTAATGATCAACATATGTTAATAAATAGTTGATTATTTTAAGATCAATCCTACAAAAAATTAGAATCATAAAAAATATTTTCACCTTTCAAAGTATAAAAGAATTTTCATTAATTAAAATTTTGATGAAAAATTCACATGTTCATCAAATGATGAAAAATAACATATTACTTTCATTTTTGAAATAATTATGTTGTTCAACATAATAAATTAGTTATCCGGTATTGATTTCAATTATACTATTCATAATTATAAAAATATGGTGTATTGAATGAAATTGGAGGGAAGGTGTAATGGAGGGCATCCAAATCCTTCATTATTAATTTAACTAATAATTACTCCCTTTGTCCTCAAAAAAATGTTTAAAAAATATTTTTCACACGTATTAAGAAATTAAAGTTCTAGATAAAGAATAAAATAAGTTTCAATATTACTCACAGTGGACCCAACATAAGTACAATTAGAGTTTTTCTTTCTTAAACTAGTGGACCCTACTTTTAATGGTAAATTAGTATTTTTAACCTATTTAATGTAAATTTATGTACTTCTATATATATTTCAATGGACAAAATTTATTATACTTGAGGACATTCTTTCAAAAATAGAGGAAGTATGATATTGTGATAAACTTCAGATTTGTGATGCTAACCGATCCCTCACTCTCTCTAGTCTTTATATTGTACTATCTCCATTCTAGCTAAAAGATTGATGCTGGCTTTTGAAAAAGATATTTTAAAATTTAAAATTGAGTTGATTCATTAAAAATTACTCTCTTCGTCCCATAATAAACATCTTAATTTGACTTTCATGGTCAAATTAATTATTTTTAAAATTAATATATGTGACGATGATGAGTAGGTTTTATACCTACGAATCAGATACTTTTTAATGTGGGTTATTTTTTATTTCCTTGGTGTATAGTTACTTTTCATGTATTTTTGTGTGTTTTGTAGGTTTCATGTGTTGGGAATGGATTTGGTGAGTCTTAAGCAAAACAACAGCAAAAGGAAGGAAAAAGTGCAGGAAGTCAAGCAGTGCGGTCGCGCCCAAAATGAACTAGGGAGCAGCACGGCCGCGCCGGTCTCCAGAGTTAGAAAAAAAATGTCTGCCAGTGCAGTGCGGCCGCGCCCCAGTCAGGTTAATTCCAGCGCTGCCGCGCCGGTTCGGGAGTTGACCAAGCTTTGACTTTTCATTTAATTAAAGAAATTTGATGTGTAATTGGTTTTCAGACTTCTAAATCTTTTAGGATTGATATCAGATGTTATAAATAGTTGTTTTAAATCAGTTTTAAGTTGTTGAACTTATCATTAGAAAATCCAGTTTTGGGAGCAAATTGTGAAGACTTGAAGCAGATTGCTAGCAGGAGGAAATTAAAGCAGGAGCTAGAGAGAGATTTAAGGATTGCTTCATCAGTTTTTGTTCTTTTCTCTATCTTTTACTTTTGTATTTTGAATGCTATTGAATTTGTGGATAATGGATTTTAGTTTAATTATGAACTAAGTTTTTTTTAAGGCTATAACGGATCTTATTGTGTAGCTTTGTTTGATATGCTTCTTGGATAATTATGGTTAATTATTATTGGATTTGCTATTATGATTTATGCTTAATTGTCTAATTATTTGGCCAGTAATTACTGGGATAATTTATATAAAGTATAGATTTAGATCTGATGTTAATAGCATGTGATTGTGTTTTCTGCATGTCGATAGAATTTATAATTTGTGTTTAGGATAGAGATATACCTACCCACCACAAGTAATCTAATAGGGAACTTGAATTTTAAATCATTCTTAATTGTAATTCACATAGAGATATAGTGGATTAGTTAATTAGGGTGTTCATTTTAAGTCTATCATCTGTGAATTTGAGTTGATTTATTTATGATACATTGAGAGATGGTCATAAATATTGATGAGTTCTCGACTAACAATCCAAGATAATTAGCATAATTTGAGGGGAAGTGTGTTGAGCAACGTGAAGCAATAAGTGAAGTTGTAGTCTTAAGTCTTTAAAATCTGTTTTCAAACTTGTGGTAGTTAACTTTATTAGAATTAATTAATTAATTTCAGAAATTCTCAAATCTTTAATCGATTATTTAATAAAATTGGGTATAAATTGTAGTTTTCTCCTTGGGAATGATACTCTCTTATCACTTTATTACTTGTGGACTGCGTATACTTGCGTATTTTTGCTAGTATAAAATTAGGCAAACAAATTTTTGGCGCCGTTGTCGGGAAAAATTGGTGTTTATAATTTTCAAGTATCAATTTAATTAATTCAGTTTTAGTTAAACTTTGTTTTTGTTTTTCTTGTTATTTCCTGTTTCAGGTGATTTCGGTTCGTTTATGCAAACGCGATCAAAACAGCCAGAACTTGTGCAGTGCGAGGATAATCTTGAAAACAAGTTACGTCAGTTAAGAAAGTTTTGCAAAGAGACAATTGAGAAAGAGAAAACGGTTAACGAAGAGCATAAATCACTGAAGGAATATGCCATGCCTAAAATAGATGAGATCAAATAAAGCATCACGAGGCCAGCGATCACCGCACACACTTTTGAGATTAAACCGGGTATAATTTTGATGATCCAGAACTCGGTACAGTTTGGGGGATTGGCCAATGATGATCCGAATGAATATTTGGTGAGCTTTTTTGAGATTTGTGATACTTTCAAGTGCAATAATATTTCAGATGATGCGGTTAGATTATGTCTATTTTCATTCACTCTGAGGGATAAAACAAATAGTTGGCTACATTCACTCCCGTCGGGATTCATTACGACCTGGGATGACTTGGCCTAGAAATTTTTAGCGAAATTCTTTCCACCGGCTAAAACTGCTAAGATGAGGAACGATATTTCTACCTTTGAGCAACAACATGGAGAGTCACTGTATAAGGCTTGGGAGAGGTTCAAAGACTTATTAAGAAGATGCCCGCATCATGGGTTACCCAAGTGGCTATAGGGTCAGACATTCTACAATGGGTTATGTAGTAATACTCGAACAAGCATAGATGCAGCTGCGGGAGGAGTACTTATGGCCAAGAGTTTTGATGAGGCTTTTAATTTGTTAGAAACAATAGTTGTAAATAATTATCAATGGCCAACTTCTAGGATGAATCATCAAAAGGTAGCTGGAATATTAGAAGTCGACGCAGTCACAACATTAACAGCTCAGATGTCAGCTATGTCTAAGAAGATCGATGCTATAGCAGAGTCAAAAACTCAGCAAATAGCTTTTGTTTATGAGTTATGCGTGGGATCACATCATACAGATTATTAGGGGTGAGCATTTCGGTTAAACCAAACCGAATAACTTATTTGGATATATCCGAATACCGAAATATTCCTAATTTCACTATCCGAACAACTAACCAAATTTAGCATTAACTGAATTACCGAATACCGAATAACCGAATTGTAAATTCAAATATTTCGATTAATAATCGAACTTATGTCCATTTCTTTAAAAAATAACATTTTAAATCGTCAATCTCTATGTTAGCTTCGGTTAAATCAAGGAATATTATGGAGAAGTCCAATATTATATTCTTGAGTAATATATATATATATATATATATATATATTAATATATACACATATATATATAAACCTGATTATATTACCAACCCAAAATTATTTAGTGTAATTGCCTTTACTTATGGCCGACCAAGACACAAGACAAAAACCAAAAAGAAAATTAAAAAAATAATAATCACCACTTCACCATGATTTCCAAGGCTCAGAGTTCTAAGACATAACTCGGGGAACTCCAAATATATATATAATACATACAACTACAAGCCTTGTAGTAGTCGGAGTCCCACTCGCCACTCCCCCACGTACTAGTTACTGCTACTCCCAAATTGATTTATTAAAGTTTGTCATCACCTTTTTTATTCGGTTATTCGGTTAACCGAATAGCCAAAATTCAAAATCCGAACTTGAACCCGAAAACCGAATAAAAATTCGGATAATAACCGAAATTAAAAAAAAACCGAAAAATTGAAATAATTCGGTTAAAAAAAATTTGGTTCGATTCGGTTATTCGGTTATATCCGATTTTTGCTCAGTCCTACAGATTATTGTGCCATTAATCCTGACTCAGTGCAGTTTGTGGATAGCTACCAACGTCCTCCAAATCCATACCAAAACACTTACAATCCAGGGGTAAGGAACCATCCAAGTTTTTCATGGAGTAGTAATCAGAATCAACAACAAGCTCCTAGATCATCATATCCCCCTGGATTTCATAATCAACATCAACAAGTAGCTACACAGCCGCAACAAGAAAAGAAATCAGATTTGGAAGAGCTCTTGATGAAGTATATGGCGAGTAATGATGTATTGGTAAAGAGTCAAGCAGCTGCCATCAGAAATATGGAGAATCAAGTGGGTCAGATGGCCAATATTTTGAACAACAGACCTCAAGGATCTCTGCTGAGTAACACAGAAGTTAACCCAAAGAGAGATGGTAAGGAGAAATGTCAAGCTGTCACACTTAAAAGTGGGAAGCAACTTCTGACGGACGGTGCGACCGCGCTTGAAATACAAGGAGAGGCAGCGCGACCGCACCCTACTCCAGTTTCAGATTCTGCAGAAAATTCTGCGAAGAAAGAAGAGAAGACAAAAACTAAGCCAAGAGATGAGGAGAAAGGAAAACAACCCGTAGTATACCCTCCAGTTTCATATCCACAGAGATTTCAGAAACAGAAATTAGACAAGCAGTTCTCCAAATTCCTTGAGGTTTTTAAGAAGCTACAAATCAACATACTATTTGCAGAAGCTTTAGAGAAGATGCCAAGCTATGCCAAGTTCATGAAAGGAATTTTGTCAAAGAAGAAAAAGCTAGAGGATTATGAAACAGTAGCGTTAACTGAAGAGTGTAGTGCTATATTGCAAAAGAAGTTGCCGCCGAAATTGAAAGATCCTGACAGCTTTACTATTCCTTGCACCCTTGGTAGTTTGTCAATCAACAGATGTTTGTGTGATTTGGGTGCTAGCATCAACCTCATGCCTCTATCGATATATGTCCAGTTGGGTCTACCTGCACCGAAACCAACAAACATCTCTCTTAAGCTTGCGAATAGGTCAGTTACATATCATAGAGGTATTGTGGAGGACATTCTGGTGAAAGTCGATAAATTCATATTCCCAGCTGATTTCATTATTTTGGATTATGAAGAGGACAAAGATATTCCTATCATACTTGGAGACCGTTCTTAGCAACTGGTAGAACACTCATAGATGTGCAGAAAGGAGAATTGACTATGAGAGTTAAAGACCAAGAAGTGACATTCAATGTGTTCAAGGCCATGAAGTTTCTTACAGATGAAGAGGGGTGTTTTCGAATGGATGTGGTAGAGAAGGTGATGAATGACGAGTTCTTGAGGACAATGACTAAGGATCCGTTGGAAACTACTTTATTGGGGGAAGCTGAAATGGATGATCCAGAGGTGATAGAGTTTCTTCAGATATTAGATGCATTACCGAGGGTGCGCAAGTTCAAAATTCCTTTTGAACCTTTGGAGCATACAGACAAGACCTTAGAGCTTTTGAAGCCATCTCTTGAGATACCTCCTACACTTGAGCTTAAACCATTACCTAGCCATCTCAGGTATGCTTACTTGGGTGAATCATCTACTTTACCTGTTATTATTGCATCTGTTCTTAACGAATTTTAGGAAAGTAAGTTGATACGAGTTCTTCGAGAGTACAAAATTACAATTGGATGGACCATTGCTGACATCAAAGGAATAAGCCTATCTTTCTGCATGCACAAGATACTTATGGAAGACGATGCCAAACCCATTGTGGAACAGCAAAGAAGGCTAAATCCAATTATGAAAGTAGTCAAGAAAGAGATTCTAAAATGGCTGGATGCTGGTATTATATACCCTACATCTGATAGTTCTTGGGTGAGTCCGGTTCAGTGCGTACTAAAGAAAGGAGGAATGACAGTAGTAGCTAACGAAAACAACGAGCTGATACCAATGAGGACAGTAACCGGTTGGAGGGTTTGCATGGATTACAGAAAACTCAATAAAGCAACCCGAAAGGATCACTTTCCACTACCTTTCATTGATCAAATGTTGGATAGATTGGCTGAACACGAGTACTATTGCTTATTGGACGGATATTCTGGGTACAATCAGATTGTAATTGCTCCGGAGGATCAGAAAAAGACTACCTTCACTTGTTCGTATGTTACTTTCACTTTTAGGAGGATGTCTTTCGGATTGTGCAATGCACCAGTGACGCTCCAAAGGTGCATGATGGCAATTGTTTCAGATATAGTGGAACGCAATGTGGAGGTTTTCATGGACAATTTTTCAGTATTTGGGGACTCTTTTGATAGCTGTTTGGAAAATCTTGTCATGGTACTAAAAAGGTGCGCGGAAACCAATTTGGTGCTTAACTGGGAAAAGTGCCATTTTATGGTACAAGAAGGGATCATCCTTGGTTATAAAGTGTCAGCAAGAGGTTTAGAGGTGGATAAAACCAAACTCGAGACAATTGAAAACTTACCACCACCAACTTCAGTGAAGGGGATTCGCAGTTTTTTGGGACATGCTGGGTTTTACCGGAGATTCATAAAGGACTTCTCGAAAATCACAAAGCCGTTATGCAGTCTATTAGAGAAAGATGTCCCATTCAAATTTGATGAGGATTGTTTGTCGGCCTTTGAGCTTTTAAAGAAGAAATTGACTACAACACCAGTGATAGTTGCACCAGATTGGTCAATGCCATTCGAATTAATGGGTGATGCTAGCGACTATGCAATTGGGGCTGTTTGGATCAACGCAAAGAGAAGGTATTTCATGCCATTTATTATGCTAGCAAAACACTCTCGGATGCCCAACTCAATTATACAACTACAGAGAAGGAGTTGCTTGCGGTAGTGTACGCCTTTGACAAATTCCGTTCGTACTTAATCGAAACTAAAGTGGTGGTGTTCACGGATCATTCAACGATCAGATATATGATTTCAAAGAAAGATGCCAAACCGAGGTTAATTAGATGGATACTTCTACTCTAGGAATTCGACTTGGAAATCCGGGATAGAAAGGGTACGAAAAATCAAGTGGCAGATCATCTATCGAGATTGGACAACAATGAACATGCAAGGGGAGACAAGACAATGATTAATGAGTTCTTCCCGGATGAGCAACTATTTGTGATAAAGGCAGAAATTCCATGGTATGCAGATTTTGTTAATTATTTGGTTAGCAACGTTCTTCCTCTAGACTTGACCAGCCAACAAAAGAAAACGTTTCTCCATGACGTGAAGAGGTATAGTTGGGATGAGCCGTTCCTGTTCAAGCATTGCACAGATCAAATGATACGATAGTGTGTTTCACAAAATGAAATTGAGAGTATCCTACATCATTGTCATGATTCGCTGTATGGAGGACATTACGCTGCCAAGGTGTTGCAAGTAGGATTCGTCTGGCCCACGCTGTTTAAAGATGCCCACCAATTCGTTCAGAGATGTGATAGATGTCAAAGGGTGAGAAATATCTCCAAACGTCATGAGATGCCATTGAATTCTATTTTAGAAGTTGAAGTCTTCGACGTTTGGGGGATAGACTTCATGGGACCATTTTCGTCCTCCTTCAACAACCTCTACATTTTGTTGGCAGTTGATTATGTCTCCAAATGGGTGGAAGCCAGTGCTATGCCAACTAATGATGCCAAAGTGGTCTTAAAATTTCTTCAGAAAAACATCTTCACAAGATTTGGCACCCCAAGGGCAATTATTAGTGATGAAGGGAGCCACTTCTGCAATAAGTATTTCGTAGCTCTCTTGGCTAAATATGGGGTCAACCACAGAATTGCAACAACTTATCACCTCCAAACCAGTGGTCAAACAGAGGTTTCAAATAGGGAAGTCAAGAGAGTTTTGAAAAAGATTGTCAACCCTACTAGAAAAGATTGGTCAACAAAGTTGGATGACGCGCTTTGGGCTTATCGGACAGCATACAAGACACCCATTGACATGTCACCGTATCAACTAGTCTATGGTAAGGCATGACACCTTCCTGTTGAACTTGAGCACAAAGCATACTGGGCCATTAGAAAGCTGAATTTCGATCTCACAGCTGCGGGGGAGAAGAGGCTTCTCCAGCTTAATGAGCTTGATGAATTCCGTCTGCAAGCCTATGAGAACTCGAAGTTATACAAGGAAAAAGTCAAAAAGTGGCACGATCAGAAAATTATCGATAGGAAATTTGAGCCGGGACAAGCAGTGCTTCTATACAATTCTCGATTGAGATTATTTCTGGGCAACTCAAATCTCAGTAGTCCGGTCCTTTCACTGTCAAACAAGCATTCCCTCATGGCGCTGTTGAAGTCTTTGGTCATAATTTGGATGAGTCATTTAAAGTCAACGGCCAGCATTTGAAGCATTATGGGGGTGGTGATTTCGATCGCCAGAAAACCTCAATCACTCTTGCCGATCAACCGTGAAATAGGAAGTAGTCAGGCTGAAAGACTTTAATCAAGCGCTTGATGGGAGACAACCCATACTTTAATTCCATTAATTTGAATTTTTTTTTTGTGATTTTTAGAAGTATGTCCTCTTTTTAGTTTGTTTTTATAGTAGTAATTAGTTATTTTTTTGTTTTTAATAGGTTACACTTCAGTGTGGCAATTATCTGGTTCAGTCGGGAAGGCTTCACTATTAAAGCTTCATGGACATAGGGCAGCGCGGCCGCACCCATATTACAAAGGGTAGCAGCGCGACCGCGCTTACTTCTAGAAGCTTAAATTTTCTTGCTGCTAAGACAGCGCGACCGCGCCCAACTTACAAAGGAAAGCAGCGCGGCCGCGCCCATTTCCAGTACTCCCAAACTTCATGCTGCCATACTAACGCGACTGCGCCCAATCCAAGCCAAATACCAGCACGGCCGCACCGCGATCGGTTCCCAATTTTTAAAAACAGGTCAGAGACCCGACCCGTTCAACCTTTTATTTCTTCATTCCCGCTTGGACTCTCATATTCCTATTCATATTCCTAATAGAAACCGTTACTCCAATCTTTCTTTTCCTTTCCAAATCCAAATTGAATCCTTACCAATCCAAACAAATTCCAAATCAAACGCATAAAATCCGAGATTCTCTTTCTCTTTCTCGTTCCATCCCATACTTTCATCGGTCAAACCCTAACCTTCTTCTTCTCCATAACTGACCCCAATCATACAATCTACTTCATAATCAAATTCAAGTATTCTTCCGTCAATCAAACTTGCTTATATCCAATATTTGTATCATTCATCTTCAACCTATTGTTCCATCTCCATTGCTCTTATTCAGTGGGCTATTGTGGGGATCGTTTAGTATAAGAGCAGAGTAAGTACACTGTGGTTTGGAATTTCTCTCCATAACAAGGTAACAATTACAATTGAAGGAATTTTAGAATTGGGCATACACTGTTTTGGGAATTTCAGATTCTAAAGTTCAAGTTTTTTTAGATTTCAAAATTATATTGTACTGTGGTTGTGGTTACTGGATTACATTGGGTTGAGAGAGTTTGTCTATAAACAGAGTATATACTTACTGCATGTGCAAGAATTGGAAAATTTTTGTTTGATTTATTTCAAGTTTGGGGGTAACTGAGTTTGTTGTGGGTTTAAGTATTTTGACTGAATATCTATGGCTTCCAAACGACAACGTGGTGAATCTTCAAGTTCTCAAGCCCGTACTGAGTCTATTGACTTTGATGCTAATCGATTTGTTTCTGCTGAGGCTGAGGAATTTTATCAGCGAGTATTGTTGGGGAAAACTTTTGTATTAGAACGTGGGCTCAAGCCAGATCCTAGGCTGGATGGGCAGATGATGAGTATGATTTGGGCTATGGACTGGCTACTGGTCGTTGAACCTCCTTTGGTAGCCCCAATATTGATAGTGCAAGAATTGTATGCCAATGCAAAAATCACTAAGGATGGCACTGCTTTTGTGAGGGGTCAACAAGTTTCCTATACTAAAGAAAATATCAATTCACTGTACCATTTGCCTACTGTTCAACCTAACAATCCAGATTGGTTATACTCTACAAGATGGGACACAAAGTTGGATAGTATCATGAATACCTTGTGCAAGCCAGGTATGGTGTGGACTACTAAGCAGGGTATGGATCAGAAGTTGTATTTTCCATACACGGCGTTGAGTCGCTATGGGAAGGCATGGTACAGTTTCATTTGTGCCAATCTGATGCTAACACGGCATCAGAATGATGTGACCAAGGATCAGGTGATCTTGCTATATGGGATTGTGAAGGGAAGAAAAATAGATGTTGGGCATGTAATTAATCATTCTATTCGCCAGTATCTGCAGGGCGGTATTTCAGGAGGGATCCCTCATGCATCTGTGATATCTCGTCTATGCATTATTGCTGGGGTGCAGTGGGATGATGGCGAGCCCGTGCAGCTTCCTATGAACACTATTGACCATGCTACGATTGAAAAGTACAAGGTTTGGACTGGCACTCCTTCTCATTCCCATGGGGTAAGATTTCTCTTGGCAGATCAAAGTGAGAGTGAAGAGGCATCCGATCAGCCGTTGGCCGATCCTGAGTAGCCGTTGAATGTGTCTCAGGCTAGGTTGGACCGAATGGAAAGGCACATATATCGGTAGATGAATGCTATTCACACCAGCATGACTGAGTTTTGATCCTTCTCAATGCAGCTTTCTGACAGTTTTTCACAAGCTTTTTCTTAATTGGGCGTCCAGGTCCAATTTCCAAAGTTTAGTACTGCCCCAGCTTACCCTCCCCCAGACACACCTTCAGATGATGATGGGGAGGCCGTAGACAATGCTGCCTCGGATTAGGGAAGTCTTCTTTCCTTTCCTTTTCATTGTTTTTACAATGAGGGCATTGTTTGTCATAAGTTTGGGGGGTTTTGTGGTTATTTAGCTGTTTTTGTTTAAGCACGATAGTTAGTTTAATGCATCATATTTGTTGGCATATTGGCATTTAGTTAGCTATAGTTAGCGCTTTATTATACTTGTTTGCATCGCATTGGTTGTATATTGTGGGCATTTAATTTGCTTGCATGAATTCAATTGATGGGCTAGTTTGGGCTTGGCTCGGCCAATGATGAGATTAGTTTTAATTGTTAATTTGGACAGTGTTGATAGTCATTATGTTTGTTGTAATTTCGATCATAAGGATAGTTATGCCTATCTGAATCTTGAGTTACCGGATAGCACGAGAGGTTTGATTGGTTTAACTAATGTAGTTCAAAAGGGTTGCATAATTGACTTTTAAATGAGAATGTTTAGGGTAAAATAAAGAAACACAGTGAATTGACAATGAAAGTTAAGATGAGGTAAAAAACTAAAGTTTGGGGGTATCCAAGGGGTATAAAAAAAAGAAAAAAAAAGAAAAAAAAAAGAAAAAATAAGAATAAATGCGTTGACTAGTTGGATTATGTGGCCTTGGTTACTCGGGTAATTAGATCCTTAGGGGTGTCTTAACACCTAGTGCCCTAAAGCCGACTGGTTTGGGAGTCACTGATTGAAAGCTCGTTACATGGGTGACTTTGAAAAGTCTAAGAGAGCCTGACATTGCACAGTCGAGCATAAATATGAGATGAAGCGTAAAACGCACTCATAAAAGAATAAGGATAGAAATCAACCTTGTAAGAACCCTCATGCTTAGTAATTGCGTAGTTTTAGCTGGAATTGTCATATTACCGAATTTGAATCGTAAAAACAAATTATTCTTGTTGTGGAGTTGGTTATGTGGCTAAGTTTGAAGTATGTTTAGTTAAATTAATTAATGAGCACACACGCACAACTTGGGTAATGACAGGTGTATATTGTTTGATTGATTGTGATTACTAGTTCATATTGACTGGATTTATTGTTTCAAGTGTTTTGTTGATATTTCTGAGGCTAAAAGTTAAGATTCATACTGGCTATTGGTTGGATTCGTAGGCATGATAATTAATAGTTGCATTCATGATATTGTGTTGCATTGTGTTACATTGTGTTGCTTGGGGACAAGCAATAGTTTAAGTTTGGGGGTATTTGATGAGTAGGCTTTATACTCACGAATCGGATACTTTTTAATGTGGGTTATTGTTTATTTCCTTGGTGTATAGTTACTTTTCATGCATTTTTATGTGTTTTGTAGGTTGCATGTGTTGGGAATAGATTTGGTGAGTCTTGAGCAAAACAGCAGCAAAAGGAAGGAAAAAGTGCAGGAAGTCAAGCAGCGCGGCCGTGCCCAAAATGAACTAGGGAGCAGCGCGGCCGCGCCGATCTCCAGAGTTAGAAAAAAAATGTCTGCCAGTGCAGCGTGGCCGTGCCCCAGTCAGGCTTAATTCCAGCGCAGCCGCGCCGATTCGGGAGTTGACCAAGCTTTGACTTTTCATTTAATTAAAGCAATTTGATGTGTAATTGGTTTTCAAACTTCTAAATCTTTTAGGATTGATATCAGATGTTATAAATAGTTGTTTTAAATCAGTATTAAGTTGTTGAACTTATCATTAGAAAACCCTAGTTTTGGGAGTAAATTGTGAAGACTTAAAGCAGATTGCTAGCATGAGGAAATTAAAGCAGGAACTAGAGAGAGATTCAAGTATTGCTTCATCAGTTTTTGTTCTTTTCTCTATCTTTTACTTTTGTATTTTGAATGCTATTTAATTTGTGGATGATGAATTTTAGTTTAATTATGAACTAAGTTTCTTTTAAGGCTATAACGGATCTTATTGTGTAACTTTGTTTGATATGCTTCTTGGATAATTATGGTTAATTATTATTGGATTGGTTATTATGGTTTATGCTTAATTGTCTAATTATTTGACCAATAATTACCGGGATAATTTATATGAACTCGAAAGATGAAGTATAGATTTAGATATGATCTTAATAGCATGTGATTGTGTTTTCTGCATGTCGATGGAATTCATGATTTGTATTTGGGATAAAGATATACCTACTCACCACATGTAATCTAATAGGGAACCTGAATTTTAAATTCTTCTTAATTATAATTCATATAGAGATATAGTGGATTAGTTAATTAGGGTGTTCATTTTAAGTCTATCATCTGTGGATTTGAGTTGATTTGTTTATGATACATTGAGAGATGGCCATAAATATTGATGAGCTCTCGATTAACAATCCAAGATAATTAACATAATTTGAGGGAAAGTGTGTTGAGCAAAGTGAAGCAATAAGTGAAGTTGTAATCTTAAGTCTTTAAAATCTGTTTTCAAACTTGTGGTAGTTAGCTTTATTAGAATTAATTAATTAATTTTAGAAATTCACAAATCTTTAATTGATTGTTTAATAAAATTGGGTTAATACAGAGTTGATATTTGCCATTATAAATTGCAGTTTTCTCCGTGGGAACGATACTCTCTTATCACTTTATTACTTGTGGACTGCGTATACTTGCGTATTTTTACTAGTATAGAATTAGGCAAACAGACTTCCCCAAAATAGGTCCACACAACCCATTTTGAGTCGCCAAAATACATAATACAAAATCCAAATCCAAATACAAATTTTTTAATTTACAACTATAAGTCTATCATGCAAAATACGACAACACACATACTGTGCGTTTCAATACAAATATTGTATAGTACAACAATAATCACACCTAACTTAAGTTATCAATACAATTATTGTCACACTATTTTATAATGTATTGAGATACTTCTACAGTCTCGGATCATCACTCCATTCCCCAGCTACACTCTCATTTTCTGAGGAGAACAATGGAACAAAAAAGAAAAAGGTGAGCACAAATAGCTCAGTAAAGAATATCATGACTAAGATAATGAACAATAAATTATCTTTAGCCTTCAACATTGATAGATCAGAGATTTAAAGATAATATAAGTTTTCAACAATAACTGCAGCGGAACAAGCAATCTATTAGAAGAGTCAGGTAGACTATAATGTCCACTATCTTCTACAATTTAAAAGTTCACCATCAATATTTTATCCCTGTAACACCAATCAACAGTTCCTGTTTATGCTCATCCAAATCAACAGTTTATCTTTGCACTACGAGCTAAATATATTCATTTGTAACTCCAATAGTCATGATCATGTTAAACACCATTCCATCTTTACACTACGGGCTAAAGAGGACTTTCACCATAAGCCTTTGTCTGTAAAATCAAAGGTCAGGATTATACCAATACACAGTTCCTGGTCATAATCATGTCAATCACCAGTTCATCTTTGCACTACGGGCAAAAGAGATCTTTTCACACCACAATTTAAGTTTGAGGATTATAACAATGATATAAAGGATGAATAGAAACAAAACAATGAGATCAAGAATAAGAATAAATATTAGATATTTGTAGTTTAATTTATCCAGTGTCGAAGATTATCAAATTGCCAACATGATATCCAGAAATTCGATTATAGCTCAAGAGTAAAATAAATAAAGTTCACGATTCAACTATAACGTGTAAAACGAAATAGAAAGATTCAGGTGAAAGGATATTAAATGAAACACAAACTATTAAGGATATTCTACTAATTTTAGAGATTTTCACCATTTAATAATAAGGTTATGGAAATAAACAATAATTTCTTACCATAAATAGAGAAATATGAAAGAAAACGATATCCCTTGACGAGTACAAAAGAAATGATATCTCATACGAGTATGAAATAAAATAATATCACTTACGAGTATGAAAGAATGTACAAAACCGCAATTGAATTTTCACCGACGATAATCCACGTAGGCAGATCATTTCTACAAAAGACTAATAAGGAATGAATACGAAGGGATATTCACCAGGCATGCGGTAGTCTGCGTAGTCAGGTTATTCCCACAGATTAATAATACATGGAATAGAATGACAACCCTTATGAGTATGAAGTAAAATAATATCACTTACGAATGTGAAAGAAAATGATATTACATACGAGTATGAAATAAATGATATCCCCTACCTTAGTAGGAGACTAGATCTAACTGTTATGAAGGAGATTATCTTGAGAAAATCTTGCATTAGTAACAACACTCAAAATATATCTATACTCTAAGAAATACTCACGATTTTATAGAAAAAGAATTTTTTGATTCTGGTGTGATTTTCATTTCTCAACTAGGAAACCTATTTATAGGAGAATGGCAGCATGCCACTTTTGACGAATTCGTCGGACGAAAAACGTGCGAAGCCAACTTTGGAAAATCATTCATCTGAAGTTTTAAATATTAATAAAGTATTCTAATAAAACAAATAACTTTATATATAATATAATATATTCTAATTATATTCTAATAAAACAAATAACTTTATATATAATATAAAAATTTTCTGTTTTATATAGAAAATTATTTCTGAAAATTTCTGCCGACGGTTGCCGAATTGGCAAGTGGTGGGTCCCATGAAATAATCAGTCAAACTTACAACAAACGCTTCATAACAAACTCCAAAAATTGAACAAATAACTACCACACATCACTTATCTTTAATCAACACATTTTCAGTCTTTCAACAATTATTCACCATTAATATTATAGATTTACAATATTGACAACTAGATCATTCTTAGGAAAAAGGGGGCCTTCCGTATATACGACACATATTTAAATAACCCATTTCCTTGACAGAACTTCTAGACATTGTCAATAATGCTAACTGATCTAATAATATCATATCAAATAATATGAGTTACTGTGTCGTGACAAATCACCCAATTATTGAGGTTAAATACTGTGCAATTGCTACTTTATCAATTATTGAAACAATAATATGAAATACTATACAATACCGTGTGCTATTGTTCTTTTATTATTAGGTATTTTAACAGTTGCACGTAATAATACTGTTGACAAAATACTGTCATTTTTAATATCCGACAATTAGTCGTTGTGGGGTCCACCAATGTTTTATTATTTCGGCGCTGTTGTACTTTCGTACTTTACCAAAAAGAATATTCTCCGACAAAAAGAATATTCCCCGATATACTGTTTATCAGATAAATTTGCATATATCACCTTTAACTATAATATTATAACAACTAAACACTTTACTATTTAGAATAAGAAAAATAAAATCTTATTCATAAAAGTTGGGGTCTTACAATATATCTTTAAAAAGACCAAAATATATGCCGAGAAATTATGATCATAATAAACTACGGAGGATTTACTATTAATGTTAAGTTTCGTGATTTAAAAATACTATATAAATATTTTTAATTATTAATTTTAAAAATGGTCAATTTGACTATTAAAGTCAAGCTATGATGTTTATTATAAGGCGGAGGAAGTATAAAATTATAAATCTTATCATGAGTAGTACTTTTTAAATAGTTTATAATATTTACCATTACATTAAATAAAATTAAAATAATTCATTAGTTTTAAATTCGAAATTATTTTAAATTGACTTTAAAATGTCAATAATGATGATCTTATATTTGGAAAGAAGTAAATATTTAGCAACGTAGCTGTGAAGCCCCGAAAATCCACCTGCTAGCTTCTTTTAGCCAGGTCAGACTTTGTGCTCACGTGTACAACCTTTACATAATGCTATAGAAATCTTGACTTTTAATAATCAGAGTAAAAGGCGAAAAAGTGATAATATTATAAATATCATTTGTTTATTGTTACAACATCCCCAGGTAATTTGTTCTTCTTACAAATAAGTCCTAAAAGACTTAAAAATAAATCTCTATTTCTCTATTCGAGATTTGCAGCATTAGCAACCAGACAGTTTCCAGGAAAGAGGGGGCTTTCCGTTAAAACGACGTGCAATTAAATGACCTAACCCCTTTCCTCGTCAAAACTTTCTAGACATTGCCAATAATGTTAATCTAGCATAGTTTAAATGACTTCTACATCTTCAACTTAAATCTTTATACCTCTGTAATAAATTTGGCATTTAAGCTTAACTAGTTAACCATCTATTAGATATTCCATAATATATAATTTCTATCTATCCAAGGTTCACAGTATCCCATAACAGATAATAGTTCTCGTCAGAACGTTAACTGTGTTTGGATACCCTCACTTGGATATATAGATTTATATCTGATGTATATCTCTTTCATATCGATAGTTCCTATCTATCTGACATTCACAGTATTAATGATAAGATTGTCCCTAGAACTGAAGGGCGCATTCCGGTAAAGATGGCACCTTACCGGTGCTCATTAAGTGTAACCCAGAGCTTATAGAACTCTAAATATCATTTAAATACTCTCATTCAGATGTATAGTTCATATAGATACTGTATTAACTTAGTACAACTATTCTAAACAATTTAAAGATCAGAGTATAACGCATTCGATATAATAAAGGATGATAATATATTTCATATCGTTCAGTTCGGTTACATCGTTCTCAGTACTAAGTTATTACAACAAAGCCTTTAAAAGACTTAAATAAAGTAAAACTAATTAACACGGTCGTTTCCCTTTGGTCATCTCTGAAGTTCCAGAATTATCATTTAAGACTGCAAAAGAGATTATACGCAAGAATGAGCTACAAATGCTCAACAAGTTTATTTGAAAACGTAAACACAATGTGTTTGAGTTGAAAGATTTCAAAGATGTATAACTAAGGGTTCTATACATGAACCATGTGTTTCAATCAGTTCTATCAGTCTTCAATGACTTAGAAAAGCTTGATTTCGGATATCTGGTAGGGGATCAGCCTCACAAATATCCTAGGAGTATGCATATCATCCTACAATTTTGTGTCGATATATAATCAACATTTACCACTACCTTATATCAAGGTGTTTCAGTTCATCTTACATCAAGGTGTTCCATTTCTCAGTATAAGATGTCGTACCAAAACAATTTGGTTTGACACAACATTTTACGCTCGAATAAACAATATATGAATAATGATTCATTTCTTAAGTTATACTGAACAAGAAGCAATAACTTCACAATAATTGATAGCAAGATGTAATAGACTTGCTTAAATGTAACAAGGTTAGAAGACTTGCCTCATATATCTTTTACAGTTAATATAACGGTCTAAACGTTCGTCGTAAATTCTACACGATTATAAGTTTATGTAGACAAATAAGCGTTTAACGATTAAATCTTTTAAGTTTTATTTCGGGTATCATAACCGCATATAAATAAGACTTCTTCTACAATATATGAAATAATTTTAGCATTATAACTGCTTACAGAATGAATATTTTTTAACTATATTTAAAATAAATTAAGCATTATAACTGCTTGAAAAATGAATATTCGGTTACTATGGTTGAAATAAATCGGGCATTATAGCTGCTTATAAAATGAATATTCGCGCGGCTATTATATTTGAGAAAATTTCAGCATGATAACTGTTTATAAAATGAATATTCGGCTATTATATTTGAGATAATTTCAGCATTATAACTACTTATAAAATGAATATTCTTACTAAATACTTAAAGAAAGTCGGACATAGTAACTGCTTATAAAAGTATATTTTTTAATATATAAGAGAAATAAATCGGACATTATAACTGTTTATAAATAGGACTTTTGTATTATATACTTAAAATAATTTGGGCATTTATAACTGCCTGTAAAAGTATATTTTTAGAAAAATAAAAATAATAACCACTAGAGTAATACCTCTTGTAGTTGTTAGCTTTACTTCCAATCGCGCAGCGCTTCGATGTTTCGAAAGTAATTTTTATCTCACAATATCTCTCAGAATATAAATATAGAGTGTTTTTGCTCATGAACTGCTCTTGAAAATAGTAAGGAATGAATGAACTGAGCTTGTTATTTATAGAAAAACCAAGTTTCGCTAATTGCACGTTAGGAGCTCGGCTTATTACACTTTGGTACCTAGGTTAATTACACTTTAGTACCTAGCAAATTCTTAGAATATTCTTTTAAGCTCCTCAATGAAAATATCTTCCAAGCTCGACAATGCAGCTTGCAATTGAACCTATCTTCTCAGCTCCTCAATGAAAATATCTTCCAAGTTCGGCAATGCAGCTTGCAATCTAAGCTCCTCAATGAAAATATCTTCTAAGCTCAACAATGCAGCTTGCAATTGAACCTATCTTCTAAGCTCCTCAATGAAAATATCCTCCAAGCTCGACAATGCAGCTTGCAATCTAAGCTCCTCAATGAAAATATCTTCTAAGCTCGACAGTGCAGCTTCCAATTGAACCTATCTTCTAAGCTCCTCAATGAAAATATCTTCTAAGCTCGACAGTGCAACTTGTTACCGTAAGCACGACAAATCACTTTGTTATTCTTAAGCACAACACAACAACTTGTCAAAAATAATTTGTCAGGATACTTCTTGGTGAAATCGTGGAAAACACGACAAATCATTTTGTCAATACAAACACGACGAAGCAGCTTGACAAAAAAAATTTTATTTGATCTAATTCATCGTTTACATAATATAATCATAAAATACCAGCTTCGAAATATCATTTGGATCTTTATTAAGCACATAAATTCGAATCTCATTAGGGCTTAAGGTATTAAACTTCTAAATACCTAGTTTTAGGTCACTAAATTAACCTCTAACTATATACGATCATATTTATAAGCCTTATAAATATTCAGGGCATTACAGTAGCTTCAGTGATTTTCAATTATTAGAACGGAGGGAATAGATAACCAAATATTTCGAGAACAATATAGAACCTTTTTTTTTGTAATATCAAACAGTCCAAAAGAGTGAAATGTATTAAAATTACAATATGTTAAAAACTAGCTAAGTATCCTGTGCAAAACATGAGTTATTTTTTAAATAAAATTACTTATATTTTTTTTTGATATGTGAAGTATCCTGACTTGTGTCGGAATAATCTCTCCACCCCGAATAAGGCTTCCGAAACAGGCTTACACCTGCAGTCCGTGGCCCCTATGCTACTTCTAGTGGAAGTCGAACTCAAGACCTCCGGCTAGACCCAAGTGGTTATTTTATATAATGGTTATAAAATATATTTTTTGAATTTTAAATTAACTTACTGCTATTATTAGAGTGACTACAAATTTTACTTAAAAACAAATGACTACATATCACATACAATTGTCGAATACTCACAATTGAGTGTTACTAATGTGATTCTTTTGTTATTTTTAATTTAATATTATATTTTTATAGAATTTCAAAATGTAATATTTAGTTTTTATAATCAATCCTTCGTATTTATTTATGGCTCTTTAATTAGAGGTCAAAGTTGAGTGAAAATTTAAAAGTCTAAACGTAGTGTTTAAGTTATACTCTATTGTATAAATATTAACTAAATAAATTATATATAAAAAATAAAATTGTTGTAAAATAATAAGTTACGACTTGATTTTAGTTTTAAAAGGTAATTAAATTTTAATTAGTAATATATAAGTCAGGATTTTTTTAAAAGGTCTCTTAAATGAAATAAAGTGGTTTACAAAATTTTAATCGTTAAGTAATTGTTTCAAATTATGACAAGTAAAATTGGACAAAGGTAATATTGCTTATAATATTTTTCTTATATTTTTTAAGAATATAATTGTTGTAAATAATGAGTTGTCATTATGATTTTAGCTTTAAAAACCAACTAACTAAATTTTAATAACTAAATATATAAGTTAGAATTGTTTGGTAACATTAATTAACTAAATGTCTCCTACATGTAATATAATTGATAACTAAAGTAATCATTAATATATTTTTAATATATATATATATATATATAGATAATATAATTGTTGATATTAATTATTATGTACTCATAATAATTTTAATATATAGTCATTTAGATATTAAAGTTGAGTAAAAATTTAAACAAAAATCATAAATTTGATTTTTAAGTTAAACTTTATTATATGACTAAGTAACTAAAGGACTCTTATAAAAAAAAATTTATTGCAGAATAATAAGTTAATATTAAAGTTTGTAGGACCATAAAGAGAGTTTTAGTTATAGTTGAATTAATCATAACATTATATGGGAGTATAAAAAGTGTTTTACTTCTACTTAAATTTTAGATCTATACCAAAAATTAAAGACCAAAAATTAAAGACGAAGACTAAAAAATCAAGTTTTGTTTTACTATATATTTATTAGTTAAGTGTCCCGTGCGAAGCACGGGTTATTTTTTAAATAAAATTATTTTTAATTTATTTTATATAATGATTATAAAATATATTTTTTGAATTTTAAATTGACTTACTACTATTTATTTTGCTTAAAAAATGAATGACTACAGATCAAAATACTCACAATTGAGCGTTACTAATGTGACTTTTTTGTTATTTTTAATTTAATATTAAGTATTTATATAGTTTCAAATTTAATATTTAGTTTTTATAATCAATCTTTTGTGTATATATATATATATATATATATATATATATATATATATAGATTTTTAATTAGAGTTCAAAGTTGAGTGGAAACCTAAAAGTATAAACATAGTGTTTAGTCATACTCTATTGTATAATTAATTAACTAAATAAATTTTATAAAAAATAAATTTGTTGTAAAATAATAAGTTACGATCATGATTTTAGTTTTAAAAGGTAATTAAATTTTAATTAGTAACATATAAGTGAGGAATTATTTTTTAAAGGTCAATTAAATTAAGGTCTCATATATGAAATAAAGTTGTTTACTAAATTTTAATCGTTCATATATTTTTTAATATACATTATAATTTTTTAATATTAATTATTATTTACTCATAATATTTTTATTATTTTTTAATATATAATTATTTAGGGATATAATTGCTTTAAATAATGAGTTGTCATTATGATTTTAATTTTAAAAGCTAACTAACTAAATTTTAATGACTAATATATAAGTTGAAATTGTTTTGTAACATCAATTAACTAAAGGTCTCTATATGTAATAGAATTGGTAACTAAAGTAATCATTACTATATATATATATATTAAAATATAATTTTTTATATTAATTAATATGTACTCATAATATTTTTAATATATAGTTATTTAGAGATTAAAGTTGAGTAGAAACTTAAACTATAATCTTAATTATGACTTTTAAGTTAAAATTTATTATATGACTAAATAACTAAAGAATTCTTATAAAAAAATAAAATTGTTGCAGAATAATAAGTTAATACTAAAGTTTGTACGACCATAAAGAGAGTTTTAGTTCTAGTAAAAGTAATGCTAACATTATGTTAGGACAAATGCATATTTAATTTGATGATGAGATAATGTATATTTATAACCAGTAACTTTTGTAAAGTCCTCATAATGTAATTGATGTAAAAGGACTTAGATTAGAAGGTTAAACTTATTGGGTTGATCTATTTCGTTGAGTAAAATGAATATATAGACTATAGGAAATTAAATGATTATAAAGTTGTTTAGACGATCATAAAACTTACTGAATGATCGTAGAGCATATTGTTCAAGTTCACAGAGTCTACTTTGAGATCGTAAAGCATATTGAAGATCACAGAGTCTGCCAAAGATTGTAGAGCTATCTACTCTAAGATCGTAAAGCAAGTTGAAGACCGTAGAGTTTGAAAGAGATCGTAAAGCACATTAAAGATTGTAGAGCTTGCCAATCGTAGAGTCATCTAGCAAATACTCTACGACCACCATGAAACTCTACGATTAGGAAAATCGTAGAGTATATCAACTCTGATAATGAACTGACATTGTCAAGACTCGTAGAGTGAAGATCCCAAGATAATTGTTGAACATCTTAAGATTAAAAAGAAGATTAGATCGAATTGTGTCTAACAGCTAGTTCGGTGAAGTAACAACGACCCACGCGCATGTCACTGCAGCAGTCTGATATGACATATCACAGCCGAAAGCAAGCTAATACATACTCTCTAAAAGTCAACAATCAGAGATCTTTGATGAGTGGATTTTATATCTATGAATTGAGTACGTTTGGCCTGATAATTTGTGGGTTCTTAAGTATTTTTAAGTTAGTATTAGGTATTTATAGTGTTTTTATGTTATTTTGTAGGAAGAAGTAAGGAAATGCAATCCGAACATCTTTTGGAGTACAATAAGCAAGCAGACGCAAGAAGGGAAGATTGCAGGGCTTTTAACACTAGGTTGGATGCATGTTATTGGTTTGGAACTTGGCGTTTTCTGTAGAGCTACTCCTTAGCTTTTCGGAACATCTTGAATCGTCACAATCGGAGTTCGGATGAGAAAGTAATGATCGTTTTACCAACGGACGTTGAACCTCAAAGTTTGGAGTTGCCATTTGCATAATACTCACTTCAAGCCCAATTTCGACTTTGATCCAATCTGAATATCGCAATGCTCAAAGAAGGAAAGTTGTAGATCTCGTCAAGAGCTTCGATTTGATAGGTGGCATGCCCCGTAACTCTTCCCAGATCAAAAGTTATGATCATTTTACCAACAGATGTCCGAGCAGAATTTTGTCGGGCGCGGCCGCGCCGGTTCCAAGTGTATTTTGGGCGCGGCCGCGCTGGTCTGCAGAGTGGAAAACATGATTTCTGGCACTTGGGCGCGGCCGCGCTGCTTTCTAGGCCAAATATGGGCGCGGCCGCGCTAGGCCGGGTTGT
Source organism: Aralia elata (assembly GCA_034770075.1). Classification (NCBI taxonomy): domain Eukaryota; kingdom Viridiplantae; phylum Streptophyta; class Magnoliopsida; order Apiales; family Araliaceae; genus Aralia; species Aralia elata. The sequence continues at coordinate 27,931,367 of CM068378.1, read as the reverse complement.
TGGAAAGCTTATTTTTGACCCAAATTGAATGGAACAATGATTGTAACTTCTAATTGGTTTAGGACTTTAACTAAAACCTATAAATACATGATGTGAGGCATATAATATGAGAGGTTTTGCTACTTTTTGCTAACCCTAGTTTGGGGGAAAGAGAGGGGGGCTTGAAGCAATTGAGCAAGCAAGAAAGATTCATCACAAGAGCTGAAGGAGAGACTAAAGGATTGCGTTTACAGATTCTATTCTCTTCTCGAATCTTTTATTTTTTATTCTTGAATACTTTATCAATTGTGGATTATGGATTTTAATTCAATTATGAACTAATTTCTTTTTAAGATTACAATAGAACTTATTGCGTAGCTTTTATTGTTATGTTTCCTTGTTAATTATTGTTGATTATTATCAGATTGTCTATTATGATTTGTGATTAATTACTTAATTGCCTGATCAATAATTACCGTGGTAATCTATATGAACTCGAGAGATGGATTATAGATTTAGACCTAATCATAATAGCATGTGATTGTGTTTTCTGCATATGATGGAATTCATAATTTGTGTTTAGGATAGAGATATACCTATACGCCGCATGTAATCTGAAAGAGAACCTGAGCTTTAAATCCTTTTTAATTGTAATTCACATAAAGATATAGTGAATTAGTTAACTAGGGTGTTCATCTTAATTCTATCTTATATGGATTTAAGTTGATTCGTTTATGATACATCGAGAGATGATTATAAATATTGATGAGTTCTTCATCAATATTTAATATAATTAATATAATTAATATAATTTAATAGGAAGTGTATTAATTCAAGTGAAACATTAAGAGAAATTATAATCTTAAGCCTTTTTATCTGAATTCAATTCTTGGTAGTTAGTAATTAGTTAGTTTAGTACTTTATTTTCAAAATTCAAAATCTTTTATCGAATTGTTAAAATAAAATTAATTTGATTATGAGTTAGTATTTGGTAATTATTATTAAATAATTCTCTGTGGGTTCGACACTCTCTTATCACTTTATTACTTGTTGACCGTGTACACTTGCACGTATTTATTGATTGCTAAATCGACAAACAAGTTTTTGTCGCCGTTGCCGGGGAATTAATTTAATAATTTTTTCCATCATTAACTTTAATCAAATTAGTTTTAATTTAATCATTTTGTTTTTATTTTAATTCTCTTCCTATATTTCTCTCTTTTTAGGTATCATGGCGGACTACGACTATCAATGGCCTTAGACGAGAATGATTCAGCCAAGAGCGGCAGGGATTTATGAATTTGATGAATTGTCAGCACCGATTGAGACATTTTCGAGGATGATTGACGCTTTTGCAGTACAACGTATTCAAAGTGTGGCGGTAATTTGTGATTATTGTGCTGGAAATCATCCGAGTCATCAATGCGCCATCAATTTTAAGTCGATGAAGTATGGTGGCAATTTCGGCGATTACCCCAACATTTATGCCTATCCCAACAACTATAATCAAGATTGGGGCTATTATCCTGATTTTTCATGGAGCCATAATAACCAAGTCCAAATATTTGCTCCAAGCCAATCATACACTCCAGAATTTCAGGATTCAGGCTATCTACATGAAGAAGAAAGGAAACTAAGTTTGGAGGAGGCCTTGGCTAAGTTTATTACAGCTACGGATAAAAGAATGAGTGATCAAGATCATCTGTTGAACTTAGTGGATTTAAATATAAAAAACCAAGTAGTGTCGATTCGAAATCTTGAGAATCAGATGGGACAGCTTATCAGCGCCTTTAAGAATGTTATCATTGTGCATGGCCCAATGACGTGGTTCTCGAGACTGATGGATTGCCCGCGCCAAAGCTACTACCGGACGTGCTAATTGATGATAATTCTGATATGGAGGAGAATAGTGGGGATCAAGAAAATACAGCCGAAGCCGTGAGTTTCGACGCTGATGTACCGATTTTGTTAGTGCCCCATGTACCTTTTCCACCAAAGCTCAAAGATCCGGGTAGTTTTGTAAAACCGTGTTCACTTGGTAGTCATGTCCTTGGTAAAGCTCTTAATGACATTAGAACTAGGACTACATTACAACCATGGTGGGATGAGAGAGAGGAGATAGAAGACGAGCCCGTGGTGTTTGACAAGATTCAATGTTCCAATCTAATCACGAACACAACGAAGGAAGCACCTATCTATTTGACAGTCATAATTAGGAACCTATCTACAAAAAGCAAACTAGGTGACTTTGAAACAATGACTCCTACTGCAGCAAAACCCTCAAATGTTACATGGTTATTAATGGATGGAGGGTTCCTCAATTTTCGAAGGGGAATTGGATAGAAATTGGTGAAGTCGGGCTGACGACTTTAAAATAAGCGCTTCTTGGGAGGCAACCCAAGTTTAATTTTTATTTTATTTTATTTTATTTATTTTATTAGGTTTCATAGTAGTTAATAAATTTGCTTTTAATGTATTTACATGTTATTCGAGTCCAAGTCAAGTGCAATGCCTTATTCATTCTGATGTGCCTAACCTATTCTTCAGACTTAGCAGACAAGGAGGAAGATTGCTATATTTTTAGGAAAGTCCTCTGCTTTACTTTTTCCTATCTTAGCCATTGAGGACAATGTCTAGCTTAAGTTTGGGGGTGTGTTCTTATTTTATATGGTACTTGTGCGTTTAGGTTATTATATTTGCATTTTAGTTAGTATGTTTTAGGATAAATGAGCAATGAGTTGATTGAATTTGATTATAGCCAAGGATGAGAAAAAATTATGTTTTTTTTAACTCACGGGAATTGAAAAGCATGCTTAGTTTATATTTTGACTTATAAGTTGAGTTTACACTATTTATGATCTTTTTGAACTTCAAAGCACATATCCATATGTTTAGCTAGTTGTGTCTTAAGGAAAAGAATTTTGGTTGAATACTTGTGAAAGATATCATTGAAACTTTAAAATCTTATTTGAGCTTCATTCAAAGCGAAATTTAGGCATTAACATAAGTTTGGGGGAAATCTTGGGTTATTGAAAATTTTGAAAATTGTGAAACCTTCTTGAGTTAGAATGATGAATCATGTGGTGGGTTGAGATGGAGCGTAAAACGCACTCACCCATAAACACAGGCACGAGAAGGAGCGTAAAACGCACTCGTGCGAGAGAAAACGAGAGGGAGCGTAAAACGCACTCGTTCAATGGGAAGTGAGATGGAGCGTAAAACGCACTCACTAAAAATGAAAGAAAAAATAAAAGAAAATTTGTGTTTTGAATTACTTGGGAAGGGTTCAAGTGTGCTTAAATGTATGAAATATCCTTTTGATCATCTAAATTTTATGTTTTGCCTTTATTAGCGGAGATTGATGTGAAAGCAGGTTTTTAGAGTTAATTTGAAAATCTTTTATGAGTATTTGATTATATGATTTAGTGTGAGTCATGGCTGGTTGAACATTTGGATGCACACACACGCACTTAAAGAATCATGAGTAGTTGTGGAACTGATGATTAGGTTGAAATTTTAGACTTTGCATGTTTTCGGAATATTTTTTTCTTGAGTTAACATTAGAAGAAATCTTTGAGGCTATTATGCAAATTTGTATTGAGTCATTGCTTAAGTCGTGTGAGTTGTTATTTAGAATTAGTTGTTATAGTTATTGTTCTTAGTGTTTGCTTGAGGACAAGCAAAGATTTAAGTTTGGGGGTATTTGATGAGTGAATTTTACATCTATGAATTGAGTACGTCTGGCTTGATAATTTGTGAGTTCTTAAGTAGTTTTAAGTTAGTATTAGGTATTTATAGTGTTTTTATGTTATTTTGTAGGAAGAAGTAAGGAAATGCAATCCGAACATCTTTTGGAGTACAATAAGCAAGCAGACGCAAGAAGGGAAGATTGCAGGGCTTTTAACACTAGGTTGGATTCATGTTATTGGTTTGGAACTTGGAGTTTTCTGTAGAGCTACTCCTTAGCTTTTCGGAACATCTTGAATCGTCACAATCGGAGTTCGGATGAGAAAAGTAATGATCGTTTTACCAACGGACGTTGAACCTCAAAGTTTGGAGTTGCCATTTGCATAACACTCACTTCAAGCCCAATTTCGACTTTGATCCAATCAGAATCTCGCAATGCTCAAAGAAGGAAAGTTGTAGATCTCGTCGAGAGCTTCGATTTGATAGGTGGCAGGCCCCGTAACTCTTCCCAGATCAAAAGTTATGATCATTTTACCAACAGATGTCCGAGCAGAATTTTGTCGGGCGCGGCCGCACCGGTTCCAAGTGTATTTTGGGCGCGGCCGCGCTGGTCTGCAGAGTGAAAACATGATTTCTGGCACTTGGGCGCGACCGCGCTCCTTTCTAGGCCAAATATGGGCGCGACCGCGCTAGGTCGGGTTGTTGAAAAGCTTATTTTTGACCCAAATTGAATAGAACAAGGATTGTAACTTCTAATTGGTTTAGGACTTTAACTAAAACCTATAAATACATGATGTGAGGCATGTAATAGGAGAGATTTTGCTACTTTTTGCTAACCTTAGTTTGGGAGAAAGAGAGGGAGGCTTGAAGCAATTGAGCAAGCAAGAAAGATTCATCACAAGAGCTGAAGGAGAGACTAAATGATTGCGTTTACAGATTCTATTCTCTTCCCTAATCTTTTATTTTGTATTCTTGAATGCTTTATCAATTGTGGATTATGGATTTTAATTCAATTATGAACAAATTTCTTTTTAAGATTACAATAGAACTTATTGCGTAGCTTTTATTGTTATATTTCCTTGTTAATTATTGTTGATTATTATCAGATTGTTTATTATGATTTGTGATTAGTTACTTAATTGCCTGATCAACAATTACCGTGGTAATCTATATGAACTCGAGAGATGGATTATAAATTTAGACCTAATCATAATAGCATGTGATTGTGTTTTCTGCATATGATGGAATTCATAATTTGTGTTTAGGATAGAGATATACCTATACGCCGCATGTAATCTGAAAGAGAACCTGAGCTTTAAATCCTTTTTAATTGTAATTCACATAGAGATATAGTGAATTAGTTAACTAGGGTGTTCATCTTAATTCTATCTTATATGGATTTAAGTTGATTCGTTTATGATACATCGAGAGATGATTATAAATATTGATGAGTTCTTGATTAATAATCCGTAATAATTAATATATTTTAATAGGAAGTGTATTAATTCAAGTGAAACATTAAGAGAAATTATAATCTTAAGCCTTTTTATCTGAATTCAATTCTTGGTAGTTAGTAATTAGTTAGTTTAGTACTTTATTTTCAAAATTCAAAATCTTTTATCGAATTGTTTAAATAAAATTAATTTGATTATGAGTTAGTATTTGGTAATTATTATTAAATAATTCTCTGTTGGTTCAACACTCTCTTATCACTTTATTACTTGTTGACAGTGTACACTTGCACGTATTTATTGATTGCTAAATCGACAAACAATCTTCTAGGATCAGAGCATTAAATAAGCAACAACAAGTTTCCAACGGGACAATCTCGAGGACGTCTATAAGAGGCACGCAGATTCAGTCCAACAGTAACAATCATGAATTATACAAGTTGAATTGCTGCCAAACTCTCAAGAACTCTACTCTATGAATCTAGAACTATTTGTTCTGCTGCTAAGTCTTTCATTGCGGGACTTAAAGATACTTAGCAACACTTCCAACTTAATCTTTCTCTTAGTGATTGGTTAGGTCTTAGTGACCTTTGTAATCAAGTCTTAGTGACTTTTTCTAAGTCTTTGTGACTTGAAAAAATCTTAGTGATTTAGTTGTTATAATTGTTCTTAGTGAACAGATCTTAGTGATCACCTATCCTTAGTGGATCATTCCTACTCGAAGAGTAGAAGAGTGGACTAGGAGATCTTTATTCTTCGAACCACTTAAAATTCTTTGTGTCTTCTTTACTTTCTGCACTTACATTTTTGCGAAATCTTTTATATTTAGTTGTGACTTAGTTCGGTCTATATGCTAAATTTAGAACTGCGACTTTCTTAAATCTTTGAAGGGAATTTTTAAATTATCATTCCGGTGTGAATAATTAAATTAACCTGCTTAATTTATAAGTTGGTAATACTACTTTAAAAGAAAAGTTTTTAAAGGATCTATTCAACCCCCCTTTCTAGATCTCTTAGTACCTTTGTGAAACAACAAATGGTATCAGAGTAGGTTCTCATAATCAAAGCTTAAATTACTTGAGTATATCAATGACACAAAATAAAAATAGTTCTAATCTTGATACTGGAAACAAGCCACCCTTATGTAATAAAGATAAATTTGCTAACTGGAATGTACGAATACAGGCTTACATGGACACACTTGATGAGGAGTTATTTGATGCTATTCTAAATGGCCCATAAGTTCCCATAAAGCTTGCTCCAACAATAGAAAATCCAAATAAGGTTGTAGTCATGCAAAGGGTTGAATGGATTGATATAAAGAAAAAGCTCGTGCAGCTCAATAAAAGAGCCAAGAACATTCTGTTCATAGCTTTAGAGGACGAGTTGTTTGAGAATGTAGTCAACTGCAATACGACAAAGGAAGTATGTGAAACTCTCCTAGTGATGCACGAGGGAACCGAAGAAGTTAGGGAAAATAAACAATCCTTACTGACTCAACAATATGAATTATTCTCCCATGTCCTTGGCGAGAACATAACATCAACTTATGAGAGGTTCAACTTGCTGCTCAACTCCTTCAGAGCATTTAGAAATGTCTATCCCAACAAAAACCTTAATATTAAATTCATGAGAGTTCTGCCAAGCAAGTGGGATGCAAAAACCACTGCGATAAGGGAATCGAAGAATCTGCATGAAATGACTTTACAGAAGTTCTACGGTAATCTCTTTACTTATGAGCTCGAGCTAAACCAAAGGGCAGAGACTACTTCAGAATCCAAGAGGAAAGAAAGAAGAGCCACCCTTAAAGCATCAGAGACAACTTCTAAGGCTCCGGTTAAAGATGATTCTGATGATAATAAAGACATTGCTCTTCTTTCTAGAAGATTAAGGAAATTCATGAGAAAATGGTTGGATTGACAAAACCTGGGGGTTGTTTGACATAGACCTTTTCCTGAAGTTCTCCATTTAGAAAAGCACTTTTGACATCCATCTGAAAAACCTTAAACTTCATATGGGCAACATATGCAAAGAACATTATGATGGCTTCCAATCTCACAACCGGAGCAAATGTCTCATCATAATCGATTCCTTCTTCTTGAGAATATCCTTTGGCCACCAATTTTGTCTTATTCTATGTGATCACCCCATCTTCATCCATCTTATTTTTGAATACCCATTTGGTGCCGATGACTGGATGATCTTTAGGTCTTGGGACTAATCTCCAAACTCTGCTTTACTCGGACCTAAACTTTGATACAGAGGCTCTGAGTCAGGAGGATTTGGCCCGGGTAGATCAATTTGATGATGCCACTGCTTTTGTAGATGATATTGACTTTATATATTAGATTATTTCATCCATTGGGGTGTCTGTACCTTTCCTTGTATATTTTATTTTTAATTTGTGTATGTATAGAGACGCGTATGTATAGAGATGATGAATGTAAAAAATATGATGTATGGATCACAATATTTATGTATAGGTCATTTATATCGATTTTTTTGTCATTGTACATATATATTCATTTTCTTATCATGATGCATACTTATTATATATGTTTTGGATAGAATTGACCCTTGTATAGTCTTTTTGATACTTTTTACAGATGGCGTCGTCATCGGTCACCCGACTGAACCATTTCCCTTGTGGGAGTACAGCTTCTCGACTCAGGGGGTGGTTTGATAATTTTCCCGCCCTGTACCATATTACTGTAGAGAGACTTCTGGGGCACTCCATGCCATGCGTCTCATTTCAAGTGCCTGATGGATTTGTTGATAATATTCTATCTTACTGGATTCCGGACCGTCATGTTTTTAGATTTGGGACTCAGGAGCTTACTCCGACCCTTGAGGAGTACGCATGGATCACGGGTCTATCTTTGGCGAGCCTTACGCCAGAGTGTCGATCGATCATATACGCCGACAGTTCATGACTATTACTAGCTTGAGGTAGTCTATTTTACTATCCGAGGTGACTAGCGGGCGTATCGTATCTATTGACTTCCTGATCGATCGATTTGGCTCATCTGGTAGCTATGTCACCTTTAGGGATGATTTTGCCACTTCAGAGGAGAGATGGGGAGCAACACGGGTACATGCTCTAATGATGTGCATTATCTCGTACTTGTACCTGCCTATTTATATGAACCACATGGATGTCGGTGTGGTGATGGTGGTCAATGAAAATAATATGCCCTCAAGCCAATCACATAGGATGTGATAAGCATTTACTTTGTCATCTTGTTAATTTATTAATAAAAGAATTTTTTAATATAAAAGGCATTCTTTGTCCATGTTAATTAGTTGAATTAATAAATGTGATAAACCCATAGTTTTGAGCAATGCTTTTAGAATCATGATGATGATCATGATAATGAGATCTAAATTCTAGATAGCTCGAAAACTAAAATCATTTCTAATCATTGGATCACTAAAAAGGGGATTAGTGAATCCGGATAGATTAGTACATACTATGTTTGCTCTTATAGAGAGGATGATTGATCTCATAATCATTTGTGTAGAGACACTAAAGCAAATATGTAGCTGCTTATTAGAGAATAAGTTCACTTAACGTGACTCGCTAAAGGAATGTCTAATGGAGTTTTACTTGCCTGTTAATAGGAAGTCATAATGTGATAGTAGTACAAGTGATCCTTGGGCTTAAGATTATCAGAGTATCTTGTGTATGATGAGTTATACTTTGACATGTCCCTTAAGACCTTTAGGGTATATCAAAAGGTATGCTTGGGTATAATAAGTTGTACATGGAGATAGGTGAATAGTCAATAAAGAATCTATCACTTCTAGTAAAAGATGAGAATATCCTATGTGATTCGATAAATGACAACTCAGTAGTCCTTGGTCAATACAGAATGAAATTAGAAAGGAGTTTCTAATTTGCATTATTTAGAGTTGTGCATTTGAGAATCGAAATGCATATAATCAAATAAAATAAGACTTGATAGTAATTCCATGTCTTATATTTGATTAAGACATTGTATGGTAGAAAGATTGAATTTTACGATAATTATTCGATGAAAGATTCTTTTATGATTAAATGTTAAAATATATATTATTTGGAAAGTCGTTGATCGCTAAGGGGGCTTACCCTTTGTGACAACCCGGATTTTTGAGAATAATTATAATAAGAATTTAATATAGAATAATTCTTATTATGAGTCGCGTTTGAATATATATGTGTTATATATATTTATGTGATTAAATAGATGAGCTTAATATGTATATATATAAATGTGAAATATATACATAGATTCGAAATGAATGAGTTAATAGTTAATTATTGCAACGATCGCGAGTCATGGGTAGCTTGATAATTCGAGCTTATGAATATTATTGAATAAAATAGACTTTTATTGATAATATTATGTGGTAAGTGTTTAAAGGTTATATTATGACCTAGATTATGTGTAGACGATAATTAGTATGTATGAAAGTTTTCGTAAAAGCTAATTTGGTAGTTTCGAGAAATATCGCTAGAATACTATTTATTGGATTAAATAAATAGTTGAAGGATAATATTATTGAACGAGTTATTTGTTGTAAAGGCGCTAACCCAAAATATGGGTGGGATATATGTGCGATGATATATATGATTATGGGGAGTTAATCGTGAAGAGCAGCGATCGCGAACCGTGAATACCCTTGTGAGTTTGGGTTTATTAATATTATTAAATGGATTAAATATTATTCTTATGTGATGTCCTTTAAGGTTATTTTATAACCTGGATGATGTCAATGTATGAAGATTTAGGCGTTATTGAATCGTATGAGTGAATAATTGATTTTGCGAAAGATCGCAAAATCACTATTTACGGGGCACGTTTCCCGAGGCACTATTTACGCCATAAAATTTTTGTGTCTTTTTCGATGTTGAATAGTTTCATAAATACGTGTATGCGTAGGAATAATTTTTTCAAGTGTCAGAAATTTTATTTGAGCTGATACGTGATTTTATCCGTATCCGAAAGGTATTATATGGGTGTTCCGAATAAATGGACAAATCCCATAATAATTATTTTTATGCATCCCAATAATTATGGGAGTACCCATTTTAATTTTGGGTAGGGTTATTTACCAGTTTTGGTACAAAAGTAGGAGTTTTCGGGTATATTTTTGGTGTATTTGGGTATTTATTTTGGCTTGTCACTCCAAGAGGGAACCAATCCCTCATTTTGGACCAATCAAATTGCAAGGAGGGAGAGCTATTGCCGGCAATGTTGAAAAATTGGCCACCTTGAGCCATTAAACCACAAACTCATTTTTCTTCCCAAATTTACTCCTCCACTCTCCCAAATAATTCAACAACTTCATTCCTCTATTGCAAACCATCAGCTCCCCATTCAAACCCATTTCAAATTCTGCAGAGAGAGAGAGTGAGAGTGAGAGAGCTCGCCGGAAAAAGGAGGAGGAGTCGCCGGAAGTTCGCCGGAAAAAGGAAGGAGGAAGAAGAAGGAGGCACGGGAGGAAGAAGAAGAGAAATCCAAGCAAGGAGGACCTTCAAAATAAATCCTAGCCGAGCTTCTTAATCATCTAGGAAGGATTTATAGAGGTAAACACCAATCAAATCCTTTCCATTCGATTTCTTATTGAGTTTTTTCAAGTTTTTTCTTAGTTTTGAGCTCTTAAGCTTGTGGGTCGGATTTGTGGCGATTCTTGGTGTTTTTGTTTGTGGTGATTGTTTGTAAATGTTGTTAAGAGGTTATATAAGCCATTAATAATATCAAAGTGGAACAAAAACGCAAGAAATCTGTACCTATGCTTAAGGAGGATGAAGAACATGAAGAACAATGAACTTTGGACATGAACTTGGACATTTGGACGATTTAGAGGACTTTGTAGCTATGATTTTGTGTTTGTTTAATTCGTTTGTTGTTATGATATTTTATTTCCATGGGTTATGAGTTTAACCCAGTTGGAATGGAGTAAAAAGGGATTAAAACGAAGTTTTGGTGATGATTTTGGTGAAGAACACCAAGAACACGAAAATATAACATGAGTTGATACTTTGGCCTAAGATTTGGCCATGTTAATGTTGATGAATAACTCTAAATTTTTGATATGTTGTAGCCCTATGTCTTAGGAGTCTATAGAGTCCGGAACGGACCAATTTGAAGGTGTATAGAAGAAGTTATGGAGGTTGGAGTGAGGAAAGGTCGGATTGCACGAAGGTGGCAAGTCTGCAATTCTGGGCATTGACGCAACCTCGCTAATCCTCACCGAGGCCTTGCCAAGCCCGCTGGTCATTGGCGCAGCCTCGCTGCTCCTCACGGAGGCCTCGCTGCCCTGATTGGCGCAGCCTCGCTGATTCTCACCGAGGCCCCGCCGACTGCCTGTATCCAAAATTTCCAGCATGAACACCTTTTAGTAAAATGACCATAACTTTCTCATACGAACTCGGATTAGGGCGATTCAAGATGATCCGGAAAGCTTAGAGATAGACCTACAATATACATTAATTAGAATTGAAATTTATTACCTGGAACAATTTTGAAATTAACCGTTTTTAGGGCTATTATGCAAACGGTAGGCGTCGGTCATGCGTGTGTGCATAGTATAATGCTCCCGACATTGTTAAATGATGTTCTAAGTTCTAAAACATGGTTATTATGATTTATAATCATACTTAACATTAACCTTTGGGTATTAGACAATTTGAATGGGCGTGCTAGGCGTACGCAATTGCGTGTCACTTGGGCGTTCGAGTAAACAAGTTTGGCGTATGGGTGTGCAAGCGTCGTAACGCCGCGACAAGTGTGTATAACTTTGTTTAATATTGTGTTTCTAATAATAATGAAACATGATAGTTTGTTATAAATCAATGTATGAGCATGCTAAGCACATGCAAAGGAGGCGAATTAGGTGTGTGACGTGTAAACGTCGAAATGCCGCGTAAAGTGTTAAAGAACTTAAATAGTGTTTCGAGTTAAACAAAACTAACATTATAAGATATAAAGTGGGTTTATAATATAAACCATTATATGAAGCCTTTTTAGTGGCTAATTGGTATTTTATTGTTAAATAAATTGTGTAGGATATTTGAAGGACGAGCCATCATAATTTGGCAAGGAACGCTTAAAGGCAAGTTCTTTCAGTAACTTGTTAACTTGTTTAAATGTATTGATGTACATGACTTGATTACTAAATCTTTCACTATTATGTGGATTATATGAGAGCATGATTAAAGTGTGCATAATGTTCAATTATGTGACTATATGGTTCTATGTGGAACTTGAATTATTGTAAATATACAATGTGAGATGCATGAAGTATGCTATGAGATACATGATGCATATATATGGATGAAATTGCATAAGACTTATAAATGCATGAGTAAGATGCATAGTATGAGAATCATGATGCATGGATAAAATGCAAACTTATGTGTTACGTGAAGCATGAAATGTGAAAACTGTCAGTTCTTGCTGAGCCGTCGTGCTCATTCTTGCAAAAATAAAACTTTTGCAGATTTACGATGCAATGCATTATCTTGATATCGTGATGATAAGGATTAGAGGCGCATGGAAACAGGAAGGTTGCTAAATGTCCCTTTTCTGTAATTATTTAGCTATGATGACGGTATATGATGTACGTGAATTTGACTATGTAAACCCTGAGTTAGAAATGAAGGTTATCTATTATAATATTTATGATGTGATTATGTTAGTTACTTGTTATAGTAAACTACAAGGATGTCGATGTTGTATAAAGGACATTTTTATAACGAATGTATTGGTTATTGAATAACCTTGCGAATATTCAGGGATTGGATAAAGTCAGAATCTGAACCTTGCGTTCACACATGAGATATTGTAAAGGATCATGGTATTTATTCAACCTTGGTCATAAGTGTTTTATTTAAGGTCTTCGTGCCTGGGATTAGATGAGGATATGTTGTTATATTATTGTTATTACATATTTTTAGTAAACCTATGTTGTATGGGTAGTACCGTGACGCGCCGGAATCGGGTTCAAGGTAAGACCCGAGTTTCGGGGGCGTTACAGTTGGTATCAGAGCTGATAGGTTATAAACCTTGGGTAAGAGTACCTTAGGCTATAACTGTAGTGAAGGAAGATGATAATGATGAAGATAGATAAAACTCAAATAGAGTTTAATTGATAGTAAATGAATTTAGAAAATTCATAGTAAGAGTTGAGATATATATAAGACGATTCAAAGAAGAATCTCGATGCGTTATAAAAGATGAGAATTGGGAGTTACCTAACTCCAGTGATATAGATGATAAGTATTGATCAATAGACGAGGTCTATAAGGCGTAAAGGCATAAAATCCTATATTATGATTAAAGAGAAGAGTATAGAAGATCGTAATGTAAAACGATTGTAGAGCAAGATCATGATGTGATTGGATTAAGTCATAGAATGACAGATGATCAATTGAATGATTGAAAATTTTAGCTGAATGCTATAGACAGATGCTACTATGAGATAGTACGAGTAAAACTCGGAAAGAGTTATGGGTGATGAAACACGAATTAAATTCTTGTTAAGCAACGAGTAAGCTAGGATTGAGGGTGATTTCAATTGAGGACTCATGTTAGTGGCTGAGTTGTACAATTCCTTGTGTGGGCGGGGGATTCGTGCTTGGTTTGAGAACCACTTAGCTTCCTATATCGGTATAGTGGTTGAGTTGAACAATTCCTTGTATGGGCGGGGAATTTGTGCTTGGTGTAACAACCCCTTAGCCTCCTATATTGATTAGTGGCCGAGTTGATCGATTCCTTGTATGGGCAGGGGATTGTGATAGGTTCGACAATCACTTAGCTTCCTATATTGATAATCGTTGGAACCTAGTATCGCGCTATCGCTATACGTATGACGAGAAGGTGATTCTTTTCTCATATTTATATTTGATAGTTAGAGAATATTAAGATTAGGTGCGAGTTCTTTAAACTCACACGTATGGTAAGTTCGTGACTCATAATCATATGGTCTGATGGAACCCCTCAGCGAATGGACGATTTTGGTCTGACTAGGATAAGTTTCTAAACCCATATGATTGTGGTAAGTTCCTGAACTTATATTGTGTGGTAAGTTTGATGAACTATATTGGGGTATCGAAAGGTTGTGGATTTAGAACTGTGAATTCTCAAAATGATGAGCATTGATGGAGTTAGAAATAGATAGGATTATTAAATAGTGGAGAAATGGGAGAAATTGAAGTTGATGAGGAGACATGGATATTCCAAATCTTCTAGCTATGCTAGACTTCGAAATTTATTGACTTCGTGCTGACATTTGCACTTTTGCTCTTCGAAAAATGTATAGAGCCAGATTTCTGGACCAGGGATTTTAAATGTACTATTATTCATATGTCTAAGCTAATAGTTTCGGCTAGACAAAGTTGATTTGAAAATATCAAAATGTATTTTTAAATTGTCATCAATGCATCATAAAACCTGGTGTAGAATGACAGATGATGGAGTCATCAATGCAGATTAACCTAGTGTTGGATGTGATCATAGTATCGTCAACCCACTATGGTATGATGTAGTATGACAAAATCACGAAATGACGGAATCCTCAACGGACTGTAGAAACAGTGCGGTATCATGACGTCATAAAATGATTTTTGTTTTCTCTAAGGTATAAAAAAAAAAAATTGCATGCCAATTGAGTTGGCTATAATGATTCGATTGATGTCCGAATTATTGATGTAAGTCTAAGCTATTTGATTCGGCTAGATGAATGTTGCAATGTGTTTATGAAATTCAAGCATTATTTGAGAATTTATGCCAAATCAAATTGTTTTGGTGCGGATTCTTGAGCTGGGGGAATAACCCGGAATAGGGGAATATAAGTGTCGGTTATCTGGCACGGTCAGGATTTAATGTTATGCATACACATGGTGTACGAGAGGTCGATCCCCTCAAGTACAACTGGCGGAGAGCAACCCTTAATATGGATGCTATAAGTGTCGGGTATCCGATGCAGTCAGAGTTAAATATTATGCATATACATGGGGTATGAGAGGCTGATCCCCTCGAGTACTACTGACGGACTAATTCCTTGACTACGTTCATGGTCTTTATGAGGTAGATTACCTTTTTCATAATTGAAATTGGTAGGGGTAGTAATACCCGTAAACCTCCATGGTCATGGTTTTTATGACCCCTCAGCATAATATGAATAGTTTTTAAGGAATATTTATTTCCTATTTGTTCAAGTTACTTCACAATTATTAAACAATTGTTGAAGGTTCCTATTATTCGGGAAACTGATTTTGGGAAGAGTGATTATCCCAAGGAGAAGTAGTCGTATAATGCGACAATTTTAAGTGAATCCTTGAAAGAGGACAGTGTAAAGGTTAGATTGAAAACCTAGTTTTGATGGGTAGAATAAGCAAAGATGAATGCATTGAAATTTCGAGGACGAAATTCTTAGAAGAAGGGGTGAATGTAATATCCCGAATGTTTATGAGTTAGCAAATCATGATATTAAATTATTATGATGATTGTGGCATACAATGATCCTTATAAAAGGAAATTGATGGGTTAAACATAGGATAATACTCAGAGATTAAATAGGTAATATGAAACCTATGTTATAGTACTACGTTAAAATTTATTCAACGATAAAATTTCGGAAGAAATTAGACGAAAACCGAGTAAGAGGTTTGATATTTGTGATTCCGAGGACGGAATCCTTATAAGGAGGGAAGGATGTGACAACCCGGATTTTTGAGAATAATTATAATAAGAATTTAATATAGAATAATTCTTATTATGAGTCGCGTTTGAATATATATGTGTTATATATATTTATGTGATTAAATAGATGAGCTTAATATGTATATATATAAATGTGAAATATATACATAGATTCGAAATGAATGAGTTAATAGTTAATTATTGCAACGATCGCGAGTCATGGGTAGCTTGATAATTCGAGCTTATGAATATTATTGAATAAAATAGACTTTTATTGATAATATTATGTGGTAAGTGTTTAAAGGTTATATTATGACCTAGATTATGTGTAGACGATGATTAGTATGTATGAAAGTTTTCGTAAAAGCTAATTTGGTAGTTTCGAGAAATATCGCTAGAATACTATTTATTGGATTAAATAAATAGTTGAAGGATAATATTATTGAACGAGTTATTTGTTGTAAAGGCGCTAACCCAAAATATGGGTGGGATATATGTGCGATGATATATATGATTATGGGGAGTTAATCGTGAAGAGCAGCGATCGCGAACCGTGAATACCCTTGTGAGTTTGGGTTTATTAATATTATTAAATGGATTAAATATTATTCTTATGTGATGTCCTTTAAGGTTATTTTATAACCTGGATGATGTCAATGTATGAAGATTTAGGCGTTATTGAATCGTATGAGTGAATAATTGATTTTGCGAAAGATCGCAAAATCACTATTTACGGGGCACGTTTCCCGAGGCACTATTTACGCCATAAAATTTTTGTGTCTTTTTCGATGTTGAATAGTTTCCATAAATACGTGTATGCATAGGAATAATTTTTCCAAGTGTCAGAAATTTTATTTGAGCTGATACGTGATTGTATCCGTATTCGAAAGGTATTATATGGGTGTTCCGAATAAATGGACAAATCCCATAATAATTATTTTTATGCATCCCAATAATTATGGGAGTACCCATTTTAATTTTGGGTAGGGTTATTTACCAGTTTTTTCGGGTATATTTTTGGTGTATTTGGGTATTTATTTTGGCTTGTCACTCCAAGAGGGAACCAATCCCTCATTTTGGACCAATCAAATTGCAAGGAGGGAGAGCTATTGCCGGCAATGTTGAAAAATTGGCCACCTTGAGCCATTAAACCACAAACTCATTTTTCTTCCCAAATTTACTCCTCCACTCTCCCAAATAATTCAACAACTTCATTCCTCTATTGCAAACCATCAGCTCCCCATTCAAACCCATTTCAAATTCTACAGAGAGAGAGAGTGAGAGTGAGAGAGCTCGCCGGAAAAAGGAGGAGGAGTCGCCGGAAGTTCGCCGGAAAAAGGAAGGAGGAAGAAGAAGGAGGCACGGGAGGAAGAAGAAGAGAATCCAAGCAAGGAGGACCTTCAAAATAAATCCTAGCCGAGCTTCTTAATCATCTAGGAAGGATTTATAGAGGTAAACACCAATCAAATCCTTTCCATTCGATTTCTTATTGAGTTTTTCAAGTTTTTCTTAGTTTTGAGCTCTTAAGCTTGTGGGTCGGATTTGTGGCGATTCTTGGTGTTTTTGTTTGTGGTGATTGTTTGTAAATGTTGTTAAGAGGTTATATAAGCCATTAATAATATCAAAGTGGAACAAAAACGCAAGAAATCTGTACCTATGCTTAAGGAGGATGAAGAACATAAAGAACAATGAACTTTGGACATGAACTTGGACATTTGGACGATTTAGAGGACTTTGTAGCTATGATTTTTTGTTTGTTTAATTCGTTTGTTGTTATGATATTGTATTTCCATGGGTTATGAGTTTAACCCAGTTGGAATGGAGTAAAAAGGGATTAAAACGAAGTTTTGGTGATGATTTTGGTGAAGAACACCAAGAACACGAAAATATAACATGAGTTGATACTTTGGCCTAAGATTTGGCCATGTTAATGTTGATGAATAACTCTAAATTTTTGATATGTTGTAGCCCTATGTCTTAGGAGTCCATAGAGTCCGGAACGGACCAATTTGAAGGTGTATAGAAGAAGTTATGGAGGTTGGAGTGAGGAAAGGTCGGATTGCACGAAGGTGGCAAGTCTGCAATTCTGGGCATTGGCGCAGCCTCGCTGATCCTCACCGAGGCCTTGCCAAGCCCGCTGGTCATTGGCGCAGCCTCGCTGCTCCTCACGGAGGCCTCGCTGCCCTGATTGGCGCAGCCTCACTGATTCTCACCGAGGCCCCGCCGACTGTCTGTATCCAAAATTTCCAGCATGAACACCTTTTAGTAAAATGACCATAACTTTCTCATACGAACTTGGATTAGGGCGATTCAAGATGATCCGGAAAGCTTAGAGATAGACCTACAATATACATTAATTAGAATTGAAATTTATTACCTGGAACAATTTTGAAATTAACTGTTTTTAGGGCTATTGTGCAAACGGTAGGCGTCGGTCATGCGTGTGTGCATAGTATAACGCTCCCGACATTGTTAAATGATGTTCTAAGTTCTAAAACATGGTTATTATGATTTATAATCATACTTAACATTAACCTTTGGGTATTAGACAATTTGAATGGGCGTGCTAGGCGTACGCAATTGCGTGTCACTTGGGCGTTCGAGTAAACAAGTTTGGCGTATGGGCGTGCAAGCGTCGTAACGCCGCGACAAGTGTGTATAACTTTGTTTAATATTGTGTTTCTAATAATAATGAAACATGATAGTTTGTTATAAATCAATGTATGAGCATGCTAAGCACATGCAAAGGAGGCGAATTAGGTGTGTGACGTGTAAACGTCGAAACGCCGCGTAAAATGTTAAAGAACTTAAATAGTGTTTCGAGTTAAACAAAACTAACATTATAAGATATGAAGTGGGTTTATAATATAAACCATTATATGAAGCCTTTTTAGTGGCTAAT
This sequence comes from Aralia elata, assembly GCA_034770075.1. Classification (NCBI taxonomy): domain Eukaryota; kingdom Viridiplantae; phylum Streptophyta; class Magnoliopsida; order Apiales; family Araliaceae; genus Aralia; species Aralia elata. The sequence goes on along the minus strand of CM068378.1, from coordinate 27,912,660 downwards.
TGGTATTTTATTGTTAAATAAATTGTGTAGGATATTTGAAGGACGAGCCATCATAATTTGGCAAGGAACGCTTAAAGGCAAGTTCTTTCAGTAACTTGTTAACTTGTTTAAATGTATTGATGTACATGACTTGATTACTAAATCTTTCACTATTATGTGGATTATATGAGAGCATGATTAAAGTGTGCATAATGTTCAATTATGTGACTATATGGTTCTATGTGGAACTTGAATTATTGTAAATATACAATGTGAGATGCATGAAGTATGCTATGAGATACATGATGCATATATATGGATGAATTGCATAAGACTTATAATGCATGAGTAAGATGCATAGTATGAGAATCATGATGCATGGATAAAATGCAAACTTATGTGTTACGTGAAGCATGAAATGTGAAAACTGTCAGTTCTTGCTGAGCCGTCGTGCTCATTCTTGCAAAAATAAAACTTTTGCAGATTTACGATGCAATGCATTATCTTGATATCGTGATGATAAGGATTAGAGGCGCATGGAAACAGGAAGGTTGCTAAATGTCCCTTTTCTGTAATTATTTAGCTATGATGACGGTATATGATGTACGTGAATTTGACTATGTAAACCCTGAGTTAGAAATGAAGGTTATCCATTATAATATTTATGATGTGATTATGTTAGTTACTTGTTATAGTAAACTACAAGGATGTCGATGTTGTATAAAGGACATTTTTATAACGAATGTATTGGTTATTGAATAAACTTGCGAATATTCAGGGATTGGATAAAGTCAGAATCTGAACCTTGCGTTCACACATGAGATATTGTAAAGGATCATGGTATTTATTCAACCTTGGTCATAAGTGTTTTATTTAAGGTCTTCGTGCCTGGGATTAGATGAGGATATGTTGTTATATTATTTTTATTACATATTTTTAGTAAACCTATGTTGTATGGGTAGTACCGTGACGCGCCGGAATCGGGTTCAAGGTAAGACCCGAGTTTCGGGGGCGTTACAGTTGGTATCAGAGCTGATAGGTTATAAACCTTGGGTAAGAGTACCTTAGACTATAACTGTAGTGAAGGAAGATGATAATGATGAAGATAGATAAAACTCAAATAGAGTTTAATTGATAGTAAATGAATTTAGAAAATTCATAGTAAGAGTTGAGATATATATAAGACGATTCAAAGAAGAATCTCGATGCGTTATAAAAGATGAGAATTGGGAGTTACCTAACTCCAGTGATATAGATGATAAGTATTGATCAATAGACGAGGTCTATAAGGCGTAAAGGCATAAAATCCTATATTATGATTAAAGAGAAGAGTATAGAAGATCGTAATGTAAAACGATTGTAGAGTAAGATCATGATGTGATTGGATTAAGTCATAGAATGACAGATGATCAATTGAATGATTGAAAATTTTAGCTGAATGCTATAGACAGATGCTACTATGAGATAGTACGAGTAAAACTCGGAAAGAGTTATGGGTGATGAAACACGAATTAAATTCTTGTTAAGCAACGAGTAAGGCTAGGATTGAGGGTGATTTCAATTGAGGACTCATGTTAGTGGCTGAGTTGTACAATTCCTTGTGTGGGCGGGGGATTCGTGCTTGGTTTGAGAACCACTTAGCTTCCTATATCGGTATAGTGGTTGAGTTGAACAATTCCTTGTATGGGCGGGGAATTTGTGCTTGGTGTAACAACCCCTTAGCCTCCTATATTGATTAGTGGCCGAGTTGATCGATTCCTTGTATGGGCAGGGGATTGTGATAGGTTCGACAATCACTTAGCTTCCTATATTGATAATCGTTGGAACCTAGTATCGCGCTATCGATATACGTATGACGAGAAGGTGATTCTTTTCTCATATTTATATTTGATAGTTAGAGAATATTAAGATTAGGTGCGAGTTCTTTAAACTCACACGTATGGTAAGTTCGTGACTCATAATCATATGGTCTGATGGAACCCCTCAGCGAATGGACGATTTTGGTCTGACTAGGATAAGTTTCTAAACCCATATGATTGTGGTAAGTTCCTGAACTTATATTGTGTGGTAAGTTTGATGAACTATATTGGGGTATCGAAAGGTTGTGGATTTAGAACTGTGAATTCTCAAAATGATGAGCATTGATGGAGTTAGAAATAGATAGGATTATTAAATAGTGGAGAAATGGGAGAAATTGAAGTTGATGAGGAGACATGGATATTCCAAATCTTCTAGCTATGCTAGACTTCGAAATTTATTGACTTCGTGCTGACATTTGGATTTTATTCCCCTAACTGGTTTGAGGGGTGTGACCACTTATCATCCACTGGCGGTGATGGGTCAGTTCGACTAGAGGTAGGAGCTTCATTTTTTCGCCGACACCTCTGACTATATATTTCCTATTTTGTCATCCATTGAGGCTGATCTGACGAAAGTTTATGGCTTTTGGGCTTATCGGGAGATAACAGAATTCGTGATAGTCATCCAATCAGTCATATGAGTACTTGACTTGGTTGGATGCTGATTTGGCGGCCCCTACTTAGGGTCTTACAGAGATAGAGGATGGATCTTCTGGAGAGGAACCTATGGAGGATCCCGTGGATGACCCCGTAGGTTCGGCTAAGGAGGAGCTATTCATAGGATTGACAGATGCATTGTCTAGGGATGCCCTTTTTTCTGCTTCTACTTCTGTTGTGGCATCGAGAGCCGAGCTAAAGCGTCGGGTGTGTAGTCTTATTTTTGAACGGGATCTGGCACGGGCCTTGATGTTAACTGCTTTAACTAGTAGAGACACTACCTACGCCGAGAGAGATGCAACTTTCGTAGCCAGGGATGCTGCTATTATTGATAGGGATGCCCATCGGGATTATGTTGATGAGGTTGTTAGCCGGGCCAGGCAAGTCTTAAAGCATTAGGATGGCAGTGTTCACACAACGTTGACTTTATTGAGGCGTATTGATGCACTAGAGCAGGAGCTCAAATCCGCTCCTTAAACTTCGGAGACCATTGGTTATCTCACCTTCTTAGCTCGACTGACCTCTGATTTGTAGATCACACTTTATTTTATTCTCTGCATAGACTATGTTACTTTCATCGTTCGTCATAGAAAATATTTGTATATCAAAACAGTTTAAATATATATATATATATATATAAAGATTTACGTTTCAGTCAACTTCCCTTTTTGACGCATCTTTGCCTTTTATCTGATTGACATTTTATCCTGATGATTACTACTTCGATATACTATTGCTCATGTAAAATTCGATGGCTAATTATCGAGATGCCATCAGATTTCATTGGATTGGATCTTCGACCTGGGTTAACTAGGTGTGATGGTTTGGTTGAGATTAGTATGTTTTGAGAAGTCTGAGTTTTATGTTTCGAATTGAGGGTAGTGGGTTGATATTTAGGTATAGATTGTGTCGGGATGGCTATTTTACATACTCTGGTTGGTCAAAAGGAGATCGGATTTTTTCGTAGTTTGAAGGGTGTCATGATTATTGAATCATCGAAGGGGTTTGAAAATTTTTGTAAGGAATAGACCGTACCGCAAGCGGCTGCCTACGTACTCCTATAAGGGGAGGAGATCAGGTCTTACATAGTTCATGCCAAGATATGATAGAAATAGTTTTTTTTAGAGGAATATGCTTGTGGTCGGTCTTCAAGCATAGTATCATTTCACGGAATCAGCATTAGGTGGTTACGGAAATACCTCACCATCCATTTCTTGCAGGATTAAAGCTCCGCCCGACAGGACCATTTTGACAATGAAGGGTCTTTCCCAATTCGAGGCAAATTTCCCTTTGGCTTCGTCCTAACATAGGATAATCCTCTTTAGTACTAGATCATTCTTCTTAAATTCTCGAGATCGGACCTTCTTGTTATAAGATCGGGAGATTTATTGTTGATATAATTGACCATGAAATATGGCGGCCATTCTTTTTTCGTCTATCAAAGTCAATTGATCGTATCAATCCTGCAACTATTGGCTTTCGTTAATTTACACGTCTAATAATATCCTAAGGGATGACATCTCAACCTCAATTGGTAACACGGCTTCCGTGCCATACACCAAGGAGTAGGGAGTTGTCCTAGTCGAAGTGCGTATTGATGTTCGGTAAGCAAGTAAAGTGAGAGGCAATAAATCCGGCCATCCTCGGTGGTTGGCTGTTATTTTCTCTATAATCTTTTTGATGTTCTTATTTGCAGCTTTTACAGCATCGTTCATCTTTGGTCTGTAGATGACTAAATTGAGGTGTTTGATTCTGAATCTATCACATAACTCCCTCATCATTGCGTTGCTCATATTTTTGGCAATATTTGATACTAAAATCTCCGATTATCTATATCGACATATGATATTATTCCAAATGAAGTTGACAATGACCTCTTTTATCACTTTAGGGAAGATGTTGCTTCTATCCACTTGGTGAAACAATCATTCTTAATGAATATGAACCGATGTCGGTTACTTGCTTTGGGCTCGATCGGACCAATTACGTCAATTCCTCACATAGAGAATGGTCAAGGTGAGGCCACACAATGTAGCTTGTTAGGAGGTGCGTGGATACCATTGGCATGAATCTGGCATTGATAGCATTGTTTGACGTATCATAATCAGCTTTGAGTGACAACCAATAGTGTCCCATCCTTAGGATCTTTTTGGCAAGCAATGGGCCTCTCATGTGTGGTCCACACACTCCGTTATGTACTTCATTCATGAGCCTTTGGGCCTGGTCTTCCTCCAAACACCTCAGGAGTCCCATGCCGACGTCTTTTTATACAATGTATCTCTGCTGAGGTAAAACTTTATCGTCATTTTTTAGATTCGTTGTCTTTCGGTTCGATTTACCCTAGTGGGTATGGATCCGTCTCGCAAGTATTCCTTTATGTCATGGTACCAGGGTTGTCTAGTTGGAGACATTTCGTCTGAGACTTCTCTAACGTAGTTCCCATAAGCTGGGGTGCTTTGTATTGCAAATTCAATGGCAGTTACGCCCTTACTCTTAGATATATGAAATAATGATGCCAATGTAGCCAACGCATCTGCAAAGTCATTTCTATTTTGTGGAATATGTCTGAAGGTGATGTCTTCAAATTCCTCAACCATCTTGATGATGTGTCGATGGTAAGGCAGTAAATGAAGTCCATTTGTGCTATACGCCCCCATAGATTGTCGAGTAACTAATTCTGAGACTTCGAAAACGACTAGTCATTTGACTCCCATACTTCGAGCCAATTTTAACCCCAAGATGCATCCTTCGTACTCGACTATATTGTTGGAGTTCCTAAATTATAACTTGACCGCCACTGGGTATCGTATGACGTCTTCTATTTGCCTCATGTTCTTTTTGATTTCCCCAGTTTCTTTATCGTCTTGGACATCAATTTTCTCTTTTGTCTAGCCTATACTTGCAACATCTTTGGTGTTCTTACTGCAAAATTAAATATAGGGATGGGAATCTGTGCGTCACCGATCCTGATAGGAATTTGACTTCCTCCCTGCGTAGAGGATTTAGGTCGAGTAACTGATTTGGGGTCTTGGGTCATCTTGCACTATTCTTTTAACAGACTAGCCATCTCGGTGATAGACTCCACGACACGCTTGCGTGAGGTGGTCGTCGTCCGGATCGTTTCTAGCAAGCTATTTGGGTGGAACTCTCTCGACACCGCAACCCAACGTCTATAAAGAGACGAAAACCTTGGTACAATCGATCAAGCAATGCGAACGCGTTGAATGGAACACCAAGGACATATAAACCCTGTGTTTATAATGAAACAGGAACCTCGGTACAATCGACAATTGATACGGTAGAAGACGCCACACACAACTAGGTATTGTTATATGATAAGACAAAGTTGAATCTCAAAGAATAAACTAAGAAATAAATTACGAATTCTTCAAAGAACCAAAAGTAGAGAATAATCTCACAAATAATTTTATTGAATAAATCTAATAATAATAATCTATTGTTTGCATCAGCTAATCTCTTATTTATACTAAACAAAAAAAACCCTAAACTCATAAGGAAATAAGAAATTGATTTGGTAACAAATCCCTAACTAGTAAGTATCCTAATTATATTAGAATTGGAAAAACTAATAAAATCCCTAAAATTCCGTGCATTTTCCGCATACAAAATCTGAAAAAAAATGCGCTAGTGCGCTGCGACTCAGCAATGGAGCGTCGCAGCTCGGACTAGAATGCCGCGACCCAATGAAGGGAGCGTTGCGGCTTGGATTGGAAACCCGCGGCCCAATGAAGGGAGCGCCGCGACCCAGATTGTTCTGTTCGGTCCGTGTTTCCTTGTTGAATTGATGCCTTTAATTCCCAAATTTGATCCTTTACTCCTTTCTTACTTCCACCACTAAATATGAACCTTTGTATGGACCAAATCATTGAGCTTAGAATTAAATCCCCAAATGAACGCGTTGATGTCTTCCCTGAATCCATTCCCTTCATAAAATGAAATGCGGCTTTGTCATGGATTAGATGACACAAATGAACACGGACTTGATAACTTGACTTGCATTGATTTGGTCTTACTAAATAGATTGTATCTAGCAAGCCCAAATCATATAGTTGATCTTCCTTTCCTGGTCGCTTGAATTGAGCCTCATTTCGAACATCCTTGAATAGATTTTAGTCCAATTAATTAAGATCATTTGTTGAACCCTTGACGCTCCAGTCAATAGATTGATGAAAAATTCTAACCCCCTCATGCTCGTATCATTCCCCTCCTCTTCAAAAGGATTTATCCTCAAATCTGGCATCTCATCCTCTCGAAAAAGATCGGTCCACAAACCTGTTCCAATAGCAACACAAACCAAGTTAGAAACCAAAACAAATGTGCAAACGAAATTCCTACCTAGTAAAATAAACCTATAGGTAATAAAATAAACACAAGAAAAATTATGAAAAGTTTTATCCCCTCCTGGATCAAATATCATCATGTAGAACTCTTCACGTTGCACTTTCACCCATTCACGAATTCTCGGATCAAAAATCAATACGATGATCTTGATCATTCGCAAATATGCCCATTGACGAATTCCCGGATCAAAGGACAATCTAGTGAACTTGTCCATTCGTAAAATCAAGCACTTCACTACACCTAGGTCAAATACCAATCTTTGTAACTTTGCACATCGTATATACAAACAAACATGAATTCCTGGATTAAACACAAAACAAAACCAAGTAACATACATCTTTTGTATAATCACAGAAAACTCACGAAACTCAAAATTATATGCATAGTCTACTAAAACAAAATTCAAAATACTACCCTGTAGACTCTTAATGCAATGCAATGAATCATGTTTTCCTCCTCGATGAGTATGATCCCATTCCAAACCTGCACAACATATTTAACTTTTCTCTTTCCATCGACATTAATAAATTCAAAATCAAGTAATGACATGAATGGAACTAAAAGGTCACATCTTACACCACAAGATGAACACTCAATAGCATAATTACCAAATGATAGCAAATCATGCAAAGAAGATTGCTCTAATTGAATGACATGATTACTACCACTATTAACTAATGACACATCTTGTACAGATTGATCAATGTGAAAATAAGAATACTGAAAAGAACAACTAGAATGAATATTATGACAATAAGCACATTGAAAACGAGAATAAACAATGAAGGGAGCGTCGCGACTCAGATTGGAAAGCCGCGGCCAAATGAAGGGAGCGTCGCGACCAAGATTGTTATGTCCGGTCCGTACTACCTTGTTGAATTGATGCCTTTAATTCCCAAATTTGATCCTTTACCCCTTTCTTGCTTCCGCCACCAAACATGAACCTTTGTATGGACCAAATCGTTGAGCTTAGAATCAAATCCCCAAATGAAGGCGTTGATGCGTTCCCTAAATCCATTCCCTTCATAAAATGAAATGCGACTTTGTCGCGGATTAGATGACACAAATGAACACGGACTTGATGACTTGACTTGCGTTGATTTGGTCTTACTAAATATATTATATTTAGCAATCCCAAATCATATAGTTAATCTTCCTTTCGTGGTCCGCTTAAATTGAGCCTCATTTCGAACATCCTTTAATATATTTCAGTCTAATAAATTAAGATCATTTGTTGATTGACGCTTGAGTCGATAGATTAATGAAAAATTCTAACCCCCTCATGCTCGTGTCACTCGGTGATTTATTTCTTGAAGCTTTCGAACTCTTCCCGAGAAATGGGAACAGAATCTGGCGTGGGATTTTTAGACATTTTTCTGGACGGTGTTTTGACCTTTCGAACTCGAAGTCGAGTTCTAGGAGCAATCTACATATACAACAGGACAGAGTTTAGTTTTGAGAACCAGTAAATACGGATGCATGCGAATGCATTAGATATGTCTTAAGGGTTTTTTAATCTTTTCCTACAAAACAGGGTTAGCGGTTTTATGATGACAAGATACAACATGATCAATGACATTTTGTTTATATAAGGAGTATCAAGACATGAAGAGACTTTCGGTAACATTGGGTTTATCTGAGGCTGACGTACCCTAGGTTTACTCTCGCGGGCTTTTCGGCATGAAGGTCCTCAGATCTTCGCAATCTACTCGATGGGAATGAATCCGATCTTTCGATTGGAGCGGATCTAAGTGGTGCCTTTCTTGAGCCTCGCGGGGGAACTACCCCTTGAGTCCAGTAATCAACATTCGACGAGTTCGTCTTATGGTGGAGCAATTGCATAACATACATTCACATACAGTCATCGTGCTTCACTATATATATATACGATGACATTATGCGAATCACTAAAATAAAGCATCCAAATAGATAAGATATTTATTATAACATTCATTCAAGCCATTAACAAAGGAAAACATTAAGATCGAACGCGGCTTAAACCCTCTTAAAGGTCCCCAGCAAAGTCCCCATCTGTCGACGTCGGGAATTTTTTCTTTTGCCTAACGTTTTGGATTCTACTCTTTTTATTACTATATTAAGTGTGATTTTAGGAAAAAGACCGACATAAATGCCAATGAGGTTTTGAAAGGTTGATTTTAATTATGGGCTAATTAACCTGAGTCGCCAGTTGGTAAAAGTTAAAATAGATGTACCAACTCATCCAAATTTTAAGTTTTTTCACAATTGAGATGGCCCATATGTAACTCTAAAGAATTGGTTTGCAACCGAGATTCATTGCATTCGAGGGCTTACTTAAGCGAGGGGAAGATGTTAGGCATTCCCCGACTTCCGTGAAAACACGGTTACCGCTTTCTTAATGTTTTTCTTAAATAATTTGAAATGATGAGATATGTGTGTATGCCTAAAAGCTTAGGGTGACGCTTCCTAGTTTGGAATCGTAAATAACCTAGGGGTTATCTCCTAAGGTCAGGTCGTGCATTATCTTAAAAGCAACTTCGAACCTCTTTAAACCTACGCATGGAGGATTTGATTTGAAGAAAAGGTTTATTTTTAAATTTCATTTGATGAAACATTTTGGGTGACGTTTTATAGAAAACATGATTTTCAAGCCCTTCGTTAAATAGGAATCAAGATTCTCCATTACTTCCAATTTTAACCTAGAATTAATCTAATAACCTAGGTTGATTCAATTTTACAAGATCTTTGTCATTTGCTCGAAAGCCGCTTTTTTGTCAAAAGATTAAACCAAGCATAAATATGGGGTTGGGGCTACCCATGGGCATGTAAGTCATCTCAATAGCCCAAAGCACTCGCAACGATAATATCCACTATCATGGGACCTTAAATCCGATTATCGTGGGATAAACCCCTCGACATCATTTTAAGGCCCGAATTTACATTTTACAATTGATGACATTACAAATATTACAATCATAAACTATGTTCATCGTGGGAATTACGTCAAGATACATTAAATAGGGTGTTAATGGCCTTGACTAGGCTCACATGATCGAAATCAATACCAAAATATACTCAGAAATATACAATAGAGACTTAAAATCTAAGAAAAGGGGTCCCGAAGAACCTAATCCATAAATTATTCATCGAAACCAACATTTCGAGGGACTGTTACGTACCGACGAGATCTAGCAAGAGGACTTAGAATCTAGGAAATGATATCCGTAGATCTAGAAAATAATATAATTCGAGATTTAATTGATAATATATCCCAGATTGGTTATCAGGAGATTCAATTTATTAGAATCCCTTGTCGACCAAAAGGTAGGACCCCATCACCACTAGATATGAATCTAAGATTTTTTAGAGTGAACCAAATCAATATAAATCAACTCCCAATCAAAATAATCGGTAAAGAGAAGTTAATCTCGCAATAAAATTAATAAATTAAAAAAAGGGACAACATCGGGTGGTTAGGAGGAGATTACATTCATAAGAAATCTCTCTAACCGTCCCTAATCCCATAATAGGATAGAGCATCTACAAAACGATAATTCAAAAACATGTAAATCCCGAAGACAACAATTGATACAATATATTAGATCTAGATCAAATTTATACACCAAATTACATAAAGATCGAATCTTTCACCTTGGGGATGGTGAATTAAGCCTCTTTGAACTTCAATTTGGAAGAAATCACTCTAATCTAGTCAAAAATTTAATACGATATACTAGATTTAGATGGAATCTAGAGAGAATTCTTATATTATTCTCCCTACACAATGTTTCTCTCTCTAAGATTCTCACTTTTCTCTATAAATTTCTTCCTTTTTTATCCCAAACTCTCTTTTTTTTTTCCAAAATTCTCTCTCCTTTTTTCTAAAATGCTAAAAATCTGCCTTTTATAGGCCTCGGGCCTGGCCGCAGGTCCACCTATAGCTGGCCATAGGTCCACCTACGGATGGCCTAGGGTGGGACCCACTTACCTCGATTTTCGTGTCGTGAAGTTGGTTTTTCGTGTTGCGTGCTGAAACGTCCATAACTTTCAATCTGGGAAGAGTTAGGAGACGTGTCATACCATTCCGAAAAGCACTTTCCGAGAGCTACACAATGATATAAAGTTTTGCCAATTATAGATCCGGGAAGATAGAGCAAGATGTAGAAAATCATCTTCCTATAGATGTCGGCTAGTCAATCGTCTTGCCCGGCGTAGTTTGTCATTCGAAAGTCATTATGATAGCTTTGTATACTCGTCCTGAGCCTCGTAGCCTTCTCTCGATCGTCTTGGTGTTAAGGTAAAATGACGCTTTTGCCCTCCTGCAATGATTAGATAATAGATGTAAAATTTTGGGTGTCTATAGCAACGTCTGACATTCTTAATATCCTTGAACATTACAACTTAATATTTTCTTCTTAAGGGTTTTGTTATTAATGGTCTCATCTTGTTAAGCGCGCATGTAAATATGTGTGTGTATGTGTGTGTCATATTAAACATACATCGTATGTATAATAATATATTAATATATATAATTAACATGCACACATAGAATACTATATTCTACTTGGGATGATTATAGACTTGATTCTAGTTTAATTCGCTCGAGCCACGGAATGAATCAAAAAGTCAAACCTAGAGTGCAAGAATAAAACATGAACATAACTATTACATTTAACACATGCTCCATTACAAATGGGTCTTTATTGCTCCTGCTCTTCAGCTCTAATTTACTAAGTAATTCTACTAAATCCTATTACAATCTATCTTAGAATAAAACAATAACCTTGATCAGCAGTCAAGGGGAAGTACATAGTAGGAAGGTAGAATTTACACTAGAAAATTAAATATGCGAGGTACGCAGACCCCATTTATAAAAACTCATTTATTCAAGCATCCATCAAATTAAATCCAATCTTATCGGTCTATAGTCCATAATCATCTCCTTTATTATTATACGTGTCATCACATGTATCAATAAAACATTCACCTCATGAATTAAACATTCCATATATATATATATTGATATCATTTAATAGGTAATATTAGTTAGCATGAAATCCAATTTCAAATCCAAAATAAACCTTTAATTTTAATTTTAAAATTGCTGAAAACCTGAAAATCTGAAGCTTTCTGATGTCCCAACGCTACAACGCCTTGCGCTAGTGCTATTGCGCTATGGGGCTACGCCGTGGCGATTACCAGATTGCGTTTTTGCTGCTTTGTTTCATAAAATAAGATTTTATACCAACAATTATATCCAATTAAATTGTTCTAAATACATATCAATGTATATACAGAATCAAAACAATTAATAATTTGCATAAGGATGGCTCTGATGCCACTGTTGGTTTACAGAAACAAGAACATACATACAATTAAATTGATGTAAAAGCGAAAGCATGACATAAATCAAATTTAAAATTTTCTGCAACTCCAAGAATCACCTTTGTGCGATATTATTAATCGAGGAAAGATAAAAGATATACCTTATGAAGATAAATTAACACCTTAATCTGATCTTCAAGTCTCAATCCTTTGATCATTCGTGCTTCTTCAAATCTACGAATCAAACGTCAGCTGCTCAGTATGTGTAGCGCTCTAAAGGTGATCCACCAAGAGATTAATTATTAAAGTAGTAGATTTAGGTTTTCTCCAAAACCTTGGGTGGGTGGCCCTTGTGACAACCCGGATTTTCAGAAGTTATTAAATAAGAATTTAATAAATAAAATTCTTGTTACGAGATGTTTTGGGTTTGAATATATGTATATATGTGATATGTATTGTGAAATATGTGATTGATATGAAGAGAATTATATGTTCGTGTATTTGAGAGAAGAGGCTTAATAGTTAATTAAACTATTGAATGAAGTGAAGGAAATTGCTACGAAAAGATATTTACTGAATATTAGAAAGTTGAAAATTATATGGTGAAATAATATATTTTAATTATTATGCCTTGTTAGCAAAGAAATTGTTATGGATTATATTTCACAGTAATGTGAATAATTCACTTGATTAAAATAGTGAATTAATGTAAATATATATTTGTTTTGATAAAACGAGAAAACAATATGTTACATGTTAATGTATTACGATTGTGAATTTCATAAATGGATAAAATATTTATTGAGTAGAATAAATATTTTAATTGGGATGTTTATTTAATAAAATAAATATTTGATGAGAATATTGTGTGATAATTTATTTGTATGAGAATATTAAGTAAAGTGATAATAAATATTTTTATACTTAATGCGTATTTTATTATGCATGGATGTTGATAAGATGTTGGTAATTTATTAAATGAGAGGATGAATAATTTTATTAAATAAAATTATTTATTAAGTGAAAGATGATTTTATTAAACAAAGTTATTTATTAAATAAAAAAATTATATTTTTGTGTGACTAAATTAATTGTTATAATTTTATTGGTATGGAATAGTTGAATTATTTGTATTTAATTAAATTAAAGTGTGACAAAATATCATATAATAAGAAGTTTATTAAAATAAAGAGAAAAATGGACTTTAGAGTTTAGCCAAACAAGGTCTTGTGGCCTTTAGCTTTCTTAACTGGTGAAACTTCCAACTAGAGGATACTAAAGTGTGTCAACATATTTTGTTAAGACTAAAACAAAAATATACAGAGGATAGGGAGAGGGAATTGGGAGAAAAAGCTCTCTGTGAAATAAATTGAGAGGAGATTTGAGAGACGTCAAGAGGAAGGAGAAGGATAATCAACAATCCTTATCATCTAACTGATTAAAGGTAAATTTTATATTTCTAGTTTTAGTTTTGAGTTCTCTGTAATTGAATTTATAGGATCAAATTGTTGAGGAATTGGGTTCATGTGTTATTGAGTTTATTTAATCTGATATATGTTGTTAGTAGATGATTTTTGTAGTATCAAATTCATGAAAATTTGTTAAATAAGAAGAAATTGAGTTTTCGGTTGGAATATGTATGTTTTGGCTTACTTTGGAGTCAAAATTGCTGTTTAATTTGAGTAATAATCTGTAAATTGATGATGAATTGTTGTTATGCGTTAAAAAACGAAAACAACGGAAGTTGAACGGACCAATTTGGTTGAGAATCGAATCCGTAGCGATTGATTGCGCTAAATTTATAAAAGTTTGTAAAACTAGTGTGAATTGGGATTTTTAAGCTTTTAGATTGGTTGTTGGAGCTGTTTAAGATGTTAAAATCATTGTATACATGTTGGGTATTGATTCTATAAAGATTATAATATTTGGGTATGTCTAAATTGTTGTTAAAATGAAGAAATTGAGAAATTTTGGTCTAGGAATTCTGCAGTTCGCGAACTGCAGAATCTGGAGTTCATGAAGCTCGCCCCGGCGAGCTCATTAAGTCAAATTTCTCGCCCCGGCGAGAGTTTTGCGCTAAGTTTTCTCGCCCCGGCGAGAGTTTTATGTAGTAATTTTTTCGCCCCGACGGGAATTGCTGAAAATGAAAATTTTCTTATTTTTAATTCTTTTCTTTTGGTCATGTTATATTACCCTATATATTTATACATTTAATGTAAAGCGAAGTTTAAGACTTAACTAAGGGTTAAGTGTCGATTAAAGTGGAACGTAATAAAATGAAGGATTATGAAATGTTAAATAGAATTAATACTAAGTGTTTCTACGTGGCTAATAAATGATGTGTATGATATATATATCGTGTAGGATACGTGAAGTGCAGAAATATATAAGCTGGTTATGGTAATTGATAATCTACAAACCAGGCAAGTCTGTCAGTTCCTATTTATTATGTGAACTAAATGTTTAACTGTTTAAAACTATGATGTATGCAGCATGACGTACTTTATATATGTTGCAAGTATGAAACGACAAAGTCAAAATATGACTACGTTCGTTGAATAGAGAATGTTGATTGAGTTATGGAACTCAATCTCTAATTGTTACGTGTTGATCATAATGTATGACATGTTAGCCAAATGTTTATAATTTAAATAATGAGCATATTATCTATGTGCTATGTGATGCATGCAAACTGTTAGATTTTGCTGAGCTGTCGAGTTCATTCTTGCAAATAACCATTTTTACAGGTTAAAGATACAAGGTAAAGTTAAGTGCTGCTTGAATGGCATGATTCAGATGTAATGCATGCAGATTAATTGTTTTAACTTAAATTAATATTTTTGAACCATAATTGAGGTTCTGAAAAATGTATCTGATTATGTAATAAGTGTAGCAGATGTAGAGTTGTTAAATTTGTATTGAGTTGTAATTTAATTTTATCCGTTGTATAAAGGGTATGGAATCTAGAAGTTTTATTTTTATTATAACTCTGATGAAGCGAATCATTAAGTAAATATGATTCTAGATTATGTAAATGTTTAAAGGTTATGATTTAAGCCGTTTAATTTATTCCACCATGGTGTAAATTAAATATACTTAATTTATAATTATTAAGTCAATTACTTCTAAAATAATATTTCTCTTTTATGGTGTGACCTTTTAGGTTCAATATTATACTGTAGTAGAATAAATAAATTAAAATCATTCTAATATTATTTATAATGAATTAAACTCTTTTAATTCAAATATAAATAAATATATTTATTCTGCAAAGTAGTATGCACACAAGTCAATCATATTTGATATGATGTAGCATATACTTTGTAATCTTATTCATTTATTAATAAAAGAATTGATTTTCTTAAAAAGCATTTTACATTATCTACATAGTGCCGTTATATTAAATGTGATAAACCCATAGTTGTGAGCATCATGATGGTGATTATGCTAATGAGATCTAAATTCTAGATAACTCACAAACTAAAATTGTTCTTAATCGTTGGATTACTAAAAAGGGGATTAGTGAATCCGGATAGATTAGTACATACGTTGTTTGCTCTTAGGAATAGGATGATTGTTGGGATATTTGTATGTATAACAAATATGACTCATACACGCAAGTGCACGTGATCCACAAGTAATATAGAGTAAGTTAAGTATCAATCCCACGAGGAATAGAATTGCATTTACGACTACAAACACTGATTTTATAATTATTTCGGTCTCTTTAAACAGTTGAGTACAATGATGAATTTGTCTAATGATTATTAAAGAAACAAATAGAAGAAATTATGATTGTATAAATACAGATTTTATGGGTTTGAGATTATAATTTCACTTATTGCAAACTTAGATTTCCATGCTTCCTATCGTTGCTAATTGATTATTAAGGAATGTTGGTCAAGAACACGAATGTAAAATATGGCCACCTCTCGATGCACCATACTCATATCACACTAAATCCACAATTGATAGAATGAATGTGAACACCCTAGATGACTAACGCACTATATCTCTATGTGAATTACAATCAAGAGGGTTGAAGTATAAGTTCTCAATTGGGCACATATGGTGCTTTGGTATATCTCTATCCTAAGCACGAAACATAACTTCACGAGGGATGTAAATATTATGAACATATGCTAGCATAATCAGATCTCAATTTATACTTCCTTTCTCAATTCCATATAAATTATCACGGTAATTAGTGATCAAGCAATTAAACGTTTAGTATAAATTATACTAGACATTCATTTCATAACCAACTAGCAATAATAAGGAAGCATTTCAATTTTTAGTAATGCAAAAGATTCATTATAATCCTAAAAATTAAGTTTAGTTCATAATGACAATAATAGAATTCATCATACACAATTGGTTCATCATCATAATTACAGAATAGGAAAAATTAATCAAAAGCAGAAAATAATAGAACTCCCTGCTTCAGTTCCTCCGTTTCTGCAACTTCTGATGATTTTCCAAGTTGCGTTGAGTCTTGATTTCTTGCTCCCAATCCTCAATTCAGCATCCATGTAGCTCCATTCTTCAGTTCCCAAGTGAATTTGATGATCAGCAGAATTGTCTTAATTTTAGAACTAAGAATGCAGTAAACTTTCTAATTTTCGTGTAGGAGCAGCCTCTCCTTTCTCAATTAAGTTCCCATATCATTATATTACATGCTCATTTTGTCTTCTTTTGAGTTATTTTGATTTCCCACTGATAAAGCTTCATTCCACTAATTCCTCAAAATCTGGCATTGCATGTTTTTTTTGTAGTGTTGCTTCGCTGTCTGGAACGTGTCTGCATGGCCGACTGGCGACAGGCGCAGCTGCGCTGGAATCCTTTGCAAAATGGGCGCAGTTGCGCTGAGGGCTTCAGCAGGAAAAAGGGAGGGCGCAGCTGCGCCGGCCTCAAGGCCAAGCTGGGCGCAGCTGCGCGGGCAGGTTCTGGGCGCAGGGCACGGGCGCAGCTGCGCTAGCTTCCAAGTTAAAATGGGCGCAGCTGCGCCGACAGTCAGTCTGCTGCTGCACTGTTGTACTCAGTCTGTTTCCTCGATTCTCGTACACTGTGCAAGCAACAAGAAATCAATCAGATCCCAAACATCATATGCACCATAACTCATGTCAAATTAACCAAAACTGTGCAAAAGCCATAGAATGCAAATAGTGAAGCGATACCAAAACGAAGAGAAAAATGCATGAAAATACACTTTGAAGCTAATAGTTAAGCAACAAATGAAGCAGAATAGTATCCAATAAGTAGGTATGAAACCTACTTATCAAATACCCCCAAACTTGAGCTGTTGCTTGTCCTCAAGCAATTACAATGAAATGAATGCAAACATGGATGAAATGCAATAATCTATAAATGCACCATGAATCCTCATCAATTAGTAAACAATCCTAGTGTGCTTTGCCTCAGAATAATCATAATATCAAACATATAAGGCTCCTAACCAAAACTTAGTTCATGTACCACGACAGTCATGCAAATCAAGCCTTGTAATGATTGATACAGTGTTTGTGTGTGTAGTAATCATCAAATTTTATAGCAACCCAAATGATTCTCATAATATGTTTCTTAGGGGGAAATTTGTATACTCCAACTTGCAACACCACAGATGGGGTAAGTTACAGCTAAGATACTGCTAAGTCTAGGTTGGGGACCAACTCAGAGGTTATTAGGACTATGATACTTGGTTGTGCAATGCCTAGTTCCCTTAGGCTTTTCAATGATACCCATGTAGCGAGATTTCGACCAACGACTCCCAAACCAATTGGTCTTAGGGAGCTAGGTGTAGAGACATCCCCTAGGGCGTACTTACTTGAATATCAAAGGCCACAAAACTGGGCTAACCAAGCATTTATTCATATTTTTTTTAGTAATAAACAACAACGAGTGCGTTTTACGCTTCATCTCGTTGTTCAAATGCTCCACTAAGTTTTCCCCCAAACTTAGACAATTGCGTTGTCTCAACCTACACTACCCTCATTTGCTTCTCTTTTATTAAAACATCAATTTTCCTCCAGAACTCAATTATGCAAATCTTTAAGTTACTAAACAAGATAACTACTGAATCGTGCTAACCGGTTATATCAGACTCAAAACAAGACAAGATTTACAGTATATCATGGCACTCAACCCAAGCCTTAGCATTTAGCATTTTTGAACAAAGATCTCATCACAGGCAAGTGAGGATGTTTACCAATCCAGATGTCAGGATTATGCAATCAAAGCTACATGATATGATATGCATGAAAATAAAGCAATTTTTTTATAACATGCAAATATTAATAACAATTAAAGAAAACAGGCAAATAATACTAATAACAAAAACAAATAAATAAAAGCATCACAAGTAAAGCAATCAAATAGGCAGGCCCTAATACCCCCAAACTTAAAATATGCAATGTCCTCATTGGAGATAAAGGGTAAAGAAACTCCCCTAAGAGTCGTCCTCGGCGCCGCCAGGTAGTGTGTCAGGCGGAGGATAAGGGATGTTGGTGCCAAAGGTAGGAAACTGGACATGGACCCCCTGCTAGCTGAAGGCCTCGGAAAGTGCATCCGCAAAGGTGATACTGTAATCCCTGAAGCTCGTGTGCAACGTGTCCATGCGGCGCTGCAGGCGGCGCATCTCGCGCTCATGTCCACCTACCCCTCTCGGCTGCACTGGCGGTGCGGGCTCCTCCTCCTCGCAGTCCTCCTCCTCATCAGCAATAATGAAACCCATCCCATTAGGACGGGACTCTCCACCGCGCCATACATTGAACTTTCTGATCGTGGCGCTGTCAATGTCCCGCATGGGTAATGGGAGAGTCTCCTCGCCCCATTCCACCTTCGCCGTAAGACAAAGGCGTGTGACAACCGAAGCATGTGGAATGGCACCTGAAGTGACTGCCCGCATAAATCAAAGCATAGATTGGTGAATGATGTACCCCACATCGATGCTCCCTCCTTTCAGAATGCGATGTAAAATAACCGCTCGGTCCCGGGTCACGTCCTGGTGGTGGGTGGTTGGCAGTAGACTCACGCAAATGAAAGCGTACCACGCCTTGGCATATCTGTTCAGCGCGGTCTGAGGGAAATGGACTTTCTGGGTGGTGCCCGCCTGTGTCTTCCATTGAGTGCCCGGTTGGCACATCTCCCTAACCAAAGCATCGAGATTAGTCTCGAAACGCTCATTTACCACCCAGTTGGTAGTTTCAGCAGAAGTGGAGGGCAACCTGAATAGCTCGTTGATTACCTGCGCGGTGTAAGGGACTTGCTTGCCCCGGAACAAAGGAGATGCCATTTTGAGTTTCCCGGGCATTGGCATAGAATTCCCGAACAATGGCCATCGGGGCGGACAATGGTGTCTTGATGAATAGCAGCCATCCCAAACGCCGGATTTGGTCCAGAATCTTCCCATCCTGTGCCTTGGGTTTCAAACCCCTCTCCGGTATGAATGATTTGACGCTCAACACCTCCCAGTAGTAGAGTTGGGCTGAGAGGTCGACGAACTTGGTGGCATCCAGAGTGTTGATGCCACCACCCGCAGAGTCTGTGTTACTACTGCTGGATGAAGATGGTTGGGGGGTTCGTGCTCTCTTCGGCATGGTTGATAGTAGCTAGGGTTTGATGGTGGAGTGGATGTAGTTAGGGTTTGGGGAGAATATCAAGAGAGGAGATGGGGGGTTTGTGTTTCTACAGTTGTGAGGGAGAGAATAGGTTTAGGGTTTGTGTTATGATATGACATAACTGATGGGTACGGGCCCTATATATAAAAAAACTTTCCAGCCGACGGGCGCAGCTGCGCCATTGTTGCACTGATTTTGGACGCAGCTGCGCTGATGCTCCTGTCGCCCCGCTGAACCGGCGCAGCTGCGCGCTGTTTGGCCTGAGGCGCAGCGCAGCTGCGCCAGACCTCCAACTCCCTGGATGAATTTTTTTTTGAAACACAGAATGATGCATACGCAACGCAGTGTACTGTACATCCCCCAAACTTAAAGTCTGTTTAAGTCTCACGGTTTTGGGTGTGATTGGATACCTGAAAAGCAAACAAACATGTTAAAATGCAATCATACAAACTAAATTATAATCACACATAAATAAAAAGTAAAACAATAAATTTGGGTTGCCTCCCGAAAAGCGCTTGGTTTAAAGTCGGTTAGCTCGACTCTCTAATGCTGCTCAATCCATGGCTAGGACAACTGAGGATTCTTGGCGATCGACTTCGCCTCCCCAATAGTGTTTTAGCCGTTGGCCATTCACTTTGAACGGTTGTTCATTGTCCTTTCCAATTATTTCGACGGCTCCGTGTGGGAATACAGCTGTGATGGTAAATGGACCCGACCATCGGGATTTGAGTTTTCCCGGGAACAATTTGAGCCTGGAGTTGAATAGCAAGACCGCTTTGCCAGGTAATTTTCTCTCGATGATTTTTCGGTCGTGCCATTTCTTTACCTTTTCTTTGTAGAGTTTGAAATTCTCATAGGCTTGTAAACGAAACTCATCAAGTTCATTTAGCTGTAGAAGTCTCCTCTCTCCCGCTGCAGATGGGTCAAAATTTAACTTCTTGATCGCCCAATAAGCTTTGTGCTCTAGTTTAACCGGAAGATGACAAGCTTTACCGTAGACCACATGGTATGGGGACATACCGAGGGGTGTCTTATAGGCAGTTCTGTACGCCCATAATGCTTCATCTAGCTTCAATTACCAGTCTTTTCTAGAAGGATTGACAATCTTCTCTAGAATTCTCTTCACCTCTCTATTAGACACTTCGGCTTGACCATTTTTTTGTGGGTGATAAGCCGTGGTAATTCTGTGCCTCACTCCGTATTTAGCCAGAAGGGCTGTGAACTGTTTGTTGCAGAAATGACTGCCCTCATCACTAATGATAGCCCGTGGAGTGCCAAATCTCGTGAAAATGCTCTTTTGTAGGAACCTAAGAACCACCTTAGCATCATTGGTTGGTAAAGCAGAAGCTTCCACCCATTTGGACACATAGTCAACCGCAAGAAGGATATAGAGATTGTTGCAGGATGACGTGAATGGTCCCATGAAGTCTATTCCCCATACGTCAAAGATTTCCACCTCCAAGATTACATGTAGTGGCATTTCATTGCGGTTGGAGATGTTGCCCACCCGTTGGCATTGATCACAATTCTTTATGAATTGGTGAACATCTTTGAACAAAATGGGCCAATAGAACCCGGCTTGGAGTACTTTGGTTGCGATTCTTTGCGTCCCATAATGGCCTCCATACAGAGAAGAATGACATGCATGCAATATACTGGTAGTCTCGACATCAGGAATGCACCTTCGGATCACAAGATCTGTACATTGTTTGAACAAGTAAGGCTCGTCCCATATGTATCTCTTAGTATCATGCAGAAATTTCTTCTTTTGTTGATGAGTTAGATCCGGTGGAAGTACATGACTCACCAGGTAGTTGACAATATCAGCAAACCATGGTAGCTCAGATGTGACTGCAAATAGCTGCTCATCAAGGAAGCAATCATTTATTTCATCCTTTTCTTTGCTTTCTAACTCCAGATTGTCTAATCTGGAAAGATGATCAGCTACTAAGTTCTTCGTGCCTTTCTTGTCCTTTATTTCCAAGTCAAATTCTTGGAGCAAAAGGATCCACCTGATCAATCTTGGTTTGGCATCCTTCTTTGATATCAAATATCGAATCGCTGCATGGTCTGTGTACACCACTACCTTTGTTCCAATAAGATAGGACCGGAACTTGTCGAATGCATAAACAACAGCGAGTAGTTCCTTCTCGGTGGTGGTGTAATTCATTTGGGCCTCTGAGAGTGTTTTGCTGGCATAGTAGACTGCATGTAGAACCTTTTCTCTGCGCTGACCCAATACCATGTCCACAGCGTAATCACTAGCATCACACATAAGCTCAAATAGGAGAGACCAATCTGGTGCCACTATCACAGGTGTTGTTGTCAACTTCTTTTTCAACAACTCAAAGGCTGCTAAGCAATTTTCATCGAATATGAATGGGACATCCTTTTCCAAAAGATTGCACAGGGGTTTCCTGATTTTAGAAAAGTCTTTGATAAATCTGCGGTAGAACCCAGCATGGCCCAAAAAACTCCGAATTCCCTTTACAGAAGTTGGTGGAGGCAATTTCTCGATGGTTTCTAATTTTGCTTTATCCACCTCCAAACCTTTTACTGAGACTTTGTGACCCAATATTATTCCTTCTTGAACCATGAAGTGACATTTCTGCCAATTAAGCACAAGGTTTGCTTCCACGCATCTCTTCAATACCATGATCAAATTCTCTAGACAACTGTCGAAGGAATTTCCGAACACTGAGAAATCATCCATGAAAACTTCCATGTTGATTTCTACCATATCAAAAAATATCGCCATCATACACCATTGAAATGTGGCTGGAGCATTGCATAGACCGAAGGACATTCGCCTGAATGCAAAAGTTCCATATGGACAAGTAAAAGTTGTCTTCTCTTGATCCTCTAGAGCGATGGCAATTTGATTATAACCAGAATATCCGTCAAGCAAACAGTAGTATTCATGCCCTGCTAGTCTGTCCAACATTTGATCTATGAATGGAAGTGGGAAGTGATCTTTCCTTGTGGCCTTATTGAGCTTTCGATAGTCCATACAGACTCTCCATTCCGTGACTGTTCGAGTTGGTATCAACTCGTTGTTCTCATTCCTTACCACAGTTATTCCCCCTTTCTTGGGTACACATTGAACAGGGCTTACCCACGGACTGTCAGAGATGGGGTAGATAATCCCAGCGTCTAGCCATTTCAGAATTTCTCCTTTTACCACCTCTTTCATGATGGGATTTAGCCTTCTTTGATGCTCTATGGTAGGTTTGCTGTCATCTTCCATCAGGATTTTGTGCATGCAAAATGAGGGGTTGATTCCTTTTATATCAGCAATGGTCCATCCAATAGCCCCTTGGAATTCTCGAAGGATTCTTATCAGCTTGCCTTCCTGTAAAGAGGTTAGTGCAGAAGAAATAATAACAGGTAATGTATCTGAAGTGCCTAGATATACATACTTGAGGTGATTAGGCAAGGGCTTAAGCTCAAGTTTAGGAGGTACCTCTCTAGATGGTTTCAAATGAGATGAGGATTCATTTGAGCTTTTCAAGGGCTCAATTGGTACTTTGAACTTTGTCATCCTGGGTATTGCATCTAGAAAATGAACATACTCACAGTTTTTGGGCTCGTCCAAGTTGATGTCTCCTGTCAGTGTCATCTCAAGCAAGTCATTATGTGTGACTTTTATGAATTCTTCGGTCACAACACTTTCAATGATATCTATTCGGAAACAATCTTCCTCCTCGGCCGGAAACTTCATATCTTTAAAGACATTAAAGGTGACTTCTTGGTCTTGAACCCTCATTGTCAATTCTCCCTTTTGTACATCAATGAGAGTCCTCCCGGTAACTAAAAATGGCCTCCCAAGTATGATGGGAATATCCTTGTCTTCCTCGAAATCTAGGATTATGAAGTCAGCTGGGAATATGAACTTATCAACCTTAACAAGAACATCTTCCACAATTCCTCTCGGATAGGTGACTGAACGATCCGCTAGCTGAAGAGAGACATTTGTTGGCTTGGGTGCTGGTAATCCCAATTGAGTAAAGACAAACAACGACATGAGATTAATGCTTTCACCAAGATCACATAAGCATTTCTTGAATGAGAGGTCTCCAATGGTGCAAGGAATGGTGAAACTGCCCGGATCCTTCAACTTTAGAGGTAGCTTTCTTTGTAATACCGCACTGCATTCTTCTATCAAAGCTACAATTTCAAAATCTTGCAATTTCCTCTTCCTTGACAGAATCCCCTTCATGAACTTGGCATAGCTCGGCATTTGTTCTAAGGCTTCTGCAAATGGTATGTTGATTTGAAGCTTTTTGAAAACCTCAAGAAACTTAGAGAATTGTTTGTCCAATTTCTGCTTTTGCTGCCTCTGAGGGTACGGAACTGGTGGATAATATCTGGTGGGAGGGGGTTGAGTCTTTTCTGTGCTTTCTCTTAGTGTGGGCTCAGATTTCTCTATGCTATCTTCCTCTCCAAGAATTTCAGCAGAGTCAGTTTTTGGAGAAGGGCGCAGCTGCGCTGGCTCCCCTTGCAAAATGGGCGCAGCTACGCCGACAGGATCAACCTCTGGAGAAGGGTGCAGCTGCGCTGGCTTCTTTTGTGAAATGGGCGCAGCTACGCTAATTGGCAGAGTCTGCTTCCCACTTCTGAGGGTGACAACTTGGCATTGCTCCTTTCCATTTCTCCTTGGATTGATTTATGTGTCGCTAGGAAGAGCCCCTTGAGGTCTATTAGATAACAAGCTGAACAATTGACTCATTTGGTTTTCCAAGTTCTTGAAACCCAATGCTTGACCTTGCTCCAACTTATCAGTTTTGGCCATGTATCTCTCCAACTTTTCATTCATATCAGCAACCCTCTTATCAGTAGCTGAGGCTTGTTGCTGATTGTGGAACCCCGGAGGATTGTGAGGTTTTGGAGCTTGTGGATAATCTTGATGGTTGCTCCATGAGAAGTTAGGATGATTCCTATTCCCCGGATTGTAGTTGTTCTGATATTGATTTGCTGGCCGCTGATAGTTGCTCACGAAATGCACGGATTCAGAATTGATGGCACATTGGCCAGAAGAGTGTGAACCTGCACAAAGCTCAAAAATCATGGGAACTTGCTGTCCCTTTCCTTCATATAGGTTGTTAAACTTTTTGGCTATAGCAGATATCTGGGCTTGAAGTGATGTGGTTGTGTCAACCTCTAATATCCCTGCTATTTTTGGTTGTCTGGATCTAGAAGATGGCCATTGATAGTTATTCGCAGCCATGGTCTCCAAAAGTTCATAAGCTTCGTCATAGTTTTTAGCCATGAATGCTCCTCCCGAAGCTGCATCAATGTCTGTCCGTGTTTGAATATTCAACCCATTGTAAAATGTGTTAAGTTGCATCCATTGTGGCAAACAGTGATGTGGACACTTTCTCAATAGTTCCTTGTACCGCTCCCATGTCTCATACAAGGATTCTCCATGATGTTGCTCATATGAGGAGATGTCATTTCTCAACTTAGCAGTTTTGGCTGGTGGGAAGAATTTTGTTAAGAATTTATACGCCAAATCTTGCCAAGTAGTAATAGATCCTGGTGGTAGTGAGTGTAGCCAACTCTTTACTTTATCCCTCAATGTGAATGGGAATAACCGTAATCTCACTGCATCTTCTGAAATTTCACTAAATTTGAATGTATCACAGATCTCTAGAAAGCTCATCAAGTGCTTATTTGGATCATCAACCACCATTCCCCCAAATTGGACAGAATTTTGGATCATATGGATAGTCCCTGGTTTGATTTCAAAGGAATTGGCTGTTATGACCGGTCTCGAGATACTTGATTGCAATTCATTGATCTTTGGCGTAGCATAATCTCTCAATGCTTTTGGTGCTTCACCCGCCATTGCTTGCGGTTGGTCTAGATTTTCTGGAGTAGTTTCAGCACACTTTCTTGACTGTTGAACCCTTTTCTCAATGTTATCCACGAAAGGCAATAGGTCAGGATTCTTCGATTGAGTATGCATACACTACTCAAGAGTACTTATAACAATGTAAAATAATAAACAGAATTAAGATAAGAACATATTTTGTTTAACTAAAACTAATCTAATTTAAACTGATGATGAAAGTTATAAACGCAATTACAATTCCCCGGCAATGGCGCCAAAAACTTGTTGGGATATTTGTATGTATAACAAATATGACTCATACACGCAAGTGCACATGATCCACAAGTAATATAGAGTAAGTTAAGTATCGATCCCACGAGGAATAGAATTGCATTTACGATTACAAACACCGATTTTATAATTATTTCGGTCTCTTTAAACAGTTGAGTACAATGATGAATTTGTCTAATGATTATTAAAGAAACAAATAGAACAAATTATGATTGTATAAATACAGATTTTATGGGTTTGGGATTATAATTTCACTTATTGCAAACTTAGATTTCCATGCTTCCTATCGTTGCTAATTGATTATTAAGGAATGTTGGTCAAGAACACGAATGTAAAATATGGCCACCTCTCGATGCACCATACTCTTATCACACTAAATCCACAATTGATAGAATGAATGTGAACACCCTAGATGACTAACGCACTATATCTCTATGTGAATTACAATCAAGAGGGTTGAAGTATAAGTTCTCAATTGGCCACATATGGTGCTTTGGTATATCTCTATCCTAAGCACGAAACGTAACTTCACGAGGATTTAAACATTATGAACATATGCTAGCATAATCAGATCTCAATTTATACTTCCTTTCTCAATTCCATATAAATTACCACGGTAATTGGTGATCAAGCAATTAAACGTTTAGTATAAATTATGCTAGACATTCATTTCATAACCAACTAGCAATAATAAGGAAGCATTTCAATTTTTAGTAATGCAAAAGATTCATTATAATCCCAAAAATTAAGTTTAGTTCATAATGACAATAATAGAATTCATCATACACAATTGGTTCATCATCATAATTACAGAATAGGAAAAATTAATCAAAAATAGAAAATAATAGAACTCCCTACTTCAGTTCCTCCGTTTCTGCAACTTCTGATGATTTTCCAAGTTGCGTTGAGTCTTGATTTCTTGCTCCCAATCCTCAATTCAGCATCCATGCTCCATTCTTCAGTTCCCAAGTGAATTTGATGATCAGCAGAATTGTCTCAATTTTAGAACTAAGAATGCAGTAAACTTTCTAATTTTCATGTAGGAGCAGCCTCTCCTTTTTCAATTAAGTTCTCAGATCATTATATTACATGCTCATTTTGTCTTCTTTTGACTTATTTTGATTCCCCACTGATAAAGCTTCATTCCACTAATTCCTCAAAATCTGGCATTGCATGTTTTTTTTTGTAGCGCTGCTTCGCTGTCTGGAACGTGTCTGCATGGCCGGCTGGTGACAGGCGCAGCTGGGCTGGAATCCTTTGCAAAATGGGCGCAGCTGCGCTGAGGGCTCAACAGGAAAAAGGGAGGGCGCAGCTGCGCCGGCCTCAAGGCCAAGCTGGGCGTAGCTGCGCGGGCAGGTTCTGGGTGCAGGGCACGGGCGCAGCTGCGCTAGCTTCCAAGTCAAAATGGGCGCAGCTGTGCCGACAGTCAGTCTGCTGCTGCACTGTTGTACTCAGTCTGTTTCCTCGATTCTCGTACACTGTGCAAGCAACAAGAAATCAATCAGATCCCAAACATCATATGCACCATAACTCGTGTCAAATTAACCAAAACTGTGCAAAAGCCATAGAATGCAAATAGTGAAGCGATACCAAAAAGAAGAGAAAAATGCATGAAAATACACTTTGGAGCTAATAGTTAAGTAACAAATGAAGCAGAATAGTATCTAATAAGTAGGTATGAAACCTACTCATCAATGATTGATCTCATAATCATTTGTGTGGAGACACTAAAGCAAGTATGTAGGTGCTTATTGGAGAATAAGTTCACTAAACGTGGCTCGCTAAGGAATACCTAATGGAGTTTTACTCGCCCGTAAATAGGAATTCCTCTAGTGATAGTAGTACAAGTGATCCTTGGACTTGAGATCATCATAGTATCTTGTGTATGATGAGTTATACTTTGACATGTAGACCTTTAGGGTATATCAAAGGGTATGATTGGGTATAATAAGTTGTACATGGAGATAGGTGAATGATCAACAAAGAATCTACCACGTCTAGTAAAAGATGTGAATGTCCTATATGATTTGATAAATGATAACTCAGTAGTCCTTGGCCAAGGCAGAATGAAATTAGAAAGGAGTTTCTAATTTGCATTATTTAGAGTTATGCATTTGATAATCGAAATACATATAATTAAATAAAGTAAGACTTGACAGTAATTCCATGTCTTATATTTAATTGGGATATTGTATGGTAGAAGGATTGAATTGTACGATAACTATGCACTGAAAGGTTCTTTTGTGATTAATGTTGAAATCTATATTATCTGGAAAGTCGTTGATCGCTAAGGGGGCTTACCCTTATTGTAGAATAAATATTATTTATTTAAATAAATTAAAAGTTTAATTTATATATTTAAATATAATTAAAATTGTTCTAATTGATTTATTTACAACCGGTTTAATATGGAGAACCTAAAGGGTCAAATCGCAAAAGGAAAAATATTTATTTAAGAAGTAAATGGCATAATTGTAATAATAAGTTAAGTGTATTTAATTTAGTCTATGAAGATAGAATAAATTAAATAGCTTAATATTTATCATTTAATATTTTGAAAATATTAAATATAAATTAATAAGAGGAGTCTTATTATTATTATTATTACTATTACTATTATTTAATTCCTAATAGGGATTGAGAATTAATTAATAGAAGTACGCTCACAAGAATTCCTAATTGGATTAGGAGCATAATTAATTAAAGGAGCATAATTATAATAGAAACCCTAATCCTAAATAGTTTAGGGAAGAGTTTTCCTACATCTATAAATAAGAGAAGTCTTATCATAGATTAGGGTTACACACTCTTGCATTAGATTGTGGAGAGTACTTACAATTTCTATAGAGATAAAAACTAGGGTTTTGTCAATACCCAACTTCTTGAATACCTATTCTTCCTTGGTGGATCACCTCTAGAGGCCAAACACTTGGGTGGCTAACGTTGATCAAAGGAAGGAATCTCATCGGTGGAATTCGAGGAAAACACGAAGGACTAGGAGTTAAACTTGTACCCGAGGAAACTTTGATCTACGAGGGTATAATTCTTATTCTCTTTCTCTTTCGTTTAATTGATAATTGATTATGGTGACAGTTTGTATGAAAAATTTTAAAATCCGTTTTATCACGCTTTTGCTCTATTTATGTAATTTGATTGCATGCATGCGTTATATACAAACCTAACAGTGGTATCAGAGCCTAATCATTGTGTTAATTATTGATTTTGATGATTCTATTTTGATGAGTAAGTTTTATACCTACGAATCGGATGCCAATGAATGCGAATTATTGTTTATTTCCATGGTTTGAAGTTACTTTTCATGCATTTTATGTGTTTTTGTAGGTTGCACGTGTTGGGAATAAGTTTAGCAAGAATTGGTGGGACTGTGCTGTTGTAGATGCTGAGAAGCTGTGAAGTTGGTGCAGCGCGGCCGCGCCCAAAATGAACTAGGGTGCAGCGCGACCGCACCTGTCTCCAGGACTTAAAAAAAATTGGCTGCCAGGGTAGTGCGGCCGCGCGCCATTCAAGCTTAATTCAAGCGCGGCTGCGCCGGTTCGAGAAAGGGCAATTTTGACTTTTCAGCAGTTTTAAGCAGATTTGATTTGAATTTAGATTTGAAACTCTGTAATTAATTAGGGTTTTTATCAGATACTATAAATAGTTGTTTCTAAGTTACTTTGAGGTTGTTGAACTTATTATTAGCAAACCCTAGTTTAGAGCAATTTGAGAAGACTTGAAGTAAGCTGATAGGAAAAAGGAAGCAAGGAGGAGCAAGTTAGAGATTCAAGGATTGCTTTACAATGTTTCTTCTTTTCTCTTCTTTTTACTCTGAACTTTTGAATGCTATTAAACTTGTGGATGATGAATTCTAGTTTAATTATGAACTAAATTTCTTTTAAGGCTATAATGGATCTCAATGCGTAATTTTGAATGACATGCTTCCTGGAATATTATGATTAGTTACTTTTGGATTGTCTATTATGGTTTGAGCTGAATTGCTTAATTATTTGGCCAATAATTACTGGGATATTCTATATGAACTTGAGAGATGAAGTATAGAATTAGATCTGACCATATTAGCATGTGATTGTGTATTTTGCTGTTGATGGAATTCATAATTTGTGTTTAGGATAGAGATATACCTATTCACTGCATGTAATCTAATAGGGAACCTGAACTTTAAATCCTCTTTAATTGTAATTCTCATAGAAATATAGTGAATTAGTTATCTAGGGTGATTAACTTGAGTTTATCAATTGTGGACTTGAGTTGAGTTGTTTATGAAACATTGAGAGATAGTCGTAAATAGTGATGAGTTCTTGGTTAACAATTCAAAATAACTAACATAATCCAAAGGGGAGTGTGTCGCGCAAAATAAACATTGAGTGAAATTATAGTCTTAAGTCTTTAAAAATCTGTTTTCAAATTAGTGGTGTTAATTTAATTTAGAATTAGTTAGTTGAATTCAAAACTTTAAAAATCATTGATTGTTTGTTTAACAGAATTGATTTGATTTAAAATTGGAAATTGTCATTAAAGACTCAATTTTTCTCTGTGGGACGATACTCTACTTTCATTATATTACTTGTGGACTGCGTATACTTGCGTATTTTGCTAGTATAGATTTAGGCAAATAAGTTTTTGGCGCCGGTACCGAGGATCAATTGTGTCTATAATTTCAAGTTTTAATTTAATTAATTCAGTTTTAGTTAAACATTGTTTTTCTTATTACTTCCTGTTTCAGGTGATCTCGGTTTGTTTATGCAAACACGATCAAAGCAGTCGGAACTTGTGCAGAGTGAAGACGATCTTGAAAACAAGTTACGCAAGTTAAGAAAGTTTTGTCGTGAGACAATCTAGAAAGAAAAAATGGCTAATGAAGAACAGAAATCATTGAGGGAATATGCCATGCCTAAGCTTGATGAAATCAGGTCAAGCATTACGAGGCCAGCCATCACTGCTAATTCCTTCGAGATCAAGTCGGGTACAATTTAGATGATTCAGAATGCGGTACAGTTTGGGGGATTAGCCAACGATGATCCTAATGAACACCTGGTTAGCTTTCTTGAGATTTGTGATACATTCAAATATCCCAATGTAACTGATGATCCGGTGAGACTACGTTTGTTTCCGTTTACACTAAGGGATAAAGCAAGGAGTTGGTTGCACTCACTTCCACCGGGGTCCATCACAACTTGGGATGACTTGGCTCAGAAATTCCTAGCAAAATTCTTTACGCCGGCTAAGTCTGCTAAGTTGAGAAATGAGATTTCTACCTTTAAGCAAAGTCATGGAGAGTCACTGTACGAGGCTTGGGAAAGGTTCAAAGAGTTATTGAGAAGATGTCCACATCATGCGTTACCCAAGTGGCTGCAGGTTCAAACATTCTACAATGGGTTGAGTAGTAACACTCGAACAATTATAGATGCAGCTGCGGGGGGAGCACTTTTGGATAAGAATTTTGATGAAGCTTTCACCTTGTTAGAGACTATGGCTGCAAATAACTATCAATGGTCGACGTCAAGGATGAATCACCAAAAGGTAGCTGGAGTTTTGGAAGTAGATGCGGTCACGGCACTAACAGCTCAGATGGCGGCCATGTCTAAGAAGATTGAAGCTTTGGCGGAGTCGAAGGTCCAGCAAGCAGCTTATGTGTGTGAGCTATGTGCAGGTGCACATCCAACGGAGTATTGTGCCATTAATCTGGAATCGGTACAGTATTTGGGGAGCTATAACCGACAGCAACAGCCATAACAGAATGCATATAATCCGGGGTGGAAAAATCATCCGAGTTTCTCATGGAGCAATAACACTCAGATTCAAAATCCCGCTCCAAGATCACAGAATCCCTCAGGTTTTCAGAACCAAGCTCCGCAACATGCAGACAGAAAACCGAATTTAGAAGAGTTGTTGGCAAGATTTATCACAGCATCTGAGAAAAGAATGAATGATCAAGATAAACTGTTAACTTAGGTAGATTTAAATGTGAAGATCCAGGCAGTGTCAATTAGAAACTTGGAAAATTAGCTGGGACAGTTGGCTTATGTCTTGAACAATCGACCACAAGGAGCACTTCCAAGTGATACAGAAGTTAACCCCAAGAGAGATGGTAAGGAACAATGTCAAGCTGTCACACTTCGAAGTGGGAAGCAACTGCAACAGAGCAGCGCGGCCGCGCCCATCCCCAGTCCCAGATCCTGCAGAGACATTGGTAGAAAAGGAGAAGGAAACGGAAACTGAGGTGAAAGAAAATGAGAAAACAAAGCAAGCAGTAGTATATCCTTCTGTTCCATATCCTCAGAGATTTCACAAGCAGAAATTAGACAAACAGTTCTCCAAATTCCTTGAAGTCTTTAAGAAGCTACAAATCAACATACCGTTTGCAGAGGCTTTAGAGCAGATGCCAAGTTACGCCAAGTTCATGAAAGGAATTTTGTCGAGGAAGAAAAAGCTGGAGGATTATAAAACAGTAGTATTGACTGAAGAGTGTAGTGCTATATTGCAGAAGAAGTTGCCACCGAAGTTAAAGGATCCGGGTAGTTTTACTATCCCTTGCACCATTGGCAGCTTATCAATCAGCAGATGTTTGTCTGATTTGGGTGCGAGCATCAACCTTATGCCTTTATCGATATATGTCCAGCTGGGTCTACCTGCACCGAAACCGACCAACATCTCTCTTCAGCTTGCTGATCGGTCGGTTACATATCCTAAAGGTATCGTGGAAGACATCTTGGTAAAAGTGGATAAATTCATATTCCCAGCCGATTTCATCATTTTGGACTATGAAGAGGACAAAGACATTCCTATCATACTTGGGAGACCCTTCTTGGCAACTGGTAGAACACTTATAGATGTGCAAAAAGGAGAATTGACTATGAGGGTGCAAGACCAAGAAGTGACATTCAATGTGTTCAAAGCCATGAAATTTCCTACGGATGAGGAAGAGTGTTATCGGTTGGAAGTGGTAGAAAAAGTAGTGGATGACGAGTTTTTGAGGAAATTGACCGAGGATCCGTTGGAAACTAATTTGTTGGGGGAGGCTGACATAGATGACCCAGAGATGATGGAGTTTCTTCAACTTCTAGATGCAGTGCCGAGAGTACGCAAATTTCAAATCCCTTTTGAACCATTGGAACTTATTGACAAATCCTTAGAGCGCTTGAAGCCATCTCTTGAAATACCTCCTACACTTGAACTAAAACCCTTACCAAGCCATCTCAGGTATGCTTATTTGGGTGAATCATCTACTTTGCCTGTTATTGTTGCATCTGTACTTAACGAGTTGCAGGAAAGTAAGTTGATACGTGTTCTCCGGGAGTATAAATCAGCAATTGGTTGGACCATCGCAGACATTAAAGGGATTAGTCCATCATTTTGTATGCACAAGATCCTTTTGGAAGACGATGCCAAACCAACAATTAAGAACAAAGGAGGCTGAACCAATCATGAAAGAGGTGGTGAAAAGGAAATTTTGAAGTGGTTTGATGCAGGAATCATTTACCCCATCTCCGATAGCAGTTGGGTGAGTCCAGTCCAGTGCGTGCCGAAAAAGGGTGGTATGACGGTGGTAGAAAATGAAAATAATGAATTGATACCGTCACGAACAGTGACTGGATGGAGGGTTTGAATGGACTACAGGAAACTAAACAAGGCGACCCGTAAGGATCACTTTCCTCTACCCTTCATTGACCAGATGTTAGATAGACTGGCTGGACATGAGTTTAATTGCTTATTGAATGGCTACTCAGGGTATAATCAGATAGTGATTGCCCCTGAAGATCAGGAAAAGACTACCTTCACGTGTCCCTATGGTACTTTCACTTTTAGAAGGATGTCTTTTGGCTTATGTAATGCACCAGCGACGTTCCAAAGATGCATGATGGCTATTTTCTCAGATATGGTCGAACGCAACATGGAGGTATACGTGGATGATTTTTTAGTATTTGGAGACACCTTTGATAGTTGTTTGGAAAATCTGGTCCTAGTTTTGAAAAGATGCGTCGAAACCAATCTAGTGCTCAACTGGGAAAAATGCCACTTTATGATACAAGAGGGGATCATTCTTGGGCACAAGGTGTCGTCGAACGGGTTAGAGGTAGATCGAGCCAAGCTGGAGACAATAGAAAATCTACCTCCACCAACTAAAGTCAAAGGAATACGAAGCTTCTTGGGACACGCCGGATTTTATAGGAGATTCATAAAGGACTTTTCTAAAATCTCTAAACCTTTATGTAGCCTATTGGAGAAAGATGTGCCCTTTAGGTTTGATGCTGAATGTCTTGCAGCTTTTGAATTGTTGAAAAGGAAATTGACCACAGCGCCTGTAATTGTAGCACCAGATTGGTCAAGGTCGTTCGACCTAATATGTGATGCTAACGACTATGCTATTGGGGCTGTTTTGGGCCAACAACAGGAAAAGATTTTTCACGCCATTTATTATGCTAGCAAAACATCGTCCGATGCCCAACTCAACTATACGACTACCGAGAAGGAGTTGCTAGCGGTAGTGTATGCATTTGACAAATTTCGGTCGTACTTAATTGGAACTAAAGTGGTGGTGTTCACAGACCATTCTGCTATAAGATATCTGATTTCGAAGAAGGATGCGAAGCCAAGGCTAATTCGATGGATACTTCTACTCCAGGAGTTCAACTTAGAAATCCGGGATAGGAAAGGGACGGAAAATCAAGTGGCAGATCATCTCTCGAGATTAGAAAATAATGACCACGTCAAGGGAGACAAAATGGTGATCAATGAATCCTTCCCGGATGAACAGTTGTTTGTGATTAATTCAGAAGTTCCATGGTATGCCGATTTTGTCAACTATTTGGTTAGCAACGTACTTCCCCCAGATTTGACCAGCCAACAAAAGAAAAAGTTTCTACATGATGTAAAAAGATACATGTGGGATGAGTCGTTTTTGTTCAAACATTGTGCCGATCAGATTATTCGACGGTGTGTGCCACAAAGTGAAATAGAGAGTATCTTACATCATTGTCATGATTCGCTATATGGAGGTCATTACGAAGGCGAAAAGACAGCTGCCAAGGTGTTACAGGCAGGATTTTTCTGGCCCACGTTGTTTAAGGACGCCCACCACTTTATTCAGAGATGTGATAAATATGAACGGGTGGGAAATATTTCCAAACGTCATGAGATGCCTTTGAATGCCATTTTAGAAGTTGAAGTCTTCGACGTTTGGGGAATAGATTTTATGGGACCATTTCCATCTTCCTTTAACAACCTCTACATCCTTTTGGTGGTCGATTATGTCTCTAAATGGGTGGAAGCAAGTGCTTTGCTGACTAATGATGCCAAGGTGGTTCTAAAATTTTTGCAGAAAAATATCTTCACACGATTTGGCACTCCAAGGGCAATTATCAGTGATGAAGGGAGTCACTTTTGCAATAAGTATTTCACGGCTCTCTTAGCTAAATATGGGGTAAACCACAGAATTGCTACAACTTATCACCCCCAAACCAGTGGTCAAGCCGAAGTTTCAAATAGAGAAGTGAAGAGGATTCTGGAGAAGATTGTTAATCCGAACAGAAAAGATTGGTCAACAAAGTTAGATGATGCGCTTTGGGCTTATCGGACAGCTTATAAGACACTCATTGGCATGTCACCGTACCAATTAGTCTATGGCAAGGCGTGCCACCTTCCGGTTGAGCTTGAACACAAAGTATATTGGGCCATCAGAAAATTGAACTTTGATCTCACGGCTACGGGGGAAAAGAGACTTCTTCAGCTTAATGAATTCGATGAGTTCCGTCTACAAGCATATGAGAACTCAAAGCTATACAAGGAAAAAGTCAAGAAGTGGCACGATCGGAAAATCATCAACAGGAAGTTTGAGCCGGGACAAGCAGTTCTTCTATACAACTCTAGACTAAAATTATTTCCAAGAAAGCTCAAGTCTTGCTGGTCGGGTCCTTTCATCGTCAAACAGGCATTCCCTCATGGCGCCGTTGAAGTCTTTGCAAACAATCCGGATGAGTCATTCAAAGTCAATGGTCAAAGATTAAAGCATTATTGGGGTGGTGATGTTGATCGCCAGAAAACCTCAATCACTCTTGCCGATTAAAAGTTTGAAACAGGAAGTAGTCAGGCTGAAAGACTTTAAATCAAGCGCTAGTTGGGAGGCAACCCAATTTTTTAGTGTTTTTAGTTCAAATTTTGTGATTTTTAGGAATAATTATTAGACTTAGTTTTGTTTTTATCTAGTAGTAATTAGTTACTTTATTTCTTTGTCTTTGCTTATAGGTCATACATCAAGGATTGCACATGAAGAAATCAAAGAGAAGGGCTTTACAGTTCAATTCCAGATTTTTAGGCCAGCGTGGTCGTGCCCCAAGTGTGAAGAAATCAATCGCGGCCGCGCCCTTCTCCAGATATCAAAAAGTTACCGTTGGTACACCAGCGTGGCCGCGCCCAAATTGTGAAGGAAAGCAGCGCGGCCGCGCCTAACCTCAGAGCTTAAAAAAAAAAAATTCCAGCTGGCACACTAGCGCGGCCGCGCCCCACTCAAGCCAATTCCTAGCGCGGTCGCGCCGCGATCGGATCCCAGGTTTTAAAACCCAGTTGAAACCCGACCCATTGCTTGCTTTTTATTTCCTTTTCCCACTTCGAGTCACATGCTTCATAACCTCTCCTTATTATAACCAGTTTATTCTCTTTTTCTCTTCCTTTTCCAAATCCAAACCAATTTCCTACCAATATAAACTCCTCCAAATCAAACACTTCCCATACCAAACCCTAACCTATATTTCTCTTCATCTCCATTCTCTCTCCAATCCGTAACGACACACAACCTATTCCTCTATTCAAACCCTTAAATCCAAATCCTTCATCACTCACAGTGTGCTTCAAGGAGGTTTTTAGTGTATCAAAGTGGGATATAGAGGTAGTGCATGGTTCTGAACGAAGTAAGTACATTGTGGTTTAGGGTTTTGCATCGTACCAAGTTAATAATTCTATTTGGCAGATTTTAGACTTGGAATTGCATTGTATTGGGACTCTTGATTATATAATTCCAGATATTGTGATTAAACTGTGCATGCAAGTGTATTGATTGGAATTGATTGATTAAATCCAAGTGTGGTATCTGTCAAGTTTGGGGGAGTCTTTACATTGTTGTGGTATCTGTCAAGTTTGGGTTATTATGGCTTCTAAGAGACCACGTAGGGAATCGTCTAGTTCTCGAGCCCAGGCTGAGTCAGTGGATTTTGATAGAAGTAGGTTTGTTTCTGAACAGGATGAGGAATTCTATCATAAGGTCTTGCTTGGGAAGACGTTTGTCTTGGAACGTGGGCTAAAGCCTGATCCGAATTTAGATGGTCAAATGATGAGCATGATCCGAGCTAAGGGTTGGTTATTGTTTGTGGAAACACTGTTAGCAGCCCCGATATCAGTTATTCAAGAATTTTATGCTAACGCTAAGATCACCAAGGACGGGACCGCGTTTGTGCGGGGTTGCCAAGTGCCATATGATAGCAAGAGTATCAATGCCATATACCACTTGCCTGCTGTTCACCCTACCGATCCAGAATGTTTATACTCTACGAATTGGGACACTAAATTGGAGCGCATCAAGAATATTTTGTGCAAGCCGGGTACAGTTTGGACTACGAAGCAAGGGACGAATCAGAAACTCCACTTTCCTCACACAGCCTTGAGTCGTTATGGAAAGGCCTGGTACAGTTTTATTTGTGCCAATTTCATGCCAACCAGGCATCAAAATGATGTGACCAAGGATCGGGCGATTTTGTTATATGGAATTATGCAAGGAAAGAAGATTGATGTGGGGTATGTTATCCATCAGTCCATACGTCGGTACCTTCAAGGTGGTACCTCAGGCGGTATCCCTCATGCATCGGTGATCACTCGGTTATGCTCGGTCGCTGGGGTAGAATGGGCTGATAGTGAGCCCGTGCAGCTCCCGATGAACACTATCGATCATGCTACTATAACTAAGTACAAGGTTTGGGATGGTGCTCCTTCTCATGCCCGTGGAGCTGGATTTTTATTGGGGGATTACAGTGAGAGTGAGGAGGCATCTGATCAGCCGGTGACCGAACCTGAACAGCCATTTCCTATATCTCAGGCTAGATTGGATCGCATGGAGAGGCGTATGACTCGGCGGATGGATGTTATACATATGAGTATGACCGAGCTTCGATCTTTCTCCACTCAGCTCTCGGACAGTTTCTCCCAGGCCTTTTCTCAATTGGGTGTTCAAGTTTAATTCCCAACATTTGCTGAAGCTCCAACTTATCTGCCTCCGGACACACCTTCAGATGGGGAGGATGCAGATGATGTTCCCTCCGATTAGGGGAGTTTCTCTTTCCTTTATTTTTTCTGTTTTATCCAATGAGGGCATTGCCTATTTTAAGTTTGGGGGAGTTTCTTTTAGGTTTTTGTTTAGCATGTTTGTTGGTTTTGTGCATCATATCTGTTAGTATGTTGGCATATCATTATGATTGTTGTGAATCTTGCATAGTTTAGTTTGGTTGTGTTAGGTGCATTTAGTTTGTTTGCATGAATCCAATTGATTAGTTGGTATGATTTTGGCTCGGCCAATGATGAGATGGGTATTACTGTGTAGCTTGGACAGTGTGAAGGTCGTTAGGGATGATATAATTTTGATCAGGAGAGTAATTATGCCTGTCATAACTTGCGTTATTGGATAGCACGAACAATTTGATTAATTTGACTGCTAGGGTTCAAAGGGTTGCATAACTGATTTTTACATGAGAATTGGGTAAAACATTGTTAGGTGAATCAACAAGGCTGAATAGGGTAAAAGCTGAGTTTGGGGGTTTCTTTTTAAGGCTAAAAAAATAAAATAAAATAAAATAAAATAAAAATAAAAATAATATAATAAATGCTTTGACTAGTTGGGTTCTGTGGCCTTTATCACTCGGGTAATTAGATCCTTAGGGGTGTCTTAACACTTAGTGCCCTAAAGCCAACTGGTTTGGGAGTCACTGATTGAACACTCACTACATGGGTGATTTTGAAAAGCCTAAGAGAACTTGACATTGCACAGTTAAGCATAAATACGAGATGGAGCGTAAAACGCACTCGTAGAAGAATAAAGTTAGGAATAAGCCTTGTTAGAATCTTCATGCTCGGTATTTGCTTGATTTTGGCTGGATTTGTTGTAATTGCTTGAATTGAAATGAAAATATATTATTCTTGTTATAGAGTTGGTTATGTGGCTTTATTTTGAACTTTGGTCAGTTAATTTGATTAATGCACACAAATACACGACTTGGGTGATGATAGGTGTATATTATTTGATTGGTTGAGATTATTAGTTCTTTTTGACTGGATTTACTGTTTCAAGCTAGTTGTTGATATCTCTAAGGCATACAGTTAAGATTCATACTGGCTATTGGTTGGATTCTTAGGCATGGTAGTTATTAGTATATTCATGGCATTGTGTTGCATTGTGTTAGTTACATTGCATTATGTTGCTTGGGGACAAGTAATAGTTTAAGTTTGGGGGAATTTGATGAGTAGGTTTTATACCTACGAATCGGATGCCAATGAATGCGAATTATTGTTTATTTCCATGGTTTGAAGTTACTTTTCATGCATTTTATATGTTTTTGTAGGTTGCACGTGTTGGGAATAAGTTTAGCAAGAATTGGTGGGACTGTGCTGTTGCAGATGCTGAGAAACTATGAAGTTGGTGCAGCGCGGCCTCGCCCAAAGTGAACTAGGGTGCAGCGCGGCTGCGCCTATCTCCAGGACTTAAAAAAAATTGGCTGTCAGGGTAGCGCGGCCGCGCGCCATTCAAGCTTAATTCAAGCGCGGCCGCGCCGGTTCGAGAAAGGGCAATTTTGACTTTTCAGCAGTTTTAAGCATATTTGATTTGAACTTGGATTTGAAACTCTGTAATTAATTAGGGTTTTTATCAGATACTATAAATAGTTGTTTCTAAGTTACTTTGAGGTTGTTGAACTTATTATTAGCAAACCCTAGTTTAGAGCAATTTGAGAAGACTTGAAGTAAGCTGATAGCAGAAAAGAAGCAAGGAGGAGCAAGTTAGAGATTCAAGGATTGCTTTACAGTGTTTCTTCTTTTCTCTTCTTTTTACTCTGAACTTTTGAATGCTATTAAACTTGTGGATGATGAATTCTAGTTTAATTATGAACTAAATTTCTTTTAAGGCTATAATGGATCTCAATGCGTAGTTTTGAATGACATGCTTCCTGGAATATTATGATTAGTTACTTTTGGATTGTCTATTATGGTTTGAGCTGAATTGCTTAATTATTTGGCCAATAATTACTGGGATATTCTATATGAACTCGAGAGATGAAGTATAGAATTAGATCTGACCATATTAGCATGTGATTGTGTATTTTGCTGTTGATGGAATTCATAATTTGTGTTTAGGATAGAGATATACCTATTCACTGCATGTAATCTAATAGGGAACCTGAACTTTAAATCCTCTTTAATTGTAATTCTCATAGAAATATAGTGAATTAGTTATCTAGGGTGATTAACTTGAGTTTATCAATTGTGGACTTGAGTTGAGTTGTTTATGAAACATTGAGAGATGGTCGTAAATAGTGATGAGTTCTTGGTTAACAATTCAAAATAACTAACATAATCCAAAGGGGAGTGTGTCGCGCAAAATAAGCATTGAGTGAAATTATAGTCTTAAGTCTTTAAAAATCTGTTTTCAAATTAGTGGTGTTAATTTAATTTAGAATTAGTTAGTTCAATTCAAAACTTCAAAAATCATTGATTGTTTGTTTAACAGAATTGATTTGATTTAAAATTGGAAATTGTCATTAAAGACTCAATTTTTCTCTGTGGGACGATACTCTACTTTCGTTATATTACTTGTGGACTGCGTATACTTGTGTATTTTGCTAGTATAGATTTAGGCAAACATATGTATGAATTAATATGCGATACGATCGGATTTTTGGGCAGAAATTTTTTTCCTGAATCTGCATCGTGGCGAGGCCGCGCCGCTTTCAGTTCATTTTGGAGCGCGACCGCGCCTGAACCCAGAAAACGTTTCTGGGTGTGCAGCGCGGCCGCGCCGCTCCTTGTTCAATTTGGAGCGCGGTCGCGCTGGTATGCAAAGTTTAAAATTTTTTTTCTCAATTAACATAAATAGTTTTTTTAATTGATAAAAGTTTAAAATAAATATGTTTATTTTATCTAAAATATGATTTCAGATTGCTAAAATTAAAGGAGTTTAATTTAGATTTAGTTTTTTGATTAAAATAAAAGAGTTTATTTTGTTTCAAAAACCAAATATTAGCAAAACTTTTGCCCATTAATTGATATCAATGCATATATGGAATGGTTTTATTATTCATGAGATGAATGTTATTTATTGATGCATATGGAGATGTGTATGATAATAAATAGGGATTGATTATGGACTATTGACTAATGTGTGATTAGAATTATTTTAGAGGATGCTTGAATGAATGGGTTTTTATAAATGGGGTCTGCGTACCTCGTCTTCTCTAATTTTTCTTGATGTAAATTATATCTTCCTCCAATATACTTCCCCTTGACTGTTGATCAATGTTTCTATTTATTTTAAATAGTTTATGTAATAGGATTAGTTAAAATTATTTTGAAGAATTGGAGATAAAAGAGCAAGGAGCGCTTGAAGACCCGTTTGTAATAGAGCTCGGGTTTAGATGTAATAGTTATATTTAAATTTAATTCTTGCACCTTAGGTTTGACCTTTTGGTTCACTTGGTGGCTCTAGTGAACCGAACTAGAATAAAAGTGTATAATCAATCCGGGTAGAATATAGTATTTTATATGTGCATGATTACTATATATATATATATATTATATATTACCCAACATGCTTCGCATGTTAAATAATATGGCGCGTATTTTATATATATGTGTGTGTGTGTGTGTGTGTGTGTGCATGCGTGCTAAACAAAGATGAGACTTATAAATAATAAACCCCTCAAAGAAATCATATTAAATCCTAAGCATTCAAAGATATTAGGAATATCGAATGTCACCTTCTAGCATGGTAAAGTAATAGAGTATTAAATATTTAATATGAGTTTTTTGTGCACACACAAGGCGAGTATTAAATATTTAAGATGTTGTTTTATCACATTTGATGCTTATTAAGGAATTGAACATTACTGCTTTGTTGTGCACACACAAGGGCGGTCTTTTTCTCGTCACATATATGGAAGTGCTAGGCTGGACTTAACTTAGATTATTTTAGTTCGGATGTGCACACACTTGACCATTATAATCTAAGAGGCAAAATACAAGGAGTTACATAGTGATATAATTGATAATAGTTGTATACCTATTTATTTATATATAGTTTGTTGTGCACACACAAGGCTATATATATATTTGAAATGAGATCCTTAATCTCACTAGCAAATCTTTAATTAGAATTGCCGAACTATATAATGAGGGTAATATAGTTTGATGAAAAAGTGGGAGATACCAATTTAAATAAAGGCCTAATTTATTTTGGTAATTAATTAAGAAATGAATGTATGCTAAAATGTTGTTAAATTACAAATTCATTTACAAAATTTTACAATGTCTAATTTACTATCACTGCGGAGCATATTAGATGCTAATTAACTGGACCAAATTAAAAGGATTGGTTAAAGAATTTGAGAATAGTTCTTAAGGTTAAAAAGCTATCTTATGTCCTTAATATGCTTATCCCTGCAATGGTTGCAGACAATGTCTCTGAGGAAGAGATTACTACTTTTAGAAAGTGGCAAGATAATGCACTGTTGACTCAATGCATCATGCTCGCATCCATGAGTAACGAGCTTCAGCGTCAGCATGAAACTATGGATGCTCCTACTGTACTCCCGCACATTCAAGGAGTTGAATGGTGAGGAAAGTAGGACTGCTTGATATTAGATATCTAAGGAGCTCTTCCAATCTAGAATAACCGATGGCACTACAGTATAGACAAATATCCTCAAAAATGATCAATCTGATTGAACAATTGGGATAACTGGGTTTTATAATGGATGGAGAGATGATCCAAGATTTGATCTTACAATCACTTCCTGACTCTTTCTCACAATTTGTTGTGAATTTCCACATGAATAAGCTATATGTCAGCCTGCCTGAGTTGCTTAAACATGTTGAAAACTATAGAGAGTCACTTTCTAACCAAGAAAGACCAAGTCTTACTCGTAGATAATTCTTCCAGGAAGCGGAAGAGGGCCAAATGATCTTCTTAAAAGAAGAACAATTCAAAGAAGGTATAAGGAAAGGCAATAACTAAGGACACTAAGAACAAAAACTAATGCAGATAGCAAAGGAGTTTGCTTCCACTACAATAAGCCTGGACACTGGAAAGGAAACTGTAAGGAGCATCTTGCAGAGGCTAAGAAGCTTAGTGAAGCTTCGGTTA
This sequence comes from Aralia elata, assembly GCA_034770075.1. NCBI lineage: Eukaryota > Viridiplantae > Streptophyta > Magnoliopsida > Apiales > Araliaceae > Aralia > Aralia elata. The sequence continues at coordinate 27,869,349 of CM068378.1, read as the reverse complement.
CTGATATAGGTTTGTTCATTATTGAAATAAATCTTTTTATAAGTCAAGGTTCTACTTGGGTATTGGATACCGGCTATAGTTCTCACATATGCAATCCAATGCAGAGACTAAGTAGAAGTAGAAAGCTAAACAAAGAGTAAGTAATCTTACGTGTGGAGAATGGAGCAATAGTTGTTACATTAGCCGTAGGAACTTATAGTTTAGTGTTGCCTACGGGCAAGTCTATTAAGTTAATAAATTGTTATTATGTTCCAGTTCTCTTTAGAAACATTATTACTTCTGTTGTTAGACAAGGAAGGTTCTGGTATTATATTTTAGAACAATTGTTGTTCTATTTATAATGATAATGTTTTGTTTGAAACTGGAAGATTACTTGATGGACTTTGTATACTTGACTTACATGAAAAAAAATAATTTTGCAAATTGAACAAACTAGTAAAAGAAACAGGAGATGGTCATTCAAAGAGTTGAATATGTATATTTGATCAAATACAAGTCTGAATCATTTGAAAGGTTAAAAGAATTTAGAAGTGAAACAAATTGACAAAGTATTAAGATTCTTTGATCAGATCGAATAAGGTATATTTGTACAATGAGTTTCAAGATCATCTCAATATGGTATTTTCTCATAATGGACACTTCATGATACGCAATAATTGATTGGTGTATCTAAAAGAAGAAATTATACATTGTTGGACATGGTGCGGTCCATAATGATTTTTACCGACATTCCAGTATCCATCTGGGGTTATGCCCTAGAAACGGCTGCATATCTACAAAATAAGATAACCTAAAAATCCGGCCCCAAGACTCCATAAAAGTTATGGATAAGGAGGATTCCTAGTCTTAAGTATGTTAAGATAAGGGGTTGTCCAACTTATGTGAAAAGGTTTCAAAAGATAAGTTTGGGACAAAATCTGACAAGTGCAGATTTGTGGGGTATCCTAAAGAAAGTTTAGGATATTATTACTATAATCCTACACGTTGCCTTCTTGGATAAAGGTGTTTATCATTGAAGGAGCTAGTGGGAGGGTAATAGATCTTAAAGGAGTTCAAAAAGCACAAAACACTATAAGTCAAACCGAGGAACCTGTAGATAGACCTATTGTACTATAACCGAATCGTAAATCTGGAAGAGTACCGAAGATACCTAGAAGGTATGGATTCATCATAGAAGATGATGATGAGGTACACATCATAGAGGATGATGATCTAGTTATATACGATGAGGCTATGAGTAGAAAATACTTAGAGAAATGGCAGATAACCATGAAATTCGAAATGGACTCCATGTATGAGAACCAAGTATAAACTCTGGTTATTCCACCGAAAGGCATAATGTGACGCCCCCAAAATAGGTCCATACAACCCATTTTGAGTCGCCAATAACATTCCACAAAATACAAATACGAATTTTCCCATTTATAACTAATAAGTGTTGTGCAAAATACGACAACACAATACAAATACATCTTAAATTCTCAATACACTTATTGCCACACTAATAATATTGTATTGAGATATTTCTATTGTCTCGGACCATCACTCCATTCCCCGGCTAGTTCCCGCTACACTCTCTTTTCCTGAGGAGAACAATGGAACAAAAAGGAAAAGGGTGAGCACAAATAGCCCAGTAGGAAATATCATGACTAAGATAATAAAGAATAAAATTATCTTTAGCCTTCACCCAAAATAAATCAGAGATTTAAAGATATTATAATTGTTCAATAACAACAACTGCAGCGGAACGAATAATCCATTAGAAGAGTCAAGCAGATTATAATATCTACCATCTTCTATAAGTTAAAGGATCACCACCAATATTTTATCCCTGTAACACCAGTCAACATCCAAATCAACAATTTATATTCAACAGCCTCTCTTTGCACTATGTGACAAAGATATTTATTTGTAACATCACCGGTCATGATCATGCCAAACGCCAGTTCATCTTTGCACTACAGGCCAAAGAGAACTATCACCACAATTTAAGGATGAGGATGATGACAATGATATAGAATGAATACAGTGAGATCAAGAATAAGAATAAATGTTTAATTTATCCAGTGTCGAAGGTTGACCAAATTGCCAACATGATGACCAAATTGTGGAGTCAAATTCAAGAATGATATTTAAAAATAAAATTCACGATTCAACTATATCGTATCAAACGAAATATAAAGATTCAGGTGAAAAGATATTAGATGAAGCACAAACTATTAAGGATATTCAACAAATTTTCAAGGATTTTCACCATTTAAAATAAGGTTTTGGAAACAAACAGAGATTTCTTATCATAAATGGAGAAATGTGAAAGAAAAGATATTCCTTAAAGAGTACAAAAGAAATGATACGTTATACGAGTATAACAGAATATATGAAACTGCAAATGGGTTTTCACCCGTCATGCAGTAATCCGCGTAGACAGATTATTTCCACAAAAGATTAATAAGTAATGAATACGAAGGGTTATTCACCAGGCATGCGTCAATCCGCACGGACAGGTTATACCCACAGATTAATAAGGAACAAATACAAAGGGATATTCACCAGGTACGACACTCCGTACATACAGGTTATTCCCACAGAATAATAAGGAATGAATACAGAAGGGTATTCACCAGGTACGACACTCCGTACATACAAGTTATTCCCACAGAATAATAAGGAATGAATATATAAGGGTATTCACCAGGTACGACACTCCGTACATACAGGTTATTCCCATAGAGTAATAAGGAATGAATACAGAAGGGTATTCACTAGACATGCGTCAATCCGCACGGACAAGTTATACCCACAAATTAATACGGAATAAATAACAACCTTTATGAGTATAATATCATTTACGAACAAGGAAGCAAATGATATTACATAAGAGTATGAAAGAAATGATATCCCCTACCTTTGTTAATAAGTGATTGGATGTTGCTTTCTATGAAGTTGACTAACTTGGACAATACTAGTATTCTCACAAATACTCACAAATACTCACAATAGCCTAGCACACTAAGAGAACTCAAGAAATTTAGAGAGAGAGAGGAAGTATATGCAAGGAAGGTGTGAAGATTTCTTAAGATAACCCCTCCTATTTATAGGGAAACCAAGTTTCATTAATTGCACAATAAGGGCTCGACTTATTACACTTTAGTACCTCCATCTTTGCCTCTATTTTTAATATAATCCCTCAAGTATTATCAATCTTGCATAACATCCCCTAATAGTTCCCACATGTGAACCAATAGTTCCCACATGTGAACCAATAGTTCACAGCATATGAATTTCAAAATTTCAATTAGGTACCCCTAAGTTAGACTCCACTTTTAATCCGTCAATAATGCTAAAATATCATAACAAATAATATGAGTTACAGTGCCATGATAAATAATAAAAAGTACCATGCGGATGCTATTGTAATTATTGAATCAAAATACTGTGTAATTGCTACTTTATCAATTATTGAATCAATAATTTAAATTACTGTGCAATACCGTGTGCCTGTGAAATACCACGTACTACTGTGGAATAACGCGTTTTACTGTTCTTTTTATTACCGGGTATTTCAACAGTTGCCGGTGATAATACTGTTGACAAAATACTGTCGCTTTCAGTATCCGACAATGGGGCCCACTATCGTTGACAATTTTGTCATTTGTGGGGCCCACTAATATTTTGATATTTCGGCGCCGTCGTACGGTACCGAATATAATATTCTCCGACAAAAAGAATATTCCCCGACAAAAGGAATATTCCCCGACATACACTATTTATCAGATAATTTGCATATAACACCCTTAACTATCATTTATAACAATTAAGCACCTTACTATTTAGAAAAAAAATAATCATAAAGAAAATAATAAACTTTTATTTCATAAAGTCGGGATCTTACACATAGTGCCTAAAGGGTGTATATGGGTCTTTAAGAGAAGGACTGGGGCAAATGGCAAGCTGGAGACCTATAAGACCAGACCTGTTTAAAAGGTTTCAAATAAAGTCAAAGAGTTGATTGTGATAAAACCTTATTACCGGGTAATGCTCAAGTCCATTTGGATTTTGCTTGTGATTGCAGCTTATTATAAAATCTGGTAAAATGGATGTGGAGACGTCCTTCCTCAATGAAGACTTAAGGAGAATGTATATATGATACAGCCAGAGGAATTTATTTCAAAGGTTGAAGTAAATCGTGTTTTAAGCTACGATGATCCATTTATGGATTAAAACAAGCTTCTCAAAGATGGAATATTCGTTTTGATGAGACAATCAAAAGAGTTTGATTTTATCAAAAACAAGAATGAACCTAGTGTGTACAAAAGGGTCAGTGGGAGCACTGTGACATTCCTAGTATTATATGTCGATATACTACTGATAAGGAATAACATACCAATACTACAATCAGTAAAGATAAAATTGTCTAAACATCCCTCTATGAATAACTTGGGAGGAACATCCTATAAATTGGGGATATAAATCTATATAGATAGATTTAAAAGGATGTTCGGCTTGACCCAATGAACGTATATTTATTCGATGTTAAAGGCGTTTAGCATGACAAACTCCAAGAGAGGTCTCATGATGATGAGCCATGGAGTGTATCTCTTTAAATTGTCCTCAATAAAAGCAGATCGCATGAGTTACTCTCATGTATGTAATGAATATACAAGGCCTGATGTTGATTAGTCATATTCTGGAGAAGATCACTGTAAGACAGTGATAAACATCTTTAAGTACTTAACCGGTACTGAAGATGTGATCATGATTCATGGTAGGTCTAAATTAAAACTAAAGGGTTAAACAGACTCAAGTTTTTCAGACTGACCAAGACAATAACAAATCCACTTTAGAGTAAATCGTTACCTTGAATGGTGGTGCAGTGAATAGGAAAGGTTCCAAATAGCAAAGAGTTGTTAGTTTAGTGACAAAGACAAAGTATATAGCTGTAAATGAAGCTGCAAGTTGATTGTTTGGATGAAAAGTTTATTACAGAACAAGGAATAGTTCCTAAGTCTTATCTTGGATTCAAACATATGTTACGGCACTTTCATTTGATTAGAAGAATCATTGAAAGAAGAAAAAGTCACTATAGAGATAGTGAACTCTCAAGAACAACATTGCATATCCATTTACTAAAGCTTTATCCAAACAGCAGGATGATCGTCACTTAGAGAAGAAGGGTATAAGATACCATAGCGATTGACTTTAGTGCAATAGATTGAAGTAGTATGCACACAAGACAATCATATTTGATATGATGTAGCATATACTTTGTAATCTTATTCATTTATTAATAAAAGAATTGATTTTCTTAAAAGGCATTTTACATTATCTACATAGTGCTGTTATATTAAATGTGATAAACCTATAGTTATGAGCAATGCTTTTAGAATCATGATGATGATCATGCTAATGAGATCTAAATTCTAGATAACTCACAAACTAAAATTGTTCCTAATCGTTGGATTACTAAAAAAGGGATTAGTGAATTTGGACAGATTAGTACATACGTTGATTGCTCTTAGGAAGAGGATGATTGATCTCATAATCATTTATGTGGAGACACTAAAGCAAGTATGTAGGTACTTATTGGAGAATAAGTTCACTAAACGTGACTCGCTAAGGAATACCTAATGGAGTTTTACTCGCATGTCAATAGAAATTCCTCTAGTGATAGTAGTACAAGTGATCCTTGGACTTGAGATCATCATAGTGTCTTGTGTATGATGAGTTATACTTTGACATGTCCCTTAAAACCTTTAGGGTATATCAAAGGGTATGATTGGGTATAATAAGTTATACATAGAGATAGGTGAATGATCAACAAAGAATCTACCACGTCTAGTAAAAGATGTGAATGTCCTCTGTGATTCGATAAATGACAACTCAGTAGTCCTTGGCCAAGGCAAAATGAAATTAGAAAGGAGTTTCTAATTTGCATTATTTAGAGTTGTGCATTTGGTAATCGAAATACATATAATTAAATAAAGTAAGACTTGACAGTAATTTCATGTCTTATATTTAATTGGGATATTGTATGGTAGAAGGATTGAATTGTACGGTAACTATGCACTGAAAGGTTCTTTTGTGATTAATGTTAAAATCTATATTATCTGAAAAGTCGTTGATCGCTAAGGGGACTTACCTTTATTGTAGAATAAATATTATTTATTTAAATAAATTAAAAGTTTAATTTATTTATTTAAATATAATTAGAATTATTCTAACTGATTTATTCACAACCGGTTTAATATGGAGAACCTAAAGGGTCAAACCGCAAAAAGAAAAATATTTATTTTAAATGGCATAATTGTAATAATAAGTTAAGTGTATTTAATTTAGTCTATGGAGATAGAATAAATTAAATAGCTAAATATTTATTATTTAATATTTTAGAAATATTAAATATAAATTAATAAGAGGAGTCTTATTATTATTATTACTATTACTATTATTTAATTCCTAATAGGGATTGAGAATTAATTAATAGAAGTACTCTCACAAGAATTCCTAATTGGATTAGGAGCATAATTAATTAAAGGAGTTTAATTATAATAGAAACCCTAATCCTAAATAGTTTAGGGAAGGGTTTTCCTACATCTATAAATAAGAGAAGTCGTATCATAGATTAGGGTTACACACTCTTGCATTAGATTGTGGAGAGTACTTACAATTTCTATACATATAGAAACTAGGGTTTTGCCAACACCCAACTACTTGAATATCTATTCTTCCTTGGTAGATCACCTCTAGAGGCCAAACACTTGGGTGGCTAACTGATGAGGACATCCTTAGCTCCGAGACCCATGACGAAACCCGAGAAGATCCATTGCATTTGCATCATGGAGCCATTACGAGAGCTCGAGCCAAAACCTTCAAAGAAGGACTTAACGGAATGATCCACGAACTAAGGAACGAGGTTGGACCAAGTATAGAGTTTATAGAGGTGGAGCCCAAGTGTATAAAACCTGTGAACATGTTGCGAATGGACGTGGCGAACAAAACAGCGAAAGAAACCAACTTGGATGGAACAAGCTTCATCGCCCCGGTGGCAGGAAACAAGGCATTTCTACTGCCCTGGCAGTAAGCTCACCCCGACGGGAACTCCAGGCCATTTCTACCTCCCCGGCGGTGAGCTCGCCTGGCGGCAAACACAGTTCATTTCCACCGCCCTGGCGCTGAGCTTGCCCCGGCGGCCAAACGTAGCTCTTTTCCACCACCCCGGCGGTAACCTCCTAGATGCAAGTTGTCAATTTTTGACTTCTTGATATTTTCGAAATTCTTTTCACCCAAAACATGGATTCAACATTTAGGTTCAATTACATGATTGTAATGATATATTTTAACATTTGTGTGCTTGTATTTCAACATTTGTGTGCTTGTATTTCAACCATTGTGTGCTTCCAAGCTTAGTATAAATAGGAGATTGTTATAATGGTTGCTCATTCAATCATTCATATCAATTTTCAGATTATCAATATTATTATGAGTTTGTTTCTCTACTTGTGGTTCTTTGAAGAATTCTTAAGTGCTCCTTAGTTCTTCTTTTTAGATTCATAATTGACTTATCATACAACTATTTATAGTTGTGTGTGGTGTCTTCTACCGCACCAATCGTCGATTGTACCGAGATTATCGCTTCAATATAAACGAGGGGTCGAAGTGTTGTTGGTGTTCATCCTTCGCAAATTTCCTAAGCAAGCAATTGTACCAAGATTACTGTCTACGTATAGGCGAAGGGTTAAGGTGTTGCAAGCTATCCATCCTATCAACTTGCTAGAAACGATCCGGGCGACGACCACCTCACGCAAGCGTGCCGTGGAGACTTTCATTTGGTATCAAAGCTAGGTTTTCTATCAAGTTACTTATCTTTACTTCTATTGTTGAATTATAGTAAAAAAAAACTACAAAAAATATATTACAAAAATTACTATTATTGAATTGCTATTATTGGGACTTCATTCGCAAAGAATCATATTTGACGATTGTGAAGTCTTGTTGGTATTCCGAGAGTCATACTTTCTATATTGTATAGTGATAAGTTCTTATTGGATTGTAATTGAAAAATTGAGGTAATATTTGTGTGAATTCAAAAATAACCTATTAGAGAGAACTTCGAGCGGAAAAAGGTAAGAGTAGTAAGATTACTAGAGGGTAAAAGTCATTAGTGTGATACATGAGCGTGTCATATTTGTGTAATACATTGTTTGAGCGAAACACGTAAGGGAGTGGTGAGGAACTTGTTTTCTACTAATCTTTGTTTTGCAGAAAATATGTCTAACACAAGAGATAAGGCAATTGAAAATGAACCTTCTACATCTAATTTTGACCCAAAACTCATGATGGAGGCTATGATGAAAGAATTTTCCCGACAGTTAGGGATGGCTATGGAGCAAGTGCATGATCGCATTGATCAATTGAGTGACACTTGAGGGGAACAAACTCAAATCCCTCTGGGTGGGCACCCAAAAGGAAAGGCCCAACAAAAGGAAGCTAGGCTAGAGGAGACAAATTACTATGATGAAAGGTTTAACGAGGAAGAGGATCGAGAAACTGGCTTTATCCCTATGAGACATTTTGCAAGGGATAGAGGCGCCCGAAATCGAGAGGATAACAATCTCAATAGCACCAAAATGAAAATTCCAACATTCCAAGGTAAGAGTGATCCCGAGATATATTTAAAATGGGAGAAGAAAATGGAGTGGATCTTTGATTATCATAACTACTCGGATCTCAAGAAAGTTAGAATTGCAGCTACCGAATTTTCAGATTATGCAGTTACTTGGTGGGATCAATTGATGACCAACCGAAGGAGGTGCAGAGAACGTCCAATAGAGACTTGGGCAGAAATGAAAGTTGTAATGAAAAAAGGTTTGTCCTGAGCCACTACTATCGAGATCTGTTTCGAAACTTACAAAATTTGAGACAGGGAAGCAAGAGTGTGGATGACTACTTCAAGAAAATGGAGATGTTAATGTCTAGAGCTGACATCGACGAGGATAATGAGACAACCATGGCCCGATTTTCAACAGTGCTAAATTGGGATATTGCAGATTTGGTGGAGCGTCAACATTATGTGGTATTGGAAGACATTGTGCACATGACTATCAAAATAGAGAAGCAACTTAAGAGGAGAGGTGGCCAACGAATAAATCCTACCACAGGTTCACCATGGAAACCAAATAATGTGAAGCGTGAGGACAAGCCAACTGTTTTCAAACCAAAGCCAAAAATCAAGTAGGGAGTGACTACTCAAGGAGTGCAAGGTAAAACTAATCAACCTTCTACTAGTCGTAATCGAGATATTGTATGCTTTAAATGTCAAGGCAGGGGACATATTGCAAATCAATGCCCAAATTAAAGAACTATGTTATTGCTTGATAATGGAGAATTGAAAACCCAGGGAGAAGATAGTGACAATGACTCTATGCCACCATTGGAGGAAGATAGAGAGGTTGTTATGCATGGTGAAGTGTTGGTTACTCGAAGAATGCTTAGTACACAGGTAAAGGAAGAAAGCAGTGAACAAAGAGAGAATCTATTTCATACTAGGTGCATGGTAAATGGTAAGATCTGTTGTGTTGTAATTAATGGTGGGAGCTGTACAAATGTGACAAGTATCACTATAGTGGAGAAATTGGGACTTGCAACATCCAAACATCCTCATCCATACCGATTGCAGTGGCTCAATGACAGCGGCAACATCAAAGTTACCAAGCAAGTATCAATGCCGTTTATAATTGGGAAATATGTTGATGAGATTCTATGTAATATAGTTTCTATGCAAGCAGGTCACTTACTACTTGGGAGACCTTGGTAGTTCGATCGGCGGGTAAAACATGATAGTTTTACTAATGAGTATTTTTTTGTTCACAATTAAAGAAAAGTTGTGACGCCCCCAAAATAGGTCCACACAACCCATTTTGAGTCGCCAATAACATTCTACAAAAATACAAATACGAATTTTCCCATTTACAACTAATATTTGTCGTGCAAAATACGACCACACACATACTGTGACTTTCCATACAATATCGTACCGTATGGTACCACAGTATCCAAACCCAAATTATTACAATGCCGTAAAAAGATGGCAACACATGTTTTAAGTCTCCAGTACAATCATTATTAAACTATGTCATAACTTGATGAGGATAACCACTAACTCGGACCATCACTCCACTCCCCGGCTAGTCCCAGCTACATTTTCCTTTCCTGAGAAGAACAATGGGACAAAACTGAAAAGGGTGAGCTCAAATAGCCCAGTAAAAAATATCATGACTAAGATAATGAAGAATAAAAAATTATCTTTAGTCTTCAACAATAATAAATCAGAGATTTAAAGATATTATAATTGTTCAACAACAACAATTGCAGCGGAACAAACAATCCATTAGAAGAGTCAATTAGATTATAATATCTACAATCTTCTATAACTTAAAGGATCACCACCAATATTTTATCCCTGTAACACCAATCAACAATTCCTGTTTATGAACAACCAAATCAACAATTTATTTTCAACAGCCTCTCTTTGCACTACGTGCCAAAGATATTTATTTATAACATCACCGATCATGATCATGCCAAACGCCAGTTCATATTTGCACTACGGGCCAAAGATGACTTTCACCATACGCCTTTATTTGTAACACCAAAAGTCATGATTATACCAATACACAGTTTGGTCAAAATCATGTCACGCCAGTTCATCTTTGCACTACGGGCCAAAGAGAACTATCACCACAATTTAAGTATGAGGATGAGGATGATGACAATGATACAGTGAGATTAAGGATAAGAAAAGCTTATAATTTAATCAGTATCAAAGATTGACCAAATTGCCAACACGATGACCAAATTGTGGAGTCAAATTCAAGAATGATATTCAAGAAATTATTTCATGCTTCAACTATAACGTATAAAATGAAATAGAAAGATTCAAGTGAAAAGATATTAGATGAAGCACAAACTATTAAGGTTATTCTACTAATTTTCAGGGATTTTCTCCATTTAAAAATAAGGTTTTGGAAACAAACAAAGATTTCTTATCATAAATGGAGAAATGTGAAAGAAAAAGATATTTCTTAAAGAGTACGAAAGAAATGATACGTTATACGAGTATAACAGAATATATGAAACTGCAAATGGATTTTCACCCATCATGCGATAATTCGCGTAAACAGGTTATTTCCACAAGAGATTAATAAGTAATGAATACAAAGGGTTATTCACCAGGTACGACACTCGTACATACAGGTTATTCCCACAGAATAATAAGGAATGAATACAAAGGGTATTCACCAGGTACGACACTCGTACATACAGGTTATTCCCATAGAATAATAAGGAATGAATACAAAGGGTATTCACCAGGTACGACACTCGTACATACAGGTTATTCCCACAGAATAATAAGGAATGAATACAAAGGGTATTCACCAGGTACGACACTCGTACATACAGGTTATTCCCACAGAATAATAAGGAATGAATACAAAGGGTATTCACCAGGCATGCGTCATACCGCACGGACAGGTTATCCCCACAAATTAATATAGAATGAATAACAACCTTTATGAGTATAATATCACTTACGAACATGAAAGCAAATGATATTATATATGAGTATGAAAGAAATGATATTCCCTACCTTCGTTAACTGGATGTTACTTTCTATGAAGTTTACTAACTTCGGATAATACTAGTATTCTCACAAATACTCACAATAGCCTAGCACACTAAGAGAACTTAAGAAATTTAGAGAGAGAGAAAGTATAAGCAATGAAGGTGTGAAAATTTCTTAAGCAAACCCTCCCTATTTATAGGAAAATCAAGGTGAGGGCATTTTAGTCTTTTCCCTAAATTTTCTTGGTTTATTACTCTTATACCCTTGGCATATTCTTTTAATATCATCCATCCATTTTTTCTTCCATTTATATCATCCATCCATTTTTTCTTCCATTTATATCATCCATCCATTTTTTCTTCCATTTATCAAAAGATAATTCCATTATCAAAAAGATAAAACCAAAAAATAACTCTATTATCACAATAAATCCCTTTTTCTGTATTATTGTGTTAAATGTATTAATATCACAGATAGCATATACTCGCAATACTGACAACCAGATTATTCCCAGGAAAAAGGGGGCCTTCCATAAAAATGGCGCGCAATTAAATAACCCCTTTCCTTGACAAAATTTCTAGACATTGTCAATAATGCTAAAATATCCTATCAAATGATATGAATTACAGTGTCGTGACAAATAGTAAAATATATTATGCAGATGCTATCTAACAATTATTGAATCAAGATACTGTGTAATTGTTACTTTATCAATTATTGAATCAATAATATAAAACACTGTGCAACATCGTGAGCTACTGTGGAATACCGTGTGCTACTGTGGAATAACGCGTTTTACTGTTCTTTTTATCACCGGGTATTTCAACAGTTATCGGTTAAAGTTTTGCCGCCAATTTCTATCACTTTCTATATCCGACAGTTAACCCGTTGTGGGGCCCACTATCGTTGACAATATTGCCATTTCGGCGCCATCGTACGGTACCGAATATAATATTTCCCGATAGAAAGAATATTCCCCGTCAAAAGGAATATTCTCCGACGTACTATTTATCAGATAATTTGCATATAACACCCTTAACTATCATTTATAACAATTAAGCACTTCACTATTTTGAAAAATAATCATAAATAAAATAATAAATTTTTATTTCATAAATTCGGCGTCTTACAATCTCCCCTCCTTATGAAATTTCGTCCTCAAAATTGACGTACGTACCTGGCATTTCGAAGAGGTGAGGATACCTTGCTCTCATTTCAGATTCTAACTCCCAGGTCATTTCCTCAATTTCATGGTTTCTCGATAAAACTTTGACTTGAGGTATAACCTTTGATCGTAGAATCTGTTCCTTCTTATCCAAGACCTTGACAGGTATCTCTTCGTACGTCAAATCCTCTGCTATCTCGTCTGGTTCTAACTCAATAATGTGGTTTGGATCTTTCACATATTTACGTAGCATGGATATGTGAAAAACATTATGAACACGAGACATGCTTGGCGGTAAGGCGAGTCTGTAGGCCACAGTTCCTACTCGATCGAGGATTTCAAATGGACCGATAAATTGAGGGTTAAGCTTTCCACTCTTTCCGAATCGCGTAACACCTTTCCACGAAGCAACACGTAAAAATACATGATCTCCGACATTGAATTCCTCGTCTCTTCGATGAAGATCAGCATAACTCTTTTGTCGATCTTGAGCTGTTTGTATACGTTGCCGGATCATTTGGATCTTTTCCGTAGTCATACGTATCAACTCAGGTCCCAACAATTTTGCATCACCTACTTTATCCCAACATGCTGGAGATCGACACCTTCGTCCATACAACGCCTCGAAGGGAGCCATGCCTATACTTGCTTGATAACTGTTGTTGTAAGAGAATTCCACCAATGGCAAGTATTTGTCCCAACTTCCTTTGAAGTCTAGTACGCAGAGTCTTAATAGATCTTCGAGGGTTTGAATAGTCCTTTTCGATTGTCCGTCTGTCTGGGGATGGTATGCAGAACTGAATCGTAATTCAGTGCCCATAGCTTTTTGCAAGCTAACCCAAAATCGTGAAGTGAATCTAGGAACTCGATCAGAAACTATGGATACTGGCATGCCATGCAATCTCATAATCTCGCTAATATACAAATTAGCAAGACGCTCGAGTGAATAGTTTTCTCGTATAGGCAAGAAATGAGCAGACTTGGTCAATCTATCTATAATGACCCAAATTGCGTCTATGCCTTGAGAAACTTTGGGAAGACCTGTCACAAAATCCATGTTGATGTGTTCCCACTTCCATTCTGGAATCTCAAGTGGTTGCAATGGACCCCTTGGTACTTGATGCTCCATCTTGACACGTTGACAAGTTAAACATCTTGCTATAAACTCTGCAATTTCTCTCTTCATATTGTTCCACCAAAATGTATGTCGAAGATCACGATACATTTTGGTACTTCCAGGGTGGATTGCAAATGGTGTGTTGTGCGCCTCCATCATGATTTTGTATTTCAAGTCACGGTCGTTAGGAACACACAGTCTAGAGTTGATTCGCAATATTCCTTCTTCGTCGACTCTTGCTTCTGGAATAGCACCTTCTTGTACCTTCTTTTTCATATTCATCAACTCTGGGTCTGTAACTTGAGCAGCTTTAATTTTGTCGATTAAAGCCGGTTCTACTTGTATATTTGTGACCTTCACGTGGGTTCCTGGAGTCTTTAATTCTATCTCCATCTTTTGTAAATCATCCAAAATGGGCCTTTGAGATGTCAATAACGCACTCGTACTTGCATATGATCTTCTACTTAATGCATCAGCTACTATGTTCGCCTTTCCAGGATGGTACTGGATGGTATGATCGTAATCTTTCAACAGCTCGAGCCAACGCCGCTGTCGCATGTTGAGTTCCTTCTGGGTGAAGAAATATTTGAGACTTTTGTGGTCTGTATAGATCTCCACTTTCTCCCCATACAAGTAATGTCTCCAAATCTTCAACGCGAAAACAACTGCTGCCAACTCTAGCTCATGAGTAGGATAATTCCTCTCATATTCCTTGAGTTGCCGAGACGCATAGGATATAACCTTCCCATGTTGCATGAGAACACAACCTAGTCCTTTGTTTGAAGCGTCGCTGTAGATGACAAATCCTTCCGATCCTGAAGGTATTGCCAATACAGGTGCTGAAATGAGCCTTCTTTTGAGTTCTTGAAAACTCTTCTCGCATTCTTCGCTCCATTTGAATGTTGTGCTTTTCCGAGTCAGTTGAGTTAATGGAATGGCTATTCGAGAAAATCCTTCTACGAATCTCCGATAATAACCAGCTAGACCCAGAAAGTTTCGTACTTCGGTTACTGACTTGGGTTGTTCCCAATTTGATACTGCTTCAATCTTCGCCGGGTCAACCGAGATTCCTTCCTTAGAAACCAAGTGACCAAAGAATGCAACTTCCTCAAGCCAAAATTCACATTTCTTCAACTTAGCATATAACTTGTTTTCACGAAGTTTTTGGAGTATCAGCCTCAAGTGTTGCTCATGATCTTCACGACTTTTAAAATATATGAGAATGTCATCAATGAAGACAACCACGAAATGATCCAAATATTCTTTGAATATCCGGTTCATCATATCCATAAAAGCAGCAGGAGCATTAGTCAATCCAAAAGACATGACTAGGAATTCATAATGTCCATACCGAGTTCTAAAGGCAGTCTTTGGAATGTCATCAGCTTTAACTTTCAACTGATGATATCCAGAACGAAGATCGATCTTTGAAAAGAATTGAGCACCTTGTAACTGGTCAAACAGGTCATCAATGCGAGGTAACGGGTACCTATTTTTGATGGTGACATGGTTTAACTCTCGATAGTCAATGCAAAGTCTCATACTCCCGTCTTTCTTCTTTATGAATAAAACAGGAGCACCCCAAGGCGATGTATGAAACCGCTATCTAACAACTCCTGTAATTGGACCTTTAACTCTTGAAGTTCAATAGGGGCCATTCGATATGGGGTTTTGGAAATAGGTTTCGTACCGGGTTCAAGGTCGATACAAAATTCAATTTCATGGTCTGGGGGTAGGCCAGGAAGTTCTTCGGGAAATACGTCAGGGAACTCATTAACAACAAAAATATTTTTCAAATCTGACGTACTTTTATTTAAATCCGTTACATGGGCTAAGAAGGCTTGACATCCGTTTTTCAATAAACGAATGACTTTGTGAGTAGAAATGATGGTTATTGATTTCAATGGTTTGGTTGCTTGAATTCGCATAATAGGTTGATTAGGAATATGAAAACTAATAACCTTACGAAAGCAATCAATTTTAGCATGATGAGCAGTTAACCAATCAATTCCTAAAATCACATCAAATTCATGCATGTTCAAGGAGATAAGATCAACAGGTAATGTGAGGGTGCTGATTTGAACAAAGCAAGATTTATAGACCGTAGATGTAACGAATGTTTGCGCTAATGGTGTTTCGACAGATAAGTCAAAATCTAATTTTTCAGGAGTCAAATTCAGGCGTTGAGCACATGTTGGTGAAATAAAAGAGTGGGTAGAACCAATATCTAATAAGGTATAGACTTCATAAGAGTTAATAAGTAGTTTACCCGTTATAACCTCGTTCGAATTCTGGGCTTTTTGTGACGTCACAACAAAATCTCTCCCCTGGACCACAGACTTTGACTTATCCGTGACCGCCTTCGGTGTCATCATCGCAGCTGAACTTGACTTCGCTACATGACAAAAGCGAGCTATATGGCCTTCCTTTCCACAATTGTAACATATTTGGGATGGCGATTGTGTACAATTTGGACTGATGTGTCCTTCCTTCCCACACCTGAAACATCTAGCAGGTGGTCGTTCTCCTTCCTTCGAAACTGGTACTGGTGCTGGTACTGACGTTAGTGCCTTTCCATGGTTGTTGTTGAATCTCCTCTTCTTAGAATTGTTGCCACTTGACTCACTCCTTCTGTTATCCGGGCCAGGATTACCACCGAAGTGGTTACCATTTCTGGTGTTGTGATTCCCTCCTCGTTGATTATCATTATTCCGATAATTGCTGCCACTATTACGATTATTACCATGATTTTGCTCTCGTGGTTGGGTGTTGCTTCCTGGTTGTAGTAGTCCTCTTTCCTGTTCCACTACTTGAGCCCTATCCACAGCATCTGCGTATATACAAATTTTATGAGAAACGAGATATTGGCGAATCTCTGGTTTCAAACCTCGTAGGAACATTCGTGTCATTCGTTTCTCAGTATCCACCAAATGGGATGCAAAACGCGACAGCTCGGCGAACTTGGCTTCATACTGTGACACCGTCATGTTGTTCTGTTCCAGTTTGATGAATTCTACCTCCTTCATATGACGAATACTTTCCGGTTAATACTTCTCGTTAAATAATTCCTAGAACTCGACCCAAGACATTCGAGTGCCGAATGATGTGTACGTTTCACATATTCCCACCAATGATCCGCTTATCCTCGTAACATAAAGGTGGCAAAAGGAACCTTTTGGTCGTCCGTGCAACGCAGTACATCGAATATCTTTGTTAATTGTTTAAGCCATGCCTCTGCCTTGAGTGGATCTGGCTTGCCGAAAAATTCAGGTGGTCCCAATTCTTTGAACTGCTTGGCAGTGACCATCCGTACATTATCAGCGTTTCTGCCAGTATTGTAGAAAGGAGCTCTTCTTGCCTGGTTCTGCAGGTATTGCATGAAGTTCCTAAAAAATTCATCATTCATCCGGTTGTTAGCATCATGATTAGCATCATGGTGTTCTGAGTTTGCACCCGTATTATTTGTGGCTTCCTAGTTTTCAGCCACAATGGTCTCATAGTGAATCTCTTGGTTTTCAGATGCCATTCTGAAATGTGATCACAAAACAAAGATTAGTTAAAGAAATAGACATGCAACATCTTGTCCCTATAACCAAACCAATTACTTAAATAACCAAAAATAGCTTAGGTACGACACACTAGCAAAGGATTTTACTCGTCTCTCCCCTCCTAGTTCTAATCCCAGATCTCTACCAGAGATCATATCCCTAAGCTCTGATACCAACTGTGACGCCCCCAAAATAGGTCCACACAACCCATTTTGAGTCGCCAATAACATTCTACAAAAATACAAATACAAATACGAATTTTCCCATTTACAACTAATATTTGTCGTGCAAAATACGACCACACACATACTGTGACTTTCCATACAATATCGTACCGTATGGTACCACAGTATCCAAATCCAAATTATTACAATGCCGTAAAAAGACGGCAACACATGTTTTAAGTCTCCAGTACAATCATTATTAAACTATGTCATAACTTGATGAGGACAACCACTAACTCGGACCATCACTCCACTCCCCGGCTAGTCCCAGCTACATTTTCCTTTCCTGAGAAGAACAATGAGACAAAACTGAAAAGGGTGAGCTCAAATAGCCGAGTAAAAAATATCATGACTAAGATAATGAAGAATAAAAAATTATCTTTAGTCTTCAACAATAATAAATCAGAGATTTAAAGATATTATAATTGTTCAACAACAACAATTGCAGCGGAACAAACAATCCATTAGAAGAGTTAAGTAGATTATTATATCTACCATCTTCTATAAATTAAAGGATCACCACCAATATTTTATCCCTGTAACACCAATCAACAATTCCTGTTTATGAACAACCAAATCAACAATTTATTTTCAACAGCCTCTCTTTGCACTACGTGCCAAAGATATTTATTTATAACATCACCGGTCATGATCATGCCAAACGCCAGTTCATCTTTGCACTACGGGCCAAAGATGACTTTCAACATACGCCTTTGTTTGTAACACCAAAAGTCATGATTATACCAATACACAGTTTGGTCAAAATCATGTCACGCCAGTTCATCTTTACACTACGGGCCAAAGAGAACTATCACCACAATTTAAGTATGAGGATGAGGATGATGACAATGATACAGTGAGATTAAGGATAAGAAAAGATTATAATTTAATCAGTATCAAAGATTGACCAAATTGCCAACACGATGACCAAATTGTGGAGTCAAATTCAAGAATGATATTCAAGAAATTATTTCATGTTTCAACTATAACGTATAAAATGAAATAGAAAGATTCAAGTGAAAAGATATTAGATGAAGCACAAACTATTAAGGATATTCTACTAATTTTCAGGGATTTTCTCCATTTAAAAATAAGGTTTTGGAAACAAACAAAGATTTCTTAACATAAATGGAAAAATGTGAAAGAAAAAGATATTTCTTAAAGAGTACGAAAGAAATGATACGTTATACGAGTATAACAGAATATATGAAACTGCAAATGGATTTTCACCCGTCATGCGATAATTCGCGTAAACAGGTTATTTCCACAAGAGATTAATAAGTAATGAATACAAAGGGTTATTCACCAGGTACGACACTCGTACATACAGGTTATTCCTACAGAATAATAAGGAATGAATACAAAGGGTATTCACCAGGTACGACACTCGTACATACAGGTTATTCCCATAGAATAATAAGGAATGAATACAAAGGGTATTCACCAGGTACGACACTCGTATATACAGGTTATTCCCACAGAATAATAAGGAATGAATACAAAGGGTATTCACCAGGTACGACACTCGTACATACAGGTTATTCCCACAGAATAATAAGGAATGAATACAAAGGGTATTCACCAGGTACGACACTCGTACATACAGGTTATTCCCACAGAATAATAAGGAATGAATACAAAGGGTATTCACCAGGCATGCGTCATACCGCACGGACAGGTTATCCCCACAAATTAATATAGGATGAATAACAACCTTTATGAGTATAATATCACTTACGAACATGAAAGCAAATGATATTATATATGAGTATGAAAGAAATGATATTCCCTACCTTCGTTAACTGGATGTTAATTTCTATGAAGTTTACTAACTTCGGATAATACTAGTATCCTCACAAATACTCACAATAGCCTAGCACACTAAGAGAACTTAAGAAATTTAGAGAGAGAGAAAGTATAAGCAATGAAGGTGTGAAAATTTCTTAAGCAAACCCTCCCTATTTATAGGAAAATCAAGGTGAGGGCATTTTAGTCTTTTCCCTAAATTTTCTTGGTTTATTACTCTTATACTCTTGGCATATTCTTTTAATATCATCCATCCATTTTTTCTTCCATTTATATCATCCATCCATTTTTTCTTCCATTTATCAAAAGATAATTCCATTATCAAAAAGATAAAACCAAAAAATAACTCCATTATCACAATAAATCCCTTTTTCTGTATTATTGTGTTAAATGTATTAATATCACAGATAGCATATACTCGCAATACTGACAACCAGATTATTCCCAGGAAAGAGGGGGCCTTCCATAAAAATGGCGCGCAATTAAATAACCCCTTTCCTTGACAGAATTTCTAGACATTGTTAATAATGCTAAAATATCCTATCAAATGATATGAATTACAGTGTCGTGACAAATAGTAAAATATATTATGCAGATGCTATCTAACAATTATTGAATCAAGATACTGTGCAATTATTATTTTATCAATTATTGAATCAATAATATAAAACACTGTGCAACATCGTGAGCTACTGTGGAATACCGTGTGCTACTGTGGAATAACGCGTTTTACTGTTCTTTTTATCACCGGGTATTTCAACAGTTATCGGTTAAAGTTTTGCCGCCAATTTCTATCACTTTCTATATCCGACAGTTAACCCGTTGTGGGGCCCACTATCGTTGACAATATTTCCATTTCGGCGCCGTCGTACGGTACCGAATATAATATTTCCCGACAAAAAGAATATTCCCCGTCAAAAGTAATATTCTCCGACATACTATTTATCAGATAATTTGCATATAACACCCTTAACTATCATTTATAACAATTAAGTACTTCACTATTTAGAAAAATAATCATAAATAAAATAATAAATTTTTATTTCATAAATTCGGGGTCTTACAAAAGTTACCTTATGTCCTATGTCACTAAAACAAGTGCATGAGGATCAAATGCATTTACAGAGAGATCATGAGAAAAAAATAAAAGAGAGAGAAAAAAAGAAAGAAGAGAGAAAAATAAACATTTTTGCAAAAAGGAGTGATGTGAGGCGAGCTTTGGATTCTAAAAGGCCAATGATTGTACTTCAGTATAAGGAGTCACTTTTAAATACTAACGCTAATAAATCTTCTTTGCCTAGTGTTGTTTCTACTCTTTTGCAAGATTATCAGGATGTATTTCTCGAGGAGCTTCCACAAGGATTACCACCAATTCGGGGAATTGAACAACAAATTAACTTTGTCCCTGGTGCAACCATTCCAAACTGTCTAGTATACCGCAACAATCCTGAGGAGACAAAGGAATTGCAAAAGCAAGTTGATGAACTAATGGACAAAGGGTTTGTGAGGGAAAACATGAGTCCATGTGCGGTTCCGGTTATCTTAGTACCTAAAAAGGATGGGAAGTGGTGCATGTGCATTGATTGTCGAGCGGTAAATAACATCACGGTAAAATATCGACATCTCATTCCTAGGTTAGATGATATGTTAGATGAATTGCATGGATCTTGTGTGTTTTCTAAATAGATTTAAGGAGTGGTTATTATCAAATTAGAATGCATGAGGGAGATGAATTGAAAACTGCTTTTAAAACAAAATATGGGTTATATGAGTGGTTAGTCTTACCTTTTGGTTTAACTAATGCTCCTGGCACATTCATGAGATTAATGAGCCATGTTTTGCGTTCCTTCATTGGAAAATTTGTAGTTGTCTACTTTGATGATATCTTGATCTACAATAAGGATTTAGGTGAGCATGCATTGCATATGAAATTTGTCCTAGATGTGCTTCGAAAAGAAAAATTGTATGCCAATATGGATAAATGCACATTTTGTATGGATTGAGTTGTGTTTCTTGGGTTTGTTGTCAGTGTGCAGGGAGTACAGGTTGACAAAGAGAAAATAAGGGCAATCCGAGAATGGCCAACTCCTGCGAATGTCAGTCAAGTTCGTAGCTTTCATGGACTCGCGAGTTTCTATAGACGGTTTGTAAGGAACTTCAGCGAAGTCACAGCACCACTCACCGAAGTAATCAAAAAGAGTGTAAGATTCAAGTGGGGTGATGCGCAGGAAAAGGCGTTTAATTTGATTAAAGAAAAATTAACTAACACTCCTTTACTTGTATTGCCTAATTTCACTAAAACCTTTGAAATTGAATGTGATGCTTCAGGTTTAGGCATTGGAGCTGTGTTGATTCAAGAAGAAAAACCAGTGGCATATTTCAGTGAAAAATTGAGTGGAGCAGCTTTGAACTATCCTACTTATGACAAGGAGTTATATGCTTTGGTTCGATCATTGGAGACTTGGCAACATTACCTATGGCCTAAGGAATTTGTGATTCACACGGATCATGAATCGTTGAAATATTTGAAGGGCCAGCATAAGTTGAACAAGAGACATGCACGATGGATGGAGTTTATCGAGACATTTCCATATGTCATTCGCTATAAGCAAGGTAAGGAAAATGTCGTGGTTGATGCTCTTTCGCGAAGGTATGTGTTGTTAAATACTCTTGACACAAAACTACTTGGTTTTGAACAAATCAAAGAATTGTATGTTAATGACCATGATTTCTATGAAGAGTTTAAAACTTATGAAAAGAATATTGTAGGTAAATTCTTCAAGATGGATGGATTCTTATTTCGTGAGAATAGACTATGTATACCTGCATGTTCTTTGCGTGAGTTATTAGTTTGAGAATCACATGGAGGTGGTTTAATGGGACATTTTGGTGTTGAAAAGACCTTATCTGTGATAAAAGAATATTTTTATTGGCCCCATATGAAACGAGACGTGGAAAGAATTTGTGATAGGTGCATTACCTGTCGTCAAGCTAAAACTCGTGTTCAACCCCATGGGTTATACACATCATTGCCTATTTCAAGTGAACCTTGGATTGACTTGTCTATGGACTGTGTTGGGTTTGCCTAGATCTAAGCATGGTCATGACTCTATATTTGCGGTTATGGATAGATTTTCAAAAATGGCACATTTCATTCTATGTCATAAAACTGATGATGCATCCCATATTGTTGATTTGTTCTTTAGAGATATTGTGCATTTGCATGGCATGCCCCGAACCATTGTTTCGAATAGAGATGCTAAGTTCTTAAGCTATTTTTGGAAGACTTTGTGGTGTAAACTAGGAACTAAATTGTTGTTTTCAACTACTTGTCATCCACAAACTGATGGTCAAGCGGAAGTAGTAAATAGAACTTTATCTGCATTATTAAGAGTCATCATTAAAAAGAACATTAAACTTTGGGAAGAATGTCTACCGCATGTTGAGTTTGCTTACAATAGGTCTGTTCACTCTGCTACGAAATTCTCACCTTTTGAAATTGTGTATGGCTTTAATCCTTTAACATCATTGGATTTATCACTATTACTTGTTTTTGAGTATACTAATATGGATGGGAAGAACAAAGCTGATTTTGTTAAGCAAATACATAAGAAGACAAAACTCAACATCGAGAAGAGAACGGATCAATATGCCAGACAGGACAACAAAGGTCGGCGTCAAATAATCTTCGAACTCGGGGATTGGGTGTGGCTACACTTGCGTAAGGAAAGATTTCCTGATCAAAGGCGTTCGAAACTACTTTCAAGAGGAGATGGACCATTTCAAGTGCTTGAGCGCATTAACAACAATGCTTACAAATTGGATTTACCCGGTGAGTATACTGTTAGTGCAACTTTCAATGTTTCTGATCTAAGCCCGTTTGATGTAGGCGAAGATTTAAGGACAAATCCTTCCCAAGAGGAGAGGTATGATGAGGACATCCTTAGCTCCGAGACCTATGACGAAACCCGAGAAGATCCATTGTATTTGCCTCGTGGACCCATTACGAGAGCTCAAGCTAAAACTTTCAAAGAAGGACTTAACGGAATGATCCACGAACTAAGAAACGAGGTTGGATCAAGTATAGAGTTTATAGAGGTGGAGCCCAAGCGTATAAAACCCGTGAACATGTTGCGAATGGACGTGGTGAACAAAACAGTGAAAGAAACCAGCTTGGATGGAACAGGCTTCACCGCCCCGGCGGCAGGAAACAAGGCATTTCTACCACCCCGGCGGTAAGCTCGCCCCGGCGGGAACTCCAAGCCATTTCTACTGCCCTGGCGGTGAGCTCGCCTCGGCGGCTAAACGTAGCTCTTTTCCACCACCCCGACGGTAACCTCCTAGATGCAAGTTGTCAATTTTTGACTTCTTAATATTTTCGAAATTCAGAAGTTCTTAAGCTATTTTTGGAAGACTTTGTGGTGTAAACTAGGAACTAAATTGTTGTTTTCAACTACTTGTCATCCACAAACTGATGGTCAAGCGGAAGTAGTAAATAGAACTTTATCTGCATTATTAAGAGTCATCATTAAAAAGAACATTAAACTTTGGGAAGAATGTCTACCGCATGTTGAGTTTGCTTACAATAGGTCTGTTCACTCTGCTACGAAATTCTCACCTTTTGAAATTGTGTATGGCTTTAATCCTTTAACATCATTGGATTTATCACTATTACTTGTTTTTGAGTATACTAATATGGATGGGAAGAACAAAGCTGATTTTGTTAAGCAAATACATAAGAAGACAAAACTCAACATCGAGAAGAGAACGGATCAATATGCCAGACAGGACAACAAAGGTCGGCGTCAAATAATCTTCGAACTCGGGGATTGGGTGTGGCTACACTTGCGTAAGGAAAGATTTCCTGATCAAAGGCGTTCGAAACTACTTTCAAGAGGAGATGGACCATTTCAAGTGCTTGAGCGCATTAACAACAATGCTTACAAATTGGATTTACCCGATGAGTATACTGTTAGTGCAACTTTCAATGTTTCTGATCTAAGCCCGTTTGATGTAGGCGAAGATTTAAGGACAAATCCTTCCCAAGAGGAGAGGTATGATGAGGACATCCTTAGCTCCGAGACCTATGACGAAACCCGAGAAGATCCATTGTATTTGCCTCGTGGACCCATTACGAGAGCTCAAACTAAAACTTTCAAAGAAGGACTTAACGGAATGATCCACGAACTAAGAAACGAGGTTGGATCAAGTATAGAGTTTATAGAGGTGGAGCCCAAGCGTATAAAACCCGTGAACATGTTGCGAATGGACGTGGTGAACAAAACAGTGAAAGAAACCAGCTTGGATGGAACAGGCTTCACCGCCCCGGCGGCAGGAAACAAGGCATTTCTACCACCCCGGCGGTAAGCTCGCCCCGGCGGGAACTCCAAGCCATTTCTACTGCCCTGGCGGTGAGCTCGCCTCGGCGGCCAAACGTAGCTCTTTTCCACCACCCCGACGGTAACCTCCTAGATGCAAGTTGTCAATTTTTGACTTCTTAATATTTTCGAAATTCTTTTTACCCAAAATATGGATTCAACATTTAGGTTCAATTACACGATTGTAATGCTATATTTCAACATTTGTGTGCTTGTATTTTAACATTTATGTGCTTGTATTTCAACCATTGTGTGCTTCCAAGCTTAGTATAAATAGGAGATTGTTGTAATGGTTACTCATTCAATCATTCATATTAATTTTCAGATTATCAATACTATTGTGAGTTTATTTCTCTATTTGTGGTTCTTTGAAGAACTCCTAAGTGTTCCTTAGTTTTTCTTTTTAGATTCATAATTGACTTATCATATAACCATTCATAGTTGTGTGTGGCATCTTCTACCGCATCAATCGTTGATTATACTGAGATTACCACTTCAATATAAGCGAGGGGTCGAAGTGTCGTTGGTGTTCATCCTCCACAAATTTTCTAAGCAAGCAATTGTACCAAGATTACCGTCTACATATAGGCGAGAGGTTAAGGTGTTGCAAGCTATCCATCCTATCAACTTGTTAGAAATGATTCGGGCGACGACCACCTCACGCAAGCGTGTCGTGGAGCCTTTCACTAACGTTGATCAAAGGAAGGAATCTCATTGGTGAAATTCGAGGAGAACACGAAGGACTAGGAGTTGAACTTGTAGCCGAGAAAGCTTTGATCTACGAGGGTATAATTCTTATTCTCTTTCTCTTTCGTTTAATTGATTATTGAACACAAGGATAGATTATAGTGATGGTTTGTATGAAAAATTTTAAAATCCGTTTTATCACGCTTCCGCTCTATTTATGTAATTTGATTGCATGCTTGCGTTATATACAAACTTAACATATTCTACATCATGAGTGACACCTCTCAACATATCATGACTATCCAGATAATATGAAATTAAAGTTTAATCACAAAGAACTTATTCAGTAAATAGTTACCGTACAATTCAAGCTTTTTACCATACAATGCCCCAATCAAATATAAAATATTTAATTTCTGTCAAGTTTTATTTATTTGATCATATGCATTTCAATTCTAAAATGTACAACACCAGTTAATGTAAATTAGAAACTCCTTTCTAATTTCCATTCTACCATGGTTAGGGATTTCTGAGTTGTCACTTATCGAATCGCATAAGACATTCTCTCTCTTTATTGGAAGTGGTAGATCCTTTGTTGATCATTCACCTACCTCCATGTACACTTTATTATACCCTAAGAGTCTTAAGAAATATGACAAACTATAACTCAGAATACACAAGGTACTATGACAATCTCAAGTCCAAGGATCATTTGTACTACTATCGCTACAAGAACTCCTATTGACAAGCAAGTAAAACTCCATTAGGTGTTCTTTTAAGCGAGTCATATTCAGTAAACTTATTCTCCAAGAAGCACCTACATACTTGCTTTAGTGTCTCCACACAAATAATTATGAGATCAATCATCCTCTTCAAAAGAGCAAGTATAGTATGTACTAATCTATTCGGATTCACTAACCCCATGATCCTATGATTGGGAACGTTCCAGTTTTAGGTTATCTAGAATTTAAATCTCATTAGCATGAACTTTTTATGATTCTAAAAGCATTGCTCCAAAAACTTTAAGTTTATCCCAATTAATTCTACCAATTAAACATGGATAAATAAATGTCTTTAAATAAATAAATGAATTTTTTTATTAATAAATGAATAAGATTACAAAGTAAATTTTTTATCACATCAAATGTGATTGGCTTGAGCGCATACTACTTTCATTACGGGTAAAAGGTTGTGGAGAGTTTGGTAATACTTTTTGGTTCAAAAACTATTTTCATAAATATATATTAAGGATATTAAAGAATATTTATTTATGAAAATAAATTTTGTAAAACTTAGATAAACCTTGGGCATACGAAAATCCTATGAGAGGATTCTAGCCTAACTTTAAGGACTTTCTTCAATCTTCAAGTTCCAGCTTTTTTATAGTCCTTTCCACGTAAACACATCAATTGGTACTTTATGATAAGAGCATAAAACATGTCTTGCAAAATAATTTGTTATCATCAATAATAAAGATCATAATCATAAAGTGCACAATTAAGTGAACCTAAATTCTACTCCTTTTATTTTGATGATAACAAATTACTTAAACTTATTATTTAACATGCTTTAAATCACTCCCCCTTAATATGAGCATATATCAAATCATGTAAACATGGTGTAATAGGGCAGTGTCAAATCATGTAAGAATAATACATGTAACATAAAGATAAAGTCAAGTAGCAATTTGCTAAAAACATTTTTTCTCCTCCTTTGGCATCAATAAAATTAAGGGGAAAGATAAATACATACATAATCACAATAATAACTAAAGAGTATAGTATCATATAGTTACAGTCATCCGAATCACATAAAATCTGAGGAAACACATGTAGTATGATCATGTGGCATAAGGCTAAAGTTAAGTTGACTGGCATTGAGATCATTTGGTGTGAAACTGAAATTGTCAATAATTCGATCAATATCAAAGTCATCGTCATTAATGGCATGTGTGAATGGTCCAGCAGGTGACTCTCTAAGATGTCCATAAAATTAAACTGCTAATACTCGGATAATGAAGGTTGAGGAGCTGGCGCATGAAGACTTAGGTGATCAATTTTCTCCTCAAGTCTAGCAATATATGCACGATACTTAGTACGAAAAAAAGAAAATCTATAAATAATATTGCTGATGAAATCATCTCCTAACATGATGCTTCTGCAAAAGTGTTGTCAGTGGTAGGAGTAGTTTCAAAATTTTTACGGACATGTTTCCTATCATTCTCATCCTTGGACAGTTTAAACAAACTATAGCGAATGCGATTTTTGTGAATAATAAAAATATTTATTGAGTTATATAAATATTTTTGATAATTTATTTATTGAGTACAATAAATAATTTATAAAGTTATGGTGAAAGAATTTATGTTAAATGTTATTTAAATATGATTTGATGTGATTATTCTAATTTAATTTAATAATTAAATTAGATGATTAAATGATTTATTTGAATAAGATAATTTATTTGGTGTTATTTTTATTGGTTAAATAGAATTATTGATTAAATTAGTAAAGTTTAATTGAATTTATGTAATAATAAGTTTAATTAAATTAAAAGTGTGACAATTAAAACTATATACTATAATGGATTATTAAAATAAATGGAAAAAGGTTTTATTTAGATAAACCAAACAAGGCCTTGTGACCCTTGGTTGGTAAAAATAGATTATTTTTTTCTTTGGGTTAGCCAAACAAGGCCTAACCCTTTGCTTTCTTTAACTGACTAATTGAAGGCTATTATACGTTAAAGTAGAGTTCATCAGTTGTTAAAAAAAAGAAGAGAAAAACAGAGTTTAGCAAAGAAGTTTAGAAAGAAGAATTTCTCTATTATAATTGGAGAGAAGAATTGAGAGAATCAAGAAGAATGGGGAAGCTAAGGAATCATACATAGCTTGAAGGTATAATTTCTTTTAAATTTTGTTAGTAGTTTTCTGTTCACTGTATATGATTTTTATTTCCATGTAGGAGAATTCATATGCTAAATGCATGAATTATTTGATTATAATTGATTCTAAAAATGTATTAGAGATTATGTGATGATTATAAATTAATTTGAATGAGTTAATCCATGAAAGCATGTTTTAGAGTGAAGTTTTTGGTTTTACAGAGTCTTATTTCATGTATGGCATATATGTATAAAAAATTGATGTTTAATTTGGTTATTAACCGGTGAATTGACATTTGATTATGATTATATGATGAAAAACGAAAAGAATGCAAGTATAACAAATTAAAATGGTTGAGAGATGAATTTACAGTGGTTGATTTCATTGAAATGGCTAAACTATGAATATTTTGTATAAACAGTGAATTTTTGGATTCTAATTAGTTGATTAGGTGTATTATAATGGTTAAATTGGTTAGAAACATGTTGGGTAATTATTTTCTAGCATATTTGATGTCTAGGTAAGTTTAGATTATGTATTGGATGGTAGAATTTGGAAAATTTGGCCTAGAATGTCACTAGTTCGCGAACTGTAGGAGATGACTGCCGAGTCTCTCGCCCCGGCGAAATCTCGCCCCGGCGAGAATATTGCTAAGAAAATCTTCGCCCCGACGAGCTTTTTGTTAAGGGATTTTCCCGCCTCGGCGAAGGAAACAGTAACTGAAATTTTTATTTTTATTTTTCTTTGTGATTTTACTATGATGCTATAAACAAGTTTAAAACTTAAATTAAGGTATAAAGTGACTAATGAGATACCACGAAGGTTGTTAAGCAAGTACTTAATGATTATCGAATGACAATTGAGATGTTATAATGAAATAGGATAAGATTGAATTTTAAAGTGTATATTGTTCTGTAACTAATTATTGTTACCAATTTATAATCGAAATGTATAGGTCGATTAAGGAACGTGAATTATTTAAATCTGTAATCTACGCACGAGGCAAGTTTTTCCTCCCTTAAACTTGTTATTTCCTTTAAAGCAAGTTTACTTTCGTTGAGCAAGCTTATTAACCTTAGCTTATTATTATTCAAGCAAGGTTGTTATCATGACAAGTGTTTATATTTACTTCAGTCATTTATTGTTCGATCATTGATCATTATTCAAACTTCGAACAGAATTTCTATTGTACAAACTTTATTGATGAATCAAATGCTTTAGTGACTAGCAAACCCTTATTGATTCAACTAGTCCTTAGTTGATGAGCGTTCTAAAGACTTAGAATATTTTAAAATTGTTCCAAACCAGGTTCCTTTTGGTACGGATTCTGATACTAAACTGAGATGAACAACCCTAATATAGGGGATTAATTACGCGACAGCGTTAAAATGTTTGTGCACAATACATTGTACAAAGGGCTGATCCCTCTGAGTACGAGATGGATGGTCCATAGTCTATAAGACTGTTAAAGGTTACGGTAGAAATACTTGTTAACCTAGGACATAGTTCGAGGTCTTGTGACCCTCAGATACAATTTTTAAACCTTGAATTCTATAATTAGTTCTTGAGCCAAGTATCCTATTAATCTTTCATATCTCGATTGGTTATTGATTGAATTCAGAAAACTATAACACCTCAGTTGAAATCTATTTCATTAATTATTCAATTGTTATCGTTATTATGCTTGTGGGCAATTGCTTGCTCACTCTTACACTAAAACATTGCAGCTAAGGCAGAGAAATCGGACGAGCCGTCCACGAGTAAAGGCAAGGGCAAGATGCCGAAGTAGCGAGAGACCTGTTATTCATTTGATGTTTTCTTGTATCAAGACTTATTTAATTTTATGTTTTAATTCCGCATTTATGTAATAAAGGTTAGATAACTTGGGATTTGCTTGATTAAGAGGTTAGAGATGTAACCCCTTTTGTGGGAAGATGATGTATTCAATTTATTTATATTACCTTTTGCCATGGGTAGTTAGTCATGAATGTATGGTATAGTGAGCACCAAATCTGTGGAGTTGAGGTACCTGGATTTGGGGGTGTCACAGGTTGGTATCAGAGCTGTAGGTTATGAACCTTTAGGTGGGGAAAACCTTAGGGTAGTAGCCTTTTAGAAGATAGAGAATATAGTGGTGATAAACTCTTATCGAGTTCTAAGGAATGGATTACCAAAATTCATAAAAGACAATAAAATGATTATGTGTTATGTGCTTATTTGATAACAAACTTATGTGATCGCGAGTATTATCGAGTAGTAATTAAAACTTAAAATTTTGGTGGTGGGATGACTGATATAGGAGGACCCAGCCAGGATAGGGAGGAGGAGCCCCGGGATATTCATGTAGTTCGGGAGCAGCTAGTACAGAGGGAGCCATCCCCATTGATCACAGTTGTAGGTCCCGAGTACAAGCCTGAGACTGATCCAGAGGAGGATCCGGAGGAGGTTAAGGAGGAGGAAGAAGACCCTGAGGAGATACCATTATCTTCCTTAGGTGTTCAGATGTACGAGCAGGTGCATGATCGCAACATAGAGTTGCAAGATAGAGTGGAGGAGTTAGAGGGGCAGCTGGCTGAGCGACAGACTATCTTGGAGCAGAAGAACAGTAAGATTGAGGAGCTCGATATACGTCTTGGGGACGTGGATTGGAAGCTGGTTCATGAAGAGAGTCAAAAGGAGGAGTTAGAAAATCAAGTTGTGGAATGTCAAGCCGCTCTAGAGCAGAAGGATGTCGAGATCCAAGACCTTTCATCACGTCTTGCAGAGGTCGAGCAGAGACTAGCTCAGTCTGAGTACCGACGAGGCCGGTTATTGGCTAGGAATGAAATTGTACGAGATGAATTGAAAGAGGAGACAGCTAAGCGGGTTAGAGCTGAAAACGCTTGGTTGAGGGAGGCTAATCGCGCAGATCGTGTTGAATGTGAGGTGTGGTCAAAGAAGGTCAAGATTGATGAGATGGAGTATATTTTTCACACCACAGTAGATAGAGCTCAGGATCGAGTTCATCGTCATCCAGATGTAATGGGTCGAAGAATGGTGATTCGTATTATGGAATAGGAACGCGAGGAAGCTGTGCGTCGTGGGATGTCATCGTAGATTAGGATTAGAGGTGCTAGTATAAAAATCTATGAAGATTAATAAGTTGTAAATCTCAGTTTTATATAATGGGATAGAATAATGATGTAATCCTGAAACTTTATGATTTCAGGAAAGATGATGTAAATAACTATGATGCTATTTTTATTATGTTTTGAAGCAGTAAATGAATAAAAATGCGAAAGTTTATCAGATGTGCTATGTGTTAAGTGTTGTTAAAAATGTTTAAGTTAAGACTTAAATTTTTGAGTAATTGAAAAATAATCTAAGCGCGAATTTTTAACAGTAAGATGTCGCCAAGAAGACAAACCCGTCAACAGACCCCTGAGGGATCCACCAATAACAACGAAGAAGTCAACGCTAATCCAATGCAGCAGCTGGTAAATTTGCTAACGGGAGCATTTGCGAATCAACCCCAAGCTCAGGCCACGACTTTTAAAGATTTCAAGGCTGTTAGACCCCCAGAATTTCAAGGGGCTATGAATCCGATCGAGGCACAAACCTGGGTTATGGAGATGGAGAAAGTATTTGATGTTGCTAGGGTCAACGAGGACCAGAAGACTGCATTTGCAACATTTATACTCAAATCAGAAGCAAGCTACTGGTGGCAAGCTAATAAAACCCGAGGTAGGCAAGGGATAATACCGTGGGAGCGATTTAAGGAAATATTTTTCGAGACCTATTTTCTGGCAAGCGCACAGAATCAAATGAAGGTGCAGTTTCTAGAATTGAAGCAAGGTATCATGACGGTACCTGAGTATGCTGCAAAATTCAATGAGTTGGCAAGTTTGTGCCATATCAGGTCAACGCGGATGAGCGAAAGGCTAGAAGGTTTAAGTAGGGACTGAAGCCCTGGCTGTATAGCCGAGTATCGATGTTTCAACTGAATTCATTTACGGCAGTGTTAGAAAAGGCGATTATCGCTGAAGAAGGGAGTGTTGCTCTGTCTAGATACAATCAAGAGCAGAAGAAAAAGAAGAGTGAGAATGATAATAAAGCAAGTGCTAGCCATGGGGGCAGCAATCAAAAGAGAAAGTGGAGTGATAGTAACTCTGGTGCCAGTCAGCAGGGAAGTCAGAAAAAGAAGGTGGAGGTATGCAGTAACTGCGGAAAGAGCTATGTGGGTGTTTGCTTGAAGGGTAAGAGAGTATGCTTTAACTGCGGTCAGAAGGGTCATATCGCACCGAATTGCCTTAGTCCGAAGAAGGGCGCATGTTTTATTTGCGGGTCGAAGGATCACTTTGCACGGGATTGCCCTAAGAAAACTACAGGTGGAGCTAGTGCAGGAAAGGGGAACAACAGTGGTGGCAATCTGACTATCACAGGACCGACGCAGCCCAATCGACCTACCGCTCGAACATTCAACATGACGGTGCAGGATGCTGTGCAGTCAAAGGATGTAGTGTCAGGTATCATTCTGGTCAATAGTGTAAATGCTTACGTATTATTTGATTCGGGTGCTACTTGTTCATTTATATCCGATGATTTTGCTAGGAAATTAGAGTTACCTCAGGAAGAGTTAGATTAACCTATGAATATAGAAATTGCA
The DNA here is from genome assembly GCA_034770075.1 of Aralia elata. Lineage (NCBI taxonomy): Eukaryota > Viridiplantae > Streptophyta > Magnoliopsida > Apiales > Araliaceae > Aralia > Aralia elata. Next base: position 27,836,272 of record CM068378.1, on the reverse strand, counting down.
AATAGGGAAGTGATTCCTGTTAAGTTTGTCCACAAGAACTGTCAGATAGATATTAAGGGTCATGTAATGACAGTAAATTTAATCCCAATTCGTCTTAGGGAGTTTGATGTTATTTTGGGAATGGATTGGTTGTTCAACTATGACACCCCCAAATCCGGATTTCCTAACCTCGAATTCGGTGTTCACGATACTCAACAATAAACATACTTTCTAACTAAATGTGGAATAATAATCATACAATGTCTATCGAAATAGTAATAACGTCTTACAATCATGGTCCCAAGGTTCTTTAACCTTAACTTAAAAACATACTCTTAATACAATAAGAGTTCACATAACCAAGTAACATTTTCAGATAACTAATACATAAGCCCTATCAGGCAGCTATTCTTGCACCTTCCCTTTTCCTTTGTCCCCTTTTTACGTTTCTGCCTTAGCTGAAATAAAGATCATGATATAGCAAGGGTAAGCAACTAGTTTACTTAGCAAGTTTATACACAAGGGAGATATATCATGATTAGAAGGAAGTTTCGCTTTCAATGTTCAATAACAGTATAAGAGTGTGAAGAAACATGAATTAATAATCAACAGTTGAATATTCGAATACTTGAATGACAGTTACTGAGTGGTTGAAAATAACCATAGACATTTGCCAAGGTTCTCAGCATTTAAACTGGACCTCTTAATATGTTTTGGTAATCAAGGGGATCAGCCTTTCATACCCCGTGATTTATGCATAAACACTTAATAAACCAGCATTGATATCATGCCTTAATCAAATTTATCCTTTTCTCAGCCAAGAGTTCTTACCATAACAATTTAATAAGAACAGCTTTTTAAAAATACCTTTGATTCAACAAAATTTAGACATGTTTGATCTAGCTGATACAAATAGCATAGATCTATCTTATAAACAGTTCATACTTGAAAGAACTTTAATCTAATTCACAGTTCAATAATAATAGAATAGGAATTCAATTGCACAAGGTGCGAATCTCAATAATCAGTATAGATGTGAATAATCAACAATAATTATTCACTAACATGCTTCGAAAATAATAACTCGAGTTTGAGTTAGGGAACTTGTCTGTCTGCTCAGCTACAAATAATTCTAGCTTTAACTAATTGGCCTTGAAGAACCTAACATTGATAACGTCGATCTACCAATTAGTACTGCGTAGTTGTATATCGATACGCTTACTTATACTATTTATTTAACAATTAAGCAAATTACATAGCACACATAAGTTAATAAACTATCGTAAATCCTATAAGATACTTAATATTATCAATCCTGATAATATTTAATTCACCTATTGGTATTATTAGTCCACTAATAACACTTTTATTCGTTTACTAATGTTATTAACATCTTAATAATATTTTAATCATCCACTAATACTTTAATCTAATATTATTAATCTCTTAATAATATTTTAATTCTCATATCATTAATAGTATTTTAATCTAATATTATTAGCCATTTTAATAATATCTTAATCATTTATTAATGCTTAAAACAAATATTATTACCCATTCAATAATATTTTCATAAAGTTTTAATCTTAATATTTCTTTGTTTACTTAAAAATATCGAATTCTTATATTACAAATATCATAGTAATATTTTAATAAGTTATTAGGCGAATAAACTATTTATTCTAATTATTTTACCCTTTATTAAACAACTCATTTACTACCCATAAAAGGTCATAAATATTATTTCTCATTAAATATTACCAAAATACCCCTCAATAGTCATAATATATAATATAGGGAGTATCCAAGCTTAAAAATCATATTTTCCTTATTTATGACATCATTTAACCATTTATTTTCTTTTAACCATAACTATAACATTATTATGAAAAATAGCAAATAGGTTCTAAAAATTATTATCCTCTGGATCTGGATAGTATATGGTCCAACAATGATCCACAAAGTTTTCTGGAATTTTAGAAAGTGATTTACTATTTTTAAAGTACTCAAAACCTCCGAATCTTGTTACATTTTTCATAAATCAAGTTTTGCTCAGAAAATTCTGAAATTTTCAGGGTACACTCTCATAAATGCATAAACATACTGTAAAAATTTTATATGTTTTCAAGGTACACACAGTGAGAAATCTGGGTATAAATATTTAGGAGTCCTTCACGGTAAAAGCCATTACACAAAACGTACACATCGAAACGTGTTCATTCTTTTTGCTACTTGTAGATAACTTCTTAAGGTACCTCTGTGATTTTTCCCAGATTTTTAACAGATCCATAACTGGCCGAAATAACCTTTGAAAAAATAAGGACAGCAAGCTTTTAGGGTTTTAAAGCTTTAAGTTTTATAGCTGGACTGTTTTGGGAAAATAGCCTCCAAGACTTCAAAAATTATTGGATTTGTGTTCTACCACTTGGGTTTACTAGCTAACTCATGTACCTAGCACCCCCTTTCAACGGATCACAAATCCAAGTTGTAGATCTCAAGTTATGGGTGATCCAAGTGAAGAAAAGCTAGGGTTTTTACCCTTTAAGAACATAAGTTCCTTTTCTTCCTTTGAATCTCCATTCTAACACTCAAGAGGAGTAGATGTAAGACCCCGAATTTATGAAATAAAAGTTTATTATTTTTTTTATGATTATTTTTCTCAATAGTGAAGTGCTTAATTGTTATAAATGATAGTTAAGGGTGTTATATGCAAATTATCTGATAAATAGTATGTCGGGGAATATTCCTTTTGTCGAGGAATATTCTTTCTGTCTGGAAATATTATATTCGGTACCATACGACGGCGCCGAAATGGCAATATTGTCAACGATAGTGGGCCCCACAACGGGTTAACTGTCGGATATAGAAAGTGATAGAAATTGGCGGCAAAACTTTAACTGATAACTGTTAAAATACCCGGTGATAAAAAGAACAGTAAAACGCGTTATTCCACAGTAGAACACGTTATTCCACAGTAGTATACGGTATTTCACAGTAGCTCACGATGTTGCACAGTGTTTTATATTATTGATTTAATAATTGATAAAGTAACAATTACACAGTATCTTGATTCAATAATTGTTAGATAGCATCTGCATAATATATTTTACTATTTGTCACGACACTATAATTCATATCATTTGATAGGATATTTTAGCATTATTGACAATGTCTAGAAATTCTGTCAAGGAAAGGGGTTATTTAATTGCGCGCCATTTTTATAGAAGGCCCCCTCTTTCTTTGGAATAATCTGGTTGTCAGTATTGCGAGTATATGCTATCTGTGATATTAATACATTTAACACAATAATACAGAAAAAGTGATTTATTGTGATAATGGAGTTATTTTTATAATGGTTTTATCTTTTTGATAATGGAATTATCTTTTGATAATGGAATAAAATATGGATGGATGATATAAATGGAAAAAAAATGGATGGATGATATAAATGGAAGAAAAAATGGATGGATGATATTAAAAGAATATGCCAAGGGTATAAGAGTAATAAACCAAGAAAAATTTAGGGAAAAGACTAAAATGCCCTCACCTTGATTTTCCTATAAATAGGGAGGGTTTGCTTAAGAAATTTTCACACCTTCATTGCTTATACTTCCTCTCTCTCTCTCTAAATTTTTCTTAAGTTCTCTTAGTGTGCTCGGCTATTGTGAGTATTGTGAAAATACTAGTAGTATCCGAAGTTAGTAAACTTCATAGAAAGTAACATCCAGTCACTGTTAACTAAGGTAGGGAATATCATTTCTTTCATACTCATATATAATATCATTTGCTTTCATGTTCGTAAGTGATATTATACTCATAAAGGTTGTTATTCATTCTATATTAATTTGTGGGGATAACCTGTCCGTGCGGTATGACGCATGCCTGGTGAATACGCTTTGTATTCATTCCTTATTATTCTGTGGGAATAACCTGTATGTACGAGTGTCGTACCTGGTGAATACCCTTTGTATTCATTCCTTATTATTCTATGGGAATAACATGTATGTACGAGTGTCGTGCCTGGTGAATACCCTTTGTATTCATTCCTTATTATTCTGTGGGAATAACCTGTATGTACGAGTGTCGTACCTGGTGAATAACCCTTTGTATTCATTACTTATTAATCTCTTGTGGAAATAACCTGTTTACGCGAATTATCGCATGACGGGTGAAAAACCATTTGCAGTTTCATATATTCTGTTATACTCGTATAACGTATCATTTCTTTCGTACTCTTTAAGGAATATCTTTTTCTTTCACATTTCTCCATTTATGATAAGAAATCTTTGTTTGTTTCCAAAACCTTATTTTTAAATGGAGAAAATCCCTGAAAATTAGTAGAATATCCATAATAGTTTGTGCTTCATCTAATATCTTTTCACTTGAATCTTTCTATTTCATTTTATACGTTATAGTTGAAGCATGAAATAATTTCTTGAATATCATTCTTGAATTTGACTCCACAATTTGGTCATCGTGTTGGCAGTTTGGTCAATCTTTGATACTGATTAAATTATAAGCTTTTCTTATCCTTAATCTCACTGTATCATTGTCATCATCCTCATCCTCATACTTAAATTGTGGTGATAGTTCTCTTTGGCCCGTAGTGCAAAGATGAACTGGCGTGACATGATTTTGACCAAACTGTGTATTGGTATAATCATGACTTTTGGTGTTACAAACAAAAGCGTATGGTGAAAGTCATCTTTGGCCCGTAGTGCAAAGATGAACTAGCGTTTGGCATGATCATGACCGGTGATGTTACAAATAAATATCTTTGGCACGTAGTGCAAAGAGAGGCTGTTGAATATAAATTGTTGATTTGGTTGTTCATAAACAGGAATTGTTGATTGGTGTTACAGGGATAAAATATTGGTGGTGATCCTTTAATTTATAGAAGATGGTAGATATAATAATCTACTTGACTCTTCTAATGGATTGTTTGTTCCGCTGCAATTGTTGTTGTTGAACAATTATAATATCTTTAAATCTCTGATTTATTATTGTTGAAGACTAAAGATAATTTTTTATTCTTCATTATCTTAGTCATGATATTTCTTACTGGGCTATTTGAGCTCACCCTTTTCAGTTTTGTCCCATTGTTCTTCTCAGGAAAGGAAAATGTAGCTGGGACTAGCCGGGGAGTGGAGTGATGGTCCGAGTTAGTGGTTGTCCTCATCAAGTTATGACATAGTTTAATAATGATTGTACTGGAGACTTAAAACATGTGTTGCCGTCTTTTTACGGCATTGTAATAATTTGGGTTTAGATACTATGGTACCATACGGTACGATATTGTATGGAAAGTCACAGTATGTGTGTGGTCGTATTTTGCACGACAAATATTAGTTGTAAATGGGAAAATTCGTATTTGTATTTGTATTTTTGTAGAATGTTATTGGCGACTCAAAATGGGTTGTGTGGACCTATTTTGGGGGCGTCACAGTTGGTATCAGAGCTTAGGGATATGATCTCTGGTAGAGATCTGGGATTAGAACTAGGAGGGGAGAGACGAGTAAAATCCTTTGCTAGTGTGTCGTACCTAAGCTATTTTTGGTTATTTAAGTAATTGGTTTGGTTATAGGGACAAGATGTTGCATGTCTATTTCTTTAACTAATCTTTGTTTTGTGATCACATTTCAGAATGGCATCTGAAAACCAAGAGATTCACTATGAGACCATTGTGGCTGAAAACCAGGAAGCCACAAATAATACGGGTGCAAACTCAGAACACCATGATGCTAATCATGATGCTAACAACCGGATGAATGATGATTTTTTTAGGAACTTCATGCAATACCTGCAGAACCAGGCAAGAAGAGCTCATGTCTATAATACTGACAGAAATGCTGATAATGTACGGATGGTCACTGCCAAGCAGTTCAAAGAATTGGGATCAAGATATTTTTCAAAGATAGATCTGCAAAGTGGGTACCATCAGTTAAAGGTGAGAAAGGAATACATACCAAAGACGGCATTTCGAACTAGATATAGTCACTATGAGTTTTTTGTTATGTCATTTAGTTTAACAAACGCACCTGCAGTGTTTATGGACTTAATGAATAGAGTATTCAAACCATTTCTGGATAGGTTTGTAGTGGTATTCATAGATGACATTCTGATCTACTCCAAAACTCATGAAGAACACGTGAAGCACTTGAGGGTGACACTGGAGGTGTTAAGGAAAGAGAAATTGTATGCAAAATTTTCAAAGTGCGAATTTTGGTTGGAGCGTGTTCAATTTCTTGGGCATGTGATTGATAACGACGGCATATCGGTGGATCCATCAAAAGTTGAAGCTGTGGTGAACTGGGATCAGCCGAAAACACCGTCAGAAGTGAGGAGTTTCCTAGGTTTGGCAGGTTATTACAGGCGTTTTATTCAAGACTTCTCCAGGATCGCCACTCCGTTGACGAATTTAACAAGAAAATCAGTGAAGTTCATTTGGACAGAGAATTGTGAAGAAAGTTTCCAAGAATTGAATAAGAGATTAAGTACGGCACCTGTGTTGTCTTTGCCAGATGACACAGGGAATTTTGTGGTATATAGCGACGCATCGCATAAGGGACTTGGTTGTGTGCTTATGCAGAATGGTAAGGTTATTGCATATGCATCGCGCCAACTAAAAGACTATGAAAAAGGGTATCCAACCCATGATTTGGAGTTAGCAGCCGTGGTGTTTGCTTTGAAAATCTGGAGGCACTATCTCTATGGGGAGAAGTGTGAAATATATACAGACCATAAAAGTCTGAAGTATATTTTCACACAGAAAGATTTGAATATGCGGCAGAGGAGATGGATAGAATTGATCAAAGACTATGATTGTGAAATTCTATACCATCCGGGGAAGGCTAATGTGGTTGCCGACGCTTTGAGTAGAAAAGGTCGGGAGAAACTATTTTTGTTAACCGCTCAGGAGAAGCTTGTAGCGAAAATGGCTAAATTGGAGTTAGAGGTGAAGGGTCTGGCAGAGCCTAATGAAAAATTGTTCCAGATGGAAACCCAACCAACTTTGGTGGAAAAGGTGAAGGAAGCGCAACTTCAGAATGAGGAATGTGTTAAGATACGAAAAAGAGTGTTTGAGGGAGAAGAGCTTAAATATAAAATTGATATTGAAGGGTTGCTGAGATTTGAAGACAGAATCTGGGTTCCGTCAGTGCTGGAGATCAGAGAGGAGATTTTGAACGAAGCTCATAGCTCACGATTTTCGATACACCCGGGAAGTACAAAGATGTACCAGGATCTTCGCCAACATTTCTGGTGGCCAAACATGAAAAGGGAAGTTGCTGAGTGTGTTGCGAAGTGCTTAACTTGTCAAAAAGTCAAAGCAGAGCATCAACAACCAAGTGGTTTGTTATAGCCCTTGGAGATACCAGAATGGAAGTGGGAGCATATCACAATGGACTTTGTGGTAGGGCTTCCAACTACTCGGAAGGGTTATGACGCAATATGGGTTATAGTGGACAGATTGACAAAATCAGCGCCTTTCTTGCCGATCAAAGTCAGATTCACCCTAGATCAACTGGCCAAATTATACGTCAAGGAAATAATTTCGAGGCACGGTGTCCCAGTATCAATTGTGTCGGACAAAGATCCACGTTTCACATCAAAATTTTGGAGGAGTCTGCAAGCGTGTTTGGGGACGCAGTTGAGAATGAGTACAGCCTACCATCCTCAAACCGATGGCCAGAGCGAAAGAACAATTCAAACGTTGGAGGATATGCTTCGGGCGTGCGTCATGGATTTTAAAGGCAACTGGGATGATCATTTACCTCTGGTCGAGTTTGCCTATAACAATAGTCATCACGCGAGTATTGGAATGCCGCCATATGAAGCGTTGTATGGAAGAAAGTGCAGAACTCCGTTATGTTGGGACGAGGTTGGTGAACGTCGACTATTGGGACCCGAGCTAGTACAACAAACTGCTGAAATCGTCAAGGTGATAAGAGCCAGATTGTTAGCTGCTCAAGACAGGCAGAAAAAGTATGCTGATAAACACCGACAAAATCGAGAATTCGACGTCGGCAGTTTTGTGTTTCTCAAAGTATCTCCCTGGAAAGGAAAAATCAGATTTGGTAAAAAGGGTAAACTCAGTCCACGATTTATTGGACCCTTCGAGGTGCTGAAACGAGTAGGTGAGGTAGCTTATGAGGTAGCTTTACCTCCCGAGTTAAACCACCTTCATAATGTCTTTCACATATCGGTGCTCCGACCGTATAAGCCTGATTATAAACATGTAATCGAATATGAACCAATACAGTTTGAGAAAGATTTATCCTATGAAGAGGTACCTGTACAGATGATAGACAGGAAAGAGTAGGTTCTCAGAAATAAAGTGATACATTCTGTTAAGGTAATCTGGATGAACCACAGTGCTGAAGAAGCTACGTGGGAACTCGAAGAGAAAATGATGCAGAGTTATCCTCAATTGTTTGTTTAATTTTTGTACCGCGATTCTGGGGACAGAATCTTTGTAAGGAGGGGAGAATGTAACGGACGAATTAATTGCGTTGTGATTCTGGGGACAGAATCCTTTTAAGGAGGGAAGGATGTAGCGAATGCGATTTTTGTGAATAATAAAAATATTTATTGAGTTATATAAATATTTTTGATAATTTATTTATTGAGTACAATAAATAATTTATAAAGTTATGGTGAAAGAATTTATGTTAAATGTTATTTAAATATGATTTGATGTGATTATTCTAATTTAATTTAATAATTAAATTAGATGATTAAATGATTTATTTGAATAAGATAATTTATTTGGTGTTATTGTTATTGGTTAAATAGAATTATTGATTAAATTAGTAAAGTTTAATTGAATTTATGTAATAATAAGTTTAATTAAATTAAAAGTGTGACAATTAAAACTATATACTATAATGGATTATTAAAATAAATAGAAAAAGGTTTTATTTAGATAAACCAAACAAGGCCTTGTGACCCTTGGTTGGTAAAAATAGATTATTTTTTTCTTTGGGTTTGCCAAACAAGGCCTAACCCTTTGCTTTCTTTAACTGACTAATTGAATGCTATTATACGTTAAAGTAGAGTTCATCAGTTGTTAAAAAAAGAGAAAAACAGAGTTTAGCAAAGAAGTTTAGAGAGAAGAATTTCTCTATTATAATTGGAGAGAAGAATTGAGAGAATCAAGAAGAAGGGGGAAGCTAAGGAATCATACATAGCTTGAAGGTATAATTTCTTTTAAATTTTGTTAGTAGTTTTCTGTTCACTGTATATGATTTTTATTTCCATGTAGGAGAATTCATATGTTAAATGCATGAATTATTTGATTATAATTGATTCTAAACATGTATTAGAGATTATGTGATGATTATAAATTAATTTGAATGAGTTAATCCATGAAAGCATGTTTTAGAGTGAAGTTTTTGGTTTTACAGAGTCTTATTTCATGTATGGCATATATGTATAAAAATTGATGTTTAATTTGGTTATTAACCGGTGAATTGACATTTGATTATGATTATATGATGAAAAACGAAAAGAATGCAAGTAGAACAGATTAAAATGGTTGAGAGATGAATTTACAGTGGTTGATTTCATTGAAATGGCTAAACTATGAATATTTTGTATAAACAGTGAATTTTTGGATTCTAATTAGTTGATTAGGTGTATTATAATGGTTAAATTGGTTAGAAACATGTTGGGTAATTATTTTCTAGCATATTTGATGTCTGGGTAAGTTTAGATTATGTATTGGATGGTAGAATTTGGAAAATTTGGCCTAGAATGTCACTAGTTCGCGAACTGTAGGAGATGACTGCCGAGTCTCTCTCCCCGGCGAGAGAAATGAACTGTAAATCTTCGCCCCGGCGAAGTCTCACCCCGGCGAGAATATTGCTAAGAAAATCTTCGCCCCGGCGAGCTTTTTGTTAAGGGATTTTCCCGCCTCGGCGAAGGAAACAGTAACTGAAATTTTTATTTTTATTTTTCTTTGTGATTTTACTATGATGCTATAAACAAGTTTAAAACTTAAATTAAGGTATAAAGTGACTAATGAGATACCACGAAGGTTGTTAAGCAAGTACTTAATGATTATCGAATGACAATCGAGATGTTATAATGAAATAGGATAAGATTGAATTTTAAAGTGTATATTATTCTGTAACTAATTATTGTTACCAATTTATAATCGAAATGTATAGGTCGATTAAGGAACGTGAATTATTTAAATCTGTAATCTACGCACGAGGCAAGTTTTTCCTCCCTTAAACTTGTTATTTCCTTTAAAGCAAGTTTACTTTCATTGAGCAAGCTTATTAACCTTAGCTTATTATTATTCAAGCAAGGTTGTTATCATGACAAGTGTTTATATTTACTTCAGTCATTTATTGTTCGATCATTGATCGTTATTCAAACTTCGAACAGAATTTCTATTGTACAAACTTTATTGATGAATCAAATGCTTTAGTGACTAGAAACCCTTATTGATTCAGCTAGTCCTTAGTTGATAAGCGTTCTAAAGACTTAGAATATTTTAAAATTGTTCCAAACCAAGTTTCTTTTGGTACGGATTCTGATGCTAAACTGAGATGAACAACCCTAATATAGGGGATTAATTACGCGACAGCGTTAAAATGTTTGTGCACAATACATTGTACAAAGGGCTGATCCCTCTGAGTACGAGATGGATGGTCCATAGTCTATAAGACTGTTAAAGGTTACGGTAGAAATACTTGTTAACCTAGGATATAGTTCGAGGTCTTGTGACCCTCAGATACAATTTTTAAACCTTAAATTCTATAATCAGTTCTTGAGCCAAGTATCCTATTAATCTTTCATATCTCGATTGGTTATTGATTGAATTCAAAAAACTATAACACCTCAGTTGAAATCTATTTCATTAATTATTCAATTGTTATCGTTATTATACTTGTGGACAATTGCTTGCTCACTCTTGCACTAAAACATTGCAGCTAAGGCAGAGAAATCGGACGAGCCGTCCACGAGTAAAGGCAAGGGCAAGATGCTGAAGTAGCAAGAGACCTGTTATTCATTTGATGTTTTCTTGTATCAAGACTTATTTAATTTTATGTTTTAATTCTGCATTTATGTAATAAAGGTTAGATAACCTGGGATTTGCTTGATTAAGAGGTTGGAGATGTAACCCCTTTTGTGGGAAGATGATGTATTCAGTTTATTTATATTACCTTTTGCCATGGGTAGTTAGTCATGAATGTATGGTATAGTGAGCACCAAATCTGTGGAGTTGAGGTACCCGGATTTGGGGGTGTCACACAAACTCAATTGTGGTTGAATAATGTGAGGTCCAATGTTGTCATAATCAAATGTTCCCACTACCCCAAACATATCAATACCAATAAATTTGAAAACTTTGTTCAACAATAGTCCATAATTCATGGTCTTCCGAACCGTACTCCGATATATCATATTAGAAATTAAAAAATATGGCAAATTTAATAGTATGTTTCCTTCAAACATATATGCTAAAATTTGTAGATCAAATGCACTTAATTTATGATCATTACCACCCCTTAGAGCTAAATTATGCATGATAATGGAAACATAATTTGTGCATCATGTGCATCTAGCAGATGATCAGATGGTATAAACTCTTCTTCACAATTCGTAGCAAGTTGAACCTTTTTTCTATAAACTTTAGTATTTTTCTTAGAACACACCGAAAAGAGTAGCCCTTCGTTTTTAAAGAACCAAAATCTTGAATACCCAAAGCCTCTTTAATAAAAACTTCAGTCACATACATTGACAAACCATTAACAGTAATTGTGAATCTAGATGCATCTTCTGTAGAAATTTTGCCTAGGTATCTCCATGTTAGCATAAAATTTTATCACTAGGTCCTTGTATAATGGACATTCAAGAATAACAAGTGATTCCCAACTAATGGCCTTAAATTTGTCTATATCAGAAAATTTAGAAGAAAGAGGCCTACCACTATTGATGTTGGGATTTAAAGATTTGTACCTTGCCTCTACTTTAGAAAATATCAGTTTGAGTTATGGAGTAGAATCTTGCCTTTATCTTTTTATTTGTTAATTAGAACTAGCAACAGTTGTTCTTTTGGCGATGGCGGACCAATTTCAATGTCGTGGAAAAATTAGTGCAATCTCTTTTCTCTTTAGGTTTGAATCATTTCCAGGTTTTTTAGCAGCTATCTCATCTTTATGTGCTCTAAGGGATCCGATCAAGTCATCAACAGCGAATGTTTTGAGGTCTTGCATCTCTTTTATGGTTGTTATCTATATTTTCCCTTATCTAGGTAGAGCTTTGAGCACCCTCCAATTCTTTTCTCTGAAAGTATACATTTTGCCTGCATCCCAAGTTCATCTATTATTTTGATGAACCTAGTCTCCACACCGATTATCTTTTCACCAGCTACAAGTTTGAAGTTCTCGTATTCTTAAATCAAGCTATCCTTGCGAGATTCTTTTATATGACTTGTTCCTTCGTGAGTGTTAATAAGCTTGTCCTACATCTCCTCTGCATCTTAGTAGTTGACTACCCTTTGATAGTCCTTGTCTACAAGACCATTTATGAGGAGCAATTTTGCTTTAGCACTCAAATTCATTAGCTCTTCTTCAACAGCGGTCCATTTTTGGATTGGTTTAGAATTGTGACTCCTTCCACAACCTTTGTTGGTGAAGTGAAGGAAGAATTACCAGGAGAGTCTAGCAATAAAGAGAAAGTTAAAGAAGAGTAGTTAGGTCAAGAGGCATGCAATTATTGTGTTCTTTTTATCTAATATGCTTTAAGTTGTAATGACTTTAGAAATATAAATAAAAGAATTAGAAATTTTTATTGAAATGTACTGTTGATGTACTATACATTTAAGTTAGTAAATATTGAAGTTATTTAGCTATGTTAGATTAACATTATTGGCAATGTATAGAAAGTTTTGACAAGAGAAGGGGTTGTCTAATTAAGCGTCGTTTTAAAGGAAAGCCCCCTCTTTCTTGGGAACTGTCTGGTTGCTAATACTGCAAGTCTCAGATAGATAAATTGTGATGAAGTTAAGAACAAGGATGATAAAATTATTGTATAATATCTATAATCTAAAGGATTTAATATTGGAAGATGTGTACATCTATACTTAGAAGTATTTAGTGTTGGAAGATGATGCATAAGTGAGCACCAAATCTGCTATAGCAAGTACACAGATTTGGGGCTTCACAGGTTAGCCAAGTTGCGATCCAAGGAGATTTTTTTATTGAAAAAAGATTCACTAGAGATAAGGTAGATATAATTTTATTTCTTAGGAAGCATAAAGATAAAACATTGTTAGTACAAATCTATTTAGATGATATTATATTTGGTTCTATTTATGAGAAGTTGTGTGAGAGATTTGCCAAACTTATGTAGAGCAAGTTCGAGATGAGCATGATGGGTGAGCTGAACTTCTTCATTGGATACAAGTGAAGCAGATTGATGAAGGAATTGATGAGTGGGTAATATACTCATGATTTAGATATTCTTAGACTTGATATATTGTTAGTTTTTAAGTATTTTAGGATATTTTTATTTGTTTAATTGCATTTTGCAGGTTAGGGCAAGGCAGGAGGGCAAAACAGGCTTTTTGGCATCATTAATGGCATTTTGGTAATTTTAGCAAAAAAGACCGGCGTCGGGGCGCTAGTCCTAGTATTAATCCAGCGCCCGGGCGCTGGGAGTTAGGAAGAACTGGCAAGTTGTTTTGCTTGGCTTGGTTTTTGGGGAGTTAGTTTACTAATCTAATTAGGATTCTTGGTAAAGCTGACTTTGGAGAGGTAGCTATATATGGAGAGTGGAGGATTTGTCATGCGGATACAGAGATTAATTTTCAGAGCTAAGCAAGGAGATTGGAGATCAGAGAAAGCATCGTGAAGAATTCAGATTGGTGGATTGAAGATTGAAGAATTTATTGAGTTTTCTTTTAATCTTTTCTCTCTCTAACTTGTAATTATTTATGATAACTTATTTTGGAATTCTGGTTTTTATTCTCAGTATGAACTAAACCTTTAATTAAGGCTACAATTGAACCAGTTATGCTTATGAATTAATTATCTAATTGATTCCAGTTATTTATTTAAATTGAGTTGTCTATCATATTTCATGCTTGTTGATGAATTGTCTGGCCAACAATTAGCGGGATACTCCAGGTGAATTCGGGAGATGAAATCTAGGGTTAGATCTGAATATGATAGCATGTATTCTTAATTAATTGCCTGATAATTAATTAGGGTTGTGAAGTGAATAGGGATATCTCTTCGCTGCATGTAACTATTGGGAATTGATGCTTAATGAATTTAATCCCTTAGTTTTGCATAGGAATATCGCAGAATTAATTGGGTTAGATAAATTTATTTGATCACTTAGAAAAGGACTTATAAATAAAGTTGAATTCCTGTTAACAACTCCATCGAATTAAATAATTGGATAACGTAGATAGATTAGTTTATATTACATAACTGGGGATATTGTAGTCTTAAGCTTTAAATATCTGAATTAAATTTCAATCTTTGTGTTAGTTTATATTATTAGTTTTAATCAATTTAGTTTTAATCAATATTCAAAATTGTGATCACTTAATAAAATAGGATTAATATAAATTGATAATTGAGAATATAATTGCAGTATTTCTCCGTGGGAACGATACTCTACTTATCATTATATTACTTGTTGATCGTGTACACTTGCATGTAATTGTCATTATCTAAATCGGACAACAAGTTTTTTGCACCGCTACCGGGGAACTATTTGTGTTTATAATTTTCAATATCAGTTCAATTAATTCTGTTTTACTTAAGCATTTTTATTTTTTTTCTTTTATTTCCTGTTTCAGGTGACTTTTGATTCGTTTATGCAAATGCGATCAAAACAACCAGAGCTTATGCAGTGTGAGGATAATCTTGAGAACAAGTTACGTCAGTTGAGAAAATTTTGCCAAGAAACACTTGAAAAAGAAAAAATGGCTAACGAAGAGCAGAAATCACTGAGGGACTACGTTATGCCTAAGATAGATGAGATCAAGTCAAGCATCATGAGGCCAGCTATTACTACTAACACTTTTGAGATTAAACCGAGAACAATTCAGATGATTCAAAACTCGGTACAGTTTGGGGGGGTTGGCCAATGATGATCCGAATGAACATTTGATGAGCTTTCTTGAGATATGTGATACATTCAAATACCACAATGTTACGGATGATGCAATTAGATTACGCCTATTTCCATTCACCTTGAGGGATAAGGCAAAGAGTTAGTTGTAGTCACTTATACCGGGATCAATTACAACCTGGGATGATCTGGCTCAGAAATTTTTAGCGAAATTATTTTCGCCGGCCAAAATTGCCAAAATGAGGAACGACATTACTACTTATGAGCAACAATAAGGAGAGTCATTGTACGAGACTTGGGAGAGGTTTAAAGACTTATTGAGAAGATGTACGCACCATGGGCTACCCAAGTAGCTACAGGTTCAGATGTTCTACAACGGGTTAAGTAGTAATACTCGAATGAGTATAGACGCAGCTGCGGGAGGGGCACTCATGGCCAAGAACTTTGATGAAGCGTTTGACTTATTGGAAACTATGGCTGCCAACAATTACCAATGGCCTACGGCGAGGGGAAATGCACTGAAAGTGGCTGGAAAATTTGAAGTAAATGCAGTAACAGCCTTATCAGCACAAATGGCGGCATTAACAAAAAAGATCGAAGTATGGGGACCACAACTCAGCAAGTGGCAATAATTTGTGAATTATGTGCAAGAAATCATGCTACGGATCAATATGCCATCAGTGCAGAGTCGGTACAGTTTCTAGGGAGTTACAATAGACCGCAACAACCATATCAGAATGCTTATAATCCGGGTTGGAGAAATCATCAGGGTTTTTCTTAGAGTAATAATAACCAGGCTCAAAACCAAGCTCTAAGGCCACAAAATCCACCAGGCTTTCAAAACCAAGTTCCACAACAAGCAGAGAGAAAATCGAGTTTAGAGGAACTGTTGTCAAGATTCATTATAGCGTTAGAGAAGAGAATGAATGATCAAGATAAGTTATTAACTCAGGTAGATTTGAAAGTGAAAAGCCAAGCAGTGTCGATTAGAAACTTAGAGAATTAGCCGGGACAATTAGCTCACGTTTTGAACAGTCGACCACAAGGAGCACTTTCAAGCGATACAGAGGTTAATCCAAGAACAGATGGAAAAGAACATTGTAAGGCTATAACCTTAAGGAGTGGAAAAGAGTTGCCTGATACAGTTGAAGGAAATTCTAAGCCAGAAACAGTTATGGTGAATGAAGATGAGGTAACCTCGGAGAAGAGTAAAGCGAATGAAACACAAAAGGTGAATGATACAGGGTCGGAGGCAAAGCCAAAAGAACTCAAGCAAGACAGAGTAGTGTCTTCCGTTCCATTTCCTCAGAGATTGCAGAAAACAAAATTATGTAGACACCCAAATTTTACACTTCGTATACTGACCCTGACAGGAGGGCAAAATCGTCAATTAACCCAGCCTACGAGAACGGAACGTGGACATAAGTACGAACACTCAAAGCCACCCCAACGACTTGTGATCAAAGCCGACACGACAACGAGCGGATTTCAGGAATCAACAAATGGCCACTACGCTTACCAGCCCGCTGGTGATCTAGTGGGGGTCGGGGAGCAACGCCCCTGAAAACCAAGTTCCAAATATGAATCCTGTGTCATGTCGCAGCCATTCAAAACGAGCGTTCCTGAGCAATATGGCACGTTCCCCAGCGGTTCCCGGACTGCAAAATACAAGCCTTTCAGCGAAAACCAACGGTATGACACGAGAATCGAGGTATAGTATGAAAATTAAAAAAAATCAGCTCAGCCAGCCACAGATCAATCCGCGGCCAATGGTGGGAACGGAACTCGAGCACAGCGCGGGGAAAACCGAGGATCGAAGCGGGGGAACCGAGGCCAGCCGCAGATCAATTTGCGGCCAGCCGCAGATGTCTGCGGCTGCCTGTGATCAGCCTTTATCAGTGCAGTTCTTCATTTGCATACAGGGAGTTGAAGGGAGTTCGAAAAAGAAAAAAGGAGGAGGAATCAGCTGCAAACAGCAGCGAGAAAGGAGAGAAAAGAGAGAAAAAGTGAGGATTTGTACCCCTTTTCTTAGATTGTATCACATACATTCTCTACTCCATTTAATAGACGAATTTATACGCATTCGTGGTGTCATTTGCAAAGTGAAAAGCTTTTTTTTAGCATCTTTGTTATACCATTTTGTTAAGTTTTGGTCATTCGGGTTCCATTAAATGTAGTTCTTCTTGTATATTATTGTGGATACATGGATTAAGGACTATTAGTGAGGGTTCCAATGGAACAAAATTCTTCCTAATGGCCCGATGATATCCATTTGGTGATTTTTAGCTCGTTATGGTAATGTATTATGCGTAGTGTATTTAAATTGCTATTTTAGGATATTGTGGTATGTGAGGTAACCCGGTGTTATTCATTTGTGTATTATCCATTTTGTGGGTGTGTAGAAATTTCGGATGTGAACCTAGGAGCGCGACCCCGTGGTCCAAATCCGATGATGGACATTTTTTTTGGGTGTATATATTATGGGCGATGTACCCTTTATTGTAAATTGTAATTGTCGGGCCTTAAAACGATATCAAGTTGAAAATCGGGTTTAAGGCCCCGTAATAGTGAAATACGTGATTGTGGGCGTTTGGGGTTATTTTAATGGCTTACATGCCCATGAATAGCCCCTGCGCATTTTAATGCTTTATTTAATTTACGACACTAAAATTGATTTTGAAGCTAAACGATGAAGATTTCCATAAAATCAATCAAATTAGGTTATTAGCACCACGAGGCTTAAAATTTGGAGTACTAATGAATGTCAAATCCCATTTAAACGAGAATGCAAAAGAAAAAAATCGCTTTCAAATATCATAAGAATGGTTTTAAATGAATAACGTTTTATTAAATCTTTGTGCATAGGGTTAAAGAGATCCCAGAAGTTGCCCGTCATTTTACGAAAGCAACGTATAGGTCTCGATTCCTATTTTGACGAAGGTTTAAGAAACTCTTGTTTTGCCAAAACGACATCTAATGAAAAATCTTACGACTTTTGACAATTAAAATCAAACCTTTCTCATAAAAAAATAAAGCTTCCTCGTATAAGTCGAAGGACATTCTAAAGCACTCAAAATAAAACACGACTCTTCATAAAAAACCAAATGGTTTCTTCATGCAAACTCACCACAACACTCACATAGGCACACACGCGCGCACACACACATTTGAAAAAATTAAAGGATAGGAAAAGCATCGAGATTGCGGTAACCGTATTTTCACGGAAGTCGGGGGGTGCCTAACACCTTCCCCTCGCTTAAGCAAGTCCCTGAACTCTATGAATCTCGGTTTGCAGACCAATTAATTCGGAGTCACACATGAGCCAGCGATTTACAAAAATGAAACTCGGATGAGTTGGTACATCCATTTCAAATATACCAACTGGCGACTCTGGTCAAATTGGCTCATCATAAAAAATGATCTTTCAAAACCCCGTCGACATTCACACTGACCTTTTCCAAAAAAATCATCTAATAAAAAGGCTAAAATTAGAAAGGGTAATAATTACCACAGAAGCGATTCTCCCGGCGTCGACAGCTGGCGACTCCGCTAGGGACATTAGAGGGCTTAAGCCGCGTTTAAACCTTGATGTTATCCTATCCTTTAAAAATTTATGAATGTGTATGCACGTGCGATATTTTGACCCGTTTTACTTGTTGTTGTGTGAATGTGTGTTTTGTCCAATGAATGAGTGATTGAATGGAATTGCTTTACTTTAAAATCATCATTTGCATGCGGTGAGGACGATGAATATGAATGTATGTTGAGAGTGTACCTCCTCCTGAGGCAAACCTGTCGATTGTTTATTACTGGACTCGAAGGGGCTGCTCCCCAGAGATGGCTCAGGAAACGCACCACCCAGATCCGCTCCAATCGAAAGGATTCAGATGAGTAGATTGCTAAGATTTGGGGACCTTCATGCCGAAAAGCCGCGAGAGTAACCTTAGAGTAGGTCAGCCTCAGATTAACCCAACGCAGGGAAAGTCTCTTCATGCCCTTTTACGTTTACGCGTATAAATGTCATAGTCCCATTTAATATCTTTATACCTCCCCTTTTTTTGTCAAAAGAAAGGACTAACCTCTATGTTTTGCAGGGAATAGTTGGGAAAGCATAATAATTCGTGTCTAGTATTTATTATTGCAATGAGGGACTGCTAACATTTTGTTTTGCAACGAAAGATTAAAAAACCCAAAAACACAAAAGTTACAACTTTAGCATGCATCCACATTTTTCATTTCCTAAGACTAAAACTTCAAACCGTTTTTCCCTGTAGGATTGCTCCTCAAACGCGTTTGCGATCTAAGAAGGCCCAGGATTCTACATCTGAAATGGCTGATCTTCCACCTCCTAATCCTGGTTCCATATCTCGGGAGGAATTCGATGATTTTAAAAAACAGATGTTGGAAATGGCCACGATGCTGAAAAAGCAGTTCCTACTAAGACAAGATCCGCCAAACAAGGATCCGCCTAAGGATGATCAACCCCAGCCTAAGGGCGAGCCAATCATCCCCAAAGCCATTCCTACACCTAACAGGACAGTAATCACTATTCCAGAGGAGGGAGACACTGATGATCTTTGAAAGAAAATGAAGCAGATAGAGGAGACTATCCAGTCTCTGAAAGGCATAGGTTCCCTGGGCAAGGTAAATTATTCAGATCTGTGTGTCTTTCCAGGTACCAGGTATCCGGAGAAGTTCAAGATCCCCGAATTTGAGAAATATAATGGGAAGGGAGACCCTTATACACACCTGAAGATATACATTGGGGAACTTGGGTCTTATGCAGAGGACGAAGGACTAAGGATGCAGTTATTCCAAAAGACCCTAACGGGAGAAGCAAGAACTTGGTATGCCCGCCTTGATAATGCTCGGATCCACAACTGGGAGGAGTTGGCCCATACTTTCTTGACATAATACAGCTTTTAGGCACAGATAGCCCCTGACAGATATCAGATGACAAAGGTCAAGAAGCAACTAAAAGAATCTTCTAGGGACTATGCACAGCGGTGGAGGGGTATAGCTGCACAGGTAAATCCCCCAATGAGCGAGGCGGAGATGGTAATGACCTTTGTGGATATTCAGGAGGCGTCCTATTATGAGCGAGTGATAGCGGGGATTGGAAGACCTTTTGCCGAAATGATAAAGCATGGAGAAATGGTTGACATGGGGTTAAAGTCTGGCAAGATCCGGGACTTCACAGCTCTAGAAGCAGTTGCGGAGCAAATCCAGAGTGGAAACTATGGCAGTGCTTCCCGCAGGACCCAAAAGAGGAAGGAGAAAGATGTTTCCCTTATCCTGCAGGGATCATCTAAGAAGGTGGAGAATAGCCCTCCAGTGCAAATACAAAGAATTGTGCCACCCCGACAATCTAATTTTAATAATCAAAGGACGGACGGACGAAGAAGATTTGAGGCCACAAAAGATCGGGTATTCACCCCGTTTGGGGATCCTCTTGAACATATTTTGGCAGTATTAATAGCACAGAGAAAGATAGTCGATTTGGCACCCCTAATTGACCCGAAAGGGAGAAGATTTGACCCGAGTAAGAAGTGTGCCTACCAGTCGGGTTCCCCTGGTCATGATACTCAGGAATGCTGGACGCTGAAGCACAAGATTCAGAACATGATCAATAGCGGGGAGATCGTGGTGGAGTGACCAGAGTCACCAAATGTTAAAGTCAATCCCCTGCCTAAACATGATGGGGAAGGGGTCAATGTGGTGGAAGCCAGCGAAGCCGGAGGACCACCAAGGCTGAATTATATAAAGAGAATTGATGAGATGTTTGGCATGACAAGTGATCAGGAAAGTATACGAGGGACACCGATTAGGTTGGCGGGTCTGAGCAGGAGTATCACCGAGGGGCCTATCAGGTTAACGGCTCCGAAACCTCTCACCATTATAGCGAGGCCACAAATCCCCATTAGCAGTCTGAAAACAGTACCGTGAAATTACGGGGGAGTATCAGAGGAGGCGGCCAGTTGTGCTTCGGTAACATCAAAGGGGAATCCTTTATATCTTCCAGGACGAGTCCTTGAGAGCAAAGAGAAGAAGAACGAAAAGATATCCGAGGAGAAAGCTGTGGAATTCTTAAGGAAGATGAATCATCTAGAAGCAAGGGGGATCAAGGTATTGAGCGAGGAATCGACTCTGACATCTATCATGGATTTGGTATTATCATCCGACGATCACTGCAGAATTCTGGCTAAAGTCCTAGAAGAGGCGCACATCCCCAAGGTGATTAGCAAAGAAGGGTTCGGCCATCTAGTGGACCATCTGTTAGAAAACAATGTAATATCATTCACAGATGATGATATCCCCAAAGAGGGAAGGGGGCATCGGAAACCGCTGCATATTGCGATAATCTCATCAGGATATATTATGAATGGGGTGCTAATTGATGGGGGATCGGCATTGAATATCTGTCCATTCAGTACATTGGAAAAAATGAACGTCAATCCCAAGCATCTGCGGGCCAGTTATGTGGTGGTGCGAGCCTTTGACGGATCCCGGAAGGATACGATGGGGGAAATAGAATTGCCTTTGGAAATAGGGCCTTGTACTTTTGATATTTCATTCCAAGTCCTGGATATCGCGGCAAGTTATAACATGTTATTGGGAAGGCCGTGGATACACATGGCTGGGGCAGTTCCCTCTACGCTACACCAGCAAATTAAGTTTATCATCGACGGGAACCTGGTGACGGTCTCTGTGGAGCATAATGACCCTTCTCCTTACAGGAATGGTCTGCCGGTGATTAATTTGGACGAGACGATGGTACCTGCCAGTTTTCAGGCGCTGGAAATCAATACTCCCCACTATAGATGTCTGGGGGCTCCAGCCGTGAAACCTAAGGTCCCTCCTAAACTTACCTTTGTTGCTAGAGAAATGATGAAGATGAAGTTTCGACCTGGGCAAGGGTTGGGAAAGAACAGTCAAGGAATTACTGAGCCTATCCAACTGCCCAATCAGATAGGCAAGGCAGGGTTGGGGTATTATGGAGGCATAGGACGGAAACACTCTCAAGGGGAGACCCCAACTCGACTGGCCGAAAGTCTAATGCCGAAAGTCAATAATGAACAAGGTACTGACAAGCCTATATCTGAGATAGGAGGTGAAAAATTGACCCCCACGAATGATGAGTCGGCCAAAAAGGAGAGTTTCCTACATGAAGTTAGGCAACAGTTTGAAACCAAGTGTTATATCCCTGGACAGTCAGTAAGCACCAGAAAAGGGAAGGATGTTGCCACACCGTCAGGAGCCCGACAGAGTGTGCCTGTCATTAATTGGGCGGGGCTGACTATTCCTGAAGAGGTTATGAAGAAGGACCAATGCGATGTGGCTGTAGTCATCGAGGAAGTTTTCGATGTGAAGCCGCCTTTCATCTGTCGCATTCCGGCCGATCTGACCACCGACAACTGGACGATGGAGCTAGTAATATCCAAACAAGGGTAAAATATGGCGTCAGGATGGTAGACCCCAGATGGTGGGGGATGAATGGATACCAATTTTATCCTTTATTTTGAATTTTGCATGGTTATGTTATGTTGTCATGTTATTTTGAAGATGATCATTGTGGGAAAATGACTTATATATATGACAAATATTTTTGTTTCATGTCAGGTGTACCAATTTGAGTATTTTTTGCCTAACAAACGATGTTTCAAATTTGAAAGATGACTATGATTTTGATATTGAGCTGGATTTCGATTTAATGGGCATTGAGCAGGATGAGACAGATAATGACGACACGTCTGACGAGATCAAAGGATGGATCGAAGACAAACCCAAACCCAACTTAGACCAAACCATCACCATAAATATCGGAACCCCTGACAAACCCAAAGAGCTCAAGATAGGGACAGACCTGACCCCTAGCCAAAAAACAGAAATAACCAAGTTGCTAAGCCAGTATGAGGATGTTTTCGCCTGGTCTCATGAGGACATGATCGGATTGTCCACCGACATTGTGGTACACCGGTTGCCCATCAAGGAGGGTTTCAAGCCTGTCAAACAGAAACTAAGAAAGCTAAAACCGGAGTGGAGCTTGAAGGTGAAGGAAGAAATCGTCAAACAGTTCAAGGCTGGAATCATTATAGTGTCCACTTACCCGGAATGGCTGTCCAATACAGTCCCAGTGGCTAAGCCTGGAGGGAAGGTGAGGGTATGTGTCGACTACAGAGATCTGAACAAGGCCAGTCTCAAGGACAACTTCCCAGTGCCTTTTATACATATCTTGGTGGATAACACAGCCCAATACGAGATGTACTCTTTTGTTGATTGCTTTGCGGGATATCATATCATCAGATAATGGTGGCGGAGGAAGACCAGGAAAAGACCGCTTTCATCACCCCTTGGGGCACCTTCTGCTACAGACGATTGGCCTTCGGTCTCACAAATGCGGGGGCTACTTATCAGAGAGCCATGATGGCCCTGTTCCACGACATGATGTACAAGGAGATAGAGGTCTACGTGGATGACATTATCGTGAAATCGAGGGTAGAATCTGATCATATAACCCATCTCAAAAAGTTATTCGATCGGCTCAGAAAATATAATTTGAAGCTCAATCCGGCAAAGTGTGCTTTCGGAGTGCAGTCGGGCAAGCTCTTGGGATTCCTGGTTAGTAATCGGGGCATTAAGTTGGATCCGGCGAAGATTAAGGCCATTGTGGATATGCCGGCACCTCGCACAGAAAAGGAAATAAGAGGATTTCTGGGAAGAATAAACTTCATCAGCCGCTTCATATCCCACTTGACAACTACATGCGAGCCGATTTTTAAGCTTTTAAGGAAAGATGTCTCCCAAGAATGGAATAAGCAATGCCAGAAAGCCTTTCAGACTATTAAGAAGCAGCTGAAAGAAGCACCGGTGCTGGTACCCCCGAAGGATGGGATCCCTCTGTTTATGTATATATTGGTCAATGCCATTGCGATGAGATGTATGCTGGGATAGAAGAATGAATCAGGCAAAGAGCAAGGCATCTATTACCTCAGCAAGAGATTTAGCCAATGTGAACAGAATTACACCCCCATCGAAAGGACCAGTTGTGCTTTGGCGTGGGCTGCAGTGAGATTACAGTACTATCTCCATGGGCACACTACGTACCTGATATCAAGAATAGATCCCCTGAAGTATATCTTTGAAAGGCCCATGCTGAACTGTCAATTGTCAAGGTGGCAGTTAATCTTACAGCAGTTCGACATCGTATACATAACTCAGAAAGCCATGAAAGGGCAGGGAATTACAGATCAGTTGTCAGAAATGCCAGCAGGGGGGATGGAGCCTTTAGAAACTCCTTTGCTGGGCGAAGACGTATTCTAGGTCTTACACACGAGATGTGATGACGAGGGGCAGTTCTGGAAGTTGTATTTTGATGGTGCCATGAATGCTGAAGGGGCAGGAGCCGGAGCAGTCCTGGTCTCTATCACCGGAGAGCAATACCCCGTGGCCACTAAATTGTAGTTCAGTAATTCGAATAACACAGCTGAGTATGAGGGATGTATATTGGGACTCCGTTTTGCCCGCGATATGGGAGTGAAGAGACTAGCGGTGTTCGGGGATTCAGAGCTGGTAATCAGACAGGCGATCGGGGTGTATAGCACTAAGGAGCTCCGGTTACTTCCATACCACCGATGTGTTATCCAATTGATGCGAGAGTTTGAAGATATCGCTTTTCGACATATCCCCCAGGGACGGAATGATTTTGCCGATGCATTGGCAACTCTGGCTTCCTTAATCCACATAATCAAAATCAGGGACGTTCCACAGATTGAAATAGCGGTACAGAATGCCCCGGCATACGAGGAACATGTGGCAGTATTATCGGAGGAGGTGGCTCTGCCAAAGCAGCCTTGGTATCACAACATAAGGGAGTATCTGAGGGATAGATCCATTCCCGACCAAGCAAGCCGAGCTGAGAGGTTGAGAACCCAAAAGATGGCAATGAGGTTTTATCTGATCGGGGATTCATTGTATAAGAGGGATGCCGGTTTGGGATTGTTGCGATGTGTAAATGAAACGCAAGCCCAAAAGATTATGGACGAAATACATGGTGGAGTGTGTGGGCCACACATGAGTGGACCGATGCTGGCCAAAAAGATCTTGAGAACGGGGCATTACTGGTTAACACTGAAAGCCGACTGCGATGATCATGTCAAACGATGTTACCAATGCCAGGCGCACGGCAATGCAATCCATGTGCCTCCCAATGAACTGCATTATATGACCTCCCCTTGGCCATTCTCAATGTGGGGTATGGATGTAATCGGACCAGTAGAGCCCAAAGCGAGCAACGGACACCGATTTATCTTCGTCATGATCGATTACTTCATTAAATGGGTAGAAGCAACTTCTTTCCCCAAAGTAACTCAGGAGATCATCGTCCGTTTCATCAAGAATAATGTTATTTGCCGATACGGGCAACCTGAGGTCTTAGTCTCCGATAATGCCAAGAATTTGAACAATGCCCTCATGAAGGAATTATGTGACCAGTTTAAGATCAAACACCTCAATTCTGTCATTTACCGTCCTAAGATGAATGGAGCAGTGGAGGCTGCAAATAAGAATATCAAGAAGATCATGGCAAAAATGTCTGCTAATCATCGGGGATGGCCGGATCTGCTACCCCTCACCCTGCTGGCGTACAGAACGTTAGTGTGTACTTCTATAGGGGCAACCTCTTACGCTTTGGTATATGGAATGGAGGTTGTGCTGCCAGTTGAGGTTGAGATGGCGTCCCTCAGAATCTTGATTGATGCTCAGATAAGCGAGGAGGATTGGATGCAAAGTTGGTACGACCAATTGGCCCTGATTGATGAAAGGAGGGTGGTTGCTATTTTGCACGGTCAGTTATATCAGCAAAGGATATCTCGATCGTACGACAAAAAGGTAAGACCTCGGAAGTTCAAGGAAAATGACCTAGTGCTAAAGAGAGTCATGTCTTGTCAAGACGAAGCCAAAGGGAAGTTCGCCCCGAACTGGGAAGGACCTTTTGTGATTAAGAATGTGCTGTCCGGAGGAGCCCTCATATTGCAAGAGATGGACGGTGAGGTGTTTCCACAGCCCATAAATTCTGACTCGGTGAAGCGGTTCTATGCCTAAAAAAAAATCATCATCATCATTTTCTCCTCTTCATGTGAGGAACAAACTACGTAGGACCTGATCTCCCGACTTGGGGGAGTACGTAGGCAGCCATTAGGGCACGGTCTATTTCTTTACAAAATAATACTTTCTCTAAACAAAACAGATTCCCAACAGCCAGAAAAACCTTCATATACCCTCGAAACCTTCCCGAAACCAGCCACCTAATCAGCTTCATCTCAAATGACATAACCCTAACCCAGCTAAATAGTTAGCTAAAATCTAAGACCCAATCCGATGAAATCAACAAGGTGTGCGACAACATCTGTTAAATTTCCATCAAGATTTGAGGAGAGAAAGAAGGCGAAATGTCAAAATCATGGTTAGCTGGATAAAATGAGGATCCAATGAAAGGCAACGATACGACAAAAAGGGAAATGACTAAATTTAAATGCATGTCTATATATATAAGTCATTTTGTTACAAGATTTCTCTTTCGATAACCGATGAAACTGACATAGTCTATGCAAGAAATAAAATGATCTACAAATCCGAAACTAACTGAAGCAGGATGGATAAGGTGGTGGATAGATCAGAAGCATCGGCGTGCCCTGCAATCTGCTGCCCCATCACGGCGATGCGATCCAATAAAGCAGTGGCTAGGCTAACAGTCTCAGAATGAGCATCTATAACTACCCTAATCTACAATACAATGGCGTCTCTGTCAGTGAGGGCAGCATCTCTGGCCAGAATAGCGGCATCTCTCTCAACAAGAGCAGCGTCCCTCTCAGCCTCAATAGTAATCAAGGCCAGTCGGATCCGGCTATCCTCAGTAACCCGACTAGGGGCAGAATCAGCTGAGATGGAATAAGAAATATAGGCGGGAGTGGAGAAGCTTTCAAAATCATATCTGGACTTCATCTCTGTAGACTCAGGAGGAATAAATACCTCTGGGGTGGTATCATCTGTGAAAATCACTCGAGAGTCATCAAATACTCCAGTCTGACTCAAACCAACCATATCAGAGTCTCCGTGCAACCATTGCACATAAGCAGATGTCTGAGTGGGGCAACTCTCACTATACTCGGCAAAGATCCTGCGAGACCAAAGATCATATACCTACAGTAGATCTCCCTCTGTCTGGGGTGATATGAGGAATCGGTAGTCAGTTGCGCCCGTGAAAGGGTGAAAATCCTGTATCTGATCAAACTGCCCCATAACCGCCAAGGGATGATAAGTCGTCACGCCCCTCAAGCCAGAAATAGGGATGAAATCCAAGGTGGGCACATGAGTCGAGAAGCTCATGAAGGAGCAATAACTCGAATAGATCAAGATATGAAAGGGCTCATCAATAGCCAATAAGAATTCTATCCAGGAAGCCGCATCAATGCAGTTCATGGGACGGAACGAAAATTGCATGGCTATGTCGTGGTTGAAGCAAAACCCATGGCGACGGAAATGACCGATGGGGCTAAGATGGCTCATAAACCATACATACAACAAAACAGAGCTCCCTCTGAATACTCTGCCTCGGAAAGACTGACAATATGAGGCTGACATGTAGGTATCTGCTAGTATCATGGGAATAATGGTGTGATCCTCTTGAAGGGCTCTAGTGGCCACAATAACTCGTATATCCAATAGATCGGGTCCGGCTAGCAGATACAAAACTGAGATAACACAAGCCATCAAAACATCTACTCTCAAAGCGCCCCAGCGCTCTTCAGATATGGAAAAATCACCAGAAAATAGATGGAAATTGTCGGGTGAACCGAATCGGTCAATTAGGAAATGAAGGGGAACTAGATGGTCTGATGTGATCACCGATAACAGGACTGTCCTCCGCAAACCAGTAAAAGTCAAGAACTGACGGCGCATGGAACCAGCTGTGACCCTGGCACAAGGACCATCCAAAGACAAGCCGGTAAAGCGAGCATACTCCTCGAGAGTGGGGGTCAGCTCCACTGTCCCTAATCTGAACACCTGACGGGCAGGGGTCCAATAGCTCAGAATACCCTCCACAAAGCCCGCCGGTAACTGAAAGGATAATAAGGACCAGGAATGTCCCAGAAGACCATCTACGATAACCCTGTCGGCCGGCGACAAACGGTCCAACCAGCGAAAAAGTCTGCTAACCAACCTTGTGGGAGGACTGAGATCCAAACGTACCACGACGTCTAGTGATGACATCTGTGAAAAAATAGTATCAAAAAGACTGTGCAGGGGTCATTATCTATCCATGAATAAATATCATGCATCATACAGTTAATAATAGAGCTGTTGAATTGGCATAATGATAAAACTGTGCATAAATAAATAAAGGAGTTCAATACATAGTGCATGAAATGGAAAAAAAAGGAAATCGAACAGGTTCAAATACAAAAAAGGCCCTATCCTATCATGATCTAATCAAAAGTAATATCGTCTATGAAGTCGGGATCCTTAAACTGGTCCCCTGGAGTAGAAGTCGAAGTCGAAGCCCCGAAGTTCATATCTGGGATATAGGGGGCACTGGGGCATCAGATGAGCTCGGGCCTGCATTGAAACCCGCACTGTCAGGATCATACGCATAAGCATCCTCTGGGGTCCGGCCTAACACCCGAAGATATAAGGATAGCTGGTCCACCTGGCGGGTTAGAGTAGCAATCTGCTCAGCATGGGTAGGAGCTCGAACACAGGTAGCCCAATCAGTCATCATCACCGATCCAGGGACCATATCCCCGAGGAAGAATGTGGCCCGAGTCTGAGGACCGATAGTGCGGGGCACCCACCAGGTACGGAAGGCCTCACTCGTGCTGGGACCCGTAAAAAGTATCCGTCCATCCTCTCCCTCCAGCATAATCTCTGAGGGCTGAGAGTCCACCGGCCAGGATGTAGTAAGGGGGAGGGAGTGCGGAATATGGATCTCTCCAGTCACGCATCTTAATGCGCGCTCTCCCAAATACATCACCCATCCTCCAACACTCTGCAAGGTAAGGCGATGGGTGGAAAGTGCGAACTCTGGGCCGAAGGGATATCCATCTGTAAACCCCACAGTCAGATGCTCAGAGAGATAAGGAGTCCAAACGACCTCAGCAGCGGTGATCAACTCCAACTGAATACGGCAGTGGGCGAAGCTGCCAGACACCGGGACCTCCTCCAAAGTACTATGGTGCCAGACCGAGAGTCGTGACAGGCCTCAGGCATGGGAGTCGCTCGTACGCCCAGAACTGTGAACAGAGACAAGAAACGACATGAGTAACTGGCAGATGCAGAGAAGGGAAATGAAATGATCGGAAGTGCAGTAAGAAAAGAAGGCTTACTAGCAGGAAGGGGTAAAACCCAAGCCAAGCGTCTGTCTGTCCCTCTGAGCGAAGACGGAGACCATGGAGGAAATAGGCGAAAGTGAAGGACCCCCAGTCATAATCACCGATCCGTTCCACATCCCTGATGGCTCCGACAACGCTGAAGTGAATGGTGGAAGAGTTTTTCCCTAAAAAACAACCCCTCATAATAGTCAGGAATAGACGCCGGAGCAGAATATCATGAGTAGCTCGGTCTACAGGGAAGGGCGTCGCATAGATACCTCCAACAGCATCAACAGCCAATGCTCCAGACCGAATGCTGCGGGCCTTGAAGACCCGGTCCTCGGCGGCGAAACCCAATAAAGATCAGACCTCCGCTGGAGTAATATCAAGATCTAGGGGAACACGATCTCCGGTGAACTCGATGCCGGTGATGTACCTCCAATCCCAAGGAGTCAGCACAACCTCGCAGTCCAAAAGATGAACGGACTGGGTCTGATGGAAGCATCGCTCAGACAAAGCCCTCATGTAACCCCATGGGCACTAACGGGGAATGATGGTAAAGAAAGAACGGAAACCCCAGGAGTCCACTACCGTGCGGTAATCGGCGTGCAATGTTGTGTAGAGGGAGTAGATGTTAAACCAGTTGCCCCTCAGCTGAGTGAACTCGGGCACCTGTGGCAATCACTAATGGATCAGTCCAGATACGAACGGAGATTGGGAATGAATTCAGAGGAGTAATGAGCATACCTCATTAGCAACAAGAAATGCTGAGGGGTGACGACTAAGATCTCGACCCAACAGATCGGGCACCTGAACAGAGGCACCAGGTAGAACGCGGTGAGTAGAAGGAGCTGGTGTGCCAAAAGGCGGCCCCTCTGCCTCAATGTCCGGAAGAACGGCCTCGTCAACCTCAGGATGATCAGGCCGGACGACAGCCTCCGCCAGTCGACGAGCCTGGCGAGTCCGAGTCAAAACTGGGGTAGGCACAGCCCTACGACGGCGAACGCCCGAAGCACGAAGTGCAGTGGAGCTGCTGGGAGCGTCAGGATCCATAGCTGGAACGACACAGTCAAAGAGGGAGGTACATTATATTTTGAATTGTGTCACGAACATTTTTATCTACCTATCTTCATCATAGAATTAATGCAGCATGATGCATGGTTACTATATATGCATGAATTAGATTTTAGGGGGACTCCAGTTTTTTTCGAAATTTCGGCAGAGTTTCGTCTATAAAATGAGCATCCCATGCACAGCCAGGCATGTTGTCAATTAACCCAAGCTACAACAGATCAAAATCGCATTTTATATGGTTAATTACGATATTAAAATGACCATAATGCATGCTTTCTTTCAAAAAACGACAAGTATGTATGACCCGCATCATGAACATAAAATATGACTCGCACATTTGAGATATAACATGTACATGCAATGGCACATGGCATAGCATTTTAAAGCATACAATTCTATCTCTAAACAGTCAAAATAGCAAATGTATAGCGAAACATTGACGAGATAAGAAAACAATCGGTCAAAATCTTACCCATAGCGTGTAGATCGATCTAACCGGAGCGGTTTTTACAAGAATGTTGAAAAAATCGGCAAAAGGGACGTATGGGGTTGAAAAATCGCGAAAAGCAATAGTGGAAAAGGGCTGAAAACGACAGATCTGGGAAGGGGCGATCGGTTTAAAAAACCCGATCTTGGCCGCAGATCAATCTACGGCTGATCGCAGATCTGCGGCTGGGTCCGGTTTCCCTCTTTTTTTTCTTCTTTACAAAATTGATCAATTTTAAAATCCATGTGACTTGTTAAATACGATATTTCAACCAATCGGGCGTGGAACACGACGAATCGAATTATCGGGGCAGGATCCGGCAGGAACTAGATGCTGACGAGACGATCAACCGAAGACGAGACCCGGTGCCGACGAGACGATTAAACGGAAACGAGACCCGGTGCCGACGAGACGATCAACCGGAGACGAGACCCGGTGCCGACGAGACGATAAACCGGAGATGAGACCCGGTACCGACGAGACGATTAACCGGAAACGAGACCCGGTGCAGACGAGTCGACCAATCGGAGATGAGAACTGATACAGACGAATCAATCAACCGGAGACGAGACCGGGTGCCGACGAGACGATTAACCGGAAACGAGACCCGGTGCAGACGAGTCGACCAATCGGAGACGAGAACCAATACAGACGAATCAATCAACCGGAGACGAGACCCGGTGCCGACGAGATGATTAATCGGAAACGAGACCCGGTGCAGACGAGTCGACCAATCGGAGATGAAAACCGATACAGACAAATCGATCAACCGGAGACGAGACCCGGTGCCGACGAGACGATTAACTGGAAACGAGACCCAGTGCAGACGAGTCGACCAATCGGAGACAAGAACCGATACAGACGAATCAATCAACCAGAGATGAGAACCGATACAGACGAGTCGACCAATCGGAAACGAGAACCGATACAGACGAGTCGACCAATCGGAGACGAGAACCGATACAGACAAGTCGACCAATCGGAAACGAGAACCGATACAGGCGAGATGACCCATCGGAGACCAGACCCTACACCTACGAGACGATCGACCGGATACGAGATCCGACAGTTATGAGATGACGACGATTCCAAGATGACGACGATTACGAGACGGAGCACGACATCTGCGATAACGATTATCGCAACGACCTGTCAGAGACGGAACCTGACAACAACGATGCGATCAGCGATTGAGTCCTGTTGAGATCGATACTCACAATAAATTTACGATTGCAAGATGCATTGACACCTTTACGAATATTTTGCATGCCTTACATCTTGTGTTGCATCATAAGCTATATGTGTTGCATCATGTATGTATTGTCATTCTTATGCACTGTCATTCATGCATCGGGTGTCTATTTCTTTATCATGTTCATTTCATTTAACATTTCATAAACATGATAAAGAGGGCAGCTGTAGACACCCAAATTTTGCACTTCGTATACTGACCCTGACAGGAGGGCAAAATCGTCAATTAACCCAGCCTACGAGAACGGAAGGTGGACATAAGTACGAACACTCAAAGCCACCCCAACGACTTACGATCAAAGCCGACACGACAAAGAGCGGATATCAGGAATCAACAAATGGCCACTACGCTTACCAGCCCGCCGGTGATCTAGTGGGGGTCGGGGAGCAACGCCCCTGGAAACCAAGCTCCAAATATGAATCATGTGTCATGCCGCAGCCATTCGAAACGAGCGTTCCTGAGCAATATGGCATGTTCCCCAACAGTTCCCGGACTGTAAAATACAAGCCTTTCAGCGAAAACCAATGATACGACACGAGAATCGAGGTGCGGTACAAAAATTGAGAAAATCAGCCCATCCAGCCGCAGATCAATCCGCGGCCAATGGTGGGAACGGAACTCGAGCACGGCGCGGGGAAAACCGAGGATCGGCGCGGGGGAACCGAGGCCAGCCACAGATCAATCTGCGGCTGCCTCTGATCAGCCTTTATCAGTGTAGTTTTTCATTTGCATACAGGGAGTTGTAGGGAGTTCGAAAAAGAAAAAAGGAGGAGGAATCAGCAGCAAACAGCAGCGAGAAAGGAGAGAAAAGAGAGAAAAAATGAGGATTTGTACCCCTTTTCTTAGATTGTATCACATACATTCTCTACTCCATTTAATAGACGAATTTATATGCATTCGTGGTGTCATTTGCAAGGTGAAAAGCTTTTTTTAGCATCTTTGTTATACCATTTTGTTAAGTTTTGGTCATTCGGGTTCCATTAAATGTAGTTCTTCTTGTATATTATTGTGGATACATGGATTAAGGACTATTAGTGAGGGTTCCAACGGAACAAAATTCTTCCTAATGGCCCGATGATATCCATTTGGTGATTTTTAGCTCGTTATGGTAATGTATTATGCGTAGTGTATTTAAATTGCTATTTTAGGATATTGTGGTATGTGAGGCAACCCGGTGTTGTTCATTTGTGTATTATCCATTTTGTGGGTGTGTAGAAATTTCGGATGTGAACCTAGGAGCGCGACCCCGTGGTCCAAATCCGATGATGGACATTTTTTTTTTGGGTGTATGTATTATGGGCGATGTACCCTTTATTGTAAATTGTAATTGTCGGGCCTTAAAACGATATCAAGTTGAAAATCGGGTTTAAGGCCCCGTAATAGTGAAATACGTGATTGTGGGCATTTTGGGTTATTTTGATGGCTTACATGCCCATGAATAGCCCCTACGCATTTTAATGCTTTATTTGATTTACTACACTAAAATTGATTTCAAAGCTAAACGATGAAGATTTCCATAAAATCAATCAAATTAGGTTATTAGCACCACGAGGCTTAAAATTTGGAGTACTAATGAATGTCAAATCCCATTTAAACGAGAAGGCAAAAGAAAAAAATCGTTTTCAAACATCATAAGAATGGTTTTAAATGAATAACGTTTTATTAAATCTTTGTGCATAGGGTTAAAGAGATCCCAGAAGTTGCCCGTCATTTTACGAAAGCAACGTATAGGTCTCGATTCCTATTTTGACGAAGGTTTAAGTAACTCTTGTTTTGCCAAAACGACATCTAATGAAAAATCTTACGACTTTTGACAATTAAAATCAAACCTTTCTCATAAAAAAATAAAGCTTCCTCGTATAAGCCGAAGGACATTCTAAAGCACTCTCAAAATAAAACACGACTCTTCATAAAAAAACAAATGGTTTCTTCATGCAAACTCACCACAACACTCACATAGGCACACACGCGCGCACACACACATTTGAAAAAATTAAAGGATAGAAAAAGCATCGAGATTGCGGTAACCGTATTTTCATGGAAGTCGGGGGGTGCCTAACACCTTCCCCTCGCTTAAGCAAGTCCCTGAACTCTATGAATCTCGGTTTGCAGACCAATTAATTCGGAGTCACACATGAGCCAGTGATTTAAAAAAATAAAACTCGGATGAGTTGGTACATCTATTTCAAATATACCAACTGGCGACTCTGGTCAAATTGGCTCATCATAAAAAACGATCTTTCAAAACCCCGTCGACATTCACGCCGACCTTTTCCAAAAAAATTATCTAATAAAAAGGCTAAAATTGGAAAGGGTAATAATTACCACAGAAGCGATTCTCCTGGCGTCGACAAATTAGATAAGCAATTTTTCAGATTTTTAAATGTTTTTAAGAAACTGCACATCAACATACCGTTTGCAGAAGCCTTGGAACAGATGCCCAGTTATGCAAAATTCATGAAGGAAATCTTGTCGAAGAAGAGAAGACTAGGAGAATTTGAGACGGTGGCATTAACCGAAAAATGCAGTGCTATCTTACAGAATAAACTGCCACCTAAGCTAAAGGATCCAGGGAGCTTCAACATTCCATGTGTAATTAGTAACCAGTTTTCTGGAAGGGCATTATGTGACTTAGGAGCGAGTATCAATTTAATGCCTTTATCAGTTTACACTCAGCTAGGCTTAAAAGCACTAAAACCGACGAATATCAGCTTGGAATTGGCAAACAAGTCAGTAACATACCCGAGAGGTATTGTGGAAGACATTCTGGTTAAAGTCGATAAGTTTATTTTCCCAACTGACTTTATCATTTTAGATTACAAAGAAGATAAGGAAATCCCAATTATATTAGGTCGTCCGTTCTTAGTAACAGGGAGAACTTTGATAGATGTTCAGAAAGGTGAATTGACAATGAGAGTTCAAGATCAGGAAGTCACTTTCAATGTATTCAAATCAATGAAATTTTCCAAAGAAGGCGAAGAATGCTTACGGATAGACTTGGTAGACGAAATAGTGACCGAAAAGGCTGAAGCAAGCTATTTAGAAGATCCACTAGAAGCTGCCTTGGTTGGTATAGATAATTTTAATAACTTGGAAGATTGGGACTACGTTAAGGTATTAGATGCATCACCCATCTCTCAAAAATTCAGCAAGCAATTTGATATTCTTGACCGGCCAAAAGAAGGAGAAAAGAGGACCAAAACATCAGTGGAGGAACAACTTAAGCTCGAACTCAAACCTCTTCCATCTCATTTAAGGTATATTTACTTGGGAAATTCTGACACGCTACCAGTGATAGTTTCTGCTCATTTGAATGAATCTCAAGAAGAAAAACTGTTAAGGGTTTTGCGCGAGCATAAAATAGTAATTGGATGAACAATAGCAAACATCAAGGGGATCAGTCCATCGTTCTGCATGCATAAATTTTGCTTGAAGAAGGAGAAAAACCATTGATTGAGCAACAAAGAAGATTAAATCCGATCATGAAGGAAGTAGTAAAGAAGGAAATCATCAAATGGTTGGATGTCGGTATTATCTATCCGATTTCAGACAGTTCTTGGGTGAGTCCTGTACAATGTGTGCCGAAAAAAGGGGGAATGACAGTGGTTAAAAACGAGAATAATGAACTCATTCCTACAAGAAAAGTTACAGGTTGGCAAGTGTGTATGGATTACCTCAAGTTGAATAAAGCAACGCGCAAGGATCACTTCCCACTGCCATTTATTAATCAGATGTTGGATAGGTTAGCGGGTCATCAATTATACTGCCTTTTCGACGCATATTCAAGATATAACCAGATAGTAATAGCTCCGGAGGACCAAGAGAAAACGACTTTTACATGCCCATATAGAATGTTTGCATTTCGGAGAATGTCTTTCGGGCTATATAATGCACCGGCTACATTTCAGCGATGCATGATGGCTATCTTCTCGGATATGGTTGAGCAGAATCTGGAGATATTTATGGACGATTTTTCTGTATTCGGTGATAGTTTTGATTTGTGCCTTAACAATCTCATCTTAGTGCTAAAGCATTGCGTGAAAACAAACTTGGTACTTAATTGGGAAAAGTGTCACTTTATGGTGCAAGAAGGGATCATTTTGGGTCACAAAGTGTCCGCAGCCGGCTTGGAGGTAGATAAAGCAAAGATTGAAGCAATTAAAAAGCTACCGCCACCGACATCTGTAAAAGGCGTAAGAAGTTTTCTCGGACATGTGGGTTATTACAGACGATTTATCAAGGATTTTTCCAAAATTTCAAAACCATTATGTGCACTCCTTGAGAAAGATGTTCCCTTCAAGATGAATCAATCATGCATCGAGGCCTTTGAAGTGCTGAAAAAGAAGTTAGTCACAACACCGATCATAGTTGCTCCTGGTTGGACATTGCCATTTAAGTTGATGTGTGACGCGAGTGACTATGTAGTGGGAACAGTGTTGGGTCAGCATCGGGATAAGATTTTTCATACCATTTACTACTCAAGTAAGACACTTACTGATGCACAACTGAATTACACCACCACAGAAAAGGAGTTACTTGTAGTAGTATTTGCTTTTGATAAATTTCGAGCATATCTAATTGGAACCGAGTTGAAAGTCTACACTGATCATTCAGCCATCAAATACTTGATTGCAAAAAAGGACGTCAAACCAAGGTTGATTCGATGGGTCCTT
This sequence comes from Aralia elata, assembly GCA_034770075.1. Lineage (NCBI taxonomy): Eukaryota > Viridiplantae > Streptophyta > Magnoliopsida > Apiales > Araliaceae > Aralia > Aralia elata. The sequence goes on along the minus strand of CM068378.1, from coordinate 27,799,342 downwards.
CTTCTGCAAGAATTCGACCTGGAAATCCGAGATAGAAAAGGTACGGAAAATCAGGTGGTTGATCATCTTTCAAGGTTAGAAAATTCAAAAATTCAGAACAAGGATGATGTAGTGATCAATGAGCTATTTCCGGATGAGCAACTATTCCGTATTAACACCGAAGTGCATTGGTATGCTGATTATGTGAACTACCTAGTTAGTAATGTACTTCCACCCAATTTGAATTTTCAACAACGAAAGAAATTTCTCCACGATGTTAAGCAGTATCTTTGGGATGAACCATTTCTCTTCAAGACTTGTGCGGATCAAATGATACGGCATTGTGTGCCACGTGAAGAGATGGAAAGAATCTTGAATCGGTGCCATTCTTTAGAGTATGAGGGACACTATAGGGGAGAAAAAATAGCAACGAAAGTACTTCAATCAGGGTTCTTCTGGCCTTCATTGTTCAAGGATGCTCACCTCTTTGTTCTAAAGTGTGACAGATGTCAACGGGTCGAAAATATTTCAAAACGACATGAAATGCCTCTTAACACTATACTTGAAGTGGAGCTCTTTAACATATGAGGCATTGATTTTATGGGGCCATTTCCATCATCCTTCAACAATTAGTACATACTTTTGGCAGTGGATTACGTATCAAAATGGGTTGAAGCAGCTGCTTTACCCACGAATGATGCCAAAGTGGTTCTGTGGTTCTTGAGAAAAAATATTTTTACTCGATTCGGTACACCAAGGGTCATAATCAGTGACGAAGGTACCCATTTTTACAACAAGCAATTTACCAAATTGCTAGCTAAGTATGAAGTCAAACACAGGATTGCTACTACTTATCATCCCCAAACAAATGGCCAAACGGAGGTGTCAAATCGTGAAGTTAAGAAAATTTTGGAGAAAGTGGTATGGGCGTATAGAACGGCTTATGAATCCCATTGGAATGTCACCATATCGCATGGTCTACGAAAAGGCATGCCATTTACCGATCAAGCTCGAGCATAATGCATATTGGGCTATTCAAAAGTTGAACTTTGATTTGCAAGCATCTGGCGAGAAAAGGCTACTTCAACTGAACGAGATGGAGGAATTTCGACACCAAGCATACGAGAACGCTAAGTTGCACAAAGAAAAAGTCAAGAGGTGGCATGATAAGCGGATAAGTGAGCGAAAATTTAAACCGGGACAGAGGGTTTTGTTGATCAACTCCAGATTGAGGTTATTTCCTGGGAAGCTGAAGTCTAGATGGTCCGGTCCTTTTGTTGTCACGACTGTAGCTCCTCACGAAGCAATCGAAGTTGAAGAACCAAGCACAAAGTGCACGTTCAAGTTCAATGGTCAAAGACTTAAGCACTATTGGGGAGGTGAGGTTGATCGACAAGCGACCGTGATTTATCTCACTTCGTTCGACCAAACCGACCTATAACACCGCAGAGAAAGTCGGGCTGACGACTATAAATCAAGCACTATTGGGAAGCAACCCAAAGTTCATTTCCATTCAGTCAAATTTTAGTGTTAATTTTTATACATTTTTAGGATGGATTAATTTGAGTGCTAGAATTTTTCTTATTAGTAATTTAAAATTTTTGTTTCAATCTTTCCAGGCTCATAACAGGGAGGAGATTAATGGTTTATTTTTGCAAAAGACGATCCAGTGCCCCGGCGCTGGGATCCAGGGAATCAGGTTTTTTAGCAACGCCCCGACGCTCCTTATGCAAGCATGTCTAGCACCTCGGTGCTACCATCCAGGGAACTAAGGATTACAACACCCCGGCGCTAGTCACAGTGCAAAACCCAGCTCCCTAGCGCTGGGTCCAGGTATTTGAAGAAAAAAAATTAGGGCTTTTGCCCGTATCAGGTGCAGCAGTTCCTCCATTTTCTTTTCCTTCTCTACTTCTAATTCCCCCAAAAAATTCCCACTTTTCTTTAACTTCTTTTCCGATCCAAATTTCTTTACACTCACACACTCACACCTAATTAAAAGGATTGCAAGTTTCAATTATATTCTAAATTCTTCTTTCTCTCCATTGTGTTCATCAACTGTAAGGTATGCTTTTTATTTCTCAATTTCCCTATGAATGCTTTGAATGATTGTTACAATGGACTTGGGATTGGAAATCATTATTAAACTGATTGGGTGTGCATATCCTACATTTTGGGTTACTTGCCAATTCATATAAGCATACCACATTGAATTTATCTTTCACCCACAAGGTGCTTAATAATTTGTGTGTGAGAACTTTATTTGAGGAAATTGTGCAAATTAGTGCTTGTTCGCCCAGAATAAAATTCAATCACTCATTGTTGCTCAACTATGACACCATGTAGATTCAATTGACTCTGAAATTACACTCCAACTCATGTTTTGAAAACAATCATGATGATATTTTGCAATTGAGTCATATTTGTTCTGCGTTTATTAAGGCATCATGATGAATATGTGGTACTTTGTTTCTGGTATGATTATTTTGTTGTGTAAACATGTTTAAACTATGTGGCTATGTAATTGTTATCTTTGATGGTTATTGTGATGAAAATAGGTTAAGTTGGGGGTAGTTGAGTTATACTATGTGTTGAGTGGCACGAGCAGGTACTTTGACACCATGTTGACTTACGTAATTGTGTGATGGCACTAACTCATAAGTTTAAGGTATAGGCTCAGTAGTGTTTATGGTTGTGTATTCATATATTATGAGCTTAATCCATTGTTGTGTTAATTATCATGGTTCCTAGACTGATTTTGCTTCTTGTTGATTGCAACTCAAACATAACATCTAAAAGACATGGAGGTGAAGGGTCATCATCAGCCTCAGACCAACAGTTTGATAAAAAAAAGATTTGTGAGTGCCGAGGCTCAAGAGAGATACAATAAGATGGCACAGAAAACCTTGATCCCAATAAAAAGGTTTACAACCGGATCCAAACTTAGACGGCGAGATGGCAATGATGATAGTTGAACGAGGATGGTTCGATCTTGCTGCTCACCCTGATCCAGCGGTTATAGCAGTGGTTAAGGAATTCTACGCCAACGCGAAGGAGCATTATCTCTTTGGGGTCAAAGTTTGGGGTAAGACGGTTTCATTTGAACGTATTGATATTAACCAATATTATAAACTGCCATCTCTTAACATAGGCAATCAATATTCATCTTTTGTGAGTGACGGACCCAATTATGATCAAATCCTGCAAGAATTATGCCAACCGGGCACGATATGGTCACATCATGAGCGTAGGGACATGACGTTCAAACTGTCTAATCTCAGTCGATATGGTAAGGTATGGTATGCTTTTATCTGTGCCAAACTAATGTCATGCACCTATGTTAGTGATGTGACAAAAGAACGGGCAGTATTGTTGTATTGTCTGGTGATTGGGAAGAAAATGGATATTGGGGAAATTATTCAGCATTTTATTATATGTGCATTAGAGGGTGGTACTACTGGTGGTCTACCTCATCCGTCACTCATATGTGCATTATGTGATAAGGTGGGTGTTAAATGGAAATCAGATGAACTTATCATTCAGCCAATGCCTATCTTGGACCACAACATGATCATGAGGTATAAAGTGTGGAGTGGTGGTGAATCACACAAGAGGGGTCTAGGCTTTATTGTTGCACAATCTGAGCCTCATCATGGTTCGACTCCTAGGGCTTCAAGTTCTTATGTTGCTGTTCCGCCGTGTGTGGTGTCTGAAGAAGTGGAGTTGGAGGTGAACAGATGGATGTACTGCTTGGAAGAACAGAATGTTCGCCTTACAGAACGTCAGGATACCATTTATTCATATAATGTTAGTTTTAATAATGCCTTGGTAGATATGTTTGTTGGGATGAATGTTGCACTTGACCCGAGCCGGTTTCCTGTTGCACCCGTTTTGCCTATTTTTCCACCCTCCGATCAAGAACAGGATCAAGATGAGGAGGTCGATCACGACGAATGACCAAATCAGGGGAGTCCTCAGTTTCTAATTTCTTTACTTTTCGCATGAGAACATTACTCTGTTTAAGTTTGGGGGTGGTTTTATTGTTTTTGTGTTTAGTAGTGTGCATAGTAGAATATTCATTCATCTAGGGTATGTTTGCATCTAGTTTACATTTAATCTTGTTTATTAGTAGTTTTGCATGAATTGGTGTTTTATACTTTGCATGTAGGAAAACTCGAGCGTAATATAACATGAAATCTTTTGATGGCCAATGATAAGAAAGAGCGAATTGAGTAATAATTTGGATGAACGGGATAATGCAGGTGTAATTAGTTCTTGAATAATGTCAGTTACTTTATGAAAAAATCCATGAGTTTAAATTGCATATGTCAGTATGTTGATCTGGTTATGGGTTTCATTGAACTTAATGAATGTAAGGCATAAGAAAGATAAGAAAAATTGCTATAGCTCAGTTTATCTATTATTTAGGAAGTCAGTTATTTAAAAAATAAAAACAATAAAAAAAATAAAAAAAAAACTTGACTAGTTGTCTTTGTGGCCTCTGTTATTCGAACAAGTAAGCCTTAGGGGTGTCTCTACACCCAACGCCCTAAAGTCAACTGATTTGGGAGTCGTTGGTTGAAAGTTTGCTACATGGGTAACTTTGAAAAGCCTAATAAAGATTAACGTTACATAAGTCAAGTTAAAAAAAAAGAAAAAAAGGGAGAATGAGATGGAGTGTAAAACGCACTCGTTCTGAAAAAGAGAAAATTGAAAAAAAAATAAAGAAAGATTTTCGAAATAAGGGATATCTGAGTTATAGAGAAAATTAAATTAAAGTATCTTTTTGTGAGCCTTGTAATTACTGAGTGGTTTTATCTGTGACTGGATTGATATGTCGAACACACACACACATGGTGGGTTGTAAATGAAGTAATTGATGTGATGTCAAGTTTTAATTATTGCTTGTATTTGAACATTCGTTTGAGTAGTGTGAGGAACTTTGAAGCTGTCTAAAGATGTCGTTCTTGATTCGTGCTTGAGTTGATAGTTTCCTGTAGTTAGTTACATTTGTTTAGTTGTTTGCATTGCTTGGGGACAAGTAATTGTTTAAGTTTGGGGGTATTTGATGAGTGGGTAATATACTCATGATTTAGATATTCTTAGACTTGATATATTGTTAGTTTTTAAGTATTTTAGGATATTTTTATTTGTTTAATTGCATTTTGCAGGTTAGGGCAAGGTAGGAGGGCAAAACAGGCTTTTTGGCATCATTAATTGCATTTTGGTAATTTCAGCAAAGAAGACCAGCGTCGAGGCGCTAGTCCTAGTATTATCCCAACGCCGGGACACTGGGAGTCAGGAAAAACTGGTGAGATGTTTTGATTGGCTTGGTTTTTGGGGAGTTAGTTTACTAATCTACTTAGGATTTTTGGCAAAACTGACTTTGGAGAGGTAGCTATATATAGAGAGGGGAGGATTTGTCATGCGGATACAGAGATTAATTTTCAGAGCTGAATAAGGAGATTGGAGATCGGAAAAAGTATCGTGAAGAATTCAGATTGGTAGATTGAAGATTGAAGAATTTATTGAGTTTTCTTATAATCTTTTCTCTCTCTAATTTGTAATTAATTATGATGACTTAATTTGAAATTCTAGTTTTTATTCTCAGTATGAACTAAACCTTTAATTACGGCTACAATTGAACCAGTTATGCTTATGAATTAATTATCTACTTGATTCCAGTTATTTATTTAAATTGAGTTGTTTATCCTATTCCATGCTTGTTGATTAATTGTCTGGCCAACAATTAGCGGAATACTCTAAGTGAATTCGGGAGATGAAATCTAGGGTTAGATCTGAATATGATAGCATGTATTCTTAATTAATTGCGTGATAATTAATTAGGATTGTGAAATGAATAGGGATATCTCTTCGCTGCATGTAACTATTGGGAATTGATGTTTAATGAATTTAATCCATTAGTTTTGCATAGGAATATCACAGAATTAATTGGGTTAGATAAATTTATTTGATCACTTGGAAAAGGACTTATAAATAAACTTGAATTCCTGTTACCAACTCCACTGAATTAAATAATTGGATGACGTAGATAGATTAGTTTATATTACATAACTGGGGATATTGTAGTCTTAAACTTTAAATATCTGAATTTCAATCTTTGTGTTAGTTTATATTATTAGTTTTAATCAATATTCAAAATTATGATCACTTAATAAAATAGGATTAATATAAATTGATAATTGAGAATATAATTGCAGTATTTCTCCGTGGGAACGATACTCTACTTATCATTATATTACTTGTTGATCGTGTACACTTGCACATAATTGTCATTATCTAAATCGGACAACAGGAATATACATCAACCAAGCCAAGTATATTAAAGACTTACTCAAGAAGTATGGCATAGAATCAGCCACTCCCATGAAGACTCCAATGGCATTTATAACCAAGCTTGATAAAAATGAGCAAGGTAAAATTATTGATATCACTCAATATAGAGGTATGATCGGATCTCTCCTCTACTTAACTTTTAGTAGACCAGATATCATGTTTGCTATTTATATTTGTGCTAAATTTCAAGTTAATCCTAGGGAATCACATTTAATAGCTGTTAAAAAGATTTTTAGATATCATAAGGACACTCTATATTTGGGCCTATGTATTAGGACAATTGCATATTTTGATTTGATGTGCAATTGATGTAAAAAGACATAGAGTATAAGATCAAGCTTGTTAGGTTGATCTATTGAACTAAACCAATATATAGACTATAGGATTTTAAACGATCGTAAAGATGTGTAAAGATGATTGCACGATCGCAGAGTCTACTCAGAGATCATAAGGCAAAATGAAGATCGCAGAGTTTGCTCAAAGATCGTAAGGCAAGTCGAATATCGCAGAGTCTACTCAAAAATCGTAAGGCGGAATGAAGATCGTATAGCAAGCAGATTGTAGAGTTTGTAAGTTATAGAGTCAGCTAAGCCAAATACTCTACGATCTCTACAAAACTTTACGATCAAGGAAATCGTAGAATATGCAGGTCTGACATTGGACTGACGTTGAGAAGACTCATAGAGTGAAGATTCTGAGATGGTTGCTGGTCATCCTAAATTTAAAATGAAGATCAGATCGAGTTGTGTCTAACAGCTAGTTTGGCGATGTGACATCACCCACGTGGTTGGTATTGCAGAAGTCTGATGTGACTTATAAGAGTCAAAAACAAGCTGACATATTCTCTCTAAAAATCAACAATCAGAGATCTTCTAAGATCAGAGCATTAAATGAGCAACGATAACTTTTCAACGAAAAAATCTCGAGGTCTTCTATAAAAGGGTGCAAAGATTCAATCCAGCAGTATGAACCACAAACAAGCTGAATCGCTGCTCAAATTTTAAGAACTCCACTCTATAAAAATAAAATGACTTGTCCTGCTACTAAGTCCTTTAGAAGCTGAGCTTAATGCAACTTAGTAGCACCTCAAAAATCACTTCATCTCTTGTGATTCATTGGTCTTAGTGACCGATCATTACCAAGTCTAAGTGACTTGAAGAGTTTTGTGTGAACTGGTCTTAGCGACCCTCATGTCTTAGTGACATTTTCCAAGTCTGAGTGACTTGAAGGAATCTTAGTGATTCATCATTGTAATAGATCTTAGTGATCGCCCTGCATCCTTAGTGGATTTCCTACTCGTGGAGTAGAAGAGTGGACTAGGAGTTATTTGTGCTCCGAACCACTTAAAAATTTCCTGTGTCATTTACTTTCCTGCACTTATATTTTTGCACTTATTTTTTATATTTGTTTGTGACTTAATTCCATAAGTGAACTAACTTCAGAGCTGAGATTTTCTTTAAATCTGTGAACTAAATTCAGAAGTGAGATTTTCTTTAAATCTTTGAAGGGTTTTTCAAACTAATATTCCGTTGTACATAATTAAATCTGTTTAATTTATAATCTGGTAATACTTCCTTAAAAACAAAAGGTTTTAAAATATTTATTCAACCTCCCTTCTAGATCTCCAAGTGCCTTTGAGAAACAACATTGTGATATCCCGAGGAGTCATCTTTTGATTTAATAGGGTATTCAGACGTTGATTTTACAGGATGCAAAATAGACAGGAAAAACACTAGTAGTACATGCCAAATACTTAGGAACAAACTAGTCTTATAGTTCAGCAAGAAACAAAACTCAGTATCAACTTCAACTGCAAAAGCTGAGTATATTATTGTTGACAGCTGCTATGCTCAAATTCTTTAGATGAAGAATTAGCTAGCTGACTATGGGTTTAAGTTTAAATTTATTCCTATATATTGTGATAATACTAATGTTATTCAAATCATTCATAATCCTGTCATACATTCTAGGACTAAACATATAGATATCAGATATCATTTTATTAGAGATAAATGTAAATATATCTTTACATTTCATCTCAACTGAAAATTAATTAGTTGATGAATCTAGATTTAATAAGTTAATAAGTGAATTAGGAATGTTAAATTTACATCCTTAATATTATGTTATGGAGAAAACTAACTTTGTAGGAAGAAATCATAGAACAATCAAGTAAAGCAAAGTTCGTAAAGTGCTTCGCAGATTGAAGAAGTTCGTAGAGTGCTTCGCAGAGTGCAAAGATATCGTAGAGTAAAAATACCTTATAAAAGGAAGCTTTACGATATTCGTCATATCGTTGAGTAGATAAGGGAAGGTTATAGTGTGTGCACGATAAATCCAGATCAAGCGAATAAGACAAAGAAATAACTACCCAATATATGTAAATGGCAGGTAAGATGTAACGTGCGCCCAATAACTGCTCAAAACGTGTCCTACTCGGCCGAAATAGAGGGAAGCATTTATATATTTTAAATTTTTTAATTTGACATTTTCTATTTATCTAATCTAAACTCTCTAGCATTCAAATATTCTCTCTCAAGCCCTAGTTTTCTATAAATCTGTAAACTTAGACAAACTTTATTCTTTTCTAGATTAAATCAATACCGCAGAAGATGTCGACCTAACAAGTTATCTCTGAAAATTAACTTTGCTTCGAAGAATTTGAAGGAGTTGATGCTCAATTTCAAGTCGTGCTGACCCTTGTTCAAAAGGCAAGATTTTATGAAGTGTTGAGCATAAACTCAAGAATCTTCAACAAAAACGTTGAAGAGTTTTATCTAAATGGCTTCTATGCATATGGGGTCATTTTCACAAGGGTGAAGGATGTCAAGCTCACCTATAAAATGATGAAGATGAACCACCTCCTTGGGTTCATAAATGAAGGAGTCACTACCTTTGAAATGGTAGGTGTGAAGTGTGTGCTAAAGCTCATGGGGTACAACAAGAACTTAGAGCTCAAGGGGATGAAGAAGAAGGAGTTCCACCAGAACTACAAGTTCATTGCTGACATTGTCAGATGCATTCTCTGCAAGGACTCAGCCCACGACTCTGTCAGTAAACTCCAGCTGAAGATTATGTCGGCTATTGTGATGGGGAAGAAAATCAATTTTGGAGCTAAATTGATGGACTAAATCTCTAAATAGTTCAATGATGCTGAGAAGGAGAAGGCAGAAAATAAGTCTCTTCCAAAGATGTTTTACGGAAGGCTCATTAGCATCCTCTTGAAGAAGAGGTTGAAAAATCGCCTTGAGGACCAGGAAGATATGTTCTGAATGTTAACAAGAAGATAACGAAGAAGCTCTTCGATAACTAGAAGAAGAACTAAGTTGAGATCTTGCAGTTAAGGCAGTCTGAGGGGAGTAAAAGGACCCTTAGTGAAGTCCAGAAGCCTGCTAAGACCAAAGCGAAAATTAAGATTGTCGAAATAGAGGAAGAAACCTTTAGGGGCTCAGCAGCTCCTGAAATTCCTAAGGCATTGGCTTCAACTGCTGAGAAGCCTCCTCAAAAAAAGATGAAAAAAAGGAATAAAAGAAATTCTAAAGAACTCTTAGGACGAATCAAATGTTCCTAAGACGAGGGACTTAAATAAAGAAAAATCTGAAGCAAAAGTGGATGATTTTGTCTCTCTCTCTCTCTTAGCTGGTCAAGCAAAAGGATTGGAAGGCAAAAAGATCAAGGAAGTCCAATGTTAAGCCTCTTCCCAAGTCCACTCGAGAATAGGCTAAAGAGTTTTGTGAAGAGATTGACAAGCATGATGCTGAGGCTACTGCCAAAAAAAGGTATATCCCTTGCAGAATAGGATAAAAAGTAAATAAAGAAAAGAAGATCTTCTAAGATGGCTAAATCCGACAAGATCATTTCAATTGAAGACTCTGGATCTGCCAAGCCGATCGTAGAGCCTCCCAGCTCTCCAATCGTAGAGTCGGAAGTAGCAACAGATGATGATGAGAAGACTGGGATGACTGATATGCCAGAGCCACAGAAAGAAAAAGAAGAAACAGTTGTAAAGGTATCTGAACCAGAGCCAAAGAAAAGAAAATTAATAAAGAAATCTAAGAAGACAATGAAGAATGTTGAGGAGAAGAAGAAGAAGAGAACCCCAGAACTAGTTAAGCCAGTTGAAGTTAATTCTGAGGGGAAGAGGCCAATTCCAAGCTCTTCTAATGATTCCTTAGAGCTTACAAGGATCATTGAATCAATCGTAGAGGACATCGGAAGAGAGCCAAGTCAACCTGGTTCTAAGCCCAACAATGCTATAACTCAGGGGAGAAATTTGAGGCTGAATTTGAAGATATCTCACTCCCTGAAGGAACAGAAACAGAATCAATCAATTTGGACTTCTTGGGCCCTGGCGCTAGTGCTGATCTTGAAGGCCTAGATAGAAGCACTATTGACTACTAAAGTAATAGTGACTTACTATTCTTTTTGTTTCCAATAATGCCTTGGTTGAAAGCTCTCATACTAAAGATCTAAGTTACATCACTTGGACACTCTCGTCATATCTTAATGTCTAAGTGTTGTCTCAGAATTTCACAAAGGTCATCAAGTTTGCTAGAAGAACTATCTCTGATGGCACAACTTCTTCTCATTCAGGTATATACAATAAATTTACATTCATTCCTAATTCTTTATTCTTTCAAACCCAACCCACTTCTCGCAATAAAGCAATCGTAGAGTCAAAAACTACGAGTGTTGAGCAATCGTCGAGCCAATACCCTAACTCCCCGATCGTAGAGTCCCAACACTCTACGATCGAAACACAAAATATTCCCTCTCCTATACACATATCTTCTCCACCTAACATCTCTCTTGTACATATACACTCACCCTCTCTATCTCCTCCACCCTCTCCGATTGCAGAGTTACTTACCTCTTCGATCATTGAGTCTCATAACTCTCCAAGTATAGATACCCAAACCCAAACTGACCTTCATGTAAATACTCAAACCACTGACTATACAGATATACCATCTACTTTTCACACTCAAATACAAATATACCTTTAATATCTTATACTTATACAGATGTACTCTCCTCCTCCAATACTTCAAGTTTAGAATTAGTTCTCTCTCACCTAAACCAGAAAAATAAGGAAGGAGTTGAAGCTCTAATGGAACAGATCCTAGAACGAGTTTCGGTAGTACCATCCAATATCCAGCTCAAAAGAATGTTAGACATCATTGTTGATGAGTGCAACAAGAGGATCCAGGACACTGCTACTGGAATTCAGAAAGGACTAGCCCATATAGCTGAGACAGCATCCAAAGTCCCTGGGAAGATATCCAAGGAATTTGGTAAGAAAATAAATGAGCTAATAAAGACTATCATTGAGAATCTCCAAAAGCGAGATGAGATCTACTTCAAGTAGATCGTCAATCATAAAGCAGCTATGCTCTCTCTCCAATCTACTAATGTTGAATCCATCAAGTTTCTCTCAGACAAGGTTTTCTCTTTGAGCTCCTTGTTGCTTGAATATAAAAGTTTGGTGATGCTGTTAATGGAACGCACTAATAATGCACTTATTTATTATCAAAGAGAACAAGTTGAAGCCAAATATCAAGAATCTAGAGATGATATTACCCTTTTTAGAAGCCAAATGCAAGAACTTGTCGATATTGTCAAGCAACTCTCTAAAGAAGTTCATGTTCTACGAAGTGACAGAGATGCTGACAAAAAGGGGGAAAGGAGATTATCTCAGCAAACATCAATTGTACCTCCTCATCCTCCCTCTAAAAATTCTTCTGCACCTTAAGCCATTCCTCTGGGCCGTGGACAATCCCGTGGACAGTTGACTTCCTCTTCAAGATCGTTGAGTGCAGTAACACTTACTGGCTCACTGATAATTTGCAGAATTAAGAACATACATACAATCACATGTATATAAAAGCGGAAGCATGACATAAATTATATTTAAAATTTTTTTACAATCCCAGTATCACCTTGATGCGATATTATTAATCGAGGAAGGATAAACGGGAGCTGTCGTTTACACTCCAAAATTAAAACCTTACGTTTACTCAACGATCACAAAATTTAGTATAGTAACAAGTAAGGGTCGAACCCACAGAGAGTGATATTGTTTATTTTTATCCTAATGTTTCTAACAATGAATAAAATAGGGGTTTTAAGTTTAAATAACTAATTAATAAAAATTAAAATTAAAATGATTGAATAACCAATGATTTAAAGCTTCAGTTCTTCAGTTCAATTTTACCTTTTCACAATATTTAAATAATCAAATATAACAATATATATCCTTCAATGAACCTAATAGCCCTAGGTAACAACAAGCCCTGTTACCCAAAATTCCTCTTAGATTATCACTTAATGAAACAAGCTCTTCACAAGATTCTAACCATTATACAACCTAGAACAAGCTCTCTAGATTTAATATAATAGCAGCATTAAGAACTAGAAAATTAGACTATTCCAAGCAATAATCACACAAGCTTGGATTATTTAACCTGTCTTCTAATAATCATAGCAATACATAAAAGTTTGACCACAATCAATATTACTAATCGCTACTTATGATTAGGAACAATATCAATTACACGTAATATTATCCCTTAATCTAGCAGATATTATCAATTAACCAATTTAATCCTGCAGAGACCAAATTAGTTAAGCCAAATAATATTTAACAATTAAAACAGATTATTAAGAATCAATTTCATATAAGAAGGAATAAATAATAATAACTTAATTAAACCATTAATTGTAAAGAAGGTTCAACATCCCTTAGAACTCAAATAGAAAACTTAGTCTGACATGCTTCAACCTTGCCTCCAATCTAGGATTTGCAATTGTGTGTAGAAGTAGTTTAAAACTTGACGAAAGACATTTATTTGTACTCCTAGAACAAAGCCCTAAAACTCTAGGAAATAACAATTCTAGTTGCAATAGAATTTCTCAAAGATTGCAAAAGATCTTAAAAATTTCCTACCTGCTCAACTTGGCACGTGCCCCACGCGCCTGAAAAAACACCTTAGCACTGCGGCTTAAGCTCCAGTGCCGCAGCCCTTGCTTTGGAGCGTCGCAGCTCTCAACATTCTGCAAGTTTTTCTTTTTTTCTCCTTACTCGCCCATTTTGATCCTTTTTCCTTCTTTTTAGCTCCAATTCCTCCTGAAATCAATACACACCTTAATAAGCTCATATACACATAAAACATGTAATAAAACTAAACATAAAGGAATCAAAATCATAGAATATTTTGCACTTATCAATAAAAGATATACCTTATGAAGATGAATCAACTCTTTGATTTGATCTTAAAGTCTCAATTCTTAGATCATTCGCGCTTCTTCGAATCTACGAATCAAACGTTAGCTACTCAGTATGTGTAGTGCTCTAAAGGTGATCCACCAAAAGATTATTGATTGAAGAAGTAAATTTAGATTTCTCCAAACCTTAGGTGGCTAGCCCTAATTCTCTCTCTCTCTCTCTCCTAACTCCTTAGGTTGCAGAGAATTTTTACGTAATATCTCTATATTCATAGTAACATTAGTTCTCAATCTATCATAAGGCATCTCCTTATATAGACTAATCATCTTCGTCAACTCTTTAGGACTTAGGGTTTTAATTCAATTCCTAAACTATTTAGGAACTAAATTATTTATAATAATAATAATAATAATAATACTTATTAATTTATAATTAGTATTTCTTCAAATACTTATTATAAATATTAAGGTGTTTAATTTATTTCACCCTGGTATAAATTAAATACAGTACTTAACTTATTATTATTAAGCTAATTACTTCTAAAATAATATTTCTCTTTTATGATGTGACCCTTTAGGTTCAATATTATACCGGTAGTAGAATAAATAAATTAGTACCATTCTAATATTATTTATAATGAATTAAACTCTTTTAATACAAATATAAATAAATATATTTATTCTACATCATGAGTAACACCTCTCAGCATATTATGATTATCCGGATAATATGAAATCAAAGTTTAATCACAAAGAACTTATTCAATAAATAGTTACCGTACAATTCAATCCTTTTACCATACAATGTCCCGATCAAATATAAAATATGAAATTTCTGTCAAGTTTTATTTAATTGATCATATGCATTTTGATTTCAAAACTGCATAACTTTAGTTAATATAAATTAGAAACTACTTTCTAATTTCCTTTCACCCTGGCTAGGGATTTTTGAGTTGTCATTTATCGAATCGCATAGGACATTCTCTCCATTTACTGGAAGTGGTAGATCATTTGTTGATCATTCACCTATCTCTATGTACACTTTATTATACCCGAACATACTCTTTTATATACCATAAGAGTATTAAAGAATATGACAAAGTATAACTCAGAATACACAAGGTACTATGATGATCTCAAGTCCAAAGATCACTTGTATTACTATCACTATAGGAACTCCTATTAACATGCAAGTAAAACTCCATTAGGTGTTCCTTTAAGCGAGTCATGTTTTAGTGAACTTTTTTTCCAATAAGCACCTTCATACTTGCTTTAGTGTCTCTACACAAATGATTATAAGATCAATCATCCTCTTCAAAAGAGTAAGCATAGTATGTACTGATCTATCCGGATTCAGTAACCCTACATTATTGATCCAATGATTATGAACGTTTTAGTTTTGAGCTATCTAGAATTTAGATCTTATTAGCATGAACTCTTCATGATTCTAAAAGCATTGCTCCAAAAACTTTAGGTTTATCCCAGTTAATTCTACTAATTAAACATGGATAAATAAATGCCTTTAAATAAATAAATAAATTCTTTTATTAATAAATGAATAAGATTACAAAGTAAATATTTATCACATCTGATGTAACTGACTTGAGGGCATACTACTTTCATTCACGACTCTCATCTAGTGACCCAGCTTTCATGAATAGAAATCTTCAAGGGGTTCACATTAAAGGGGAAGAATGATTTAATATGCCTGATCTCGATCCCAAAGACTCGATAGAAGAATTTCAGTGAAGAGAAGCTGGAGGGAGAGAAAACTATATGAGAATGCGAGAAGCTGAACGACGAGATCCGCCAAGGAGTAATAGGGAGAGAAGGTAAATAAATAGATAAATATTTATGTTGTAAAAAAAATTCATACTCTGTAAAATTCTTTTATTTATCAATAAATTCATTCATTCTTTCTAGAAATATAGTTGCTCATTGTATATAAGTCATATTTAAATTCAAAGTATTATATTATCTGTTTTTTAAAATTGATGATTGCTTGAAACTACTGATTTTGTTATCATCAAATAGGGGGAGATTGTTAGGACAAATACATATTTAATTTGATGATAAGATAATGTATATTAGTAACCAGTAACTTTTATGAAGTCTTTATAATGAAATTGATGTAAAATAACTTAGATTAAAAGATCAAACTTGTTGGGTTGATTTATTTCGATGAGTAAAATGAATGTATAGACTATATGAAATTAAACGATCGTAAAGCTTACTGAATGATCGTAGAGCATACTGGTCAAGTTCGCAGAGTCTACTCTAAGATCGTAAAACATATTGAAGATCGCAGAGTCTGCCAAAGATCGTAGAGCTATCTACTCTAAGATCGTAAAGCAAGTTGAAGACCGTAGAGTCTGAAAGAGATCGTAGAGCACATTGAAGATCGTAGAGCTTATGGAACGTAGAGCTTGCCAATCGTCGAGTCATCTAGCCAGATACTCTACGACCACTATGAAACTCTACGATTAGGAAAATCGTAGAGTATATCAGCTCTGACAATGAACTGACATTGTTAAGACTCGTAGAGTGAAGATCCCAAGATAGTTGTTGAACATCTTAAGATTAAAAAAAGATCAGATCGAATTGTGTTTAACAGCTAGTTCGATGAAGTGACAGCGACCCACGTGCATATCACTATAGCAATCTAATGTGACATATCACAACCGAAAGCAAGCTGACACATACTCTTTAAAAGTCAACAAACAGAGATCTTCTAGGATCAGAGCATTAAATGAGCAACGATAACTTTCCAACGGGATAATCTCGAGGACGTCTATAAGAGGCACACAGATTCAATCAAACAATAATAATCACGAATTATACAAGTTAAATTGATGTCGAACTCTCAAGAACTCTACTCTACGAATTTAGAACTATTTGTTTTGTTGCCAAGTCTTTCATTGCTGGACTTAAAGCTACTTAGCAACACCTCTAACTTAATCTCTCTCTTAGTGATTGGTCAGGTCTTAGTGACCTTTGTAATCAAGTCTTAGTGACTTGTTCCAAGTCTTTGTGACTTGAAGGAATCTTAGTGATTCAGTTGTTGTAATTGTTCTTAGTGCAGATCTTAGTGATCACTCATCCTTAGTGAATTATTCCTACTCGAAGAGTAGAAGAGTGGACTATGAGATCTTTATTCTCCGAACCACTTAAAATTCTCCGTGTCTTCTTTACTTTTTGCACTTACATTTCTGCAAAGTCTTTTATATTTAGTTGTGACATAATTCCATCTGTATGCTAAATTTAGAACTGTGACTTTCTTAAATCTTTGAAAGGAATTTTCAAATTATTATTTCGCTATGCATAATTAAATTAATCTGCTTAATTTATAAGTTAGTAATAATACTTTAAAAGAAAAGTTTTTAAAGGTCTATTCAACTCCCCCCTCCCCTCCCTTCTAGATCTCTTAGCACCTTTAGAAAACAACATATTATATAGGAGCATACAAAGTGTTTTACTTCTAGTTAAATTTTAGATCTATACCAAAGACCAAAGGCGAAGACCAAAAAATTAACTTTTGTCTTATTATATATTTATATAAATATAGATATAGAAGATGAAATGATTATAATAAAATAACTTAAATACTAATTCTTTCAAACAAAATAACAGATAGTTAGAAAAAGGATCAATCGTAGAAACAACGCTAATGAACACCATATAAACTTCTGAAATACGGTCATATCTCCAAAATAATAATAGAATAAACAGATTTGGACCATTATTCACCACGGGCAATGAAAAAATAAGCCGACATGATAATGCCACATCCAAATTTGAACAATCTATTTTCAACAATTCATGTACCGGAAAAAAGTCCCACGAACAAAAAAAAAAATCTCCCAATTACAAGTAACCCATAATTATTATTACACTAATTACGGTTAAGGGTACCCAATTATCAGTTTTAATTTTTAATCTTCAACAATACCCCTTTGTTTTAGAATAAAAATACTCAAATACATTTGCAAAACGAATACTTTTAATAAATCATATCAATTTTAAATTTCAAAATATTTTCAATTGACTTTCAAAAATCAGTATTAATCTTATATTTTAGACATAGGGAGTACTATTTTTTATATGAACTTGATCGAAATAAACCCAAAAACTCGCGAACTTATTTGGATAGAATTCGAGCATAATTATTATAGGCTCAAATGGATCAAACTCAATCTCAAGATCGATAATTTTAAATTAAATCGAATTCTGACGACCTTAAACCCGACTCATAGATCTTGACTAACAAGCCTATAAACAGGGCCAAGTGTGTTGAATTAATATGAGAGTGGAGAATGGACCTCAATATCCATGGACCATACTCACTTGTAAGAGGAAAAATTATTGTAAAAAGAGAAAGAAAAGCAACATCTACGAAAGGCCTCGTATGGGCTGACGTAAGGTTTCCTTCTGGGCTTAAATATAATTTAGGCTTAGTTATTTACACTAAATAGGGATTATTATTTGTATGTATAATGTCTTATTGGGCTGTGCACATCTCAAATCTTTATTCTTATCTAAAGAGCCTACAAACAAAATGAAGGTGTCTGGTCTTTTGGACACTTTTTTTCCCGAGAAGAAATTACCACAAAATATAAGACTTTTTAACTCTTCTTTTTTCCTTTTCTGTTGGAGTGTGATAAGCATGAAAAAATTACTGCAATATAAGGCTTGTTCGTTTTAGTACATTGGTGTGTTCGAAAAGTGCGTTTGTACGGTTTATAAAGCTCAAAAGTACTATATTATATTTACTGCAAAGAGTTTAGATTTTAAAAATCGCGTTTATGAAAATGTGTTTATAATAAATTATATTTAGACGAACACGATTTTTAAAAGCGTTCAGACTCCAAAAACTTCAAAATCTCTAAACTAAATATGAACATGGTTACCTTACAATTAGCCGACCTAGTGGTCGGTTGATAGTATAGATAGGCTAATGCTAAATTCATAATGGGCAGCACTATGAAATTTTCTACCTATATTTGTAATGATATTTTCTTCTTTGTTCACTCCTTTTTAATTTTTATGTTTATGAAGAAATCTAACCTTTTTTTTTGTGAATGTATTGGTTTTTTTGGCCAAGTAAAAGATTATATTTATAACTCTAGAAATGATATGATTATATCTGGCCAAACACTCTTGGCCATATACATCTCATCTCATAGCACCAAATTTTTTCTTTTCAAATACAAAACCAAATCAATTAATCAGGCAAAACATCTCTTACAACCGACACAGTCCTCTGTTTTTGGAGCAGAAACAATTTGTTTAGTTTTACATCCGTCCCAAGGTTTCAAACTACCTTACACAATGAAGCAACAAAGAAGAAAATTGACAACAGCCTAATACGCCATGCAAAACCCAGCAGTCACTGGACCCAAAAACCAACAAAAAGGCCAACAAATAAAGCATGATACCATGAATATGACTTTTATATCAACACCATAAAAACTCCACAGCTCATCTTCCACCATTGAAAAGAAATCAAACCACAAACCCAGCCCAAATGTCAAACTTCTCTCTCCCTATATGCTAACACCAAAAAACTCAGTTCTAGACTCCATTTCAGGATTGATACATATATGTGATGAAGGGGTATTCAACTGATAAAAAACGATACGAACCAAACCGAATCGGTACCGAAAGAAGGTAAAATTATGTACCGATACCGGTACCGGTTGAACCGGTTCGGTACCGATTTTTACCGGTTATACCGAATATTATTATTATTTTAATTATTTTTTTTATTTATTATTCATAATTTTAAAAAAAAAAATAATAGGAAACCGGTATATACCGAACTCCAAATTTCCGAACCGGTACCGAAACCGGTTGTACTGATATACCGAATCGGTACCGAACCGGTCGTTTTTGTACCGAATCGACCGGTTCGGACCGGTCCGGAATACCGGAAAAACCGGTTGGACGGAAAAGTTTGAACATATTTTTCCTCCATTATCTTCCTCCGCATAGAATTCTTCTCCTTATAGTATCTCCACCACCACTTTCCCAATAGGCATGTATTTTTATATCTAATGAAACCCAACCCAAACCCAAACCCAAACCCAGACCCTCCCATTTTTTTTTTTCCTGCACACTCTCTTCCACTCCACTTTGCATAATTTTCTTTTAACTTCACCCCCTCCCCATAGGAATTGCCTTCTGTACTTCTCTCTATATGGCCTTCACCACTCCTTTTGGCGCTCTTCCACTCCACTTTGCATAATCTTCGATATTTGGATTAGCACCTAAAGGAATTAATGCCAATATATATATATATATATATATATATATATATATTCAACTGGTAATTTACCCCAACTGCATCCAATCACTTTTGATAAATATTCCACTCTGTCATCATCAATCCCAACTCCGTATAATTTAATTTACTACTTTTGGTGAAATTAACTTTCAAACCAGAAACCTCCTGAAAATTCCATAAGATAAAATTACACTTTTCTCAGAATCTAAAATGCATATAATTTTTGTTTTGACTTTTAAGTACGAGATTATGTTCAATTTAACATCTAAATTTATTCAAACGTGCCGCGTCGAGTTTAATTTATTCACAACAATTCGGTTTGTTTACAATTCTACTTAAGATTAATCTTTGTTGCATGCATCGAGTAGCTGATGCATTGCACACCTATATTTTTGTCTAACTAAAATTTAAGAACAAGAATAAATTTCTCATATTAAGATAGTTTAAATTTAACTGAGGCATCAATTGTAGGGTCTCTTACCAATCAAAATTGTGAACAATGGTGCTTAAATTGTACTCGCACCAAATTACTTTTCAGGTAGTATCTCATTCTTGATTTGCTAACACAAAGTATAGGCATAGAATGCACTTGGGCAATGTTGAAATTGTAATAGCATCACATTCTTGAACATACTCTAGAAAGAAAAAAAAAAGGTACTTAAATAAAATAATTAGAACAACTCAAAATAATTAAAGCATTACAAAGTAAATGGAGCATATGAATTAGTTGCCAATGGCATCTTTCCCCACTTGTTTAGAGGGCTTATGAAAGTTTTTCTTCGAGAGACGAGAAATAATATTGTTCGCTTATGAATAATTTAGTGGGGATCAGGATTTATATGACAATTTCATGAGCCTTTATGTTACTTTTTGGAATGAAGGAATGGTATTGATTAAGGGAGAGGGTAATGATTCTTTCCATTTCAGTTAGAATGAGTCATTTTATATCATCTTTAAGAAATAAAATTTACAAATTTGGCAGGAATAGAATGATGCATTTCATTCCAATAGACAATCAAACATAATTTTTTTCATTTCATAAAAATGATTCATTTATTTCCTACCTTCATTTATGCAATCCAAACGTTGCATATAATACACAAAGCGGAGCGAAGAGGTCTAGAATTTGAAATTCATATATAATACTCAGAAAAATAGAAAATTTGATATATTTATGAATTTGTGCATATTTTAAATTGACTACAAAAATTAAAATGCATGACTCTTATACTTGGAACATAGAGACACGTTTTTATTTTTTTTCCAAAAATATTACATATACTTTATTTATTTATTTTCATGTATCTTGGAGTGTAAGGTAAAATCATCGAAATTTATTATAAAAAAATCAAAATTTTGGGGGTAGCAAATTAATCGAAATTTATATATATAAATAAATAAATAAATAATATGAGGGTAGCTCGCCCCGGGCCCTATACTAGCTCCGTCCTGATTATATTAACAATTTCACTAAGAGACTGGTCTGATGTTTAGTATCTTTTATCTTTTGAAGTTATTAAAATTGGATTTTTTTTTTTTTTTTAGTAGTTGGAATGCGAGAAAATTCATCTTTTTATAGATCACCAGGAAAAGGAGGCTATATTCTTGGTTTAGGAGTAATTTGCTGGTAGTGGTACAATTACCATTTAATAATTGAAAGTTCTGCAGTTCTATAATTATAGTGGAAATACGTATAATTCATAGCAAAATTATTCGAAAAAATTTAATTTAAAATAAGTCACTATATAGTAAAGAAAAAGTACGACTACTCAGCCTTTAGTTATCCTAAAATCAACCTTGTGTTAATGGTTTAGAGTCATACTCCTTTATTCTCAAAATGATGTTTGAAAGTTCAATAATTTTGATTCACTAATGCTACGTTTGGATTGAAGTAATGGAATGAAGAGTAGAATGATTCATTCCATTCTAGTTGGAATGAGTTATTCCATATGCTCTCCCTCCCTCAAGGAATCAAACACAATTTTTTTCATTCCAATTGTAACCAAACACAATTTTTTTTCATTCCATAGGAATGAGTCATTCCATTCTCCCTCTTATTCCACCAATCCAAACGTAGCATTAATGATTTTAGAACCTTGACAAATTATAATGTGTTATAAAAATTAATTTATCCCTAAACGTATACTTATGTGGAGTTCACAAGTTAATTTTTAGAAAGAAAATATTTATTCGTGTACTTAGATTGGAGTCCAATATGGACAAATCTGAAAGTTAACTTATATTTTTTTTTATTAATTCGAGTTTTCTTTAATTGTGTTAAGAAAAATAAAGTATTGATGGAGTGAGTATTTGGTTGAATATAATGTCAAATATTTATAAATCTAGAGAACGTATGAAACAACTGTATTGTAAATCACTCAAGTTCATACTTACTACTCCCTTCGTCCCAAATTAATTGCTCAGTTTTGACTTTTTAGAGTTAAATTGATCATTTTTAAAACTAATCTTTTTACTATTTTTGCTAAAATATAGGTGAAGAGATTATAACCAAAAGAAAGTATATATAATTTATTACTAACTCCAATTTTTATAATTTTAGAAATATATTTATATATGTTTAATTATTAATTCTAAAAATAGTCAATTTAACTTAAAAAAGTCAAAACTGAGCAATTAATTTAGAACGGAAGAAATATTTGTTACTCCAGGATTTATCTCGGAGTTTACATAGGGATGACTTTCGTCTCGAATAGCTTGAAGGGCTAACTTGACGCGCTTGCTCAAGGCCGAAGTCTCTCTAACAGACACTGGTTCAATGGTTTCAAAAGTTAATGTTAACTTATCAGAAAGTAGTTAGTGAGACTAGTAACCTCATCTCAAATAAAAGGGGTACTTTATATGTGAAGTGTGGTCCAAACTTTTGAGAGGTTAACACGTCATCCCTTAGGGCACATCCCAAATACGGGAGAAGTATTGACTAGCCTTATAACTACCAAAATTAATTTAAGAGAAAAGGTTAATCTCTCTAGATCTATCTTCACTACTAAAACATTTAAACCTTCGTTATCACTGCAAGAAAAAATCTTATTTTCGACGGTGATAGAAGTCATGTTGACTTGAATATTTTTGAGATCCTATAGATAATTTTACATCGGAGTTATCATCCGATAATAGAAGTCATCAAGGATATATATTTCAGTAATTTTCACCTTACATATCGAATCTTCTCATTCAACCTGCGATTAGAACTCCTGAAAATACACATCGTCAACATTATATAAAGTCTCTAAACGTCATACAAATAAATCACTCAATTTATAAATCTAATAGGCACATTATTCATTACTAATTAATTTTAAAATAATTTTATATACACTAACAGCTATGCACTAATTCAGCACTAACAGAGAGAAAACAACACGTATGTTGTACTTTCTAAATTGGATTTATATATTGTTTTTTTTTTGTTAATTTGCGATTAATATACGTGTTTATTAGTGCATATAAAAATATTCTTTTTGAGTTGGATGCTAGTAGATGGGACCAAAGTTTAAAGGCAATTCGTGAAAATAGCCTCATGTGGGATAGACTATGATTTTTAAAAGCAGAGGATATATATAGCAACATGTGGGATCACTACTATGGCTAGATTTGAAAGGAATAAACCATACATTGCAATGGTTCTTTCACAGGCAGCAATAGCCGAAGGAATGAACCCTAATGTGTTTAATGTATACCGGCAAGCATTTGCGACAATTGCATTAGCTCCATTTGCTTATTTCCTCGAAAGGTTAATTACTTAAAACTCTCTCATTTATATTATGTATTTTACCCTTTTCATTGTATGGAGAATTAAGAAGTCAGAGAAAAGTTGGAAAGGAATTGAAGAGAAAATGAATGAAAACAAAGGGGAGAGAATTTTATTTAAAATTTTCATTGTTTGGATGAAGTGAGAAATTGAAGATGATAGTTGCTTTAATTATGAGGAATTCTTTTGATTGTTCTTTCATTTTCTTGACCTCTATTTCCTTGTTCAGTAAGGAGGCTGCTCCCTTGTCATGCAGCAAACTCGTGATTATCTTTTTGGCTTCTTTGTTCGGGTATTATATATATATATATATATATATATATATATATATATAATATGTGTTTGCGCGCGATAAAACAGAGTATACGTTACTTCATTAAGAGCGTAAGTTATGTATATGCAACTTATATGTATACAGAGTATACCCCATTTGAGACCTGCTCACACCATGTTACCTCTATGCAGTCCTTTTCATGACAGATCCTCATTTACGTGTCCTGACCCCCAAACATAAGCTCGCAAAGAAAGTATTAATAATACAAATCTCTAACTTCTTCGATCCATAACTAGTTATTTAAGAGAAGAGACTAAAGCATATGTCTATTCACACCAAAATACGTTTGCAATCAATTTGAGACTATCTCTTACAATCAGAGGCGGAACCAGGGGGGTCGAGGAGGGGCATATGACCCTGGTATTCCGGCGACTCCCCCAAGTGTACCTTGCAGATTTGACGCCGCCCCTGATGCTGCCCGCTGCCGCCGCCGACCCTCACTCCTTCTTCTTTGCACTGCATTACAGTTAGGTGTTTTTTTTAAACTTACATGAAACGACGTCGTTTCATTTAGTAAGTTTATTAAAAAACCTTTTTCTTTTCTTTAAATCGCATCAACAGCAACAACAACAACCCTTTTATTTTTCCTTCCACTGACGACCGACCGCCTCTCAACTCTCGTCTCTCAAATCTCAGGACCTGGAAGTCGGAAGATGAAGTCGCCTCAAGTAAGCATTAAGCAATATCCTTGTTCTTATTTTACTTAATCTGTTCAGTTCATCAATTGTCTAGTAATTAATAAATTATTACATAAAAGGAATAAATTTCTATTAAAACAATAATCAATGAATCATCATCTTATTATAATATTATTGTTATCAATTCATGCGGTTTGGTTTCCTACTTTCCTTGATTTGGCCGCTCTAAAGCTGTAAAGCAACTCTACAAAATTAATGTATCTATATTGTTAAATGAATTATTGTAAAATTAATTTATTATTGATTTTTTCTCAGCTGTTGACCTTCACTTTGAGGCACCACTCAAAATTGTGGAATATCCCGAGTTTATTGAGTTTGCTACTTTGAGGTGAGAGTGTGAAATTTCAAATATGATATTATACGAATTGTTCTTGATACTAAACCTGTATGGTAATTTAGAAATTGGCAAAAGATAAAGTGTTCTAGTGCACATTAAAAAGTACTTGATGTTTAGTTGATGTAATTGAAATTATTGAATTAGGTTAGTTGATGAAATTATGATGAAATGTTTGAATAATTGAATTAATGAATGATGAAATTATGCCGAAAGAAACAGTTCAAGCGTCAATAAATATTTTTTTTTACCGAAAAATTTTGACCCCCTGTAATATGGTCCTGGTTCCGCCACTGCTTACAATTTATTTCGGAGAGTTCGCATCAACAAGCCAATATGTTGATGAAAAAATCAACAAATCCAAGCATTTGACCGCTTTTAAATAACTTATGTATATATACTTATTTATTAACTTATGGTTCATAACCTCCTTATAATCTTATTTACTTGACTCACAAGTAGATTATTTATTTAAGTTTAATGAATTTTCATTTACCAAATTTCAGAATGACTCTTATCTTTAAATCTGTTCTGTGTTGCAATCCATTATACCACTGCAACACTTGCTGCTGCAATAAGTACTACTATGTCAACCATTACATTTTTGTTGGCTCTTCTTCTATAAGGTATTATGTGACAAAAAAAAATGTACAAAATTTATTTGCATTAATTTTATATTTTACTAATCGATAGACTAATTAAGGGGTTGTTTACTTTTGAATGGATCTGAATAAGTCTGAATCTAACCGAATAAGTCATTCAGACCGTTTGTTTAATAATTTTTAAACTCTGAATACGTCTGAATGTGTCTGAACGATTCATCCAAAAATTTATAAGTAAATAAGTAAGAAGTAGTGTTGAATGATATTTTTACTTATATACTCTCGTAAACAATTAAAATTTACATTCAATATCCATCTTGTTTACTATTGTAAACAAATTTTGTTGTGTACAAATTGTTTTTGATTTTTGTTTAACAAATTGAATAATTAATTTAATGAATGTTGTTATAGTGTTTTGTTTTGATTTTATGTACTATAGAATGTTATTAATATTTTTTAGTGTTTTATTCTTAAATTTATATTTTTAATAATATAATTCATCAAAGATTGTTCAAAAGTTTATATTTAATTTTTCTTAGATAACATTGTTTATTTATAATTACATAATAAACTTGTTCATAACAGTTCAGAAGGTTAAAATAGGATAATACACATATTCAGATGTTTTAGACAGACAACTATCAAACACATCATTTTATTATGTATTCAGATCTTCTACTTTATTCAATCATTTAAATTTTTTTATACAGTTAAAATTTTTCATTCAATTTTATCAAACAGCCCGTTAATTTTCCTATTGTGGGAAAATATTAATTAATCAGGTTAGAAAAGATTTCCATAAAGCAATGTCATGGAATAGCCAAGGTGGTGGGCTCTATACTCTGTCTCTCTGGAGCTTTTGTGCCATGGCTACTGTGTATGCATTTCATCTCCGGTCATTTTCCTAGGCTTCATGCATCTATCTGTTCTATTCCTTGCTCAGTTATGTCTAGTTGAATTTCATTAAAATCCATCCTTTCCAAAATATTATTAGGTTAATATTAAAAGTCAATTTTAAATATTTTCAAAATCAAAATCGATATCTGAATCGATATTTTAAATATGGATATATTATATTTTGGACAGAGAGTATTAGAATTAGAATAAAAGACTTGATGCTTTTATGAAAAATGTGATTTTGTTGCTCTTAACATATGCAAGCTTTATTGATTATGCATGGCAGGGCGTAATTGTCTCCGCGTTTAATCTCTGTTCACGCCATGATATCTTTACATTTTGTGGCAGTGTTTGTGGAGCTATTTTGTTGGTAGG
Organism: Aralia elata; assembly: GCA_034770075.1. Classification (NCBI taxonomy): domain Eukaryota; kingdom Viridiplantae; phylum Streptophyta; class Magnoliopsida; order Apiales; family Araliaceae; genus Aralia; species Aralia elata. The sequence continues at coordinate 27,772,493 of CM068378.1, read as the reverse complement.
AGGCCTATACAGTGTCTTGTGGGGGAAGAGCAAACAGCTACTAGATCAGACAAAAACAAATGTACATAAATCAGAAATAAAAGAGGAAACAAAACTGAATTTATAGTCTACATTTTTTATGGATTCTTTTCTTTCCTGAATTTTCAGCATTCTGTGTCTATAATGTGGGCTGATATGTTTATTTATATTTATATTTATATATATATATATATACACACACACACACATATATGTTTTTCTACATTTCTAGGATATATGTACTCCCAATAATTGTTTTACTATATTTAAGTCAAGCACTTTAAAGAATCATATATAAGTTATAGTTTACAACAATTATATCATAATTCACGAAATATTTATGTTAATTAACTCACAAAAGTTGTAGATAAATAATAGTTAAGAAATCGGTTCCTCTCATAAATCTACTAGTCTTTGCTGGTCCTATGTGGATTGTAGAGTTTTAGGACCAGACATGATTTCATGCCATAATTGGTTATGCCCGTATAGTTTTAACGAGTACTATGTCATGTTTCATACCATTTCTTTAATGCCTTGTGAATTTTATCGGCAGTTGATAATGTCAAAGTAATAATTATGCTGTCAGAATAATAAGTGTGGTTAAAAGTTTAAAATGCAACTGAAACAAGTATAAAAGTGTCGTTAAATATATATTTACTCTGACAATATAAATATTACTTTGGCATTATCAACAGTCATTTTGTTTGATAATCAAATGCATCAAGACTTGCCATACAAATAAGTAATTCTGTGCTACTCTTTCATGCCTTCTATTTAATGGTTGAGTAGGAAAAAGTTAATTTTTCCAAGGGAAGTTTGGACCTTGGAGAGCAAGGACATCAGATAAGCTTGTGAAGAAAGCATTTTGTTTTCTGGGCTTTGCATTAGATATAAAATCAATGCTATGTTAATATTTTTTATTTCTCTCGTCTTCAACTAATCCATAATTTCAACTCTCCTCTTGTTTGGATCCATTAGGTTTTTTTAATCTATTTTTATGCAGGTAATTTCTCCCTCCCAAAATATAGGATCAATTTTAACTTTTAAAGTCAATTAGAGATATTTTCAAGCATAATTTAGCTTTAGATAATATAATTATGAAAATCGTAAATTATCTAAAAAATACTGCTAATTACAAGATTTATTATGTTTACAAGTTGAAAAATTATATCAATTTTAAATTTAAAAATATTTTAATTGGACTTTAAAAAATTAAAATTGATCTTACATTTTTGGAATGAAGAGATGGAGTAAGATATTATCTCTCTAGCTACCAATTTGCAAACTTGTATTGTTAAGAAAGTTTCAAGTACCCAAGTTGGGCCTCAACACGATTGGGTAATTTCATTAAACCCAGATCACAACCAACAGAAATGAAATTTATCACCTTACTCCCCATATAACAAAGAGAAGGAGTTTTAAGAGAATTTATAAAGAAAAAGCCCAACAACCTATACCCATCCACATTTTTGTTTTAATTTTCTTACATTGTCATATCTTAGATGAAATCACAGCAATTGAATATATTTTATTAGTTCAATGGCTCTAACAGCAACAACCTAAGTATAGCGGACTGGGTGTGCATTTTAAAAAAGTCTCATTTTCAAAATTTTATAAATATTGAAAGGAATTTTTTATTTATATTAATCTTTAAAAATAATAAATTATTAATTTAGGAGAACTCGGATAATAAGAAAATTATGATGAAAAATTTAAACAGATTGTGTCATTTTATATTATTATAAATTTTAAAACTAATTGAAACAAAAAAGAAAAAACAAATAACTATAGAACAAAGTATAAGGAAGGAAGAGGACAGAGAGAAGTATTATCATGGAAACCAAGATGGATGTCACTAAGGAGCATGTTCTAATGGCACCAAGGAGCAAAAGAACATGCTACTAGTTAAATTAGTTGGTAACTAAAGGAAATATAATGTAGTCATCTCATGTGAATATATGAGAAGTGATTCGTAACATTTGTGATTCGTAACAAATGTTGATAAATACTATTTTGGTAAATTTATATTTAACTGTCAATAAATGAAACAGACTATATTTAAAAAAAAAGAAAAAAAAATGATATTCGCTATTAATAGGAATGGAAAGTTATATATTTGAGTTGGGTTATCCGTTTTTTCTATGAACGATTAGAGAGTTTGTCCAAATAATCATAAAATAGGTTTGCTATGGATCACTCATGTACATACAAATGGACAATATTACCATTAATGTTGATTGTAGTCAACATATACGAAATAATCAGACATATTAGTTTTAACTTTTAAGTCTAACATTCATTCAATGTTGACTATATATATATATATATATAGGGTCCGTCTCTCCAGCGAACCGCTGGGAGCGAACCAAAGATGAACCGGCTATAGCGACGGTTTTATCCATCGCTATAGTATAGAAAATCGACGGACCGGATATAGCGACGGACAAAACCGTCGCTATAACATTGACCGTCGATTTTTTATGCTATAGCGACGGACAGAACCGTCAGTATAGCTGGTTCGTTTTTGGTTCGCTTTTTCCGGTTCATTGGAGAAAATTTTTCTATATGCATATGTGTGTGTGTGTGTGTATATATATATATATATATATATATATATATATATATTGGGAAAGATGAGATATCATTCCATTTATTGTTTGATGTAAACTATGAAAAAGGGTGTCAAGTTTAGGTATCGGTAACCACATGGGGGACACTAGGGGATTATGATGACCAAAGATTTCATTGCTTCAAATTCTATGTATTTGGCTATTTGCAATAGAACATGATCATTAATTTCAAGTGCCTCCTGATTTCAATACAAAAACAGTGTGCCTTTTGATTGCATTCAAAGGGCCTTCATTCATTTGTGTGGATGGGTATAACCCAAATAGTCAAATATACCAAAGTAAGATAGCAAGTCATTTCATTGATGAAATACATTCAATAAGATATTATTTATTGAACAATAGTGGCCTGCCTCGTGACTCATGAGAGATGTTACATATGCTTCAAATATTTAACAAGTGTGACAAAATTGTGATAAGTTAATTAATGATTTAACAAGGGAAATTAGAAAAATGGGACCCACTTGATAAATAAGAGGATAATGCATTTGATATTTTTTTTATAAAAAATAAAAATAAAAATTGGTGCAGAAAAGTATTTTTTTTACTTTTGGAATTTGAGAAAAGGAGTAGAGAAAAGAATAAAACTATATTTTTGCTCAAAATAGAGGGTTCAAGTCTTGGAGTTTGTATTGGGAATGGGACATGGTGATTTTTTGCTCTTATGCTTGCCTAGTAAGGCTCATCCACTCATGTTCCAGAGGGGCCATGAGCATAGCTAAGAGCCCAACAGACTACAGTTGAATGATGTCTGAACTTATTTTTCTTATGAAAAATGATTATTTATAAACTACTTTTATACTGCTATTAACGTGAAACTAATAGTAATAAAATAAAATAATAATGTATCAATTTTTTTTATTATCTCTAGTCTTATATACGTATATACATTGGTAAAAAAATTGCCACCATATATATGAATACTATTTTTTTATTTGTACTTATTTTTTATACAACAAAAAAAATTAAAAATAAATTCACATTCGCTTATTATTTGTATACGTTTATGTGTGAAAAAAGAACTCGAGAATCCTTTTGTGTGACATGAAATAATAAATAAATAATGCAGTTATTTTATTGGATTTTTTCAATTGTTTTTTTGATATTGTAACGATTTTGTAATTTGTGTTGGTGTCTACACAACCTAACCCGAGTTGGCATACATAACACTACTCTATTTAAAACTCATCAAGTCAACTCACTAATTTATTGCACTAACTAGTGTAAAACACTTATAAAATATGAGGTGATAAAGACTAGCTGTATAAAACATCAGATAGAATGTGTATGGTAGAAGAATTATTAACACTTTAATCAAAGTTTAAGCTACTTCTAATCTACCATGTCCAGATCACAAACAAGTAGGAAGTTTATAGTATGTTTGGTTTTCTTGTAGTTCTGATCAAGTTTGTTTGATCATTCCCATGGTTGTAAGTGTACTAAAAATTTTATATAAAATAATCTTTTTTTGCTGATAAAAGAAAAAAGAAAAAAAAAGAGTAGGAAGGTTGGAATAAGAATCGATTTGTGTTAAACAATTTTCTTTTAAGGCCTTAATGTGGGGATGCAAGTACAAATATAATTAATTCTTATAATCAATAACTATATATAATAATCCAAGAGACGATTTGGTCATCAAAACTTATTTTGTGGGTTCAAAATTTTCACATCAAGACTATACTGATCGAGAATTAAGCATCAAATTAGACTAGCCAAAATTTACTTTACTACTTATTCGCGCATAATACTACTATTTCAATCAAAACCTCTCTCTCTCTCTCTCTATATATATATATATATATATATATATATATATACACACTTAGGCTCTAAAACGGACTGTTCGTAAACGAACAGTCCTAGCTGGCTCACTCTCTCACCTCAAATGGAATAAGTGGTCTCAATATTATACCATCCGACTCTCTCACTTCAAGCATCCAAACACAACTTATTAAATGCATTAATAAAACAATCCACTAATACTCCTTTTCCCACCCTTTTCGGCCGAAACAAAATGGAAGAGGAGAGCATGTGATGAGACAAAAGAAGATGACGAGGTTGGAAAGAAAAAGTAATAATAATAATGAATTGATATTCTTAAATCTAACACAACTTTAGTAGTAATTGCAATAGTCAAAAAATTAAAAACATCAATATAAAAATTGAGAATTTCAATTACAGTGGCCAAGAAAACATAATCCCAGTAAATTAACCACCTAGCTTGGTTAACTAAACACAACTACAATAGACATTACAGTAGCAAAAAAAAAAAAAATTAGTCGTCAATCACGTAGATGAGTAATTTCCGTCATCGTCTTCACTTGCATTTGAATTGGAATCTTCATTGCATACGGAAGACCTACAAAAAATTTTAAAAAATTACATTAAATAAAAAATATATTCATAATTTTGCCAAAATCAAATTAAAATGATAAAACAGAAATAAAAAGATTTTTTACCTGAGTTGAAGCATTGGACAGTTTCTTTTATCATGTGCTTGCCCAATTTTTCCACATCCACGACACATTCTAAGTTTCTGTTTTTTTGGCCTCCCTAATGCTTTTTCCTTTCCCCCTTTGAGCCTTTTTCCGCACCCCTTTGCCCGCACTTGACTCGGTTCTTGAAGCATATGTTCATTAGTTGAACTCAATTTCACTGAACTAAGTATATCAAAACCAATTTTTTCACCGGAAACTCCTACACTTTTATCATCATTATTCAATATATTTATTTTCTCAAGTGCATTACTCAAAGCATCCCTATATATCTTAGTTCGTTCCATAGTTACAAGTGCCTTATCAACAACTTCCAAAGATTCTTGAACCAATTGACTCCGCAAAGTGAGATATAATTTGTCATCATTTATCTCCATTCCTGCATCATCTCTAACATTCCCACATTTTGCAGATTGAGTCCATCTCTTTAATATGTACTGATTTGGCAGTTTCTCTAGATCATGAAACTTGTTCAAATAAGCTAAAAGATGCCTACAAGGAATTCCAACGCTCTCAAATTTTTTACAACTACATGAAGCATAATCCAAGTCTTTTTCATAAACAATCTCCCTCATTTTATACTTATCATCATTTTTTTAATATTATACACACAATGATTGTCATAATCTCCCATAAGCTCGAATCTATAATTCAAGAAGCTCCCCCACAACTCATCTTGAAAATTATAAAATAATTCACATGTGTAAATATCAACCATTTGTAACGAAAAAGAGTGGAGCATTTTCACCTTAGGTTTCTCATTCATGTCTTTATTGTCGACCTTTAATTCTTCATGGCGTTGGCGTGCAAGACCCCTACCAAATTGAATCATAAAATCCACCAATGAATTTCTTTTGTTAACATATCTCTTGAAAAATGCATGACTGCTCTCAGCTCGTTGGCTACTTGACATACCAGCCGAGAAAACATGATTAACATATGCAGGGACCCATCTTGAACGAATTTCAAACATTGACCTTAGCCATTTATTCTCATTCAACCCACTTATGAGAACAAGATCCAACCACCTAGAGTCAAAGTCTTCCGTACTTTCTGATTTCCATATACAATCTGAAAATTCCCTATAGTATTGAGCATATTTTACCGAATCTAACTTCTTTGAAAATTTTGTCAAAATGTGCCAACTACAATACCTATGATAAGTATTTGGAAGAGTTTCAGAAATAGCTTTTGCCATCGCTAGATCTTGATCAGTGATAATCATCTTTGGAGCATCACCTGGCATAGATTCTAAGAATTGATTGAAAAGCCAAACAAAAGAATCTACAATCTCATCAGATAAGAAAGCACAAGCAAAGACAATGGTCTGCCCATGATTATTAACCCCCAACAATGGTGCAAAAATCATTCCATATCGATTGGTATTGTATATAGTATCGAATATCACCACATCACCATAAAAGGTATAAGCCCGTCTAGAATTTTCATCGGCCCAAATATAACAAGTAATACGATTTTCATCATCTGACTCAATTTGAAATATGAAAGAAGAATTCTTGATCTGTTCTAATTTAAAATACTCAACCAACATACCACCATCATGCCCCTTCATCTCATTACGTTTATCCCTCTCATAATTATATAAATCTTTTTGCGTACATCCTATGTTTTCTAACCCCCCTGCTTGAACTTCCAAAAAATTAAATTGCTGATGTGGTGGTATATTTACCATTCTAAGTTGTTGCGTTAAGCATTTTTGGGCATTAGAAACATTGCGGTGAGATCTTAAAAAATGGTCTTTTCTTGGGGTGGACAATGCGTGACTATGCCCTTCAATAAAAACACTCACAACAAAAAATCCAGATTTTGATTTCAAAAAAGCAATTTTGGCTTTGCAATTCTCTTTCACATTCCCACGACGCCTTTGTTTATCAATATCCGCTACTATTGAACCTCGTCCTTCTTTAAAACAAACATATTCCTTCCGTATGATTTCATCACTCCCTCCCCCTTTATTCTTTTGGGTCCAACTTCGAATACTAAATTCGGCCTCTTTTGCATATGCATTGTAAAAAATTTTGGCATCCTCTAATGTTTCAAATTGCTGGCATTTTTTGGGCTTTAGCTCAAGTCTTACTTGAGGATTATAAATGGAATTTGAATCTTCTAACTCATTATCTACTTGAAACTCTATATCATCGTCACTCTCTCCTATGTTCAAATCAACATTGTCATAACTTCCAAACTTTAAGTCCACAATGTCCATTTCAACAACTCTGTGAATATACAAAAATTATGCAAAAAATTATTCACATAGGAAAAAGATAATCAAATATTAAAAGTCCTCATTTAAAAAAAAAAGCAAGTATAAACAGTCCAATATCTCCATTAAAAATCATCAACATAATGAATGAATCAATAATTGAAAAAAAAATGATAATACATTCAATGGGCCAACAAAAAAAACTCCCAAGTATATTCAAGTTAGAGGGAGAGAGAAAAGAGAAGAAGAGGGAAATGGAGAGAGAGAGCTACCTTGGTTAACTAGTTTATCTGTAGTCTCTTCATTCACGAGCAATGCTGTGAAAATGGAGAGAGAGAGAGAGCTACCTTGGTTAACTAGTTCATTTGCAGATTTGTGTTAGATTTAAGAATATCAATTCATTATTATTATTACTTTTTCTTTCCAACCTTTCCATCTTCTTTTGTCTCATCACATGCTCTCCTCTTCCATTTTGTTTTAGCCGAAAAGGGTGGGAAAAGGAGTATTAGTGGATTGTTTTATTAATGAATTTAATAAGTTGTATTTGGATACTTGACGTGAGAGAATCGGATGGTATAATATTGGGACCACTTATTTCATTTGAAGTGAGAGAGTGAGCCAACTAGGACTGTTCATTTACGAACAGTCCGTTTTAGAGCCTAAGTGTGTGTGTGTGTGTGTGTGTGTGTGTGTATAATCTAAATGGGAAGTCTACAATTATATTAATTTGATGAATTATAAAACTACTAGATAACTACTGAAAACAACGAATCTAATTGAAATAAATTCTAATCACCAAGAAAAGAAAAGAAAAAGGAAAAGCATATCATTTTACGTAAAAGAAATATATAAAAAAAGCTTGTTTATACTTCGTATAGGTTGCAAGTTTGTTAACATCAGAAACATAATTTTATTTACGTGAGTAAGCTCACGCTAACCTTACACTAGTTAAAGCAATCTCACGTAAAAATAAAACAAATTCACACAAAGATAAGAACATAACTCAATACCAAAATATTTTAGGACTTCGATCTTAATTATCATACGAAGACTTCATCCGCGGATTATTAACATTTGAGTTCTCAAATCCTTGTGACGGCCAAATAATAGAAAAATAAAAACTCCTTTAGTGTCATTTTAGGATTGTATATTAATGACTAAGTCAATGTTTTGGTTTCTTACCTAAGCAAATTAGCAAATAATGCCTTGTTATACAATGATCATGATGTGATTCTTAATGGTGTGAATGGTGTCATTGACAACTGACAAGTGGAATATTAGATTAACCCTGAGATGCTTAGGCCCATGATCATGGGATTTACTTTTTCACATTTTACCTTTTTCATAAATTTGTTAGATCTACCAAATCTATTAGCTTACCTACAAAGGAAGAAAATCTCTTAGCATTAGTGTCAAAAGTTTGTCCTTGATAGGACAGTAGTGCTTTTGAGGAGGAAAAAGTGTCTAAGAAATAGTTTTGACAATTTTAACGACCCAAAATAACATAATTTAAGAAATTTTAGTAATGAAAATTTTGTTATTTTATTAGTTTTAATAATAATTTTTATTATTTCATAATTATTTCAATTAAATTTATATTGTTTTATTTGTAACAATTAACTAACTGCAGTCACAACAATCATCTTATGATTAGGGACAAAATAAAATGAGGTATGTAGGGGAATGAGGCATCCTAAATTTTATAATTCACCAACAAACTCCTAAATTTTGTATATTTTAATTATTATTATTATTATTGTTATTATTATTATTATTATTATTTCAAAATGTAATATGATCGACAATACTTTTAAAAGCCTAGCCATGACAAACACTAGAATTAAAACACAAGATTCCAGGCATTATTATTGTCAATTATTAGTATTATGTGGTTGATTAAAACTATAGAAAAAGGAATTTTATGTGGCTATCAAACATTGGTTAGCATCTAGCCAATCATTTTAAATTTCATCAATTCGTGCTAAATTATTACTAGTATTTAAATTTTATATTTACCTTATATGTTTGTATTATTTTCGGAAAATAATTATATAATCATATATAATACAAAATGATACTAAAAATAGCAATTTTAGTAATACACAAGGAGTCATGTTCGAGCAACCATAATTTTTTATATTTTATTTTTCTTAATGATGAGGGACCATTTGTTATAAAATGAGTATCATCATGTTGACACTCTGTTTAACAAAAGAAAGAAAAAAGAAAAAACAAGAATATATCTGTTGAGCTAATAATATGTGATAGATGACCTATTTTGGTATGTACTTTATGCTTTGGCACTTAAATGATATATAATTATGTCATACAAAAACCTAAAAATAAATTATTTTTTTAAAAAAAAACTTTATGTAAATTCTTTCAACTTTTTAACTATCTCCCTTAAAAAATCAAACTCTAATTTACGGATTAGGATATCTTCTATTACACCTATTCTTTAATTTGTTTTTAATATACATTTATCGACACAACTATTACTTTTAGTAACACGTTAAATGACACAATTGTTTGCGACGAATTTTATCGTGTCGCTAATTATTTACAACTAATTTTATTCTGTCATTAAAGAAATATTTATATCGTTAAATGTGTATTTTAAAAAAAATTAAAAAATAAGTGTAATAGATAGTATGCTAATCGATGAAATATAAAGTTATTAGTAGTAGAATTTCAAAATTACGCAAATGCGCTCCATCACATTCATTAAAAATCACAAACAACAGCAACTATTTTGTAATAAATAGCCCAATCATTATAATGTCTAATCGTATCAAATTTGTTCTTCATATTTGCTCCTTCTCAAAATGAAATGTTATAGATGAAAGCAAAATGTTGATCTCATTATTATCTTAATCGAAGGGATCAAGCACTAAATCATTTAGCAGCTCTTTTGACTTGTCTTTTTTGTTCGCCTGACTATCGCGTCTGCCTTGACCTATTTTTTTTGTCTGTCTAATTAGTCCGCCTACCTTGACTATCGCAATTAGCTTTTTAAAGCAAATTTTGCGTTTAACAAAAGAGTAATACTAGAGACACAAACTATTTTACAAACTGACTGATGTGACACTGTTGTATTGGTGATAGTAAAGTAGTGGGAAGTATTTTTTTTTAACTATCACCAATGCAACAGTGCCACATCAGCCAGTTTGTAAAATAGTTTGTGTCTCTAATATTATTCTTAACAAAATTATGAAACTTTCGTTCCCTTAATAATGTTTACTATATTAAGGTTAAAAGTCAATCCTCATTTTGGAGCATTTGAAAAATACTTTCAATTTGAGATAGATGGTTAATGTTGTTTTGATTTCGCTACTAACCCAAATTCATGTAAGAAACGTTTCTATTAACATATTGTCACGTTTATTGTCAGTGTAAGAGCTTACTCCACATTGTGTAGCTCATATTATTTCGTATAAGTCAATAAATATAAATTAATAAATTTTCTTTTTGTAAAGGTTGTTAATAATATTAGAACTATATTTATATTTTTAAAATAAATATGTATCTAGCGACACTTTTTTATATTTTTTTTGACATTTTAAAATTTTAACAACACTAATTACTGTAACAGTATAATCATTCTTTTGACATTATCAATAGTCTTCATAAAATAAATATTTTTAAATTACACAGTCTTATACGGAAAAATCATGTACAATCAAAATTGCGTGGAAATATGCGATGTACATAATTATCTTGCGCTCAATTTTTCCCAAAAAAAATGGATTTTTATCCCACTTCAAAAAATTGTGCTTTTGTATATATGGTTGTATTAAATTAAACATGCATAACTTTTTATACACAATATATAATTGATGATTAAATAGTCGATTAAGGTTCTTTCTATTACATTTTTCATAAACTAGGTTCGCTTTCGTTATATTTTCAACAAATCTCCCTCTAGTGTATAATTAATAACACAAAATATTTTATCTAGCGAATGGATAGTAAAAGTCATAAATAATTGTGTTGTTATTTTAATTATTAAAAATAATATTTATATAGCTAAATGTATATTGATATAAAGATGATAACAAAAAATTGTAATAGAGGAAATGCTAATTCACTTTTCACACAATTTTTATTAAAATATATTTAATATCACAATTTTATTTTTAAAGACGATACCAACAACAGAGTAATTTGCGTGAAATAAATATAAAAAGGTTAGTTTTAGTTGGTTGATATGGCATGTTTGGTTTTCATCATGGAGCATGATGGGCTTAAGTTGCTTAATGTAAGTGAGCTTACCAAGATCAGTTTAGCTAAGAAATTACTTTCATAATTAGGACGGTAACTTTGCTTTAAATATAAGCACCAACTTTATATACTACTACGTGTCTTACCTGTTTACCTACTTAATATTTTTCTAGTTTCTGGTATATTCGGCATGTTGAATGCAATAATCATTTTAAAATTTAGTATTTTGACAAAAATAGAGAAATTTAAAATAGTGTTTGATTACATAATAATAAAAAATATATTAATTACAAAATTTAAAATAATTGTAATTTTATTTCTTTTTAACAAATTAAGCGTAAATTTGTATTTTATACTTTTGCAAAAGTGTTTTGACACAAAAGTACAATATTTCTGTTTTAGACAAAAGTGTTTTTGAAATTTAATTTATCAGGAATGAATTATTTTATAAAAGAGATGAATGTTGGTGTTATGGTGTATTTTAAAATGATTGGTTAGATGCTCGAGTTTTTATTAGGAAGTCCAGATCTTTCAACTAAGAAAATGATCTTTCTATACATTTTCAACACGTGTACAATAATTATTTTTTTAACCAATAGCCCATAACATGTGGGGGTCAGTTTGTATTAATTATGTATGTGTTCATTACACGTGTTAAAAATGTATAGAGAAGTCCTTACAAGACCTGAACCTCCTAATAAAAACTCTAAATGCTCTCCAATTGTTTGGTAGCCATATAAAACTCCTTTTTATATATAGTTTTAATCAACTACATATACTAATTAATTAATTGACAATAATAATGCCTGGAATCTTGTGTTTTAATTCTAGTGTTTGTGATGGATAGGCTTTGTAAAAGTATTGTCCATTTACATTTTTAAATATTTAAAATTAAAAAAAACATGGTACATACACTTAAATGTACAACTTATATTGTACACATACACTAAATTACATAATTTTGTTTTTTTAACACCTAAATGCACAACTTACATAAAATTGTGAGAGTAATAGTTGTATTTAATACTCCTTCCGTCCCAAATTAATTGCTCAGTTTTGACTTTTTAAAGTCAAATTGACTATTTTTAGAATTAATAATTAAGCATATATAAATATATTTCTAAAATTATAAAAATTGGGGTTAGTAATAAATTGTATATACTTTCTTTTGGTTATAATCTCTTCACCTATCTTTTAGCAGAAATAATAAAAAAGATTAGTTTTAGAAATGGTCAATTTGATTTTAAAACGTCAAAATTGAGCAATTAATTTGAGACGGAGGGAGTAGGAAATTTCTAAAATTGTGGAACAATTATTCTTATGATCAACAAAATTCAACTTTGTTAATTGATAGTTATCCTACATCCTAGCATTATGTTATTGGGCACAATCTGATTAGAGATTAATCGTATTTTAATAACATTACATAAGCGTTACGGATTAAAATTCATTTCATTACATTTGTTTTTTTTAATTTTTTTAATACACATTTAACGATATAAATATTATTTTTAACAACAGTACCAATAACACAATTATATGTGATAAATTTTATTGTATTGCTAATTATCTATGATAAATTTTATTATATGAAATTTAACATATATTATTTGTGACACTATATGTGTATCGAAAAAAATTAAAAAATAACATCGCGTAAGCTGAAATTAAAATCCTTTCTATTATATTTATTTTTCAATATATATTTAGCAACAGTACGAATAATATAATTATTTGTAATTAATTTTATTGTGTTGTTAATTATTTATAATAAATTTTATTATATAAAATTAAACATATATATTTATGACACTATATGTGTATAGTAATAATTTGAAAAATAAATGTAATCGATAGGATCTGAATCCTCCATCTATAAATTGGTAGGCTAGATTTGGGTTGTCTATGCCAGGGCAGGTGGCCTCTCGTTTGTTAGGTGCCCAAGAGTAACACGTGTCCTTACTTCAGCTGCCAAAGGGTAGAAAAGACAATTTACAAAGAGCACTTTACATGATGATGACAGCATGCACTAAGCCATTATGCTTCTCACATGAATCCACCGCACGTTTATTGCTACTAAAATTAAATCCTGGCCGTTGACGTTCCTTCCAAGATCATGCATATCAGCATAATATAAAGATAGATATTCACGTGTGGTGGCATCATATAGTGACCAATATCTATGCCTATTCTTGACCGGGCGGGTAGCATGCGTGATTCCGCGGTATAATACGCACACGCACGTGTGGTTCTAACATATTTATTTATTTATTTATTATTTTATATTTTTAAATACTCTATTACCATTTGATTCTAATTTAAGCATAGAGAAAGCTTACTTTTTTTCATGAAACGGTTTGATTAATTTTTAAATTTTTTGATTTTTGCTGATCGATAGACTTGAAATGTAACATTGCACATTAAACAAAAATGTCTACTATTAATCTATCAACTTTAGTCTACCTTGTCGAAGACTCTCGGGCCAAAAGTCACAATACTTTTAAACTAAATGTGTCACTCGTGTATAAATTTACGCATGAAAAAAATTATATTGTAAACAAAATGTTCATTTTTGTTATAAATAAACATACAGATTATATTATCGTGTTTATATACATAAGAGTCGATATATTTTATCGCAAAATATAAAAAAACTCAAAGGGAGGTCAAACTATAGAACTATATTGAAAATTGGAGTTATTTTAGCCCCGAGGTAGTTTTTTTAAATTTAAGAAGAAAAAAAATTTAAAACTTTCTAGCAGGTATGGAAATATTGATATGAGTACGATTCGTTATTAAGAGACAAATATATTGGAATATGCTTGTTTGTAATTGTTATTGTTGGGATTAGGTTATCCTATTATTTAATGAATTTAATATCCTATCAATTTGTTCGATACAATGCTATTTCTTATCACCTTCTCCTAATACTCGATAGGTTCTAAATTATAAAATTAATATTAATTTTTTAAAGTTAATTTAAAATATTTTTAAATTTAAAATTGACATAAATTATCTTAATTTTAGTCAATATAATAATAAATTTCATACACTATTTAAAAAATTCTAACCATTGTTAAATTTATTGTTTCATAGATGAACTGTCTAAATTTAGAGTTTTAAAATACTTTAAATTGACTTTTAATAGTTAATAATAATCTTATAATTTGAAACAATGAAAATATTATATAATCTCTCAATTAAATAACTTTAAGAGAAAAAGACAAGACTACATTAATTAGTTATCCAATTTATAATCCTCTTTTACATATATATTATTTTAAAATTAAAGTAGGTCTAAGATTATTAATACCAGTAATATGATTTTTATGTAACTGTAACCTTGTGAAACAATAGTGATTACAGACAAAACATGCCCCTAAGATAACTTTTCAAATTTATAGCCTTTATTATTTAAAAGAAAATTCGGTCTAAGATTATTTTCTTAATATCTTACATTTGGTGTTGAAATTTTAAATTATGAAAAGACCCTCAATTTCAGAGACATGTAGTATCCGTTGAGTACCTATATTTTATTAGTTTATTGATAAAATATAAATACAGAAAAAAAGACTTAAATAGCCTTTAAATTATGGTAACCATAATTATTTATCAAAGACATCATGGACCTTGTTACAAGACTAGTACGACAGCGACACGTGACAAATAAAATGAAGTGGTTAAAAAATTGAACCACTTAATTCCCACTATCAACGATTTCAAGAAGTTAAGGGGATCATGGACATAGAAGTTACACCAGTTATCAAGAGATGAAAAATTATAAAAAGATGACTCCCAAATCATAAAAAAAGGATTGACAAACTCATCAACAACAAATCAACAAAACAACTCTCTTCAGAGTATCTATCCTAAGATTAAGATTAGTTACCTGCCGAGCGCATTGCCAGATGGTTTAGGAGTAGAAATTAGTATAATCATAATTTTGTAAACAATTTCAGTCTCATGTTACTGAAATTATAGTGGTTTAAAACAATTTTCAATCCCGTGTTATTGATTGTAGTAGTGTAACCTTTCATTTTGTAACAAATTTATCTGAGTTCCAAGAAGTCCTTGAGTTGAACGCACAATTGCTTAGTCTTTAATAAATGATTTAAAAGTTTGAATTGTTTATTGTCTAAAAATAATTTTTCAACATTAACTTTAAATTAATATTAATTTTTTGTCCACAGTATCATTTTTCAACTCTTATAATATAATTATAAGATGGTAAATAAATTAGTCATATTATGATGGCAAAAAATAAATACAAAAATATGTGTTAAATTATAATTCACTGATATTGTATTGTACATAGATGTATCCAATAGTCATATATATACTCATAATCAGTCATTATCACACACACACACACACACACACACACATACATATATATATATATATATATATAAAATAACTTATTTTTGTATCCAATTAAAAACCTTATTGAATAAATTGTGAATTTGTGATACACAGACTTAGGTGTTCATCTTTTATTGTGATCACGGATTTTGTGCACATTGGGCGCCTACCACATTGTAGCCAAACACCCAAAGGCCAAAACGGTGATTTTAATTTTATCCAAAAATAAAATAAAAAACAACTATTTGTTATTTTTAAAAAAAATAATATTAGGAGTTTTAATTTTTGATCTTAAATTGTGTCTCAAATAATATATCATTATTACATTAATTGAATATATCACTTTTAATTAATTATGTCATATGGTATTTAAGATAAATGTGAGATAAAAAAAATTAAAATTCCTAACATTATCTTTTTAAAAATAAGTCATCATATGCAAAATAATTTCATTTGCAAAAAAATCACTTTTTTATTGATGATGATGTAAAATAACACTAAAATTTCCGAACTTTGTCACTATAATTTTATTATTAACTTATTAATACTAAATTAAAAAATTTATGCCATCCGTTGTACCAGAAAAGGTCTAATTTGTAACATTTATAAATATTAAAAATTCATTTACAATTTAAAAATTATAAAAGATTTTTTTTTTGCGAAAACCGATAAATTGTTACTTTTATAAATATTTTTTCTCACAAATATTTATCTATTTAGCTATTATAATAAACCTGATAAAACAAAAAAAAAGGAGATTAGTAGTATAATAAATTTAAGTTTTAACGTATCTAGTCCAGTTGTAATAAACCAATCTAAATTATAAACAAGCTTTCCATAAATTAAACTGGTGAAGTTAATTTAATAAGATTTGGAATCCGCTAGTCAGACAGAACAGAAGAGTCGAGGAGAGAGAAAGAGGAACCGCGTGGTATATGGTAAAGTGAAGAATCATGCTCTCCTCACACAATAATTAATCTATGGAGCTCTAATAAGGTATACCCTTTTAGCTCTCTTCCATGTTATTTGTATCTGTCCTTTCTCTTCTCCATTTTTTTAAATTAATTTTTAAGAGTCTTATTAGAATTATAATTCCATTACTTCATCAATCTGTGGTTTCTGTTAGTTTTCATGGTTGAATTTGGTGGATTTCTGTTAGTTTCAATGGTTGAATTTGGTGGGTTTCTGTTAGTTTTCACTTTTCATGGTTGAATTTGTGCTCTCTGTTGCTTGAAGCTTCAAAAGTTGTTCACTTTAGCTCAGAATTTTTTGGATTTCAAGGTTTTGTTCTATGGGGTCTTTTGTAACTCTTCAAAAAAAAAAAATGATTTAAGAGAAATTTCGTAAACTTTTTGATTCCATTTCTCTGTCTTTAAAGTTTTTGGGTGGGAATTTAAATTTAGGTATCTGTTGTTCCCTTTATTTTGATGACATTCAAGTTATAGTTGTAGCTTACTGTTGCTATATCCAATTAGATAATTGTAGGTATGGAATCATAGGTATGGAATTATGTGGAAATCTTTCATCTTTGGTTTTTTCACTCAAAATTTTCTGAGGTTGAAATTGTCAATTTTACAAATATGATTTTTCCCCAAAAACTGAACTTGGTAAATATTTCCCCCCTTTTATCTTTCGCATATACCTGAACTTATAAAAGGTAATTTGGTTTTCCTTGTAAGTTGTAGAAACATTAATTTTTTTTTTCTATTTTTTGTTTGTTGGTGCTAATTGGTCATTTATTTTAGAAAAGAAATATAATTCAAAATTTCTTTCCCTTTTAAGAGCCTAAGAGAAATAAACTTTCTTGTTACATTCCATTTATAGTTTGGAACACTCTTGGCTTTTGTTTTATGTTCTTTTTACTTTTAATGAATAGAGGAAGTGAGATTTGAATTAAGAGTACTCGTGCTTTCATAATGAGGCTTAAGAAGTGGAAAAGTTGTTTCTGATTAAAGTGTCGAATTTTAGAGTGCTTTAGGTACTCCATGAGGTCTTCTTTAATGAGAGAATCTTCTTTCCTTGCTTTGTGCTTTTCCATCCATCATTTGTCCCTTTGTTTCCTTAGTTATCAAGCAATTAGCTATGTGGAAGAAATTTTGACAAAATATTCATTTATTTTGCAGATATTGTCTTGCGTGGAAGTGATTGATATTTGGTCATTGACCTGAATAAAGCTACTGGAGTATAATTTATGCACCGTTGGTTGACTATACATATAACACTTCGGCTCTTTGTCGTCTTGCTCGAGTAAATGTCATTTCGCAGTATAGTGCATGATGTAAGAGATGGTTTTGGGAGCTTATCGAGACGGGGCTTTGAGGTGAGACTTCCTGGTCATCATCATAGGGGAAAGTCTCATGGCGCAGTCCATGAGTTGCATGATCAACCTGTAGTTATCCAGGACAGTTGTTGGGCTAGTCTCCCGCCTGAGTTACTTCGTGATGTTATCAAGAGGTTGGAGGCGAGTGAGACTACGTGGCCTGCTCGCAAGCACGTTGTTGCTTGTGCTGCCGTTTGCAGGTCATGGAGGACTATGTGCAAAGAAATTGTTACAAACCCAGAACTCTCAGGAAAGCTTACTTTCCCAGTCTCTCTGAAGCAGGTGGGTTCTTTCTGCTTCTTGGTGTTGCTTTGATTGTGTAGCTTTGTTCTAACTGTTCAGCAAGTTTATCCAGCAGATATTTATCAAGTAAATAGGCACTCTAGTGAGTATCCATTCTAATTTACTCGAGTACTTAATTAGAAGCTTTTGTTGATATGAGTACAGCAAGTGACTTTCTTTTTAATTTTTCGTATGCGTATTACAGCTATAGACCAAGGGAGGTTATGTTGGGTACATGACCCCACTAAGATTTGTCACATAAATTTTTAGTTGTATTTTTTTGAACCAGCTAGTGTTTGACGTTCCCATAATATGCTTAAATACGATTTTAGCTAACTAAAAGAGCAATAATTTGATGAACCAAAACAGAAACTTCGCTCTCTTCTCTTGTTCCCAGGGACATCATAAATAGCAGTGTTCTAAAAATCGTTAGGCGGATTTAGGCGGTGGAGGAGACACCTAGCGCCTAGGCGTCCTATACGGTCCCTAGGCGGACTAGGCGTTTTCTTAGGCAGTCTTATTTATTTATTTTTGTATTGTACATACTTGTTATACTACACAAAACATACGGTAGATGTAATTTTTTTAAATTTTACATGAAACATTACCAAAAAAACAATCTTTTAATGCTTAACCAATTTATTTTAAACATTGTAGAGCTTCAAAGTAGATGTCAGATTCTGCCTAGGCAGGGGCCTAGGCGCACAACCAAATCGAGACGGTAGAGGACCTCCTAGCGTTAAAGCGGGGATTAATCGGACCTAGGCGAGGATTTTTAGAACACTGATAAAGAGTACCTATTATTCCTACTCTAATCTAGGCCAGAGGCAAACCTACGTCATGATAACCCCCTTTGAAACACTTTGGTAGTGTTCCTGGATCAGAATTCAAATAATGAATAGGAAAAAAAATAGATAGAAAAAATGGTTACTTCTAAGTGGGTGGTAATTATGTTTTAAAATTAAAATTTAAAGTTCTTTCTCTAGATTTTACTCAAAACTACCTAGCCATGCCAAATCTGATTGTCAAATAGAATCAATAGAGCTATTTATGACAAAGAGATAGGGTAATTTAAAATTTGAAATAGACATGATATCTTTATTTATGGCTATAATTTTGGTGGTATTAATGCTAATTGGTGGGGTAAATAATATCTTACAATATGAGCAACAGTTTAGCCAATAATTTGATGAGAGAGAGATTTCAGTTATTATTTTTTTCTTTTAAAACACTGAAGCTTGTTGAGGATTTGAAACACAAATAGGATTGATCATTTTGCTGTGATAGATAGAAGAGCTATAAATTGGATCAGAAAGTGCAAGTGTAACTCTGTCCCCTGTTTGGACTAACTATTTCATCTTGTCAGCTTAGTATTAAGAACCTTTAGCTCATACATCAAGATAAAAAAATGTATGAAAATTACAAGGAACGATATGTACAACTTATGGAGGTATGCTCTCATTGTTGTTTGTTTCTTTACGGGTTGGCAGTTGCCTTTAAGCTAAAATTTCTCTAAATTATCTTTTCTAGGATTATTTTATACATAAATCTTTTCTATATTGCATGAACTTAGTTTTTGTTCTGTTTTTCTTTTCTTTTTTCCTTATAATGACTTAGCTTATATGATTATGAAGACTTTGATTTAATATATTTATTTATATTTAAATCTTTGATATGTGTGAATGCATGTTCATGGTTAAAATTTACATGTTATGTATTGAGTTTAGTTAATCTATTAATTTCTACGTTACAAGTTTTTAAACTGTTAGATAAATACGTGATAGACTCATAAATTTTTGCTTTGTTGTCTCCATAGTTATTACCCTCTCACATAATTTTCTGGCTTTGCCAAACAGCCAGGATCTCGGGATGGCACCATTCAGTGTTTTATCAAGAGAGACAAAGCTAAATTAACTTACCATCTATTCCTTTGCCTTAGTCCTGGTGAGTGTTTCTCCCAATTGTTTAGATGATACTAGTTACATAATATTGTCAAATTCTATGAATATGCTTTTGGTTGTTGGGGAATGGGAGTAATCATATATTGAGTGCAATCAGCCTCCAAGTACTCTACTTTAATGTCATGGTTGGGCTTTATATAACCAGAGTCAGTTAGTTTTATAGTCAGACTGTATCTTCATGTTTTACCTTGAATTTTCATCAAGTTCATTTGTCAATATATGGAAAAACATTTGCGAGTAAGAATGAATTTTTTTTTTGTAGATGCAGCCTCAGTTACTAACTCTGCCAAACACAGATGAATATGCTTGGTTCAACAAGCTATGATACTTGATTCTTGCTGAATCTATACTAATTTCTGAAACCTCTTTACTACAGAAATGACATTTTTGGCTTCTGGTGCCTTCTAGTCAGTTCTCTGGTTACATCCAATTACTAGCTAATTCCTCTCATGCAGCATGATTAATATGCTTCACATTTTTGTACTCAGTGTTTATGGTGATTCGTTTCTTCTGATTATTGGGAAACCAAAGGTGAAGATGGTTGAGCGAGGTTGCTGGCAATCTTGGTCTGTTTAATCCAAATCCTTGGAAATTTAATGATGCATTTAATCATGGTCTATTTTGCTGCTTTACATTTGTCAACACGGGTAGACATGGGTTTAAGTGTGGGATCCGAGTCAGATCCTTCACTTGTCAGTCCAACATTATGCACCCATAAACCGTTTGGTATTTCTAAATTGAAATATAAACTTAATACTTTTTTCAGTAAATGCGTTATTTTTAAATCTTCACTTAAATATACCCCAGTAATTATCTTTTATATTCAATATTCCAGAACAAAATTTTGAACAATATTACTTGTCATATCCATGCAGTATCTAAAATTTTGATCCTTTTACGTCTTATCCCAGTATATTTTAGAAATAGACAAGTCTGACACCTAGACAATACCAACACCCAATTCTCGACCCAAGTCCATGTAACATAGCTATTTTGTGTAAATTGTATGGCACTGTGAGTTAGTTCATGCTCCCCAGACAACTGTCTCGGTTTGTAATTAACATAGGACCAGAGCCAATTGTCTGTTCGACGTGATAGTTAGTAGGCTGTGCTTATGCTCCACTTGACATCTGCTAACATTTAAAGATTAAAAGTAGTTTGATTTAGCTGGATCTGTTATCCAGTAACTCTATCTTTCTTGTTCGATATTCTTGCATTTAATGTTCTATCTACATGCATTACTACGATGATTTTTCTTATATTATGAATTTGTGGAGTAATATGCATCTTTTGCAGCCTTGCTTGTAGAAAACGGGAAGTTTCTTCTTTCTGCAAAACGAAATCGACGAACTACTTGTACAGAGTATGTAATCTCAATGGATGCAGATAACATATCAAGGTCAAGCAACACTTACATTGGAAAATTGAGGTAGGGGTAGTTTTAGTAACTGCGCCATGTGTTTATCGTTGATAACTGATACTGTGATATCCTCAAGTTTGGTATAAGAATGATAATATAACTTTAAAACAGATTCCATTATGCTCAATTATATCTTAGCTTTTGGAAAGCTGCAAATTCTCATTCTTTGGTAGAGACTTTGGAAAGCATGGTAGGTTGAGCACTGGAGCTGTAGTTATGGGATTTTCCATCTCTGTCCTTGACCCCCAAGCCCAACTTCTCAATGCCATTTTGATGTTGTACGTGGTCAAAGATAATAACCCACTTGAAAAAGACTATTTGATAACGAGTAAATGCAGTCAATTGTTAATTAACTGTAGGTTCTGTTTTATCATATACGTTTAATTGTCCGCTTACTTAAAATATTTCTCTAAAGTTGACTACTCATGCTGACTGTCTTTATTTTCTTTTCATAATAGCCTTTTCTAAACAAAAAATGTGTTGAGTTTGTGCATACTACTTGTTCAGAATGTTCATGTTGTACAGCCTTGTAATTACTTTTAAGAAGAAATATTATTTGTTGGTCCTGCGTCTGACTTTGATCCTCATTTAGCTCCAGTATAGAAAAATAAAAGAGGTATTTGTAATGACCTGAACTCACCTCAAGCCCAGATCAAGGCTCAATCTGCTACCCTAAGAGCATCAACCGTGTCTAACCCGCATAATCCGATGTAGGGTCTGCGATATTACAATATCCCCGACTTCTTAATATCCTCGAGAAGGCAGTCAAATCATTGTGCTCAGTCAAAATCCCCAGGGGATATGCGGGTTCTAGATCCACCACACCACGAGGAGTCACCGCTTTGATACCATCCTGTTACCATTTGTAACGACCCGGACCCACCACAAGTCCGGATCAAGGCTTAATCCGCTGTCCCAAGAACATCAACTTGGGTCATCTTGGCCCACCATAGGCCGAGGTCATGACTTGTAGGCATCTATGATAGCAGGGTTGAGGCCTTGTACACAACACAGTCTAACCCACATAATCCGATTTGGGACTAGCATATTACATAATTGATGAAAAATTTACAGTAGAGGTGGAAAACACTCGGTTTTTGATTTAACAATCCCTCTCTCCTCCCTCTTGGTAAATGGTCCTTGTTAAACTATCTTAAAATATCAAATTATTTCAGACAATGATGCAAGAAAGGCTTCAAGACTTTCTGGAATGACTTTCCTATCATGCCTTCTGTTTGGTGTTGTCTGTAGCATTGACTGATTTGCATTTCTTATGATCTTGTCCAATTTTTTCACGTGCTTGTATCAACACTATCTTTTTTTATTTGAACTTAATGTGAATATGCACACTTCATGCTTTACAATAATGTCTTACATTTCTTATCTATCCTTCTCTCTTTAGGTCTAATTTCCTTGGCACAAAGTTCATAATTTATGACACACAACCTCCACACAACTGTGCTCATATTTCTCCACCTGGTCATTCAAGCCGTCGATTCTACTCGAAAAAGGTTTCGCCAAAAGTCCCTGCTGGACGCTTCAATATTGCCCAGGTCACATATGAGCTGAATGTACTGGGCACAAGAGGCCCACGCAGGATGAACTGCGTCATGCACTCAATCCCCACCTCAGCTCTTGAGCCAGGTGGGACAGTTCCAGGCCAGCCCGAGCTCATCCCTCGTTCTCTTGAGGATTCCTTCAGGAGCATCTCCTTTTCGAAATCAATCTACAACTCAACTGAGTTCAGTAGCTCCCGGTTTTCAGACATTATCGGTCCGCACGAGGAAGATGAAGAAGGAAAGGATAGACCTTTGGTTCTACGAAACAAGCCACCTAGATGGCATGAACAGTTGCAGTGTTGGTGTCTTAATTTCCGGGGAAGGGTAACTGTTGCATCTGTGAAGAATTTCCAGCTGATTGCTGCCACACAGCCTGCTGCTGGTGCGCCAACGCCATCACAACCAGCACAATCGGATCATGATAAGGTTATATTGCAGTTTGGCAAGGTTGGGAAGGATATGTTTACCATGGATTATCGATATCCTCTTTCTGCATTTCAGGCCTTCGCCATATGCCTGAGCAGCTTCGACACAAAATTGGCTTGTGAATAAAAAAAAAATTCAATAGAAAATTAATTGGATTTGCCCTTTTCTTTTGTAGGTTGCATAGGATGGGTATGCAGTTGGGTGTATTACTCATTGGCACACTGGCAAGTGCATAAGAAATTTATTTGCCATTTAGGGCTCTATCTTTCACTATTTTGCCTTTTCTTCATTAGTTTGCTTGTAATGTTTCAGTTGCCAATGATAAATTGTTTTGTTGAACTTTAATTGATCTTTTATATGTTGAAATGGAAAAATAGAGATTCAGAAGGTCTAGCTGTTGATCTGTTCTAGTGCAGCCTGCAGTTTCTTAAAATTATCGTACTGCTGTTGATCTTCAACATAATGTTGTACCTAGTCAATCTCGAATAAGTTTTATTCATTTATAAATACATTGAGCTCGAATAAGTGATTTTTTGTTTGTTTATATAAATGAGTTGAGCTCTGAGTTTTGTCTTGTTTCACTTCTTTTGATTCGATTTGAATCACGTAAACTTAATTTTTTTATTAATAAATTAATAATAATAATAATTAATAATAATAATAGTAATATTAATTTATTCATTATATATATATATATTTATTTATTTAGGTTAGACTCGAGCTAGAGCTTGATTTTACTCGATTAATCAAGTTTGCGAGCAATTCATATATCTTTATTTAAGTATTTATTTATTTATTTATTTTTGATAATGTAATAATTTGCACCAAATATAAAGATCGGAACCAACGACTTTAAAATTCTTTATTTATATTATCTAATAAAGTGTTTAATCCAAAAAAGACGGCTTTGTGGCTACCTTTTATATACATGAAGTTTCTTTAGAGATTTTTCTAGAAACAATTACATTTTTTTCTTAGACCATGTGAACATTATGTGAAGTGTTTTTGAGAATGTTTATATCAGCGATACTATGGATATAAATTATATACAAAAAAATTGTGTACAAATAATATAAAAAAAAAAAAAAATAAGAAGGTAAATGTTTTACATATTTTCATTGATTTAATGATATACAATACATGAGTCCACTCTTTGTGTATAACTTTTTTATATATAATTTATGCACATATTATTATTATTATTATTATTATTATTTTTATATTACCCATAACTTCTTTTTTCTTTTTTTTTTCACCTTAAAACTTTGCGCCAAAAGCTCAAAAATGATTAAAATTTCAAATAGTGCTTCCCGATATAATTTTCTCTTTTTTTATACGTACAATTTTTTATTTATAATTTGTGCGCATAGAATTAGTCTAATTTCATAATAGTCCCGTTAACACTCACATGTACTCATTCAAGATTATTTCTCAAGGGTTGAAGAAGAAGAAGGCCAATTTTTGAGCTATTTGGATAGGCGGATGCTATTTTAGTGGCAAAGTAGCTTTATTAAATAAGAAATTATAAAGAAAAAAGCACACACAAAAAAAGAAAAGAAAAAAAAGTTACCCAAATATATCTATATTTTCTCCAGGCTCCTGACCTCTTTGTTTCTCTCACAATTTCAAGTCAATATTTTCCTAATTCTACCATTTAAGATTTATTTTATTTTTTCCCATGATATTTTTTCAATTTTACAACTCACAACTCACAGTTAACAAATTAGCATTTGGGTATTTGGGTATAGTAGATATAGTGATCAAGTCACTAAAACTCAACCTAAAAAACAACCTTTCAAAATCAACAACTCATGATAAATGAGTCAAACTTCATTTTTATATAAAATATATTTAAGAAATGTGCCAAACTTGAGCAATACAATATTTTAACCTACTTGACTAATTAACAAAATAAAATCATTATATTGGCTTACTTAGGTCCATGTTTGAGAGAGAATGTGGTCGCAGTCTAAGGTCTTATGAATCCATCAGCGAGAACCTAACAGGGTGGTCTCTGGACGTCTCTTTCTAATCGTCTCTTTTATTTAATAAAAAATAATAATTTAAAATTGTACGAAAACATTATACTCTCCATCCTAAGAAAAGGTCTTGTTATTTATAAGTATAGATTAATCAATAGTTCTCATAAAATCAACAAAAACAAATAAATACTTCAGCCAAAAATTTACTTCTACAAATTATGAAATTAACATGGACTTTCCTTCATTGGAATTTTGCACGAGCCCAATAATAAAGCCCACTAGGCCACGAGGACTGAGGTATTAAAATGAAGGATATTCTGGTCATGCGGAAGTAGACCAAATTCTAATGCTTAAAACCCTAGTTTCTCTCTGTCCCCTTTTCTGTTCAATTTCTCCGCCCGCAGCTCCGCCGTCGAAATATATATATATATATATATATATATGTATGTATTTACGCGCAATAACTAGTTCTATATCCTTTTTTCTGCTACATTTTTTTGGAATTGCCCGATGATGGAAAATCATATTGTTGAGCGGTTTCTGGTGGTTTGAACTCATTTGCTTTTATTCTTCACCTGAAAAATTACTTTTTTATTAACTATAAATACACTACTGCACACACGGGCACTTGTTTCTTCATGGTGGGGTGTAAAGGCTTTTGATGAACTCCATTAGATAATAAACCGTTGATGATTTATTAAAGCTATGAGATCTGAGGGCTTTATTCTTTTTATTTATAATGATGTAAGTATATAATATCATTTCTAGGATGTGCCCAACTTGTAGTACTATATATAGACGTGTATTTTGTTTGAGCATTTTGTGTGCATTTGTAAATGGAAATTAGTAGCCTGGATGTTATGTATGTCTCATACAATTTCAACCTGATTGTGTGTTTAAAAATTTCAATTTGATGAACATGCATTTACTAGAACAGCATTGGTGACAACCCAGAAGAATGTGGTACTGAGCTTGTTGCAAAAATGGGATGAAAATGAATCAAGTGTAGTAAAATGATGTTTTACATCGAATTAGTTCTATGATGAAGATGTACATTATTGATTTGTGTTTGAAGGGCCTTATTAGGAAGATGTTAAATTTAGCTCTAAATTCCTAGTTCTTTATCTAAACTTTAAAATTTGAATTCATACAGCAGTTATCAAATTAAATTAGTTTCGTTTAACTTGGAGAACAAATTAGAAAGCCCGATGATGGAAAATATCTATTTATTGATAGTTGGTTTTGTTAATCAATTGCCTTTTGAGTCCACCTCTGTCTGTCTATCTATCTATCTATAGTTCTTTCTTTCTTTCTTTCTTTCTTATCTATTATGTGTGGACTTGTAAAGGCAAATGATTAGCTTTAGCCAACAATGATTATCTCAAAGCTATGAGATCTGAGGGCTTTCTTTTGTTATAATTCTCTACCTTTCATGGTTTTACTAGTTTGCAGTTTTGTGCACTTTTCTGTCATTAGTTAGAAAATACATAAATATATCATTCTATAATTTGCGAGTCATTGAAAGATTGGTGATTACAATTATCATACTCTAGTATTTAATGATTTCTTGCTTTCTTTTCATGTTTAGCCTTCAAACTACTTGCTCTTTGCCTCTATCTCCACCTACCCAATAACTAGGGAAACACACTGGTCTACTTTATATGGTGGAGCTGTAGCCTATATTTTGTTAGTGTTTTCATCAATTTGTTGCATCTATTACTGTTTGGTCTGATATATTTTCTTGGCTACAATGTTTAAACTGTGGTGTTGCTGAATAAAGACTGAAATAGACTTTACTAGTTGGTTAGATGGATCTTTTGTTACTTATCAAAATTAAAATCTTCTATTTTGTGTTTATTTTGGGGTTGCAAGTTGTCTAGAGGCCTCTGTTGTTACGTATGTTTAGGGGTAATGTGTTGCATTCTGTTTTAAAATTTAAAACTTTAAATGCATGTGTTTATGTATGTTATTTATAAGTATAAATTTGTAATTGTGTTACTATCAAGTTTGCTCGTTGGAAATCTTTAAAGAATTTATGCCGCATGATGCATTGTATTGTGGAAATCTCTTAATGTATTGACTTGGGAGCATTTGCAATTAAATGAATTGGCCTCTTGATTATGTTTTTGTCTTATAATTTCAGAAATACACGCCTATTGTAATTTTTTGTGTGCTTAGGCCAAATTTTTATTTTTTGTGCTTTGTCCTCCCCATTGTAGTGATTTGGAAGGACTTTTACATACCTTCCTTGAGCTGCCTTAATAGTTAATCCTGCTGCTTTAATAGTTTTGATAGTGTCCGATGATGAAGAAATTCATTTTGTGTAGTGGTTACATACCTCCCTCAAGCTGCCTTCATCCTGCTCTTTAATAGTTCTTGATAGTGCCCGATGATGAAAAACTCATTTTGTGGAGTGGTTGCTATGATTTTCATCATAAACCTCCCCTATCATCAACTTCATCATTACTACTACTACTACCACCACCACCTTGTTATTATTATTATTATTATTGGCATGATGGGGGATAGGCTTTAATGGAAGTCTTTAGACTTGACCTTCAATGACTTATGATAGCTATGAGTTATTGAGATCTGAGGGCTTAATTGTATAACATTTCAGTTTGCCATAGATTGTCGTTTTTTCTTTCCATATTTACATACCACGTTCTTTATTTATTTTAATTTTCAGTTTGCCACAGATTGTCGTTTTTTCTTTCCATATTTACATCCCATGTTCTTTATTTATTTTAATTTTCTTTGGGACAATTGGAGTGGAAAATTGATCCAAGTGATTCCACCATAATTCTATGTTGTCACTTTGAAGTTGCATCCTTAAATAGTGAAAGACAATTACTACCTGCATTCCCCAAAAGAACAACTCAAGTACTTTTTTTTGCTCAAATTAAGAATGTTAAATTAGATGCGAGAATGTAAAATAAGTTCTAACTGTAGCTTCATATATTGGTTTTAATACAGTTCTATTAGATCCCTTGTATTTATGACAAGTATGGGGACTAGTCTTTTTTCCACTTTATGACTGATATTGTGCTTGAGCCATTTTTCATTTTTTCTAGGACTAGTTTTTTATCTACTTGAGCCATTTTTGGAGGACAAAGCTAGTAATTTTTGTTTCAGTATATTGGCTGTTGCTTGCTCATTTGCTTTCTCTTCAATGTTAACTGTCTATCATTATACTTTCGGTTTGAAAATCTCCTCTTTATCCTGAAACTAGCTGAGTTGCAGCCTGTTTAATAAGGTATTTGAGCATATAGGACTATACGAGTTTGTGTATGAATATTACAGTTATACAATTAGAGGTACAAATCGGAACACTTTTTCAAGTCAATTATCTGCTTTATGCATGTTAGTTCTGTTATAGTACATTTGTGTATGATACTGAACTTGTGATAAATTCAGGGGAAATCTACTAGTCCAAGCTGTTGCTTAGGTATTGGTGAGAGTTTCGACAATCTTCATGATGATGAACCTTGACAGCTGGGTGGATATATTTTTGTTTTAATATTTGACATCTGAAAAAGGTGGTTTGGTGATTCTTTTTTTTTTTTGGAGGGGTGTTTAAGGTGGCTAATTATGTCCCTAAAATTATTGTTGTGTAAACACTTCTTATTCTGTTGTAATATCGTCCAAATCATTCTGTGTTGTTAATTTACAAGCTCTGTTTTGCTATAGTACATGTGTGTATGAGATCCTTGGAGATAATAGCTTGTTTGCCTTCTCCTTTCATGGTTCATCAGTTAGGCTCATTGTGACTTTGTCCTCCTTTTTAAATTTTCTTGAGTGATAATTTTCAAAAAGAACTGCTTTATTATTATTATTATTATTATTATTATTTATGTATATATTTTTATTTTTTTTGAGGTTTAGCAACTCGAGCAGTGGGGTTTGCACTGTTTTGATATCAAATCTCAGTTTTTTTTTGTTTGGTTGAAGTGTCCAATTCCTCTAAAATCTTTAAATTAATTAACTCATTCATTTTGAATTTAAAAATATATCTAATCGACTCCAAAAGAAAGGTTAATATTGATCCTCATTACGGACAGAGGGAGTATTTTGTAGCAATGGTCCTATTTTTCCAAAAATAGAGGCTTTTTTATATTATTTTATTTATTTTAGAAAGGTTGGTGAACCGTTACTACCAAAACAAGAAACTGGAGATCATATGGGTATCACAATGCCTGTAAAATGCTGATTCCACTCTAAAATTGTATTGGTCTAGATGCTGGAGTCATCTTATTCAAATTTGCATCAGCATTGATTCTCAAATGGACTCCCACCTTGTTATGTTCTCATCACTCACTTTGCGCAGTCTTTTCCATACTCGGTAGAGTCAAAGACCCACTTAAAGTGGAAGCTCCAAAGACCAAGCACTTTAGTCAATGAATTAGTCCATTCTCAGAGGAAATTAAAAAAAAAGAAAAAAAGAAGAGGTTTGTAACAAGCTTCATCTCAAGGACGTACTAGTTGTTAAATGTGTGTATTAAAAATATTTGTATTGTGATTCGTGTATTATATCGTGAATAATATTGTGAACTGAATTGTAAAATACACGTAGAATCACACACACACACATGTATATGTATATATATATATATGTATACAATGCGGAAATAAAATTAAAACTGATTAAAATTAACTTGGTTTTGCATATATAAATTTATCCAAATTGATCGATGCTAAATCGCATGTGTTCTTTCATTGCTAAATCACAAATATCATGAACATATATATGACTCATCAATTGGACTATCCTATGATCGTATTAATGATGAGTATAACCACTTCCATGGTAACATCAATAACATAACATTTTCGTCTCATATTTAGTGTCTCAATCTCCTTGTGTGAGAGCTCTAACATGGTGTGTTTTTTCTACCATGTTCATTCTCCTATCCCTTATCTATATTGGCCATCTCTATTCGAAGTGTAACATATAATCCCTTATCTATATTGGTCATCTCTATACATAGTAACATATAAAATGTAACACACATAACTCTTATCTACTAATAAGATACTATTGAGTTGGAACTCTCATAATACTAAGACGATAAGTAAAGATAGGAGTTACACTTGGTCATATTCATGGTCATCTTTACATGAATGCCCCGTGGATTGACTTGACTCATGTTCTAATAATACTGAAGTCAGAAAGATAATCAAAATACAGTATTGATTGACGAATACTTATCGGTTATTGTGTATATATCGTAAGATTTTGACAACTACGCGAAGGATTTAACCGCGTCAGTAGGGTGATGCACCGCATTCTCAGCATTCAATTTCTTTACATCTCATCCCTGAACTGATATAAAATAATAAAGCAACCGACTTTCTGAGCTACCTGAATATTGCTATATTGTCAATATTAAGAAATGTGCTCTTTACAATGCTGACTTTTGGTACAAAGATTCAGTTAAATGTTGCAGTTACAGTTACATATTCTACTGCTCTAGCGAGTAATCTTTGGCTTTTGCTGTTTGTTTTAATGGACTTGGGGAGTGACATTTACGGTGGTCGGTTCACTTTCTAGGCCTTCCATCATTCCCGCCGTAGATTTTGGGTTCTAAAAAGCTTATTATACTACTAGTACTTTTTTTATATATTATTTTTCTGCCATTTATCCCCTTTAATAGACAAGGAGGCAGTTGCTACCATTTATTTTTCTTGCAACTACTTTGGGAAGTTGGAAATGTTGGTTGAATAATTCCAAAATTTTGGACACTTTTTATCCTATTTCAAACCGTGTAACAGAGCATCTGGACCCTTTCTCTTTCTCTCCCTCTCTCTATCTCTCTCTCTTCCATGCTCACATGTTCTGCAATAAATGTCACGATGTGATTTTCTAATTTTGGAGCCGAGATATCTGGACCGTAAACAAGTTGAGTCGTGTTGAAATTTGACTTATTAAGTTTGATTTTGTTTAAAAGTTAAATGCGTCAGTAGTGTCAGGTTTTAAACGAATTTGATATTTGTCATACGTATGAATTCAGCCGGTTTAATACATGAGTCAAGTTCGAGTCCGGCTTAAGCGAGTCGAGTTTAAGCTTAACCAACTCATTTCAATATATTATTATAAATATAAAAAAATAATTAATTAAATGTTAAATGAGCCAAACTTACTCGAGCCATGTCTGAATTAGTCAAATTTCAATTTGTGTTTGTTTAATTACCGGTCTAGTCAAGTAACTCAAAATAATTATAGTTTTATCAACCAAAAGTATTCTGAATAATGTACAATTATACTTTAGAATAAAAATATAATCATTTTGAGTTATTTTGGGATGATTTCACAAATATTATTGTGACAATGATATTTTTGATAGAATTAGTAGAATTACTGTGAATAAGGATAAAGCATGAGATTTGTGGAGGAGGGTAAAGTCTGTGGTCATATTGACTACTATTAAAATTGATGAATTTTACAAAGTCAAGGTCAAGAAAAATATTCATAGCATAAAGGGGGATGTATTGGGTGGGGGTGTTAAAAGCTTTGTGGTTGGCCATGTTTGGAGACCAAAAAAAATTAAAGGATGGGCCCACTTTCAGTTTGTTTTGTCCCTCTAAATTCTAAAACTCAGTCTTCTTCACCAACTGCTCCTTCAGGATAAACTTTTATTTTTCAGGAAAATAATAAAATGGACCACCACCCCTTATGCCCCCACTATGACGTTTGGTACCACCAATAGATAAACAAAAAAAATATGTAGGGATTGTTTGGATAAAACTTAATTTTTCTTTATTCCGGAGCTTCTTGAAAAAGATATGGCAACCTAGGGTTTAATGTTGACATTTAATCTGCAATTTAGATTAAATTAATTTGGTTTGTTGAATTGCACAATATAAATGTCTTCACTAAAGGTGTTGAGTTTAGAAATGAATATATTTTATATTCTTTGATCTTTTAATTTTGGTGATTGAAAAACCACTTCTTCATTTTTTTTTAATCTCTAAAGATCATTAGATATGAGACAAAATATGGAATAACTAAAAACTAGAAAAAAATGGACATGAAAGAACAAAAAAGTTGTGTGGAGACTAGAGAATAACAATGAGTACTTCATCCGTCTCATAAAAATAGTGTCGTTTCTTGATATTATTTATTAATATTCTATCTGTTCCGTTAAAAGATTAATTATACACTTGTGTCTTTTATTTATTTTAAATTTATCGAGCGTTTAATTTAATAGTAATGGTATCATTATAACATTTTGATGAGAATGTTAAGGTATATTATATAAGAAATGAGACTTTGTTTTGAAATTTTAAAAAAAAAATGGTAAATGTGATATGGTATAATTGTGGCTATGTTTTGAAATAAAATAAAATAAAATAAAAATTGGTAAATGTGATATATGAGAGTATAATATTAATTAAAAATAATCAAAGAGTGGTGAAGATATGAAAAGCTTAATTTGTGAGACAGTCTTCACCTTAAAGACTAACGTTCGTTAATTAGCTTTTATTAGTCAAGTTCAAGGATAACTTGTTTACTTAATTAGAAAATAAAAGTCGTATATTATGCTGATCTACATATATTAGTATCTTTCCTCCACCAAAACAGTCCCTCTAATTTTTAAGCAAAGCAAGGTAAATTTTTGAAAAGAAAATGTGAAATTAGAAAATATACTCTCGAATCACACAGTTCTAGCTTGACTGCTATAAAACTCTCTTTTATGTGAGTGGTATGTGATGACATTATTTTTAGTATAAGGTGTAATTAATATTAGCATCCGATGATACACGTTGATCGTGTATATTATATGAGATAAAATAAAAATTTTATAAAATTTAGAAAACTGAATAAAAAAAAAATAAAATAGTAATTTAGTTAAAACTGTAGGAGCAAAAGAGGAAAAAAATTAAACAAGCGTCATACAAATTTACCAAAACTTTTATAGATAAAGCTCTCTTTTATATTTGAGTTATAACATTATTAATTTTTGTATAGGGTATATGCCCTTTAATCCAATTTTTAAAAAATTAATTAAATCACCATGAAAGTAAAAGGAACAATTAAATTCATTCAGCCATGTTGTTGGCCGTCCTTCCTAACTTATAAAAAAATATGTATTTCACAACGTCTGTCACACATTGGCCTAAACTAAAGTGCAATCAATCAACAAAAATGCATAAATTATGAATTATATAATAGTTAATAGGGTTACATCATTTTAGACCAAAACGATATTATAATTAAGTTAATGGGAAAATAGTACATGTGTGAGTGTGACCCTTGAGAAAGAGGTGAATAAAGTTTCAAACCCACTAATTATAACTTAATATTTTAATCTAAATTTATTAAACTCTTTTGATTCTTTAAACATGCATGTGTGAAAACGTTGTCAACTTGGTGGAATTGATATATCACATTTATCTAATCTATAAGACTAAGAATATACTACTACAATATAAGATTTCTTGCTTCTTAGTTCAAAGACATATCCCCTATTTTATTTTACAAGACTAGGAGACGTCTGACCCTATAATTAGGCATCCCACTTTGCTAATTAGATTGATCCCTATCGTACACTAACTCTGTTATATACTCCGTCTAGAACCGTAAATAATAACCCAAAAATTCGTATTTATTTGTATTCGTATTAAAAAAAGTAAATATTATTCACATTAAAAAAAACGAATATATATGTAATCAATTTAAAAGTATCCGCAAATAAACGGATACGAATACGGATATAGGCGTATTCGTTTAACATTCGAGGGTAAATATATCCGACGAATAGCGAATATTCGGAATTTAATATTCTGATTCGGATCCGTATCCGAAATTTGTATCTAAATAACTTATATATATATATATATATACATATATTAACGTACAAAACTATACCTATTACATTGTTACAAATTTTTTACTTTCAAAACTTATTTGCGATGTCGGAAGGCATGAGTAATTGACAATATAATTTTGAAAAAATAATTAAATATTCAATGTAAATTTTTGAATCTAATTATAGATTATAAATATTGTAAATTTTAACATATATAGGGAAGTGATCCATAGCTTGTGTTAGCTATGGACACTATTTCAGCTAGCCCATCTCCTGTCGTTCAATGAAAAATCCAAGGGTCTATATTGGCCCGACCGCTACTCTTTCTTACGGCTAACCAAATTTTTTTATGTTGGTCGCTACTCTTTCTAGCGAGCAGTCGAAACGACCGCGTTTTGACTGGCCACTAGAGAGATTAAAGGCCAACATAAAAGAATTTGACTGACCGTAAATTAATCATTGGACTTAAAGTAATTATAATTTAAATTAAAAAAATATAGCTAATTAATACTCCACTCGTTAATTGGTTCACAAATATAAAGAATTATAAAATAAGTAGTAGACTAATATAAGGAATAATACTTGACTATGTAATTTGGGAGTAGTAGTTGATTACGTAATTTGTTTGTGAATAGGAATATAATATAAACTCAATCGCCATTTCTTATATAGATTATCAATAATACTAATTAATAAAATAACGTACATATAAGAAATGGTGATTGAGTTTATATTATATTCGTATTCACAAACAAATTAAGTAGTCAACTACTACTCCCAAATTACCTAGTCAAGTATTATTCCTTATATTAGTCTACTACTTATTTTATAATTCTTTATATTTGTAAACCAATTAACGAGTGGAGTATTAATTAGCTATATTTTTTAATTTAAATTATAATTACTTTAAGTCTCATGATTAATTTACGGTCAATCAAATTCTTTTATGTTGACCATTACTTTTTCTAGCGGTCAGTCAAAACGCGATCGTTTTGACTGCCCACTGGAGAGAGTAGCGGCCAACATAAAAGAATTTGGCTAGCCGTAAGAGAGAGTAGCGGTCAGGCCAATATAGGCCCTTAGATCTTCCATTGGACGGCAGGAGACGAGCTAGCTGGAATAGTTCCCATAGCTAACGCGAGCTATGGATCACTTCCCATCTATATACATACATATATATATATAGGGTCCGGCTCTCCAGCAAACTGTTGAGAGTGGACTGAAAACGAACCAGCCTTTAGCGACAGTTCAATGCGTCGCTAAACAGACATATAACGACGGTTTGATGCGTCGCTAAACCGTCGCTATAGGTCTGTTTAGCGACGCATACCTTTAGCGACGGATTGAACCGTCGCTAAAGCAAGTTCGTTTTCAATCCGCTCCCCAGCGGTTCGCTGGACAACCTCTTCCTATATATATATGTATATATATAGGTTATATAACTTATATATATACATATATATATATATATTAACAACTTACATTAATTAATTAATTATATATATATATATCCGAATAACTTACTTGCGATGCTAGGTGGCGGGAGCAATGGACAATATAATTTAATGTTAAAATGTGTTAGGTCTGAATTAATTTAGAAGGGAGGGTTGAATAGATTAATTCACGTTTATGAATTTTCGGGTCGAGGGAGTATTTATCATTTTTATTTGCCCAATTATTTAAAAATTAGAAGTTCAAATATTTAAAGTAAGCCCAAGTTCAATTTTGAATTAAGTTGGATTACTAGTTGTCACACATACATTATAACTCACTCTCCATAAAATATAATAAAATAAAATAATTTTTTATAACTATGTAATCTATGTATTGAGGATAAATAATAAATAAAACTCCCATAAACATATTATTAAAGTTTTAATCAAGTATTTGAGAAAAAATAATTAAATATTCAATGTTCGGATATATATTCTCATGGGCCTGATCGAGTTTTTCATCTTGGGCTCAGTCCAAAGGCCCATCATGCTTAGCAGATTACAAGAGGAGTCTCTAGTCCGAAAGGGCTTAGGCCAGAATTCTAAACCCTTGTGGTTCCTGACTGGATAACACTTCTATTGGGTTAAGACAATTGAATCCGGGTCCAATAAGGATTCTGGGCAGAACACTCCTAATAGGAGTAGTAAACAACCAAGTGAATCCTATAAATACCCAAATAACAATGAAGGCAAGGTATGACATATTTTACCCTACTAAATATTGAACCTCCATTGTTAACATACATTAAGCTTGTTACTTACTCTTACACCGAAGGAGTCCACAAACGGCCCAAGCCGTTGGGACTTTTGTGCAGGTACACGTCCGACGAATTGGTTGAACGCGCGGACAAAATCAAGCGTTAACATTGGCGGTAGAAGGAGGGCACTTTTAGTAGTAATCTCTGTTTTTAAACAAAACAATTCACATGGCGACTTCACGATCACAACGAGACACCCTCAAGGATCCCAAGGAGCATCCCTCTTCGGCTTAAATACAAAAAAGCACCTGAAGAGGGAATACCCTCGGTCTGACGCCTTCGAGATTCTTTAGGAGCATCTCTCTTCGGGTCAACGCTTTCGGGCACCTGAAGAGGAAGTGCCCTCGGTTTGACGCCTTCGGGATCCCGAGGAGATCGATTTCCTTTCAGTAATCCGAGTTTATGGACTGCTAGAGTCTCCAGTTTACTCCCCTAGTACATGTCTCATACTAAGGGAGTGGGGGGCAATGTTCGGATATATATTCTCATGGTCCTGATCGGGTTTTTCATCTTGGGCTCGGCCCAAAGGCCCATCATGCTTAGCAGATTACAAGAGGAGTCTCTAGTCCGAAAGGACTTAGGCCAGAATTCTAAACCCTTGTGGTTCCTGACTGGATAACACTTCTATTGGGTCAAGGCAATTGAATCCGGGTCCAATAAGGATTCTGGGCAGAACACTCCTAATAGGAGTAGTAAACAGCCAAGTGAATCCTATAAATACCCAAATAACAATGAAGGCAAGGTATGACATATTTTACCCTACTAAATATTGAACCTCCATTGTTAACATACCTTGAGCTTGTTACTTACTCTACACCGGAGGAGTCCACAAACGGCCCAAGCCATTGGAACTTTTGTGCAGGTACACGTCCGGCGAATTGGTTGAACGCGCGGACAAAATCAAGCGTTAACATTCAATATAGACTTTTGAGTATTACTCCATACACATAAAATGGATATCTATTTATTAATGGACATCTAAACATTAATAAGTAGAGAATTCATTTTGAAATTTACGATTTCAAAAATGATGAAGATTTATTTGAATTGTAATTTAGAGTATTGATTATTGTGTTTATTAAAAATAAATAAATTAACATTCATTCATTAATGAACTTTACTTTAGAACTCGTTTTTTTTTCTTCTTATTCTAGTTATAATTGTAATTAGAGCATTCATTTTGAAATTTAAATTTAGGATTTCGAAAATGATGAAAACTTATTTGAATTGTAATTTAGAGTATTGATTATTGTATTTATTAAAAATAAATAAATTAACATTCATTCATTAATGAACTATACTTTAAAACTCATTATTAATTTTTTTTCTTATTCTAGTTATAATTGTAATTAGAGCATTCATTTTGAAGTTTAGGAATTCGAAAATGATGAAAACTTATTTGAATTGTAATTTAGAGTATTGATTATTGTATTTATTAAAAATAAATAAATTAACATTCATTCATTAATGAACTATACTTTAAAACTCATTATTAATTTTTTTTTTCTTATTCTAGTTATAGTTGTAATTAGAGCATTCATTTTGAAATTTAAGATTTCGAAAATGATGAAAACTTATTTGAATTGTAATTTAGAGAATTGATTATTGTATTTATTAAAAATAAATAAATTAACATTCATTCATTAATGAAGTATATTTTAAAACTCATTGTTTATTTTAATAAGATTGATAATTAAAGTTTAATCATTTATATTTATTTAAAACTAATTATTTTTTTAATATATATTTATTTTTCTCCCCTTTATGACTAGGATGTTTAATTAATATAAATTCTATATATACAAAAATTATAATATACCGTATAAATACTGTATAAGGTTTGTATATACAAAGTTTGATAGAATCTGAGCCGTTAAAACCAAAATGCATATGATCCAAGGGTTAGAACGTTTGATCCTCCACTAACCTTAAGAACCAACTAATGTGTGACACGTGGATTCCACTAAATATTCTCCCCAGCTATTTGATCAAATTCTAGGACCTTCCAAATTCATTCGATCAGCAATTATGAGAGACAATACAAAAGGGAAGAAATCTAATTCACTTTTAGCCTCACTCTTTTTTATCTCATACGTTCTCCCTCCTTCTCTCTATCTCCTCTTCAAACTCTAACTAATCTTGTATAAAATCATCATTTTTTTAAGAATTTTCTTCAAAATCCACACCAATTAAACAATGTTTAATCATTAGATTAATTTAGCTACCGATTGTTTTCTCAAAAATCATAGCTTTGAAATTTTTAAATGTCTAACCTTGTACGATGCTTGCTACTGTGTGGATACTTGTTTATTGTAAAGCATTTTTACCAATTAAAAATCTTAAATCTTTTATATTTTTACGTAGATCTATATCAAAAATTCATTAGTTTCAAAAAAAAATCGAAATTTATTTGGTGATGAGTTATTATTCAATTTTTTCCTTTATTTTTTGTAAATAATTTGAATGAATTTTATATTAGGATCATAACAGTGGAATTTTTAGTCTCATTACTCCTGTTTCATCCATTTTTTTGTCAGTGTAAGGTTTATTTTTATTTTATTTTATTTTTTGGAGTCGTGAATAGCTTTATTGAATATTCGGGGAGTGGGTGTGTGAGTAATTGTTGAGAAAGTTTAATCAGTGGCAGATTTCTATTGGTTTAGTTTATAATCAGTGCTGATCGTCAATGTTTTTAAACCCAGATTTCAAGAATGCATATCATATTCATGAATAAGAAGGCATAAATCTCAACTTTGTTATATCAAAATTCTATGGAATAGTTGCACAACTTTATTACTAGCTGTGGGAGCTATTTTATATAGAGGAACTACAATAGATCCAATCTTTGAGCTATACAAGCGTTCGATAATCCATGAAAACTACGGGGTTACATGCATTAATTTGTTGATTAAAAGTGTCTAATAAACGAATTCGAATACCGAATATTTGAATAATCTGTTTATTCGGATAAAATAAAATGAAACGATTATTATCTGTATTCGGATATTATTATGAATACCAGATACGAATAATATTTTTAAAATCCGTTGGATATCGGATACGAATACAGATACTACTGTATCCAGATCCGTATATATTCGTTTACACCCCTAACTTCATCCATTCCAAAATTATATATACATATATACATGTGTAATAAAAATTATTTTAAGAATATTCAAGTTTTTGTCTCAAATATATTTAAATTTTGTGGCATTGAATAAAATTAATGTAATTGTATTCATGACATAATCAATTACAAGATATTTACTCAATCGATGTCATATCATAGACACTGTTGCCTAATTTCTTATTAGCACTTAACACGCAAGTATACCCGTTCGTTTATAATATTCAGCAAGCAAGGATATCGTTCCCACGAGAAAATATGTTAATATTTATCAATTACCAAATTAACCATATTTAAACTACGAATGATATTTGACAATTAAAATTAAAATTAACTACTAAACTAATCAATCACAAGAATAATGCAGATTTAAAAGCTTAAGATTACAACTTCTCTTAGTATTTCGTTTAAAGCAATACACTACCTAATTAATTAATTAATTACAATGAATCACTAACGAGGAATTCTTTATAGTATTCATGCGCTTCTTCTGATGACCACATGAACAAATCCTCATAAATCTGATATTAAAGCAACAAAATTACAAGGAACACCCTAATTAATTAATTCACTATATTTCTATGCGAATTATGTGAGTTAGAATTTCAAGCACAAATTCTTTCAATGACTGCAAAAGACATATAGGTATATTCCTATCCTAAACGCTAATCATATTAACCTTACTCAGATTATATGAACAAATGCTATCATACTTAGATCTAAATCTATACTCCATCTTTCAATTTTGTATAGATTATCACGGTAATTATTGATCAGACAATTAATCAATAAGAACAAGATATGATAACCGATTCAAAAGTAATTAACTTAAATTAAATAGGAAACATCAGTCTAAATTACATATTAAGTTTCGTTGCAATCTTAATTGAAAGTTTAGTTCATAATTATTAATGAAAACATCATCCAGATAACAAATAAAAATATACCAGAGATTACAAAATTTAAAGATAAAAGAAAGGAATAGAAGAAACTATAGTGGTTGCTCCCAAACTCTCTCTTGATCTTCAAGCTGTACAAAACTCCTTCGTGTTCTCCCTTGTAGTCTCTACAAAATCTCTTGTTCTTTTCTGAAGTCTTCTCCTTATTATAATCGTCAAAACCCTCAATCAGATTCCTTTTTGGCTTCGAATTCCTTCTCAGTCGCAACAATTTTCACCTCTGACCACATATGTGCCTAGGCGCTCAACTTTATACTGATCCAAGCACCTAGGCGCTTGACTAGGATACCGTATTTATAAAAATGCCACTCGGCTTAAATTTTAATAATTTTTAATTCTTTTCTCCTCTAAAATGACTTCTATGCCTCTCAAACTCCATCCTACAATAAATAAACACAAAAATAAATAAAATGATACTAAAAATACTTAAGGATAACAATAATTAAGCTCAACAATACCTGATTCGTAGGTATAAAACCCACTTATCAGATACCCACTTGAAAAGCTAGTCGCTAGAAAGAAGTGCAAAATTGTCTGATTGCCACCTAATCTCCTCATTGGCCAATGTCATTGAGATAAGAAATTTTAAGACTCCAAGCATTATCTTTTATAAAAAAATAACTTTTTAATTTTTAATCTTTTTTTCAAACTTATCGATACATTGACAAGAAATATAATCTTAGTGGTATGATAATACTTAATTAACTAAATAAAAGTAATGGCACGTAGAGAACATCATGTAACTATAGAATCTAAAATATAAACGTAACTCTAATCTTAAAGCGAACAAACTAAAATAGAAACCTTATTTTCTAATTTTAGTCGGTTGGATTGAATAAAGATTATGTTAACGTTTCTTTTCGTCTAGCTGGCTTCAAACCTGCACAAAGAAAATAAATCGGTGACTCGGCGTTATCGCCGGGGTGCTCTCCGGCGTAAG
Organism: Aralia elata; assembly: GCA_034770075.1. Lineage (NCBI taxonomy): Eukaryota > Viridiplantae > Streptophyta > Magnoliopsida > Apiales > Araliaceae > Aralia > Aralia elata. The sequence goes on along the minus strand of CM068378.1, from coordinate 27,730,506 downwards.
AGTAAGTATCAGGTCTTTGTGAGAAAGAGGTTAACAATGGAGGTCCTTAGAGTTAGGAGAGGGATGAATAGTGACTTACCTTTTTACCTGGTATAAGAGAAGTTTATATATGGAGGGATTAGCGCCAAAGGTTGGCGCCTAAGGTTCTTTGGTGCCTAAGGATGTCCGACCTTGTTATGTGCGTCGTGTCACGTACTGGTTGGTGAGGGGTGACTGGTAAGATAGCTATCACTATATTTTGACGTGACAGGCGTATGCTCTATGCTCCTGTTGTGCATTTAATGTATGGCAGACTTTGGTCGGCCATTTAGATTATGGTCTTTGGTTATAGCCGATGGTAGGTATCTAAAATATTTGGATCTTCGACATTAAACTTATAGTCGAAGTTTAAGTGTTGTATATCCTATCATTGCCCCCACTCCCTTATTCCACTTTAGTAGGATGGGAGAGTATAGAAAATATATTTTCCCTCTGTCCGAAAGGTTCGACTTTGGGGGGAGATTTGTCCTTGCCCATCGAAGAAACGCATTCTTTTGCCTTCGGCGAGGACGTGCGTGTTTTTACCTCTGTCTGAAAGGTTTAACTTTGAGGGGAGATTTGTCCTTGCCCACCAAAGAAACGCGTTCATTTTGCCTTCAGCGAGGACGCGAGTGTTTTTCCCTTTACTCGAAAGGTTTGACTTCAAGGGGAGATTTGTCCTTACCAACCGAAGAAACACGTTCGTTTTGCGTTCGGCGAGGACATGAGTGTTTTTCCCTATGTCCGAAAGGTTTGACTTCGTGGGAGATTTTTCCTTGCCCATCAAAAAAATGCGTTCGTTTTGCCTCTGGCGTGGACGTGAGTGTTTTTAGGGAGTGCGCGTGAATGAATGTTCCTTTATGGGGAACGGCTGCATAATAATGGCACCATTTTGGGGACGTGCACTGAATTATCCCATCAGTCTGAATGTTTGTTGGGGAATGTGAGAAGTTTATTAACTTCTCTTTGGTGGTTATTTTAAATTTTGAATTGTTTGATCTCGGTCGTTGTTGTGTTGCGATCTGGGCCGTTGATGGGTTTTATAAAAGGGGGTAGAGGGCTTTAGTTTTTTGATTTAATTTATTTGTTTCCTTTCTGGTCTTAAGAGCTTCATGCTTTTCCTTGCTTTAGGGAGTCCATAGTTATCGGCGAGGGTTCGTTTCGTCCGAGTTTTGTCAAGTAAGTGTTATTTTAACCTTCCTTTTCTTTGCTTTGCTTCTCTTTTTTTTTCATTGTCTATTTTCTTTATGCATTTTGGGAAGATAGAGTCTGTGTTGGAGGTGGAAGAAACCCTTCAGTCGTTTCCAACAATGGATGGTGAGTATATAGTCATGGAGGTGACGACCGGTAGGGGTGAGGTGTTGGGCCGTGGTAGTGTTAGCGTTGGAGAGGACGAAGTGGCTGGGTTTGGGGGTGTTGGTAATGGCGTCGGGGACCTTAGTAGTGTTGTCGCTGGTAGTTCTGGTGGCGGGGCTAGGGCGGAGGTTGCGCTGGTCACGAGAGATGTGTCAGAGTCATCAAATGATACCTTTGGGGAGGCTGAAGATCAGGATGAAGGTTATGGTTCCGAAAGGGTGGCGTTCTCGATTACAGTTTTGGCCAATGTGAGAGATCAGGAAGAGATGTTGGAGGATGTGAGGGTGTATGATAGTCTTAAGGATCCCGTGTAGTTTTTTAATATTAATGTGATATCGAACGTGTCAGAGGATTATGTGAAGATGATGTATCAAGCTTCTTTCATTCCTTCGGATAATTATAAGATTAGGTTACCCACGCGTGAGGAGAAGGTTCATGAGAGGCTGAATGGAGGTGGATCGGTGTTCCTTTTCAACATTTTAGGTTGGGTCTTAGGTTTCTGTTATATCCTTTTATTAAGAGGATGTTGACGAAGTATTTGAAGTGTGGTTTAAGCCAAATAGTGTCGAATTCTATCTTGCAGATGACAACGTTTATAGCCCATTGTGCTAAGAGGAAGAAGAGGCTTAATCTGAAGTTGTTTCTTCTTACATATCGGTTTGGTCGATCTAAAAAGGCGGTTTGTACCAGTTTTATAAACATGACGGGAATTTTGAGTGGGTGAAGTTTTCGTCGACTAATAAAGTTTAGCATTCTTAGTGGGTATATAGGAGTGTAAACGAGTCGAATCTCAACGAATACCTTCATGCTCAGATTTGACTCGACTCGAAAAAATTGAACTCGAATTCGACTCGGATTTGATAAGGGATTTCTAATTTTGCATCAGATTCGACTCAGATCATTACTTGGACCTACTCGGCTCGTAAGTACTCGACTCGTTTACAAAGCGAGTTACTCATGAACCTTCAAAACAAGTTTCGAATATGAATTATTTCACTTAAAACTGAACCACTACATATTAAATTGATTACTAAACTAATGTTTATACATGAAAAAATTTCACTTTTATTTATGTAAAGAAATTACAAAGAATGTAATACAAATTGACAATCACAACTCATTGAATTATTTGAGTACAAGTTTACACAATTATATACTACATTTTATAAATTACAAAAGTTGGTACAAATATCACATATTTAGCTTCGAGTATGAATTCAACCAACATTCGAGTATGATCCATCAAGCAGGTATTGAGTATAGTTCATGAAAAAATGCAGTAATCAAAACCTAATTTGAGCGAACACTGGTATGTTTGAATTTGACTCGTGTATCATTAAATGAAAAATGAGTATGGATCGAATTCGACTCGGATCAATTTTAAATTCGAGTTTTGGATCATATTTTTGAGTTGATCTCGAGTCAAGCACCAAACAACTCGGCTCGGCTTACACCCCTATGCGTATATATGTGTGTGGGAGGGATACTATGAAATTACCTAAGTAGCGTATTCCACCGAAGTTGGGGATCCCAGAGACAATTTGTTTTAAGGTTCTTAAAGAGCATAGGAAGACTTTTTAGGGTATTATTGGGAATATAGTGGGGCATCCTTGGTCGTTTGAGGTGTTCAACGATCAACAGTGGTTATACAATTATAAACGTAAGTTCTTCTTCCTCTGGTTTCCTTAGTTTCTTTGGTTATAATGCTGTTAGTGACCCCATTTTTTTCTTGTGTTGCATTTAGTAAATGGGATTTCGAAGCCGTCATGTCATCTGGTGCACCGTTTTCTCGCGATCAGATGTTGAAGTTGTTGGTTGTCCCCCTGGCGAAACGTACAATACCAAAGGTGGCTAAGTTGGCGGTGGAGAGTGTTTGAGCTTCAACGGCTGAGTTTGAAGATATTGATGTGATTGCGGATAGTGGAGTGGGTCCTATTTTTTGAAAAAGTAAAAGAAAAGCTAAGGATTTATCTTCGGTTAAGAGATCGTTATCAGAGCATATGCCTTTAGGGAAAGCTATTCCGAAGGAAAATGCTGTAAAAAAGGTTGTACCGAAGAATTTGGTGAAAGGGAAGGTTGCGAGGAAGAGGCCTTGGGTAGCTGCCGATGAGGTGTTGCTTATTGAGAAGATAAAGGCGACTTTGGTCTTTAAGCCAGATGCGTCTTGTTTGACTGCAGGGAAACCGATGCCTTCAGAGGCGTTTAAAGCGTTTCATTTGCCTACGGATGCCAAAGTGCTAGGTGGTCGCTCGATGGAGGAGTTAGTGCGGGAACGTGTTGGGTACCTTGGGCGAGTAAGTCCTTGTTGAGGCTTTTTGTAATTGCTTTGATTTGTTATAATCTGGTATACTTGTTTATTGTGTAATGTAATGTTATGTTCGCCGAAATGTTGTCGAGGGTTGATGAGGGGTTGGTCTGATGCAAAGGGTGAATTGAAGAAGGTCAATGATCAGTTGGTGGTTGTAGCGCAGAAGGCCAAAAGTTGGGAGTAGAGGGTGAAGACATTGGAGAGCAAACTTCGGGATGCCGAAGGGAAATTAAAAAGTGCCCAGGGGCGGGAAGCTTCCTTGCAGACTCAAGTTGACTCGCAGAAAAGTCGGTGGATTTGTTGTTGTCGGAGAAGACGGGTTACAGCTCCAGGCAAAGGAATCGGAGCAATAGAAGGCTTCGGTGAAGCAGCGATTGTCGTCAAAGATTGTTGTAGTGAAGAAGCTGATAGCCGATGTGGAAGAGTTAAGGGTATCACTAGAGGAAGTCGTTCGGAAAACTATCATTGCTAAATACGCCGCTTCGACAGAGTACTAACGTGATATGCAACAAGCTACTATAGAGCAGTTATCAGATGGTTGGCGTGCATATCAGGAGGATAGGAAGGTGATCGACTTAAGCGTTGAAGGTTTAGCTTTTGAGGAGTATGTTGCTTCTTTGAGGGCGAAGACGGTTACTAAGCCAGGTGCCAAGGATGATATTGTCATAGGGGATGGTTCTTCTGAAGATGGTGGCAATGTCAATGGTGGAGTTGGTGGTGGAGATGCTGGGGAAACTATTAATGATGGAAATGGAGCTGGTGGAGTTTAGTTAATTTCTTTTGTTGAATGTACTCTAGGGCTTTGTAATTTGGTTTTATTTCCCAATATTTTATATTTTTTTTATCTTCGGTTGTATTCGTTGACAATGTAATGTGATGTTTTATGTTAAATAATACGGTGATGTTTCTTCTAGATGGTGTTTGTTTGTATCATTATATGTAATGTAATAATGCCTGAAGTTGCAAAAAGCAACTATACTTTGCATTGATCTTAAAAGAGTTTATAAAAGGGTTGCTTATAAAAATTTCGAAGATAGCTAGCTGTCTTTTTACTGATAGAACTGGCGAAGGTGGATAGTGTTCTAAGCATTCCTCAATAGTTCTCCATTCATATTTTTCAGTCTATATGCTCATTTGCCCCAAACTTCGAAAACAGTATATGGATCTTCCCATTTTGGCAAGAGTTTTTTGGAGTGTTGTGGACCAGATGTTTCAACTTTCCAAAGGACTAGGTCTCTAAGCTTGAAAGTTTGGCTTCAGACTTTAATGTTGTAATGCTTGGCAGTTCTTTGTTTGTAGATTACATTGCAGATATTTGCTTAATCTCTTGCTTCATCGAGGAGGTCCAAGTTAAGGAGTAACCTTCGGTGTTGTATTGCTCATTGAAATGTTGGACGCAAAAGGACGGTAGGCCAAATGGATTGTGATTCTTTTCCTTTTTTGCGAAAGGTGCATTTGGTGACGAAATCTGCCAGTGCTTAGGTTTTGATGGTTGTGTGAGGTAAATACTCAATGTTGTATTGGCTCAGCTCAACAAACCATACTACTAACCTCCTTGGCCGATAAAGTATCTTTTTCAGAGGTTGGTCAGTAAGGACTTTGATGGTACAACCTTGGAAGTAGTGCCATAATTTTTTGCTTGCCATGATGAGCGCATATACGAATTTTTTTAAGTATGGGTATCTTGTTTCTTCTTCTCGAAGGACGTGGCTTATATAGTTAATCGATTTTTATAGACCATTGTCTTCCCTTATTAGGGTTGCCCCAATGGCCGATGGACATGCTACCAAATAGATGTATAGCAGCTCTTCGGGAAGAGCTTTAGAGAGGATTGGCGAGGATGACAAGTATTACTTTATCTGGTCAAGGGCGTGTTGGCATTCCGATGTCCGTTTAAAGGTTGTCACAGTCTGTACTCCCTTGAGGATCTCAAAGAAGGGTAATCATTTTTTCGTTTTCTTAGACATGAATCTTCGAAGAGATGTTAGTTTACCGGGATGTTTCTGAACTTCTTTGTACTTTTTCGGGAGTTGCATTTCTAGGTTCGCGTTGAATTTTTCAAGGTTAGCTTCAATGGCTCTTCGACTGACCAAGTATCCTAGAAATTTACCTGCGCCAAGTCAGAAGGTACATTTGGCGGGGTTGAGTCTCATGTTGTTTTTTCTCAAGTTGTTGAAACACTCTTTGAGATCTGATAGATGATGTTGTTCTTCGGCTATGCTTTTGACGAAAACGCTTTAGGTAGTCTCGAAATGATTCGTCAGGGCTTTGGCAGATTTGCATGAGTGAGGTCATGGTTTTATCGGCTTCACAGTTGTATTGGAATTGGCAGGTGAAGCCTTCTTTGAGTTCATCCCATGATTCGGGGTGGTAAGGACGAGTACCATATTCTGGCTTTTTTTTCAAGGTGGAGACAAAGAGTCTACATTTGATTGGTTCGGGGTGGTCTTGGACCTCCATAAGGTTTTCATAGTAGTTCATATGGTCACGTGGGTCATCGGTCCCGTCAAAGGATTCTAGTGTTGGTATTTTGAGGTTAAGGTTGGCTGCGCTGATTTCCAGTTGGATGGCTAAGGGAAATGTTCTGATGGGTTCTTGGTTAGGGGTTTGGTCTATCATTTTTAGCTCAATGTCAGCGATTTTTTCCCGGAGGTCAGATCTAGAGCACTGCGAAAGGGTTGTGGCTCAGGTCGAACTGGTGAAAGCGAGAAGGTCTGGGGTTAGCTGAAGATGGTTCGAAATGTAGGTCGATGAGAGGTTCTCTTCGCTTAGCGGAGGTATGCGGGTGTGAGTTATGGTAATGTAAGGCTTCGGGGTAGTGGCGAGACAACTCTTTTCGGGGGAGAACCAGCTAGCTCTGGGTTCGAGTGGCATTTCACCCCTAACCACAACTCATCCGTTGATTCTTCAACATCAGCAGGATTTGAATAGCTAAGAATGAAAATAGTATTAAGTATATAAGTATAATAGTTAATAGCTAAGATTCCAATAGTTTGTTGAATTCTGATACATATAGAATTTATGTTTGTCTCTTCGACCTATCGCCTTTTACTTTGGGGTGTTGGCTTCCGCTCTTCTCTTTCATGACGTTGCCCTGGGGGGTCAAGGCCTCGCCGATGGACATCAGGAAGCCCTTGGGCAATGATCTGCACCTTTTTGGTTGTGTCGTCCTATTACTGTCGTAGGGTCTCAGTGGGGCCTTCATGTCCCTGGTTTGATTGAGGCATCGTCTCTTGTCAAATCTAGTGGTATGGGAGTGGGCAGATCTAGATATGATCTCCCACAGATCCGGCTGTTTGTGGGGGTTAGTTTGTGGCTTTATTTCTATTTAGGGTCCGTCTTGTATGGCTTATCGGCCCTTTGTTTTTGGAGGGCCGGGGTTAATGGATTTAGTTTTTGTGGGGAGGGATTTGTTGTTTTGGGTTGGCCTTTGCTATCTATTTGGGAGGTTGGTATGTGGGTTCTATGCTTTCTCAGTGGCTAGAATTTTGAATGGTGTCGCAACAAGTGGTTTTCAAGATAGAGATGGAGGTTGGGTTAGCTCTAGAAGGCTCTCATTCTAGCGTCAATGTTAATGTTTCTCTTCGTCTAGTTGGCTTTGGACCTGCGCAAAGAAAACAAACCGGTGACCCGGCGTTGCCGCCGGGGGGTGCTCTCCGGCATGAGAGTAAGTATTAGGTCTTTGTGAGAAAGAGGTTAACAATGGAAGTGCTTAGAACTATGAGAGAGATGAATAGTGACTTTCCTTTTTGCCTAGTACAGGAGAAGTTTATATATGGAGGGATAGGCGCCTAAGGTTCTTTGGCACCTAAGGATGTCCGACCATGTTATGTGCGTCGTGTCACGTGCTGGTTGGTGAGAGATGACTGGTGAGATGGTTGTCACCAGGTTTTGTCGTGACGACGCAAGGCTCTATGCTCCTGTTGTGCATTTAATGTGTGACAGACTTTGGTCGACTATTGGGGTTGTGGTTTTTGGTTATAGCCAATGTTATGTGCCCGAAGTATTTGGATCTTCGGCATTAGACTTATTGTCGAAGTCTGAGTATAATATATCCTAACAGATTGATAACCCGTGCAAAGCACGGGCTAAGGTCGAGAATATAATTTAAAATTATGGCATTTGTTGTTTGACTTATAATTTGAATATAAGTAATATATATGGATGGAATGTAGTAATATATTGAACATAAAATTGAATAATTGTATGAATATTAATATTATTGTATGTATTTTCTAATACATGCAGAAATATATTTTTGAAATATTATAATACAGCATACGAAAATTTTAATATAATCATAAACATGATATACATTGTATTAATTCAAAGTTAAATCGTGATCAATAAAAATAATTCAGCCAATTTAGTAATCGACTCAATTTTATCTTGGTGTATATATAGTAATAATAATTATATGTTGAGGACCACAACTTGAAGCTGCGTGACTGCGTCAGATGATATCTATGGATTCACCATTGATGGGGTTCCATGTACGATAGTATAATATATATATATATAAATGGTGATGTTGATACTTCATCATTGTTACTATAATACTACTATCATATAGTGCAGCAGCACGCAAGGAATTATATATTTATTTTGACGCCCAAGACTCTTGCTTCCTAATCCCGTGTCTAATTAAAAATGAGTATATTATAAGAATCCTACTTTGCACACAGTTGTATTCTTATACACTTTGTAAAATTAATTTTCACATTAGGCAGATGATTTTTTTTATTTTTTATTTTTTTAATTTTTTTTAAAAAAATTATGATGTAATTGAAGGGGCTATGAAACAGATTTTTTTTGTTTACTAAAAAAATGAACAAAAGTTGACAGCTTTATATATATATATATATTGTACATTTTCTTGAAGAAGTAACTGGCCAGGTGTTTTTGTTAATTTCCTAAAAATCTTTTTTTGGACTCCTTTTATGTTCATGGGGGGAAGAGAGTGAGAGAGAGAGAGAGAGAGATTTTTAAAGAAAGTATGATGCTTGAGTACAAAGTATAAGTGGACAAAACCATGACCAAGTGTGACTTTGATGTTCAAGCATTATGAACCAAAGAGGGTGGAGAGAAATAGTAGATGGAGATGATGAGACATATATAGTAATTATAGTAGCCGGTATCGGTGAGATCTGATTCGCCTTTAATCTTGTATTGCATTATATATAACTTTTTGAGACAGTGAAATTGATTTGTTGTGAATTATGTACTAATTTAATATTTGAACGAATCATGTAAAATTTATAGTATGTGATTAGTTTTTATTTTTTATTTTTTTAATTATTATTTTCACTGCGTATTTATTTTTTATTATAAGAATTTATAAGTGTTTGATTATATCTTAATAGTCCACCTCTTAATACATTTTAATATTTAAAATTGGAATAAATTTTTTTTTGCTGAATACCTATAAATCATTAGTATACAAAATTAAATCTAAATTATTTAAAAAATTATATTAATATATATTAAAATACATTAAGATGCTAAGGGTTAACGTGCATTATCAAACACCATAATTTAGGCATACATGAATGTGGTCTATTTTGTTTCTTGTGAAAACAAGAGCTTAGTGACAACATAACTTTTCTGACTCAATATTGATGGTGCCTAGAAAGATAGAGGCCTAGATTCTTTTCCTAAATCTTACTCCTCCACCCCTAAAAAATAGAAAATTAAATATAAAAATATGAAAAAGAAAAAGAAATAAATATTAATGAGTGGGGTATTTGACTCTCCATGATCAGTAAGGATATGCACCTTATTATGTGTGTGTTTCACATAATTTTAATGAAATCATATTTAAAACAAATTTCATGGATATGCAAATTTTCATTTTATTCAGAAGTATTTCTTTCTATTATTTTCTTAATTTTAGGTCGTCTTAGAGGTATTTATGGTCCAAATTTAATTCACTTAACTAAATCGGAATTAAAATCGAGATATTGCAAAAAAAAAAGAAAAAAAAAAGAGAAGCCCAAGATACAAGTTATTTATCATTTTATTAATTAGGTTTAGTGTAATAAGAATATTGTTAAAATTTATGAGTCAAAACTGTTTAAACGCTTTTCATATAGGCCAACACATTTATTCTAGCAAATAAGTTAATAAATTTTGATTTCTAAAATTTCAAAAATAATTATTCTCAAACACCCTCTAAAAGAAGTAAGAAACGTAATAGTTTGAAATTATGTTTATATATGTTAACTACTTCAACCCTCGGACACAAGATATTTAATATAATAATTTAAATTAAAATTGACCCCTCTTTCTGTTTCGAAATATAAAATTAATATTTATTTTTTTAAATTAACTTAAGATATTTTTTAACTCAAAATAATAATGAATATCGTAAGTTATTTAAAAAATATTAATCATTATAAGATTTATTATTTCATAATAATTTTTAATGAATCAATCTCAACTTTTAATTTAAAATACTTCGATTTGATTTTGAAAAATCAATAATGATCTAATGTTTAGATGTGGTTCATTATTAACCGTTAAGACTTACTAATTCTATCTATCTTTATTTTGGCTTTTCTTTACTTAAATAAAACTAGCTCATTCGCAGGAGTTTAGCTATAAAATTAATGTATTTTTTATAATTTTTTGTGTTATACTATATTAATATTAATATTAATAATAATAATAGATTAATATTATGTGCGATGTTTTTATAAAAAAAATATTTTTTTCTAAAATATTTTGTTTAACTAATACTGTATAACTAAGTATTGATGAAAAATCAAATAAATTTAAAAATTTACGATAATAGTTTATCTATTTATATAATTAAATGATAGTATTCATATTTAAATTAATAATTTATTTGTTTATAAATTTTTATATTTATCTATCTATGTAATAGTAAAATCTTATCTAAACTTCAATAATTATACTTATATAATTTAATAATAAAAAGTTATTATATAATTAAATATTATTCTTATCAAGAATATAAATTTTAAATAGCACTAACTAAATTAAAAAATGTATGAAAATAAGAGATAGTATGGCCAGTAGATAATTGTAATAATTAGAATGTAAATTTAAAGTTTTTGAAGTCCAATAAAAGATGAAAAAAGAGTTTCATTTTACTGAATTTTAACTTTATATTCTTAAATTTTAAGGTTAAAATATTATTTCTAAATTTTAAGATTGAGAGACTATTTTGTGTTATTAATTATATATATATATATAGATTTGTATTTAAATCATCTTTATGAGACATATAGAGCCAAATCATATTTACAAAAGAAATCTAAATGTCCATCTACTTGCCTCAAATCATATTTTTTGGACAAAAAAAATAAAATAAATAAAGTGGTAGTTTTGTCCATACCCATGAACAGGCCAAAAAATAGTAGGAAAAATTGTCAAATGCACATGACACCCATGGACACACTGTACACACAACCAAACAACACCCTCATATGTCATCTTCATATTTTTCTCACACCCACAGTTTCTCTTTCTAGAAGTACCCATTATACCCAAATAATAAATAATAATTATAATAATAAATAAATAAGAGATTTTTTTTTTAAAAAAAATTTATTTGACAGTAAATGAGAGATTATAGTTTTTCCGTGTTGAATTATAAATTATTATTAATTTTAAATAAATTTATAAAATTTAAAAATAATAAGTATTATAATCAATAGTACATTTTAAATAATTTATATCATTTATATAAATAAATAAATTCATCTTAATTTTAAAATTTTAAAATTTTCAAGTTAAATTTTAAAAATAAATAGTAATAATTTTATATTTGAAATGGAGCCAGTATTGCACTACTATTAGACCAGGTCAGCCTCTTACATTACGCGCCAACGTAGACTTAGCTGTCTCTGACCCACGTGTGCATAAAACTCTACCTTATTCCATTGATGACTCCGTCCCACTCTTACCCCACCACCAATCACCTCCTCCCACGTGTGAACTCATCTTCCTTTCAGTCCACGTAATCTGCCAGCGTGGGAGTTTATTATCTCCTCCTCCTCAGCCCTAGGTGTTCCTCCACTGCTACACCGTAGGATTCATCTTGGTATGGCAATCAACGGATGAGATATAAAGAGAGGAATTCCTCGAATTGTGGGCCAGTGACCACGTTAAAGGAAGGCGTGTCCGGGGCGTGTGAGAATTAGTGTTGTAGGGTTTAATTGACGAGAAATGGTATATTGTGTATTTTATATATTAAAAAATTATTAATAAATATTTTAATAAATATAATAATAGTTTTTAAAAAAATTACGTAATAGGATTGGTTATTATTTTAAATTTTAAATTTTTTTATATTAATATATTTTATAATTATAATTTATTAAAAAAATTTACAATACGTAACAGAATTTTTGAAAGAATTATTTGCTGTTAATTTTTGTTTATTGGTTCTTGAAATCTTGATTTTAGCAAACTCTTCGTTTTTCCAACCACCATCATACGCGGTCCAAATCACCCCCATATAATCCCCTCTCTCCTCTGTTAGGGCTTCAAAACATCCCCTTCCTATATTCTCTCCCCATTTCTCTCTCTCTCTCTCTCCATATATTTACACATACACTTGGCTTTATCATCTTCATCGAGATTTTTCACTGATTTTCTTGGTTTCTGGGGTTTGAATTTTAAAACCCTTTTAGAAATCTTGAAATTTCCCTGAGTTGTCAGCTGAATTGGGTTTTTGTTTGTGAAAAAGATTGTTCTTTTCTTGGTGAGGGAAGTCAAATTTTGTGTTCTGGGTTTTGGGTTTGGGAAATTTTGAGTGTTTTTTTCGACTGTATGTTTGTTTTGAAGGATTCTTGAACCCTATTGGATCCTTCTGTTTGTGGGTGTATTAGGTGTTGATTGCAAGTCTAGTTTTTTGAGGGTTTGTTTTTCTTGTCCTGATTCTTGAACCCATTTGTGTTCTAGGGTTTTCATTGGGAAAAACCAGACTTTGTTTTCAAAAGTTTAATCTTTAAGCCCAATTGGGTTTTTCTGTTGCTGGGTTTTTTTTTTGGTTCATGTAAGAAATGCCAGCAACAGATTACCAAGGCTCATCAGCATCTCACACCCGTTCATTTCTAAGTTTGCGCCGTGATCAGGTCCATTCAATGGAATCTACACATGATGCCACAAGTCAAGAACAAGAGCTGGAAGTTTTCCAGAGAAATGTGACTGATTACTTTGCTGATTTGTCATCTGCTGGATCAGCTGAACTTCTCTCACTCTCCTGGATTCAGAAACTTCTCAATGTATTCCTTGCTTGCCAGGAGGAATTCAGGGCATTATTGTCTAGTAGTAAAGGAAACTTAAACAGAGCGCCAATGGATCGAATGATTTCCGAGTTCTTTGACAGGAGTGTGAAAGCTTTAGATGTGTGTAATGCTATTAGAGATGGTATTGAGCAGATCAGGCAATGGCAGAAGCAATTGGAAATTGTTTTGTGTGCGTTGGACAATCAAAGAAGTCTTGGAGAAGGTCAATTCCGTCGTGCAAAGAAGGCTTTGATTGATTTGGCAATCGGAATGCTTGATGAAAAAGAGTCTAATTCCTCTGTTGCACAAAGGAACCGGTCTTTTGGGCGTAATAATGCTCAAAGGGACAGTAGATCTTTGGAGCATCATCGATCATTGTCTTGGAGTGTTTCGAGGTCTTGGTCAGCTGCCAGGCAGCTGCAAGCAATTGGGTATAATCTGGCTGCTCCAAGGCCTAATGAAATTATGGCTAGTAATGGATTAGCTGTTGCTGTTTTTACAATGAATTATGTGTTATATTTTGTAATGTGGGCTCTTGTAGCGGCAATACCTTGTCAGGACCGCGGTCTACAGACCCATTTTCATGTGACTAGGCAGTTCATTTGGGCTAGTCCTCTTCTCTCACTTCATGAGAGGATTCTGGAAGAATCAAAGAAGAGGGACCGGAGAACTGCTTGTGGTTTGTTGAGGGAGATTCATGAGATTGAGAAATGTTCACGTCATATGAATGAACTGATTGATTCGGTTAACTTTCCCTTGAGTGAGGAAAGAGAGGAAGAAGTGAGACAGAGAGTGAAGGAGGTAGGAAGAGTTTATGAAGCAATAAAGGAAGGATTGAACCCGATGGAGCGACAGGTGAGGGAGGTCTTCCACAGGATTGTGCGTAGTAGAACTGAAGGTCTCGACTCCATGGGAAAAGCAGCATATCAGCACGAGTAACTCAATCTTGTAATTGTTTAATGCCTCTTAAGAGTTAAATGTAGAACTAGAAAAATATGTTTTGAATTTGATATGCTTGGGAGGAAGAGAGTACTCATGGTAATACGCCAAGAAATAAAAAAGATTCAGGAGGTAAAGTTCTTGTATGTATTACCATATATTGTGTAAAGAATTTAGGATATGGATTGGACTTTCGCGGTCCATGATGTTGTTGCCTGGCTTGTTCTGCTATTATATAATTACAATTTCTGATTATATTGGCTTCTTCATATTGTAGGTGTATTTGAATCCCAGATCATCTGTTTTCATGGTACATATATTTTGTGTTTGATGCAGAATTTATGCCTTAAATGTTGCATTATATTTTGATGTCTCTGATTGTGCTTGTTAATTCAGCTCTTTGGAATGTGCTGTCTTTTCATACAATGAAATTGTCATGGTGGTTTGCGTATATGAAGGATGTTTGCCTCATTTGATCAATACTTATAGTTTGCAAAAATTGCATCTGGAGTTGCATTGACCAGAGGAACTTGAAGGATAATCCAATCTAAAAATTCTTTTTTACATTTGGATTTTGAACCTTTGTGTTTTGTTAATGTCACTCTAAATCTTTTTGACATCAAAGGTGGGCAGAGATCCCCCTGTTCTTCATTCTTACTTCAGTCATATTCATATGACCCATATGAACTTCCCCACCAGATTTTGACATTAAGATACCCTGCTGAAACTAGGTCAAAACTTTGTTCATTTGATATTATTATCTTTTCATTTCTGGCATTGTGCCAGATGATTTCAGTTCTTTAAACTTCGTTCAGAAAAGGTCCGTTGTTTGTCTCTTGGACACATTCCTTTCATTGTTAATTTATGGAAGTAAAGAATTTGTTTGATAGTTATTCTACCCCTTTTTGGTTCTTTTCCATTTATTTTGGTGGGTTACTTTTTGAAAATATTTTTACTAGTCAAATTTTTTTATGCTGTTTCCCTGTGAAAAACTTTGTGCAAATTCTGCTTTCATGACACTCTAGTTGCTTCTTCCACTAACAAGTAGTTTTCTTTACTCGAATCATCATTATATACTATATTATTGGTGATAGTTCCTTCTGAATTTCTACACCTCATAGCTGATTCGGGATCTGACTGTTGGCTTCTTAAAAGAGGATAGCTGCTGGAACCTGGCATATATATTTGGTTATTAAAAGCCTTGTATGGTTTTCTTATGCTGCTAGCGCAGGTATTTCATAGTTATTCTGTTGCTTTGCTGCGGTTGACTTGAATATCTTTGGTCTAATGTGAACCTGAGTATACTCCTTGAGCTTAAGTACAAACTTTGGAAACTCCTTAATAAAACTACTAACTTTTGTTTGTTAAATGCAATATTGATTACTCTACATTTAGAAACTTTTGTTTCGAAAAACAATGGTCTCATTGTGGGTAAATCTTGTTTGGTGTTAAATGTTCAGTTTTGAACAATTGAATGATAGCAACTATGTTTTGCTATAACCATTTGCGGCAGGTAGTTAAACCTCTGGTGTTCTACATGTTTAAATATTACCTGATTTAGTTTTCCAGTATTGTTTTTGATTATATGAGACATCTTTTTTATTTGATTCATTAACCGTTTATGCAGCAAAGTGCATCCTTCAATATTCAACGGACTCTATAGTCTGGGAACCCACAGATTTTGCTTTTGATTTCTGAACCCGCAGAGAAGCAATTGGTCAAAGCTCTAATCTTTGAGAAGGGTATGTTTGACTCTGATAAAATTCCAAAATTAGTTACTTATTCAACTTGAATTATTTTGACCTGAAGGAATATATAAAATAATGCTTAAAATTTTGAAATTTCCACGCTCAATAATGTGTAGTATTTGTTTCTAGTGTTTGGTCTAGCTCTAACTTTCTTGTTGACAATATACATACATTTAATATGTCAACTTGATTCTTATGGAAGCAAGATTACACAAGTAAACCCTTCTACTACACAAATTTGTTATCTGGCTGCACATTTTTTTCGAGGATTTACTGTGTGTGTGTGTGTGTGTATATATATATATATATATATATTTTCCTTTCGATTCACCGGTCAAAATACTTTTCCTTGATTGAGTTATTTGTTTATTGGGGATTTGGAGTAGTTGGTTACCAATAGGAGTATGATAAATTTACCCCATGAGTTAATAAGTTTTTTAGTTGTTTCTTTAAGTTTTTTAACTCTTCTTCCTCTGTTCTTCATTTTCCTCATGAAATGCTTCTAGATGGTTTTAGAAGCAGCATATTTCTGTGCAAGCACATTGTTCAGGGTTATAATTCATCTTTCGTTTTCTCACCGTCCTATTTAGTAGTCCTCATTTTCTTATACTTTCGGCACGGATTTTAGTACGTATGCGCCAAACCCCATTTTTCAAATGTCATTTTTCAAATGTGTGTTTTACTACGCCCTCTAGGAATACAAAATACTGAATTGGGACGGAGAAAATTTGAGGTACAGATACTAAAAAAAATTCATGTTCATATTAATAACTCGATCACTATTTTATCCTGAAAAATAATTTATATCTCGACTAATTTTATATTGAATATAAAATGCGAGTAATATACAACTGTGAGTGATAAAATAAAACAGTAATATGTGAATCACTTCTTTATACCTTTTTATTCTCTGTATTCATACGTCAGTACGTAATATCAACATGAATTTGTCATTTAACCAAGAATATACACACTGACTACTAATTTTTAGAACAAATTTAGGGGGGAAACATGGAATTAAATTTGAAATGACAAAATAGTCCCATCACCTCCTTCGTTCTTGCAAACAAACAAGTGTTGGTGAAAGATCACTGTCTTATCATTCATTTGGATGGCAAAGAAGAACTCAGAATTAATAAAAAAAAAAATGGTACGAGCGTATGGAGGAGAAATTAGGAGGGAGACCAGTAGGCCGCATACATTGAACAACTTGCTAGTCATTTCCTGTCAACTGACATCTCAATGCTTTAATTGCTAAAGCGTTTATGTTAATTGGAACTGAGTTATGTATATGTGCAATTGTCCCTAACAACTAGTACTATTAGATTCCAATTCCATATCATTGTGAAAATGACCTCTGCTACAGTACTCAAGAAAATATGACTCCTATGTATATATAATAAGATAGAACTCATTTTGAATTTGGGCGGGAAGACACAAATACGGTTCAAATTCATTCTAATTGATTTGAGCAAAAAAGCACAAGTACAGTTCAAATTTATTCTAATTTACAGATTATTGAAACGAAGAAAGTGAATTTTGTTACGCCGATTACTAATATATATATATAAAAAGCAATTCCGCACATGGTAACATATGTTACTAGCATTGTTGCAGGTGCACTTCATTTTGAAAAATACTTGGGTTCTTTTATTTATTTATTTATTTATTATTACTACTATTATTATTAAAATAGTCCCAAAAGACGGACCAGAATATATTATATTAATCTGGCAAATTCAATAAAAGGAAAGAATCTACACAAGCCAAAGCTTCTTCCATAAGTACAGTGGGTAAATAAAATCAGAAGTAATTTGACTTTATGTTAGGGAAATGACAGTTTACAAGTTTGCCTCCATTTCTATTTTACCTCAATTGTAAAAAGGTAAAATATATACAAGTGCGTCTAAATATCAGCAATCGGAAGAGTTGAATATTAGAGTAGTAAACTCTATTTTTAGTAAGGGTACTTTTTTATGGTTTTTAATTTGTTGCGTTTTTTGTATAAACTACTTGAATAATACACACACAAATTTCCCCAAATTTGGGCTAGTTCTGGGTTACTTTCAGGCATATGGACCCGGATCAAACCCTACATTGTCTGGCTGAACTCAAGTTTCCCCGACTTGGCCGGGCCAGGCTGGGCCGAATTGTACGCAGCAATAGAAACCCTGTTAGTTACTGGTGGCCCGGTTGTTTGTTGGTTATGTTGGACACTTGGGCCACAACGTTTAAAGTGTCTTATGAGTGTGGAGAAACTATTACTCCCTTCCTTCAACATAAAATCTTATTTTATAAAATTCTGAAAAATAAAAATATATTTTTATTTCGTATATACTTTAAAAAATAATAATTTTTTAATTTAGTAGTGTTGTATAATAAGGAAATAACACACTTGAGGATTTGTGTCATGTTATAATACTATACTTAAAAGGTGAACATTTTTTGTGTAACAAAAAAATAGTAAATGGAACTTTTTTTGTGGAAAGAGGGAAAATATTGATTTATTTTGGACTCATTCTATATATTGTAGTGAAAATATGTTGATTTTTGTTGCAATTTGATATATTAAAATACTCTTGCAAGTTACTAAAAATACATGAATAAGACATCTCCCTTGTACATAATCATATATATATTCAAGTCTATTACTCGAAATAATTAAAATCAACAAAACTAATTTGGTGTTTTAGCGAATTTGTATATTGAATCACCTCCACATCAACTTGTGTTCCACTCAACTCCATTCTATTTGTTCCATTGCATCGAGATAGTAATATGCACTATTTGTTCTATTGCACCTGTATAGACTGGCTCAACAAGTATGTTAGATCACTTCCATATTAATTCATCACCAATACAGCACGCACCCGTGTAGATTTTTTAATCCATATTCTTAAATTTTTTTGATATGAGATTCATATAAAATATGCAACAAAATGTTCCCTCAACAAAGTATGAAATTCAATTTGGGGTTCCTTACCGTTATTTATTCTACCATTGTTTCTTGCAATCAGAACTGGCACCCCGTGCTAATTTCGTGCTTCTTAGGATTGTCTGCTAGTTGAGTAATCCCAATCGTTTTAAGGGTAAGCACATAACTTAAAAAATGTAAATAAAATTCTAAATATTAATTAAAATATGTTTAAAATATTAATATTGTCCTTTTATATAGGCACCATAACAAAGGGCGAGAGATAAGATAAAAGTTGATTAGTTTAAAAAAAACTTGTTGCGAAACAAGCTTCCCTTGATACAGTGGTTAAATCCACTTTTTGAACATCAGGAGATCTTGAGATTCATCTTTGCCAAAGGGAGGAATGCAAAGGTGAGAGATAAACAAATATGAATCTAATCGATTAATATAAGAAATTAAATAATTAATACTTTATTTGAATCTACAAAAAATACAAAATAAAAAATTATTATTATTTTTACAAGAGATAGTTGATATTTTCACAAGTCTTAACTCATATTAATACGAGCTTTATTTAATATTTATGTGAAAAAAACTTGTGGAATTATCAAATTTTCTTACGAAAATATCAATTCTCAAATGATTACGATAACGTGGTCATGTCTTCAACCATAGGCTAGCTTTGTTGAACTAACCAAATAAACTATTCGATCATATGGTGATGATTTCACACAGCCCCGGGAAAACAACAGCCCACTCAATCTCTCTATAATTGATACTTCCTCCGTCCTAAATTAATTACTCAGTTTTGATTTTTTAAAGTCAAATTGACTATTTTTAGAATTAATAATTAAACATATATAAATATATTTCTAAAATTATAAAAATTGGGGTTAGTAATAAATTGTATATACTTTTTTTTTGTTATAATCTCTTCACCTATATTTTAGCAAAAATAGTAAAAAGATTAGTTTTAAAAATGGTCAATTTGACTTTAAAAAGTCAAAACTGAGCAATTAATTTGGAACAAAGGAAGTATGTTTTTTTTCTCTTACTTTTAATTTTCCAATGTAGATTCCTAAATAAAATGAAGAAGAAACTTGAAATCTGAACAAAAGAAATGGTAACAAAACAAAACAATGGAGCTAAAAATGAGAAGGAAAACTCCGGCGATAAGCTGAACAAATAGTCCGATGAGAAGAGAAGAAATTGAAAGAAATAAAATAAAGAAAAGAAACCAATGGCTTAAATTTGAACATCTTGTTTCCCTCCAGATTTGGATGATTTAAGAGAATGATGGCTCATTTAGAAAAAGTAAAAAGAAGAAAAGTACTGCTCCCTCCGTCCCAAATTAATTGTTTTTCTAGGACTTTTTTAAGTCAAATTGACTATTTTTAAAATTAATAATTAAGCATATATAAATATATTTCTAAAATTATAAAAATTGAAATTAGTAATAAATTGTATATACTTTCTTTTGGTTATAATATCTTTACCTATATGTTAGCAAAAATAGTAAAAAGATTAGTTTTAAAATTAGTCAATTTGACTTTAAAAAGTCCTAGAAATGCAATTAATTTGGGACGGAGGGAATAACTAAATAATGAGATTGAGGTGATGTGACGACATACTATCTATTAGATTTAATTTGGACATGTGTAAGGTGTTTGTTTGTGTCTGAATGCTTCTTAATTGACCTGCATCTGATTCGGTCAGAGGCAAAACATGTTTGGTAAAAAAAATTTGTCTCCTAATCAGTAAGACAGAAACTCAAATCTTAACTATTAAGAGTTGCCTCTTAATAGTTTATTTAAAATTTATGGATAGAAATAGCCTCAATAAATATTGTACTCTTTCAATTTCAAATTTTAAGATCATTTAAATAAATTTTTTAAATAACTCAGAGGGTTAAAATGAGAAAATAGTATCATTAAGATGTTTTACACTTTTTAGTTATCAAACAGTTTTTTAAATTCAGATGTTATTTCATTCAGATGATCTAATTTATTAAGATATATTAACCATTCAGATCTTAATTACTAAGTTTTATCAAACATCGTCAGAATAAAAGTCTTGGAGTTTTCAAATCTGGAGGGGAGCCGAGTCCCTATTTTTTTTCCTAAGTACCCAATTGGTACTGTTTAATAAAATTAATAATTAAGATATGAATGGTTAGTATATTTTAATAAATTAAATTATTTGAATAAAATAGTATTTGAACTTAAAAAGTTGTTTGATAATTAAAACATATAAAACATTTGAATGACTTTTAAATTTAAAAATATTAATTTTAAATTTAAAAATATCTCAAATTGACTTTTCAAAAATCAATAATGATCTTAAATTTTGGAATGGAGGGAGTACAATATTTATAGAGGTTTCATAAATTTAAATTTTTCATTAAGAAGGAGTTCTTAATGATTTAGATTTATATCTTCGTCTTGTCGATTAAGAAACGATAAGAGACAAATAAAATTTTACCAAATAATTTTATCCTCTTATAGAATCAGATGTGGAGTTGTTAAGAGGTAAACAAACACCACCTAAGAGCACATTTCCTATATAGGCACTATCAGAGAGGGTTAAAGAAGAAATAAAAGTTTGATTTATTTGAGTAAAATTCGATGGGAAGATGAGATAAATAAATGTGTGTGATGTTCAGGGGTAATACGAGAAACTAAGTAACTTATTCTCTTGTGAAATCTACAAACAAGTAAAAGTAACATAAAAACGGAAAAAAATGTTATGAATATCAATTTTTGAGGAATTAGATACGTTTTAAATTACATTTTTAAGAAAATTTAGACATTCTAAAATTTGAGACCTTAATATTATTATAAAAAAATACATCAAAACTCGTAAAAAGGAGTGAAGGGGTAATATTGATGATACATTTATTTATAAACTAGTTACTCGTTCTCTTGTAACACATTTAATGGATTTTTAACTTCCATACTAATTATAATACAACTAGATGCAATCTCAATTATAGAACAATTAGATGGGTAGTTTGCTATCCGGAAAACTAAATAAAAAGATGAACTAGATTGTTAAAATAAAAATAAAATAAAAAAAACCCAACTTTCTCCATTTTCGCCTGATTGTAAACTATTAACTTACTGGAGATGGGACTAAGCTTGACTTTTTCAACATAGAACCAATAACTTATGAAATCTTCTTCCTAAAGTTAATTTCTTAATTTCAATCTTCTTTCTAATGTTAATATCTTAATTTTAATAAATAGAAAACATTCTATACTTCTCACATACAAATCACCAATTAAGTTTGAAAAAAATAACAAATCTAAAATTCTCTACAATTAATTTCATAGTTTCCTCCAATATATCAACAGTTACACATTCAAATGTCATTGTTGTTGTATGATTTTGTCCTTAAATTAGATAACTATCCTGTTATATATAGGGAGAAGTCACACATTATATTCTTTTAAGTACAAAATAAATGCATGCTAAAAAATCACATAATTGTAATGATTAAAATAATTTTTCTTTGACGGGGTGATGACACAATTGTAATGATAAAAAAAATAAAAATTTGACGGCATCATGCCATGTAAATGTTAACTTGTACAAGCTATCAGTTTACTTGGCTTTTTAAGAACTTTAATTTATTAAATTATTATCAGTACACGAATTATACACTAAGAGCACCTACACTGCACACCTAATCCGGTCTTAATAGATGAGAACATAGATACTACTCCCTCCGTCCCCAAAACGGGTCAAAAGTATGGCTCGAGAATAATTTTCACATAAATTTTTAGGTAATCAAATAATTAGAAAAAAGTATAAATTTTTTTTTCTCAATCCGTCTTTGTATATGAATCCCATATAATAATATTATTATATCATTTGCATGGGTTAATAGATTTAATTGAATTTTGGATTTCAAGAAAGAGAATCAATATGAACCACTCATTTGTGATGTGACTGTTTCATTATTTATCTAAGTAAGTTATGATATATAGCCAATGCTAAATTAGTCTGTGCAAAAAATTATCTAGTTAATTTGTTTACTTTTCTCATATTTTTAAGAACAATCTTTTATCACTTAAGTCATTCTTTTAAAGACGGAAAGAGTAACTTTTCATCTCCTTTTATCGGGCTTCGAATATAATACCTAAGGAATTCTCCACCCATATAAAATTGATTTATCAATAGAAATTATGGTTTTCAAAACAGAAAGCATTTTCTTACCGTTAGTCTAAAATCACTAATGCTAGGATGAGAAAAAATAGTTACAAAAAAAATATATAAAATAATTTGTTGAATTATAATTAGTGGATATTCTCTCATACATAGGTGGATCTAATAATTAACCAATAACTATTTTCTGCATCATTTTGTATTCTTTTTTTTATATTCAATCTTTTGTCACCAAAATATTATTCTAATTTCAGCAAAAAATTTAGGATTTGTTCGGTTACTAGCATTTGTAGTATTTGCGACGGCAGCATTCGATGCGAACGGGATCATTTGTGTGCGTTGTGTTTGTGTTTAAACTCTAAACATTACGTTTGTGAGTTAAATAAAGTATATTTAAAATATATTAATTATAGACGAACAAGATTTTCAAGTTCGTCCAAACACTTCATAACCAAACATGCACACACTTCATAACCAAACATGCACTTAGTTAGATAGAGAACTAAATATTAAGCTGGTGTATTTTTTTATTTTTATGCAATAACATATTCTTTATCTACAACTAAATTTTTAGAGCATTGTTAACGGAAACAAGCCATCCTGCTATTGATCGCAGCTGAACTTAATCCAACAATTCAAGCTTTCTAAATAAGTCTCTTCCCTTTATCACTTGTGAAAAAAATACCATTACCTGCACCAAACAACATTAAAAAAATCTGAAATTCTAGTGAAGAGAAGCTGAGCACATCCTTGTATTCTACCGGATATTACTCCCTCCGTTCCATATTAAACGTCATAATTTTTTTTTTAGAATGTTTCACAATAAATGTCCTATTTTTATATTAATAATTATTTTTATCTTATTTTTCCACTTATACCCTCATAATCTTTTTAGTCAACTTTTGTTGGAAACTTAAAAAATGATAAAAGGTTTACATTGGGAAGTGATGTATTGTTATACCACTATCTCTCCCATATTATCAATATAACATTTTTTCTATTCATGTGGAAACTAATAAGGAATAATTAATATTGGGGTCATATAAAAATGAATGTATACTACAATTAAAAAGTAATTTAGAAGGGCAATTTAAGTAAAAAAATATTATTAATTAGCATGCCGAAATCAATTAGAACATTTAATACGGGATCGAGGGAGTATCTTTCAAACAAACCACCATAATAACAAGAACATCAATTACATCTGCTTCTGAAATATTGACCAAAAACCCTTCATTTGTTGTTGAACTAATGAGTACCACTTACAAATAAATAAGCACTGACTAACAATTTTAAGTTGCAATTGACCCACCCAAATAAAAAAAATTCATGTTGCTGAAATTGCTTCTTTGTCCATCTATAAAATATCTGACCCCCTAATACGCAATGTATTCTTTACTTAAAACTGTAATATACACTGTTTAGTTGCATGTATTTTCCTATGCCAAATTCACCTATCCTCTATTCTTCAATTCAATCAAACAAACAAACAAACAAAACTCAAGAAATGGAAGTTGAATTGAGAGACTCAAGCTCACCAAATACTTGGACGAATTTGCGTTTGCCGATCTTTTGATCGCCAAAGGTCAAGCCGGCCCTCTTTTCATTTCCAGAGAAACATAAATAATGTTGATACTCACTCGTCATCTAAAGGTTGTCGGATTTGGATCCCGGACAATTTAAACCGAACAATCCATTTAGATAGTCCTATAGAAATAAGTTGCATCTGTATAACAGAAATCCAACTCTCTGCTCCAAATCAACTACCCGTTTTGGACGGCTTGGAATCAGAATCCCAGTTTCATACTCTCTGTATCCTTAAAAGGATAAGCAAATAATACTTTTCACACGTATTAAAAAAAATAAAGTAGAGAAAAGAGGGCAACTTTTTTTTTAAAAAAAATTTATAAATAGTGACCCTACAAGATTACATAATGTGATTAATACTTTTATTTTTTTATATTAATAGATCCCGTTAAATGACATACTTACCATTCACTTTATATAGTACCTTATCTTATCCTTTTGAGGATCAAAAAATTTATACTTTTAGTCATCATTTTGAAGACGGAGTTAGTTCTTTATATATATATATATATATATATATATATATATATATATATATATATATATATATATTTCGTGCAAGTATAATTTTATCATTCTATAAGTTACTGAAATTTATAAAGGAACACATGTTATATGAGAGAGCAGACAAAGATTCAGATAAATGAGGATGGGAGGAAGATTGTTATAAGCAGGGAGAGACCGGTTCAGGAATAAACGAAAAAGATTTAATAACTTTCCATTAACTACCAACCATGAATTGCTCAAAAATTCTACACCGGCGTTTAATTTTTTCTATTTAAACTGCTGTCATTACCTCTCACACTGACACACGTATTAAAGACAATATTGTTCACATACAATATTCCATGTGGACAATTAAAAAATAAAAATATATAAAAATTAAAATAAAACTACAAGAATAATACAAGGGCTAAAAGGATTGTTTTTGTGAAACGATGTATCAAATACTACACTTGTAGTCGTGATACAAATAATACTCTCTCCGTCCCAACAAAAAAATCTTGGTTGACTTTTTGTGAATATTAAGAAAAAAGATAAAATGACAAAATTATCCATATTTAAATTCTCATTCAATTGCATAGTTTTTTTGCACATAATTAGTGATGCTCCATAAATATGCATAGAGAATAGAAATATACCAATTAATACTAAAGGTATTATGGACAAAGTATTGTAAAAAATAGATTATTTAAGGTAAGTAGACATTTAACTTGGACTACTTAAAATAGTAATAAGGACTTTTATCCTGGGACAGAGGGAGTAATACATATTAATAATATAAATTTTAAATAATATAGGAGGATGAAAACTAAATAAAAGATGAACGGGCGGACTACTTTAACTTGCTAATGGAACCAACCCAAATTTAGAGGTAATGAAAAATCTCTTTATAGTTAATTTCTCAATATCAATAATTAGAATCTTAGATACTTCTCAGATATTCTAAAAAATTGAACATAATTAGTGACGAATTAACCAACCATATCTAGTGGAAAACAAAAATATTTTAAAAAAGTTGTAGCTTCCTCCAATATACCAATTCTTTTCCTATGATTTCATGTTTAAATTAGATAATTATCCTATTATATATATATATATATATATCTCAATATCCCAATAATTACACATTGAACATATATATACATTGAGAAGTCACGTAATATATACATACATACAATTTAAATGGATGCTCTAATTACATAATTGTAATGATTGTAGTCTTTCTAATAAGATGGAAATAATTTTTTTTCTGACAGTGTGTCATGTAAATGTCTCAACTTGTATAAGTTATGCTGATAAGGTCTTAACTTAATGGTTAATACTAAGTTATAATTAGTTCTTATAATAGTGATGATGTACTTATGAATTATATTGTGTTTTTCAAAAAAAGTGAGACTTAAAAAATAAAAATAAAAATAAATATAAAATATAAAAAACTTGTACAAGCTATCAGGTTGCTTGGTTTTTAAGAACTTTTATTTATTAAATTGTTATCAATACACGAATTAGATATTAACTTTTAATCTCCTTCGGCTTCGAATTTATATTGAAGGAATCCTCATGTAAAGTTGATCATTCAACAATAAAAATTGTTAGGATATAGTAATATTTTCAACTGGGCCCAATACATAAGGCCCAATGTAGTATACGGACATGGCAAATGCTCAAGAAAAATTTCCACGTGAAGCCCAATTAGTGCACATAGTGTCCAAGGCTCTCTCTATATATGAAATAAACACAAGGCTAAGATAGGCTCACACTCTCTACAATTCACGTCTCTCATATCAATTAATGCCGCTCTTGCCCGTATTAATTCCTACATTGGAAGGTTCTTTCCACGGCTACAGTTGTCGAGTCACCTATTTGGTACATTAACGACATTTAATTTGCGGCATATTCAAAACGTCATATACTATGGTGTTAAACATAAATTATAGTTAACAAAGCAAAAATTATTTTTTATGCGCTTTAGTATATTTTTATTGGTGAAGTATGATTCGAATTTAATTCGAAGGTGATCGGGTTTGCTTTTGGAATGAAGGGGGGACGTCCCTCACAAGCATAATTTACTTTTATTTGGCACTACGAATAATTAGGTGGGATTCGGGCAGCTGTGCTCAATCAAAATTTTTTTGGGTGTTTTTGGTGTAAATTATGATTTTTATATTTACATTATATAAGTAGGAGATTTTTCATTGTATTACGTACGATTTTTTTAATACAGTGAGAATGATTTGTCGTCGACTGTAGAGTAATCTAACATTTAGAGGGATCACGTAAAATTTTATGTTTTGTACATAATTATTATTATTTTTTTGTTATTGACTTTAGAACATATGTGAGATACTTTATACTTTAATAAATATATAAATGATGAATATATTTTCTTGAAGAATTTTAACGTAGCGTGACATTCGGAGTTAAATTCACAATAGTAAAAAAGATAGCAGTTTATTGTGGAATTAACTGTTTTAACAGTTCTACATTAGGGGTAAGCATGTACAAACAGGCTTTTGGGACTAGCTTGGTTCAAATTTTTCAGATTTTGACCGTTGATCGGGTCAGGCCTAGACCCTTTTTCAAGTAAACCAGACTTGAAAGATAGTAATAATATTGCTATCTAATCAAAAGTGGTAATCATCCTTTTATTTAGTAACAATAGATAATATATAATCAAGTATTTAACCTAATCTCATTAATATTTCTCATTTTCTTGGAACATCTTTTTGAATTCTGGGAATATAAGCGTAATGGGTTACGCATGGGATGGGGCCTGGGGAGCTACGCATGAAATGGGGTGCTGGGCTTAGCCTTAAGCCTTTTTTTTGTCTTTTTTTTTTTTCTGCACTAGAGTGGGCTGCTCAAGTATCTTTGTTATGGGTTGGGCTGCTAGTTTGGTGACTGAGGGAAAGAGGCCAGGTCAGGCTTGTTTATTAACCAGGCCAGGCCGGTCACTAAGTCAGGCAAGGCCGGATATTGGACTACAGTCTGTGGTCTTTTTGCAGCCTTCAAACCGGGTCTTGACTAGACCATGCCTTAATTAGGTCAGACTTTTTTTAAACCAGACCCAGGCCGGTTTAGGTCAAACTTCAAGTTTTAAATTTTTTTTGTGCATCCTTAATTAGGGGTATACATCTTCCACTACAATGTCTACAGACATTACTCTTGAACAATATGTGATGCAAGATTTACGCGCTCTAACCTATAAACTAATTATTTCGTTAAGGTGACTCCAATGACCTGTTAATATTCTTCACGAAAAAATTATATATATATATATATATATATATATATATATTTCATTCATGATAACCGATTGTTACGAACACTATTCTAGCAATCAACTATATTCTATTCTTTTACTCTCATCCATGCTGCTACAAGGAGTAACGGCAGGTTAGTCTCCTATATGTTCCTGCAAGAACCAAAAGCATCAGGAATTCACTAATTCCTCTAAATTTATCATCTTTCTCTCACCAAAAAGAGCAACCAAAGATCTAAAAACCACCATTTATGTTCATTACCCACTCTCTCTCTTTCCTCATTATCTTCACTTTTTGGGAAAATTTCATGCTCACCTTCGTTCTCGTCTCTAATTTTCCCAGTTATGCAATTTCCTCTTCATCCCAGCGCACTTCTCTCTTTCTCTTCCTTTCCCTTTTTTTTCTTCCATTCTCTCATCTTCGAATTCTCCTATGCTTTTAGCCTCAATATCTGCCCTAATTTTGGATAGTTTCTACTGATGATGATGATGAGTCAATTAGATTGTCAACTAGTGAAATGGTTCCTTTACTCTCTTTATGGGTTGCCCAAGACAAATTCATGGGTTGCCTAGAAATTTATCCGATGAAGATAAAGAATTCCGGTAGCAGCCCAATGGAGAAGGTTCTTGATTAATTTGGGGTTAAATTTTACCTAGGTCATAATATAATTTTAAGAGTTTGGGTTATAATTTGTGATGCATGTGTGATTTGATTAAATTTGTGTCCATGTGATTTAATTTGTGCTTTTTTGAGAGAGAGAACATGATGAAGTCAATTAAGGATTGATGAATATAACTGATGATGATGAAAGTGTGAAGAAAATATCTTGGTTATTGAGAGAAAATGATTAAAAAAGGCAAGGATGAGCGGAGACCAATCTGCCGCTACAAGGAGTAGTGGTAGGAATGAGAGTAAAAGATGGTATTTTGGTCATTTTCCTTAACGCCAGAAAGAATATGCCTGTCGTTACACCTTCTAGCGGCAGGAGAGAAATCCAGCCTAATCTCAGCCTTTTATTATCATCATTAACAACTAAAAAGTTGGTTGCTAGAATAGTATTCGTGGCAACCAGCTGCCATGGATGAGAACTCTATATATGAGAACTTATGAAAAGGTGGATTGTATTTTCTATATCAATTGCGTATCATACAAGCAGGGGCGGACCCAAGGCAAGGGCAGGGGGGCACTTGCCCCCACTGAAATTTTAGAGGTCATGAGGGGTAGCTTAAAAAAAATAAAAAATTGAGCAGGTGTTGAATGAAATAATTATATTTAACATAAAAAACCCCAAAAGCAATCTCATTATCCCATCTTCCTATAATCCCATTACTTATTACTCAAAAAATACCCATTACCTCATATTCTATAATTGATTATTCCAAAAGTAGTGCAATCCCATTATCCCATTCCCATATTCCCATCTGATTACTCCACTAATAGTCTTAAATCTTAATCTCTTAATTTTTCATTTGTTCAGGCGGCAACAGAGCAACAACAACTACAAGTCTCCAAGTCTGAAGTCTCCAAATTCGCAGCAGAGGTAGTCAGGCAGTGAGGCATATAGACTCCTCCACCATAAGTCGAGGAAATTTTTCCGCCGTCTGCGGCGGATGCGGCGGAGTTCATTACAGAAAACGGAGACGAGGTTTATGAAATCAATATAGTTGAGAAGACTGATTCGCCGGAAGCGAAAGAAAAGAACTGTTCAGAAGGAGAAGAGTCGAGAATAGCTGAGGAGAGAGAATTTGTGCCGAGCTCGGGAATCGATAGCAATGGAGATTCAAAAGAAACTGTAGAGGCAGAACAAAGCAAAAGCAAGAAACAGGAAGAAGTCAATGGCGAGGGAGGTTTAGATTTGTTGTTCGAAGCTGCGGAATTGATTTCCGACAACTTCAAAAACGGTGAATCTGAGCCGGATAAGTCGAGCCGAAATGAGGAGTTGTCGGACATTGAATCGACTAATATTGGCAACGACAAAGCGGCTGAAGCGGAGTGATTTTTGGACGGCGGAGGAATTGTACGGGAATTTCGATGACTTATCTCCAACGGAGGATTTTTTTTAGAATTTGCCCCCCTGGATTACGGGTCTAGATCCGCCCCTGCATACAAGTGAAGGCATAACCTATTTATACACGTTAAATACAAACCCTAATACTTAGCTTAAGGAGCAAGAATAGAAGTTACTATATTTACAAAATTTTAATTGATATCAACATCATCCCAAAGGTGGACTATAGCTCTGATACCATCCAGAAATAATATATATATATATATATATATATATATATGTATGTGAGAAATTATGAAAATGTGGATTGTATTCTCTATGTTAATTGTGGATCATACAAATGAAAGCTATGTTAAATACAAACCCTAACATTTTCATGTGAAATATTCATCTTCATTGGAGCTTTTTTGTAGTAGTCGTGACCACAGTGAGATGTTCAATACAGTTCTCTTAAACTTTCCCACATATAAGAAGCAGATGTCCAACGGTGATGAATTGTGTGTGCTCTATGCAGCACGTCGAAGTCATCCAACAGAAAATTGAACTTAAAGAGCAAGAATAGAAATTACTATATTTGCAAAATCCTAATTGATATCAACATCCCAAAATAGGTCAACAAGCTAATGTATATCAACACTTAATTAATAAAAAAAAAATTAGAACTCTTTCCTTTTTCAGTTAAATATCGTTTTTTTTTTAATTTATTGAAACACGGTGAAATATAGTTGAATTTAGGCCAATAGAGACAAAATATAAACAATTCAGGAACAGAACATACCATAATGTCCATTTAATGGAGTGCTATGTTACAGGGATGTTTATTCAAAATTTAATATTTTGATTTTTATTGTCCATACATTTCGTTGTTTTTTATTCCCAAAAAATAAAAAATAAAAAAATCAAATAAAACTAAAACAAATAGCAAAGTATGGAAGATGATAACATTTTTATAATGTGATTGTTCATTTTTATACATCTACAACTTTAAACTTTTTTTAACTAGAGAATAAAGTGGAGCATTGTTAATGGAAACAAGCCAAGCCATTAGGGGTTACCGCAATACAAACTCTGAAAGCAATGCATATGTTCTTTACTTGAAACTGTAATAATACCATTAAGTTGCATGTTTTTTCCTATGCCAACTTCACCTATCCTCTGTTCTTCAATACGTTCAATCCAATCAAACAAACAAAAAAACTCAAGAAATGGAAGTTGAATTGGGACTCAAGCTCACCAAAAGCTTAGACGAGTTCGCGTCTGCCGATCTTTGTATCGTCAAAGGTCGATCCGGCCCTCTTTTCATTTCCAGAGAAACAGAGAAAATGTTCATACTCACTGCTCATCTAAAAGGTTGTCGGATTTGGATTCCAGACAGTTTAGATTGCGCGGTATATTTGGACAGTACTATAAAAATGAGTTACGCCTGTATAGCAGAAATACAACTCTCTGCTATACAAATGCACCTCATTTATGTAGACTGTCTGCATTTTGAACCGCTTGGAATCAAGATTTAGTTTCATATAAGTTTATGCATTATTTAATTCTTTATATATGATTTTTTGGTTTTTTTGTATTAAGTTTAATTTATTTTTTTTATCTGTCTATTCTATAAGTCATTGGAATTTATAAATAAGTGCAGGTTATAGGAGAGAGCAGATAAAGATTGAGATAAATGAGGATGGGAGCAGGATTGTTATAGGCGGCGAAAGACCGGTGCAGGAGATGATGATGATGATGGTGGGATGGAAAATGTACAAGAAAGAGATAGAGATGAGGGGATTTAGAAAGGCTTTTAAAATCCCTAATGGAGTGATTTTGGACAAAATCAAGGCAAGGCTTGATGAAGATGAATCCATGCTTATAATTTTCATGCCAAAGGCGATAAAAGGGATAAGGGGGGATGCAATTGAGGAAGTAAAAGAAGAAGAAATTGCCGGAGGAAATTCTGAGTCATTGCAAGTTGAGACTGATGAGAAAATTGTCAAAGAAATGTCAGAGCGACGAGAAGTATCTGCAGAATCAGAGGCAAAAGATGAGCAAAAAGAGGCGAAAAACTTGCCGGAGAGAAAAGAAATGAAAGGCAAATTAGAGAAAATAGACAAGGAAGTTCAAGAAGATGAGGGTGTAAAACACAAGAAAGGACTAGATGGGAATGTAACTGAACAGAAAGAAGAACCAACTCGAATATCAGCTGAAAAAACTCGGGTTGTTCAAGAATATGATGCAATTCCTCGAGTAGAAAATGAAATGATGGGAAAAGGGTTGGGGGAAACTAGTTCTCATCAAGAATGTGAGGCATCGAAATGTGATCAAAAGGAAAAAGAACAAGCAGTGCAAGAACGATTTGATGAAGAATCGTCTCCAGAAACAGAGGAGGAGAAGAAGCTCCGCGATCAATCAACCCAAACAGATGCGCCTACGAAGTCTAAAAAGTTTTGCGCTCCGGCCATTGCTGGATCTACTCTACTAGTATCTCTCATAGTGTTTGTAATGCACTTAATTAGAACCAATAACAAACCAAGTAACAAGAAACATTAAACCTCAATTGAATGGTCTGCTCTTTTAGAAAGTTCTTGATGTGGTTGATTGTTTGTTGTGAGTTGAAGTGATAAATATGTAGAAGATATATGTTAACTGATCATTTCTATTTCCTTTTCCTTTTCCTTTCCCTCATAGTATACAACATACAATGAATTAAGGAAACAAAAGTTAAAAGCCTTGAAGCGGCATAGGGTCACGAACCGCAGGCGTAAGCCTGTTATTGAAAGTCTTGTTCGAAGAGGGGAGACATAGTCTGGTCGCAAGGCCGGGAAACTCCTCTTTATCAAAAAAAAAAAAAGAAAAAAGAGTTAAAAGATACCATTTGTTGTTTTCCTTTAGAAAGAGTGGAAATAGTTTCTTGTTCCATACCTAAGGTAAAACTGGGAATTGTACAGATATTACAGGGTTAGTTTCAATAAAAGTGGTAACTTTTCTTGCTGGAAGCACCAACTGCAACTAGAAGTTTTAACACAAAGTCAGCTAATAGATTTTATTTTTATGAGACAACAAATGGGCCTTGTAGCATGTGCCTTTACTAGAAAAACCATTGAATCTTGGACAATGCCTAGCACGCCTCAGTTCATCGACAGGCATAAAGATTCAACATTGAACCTAGCACGCCTCAGTTCACCGATAGGCATCAAGATTCAACCTTGAAGAGACGAAATTATTCCTAAAAGGACAGTGCCTAGCACACCTAGTTCACTAATAAGTTCTTCTAATTTGCTGCTTCTTTATTATTTCATAATATTGTGTTGTTTACCTAATGTTTTTGGTGGATTTTCTTCAACCACCATGTTCATCAGGGTTTTTTGTTTCAACACAAATATTATATACCCATCTACCAGAAAAAGCTTATACTCAAAAGGAAGGTAACATTTTCATAATTAATGTGTTTTTTAACCATGTCAAAGGCAGTTAAAACATGAATTTCAGATGAA
This sequence comes from Aralia elata, assembly GCA_034770075.1. Classification (NCBI taxonomy): domain Eukaryota; kingdom Viridiplantae; phylum Streptophyta; class Magnoliopsida; order Apiales; family Araliaceae; genus Aralia; species Aralia elata. Next base: position 27,696,953 of record CM068378.1, on the reverse strand, counting down.
GAATATAGGGACTAGTAATTCACGAGAAAAGAAACCAATACCCAAGAAAAAGAAAGGATAAAAAGAATCAAATTAAAAAAGAAAAAGTAGTAATTGATTGCAAGGCAAAACTTATAAAGAAAAGGGAAAAGAACAAAGTGCTAATGATTCTAAAGTAGGGTCAAGGAAAGCATATTACATACTTAGTATAATCATCATCTCCCTTTAAAGCTACTTTAGATTCAAACCACAATTCCTAACCTCCACATTACCCCTACCACAAATCTCTTTACATACAAAATCCAGCAAATTTCTCTTTGTTTTCATAGCAATACAAAGATAAGCACAAAACAAAGAGCTCTTTGAACTTGATGAAACCCCATAACCTGCACTCCCACCAAAAATAAAAAAATCAATCAAATACACCATCATTAGTTACATTGTACGTATGCATATGATATGTAAGACAATTATACACAAGTCTAGATTGAAAGTATACATGTTCAGAAAGAGTCCTTTTTCCTTAAATCATAGGTGCTATGTTGTATTATGACATTACAACTTAATAAGTAACATTGGAACTTACAGATTACCTTAAAAAGTGAAAATTTGTATTAGTACTCCTTTTGAAATAAGGTGATATTATTACTTTTGAAAGGAAATATAAGGTGATATACTGTATATTAATACTTCTCATATTTCTCACAAAATTAATTTACAAACTAAGAACTACTTGCCTCACTCACTACTATGACAACAATAACAAACCATATTAATCAATGAGGCTCATAACATCTTAAGGAGATCAAAATGTGCTCCTAAGCTTAAGCACATTTAAACAGTCGTTGAAAAGCACAGTGCATTTATATAGTATTGCTTTTGAATAATGCTTTAGTACCCGAAAAATTTGCACCCGAAATGTCCGAAAATACATTACAACGTTATACTTTACAACACTGTAATGCATTTCTGGACAATCCGGGTGCAAATTTTTCCGAGCACCAAAGATTTAATTTCCAATTGCTTTTATCTCTTGCTTCATCTCATGTAGTGATTGTTTTTTAGGAAAAAAAAAATTATATACATGTATTCCCTTCTCCATTAGTAAACTAGAGTTTCAATTGACTATTTTTCTTTTATGAAGGTGGAACGCAACCCCAATGCGCAATGGGTTAAATAGCTCAATGCCCCCACAAACCACGTAGTTTACCGTTTACCGGATAAGTTCATAACAAATTATGTTCAATTAACCCAAATGAGATCATAGTTTTGTTACTTTTGTAAGATGTCAAGCTACCTTATCTCCTTCGAGTTATCTTTTGTACTTTTTTTTATATCATTTTAAGGTTTTGTATGGACACCATTAAAACAAACATTTTATAATTTTTATATTCTCAAATTTGAAGACGAGTTTAATATTCCGTTATAAAATTAGATATAATGACTGAAATGTATTCCGAGAATTAATGAACTATAGTAGTATAGATTCACATTAAAAATAATAAATAAATAAATATAGTGTAACTGTATAGTAAAAAGAGAGCTTATAAGGTACCTGCAATCTGTGGTCACCAGATATGGGCAAAGGACCTATAGTAGCAGAGTCCACTTCTCCAGTAGGCAGAGGAACTGCAGGGTTGCTGTTAATAAATGGTATACCATCGCCCCCTTTGTTGTCCGGCCCCATGGACGGACTAGTTGCCGGAAGGATACTGCCGGTAGGTGCCGGACTCGGTGAAGCCGAATCCCGGGGGCGGAATGGCCAAGGGTACACCGGAGAAGACGATACCGCGGCGCCAGAGCTTATTGGGGGAGCTGCCATTGGTGGTTGTGGTGGGGAATTTTCCGGCTGGGAAAAGGAAACCTTTATGGCCAGCTTTTGTCCTTCTTGGCATGGTTTGGTAGAGCCATTGTTGAAGGAAAAATAGAAGAACCCAAGTCTAGATGGGTGCCACTAAACAAAAACATAATCAGAAAAAAAAAACAGAAAAATTAAAAAAAAGAACATAATTAAATCAGATTCTTGAATTTCAAAGTACCCAGATTCATAAAAATGCTTATGTACAAAAAAATTGAAGAAAAGACCATAATTAAATCAGTTTGTTGAATTTCAAAGTACCCAGATTCATAAAAATGCTTATGTACAAAAAAAACATATATGAACCCATTTGACACCATCAGAAGCTATTAACCGTCAAAAGGCACAAGTGTTTTTTTCTTAAAATAGCCATTTTCAAGAAAGAAAATGAACATAAGTAAACAGATACTTGAATTTCAAAGTAACCAGATTCATAAAAATTCTTGTGTACAAAAAAAAAACATGAATTTTCCGACATTTATGAACCCATTTGAAATTACCAGAAGCTAATTAATGGTCAAAAAAAGGCAATATTTTTTTTATAACCATTTTCAAGAATTCAAAAGAGAAAGAGGCATACTGTGTAGGATGTGGAATTGGGTTTGCTGAGAAGGGTTGCTTGAGTGAAGTTGCAGAGATTGAAGGCTCTTCTGTTCTGGAAAATGTAGAGATTGTAGTGATTCTTGTGCTCAAAAACTGAGAAACAGAGTGAAATTAGTTCAAACTTAATGCAATTAGAACCTCTCTTTTTTTTCTTTTTTGCTAATAATGAAATCAAAACCTGAAAACTATAAAAAGAGGTAAAATTAATGTAAAGATTGAATCCTTATTGTATGTATATATAGAACTTACTGATGGAATCCCCTATTTGAACAGTGGGGTCTTTCCATTCTGAAACTCCATCTACTACAACTGTTGCAGACTCAGTAATGTTGAACAATACAGTCAGATAAGTGAAGAAAAAGAGTAAGAAGACAAGTCTAGGGGATGGGAACTCCATGAAATTAAGAGAGAAAAATGAAATGGGGTTTTAGAGATTTGTGGGTTTCTATCAATGGAGTATATTTATGTATGAAATGGGGTTTTAGAGATTTGTGGGTTTAGATAAATATGAAGAGAGAGGAGAGAGAGTGAGAGTTAAAGAGAGTGTCAGGCGTGTTTGGCTTTTCACGGGAAGAGTTTGAATAGTGTGACAGAGGAGAATTCTTTTGTTTATTTAGTAAATTTTGTAGTAGTAGTAATTCTTTGCACAGTAAAAGGTTAAATGATTTTGTTCCTCAAAAAATACTTTGAAAAGGGGTTGCTAACCCAGAGACAAGGCTGGCTGTTTGTAATGAGTGATGATGGGGAGTATTATTCTTAAATGATTAGTTTTGTGATTATCAACCTCCTGGTGCTGAAGAATATATATATATATATATATATATATATATATATTTTTGAGGAATCCCAGTTGGCTTTTTTTGGGTGTGTTCTATAATCTATGCATTCTTTACAGATTTTTATAACAATCTTTGGTTTTTTACTTTACAGTTTACGCAAGGTAATGGGTTTTCTTGAGGAATAAAATATTTGACAAATACTAATATTCTTTGTACAATAATAAGGGAGAAGGGACACACTAGTAACCGGGAAGAAGAATCTTCATTAAATAACAGAGCATGAATATTCATAGAGCTTCTACTGTCATAAATCAATGCACAATCATAATAGTCCCTCAATTTTTTTTTTTAAAAACAATTATTTGAGTAAATTGCAAGTAACTACTTATAATTTATTCAAAATAATTTATAGTCATTTATAATTTAAAAGTAAATTTTCGATCACCTGTTATTTCAAAAATATATTACTCTCACTCCACTAATAACAGCGTTAACAAAAGTTAATGGATAGTTTGTAAGTACTTTGTTATCCTCCATATATATATATATATATATATAGAGAGAGAGAGATAGATATTAAGATGGTTCAAATTAGACATAAACAATTCAGAAATAATTTAGAGTTTTCATGGGCGACTGCTGCTTTCTTTTGTCTAGAACTTGAAAAAATATTAAAAAATCACAACTCAATTAGAGAAGTAATCTATAATATAATTAAAAGAACAAACTTGATTTCACAAATTTTTGGTTCAACTTTTTCTTTCCTATTCAAATTAGTATAAATACTATTTAAATTTGAAACAACTAAATAACTTCCAAATTTATAAAGAATTCAAAAAAAAAAACCTAATCCTTTAGGAAAAAGGAAAGTGTCTTTGTTTTTATATCGCTTATAGGAAAATGATCTTTTAAAAGAATTTTTATTTTTATAACTATTAATTTTATTATAAGCTTTTTCTATCACAATTTTATGTATGATAATATATTTTAACAACTTTTATGTAGGATAATTTTATTAGTAAAATTTTATTAAGATATTAAAAAAATCTTACTAAATCATGTGATTTGGTTATATTAGTATTAGTTGTGAATTTTATTATTAAATTAATATTCTAAATAAATTAAATTTATAAAACTTAAATTTTATTAAATCACATGATTAATTGTATTAGTTAAAAAATTGTAGTGAATTCATTACTAACTAGCTAATTGTCATAATCAAATTAAATTTATTAAACCTTAAGTTTCATAATTTTATTTGGATTAGAATTTTAACGAATTCATCCAATTTAAATAAAATTAAAGCAATTACTTTTGCATAATCAAAACAAAAAAAATTTACATTCTATTCAAAATGTTTAACTTAATAACTGATTGAAGAAACCTATAATATATAATTCAACAATGTATTAATTAAAATAAATATTTAAAAATTTAATAACTACCGTTATCTTCTCAAAATTTTAATTAAATATTTATCCTACATTCAATTAATTATCATAAGACACCATTATTCATGTATCATAATAAACTATTATCCATGTTGTCCGTGCTTCACACGGAGTTGGTGAGCTTGTTTGAATAAGAATATAGACAACTTCATTACATAGATGAACAAAGTTAACAAATTTCCTCTATTTCCTTCATAACATGTGCTTGATGAAGACATCACGATCTTTATAAAAATAACCGAAATTTTTGTTTAATAAGTTAACAAACACAAATGAAAAATAATATTATCTCCGTTCTAAATTATATGATCATTATTGAATTTTGAAAGTCAATTTAAGACATTTTCAAACTCAAAAGTGAGATGGTTTATTTAAAATTATTAAAAAATAAATATTACAATGAGTAGTAATTGTTAGATCATTCAGAAATTTCATTGTTATATCAATTAAAATTAAAAGAATTCGATTCAATTTTGAATTTAAAAATGTCTTGGTTTGACTTTAAAAAATCAATAATAGTCTTAATTTTAGAACGGATAGAGTATATAGAATTAAATAGCATTTACCTTGGAGAAAAAAAAATTCAAAATATTTTGGTGTATTTTTTTCTAAGCAGTGGATTAAGAACCAAAAGAATTCAATCAAATGTTTATATAAGATAATTTGGGGACCAAAATGATATTTTAAAGAAGAATATAGACATTAAAGCTAAACTCACTTGGTTTTAAACAAGTAGAATACACTCTCGTTAATTTGGATAGAATTGAGTTAATTTGTTATGCTTATGAAACCGCAAGTGGTTAAAAGTTCACTTTTAAATTATAGGTTGTTACAAGTAATTTTGAATCAACCACAAGTGGTTATTTGTAATTTACTCAAATTATTTTTAATATTAGCAAAAAAGTATAATAACCATAGTACGATACTACTCAATCAACTAAAAATAAAAGTAATAACATGCTAAAATTTTCACATCACATTATAGTTTCAAAATAAAAATATATTTTGAATTTTAAAATGAATATATGTATATATATATATATATATATATTTTTTTTTTTTTAAAACGAAAAAAGTACCATTGTTTCATTCAAAGTTGCTGTCAGTTTAGTAAGGGATATCACAAAATGGGTATGATCCGCTATCCCAACTGGAGCGTCTTCATGCATGTCAACAAGGATCTCGTGCCACTTGAACCATAACTCATATTTAAGAAATTAAAGCATAGAAATAAAATTATAATATTTATCAACAAAAAAATTAAATAATTTTTAGATAAATATAAGACAAAAAGGGAAATATGAATCACCTCACACAGTTATACTCTTGTACGAAATAGTCCTCAAAACGACATCCCTTTATATAATTAAATATTTAAATACATTTTTTTTATATTATATATAAAAAAATAATTTTATAATTTTTTAAAATATTATTATTATAAAAGAATTCCTCGTACAAGAGCATGAGGCAGCCCTGAGCCCCTCACCTCCCATTTACTTTTCTATTTGTCCCAAAATAAAGTCTCATTTTATCTTTTTGGTCAATTTATTGAAGGTATTGGGGTTTGGGATGTGTAAATGCAGGTTAAGGGAGATGAAACAAATTAAGGAGTCCAACCTCCAAAAGCCATACAAAAGAAAACACCCAGCTAAACACCACTTAGAAAAAAGCACTACCACTACTACTGAGTTTTATTTTACCATAGGCATAGGGTCAGGGTGTGGACCAAACCTAGTTGGCTAGTGGCACAAAAAGGATAAAAAGTAAAAAGTAAAAAGTAAATATGCAATGACAACAACTATAAGACAAAAGCTCTGGTTAAAAGCCAATAAACAACTACGGAAAAAGTCCAATTCTGGACCTTGATAACACAAACACTAGGACACACTACTACTATTTGATAATTTTTCGAACTTTGAGCTAGGAAATTACTCTTGCGATGCACGTCTTGACTAAACTTTCTACAAAAATAAAATATAATTATTGATATTATCATGAAAAAATTATGAAGTTAGAATAAAAACTATACTGTTAAAATAAATATAAATGTAACGGTACTTTATTTCATAATTATTTTAGTCAAATTTAATATTTTAAATAATCAACAAACAGGGCCATAAATTATTCAGATCACTTTTGCATGTGTTCATTTTATGTATAGTCAGTCATACAAACTCATTTGTGGGATGCCATAAAATATGCAAAGCGTTCACCCTCACAACATTCATGTAAGATAAAAAATAAAAATAAATAAAATAAAAAGTCTTCTTTCATTTTCTGTAATTGGCCAAATAATAGTACACATTCATCGTACTGATGTGGTATCACTCCACTTACATAAAATAAAATTATATTTTCTCTCTTTCTCCGTTCATCTTCGATTCAATCGGATTCAAGAATCGTGCTTCGAAACAAGTTGACTTATAGCATAGCTATTAAATTACATATACCAAGTTCAAGGACCTTCTCCGATCTGATGATCGATCAAATAATAGTATACGGTTTCTCTATTCTATTTTATGTGAGCGGTGATATACCGTTTTAATGTGACGACATGATATATTGTTATATTAATAGACTTGGATATAAAGCCTTGTACTACAATTTTTAGGATTCATAATAAAAATTTGCTAACTTCTACCAATATTAACTATAAATTTGATTCTTTTACCTTACATTCCTTCCTCTTGAGTTTTGATAGCTTCCATTTTTATTTTCTTTTGATACTATTAAACTTCTACATCATTATGGAGAGTGTATAGGATTTAAATACTGCTCAAAGGCATGGGTATTTAGTCAATACACCGTCAAGTCAACTTCTTATCCTTATAAGTTCTATCTAGCTTACAGTTCTCTTTAAATCAAAATAATGCCAGACAAATTAAACCTAGAACAAAATTGATAAAGGAAAGAAACGAACCAACTATTTATCCATCAAGCCAGGTCTTGTTCGCAATCAAAACTCAAAATGGTGCTCTGCTTCTCCCTCAGGTTCTGAGTCTCAAAAGTGGGGATTTTAGCGTCTTCTGTTCTTTTTTACCATGTTAAGAAGGTATACACAAACTAAAAATTATTTAGAAAAATTACTTGCATGTCTTTGATAATCCTTTATCCTCAAGTACAAAAAAAAAGGGTCCAATGGGACCATTATTTTCTGGCAGAGAGAATACTGAATATTATCCAAGCTTGTAACCTATGTAAACCTTTTGCAATCAACCTGCAAAACATGTCCAAAATATGCTAACCGACCGTGGGCTGTGGCATAAGCATTTCACCAATGACAATTTTCTTTTTCACTAATTTCATTAATTGATGACAATTTTGTCATTTCATTATTTTATTATCTAAATAGACTACATTGTTTCAGAATCCTTGCCACACCCACTAGATGTGGCAACCACAGTCCACAACCATATTTTTCCCTATATGACTTCCAAACCGTTGATGACTGGTTCCAAGGTGTGAATCACAAACAAGTCCAAACTCTATTCTTATGTCATACAAGTATATACTTATGACCATAAACTATTCCTACATGATCATATAATCACAAATGCAAGACATGCCACAAAATTGCCCTTTAAGACCTGATAATCAAAACACAAATTTTCAGCAATAATCATTTATCAATGTCATATGCAACTGTTATTAAATAAGAAAAAAAATAAAAATGTAATGCCCCCCAAAATATGAAACCAGTACATAGTTAATATCCCCGCAAGATTCTTGTGATCTTGTTCAATGACAGATGCACTTTCTCGTATCAAAAGGAGAACAAAGGGCATAGCCACATAGCAGTGAAATCACCCTTGTCCTATAAAATTCTGCAGAAAAGAAACTAAGCAGAAATGTAAACCACAATCCAAACAGCTTGAGCGCGCACTACATAATTAAACCTCAGCAAAATGAAATCAGCATCTAACACAAGCATCAGCATTTAAATTTCGAGCTTCCACAAAAGTTGCCTTAATGAGTACAAAAACTACTCGCCCTTAATATTTTGCCAGGACAATTATATATAGCTAACACACTGATATAATAAGCCGGTGCAGCTTTCCCCTCTCCCCTTACATATGTACTATGGGGAGAATATAGCTTCCTCTCTCCCCTTAAATATAACACATTAACTAACACATTGCTATCTTCAACAACCAACTACAAATTTCATGATTTAACCACATACCCTATTCTATATAACAGAAACTGTAATAATGCTCCAAAAGGTCAACCATTATGGAAAATATTGATTCCGTGAATTGCTTTGAAGTATGTTGTCTTTTCTGTTTCCTATGACAGAAAGGAATTTGATTCCCATCTACAACTTGCGTAAAGATATAACTACCAGTGAGTGGAGCGAACCCTCCTAAGAATACGTTGTGGTCTTCGCTTCTCTACGACAGGGACAACTTTCTCCATGAGCTGCAGGGAAACCCAATTACTAAGTCAGTAACACTGATTGTAACCAAAGGCCTTTGGCCCAATGGTATGACTCGCCTCATGGGTTCCATGAGGTCGAGAGTTCAATCCTTGGTGGCAGCAAGGAGGGGGTGTGTGTGTCAACAAATAGCAAAAAAAAAAAAAAAAAAAAAAACACTGATTGCTTCTGCACCAAGGTACCACACAACTGCCAACTAATAGCTTCTTCTTTTAGGTATCATTAGGTATCACAGATAAATTCATAGATTTGTACCCAACAAGTTTATAATGCAACAGTGAAACTTAAGTAACGGTAGAATTTAGAAGGTAGACAATAACTTCACAAATTTAATTCATTATTACATTCCTGTAGGTGCATTAAATAATATTCCATAGACTGCCTCATCTGGGTTTAGTTGTTTCTTTCTTTTTGTGTGTGTGAGTAGGGACTATGGACTTGTGGTTTTTTAGAGGTGTCACAAGTGGACTAGGTCAAACCTCTTGGGCATAAAGTGGTTAAATCCAAAGTACTCATCCACTCGATATTAACAGTCTGCTGTCGGAAAGTAGCTTGACTGCTTTGAGAGCTAGTATTATTGTTTGCCGAGTCCTATATAAATTATAAAGCCATCAAATCATTTGTCAGTCCAAAGAGCTTAACACACCTTCAGCCATCTTTGTTCATTCTATTAAATTTTCTCAGTTACCAAATGTTTGTTAATTATACCATCTTATTTCTTAATGCTGTGATCTTTCAATGTCATGTCAGTAGCTACGAACTTTCGATTGTTTAGAAACACTTCAGTAAGGGATTTTCATAATATCTATGGGTTTCCATACATTAACCAAGTCTCCTTAAATCAAACCACCATATAGCTTCCAGAAAATTCCATTCTAATAATACTCACAAAAATCATAAAGATCATAAGAGCCATACCTGTTTAAACCTTGCCTTAGTTCGCTCTGCCTGAAAAAATTCAATTGTTAGTTCAAGGAACTATATTCATAAGAAAAAATCTATTGACGTTACACGCAAAGGAGAGCAAAGAAGAAAAGGTAATAAAACATCCAAGTTCTGAATGAAATATAATTATTAAAAATTATCTGTTTCCGCAAAACAAGCGTCAAATCAAATTTAGGCTCAGTTACTGTAGTTTCAACATTCCAGTTGCAAACCTGATTCTACTCCATAGACCATTCAGCTACAATTCAGTAGCAAAAGCAAAACCCTGGACAGAGTATGAAGACCAGTGCATGACATTACTTAAATTGCAAAACACTCTAGACTTTGAATCATATAAAAGTCCACCATAGGCCATCACAAAGTTTCACAAGAAAAGCAACCAACAGCACAAAAGTAAGCCTATATAATCAATGCTTCTTAGTCAGCGTACCTTAGATTTGTACTTATTTAGTGTGATAGTCCTTATCTAATTATTTATAAAATGGCAAAAAGGGGTAATACCCCACTGTGGCTGTCGACTTTTAAGCATTTGGCCACTGAACTTTTAAAAAATGGAATTGGCACACTGAACTTTTTTAAAATTATTAATTGGACCATTCCGTCCAAGAAATTAGACGGACGTTAAATTGGATTGCATATTTACATATTTGGCAGCGAGAGAAAAAGAGAAAACAAAATATTTACTGACTGATCAATGATTTGGCAGCCACGTAAGAATTTAAAGAAAGAAGAATAATTTTAATTTTCTTTCTTTCATTTTCCTATTATTTCTCTTTCTTCCCAAGTTCTTCTTCATTTGTTGTTTTCCCTTCTTCCTCCTCGTCTCCATCTCCATCTTTTAGATCTGACCACTTCACCCCAACTATTGCAACTTCATCAGTTGTTCCAGTCCATCCTAATCCTTCTTCAAATTTATCAAACACCCACAATCAAAATCGCCAATGATATTCAAACAGCACAACCAAAAAGTTAATAATAAATCCAAGCCTGCAAATTAATTAATTAATACCAACATATATAACCAACCCACGTTAGTTAACACTCCTATTAACAATTCAACCCCTTTTATTTAATTTTTTGTCATTTTTCCTCATAATAATTAATCACCAACTGAAAAAAAAAAAAAAAAAAGCAGCAGCAGCAAGTTTAAGACTACTGTAAACTTGATTAATGGGCACCTCAAGAAGCCTAAAGAAGCTTGGAAGAGACCAGCAAAGAAGGTCGAAGAGAATGCGAGGTGAAGAAACAAAAGATGGTCAGCAGTAGGAGAAATTTGAAGAGGAGTTCGTGGTGGTGGAAGAAAATGAAAGTCCAGATCTGTTGGTTTCACGGTCCAGATCTGTTGGATGGTTTCATTGGAGAAGAAGAGAAGAAGAAGCAAAGAGCAATTTCATAATACAAGCATATAGACCCAGAAAAGTCCCAATTTCATCTCTGACAAATGAAAAAGATGAAAACTCAGAAAAGCCCCAATTTCATTGAAAACTATTGTAAAATTTAAAGTGACTTGGATCGTCCGTAGTTGGATTCGGTGGTGCCACCACTAGTGGGACGTTAGATCTAAAGCCATGAAGACAAAAACTAGAAAGATTGAAGATGAAGAAAAGAAGATGAAGATGAAGACGAGAAGAGAGAGAGAGTAAGAGAGAAAAGGTTTTAATTTTTGTTTTAATTTTTATATCAATTTCTTTAAGCATTTTTTTAACTTTTTTTTATCCACGTAGGTAATAATTTAATTTTTTTATATTTTATTTGCTTAGACACGTGGATAATAATTAGACTGCCGTTCAATTAATTGGACGGAATGTCTAATTTTAAAATTTTAAAAAGTTTAGTGTGCTAATTCCATTTTTTTAAAGTTCAGTGGCCAAATGCTTAAAAGTCGACAACCATGATGGCGTATTACCCCTTTTTGCCTTTATAAAATTCTACTTTCAGTTTAAATACTTTTTAAATTGGTAAAATAACAATCAAAACCCCTACAACAAGAGACTGTTGTACTGAATGCAGCACCCCAAAAGTTTGTACAATTTCTTGAGAAAAGGTCCTTTGCCTCTTGCACGGATGTTCACTAAGACGAACTTCCCCAATCAGTTACTATGAAGGAAAATTAAAAAGGATTTTAAATAGTGTCCCCAGTTAGAGTAGACATGGATATTTACATGGAAAAAGCTGTTAGACTTGTACCACTATAAGTTTTATATGATTTGCAGAGTTCATGCAGGAAAGGTCAAATTCAGAAAAGATTACATTTTCCAGAGACAGTTAAATTTGTCGTGAAAACACCATACCTCAAGGAGTTGATTAGTTATAGTCATATATATATACAAGCTGCTTTCGGTACATGCTTTTCAATAGTGTTTCGGTTTCATAAATTAGAGAAGTGGTTACTTGTCCAACATTTAATGAATAATGTTCAAACCCATAAAGTCAAAAGGCGCCAGATAAATTACGTTATTTTTTTGAAACTTGAAACAAACTGAAAGCTAAAAGCATACATTTGTCTTGTATACAAAAGAGACGACTCTATTACTTTTAACAGACTATCATATGTTTAGAAGAAATCTTTGTAAAATAGATGTCACTAACCTCCTTTACTTACTAAGCAAATGCAAATTGATTTCATATTTCATTAAGATATAACTAAAAAGGTGATTCCACACATTCCACTGTCTAACACAAATTACAAAGTAATACTAAAGCTACTGTTTGTCAATCATTATGTTGGATTAATAAGTATATCTCAGGAAAGACAAGGGACTAAAATGTGACAAGACGCAATCAACAAAAAAATCAATAACATATGAGACATGCCAATTAACATAGTTCAGCAGTGGCTAAAGAAAGCCAGGGTGTCTGCCAAAGTTGAAAAATGTCAATCGGTTTCGAGTGCACATTTCCATCTTCCTAATTTCTGTGTATTGAACATTAGTAAAACTTTTAGGTATAGATACTAATCAGAGCAGCTAGTGGAGTCAAATAAACTTGTCAGGCTCTGTATAAATGACAAATAACTTTGACACGTGAATCTCTATCATGGATGCTTATAGAAGAATAACATGCTCTACAACGAGAAGACAGACAACCAATAAAAGCTCCAACTTTGATGAATATTTCTTATTATTCCCAAGTTACCAAATTTTCTCAATTGTCACAAAAACAGTAATATTAAAGTTATAAACACTGGTGGAGCCCTAGAGTTTACATAACACATTCAGTCATAGCAGTCAACATATAAATAATTTCATCACTAGAAAGTAGATAGCACTGAAATACTAATATTTCAAGCAGGAGAAAACAATTCCAACTCCCCAATTCAGCAAAATTGAAATAAAGCAATCAACATGGAGATCAATAAACAACTGCAGTACCTTCTCTTTCAACAGCAATTCATTCTCCTCCTCCAATTTCACTGCCATCGATTCTAACTCAACTTGATAGGCCTAAAACCCATACAATGGAACCAAATCAAATCAATAAACACTATAAGGATCAACACAAAACAGAAATCATATTTTAAAAAATAAAAAATAACTCACTTGCTTTCGCTCCCTGGACCTGGCAGCTGACTCCCTATTCTTAATCATCCTCCTCTGCCTCTGCTGCGCCGCCTTATCCAAAGGCTCCAACAACGCTTTTCTCTTCCCTCCCCGTCCTCCAATCTCCTCCACTCCACTTCCAAACCTCGTCAGACCTTCACCACTCCGCTCCGACACAATCATCGCCTGATCAAACGCGAAAATTCCACCACTCAGCTGCCTCTCCGTCGGAGGCTCAACCTTCACCTCCTCTTTCTCCACCGCATCCGCCTTGGCCAAAAAATCCTCCAAAGTCATCATTTCACTATCCTCATGCGCCTCCTGTTTACACTCTCTCTTCTCTCTCCTCCCCGCCACGATCTCCCTCCACACATCATCGACAGTCTTAGGCCTCCCACTCTCTTGCCGGCGAATTTCGCCGGTCCCTTCGTTGTCGCTGATGGCGGTGACGGCGCCGGCGGCGTCTATCAAGGTGATCTCGGCGTCGACCAAAGTGCTCTCCGATGCTCGATTGTCGTCGGAGTAGACGTTCCGCAAGATTCCGTTGACGGTCATTGAGAGGCCTAAAGTAGTGCTGTCGTTGTTGATACTGTTTTGTCGATGAATTTGGAGATCGGAAATTGAAGATTTAGCTGAAGAAGAAGAAGAAGAGGATTTTCGTTTAAGATCCGAATTTCGCGAAATCGAAGAAGCCATAAGCTTCGCCGACGCCATATAACTATTTTCTCCGGCGGATTTGTCGGTTCCGATCACTCTTTCTCTCTCATCATCACTCCCAACTTTATCAGCTAATAATTCTGTGTTTTTTTGTTTGTTTGTTCTGTACGGATTCAGAGTGAGGACTTGGGGGATGGACATGGAATGGATTAGTACTTTTCTCTTCTTTTTTCCTAGAGATAGAAATGAAATTGGGAATGGGCATTTTACTATAAACGGAAAAGAGTAAAATTTATTACTATTATGTATTTTATTTTTTATTTTTCTCTTATAAATAATAAACCGTAATGTCAAAACTAATGTTTTAATTTTTTTATTATAAAATTATCATTTATGGCTAAATTCAAAATAAAAAATTAATCATGTACATATGACATGGGTGTTTAATGGATAAAATAATTAATTTGTACATTATGATTCCTTCGAACAAAGAGATAAAATAAAAATAAATTAATTATTTTGTCCATTGAACACTCACGTAATTGTCTAATTTTGACTAAAATTTGTTAGATAAGATAGTTTATAAAAAAAAAATTAAAATATTGACTATAACATTATAAAATTAAAATATTAATGTCTCTATTGCAATTTAGTATAAATATGAGTGGACATTTTTTCAAAGTGTCCAACTTATTTCAAAAGGATATTTATTGGGTAATGGCTTATAGTAATTTCTCCGTTCCAAATAATATATATTAGTCTATGTTGCAATTAAAAAAATTAAATATTTAAAAAAACATGGATGATAAAAAAATATGAGAGAAAATATGAATAGAAAGTAGAAGAAAGAAAAAAACTCGTGATAAGTGGTGGGCGGAGTGAGTTTGTTATGAGTTGATCATTATGAAAAGATAATTTAACTAAAATATTACTCTTTAAACTTTATCATAAAACAGGCCAAAATATGCTGAGACATCAACCCCCCTCCCTAATTTATTAATTAGATGAGTCTTGCTATGGATTGTGAAACTTTTCAATCGAATTACAATCGGGACACATGTGTATATATGAGATAAGTAAGAATTAAGAATAATTCCACTCTAATTTATTATATCTTATTGCATAGATTTTTCATGTTAGTCGCAATTCAATTTCGTCGACATATAAAATATTTTCGAAATATATTTGGCCCTACAAAAAATTTTACGAACAAATTATGAATTTGCGATTTGGCCACAGGTTAATCTTTTTAACAGTGCAAAATATGTTAGCCATGATAAAATGTTCTTTAGTAACTATAAATCATTTACATATATTGAAAAACGTTATATAAAGCATTCCTTAAGGCCCTTTAACTAAGGTTGACTAAGGAATTATTTGATAAGTTTTGAATAAATCTGAATGACTAAAGATCTGAATCGCTAAGTCATTAAGATTGTTTGTTTTGGTAAATGGGAAGTCTTAAATGGTCTAAATCTGTCTGAGCAGAAAAGTCAAAAAATTCTACCTGAATCGGTAACCAGTAACATTAAATAAAATTTAAAATAAATGTGCAAAATACTGTTCATCATCGTTTTGTCCATCCAGCTCTTCAATGTTTCACACCCAAAAATCATCCACACAATCAACACATCCCGATATCTGAAGGGATTCAAACCCAACAGGTTTACACCTCCAGCCAAAGATAGGCTGATTTTATTATTTGGAGATCTAATAGAACAAAAAAAAGAATATATTATTCATGAGCATGAGGAGGAAATGCTGGTCCAAATATGAATTACGAATTCTATTTGCATTAAAAACCTTTACCGCCAGATCGAGGATAGGAATCCTACCTTGAGACGGGGCCAAGATAAATATCAAATTGTAAGATTTTTATAAATCTCGACATATTCGGTATACAATTATATTTCTCGTCTTAAATAACCGCAATCTATTTAACTTTGGTAAAGTTTGAGATTTCTTGATCCCTTAAAAATTGTGAAGAGAGAATGAACATTCAAGTACCAAAACGTGATTTTGATCAAACTATTATACCTAGGGCTATAAATGGTAACCGAAAAATTCGTATTTGTCCGCATCCATATTCGAAAAAAGCGGATATTATTCGTATTAAAAAAAACGGATATATCTGTATTTGGTTTAAAAGTATCCACAAATAAATAGATACGAATACAGATGTAAGTGTATTTCTATTCGTTTAACATCCAATCGTAAATATATCCAGCGGATATCCGGAATCCGATATTAATAAGCAAAATAATTTTTTTAAGTGATCTTCCTTATATAATAATTAGTTTTCACTATCATACGAAAATTATTTTAAAAATATGTCATTTCACTTCTAAAAAATAAAAAATATCACTTTTATTATAATATTAATAAACCGAAATAAATTGATTTAAGTATAGTTAATGAATTTTTACTATTATAAAGTAAAAATATCTAAAATGTATCATTTAACAAGAAAATTATATACTACAAGAATAAAACTATAGCTATTAGCTTATTACAAGTTTTTTACTTTCAAAACTTACATGTGATGCTGGGAGGCGGGAGCAATGGACAATATAATTTTATTGTTAAAATGTGTTAGGTCCGAATTAATTTAGAATTAATCTAGAAGGGAAGGTTGAATAGATTAATTCACGTTTATGAATTTTTGGGTGGAGGGAGTATTTATCACTTTCATTTGCCCAATTATTTAGAAACTAGAAGTCCAAATATTTAAAGTAAGCCCAAGGTCAATTTTGGATCAAGTTGGATTAACTAGTTGTCACACATACATTATAACTCACACTCTCCATAAATATAATGAAATAAAATAATTTTTTTATAGCTATGTAATCTATGTATTAAGGATAAATAATAAATAAAACTCCTCATAAACATATTATTAAAGTTTTAATCAAGTATTTGACAAAAAATAATTAAATATTCAATGTAAACTTTTGAATCTAATCATAGATTATAAATTTTCATACACACTACATTATTACTCCACACATAAAATAGATATCTACTTATTAATCGACATCTAAACATTAATAAGTAGAGTGTTGTTTCCCAAAGGCACAAAGAGATCTAGAAAGGGATTGAATAGATCCTTTAAAACTTTTGGCTTATTAAGAATGTATTACCATATTATTAATTAAATAAATTAATTAAGCACAACGGAATATTGGTTTGAAAACTCCTTTAAAGATTTAATAGAATCTCAGCTTCGTTTTTGTGAATTTAAGTCACAAATAAATATAGTAGATAATAGCAAAAATATAAATACTGAAAGATAAATAATGCAAGAGGTTTTAAGTGGTTCGGAGTATAAAAGACTCTTAGTCCACTCTTCTACTCTACGAGTAGAAAATCCACTAAAGATGCTTGAGGGTCACTTAGACCAGATCACTGAGATCTATTATAGTGAATCACTAAGATTTTTTCAAGTCACTTAGACTTGGCAGTTATCACTAAGACAGGGTCACTTAGATCAGTTCACTTAGAACTCTTCAAGTCACTTAGACTTGGTACACTGGTCACTTAGACCAGCGAATCACAGTTGTAAGATTTTTGTTTGAGATACTACTAAGTTACATTTAAGCTTGACTTCTGAAGACTTAGTAGCAGAACAAGTAGTTCTCTTTTCGTAGAGTAAAGCTCTTAGAACTTTGGCAGAGATTCAGCTTAATGATTGATGATTCGTTCTGTTTGATTGAATCTTCTTGCCCTTTTATAAACTACCTCGAGAACTTCCCGTTGGAAAGTTGTCGTTGAACATTTAATGCACTAATCCTAGAAGACCTCTAATGTTGACTTTCAGGAAGGTTGTGTCAGTTTAATTTCGGCTCTAACATGTCACATTAGACTGCTGCAACACCTACTATAGGGTGTTGTCACTTCGCCAAATTAGCTATTAAACACAACCTAATCTGATCTTTAATTTGAACTTAGGATGAGTGACAAAGATCTCGAGTTCTTCACTTTGTAAGGCTCTTCAATGTCAGTCCTATATCAGACCTGACATGCTATACGACTTGACTGACCGTAGAGGTTCATGTAGACCGTAGAGTATTGGGCTTGATCCACTCAACGTTCTGTACTCTATGTTCCGCTTTACGACAGCTTGCTCTATGAGTAGAAAGACACTCTACAATGTGCTCTCTATGATTAGCTCTCTATGATAAGCTCTCTACGATCCTTGAGCAAACTCTGCGATCTTTTCTTCAGTTTACGATCTTAGAGTTGACTCTACGATCTTTCTACAGACTCTGCGATCTTGACTTAACTTTACGAACTCTTAGTAGACTCTGTGATCTTGTTCTGAATACTCTACGATAACATGACTAACTCTGCGATTTTCAATAACTTTACGAAATGTCAGAGAAGTTTTATGATCGTTAATCTTGACTATACGATCGATTTGATCCTATCATCTATACATCATTTCAGCTCATAAGACCAACCTAACAAGTTTGATCTTTCTAATCTAAGTCCTTGTACATCATATTCTTATTAAGGGTTTTACAAAAAATACTGAACAAATATACATTAATAATATCTCATCATCAAATTAAACATGCAAACTCTAACAATCTCCCCCTATTTGATGATGACAAAACTGGTAGTTTCAGAGTATTAATTCTACGATGCATATTACTTTAAAATAAACATGACTTAATATAAAGTAAGCAACTGTATTACTAGAGTAAAAAATGAATTTATTAATATATTCTAAATATTGTACAATGTAAAAAAAATTACAAAGAATGATTCATACAAATATTATATACCTTTGTATTTGCCTATCTTCTTCCCCTCTTATTCTTGTGGAGATCTCTCTTCTCAGCTTCCATACGCCTTCTGTACTTATGTCTGGCTTCAGCATCCCTTCTTTGAATCTCCTTCATAGAGTCCCTTAGGCCAAGATAAGGCATTTCAATTCTTTCTTCCCCTTCAATGTGAATCCCATGAAGATTTCTATTTATGAATGAGGGAGCACCAGGCGTAAGTCGCGTGCCAATGGGAGTCACTATACTCGACAACTCAAGTCTCGAAGAAGCGAAATGGCCACGATCAATGGGGAGTGATTGAGATGTTCTTGAGGAGGGAGGAGGTTGAATTGATGTTTGCGGTTGAGTACGCCTCTTATCCCCTATATTCTCCCCATTTTTGTCAGCATCTCGACCTTGACCTAGAGCATTGACCTCTTCGGAGAGCTGCCTAACAACTTGAACAAGCTCTTATATCTGATCTTAGGACATGGCTATGTCCTCTCTGTTCTCTTATTGCTTGGCATTAGCTTGTTCTCGTGCTGATGAACAAGTGTTATAGTATTGTCTGTTGGCTCGAGAGACTGGATTACCATGCCTTTGAAATTGTTGAACGAGGAATTGAAGGAGAACACCTTGTCAAAGAGAATTTTCATAAATTCTTCATTGGTCTTCTAAAGAGAGAGAGAACAACATTCTTATGGTTTTTAATTTGTTTGAGGTAGATCTCATCCTTTTTTCTGAAGATTATCGGAGACTGTCTTGATCACATCTTTTAGTTTCTTTCCAAACTCCTTTGACATTTCTCCAGGGACTTTGGATATAATTTCCATAATGTGAGCTAACCCTTTCTGTATCTTAGTGGTTATTTCTTGAAGACCTTTCTTAAACTCATCAGTAATAATGTTCAACATTCCAGCCATTTGGTTCTTAGATGGGACAACTGAGACACGCTTAAGGATTTACTCCATCAAAGCTTCTGCTCAGTCCTTATTACTCTGGGGAAGAGAGGATAGAGCAAGGGTAAGATCTAAATTTTGAGCATTGAAGGAAGAAGGTATATTTGTATTAGTATTAGAAGTTGAAGGTATATCTGTATCTATAATATATACAGGAGAAGCTACAGGAGATGTATGTATAGAAGAAATGTGTATAAGAGACTGAGTATTTTGTATATCGATCGTAGGGTTTTGGGACTCTACGACCGGAGAGTTAATAATTTATATATCGACCACAAGAGTGTTGGGACTCTACGACCGAGTGGTCAGTCTTTTGTATAATGATCATGGGGTTTTGGGACTCCACAATCGGGGAATGAATAAATGGAATAGAAGGTTGCTCGAAGATCGTAGATGGAGACTTTACGACCTCTTCATAGCAGGGAAGAGGCTGAGTGTTAAAAAATAAAGAATTTGGAACGTAAGTTACCTTATTATATGTACAACAAGAGGAAGAAGGCTCACAATATATTGTTTTAGTAGCAAAGGAGATAACTCTTTGGAAATTCTGAGCTACAAGCTTGATGTTGGGAAACCTGGAATAGTTCCATCAAATGAAGCTCCGATCTTCATACACCATCAGGATCATACATGGTGATCCTTCTGTCTATCTCCAAGTCTGAGAAGTAGTCGTAGAGCTCTTCTCTCGAGCACACCACTCGCATGCGCCCAGACCCTGTCCCTATGAATTTATCAAGGAGTCTGTGAGAGGCTTCAGGAATCTCCTTTCCCATCAACACAACCTGCAATAGCATAAGCTCTGTCTCAAGAGAGTGTGAAATAGGTCTCTAAGAAGGCCGTGGTTGTTCCCCCTCAGAAACTAAATTTTCAGGCTTGATGACTAGGGGGTTGGCTTCTCTTCCAATGTCCTCAATAATAGATTCAATGATCTTGGTAAGCACCAGAGAATCATCGGAAGAGCTTGAGTGTTGGGGTTGCTCTTCCCCCTCAGATATAGCTTTAGGTGATTGGGCTACCTCTGGGGATTTCTTTTTGTTATTCTTCTTCTTTTCAACCATAGTTATTAATTTCTTCTTCTTCTTTGGCTCAGGCACAGATACCACAACCATCACAACATCAACTTTTTATGGGTCCGGCGCATCAGCCATCACAGTTGTCTCAGTAACATCTTTTTGTGGCCCCGACATATGTACTATCACAGTCGATTCATTTACTGCTGTTGGCTCAGGCTCATTAACCATCTCAGCCATCATTTCATTAACAGTTGGCTTAGGTTCTACGATGTCTCAGCCCTCACTTTAATGCCCATTGGCTTCGGCTCTACGACCATCTCCTTAGCTTGAACTGTAACGGGTTTGGGAGGAGGCTTGGGTGATGTTTTCCTTAAGCGCTTGCCCTTCCATCCCTTTTTTTGACTAGCTGGGAGAGGGTTACTGATGTCTCCTTTTCCTTCATCTCAAGATCTAATTGACCATCCTGAGAGTCCCTAAGAACCTCCTCTGAGTCATCTAAATCAGAAGAATGATTCTTGTCAGCTCCTGTCTTCCCCCTTAACTCTCAAACCTATATTTTTTTCATATTTTTTTGAGGGGATTTTTTAGCAGTTGATTGCAAATGCTCAGGTACTGGTGGGCCTGCAGAGCCCTAAAAAGTTTCATCCTCAATTGCAGCGACCTTATTTTTCAATTTGGTCGGAGCGGGTTTCTACACCTCATTGAAGGTCCTCTCACTACCCTCTGACTCTTCGATCGAAGAATCTCAACTGGCTTCTTTTTCTAGTTGTCGAAGAGTTTCTTCATCATCTTCTTATTGATGTTAATAGGCTCTCAGTCCTGGTCCTCAAGGTAATTTTTCAGCCTCTTCTTCAGGAGGATGCTGAGAAGACTCCCAAAATACATCTTGGGGAGAGATTTTCCTTCTTTTTTCTTCCTCTCAGCGTCACTGAACCAATTGCTGATCCAGTCTATCAGTACAGCCCCAAAATTTACATGCTACGCCATTATGATGGCATACATGATCTTCACTTGGAGCTCACTGACAGAGTCCTGGGCAGAGTCCTTGCATAAGATACATTCGCCAACAATGTCAGCAAGGAACTCGTATTCTTGGAGAAACTCTTTCTTCTTCATCCCCTTGAGTTGTGGGTTCTTTCTGTAACCCATCAGCTTTAGCCTAGACTTGACGTCCACCTCTCGAACGAAGACATTCCTTATGAGAAACCCAAGCAGATGGTTAATCTCAGTCACCTCATAGGTGAGCTTCACGTCCTTCACCGTTGTAGTTATGACCCTCTCCGCATGGGAGCCATTAAGGTAAAACTAAGTAACTTTGGAGGTGAAAATCTTCGTGCTCCTGTTCAGAACGTCAAAGAATCCAGCCTTCTGCACTAGATCAATCACGACCTTGAATTTTGCATTAACACCTTCGAATTTCTCAAAGCATAGCTGGTTACCGGAGACAACTTGGTAGTTAGCCATCTTCTTTGATGAGGATTTGAACTAAAAATGAATAGAAAGTGTTTGAGGTTTCTAGATTTTGAAAAGGGCTCGAAAGTTAAAGAGAGTTTTGAAAACTTAGATCTTAGATTGCAAATGAATAGTAAAGGTCAGATGAAAATTTTGAAAAGATTTTATGTCACTTCCCTCTAATTCGGCTAAACGGGGCACATTTTGAGTGATGATTGGTTGCACATCGCTTCGTAACTGCTATTCACAACTGTAGCGGAGTAACTTTTTCTTCACACTCGCTTTCTTTGGAGGTGATGTTCACGCGCTTTAATTACTGTCCTTTTAGCTAAAAGACTTGATTGATGACGTAGTGTAAGCTTTTATAAAGCCTTTTAACTACGATATCTTCTCTGCTCGACGATCCACTCAAAGAGCTCTTTCACTCAATGAACCACTCTACGAAACTCTTCGTTTAGTGAAGCACTCTACGAACTCTACTTAATATTGATTGTTCTACGTTCGCTTCCTGCAGAGTTAGTAACTTCCAAGGCATAATACTAAGGTTGTATATTTAGCATTCCTAACTCATTAATTAACTTATTAAATCTAGATTCTTCTAAGGGTTTAGTAAAAACATCAGCAAGCTGATTTACAGTTGAGATAAAATGCAATGATATATTTCTATTTTGTACTTGATCTCTAATGAAATGGTATCTGATGTCTATATACTTAGTCCTCGAATACATGATAGGATTATGGGTTATTGATATAGCATTGATATTATCACAAAATATAGGAATAGATTTAAACTCAAACCCGTAGTTAGCCAGTTGATTCTTTATTCACAAAATTTGAGCACAACAGTGACGAGCAGCAATGTACTTAAGCTACTACAATTGAAGTAGACACTGAATTCTGTTTCTTGCTGAACCATGAGACAAACCTATTCCCTAATAGTTGGCATGTACCACTAGTGTTTTTCCTGTCAATCTTGTATCCTGCCAAATCTGCATCTGAATACCCTATTACATCAAATGGAGACTCATTGGGATACCACAATCCCAAATATGGAGTGCATTTGAGATATCTAAAAATCCTTTTGACAATAACTAAATGAGATTCCTTAGGGTTAGCTTAAAACCTAGCACAAATATAAGTAGAGAACATAATATCTGGCCTATTAGCAGTTAAGTATAGGAAAGATCATATTATACCTCTGTATTGAGTTATATTAATACTTTTACCAGATTCATCCTTGTCGAGCTTGGTTGCAGAGGCCAATAGAGTTTTCATGGGAGTGGTTAATTCCATGTCATACTTCTTAAGTAGATCTTTGATGTACTTGGCTTAATTGATGAAGATTCCCTCATCTGTCTGCTTCACTTATAGTCCAAAAAAGAAGTTCAGCTCACCCATCATGCTCATCTCAAACTTGCTCTGCATTAGCTTGACAAATATTTCACATATATTTTCGTTAGTAGAACCAAAAATAATTTCATCTACATAGATTTATACTAATAGAGTTTTATCCTTGTGATTTTTAAGGAATGGTGTGGTGTCTACCCTACCCTTTGTGAATCATTTTTCAATTAAAAAATTAGTATGTGTTTCATACCATACCCTAGGTGCTTGCTTTAATCTATATAATGTTTTATCTAATCTATAAACATAATTTGAAAGGGTTGGATTAACAAAACCTAGAGGTTGTTCTATATAAACCTCTTTTTGAAGTTCTCCATTCAGAATTACACTCTTGACATCCATTTGGAAGACTTTGAATTTCATATGAGCTGCATAGGCTAGGAACATTCTGATGTCTTCCAATCTAGCAACAAGAGCAAAGGTCTCATCATAGTCGATCCTTTCTTCCTGCGAATATCTTTTGGCCACCAGTCTTCATTTATTTCTTGTGATCAAACCATCTTCATCCATCTTATTTTTGAATACCCATTTTGTGCCAATGACTGGATGGTCTTTTGGTCTTGGGACTAGCCTTCAAACTTTACTTCTTTCAAACTGATTCAGCTCTTATTGCATACCTTCAATCCAGCTTGAATCTTCCAAAGCTTTTTCGATCTTCTTGGGCTCCATTTGAGATAAAAAGCTTAGGAAGAAGCATTCATTCTGAGTAGCCGACCTTGTCCTAATCCTTGCATTGAGATCCCCAATGATCAGGTCTTGGGTGTTATCTCTTGCCCATTTACTGCTAGTTGGAACATCTGTCATTGTGCCTTCATATCTGAGACCTTTAAGATCTGGTTCATGATCAACAACTTTATTAATTCGTAGAGTCTCCAACTCTGGAACTAAAGGCTTTACAATATCCTTGTCTAGCACTATGATCATCAGGTCTGGCTCTATGGCTTCAGCATCTCCGATCGTAGGGTTCTCCTGCTCTACGATCTCATCAAATGATATAGCTTTATTTGGTTTACCTAAGTCAGTTTCATCGAAGGTTACATGGTTAGAGACTTTAACGTTTAATGAATTTTTATTGAACACTCTATAGGTTTTGCTTTCCATAGAGTATCCAAGGAATATCCCTTCGTCTGACTTGGGCTCGAACTTGGTCAGATATCTCTTACCATTGTTGAGGATGTAACACACACAACCAAACACATGAAAGCAACTGATGTTTGGCTTCCTTCATTTCCACAACTCGTAGGGCGTCTTCTTGAGCGTAGAATGAATCAAAGACTTGTTCTTAGTGTAGCAGGCAGTGTTGACAACTTTAGCCCAAAAGTATTCAGGGAGACGGGCTGCTGCTAGAAGTGTTCTGCCTGCCTTTATCAACGTTATGTTATTCCTCTCAGCCACTCTATTTTGCTTTGGAGTTCTTGGAGCTGAGAAATTATAATGGATACCATTATCTTCATATAACAAATCTACCTCAGAAAAATTGAACTCCCTTCCATAATCACTCCTTATTGCGTTGATCTGCTCGCCTTTCTCATTCATAACCAGCTTGAAGAATTTGAACAGTTGGGAGCTGGTTTCATCCTTAGATCTTAAGAAGAATACCCATGTGAATCTGGTTTAGTCATCAACTACCACCAGTGAATATCGTTTTCCTCCAAGGCTTGCAGTTGGCATAGGCCCAAAGAGATCCATGTGAAGCAACTGCATGGGCCAATAATTGGAGTTGACTGCCTTACTTTTGAATGAGTTTATTGTTTGTTTTCCAAGTTGACAGACCTTGTATAATTTTCTTTCATAAAACTTATCTATGGCAAGCCTGAGACTAGATCTTTGGTGACAAGCTTTGACATGCTTTTAAAGTTCAGGTAGGATAATCTCCGATGTCATAGCCAGCTTACATCTTCTGAGGCTTTGGCAAAGAAGCAAGTTGTTTCTGACGAACTGAGCTCTACGAGATTAACCACATATACATTGTTTTCC
Organism: Aralia elata; assembly: GCA_034770075.1. Lineage (NCBI taxonomy): Eukaryota > Viridiplantae > Streptophyta > Magnoliopsida > Apiales > Araliaceae > Aralia > Aralia elata. Next base: position 27,671,133 of record CM068378.1, on the reverse strand, counting down.
CTAGATCTAATCAGCTTCAATGAGTTGGTTTCCAGGTCTCGAACTAGACATTGGTTGTTGAGGAAGATGATCTGATGTCATTTGTCACACAGTTGGCTATTGCTTAGTAGGTTGTGCTTCAGTCCATCAACATAGGCCACTTTGTTGAACGATACTGCACCATTCCCAATTGAGCTATATCCTCGAGTCTTCCTAGAATTGTTGTCTCCAAAGACAACTGCAGGACCATCTTTCACCTTAAAATTCGATAGAAGAGCCTTATTGCTAGTCATATGCCTTGAGCATCCACTATCAAGATACTAGATGGAGTTAGTGGAGCTTTGTACCTACATAAAAAATCATCTTTTATTTTAGTAGCCAAACTTACTTGGGTCCTGCCTTGTTAGTACCCCTTGGGGACCCATATTTGCTTGATTTTGGGTCGATAATATGCTGGTTGATAATCATTATAGTAACATAATGCAGTTACATGCCCATAGCTATGACAGGTATAACATTTAATATGATGCATGCATGAATGTGTGTGTGTGGATTTCTTCTCATTAGGGACACATGTGGAGGATAACCATTGTGGACCTTTCTTCTTAGCTGAAATTCCCTCTGCTTCCATACTGCTTTACGATTTTGTGGTCTCGTAGAGTAGAAGCCAACTCTACGTTTCAGGCCTAGTTGGTTCGTAGAGTTAGTTTTACCTTACTCTACGACCCTTCGAGGCTTGATCATAGACTTTGGCCTAGTCTTCGATTTTATAAATCCCAGACTAGTTTGTGACCTATTATTCTTGGGAAGAATAATATGGTTCGCAGAGATTGAACAGCCAGGAATACTAGGCCAAGTGACCTCTTTGGATTTCACAAACGCAATGCTTCTATAGGAAGAAGAAGTATTGTTGTTGTTAATTTCTATGGATTTCTCAACACTTGGATCTGAGAATGAATCCCCAAATCCTAAACCTGATGGATCGGAGACAACTCTTTGACTTGTGATCGGGGAGTCCATTGATGAGGAAGAATGATTCCACATAGAGATTGTTTTCTCCAGCTCCTCTATCTTAAAGGTTAGGATTGACTCTCTCTGTGCACTGCATTCAATTATCTGCCTCAATCTTGCATTCTCAACCTTAAGGTTGGAGAGAGAGGCAGCACTTCGTAGAGCTGTTTTCAGTTCTACTTGAACTTTCTCTTTCTCCTTTTAAAGGAGAGAATGGTCTTTTGATAGAACCCTTAACCATTTTATATATTGTGTAACACCCCCAAATTCAGATACTTGTACCTCGAATCTGGTACCTTATGATTCAACTCATACATCATACATTAATAACTCTTAGCGGAATAATAGAATAGTTACATTGATATAATATAAATATTCTCGTCCCAAGTCTCGAAAACCATTACTAATACATAACACCACTTAGTTCATAACATAATAAGTCTTAATACATAACCAAAACCATCATCCTAATTATAGCAGAACAAAGCTAGTCTGTAGCCTTGTCTTTGCCCTTATCCTTTCCTGAGTTACAACCTCGTTCGGTCTTAAGTGTAATAATTAAGGAAAGCAAGAGTGAGCAATAAATTTGCTCAACAAGTATAATAGCAATAAAGGTGAACAATCATATGTAAAGTTTCATAATTTACAAGAAAATGATTATATCGGTCGTAGATAGTTCAGGAACTTGTATGTGAAGGTTGCGAACAAGGTAAGTTTTAATAATCCCAATTCAATTCGCAGTACAACAGGTGAGTCACTATAGACTGTAGGATTTTTAGAAGAATTCAAAGATTCTAATATTTCCAAATTGATGAATATTCAACACTGAGTAGTCGCTATGGACCATGAACTCCTGCATGAATTAGCAGTAATTCACTGAAAATCCACAAAATAAGTACAATAGGCGATCAGCCTAAAGTACCCTATGTTATGCATAACATTCAAACATGTTGTTCGCGCGCTTGTCGGTCTCCCAACGTATATAGTTTCCCCTTCTATGAGGGTTATTCATCTCAGCAGATTATAAGAGTCCTCACCAAAGCAATTAGTTTGAATCGCTTTCTAGCTTATGAATATTAGTCTAGTCGAATCAAATGACATAGACGTATTTCTCAACACTTTTAGGGACAATTAATACATTCAATATTCGCAACAGGATTCAAATGAATCATTCAAGAATATAATTATGATTTAAATCAAGTTTCAGAGTATAAACAACAATCTTCATGAATTTAGATAACACAAGAATCATTCTATCAATTAATTTGCTTGTACGATCAATAAGAGTACGAGTTTAGGAACTTGCTCAATATATACTGTTTATATTAACAACGATTAACTTGCTCAAAATAAGGAACTTGTACAATATATAAGGTTATATAAGTTAGGGAACTTGTTTGGGTAGTCGACTCTCCAACTTTGACTCCTTATCCTTTGAATAACCTATGTTCATCATAATCATCTAATGATTAATCTTTATTAACCCTCAAGTATAAACTTAATTGATCTAACATACTAGTCTCATACAATTAGGACTCACAAATAAATCAACAATCATTTTATTCAATTAATTATTTCTTTGATCGTCACTCCTCTTATTTCCTTCATTAGCATTCATAATTAATGCACATTTACTCTATTTACTATACATAAAATAATCCTTTTATTATTTTATTTGTTAAATTAATTGTTCGCACTTTATTTTATTTATTCATGTCTCATTACATAAGTAAAGTATCCTTTACTTTACTTGTCAATATTAAATTATTCTTTAAATAATTTTCTTAATCAATATTCATACTTCACTAGTCTACAAATAAAATAATTTAAATCGTTACTTTATTTGTTTAATCTATAATTAGAGTTACCTTTATTCTTACTCTAATTATTCATGTCTCATTAGTCCACAATTAAATAATCTTCAAAATTATTCAATTGTTTATTATTAATCCATAATTAAAATAATTATTAACCCTTAATATTATTTTAATTATCCTCAATTAAAATATTCTTTATATTATCTTAATTGTTTATAATTTATTAATCCATAATTAAAATAATCTTTATTATTATTTTAATTGTTTAATCATAGTCAAAGTAATCTTTAATGTATAATTAAAATAATATTTTAATATTATTTTAATTATTTATTATTAATTATTATTATTATTTTTATTTTATTTTTTAAAAAACACATTCTTTTCTGACCCGTTTGACCCGACCCGGTTTGACCCGAATCCGGGTCAACTAGAAAACAGGCCTGACGCAGCGCCGAATTTAAGCCTAGGAGCGGCGCTGCCGCGCCATCCCTGCAGAGTGCCTATTAATTTTTGTATTTTTGATTTTTGTCCCTTTTTGATTCAATCTTCCATAAATTGCTCATTTTTCACCCATAAGAATTCAAATTAGTTCCATTATCTCATAAACTCACATATTTTCAATATTCAACTTTTAAATCATTTCTTAAGGTATTTATTTAATCTAAACACTGATTCATTAAGCTAGGGTTTTCATTCCGACATGTTTTACTAAATGTTTTGTCATGTGTTCATTCTACCTCCGTTTTCGATGATTCCACTTGGGTTGTTTTCGTATTTTATAGATCTTTAACATAAGGTTTTTAGATCATACGAATAACTCACCCATTTTATTTCATTTAAGACCATTCTCAAGGTTTCAAGTAGTTTATTAAAGATTTTAAGCTCACGTGTATTCTTCTTGTTCATTTAGACATGAATCACATACAAAGGCATATACATTATATGATCTCCTTCCAATATCCATCTTTAAACCTTCGGATCCTTCATGATCCCATAACAAACAAAACTCCCGTAACCAAGCATGCACTTCTTACTATGAACAACAAATATGTTAACTTAACTTATAAAATCAAAGTTAGGTTATGATCTTACCTCTTTGATACTTTTCTCCTTTTAGCAATAAAGCTTAAGTAGCTCTCCACCTTGTCCTTCCTTTTTGAGCTCCTCTTGAACTATCAAAGTGGAAGAGTTTCCTCTAGGTTTCTATTTTCTCCCAACTCTCTCTAACTCTCTTTATACTTAGGAACTTAGAATATGGCAAATTTTAGAAAATGACTAAGGAGAACTATTTATAGGCCAAGCTCATGTACACATACTAGTATCAATACATGTAAAAATACATGTACATTATACACCCAACAAATTAATAAGCAAAGGTAAAAGTTAAGTTGGTAAAAAGCTCACCAAATCTCCACTTTAGGTACACTTAACCAATGGTCCAACTCATCATTTCCTTCACATGGCTACTTTGACAAAATTAAGAGAAATTTCTAGCATTTTAGAGTATATATATATATATACACACACACATATATACACGCACATCTTACTCATCCCATTACACATTGGGCTTGTCCAACATAATGTCCATTAGGCCAGTAATTTAATTCTCATTGGGTTACCTACTTAATATAATTTAGACCATGCACAATTTCCTTTACACATTTGGCTCAATTCCAATTCTAGCCATCTTAATTACTTGGACCATAACTTTAGACATATCACATTGGGCCTAATTGTATACTTACAACATAAATCGATTAGGCTAACTTTAATTACCTTCATTAGTCCATTGCCTTATTCAATCATCTCTCAACTAATTTAATTAAGCAATTAATTAATCCATCTTAACCATTATGCCACGCAAGGCATATTGCATAAGCTTGATCAAGCTTATCACCATCATTACTACATTTCTCACTTATCACATACTTAATTCAATTTAAATTGAATTATGAAGGCTCATAACATATTTGTTTATATAAACACATAAATAATTTTTACACATTCTCATTTTCATTACTAATATTATTTACAAAATTCTCGGGTATTACTTATTGATGCATATCTACCGTTATGTCATACAATGTAGTTCTAAGATCATTAATATCTACATCAGAAGAGTTAAAGTCGAATACCTCGTTGATGTCAATTTCTTGACGATCAATGGTTTTGCCTACATCTGCTTCTATGGCCATCAAACATAGGCTTGCCACATGAGGTCCTTTATCTTCATCGAACTCAGAGCTTGAATCATTCTCTGAGTCACTCCACAACCCTTCGACAACTAGGCCTCTTTCCTTCTTATGGAAGTTTTTGTAGACCTTGAAATCTTTCTTGGGGAATGACTTCGACTTCTTATTGTCTCTTTTAAGCTCTTCTCGCAGGGGCTTGGTGCACTCTACGATATAGTGACCTGGCTTCTTATAGTTGTAGCATAGGTCTTTGTTTGGTCTCTACTGCCGCTGTTTTTGTTCTTGTTGAAGTACTTTCTTGGTCTGCTGCTTCCCTTTCGCATAAACTTTCTCAGCCTTCTAGCTAGCAACGCTATATCTTCATCAACATCATCATCATCAGATTCTGGAACTGCTGGGGCTTTGGAGGCTGCTTCTGATGCCTTGAGAGCAACATCTCTTTCTTTTTTCTTTCCTTCAGAAATAGTTTCAACCTGCTAGTTTAACTTAAGCTCGTAAGTAAGGAGATTACGGTAGAGCTTCTGCATAGTCATCTCATGTAGATTTTTTAATTCTCAAACGACAGTGGTTTTAGCATCTCACTTGCTAGGTAGAGCCCTTATGAACTTGATGTTAAGGTCCTATTTGGGTAGAGCTTTCCATATGCTCTCAAAGAATTAAGCAGCACATTAAATCTTTCATAAGTGGCAGTTATGTTCTCTCCAGACACATGAGAGAACATTTCACACTGTTGAGTTAGAAGAGACGGCTTATTCTCTCTGACTTCTTCGGTGCCTTTATGCATCACCAGTAGTGCTTCCCAAACTTCCTTAGTTGTTGTGCAATTGACAACATTTTCGAACAACTCATTTTTTAGATCCATGAATAGGATGATCTTGACCCTCTTGTCCAGCTGAACCAACTTCTTCTCATTGTCTGTCCATTCAACTCTATGATTAACAATCATCTTGTTCGGGTCATCAGTTATTAGAGCTAGCTTTGTTGGAACGTATGGACCACTGATTACAGCATCAAATAGATCTTCATCTATAGCATCCATATACGACATGCGAACTTTCCAATTAGCAAATTTTTCTCTATTACAGAGGGGTGTCTTATTTCCACCCCTAAGCTCAGAACTGGCTTTATTGTATACCATAAATCAACTCAAAGCGATTAACAAATGTTCAAGAGAATATGCTCTGATACCACTTGTTGTTTCCCAGAGGCACAAAAAGATCTAGAAGGGGGTTGAATAAATACTTTAAAACTTTTGGCTTATTAAGAATGTATTACTAGATTATTAATTCAATAAATTAATTAAGCACAACGAAATATTAGTTTGAAAACTTCTTCAAAGATTTAATAGAATCTCAGCTTTGAATTTAGTTCTTGTGAATTTAAATCACAAATAAATATAGCAAATAATAACAGAAATATAAATACTGAAAGATAAATAACACAAGAGGTTTTAAGCGGTTCGGTGTAACACCTCAACTTTTTATGAATATGACTTAATTGTTTTAAATGTTATTCTAAATAGTAAGGTGTTGATTTAATAAATGTTATAGTTATAGGTGATATGTGCAAATTATAAGAACTAAACAGTCTGTCGGGGAATATTTCTTTTGTCGGAAAATATTCGTACGACGACACCGAAATAACCAATCATTGGTGGACCCCACAATGAAATAACTGCCGGATATAGAAAACGACTTAAATATATTTTTTTTAAAATTGGCAGCAGAACTTTTACCGTTAACTGTTGAAATACCCGGTAATAAAAGAATAGTAACACGCGCTATTCCACAGTAACACGCGCTATTTCACAGTAGTGCACGGTATTTCCACAGTAACACATGGTATATCACATTATTTCTGATTATTAATTCAATAATTGCTAAAATAATAGCCACTTAGTATTTCATTCAATAATTGCTACAGTAACAACTGCATAGTAGTTTATATTATTGATTCAATAATTACTACACTAGTAGTCACACAATATTTTATATTATTGATTCAATAGTTATCACAGTAGTAACTGCATAGTATTTCGTATTATTGATTCAATAATTGCTACAATGATAATTGCATAGTATTTCACATTATTAAATCAATAATTGTCATGACACAGTAACTCATATCATTTGAAATGATATTATTAGTTAGTATTATTGACAATGTCTAGAAGTTCTGTTGAGGAAAGGGTTACTTAATTGCGCGTCGTTAATACGGAAGACCCTCTCTTTCCTGGGAACAATCTGGTTGCCAGTATTACAAGTCTATTGTAAGATCCCGACTTTATGAAATAAAAGTTTATTATTTTATTTATGATAAATTTTTATTTTTTTAAATAGTAAGGTACTTAATTGTATAAATGATAGTTAAGGGTGTTATATGCGAATTATCGGATAAACAGTGTATGTCGGGGAATATTCTTTTTGTCGGGGAATATTCTTTTTGTCGGAGAATATTATATTCGGCACCGTACGACGGCGCCGAAATATCAAAATATTAGTGGGCCCCACAAATAACAAAATTTGTCAACGATAGTGGGCCCCATTGTCGGATACTGAAAGCGACAGTATTTTGTCAACAGTATTATCACCGGCAACTGTTGAAATACCCGGTAATAAAAAGAACAGTAAAACGCGTTATTCCACAGTAGTACGCGGTATTTCACAGGCACACGGTATTGCACAGTATTTTAAATTATTGATTCAATAATTGATAAAGTAGCAATTACACAGTATTTTGATTCAATAATTACAATAGCATCCGCATGGTACTTTTTATTATTTATCATAGCACTGTAACTCATATTAATTGTTTTGATATTTTAGCATTATTGATGGATTAAAAGTGGAGTCTAACTTAGAGGTACCTAATTGAAATTTTAAAATTCACATGCTGTGAACTATTGGTTCACATGTGGGAACTATTGGTTCACATGTGGTAACTATTAGGGGATGTTATGCAAGATTGATAATACTTGGGGGATTATATTAAAAAAGTAGAGGCAAAGATGAAGGTACTAAAGTGTAATAAGTCGAGCCTTATTGTGCAATTAATGAAACTTGGTTTTCCTATAAATAGGAGGGGTTATCTTAAGAAATCTTCACACCTTCCTTACTTATACTCCCTCTCTCTCTCTAAATTTCTTGAGTTCTCTTAGTGTGCTAGGCCTATTGTGAGTATTTGTGAGAATACTAGTATTGTCCAAGTCAATAAACTTCATAGAAAGCAACATCCAATCACTTATTAACGAAGGTAGGGGATATCATATTTTTCTCATACTCTTATGTAATATCAGTTGCTTCCCTATTCGTAAGTGATATTATACTCAGAAAGGTTGTTATTCATTCCGTATTAATTTGTGGGGATAACCTGTCTACGCGGATTACCGCATGACGGGTGAATAACCCTTCGTATTCGTTACTTATAAATCTTTAGTGGAAATAATCTGTCTACGCGGATTACCGCATGACGGGTGAATAACCCTTCATATTCATTACTTATTAATCTTTTGGGGAGATAATCTGTCTACGCGGATTACCGCATGACGGGTGAAAACACATTTGCAATTTCATATATTCTGTTATACTCGTATAACGTATCATTTCTTTTGTACTATTTACGGAATATCTTTTCTTTCACATTTCTCCATTTATGATAAGAAATCTCTGTTTGTTTCCAAAACCTTATTTTTAAATGGAGAAAATCCTTGAAATTAGTAGAATATCCTTAATAGTTTGTGCTTCATCTAATATCTTTTCACTTGAATCTTTCTATTTCATTTTATACGTTATAGTTGAAGCATGAAAAAAATTTCTTGAATATCATTCTTGAATTTGACTCCACAATTTGGTCATCGTGTTGGCAATTTGGTCAATCTTTGATACTGACTAAATTATAAAGTTTTTTCTTATCCTTGATCTCACTGTATCATTGTCATCATCCTCATCCTCATACTTAAATTGTGGTGAAAGTTCTCTTTGGCCCGTAGTGCAAAGATGAACTGGCGTTTGGCATGATCATGACCGGTGATGTTACAAATAAATATCTTTGGCACGTAGTGCAAAGAGAGGCTGTTGAAATTGTTGATTGGTGTTACAAATAAATATCTTTGGCACGTAGTGCAAAGAGAGGGCTGTTGAATATAAACTGTTGATTTGGATGTTTCATAAACAGGAATTGTTGATTGGTGTTACAGGGACAAAATATTGGTGGTGATCCTTTAAACTTATAGACGATGGTAGATATTATAATCTACTTGACTCTTCAAATGGATTGTTTGTTCCGCTGCAGTTGTTTGTGTTGAACAATTATAATATCTTTAAATCTCTGATTTATTATTGTTGAAGACTAAAGATAATTTTTATTCTTCATTATCTTAGTCATGATATTTCTTACTGGGCTATTTGTGCTCACCCTTTTCCTTTTTGTTCCATTGTTCTCCTCAGGAAAAGAGAGTGTAGCGGGGACTAGCCGGGGAATGGAGTGATGGTCCGAGATAATAGAAGTATCTCAATACCTTACTAGTAGTGTGACAATAAGTGTATTGAGAATTTAAGATGTATTTGTATTGTGTTGTCGTATTTTGCACGACACTTAATATTTGTAAATGGGAAAATTCGTATTTGTAATTGTATTTTGTGGAATGTTTTTGGCGACTCAAAATGGGTTGTATGGACCTATTTTGGGGGCGTCACATCTATGATATCTTTGTGAGTCTATGATATATGTGAGATTAATATTTAGTACAATAATATAAAAAATAGATTTATAATAATAATGGTGAGTAATAAAGAATAATAATCTTGAAATATGTAACGTGTGTCTTGAAATGTATAACGTATGGATAGGTGATGGATGATGTAGATTAAAAGTTATCTAAAATGTGTAACGTGTGGATCAGTGATGAACGGTATAGATTAAAGTGTCCTAAAATGTATAATATGTGGTGATGTTGATGTGGGTTAAATTTTTGCTATAAATAGGGGGTTTGGCAGAAGGATTTTCACAACTCTCTTGCTTAATCCTTCCTTCCACTATCTAAATCATTAGTGTAAGTGTCTTTGAGGTGCTAAGGTTGTCTCAAGTTTTGGTGCAACAATTTTTTAGGTGAGTTTTCTATAAAAGTTGTATAAGCACTCACACACATCACACAGTTTTTACAACTCTTCCTTTAGAAGACTCTTCCTTTAGAAGATTTATTTTAAGAAACTTCCTCTGGAAGATTGTTTTGAAATATTACTCATTTCTTTTAAAACTTATTTTGAAATACTCTGTTTTGTACACTACACAAATTTTTACTATCAAGTCCATTTTAACAATTTCATAACATATGAGTTAGTGTACACTATGAAACTTAGAAATTACTAATCTAATTATAAACATACATATAGGTTGATCAAAGTAGTAGCTAATCACGTGTTAAGGTAAGGGATATCATTTTTTTCATACTCCTAAAATTATGGTAAGAAATTATCATTTATTTCTACAGTGTTATCCTCAAACGGTGAATTTATTTCATCTAATATCTTTTCACCTGAATCTTCCTATTGCACTTTACACGTGCTTCATCTAATATCTCTTCACCTGAATCTTCCTATTGCGTTTAACATGTTATAGTTGAATTGTGAACCTTATTTATTCTATTCTTGAACTCTAATCGAATTTTTGGATATTATGTTGATAATTTGGATATTATTTGACTTTAAACAAATTAAATGTCAAATCTCGAATGTTTATTCTTTTATCTTATTATTCTTACAACTTTCGTTCATTCTTTATATCACTGTTATTTGTACTAATCATCAAAGAATCAAGTTATGGTGAATGTCTTTGGCCTGGGTGCAAAGACGATATGATTGTTGAGTGTCTTTGGTCTGTATGGCAATGACACGTGGTGAAAGTTCTCTTTGGTCCGTAATGCGAAGATGGACTGTTGATTGACATGATCATGACCATTAGTGTTACAAATAAATATCTTTGGCCCGTAGTACAAAGATGAACTGTTGATTTGCAGGATTATGAACATGAACTGTTGATTGATGTTATAAATGAATATCTTTGGCCCGTAGTGCAAAGATAAACTGTTAATTTGCATGATTATGAACATGAACTATTGATTGGTGTTACAGGAATAAAATATTGATTGTGAACTTTTAAATTGGAGAAGATAGTAGACATTATGGTCTACTTGACTATTCTAATGGATTGTTTGTTCCGCTGCAGTTATCATTAAAAACTTATATTATCTTTAAATATCTAATTTATCACTACTGAAAGCTAAAGATAATTTATTCTTCATTATCTTTGTCATGATATTCTTTACTGGGCTATTTGAGCTCACCATTTTCCTTTTTATTCCATTATTCTTCTCAGGAAATGAGAGTGTAGCTGGGACTAGTCTTGGAATGGAGTAATGGTCCTAGATAGTTACTATAGTAGTCTTCACTATTTTGTAAAATAGTGTGGCACTAATTGTATTAAGTACTTATAGTGACTTGTTGTATTTTGTACTGTATTATAATAAGTTGATTATTTGTCTTTTGGCGACTCAAATTGGGTTGTGTGGATCCTATTTTGGGGGCGTCACATTTGGAGTATAAAAGACTCCTAGTACACTCTTCTACTCTACGAGTAGGAAATTCACTAAGGATGCTTGAGGGTCAGTTAGACCAAATCACTAAGATCTATTACATTGAATCACTAAGATTCCTTCAAGTCACTTAGACTTGGCAGATATCACTAAGACAGGGTCACTTAGACCAGTTCACTTAGAACTCTTCAAGTCACTGACACTTGGTACAATAGTCACTTAGATCAGTGAATCACAGTTGTAAGATGTTTGTTTGAGGTGCTATTAAGTTGCGTTTTAGCTTGGCTTCTGAAGACTTAGTAGCAGAAAAAGTAGTTCTCTTTTCGTAAGTTCTAGCTCTTAGAACTTTGGCAGAGGTTCAGCTTGATGATTCGTTCTGTTTGATTGAATCGTCTTGCCCTTTTATAGACCACCTCGAGAACTTCCCGTTGAAAAGTTGTCGTTGAACATTTAATGCATTGATCCTAGAAGACCTCTGATGTTGACTTTCTAAAAGGTTATGTAACTTATTTTCGGCTGTAACAGGTCACATCAGACTGCTGCAACACCTACCACGTAGGTGTTATCACATCACCAAGCTAGTTGTTAGACACAACCCAAGCTAATCTTTAATTTGAACTTAGGATGAGTGGCAAACATCTCGAGTTCTTCACTCCGCAAGGTTCCTCAATGTCAGTTCTATGTCAGACCTTATATGCTCTACGACTTGACTGATCATAGAGTTTCATGTAGACCGTAGAGTTTTAGGCTTGATCCACTCAACGTTTTATACTCTACGTTTTGCTTTATGATAGCTTGTTCTACGATTAGAGAAACACTCTACGATGTGCTCTCTATGATAAGCTCTCTACGATCCTTGAGCATACTCTGCGATCTTTTTTTCACTTTACGATCTTAGAACGGACTCTACGATCTTTTGTAGCCTCTATAATCTTGACTTAACTCTACGAACTTCTGGCAGACTCTGTGATCTTACTCTGAAAGCTCTATGATAATATGACTAACTCTACGATCTTCAATAACTTTATGAAATGTCAGAGAAGCTTTACGATCGTTAATCTCGACTATACGATCGATTTAATCATATCTATACAGCAGATCAGCTCATTAGACTAACCTAACAAGTTTGATCTTTTTATTTTAAGTTCTTGTACATCATATTCTTATTAAGGACTTTACAAAAACTACTTAACAAATATACATTAATAATATCTCATCATCAAATTAAGCATGCAGACTCCAACATAGAGCATTCATTTTGAAATTTAGGATTTCAAAAATGATGAAAACTTATTTGAATTGTAATTTAGAGCATTGATTATTGTATTTATTAAAAATAAATAAATTAACATTCATTCATTAATGAACTATACTTTAAAACTCATTATTATTTTTTCTTATTCTAGTTATAGTTGTAATTAGAGCATTCATTTTGAAACTTAGGATTTCAAAAATGAGAAAAACTTATTTGAATTGTAATTTAGAGCATTGATTATTGTATGTATTAAAAATAAATAAATTAATATTCATTCATTATGAAATTTACTTTAAAATTCATTATTTTTTTTCTTATTCTTGTTATAGTTACAATTACAAAGCGAAAATTTAAAATCATATCCTTTATCTTTATCAGTTCTTACTCTCAGTCGCTTATTCTCAGTTCTCTTCCTTGTAGCCTTTTGTTTCTCTTACTTTCATCTTTGATGGTTTTGTTGCTTTGGTGTTCCCTTTAGAACTCCCCTGTTTTTCCTCTCCTTTGGATTTTACCTTTTTTGGTCTAGGGTTAAGCTTCTGGCGGGTTTGTTTGTGGCTATTGTCCATGTGACTTGATTACAGAGGTCTTGCTTCTTTTAGGTTTCCTATGCACATCTTCTATCTAGTTGAAGGTTTGTTTTGGTTACTTTCAATAGGCTATGAGCATCATAGTCCTTGCTGGTTCGATACACTCTTGTGGTGGTTTTGGGTTTCGAACTCATTCTGATGTGGTTTGTTCTTTACACAACCTGGGGTTTGATTTTTTTGCAATTGAACTGCGATTTGGATTTCACTTGCCTGCTATTGGATGTTTATTCATCTAATTGATTTTAATATGATGGTTACCTAGCTGGTTTTGATATTTTGTGAGTTAAAAGAGCTTTTTTGACTGGCCTTTAAATAACAAGTTTTTGCATAATCTATGCTTGATTTTCTCCGTTTGGATAATTGGGTTTTCCGTTGTCGTATCTAATCGTGTTTTCTGATTTGTTCTCCATCAAGCTTTTCGAGTTGTTTTTAGTTTGATCCTTTATGGATCTTCTGATCAGCAATTTTTCTAGTTTGATTGTGAGTTCTGATTCGTCTCTGGCAAAATTCCTTCGTCGGATTCTGGGGTTCTCTCAATGTATTGCAGTCATTCTGTGATTGTTCTGTTAATGCTATGTTTTTAATCGCTTTTGGGATGCTAAGCTTATGGGTTATTTGTTATTGTTGGTTTCTTTATGTTTTAGGATCTATTCAATCTAGCTGGACTGAATTTGGGTATTCTTTTCGCCGTCGGTCATGGCTGTTGGTTTTAATTTCTTTCAATGCGTCTGAATTGTTGGTGATGCACGCTCTTTTGGCGCGTGATGCACGTTTTCTTGTTTGTTGACTGGCCCACGTGGGCATGTTTGTGCGTTACAGCTAGAGACAACAATGTGCTGCTTGCAGAGATCTTTTGGTTTGAATGAGTCTTGGTATAAGACCCCGATTTTTATGAAATAAAAGTTTATTTTTCTTTATGATTATTATTCTAAACAGTAAAGTGCTTAATTAATAAAATGTTATAGTTAAGGATGATATGTGCAAATTATCAGATAAACAATATGTTGGGGAATATTTTTTTTATCGGAGAATATTCTTTTCTGAAGATTTGGAGGCATTACTTATACGGCGAGAAATGTGAGATATACACGGACCACAAAAGTCTAAAGTATATCTTCACACAGAAAGAGTTGAATATGAGGCAGAGGAGGTGGTTAGAATTGATCAAAGACTATGATTGTGAGATTTTATATCACCCAGGGAAGGCGAATGTAGTGGCCGACGCCTTAAGTAGGAAGGGTCGGGGGAAGCTGTCAATGTTAACGGCTCAAGATGAGCTAATAACAGATATGGCTAAACTGGAGATAGAAGTGAGGTTCCCGACAGAATCGGGAGAGAAGTTGTTCACGATAAAGACTCGCCCAATCTTATTAGACCGAGTAAAAGAAGCACAATTTAGCGATGAGGAGTGCGAGGGAATAAGGCAGAGAATTTCCCAAGGAGAGGAAATTAAGTATAAACTCGATAATGATGGAGTGATGAGATTTGAAGGAAGAATTTGGGTACCGCCTGTACCCGAGTTACGAGAGGAGATTTTGCAAGAGGCCCATAGTTCGAGGTACTCGATCCATCCGGGAAGTACAAAGATGTATCAAGACCTCCGACTACATTTTTGGTGGCCGAATATGAAGAGAGAAGTCGTAGAGTGCGTTAGTAGGTGCTTGACTTGTCAGAGAGTCAAGGCCGAGCATCAGAGACCAAGTGGGTTGCTTCAACCCTTAGAGATTCCAGAGTGGAAATGGGAGCATATCACGATGGATTTCGTGGTAGGACTCCCAACAACGCAGAAGGGATACGACGCTATATGGGTCATAGTGGATCGTTTGACGAAATCGGCGCATTTCTTGCCGATCAGAATTAGGTTCAAATTAGACCAACTAGCTAAACTCTATGTGAAGGAAATTATTTCTAGACATGGAGTGCCAATTTCGATTGTGTCCGATCGGGATCCGCGTTTCACGTCGAATTTTTGGAAGAGTCTACAAGAGCAATTGGGAACACAGCTGAGGTTGAGCACGACATATCATCCTCAAACAGACGGGCAAGCGAGCGAACGATACAGACTTTAGAAGATATGCTACGGGCATGTGTGATGGACTTTAAAAGGAATTGGGACGACCACCTACCTTTAGTTGAGTTCGCCTATAATAATAGTTATCACGCTAGTATAGGCATGCCGCCTTACGAAGCATTATACGGAAGGAAATGCAGAACGCCATTGTGCTGGGATGAGGTAGGGGAACGCAAATTGTTGGGACCAGAATTGGTACAGCAAACTGCGGAGATCGTCAAGGTAATAAGAGCGAGACTAGTCGCGGCCCAAGACAGGCAAAAGAAGTATGCAGACAAGCATCGCCAGAAGAGAGACTTCGACGTCAGTAACTATGTATTTTTGAAGGTGTCTCCCTGGAAGGGGAAGATACGGTTCGGGAAGAAAGGGAAGTTGAGTCCAAGGTTTATAGGACCGTTTGAAGTATTGAGAAGGGTAGGAGAAGTGGCTTATGAGGTAGCCTTACCTCCTGAGTTAGAACATATCCATAACGTGTTTCACGTGTCGGTACTACGACCTTATAAGTAGGACTATAAGCATGTGATAGAGTATGAACCTATTCAGGTTGAGAAAGACTTAACGTATGAAGAAATTCCTATTCAGATAATTGATAGGAAAGAGCAAATCTTACGAAGTAAGACCATATATTCTGTGAAGGTAGTATAGAGGAACCACAACGCCGAAGAAGCGACGTGGGAACTCGAAGATAAAATGAAGAAGAATTATCCCCATCTTTTTGTTTAACCTTATGTCGTAATTCTGGGAACAGAATTCTTATAAGGGGGGGAGGATGTAACGATCGCGGATCGCGGGTAGCTTTGTAACGCGAGCCTATGAATTTTATTGAATAAATTGAACTTTTATTAATATTATTCCGTGTTATGTGTGTGAATATTTTATTACTACATATGATGTGTAGGTGATAATTTTTATTGTTATTATTTTTATTGGAGATGATTAAATCATTAGAGAAATAGCACTAAAGCGCTATTTACGCCAAGATGACTTTTCGATTTTATGACTTTTCATAATTTCGCCAAAGCGTTAATGAGAGGGGTTAATAATCCAAGTGTGGAATTTTATTTTAGCCCAATTGATTAATTGTTAGAAGCCCAATTGGTATTAAATTAGGAGCCCAATAGATTATTATTGGAAGCCCAAAACCCATGGACTTAGTCCATGAACCAAACCCACCATCCATGACCCAAACCCATGACCCATGAAGGGAAATGGGTAATATATTGCAGCTGGTCATTTATAGAAGGAAGAAGAGTACGGGAGAAGGAAGAGAGGGAGAAGGAATGAAGAACGTGATGTATTTGGGGAGAAGCAATCTGCATTTGGTGAAGCAAGGAAGGAATAAAGCAATTGGGGAGAAGGGAGGGGGATTACCCGGGCATGGGGAGGAGCAAAGCTCACTCTCCCAGCCATGGGGAGCTGCCAGGTATAGCACGCTCACCTCCTCTACCAGCCATGAAGCTCTGATCACTCCCTCTATAAATACTCATGCCTTGCCATTCCACCATTCCTTTCATTTTGCTAAGTATTGCAGCTGAAAATTTAGAGAGTGTAAGAATTGAGTGAGTTCGGGTGATTTGAGGAAGAAGAAGGAGTGTGTAGCAGCTGGGTATTAATTCTCTTAGCAACCTTAGAGCAAGCTCCAAGAGGTATGCAATATAGAGCTTAGCTCATTTCCACATTCTTTCCAAGTTTCTAGTTTTGCTATGATTGCTTGTTGGAGTAATGTTGCTGAAATTGCTTGGTTATTCATGAACGTGTGTATATGTTGTTAGCTCTGTATAAAGCTTGTTAATAATGTGTAAAAGTGTAACAATGAATGAGAATCAAACCTATGCATAAGGAATCAAGAAATGGACTGAAATGGACATTAGTGGACTGTTATTCATGTTTTGTTATTAATGAAGTTGTAATCATCTTGGTTTGGTTGTGTGCATTGGTTGTGTACTGGTTGTATATGTCCAGAAGCTATGGGAGTTGATTTCATATGTGAAGTCAATGGTAACCATGTAATGATAGGCTATGAGTTATGAACTCTAAAGCCATGCCCACCATCTATTTGGTTTAATGTCTAAGAGAATGATTTCTCTAAGGAACATGAAAATTAGAGATGATTAATTGATTAAATGATGTTATGATGCATAGCTCAGTTGTAAAAGTATGTTTTGAGTCATATAGACATGTTGTATAATGGCTAAGAAGCAAAGGGGACGAATCCAAAATTGTTGGTTTTGGTTCTGCAGTAGCAGAACCTGAAAGCTCCTGGATGCAGAGGGGCGCAGCTGCGCCACTCCCCAGTATAAGACCTGCGCAGCTGCGCTGGTCTGCAGAGCTGAGAGTCCCTGGATGCAGAGTGGCGCAGCTGCGCCACTCCCAAGTACAAGACCTGCGCAGCTGCGCCGGTCTGCAGAGGTGAACTGTTTTGCTGCTTTGTGTTATTGATGCGATGCATGTTTACATAGACCCAACATGTTATAAATACCCCAAGACATATGTATGATATGTTAGTGTAATAGTTGAATGACCCCAAGCATGAAACGACTAAGTCATGTGAGATTTGGTTAAATGAAATGAATAGCATGATTGCATTTTTCGTTTGGCTTTCAGGGGGCGCTGCCCCCTACTCCCCCGCCAGATCACCGGCGAGCTGGGCAGCCGCTCGCTCACCGGGGAGCGAGACCCCCGTTTGGGTAGTCGTAGTGGCAATCAATATTCGTAATGATTATAATGTCTTGATTGATGTAAGCCAATGTTTGGTGTTTATTGTGTGACTAATTGGTATGTGAATATGTGTCTAAATGCGTAGGACATATTTGAAGGACGATTAACGTCAAGTAGTAGCAAGCGCTTAAGGCAAGTTTCCTAAACCCTTGTCTAACCCTTGTGTTGGGCAAGTTCTCTAGCTTCATTCATTTTCAGTATTGAATGCAAATTTCGTATCTTATACAATATACATATATTGTGCAAGTTTATTTGATTCATTTGATTATATTCTCTTGACTCTCATGCGATGTTTGAAGTTTCGATTTACGCAATACATATATGGTTGTGTGAATTCCTTACTTATGTAAATTTTTCAGTATTTGCACAAGTATTCGAGCTATGTTATGACATAAATTGTTGAAGCTTTCAAGTTCATATATATATGAACTGTTATAGAGAACGTCGATGCCATTTGTTTCGGCTAGACAGATATTGAGATATTTTATTGATTTGATAATAAATCCTTGAAATGTTATTGATGATTAAGTAGAGCTATCCAACCGAATTGTTTTGGTTAGGATTCCGAGACATGAATGAGATGAACAACCCTAATATTAGGGGCAGTTTTTAGTCAGTTATTCTGACAAGGCATCGAGCGCCTAAACAAACGCATATAGTCGTTTCCAGCTAGAGTGTTGATCAACATAGAGTACAATAGGCTGATCACCTAGAAGTGCTCGTAAGTAAGACGGTTTGCAGTTATAATGCTGTGTACCTTTTCAAGAAAGCAAAAGAAAGTTCAAGGCCTTATGACCACTCAATGTCGTTTCAAAAATATATTTTTAAAACGAAAGCAAAGTATTATTCTTGTTTATTCAGAATATTTCACAACTATTGTTCAGTTGTCGAAGAGAAATGATATGATTGATGATATTGTTGTTATTCAACTGTTATACTTGCTGGGCAATTGAATGCTCATTCTTGCTTTATATTAAACATTGCAGCTAAGTCCGAGCGGGCCGAAGGTTCCGATAAGGACAAGGGAAAGGGCAAGATGAACGTCTAGATGACGTTATAGTTTATTTGTATTAGAAATGTTGTAATACTAAGACTTATTATGTATTTGGAATGATGTTATGGTAATAGAACCTGGGATTGAGAGTAAGACGTGTTGTAATAATATAGTAATTACATTCATGTCTATTATGTTGTATGGAATGGGATGTACCGTGTAGCACCGGATTCGGGTTTGAGATACCCGGATTTGGGGGCGTCACAGTCCCACCCTCCTCTTGGATTTGGAATATCTCTGGCCTACAATTTGGGCTTTACTTTGAAAACTTATTTACTAGGCGGGTTGAATTAAAGCAGTTTCATGCGCATGTTTAGGCTCTTTTGGGCCTGGTTTGTTTATGTATTGAATCTTTTTTCTTTGGTTTATGATTAAACTTGTTTGGTTAAGATTATCCAACATTTGTAATGTTATGGGGTATATTCCTTTGTTATTGTAATATGTTTCTTTAATTTATACACAAATAATTTAGCAAAAAAAATTTAAAAATTATTCAATTTTTATTTTTTATTTTTTGTAAATAATTTGAATGAATTTTATATTAGGTGACTGATAAACGAATTCAGATCCCCGAATATTCGAATAATCTGTTTATTTGAATAAAATAAACGGAAACAGATATTATCCGTATTCGAATATTATTTCGAATACCGAATATAGATAATATTTTTAAAATCTGTCAAATATCGGATACGAATACAGATAACGAATTAATTTTTTAAATATGAATATTATTATATTCGGATCTGTATATATCTGTTTACAACTCCTAATTATACCAACCGACGAAAGAGACGAAAAATATATAAAGATAAATAGTAATTATGATATTTGTGGGTTTGATTGAATGAATGATGGATTTCATGAACTGACGGAATTGAAGGGTAGGTGCAGACAAGCTAGACTTTTTTTTTTTTTTTTTGTGTAAATTTTTTTTAACACACTTACACACTATTTTAACACGTCAAGACTCGAACTCTCAACCTTATGGTTAACATGAATTAAGTAATACCACTCGGGCCAAATATATATATATATATATATATATATATAATATTTTAGTTTAATTAGGGAATCAATATTTAATATATATTTTAATTTTTAATTGGTATTATTTATATCCTCCATTCTAAAAATACCAAGTTTTACTAAAGTTAATTATAATATTTGTTTGAATTGTTTACTTATTATCTATTTTACAGTTAATAATGTATTTAAGTCATTTTTGCATGTTCAAGTAAAAATTGTATGCTTTAATTATTATAAAAATTTATTCAGAATATTTTAAGGGTACACGGGTGAAAACACTATAATTTAATTGGATATTTCAGACAAATTAATTATTAAACAATTTCTTTCATTTAGTATTCAATTTTAAACACATGTTTTATTCCATTCAATTTATTCAGATTTCTTAAATATTCATAATTTTTCATCAGTTTTATTGAATAATCCTAAAAGTTATTATATTAAACGACGTAATTTTACTCGTTAAGGTTAAGGTCGATAACTTTTACCAATCATCCATAATTTTGAGTAACAAGTTAGGGTTCAATTTTTTGATATTTTTATGTAACTATTTTTTCAAATACAATATATGTAGCAGTTTGATGAAAATGTATCGTTACTTCGTAGTTAAGATTTGGTGCAATTTGGTCCATCGCTGGTTTAATATTAAATGACAAGGGTTTACCTATTGACATATCAGTCTTGGGAATATTGTGATTTTGATCTTTGTCATTATAACTCTACTATCGTATGACAAATCTCATAATATTTTCATACATACTTGACTTTGCAATATCACACCATATATATTTGAGTAGAATCTTCTAAAATTTTAAACTATTTTACATATGTTGAAAAACTTATGGCTGACATATCCCAAGTTAAAATTTATTCGTACAAGTAGAATGAATTTGAGCAACCTTTAATATATTTTTATCATAAACTCGATTATTTTTAATAACTTTTACAATTCAAATAGTTCACAAATACTAAATTATGATCAATTTTATTATCTGAGCTTTTATTCTTATAAATATAACAATAAAAGTAATACATTATCAAATCATTTATATAACAACATAACCAATATATTTGAGTAATTTTATTCATATTTTTAAATTGATCATACACATTTTTACTCAACATACCACGAGTAAAAACAACATTTTACCTGTGTAATATTATATATTGCGATTTTATATGTTAATTTTTTTATTACGAGTTATGTGAATAAATTTAATTGATAATACTTTTACGATGTATTTGATACCGTTAGCGAATTTTATAATCTTATCTAATTTCATGTATTCATATACGTCGTAATCCTAATTCGGTAAGAATCTTTTGCAATATATAGGAACATTCTAATTAATTAAAGGAAAATGATATACATGTCGACAAATATTTGATAAAATTAGATTACGATCAATGTGAAAATGAATATGATAAAAAAAATAAATTAAAATGAAATTCTTTTTATTTATTACCTATGTTATATATATATATATATATATATATATATATATATATATATATATGCATCAATTATAATCACGACATCTACGACGACTCTTAATAAGAATTTATATCAAGATAAAAATGTATTTTAAAAGAGATGTAGGGATGTTTATGTATTCTAAACGCTAACTGTGCCAACAAACTATCCGCTGTAGCCATTCTGTCTTCCTCCCTCTATCACTGTCTGCGTTTGTGAAGTCGTCGCGACTTCAATTTCTCTAATCAACAAAAAAGATTTCATCTTTTCTCTACTTTTCACCTTCTTTCTCTTTTACAGAACCAGTAAACAGTTATTTCACAAAATTAAGCCCCTGTTGTAAGTTTCTCAAAACCCCAACAAAAAGCCTGCACGGCTGCACCACACAACCCACCACCATAATTGCCTCTCCTCACTACTCTCCTTCCAAACAAACAGGTAAAGGAAAACCCAATTTCTTGATTTCAATTTGAACAAATTTATCCGACTTAAACAAGTCGTTTTCAGCAGTGGAATGATTGGGTAGTTGCTTATTTAATGTATGTTTCTTACTTGGAGTATTATTTATTTGGTCAACAATTAATTTTAATGAGCTATCATTTTTCCCTGTCATGAGCTGATTTGGGTTTGGGAGATGTATGCATATAGTTTCTGAATCATAGGTGCAGGGAGGTGTAATGGGTGGTTTTCTTAGTTTAGATTCTTTGGGGGTGAACTAAATTGAATTATTGGAAGTGGGTCGGGTTCATAGCGCTTCAAATTTGGCCACGTTAATGATGGTTTTGACTTGTGGGTATGTTGTCTTTGTTAGTTAAGCACACACAAAACACGCACAAGAAATATATGTGGCTATTATATTTGAAATACAGCTTGATTTTCAGTTTTTTTTTTAGTTGTTGATTGGGTTTCATTGAGTTTTATACGTCCTTTCACATTGTTAGCCCTAATTTCTTTGAATTCAAGTATTTTGGTTGAAGATGATTGTTGTTGAAGGGTTTTAGAGTTATGGACTTGCTGTGTTTTTACCTTTTGTTTTGGCTATATTGCAGGTTTGGATATCAGGAAGTGTATGTTCAAAGGGTTCTTGACTTCTGAGCTTGGTGAATTTTCTTTATTTTCGAGTTCTGTTATCTGTTTACCTTTAATTTTGGTGGATTTGTAAATTTGGGTAGCCAGAGTTTTGTTGTGAAAGGGTTCTGGAGTTGTGGGTTGGGTTTGGTGGGTTTCATTTGTTGTGAAGCTCATCAGATGAAATGACTAGTAATGGGAGTGCTAATAACTTGAATGATTTGAAGGAGGAAGGTGAAACTAGACAGGTGGCTCAAAAAGTTTTGAGCCAGGCTTTTGATGCTGATGCAACATGGTTGTCAAAAAATAAGTCTGTTGGTGAGCAATTGCATAATGGTGCTTCTGATGGGCCTGATGATCGGGGGATAAGTTCATCAGAAGTGGCAACTGAGTCCACATGTGAACCATTTGATTCCAGTTCTTCTGATTATTCTGATGCTGAGGACAAGCAGATAACAAGTTCATTGGTAGCGGGAGATAAAGCTTCGGGCCAACAGCCGGTTGTTGGTTCTATCCATCGAGCCGACTACACAAAATCCTTGAAAAGTTCATCTAATTTGGAGAAATCTAGAGACTGGAGTATTAGTCCTTCTCGGCGGCCACGGAGAGGTTGGTAAAAGACAATTTTCCTTTTATCTTTCTTGGTGGAAGTCTTTTAACCTGGGTGCACTTGGCTATTGAAAAACTGAAGAAGACCCTCTATTTATGTACAACTAGTCTAATAGGCTGTTTAGTTGATTCCCTCTATCTTACCATCATAATTGCCTGACTTTAATCATAAAATGTGTTGAAGGGCTATACTGTAACTAGAGATGTTATCTTCCTAATGGATGTAGAATCTAAGTACATGGGCCTCAATTAATTCGTCTAATGCTTATATCAGGATCGATCCATTCTAACTCAACCATTACATAATCAGATAAATTAGGAACCAAGTAGAAGTAGTCAAGTTGACCATGGACAGGTCGAGTTATTCTCTGGCTGCGTAGCTGCACAGATAACCTGCACACCACAAAGTTATCATT
Organism: Aralia elata; assembly: GCA_034770075.1. Classification (NCBI taxonomy): domain Eukaryota; kingdom Viridiplantae; phylum Streptophyta; class Magnoliopsida; order Apiales; family Araliaceae; genus Aralia; species Aralia elata. The sequence goes on along the minus strand of CM068378.1, from coordinate 27,647,258 downwards.
CCAGAATCTAGCTGCATGCCCCATTCATTCCAGCTACATGCTCTGTTATTTATTGCCTTGGAAAATTAATATTCTTGTGTGAAAAGGCTCATCAGTCTGTAATTTTGAGATGTAGTTCCTCCAGAAAGGGTTGGAGACCTACTTTCCCTACTCCGTAAAATTCCGAAGCATCTTTTCCAGTTCATGGTAAAATGAGTACAGTAAACTAGTCTAATGCAGTCATTAAAACCTTACATCTGCAGACTGGTCGTCAGGAGATGGACTATACATATACTTATCTCCCTTTTTTGTACAACTTCATATATTTTTTTAGAAGAGACTGCTGTACCCTGCTTGTGTAGCAAAATTTATGAAATCGAAATGTACTACTCCCTCAGTCCATCAAAGAATGTGACAAGTATTTTCTTCAACCTTATATTGCCATAATACTGTCCAATTATATAAATCTTTTGTAATTTAGAATTGCAAATAGTTATTTTATACCATTTATGTAATAAGATTAGTACCCTGCTTACTGATTGTTGTCTCAGAATTAATGAATGGTAGTTCCCATTTGTTTTTCTGTTTATTTTGTTTCATTTCTGAATTATCCTTATAATATAATTTTTATTTGTGCCTTTATTGATATCAGAGCGTTATTCTTTTTGAAGGCTTGGGCCATTGCATCACTGCACCAGTAGGAACTCACCGAAATCACTTTCTTGAAAGCCATGGGATTGCAATTTCTAGGTCCATGACTGAGAAGAGGGACATTCCAATGCATGGACTAAAATTGGATAGACTATCAGATCGTGCAAAGGTGAATATTAGAATCTCATGAAATTGAGTAGAAGCTCGATTTGTTGCCTTCTTGTGCATTTTATTCACTTCATCGTAGGATGGCAATTAACCAGGCAAAGTTTATGCAAACAAATATGCGTGCTTTGCTTTCATATCATACACAATTAATGCTGTCTTATTTGTTTCACTTCATACAATTTTGAATAGTTTCTACCTTTTCTGTTCACAATTTTAAATAATTCCTCAACATACGTGTTTTCTTCTATAATTTTTTTATGGGGAAGGACATATCCAAGCTACATAAATTTCTGTACCACTTTATAGCATAGTATTGAAATAAAAAGCTTGCATTGTACATACCAGCTTATTGGACATCATTCCTTGGTTATAAAAAGCTGGCACCACTTACAAGATGTAACGGTCTCTTCTTCATCAAGTACAGATTATCGAAACATAGCCTTTTTCCTTCTCTCTGTCTGTGTGTCTGCCCGTGTCCGTCTGCCTGTCTCTGCCTTCATATATACACACATATATACATATATATATATATGTATGTATGTATCCCCGTTTAACTATCTCTGTGTGTGTGTATCTGTCTGTCTTTTTCTGTAAAATGTTATCGTACATTAGAAGAATGATTCTGAATCCTACTTACCATCATGGTGCTCAGAGACCTTTCAAGAATAGGGTGTCAAAAACTAAATTCTTTTTGAATAATCACTGACCCTAAGACTGCTACTTAAGGAAGACAAGTTTTATTCTGGATTCACTAAACACATAGTGAAAGAGCAGTCATGGTGTTGCTTTTGTTCAAGCTATTTTTGTATTGTCATACAGTTGCTTGACAAGCATATGGCTTGTATTCTCATTCTACAAAGCCTGTGTACTTTTATTACATTGATGACCTTCTTGCACTTTTTATCTCAGAAAAAGCTCATTGTGGAACTCGTGAGGATACAAAACGATGGTACAGTGGAGGTTGATCTAACAAAAAGTGCACCTGTAGCATCAGAACTGTTAGAGTTTCACTCTGCTGAAAGGGTGCCTCCTAATGTTGATTACGTCACCAGCGATTCTAATAAATCAGTTCCTAGATTGAAAATTGCAGTGCTTGTGGTTGGAACAAGAGGAGATGTTCAGCCTTTTTTGGCTGTGTCAAAGAGACTTCAGGCATGTTAAGGAGACTATATTGCTTAAAGAATAAACTTTATAATGCTCTGTATCATGTTGTAATATATATCCTAATTTGTCCTGTCTACTTTATGCTGCAATAATCATATACTGTCTGTTGAGCGAGAAAGAGTAAATGTACATACATCTATGTGGTTGGAGCTAAGTTTATGTACCCTTATTACTACACATCTAAATTGAGATTATATTCTATATCTTAAAGAAGTTGCCTTCGTTATAGGTAAAATAACTTGTTCACAATCACAAGTATGAAACCTTAAGTTTAATTTTTGTATATTTCAAACTAAGTATTTGTATTTTTATATTTTTGAGTAACCATTGTGTCGAAATTGTTTTCCATATCCTTAGTTTTTTGGACAGTAATATTTTGCATTCTATAACTTCATTGGTCTTTTTGACGCTTGAGACTTGAGTTGAGTCTCTACAATCATTGCCTCAAAAGAGGAAATTTTTCGGGCTCAAGTCCCACATAAAATGCTTTCTTTGTTTCTAGTTGAACAAAATCCATGGTTTATGGGTGGTAAAACATGGTATATATTTTAAAGTCAATTCTGCAATATTTTAAGTGTTTATAACAATTGGTAACTTGGTATTGGACTTCTGATCAAGCTAACACACACACACAAACACATGCACCTACCTACATATATATATATATATTATGTATGCCGTTACCTGAATTACTAAATTGACAAGATAGGTTTCTCTAGAAGATGATTAATAAAAAAGACTGCGTTGTTACTGTTAGCATATGGAGATCAGGTTCTTACATAATGTGTCTAACACCCTAACTCTTCTTATCTACTCCGGCTAACTCACCATTTTATTCTTTTCTAAGTAGTCTGTTTAATCTCTGTATTATATTTTTGATTTTAGTTTTTGTAAATGTGATTATATGTTTATCTGCAGGAATTTGGTCACTATGTTAGGTTGGCAGCTCATGCTAATTTCCGCACTTTTGTAGAATCAGCTGGTGTAAACTTCTACCCTTTAGGCGGTGATCCTCGGGTTTTGGCAGGATGTAAGGGCTCAATATCTTTCTTATATGTAAAAACAATGAGATTTTTCTTCGTCATAAAGCATATTGCGTAGTTCACATCATCACATGTAATGCGATTTGGTGAGAACACTGTAATAGTATGTTTGGAGGCTGAAGTTTAATCTGACTAATAATGTCTAAATTGGTACTTCACCAATAATTTTGATTTTGTGGGATTTCAATTTCATGAGGCCCCAGTTACTCAGTTGTCGAAGTGTCTTGAAAATTTAAACTATACTTGATAAGTCAAGTTTTTGCTCATTGTTAGTATGTAATAATCTTGTTTCTCCATCTTCAATTTCAGATATGGTCAGGAATAAAGGTTTCATTCCATCTTCACCTGGTGAAATATCTGTACAAAGAAAGCAACTAAAGTCTATTATTCAATCTCTTCTTCCAGCATGCACAGAACCAGATACAAAATCTGGTGAACCTTTTATAGCTCAGGCAATTATTGCAAATCCCCCTGCTTATGGTGAGCCCACGCTCCTTCATTTCTGTCTGTTCCCCCTCCTATCTTCTGTATGAAGAATTTTTAATTGAACTTACCTAGGTTCTAGAATCTGGATTCTTTATATTTTCAAATTATTCATTCAGAGTTGCCAATACATTGGAAACTTGTTCAAACATTATTGCATCTATGTTTTAGCCATACGGAATATCGAGCAGTTTGTAGCGAAAAATATCAAGAGGCATAAACAATTTTGGGTTGGCAAAGGCCTTTTGTAAAACCATGAATGTGGAATTTTGAGGATGCAGGCATCTCATGAAATGTAATTAACTAATTTATGCATGCAATATGGTGAAAGTTAATCAGGTCTGAGCTTTAAGTTTTTCAGGAAGTAAATATTATACTTCCTCCGTTCCACATTATAAGATCCTTATTGAATTTAAAAGTCAATTTGAGGCATTTTCAAACTCAAAATTGATAAGATTCATTACAAATTACGGAACAATAAATATTATACGCAGTAGTACCTTTTGGATAGTTTACAATATTCATCATTATATTGACTAAAAATAGATGAATCAAAATAGATGAATCGATGTCAATTTTGAGTTTGAAAATGACTCAAACTGACTTTAAAAAGTCAATAATGATCTTATATAATTGGAAGGGGAGGAGTCTGTAAAAATTTCTATGGTGGTGGACAATGAAATGAAGTGACTTTCAAGGTGAGGGTTTAGGTATATAGATATACATTTATTCTTATTGCTTTCGTACCCATTGTTTCTGCTTCTTTCAAATTGCATGATTGTTTGACAGTGAAATAAAAGATTATATATGCATGATAAGATTGTTCCTACATTCATGCACTGTGGGATTCTAGAGCCAAAGGGAAAGAAGATTGCAATAACATACATTAGTGGCTTGAAGAAAGTATCAATGACATTAAATAGATGGCATCTACATTTATCGAGAATTTTGATGACTAAATCCTTCAGAAGTTTTTGTCTAGCAATCTTGATAAATGTAGGTCAGATTAATTTTCAATTGAACTGCATAGTCGACTTTTATTTGCCTCTTGAGCTGCAGTGTTACTGTTCTTTTTCTTGTTCCAAATATTAATGTCCGAGCCATACCCTAAAATTTTGAGATGTCTACTCTGGTTGACAGGACATGCACATGTTGCTGAAGCTCTTGGTGTACCCCTTCACATATTCTTTACAATGCCTTGGACGTGAGTTTATTGAAGTTCTCTTTGCGTGCTTTTTACTTTGATTTGAGTTTTGTTGCTTGCGTTAACAAGATTAGTATTGTGCACAATTACCACTTAGAGTCTATGATAATGACAAAGGTCTCCTATATGTTATGTTTCAGATTATACTTCTTTTTGATTTTGTATTCCTTACTTTCTAAAAAGCTAGAGTTAGCAAATGGAGAGGTTGGGTGGGGCTTCAGTTTGGTTTGATGATGGGCTTGGGCACATATGAGTTGACCCAAACTTGAACCATTATTGACCAGGTTGAAACTGGTTCTCCGGTATTATTCAAAAAATAGAGGAAGTAGAACCAAGTCAAGATGATACGGATCAATCCCTTCTTCTTGCGCCAAAGATCTTACCATTTCCAAAGTTCATAAGATAAGCACCAGACTGAACTTGATCATATTTTAGACGAATATAGGAGGGAGTAGAGGGGCAGTTCTGAACACCATCAAAGAGATATATAGAGAACAAAAATTGCTAGAAATTTGTTCTATGATTTAGTTAGATCGCCAACTGAATTCCATACAAGTTGGGACTTGCGACTATTACGCCTACATATGGCTTAGTAGCATGAAAACATGCTTTAAAAATCTGAAGTAACATGCTTCCACATTTATTTGTAGATCGTAATACGAAGTAATCTCTTATGAATCATACTACAAAGCAATCTCAGAATCACAAGCTTGACACGAAGTCTTTTATTATATATCAAATTTAACATTTATACAACAATTCAAGAAGGAGAGGTTAAATTTTAACCTCAAAATCTTTTTACCTAAATAAAATTCTAGTAAAAATTTCACAATTTGATCTTATAAGAAGTAAAGATCTTTCAAGTCATCCAACCTCAGACTTCTGCCAATACACCACTCTTTCCAGGAACATGTATGCACGTCCATCTAAAAAAGATAATCAGGGTCAGCTCGATAAGCCAGTAAGGTAAAACATACTAATAGGTAGCACAAACATCTACACAAATTATTTTAGTAATTAGTGGTTTATCACTTGGCTTAAACAATTTAGTTGTGCTTCATACAATTGTTAATGCTTTTCAGCCAAAAAAAGTAATAATAATAACAAGAAGGTGATATTTTTTCCTTAAAATCTCATCGTCCTCGTGCTTCCAACTTATGAAAGCATTGTTGGTGAAGTATGATCCGAGTTTAATTCAAAGATGATTGTAAAGCTACCCAAAAGGCAATTGCGTCCGTTCCTGGAGTGGGGCGGGGCTAGGTTTGGAGTGAATTTTGTACTTACGATGTGAATTAGGGTTTCTTATATTACACTACATAAGGAAGAGATCCTGCACTGTATAATGTACACTTTCTTGAGATAGTGAGATTGATTTGCTGCCGACCGTGGATGTAACCTGGACGAACCACGTAAATTTGTATCTTTGTGTGATTGTTTTTCTTTTGACTTCTGTTTGCTATTGTTTTCGCTGCGTTGTTATTTCCTAACCGAAAGGAACCGAGATATATCTGTTACCTGCTTGAGACCTCTTTATATTTAAAAGGTGATACTGACCCTTAAAGTGGACATGAAAGATTTCACTGAAGAAAGCCAATTTTTGATTGTATTACCCCCTTCCCCTTTTCTAAATAATTTTCCAGATAACGGCCTCTTATAGACTCGAACTTAAGTTATCTTTATTGAACCATTTAATTAGTTAATACTGAACCTTGTCCTATATTTCTTTATCATCCTTTTCTCTTAAAAAATAATGCCTTCTTACATATGTTTTTCATAGGCAGGCCAACACATGAATTTCCTCATCCACTAGCACGTGTACCTCAAAGTGCTGGTTATTGGGTAAAATTATTACTTTTCTGCTCATATTTTTATTTTTCAATTTATATGTCAATTATATAGATTCTGAATCATATTTCACCAAGTATTTCTTGTGTTTCTTTATTCAGCTTTCATATATAGTTGTGGATTTACTGATCTGGTGGAGCATAAGAGGATATATCAACGAATTCAGGAAAAATAAGTTGCATCTCCCTCCTATTGCATACTTTAGTATGTACCATGGGTCAATTTCTCATTACCCTACAGGATACATGTGGAGTCCTCATGTTGTGCCAAAACCAAGCGGTAAGGATTCTCCTTCTCATATGGTACCTGATATATTCATGTATAAATTCTAGGCATTAGTAGTTGTATGATGAGTTATCCTGCTTATATAAAGACTACCTGCAGTGAAACTAATTTCAGGAATAGCGAAATAATTTCTAATTCCCTGAAATGAAGTACAACTATGGATGCTGATATTTCAAAATTTGTTGGGTAATCTGCTTGCCTGATTGATTTCATGATCTTGTCCCGAAAGAGAGATGGAACCAGTATGCAGTTGAAGTAATTAAATTTACTCATTTCCGTGGTCCTCACAAATTCCACAAATAATGTGGAAGCATCACAAAACTATTTCAAAAGTACCCCTAGGACTTCTCTCTAGTTTTTAAGATAACAAATATCTACCGTTCAAAACGCAATCAATAACTTATTCTTCCAGTCAACTTATTTACATATTAGCTATGAATTTAATTCTGAAACAAACTAAGATAGCTTTATCTCCTCTCTCTCTCTCTCTATATATATATGTATATATATTGAAGTAGCTATGATTCTGTTTCTTTCTTTTGCTTCTCACTTATTAAAGGAGGATGGTTTCTTTATTGCGCACCTGTTTCAGCAAAATTTGATGAAAATAATAAATAATATTTCTTATATCGTTCCTTATCCAGAGTATGCTGCATGCCTTTGGAACTCTTGTCATTAAACCCAATGTAGATTCTTTCACTTTTTTCTTATGCCTTTATTGTACATGTACATATCATTTATTAAGGATTAGGACTTGTCAAGTGGAAAATTGGAAATCTGTTAGCTAATACGAATATTGAGGATGAACTGATTAAGAGGGTGTTTGGGATAGCTTATAAGCAATCAAACCTGCTTATAATCAGTTTCAAGAAGCAAAAAGTGTTTGATAAACTGATTTTAAAAATGCTTATAATCACTTTTTATAAAAATAATCAGAAGCTCTAATTTGGAGCTTTTGATTATTTCCCAAATCTAATAATCAGGTTTGACGAAGTGTATTACTAATCTATCCCTATTTATTTTAATAATTCCAACGATTACCCATATTTACTTTTCAAAACATTCTTTTTTAGTAATTTACACTTGAAATAAGTGATTAACAAATTTTTTTATACCAAACATTTTTCACTTATTACTAATTTAAGTGCTTTTTATTTACCAAACACAAACTACTTTTTTAAAATTGATTATAATCAAAAGCACAAATCAGAATTAGTAATCACATTTTTAAGCAATCCCAGACATACTCTTAAGTTTTCTTTCAATTTAATCTATAGACCTCTCTGAAACCACAACCGTCCATGCAGAGACAAGACATTGTACATATTTTCGCTTTAATATATATTTATCACGTATACATATCATATCTTCCCTTAGCATACGAGCCTTTGATGTAGTTCTTTTGTCGGCCTACACCTTGTCTTGGTGCTTTTTAATGGTTATAATTTACGACCCCCCAAAAAATGAAGAGAAATATTATGTTTGCTGTTCATGTTAAAGCTTTTCATAGTATATAGATTCTTTTCGAATATCTATGCTTCATACCTTAGAATTATGTTAAAAGAATTAATTTAATTTGAATAACATGCAGATTGGGGCCCCCTTGTAGATGTTGTTGGTTATTGTTTCCTAAACCTTGGATCCAAGTATCAATCTCCTGAAGACTTCATTCAGTGGATTCATAAAGGATCCAGACCTATATATATTGGATTTGGGAGCATGGTATGAAGGTTTTACTTAAATTAGTGTATCTGTGAGGCTTAATTTCTTTGTTGACTCTCTATATTAATATGATCATTATATCTTTGGTATGGCAATTGGGTAGAACCTCTCCAGCCCCTTAAAACCTGACATGTTTTAAATTAATCAGTAGATTTTTCGTTTCTCTATGTTACTTGAATTAATGTATTTATGTGGTCATATAAATTTTCTTTACCCTTATTTTAACATTTTCCTTATCATTCTGACTAAGCCCATCCTTCATCTTCCAGATGGAAGTGGTAAATGGTAATCAGCTCTACTTAATTAAGAAACAAAGGTATGCCAGTCATCAAACTGAAAGTAGAAGAAAGGTCATTCAAGTTCCTTTCTGGTTTGTTGACAAAAGCAAGTAATAGACTAATTAGTCGAGAATAAACTTTTCGAGAAAAAATATCTTCTTTTAGTTGTGAATTATGCATCAAATATTTTTAATGATATTCTATATAAATAATTTTGTCTATAAGAATAATTTTGTCCATTCAGGCGACTGAATGAGCATGAACGCCTCTGATTGGAAGGACTAGAGTCCCCTATAGTACCTTGTTCAGGCCATAGCTTAAGATTAATGTTTGGTCTTTGGTGAACTTGAGGTATCTAGGATTGAAATTTTTGATAGGAGTGATTACATAGAATCCAACACCATTGTGTTACTAATAGTAGAAATAGATCGTTTTATATAATTCTAAATAATAATAGTAATAATAATGATATAAATAAGATGGTCAAAGGACTAGAGTCCCCTATAATACTTCACTCAGCCCATAGCTTAAGGTTAATGCTTGGTGAACTTGAAGTATCTAAAATTAAATTTGTTGATAGGAGTGATTTGCATAGAATCATTCACCATTGCGTACTAATAGTAGAAATTAACTGTTTTATCTAAATAATAATAATAATAATAATAATATAAATTTGACGTTTTTCCCCTTAAAAAGTTTAGGGAGGAAAGGATCCAGTGGAAATTGATTCAACAAGCTTAACTTGTCCAATTTGATACATTCCCCTTCCTCTTTCTCCAAACCAAAAAGAAAAAACCAAAAAAAGTTAAGTGTTTGAGTGTTTGTGTATAAGAAAGAGAACCTGGGATACCAGTTGAGGTGTGATTTGGCCATGCAGCATTTGCCTCTGTTCCACTGGCCCTTTTGTTCTGTGCTGTATTTGTCAATATTATTATTTATTCTGGCGGCTCAGCTCTTCTATTTTTTTATTGCTAAACGAGTATGAGAAACCCAAACCCATGCCCCCCCCCCCCCCCCCCCCCCCCCCCCCCCCCACCCCCCCCCCCCCCCCCCCCCCCCCGGTTTTTTATTCAATCACAATTTTGTATGCTAGTTCTTGTTTCTTATTTTCTTTTTCTTATTTTTCATTTCAAAATGTTATGATGCACTTATTCATGTTGTTGGTTTCTGGAATCTGGTGGCAATTTCTCATGTTTTTACTTCCATTTACTATACTAATAAATTTGAGGAAATTTCAGAAACTTCTTATTCTTTAGATTATTGGTTTGGTTGAACTCAGTTGTCTCCATTTCATATTCTCTACTTCAAAACAAACATAAGTCTATACTGAGTGCACCCTTCGTGCTCCTTGATCAATAGGTTATAATGACTTCTTTTTATTGATAATTCTTGCTATGCTTAAAGTTTTAAAAGCATTACTAAACCAACTTGCACATAAGGCGATGGCTAAGCACCAAGTCACTCGTGTCTTGTCTTGATGCATTTATTAAGAATTGGGACTTGAATCTTTTAGTTCATTTCTTTCTACTAGGATCTGAGATGTAAAAGAAAGAAGTCTTAGCCAGGATAAATTGCAACAAATATATGCTCTTTCCTTTCAACTCACAATATATGGTAGAAAGATCAACTACTCTTCTTAACATGTCTCATAAACTTGAAAAACAACAAAAAATAAATTAATAAATAAAATTGCAGAGGCAAGCACTTCCTACTTCTTGGAGCATCTAGCAACAAAAAGAATCAAGTGCTAGCTTCACCATAATGTGTAATGGGTGTACAGGACCCATCAAGTAGACTAGTAATACTCCACCCATTCCACAAAAAGAGTCCCATTTTGACTTTCTAAAGTCAATTTTTGTGAAATCTTGATGTTCAAAATTGATATGTATGTATTAGATTATAGTTAGTATAATCGTTATTATTATAAACTATCTTGAAAGTACTACTAAACACAAAATTTGTTATATTCGAAACTTACATTAATTACATCTACTTTAAATTTTAGGTTTTCACAAATTTATATGGATTCATTTTCATAATGGACATTGGGATTCTTTTTGTGCAATAGAGGTAGTAACAGTTTGGTTATTATTGGAAGTCATGCACATGATATAGACTCATGTGAATCCCCTGATGTTTATGTTTGTAGTTTAACCAATTTTATTGGTAAGGTTTTTGCACTGTACATTGACATCATAATGTGAATCAAAACTGAATAATTCCCACGGAAAATGATTGGGTTTCAAAGTTTGCAAGTTTGATCCTCACATGCTGCAGATACCTGCAAAACTCTTTTGTGGGGTATCTCTTGATTACATATCATGATTACAACTGTTTGCGGATAGTGTCTCTTTTATCACATTTTTGAAGAGGTTTTAATTGAACAACATAACTTGTTTTTTTATTAAGCCTCTTGAAGATCCAAAGAAGATTACAGACATTATTCTGGAAGCACTGAAGAATACAGGACAGAGGGGAATAATTGACAGAGGTTGGGGAAATCTTGGGACATGTGAGTGTCTTTCTTTGATTTACATTGGGCGTTTCTTGCTTTGTCCTTTTTATAGAGTGGAATAAAATATGGAAGGAAAATAAGCATGTGCTAACTTAGGAAATTAAATATAGGATTCTATTTGGCATTTTTCTTTTACACTTTCTACTACATGACTAGATTGTTTGTAAGTGTCGATGAATCTACGTGTTCCGTTACCATAAATTGGAAAGGCAAATGGTAGCTAGCCTTTTGTGTTCCCATCCCTGTAATGTGTAATTATCAACAATACTTGTAATAGCAAAAGGAATTCTATACACAGAAGAGTAAAATCAACGAATATATCGTCTTTTTTGCATAATTTCCACAGTTTAATTTCCCTCTTTCAATATGAGGCTTATGCGGTATTACTCTTACCTCAAGGATTGGAAGTGCCGAACTATTTCTTAGGATGATTATATGCTTAAAATGCCAGAGAACCATTCTGTATTTTTTTTTGTTTGATAATAGTGGACTGAAAGCATGGTGTTTGAAAACCTTTCTAACGATGAAATAAAATAGCAAATCTTTTACTCATATCCTCTCACATTACCTTGCTATTGCAAGATGCTGGGGAGTTTTGAAATCTTTAGGATCCAACTGCAGAGAAACAGATACTTTTTTGATTTCTTCAACTAAGCAATTTATGGAGCAAGAGTGTGAAAGCAACCAATTTAAACATAATTAGGATTGAGAACATTTCCAGTGACCCTATAATATATCAATGACAAATATGATTATAATATACATCGGTGTAAGCTATATAAACATTTGGCTTACATGTAGTTTTACGAGATTAGTGCGTCTAACCTCATTTTTTGGATCAGTATTGTGTCTAGCCTCAGTAGTGGGTATTAAGTATAAAAAGGTATCATCATAGCACAAAATACAATGTCCCCAACAGCTATTGAACTTCTCTTAGTATATACCTCAGGCAGTGGTTCACGTTGTCTGAACTACTAAATTTTTAGAAAGAAAGCACTCAAATATTTTGGTTGACTGACGTCAATGGATGTTGATGTTGTTTGGATTTCCATGCACTCTTTGGGACCACAATTCGCTAACTTAAAGCTTTGAGCTTCAACAATTTTTTTTTCATAATGAATCCAACTGCTAAATTAAGTCATTGAATACATTTTTTCCCCTTTTCTTTCTTTGTTCAATTTCCTTTACTTTGGCAATGTTACATAGGCATCTTTAGGAGACTGAGTTATTTCTTTTGTGCTTCCATTTTGTATTGCAGTTTCACAAACTCCTGACAATGTTTTCCTTTTGGAGGATTGCCCTCATGATTGGTTGTTTCCTCAATGTTCGGCTGTGGTGAGTTTTATTTTAAGCTGCCTTTCGATTATCTAGCATGTTATTAGCTTATAATCAAAACTAATGTTTTGCAGTTGGGGGTTATGTTAAAATTTGGTTATACATCTTTTCGTTTTCTGGACGTTTGGACTCATCATTATTATTTCATTGCTGTTTGTATCTTATCATTTTTACGAAAACCTTAATTGTGAATGTTATTAATACACAAACCTGTTAGACTTTATTGAAGAAGCCATATTTTTTTAAGAAAAGAATAAGCTATATTACTTTATGCAGGTTCATCATGGCGGTGCTGGAACCACAGCTACAGGATTGAGAGCCGGGGTAAGATTCGTGTTATTATAATTTTTGGACCAAGGTTTAGCATTATAACTCCTGATTACTTTTGTACATGCTATTATTAAGAAGTGTAGTTTGTCTATGTTGTCCCCCCACCCCTGATTAGTTGAAGCATAGTTCGTTTTATCTGACGGCTGACGCTTGCGTCATGGATTGCAGTGTCCAACAACAATAGTGCCATTTTTTGGAGATCAATTTTTCTGGGGTGAGAGAATACATCAAAGAGGACTGGGTCCTGCCCCAATCCCTATAGCTAAGCTCAGTGTTGAAGCCCTTTCAGATGCTATAAGATTCATGCTCCAGCCAGAGGTAAGCAAAATGTTGATGTGTGCCGACTGATTTGTGTTATTCCAAATCAAATTCTGTTCAATGGATTAGACCGTTTACCTTGGTCGTCTTGAAATGGTCATTAAACTATTCTACTTGGAATGTTCACACAGTTAACATCCTGACTTCTTTATAAATCATCATCCTTTAAGATGTCACAGCTTATTCAAAGTCATAATGAGATGCAAGACACTTTTTAGTTCTCTTTATTTGTGTTTCTTTTCTCTGCACTTTAACAGATATCATGTTTTCATCCTCTGTAAGAAATTACTGGAAAATAATGGAAGTAGATTTTATTTTTTCAAGATTAAAATTTTATAACAAGTGAGGAAGTTAATGCAACAATCTCTTAAGTGCCATTATTCTTTTTCCCTTTTTTGATAGTTAAATAGTTTCATTTTGAAAGCACCAAAAAGTGGGCTAACCCACGTTCACGTGCAGAATACGCATCATAAAGGGAAATAAAAGCCACACATATGCCCCAAATAAAAGGAAATCTCACGCTATACAAGGACCTTCCCAAAGATACCTACATAAGGTCCTTAAAGCAAACTCTTCCAGACAGTCCACAAAACTCAGTTGATCCAGGGAAAACCTCATTCAACCAAAATTACATCAAAATATATAGTCCATAAATATATCTAAAGTTATACACATTTTGTATATGTTTTGCATAGCTCATTGGGATATGGGAATACTGAAAGCAAAAACCAAAAAATCTCACATACAATGGCATGCAGATCTTGCGCCTCCAAAACTCTGGGTTCAAGCAAAATAACATCTTTAAACTCCTCAAAAGTAAATTTTACTACCAAATGTTGCTGCAGAACTTTTATCAATTGAATTTTGATTAGGGTCTATGACCTCCCGTGAAGCTTACATAATACAGTACAACTTGCTGCAGATATGCTGTTAGGTAAGTCATAAGTTGTTGAGATAAGTGACTGAATGCATATGTACTTCTCCCTCCGTTCCACAAAAGGAGTCTCATTTGCAAAATTTACAAATATTAAAGGACGAATTTTTGTTCCAAGTTCATCCATGTTAGTTTAGTAGTTGTCACATGATTTTGAAATTAGGATGGCAAACTTGAGGGTATTGTGTCATTTTATACTACTATCAATAAAAAGAAGATTCATTTTTTGGAACAAATTCTTTTTGACAAAATGAGACTCTTTTGGTGGAACAGAGGGAGTATATGACAACTTATCTGTGCATGAAGAGAATGAATCTCTTGTCTCATGTGGGGTACAATTAGTTGCATAAAGTCGAAAGAATTTATATGGACAAGTCATGTTGAAGCTGTGTTTGGAGGAAGCTTTTGCACATATTTGTCGTTTTTGTTGGAGAAAGATAAGATGGAGTAAGAGACAAAATAGCCTATGCATTGATCGACCTGCTTATTTCACTTGAGCTTATTGCTATAATTTGATTGTGTTTGTTCAGGATTGTTCTTAGTTTTGTAAAAGCCTTCAGTTGGTGACTTATTTTGGTATATGCCAAATTGAATATTTAGCAATGCTTTCACTTTTCTGAAAGGACATCACAATATTCGGTTATGTTACATGTAGATAACTTTTGATACATATATTTTCCTCTCAGGTAAAATCTGTAGCAATGGAATTATCAAAGCTGATTGAAAATGAAGATGGTGTTGCATCTGCAGTTGATGCATTTCACCGACATTTGCCTCCGGAGATTCCATTTCCTAACGCACCTTCAGATGATTCAGACAAAGATGATCAACCAAACCCATTGCAGTGGGTTTTTACTAAAATTGGGAGAGTGTGCTGCCTTCCATGCGGTTCGTAGGCTTTTGCAGTAGTGTATGAACTGTAGATATGTTCGACTTCATTTAGTATTTGTTTTCTGATTGCCTTATTCATTTTGCAACTCATTCATTTCATTCATGGGTGTTCTATTTGGTTCTGAATAAGAAGAAAGTAGTATCTCTGTTTACTATTATGTTCACATCTTGTGTTATAAAACCAAGATCTTTAGTCTGCATTTTAGGTACAAAACTAGTATATCGAGGTTGATTATATTTGTAAAAGTCGTAGGATTTGACTTCAGTTATTATCATTTACTTGGTATGTATAGATTTAATCATTTTTTCGTTCATTTGTTCCGGGTTTATATATATTTCTGACTGTTTGAAGATTTAGTTCCCATCAGTGTGATGGTTTATAAAATACTCCGTCCATTCCAAAATGGGAGTCACTTTTGACATGACTTTTCCCCGATATAGACATAAATATTTTTCAATGACAAATCTTAATATGCACAATAAAAAGTCGAAACCTCCCGAAGGAGTATTGATAATTTTGTGGTCGTATGTCTAGCTCTATTCATGGTTATCAGGAACATTGCTTGATTTTGATTGAATATGCGGAACGGAATTTGGTGCGAGGAACACAACTTATTGTAGAATTCACAAGGCATTTAATTTTGTACCAGAATTTGAAATGAAATTTTGTACCAGAATCTGAAACGATAGTACTAGTATGAAGAACGCAGTGGAAAAAGAGTTTCCTGTAATCCTAATACCAGGCGATTCCATCATTTTACTTTTAGGTTCCAATCTCTAATGAAAATTAATATTATAAATGATACCTCCCTCTTAATCCAACAACAAAGCCATAGTTGTTAGAATAGTATGACACGCGAATACATATACAAATCGATATGTATTGGAGGGTAAATTAAAATTGACACCGTATCATATTATGATTCAATTACAATACGATACTTATCTTATAAGACGATATAATGTACAATTTTTTTTAAAATATGCAATAAACTTGATTTTTTTTTATGTAGATCCAAATGAGTAAAAATAAAACTGTTTAAGTCTGTTACCATTTCATTAAACTAACGTATTCTATATTGATGGATGAGCATTTAAACACCTTTTAGAGTTTCATATGTTCTTCTACAAAATGTCGTTTTATTTTTCACGTCACTTTTGGCTTTTCACAAGTGAAAACATATATCTTCACTCATTAATTTGATTTATTTTGTTTTGTTTTATTTGTAGTTCAAAGGTGAATATGAATTTTAGTTTTCTCTTGGTACCCAATAAACATTACTAAAATAATGTCTAATAATTCAATTTAGAGTTTTTGGCTACTTTTTAACATAATTTTTTTTTATATTATACTCCCTCGGTCCCAGGATAAAAGTCCTTATTATTATTTTAGGTAGTCCCAAATTAAATGTCTACTTACCTTAAATAATCTATTTTTTACAATAATTTGCCCATAATATCCTTAGTATTAATTCTCATATTTATATTCCCTATGCATATTTATGGAGCAACATTAGTCATGTGCAAAAAACTATGCAATTAAATGAGAATTTAAATATGGACAATTTTGTCATTTTATCCTCTTTCTTAATATGCGCAAAAAGTCAACCATGATTTTTATCCTGAGACGAATGGAGTAATAATATTTACTTTTTATATGTAGTCAAGCTAATGTACATGATTGTCCCATACATTACGTGTCTTATATGATTAAATATATGTTACCACACTTTTCATTTTGTTTTCGATATACGATACGATTCCGAATTTAATAACACTGTGAACACAGTATAATCTTTTCTCTTTGGTCATTAGAAAACTAACACATTATACTGATGTGAACCAAAACTAGAACTTTCACCAATTTTATAAATATACATCCATCATACAATATAAACACACAAACACAATTATATGCACACAAAGTTATAGCTACACAAATCCCTTCAACATACTCTGGATCAATTAATTTTTACATGTTTTTCCTTTCATAGTCTTCTCCTTCTGCATAATGTAGCGGTAGTTCCCTTCTTGTCATCATTTCTTGTAGATTTTGATCCCTTTCCACCTCGATTCCATGTAGTTGCTTGAACCAGCTGGTGCAGCATAAACTCCGCATTTGAAATACAAGTCGCCAGGTCCCTGATCGTTCTTCACATATTTCTGGACACCGTCTATGAAAACTGTCAGCTGTCCTTCATCCACATTATGGATCACATTTACTCTGAACCATTTATCGTACAAGTTGGTTTCGATCACATCAAACTTGTAGTACTTCAAATCGCCATCGTATATCCTTAGTTGCAGCGTTGTAGCTCCCTCTCTCGCTCCATGAATCTGCATAATTGTGACACCAGAAGTCCCTTTTGGCACATAAGCATAGCCTTCAAATTGCCAAATTCCAGATGAGTAGTCATAACCCTGAAAGAAAAATATTAGTCAAGTATCAAGCAGTGCTCCGGGCTCCTGTTAGTTTGGCTGCATAGCGCATTACTTTAGTATTTATCACTAGAATTATCAGATACTTTTATTCACCTAGCAAACAACGTTTGGTACTTATGACCCCAAAAATGGGACTATAATGTTCAGAAACTCTTAATTTAGCATACCCGATTATGTCTTTGTTTTCCACCCCTGGCGTACCATGGTTTAGTTAGCATATCGTGTATCGGTTCTACGAACCGAAATGATCCACGTTATGGTAACATTATCTTAACTATGCTAGGTTACCAACGTTTATAGCATTTGCATCGATAACTTTAATGCGTTTGGCCACCACATAAAAATAGTGTAGTGCGTTTAAACCCTAGTTTATGAGTTAAATAAATAAGTTACTTGAAAACGAACAAGATTCTAAGGTACATTTGGAACTCTAAACGCACTCTTCATAAGCTGGTAGACATACAAGCATTATTTTGATTATTTAAGCAAATAGAGAGGGGAGAGAGTACATTAATCCGAACTTCTGTCCGTGGCCTGGTTCCGCTGTCAGGCTTGAAAGGCTTGTCATTGGTGTACACCCACAATCTCCGAACGCCATCATCAAAACTGTAACGATCATCGAGAGGTAGGTTATATGGTTTTTGCAACTTAATATTATTGTCAGTCAATGGCAGAAGAGTAAATCCATCTGTGGGATCAGCACCACAGAATACATTAAGATTTGTTGAAATGCTCACAAAAATCAATAGCAGAAAAGTGTTGTAGCACGAGATCTTCATGTTTAATTTTCGAATACTGAGTTTCTTGCGAACTTAGGATCTATAGAAGTGCAGATTGAAGTTGTGATGCTCCCATTTTTGGGACTTGGAAGCCTATTTATAATGCATTTTACAATTTACTACATGGTTTGCCACTTACATACATATTTTCATTCTTATATAGAATAACATGAATGACTTTTTGTCCCATTTATTTACATATTCGGTGATTCTTATTTCTGTAAAAAAAGTTAAACTGCAAATCAATTTTATGTACCCCTGTTTATTGGTATTGTTTTGGTTTGGCAATTTCTGTCAAGCTTATTGTGACACTAGTGATTGATAGGGACCTTGATTCTAGACAGTTTAAAATGAACAGTTTATTTTGTCAGTTTAGAGAAAGGAGTTGTATTGGTATAGTATAAAGTTGCATTTCAGATGGAGTATTATACAATTACAACTTTCTGCTATATAAATACAACTTTGTTTCTATAGACTCTCCAAATGGACTGTCTATTTTAAATTGTCTAGAATTAGGATTTGATTGATAGGAGCAGGATCGTGTTCTTGTTGGGAAGAATGCGATCCTGCAGCTGTAATTTATTATCTAGTCAATCACATAGACAGAGTTCTTGGCACGCCATTTTTGTTCTATATTTATTTGTGGCCTAATAAGTTAAGCATTTGACTTAATTTTTTGCTTCCTTCCGGGGGAGGGATCAAAGAAAATGTTTCTGGAAAGTGACTGCTTGTGGATATTGATATACGAAAAACTCTTTCAGAAAAGTTCTAGCATGAAAACATATTAGTAGAATCTGTTACTTATCGTAGCCATTCATTCGAAGGAATGTCATTTTTGTCAGAAATTTGAATCCTAATTTATCTTCAAAGGATTTCTATTAGGCATTTTGCCACCCCAAGCATCACAAAGAAGCAACAATGGAGGATCATTACAAGTACTCTTCTGTTGACCTAGGCAAGTTTTCTGGATTGCTATCAATAGTATTTTACACTTTTTCCAAAAATAAATCCTTTATTTTGATTATCGAGAAATATTTTTCGTTTTGGTGAGACTTACTATTTACATTGTAGGTTAAGACTTAATTTTTTTTTTTTTGGAAATTGATATGTTGGCAAGTAAAATTTAATATTTTACAAGATTCATCTCACATGAGTACGTAGGGTTGTAAACGGTAAACGGATATATACGGAGTTGAATATAATGATATCCGTATTCAAAAAATTAATACTCTATCCGTATTCGTATATGGTATTTGATAAATTTTTAAAATGCTATCCGTATTCAGTATTCGAAATAATATTTTAATACGGGTAATATCCGTTTCTATTTATTTTATTCAAAGGAACAGATTATTTGAACATTCGGGTATTCGAATTTGTTTATAAATCACCTAATAAACAATTCATTCAAATTATTTACAAAAATTAAAGGAAAAATTTAATGAATTCTCTACTTATATTATTTATTTAATTGTAAATTTGTTTTATTAATTTATTTTTTAGACAATTGGAATATTTTTAAAATAATAACATAGATGAAAGTGGGTACAATTAAACTTGTAATTAAAATATTTCAATGTACATTTTATGTGTGCAGTAGTAGTACTATAGTGTGTACGAATGTTTATAATTTATAATAGAACATTAATTAAGAAAATAAATTATTTGGTTCAATAATTTATATTGAATATTTAATTTATTTTTAAATAATTGAGTAAAAATTTAATAATATGCTTATAGGAAGTTTCATTTATTATTTATCCTCAAAATAATTTATAGATTACATAGTTATAAAATATCTATTTTATTTCATTGTACGCAACTGTTTATGGAGAGCTTAAGTTATAATGTATATTCATTTCAATTTTATTATATTTAAAAGTGTTATTTCTTACTTTTAAAAGTGAAATGAAATATTTTTAAAATAATTTTTGTATAAAAGTAAAAACTAATTATTTTATATGTAAGGAAGGTCATTTGAAAATATTATTTTTACTTAATATATGATGATTGATAATTAAATTACACACAAACACACAATTAAGTTATACGAATTCCATATACGAATTTGAATTCGAATATCGGATATCCAAAATTCGCTATCCACTAAATATATTTACGGTCGGATGTTAAACAAATGCAAATATATGTCTATATCTGTATTTATATCCATTTATTTACGGATACCTTAAAACCAAATACATTCATTGTGACGCTGACATTTCTTTGTTTTTGATCACCATTCTTAGATATATGAACTTGATCCTAATTCCTAAATCTAATGTTCCTTACAATTATGTCTCTAGGGTGATGGACAACACATTTTTGGAAAATCTTTTGGTTTTCTTGCAGCTAATATTTGTTTAGGCGACGACAAATATTAAAACCATCTATCCATTTTAATTCAAGTCCTTGCTATTGTAACTCGATAAGGATTATGTATGTCTTTGTGTTGTTATATTGTGTTGTGTGTACATGGTTGATTGATATACTAGCCTAATCAGCTCCGCCCTCGTGAAAAAAAACTCTGTAGTGACCTTATGAACTCGTCAAATAGTGGTTTGCATCTTTTCCTAGCCCTACCCTTGTTTTAATCAAGGGATTATCATGTGTACACAGTACACGGAATTAACTTCATACCACTGATGATTTTTCTATGTTAAATAAAAACAAGCTTAATAACTCGTGCAAAATACGGGTAAACTTAAAAACGACTAATCAAGTAAATTTTATATATAATATTTTTAAATGATATTTTAATTGATCTCAAGTCAACTCAGCTGTCTAAATTTGATGACTTGATAGCTCAAAAAAAAATTTCTTTTTCTTTTTTTATCTTTACTCAATTTTTAGTGACAAATGGTACATTGTATCTTTAATAATCAATGTGTGATAAAATTTTGTGAAAAAAAAACTTTTGAACTTTTGAGTTGACTTTTGGGAATATCAAAATTTATGACCAATTAGAAGACATGAAAATCAACAAAAAAAAGCCTATTGAGCTACCGACTTACCAAAGTTGGACTACTGAGTTGACTCATGATCAACCAAAGTGACTCAGTATTTATCTTGTTATATATTGTTATAGATGGCTTTTTATTTTTTGGAAGCTAGATTGAATTCTTAAATGTAGGTCATATTAGAAATTAAGTCATTCTCATAAACAATTTGTAAGAATCTTGGTATCAATTTTAAGTACCCATACTTTTATCAATGTTATGTGTGTCTCGAATTTTAGTTCAAGATTCGAAATTTGACCCGAATTGAATTATACTTTACAAGAAAAGACGGATGAGGTATAGTGGTGTAATAAGGATAGTAATATGGTAGCTGCAGTTGACAGATCTCAATTACAACATGACCAAGCCACTGGTGCACATAAATGCTTCACTTTGGTTCAACAACAGCAACAGGGCACTGCATTGCACAATGCACATCAGTTACAGCACAAATTAGCATAAGACCTTAGGAGGACTGCTTATCTGGAGCACAAGGCCTGAAGTTAATATAGATGGACCACAGGCTGCTATATGACATGTGTCATATTGTAATAGGTTCAGTTAGTTACAATTTAGTTTAGTTAGATTTAACTAACAATAGTTAGTTCATGTATAAATATCAGTAGTAGAACAGTTATCAGTTAGTTCATCCATTATTGATATTAGCTTCCTTTGTACGCAAGATTGATAATGGTACCTTCTTCTTCTTCTTCTTCATTCTTTATCTAGAAGTTTGAAGGAGCGATTGTTATGTTATTTATACCTACTATATTATTAGTCCGACTATACACATCGAGTTTTGGGGTGTGAGAGTTCTCTTCACATATTATATTCTTCATACTTTGATATAACGATAATTTCTGCCTCTCACCCGTAATTTTCCTCGATTTAAATTTTCAATCTTATATTTTTGTCTTTTATTTTTTATTGATTCTTTTTGGCGTAGTAACAATCAATGTTGGGAACTTTATATGTTTATGGTTGTTTTCAGGTAACAGTAGAGATTTAGTAAATAGTATATTGCCTACATGAATACTTTACAATCCAACAAGCTACTTTACAACACATAAGAACTTTATAATAACCAAACAGATTCACAATTTCAATACAAACAAACTTGAATTACAGCAGATAAATAATTTTTCACCATCAATTCAATCCCTTCACTTCTTGTATATTTTTATATCTCTCCATCTTGACTCCATATAATAACTTATATTTTTAAGCGCAGCATAAACTCCGCACTTGAAATACAAGTCTCCAGGCCCTCTGTCCTGAGTCTGAAACTTCTGTACAGCATTGATGAAAACTGTCACCTGCCCTTGGTCGACGTCATGGATTAGATTTACCCTGAACCACTTATCGTACATATCGGATTCTATAAGTTCACCACTGTAGTATCTTAATTCTCCGTCGTAGATCCTTAGGATTATAGTAGACGAATCGTGGGATGCACCATGAATCTGTACTACTGAAGGGCCAGTGGTTCCGTTTGGGACGAAACCATAACCTTCAAATTGCCAAACTCCAGATGAGTAGTCATGTCCCTGCATGATGAAGATTGAAGTGATTTAAGTTTTCCTTAAGCTGAAGGGCTAATCATAATTTACTCTCAAGTCTTCAAAAGTTAACATGAAGGGCTTTTCTCCAGCATGGATTATGTTGAATCCTGATTCCAAGCAGCTCGTAATGGACAATCTGTTTGGGCAGTTTTTATAAAGGAGTTGCATTGATATAATAACATAGAGTTGCATTTCTAACTACCCTTGTTATCTAAATATTATACCATTGCAACTCTCAGCTATAAAAATGTAACTTGTTTTTATAGGACCGTCTAAATAGAATACCCAATTTGGACTATGTTATGTACGGATTCTGATTCGAGACAGTCTAAAATAGATAGTTCACTTGAGTAGTCTATAGAAACAAGTTGCATTTTATATTACAGAAGTTGAAGTTGTATAATACTTGTATAACAATGATCATCAAAAATATAACTTTTCGCTATATAAATACAACCTATTGCTACAGATTGCCAAAATAAACTGTTAGTTTTGAACTTTTTGAAATCAGGATCCGTGTATTAATGTATACATGCATGCAAATGGTGTAATCTTAGAACTGAAGATGGTTAAGAAATACTTTTATGCGAACTTCAGTGCGTGGTTGAGTTTCGCTGTTAGGACTGTGTGGCTTGTCATCAGCATACACCCACATGCGGCGAATGCCATTTTCAAAGCTGTAGCGCGCATCCAGGGGCAAGTTGTACGGCCTCTGGATTTCGAAATTGGCTTCTGTTAGTGGAATATTGGTGAATCCATCTGTGGGATCAGCACCATACAACTGAGATATGTTACTCAGAAAAATCACAAGTAACACGAACAAAATGATGTTATTATGATAGGAAAATTTCATGTTTTTCATTCTCACTTTCTTTGTTTCTACTTCTGGAAATGTGTTGAATTATTTAGGCAAGTGTAGCTTCCTATTTATAATCATTGGATACTCGGACTGCAATTATGATGGCAATATACAATCTGCCAAAAGAGAAATTTTTTTTTTCTTCTTTTTTTGAAGCCTGATTAGTACATGTACAATGAATTCTCATAATTAAGTATTTAATCATAATTACGATATGCCGGACGAAGCTATGCTATGACTGGAGGGGGCCATGGCCCCCAAGGTTTGAGAATTTTGTAAGGCCCACTTGTTCATTTATTATGTATTCTATTGTTTGAGGCCCTGACTCAATAGGTGTAGGTTAACTTTTATCCCCTGACCCAGTAGGTGTAGATTAACTTTTATCTATTTATGTTCATTACTTCAGTACACAAGGTTTAAATGTTAGCAGTCCCCGAATCCCACTATCTCAGACTCTCAGTGCTATGTGGTCCCTCCTTCGGTCATCTCTGCAATTTCATTTTTAATCCAAATTTAAGTAAGCTCTTTATCCCTTTCTCTCTCCCTCTCTCTCTCACTCACACAATTAATTACACAGACACACAATGCTTAGATTTTGACTTGCTGCTAGTCATTTTTTTGTCTGCCCAAGGAAGGGGTAGACCCATTTGGCCATCTGTACCTTCATCAATCACTTTTTGCATTTTTTGTTGTTCTTCAATAATCTTTTGCAAGTACTTTTCCTGAACTTCTATTCTCATCTGTACTAACTGTCTTTGCACCTCAAGTTGTTCATGAAGTCCCTTTTGATTGCAAACTAATTTTATTATTAAATTCATTATAATTGTAGGTTTGTATAATTGGAGAGTATAAAATTCTCTTACTGTCTACATTAAAAAAGAAATTGCGAAACAATTCAGTACAGAATCAATCATAGATGGATTTCGTGATTTGAAAGAACATCGGGTGCAATTCTGACGAAGGTTTGATATGTTCTAAAAAACTTTTTTTTGTTATGTTTTGTTGTCTTTGTCAAAGCAAATTATTACTACATTATCTTTGTTTTAGTAAAAATATGTTTTGTAATGGTGAAACTTTACTTTTTAGTGATGAATATATATTATGTTGTTAAAAAAATTCTTCCCCGCCCCCCACAAGATCAAATTCTGGCGTCGTCCCTGTACGAGATATCAATAAAGTACCACTAATGATGAGAAATTACAATTAATTATAATAGCAAATATGGATTAGCAACAAGAAGTCAACTGAATAAGCCTTACATAAAAGAGGAAAAAGTCTTAAATAAAAGAAGAAATAAACTCAAATAAAAAAAATAAAGAATCGCATTAAAGAGGAAAGAAGTCTCACATAACTGAGCAAATCTAACAAATGAACTCATACAAATGTGAGAATTATATCTAAAACTTAAAGGTCACATAGCCTCATTCTTAAGCATTAGATTAAGACTTCAATTCGTGCCAAATGAGAATTGATCACAAAACTTAAAGGTCACAGAGTCTCTATCTTAAATATTAAGTTAAAACTTCATTAGCCTGAGTCTTAATAATTGGGTTAAAACTTCATTCGTCTCAATCTTAATTATTAGGTTAAAAATTCATTCGGGCCAAATGAGAAGCTTGGCGATGCAATATCCTGTCAATTTCCATAAAGGGAACATATTTTTCATTTAACCGGCTGGAAGAGTAGGCAGCACATAGCTTATTCCTCACGTAATTTTGTGTTGATTCTAGTTTTGCATTGTTTTTGCTCAAGTTCTCTAGCTTAACTCTTCCATAAGAAATAAATTACTGGTAATTTTAGAGGGGTGAAAGGTACTTAATTGTATTTTGCTTACAGAATTAACTAAAAAACAATGGCTGCAGTTCCATATGATTTCTTTATAATTACTTATACTATAACATATCGTTTTTTAATTTAGAAAATTTTGTCCTCAACTAAAGTATATTGACGTAGCGGAGAATCTGATTAGTTTTGTTCTTCATCCGATGTCTCTGTTTGATCAGTAACTTATTACAGTATACCAAATGATTTCTCTTTTTGGTTGAAGGGTAAATGACAAATATGTAGCAAGATACATTGGATTTTGAAGTTATCCATAGTTGAATTATGCTCAAGTGGAAGAACTTTTTAGTTTTTCCGATAGAGACGATAAATGCACTCTACTTTTTACTATTTGCGTCATCTTGTGAAGTTAAAATGACATAGATATGCAGGGCTGTAAATGGTAACCGAAAAATTCGTATTCGTCCGCATTCGTATTCGGAAAAAAGCGGATATTATTCGTATTCGAAAAAAACCGGATATATCCGTATTCGGTTTAAAGGTATTCGTAAATAAACGAATACGAATACGGATATAGGCGTATTCGTATTCGTTTAACATCTGACCGTAAATATATCCGGCAGATATCGGATATCCGGATTCGAATCCATATCTAAATAACTTATATATATATATATATATATATATATATATATATATTAATTATTATATAATAAGCAAAATAAATTTTTTAAGTGACATTCCTTATATAATAAATAAATATTCACACACACATGCGCTAGTGTATATAAATTGTAATATATGTATTGAGAATAAATTATAAATAAAAGTCTCAATAAATATATTATTAAAGTTTTAATCAAGTATTTGAGAAAAAATAATTAAATATTCAATGTAAACTTTTGAATCTAATTATAAATTATAAATATTCAAACACACTATAATATTACTCCACACATATAAAATAGACATTTACTTTTTAATGGACATCTAAATATTAATAAGTAGAGCATTCATTTTAAAATTTAGGATTTCAAAAATGATAAAAACTTATTTGAATTGTAATTTAGAACATTGATTATTGTATTTAACTACTTATTAAAAATAAATAAATTAACATTCATTCATTAATAAAATATACTTTAAAACTCATTTTTTTTTCTTATTCTAGTTATAGTTAGGACTGCAAATGGTAACCGAAAAATTTGTATTCGTCCGCATCCGTATTCGAGAAAAAGCGGATATTATTCGTATTCGGAAAAAAACGAATATTATCCGTATTCGGTTTAAAGGTATCTACAAATAAATGGATACGGATACTACTGTATCCGAATCCGTATATATCCGTTTACACCCCTATAGATATGTTCCACGGACTACAGTGGAGTGCAACTGATAAATTTTATAAAAGAAAAGAGTCTTGTTACATATCTTAATAAATTTATGTTGATATTAAATATTTACGTATGTGTATACATGACATATGTAATAATGACCTTGCCCTAATTTATTCAATCTTCTCCCTTATAAATTTGTCAATATATAAATAATTTCCCAAAAAAAAATCTTAAAAGGAAGCAATGTTTATTAAATATAGAAGTTGGTACTTAGTTTTGTTTATACCAATTTGAAGAAATTCTTTGGCTTAAAAATTAGAGATCCATTTGAATAAAAAATGAATACATTTAATAAATTTAATTTTCTAAATTAATAACAATAAGTCATTCAAAAATAAAAGAAATGATAAGTTAGGAATATCGTGTCACTATACAATTTAAAAATAAAAATATATTTCTAATTTTCAAACGGATAAAAGATAAAATATATATCAAATTTTGAAACGAGAGAGTATATTTATCTAATATATAAAGCTAGAGAGAGGCTTGGTGTAAACAATTTTGAAGCCTTTTTGGCTTTTCCGAAAATACCCTTCAACTTTTAAAATAATTCATATTTTGTCTTATTTATATTATTTTTTTTAATCTTTTTATTTAGTCCTTCAAATTTTAAATTTTTTTAATTTTAACTCATATAATTTACACACACAATACGTGTGCCACCGGATGCTAGTATATATGTATAATGAATCTAAGATACATGACATATTTTACGTATAATCAAAATAATGGACTTGCCTAAAAATGTTGTTAAACTGAAACTACTACAATCGGATTCTAAATGAAAGATTGAGATTTGTAGAACTTCGTAATTTGGAGTTTCAAGGAAATTCCAGAGGAGCTCAATCCGTTCTTTTTCATACTCAGACGGAAAATTGTGTTTGATGAGATGATTAAAAAATGACCAAAATTTAACAGTATCCCAAATCAACCCAAACATAACTTTTATCTTTTCTGTGTATTTTTATTTTATCGTCAAAAAAAGTAAATTTCATTAACACCCAACAAATTACACGATTGACGCTTAATTTCAAAAAAATTACATGATTGACAAATCTACAACAATTGAATAAGGCCACTATAGAATTACAAAACATCAAACAAAGAAAACCTTATGAAGCTAAATCCTAGAATTTATTCAACACCCAATAGTTTCACCAATTAAAAAACAAAAATTTGATCCTAATTATTATTTTTTTACGAAGTTGGTTCATGTGTATATAACTTACTAGGGATTTAGTCTGAACTATTAAGCTAAGACATCGTTGACATGTATAGAGTACTTTATTATGAATGAGTTGGTAACTAAACTTTTGGTAACTTATTCGCTTATTTTAAGGTTTTGTTTGTGTAACATAGAATTCTTGTAGGCTAATTTATATGTGGTTCAACTATTTTAACACTAGATAAAATATCGTGCATGGATAATCTGCACAGCAGAAAATGACTTGTTCTGTATAACAATAAATTCATGTCAATAGGACCTCCAAGGCTAATGAAAAAAATTTATGAAAAAATTTAAGTATACAAAGTGATTCATAGTCAAAGTTAATTATAAAATGTTAAATAGTCCACTCATTTTGCACCATTCATTCTAAAATTTAATATGTGAAAGTTTCTGTACGCACCATTATTACGTGCAGGAAAAATTCTGTACACAGATATGGTGCATAATAGAACTCTTGAAATTCTCCTTACACACAATAATGGTGCATATACTGTTAGGATATGGTTTTAATGGATTGGGCCCAATAAACAAAACCCACATATTCCATGCGGACATGATCTAAATAGTAGCCCACGGGATTCCACATCAAGTAAAGCCCAATTGGCCTACAATATGACCTAGGCTAACTCTCCCTATATATATATGTGATCATATACAATGGTAAATGTAATCTCTCTCTAGACTAAAAAAACCCTCCATATATAGTTGAATGCCTAAAATTACTATGTATTGATTCTCACATCGGAGGGGTTTCCCGGTGGTTTCGATTGTCGGTCACGGTGTACTCTCTTGTATGTAGATCCAAATCCGACGACTTCTTACTATGCAAAAAATACGACATCAACATCAAGTTTTCAAAATAAAATTATAATTAAACTTCACATGTAAAGAAATAACAAATTCACACAATATCGGTGAAAACCAAACTAGACAATGATGAATAATTTGAAATTTAGATAGGCACACTTAGAAGGAGGGGTTAAATAATTGTGGGAATAAACGATATCAAAATTTTGCAATTTAAGAAATTTGTCAAAAACTTTCTGTTTGAAAATGCGGTATGCTGTATTTATGAATTCAGCTTACTGGATTAACAGTTTATCAAATTTAACAGAAACAGTTTACTGACAATTTTGTAAATTAATTTACTTGTACCAAATATTGACCTGAGTTGAAATTGAATTTTTTTTGATGAAATATATGTGTTCAAGTATTAAGATTATGTTTTATAATTCAAATTGAAGTATGTAATGAACAATTAGAGTAAAATAATTAAATGCATGAACACAAGGAATTTTTAAGCGGTTCGGCCCCTAACTTCTATTCTAGTGACATAATCCACGTCCAATACCAACTAGTATTGGAAACTCTTTTATTAATAAACTTGGTTTACAATTAAACCCCTTTACAAAACAAGTTCCCACAAACTTTGAGTATTTATACTCCCCGTGCACCTGGCCCTTAAGCACCTATACTTCCTTGAACTTGCTTGTAAAAACCCCTAATCCAAACTGGACTAGAAAACACTAGACTTATTGAAAGATGATAACAAGATAAACTATATCAACAATTCAAGACTCAACTAATATGCAATAATCAATAAAGATTTCACCAGACTAAGCGCGATGTATAGAAGTTGAAATTAATTGAGACTTGATGTAGTACAACAACTTTGTATAGTTTCTTCACAATAGAAAATTAAACAACCCTTATAAAGTGTTTGTGAAGAGAAAAAAATATCAGAATATATTTTTGTTATTCTGTTTCTTGTGTATGCAAGCCACGGCTGGACCTAATTTATAGTGATGGAAAAATTATAGTCGTTTGAGCATAAAATCAATCAGGAGAGATCTTAGCCAAAACAGTTTGGGAATTGATTTTATAGCCGTTTAGAAAGAATCTTATTTAACCATAAAGCTTGGTTAGCAAGGTGATTGAATTAAAGACTTTTGCCCGTGATTGAGATGCTGATGTGGAAAGTAGATAACCAAGTAATGTACAATTTTAGTATGGTAACGAATTCACATCATAATATCCAATAAACACACACCCACACACCCAATTTCATGTTTATACCAAAGAACAACAATAATTGATGAAAATATACCCTCCATAAATATACCATCATGGAAGGAAGGATTTTACATATTAAAAAAAATAAAACCTAACCCAACAATAATGAATACTACCATCCATAAATAGATGTTTTGTATACAATAAATCTTTGTGACCAATAATACTACATGTTATGTATACAACGATTCATGCATGCAAACTTATGTATACAACCAATCGAATTTTGTATACAACAATTTATATATGTTGGAACTTGTGGCTTATAACTGAGAAGTTTACGGACAAGGTCGAGTGCGGAGTGAAGTGACCGAACGGAGCTTCGCGACGCACTGGCCCATCGGAACTGAACGGAAGGGTTTGGGGGGTGCGGGGAGCTCCGCCCCCCGCGGTATGGTACAGAGTTACTGTAGGTACAGCGCGGGACGCGCCATTGCACAACATCAGAGTGGCGCGGGGCGTGCTAAGGCTTTTGAGACGTTTTGCAAGGGTAGCACGGGGTGCACCGTGACAAGGCTTGAAACGACGCGGGGCGCGCCACAGGCGGGTTTCAGGCTCTGGAGGACTAGCGCGGGGCGCGCCAGTGGAAGCCAAGGAACGGCGCAGGGCGCGCCGTTCGGCCAACTCAGTTTTTCTATTTGATTTTGGATAAGACATTATGGGTATTTGAGACATAATGTGAAGTAGGGTTGGAATAGGATTATTAGCTATAAATACTATCTATTGTAAAGCTCTATGTAACCTAATCAGGAGAATCAATAAACAACTAGCCGCCCGTGGACGTACCCAGGTTTTGGAGAACCACGTAAATCTCTGTGTTATTTCTATATTGCCGTGTGCGTGTGTGATCCTCGATTGCTAACAATATATTAATATCATGAATATGTAAGACTTAAACAAGATTTGAGCAAGACAAAATGTAAGATCGGTCGGTTGAAAATGAAGATATGCTGCTGCGTTTTCGTCTCCGTCTCTTAATGGACCAACTATTATAATGAAGAAGAAACGAGCAACGTTGGCTTTGGTGTATGACCTACCTTTCACACTGCTAAAGTGCGGAGCCTAAAGCGTCACCATTTAATCTATAATCTAATATTATATATTATTTTAATATATTTAGTGGACATACCGTCCGCACAATAGTTGTGCGGACGGTGTAAGGGCATTTTGGTTTGTGCGAACGGTGTAAGGGCATTTTGGTTTGTGCGGACGGTGTAAGGACATTTTGGTTAGTTTACCCATCCGCACAACTAAAGTGCTGGCTCCCTAATATTAAAGTGCAGAT
This sequence comes from Aralia elata, assembly GCA_034770075.1. Classification (NCBI taxonomy): domain Eukaryota; kingdom Viridiplantae; phylum Streptophyta; class Magnoliopsida; order Apiales; family Araliaceae; genus Aralia; species Aralia elata. The sequence continues at coordinate 27,615,707 of CM068378.1, read as the reverse complement.
TGGGGTTCCCTTCCATTTTTTGATCCGTCAATAAACGATTGAGATATTTTGGTCAATGGATGGTTGAAATCTGTTGTAAAAATAATCTTAAGTTTACAACGTTGTCAATTGATTGGTCCCCTATATATGTGTGTGTGTGTGTGTGTGTGATCATATACAAAGGTAAAGGTAATCTTTCCCTAGATTAAAAAAATCTCCATATATAGTTGAATGCCTAAAATTACTATGTACTGATTTTCACGCCAGAAGGGTTTCCCGACGACTCTGGCTGTCGGTCACAGTGTGCTCTCTTGTGTGCAGGTCCAAATTCGACGACTTCTTACTGGGCAGAAAATACGGCATCAACAAATACATTTTCACACTTTTATGGTGTCTACTAAAACTCTTGAAATTCTCCCTACACACCATAATGATGCATACAGTGAGATTCTTTTTAAATCATAATCGTTGTATTTAAAAAATAGACCGAATTAGATAGGTTAATTGCTAAGCACTTGACATACAACTTAATTATGGATCACTACCTTACATATAATATTCTTGAAAAAAAAAGAAGAAATATTCATGGGGCCACGGACCGCCAGCGTCAGCTGGTTCGAAAGGCAAATCGGTTAGGTCCGACCTGGAAGATTAGTCCGACCGCGGTTGAAAAACCCCAGATTATCAAAAAAAGAAAAAAAAAAGAAAAAAAGAACGTACTACTTCTGTTCCGCATATAAGAGTTATTTAAAATTTTCAAGTCAATTGATTACGGCGACCAAGCTCTAAACATATAACTCTTCCTATTTTATAAGTAGTTCTACAAGAATATTAGATTTGAAGGTCTCTATTTGTCCCCATTTATGAACTATAGCAATCATTTTATTTTAAATTGTCCAAAAAAAAAATTGGGTCTCTGGCTGTGTGAAGTTCTAACCTGACTATATATAGCTTAATTATCCCTTGGTGGGTTGAACCATCCAATAGCTTGGGCTTGCTACATTGCCAAAAAGTCAAATGTTCAGGATGATATGACACGTGGCACCACTTCATTGGTGGACCTTTTTATTGTAATTAGTTTGGAAAGAATATTCGAGGAAGAAAATAAAATATTGATTAGAGATTTGAGGTCATCTTCTCATATTTCCGTGGCTTTTTCCTTATCAACGTGTTACGGTTTTCTAATTAAAAATATATTAATTCAAAAACTAATGAGCGTTTTCTTTGTCACAATATGTTTATTGCGTGATATGTAAACGTGCACATTCACTTATGTACAAGTTTTCAATTTAAAATAAACTGGAGCTGACCACTGCTCATTTGGAATTAGTACTGTTTTGTGGTGGCCATGGCCCATAATAGACATTCTACCTGCATCAATGTTTTAATGTGGAAAGGAAGTTTTTAAACACTATAAGAAAAAGATTATATGCAAAAGAAACTGATTTTTCACATGTAAATATATATGATATTTTCACATGATTTCATTTGTATAAATAGTGAGTGGGAGTGTGGGACACAAATAAATAATTCAGGATTACATACAATTTTAGAAAATTGTTTTTCTTTACGAGCAAATTTAGAGAGTATTGTCATTTAACCATGTTTCTGTTAGAATATCACGAGTGAGTTAGAGTCTCACGTCAAAAAAATAGTGAAAGTGGTAAGAATTAATATATATGAATGGACCCAAGACCTAATGACTTAAACTTTTGGGTCAGGTTGAATTTCAAACATGTGTTAGTCCCTAACAGTTCCAACCCAGGTTAATTAACTGGGTAGTGCATGGGCTAGCTAGCTAGCTGTTCTAATTCGGTTTGATGTTTTTTCTTTTCCAGCGCCAGGGGCAGACGCTCTGACTATTTCTGATCGAATGAATTTTCTCTGAAATTTTTGAAACCACATCTATGGTCGTTGATCATGATATCTAAGGGCTGAGATTTAAATCAAGTAAGTCTCTGTCGCTAGAAGGAGTAGCAACATGCATACTCTTTCTAGCGGCCTGAGAAATTACCTAAATACCCTTCCCTTAATCTGATCTCTGCCGCTAGAAGGAGTAGCGGCAAGTTAGTTATATTAGATATTTTCCTTTCCTTTCCTTTCCCAGATTTAGTGGTCCACTCTCACTCCCAAGTTCAAGCAGCTGTGCTTCGGCGATTCAAATTACTAAGTTCCTTCTTAATCTAGGTAAGTTTTTCAAAATTGCAAGAAAAATGCATGCGCATAATCTATTTTTATCTAGTTCTTCAGATTTTGTTGCTAGTTTAGATTGTACAAATACATCTGAGTTTTTATTATTTTCACTTGTGCATAGGTTGAAAATTGAAAGATATAGAACAACAGAAAATAGGATTCCATTGTAAAGCTTTTTAACAAAATAAGCTAACACAAAACACATGACTCTGTATCAATACTTACATCGTAGAGTAATGACTTAACGATTGTACAGTAATAACTTAGATCGTAGATTAATAACTTAATGATCGTAGAGTAATGGCTTAATGATCGTAGAGTCATGACTACGATCGTAGAGTAATGATTTAACGATCGTAAAGTTATGACTTAATGATCGTAGAGTCATGACTTAACGATCGTAGAGTTATGACTACGATCATAGAGCAATGACTTAATTAACGATTGTAGAGTATTGACTTAACGATTATAGAGTAATGACTTAACGATCGTAAAGTCATGAATTAGATCGTAGAGTAATGACTTAACGATCGTAAAGTCATGAATTAACGATCGTAGAGTCATTACCTAGATCGTAGAGTTTAGAGTGACTTTAGCCTTTACTATAGCAGAGCTACTTGACTATCGCAGAGTTACTCTACTATCGCATAGCTACTCTACTATTGTAACATTTATTTATTTATTTATTTGTAAATTTGTATTCTCTAATATTTTATTTTCAATATTTAAATAAATATTTTTAACAAAAATCATTTAGGGAAATATAGTTGAATTTTAAAAAGGCCAAGATTTGTCAAAAAGCAAATAAATCTATTCAATTCTCTCCGGCCGAAAATCACGATGACCTAAGAAAGTCCAAGGAGGGTATTGAAGTAATTTTTCGGACCGTTAGAAAGAATATGCTTGCCGCAACTCCTTCTAGCGGCAGAGACTAACTTGACTTAAATCTCAGCCCTTGAATATCATGATGAACGATCATAGATGTGATTGCTAAAATAGTGTCCCCAACAACTAGTTGCCATGGATGGGCTCCCATATATATAAGCCTAAAGTTTGCTAACACTGCTTTCACTTTGAAAATAACAGAGCAGAAGCTACTGATTCTGTGACTATGGAACTTTAGAATATTCATTAGGCATAACACAAGCACTTTATTACCAAGAAGAACTTCATTCAGTTCTAAGGAGTTGAAATTACAACTACCTGCATCAAGAACCACTAACAAAATACTATTCTTACAAGCGAAAAGAGAATATGTGGCATATGCCATATCCGAGTTTGGCTAAAGATCCTGCCTAAAAAAATGTAACATTTGACAATAAAATAGTGAAATGTCTAAATGCCACTGGTATCACTTTTTGTATATTTTGATGTCTCTCCACCTTGATTCCATGTAGTAACTTATATTTCTTGGTGCAGCATAAACTCCGCATTTGAAATACAATTCTCCAGGCCCTTGATCATGAATCTTAAACTTCTTTTTGCCGTTGATGAAAACCCTGATCTTACCTTTATCCACATCATGGATTAGGTTAACCCGGAACCATTTATCGTATAGATTAGTTGCCGCCAATTGACTACTGTAGTACCTCATATTCCCATCAAATATTCTTAGTAGTATAGTTGTATTCCCATGAGCTGCACCATGAATTTGCAGTATTGTATGACCTGAGGTTCCATTTGGGACAAAAGCATGGCCTTCAAACTGCCATACTCCAGATGAATAGTTTAGCCCCTGCATCAAGGTCAAATATTTCAAGATATATGACATATAATCTTTACATATATACTCCCAACTTTCTATAAATAAGAGTGTCATTTGACTTTTCAATTTTTTTTAATACTAAGATTATGGTTTGAAAAAATCTGTCTAGTGTAAATTTCATGTCTGATCTGCGATATTTTCAAACTGAATACAGATATGCGGACAGCAATACATGGGTTGAGACAGAATACGAGACAGTAAATATAAATTCATCAGAAAGGGTCAAGAGGGAACTTTGGGAAACCTTACCTTAGCCCTGTATTGCCTGTGGATCAGAAGGGTTAGGAGGATAATTAACAGGACTCTTACCTTTGTCATGTAGTGTTTGTGCTAATTTTGCTAGGGATATTAGACTTGAATCTGTGACCATGCACGGTAAATAAAAGTCTTACAATCTAACTGTATCTTGACAAACCTTAAAACACGTCAGAACAGTAAAAAGTCAAATAAGATACTTATTTATAGATAGCAAAAATATGTAAATATATGTATATACTAAATAGGCATGTTATGTATAAAGGACTAGGGAGAAGGATGGAGAACCACGATGCGAAGTTCTGTGCGCGGCTGAGTCAGGCTAGTGGGATCGTGTGGCTTATCATCAGCATAAACCCAAAACCTGCGAACTCCATTTACGAAACTGTAGCGCTGCTCAACTGATACGTCATATGGTTTCTAGATCAAATAATTAGCTTCTGTTAGCGGTACACTGGTGAATCCATCTGTTGGATCAGCACCACATGTGAGCAGATGAATATCAGTCACTAATCCAGTAAGTCCCAAAAAGAGAAGCACATTTTGATAGGACAGTTTCATCTCTCTTCTGAATTTTCTTTGTTTCTTATCTATTCAAGTATATATGGGATATCTATTGCAAGTTAGTATAGTTTCTATTTATAATCTTTTGAGACTTGGACATTGCTGGTCTCTCCTCCAATTAATTTTATTAGTTAATTTGTCAGGGTTATGAGCATTAGTAGCATTTGTGGCTGTGGCGTTTTTTACCCTCTCTCTGTTGCAAATTATAAATATATTTTCTTTTTTAGTCTGTTTCAGATAAAAGATTAAATTTCTATTTTAAAATTATAAAGTGACATATATATTCTTAATTTGTCATTATATTTTTACTTATATTTCTATCATCATATTACCACTATTAAATTCTAACTAATATTAAGGTACTTAAATATAAAATTATCTTTAAAAAGTTTAAAATGTATTTTTAATTCTTGAATTAGGGAAGTATTTTACATGGTGTTGGACATTGTGAGTGGAGGACACAATTATATTCAATGTGGGACACCCATGTTGGTATTTGATTGGTGAATAATTCATGCTTTTTCCTATAGCACCCGTGACTCCTCCCCACTAGCTTCCCTCTCTCTCCTTCCATATATGCTGAACTTGGTTCTGCAAATGATAAGTAATCGGATACAATTCTGATCAGAGAGTGAGAGAAAGAAAATTGCAAGAAGCAATTATAAACACTGCATAAATATTGAGCTCCCAATATTTGTATATTCTAGTTGAACGGATCGTGGAATTTATCTCCGTTTTCATCTCACAAAGATTGTAATTCGCAGACGCCGTTGGTTCGTGGACTGGTTCGTGGACTGGTTCGAGATTTTCCGAACCAGAAATTTAATACGCTTCAAGAGGTATTTTATTTTGGTTCTCGAATTTGTAAACTTATGCTAGCGTACATGGTATTAAATCCCTTCATTGGTATCAGAGCATGCGTATTTCGATCACATGTATACCATGTATGTAGTTTACACAAAACTCCATCGATGAATGTTTAAAAAGCTTGAAAACATTATCAACCCGAACACTTTGAGTAGCCATAACTTTCTGTATATTTGTTCGTTTATATTTTTTGTTAATATGTATGCGTAGTACGTGTTGTAAGCTTTCCAACGACATATTATACGCATTAAACGGATAAATATTAAAAAAGATATGATTTTTCAAAGTTTATTTCGCACAATGACATTTCTGTAATTATCCTGATGGCTTGAGGTTGAAGACGAAGCGCAATCCCACTCTCAGTAGGATTTGTGTACGTCATAACTCTTCTATAGTAGCTCCCAAAATGGGTTTTGAGTACACCAATAGAATCCTTATGGGAAGTCGATCAATACAGAAAAAATCGCGTCGCGAAAGGAGGCCGGGAAGGCAGCGCGTGAGCTACACGCGCGCCAGACCCGCCGCTGCCACTCACGTGCGCGCGCCATGCGCGGCTGTTATAAGTTTGGCGCGTGCGCTTCACGCGCCCGCGCGGATCCAACCCGCCTGCCCATCCCGCCGACCTAGACCGCCCATACTCGGTCACTGACCCGCGCTTTGACCCGCGCGCCGACCCGGTTCCGGATTTTGTTTTAATTTTTGTTTTTTAATTCCAGAAATGGTTTATTTAATTGTTTTATTAATGAAAATTCATTATTAAATAGTTTTAATTATCAGAAAATTCTGGAAAAATTACGAAAATTTATTTATGGGTAATTGTTAGTATTTCCATTAAAATTTTTGGAATATTAATTTAATTGGATGTTTTTGGTAATTTCTAATTGTATTATGCTATGGTTTATTAATTGTAATAATTAGCATAATTATCAGAAAATTCCAGAAAAATTACAGTAATGTTTTATTGTGATAATATACTGTTAGAAATTTTTGGAAGTTTTCTCATGTGTTTATAGCATACTTGGTATATTAATTGAGTAATATTGCCTATAATTTAATTCCTTTTGTTAATATTTTTGGAATATTAATTGTTGGTACTTGGGATTAAATTATCATGCTATTATATACACATGTACACTTATTCCTAGTGGGAGTAATTTTAGGTGGTAATAATTTAATTAAGTTATTCCCTAAATTACACGTCTAATGCGCTGAAAAATTAAATTTAAATAATTGGGCATTCCTGTGGATTGTGATTCCAAAGCCTGGCGAAGTCTCCCTTCTATATTTATGTCACATTATTTTTATGTTAATTTAGATCATGTGGCAAAGATGTTTTTTAATATACTGTGGTGAACAATAAATATCTCTTATTAATTCTCATATTTTTTAGTTCAACAGAAATGGCTTCAAAATATATTATCGTAGATCTTAATCAGGGAAACAAATTAGACGGAGATAACTACGACGTGTGGCACAGAAAAGTCAGAATGGTTTTGGAGGAGCAAGAGGTTGAAGAAACCCTGCTGTCCAAAATGGTAAAACCAGAGGGTGACAATGCAAATGATCCAATCAAGGTTGCAGCCTTCGAAAGTTGGCGCAAAAAGGATCGTATTGCTCGCATAACGTTGTTGAGCTGCATGAACAATGACTTTCTGTTTGAGTATGAATAGTACTCTACTGCACACGAGATGTGGGAAGTTCTCAAAGATAAATTTGGTGGCACCTCGTTGAGAAGGTTGAAGGAATTAGCCATTAGATTCGATGGTTACAAGAAACGTGATAATAACACTATGAAACAACACCTTCGAATTATAGCCAATATGATCCGGGAATTAAAAACCAGTGGGACTCAATTGTCAGACGAGCAACAGATTTCTGCAGTGGTTCGCTCACTTCCCGATAATTGGGAACATATGCGGGTGAATATGATCCATAATGAGAATATCAAGAATTTTGATGATATTCGTCATCACCTGGAACTTGAGGCTGAGCGCCTTGAAATTGTCAAAAACTCCAGGGCATATGTAGCTGAATCAAACCCTCATTGGAGGCCCAAACCCAAGAAAGGTAAGAAGAAATCTGTTAATTCCACTGCGCCTAAAGGGGCTGCGAGTGGAGGTGTCAATAAACGGAAAAGGGGCAAACGAGGTTCTGGTAAGAAGGATAAGGCCAAGATGGCATGCTACAACTGTGGCAAGGCGGGACACTTCGCTTGTGAATGCACTGAGCCGAAGAAGGTAATTCCTAGTCCTAATCTATCTATGTGCTTAGTATCAAGTACTGTTTTTGTTGCTCATTCTCTCCATATGTGGATTGTAGACTCCGGAGCAACGGACCACATAGCTAGAGATCGAAGTGGATTTGTGGAATATCGCCGCATTCCGGTTGGCAGAAAAGTATACATGGGGAACGATACCAGTGTGGACGTGCTAGGCACTGACACTTACAAACTGGAAATGCGAGGATGCTCAGCATTGACCCTATGTGATGTACTTTATGCGCCGGATGTTCGGCAGAATTTATTTTCTGTATTATCAGTACTACGTTTGGGATATTCTGTTATGTTTGAGAATAATTCTGTAATAATTTCATTTGGGACGAATATTGTTGGATATGGTTTTGTATCAAATGGTTTTATGGTTTTAAATACTATTGATTCTAGTATTAATAGTGATGATTCTTATTCATTGCTTGTTGAAAATGATCATGATAGTTCAATTCAATGGCATGCTAGATTAGGCCATATTGGACAGGATAGAATGACTAGGTTAGCTCGAGTAGGTCTTTTAGGCCCACTCGCTAAGGTCAATCTACCCACATGTGAACATTGTTTAGCAGGTAAATCAACTAGAAAACCATTTGGTAAAGCTACTAGGGCAGAAACACCTTTGCAACTCATTCATTCAGACATCTGTGGCCCTATGAATGTGAAAGAAAGGCATGGACATTCCTACTTTCTCACAATGATAGATGACTATACGCGTTTCGGGTACACTTTCTTGATCTCTCATAAGTCTGAGGCATTAGAATGCTTTAAACATTATTTGATTGAGGTTGAGAAACAGTTAGATAAAAGTGTTAAGGCACTAAGAACTGACCGAGGCCGCGAGTATCTATCTGATCAGTTAAAGCACTATGTGAAGAAAAAGGGATAATCAGGCAACTGACAATCCCTAGAACTCCGCAACAAAATGGTGTGGCGGAGAGGAGAAACCGGACATTATTAGACATGGTTAGATCTATGATGGCGTAAGCAAATTTGCCTATCTCTTATTGGGATGATGCATTGTTGACTGCGACGTATATACTTAATCGTGTACCTTCAAAATCAGTACAGTCCACCCCATATGAAATGTGGACCGGCAGAAAGCCTGAATTAGGCCATATGCGGCCATGGGGATCAGCAGCTTTTGTACACAACACTTCTCATCAACATGGGAAGTTGGTCCCGAGGGGTAAGAAGTGTATCTTTGTGAGATATTCTGAACACTCCAAAGGCTATGTGTTTGTTGGAGAGCAGCCTGATGGGACTATATCTGAGATAGAGTCACGAGATGCGGATTTCCTTGAGAAGGATTTTCCTAACAGAGGTGATGTGAGCAAGAAGATGAACCTTTATGAGATGGAGGAAGATTTAGGCAACCCAAATCGTACAGTAGAGACCGAAGAGGATATTCCTCAGGCTCCTGTAGATAGTGGGAGTGACATACCTTCAAGTAGTTCTTTTCCATTGAATGAGGAGTCTCTTGTTCCTCAAATACGTAGAAGTCAAAGAGGTAACATTCCACGTCGTCTCTTTGAGATTGAGGGGAATGCTTTTGTGGCTGATACACGGGAAGAGGAGGAACCTCGATCTTATCGAGATGCTCTATCATCTGTTGTCAATGATAAATGGATGATTGCAATGGAAGATGAAATGGAGTCCATGAGGACTAATCAAGTCTGGGATTTGGTTGACCTTCCACCAGGGCGAAAGGCTATTGGGAACAAATGGGTTCTTAAAGTCAAACGCAAGGCGGATGGTTCCATTGAAAGGTACAAAGCTCGTCTTGTAGCCAAGGGCTACACCCAACAAGAGGGAATTGATTATGAGGAAACCTTCTCACCAGTTGTAAGGTTTGCTTCAATTCGCCTTATTTTAGCAATTGTCGCGCATTTAGATTTAGAGTTGTATCAAATGGACGTGAAGACAACTTTTCTCAATGGAGAGTTAGCTGAGGAAATATACATGGATCAGCCAGAGGGTTTCATTGTGGAAGGACAAGAGCGTAAAGTTTGCAAGCTCAAACGTTCTATCTATGATTTGAAACAGGCTTCCAGACAATGGTATCTCAGATTCCATCGAGCCGTCATTAGTGATGGGTTTACGATGATCGAGGAAGACCATTGTGTGTATATCAAACGGTCCAAAGATAAATTCCTTATCCTATCGATGTATGTCGATGACATTCTACTAGTTGGGAATGATAAGGAGATAATTGTCGCTACCAAAGGGTGGTTGTCCTCTAATTTCGAAATGAAGGACATGGGAGAAGCAACTTATGTTCTTGGAGTTAAGATCTATAGAGATCGCTCAAGAAAGCTTCTTGGTTTGTCTCAAGAGACTTACCTTAAGAAGGTTCTGGAGCAATTCCAGATGAGCAACTGCAAACCCATAGACACTCCTATCGCTAAAAGCGACGCCATTGGACCCAAATAATGCCCTACTTCTCCCGAAGAAATTAAGAAAATGTCCCATTACCCGTATGCCAATGCTATAGGAAAGCTAATGTATGCAGTTGTGTGTACTCGACCTGATATAGCATATGCGGTTGGTTATCTTGGTCGTTATCAGTCAAACCCTGGAATTGCTCATTGGAAGGCAATCAAAAGAATCTTGTGATATTTGAAGGGTACTTTGGACTACATGTTGTGCTATGGAGGACCGGACCTACGATTGATTGGTTACTCCGATGCCAGTTGGGGAGGTAACCAGGGAATACGCAAGTCGACCTCAGGATATGCATTCTTGCTACATGGTGGTGCCATCACTTGGTGTAACAAGAAACAGACTTGCGTTGCTCTTTCAACAATGGAGTCAGAGTTTGTAGCATGTATGTCAGCTGTTCAGGAAGCTATGTGGCTGAGGAGATTCTTCGAGGATCTTGGAGTCATCCCTAATGCTTCAGACCCCGTTACTATTTTCCGTGATAGCACAGCGGCCTTAGATTACACTAAGGACCCTAAGTATCACGATAGAACGAAGCACATTGACCTGAGGATGAACTTTATTAGAGAGAATATAGCAAATAATGAGGTGATATTGAAGTACATGCCCACTGACCTAATGGTAGCAGATCCCTTGACGAAGCCTTTTCTGAAAGATGCTTTTTGCAGGCATGTTAGTTCGTTAGGTCTTCGTAGGGTTTGATGTACTTTCTTTGTTACTGGAATATCACTCATTGTATGGCTTGTATTTGAGATATTCACTATTGTTTTGAGACATTTATCATATATGCGAGATTCATTTGTTCCCACTTATGATTGTGATAGCGCACATGATAAATATTATTAGTTCACACAGTTATTATGCATATTGGATATGCACACACTAAATATATATCAACAGGTTGATTGGCTCACTCACATGAGCAATCACCCTTGGCGCTTTAAAAAGCGAGCAAGGTTGAGACAGTTCATTTTATTGGCGTTTTGAGTAGCGAGCTATTGATGCTTTGGATAAGCAATCAATTGGCGCTTAGTAACGAGCAATATGAACATAATGTCGCCTTGGCATGTGCCAAGATAAGGTTAATTTAGTTAACCAAATATAAGATGTCCCACCATCTATATAAACCTGTACTGATAGCCGGATGTGAAGTTCAGAGTTGGCGTTTGGGAAAGCGAGCAATCTGGAAATTCGAGTTAGGCGCTTTGTGGAGCGACTGAACTAAGATCCGTACGACATGACTAGAAGACATATGCTCATGTAGATGAGATTGTCTGCCATAACATGATAACCGGACACGAAATTTCAAATGTGGCGCTTTGATAAGCGAGCAATTTGAAATGTTCAGGTTAGCCACTTTGGGAGTGACTAGACCAAGGTCCGCACAACAAGGCTATAGAATAGTATGTTGTGAGAGGGTTACATGAGCTAAGCGATCAAGCAATAGAGGTGAGAGAATGAATCCTTGTTTCCTCACCATATGAGTCCAGTAGGACAGGATTGTTAGTCCTACATCTAGTGCTCTTTGTGATCTTTGACTATACTACAAAGATATGGATTGATGTTGCTACTTTGGTTTCGATTCCTACGGTCAGGATTGATGAGACAATAAGGACCGATTCTGGGAAAGCAGTTGATTCATATCTGAGTAGTATTAGGGCAAATGGAAGACAATTTGATTTCACCTCGTTCTGCACTTATTGTCGACAACTATGGCGCTTTGATAGCGATATAGTAATAAGTGAGATACGAAATGGACATAGGCCCAAATGTGGTTAAGTATGACTCTCTAAGGGATTAGAGATACTTGACCTTGTGAAAATCAAATGTGTCTGGAGTACTCTGAGTTTATAGGTTGTAGCATCTACGTGAACTAATTGAGTTTGGCGTGAGAGCTCTCACACTGTTTTTCTTTAAAAGAGTAGATGTCTCTATTTTGGCCTTAACGGGTTTGATATAGAGCTCCCGCATTGCAGGTGAACTCAGCGGTCGTACGGTCCGGCAACTGAAGATTTACGATTTTTGGTTTGAGATATATTTTTGCAGATGTGAGGATTACATCATCCCCGCCATGGGTGAGTGGGAGATGTTGGACATTGTGAGTGGAGGACACAATTATATTCAATGTGGGACACCCATGTTGGTATTTGATTGGTGAATAATTCATGCTTTTTCCTATAGCACCCGTGACTCCTCCCCACTAGCTTCCCTCTCTCTCCTTCCATATATGCTGAACTTGGTTCTGCAAATGAGAAGTAATCGGATACAATTCTGATCAGAGAATAAGAGAAAGAAAATTGCAAGAAGCAATTATAAACACTGCATAAATATTGAGCTCCCAATATTTGTATATTCTGGTTGAACGGATCGTGGAATTTATCTCCGTTTTCATCTCACAAAGATTGTAATTCGGAGACGCTGTTGATTCGTGGATTGGTTCGTGGACTGGTTCGAGATTTTCCGCACCAGAAATTTAATACGCTTCAAGAGGTATTTTATTTTGGTTCTCGAATTTGTAAACTTATGCTAGCGTACATGATATTAAATCCCTTCACATGGGCTAGAGCAACATGTGTTTGCATTTTTATTTTTGCTTTTTGTTTTTGCAAATCGTTCTTTGTAGAGTATAATATTTCAGCTCATCTTTATTACGATGAAGAAAGATCAAGCACCTAGTCTATTTTGTTAATGTTTGCGATAGTGACATTATATGTCCATACGTGGTCAAATTAAATAGGTCAACAGAAAAATTAGGACTATTTTCATTTTTTGATATAAGGAATAAGAATCAAGGATTTTTTTTATGGTTTTGGAATGGAACTTCCGATGTATATAATTTACCTGCTCCATTCAAAAATTAGAGATACATTTTTAAATAATTATTTAAAAAATAATTTTATTTTCAAAATGTACCCATTGTTAATTTAGAACTAGAAATTCTGGTTTGATGCTAAAAGTAAAATAGAATTGGCAATCAAGAATATCACATATGTTTTTCTGACAAATCCGGATAATAATAACAGGGAAAATTAATTTATTCAATCAGAAAGAAACGTTAAGAATATCACATAAATTTTAAAATAAAGTTGTAGTCTAATTAATATTTGGCTTAAATATAAATTACTATCCTAAACTATGGTCATATTCCACTTCGATGATCCACCTTTCAATTTTTTCAATAAGGTCATTAAACTATCAATTTTTTTCACTTCCATTCAATTAGGTCTGCTACGTCAGAAATTGCTGACGTGGCCCCCTGACATGTATTTAAAAAATAATTTCTTCACCATTTTGTTAATTTAAATTGTTTAGCAGGGGTAAAGTTGGCAAAACAACTTTTATTCTACATTAAAACAAAACAAACAATTTCTCAGACAAATTTAAAAATCCCAAAACTTTGATCGAAACTCAGTTGAAACTTTTCATTGCGTAAAATGAATTTACCGGAGGAGCATTGATACAAAAACAAAACCATGGATTCCTTCAAAGACGGCCAAAATAAGCCTCCTACTCCAACAACAATCATCATCATCATCATCAAATTCCCAGAAAAAAGACACCAAAAAGCCTCTAATAATCTCATTAATCATCCTATTAACATTAATCATTGCAGCAATAATCACCACCTCTACAGCTCTAACCATCCGCCAGTTCATCGACAACTCAATCCTCATCTCTTCCCCAGTCGACTCTATCCGATTTGTCTGTTCATTTATCCCATACAAACGCTTGTGCAGAACCACCCTATCCTCCTCCATCGCCGCCGCCAACAACAAAAACTCCGACAACCCATTGGAGATCACCCAAAAAAAAATCATCTCTCTCTCTTCAACTCACTGTAACCCAACTCACCCATCTCTCTTCGCTCCCTAAAATCCTCAATTCCAAACCCAACGACACACAAACCAAATCAACCTTACTCGAATGCCAGATTTTGTTTGATGAAGAGATGAGTCGACTCAACAACTCGGTGGCGTCGATGGATCCACATAATTTAGTGATGGAACCCCTCTTGCCGATCTCAACGATCCACCTAGCTCTTATCTTCTTCGTAGTTCGCCACAGATCTGGGTTGTGCCGTGGAGGCTTGACGGGCGACGATCTGGACCATGGATTTGATCTTTGATGACAAGCTTAAATCGATTTTACCAGGATTATTTCTATTTGTTTGGAACAGATTTGGTGATAGATCTGGGTTTGGAAGAAGTTTAAATCGATTTAGTGATAGATCTGGGTTTGGAAGAAGCTTAAATCGATTTACACCTTTTTTATGCGATTTGACCTTTTTACCCTTAGATATTTAATAAATGTAAAAATTTATTTGAAATAATAATTTTTAATTACACGTAGGCATTGATTAGCCTAGTCAGCGGGGCCACGTCATCAATTTATGATGTGGCAGGTCTAATTGAACGAAAGTGGAAAAAATTGATAGTTTAATGGCCTTATTGAAAAAATTGAAAGGTTGATCACCGAAGTGGAATATGGCCTATAGTTTAGGATAGTAATTTATATTTAAGCCTTAATATTTTGAACCAATTAACAAATTTATCTAATTTAGATATGGGAGGAGTAGTCCTCAATCAACTGGTGAGGGTCTTAAGGAATCTAACTAAGATACAAGAGGATAGACTCTGACGGATGTTAGGTGGGGAATTTTTTTTGGATCCATCCAATGATTAAGTTAGAGTTTAGCGAGTGTTTTGCTCTCTACCTAAATTTATTCTTTATTGAATAAGATCAATCTGTGACTATGATCCATGTTAAATATTTGGATTTTGTAAATTTTTTATTTTTTTTGTTGAGTGCCTATATAATTACAAATCAATTTTAATGATTTATTTTAATACTAGGAATTTAAGAGAAATTGAGACAAGTTAAGAAAGATAAATTCGAACTTATAATATTATAAGATAAAAAAAAGAAGATCTATTTGTTCCATTATCCAGTTATTTAGAAGTAGTGGCCCATTTTTCTAAAAGGACGCCCCATATATGAGTTTTCACTTTCAAAATCTGTTAGAGATTGCACTTTTAACAATTATTATTTTTTATTTCTTTAGCTTAATTTAAATGCAACAAGATACATAATTTAAGTAAGATAATGGTGAAATGTTATAATCTTTCATGTGAAGAACAAGTAACAATATTATTTGATTCAAGTAAGAGTCATATGATATTACTTAATTAAGCTTAAAATTAGAAATTTGAAAATGTACTATGTTGTTTGAAAAAATTTATTTTCTTAATCCCACATTGGAGAGAAACAATACTATTTACTACTATATTAGTACATGAGTAATAGTATTATTTACATGTGGTACGAGTTAATTGATATTTTGGTCATTGTACTAGGGGTCGATTTTCATTATGGTTACTAAATCTTTTTTGTTACAAACGCATTATTACACTCGAAAAAAATTACAAAATGGTCATTACTTAACATTTCGTCCAAAAAACAAACGCATTATTATACTCGAAAAAAATTACAAAATGGTCATTACTTAACATTTCGTCCAAAAAGTAACGAAAATTCGTTACCATGCATATCACGTGAGGCTTAATTACTGATGTGTGAGTTAGTTTTGTCATGTGTATCATCATGTGTAGAGCACATGACACTTGATAACATATAGCCGAATATTGTAAACTTCAGAAATTGGAGAAAAACATTAGGGCTGCAATCGATTCTATTTGGCTCAATTACTTCTCCTTTCATCTGCGCCAATGACTTGTTCGCCGGCTTCTTCTCTAGTAATGAATTCGTGTTGCTGCGATTCTACTTGGTTCAATTTTTTCTTAGCTTCCTTTCGTTTTTGCCCATTCTAATTCATGTTGTGTTCCCATAAATTCTTCATCTGAAGTGTATGTTTATGAAAATGACACAGATGAGATATCTTCATCTGATCAAATACAATGGCAAAGGCCTCATCTTCTAGTGGAATGCTATTGTGGAATAACCGCATGATTGTGGGAAGCTTGGAAGGTTGGAACATTACACCCAGGTAAGAGGTTTGTAGGATGCAGTAGATACATGGTATTTAATTACATAAATTGTTAATACTTGTTTGTCTTGGACGCATTAAATTTTTGCTTTTGGCCTGGTAATATGAGTTTCAGTTGAAGGTATGGTCTACCTGAAAATCTCATTGTAGTTTTTTAGATTGCATAGTTGTATCAATGGATTCACCGAGATAATTAGCTTAATGTGAATTTAGGGTTTTTTAAATTACTTATATATTTATTCTTGTCTACACATGATAAGAATGTTTATTATGAATTTTTGGTATTTAATTGCATAAATTGTTAATACTTAATTTAGATTATTTTAAAATTACTTATATATTTATTTTTGTCTACCGAACATAAGAATGTTTATTGTGACTTTTTAAAATGGTATGATGCCCCTTTTACTCCAAGATCAAAGGAGGTTATTGATCGATTAAAAAATGAACTTCACAAAATTGATAGAAGGAACGTTGAACATTCCAGTTGGGCATGAAGTGGAAATCAAAGAATTAGAGAGGGAAGTTAAGACATTAAAAAGTGCAATTAACAAAGCTGTAACTAGAGGGAAAAGGTTAATTTTCTTGCTTGTTATATCTTGGGTTTTATGTTTTCTCATTATGCATATGAAGTGAATTAGGATGATTTAGATGAATATAATATTTTGGGAATGTAATGAATGATTTTGGTATGTAGTTGATATTATGAATTAAGCTTGTAATGAAGGTTGAATTTAAATGAATTTTGAGTTTGTAGGTTTAATTAAGTTGCTATATTTTTGAATTAGGAACCTAATGGATTGAGATAATATGTTATGTTATACTATGTTCATGATGCTCTGTTTAGAAAAGGAAAAAAAACAGAGCACAAGACAAAATAGAGCACAAGTCTTGCTGTCAAGAATTGAAGTTTGGATTGTGAGCTGTTTGCAAAATTAAAAAGGAACAGAGAAGAACTAACAACCAAACCTACTTGCAAAACTAAAATTGAACACAAACCATTTAAGCCATCTGCATTAACTTGCAAATAATATATCTATAAATTTTAACTATTTCAGCCCAATACAAAATGCATCTACAATATAATATTCATTCCAATACACCAATTGTACCATATTCATCCCAATATACAAATTCAGTCTACATTGACAAATACAAAAGCAATATAGAATTCCAACTGCAGCCTAATACATAAAATCCAAATAGAACAGACATAGCAAAAACAAACTAACCCACAGTTAACTAATATTTAAGAGTATAATGTCAAAGTTAAAAAAATAAAAGTAATTCCCCTATTTCTTAGTCTCCTTCCTCCTTGGCCTTTTGAATGTATTGCTTGCAGTTGACTGTTGATTGTTACCTATCTCAGCTCTTACTTTTGCAATAGCTTCATTCAGAGTATTAACACTTACATTGTGTATGTTTCTGCTCATAAAAGTCTGGATGCCAATCAATGTTATAGTCTTATAGTCTTTTATGTGAAGAACAAGTAACAATGTTATTTGATTTAAGTAGGAGTCATATGATGTTACTTAATTAAGCTTAAAATTGGAAATTTGAAAAGTTGTTATGTTATTTGAAAAAACTTATTTTCTTTAATCTTACATTGGAGAGAAACAATACTATTTACTACTATATTAATATGAGTAATAATATTATTTACTTGTAGTTCTAAGGGAAGGCTTGGAAATGGTCCCAATGATATGATGCAAAGCACCACCTGCCTGTGTCTCGTGCTAGGTATGGGTTCGCGTCGCAAAGTCGTATTTGCGCTTTAGGCACACTTTGCATCATTGCTAGGAGCATCGCCCGAGCCATCAGCCTATCTTTTTAGAATAAGTCAAATTGAACCTAAAATTCAAATGAGACTGTTTGAATTTCTGTGAGTTTTGGAGACAATTAAACAGAACTTAATGGCTTAATTATATGGTTATTACAGTGTATTATGAATACATAATTTATATCTTATCAGTTTTAGTTTGTTGAAAAACTGATATAAAGATATGTTAACAGTTTATATAATCTATCTTCTTCACTTTTGTTCTCAGAAAAATATTGAACTCTTGCAAAGTGGTATTAGTGGGATTCTCTGTCAATTTGCTATCACAAGATATTCAAAATTATATAGACTTAGACATATATCCTGGAGGTATATTGTCTGAACTCTTAGTAAAACCTATTTTGGTAGGGGACAATAAACACGTTAAGGACAAGGATTACTCATGTCAATTCTTGTCTTTCGATTCAGATAATTTTTTTCCTATCAAAATCTAGGTATTTAGAAGGAAACTAGATTAACTGTTTTATTTTCTATTGC
This sequence comes from Aralia elata, assembly GCA_034770075.1. Lineage (NCBI taxonomy): Eukaryota > Viridiplantae > Streptophyta > Magnoliopsida > Apiales > Araliaceae > Aralia > Aralia elata. The sequence continues at coordinate 27,597,055 of CM068378.1, read as the reverse complement.
ATTTATTGCTTGAGTCATGATATGTATTATGATAAATTTATGTCGAGTTATAATTATTAATACGTGGGATTGATAAAAATTATAGGAGAAACTTACTTATTATACATCTCTTTAAAAAAGTTACCACTAATACTTATCCATGTAACTGACAATCAAAAAGTCAATGTAAACATTCGCAATATATATATATATATATATATATATCATCTTCCTTATTGTCTCATCTCATATATTGCTACCAAGTCATCTTATTTAAGAATTATACTATACGTAGTTAACATACTTCTAATGATAAAATGTAAATTGAAGGATAAAAAATAACACTAACTTCTCCCAACATGTGGTGAGAAAAAAAAGACTCTTGATATTAACAGGGCAATAATGATGGGCACGGGACAATATATATTTTTTTGACAATCTTGCCTTTATTATTAACAAATACTCACTTTTCTCTTTCGTCTCGCGAGTGAGAATTTTTTCATTCCAAATAAGGATGACAATCGATAAACGGTTCGGGCTTAATTCGGACTTGACTCGAAAAAATACTAACGAGACTTGAATTCGTTAATAATATAATCTAAGACCGAGTACAAAAAATAGTTCGAATAAAAATACGAGTAGAATTTAAGCAAGGTTATACTCAACTCATTTAGAATTCAAACTACTCGAATTCTCGATTGTGACTCGATGCATACTCAGTTGATAAATATTTGAGTAGATACTTGATACATTCTCTTATAATATGTACAAAGCTAAATAAAATTAGGATAATTAGTTATTATTATTATTTTCTTAATTTTTATTGTGATTTTATATTTATAAAGTGTAATTGTAAATTTATTTTCTCACTTCTAAGTAAAATAATAAGTTAAATTTATAATTATATATATTATAAAGCTAGTTACTATGTGGAGACTCAAATTTAAGCTTAAATTCAAATCTTGTGTAAACCTCAAAAAAAGAAGTTTGTTGTCCTTACTATGATCCAATGAGAAAAGGATCAAATTCTAAAGGATCAACTATGGGACTTAAGAAATGATATAAAAAAGAGAGAGAAAATATTCAATAAAAAGAAATAAAAAGAAAATAAGTAAGTTAATGGGAGCAAATGAAGAGGAGCACAACACCCCCCGCACAAACATCTAGGGATCAAAGATGCAACATTTGTAGAAGCAGAAGCTCCCCTACATGGCCTGCAAAATCCTCTGCAGCCAAACTATAGCTTGGTCTTTGTACTAGTTCTGCAATTCTTTAATATAGCATCAACATAACAATAACATTATGGTCGACCTTCTTATCAGTTTGCCTCCTTTTTCTTGATGGAATATATCAATACCCAAGCCGGTACTCAAGTCCAACTCATTTGGACCCCTTAGAGGTTATAACCAAGGACCTCTTTGTAAATGAACGACAAAGGTCAAGCCTAGAAAGAACCCTGTATCCAGAACCTGTCGCATTGGGTCATTCGTTCACTGCCTCAGATGTACGGGCTCCCTAACTCACGCAACAATTTATCTCATTTCCTAATTTGAATATAACTAGCGATAACCCGTGCCTGAAGGCACTGTATAATTCAAAAAAATAAAAATAAATCATGGACAAAAAAAATGAAGCACTGAATATAAATACACACTAAACTAAAAGCCTAAATTCATTCTTAACATTCCCGCACTTTATATACATACTCCATAAAATATTTAAATGAAAATTCTTATGAAGACAAATTTCAATCTATAATCTATAATATAAAATAGAGCATCTTCAACATTCAATGGTCTCAAATCATTTCATCCATCCAACGACCACTAATTCTTCTTTCGTTTCCCCCCAAAATAATTTTTTTTCACCCACAATATTTTTTAAAATTCTAATCTCTCAATCAATATCCAACTTTAATAGTCAAAGTCCCATAAATCTAAACTAAGTTTAACTATATTTCAAGATTTTTTTTTATTATTTTTAAGCCTTTTTGATTGATTGTAACTTTTTAAATTGTAACTTGACACTTAAAAATTATTATTTTGCTCGACTGACAGAAGGGAGGGGAAAAAAAGAAGAGAGGCTGAGGTGACTGAATATTGATTGAGAGGTTAGAATTTTAAAAAATATTGTGGGTGAAAAAAAATAATTTTGGGGGGAAATGAAAGAAGAATTAGTGGCCGTTGGATGGATGAAATGATTGATTGAGAGGTTAGAATCTTGAAAAATATTGTGGGTAAAAAAAAATAATTTTAGGGGGAAACGAAAGAAGAATTAGTGGACGTTGGATGGATTAAATGATTTGAGACCGTTGGATGTTGAAACCGCTCTGTTTTATATTATAGATTCAATCCGAGTCAGATCAAATTTGAGTAATGAATATTCGAGCCGAGTCGAATCTGAATAGAGTGTTTTCAAGTACAATTCGAATCTTAATCGAATTCGAGTATGAATTTAACTTTTCGAGTCGAATTTGAGCAGTTCTCTGTTCGATTCAATTCAACTTGTTTTCACCCCTAGCAATGAGGCTGGGGTGGGAGCAGGGGCGGGGATTATACATCCAACCCCATTCTCGTTCTTATAAAAATTCTCCATACTTGATCGTTCTCCACGGGAATTAAAACTTAAAAATCATCTCCATTACAATAATACATACATGAAAAGTAATCATATTTTAGCGCATATAGATAAAATTAAGAATAAATAAATAATATATATATATACACACACACACACACACAAAAGGAAGTATTTTAATTATGTAATATATAATAGTATAAATATTAATTTAATTAGTATATAACTATTCGGGGGCGGGGAAGGAAATATTATCTCCTCCCCATAAATAATATTCTAAATAATATTCTGTGATTTCCCATCTTCAATTCCATTCCTGGTCAGAGTCAAAATTACCGTCTCATTCAAAACAAAACGCAATAATCACCGTGAAAATGGGACACATTGGCATCCCTAATCTATTAATTATACTAAAACGCAGTTAACATGACCACATCATGACATTTGTCAATCTCACAATTCAACACTTATCATGCCTCATTAATGCTCCCCAATCTATTATCTACCATCTATTATCTATTACCTATTATATATACTAAAATACACTACCACTCATGCAACATTAATTACCCCTCACACAACATTATGTAATAGATTTCTAACCAAAATTTTAACAATTACTAAAATAAAAAATTCCTTAAACAAATACTACCAAAAATGAATCCAAATTACAAATAGATTTATAATATTATTTATATTATACATGCTCACACAACAATCTGTAATATAAATTTATATCCAACTTTTAAAAACTACCAATATAAAAAAAATCTAAAATTTAAACTATTCTAATATTATCAACTAATTTAATTTCTCAATATTTCACGTCTAAAATTTTCCAATTTTTTTTTAATTTTATTCTCACCCTAAAAATCTAAACTAATATTTAACTTCATTCTCACCCTAAAAATCTAAACTGATATTCTTATTTTATGATCGTATTATTTTAATTCTTTGGGATAATTTTTATTTAGTTATATTGATTGAGTACTATCTTAATTTTATAATTTTTTATGTACATTAATTTTTCTCATGTGTGAAAGACTTATAATAATTACGTTGTAATTAAACAATTACATAATTAATATTTAATTATTTATAGGTACTATAATCAATCAATTTTAATTTAAAAATACCATCTTAAAAAAAATATTACACTCTCAGATTATCAAACAAGAAACAAACATACTAAGGGTTATTTCATAAAATACAAATTTATAATCAACAAATTAAATAACACCCCGTCACAACGCTTGAGTTTGGACTTTGGACTTTTGAAATTTTTTTATTATCCCATTTTTGCAGATAACTCGAACATAAAAATATCTGATATTATCCAATAATTTGATTTTTGAACTGATATCAAATAATATCTTATAAAATCACCAAAGAAATATTTATATTGTAATTATTACTCTCTATTTTTTTATTATATCTATTAGCTAAGGTTAGAATAACAAATCTAAACTGATATTATATCCCAAAATTGCACCAATTCCAAATTGATATTATTCAATAAATTGGTTTTTCAATTATGATAATTACATTTACATTTTAGACAATCATAATAATACTCAGCTCCCACCTAAATTTTTAAATATCAATTAGTACCACTACAAGTTTTTAGGGTTGACTAAATAAATAAAATCACATAAAAAAAATGTAATTTTATCCCATAAATATGTAACGCATACAAATCTAAACTGATATTATATCCCAATGTTGCAGCAATTCCAAATTAATATTATCCAATAATTTGATTTATAATTTTTTTTATTATCCCATTTTTGTAAATAACTATAACGCACAAATATTTGATATTATCCAATAATTTGATTTTGAATTTTTTTTATCTCATAATTGGGTTTTTTGTTATACATTTGCCAGATAAATTTTCAATTTACATATATATCGTCTTCTTATTATAATTTAATTTATTAATTACATATATAAATTTATAATTAACAAAATAAATAATCCCCCTGCAACGCGCAGGATTGTAGCAAACAATATATATCTTTTATCTTTAATTGCATTTTAAAATTTTAATAATTTAAAACTTTTAAAATAAACACAGATATATATCATTGGTTGCACTTCAAGTACCAAACAATATATATCTTTTATCTGTAACTGCATTTTAAAATTTTATCTAGATATAATTGGGGTGGATATACACTAATTGAGGTGGATATACACTAATTTAAATATTTTAATAATTTAAGATATACACAGATATACACTAATTTAAAATTTTAAAATTTAAAACTTTTAACTGTATTTTAATAATTTAAAATATACACAGATATACACTAATTTATATAACTGCATTTTAAAATTTTAGTAATTTAAATCTTATTAAAATTTAGAGATTTGAATCCTATTAAAATTAGGAGAACTAATAAATAAAACATAATTTAATCTGTTATTATCACAATTTGTTTTCTTCATCCTACTACTGTTGTATATCAAAAAGTTATAACTTCCACCTATAAAAGTTTACATAATCTTTTATCCGTCATTATCACTACACAAGAATTCTTTTAGCCTACTATTGCTATATTTCTTTTCTTTAACCTACTATTGCTATATATCCGTGATTAGCATAACACAAGTATTTTTTTAGCCTACTACTGCTATATTTCTTTTCTTTAGACTACTATTATTATTTATCCGTAATTAGCATAACACAGGTATTCTTTTAGCCTACTACTACTATATTTCTTTTCTTTAGCCTACTACTGCTATTTATTTGTGATTACCACAACACATGTATTCTTTTAGCCTACTACTACTATATTTCTTTTCTTTAGTCTACTATTATTATTTATCCGTGATTAGCACAACACAAGTATTCTTTTATTCAAAAAAATAATATTATACTTTTCTACTATACAATAATATTACTTTGCTTCTTTTATTCTTCTTTTTTGTACTACTAACAAATTTTATTACTTTTTTGCTAACACAATAATCTTTTACTTTGAGGAACTCCATTCTAATACACTCACTCCTCCCAAAGATCGAATTTCAAAGAGTGAAAGTGGATAGATTTTTGTGTACTCGAGGAACTTCATAACCCGCTCGGAAGATTAATTTTGCACACATTTAGGTATTTTCACATCTTTCATTTTATCTCTCATACCTTAACATTAACGAAAAACCTTAGTTTTTTAATTTCGATTTTACCATGATATATGTAATTATGTCAACATGAGATATAATATGTAGTGCACATTGCAAAATTGTCTGATTCATGTTTGTCTATATGCAAGGATCGTGTTTCCAAAAATTGGAGAAATCAACCATAAACCATAAATGTCAGAAAATAATAAAAAACATGAACTTACAGTCAACCCGTGGAACAAAACTACCATCTTTTTATTATAATTTAATTTATTAATTGCACATACACATTTATTATTAACAAAATGAATAATCCCGCCGCAACGCGCGGGTTTTTATCTAGTTTCAGACTAAAACACACTCACCTCCACCGTAAATATCCCACCATCACAACCTCTGCCAAATTAAAGAGGGCTTTAATTAAGTTCCGAAGTTTCGATTGAGCAAATATACAACAATTATCTACTTAACGAAGATCCCCAGTTCCCCACCATTAAACAATCTCTCTCCTGTTCATCTTTTCAAATTCACACAATAAAATCAAATACCGATACATTTGAGGGCACTACTCCTCTCTTCAATTGATCATTAATTCAATCAAAATTAGGAATACTGAAAAAGTAACACAAAAAGTGCAAGTAATAGGTACCTTTGATAAATGCGCAAGGCTGCCTATAAGTTATGTTAAAGTTTCATAACAGTCTTCAATTTGTTAACGAAATAATCAGTTTAGCTACAATTTTCCTGGGTGAAATAAGCACTTGTCTTCAATCTTTGTAATAATTTTTAATATTTATTAGTTATCAAGGTGAGATGAGAAGACAGAATTATATCTCACGGGATTTGATCCTTTGTACCTTCCTATTGGGGGATGAAAGTATCAATAAAGGTAGAGAGCTTATTGATATATTCTTTAGAAGTAATTTTATCTGCATAAATTGTACACAAACACTTATGCACAAGTAATATTATTTTAATAATATTATATGCACAAACTATACACAAAAAATTATGTACAAAGAATATGTCAAGAAGGATGCTACTAACCGGATTCGAACCGAATGATGAAAGAGCCGTTAGGAGTATTTTAATGTTTAAGTGAAACGCAGCTGAGTAAGTCGTTTTATTATGTAGTAGTGTTAAGTGTGTAATGGCCACGTGTCGCCTTATCTTTCAGTCAGGTAGCTAGTTGTTAGATTCAGTGCGTTGCGTATAAGTGTATGAGCTGTGAGCTTGAGGATTTCATTGAAAAACTAAATCAAAGTTGTTATTCTTTTTACTGTTATTTCTTTCTTCTTCAATATTGTGACAAGTGGTATCAAAGCATATTCTGGGCCATCAATGGCAGAAACTTCAAGCAGAGCAAGTTTACAAACACACGAAAAGGAATTGAAAGTAATTGAAGGCAGGATGGATCAGCTGCAAGAGACGGTGACGAAGAACCACGAGCAGTTGGCTAACACAGTGGGAGATTAGATTTCGCAAATTAATCTGAAGCTTCAGGCGACCAGTGTGGAGATCACGCAGAAGGTGATGGAGGTTATCGAAGCCTTCCATAGAACAGAGAAGGCAAGGTCGATTACAACTGAGGTAACTACAGTCACTGATACTTCTTTACCACTTGCTATCACGGAAATTCCATCAACCACTACAACACTTTTTAATCCAATACCCCCATTACAATCTGGCACTGCTACCACTATCCTCCCAAACACCATGTTAATCCGATCCAACTTACCTTCCCAGAATTCCAGTCCAAGGGCTAGATCAATTGTTAACTCATCAAGCCAGGGCCCTATATTCTCTATACCCCATCCATTTCCAACCATTGTGTTAAACGGGCATGAATTCACCAACAGAACTCATATAGAATCCCAGGTAACTAGAAATCAAAATTATAATCCCATGCTGCTAGGATGGTATTCTGGTCCTGAAGTTAGCTTAAATCCAATCAATTACACTTCTAGCTCACCTTCAAGTCCACACCATTATTACCCCACTCTCCAAAACCCACCAGTATACAATCAGAACCAATTTCCATCACCCCATTCCATGAACATCCAATATGGTCACCATAGTTTCACCTCATCACCACACACTACAATGTTTCCCTATACCCAGAACATTAACCCTACCTCTAGCCCTCATAACAACATACCAAATCAACAGTTTATACCAGGATCCACATCGTATATGGCAGTACCACCCACCTTGGGGACAACCCACATGGTATCAATCTTCAGAAATAAATCCACATAAACACACCCCCAATCCTTTTCTGCCATTTCCAATGCCCAAAATGGACTTTCCACATTTTGAGGGTAAAGACCCTAGGGGGTGGTTGAAGAAATGTGATAAGTTTTTTCAACTTAACCCCTTGATGGATTCCAGATCCAGAGTATTATATGCAGCTCTATATCTGGAGGGGGAGGCTGATGTATGGTACCAATCCTTACAAGAGGAAAAACCTTGTTTAATCTGGGAGGAGTTTGCAAATCTCATCTGTGACATATTTGCTAAGGGAGGCCATGAAAACTTAACTGGACAGTTTAACAAACTGGTTCAGAGGGGAAAATGGATGAATACATAAGGAGGTTTGAGGAATTGAAGTCATATGTGATATATCACAACAAGGGCTGCAATGAGGAATATCTTATAGAAAGTTTCCTTAGTGGGTTAAAAGAAGAAATTGCTAATGGCTTATACATGGTGAAGCCCCAATCCTTAAGGGAGGCCATTAACCAAGCTAGGAGACAGGAGATTTATATAGAATCCTTGGATAAAAGATCACAGGGAGCATTCAGACATGTGGGTGAACAACAAGCTAATAAGGTCAAGACAGAAATGAATCTCAATAAGGAATCTGGTATGGCAGCCAAATCTGGGACAGGACACAAACCTGGTACAGGTCAAAGATCATTCCCTATTAAAAGAATAACCCAACTGAGATGGCTCTAAGAAGAGAGAAGGGCCTATGCTACTACTGTGATGAGGTTTATTCTCTTGGACATAAATGTAGACAAAAGCATATATACTTAATCTCAACAGAAGATGAAGAGGAAACTAGCATGGTAGAGCAAGACCATGAGTTAGCTATCATTTTACAAGAGGAGGAAGAGGAGACCTTACAGATTGAAGATCAGTGTAGAGTGTCCATCCATGCTATCTCAGGAACCAAAGGAGCTCACACCATCAAGCTTTTGGGAATGGTGAAGAAGAGACCCATACAAATGCTGCTTGACAGTGGTTCAACACACAATTTTATGTCTCAGTCTTTAGTTAAGAGGTTGTAGTTACCAACTGAGCCCTGCTCCACCATCAAAGTTATAGTAGCCAATGGGGATACCCTTTCCTGTAATAGGAAGATCAGACAATTCAAGTGGAGTTTAGCTCAAGGGGAATTTCAGACCACTATGTATGTCATTCCTCTAGGAGGATATGATGCTGTCCTTGGAGTACAATGGATGAAAACAGTAAGTCCTATCAGTCTGGATTTTGACAGAAAGAAGGTGGGAATACACTGGAAGGGAAAGAAAGTAACACTAGAAGAACAAGAGGAATCAAATCAGTTTTTCTCTGTACAAGTCATTGAAAAATTTCATTGGAAACCCAAGGAGGAATCTTACTTCTTAGTACAATTAACAACAGTGAAACAATCACAGGAAAACAGTGAGCAGCTACCTATAGCTATCAAACAACTGGTGGGAGATTATGAGGACATATTCAAAGAACCAAAAGGACTGCCACCTATTAGACAACAAGATCACTGTATACCAATTATACCAGGCTGCCAACCTATTAATGCCAAACACTTATAGATACCCGTATATACAGAAGACAGAGATAGAAAAAATGATCAGAGAAATGCTTGATAATGGGATCATTAAACATAGTACTTCTCCCTATGCATCCCCAGTTCTGTTGGTCAAAAAGAAGGACAATTCGTGGAGGTTTTGTGTAGATTACAGGGCACTAAACAACATAACAGTGAAGAACAAATTTCCCATTCCCATCATTGAAGAATTATTGGATGAACTAAAGGGAAACAAGGTATATACAAAGCTGAATCTAAGGAGTGGGTACCATTAAATCAGGGTAAAGGCTGAGGACACATACAAAATAGCATTCAAAACACACATGAGATACTATGAATTTCTGGTGATGCCCTTTGGGCTAATAAATGCACCAGCTTCTTTCCAATGCTTAATGAATGAGGTGTTTGCACCATACTTAAGGAAGTTTGTGCTAGTGTTTTTTGATGATATTCTGGTGTACAGCTCCACATTAGAAGAACACACACATCACTTGCAGCAAGTGTTTGGGGTAATAAGACAGAATCAACTATTTGTCAAAAGATCAAAGTGTGCATTTGCTCAACCTAAGGTGGAATACTTAGGACATGTAATTAATGAAGGTGGAGTGGCAGCAAATAGAAGTAAGGTTGAAGCCATGCTCCAGTGGCCTTCTCCCCATTTACTTAAGTCCTTGAGAGGTTTTTTTGGGTTGACGGGTTATTATAGAAGGTTTGTCAGATACTATGGAATTATTAGCAAGCCTTTAACTAACCTGCTGAAGAAGGGGGCCTTCTAGTGGAATGATGAGGCAGAAAGGGCATTTCAAAGGCTAAAAACCATGCTTTCCACTACTCCAGTTCTAGCACTTCCAAATTTCTCTAAACCTTTTGTGGTGGAGACAGATGCAAGTCAAAATGGGATAGGGGCTGTCTTAATGCAAGAAAGACATCCTACAGCCTTCCTAAGTAAGTCCCTAGTTATCAAACATTTGGGCCTATCAACATATGAAAAAGAGTTACTAGCAATTATCATGGAAGTACAGAAGTGGAGAACATACCTGTTGGGGTAGCAATTCATAATTAAGACTGACCATGAAGCCCTCAAATATTTTCTGGAACAGAAGCTAACTACATTGGTTCAACAGAAATGGGTTTCGAAGATGTTGGGTTTTAATTATGTCATTCAGTATAAGAAGGGAAAAGAGAACCTGGTGGCAGATGCACTGTCCAGACAAAAGGAAGAGGGAGGAAGGTATGGTTGTGCAGTAGTTATAACTGCAATACCAAGTTGGAGATTGGAGCTTAGTGACAGTATAGTAGAAGACTCGGAGGCTAAAGAATTAATGTCACAACTGTTAATAGACCCCACTAGCCTTCCCAATTACAAAATTCATGATGGAATTCTCAAAAAAGATGACAAACTCTATTTAGGAAGTACTGGCAACCTTAGGCAAAGAATTATGGCTCAGATTCATAACAGTCCAAAAGGTGGACATTCTGGCATATAAGCATCAATTAAGAGGGCTGGACTTCTTTTCTACTGGCCAACATTGAGACAAGACATAACTAAGCTAATTCAGTCCTGTGAAGTCTGCCAAAGAAACAAAGGTGAGCATGTACCTACTCCTGGTTTACTTCAACATATACCTATACCTAGCCAAGCATGGGAGGTAATTTCGATGGACTTTATAGAAGGGCTTCCCAGATCAAAAGGAAAGGACACTATTCTAGTGGTTGTGGACAAATTGACTAAAAGGTGTCACTTGATAGCTCTTACACACCCCTTCACTGTTGCCCAGGTTGCACAGGTAGTGTTGGATTCAGTTATCAAGCTCCATGGACCTCCAAAAACCATCATTTCTGACAGGGATAAGATTTTCATCAGTGCCTTTTGGAAGGAACTGTTCAGAACCATGAGGACTACAATTCATCTCAGCACAGCCTACCATCCGCAGACTGATGGACAGACAGAGAGAGTCAATCAATGTGTTGAAATGTACCTCAGATGCATGACCAATCAAAAGCCCTCACAATGGAGTAGATGGCTGGCCTTAGCAGAATGGTGGTACAATACCTCCTTTCATACTGCTACTGGAATGACACCATACAAGGCATTATATGGAATTGACCCACTAAATTACCATCAGGAAGGAGAAGATAATAACAATGCTACAGTAGAAAATTTTGTAAAGAATAGGGAAGCAATTCAGCAACTGCTCAAAGAAAACTTACATAAGGCCCAAGAAAGAATGAAAATTTATGCTGATAGGAAGAGGACTGAAAGGGAATTCTCAGAAGGAGATGAAGTATTTCTAAAACTCCAGCCATATAGACAAATGTCTTTAGCTCAGAGGAGAAGCCTTAAGCTGGATGCAAGGTATTTTGGCCCATACAAGGTGATTCAAAAGATAGGGAAGGTGGCATACAGGCTGCAACTACCCCAACACGCCAGAATACACAATACCTTCCATGTATCACAACTCAAGAAGAAAATTGGTGATGACAAAAGTGATACAAACAGAACTTCCACACATCAGTCAAGAAGAGGAACTGAAACCCAAACCAGTGGCTATTCTGGACAAGCGTTTGATTAAGAAGGGGCAAAGACCTGTAACCATGGTATTGTTACAATGGTCTCCTGGCGCTACTGAGGATTTCATGTGGGAAGAATGGACAAAACTTATGGATCAATATCCAGATTTTGATCCTTGGGGTCAAGGATTATTTCAAGTAATGGGGTTTGTCAAGAAGGATGCTGCTAACCGGATTCGAACCGAATGAATGAAAGAGCCGTTAGGAGTATTTTAATGTTTAAGTGAAACGCAACTGAGTAGGTCGTTTTATTATGTAGTAGTGTTAAGTGTGTGATGGCCACATGTCGCCTTATCTTTCAGTCAGGTAGCTAGTTGTTAGAGTCAGTGCTTTGCGTATAAGTGTATGAGTTGTGAGCTTGAGGATTTCATCGAAAAACTAAATCAAAGTTGTTATTCTTTTTACTGTTATTTCTTTCTTCTTCAATATTGTGACAGAATATGACCTATATATTATTTATCAATGAAAATGTATAAAACATCTAATCGTAGGTTTCATTTCTTATTTTCTCTCTTTTTTTATATTGTTTGTGCATATTTTTTGTGTATAATTTGTCCCTAACATTACTGATATTATTTTATGTATTAAAGAGTAGTTTTGTGTGAACAAACATTAATATAAAAATAGAGAGAAAATAATAAGTGAGATCTACAATTTAATTTTTTTTATATATCTTACTAAATACATTATATGAGTCATACATTTTGTGCATAATTTTTTATATATAGTTTGTGTATATATAATTATTCATGTATTGAAAAGTAAAAATGAGTAATTATGCACATAAAATGTGCACAAACGCAATAATTTCATGTATTGAATAGTAAAAAAATAATGCAATAAGTTAATAAATCTTATCAATAACTTAAGAGTAATGTTAGGGACACCAAGTATACATAAAAAGTTATGCACACACAGTATAAAAAAAAGAGAAAATAGAAAGCGATATCTACAATTGAATATTTTACACATTTTCATTGATAAAAAATATATGGATCTTACTATTAGTGCACAACTTTTTGTGTACAGTTGGTGCATATAATATTATCTAACGTAAATGGTAGGATCCACATTATTTTTTTTTCTCTATTTATGCATAATTTGTGTGCATAAAATAAACTCGTAAAAAATGATATAAAAAATTAATAGAGTTATCAATAATTTAAATAATAATATATTAATTCTCTCTATTTGTACGCAACTACTTTTGTATAATTATTTGTGTATATAGAACTACGTATTTTCAATACTACTCCATTTCAAAATTTGAGATCACTTAGCTTTTTAAAACATAAAAATAAGTGATCTTATATATTTTTTTTTTTACAAAGACAAATACTTTCATATTCTAGCACGGGAAAAATGAATTTTAAATCATTATAATTTTTTAAGAGAAAGAACAAAAAAAAAATGCAAAAAGGTAAAAAGAAAAGGAAAAAGAACATAACAACTCTTTAGTAATGAACGGCTATGATCTAATCCTACCATTACCCACTAGTGGTATTTCAACACTTGCAGGCCAGCGTTAATATCAATCACTTTTATCTTTTCTCACTTCTTCTACCTTCCTCTCTTTTCTCCGCCATTTCCAAACATATTGGGCGTCTCTCTCTTTCTCTATCTAGAAAATTCAAACCTTCAAATCAATGGCGGCCACATCAATTACGACGGCAACAAGTCCATGTCTGAATTCAGACCGGATTATAGCTGCCTTAGCTCCACCTTCATCTTCACCAAAGCTCTCCTCTCTATCTTCCCTTCAGTTCCCTCGTCAGCTCCGGCGTATTCGAATCGGCAATCGAGGTTTTACTTCCCGCTCGCAGCCTCGAATTCGTCCTCTGGTAAAAGCTACTGTTGTTTCACACCCAATTTGTTTCTAATTTTGTGAATGGAATTCTTTCTAGTTGACTTTTAGGTATTGCTTATGCTGCTAGTAGGAATCAAGTTTTTATTTTGTGTGATGTTTTGAGAATTTTGATTTTATTTAATGTATTTTGTTGTAAATGTACCAACTTGGATTAATTTGTACTATTCAAATTAGGGGAGGTAGATTGCAGTGATTTGGACTTGGTCAAAAGAAAGTTAGGTCAGGAGAGAGAGAAGGCTGCCTGCTTTTAAACCTAAATGGCTATCTACTATGTCATGTGATTCATCCACATTGATTTCCTTGTATTGTTGTCCCAATTTGGCGAAAGAAGTCAAGTTTTAACATCATATTTCTTCAAGGAGATCATCGCCGAGCTGACGGCAGTAGCCACTAGGAAACTCTATGGCATAAGAATTAGTACATTCATAGAGGCATTAACTATATGTGAGGGACGTACTGTATTCTATATAGTGTATTAGCTTTAGTGTGTTTACCCTTGTCTTTTGTATGATCCCATATATATAGAGAGTTTAACCTAGGCCACATGGTGAACTAATTGGGCTTGACTTGAGATAGAGTCCCCATGAGCCTTCTATTAGAGCCATGTCCTCATATGACATCTAGGGTTTGTAGTTTGGGCTCAATTTGGTGAAACCATATCCTAACGTTGCTCACACTCTCTTGGCTCATTAGAGTTTTTGTTGGATTTGGACCTATTTCTGGATGAAGTCCTAAGAAGCACGGATATGTGCTATGTTACACAGACTTGGATGGACTGTCCAGTTGGATACAATATTTTGAAGAGTCCCACATTGATACTCATACTCCTCAATTTTGCCAATTTTTTACACTAAATTGAAGTATCCAGTACACATACCTTTATTCGAGTGTCGGACATTGGTACTTTTGGGCAAAGTGAAGAGTTTGTGTAACATAAGATACGGGTGCATCATATAGGGATTTGAAAATTCACCAAATCTCAAAATATGGGGATTCAAGTGTTGGGGGATTGGACATGTATTTTAATATTAAATATTAAAATATTTATGTGTCTATACATATTATAAAAAAATTCAACAAAATAGGTACTACAAGAGAAAAATAAAAAACATCCATTAAACTATATAACTTTAATGTTCTGAAGTCAAAAATAACCCAAAAAAAATCATAGATAGTTTAAAACACAAGTTATAATGGAGGAGAGAATCCTTAAGAGTTCCCGAGAATAGGAGTATTTAGTGCAAGGATACGACCAGGATGGATGCCTGAGGTATACTTAGTGCGGAGTTTGATGCAATATATAGTGAAAAATATAAAAAGACGATATGAATTTAACATAATATGGTGATAATTATATAAATATATTGTATGTCAAACACAGTGATATAAAACTATGTAAGTCACTAAATAATGTAGGGACCAAGCCTATATAAAGTGTGCAAACTCGTCCTCATGTGAGGAAAGGTCTATGGGGTATTGAACAATATATAAACTTAGTGGAGGCCCATGGACAAAAGTGTGCATAGACCAAAGAAGGGGGAAAAAAGTTAGTAGGGGCAATGACCCCTCGCTAACCAACCCCCAGTTCCATCCCTGGATACAACAATTTGTTGGGGTAACGAAGAATCCCTGCTTTCTAGATGAAGTCGCTTATTTGGAAGAACTTTTGTTGACTCCGTGTTTCGAGCAACTAAAGCACATTTATTTGAACCATTAAAGCACTTTTGCTCTAAGGATGAAGTCTTTTTGTTCGTAAGCCGAAACCTTCTTCGCGAACATAGATACTTTTTTGCTTGATGTTTGAAGTCATTTTGGTTGTAGGCCGAAACCTGTTTCCCAAACATAGAAGCATTTTTTGCTCAAAGGCAAAGTATCATGAGTGGCCGAAGGCTATTTTTGGGGGAAACTTAGTGGGGAAGCCTAAGTTTTTTTCCCCAATATACGGCTTTAAGCTTTTTTGGACCAAAGTTGAAACCTTTTTTGTCCTATATCTTTTTTTAGGAAAGCTTGGTGGGTCGAAGCCCAACTTTTTTTTTTTTTCCAATTTATGACTTTAAGCTTTTTTGGGCTGAAGGCAAAGCTTTTTTAATCAATAATTTTTTTTTTGAGGAAAGCTTGTTGGGCCGTATCATGGATGAACTAGGGTGTGGCAAGTGAGGGCCAAGGGCGTTTTTTTTTTCTTTTCTTTGGTCTATGTACACTTTTGACCGTGACTCTCCATTAGGTTTATATATTGTCCAATACCCTATAGGCCTTTACCCTCATGAGAATGAGTTTGTCCACTTCATATAGACTTGGTTCCCATTTTATTTTAGTGATTTACAATCTTTTCGTTGTTTTATGTCACTGTGTTTGGCATACAATATTTATTTATATATATTAATCACTATATTATGTTAAATTTTGTTCAACTTTTTTGTATTTTTTATTATATATATTTTATACCAACGCCCCCACTAGGCATAACTCCCCCGTCCATTCCTAAGTCGAATCCTAAGCATTTTTTCCGATCTTTAAGCTTTTTTGGGTCGAAACCAAAGCTCATTTTAGTCAATATCTTTTTCGGAGAAACCGAGAAAGCTTGTTGGGCCGAAGTCTCTTTGGCTGAAGCCTAAGCTTTTTTCCAATATATGACTTTTTTCCAAACTTGAGCTTGTTGGCCAATATAAAAACTTGGTGGGCCAAAGCCTCTTTGGCCGAAACCTAAGCTTTTTTAGTTTTCACCGATCTTTGGCTTTAAGCTTTTTTGGACATATTTTGAAGCTTTTTTAGTCGATATATTTTTGGAGCCAATCATTCATGTACGGGGGTGAACCTCGATGCTGATTTGAAAGGTGATTTCTTTGCTCCCCTACTACTTCTAAACTTTAAAAAGTTGTGAAGGAGTGAGGTGAATTTAGTATTTTGCCTCCACATAATTGGATCTTCAAAAATCAAAAGTTCAATAGGATGTAAATTTTGCAAATTTCCAGGAGTAGCTAGGGTTGAGAAAAATGAATGTACCTCATGGGCTTGGTTGTAAATTTTCTGAAAGAACTAGGGGGCTTTTGTGCAACATTAAAAGCCTAGGGAAAAATTGCAGTGTTCTTGATAACCATGAGTGCTAATTGCACTTGTCCACCATATTATCCCTTGTTGGGCTAGTTGGATTTGTATAAAGCACTAAGCTGAAGGTAATTTGCAAAGTTCAGCCAGGTCTTCTTGGCATGTTGGCTTTTGGACTCACTTGGAGTTGCATCTTAAACAAGATACTCTTCTTCACGCGTGTTCTGTGACTGATGTGCGTCTTTGGAATCCATACCATCAGCCGTAGTCATTTTCCTCTCCATTTTGCACAATTGCAAGTTCTGAAGCGAGAGAGAAGAGCATCCACAACATAAATTTATGAACACAGAACACCAATAAGGTGATATCTTTATTCTCTCCCTAAAATTCGATTTTGTATGAATAACATCTTTGATGGATCCATTATGAAGTGAAAATTAACTCCGTTTTTTAGGATTTCATCAAATATCAAATTCATAAAACGCCATGAGGCCCATGAATAAAAGAAAAGGGAAGAGAATTTAGGAAGATAAAAATCGAAAGTGAATCACCTTGGTTATTAGTGATTCTATTTTGAAAGTCTCCATTTATAGAGGAACATGTGTAGCTGTTTTTATGGTCATAATTATGGTAGATTTAGATTTGTTGTTAGATATGGGTATACAAACAACAAATCTCATCTACAACATGATAGATTGGCTGAATGACACTTATTACCCTCCAAGTTACCACTCACTTTCAATGTCGTCTTTAAAGTACAATTTTCGTCAATTGGGCCCTTAGAGTGGCATTTTTTGGCGTTTCCGTTCCTTTTACCTTATTTTACCCCACCCGACCCATTTTGACCGAAACCGACCCAGTTTGACCCGACTCAATTTCATCAACTATTTTTTTTTAAAAAAAACTAATAAGTTTTAAAATTATTTAAAAAATAATTATTAGTTAAAAATTCTGTTAAAAATAATATTTAATTTTAAAATATTAAAAATTATTATTTTTCATATTTTTAAAAATTATTATTATTTTAAAAATAATATTTTATTCTAAAATATTAAAAATACTTATTATTTTAAATATTTTTAAAAATAATTATTATTTTCAAGAAAAAAATATTAAAATCTTTTATTTTTTCATAAAATGAGTAAACTTTCATAAAATATAGATTCAAAATATTTATTTAAAAATAATTATTTTTTAATATTTTAAAATAAAATATTATTTTTTGAATAATTTTAAAATAATAATTATTTTTATATTTAAAAATAAAATATTAATTTTAAAAAGTTTTAAAAATAATTATTATTTTCAGAAGAAAAAAATTAAAAACTTTTATTTTTTTCAAAAATGAGTAAAATTTCATAAAATATAGATTCAAAAAAATTGAAGTTAAATTTTTTTTAATTCTTAATTATTTTTATGAAAATTTACACATCTTTTAAAAAATAAATATTTCTAGTTTTGTTTTATGAAAATAAAAAAAAATTATTTACTTTTTTTGAATCTATATGTTATGAAACTTTACTCATTTGTAAAAAAAATTAAAAATTTCTATTTTTTCTGAAAATAAAGTTTAATTTTTTGGACTATATTTTATAAAACTTTACTCATTTTTTTTTAAAAAATGATAAATTTATATTTTTTTTCCTGAAAAAAATAATAATTTTTAAAACTTTTTAATTTCTTTTTTTTAAAAAAAAAATTGAATCAATTTTTTTTATTTATCTTTTACTGTTTTTTGTATTTTACATATAAAATGAAAAAAAATTTACTTTTTTTTAAAAATAAAGTTTTATTTTTTTATTTAATTTTTTTGAATGTATATTTTATGAATTTATATTTTTTCCTAAAAATAAGAATTATTTTTAAAAATATTTAAAATAATAATAATTTTTAAAATTTTAAAAAAAAATAATTAGTAAAATTGGGTCGGGTCAAAATGGGTCGGATTGAGTCAAAATTTGGTAAAAATGGGTCGGGTTTGGGTCAAATCGAGTAAAAGGAACGGAAACGCAAAAAAATGTCACTTTAAGGACCCAATTGACGAAAAATGTACTTTAGGGACAACATTGAAAGTGGGTGGCAACTTGGAGGGTGATATGTGTCATTCAGCCTGATAGATTTGGGCTAATGAATAGCATATCTGAGATTGTGAGCACTATATTTGAGCTAGTTCCTTCTCTCTCTATCTCTCATCTCTTTAGATTTGGTATTAGAAATAATACTATTTCATATCAGAGATGACGAGATAGATCAATATGATGGAGCTCAGTTCTATTGGGAATGACTCGGTGGGAACTTGTCGGAGAAAATGGTGATGTGGAGTAAGTAGTTTAAATTTTGACAAAAATTTCGACGGAGAAAATGGTGATGTGGAGTAGGTAGTTTAAATTTTGACAAAAATTTCGATGACATGTGACTCTTTAGAAGGCCCATCCTTCTACTGTCAATGCTAACGCCATTTTTTGTCATGGAGATTGTCGATAGAATTAGTAGCCTGCACAAGGTAGCAAACCAATAACCATCGGCTGCAGCTGGCGAGTAATTCTCCGGTGTAAAAATTGGTACAAAATTAAGGTATTAATATGCGAGGGACATATTGTATTCTAGAATGTATTAACTTGAGTGTGCTTACCCTTATCTTGTGTATGATCTGAGAAAGTATAATCTTTGGTCAAATGGTGGACCAATTGGGCTTGACTTAAGGTCATGGTTCAAAGTCGTGGTAGCGGCCTATGTTTCGGAATGTCATTTTTTAACTCGGTATCGGTTTCGGTATTAGTATTGGGCGATACACACCGTTAGCTAGTTAGGAGTTTCAAAAACAGTAAAAAAGATGAAAAAATTCTAAATACTAAAAGTAATAAGAGGAATCAATTAAGTTAAAAAAAATACTATCTAGTGCACAACATTGTCTAAATTATAAAACAGACGTCTTCCAGATATGTTTAATCAATTTTATGTTTGAATAAAGTTGATATTGATGTTGTCTTAGCTCAAATGTTTGAGCACACATGATCTGCATAATTTAAGTACAATTTAACTTAACAAAGTACATTTTAAGTGTATTTTTTTTAAGTTGTACTTAACTAAGAACTATGCAGGTCACAATTTAATAATACTTTAAGTATAATTTAGCTTAATTAATTATAGGTCAAGTACATTTTTTTATATTTTTTAAGGTATATTTAACTAGGTACTATATAGGTATAATTTATAGAGAAAAGTTCGTTCTTTTTGGTCGTCTCTCTTTATAGCTTTTAGCATATTTGATTTTTTTTTTGTGGCGTTTCTCTCCTTTACGCAGTGATTTCTTTTTTATTTGGTCCAAAACTGCTATGCTATGCCGAGTTGCCAAAATTTCGCCGAAAATTACCCATTACATGAATACTTCCTAATTTTGCGATTCGTGTCAAGGTTGCGGTTAGACACCAACCGATATGTCGATATTTCGGTGTAACGGCCGATACTTCGAACCATGCTTGAGGAGTCCCTTTGGGTCTTCTATGTGAACCATGTTCTAAATTTGAGTTTTGTTTATTGGGCCCTATTTGGTGAAACCATATCCTAATAGTGTCTTGTGGCCTGCATTCGCCTAAAAAAGCTTAAAGTAGTAGATCGTGAAAAAAGCTTTGTAGATTGAAAAAAATACTTGTGCTTTGGCAAAAGAGGCTTTTGCCCTCCTAGCTTTTTCCGAAGAAGATATTAGCTAAAACTTCAGCTTCAACCCAAAAAAGCTTGAAAGTCATAGATTGGGAAAAAAGCTTGGACTTTAACCAACAAGGCTTTGACTCAGCTTTTCCCAAAAAAGGATATAGGTTAAAAAAAGCTTAGGCTTAAGTTCAAAAAAGCTTAAAGCTGTAGATCGGGAAAAAATAGGCTTCAGCCCACCAAGCTTTTCTTGAAAAATAGGTATCGGCCAAAAATAATACTTCGGCCTTCGAGCAAAAAAGTTTCAGTGTTCGGTAAAAAAAAGCTTCAGCCTACAAACAAAATGGCTTCGATCTTCAAGCAAAAGTGCTTTGGTAGTTCAAATAAATGTGTGTAGGTTGTTCCGACAATAGAAGACAGCCAACTGAAGTTGTTCCGAACAAGTAGTGGCTTCGCCAAAAATATGCCCTCCTCCATATCCAACAAACATTCTACTCCCCCATTTCATTCAAATGAGCTTAGGGAATGGGGGGACAATGTTAAGATATGGTTTCACCAAACTAAACTCAATGAACAAAGGCCAAATAACATGACTGCCCAATGGGACTCTATCTCAAGTCAAGCCTAATTGGTCCACTATGTAATTAAGGTTGAATCTTGCTATATATGTGGGATCATACACAAGGCAAGAGTAAGCACACTCAAGTTAATACACTCTCTAGAATACATTATGTTGCTCATATACTTAATGCCTTTCTTTGCCTATAATAATACCTACATTGAAGAGTTCCCCGACGGCTACCGCCGTAGGGTCACCAGTTTGCTACCTTGTGCAGGCTACTAAATTGGTGACGATCTCCTTGGCTAGATATGACATAAACATTAAAATTTTAGATCATTAAACTCTGTCTCTCTTCATTTTTCTTAAAATAAAAAACCTTAATATACATTTCTCTAATAATAAAGAACCTTAAGACTCGCTATGAACTTATCTCGACCCTCATCCAACATTATTTTAGAATTCATAATATACCCATGATTGCTACATATTTCATTTCAAACTTCAATGCTGACAAATCATTTGGGTTTTAGTTAGCTGTGAGTTCTGACCCATACGGGTATAAAACAAACAGTAAATTACAGTTGCCTTCTTGTTCTCTCAACTCATGTTCCTGGGAAGGGAAAGTCAAATTTTAACTTGGTGAAAGTATATTTTAATTGCTGAAGGAGGTTACCAATATGGGTAAGTTAGCATTGAGGAGCTCATGCATGAATCTAATCTTGAGATTGGGAATTATGAACGGGTAGTTGCAGGATATAAATTAAGTCGAACTGCTATAAGAAGGTAATGTTGGTCTAATTTTTTTTTTTGAGTCTGAGATAGAATGGATTCTTTTATATGTGATGCTGAGCATACATATTGTCCACTATTTAACGAAAAGAAGATTGTAAGTGTAGCTTTTGGAGTTATGCTCAAGGGAAATCAAAGACTTTCTCTGAAGTAATCTAACAACTGAGCCATATCTATCCAGGATAAACTGCACTATTGATATATCCTTGTTCAGCTGCACGTGGCTGGTTTATTGCATATTCTGCTGAAAGCGATTAAATTTAGATAAAATAATAATAATTTATTAGCAAACAGAAAGTGGGATTACAATGCAGACGGAGGACAAAAGTCCTTCCAAAAGTAAGTTAAAATATAAATAAGAAAAAAAATGTAAAAACCATTTTGGCGTCAATGGAGAACAACTCACCAGTCCCTGTTTAAATCTGATAAAGAAGTTCCTCGAAAAGATCTCATTGAGAAGGCTGAAAGAGATGCATAGAAGGACATTCTATCACATGTAAGCTAACATATATGATTGCCCATAAAAAATCCTAGCTTCCCTCTTTGTCCATACTCCACAAAGTGATCCAATCCTTTCCTCCCCCAAACCCCCTAAAACTGCAAAGGAGAAGGTCCTCTACATTAGAAGGACAAACCCAGCATTCATCATGATGCACCATAGCTGCCAAAGAAACATATCACATAATAATTTCTTTTTCTTTTCAATTTCAAGCATCTTTACTTGCATTTTGCCACAAGGATGTCCTAAAGTTACAAAGATTTGACTTTCATTATTATGTGAAAGTATAAACTTCATGATTGATGCGTGGAAACTGATAAAAAAAACCTCTGCCTGTTCTTTTACTTTATGTACGCTCTTTTTGGGTATCTGCATTTTATGCTAACTAGTACTATGCCTTATGAAGCCTTCATGAGTATTTTCAAAGTTCCCTGTAGCCTATAGATGTACACTGGTTAGGTTTTATTACTTAAGATGTTATTTTCCCACCATTTTTAGCATCCTGTCGAATGTTTATATCTCTAGCGTGGGTTAGATGAACTTCAACTCCATCTTTCTTATATTTCATCATACTTAATCTTCCTTAAACTCTCCTTATTTTCCTATAAGTGGACCCACTGTGGATTAAATAACTGATCTATGATGCCATTCATAACTGTGTGAACTTCGTAGCACGGCAGGTTTTAGTACGCTGAATTATGAGTTTCAAGCCTGTTTTCTGAAATATTGGTTGAATTATTGTTTGCCAATTAGGTTGTAGCAAAGAAGCAAACATTTTCTACATTTGATGAATTGTTGGCAAGTTCTGAGAAACCTGTATTGGTGGACTTCTATGCAACTTGGTAAATTCATTTTCCCATTTAAGAACTGACATGGGCAAGCACTTGGTGTTATACTAATGCATCATTTTTCTTTTATTTGAAGAGATTGTTTTATATAATATCTTAAAATTCATTTCTCCTGTAGATTAAGTTTACGTGTTACTTGGGCTACTGTGAAGTAGACCTTGGTAAGAATTTCCCTGAGGACATTCTGTTCTAGGAATGCAATGAGAGTGAACCTAAAATGTGGTTTGCAGGTGCGGTCCTTGTCAAATCATGGTTCCTGTCCTTAACGAAGTCAGTGCTTCATTGGAAGATAAGATCCAGGTGGTGAAAATTGACACAGAGAAGTACCCAAGCATTGCAGACAAGTACAGAATAGAGGCGTTGCCAACTTTCATCTTATTTAAAAATGGAGAACCCTGTGATCGCTTTGTAAGTGAAAACATATTTATTGTATTTGGGCATATTTTGCACCAAAATGTTGTTTCTGCATATATATAATTTTTTCATCAGCCGTGTACCACAGGTAGATAAGATCACATCACGGTACTATACATGACAGGCCTTTTTTCATTTTAATTTTTCAGAATTCTAATTTGCACTACATATTTTTCCGGTACAAGATTTTAGTTGTTTTTTGTATTTATTAATTTTCTTCAGGAGGGTGCTTTGACTGCGAAACAGCTCATTGAACGGATAGAGACCACACTCGAAGTAAAGCAGTAATTATTGGGTTAGCTATCATCTCCTACTTTCTATCGGTGCAGTTTAGTTTCCTGAAAGACCTACAGAATTTTCTCCTCTCTTTTCAGGTTAGATTGGGAAAGCTTAAATGATCATGCAGTAACTTTTTCTTTTTTTTTTTTTTTTTTTTTTTTGGTATTAAAGCTGATTGAATAGAGTGTAAAGATGATTGATCCGCTTTTTGTAATGTTGGAATTTCCTTTACACGAGGAAAAAAGAAGAAGTTGATATTCATGGATTATGTCTTATTTCAACCAAAATGTTTTGGTTTTAACTGCTGTTGATTGAATTTGCAATGAAAATACATCCAGCCGTAACACATGAATTGAGTAAAGAAAAGCTCGAGTTTTCTGCCAATAAAAGAAAAGATAAACAAGAACTTAAACTACCTCTCCTCAAAATAAGAATTTATCCCTTCCAATTTTGCCACCAACATTAAAATTAAGAAATATATCTACAAATATTTTATTGTCAATTATGTGAATAATTATTGTTGATAATATTTTAATTATATATGTGATATAGTGGGCCAATTTTATAATTATTATCCAATCTTATTTATATATGTAACATTCTTAAAATTATAAGTTTGTCTCGATTCAAAATTTTAATTTAACTCGATTAAGTTCTAAGAGCAATGCTATGTATTCCCACTTCTTTGTTCCGAAACCTCCATTCCATATACACGTCTTAGTGCATAATGTTAAATACTGCAGTTATTTTTTGCCACCTAAACTGTACACGTTGCACATGCAATTGAAGCTTATCATATATAAACATGTATGTCAATTATAATTGTTAATATTTTAATAATATATTTGATATAATAAGTTAATTTTATAATTATACTTAATCTCAAGTATTAATATACATTGTAATTATAATTTAATAAAAAAATTTCACAAAACATAATAGACTCTTAACCTATATAAGTTGGGAATAACTACTCTCCACATACGTAAACTAGTTCGTTTATCAAAGTTACAAAGTTAAAAGAAGATTTATTTTGTAAATTTTTGTAACGTATTACTATTAGACATCGTACACGTATAGCAGATAGACCAGAAAATTGACCACAAAAAAGATAAATAAAATTAAAGGAATAAAAATCTTAATTATATTTCGAGTCCTTCTACGGCGGCCGACGTCTGGCAACCAGTCAGATTTTTTTTCTTTTTCTTTTAATTTCCAAAAAATTTATAAAATTTATTAGAACTAAAATTTTAAAAAAAGCATAATTTACGTGTAATTTAAATATATATATATATATATATATATATATATATATATATATATATATATATATATATATATATATATATATAACAGTGTTGTGCAGTTGTGCCGGTCCCCGTAGTATTATTGTTATATTTCTCTTTCATGTCCAACAAAGGTGGCACCTTGATAATGGTTGTAGATCAGGCGGGGCCCCTGTAAATCAGTTAGGTGCATTAATTAATTATAGAAAACAACTTTGTAGCTAAACTTGTTCTGGATCCATTTGAACATCTTTTCTACGCGTTTCATGCTCACATTATCACAACCACCACATTTTTCCAAGATTTTTTAATTTAATTTTAGAAATATTTTTAGTCCCCAAAATTTTTTATATATTCCGTCCGTTTCAAATTACAAAATCAATATTAACTTTTTTAGGTTGCACTTGTTATTTTTGTTGGGTATGGATACAAGGGTTGATTGATTCTAGGTGGAGATGGAAGACAATTTTTGATAGAAAGCATTTTTTTCCCACCCCGAGTTTTAAATTTGCAGATTATGGTCTTATTAGTCTTTGCGTTGTTAAGAGAGTTAAATTTTATGAATGGTTTTTTTATGCAGTTCTGATTTAATTTGAAGAATCAGTATTCAAGATGATGGTGTATAACTGCAGACTATGCAAAAATTTAAAATTGAATCAAGATCCTATGGATTCAATTTTATTTTGTAGAATAAAATTTTTACCTTTTGTCAATCAATAAAACCAATACCAATAAATAAACTCTATGGATGCAAAAAGTTAACACCAAATATTTTATAAAAGTACTATGAATACAACTTTTTAATATACAAATGTGTATATATATAAAACGCATCTATATTTTTTAATGATACATACAGAAAGAGTTGTATTGTATAAAAAAACTTACATTCATTTAATATTCGGGCATAAAATCGTGCACATAATATTATTGATCGATTATCTCCTTTGTTAGTTTTGTGATTTCCGAGGCATTACTTGCATGTTAACCCATTACACGCCTATGTTCCACCATTACAAAATATTCGGTAATGAAATTGGAAAGTATAAACACAACCATAAACATTTTATAAACAGCATATAATTTTATGCAAGGCCATGATAAAAGCCAAGTAACACAATTTTACTAGGTCTATGCATATATAGTGGTCAGTGACCTAGTAATTATTAAGCAAACACAAACTCAGTGCACACTCTCACATACTTGATTATTTGAGTAGTACCGTTTAATAACACAATAATTAATTAAAGATAATACTTAAAGATATGCTTAATTTAAAATAATTAAAATAGGTGATGCTTTTTCTTTCCATGAGCCTCTTTATCTTCTTCCTTGGCTTCTTTCCTCTCATGATGCTCATGGAATGCATATCCCCCGGATCCAACCGCCACGGCCGCCGCGACTTCTTCCTCTATTTTGTGCCTGTGAGCATGCTCCGGGTCTTTCTCTGCCTTGTGCTTCTCATGCTGTTAATTAAATCATTAATTTCTATCAACATGGTAATTGAAAAAATGAATTTAAAACGTTGAGTAATTGTATAAAACCTTAATTTATTGTATACAAAAGATCTTTTTTCTAAAGAGATTCGATTTGGAATCATAATATGTCCAAAGTTCAATATTAAAATAATTTTAGAGGATTTGCTTGACTTTGTACATGTTAACAAACAATTTGAAATATCCCGACTTTTTTAGTTTTTTAGAATAGGTTCGGGCAACGTCAGCAAAAAGGAGGAGATGGAAGCGAAGAAAAGACTGGATCAAAAAGAGAGTCCTACAAACTCTCTATAATTACTAGATACAATGTTTTTACAGATCTAGCGAACTACGTTTTGATATTTTTATTTTTACGTATGGTCAAAAATGTATTACTAATGGTCATGTAAAACGTGTGACTAGCTAAGAAGATTTAAATGATTAATCTATGTATATTACGGGCTATGTTTCAGCAATACATTAATTTTTAGCCTTTTACAATTAAAAAAAACAAATTAATATGAAACATTAATGTATAAAAACAAATTAAACTCAAAGAACTACCAAAGTGTAGAACGTACCACTGCATAGATACCGGCGGCGGCAGTACCAAGCTCACCGAGGTGTTCATGGCGCTTGTGCTCCCTCTCTTCTTTCTTGTAATCATGCGTTTCGATGGTCTCGGAATAAACTAAAGACGTCTCAACAGGCTTCTCTTCCTCCTTGTTGTGGTGGAAGAGGTGGTGGTGGTGCTTCTCTTCAGCCATTTTGTGTGTTAAATAATAAGAGTAGAATATATGATATGCCTTTGAAACTACTAAATGACTAACAAGATATATTCTTATGGTTTATGTGAGACTTGGGGCACTGCTATTTATAATGAGTCTAATTCTCTCGTCTCATTTCAGATTTTTTTAGTTGATGCAACTTATAAATTGAATCTTGCATATGAGTATTATTATTCTGTGAGAAAATAATATGAATGTTGATAAAATCACAAGAGTTTATGAATAAATTAAGATAAATTTATTTTTAATTCTTATATATCACGTGCATGTACATAAGTTACAATTATAATTCGTATGAAAACTCTCGGCTCTCGCTGTACATCAAAGGACACTATCATATGCATTAGCAGTTGCATTGTACATAATTAAATCAGTACATGAGTCTCATTCAAAAAGTAAAACTTATGCACTTTTTTTTTTCCTTAATACACAGTTAACATATATATACATCTGTTAATGCATATAAAATTATTCTATGCATTTTACCTATATTGTTCATATTTATAGAGTTTTATCGTACAGCAGATAGACCAGAAAATTGACCACAAAAAAAGATAAATAAAATTAAAGGAATAAAAATCCTAATTATATTTCTCTTTCATGTCCAACAAAGGTGGCACCTTGATAATGGTTGTAGATCAGGCGGGGCCCCTGTAAATCAATTAGCGCATTAATTAATTATAGAAAAGAACTTTGTACGTAAACCTGTTCTGGATCCATTTGAACATCTTTTCTACGCCTGTTTCATGCTCACATTATCACAACCACCACATTTTTCCAAGATTTTTTAGTTTAATTTTAGATATATTTTTAGTCCCCAAATTTTTTTATATACTCCGTCCATTCCAAATTACAAAATTAATATTAACTTTTTAAAAAAAGTTAATTTGAGGTATTTTCAAATGTAAAAATTGACATAATTCATTTAAGTTTTGAAAACATTAAATCTTATAACTTATAGTACTTTTTCGATAGTTTATAATATTCATAATTGTAATAACATAAACTAAATGAATTCATATCAATTTTAATTTTAAAATTGACTTTTGAAAAGTCGATATTAATTTGTCATTTTTTGCAATTGTAGTTTAATAAAAAATTGTCACAATACAGGACTAGCGAAAATAACAAGTACAAAGATCATGAAACCTAATCTTGTTACACTAATAGTGAATATTATATAATCTAAATATGAGTATTGCTAGTGATAATTTTTTTTATTATAAAAAATAGCTTACAAAATAATGTGTAATTAGTTAATGATCCATTATTTATGAGTGGGTCTGATGATAATAACTAATCACATTATTTTGTATCTATTTTTTGTAATTATTTTTTATCATCAAAATATTATTGAAATTCAGAAATAGTATACGATCAACTGTTGATAACTACTATTAATAAGGTGATCCCCCCCGCCCAAAAAAAAACTATTAATACACCCCCCCCCCTCCCCAAAAAAAAAAAAAAAAAAAAACTATTAATACGGTAATAATATTCAACATCTAGTGAAAGCTTTAAATATTTGGATTTAACTATAATGATAAAGTTGTAAATATAGCCTTTTCACATATTATTATTATTATTATTATTATTATTATTATTATTATTATTAAAATTTCTGGTAGAATGTTCAAGTGAGATATTAATAAAATCACTTTTATATATATATATATATATATATATATATATATATATATATATATATATATATATATATATATATATATATATATATATACTTCGGGACAAAGAATATATAATAATGTTGGTACATTAGATTAAGATCCTCTGTGTCAATATTCTAATTTTTTTTTTTTCAATTCACATTGAGCGCTACAAAATTATTAGTGATATAATAACGTTTGTTGTCAATAGTTAGTTTGTATCGCTAGAAATAATATTTATGTCGTTAAATTGATACTAAAAAAATATATATTTATAATAATTAATATTTTATTCATCTCACTAAATGAGTATCATTTTGATTTTTTAAAGTTGATTTTCAGAATTTAAAAATTTTAAGTTGTGGGAATTAATTTAATTTAGACAATACAATCATAAATATTACTTTCTCTATTTCACAAAATGGATCTTCTTTGCAAATTTTATGAATTTTAAAAATATATTTTTTGTTTCATATTAACTCTTACATTATTGAGTGTTTAGTTTTATATTGCTGGTATGAATTGTTACGATGAATTTAAGAATATGATATAATTTTATACTATCAAAAAAAATGTATAGTTTTTTTTAGCAAATTAATAATATATTTGTATTTCATTTATACTATGCCACAAAGAAATATATTAGACATTAGTACTTCATATATATTGTTTTCTTTCCAAAAGATGAGTATTAAAAATCAACCCTTTATGAATTACACGTTATTTATTTAGAATTTTTCCTAGTGTACTTTTTTTTTTTGTTTAAAATGTATCCTATTAAAAGTAGAAATTCGTCCCCACAATATAAAATTTATGGGTTCGCCACCGGGTGGAGTGGAAGGCCAAGAACAATTTAATACTCCCTTAATTTCAAAATTAAATGTACATTTGCAAAACGATAATTTTTAAAGTTAATTTTATATTAGGGAAGTTTAAACAAATGAAGCTAAATCCAAACTCTCAATTTGCACTCGAAAATAATGAGCCATATGTAGAAGGGGCCTTGCCTATCTTTGTCGGTGAAAGTTAACAACAAAAAAATTTAAGAAATTCTATCTTCGTTCCAAATTATAAAATTATTATTAATTTTTTAAAGTCAATTTAAAATTTCATTTACAGTCTGAACTCATGTATTATCGTAAAATACTCGTTCCGTCCCAAATTAATTGCTCAATTTTGACTTTTTAAAGTCAAATTGATCATTTTTAAAACTAATTTTTTTTACTATTTTTGCTAAAATATAGGTGAATAGATTATAACCAAAAGAAAGTATATACAATTTATTACTAACTCCAATTTTTATAATTTTAAAAATATATTTATATATACTTAATTATTAATTATAAAAATAGTCAATTTGACTTAAAAAAGTCAAAACTGAGCAATTAATTTGAAACGGAGAGAGTAATATTTATCGATTTTAAAAGTTAACAATAAATAAGTAATTATATAATTCTTCCATTAATATATAACATGAAATAGAAGATGAGATTAAAGATTTAGATTCATACTACATACATACATACAAACATACATACATACATACATACATACATACATACATACATACATACATACGACTTGTAATTTTTAAAGACTATCAAGCATTGGACCACGATTCTTTCTTTTCTTTCAGTTCTAAAAAGTGTTGTTTAAAAACGTGTGAACATAGATGGACCATTGTCCTGGAGGGGAGGGGAGGGCATTACTTAGTTTGTGGAGCCCAAAATTTAGTATCCAATCCAAACGTGTAATGAACATGACTTGCTCCATCCGTCTGAAATTTTTTTTATAGCAATATTGCTAACCCTCTATTATATCTATCCTCAAATTTTTCCTATACACATTTAGCAACATAAATATTATATTAAATGACAATATTAGCGACACAATTATTTGTGACGAATTTTATTATATTGCTAATTATTTTCAACGAATTTTATTGTATTGCTAATTGTTAAAACTTAAACTGTTTAATCATTAATCTATCTGGCTTTTCTTATTACCAAATGCAACAGTCGACGTGCAAATTAAACCTTGTGAAAATAAGCTGCAACCAGGCGCGGTGAAAAAGCCACTACCCTTGAAGAAGGTAATATATAAATGTCAGTCAGAAGCTCTATCCTTCATATGGCTCCAAGAAACTCATAAAAACGGATTAGGATCCCCTCCATTACATTTATTCTTTAATTTCTCCCAATACACATTTAGGGACATAAATATTATTTTTAGCGACACTTTCATCAACACAATTGTTTGTGAAATTTTATCTTGTCGCTAATTGTTTGCGACGATTTTATTTGGTTGCTAAATATAATATTTGTATCGTTGAATGTGTATTGAGAAAAATTGGAAGATTGGTGTAATGGAGGAGACCATAATCCTGTAAAAACCACAAGAAACCACAAAACCAAGACCAAAGTAGCTGTTGAGAAAGATAGTGAAGAGGATGGGGAGCCTCTGGAAGAAAATATTGCAGAAATTACTAGAGCTTTGAAAATCGAAAAAGAATTGGGATTAGTTTTCAGTAGCAAAGAAGAAGAAGTAGCAGCAAGGAAAGAGCTAGAAAAATTCATTAAGGAGATGGATTCAGGACAGAAAAAGAAAAAAGCGATTCAGATGAACAATTTGAAGAAGAAGAAGAATTTGACACTTAAAAGACAGATGAAAGAGTTTTTGGGAGCGTGTGTGGTGTAGCTAGGAATTTTATTGTCATTCAGGAAATAAATTGAGTTATACTCAAAGCATATTTTGCAGTAAAGAGGGGAAAAACCCCACAGCCCGGATCGAACATGAAGCTAACACCTCTAAAATAGGAGAAGAACAACTATTTTAGTTCCAGCAGAGAGGACCAAGAGGTATTGACTACGATCGAGAAAACCATGTCAACCATAATATCAAGGTTCTGAAGGGATGTGTTTAACGAGTTTTCTGCTGAATTTGGTGCTGATGTAAACCAGCTCATGAGTTTGAAGCTTCAAGAATCAGTTGGTTAATTAGGTTGCACTTGTTATTTTTGTTGGGTATGGATACAAGGGTTGATTGATTCTAAGTGGAGATGGAAGACAATTTTTGATCGAAGACATTTTTTTTTCCAAGTTTTAAATTTGCAGATTATGATCTTATTAGTCTTTGCTTAAAATGGTTTTTAGTTGATTTGGTTGTTAAGGGAGTTAAGTTTATAAATTATGCAGGTCTGATTCAATTTGAAAAATCAATATACAAGATGATGATGTACAACCGTAGACTATGCAAAAAATTTAAAATTGAATCAAGATCCTATGGATTCAATTTTATTTTGTAGAATAAAAACCAATACCAATAAATAAACTTTATGGACGCTAAAAGTTAACACCAAATATTTTACAAAAGTACTAGGAATACAACTTTTTTATATACAAAATGTGTGATATATATATGTATAAAAAATGCATCTATATTTTTTAATGATACATACAGAAAGAGTTGTATTGTATAAATAAAAAAAACTTGCATTCACTTAATATTCGGGCATAAAATCGTGCACATAATATTATTGATCGATTATCTCCTTTGTTATTTTTGTGATTTCCGAGGCATTACTTGCATGTTGACCCATTACACGCTTATGTTCCGCCATTATAAAATATTCGGTAATGAAATTGGAAAGTATAAACATTTCATAAACAGTACATAATTTTAGGCACAAGGCATGATAAAAGCCAAGCAACACCATTTTACTAGGTCTATGCATAGTGGTCAGTGACATAGTAATTATGCAAACACAAACTCAGTGCACACTTTCACATACCTGATTATTTGAGTAGTAGTACCGTTTAATAACACAATAATTAATTAAAGATAATACTTAAAGATATGCTTAATTTAAAATAATTAAAATAGGTGATGCTTTTTCTTTCCATGAGCCTCTTCATCTTCTTGCTTGGCTTCTTTCCTCTCATGATGCTCATGGAATGCATATCCCCCGGATCCAACCGCCACGGCCGCCGCGACTTCTTCCTCTATTTTGTGCCTGTGAGCATGCTCCGGGTCTTTCTCTGCCTTGTGCTTCTCATGCTGTTAATTAAATCATTAATTTCTATCAACATGGTAATTGAAAAAATGAATTTAAAACGTTGAGTAATTGTATAAAACCTTAATTTATTGTATACAAGGATTAGTCCATGCCTCCATGGCATAGACAAAAGATCTTTTTTTCAAAGAGATTCGATTTAGAATCATAATACGTCCAAAGTTCAATATTAAAATAATTTTAGAGGATTTCTTTGATTTTGTACATCTCAACAAACAATTTGAAATATCCCGACTTTTTTAAAATAGGTTCGGATAACGTCAACAGAAAGGAGGAGATGGAAGCGAAGAAAAGACTGGATCAAAAAGAGAGTCCTACAAACTCTCTACAATTACTAGACACGATGTTTTTATAGATCTAGCGAACTAGGTTTTGATATTTTTATTTTTACGTATGGTCAAAAATGTACTACTAGTCAAGGGTGAAGCCAAGAATTGAGAGCGCTCTGGGCTAACAAGCAATGGCGAAACCAGAAAATGACGGGGCCCCCGAACTAATTTTTTTAATACTTTTGTACTTTCGGGTCACGTATATATATATACTATATTACAACAACAATATAATAAGTAATAATATATGGTATATATACACTATGTTGACTCTTAATAGACTTTTTTAATCACAATTGTTCATAATTAAGTAATTAATTTATTAATTATTTTTAAAAATAATATAAATTAGATTAATATTTTGATTGACAAAGTTATAAATTTTCAATTTGACCCATAGAAAATTTATAAATACTAAAGTGACGGAAGTGAAGATATACGGTAAGGTTGGATAGATCTTTTCGTAGGCGTTTGCCCCCGATCCAATCGGGGGATCGAATTGATTATAGAAACATGAGTTTAATTAGTCGATTTATTAGTGAACAAGGAAAAATATTATCTAGACGGGTGAATAGATTGACCTTGAAACAACAACGATTAATTACTATTGCTATAAAACAAGCTCGTATTTTATCTTTGTTACCTTTTCTTAATAATGATAAACAATTTGAAAGAACCGAGTCGACCGCTAGAACTGCTGGTCTTAGAGCCAGAAAAAAATAAGCTTACTCTTTCTTCACTTGAATCAAAATTCCAATCCGAACTCAAACGCGGGTTGATGTATACTATATATATATATATATATATACTATATATATATATATATATATATATATATATATATACACACGTAAGAAAGGAAGATGAGTAGAAATGATGGCTCCTCCCAAATCCAAAAAGACGAAAACGAACAAGCAGCTTCTTCTGCTTCTTCACAATCCGCAGATCCCCATATCCCTTTTCCTTCAGATAGATGATGACGATTTACAAAATCCAATTCTCTCTTGCAATATTGGGTTAGTTAGGTCTTATGTTATGGGTTGTGCTATTAGTATTATGTATGGAGTGGACTATTGAAGAAGATATAGTACTAATTTGTTTTCAAAAACTTACCCCGGGCTGGAGCCCACCTCAGCCCCTACATACCTCCGCCCCTACTACTAATGGTCATGTAAAACATGTGACCGAGAAGATTTAAATGATTAATTTATGTATATTACGGGCTATGTGTCAGCAATACATTAATTTTTAGCCTTTTACGATTAAAAAAAAAACAAGTTAATATGAAACATTAATGTATAAAAATAAATTAAACTCAAAGAACTACCAAAGTGTAGAACGTACCACTGCATAGATACCGGCGGCGGCGGTACCGAGCTCACCGAGGTGTTCATGGCGCTTATGCTCCCTCTCTTCTTTCTTGTAATCATGCGTTTCGATGGTCTCGGAATAAACTAAAGACGTCTCAACAGGCTTCTCTTCCTCCTTGTTGTGGTGGAAGAGGTGGTGGTGGTGGTGGTGCTTCTCTTCAGCCATTTTCGTGTGTTAAATTATAAGAGTAGAATATATGATAAGCCTTTCAAACTACTAAATGACTAACAAGATATATTCTTATGGTTTATGCGAGAGTTGGGGCAATGCTATTTATAATGAGTCTAATTCTCGTCTCATTTCAGCTTTTTTTAGTTGATGCAACTTATAAATTGAATCTTGCATTTGAGTATTATTATTGTGTTGGGAAAATAATATGTATGTTAGACAAATATGTGATGAAATTGAATTACGACCATCGTAAGAGTTTATGTTATAAAATAGAATAAATTAAAGTGGACCCATTTTTAATTCTTACATATCACATATATACACATAAGTTGTAATTTATTCGGATGAAAACTCTCAGCTTTCGCTATATATCACAGGACTCTATAATGTGCATTAGCAACTGCATTGTACTTAATTAAATCAGTACATGAGTCTCATTCAAAAAATAAAATTTATGTACTTTTTTTTTCTATTAATACACAGTTAACATATATATATATATATATATATATATATATATATATATAGACGATTGTATGATCAAACCGTCGCCGAGTCCGTCGCAAAAGGGAGGTGAGCTTTGGGTGAGCCGGATAAGGGTGAGTTTAAGAAATGTAATATATATATATATATATACACACACACACACACATCTGTTAATGCATATAAAATTATTCTGTGCATTTTACCTATATTGTTCATATTTATAGAGTTTTTTTTTGTTGTTGCTAATTAGGGGAAGGGGAATTTGAACCTAGAATCTCTTGTTTAGCAAGAGACGATCAAATCAACTAGAATCATTAGTTGTTTTAGCAAAAGCTTACGACTTTTTGTTACTTAATTAAATTTTATTTGCAAACAATTTTTAAAATTCTTAAGTTAACTGGACTGCTCTGTATCAACTGAGTTATTAAAGTTGAGTTAATTTAAAACAATACATTTGCCCCCTCTATTTCATTATTTAATCTATTTAGACCTAAGAAGTCGAGTTCTTCAAAACTGGCCACAAACTTTTAAGGAAACTGATTAATTAACTTTCATTTTCAACATTTACACTTTACTATAACTTTAAAATAAAATACAATTTTAAAATATGGAGTCTGATTGACGAGGTATGTAGTGTATTTATTGGTTCCTGTTAATTTCAAATTGATAATCTACAAAATTTAGCATATGTGTCCATCATAGATGTTAGTCATCATGATCCACTTGTTGTATGTGCAATTATTTTAAGAATAATAATTTTTTTTTCAAACTAAGAGAATAAAATTAAAAAAAGACAAAATTATAAAATAACCGAATTTATAGGGGCAAAAGGAAAAAAGAATTTGTGATATAGCCTCAAGGCTGATATCACCATTCTCCTCTCTCCTATTATATAATAGATAGATAAATAGATACGACACTAGTTTGCTTTAATTAGTAAAAAGCCCTTCATATCCGCTAATTAATTTAATGGTAAATGTCACCTTCAAATCTTATCTCAACTAATTTTTTTTTAAATAAATAAATAAAGGTAAACAATAATCCATCCTTAATCAAAGACTTAATGAACCGGGGGAGGACTATATGGTCCGAACCATTGGCCCATTGGGCGGCAGTTGAATATTGGGTCGGTCGGCAAGGTATATTACATATTCACCCGGCTAGATGAGCCCTGCCCCACCAAGGTTTATGTTGTTAAATTAAAAAAAATAATTTTTTAAACTCTTTCCTTGCTGCTACTTCTTTTGCTACTGAAAGTATTATAGTCAGATCCACTCAGATCTATTCCAGACGAAAGATTGGATCTACTCCATTAAAAGATTGTGAAGATTCTGCAAGAATAATCCTAGGGTAAGTCAGATTCAGATAAAGATTACGAAGATTTGGCGAAAACTTCGTGTAACGTTAGGTTTATTTGAGTCTGACCAACCCTAGAATTATTCTCGCAGAATTTTTGCAATCTTTTGACTTGAATGGATTTGACTGAATCTAAGTGGATCTGACTATAATACTTTCAATAGCAAAGAAGAAGCACACAATTCAAGGGTATATTCTCTTGAACTGCGTGCATATTCTCTTGATCTCTGCATTTGCATCAAGTCCAAAGGAATATGCACACAGTTCAAGAGAATATATTCTTGAATTGTGTGTTTAGCATGTGCCCTTAGGACACATGTTAAGAGGACCCAAGAAGAAGAAGTAGTAACAAGGAAAGAGTTTAAAAATTTTTTTTTTTTTAATTTAACAACATAAACCGTGGTGGGGCAGGGCTCATCTAGCCGCGTGAATATGTAATATACCTCGCCGACCGACCCAACATTCAACTGCCGCCCAATGGGCCAATGTTTGGACCATATAGCCCTCCCCCGGTTCATTAAGTCTTTGATTAAGGATGGATTATTGTTTCCCTTTATTTATTTATTTTGCAAAAAAATTAGTTGAGATAAGATTTGAAGGTGACATTTATCATTTAATTAGTGGATAAAAGGCTTTTTACTAATTAAAGCAAACTCGTGTCGTATCCATTTATCTATCTATTATATAATGAAAGAGAGGGGATAGTGATATCACCCTTGAGACTATATTACAAATTCTTTTTTCTTTTGCCCTTATAAGTTTGATTGTTTTATAATTTTGTCCTTTTTTTTAAATTTTATTCTCTTAGTTTTTAAAAAAAATATTATTATTTTTAAAATAATTGCACATGCAACACGTGTATCATGATAACTAGCATCTATGATGGACAAATATGCTAAATTTTGTAGATTATCAATTTGAAATTAACAGGAACCAATAAATACACTACATACCTCATCAATCAGACTCCATATTTTAAAATTGTATTTTATTTTAAAGTTATAGTAAAGTGTAAATGTTGAAAATGAAAGTTAATTAATCAGTTTCCTTAAAAGTTTGTGGCCAGTTTTGAAGAACTCGACTTCTTAGGTCTAAATAGATTAGATAATGAAATAGAGGGGGTCAATGCATTGTTTTAAATTAACTCAACTTTAATAACTCAGTTGATACAGAGTAGTCCAGTTAACTTAAGAAATTTTAAAAATTGTTTGCAATAAAATTTAATTATGTAACAAAAAGTCGTAAGCTTTTGTTAAAACAACTAATGATTCTAGTTGACCGAAGGTCATTAACCCGAGTGATATGACTCAACTCATAGTAACCATGAGGTTGGGGGTTTGAGTGGTGTCGTGTGCGTGTGTTCAAATTAACAAAAAAAAAAATATAAAAAAATAAAAAATGATTCTAGTTGCTTTTAAACTTGGTAGATAACAATCATATCAAGAACTCTATAAATATGGACAATATAGGTAAAATGCATAGAATAATTTTATGTGCATTAACAGATGTATATATATTAATTGTGTATTAACATGGAAAAAAAGTACATAAAGTTTTATTTTTTGAATGAGACTCATATACTGATTTAATTAAGTACAATGCAGCTGCTAATGCACATTATAGAGTCTTGTGATGTATAGCGAGAGTTTTTATCTGAATTATAATTATAACTTATGTACATGCTTGTGATATATATGTAGGAATTAAAAATAGGTTTACCTTAATTTATTCTGTCTTATTGCATAAACTCTCACGATGATTGCAATCCAATTTCATTACATATTTGTCGACATGCGTATCATTTTTTCACATAATAATAACACTCAAATGCAAGATTCAATTTATAAGTTGCATCAACTAAAAAAATCTGAAATAAGACAGGAGAATTAGACTCATTATAAATAGCACTGCCCCAAGTCTCAGATAAACCACAAGAATATATCTTGTTAGTCATTTAGTAGTATCAAAGGCTTATCATATATTCTCTACTCTTATAATTTGACACACAAAATGGCTGAAGAGAAACACCACCACCACCTCTTCCACCACAACAAGGAGGAAGAGAATGCTGTTGAGACGTCTTTAGTTTATTCCGAGACCATCGAAACGCATGATTACAAGAAAGAAGAGAGGGAGCACAAGCACCATGAACACCTCGGTGAGCTTGGTACTGCCGCCGCCGGTATCTATGCCGTGGTACGTTCTACACTTTCGTAGTTCTTTGAGTTTAATTATTTGTATACATTAATGTTTCATATTAATTTGTTTTTTTTTAATTGTAATAGGCTAAAAATTAATGTAGTGCTGAAACATAACCCGTAATATACATAGATTAATCATTTAAATCTTCTCAACCACACGTTTTACATGACCATTAGTAATACGTTTTTTACCATAAAAATATCAAAACGTAGTTCATTAGATCTGTAAAAACATAATATATAGTAATTATAGAGGGTTTGTAGGACTCTCTTTTTTATCCAGCCTTTTTTTCACTTCGATCATCTTTGTACTGATTAATTCCGACATAGACTCGGAATACAACATTCCATCTCCTCCTCCTTACTGCTGACATTGTTCGAAATATTTCGAATTGTTTGTTGATATGTACAAAGTCAAGGAAATCCTCTAAAATTATTTTAATATTGAACTTTGGACAAATTATAGTTCCAAATCGAATCTCATTAAAAGGAAGATCTTTTGTCTATACCATGGGGGCATGGACTAATCCTTGTATACAATAAATTAAGGTTTTATACAATTACTCAACGTTTTAAATTCATTTGTTCAGTTACCATGTTGATAGAAATTAATGATTTAATTAACAGCATGAGAAGCACAAGGCAGAGAAAGACCCGGAGCATGCTTACAAGCACAAAATAGAGGAAGAAGTCGCGGCGGCCGTGGCGGTTGGATCCGGGGGATATGCATTCCATGAGCATCATGAGAGGAAAGAAGCCAAGGAAGAAGATGAAGAGGCTTATGGAAAGAAAAACCATCACCT
The DNA here is from genome assembly GCA_034770075.1 of Aralia elata. Taxonomy (NCBI): domain Eukaryota; kingdom Viridiplantae; phylum Streptophyta; class Magnoliopsida; order Apiales; family Araliaceae; genus Aralia; species Aralia elata. Next base: position 27,557,032 of record CM068378.1, on the reverse strand, counting down.
ATTTTAATTATTTTAAATTAAGCATATCTTTGAGTATTATCTTTAATTAATTATTGTGTAATTGAACGGTACTACTCAAATAATCAGGTATGTGAGTGTGTGCACTGAGTTTGTGTTTGCTTAATAATTACTGGGTCACTGACCGCTATGCATAGACCTAGTAAAATTGTGTTACTTGGCTTTTATCATGCCTTGTGCATAAAATTATATGCTGTTTATAAAATGTTTAAGGTTGTGTTTATACTTTCCAATTCATTGCCGAATATTTTGTAATGGTGGAACATAGGCGTGTAATGGGTTAACATGCAATTAATGTCTCGGAAATCACAAAACTAACAAATTAAAGGAGATAATCGATCAATAATATTACGTGCACAATTTTTTTATACAATACAACTCTTTCTGTATGTATCATTAAAAAATATAAATGCATTATATATATATATATATATATATATATATATATATATAGTGGCGGAGCCATGTAGGGGCTACGGTGGGCTGTAGCCCAGGTGATTATTTTGAAAATCCTTTAGTATATATGTTTGTTTATAAGCCTGCCCAGTTCAGACAAAAAAGAAAAAAAAATCCAAATCCCTCCTCTCTCTCTTTCGGCTAATATCAGACAAAGAAAAAACAAAACCCCCAAATCCCCTCTTCTCTCTCGACAAATAGAAACTAGGAGAAGAAGAAAAACAACCAAATCTGAAATCCCCTATTTGGCTATCTCTCTCTCTCTCTCGGCAAATTTGGGGAAAAGCCTTGGCAACCTCCTCCTATGGATTTACAACAGATTGGGGCAGAAATTGAGGTAAGACCAGTTTAGTAGAACATTAAATTTTCATTGATAATATAATTGTTTTCCATGCTTTGTTTTTCAAAATCGATTAGTTGAAATTACTCAAGTCCTGACCTAAAATGGTGCTGAAAGTGAAGGCTATGTCCTAACTTAGAAGGCATCAATATGCAGTAAGAGAAACAAGGCTTGAGTGTTCATGACACTAAGTACAAGAAACTATGCAGCTTAATTGATACGTATGGTGCAACTATTTCAGTATTTATAAATTTTCTAGGGGTCAAATTGAAAATTTATAACTTTGTCAATCAAAATATTAATCTAATTTATATTATTTTTAAAAAATAATTAATGAATTCATTACTTATGAATAATTGTAATTAAAAAAATCTATTATGAGTCAACATATTGTATATATACCATATATTATTACTTATTATATTGTCGTTGTAATATAGTGTGTGTGTGTGTGTGAGATCCGAAAGTAAAAAAGTATTAAAAAAAATTGGCTCGGGGGCGCTGCCCCCGAACCCCCGCCAATTTTTTGGCAGGACGCTCTCAATTCCTAGCTCCGCCCTTGTATATATATATATTAAAAAATTATATCCGTAGTACTTTTGTGAAATATTTGGTGTTAACTTTTGCGTCCATAAAGTTTATTTATTGGTATTGGTCTTTATTGATTGACAAAAGGTGAAAAATTTATTCTGCAAAATAAAATTGAGTCCATAGGATCTTGATTCAATTTTAAATTTTTGCTAGTCTGCCGTTATATATCATCATCTTGTATACTGATTCTTCAATCAGAACCGTATAAAAAACCCATTCATAAAACTTAACTCTCTTAACAACCAAATCAACTAAAACCCATTTTAGGCAAAGACTAGCAAGACCATAATTTGCAAATTTAAAAATCGGGGTGGAAAAAAATGGCTTCTATCAAAAATTGTCTTCCATCTTCACTTGGAATCAATCAACCCTTGTATCCATACCTAACAAAAATAACAAGTGCAACCTAATTAACCAACTGATTCTTGAAGCTTCAAACTCATGAGCTGGTTTACATCAGCACCAAATTCAGCTCATGAGCTGGTTTACATCAGCACCAAATTCAGAACCTTGATATTATGGTTGACATGGTTTTCTCGATCGTAGTCAATACCTCTTGGTCCTCTCTGCTGGAACTAAAATAGTTGTTCTTCCTCCTATTTTAGAGGTGTTGGCTTCATGTTCGATCGGGGGTTGTGGGGTTCTTCCCCTCTTTATTGCAAAACATGCTTCGAGTATAACTCAATTTATTATTTCCTGAATGACTATAAAATTCCTAGCTACACCACACATGCTCCCAAAAACTCTTTCATCTGTTTTTAAGTGTCAAACTCTTCTTCTTCTTCAAATTGTTCATCTGAATCACTTTTTTCTTTCTCTGTCCTGAATCCATCTCCTTAATGAATTTTTCTAACTCTTTCCTTGCTGCTACTTCTTCTTCTTTGCTACCGAAAACTAATCCCAATTCTTTTTCGATTTTCAAAGCTCAAGTAATTTCTGCAATATTTTCTTCTAGAGGCTCCCCATCCTCTTCACTATCTTTCTCAACATCTACTTTGGTCTTGTTTTGTGGTTTCTTGTGGTTTTTACGGGATTAGGGTCTCCATTACACAAATCCTCCGATTTTCCCTAATACACATTCAGGGATATAAATATTACATTCAGTAACCAATAAAATCATCGCAAACAATTAGCGACACGATAAAATTTGACGCAAACAATTGTATTGATGAAAGTGTCGCTAAAAATAATATTTATATCGATAATTGTGTATTGGGAAAATTGAAGGATAAGTATAATAGAGGGGATCCTAATATGTTTTTATGAGTTTCTTGGAGCCATATGAAGGATAGAGCTTCTAACATCTATATATTACCTTCTTCAAAGGTAGTGGTTTTTTCATCGCACCCGGTTGCAGATTATTTTCACAAGGCTTAATTTGCACGTCGATTGTTGCATTTGATAGAAAGAAAAGTCAAATAGATTAAGGATTAAGGTTTGAAGTTTCAAAAATTAGCAACACAATAAAATTCGTTGCAAACAATTAACAATATAATAAAATTCGTCACAAATAGTTGTGTCACTAATAATGTCATTAAATATAATATTTATATCGTTAAATGTATATAGGAAAAATTGGAGAATAAGTATAATAGAGGATTAGCAATGCTATTGAAAAATTTTCAGACGGACGGAGCAAGTCGTGTTCATTACACGTTTGGATTGGATACTAAATTTTGGGCTCCACATGCTAAGTAATGCCCTCCCCTCCCCTCCAGGACAATGGTCCATCTTATGTTCACGCGTTTTTAAACAACACTTTTTAGAGTCAAAAGAAAAGAAAGAATCGTAAAATAATATTTATCGATTTTAAAATAATATATAAGTAATGTATGTATGTTTGTATGTATGTATGTATGTCGTGTGAGTCTAAATCTTCAATCTAATCTTCTATTTCATGTTACATATTAGTGGAAGAATTATATAATTACTTATTTATTGTTAACTTTTAAAATCGATAAATATTATTTTACGACAATATATGATATCAGACGGTGAATGATACATAACAAAGAGACACAATAATCTAAATTCATGTGGTACGGTAGGATTCTATATATGTAACCTTAAGACTTTTAAATTTTTCACTGGAGCATGGAATTAATTATTAAGGACCTTATTAACCCATAAGAGAGACCTTGACATGATGTTGACGACTAGAAAGGCGCAAGGCCCAATCGAAATGACAAATCCAGTTATAAATGTATATTAATGGGGTAGAAGGCCAGATGAAATGAAGGTGTCACGAATGGTATGTATGTATGTATATGTATGTATAAACTATGTATAAAGTATTACTTATTTTAAAATTTATTGTTTTATAATTTTTTATGAATTATTTTAATTTTAAATTTAAAAATATTTTAAATTGACTTTTAAAAATTAATAATAATCTTATATTTTGAAACAAATGTACTATTTCTTTTTCTTTCTTTTTTTGTTAACTTTCTCCAACAAAGATAGACAAGGCCCCTTCTACATATGGCTCATTATTTTCGAGTGAAAATTGAGAGTTTGGATTTAGCTTCATGTGTTTAAACTTCCTTAATGTTTGTATGTTGTCTCTCTCTGATATTCACATTGTTCACTTTCTACTTTCGGCTTCTGTTATATATATATAACAGAGAAAAATCCCTTATATGCATGCGATGCAAGCCAAGAAAATATAATATGGTTTTACAAGTGTATTTATTACTTTGTTTAGGGAACATTGGAGGAACACATTTACATGATTAACGCATCTATGAGGAATAGTTGTGCTAAAAAAAAAGTTTAGGAAACAGTTTAGCAAAAATATGACAAATAAGAGCAAATCCAATGCAAGTTTCAAAATGGCTATAGTTATTGCTATATTTTGACACCAAAATGTGTTTTTTGGTGCTAAAATAGAACTCAATCTCCAATGGTTGGTTCTATTTTAGAGTCATTGCTATTGTATTTGGTTTCAAAAAGTGTTTTTTGTAGTTGGAGTTGTGAGAGCAAATAGAATGATTATAGTCATTCTTAGTTCTAAATATAGAACCAATTATAGCATTGTGACATTTTAGAACCAGATTTAGAACTGGGTTGGATTACAAATTTTGCATTTGGTGCTATAATTTGGCTATAGAACTAAATATAGAACCACCATTGGATTTGCTCTAAGAGAGTCAAATTTACAATTAAGTCATTTCTTTACTAAGGATGCATGGGTGCATATATGGATATACCAATATTCTCCTTGTTTTACTCCTTTGTCTCTACGTACAAACAATTATTTTATACTCTATTTATTTCAAAATTAAATATACGATTTTCGTTTCAAAATTAGGGACACATTTCTATTTTAAGATTATAAAGTAATATGATGTTTCTAATTTACTATTATTTTTTGACTATCATTTTCAATAGCATATCACTACAACTGAATTTCTAGTTAATACTAAGATTATATTTGATAATATAAAATTAATTTTAAAAATCATCGTTTTGCAAATGTACATCTAATTTTGGAATGGTGGGAGTATTAAATTGTTCTTGGCCCTCCAGGGCACCTAGTGGCAGACCCAGAAATTTTATATTGTAGGGGCGAGGTTTTACTTTTAATGGAACACATTCTAAACAAAAAGAAAAAAAATACACTCATATATAGAGAAAAATTCTAAATAAATAACGTGTAATTGATTAAGGGTTGATTTTTAATGTTCATCGTTTGGAAAGAAAACAATATATATGAAGTACTAATGTCTAATAAAATTTTTTGTGGCATATTATAAATGAAATACAAATATATTATTAATTTGTTAAAAAAGACTGCACATTTTTATTGATAATATAAAGACTAAAAGACAGTTTGCACCCCGAAGTTTGTAGCATTGTTGAGGTTTGCACCCCAAACTGAAAAAGGTGTTGAAGTACACCCCAAACTTTAATTATAGATAGCAAAAGGAACACTTTCTTTAGTTAACCAATCAAAAATGACCGGCTATAGCACATATGTGGATCTGGAGGGCTGTTTAAGTCTTTTTTGTATCTTCTTTTCATCTCCCAATACTTTCCCTAAAAAAAAAATTCATTTTCACATAAAATCAAGCAATGTTTCTCTCTCTCAAGAAGCACATAATGATCTCCATTCCACTCTCTCCCTTTTTTTCTCTCTCCTCACCACGGCCACTGCCTCCGCCGCGGCGCCCACCACCACTGACGCCGGAAGTACAAACCCCATCATCAGAATTACTTACATCCCCACTTACAACCCGTCGAAAACAACTCCTCTTTCTTCATTAATCTCCACCCTTACAAGGTCTACAGAGTAAGCCCTCAAATCCCAACCGGGTTCTCCCTTTTGAGGCTACAAAGTAAACCCTCAAAGCCGGAGTAAGCTCTAATCAACCCCCCCCCCCTAAGATCCGTTCCAATCCACACGTATAATAAATAGGGCTTCTTTTATATTTTTGGTACCATTGAATCAATTGAGAATTGCATTTGGTAAAGATAGGGCTTGGTATTTAAATAGCTTGGAATTGTAGAATTTTTTTAGCCGTGCACTTCAATATCTGAGTATTTGGTTAATTGAGTTTGGGTTTGACATTACTTTAAGTTTGATTTGTTGTGTGCTGCTGTGTTGGTTGATTTGAATTGCTTGAGGAAAAATTTTTTGGATTGGGCAAGCTTAGACAGAGGCTGACAAATTTTGCTTTAAGCAGTGCACACCGGGTGCTTGGTGAATTACCTGAGCAAACTGTTTAGGTTGTGGTTGGTTTTGGGTGTTGAGGCTAATTGAAAGGTTACTAATGGCACCCAAGAGACTCTAGTGATATGGCTCAATCTTCTCAAGCATTTGACAGGGCGAGGTTTGTTAGCAAGGAGGCATCAGAGAGATACCATCAAGTGTTAGCTAACAAAAACTTAGTGCGAGAGAGGGGCATTAGGCCTGATTTGTCATCGATGTTTTTGAACTCCATGTACTGATTGGCATTTGATTTCAGCATTAAGTCAACGGCGGAGTCAGCACAGAACAAAACCCTAGGACCAGCCATGTCCAAATTGAACTTTCTCGAGTGTTGTTCTTCGAGAGGTTTGGAGGAGAGAGAAGGGAAATCGACGATGGAGTATAAGGGGCTGCGAGTGGTGAGATTGATAATGGAGAAGGAGGATCAGGAAGAATCACCTCAATCGTTAGATGATGGAGAGTGGGGTTATTGATGGAGAGTGGAGTTATTTTAATATATTTTTTATTTCTTAAACATGTTTTACCGAAATTACCCCTTCAAAATTTGGATTACAGGCATAACCAGTCAATTTTGACCGGTTAATTGTACGGAGGGTGCATTTTGTTTAGCGAAAAAGAAGTTTAGGGTGCACTTAGATACGTTTTAAATATTATGGTACACACCTCAACAATGCTACAAACTTTGGGGTGCAAAGTGTCTTTTAGTCAAAAATAAAATTATCCCATATTCTTAAATTCATCGTAACAATTCATACCATCAATATAACTAAACACTCAATAATGTAACAGTTAATATGAAACAAAAAGTATATCGTTAAAATTCATAAAATTTGCAAAGAAGATTCATTTTGTGAAATAAAGAAAGTAATTTTTACAACTGTATTGTCTAAATTAAATTAATTCCCACAATTTAAAATTTTCAAATTCTGGAAATCAACTTTAAAAAATCAAAATGATACTCATTTAGTGAGATGAATAAAATATTAATTATTATAAATGTATATTTTCTAAATATGTAAATAGGTATCCCTTATATATATATAAGAATATTCAAAAAATCTCATGGGGGCGCGGACCTCACTGACCCCAGTGTAGGTCCGCCCCTGAGTCAACATGCTACGTTTTCCTCCCATGTAGCTCACTCACTTATTGGCTTCAAACCACTCTTTAAACAAATTGTTTTAGTTTTTATTAGAGCATGATCTGTTCCATTTTTTAATTTATAAAATTTCATTTGCCAAAAAAAAAATAGAAGAAGAAGAGAAGAGAAGATAAGATATGATAATACTGTTATGCTATAAAATTTCTTAAAACCGGATTTGATGTACATCAAAATAAGGTTCGATTCTTTTATATATTACGATATAAATATATTGATTTCAAGTATGAACTTGTTTGACTTCTTACCTTTGATTACTGTAGGATAATTAGCCTTTTTGAATTATATTCACCTAGTATTCAATCAGGTTCACCTAGTAAACATGTGGTCTATGTCCATTTAACCCTCCTAACTCCCCACCCTCTCTCCCCTCTCTTTTTGAATCACATCAGAGTCAGCGTACCAAAGCTCTCTTGCCTCAAAAACCGTCCATGGCAGCCGGAATTGCTGTCACCTCCAGTTCAGGGTTTTTCCGCTTGGGCCGATATCCATTTCTGGGCCCAAAACCCATCTCCACTGTCACACCTATTTTAACTTTGCCTAACTAGTTGGACATGTTAACTCTAGTCACGTTAGAATTATAGGATATTATCCATAATAAGATATTCAATATTTTTTCAAATTCATAAAGTGGATAAAAAAAATGACGGATAGAGTAGCGCTATGAAAAATTAGAGTAATGCTAGGGTCTCAAATTAGTTTTAAATGACATGACATTAAATATTTTAATGATAATTTATTTAAAGTCAATCACACAAGATCTACCTAACTAATGTTATGGTGACACATCATTTGAGATACTTTCTAAGACTGAAAATTTGAGTCTTCTAACATCACCTAAAAAATTATAAAGTCTCCTCTTTGGTTCTTCTCTGTCCCAAGTGCTACTACTATTGTAATAAAGGCTAGCAGCCCATAAGCCCAACTTCCAGGAGTCATAAGCGGCCCAAAATCTGTAATTTTAGTACAAATTAAGGAGTATTATAATTTATAAGATGTACTTAAAATTTTAATTTTGAAATACAGCAATAAGGTAAGCTAGCAGCTACCAAAATAACCAGTTATGTGCCTATGCTTGTGTTTGCTGAATAACAATACTCAAAAGTCCAAAGACATACATCAAGATCATAACGGCCAAGTCTAACATTCTTAAAATGTAAGGTTGTAAGTGAACAAAGTTTTTCGTCAACAAATTTCGACTTGATTCGAGATCAAATTGTGTAGGCTTGACTCGACTCACTTAAATTTGACTTGTTTAATAATATTTATTATGATGTTTAATTTTTTTATTGCTTTTAAATTTTTTTTACTCTATAAATATAATAATTAAACAGTGATAGGTTTTACATATTTATTTATTATTGATGCTACTTTCATCAGTGGAATACCTCAGTGATCCAAAGCCTCCGTACATTTCTCTTTGTTAGGGAAAGTATATATATTTAGAAATATATTTGCAACTTAAAAATAATACGAAAATTGAGTATATCTATGTGTGTGTGTGTGTGTATATATATATATATATATATATATATATATATATATATATTAAGACAATTAATATTTATATATTTAATTATATTTACAATAAATGACTACCGAATCTATAACTATAGTCGGTACGTGTTCTGCACCAATCAACGAAACTTCAAAGAAGGAAATACGAAATCACTGTAAGTGAATTAATTTAATTTTGGCATGATAGTATAAATATTTATTATTTGATAATACTATATGTGGCTAAAAGATGTATATTTATTCTTCCAAGTATAGTATATGTAATTATATTATTTAGGAGAAAAATAAAGTAATACATATTGATTATTATATGTGAGAATTTGAGTTCATAATTTAATAAAGAATTGGAAAATATAGTGTGTGTGTGTGTGTGTGTGTGTATATATATATATGCTTGTTAATTTATTCTTGAAATTGTTGCATAAGAATAATTTACATATATGTATATATTTTGATGAATCATGACATGAAAATTTGTACTAAGTTATGTGCTTTAAAATTTATGAATATTAAAATTTGCACATGTATAATATTTGGTATGATGTTTAAGTATAAGTAATTTTGCTTGAAAAATGTTATGGTTAATGACCATATCATATGATCATGGATTATGAGGCAAGAAAAATTTCTCTCAAACACCTTCAATGCCTAAAGTTAAATTACTAATTTAAATCGTGTCATGTACGAAACAAATGCGTATTATTTTAAGATTCACTTGAATGATGGTATAAAATGTTGTAATATATATGTGACATCATAGATAAACTTATTTATATGTGAATTGCAGAATATACCATGTATCACTATTATGATTATTTTCATACTTAGAAAGATGCATGTTTATTTTGTGACATAAAATTAATTATGTCAATTTTGTGGTATAGAATTTGCATATAAAAATTAAATTTGAATTTTATGTGCGTCAAAAATATTTCCAAGACAGAAAAAATAATTCAGGTTGGATCATTTAAAATAATCTAGTTGAATTATTAATCAAGTGAATTATTTGTATGTTAGTCTTGAGAAATATAACAATATATTTATGTTATACATGAGTGGTGCACATGCATGTATAAATTTACATGATGAGAATAATATGTTAAAAGTGTGTTATTATTTTGTAACATATGAAATTATTAGTGTATTAACTAATATTTTGTGATAAGTATCTTTATTTGTCAAAAACATGGCGACACTTGTTACTTAGAAATGCATATTATATACTTGGAATAATTTCTTAATGAAATTACTTATTTCTGTTTATATGATTGAGTCATATAATTGATGGCATGGTAGATTTGGACATGTTAATTATAATACTATACGTAGATTAATTAATATGGAATGCTTGCCAAAATGTGAGATTAACCCCAATCATAAATGTGAAGTTTGCGTTGAGACAAAGTTTCAAGAATCTTCTTTTAAATCAATTTAAAGAAGTACGGAACCTCTTGAATTAGTACATACAGATATTTGTGATTTAAAATAGGTACAAACAAGAGGGGGTAAGAAATATTTTCTTACTTCTATTGATGATTGTACAAGATATTGTTATGTTTACTTATTGAGAAGTAAAGATGAGGACTTGGAAATGTTTATACATTACAAGAATGAGGTTGAGAATCAACTTGATAAAAAAGATCAAGATAATTAGAAGTGATAGAGGTGGGGAATATGAGTCACCTTTTGCTGCAATCTTCATAACATGATGCTGCTGAATGAAAGAATAGAACTTTTAAAGAAATGATGAATAAGTTCTAGGCTACCTCAGAATTTGTGGGGGTAAAGCAATACTTTCAGTAAATTATATTCTTAACCGAATATCTCAAAAGAAGTCTAATTCATCACCCTATGAATTATGGAAAGAACGAAAAACGTCCTATAAACACTTAAAATTGTGGGAGTGAAAGCGATCATAAGAGTTTTAAGGTATTTAGAATACACTCAAAACTTTGGATTGCACTACTCAAGATATCCAGCAGTACTTGAAAGATACTGTGATGCGAACTAGATATCAGATGCAAAAGACTCTAAATCCACAAGTGGTTTTATATTTACACTAGGTGGAGGAGCGGTATCATGAAAATCTTCTAAACAAACATGCATTGCTCGATCAACAATGAAATCTGAGTTTATTGCATTGGGTAAAACTACAGAAAAAGCTGAGTGGCTTCGTCATTTCTTAGAAGATATTCCTATGTGGTCTAAACATGTGCCTGCTATTTGTGTCCATTGTGATAGTCAATCAGCAATTGAAAGGGCACAAAGTCACATGTATAATGGTAAGTCTAGACATATTCGTCGTAGATACAATACTGTAAAACAATTGTTCTTTAATGACATTATGCTTATTGAGTACATAAAGTCGAAAGAAAATATAGCGGATCCGTTAACTAAAGGTTTGACTAGAGAGCAAGTAAAAATAACATCGAGAGGAATGAGTTTAAAAGCCTATAAATAAGGATCGTTATGGTGAAAATCCAACCTAGTTGACTGGAGATCCCAAGATCTAGGTTCAAAGGGACAACTAAACTGTGAATGATTCAACCAAATCACTATGAAGAAATTAATTTCTTCTGCTCTTTCCTATGATACTAGATAGTAATACATGCAGCAGTTTTAGGATAAGTTGTGCTTTTAATGATTCTTAAATCTTGATAAACAAGTGGGGTATGATAGGATACTCTTATTAAGAATCACATATGTGAGTATGAACTGGGTCAATTCTATGATAATGATAAAGGCTATACTTCTCTAGAGCACTCATAAATCCGAGAACGTTCAGGGCCGAAATGAACAAAGTCATGAGAATCAAATAATTAATGTCTGGTGTGAATTTCTATTATCTCGATTTACACAAATGGTTGGACAGTTCAAGATATTATGTTCACTGGAAAACCAATAAATCTGATAGTCTTTTCACAAGGGAAGGTTCAAAGCCAAAAACTACCTCTCTCTATACAGATGATTTCTCTCTCTCAAGAGTTTGCATAACATTTGCATAGGCTAGAAGTCAATTTCATTCATGTGGGGGATTGTTAAAATTTGAGCCTAAATTGAAGTGGGTTCCATTAGTCAATAGAAAAGGATCCACATATCAATGTGTTCTATTGCATGAGTAGATGAATATCAAGTATTAGGAAACTCAAATCTATGAGGTAATGAATGAGAAATTTACTCCCAAAGATCACCCATGAAGATGATAAATAAATATTTGTGGGGAGTGAGTCCTACATAGAATATAAACTAAACAATTAATGGGTATATATACAATTAGATTGCTCTTGAGTTTGGGCTCCAAGAGGCACCCCACTTTTGTAGAAGGGAGAACACTTAGTCAAGGCTTGGTTTAGCCACGCATGCACCGCCGCCAACCGGGCCGGGCTCGTGAGTCTGGGTCTGGGTCATTGTATATATATTCATTTTGGGCAAAAATATATTTAAATTTTGTTTTATTTAATTACTTTCCTTTTTGGAACAAGGCAAGCAAACGAAGAAGCGATCAGAAAGTCAATCGCCGTGGCGCTTGACACTAAAGTTGTGGCGCTAGGGACCAGAGTCGCGGCGCTCCAAGGCTCTCCAGCGCGCGCGCCTGATTTTGTTTGGCCCGATGAGTTGCATCTATTCAGCCATTAGCCAAAGGTGGCCCATGCATTTTTAAAGGCATCCAAACTTTTTCAAAGGGTTATATCTATCATGAAGGGTCACATATTTCACCCTATAATACGTACATGGTGAAGTCAGTCATTTTGATTCAATTCATTCAAGTCTTCTTCATTTCATCAATCATATACATAATATAGTTGAGAGATTACAGAGCATAAATTTGGTTCGTAATGTATGTTATTTGTAGTGTTGTTATAGTATACGTTGTCATTGTATTCTAGGAGACAAGTGTCGCTAACTCTGAGCACCATAAGGAGGACATAATTGTCTTAAAGACATAGTATCAAGTATTAGCCTTGACATACAATTTTTTGGTGGATAACATATAAGTTTATATATATATATATATATATATATATATACACACTCATTTTTTTATCATTTCTAAGTTGCAAATATATTTCTAAATATATATAATTTCCCTAACACTCTTAAATTACATGTATCTTTTGATCTTCTAAATTTTACAAATAATTATCACTCCATCCCACAAAAATACATCTTCACAATGGTAAGTACAACATATTATTGCCAAGTGCAATGGCAGACTTTAACATTACAAAGCCATATTTTTGAATTTTGGGAGTAGCAGATTTTATGCAAACATATTTGTTTTTCAAATTTTTTTTATGGTAGAACATGTGGCATGTATAACCTGAAACTACATTGAGTTGGACAAGTCAAAACTCAACTCAAGTGAAAATGGCAATCGAGTTAGGCATACCAAACTCAACTCAACCAATTACATCTCTCAATCGGATTTTCGTTGGGCACTCTTTTAATTAAATCAAAATAATAATAATAATAATAACAATAATAATAATAATAATAATAATAATAATAATAATAATAATAATAATAATAAGGCAAAACCAATGATTTAGCCACTATAGTTGACAAGTTTTACTTAATACATCACTGAACTTTTAATTTTTTAAATTAACACATTAAACTAATTATTATTTTAAAATTGAGCAAGTCTGTTAACTGTGGCTCATGTCTGTTAAATTGTTTTGGCTTTTTTTTCTACGTGGCTTTTAAACAGAAAAGAAGAAATAAAATAAATGACATGGCTGAACACAGCTGGTTTGCGCGGCAAAAGAAACTCGTCTTTTCTTATGTCATTATAAACTCACGCATTTGGGCTGTTACAAACAAGGGTGGTAGATGAACACACCCAATTTGGAGATCAAGTCGCCCAAAATCAGCAAGGAAAAATTAGGGTTATTGCTATATTTCATCTCCTCAAACCATCCGAGCACCCAGACGAACGATTGTTGCCCACCCAGACGAACGACAAATAGTAGTTCGTCTTAGCCGATCCTCATCGATTGCTGTAAAAAGGGTGAAAAATTTCAACGATTTACCAATACAATCAAAGGGATTTTGTTCTATTTTTAAGGTATGTATGATTTTTTGGTTATATGACTCTTCGGTTCATTGATTTCTACCTTTGATCGATTATTGCAAACTAGGGTTCAGCTCAGTCTATGTCAGATAAGGAGATTGATTTGGCCAAAATCAAAGGAAAAAATTATGGGTTTTCATCTTCTCAAACTATTTGAACACCTAAAAGGTTGTTAATAGTATCTTCAGATAGTAGATCCTCGTCGGTTGCTCCAAAGAAGGTAGAATATTTTTGCGGTCTATCTGCATCCATTTGTGTCTGCATAAAGAACAAATCAAAGGAAAGAAGGTTATATGGATGTCGTTTTTACCCAGTAAGTACATTTTAGGTATTAATTTGTATATTATTGTAATGTATTTTGGATTCAATTTGGTTGGGTGTTTTTTTCTTTTACAGGATGTTAATAAATATTGTGAATTTTTTCAATGATTGGACATAAGTTCCCAAAATAAAGTTCGTGGTAGTGGTTGCAATGAAATGGGTTTTGTTTCAATGAATGAAGATGGAGTCGATTTTCTGAGGAAAAAAACAAGAAAGCTGAAAGAGAAGTTAAATCATTTGAAAAGGGAGGCTTTAAAATTAGAGTTGGAAACTGTCAGACTAGGAGAGGCAAATAAGAAATTACAACTATATGTGATATTGTCATGGATGGTGACTTGTGTTGTATTAAGTTATGTATTCATTGATTTTTAAGCATTCAAAGCTATTTAATGAAGTTATGTTTTCACTTTATGACTTTGTAAGCATTCTAAGCCATGTACTATGAAGTTATTGTAATGTATTATGTATTTTGATGAAATTCAATGCATTCTATCTCAAGTTTTGTAATGTATGTTGAGCAAATGAAAATGAAAAAAATGCAGGCCATGTTAATGCAATGTATTGTGTATTGTGAAATGTATGCCCTGTTAATATTCGTCTCTCTCACTCTCTCTCAACTTCGACTTCTAATATTGCCTTTGTTTGGTTTGGTTTGTTTTGTTTAACAACTATCTTCTTTTCCGCGTAATCCACCTAGATTGGGCCATGTCATTTGTTTTATTTCTCCTTTTCTGTTTACAAGTTTAGTGATGTATTAAGTAAAACTTGTCAACTATAGTGGCTAAATCATTAGTTTTATCATAATAATAATATTCATCAAATACAACACTATATATATAA
This sequence comes from Aralia elata, assembly GCA_034770075.1. NCBI lineage: Eukaryota > Viridiplantae > Streptophyta > Magnoliopsida > Apiales > Araliaceae > Aralia > Aralia elata. The sequence goes on along the minus strand of CM068378.1, from coordinate 27,542,004 downwards.
TATTATATATATAATAGTACAAAATCTTCTCTTGATCCTAAAATTTGGGAATGGTCTTTTAACTAAAATTGAATACTCTAAAACTTACATATAAATGAATGATAAAATTTTAAATCCTAAAAAAAATTACGTCCCGTATATATATATATATATATATATATATATATATATATATATATATATATATATATATATATATATATATATATATATATATATATATATATATATATATAATCCCTAACTTAAAACTTTTCTTAGACCACCACCATTAAAGAATAAAAAACTCTAATCTAGCCGCTATCATGGCTTCTTGTACAACACTTATCAATCATGAATATCTAATCAACAAAATTACTTATCAATCATGAGCATCCAATCATCAAAATTTCAAATGTATGGTGATTTGTTTGCTAATTATTTCGCACAGTTCTTTTAAAATTGTAGTTCAATAAGTGTGTCTCTTTTTTATTGGTAAATGATGCAGGTTACATGTTATTATAATTTAAATGAAGAGTAGGTTGTGAGAATTATTCATCTTTTGTATTTCAACAGTGTAACATTAGTAGTTTCAAGTGGTTTCAGTGTGAGTAATTCATCAACAATTTTTATTCCAACCGTGATAAGTTTCGGTCATATCTAAAATTCATAAGAAATCAAAAGATTTTTTTTTCTAGTTAAAATATAGGAAAGGAATACATTGTATATTTAAAATAGAAAAAAAAAAGATCATGTTTTTCTAGGAAAAAAAATCACTCAAGTATTTTTTTCATCCTTTATTCAATTTTAAAATTTTTCTATTTATATTCTTACCATCATAATTATGTACTTGTCATTATCTCCTATTTTCATAAAATTTTTAATTTAGTTAGTTTGTTGTAAATTTCATATTATTATCAATCATATTTAATTATAATAATTTTTATTATTAAATTATATAAGTATAACTGTTTGAATTTAAATATAATTTACTTAGTAAATGAATATGCAAACAAATAAATCATCAAATATTATTATTTATATTATATGAATAAATGAATTATTATTATTAAAAAAATTTAGTTAAATAATATATTATAGAAAAAAATAAATTTTTTATATAAAAAATTATCTTACACAATATTAATCGATTATTACTTTAGTTAATATATTAGTATAGTATATACCAAAAATATAAATAATATAATAATTTTATAATAAAATTCGTGATTGGAATGATAAGCTAGTTTCAATTAAAAATACATCAAAGTCACTGCAAATACATCCTTTTCAACGTACTAATCAAACATTTGTTCATCCATTGGTCTCCCATTCGATTACACATTCGTTCATCCATTGGTCTCCCATTCGATTACGAAGTGAAGTCTGTGAGCACTCTGATATTCTAACTAATGCTAGTCACTCTACTAATGAACGAGCTTATTCAAACTTTATTATTTGGAAGAAACAAAATAGAAAAAAGATATATATAGCAAGTTATTGAGAATATATGGCTCATGTATATTTATCTCAAATCACGTCTATGGTCTATTAGAAACGTATATGTACTCAATTTTTTTCCTTATATTTTGATGTAGAATTTTACTATTACGCGGTACCACAATAATTAAAATATGTCGATTTTTATTACAAATAAACACATAATCAGTTTTTTATTGCATGAGTTATAAAAATTATTTTATTAACCAGTGCAATAAAAAGTTATAAAACTAATTAATGTAACATTTTTTATAAACTCATGTAATAAAAAATTATAAAACTTACTGTGGTGAAGTTACCAATTTCGCCCTAACCGAATCCATTTTAGTGAACATAGGAATGAAGATAACAATACTCTCAAGACATTAACAATCAAGATCCTCTCTTCCTCCTCTCATCTTACTCTGTTTTCTGCTGATTTTCCCATTTTAGTTTTGGCCTTTAAAGCCAAAAGTATATTCCTTTTTGAGCACCAAAAATGTAGATAACAATCCTAAAGACTCCGACTGTCATAACTGTCACTCAAGAGTCGAGACTTATAACCATCAAGATCCTCTCCCCCCCCCCCCCTCTCTCTTACTCTGTTTTTGCTGACATATAAAACTTCTCAAGCTTGACACTCATTTTAGTATTGGACAGATGTCATTACCTAAATCCAAAAACATACTCTTTTGGTGCACCCAACATCAAGATTCAATATCTCCAACTGTTATAACCGCCACTCAAGATGCTTATAAACGCCAATACTCTGCTTATAAACCCTCCCTCCCTCTTTCTCTCTCCTCCTACTCTGCTGCATAAAATTCCTTCTCTTCTCTAAAAAATCAAAGCTTTAATTCATACTTAATCTCTACTTCCATGGCTGCCACAAGTAGCTCCACTGAAAATACTCCCCCTGATCCTTCTCCTTCAACGGCAGCTGACAAAGAAAAAGATTCCCCCGTTGAAATCACTCCCCATCCTTCTTCTTCGATGACTCCTGATACAGAAAAAGAAACTCCCACTGAAACTACTGTTGACCCTTCTCCTTCAATGGCGGATAAAGGAAAAAATAGCATTGACCCATTGAAGAAAATCGGTAAGAAAAGCAGAGCATTAAAGTTCCAGGATCTCAATGACGATTACATAATCAAGAAATTCATCGGAACCGCCGAGCCCCGCCGCTCAATTGTCTATTCTGCCGCCTTCATTCCGGGCCCCGACCCCATCACCGGCGCCGCCGCGATTCATCGGAAAAAAACCACGGTTGCCGTGAAAATGATCAAGATCAGAGATAATAGAGAGAATTTCAGAGAAGCCATGGCAGGGTTGAGAAGAAACGAGCGCCAACGGTCCGATAACATCTTGAAAATCAACACCAATTTTCTTTCTCAGGGATATCTCTGTATTGCTTTTCCTTATAGAGAAGTTTCTTCCCTCCGGTCACTTTTGCCGGAAAATGGAGGTGGGTTGCTGGAAAACTGCATCAAGATTGCTCTGAGAAGTACCCTTTATGGTCTGGTTTCAATTCATAGCTTACCCAAAGAAATGCACAGAGAAATCAGTGCCGGAAACATCTATTTTCATCACACTGAAGACTTGATCCAACTGGCATTTGCAGCTTCTGTTTTTGACCCTTATTTTGCGACGAATCGGGCCGAGATGAATGAGGAAGAGGAGGTGGGTACTTCTTCCGGTTATTTGGCAATGAAAAACATCACAAAATGGGGAAGAGCGCCGGAGGTTTTGGACACTAGAAGGGGAGGACAGAGATATGAAGGATTTACACAAAAATCAGACATTTGGAATTTGGGAATTGTGACCTTGGAATTGGCTTATGGGGAAATCCGAGTTAAGGGTCGCCAAGATTTGCTGAATTTGGCTGAGAAAATCAGTAAAAACAAGAAGTTGCCAGACAGATTATGGGAGGAAAGAGATGAAGGTGAAGAGGAAAAGAAGAAAGGGAAGAATGTAGTGGTGGAAAAATTGAAAGGAATTTGGAAGAAAAAGCCTAAAAGATTTTCGAGTTCGTCTGGTAAAATGGTGGCAAAATGTTTGGCTAGTGATCCGGATAAGAGGCCAAGGGCATGGGAGCTCCTAGATCATAAATTCTTTAGGAATTGTGGAAATGTAAGAGTTTTTGCTGACAGTGTTGTTAGAAACAGAGAGAAAGATTTCGAAAGCAGCAAAGAGGGGGATTTGAATCCAAGTTCTAAATCAGAAAGAAGTTAAGATGTTGAATTGCATGGAATATCATGGTGGAGAAAATATGTGTGTGCTTAGTTGTTTTTTCTGCAGAAATCATGTTCTTGTTTGTTCTTAGTGTTTGATCAAAAATTAGTTAATTCAGACTAGTTTGGTTGGATTTGATATTGTTTTTGATAGTTAGTTGGTAGTTAAAATAGGGTGTAATGATTTTAGCCCAGTTGGTTGATGTTCTTGGGGATTGATCTGATGAAGTTTGTTTGAAGGAGAATGCAAAGTATTTCTACAAGTGTCTGTATGTTCAATGTTGATTCCAATGATATCAAAATGATTTCTTGCTACTTCTTCATTTGTTTGTAATATATGCATTGATCTTTCCCTTTTTTTAACGATGACAAACTTATGTTGTTGCATTTCATATAACTTCTGGGATTTAACTGTTTTAACATGTAGAGTTGCGTTGAATTGAGTTGAGTTTAGGTTTCTAAGTGACATTTTTAGACATCATCAAAAAGGAAAAAAGAAAAATGAAGGTTAACTTGCATAAAATCCAACTCTAATAAATTGGCTAAACGACACTTTCCTTCTTTCAAGTTGTCATGCAGTGTCACGTTCATGCGTCCAGTTCATTTTTTGTCAATCAGGTGATTTGAAACAATTTTCCTATTTGGACCAAATTTTACTCAATTTCTCACAAACTGATGCATATGTTGCATAGGTGTAGTTTTATTAAGGGTAAAAACGTCAAAACAAACATTAAACTTCATAAAAAATATTCATTCAGAAAATTTAATATATTTCTAAATTAATTATTTTTCTTGAAAAATAAGAAAGTTTTCATAAAGTAAGGGAGATGCGATGTCTTGCATTGAGCTACATGCTCTGGCCTTCCAAAACAACGTCGTGGAAGGCTTATATATAAATTTAACAAAAAAAACAGTGAGATTCACTCTGTACTTTTATCTTTCTTCATCTTCACTCTCTGTCTCCCTATCTTTGTTTCCTCTCCCTATCTTTCTCCTTGTTAGATTTGTCCATGATGGTGGGTCTGTATGTTGGTGGCTCTTCATTTTTCATCTTCTCTTTCTGTATTCTTTTATATTTGGTAGTGGTGGGTGAATGGACGTGGTGATCATGCATGTTGGTAAGAAGATAATGAATCTAATGGTATGGTGGTGGATATGGTGACGGGGTTGTATGTGGTAGATCCGATGGGCAATATGCTGGTAAAGGTGGTTGTATATGGGGAATCTGGTGGTATGATGTGGAATATAATCGTAGCAGTGGTTGAACGTGGTGGATATAGTGTGGCGATGGTGGTTGTAGGTGATAAATTTGGTGATGAGTCTGCAGACGAAGATGGAGATGAGTGGCACTAGTGGTGGATGTGGTGGTGAAGAGGGTGCTAGACTGCTAGTGGTGGATTTAGGGTGGGTGTATGCTTGTCAATCAGGCATCAGGCTTAATGAGTCGGGTTTAAGCTTGCCAAAACTCAGCGCAATCAAATATTAACGAGTTCGAACTTAGGTTCAACCCATTTAAACTTAAAACAAATTGTCCACAGTCAGTCCAAATAAATTTTCATTAGTTTCGAGCCTTTATTTGGGCAAGCTCATCAAATAAAAATATCAAAGTGAAAAAGCTAAAAACATATAATAAAATTTAATGCTACTCATAATTAAAAACAACATTCATGAAATGTTTCAACTCTATTTCCAACTTTTGAATGGCCTAATAGCCGCAAAGAAATATCAAATAAGGATAAATAATGTTGGATGCCTAAATTTAGTGGTTACAGGCAATGGTTTTGTTGAAACTTTTCTTACACCACTTTGTCGAAATTTTGAAAAAATAATAATAGTATCGCCGGAATTGAATAGAAGTCTACTCTCTTCTTAAGCAATATTCGCTCCCTATATAAATTTTACAGATTTATAGTAAATTTGTCTCCCAAAATAAGACAGACTCAAAAATTAATCTGTATTAAATACTATGTGCAGAATTGTATTTATTCAAAACAATAATTTAAGAGAGAAGAAAATAATAACACCAAAATTTTTTTAAAAGAATTTTGAATTCATATCTTGTGAATGAATTGTTATCCCACGTGAGAGTTTTCTAATCTATTTATAGGATTCCAAACACCCCTTTGAAAAGACACATTTTCAATTTGAAAAGATATGAACCAAACACACCTTTTCTAAAGGTCACACTGGTTCAAACTAGTTTTCCAAATCGAACCATTGCACTAGTTCAATGTTATACCTGTTCAAACTAGCAATCACACCCGTTCAAGCTAGTGATCTAAGTTAAACCATTGTACCAGTTCAACGTTACACATGTTCAAACTAGTAATCACTCATTTACCATTGAACCAATGTTTCTGTTAGTTATTAAAAATAATATATAATATATTTATTATATAATAACAGATTTTAAAAATATCCAACAATCTTCCCCCATTTTCAAAACTTTATTTTGTCAACCTTCTCTCTCTTTAGGTATAGCATACATAAGTAAGAGATGTCTTTCGACTTGAACTTTTACATATTCTATATCACAAAATATCATAATTCTTAGTAGCGTTAGCTTTGAACTAGGAAATCTTAAAGTGATATCATTCTCAATAGACATATACTATATACCTTATAGTTTAAGGAAACCCAACACATTTATGGTCTTGTGTTTACCTCTTGCGTTTCGTAAGTGACTTAGAGACAAGCCTTAAGTCTCGCAGTAGCGGCCCCACTTCCTTCACTTACACAGGTGAATCTAATCAGATGCACATGTATGCATGGTTTTAAAACCCGGACCGGACCGACGGTCGGACCGGTAAAAATCGAAACCGATTCGCCTTTCGATCCGATTTGGACCAATGACCCGATTTGGTCAAAACCCGGGTTTGCCCGTTGACCACCGGTCTAATCGGTAAACCCGGTTGACTCGATTTTTTTTTTACCAAAAAAAATTTAATATTAAAATTAACCACTTTTATTAATATTGTAACTCATCTTTATTATGTTTTAGTTCATAAAAAATGAGATTTTTTTAAAATTTTATTAATTACTAATAATATATATTTTTATATATTAATGACGTCACTAGGTCAATAACGGTCTGACCACTGGTTGCACTAGTGACCCAACCACCCGATACCTTTTTCGGTTCGATGAACAGTCCGGGTCTGAGAACCTTGCATGTATGATATGCATCTTCTAAATCGGACATAGATTCATTAAAGGTTTACCTTTTGTTCTCCATAAAAACATACACTAACTTTTGAAGAATTTCTTCTTCGTACTTGTCTAGTGTATAACTGATTATTACTATAAGTATTTTTCTATTGAACTAACGTACTAGATGTTACTCTAGTATTTAGTTGGGTTCCACTTATAGGTTACCTCTCATTCAAAGACTTTAAACTCATCTACATGGAATTACTCCATAACAATCCTTGCCTAGGACTTTTGTAATCGGGATCCACCAAATTATTTTGGTTTTAACAAAGACATTGACTATATTATTTTATTACGATCGAGCACTCATCCACATAGTCATGTCTTATACCGATATGCCTTGACTTTCTTAACAAGTCACTACATTATTATAACTATCAATTAACTTATGTCATAGAGATATCTCTAATACCAGACACTTAAGTCAATCACTCCCATTAATATCATAAAATGATAAAATTTAAACTTCATTATTGAATTTCATATAGTATCTCTCAGAATTAATTTAACATGCACATAATTCAACCTCTTTGCCTAAGGCCCTTAGTACAAGAACTTAGTCAAACTTGCATTGAATTGACATAATTAAATGTCAAAAATTATGTGTACAATTGTTCATTTACATATTATTATCCCAAACCGAGATATGTTGACAATAACTTCCTAAATTGATCGGTCTTAGCATGAAGTTATAAACCATATTATCTTTAATACCAAGATAATGCTTAATTCATATATAAATAAGTTTATATATGATGTCACATATATATCTTAGATTACAACATTTTGTACCATCATTCACTTTGAAAGTGAATCTTGAAACAATGCGCATTTGTTTCGTACTTGGCACAATTTAAACCAGCAATTTAACTTTAGGCATTACTGTCTTTTCCTTTTTGAGAAAAAATTTTTATTGCTTTTATAAACTTATAATTGACCATAATCCATTATCATATCATATGGTTATTAACCATAATACTTTCAAGCAAAATTACTTATACTTAAACATCATACCAAATATTATATATGTGCAAAATTTAATATTTATAAATTTTAAAGCACATAACTTAGTACAAATTTTCATGGCATGATTAATCAAAATATATACATATATGCAAATTATTCTTATGCAACAATTTCAAGAATAAATTAACAAGAATATACTATATTTTCAATCCTTTATTAAATTATGAACTCAAATTTCCACATATAATAATCAATATATATTACTTTGTTTTCCTCCTAAACAATATAATCACATATATTATACTTGGAAGAAAATAAATATACATTTTTAGCCAAAGATAGTATATCAAATAATAAATATTTATACTATCATGCCAAAATTAAATTGCATACAATAAATTAATTCACTTATAGTGATTTCGTATTTCCTTCTTTGAAATTTCTTTGATTGGGAAACTACCTCTTGGATAATAATAATTTCCACGATCGTAGTTATAAAAAAATATCATTCTTTGATGTAAACATCGTCACCCTTCCATATTCAAACTAATATTATTTTTCAGAATGTCCTTCATAGATACTATCTTAAGATTGTTGAAACTTTTCATATAGGACGTTGTCGAAATTCTGGAAAAAAAAATAATAGTACTGTCTGCATCGAATGAAAATTAACTCTCTCCTTAAGCAGTATTCGCCCACTATATAAGCTGCACAGAGTTATAGCGAATCCATCTCCCAATATTAGACAGGCCCAGAAATTAATATGTATTAAATACAATGTGCAAAATAGTATTTATTCAAAACTATAATTTAAGAGAGAAAAAAATAATAACACCAAAATCCTTTTAAAAGAATTATGGATTCATTTCTTGTGAATGAATTATTGTCCCAAAGGAGAGTTTTCTAATCTATTTATAGGATTCCAAATACCCCTTTGAAAATGCACTTTTTCAATTTGAAAAAATATGAACCAAACACACCCTTTCTAAGAGGTCATATCGGTTCAAACTAGTTATCCAAATCGAACCATTGCACTGGTTCAATGTTACAAATGTTCAAACTAGTGACCCAAGTTGAACCATTATACCGATTCAATGTTACACATGTTCAAATTAGTAATCACACATTTACTATTAAACCAATGCTTCTATTAGTTATTAAAAACAATATATAATATATTTATTATATAACAACAGATTTTAAAAATATCCAATAGTTTTAACTACAAGATAGTTAGCTATATATGTCAAATGGGATACATGGAATAAAAAATGAAAATATACAGTAATATGCTAACAAGTCGAGAAATGAATAACATTTGTGGGCCCGAACCTGCCGCGTAAGTACGTGGCCCCATTTGGGCATGGTGCGTGGCTCACACTCGCAAACACATGGTGGCACATAAGCCCTCTGTTGTTTGCCATGTGGACCTCTTAGAGGCCGCCACCTAGGCCTCTAATGGGTTACCACGTGGCCCTCTCAAGTTTGATGCATGGACTTCTCATATGTTGTCACGCATACACCTCTAGTGGAATGAGAAAACACCTATATTGAAGATTTCAGGTATATCCTAGAGCTCCCAGTAGAGGGCTTCAAGATGTCTTGGTAATGATATTCGGATAATTGTCTAAGGGTCTGGTTTGGTGGCTAGGAAAACAAGATTGTCGAGAGGGTGAAGACCCTCTAAGACGAGAACGACATTGACAGCATTATGGGACCCATTCGGGCGCGTAACGGCAAGCTACGAACGTGACTTACCACGTGGCAACTCAAGTTGTGCCACGTGGACCTAGATCCGTGTTCATGATTTGACATTTGACAAGTTAGTCTACTCTACCTAGAGAGAGAAATATTTTGTCTACTATCCGTGTCATTCTTACCTGTTTTCCTCCCCTTAGCTCTCCTTGTTTAGTCTATTACAGCCTCTGTGGATCTTTCGTCTCTCCAACTCACCCTCAATCATTAACTCCGGACTTACAATATTTTTATTATGAATATATAATTTAAAACAATCCACCTTTGGTAAAACATGAAATGTGAACGAGTTTACTATAGTAATTGGTAACAAGTGTTACAGTTATAAAAATATATAATCACTATATAGTAAAATAATATATATCAATTAATTTTTATTTATATATTTTTGGGTCTGGCTTATAAGAGGCTGAGTTACTTGTTGGCCAAGCTCGGCCAAAATTCAACTTTGGGATTATTTTTTGTCCAAACTCAACCTAGTTTAATCTCAAATTAATTTTAAATAAGTTTTTAGTGGGCCAAACAATTGAGTTTCAGACTTAACAGTCATAGGTAGGTGGTCTAAATTGGACAAAAATGAAGTATAATAGAAAACAACAAATAAGAACAACTCATGTTATTACATGAGGTGTCGTCCACCTCATGTGACCCCTTTAAAAAAAATAGTAAATTCTAAAAGTAATTATATTTTTTTAATTGCATAAAGATATATATTTAGAAAATTAATATATTCAACAATAATTATTTTTTTGAATTATGATTAAAATTTCATGCAATTATATATTCAGAAAAACTATATAATATATTCATAAAATAATTAATATCATAAACTGAACGATGAATGCTAAGAGTTTGAAAAAACAAAATTGTCTTAAATAATGTGGTATTAAAAAAAACATAAGTTTATAACATGGCAATCACAACTCACAAGAGTTATAATGATAACTGTTAGGGGTAGGCCCATACCCGGGGCCCAAACATGTGGAAGCCTAAGGGCCCAATCTCACAGCATCAATCATTTAATGTCTGGTAGGCAAAACGGCAAGCGACCTTGGGCCTTTGGCCGAATAATGGGTCAATGACCCGAGGTTCGGATTGAAGGGGATCCTAAAAGAAATTAGGGTCCTTAACACTAATATACAACAATTCTAAAGTATTTACAAAAATAAAACATCCACAAAATAATTACAAAAATAACACATTTTTCATATTTATTTACAAAGGTGGTCGGATATATGATTTGGAGGGAGGGAGAGTCGGTCCAATATGTCTGACTTAGAGTTTCTTATCTTTCTTTTCCTTTCAATCTCAATTGTACTGGTTTTGTTTAATCTCATGAAGAAAAGAAAACAAAACGCTACTCTTAATCTTCCTCCTGGCAACATGGGTCCTTTCATCGACGAAACCATCGGTTATTTGAAGCCTTACTCCGCCACCACCATAGGAGACTTCATGGAATTCCTCTGGCCCGTACCATGGGTTGGGACGGCGATGGTTACGGATTTAATGGCAAGTTCAGATGTTGCAGTAGTAAAATTTAACTACTGGTGGCTTTAGGGAGGGGTGAAAAATGGTGGACGACAGCGGCTATGTCGTCGTGATGGAAAATGAGTTGAGGAGGAGGGTAACCAACCCTTAATACAAAGGTAATCAACCTTAATACATAGGTAACCAACCTTTAATACAAAAGTAACCAAACCTTAATACAGAGGTAACCAACCCTTAATACAAAGGTAACCAAACCTTAATACAAAAGGTATCCAACCTTAAAAGTTAAAATAAAGGTAACCAACCTTTAATACAAAAGTAACCAAACCTTAATACATAGGTAACCAAATTTTAATACAAAAGTAACCAAACATTAATACAAAGGTAACCAACTCTTAATATAAAGGTAACCAAACCTTAATACAAAAGTAATCAAACAGTAATACAGAGGTAACCAACTTTTAATACAAAAGGTAACCAACCCTTAATACAATGGTAACCAAAACTTAATACAAAAGGTATCCAACCTTAAAACAAAGGTAACCAACTTTTAATACAAAGGTAACCAACCTTTAATACAAATGGTTACCTTGGTATGAAGATTTGCCGAATCCATTAACCATTTGTTCCAAAAAAAAGGAAGAAAACGAGCATGGAGTAGCCATGATTCGGTTTTTCCTTGAAAATGAGTAAAATCCAACAAAATGAGGGGCTTGATTGGCTTCATTAAATAAGAAAAGAAGTAGGAAACATGAAGCTAGCAAACAGATTTTGGTTGATGTTACCTTACAAAGAGCTGCAAACGGAAAGAAAAAAGAACATCAAAGGCGAGGGTTCAGTTATGCATACAAATAAAGTTGAAACAAATAGCAGAGTTAGTTCATGACTCTTCTTTTTCTATGGTATATAAAATTTAAGAAATCTAGACAAGTCTAGGAAGATACACTCCATGGGCTTCCTCAAACAACCAAAGGCCAAACCTTAGAGGGGCGTGAATAAAGATAAAGTCTTTGTCTTGTTGGTCTGCACTCTGCACCAATTTTGGAGATAGGCCAAGATTATTAAAACAAACTTTGAAATAGCTTTCATATTCTATGGAATATGGATGTATGTAGTATATAGAAAAATAAACATGACTACAACTAGTCAGATAATTTTATTAAGAGGAGAGAGAAAAATGTATTAAGTTTTGGCGGAAAGAGGAGAGAGAAAAATGAAAATAACTAGGTGGTTAAGGGATTCTAATTATACTAATATTGTAAATAAAAATGAAAAAGTGTAATACTTTTGTAATTATTTTATGGATATATGATTTTTGTAATTATTTTCAAAAATGTACTAATATATGTAATTAACCCAAGAAATTACTAAAGGCCCACATGTGGGGACAAGAGTACTTAGTGGTGATCGAGAGTCAGAATGACAATATGAGGTCCAATGCCAAGGGCGGTGCAAGATGACTGATAAGATCGGGACCGTCCACCCCATATAAAGGGGTCCAACACTCACTACAGGTTATGATATGACATGTCCTCCTTGATGGTACGACTATAAATAAATAACAGGGAGTTAAAGGAAGGCTGGACACTATTTTTATACATATACACAGTTGTTGATACTTTATCCTTTTGTCCGATCACTAACAGTCACTCCGGTGGCGTCCCTTGGTAGAAACTCGTTAGACCGCGCGCGAGAGTGTGGATTGCAAATTCGGAACACGAAGAGGAGCATCAAAAACTAAGGAGAGCATCATCAATAACATGTCATTTGAGAGACCCAACATTATCATAAATTATATAGTTTGATTTCTTGAACTTGCAAGCAAGCATATGAGCTTTCTCAACTTGGTCTCTAGATAGTGAAAACCTTTTAAAACATGATAATATATTGTGTTGCTTAATTTATAAGTAATGTTATGGATACAAATTATATCAAAAAAAATTATAGATAAAAGTGACTTGACATATGATATACAAGTATGTGAAGACTCATTTAATTGTTTCATCAACTAAAACCTCACATTAACAACCAAACCTTCTCAAATATTAAAATATAAAGCCAAAATATATCCTTTGGTGCACCTAGAAATGAAGATAACAATACTCTCAAGACTTATAACAGTGAAGATCGTCCCTCGGAGCACTCATATCACTCTGTTTATGCTGATATATAGAACTTCCTCATTTTAGTTTCGGACAGATGTCATCATTTAAAGCCAATATTGTATTCTTTTTTGTGCACCTAGAAATGTGAATAACAATACTAAAGACTCCAACTGTCATAAGTGTCGCACAAGACTTAAAAACCATCAAGACCCTCTCTTCTTCTTTCTCTCTTGAGAAATTCTACTGAAATAAAATTTCTCAAGCTTGACCCCATTTTGGTTTTGGACAGATGTCATCACCTAAATCCGAAAGCCCACTCTTTTTGGTGCACCCAGAAATAAAGATAACAAAATCAAGATTGAAGACTCTCTCCCTCCAACTGTCATAACCGCCAATTCAAGAATCTTAAAACCGCCAATATTCCCTCTCCTCTTTCTCTCCTCCTACTCTGTTTCTTCTGCTGCTATAAAACCTCTCAAAAACCCCCCATTAAATTTCATTCTCTCCACACAAAAATCAAAGCTTTTATTCATACTTAATCTCTGCTTCCATGGCTGCCACAGGTAGCTCCACTGAAAATACCCTTTTCGAAATCATTCCTGATCCTTCTTCTTCAATGCCTTCTGAAGAAAAAGATACCCCCACGGAAATTACTCCTGATCCTTCTACTTCAATGGCTGCTGATAAAGAAAAAGAAACCCCCACTGAAATCACTCTTGACCCTTCTCCTTCAATGGCGGATAAAGGAAAAACTAGAATTAACCCATTGCAGAAAATCCGCAATACGAACAGAGGATTAAAGCTATGGGATCTGAATGACGAATACATAATCAAAAAACCCATCGGAACCGCCGAGCCCCGCCGCACAATTGTCTATTCTGCCGCCTTCATTCCCGGCGATGACGTCACAGAGCAGAAACCCACCACCGTGGCCCTGAAACTGATCAAGATTAAGGATAGAAAAGAGGATTACATAGAAGCCTTGGCAGGAGTGAGAAGAAACGAGCGCTCACATACCACCTTGAAAATCAATACCAGTTTTCTTTCTCAGGAATATTTCTGTATTGCTTTTCCTTATAGAGAAGTTTCTTCCCTCCGGTCACTTTTGCCAGAAAATGGAGGTGGGTTGCCGGAAAACTGCATCAAGATTGCTCTGAGAAGTACCCTTTATGGTCTGATTTCAATTCATGCTTTAACCGGAGAAATGCACAGGGAAATCAGTGCCGGAAACATATTTTTTCATCACCCTGAAGGCTTAATCAAACTGGCATTTGCAGCTTCTGCGTATGAGCCTTGTTTTGGGACACATCTGATGGAGACGAATGAGGAAGAGGAGGTGGGTACTTCTTCCGGATTTTTGGCAATGAAACACATCACAAAATGGGGAAGAGCGCCGGAGGTTTTGGACAGTAAAAGGGGAGGGCAGAGATATGAAGGATTTACACAAAAATCAGACATTTGGAATGTGGGAATTGTGGCCCTGGAATTGGCTTATGGGGAAATCCGAGTTAAGAATCGCCAAGAATTGCTTAATTTGGCTGAAAAAATCAGTAAAAACAGGAAGTTGCCAAACAGATTATGGGAGGAAAAAGATGAAGGTGAAGAGGAAAAGAAGGAAGGGAAAAATTTAGTGGTGGAATTTTTTAAGGGAATTTGGAAGAGAGATGAAAGATTTTCGAGTTGGTTTGGTAAGATGGTGGCAAAGTGTTTGGCTAGTGATCCGGACAAGAGGCCAAGGGTATGGGATCTCTTAGGTCATAACTTCTTTAGGAATTGTAAAAATGTGAGAGTTTTGGCTGAGACTCTTGTTAAAGGCAGAGAGAAAGATTCCGAAAGCGGCGAAGAGGAAGATGAAGCAGGGGAGGATCATAATCCATGTTGAATTGCATGAATCCAAGTTCTAAATCAGAATGAAATCAACATGTTGAATTGCATGGAAAATCATGGTGGAGAACATATATATGTGTTTTTAGTTGTTTTTCTGCACAAGTCATGCTCTTGTTTGTTCTTGGTGTTTGATCAGAAAGTAGTTAATTCAGTTTAGTTTGGCTGGTTCTGATATAGTTTTTGACATGCAGTTAGTTGGCAGAGACATTCATTGGTTTGAAAATTAAAATAGGGTTTAATGATTTCAGCTCAGTTGGTGAATTGATGTTTTCTTGGGGATTGGTCTGATGAATATTTCTGTGAGTTTCTGCATGTTCCATGTTGATTCCAGTAATATCAAAATGATTTCACTATATTGCCTACTTCTTTCATTTGTTTGTAATATTCCTTGGTCTTTCCTTTTTTTTTAACCATGATAAACTTATGTTGTTGCATATAATTTTTGGGATTTAACTGTTTTAACATGTTGAATTGTGTTGAATCGAGTTGAATTTAGGCTTGACTAAGTGCCATTTTTAGATGCCATCAAAAAAAGAGCAAAAGAAAAATGAAGGTTAATTAAAGTTGACATAAATTTTAATTATGCTGAATTAAATTAAAATTAACATTAATAATTTTAAAAGAGGATCAATTAAAGTTGACATGTCAATTTTTTATTTTTATTTTGATGCCACATAAGTTGTTTTAAATTAGTTGGCAAGGTAGAGGACTATAGTGATAAACTCAACTCATAAAAATTATAAGAAGAATTATGATATAAAAAAAATGTACAGAAACGAAATTGAAATCAAACCATGAGTACAAGGAGCAAATGAATTGTTTTATCGTTTATGTTTAATAAAATTCTTTATTATATGTAAAGAAAGAAATATGGCTTTCATCTTTAAACAAGTACTATTTAACTCTAGATAACACACACTTAACACTTCAAATTTTAGTTTTGGACAAATGTTATCTTCATTTATAGTATGATATTTTCAACATTTTTATTTAAAGTCAAAATTAGTCCGACAATATCAACGTTTCTATTTAAAGTCGAATTATATTTTTTTTTGATGCACTTAATTAGCAACTCATATAACAAAAACGAAGACTCCAACTGTCATAACTGTCACTCAAGATTCATAGTCGTCAAGATCCTCTCTCTCCCTTCTCTTTCTCTCGCTCTATAATTTTTCTCAAGGTTGCTCCTCATTCAAGTTTTGGACAAATGTCATTATTTAAAGCCAAAAGTGTATATTCTTTTTTGTGCACCTAGAAAATACTGATAACAATACTAAAAGTCTGCAACTGTCACTCGACTTATAACCGCCAAGATCAAGATTCAAGACTCCCTCTTTGCAACTGTCAAACTGCCATTCAAGACATACTCTGTTTCTGCTGATATATAGAAGTTCCTCATTCTAGTTTTGGACAGATGTCATCCTTTAAAACCAAAAGTGTACTCTTTTTTGTGCACCTAGAAATGAAGATAACAATACTAAAAGACTCCAACTGTCATAACTGTCACACAACACTTGAAACCATCAAGATCATCCCTTCCTCCTTGTCTCTCGAGAAATTCTGCTGATATAAAAGTTCTCAAGCTTGACCCTCATTTTGGTTTTGGACAGATGTCATCACCCGACTCCAATAACACACACTATTGGTGCACCCAAAAATATAAAGAACAACATCAAGATTCAAGACTCTCTCCCTCCAACTGTCATAACCGCCAATTCAAGAATCTGATAACCGCCGAGATCTTCTCTCACCTTTCTCTCTCTCTCTCTCTTCCTACTCTGTTTCTTCTACTGCTATAAAACCTCCCAAAAACCCCATAAAAATCATTCTCTCCATCAAAAATTAAAGCTTTCTTCAATCTACTTCATTTTCCATTTCCATGGCCGACAAATTAGGAAAAGGCAGTCAAAAAAACACCCCTCCTCAAAAATCTTCAACCCTTAGCCCAAGTCATCAAAAAACAACTCCTCCTAATCTTTCTCCTGCAATATCTGATGATGATGAAGAATCAAAATCTCCCCCTAAATCCATCCTTAAATCTAGCACCTCCAGTAGTGAAAACACTACTCCTGTTCGTCCCAAAAAAACTGTTATCTTCGACTTCAATTTCTACAAAAAGATCACTCCTCCTCGTTCTACCACAATGGTTGTCAAAGAAAAAGCTAGCAGAAATAAAGGAAAAAGCCCTGTTCTTGATGATCTAGATTTGATCCCCAATAAAAAGGGACCCTTTTCGAAAACACCATTAAAGCTCTGGGATAACAAGGACCTTTATGTGGTCAAGAAACCCATCGGAACCGCCGATCCCAACCGCACTAAAGTCTACACCGCCGCCTTCATCCCGGGTGACCCCACCGCCATAAGCAATAAGAAATCAAAACCCACCACCGTGGCCGTGAAATTGATAGAGATGAGTGAGAATGACCAACGGAATTACAACAAAGCCTTGGAAGGAGTGAGAAGAAACCAGAAGTGTAAAGATTGTATTAATATCTTGAGAATCAACACTTATTTCGTTTCTCAAGGTAATTTCTGTATTGTGTTTCCGTACAGAGAAGTTTCTTCCCTCCGATCACTTCTGCAGCCGGAGACCGGAGTTGGGTTGCCGGAAAATTGCATAAAGATTGCTTTAAGGGAGACCCTTAATGGGCTAATTTCAATTCATAGTACAAGTGGAGAAACTCATAGGGAAATCAGTGCCGGAAACATATTTTTTGATCACCCTTCATCTTCAATCAAACTGGCATTTGCAGCTTCTGTGTATGACCCATATATTATTGGGAATTCTAGGCCAGATTTCGATACGAATTTGCCGGTGATCAATGAGGAAGGCAATGTGGGTACTGCTAATTCAGAGTATTCGGCGATGAGACTAGTCACAAAATGGGGAAGAGCGCCGGAGGCTGTGGACGGAGTAAGGCCAGGGCAGAGATATGAAGGATATACACAAAAATCAGACATTTGGAATTTAGGAATTGTAGCCTTGGAATTGGCTTATGGGGAAATCCGAGTTAAGGGTCACCAAGAATTGCTTGATTTGGCTGCAAAAATCAGAGAAAAACAGAGGTTGCCAAACAGATTATGGGAGGAAAAGAAGAAGGAGAAAAATGTAGTGGTGGGATTTTTGAAAGGAATTTGGAAGGGTAAAAGATTTTCCAAGTCTTTTGGTAAAATGGTGGCAAAGTGTTTGGCTAGCGATCCGGATAAGAGGCCAACTGCAGGGGAGCTTATAGATCATAAATTCTTTAGGTATTGTGGAAATGTGAGAGTTTTTGCTAAGAGTGTTATTAAAAACAGAGAGAATGATTTGGAACGCGGCGGTGAAGACGATAAAGAAGCAGAGGAGGGTCCGAGTCCAAGATTTCCACCTCTGCGCTTGAATTGAAGAGAGAAATTTCATGGAAAATGGAAAATAATGGTGGACAAAATATGTCCATGTGTTTAGTTGTTCTTTGTGCAGCAGTCATGTTCTTGTTTGTTCTTGGTGTTTGATTGTTAATTCAGATTAGTTTGGTTGGATGTGATATAGTTAGATACATTCAGCAGTTAAAATAGGGTTTGATTTGATGTTATTTGCCCAGTTGGCTGATGTTTTTGGTAGGGTGTGATACAGTCTGATGTAAGAAAAATGGAAAATATTTCTATAATAGTGCATGTTATCAAATTGATTCAACAGTATTTTTTAACAATGATAAACTTGAGTTGTTGCATATAGTTTTTGGTCCAAGATTAATTGTGTTGTGTTGTGTTTGATTTCTTTTTCTTTTTGGTGCCCTGAAGAAAATCTGAAAAATTCAATTACTTGCCTTGCAAGTTACAATGTGAAAATCTGCCATTTGCACTGATGACTATAATATGTCACAGTAGACAAATATGTGAAAATTTGAGATCTATTAGTCCAATACTGAATAAACATTGATGAAAAGAGTTCAAAAGAATATTACTAAAAAATTTTACAAACCCTGACTGTATGAAGAATTTAAATTATGAAGAAACTACCTTTATGTTATACTGGGAAAACAGACAAATTTTCTTAAGTCCATCCCTTCCAACCAACAAAAACCACAATGTATCAAAGAATCAATAGAAATATCAATGTTTCAGGCCCTGCCCTGCCCTTTTATCTACACACAGACACACACCACCCTGAATAATGTCCTACTGAACTCAACTATGCTATCAACAATTCATTTTTGTATTACAGAAAACCGTGTCAAGAGACATCTTTATCTTTCACCCCAAGTGTGGCCTTTTTCTGCAATTCTCGGACTATCTTTCCATGTAAAACTCAATGAATCTGACTCGGTATCTTTTCACCTCAGTCACAATCCAACCCGCAAACTTCTAATACAATGCCGTCTCTTGACAAAAATGGGTTGATTCGTACCCATAAAAGTGAGAAGATTGAAGCCAGAAGAATTGACCATACTAGAATAATGGTGGGAACTCCAGATTGTTTCCCCATCATTCCTTTGAGGAAGGGGTAAAGATGGAGAATGACCCAGATAGCAAAGAATAGCTTGCCAAAGAGCGGGCCCCAAGACTCATAACCGTTAGTGATGGCATCCGAAATCCCGACTAGGACCCCAATTATGTTTATGATTAACAAAGTGAGGGGAGGGATCAATAATGTTGTCCACTTAAATAGGTACAGCTCGGAAAATTCCCCATCGTCTCCTCCTTTGGAAGTAACAGTGAAACTTGTGTTCACCCCTGCTAAAACCTTGAGAAGACCTTGAAAGAGAGCAAAAAGGTGCGATGAGACGCCACCAATCACCCAGAACTGCTCATTTCTCCACCAGTCATCTATGCCAACACCTCCCCACTGCATTTCTAGGATACTAGTTGCAGCAATTAAAATGAACATGGCCATAAACACGAGACTGGCATAATTGCTAATCTGAAAATAATATAAGAAGCCTGTTAGCTAAAATCATTGCAACCAAACAATGTTGAAATGTAGAAACACGGGTTGGGATCCTTTTTCTTTCTTTTCTCAACTTGTATTTTCTAGAGCGTGTAATTACTTGGGGAGTTTATCACCCTACAGCTAATATAACTGCACCTTAGACAAAAGCATTTAAATGCTAGGCTACGGCTATAACATATCAGAACAAAATCAAAGCACCAAGTCGTTTAAAATCTTGGAATCTCAATGGGAAAATTTTTTTGGTGTTTTTTCTTTCCTACTTAAATCAAAAATTATGAAATATGAGCAAAGTGCACCAAGAAAAAGTAGGCACCGATCATTTTAAGTGCGTGAAATATTTTAGTAACTTCTACCCTAAGTGTTCTAATTTCCATCAATATTTAAAAAAGTGAGTCTCAAGAAAAAGTTGCCAGCAAGTAACAGTTACGCATTTCATAAAATACTAATGATTGGTCTATAAATCACATGAAACTGGAGCTTACCTCTGGCACAATGAACTTTCCCGTAAGGAGACAGACAGCCGGCAATGTACAATAGGCAACCAAGGGTACAGATGTTAATGGATAGACAACAGAGTTAATATATGAAAATCGCTCAAGTGGCTTCAAACCACACCCATACCCATACCAAATCGGACAATGCCTGCTCATGAAAATCTCAACAGATCCTAGGGCCCACCGGAGAACTTGGTGCAGACGATCTGAAAGATTGATGGGAGCCGACCCTTTAAATGCAGGCCTTTTGGGAATGCAGTACACTGATCTCCATCCATGGCAATGCATCTTGAAGCCGGTTAATATATCCTCGGTAACAGAGCCATAGATCCACCCCACCTGAGATAAAAATCATTATTAAGAAGACACAGCACACAAATTCAACTAGTAATATATTAACAATACACAGCTAAATATTGAAGCAGTTGTTAGATACCTCTTTTCCCCATTCTGATTTATCTTCATATCCACAACTAATAACATGGATGGCTTCTTTCAAGAGCGAAGCTGATGTTGCTCCTGGGGGAACTCCGCCTTCTTCTAGAAGTGTTGAAGCTATGAAGACTGGTGACTGCCCAAACTTTTTCTCAAATTTTATCTGGGGCATGAGGGATGTTTTTTCACTATCTATTCCTGCAATAAAGATTCACATAAGCAACAATACGGGTTTGAGCTAGATATCCAATCATGAGCAAGGGAGTGCCAGCCATTGAATGAATTCAGTGGGAACGGGGAAAATCATGGCCAAGTCGAGAATACTTAAAAGAATTATTGCTTCTTTTGTGGGGTATAAAGGAAACATTAAACTGAGGATATGGTATATAAGATTTTAGAACATCATGCTGCAACGACTTGTTACATTCAAGAACTCGACTCAGAAATTTAACTCACAGTAACGATAACCTCAAAGAATTCCATCCTTACCTTCAATCCCTTCCTCTATATTTTCCAGTGCATGTATTTGTGTTGAAGCTTCCCTGCTCTTTGTCTTCTTCTTTTTCTCCTTAGATTTCCCCTTCTTGTTCTTCTTTCTAGATGCAGAACAGCAGCAACACCATTTTGGCAAACAGTTGCAGGTCTTCCCTGGGGTTTTCTTCTTGACGGGAGCATCATATCCATAGAGTGCTTGTCTCCTGAATACACAACCAGTTCCGACATAAATCGGTCCTTGGATCCCATCTAGTCCTTTCATATTAATCTGTATTCGATTGCAAAGAGATATCAGCTTTGCGATATGACAGTAAAAATATAATACAAACATATGCATATGTAAAAATATATAAAGAAGGCACCAATATATAAATATACAAACATATTGTGAGTCTATAATTTTAATTCTGTCAAGGTGCTTTACTTACATCAAAGAAAACAACATTGCGATTTGAGTATCTATCATGACGATCAATCCCGTCAAACCTTTGAGGAAATTGCACATAGCATATTTTCTTCCCTGATGTAGGGTCCATCATGAAGCACATTGATTCCCGGAGTGCCTTACTATTGTTTATATAGTGATCACAATCAACATTGAGTAGGTAAGGTGCATTTGAGATGACTGCTGAGACGCGGATCTAGAAAAAGTAAAAAAAAATTAGTAAAAAAGCAATCATAATCAGAAAATGAACTTAGATTTAATAAA
This sequence comes from Aralia elata, assembly GCA_034770075.1. Classification (NCBI taxonomy): domain Eukaryota; kingdom Viridiplantae; phylum Streptophyta; class Magnoliopsida; order Apiales; family Araliaceae; genus Aralia; species Aralia elata. The sequence continues at coordinate 27,519,838 of CM068378.1, read as the reverse complement.
GATTTGACAAGAAGAAGGTGATGACAGAAAGAAAGGGAACGAAAATACAAAGTGGGGGGAGGAACTAACCAGAGCATTCATGGCCCCAGCTTTTTTGTGGTGTTCAAATCCAGGCCTCTTCTCACGAGAAACATAAACAAGACGAGGTAACTCATTTCCTTCAGTGTCAAGGACACCATTATTACCCAGGAACACCTGTTGATTACATATAAATTACAACTATTATAAATTTTAACTATCTAATCATTAGCAAGTGTAATCCTAGCATGAAATCTACAGGAGAATGCAAATAAAGAAAAAATCCACATACCTGAATCATTCCAGGATGATCTCTAACATTGTTCCCGGGCCATGGAGTCCCATCCTGCATTGTCCACCCCTCTTCAGGGACCTTTTGTGCCATTGCAACCAACCCATTTATCCGAACTTTAAACTCTTCATAATCCCTCTGCACCAACAGAAAAGATAGTTAGCAAATAGCCAAATACTGATAATCACTGTTTGAAAACAAAACCCAAACTTCAGTTTAATGTCATGATAAATGATCAAGTTCCACAATTGATTATAATAACAAGATATGTAAAGGTCATATTGACTAATGCAATCCCTTCATCCAAGTTCATATGAATCACAATGAAGACTACATCAACTTGTAGTCATTTAATGAACATTCAAACACGACTTCTCGGTCCTAACTCTGTTCCCTAGTTTATGTATGATTTCATGTACTTCATTACAGCATTCTTTATTCTGATGCAGTTCACCAACCCGCACACTAGTAGTCACATGGAAACAGTTGAGTAAGTAGGAAAAGTTGCACACCTTCATTGCACGGCGTTCCCTCACAAATGTAGGGTGTACTTTGTCTCTCAGATAGTCAACTTTTTCAGCAAAATACCACTCGGGGGCACGAGGCTCAATATTAAACTTCTTGCAGAAGGGAACCCATTTCCTTGCAAATTCAGATGTTTCAGATAGAGCCTCGAAAGTAAGCATGGCAGCACCATCATCTGAGACGTAACAAGCAACCTTGTCCACTGGATAATCCACGGCAAGGATGGACAAAACTGTGTTTGCCGTGATAAGTGGGGGTTCTTTCAGTGGATCAACTGTACTTACAAAGACGTCAATGGGAGCCAACGCAGAAGGCTTCCCTTCTTTCTCGTACCTGAAAACATTTGATAACGTACAAACTTACAGCACCACACAGAAACAAGAAAACATACACACATACAAATATCTACAGTCTATACTGATATATATTTATATAGACACGCGCGCACACACACAGAGACAGAAAAAGAGAAAGAAAAGCCCGTATACCTTAATGATAGTCTGTCTAGGTACGTTTCTCGCTCAATTGGGAACCATTTTGGGAACTGATCAAATATCCAAGATACAGCAAACCATATTTCACAAATAACTGATGTTAACCACAATCCATAAGCATCATGGACTGGGTGGCGAATCCTATAGTGGAAAAACAGTCCAAGAATGACAAGACGGATCAAAATGATCATCCTGTATGGATTTATCTTGCTTGAAGGAATTGGTAACTTCCTTGATAGTGGCTGCCTCCCTTCATCCATCCTATAGAGAAAAAATAAAAACAGATAATTAATCTCCAAATTATAATCAGAAAAGAGCAATGCAATGGATAAATAAGCAAAAGATAGACAGTGATTCTTATTAAATAAATAATCTATGATTTACATATCAGAAAATAATCAGTGAATTTCCTACACTGACTATTGCTTGCCTGGACGCTCACAAGCCTTGAATGGCTTGATACGTACATTAACATAGTTGCAGTATGTAGAACCAGATTTCAGACATTATGCAAACAGTATGCAATTACTAAATGAAAGTTCTGACACGAGCCTCAGATTTAAACAAGTCTTGTTGTAAGAAAGCATTAGAGAGGAGGGGTTTTCATGGTTTGGATAACCTGAAATTGTAAATTAACTCATTCCTCAACCAGTCAGTTGACAACCTTTTGATCCAATTCATGCTGAAAGAAGTGTTATAATGTCACAGCTCAGCTCAAATTGAAAAACGGATATCCAATAATGCTAACCCATCTTAAAACCGTGGAAAATTTCTTTTCACAGGTCGACTTCCCCTTCACTATGCTTGTTGAATATCATCTTTAGAACCTATAAAGGTCACATTATCGACTGAGGCTGCTTCATTTATCATTAAGAGGATAATGATACTGATTATGACCTTTTAGTATATTGAAGTCCTAAAAGTTTCATAATTATGTCCACTGTCTATGTATTGCATATATGATTTTGGAGGAGTATTTGCCACATCTTTAAACTATTACTATGTTTTCCGTTTTCATTAGATATGCCTTCCCATGTAGATATCAACTAAAAATTATTTACCAGAGCACTACGCATGGAAGGACAATTTTGAAACTGTTGAATTCAGTTACTCTTCCGTAAACATGAGCAACATAAAAAAACAATGAGTCTATTATTTCAGTGATGGCACCAAAGGTTTCATTTCTCATTTAATATATTTCAATTATATCTGTATTGGCTTCAAAAGTTAATTAATCATCAGTACCACCACCTTTCCTTATACAACTATAGCAAGTTTTGTTCACATATTGGAATGTGAAGCTAAGTTAAATGCTGTCTAAATACCACGTAAGAATAACAGTAAATCATTGCATGTATCAGATAGAATATTGGCATTTGATCCCAAATAAAATTCGTTGTGGTCATATTGGTGATGTCATTGCTAGAATCTTCAAACACTAGCTAAGAGCTTGTGAGAAAACATGTACATTTTCTAAAATACTTGCTACTTCCTTGCATACATATACTTGTGGAAGTATCTTCATATCACTTCATTTATTCCAATCAGATTTGGAATCAACGGATAAATTTAAATACATAAGTTGATTTGATCAATGATTGCTCTATCTTGTCATCAAACGCTACTATCAAAAGAAACTCATTTATGATCTATGTACTATGTGGGACCCAACAAACAGTTAGATAATGTAATGCCACATTGTTCGTTATGTTTGGACATGCAATTACATTGATCATCAAAAGTGTCGTTAGAAGATTTCGCTATTATGACTCAGATGGAAAATTCCATAATTCTTCTACATATCAAACTATAGATTTAAGAGTCCAGTAATATTACACAGTAGCCATCTAATTCCTTTCTTCCTAAAGACAGACTAGAAAAGGGTAAAACAGAAAATGACATTACCTAATAAAACATCAAAAAGTTTTCACGAGTGCAACAACTTGGTCAGACTCTATCTTATGCAGCCAAACCTCACAGTTTAATAAGCAAACCATTGTTTCATTAATTTATTAGGACAAAAAGAGAACCGTAATTTAACAATTAAATAAGGCTATAATCGGGTTTTACCAAACAAAGGCATTTAGTGTAATTTATCATAAGCCATAAAACTTCATGTAAGAAGCCAAATACCCAAAAGAAAGTAGAAAGAATACACTTACTTGGGCAAATCAGGATCGTCGTCTCCATCCTTGTTCCCACCATTTTCTCCTTGGTGCTTAATCACTTGAAGTTTATCATTCTGCCTTTTCCTCCACTCCTCCATTCTTTCCTTCCATGCAACAGTACCATACCCATATACCGCCAAGTCTTTCTTAGGATCCATTGGTCGAGGTGGAACTGCAAGATCAACACCGAGAAGACACTAAAACAACTAACCCACTGAACGGGAAAGAAAAATAACATTTTGCCCTAAAGAAAAAACATACAAGAGACTGAGGAATCAGAATATGGCATAGGATGGACTCGCTTTGCACGACCCATAAATGGGGGAATTATAAGTGCGTGCTTGTCTGCTGATATCCCATCATCCTGCATCAGAGAAATATATTTAATAATGATTAAGAACATCAAAATCCCCAATTTTTACAAGCCAGAACTAGATTCAGATCACATCGACTAGGTTTACCTCTTGACCATAGGTAAGAAGAGGGATTTCAGGGTTAAGCACATTAGAATCCATCTCTGTGGGTATAGTGATCCCAGAAGCATTAGATCCAAGGCGAACAGGAGGCATTGCGTCTCCCATGTGTTGATAGTGTCTCTGGTCATTGCTCCCATAATCAAACTCATTGTCCAAATCATCAAATTCATCCTCTTCTTCATCTCCATCAACTCTTGGACTCCCTGGTATTTGGTCAGATTGAGAGAAATATTAACACAAAATAAGTATAAAAAAAAGGTCAGGTTAACTGATTTGGCTAAAGCTTACCTTTAATGCGCTTGTATCTGGTTCTGCATTGAGGACAAGATTGATTTCCCTCTCTTCTCTCATATTCATAGCAGTTTCTGCAAACAGGGAAAGCACATTCATTGCAGGCAACAAATGGCTCCCCATCCACAGTTACTTCAATCTCATCGCTACAAATCTGGCAAAAATGCCCACTTAACTCTTTTACAGAAGTCACCTGTTACAGGTTCAGACAATTAGAAATGCAAATTAGAATCAGATCAAGAGATATCAAGATTTCACCAAAGGCAACTGAGACTGAAAAGGCATTTCAATCCAAATAGCCACTCCAGTAAATTCTGAAGAAAAAAATAAAGAGATAAATACTACCAGAAGTTAACATAGTTGAAAACTTGTAAGAAATAGGGATTATTTGTGGCTCTGAAATCTAGAAACTGTGAGGAAAGCAAAAAGGATCCAATCTAGGAAAACCAGCAACTTATATCTACATACTAGATTTACATAGGAGGAGCAAGGGACATTAGAGGTTTAATAAATGCGTTTCTTCCTTTCCTTAGGCTGAAGAGAAAAATACCCAAAATACAAAGGAAATATATGGCTCACAAACCAAAATCCAAAGATTAACCACATCCATACCTTAAATGGAGCAAAGGGCTCCTTCAAGAAAAGAAAAAAAAATTAAAAATAAATAAAAAAGAAAAAACATGAGAAAGGCATAAACAACACATTTTGAGCTCCAATATGAGGAACCCAACAATGGAATTGAAACCCAGTTCAGAGCCAATGCAGAAAATGCAAAAAAGATGACAACTTGAGGGCACTTACTCTTCCAATCTCATCAGCATTGATAAGAACAAACTCATTTCTGTTATGTGAACCAGCAACAAGTCTTCCTTTGGTATCCATGAAACCCAGCACTCTCTCACACACAATAAAACACTTCGAGACTCGATCTTTTTCACACAAATCACTCAATCAAGACCCATAAGAGGAAAAGTAAGGCCTTTTACTCTGCTTTAGCCCACTCTCTTAAACACCCATCACAGGAAACACCAAACCCACATTAAAAATGTCTGATACTGAAATGTAAACGGCAAATAAGTATAGTACACATAATATTATACTCTGAAATACATAAAAATATTAATAGCCCGACAACCCAATGTTGTAGTATTACACGGAAAATGTATATTAGTACCAGCAAAAAGTATTTAATAAAATTTTTTAAAAAAAAAATTTAAAAATCCCCTCTTGGGAGCTTTGATTCCTTTCTTGAGGGAAACCCAGTTGAGAATCAGTGGCAATGAGGTAGAAGAAGAAGAGATCCACAACTACAAGTTGGAGCTTTTGGAGAGAGAGAGAGAAAAGGGGCGTTGAAAGTTCAACGCGTAAGGCAGAAGGGACAGAGATCGCTTAGATGGATCTGTCTGTGAAATATTTAGATGATCAAGAAATGTGGGATGGGGTGGAGTTCTTGTTAGAGTGGGGCCCACCGGTGGTGGTGGTGGTGGAAGGGCCCCACCGTGGTGTGGTGGAGCTTGGATGGAGATGAAATCGGAGTTGCTAATTGCTAGGAGTAGTATAGAAAGTGCTTTATAGTGTCACTTTCTCTAATCTACCTCTCTGAGCTGTCTTCTCACGGTTTTAGTGTGGGTTTGTCAAATGAAGTTAGTTAGATTTATAAATTTGATGATATAATATATATATATATATATATATAACAAACCCACATAAAGGAAATTAATTAAAATGATAAAAGTAATGATATTTTTAAATTTTAAAAAAATGAATCCCTAATCTTAGAGCTCGCTAAAAAAAGTTATTTTATTATTCTTTTAGCAATAGCAAACCATGCATTAAAGGAAATTAATTAATGGCTACACAATCTGAGGTAGCCCTTCCCGCAATATCGTCTTGAATATTGTTCATAACAAAAAGAGGAGAAAATAAGAAAGTACCAAACATAGGAAACTGATCTAAAATGATGTAATACTTCATGTGTTCTATAATTAATTTTTTAAAGTCAATTTAATAGAATTTTAATTTGAAATTAATATAAATTAATTTAGTTTTAGACGATTTAATTGTGAAGTTTACAAACTATCTAAATAGTAGTATTAATAATTACCAGATTTGATACTTTTAAAAGTCAAATGAATCACATTAATTTTAAATTCATATATATGTTTAATTGACTTTGAAAAGTCAAACTTGATCTTATAAATATTTTAGAACGAAAAAATTATTAAATAAAACATATAATTCTTTATAAAAATAAAATATATCAATCAACATAATAATATCACATCATATAATTCCTTATAAAAATAAAATATATCAATCAACATAATAATATAAGATTATGTTAGTGAAAAGGAAAAATCACTTAACATAATCTTATAAACAACAAGAAAAGAAAGTGGAAAGGACAAGTGATAGTGAGACGGTAAAGAATATTTGGAAGTCAAGACGCAAGCTGTCACGTGCAACTCATGTGAGTTCTTCGGAATTTAGTGTACTAGTACTAAATTTTAGTCAAAATAATCTCATGTAACTTCCGATTAACTCTAAATTCTAGGTGAAACTTTTGTTAATTTCAAAGGGTAACGGTAGACACCATCAAAACTCTTTTGGAAATTAAAACACAACTTGGTCATCCCCTAATTTATTGCAAGTAACTTTTCTATACCGCGTTTGATAGATAAACTCTTCCTATTTATAATCTTCTACTAAAACACAACAATACTGATCATATTTATTATTCTGACAGTAATATTTTTGTTCCAACAATATAAATCGCCTTTAATAATATTTACTCAGGTATACATTTCGATGATAAATTGGCTTGAAAGTAAAAATTAATTCAAATCTTGAACTTTGAAGTCAAATGTATGTGTTTAATTGTAAGGGCGGTAATTTTCAACACGACACAAACATAATTCATAAACGGATTCATATCATAAACACGTGTCATAAACGGGTTCGTGTCATAAACACCATTTTAAATACGTATCAATTTTCGACACATACAATCTATAAACGGGTTTATATTATAAATACATGTCATATACGAATTTCGACAAGACACAAATTCACCTAACACAATGCGATTGTCGCCCCTACTTAATTGTTTAACTAACCTTCAACCCCTCATTCATTAGGGTGTATATTAAAACTAGGAATTCCGAGTAATTGTTCATTAATTAAGTAGTCAAATCAAATTCATCAAAAGACTAAGAAATGGTGCTCATAACGTTACCTCAATGACATGAATGATGGAGTATTATGTATTTTTCCTTATTTTTAGGTGAATATGACATAAATGATATGCACTGACCAACATACCACCAATTTAATTGTCACTTCTATTTTGGTGATTATCTCACCCTTTGACAAACCTGATCTAGTTATGTGGGATGTAGAGTGGTAAAATCACATTTCAAATCTTGTTTATTAGACAACATTTTAAAAAATAAATAAAAGGTTCGATCAAATTCATTAGTATGTGTATGTTTTATGGTTCAAAAAAATCTTTATATTTTCACTGATTTTGTTTTTTCTTGCTTTCATATCATGTTCTTCGATTATAAATTGCAACCCAATTGTCTCAGTTTTTTTGATATATAAAATTGGTCCAAGTATGAGGATTGGAAGTTTGAAATCAATTACCATAAGGTTGCATCTCAATTGAAGATGTGATGTCCATCGAAATAAATACAGAAAATACTTTGAAAGTAGTATTTTTTATATATATATATCAATACAACTTGTTCATATTTAAATGACAAATATAACTTACAAAAGAGTTGAATTCATATAAAAAGTAAAATATACTGACATCCTTCTAGACAGCCATAATAACACTTACATCCTCTCTAATTTTTTAAATAACAGTTAGTACTTCTGTAAGTTTTTAGAGTTGACTAAATATATAAAGTTACATATTTATCCTTGTACGTTATCAAATTTTAATTCATGAATAATATATATATATATATACACATATTTAATGACAAAATTATTATATTTTAATACATTACATTTTAATTATAATTTGAGTAAAATACAGTGACACTCCTTCTAGATAACCATAATAACACTCACCTCCCCTCTAGTTTTTTAAGTAACTGTTAATACCCCTGCAAGTTTTTAGGATTGACTAAATATATAAAGTTATATATTTACCCTTGTATTTTATCAAATTTTAATTCCTGAATAATATATATATATATATATATATATATGTGTTTAGTTATCATTTTTTTTATACAATACATTTTAATTATAATCTTATTTGTAATTAAGACTATCTCATTCAAATTGCCGGTAACTTATAAAAAAAAACTAATTTAGTTTAATTAACACATATTTTTGGATAAGTGATGCAAATATTAAGAATTTTAAATTAAATTATTAATAGAGCAGTTCTAATTAGAATGATTGAGTATGTTGATAGTTTAGTTTTTGGTGTTTAAGAACAAAAATTATTATTTGAATTCTTAGTTTCATATTATGATATTTATCTGTTAAATTTTCTTGAGTACATGTCAAAATTTGGGATGTTTATGATTTTGATTACATTTTTTAGTATACAATTGGTGTTATTTTTGTGCAATGTTGAATAAAAAAAATATAATAATATTTATTACTACCTCTATCTTGTAAAAAGATTTTTCTTTTAATATATTTTTTTCTTTTTTTGAATAACAACATTTGTCATTTTTACTATAAATAATTATGCCTAAGTGTGACTTATGTTTAGTTTAATATTTGAGGAAAATAATTAATATAATTTCTAATACTTTTTTATATGAATAATAAGATTCGTTCTATAATAATACGTTTGTTTTACGTAAATTTTAATATTTGGGAAAAATAATTACAATTTTTTTTGCGTTAATTTATACTTTTTATGGATATTAAAAATTTACTTTTTAATTACAAAAAAATATATTTGAATGTATATAAATTTTAATTTTTGAGAAATTTAATTAGCAAAAAGTGTATGACTTTATTTTCCTGATAAAATGAATATTTATTATTTTTTGACATTTATGTTATTTATTGCACAAGTTTATAATTTAATTATTTAGATCAAGTAAAATAAAAATTATAATATACAAATTTATATTTAGTGGATATATTAAACATTATAACTTGAAGAGTGTATTAGATATTATATTAAAAATATTTTTGGATATTAGTTGGTCAACTACATTAGGGGTAGTGAATGTTATGTATTGTAAACTAGAGAAGTACTAACTGTTATTTGAAAAACTAGAAGGGTGGTGAGCGTTATTATGATTATTTGTAGTGAGTGCCAGTGTATTTTACTCGTATAATTTTATTTGTAATTAAGATCATGTCATTCAAATTATTGGTAACTTATAAAAAAAACTAATTTAGTTTAATTAACACATATTTTTGGATAAATGATACAAATATTACAAAATTTTAAATTAAAATATTGATGGAGATGTTCTAATTAGAATGAATTGGGTATTTTGATAGTTTAGTTTTTGGTGTTTGATAACAAAAATTATTATTTGAATTCTTAGTTTTATATTATAATTTTCATATGTTAAATTTTATTGAATATATGTCAAAATTTGGAATGTTTATGATTTTGATTAAATTTTTTAGTATATAATTGGTGTTGTTGTGGCAATGTTAAATAAAAGAAAATGTAATAATATTTATTATTATCTTTATCTTGTAAAAAGATTTTTCTTTTAATATTTTTTTTTATTTTTTTGAGTAACAACATTTGTCATTTTTACTATAAATAATTATGCCTAAGTATGACTTATGTTTAGTTTAATATTTAAGAAAAATAATTAACATAGTTTTTAATACTTATGTTTTATGTAAATTTTAATATTTGGAAAAAATCATTATAATTTTTTTTGTGTTAATTTGCACTTTTTATGAGTATTAAAATTTTACTTTTTAATTACAAAAAATTATGTTTGAATGTATATTGCGTAGGTTTAATTTTAGTATTTGAGGAATTTAATTAGCAAAAAGTGTATGAATTTATTTTCTTGATAAAATGAATATTTGTTATTTTTTGACATTTATGTTATTTATTTCACAAGTTCATAATTTAATTAATTAGATCAAGTTAAGTGAAAATGATAATATACATATTCATATTTAGTGGATATATTAAACATTATAATTGAAGGGTGTATTGGATATTATATTAAAAATATTTGTATATATTAGTTGGTCAACCACACCAAGAGTAGTGATGTAAGATCCCGACTTTATGAAATAAAAGTTTATTATTTTCTTTATGATAAAATTTTTATTTTTTTTAATAGTAAGGTGCTTAATTGTATAAATGATAGTTAAGGGTGTTATATGCGAATTATCTGATAAACAGTGTATGTCGGAGAATATTCTTTTTGTCGGGGAATAATCTTTTTGTCGGAGAATATTATATTCGGCATCGTACGACAGCGCCGAAATATCAAAATATTAGTGGGCCCCACAAATGGCAAAATTGTCAACGATAGTGGGCCCCATTGTCGGATACTGAAAGTGACAGTATTTTGTCAACAGTATTATCACCGGCAACTGTTGAAATACCCGGTAATAAAAAGAACAGTAAAACGCGTTATTCCACAGTAGTACGCGGTATTTCACAAGCACACGGTATTGCACAGTATTTTAAATTATTGATTCAATAATTGATAAAGTAGCAATTACACAGTATTTTGATTCAATAATTACAATAGCATCCGCATGGTACTTTTTATTATTTATCATAGCACTGTAACTCATATTAATTGTTATGATATTTTAGCATTATTGATGAATTAAAAGTGGAGTCTAACTTAGGGGTACCTAATTGAAATTTTAAAATTCACATGCTGTGAACTATTGGTTCACATGTGGGAACTATTGGTTCACATGTGGGAACTATTAGGGGATGTTATGCAAGATTGATAATACTTGAAGGATTATATTAAAAAGTAGAGGCAAAGATGAAGGTACTAAAGTGTAATAAGTCGAGCCCTTATTGTGCAATTAATGAAACTTGGTTTTTCTATAAATAGGAGGGGTTATCTTAAGAAATCTTCACACCTTCCTTACTTATACTCCCTCTCTCTCTCTCTAAATTGCTTGAGTTCTCTTAGTGTGCTAGGCTATTGTGAGTATTGGTGAGAATACTAGTATTGTCCAAGTTAATAAACTTCATAGAAAGATCCAATCACTTATTAACGAAGGTAGGGGATATCATTTCTTTCATACTCTTATGTAATATCATTTGCTTCCTTGTTCGTAAGTGATATTATACTCATAAAGGTTGTTATTCATTCCTTATTAATTTGTGGGGATAACCTGTCCGTGCGGTATGACGCATGCCTGGTGAATACCCTTTTGTATTCATTCCTTATTATTCTGTGGGAATAACCTGTAAGTACGAGTGTCGTACCTGGTGAATACCCTTTTGTATTCATTCCTTATTATTCTGTGGGAATAACCTGTATGTACGAGTGTCGTACCTGGTGAATACCCTTCTGTATTCATTCCTTATTACTCTGTGGGGATAACCTGTATGTACGAGTGTCGTACCTGGTGAATAACCCTTTGTATTAATTACATATTAATCTGTTGTGGAAATAATCTGTCTACGCGGATTATCGCATGACGGGTGAAAATCCATTTGCAGTTTCATATATTCTGTTATACTCGTATAACGTATCATTTCTTTTGTACTCTTTAAGGGATATCTTTTTCTTTCACATTTCTCCATTTAAGATAAGAAATCTTGTTTGTTTCCAAAACCTTATTTTTAAATGGAGAAAATCCCTGAAAATTAGTAGAATATCTTTAATAGTTTGTGCTTCATCTAATATCTTCTCACTTGAATCTTTCTATTTCATTTTATACGTTATAGTTGAAGCATGAAACAATTTCTTGAATATCATTCTTGAATTTGACTCCACAATTTGGTCATCGTGTTGGCAATTTGGTCAATCTTTGATACTGATTAAATTATAAAGCTTTTCTTATCCTTGATCTCACTGTATCATTGTCATCATCCTCATCCTCATATTTAAATTGTGGTGATAGTTCTCTTTGGCCTGTAGTGCAAAGATGAACTGGCGTGACATGATTTTGACCAAACTGTGTATTGGTATTATCATGACTTTTGGTGTTACAAACAAAGGCGTATGGTGAAAGTTCTCTTTGGCCCGTAGTGCAAAGATGAACTGGCGTTTGGCATAATCATGACCGATGATGTTACAAATAAATATCTTTGGCACATAGTGCAAAGAGAGGCTGTTGAATATAAACTGTTGATTTGGATGTTCATAAACAGGGATTGTTGATTGGTGTTACAGGGATAAAATATTGGTGGTGATCCTTTAACTTATAGACGATGGTAGATATTATAATCTACTTGACTCTTCTAATGGATTGTTCGCTCCGCTGCAGTTGTTGTGTTGAACAATTATAATATCTTTAAATCTCTGATTTATTATTGTTGAAGACTAAAGATAATTTTTATTCTTCATTATCTTAGTCATGATATTTCTTACTGGGCTATTTGTGCTCACCCTTTTCCTTTTTGTTCCATTGTTCTCCTCAGGAAAAGAGAGTGTAGCGGGGACTAGCCGGGGAATGGAGTGATGGTCCGAGATAATAGAAGTGTCTCAATACCTTACTAGTAGTGTGACAATAAGTGTATTGAGAATTTAAGATGTATTTGTATTGTGTTGTCGTATTTTGCACGACACTTAATATTTGTAAATGGGAAAATTCGTATTTGTAATTGTATTTTGTGGAATGTTATTGGCGACTCAAAATGGGTTGTATGGACCTATTTTGGGGGCGTCACAAGTGAATGTTACATATTGTAGACTATAGAAGTACTGACTGTTACTTAAAAAATTAGAGGGGTGGTGAATGTTATTATGATTATCTACAGAGGGTGTCACTGTATTTTACTCTTATATAAAATGTGTGTATATATAGATATGAGAAAATGTTATTTAATGCATATTTTAGCCAAGCTTAACTAAGCCTACTTAACAAACCGATGTAATTTTGCATAAAATATATAATTAAAGATTTCAATATTACAATTATTATCAAATAAATACAATACTATTATCAAATAAATGTTTCTTTTAACTACTTTTAAACCCACTATCATACATTTCAAAAACCACGTCATTTTGTATCCTTTTTTAATATAGTTTTAGAATGAAAATTTTTAGGTCTTGAAAATTAGAAAATGAGACTTTAAATTTAAAATAATGTTAGTTGGTCTCAACCTTTTTTTTATTTTAAATTGTATCTCAAATAACGTGACAACAAATAAGAAAAATATTATTTTATAACATAGCTGATGATGTTGACTTATTGTCGTCGCCTTAAATACGGGATGTTGGGTGTTTCAATAGACCTGAAATCAACGCGTAAGCAGAGGAGTTGCCTTTGAATCCGCCTTCAATAATAAAATCAAAATAAAAAATTAGGAGAATTTAAGAATGTAAAAAAGTATGTACAAGAGGTACCATGTATTTATAAGCATATATTAGGTCGACAACCGCCTTACGGTGTTTGGGAATCATGGTCGAGATCCGGTTGAAATAAGCTCAAATATCGATTGATTGGATAAAGATAAGAGTCCTCAACTGGTGAATCCCAATCCTTCCGTATTCAATGTGTTGTCCACTCAAAACTCCAACATTGGAGTCCATTCAGGAAGTCGAGAAGTGAGGCCCTAACAATCGTCGGGACTATGTAACCCTAATAATAGGCAGCTACATGAGATTTAGTCAACCAACATAATAATGACACATCATTTACAATGTTTAACGTGTTGTCCACCTCTAGGTGATTGCGACGATACACTCGAACCTTACATAAATTCGAGTATTGGTTCCCTAACAAGAAATCGGACCATGGAACCCTAATCAAAACTCCAGCATTGGAGCCCATTCACGAAGTCGAGACGTGAGGCCCTAACAATCGCCGGGACTATGTAACCCTAATAATTTTCTTGACCCTAACAATCGTCGGGACTATGTAACCCTAATAATAGTCAACTACATGAGATTTAGTCAACTAAGATAATAATGACATATCATTTAAAATATTATTTGAGATACAAATTTTAAAATCCCCACCATTAACCTTCAATGTAAACATGTGAGCAAGAAAGAATAAAAGTGAAAATGCAACACATGGGGCAAGATTTTCTGAAAATGGAGAAGGTGACAGCTCTAAATTAATCAAATGGAAATGGGGTACACATCATTGGATGCTTCTTCTACAGGTAGTCCTGTCCATTTTCATTACAATAAATAGGGTATCAGCCGTATCTCGGCACTGTGCTACCGAGTGCCTAAATTAAATGGTTCAGAAATTATTGCCAAATTTTTAATGTGTTTGTGCAGAATTGTACTATTTCTACCTCATTTTTGAATCATTTTATTATTATTTTTTCAATATTTTATAAAATTATATAAATAAAAGATCCTCAGTAAATATCATGTATTTTAAGGGGGAATATGGGAAGCATCCACATCAACTTAACCTCCATTAGCAAAATTGTAATACAGTGAATGTTTGCTCCATTTTTACCTAAAGAGATATGTGGTCAATGTTTTGTCACATTTAAGTATCATATTCGGTTCTCATTTATGTGTGATTTTCTATTTTATTTTATTTAAATTTATTTTCTCTTTATGTTAGACTTCGCTTATTATTATGATATTATAAAGCCTTCATGAGGCTTGCGGGCGGAAGATTTGTGATTTTGGGTCACACACCTGCTTGACCTGTTCTTTTTTTTTTCTACAACTTTAGATATATTATTATTTTGTTTTTTTTAATATTAATTTTTAATATCTCTATTTACTCATCTGTAAAAAATTTTATTTTACTCCATATAATTTACACACGTATCGTTAATTTACACACCCATATAATACCATAATATGGCCTAATTTTGTATATATTATTATTCACGGGTTGGGTAGGTTTGTTGCTTTCATGGAAGTAAGCTCACTACATAATTAACTAAGAGCCACTACTGTATACACCATACAATATTATTCAAGTAATGTAAATAACAAAATAAGTGGATCAAATTTGATGAACGTGACAATGAAAACATGTTCTACCCCACTTTGCCTTTCACTTAACATGCAATCCAGGTTTTTTTAAGGAATTTACTCAATACAACCCATCCTTCTTTATTTTTTATATTTTTTATTCTATCCTCAAAATTTAATAAAATTTTTATTATATCTTTACAAGTAATTGTACATTCAACTAGTGGCATAGCTATGTTGGGATCGGAGGTTCATGCCCCCTCCCCCAAATTTTAAAATTTTTTACTTAGTAGTTATATATTTTGTTAATAAATTATCTTGACCCATTTCTAATAGTGTAAAAAAAAAAAATCATAATAGTGGGGGCATATTTTAAAATATACATTTATACTAAATTAGACCCAAAATAACAAATCAATTAATTTTTATGATTCAATACATATTAAGTTTTATTGTACTTAGTAAATTTAAAATTAAGAGGTTTACTTATGGCATCTTTCTCTCCCAATTGTCCTAGGTTATATTTGTTTACATCTGAAAGGCTCTTAAGAGCCCTATGTCTAATTCGGTAAGACTTTCAATTTATTTGGTAAAAAAATTTATCTCTTTTAATGCCTCTAAATCGGTAAGAGAGAAAATCAAATCCTAATCATTAAGAGATGTCTCTTAACGAAAAATTAAAATTTATGAACAAAAATAGTCTCAATAAATATTGTACTCTTTCCATTTCAAATTTTAAGATTATTTTTGAAAAGTCAACTTGAGATATTTTCAAATTTAAAATTGAAATGATTAAAAATTTTGAAACAATAAATCTTGCAATGAGTATTATTTTTTCGATATTTTTCAATATTCATCACTTTATAAACTAAAATCCAAGAAATTCATGTCAATTATATGCTTGAAAATATTTTAAATTCACTTCTTGAAGTCAATAATGATCTTATATTTTGAAACAAAGAAATTATAATTCTTATATTGAGCTATTAGGTTATGTTGTTGTTTTATTAAATTTGACACATTTTTTTATCTAATATAATAGTCATCATATTATACATTGTTGCTAATTTTTTTTAGGTGATTTGTTTAATATTTAGTCACTAGAGTATATAAATATTTTTATATAAATACATTCAGCAATATTATTCACTCGTTTTTTTTATTAGACTGCGTATTTAAAATTATCAAATAAAAATTTTAAATAACTGAGAGGGTTAAAATGGTAAAATAATGTCATTCAGATATTTTACACTTTTTAGTTACCAAACAAATTTTTAGATTTAGATGTTATTTCACTCAGATTATATAATTTATTAAAATATACTAATCATTCAGATCTTAATTATTCAAATTTATCAAACACCACCTTAGTGGTTGTTTCATAACGTAAATTATCTTTTATCAAAATTCACCTTCTACACGGCTACACTATAGATACCCACAAATATACGTAGAGCCCTAATTTGATTACCTTTTTATTTTTATCTTTTTGTGTGCAATGCAAGCAACTCGGAATCTTGAAAAATCTGGGGGAGGGGGAGGGAAGCAAAATGTAATATAAAAAAAATTAAAATTTTAGAATTATATTACATGATTATTTTTTACTTGAGTTTCGGCTCTCTGTCACTCAAATTTTTTACTATGTCCCTGCACTCAACGCGTATACCACTGTAACTAGTAATTATAAAGGAGAGAAAAATATGCATTATGGAGTCACCACTCGATCAGTTATGCAAAAATAAAAATATATTGATATGATATTTATCGTTATATTAAATATTGTTTTGAGTTTGGCAATTAGGTGGTACTTTCCTCCATGTAGAGGATAAATTAGTGCCAATTTGCTTTGGCACATGAAGGACAACTAGATAATATACCTCAATTTAACTCTTATGGGCAATTCTTGAAATTAATCACTCCAAATGACTTTCATGTACATAAGCAGAAATGTAGTTTTACCCAACTGGTTGTTATTGTTTGGTTGTTATATAGATAGATAGATAGATAGATAGAATTGACTGTTTCTTAAACTATTAAAAAATTTGAAGTCTTTTATTATAAAGATATACATATACTAATGTCCATGCAACATGACCAAATTCTGGGCAGTTTATATGGACCACACTTTTTAAACCCATCTTGCTGCTTTAAATTACTACTAAAATACAACACTAGGTATAAAAGTAAAAGGGGAAAAAAAACAAAAAAAAAAAACAATAGCACAAAATAATACTAATATCAATAATTGGTGGCAACTAGCAAGGTTGATTAGACTTGTTATTCAACCAGTATAGCTGTGAGCTGTTGGCTATCTTTTTGTCCCCAAAAAAGACAAAAATCAAAAACAAAAAAACAAGCCACCCCTCTAAAAATGGTGCGCTAGAATGATTATATTTAGGTTATAGTTAATGTTAGAATGTTAAAAATGTTAACGGAATAGACATAGTGCATGTTTGGTTATTCAGTGTTTACGACATTTGATATATTTAGAGCGTTTAAAAATTCAAGCGCACTTGACAATCTTATTCATTTAGTATTAACTTATTTTAAATACACATTATTTAATTCATAAATATAATACTTGAATCTCAAACACAACGCATTAAAATTAGTACGGTACGTTTGAAGATTCGAACATTGAAACACAACCGTCACAAGTGTTGTAAAAATTGATAGCCTAACAAACTCATAGTGTTAGACGACTCTTTCTTTATATTCGCTCTATATATACTCTAAATCTGTACTTCATATCCCTGTTGTTTTGCATTAAAAATCATTTATATTTACCTAAGCACCATATATTGTATCCCATATTCACCTCGCAACTATATAAGAAATAAAAAAATATTCAAATAACGAAATGAAATATTAATAATAAAATAGTACTTGTGAAAATTTTAAAAGTCTTAAGCATTAACATTAGTACAAATACTCTAACAATTAAAATCTCAAAAAATATATATGTAAATGTTTTATTTTTGTAAGGGAATTGAAATGAAATAATATATGTATACATATACATATACATATATATATATATATATAGGGCAAGTTCAGATTTTGTAGGGGACCTTATATCTGCCCCATATTTGATGCGGGTTTTTGAGATTCATCCCATATCTGTTTCACAACCCGTTTTGCATTTTTCGTATCCGCTTCTAGAACCTGATAAATTTACCCTATTGACCTCCCTAGACCTAGCTGTGGCTTTCTATTGCTGGTTAATAAAGCATATCAAATAATGAATAAAAATAGTAATAATAATGGTACTAATAAAGCATAAAATTCACTCTCTTAAAAGTTTCTTTATATGTGTACAAGTACTAGATTGTTAGCATAATTAGGATGATGATTTTTTCGTCCAATTTAAACATTTATGAGCATTTTCTTGCCATCTGGCCTAATAAGGCTTTGACACTTGTATGAGGAAATGATGAAAAACTATGGGAGAACTAAGCATTACCGTATGCCAACGTCTAATCAGCGTGTGTAAATTATATAAAATAAAATAAAAAAATTTTAAAAAATTTTTTAAAAAAGAAAAGAAAATAATAATAATAGTATATAAAATCTTGATTGCACACATGCATAGTGTGTGCTATAAATATTAATTCAAATAAAATATGATTATTCAGTAAAATCCAATGGTTGAAATCTGAAAACGTCAAGAATTCTTTTTCCATTTAACAAATGTCAAGATTTTCTTAGGGTTAATTGTTAACAATGATTGATTACTTCCCTTGCCCCATAATCCACCAAACTGGTTTTTCAAGAGATATTTCCTCCCCAAGGCTGTCCATTTATTATTGCCCTCCTTTTCAACAACATGAAAAAAGAACAAAAAAAGGTCTTGCTATAATAAGTCATAACAAATGTATATAGATAATAAATATAAACGCATGTGAATACATTAGATAGCAAGAAATTAAAAAAATTTCACATTAATTTAATTTATTTTATTGTTTAGAGTCTCACGTTAGTCGCAATCCAAATTTATCATAAAATTTATTGACATAATTTCTAAAGAAGAAGAAGTCATATTCACAAAATTTATAAATATTACGAATTTAGTTTTTTTCCTATTTACATATACATTTGTAAATATTAAGAACATATTTTTTATATTAATTTAGAACTACTATGATAATGATAATAAATTGAAAAATTTATGTCATTTTGCATTATAATAAATAAAAAGCGTTAAAATTTATGTCCGTTTTGGTTAAGCAATTATGGATTCACCAATTTTTTTAAAATATCTTAATCTATTAAGATAAAAATAATTTACCTTAATTTATAAAGGACGGGTCTAGGTGAGAAGGAGAGTCATACTTATATAACCAAATAACTTCTATACGGATTCACCAACTTTTAACAGTGGGGTCAGAAAAAAGAAAGAAAGGGTAAAAGAAAAGTTTGACCATGTTCTTGATATAGTAGACTTCTGGTTGGTCAATCAATAAACCGTACTGCCAAACATGGCACCTACCACAGGACCACCTCACCCGTGAGGACTGAGAGCATCTCCGTCGACTAAACTATTCCATAAAATATATTTAATTCATATGACATCAACAAATGTCCTTTAATCTACGATTTTTTTCAGCAAATAGACTATTTCATGGTCTATAATATAAAAAGATTAAAATAATCAATGAATTCAAAAAAAATCCAATAATCTTTCCACTCTCCCATTTAAATATAATTAAAATTATAGTCCATAGACTATCAAGTTCCTTAGCAAATCCAATGCAAGTTTCAAAATGGCTATAGTCATTGTTATATTTTGACACCAAAAAGTGCCAAAATAGAACTCAGTCTCCAATGGTTGGTTCCATATTAGTACCAAAAAGTGCTATAAGGTATGTTCAATATTTAATTTTCTGGTAAAGTGCTATAATTTGTGAGTTATCAAGGATGACTATAGTCATCCTTGGTTCTATATTTAGAACCAAGTATAGCATTTTGTCATTTTAGAACTAAGTATAGCATCCCATTGGATTTGTGTTTTTGTCAATTGGTGCTATAATTTGACTATAGAACCAAGTATAGCACCCCCATTGGATTTGCTCTTAGATGTTGTTTGTTTGGCTCTTAACAGGTCTGAATGGACTGCCTCTTATTTGCTAAGAGGCAATGTACTGTTTGTTTTCTTTTTTGTTGTCTCTTAATGCCTCTAACCGGTTAATATACAAAATCAAGTCTAGATTATTAAAAGGCATGTCTGAATGAATTTGACTATTTTTAGACAAAAATACCCTCTTCAATATTATTATTTTCCTTTCCTATCCACTGCCACCAGCGCCGCCACCACCGGTGCCACCGCCGCCACCACCACCAAATCTACCGCCGCCACTACCAGATCCACTAACACCAGATCTACCACCGCCACTATCAGATCTACCACCAACAAAACCATTTAGAAGAAAAGGGGGCAGGAGGAGAGAGAGGGAGGGGGCAAGTGGGGGGCGGGAGGTGAGAGAGGGAGGGGGCAGGCGAGGGGATGGCGGGCGGGAGGGGGAGGGGAGGGGCGGGCGGGGTGGGGGGGAGAAGAATAAGATGTTTTTTCTTTTCTTTTTTTAATTATAGGGTTAAATTTGTAAATCATCTTATTTAAACATTTTAAAAAAAATAATTATCAAACGTCATTTTTTCATTCAGATACAATTCTATTCAAATGCTCTATATTATTCAAATGTCTAAACTATTCAGATCTTAACAATTAATTTTATCAAACACCACCTTAGTCCTTTTGGTGCTTCAAATATAGTCACGTACTATATTTAGCCCAACTGCTGGAGAGGGAAGATAGATCTTAGACTAAATATAGTCTAAGATTGTGTTGCTGGAGATGCTCTGAGGATCACAAATTTACCACATTCTTCATATATTTTTGCCCTTTTTTTTTAGAACTTATTCTCTTACGAGTTGATTTATTATTAGATTATCTCTTTTGATCTTATTTGTTTTTTTTGCCTTGTTTAATTACTAACTAATATTGGATCTTATGGGAACCTAATAAGGAAGTCAAAATGATATTAAGGTTAAGTACTATTTCCCGAAAGTTCTTATTTATATATATAAACATGCATCATGTTAGTTAACACGATTATTAAAAAGTGTGTTCCTTCGATCTATTTTGAAAAAACAGTCTCATTTAACCTTTTACTTACTAATTTTATTTGTACAATATTTATTCTAATATTAATTAAATATTTAATTTAATAACAATACATGATAGGAGAATTGTGACACTACAAGAAAAATGACTATTTTTGGCGGAATAGTCTGTCGAAAATAACTTATTTATGACAAATTTTGTTTTGTCAAAATTAATTTCATCGAAAATATAAAATTCTCTTGTTGTTGTGTGATAAATTAATGATAAAACTTAATTATATCATTTTTATTTCTTTTTAAAAGCAAATTTACAATCGAACATATTTTTGTTGTTGTGGAACATAGAAGCATTAGTTTTATCCTATATTTAGTGCTAAAATTAATTTTCAGTCATTCTTAAAGGCAATTGGTTATGTTAGAGTAATATTTATGCTCTCAAAATTAATATATATTTAATGATATTTTACACATGTTTCCAAACTTTAAATTTTCAATGACACCTTTTACTCTCACATAATGGCCTCCAAAATTTCATTGGTATTTATTTTAATATCATAATTTATCATAAGTTAGAGGGAGGGGTTTAAATGAAAGAATTAATAATTTATTTATCCATCTTTATTTGGAGTGATTAATATGAAGTTAACTTTAGTCAATTAACTAATACATTGTTAACACGCAGATAAAAGATGATCTTTCTCTGCATGTCAGCACTATATTGATCAATTAATTAATTTACCATAAAATTAACTTCATAGTAATCGAATCCATCTTCAGCATTTACAAGAATCAAGAATTCTCCCACTCTATAGTATAGGAGTCATGTCGGTGAATGAAATGGTTATCAGTATTGGTAATTTGATATGACAAATTTGCAAAAGAATTTTTGACAAATTATGGTAGCAGTAATTATGTAATCCGGCACGTTTAAAAAATAATTAATTTTTTAAAAAAACATTACGTCAAATGGGACCCACATAAACTTTTGGACAGACAATTGACAGCTGGAAAATCCCACTGTTTCGTCGGTGGGACGCGAAGCCGCTACAATTCAATATACCCAAATGGACCGTGGGGGCCCAAATTATTTACATAATTGGTCCCCAGGGAAAAATATTCCGTACGCTGCGTGTGCATACTGTTCCATCCACCCGCCGACCGATGGTATTTGATGTGATCAAGTGACAGATAGTTTGCCACGTTTCGTGGGTCCCGCAGACAGCTAAGTGAGGGAGTAAATGATGATTTGTTTGTCGCTGTCATGAGCTGGCAAGCAATAATACGTAAACTGTCGGTAATGAAAAAAAAAACCACAATAATTTATGACGTCATAAATTGACACTTCGGACTGGCATTGTTACTTTATTTTGGTTTAATCTTTGGAGTTGGTGGGTCGGCTTTATTTTGTCGGTGGGATTTGTATTCGGGTAAATAAAGAAGAATTTAGGATTTTGAGCATCAAAATTAGGGCGCGAAAAGGTGGCGGGTAATTTTGGTAATTACTCTTGTTATGGAGGGATAATTGAATTGGGCTCAATTCAATCGTAAATTGTAGCAATGTTTCTTCTTCTTTTTTTTCTCACCTTTTTTTATAGTAAAAGAAACTAATGCGATTAGCTTTTTCTTTTACGATAAAAAAAATAAGAAATAATATATATTACGAATATTTTATGTCGATTTTTGATTGTCAGTTACGTGAATAAGTATTCTGATAAATTTTTTGGAGGGATGTGTAATAAGGGAGACTATTTTATAATTCATACAAATCTTATGTATTGATAAGTTTTGAAATTGTAATTCGATTTAAATTTATCGCAATATATAGTAGGATTCAAAATAATAATCTAATAAAAAAAATCTCTTATTTTATTGTACAAGTTCACAGATTCAAATTTACATCTCAGTATAATTCAGAGTTCTTATAAGTTTTCCTCTTTTCTCATTTTCCAGATTTCTTCTATAACGTAGAATGAAAAAGGAATTCATAAAATCGAAAAAAAAATACGGTTAACTTTTGCGTGACAATCCAAATGTATGATAATACTCTATTCCTTATAAATTTAGAAATGTAGCATGTTTTAATTTTTTAAATTAATTTATAAAATCTTAAACATCAGAATTGAAAATGAATTTAATAAAATTGAGTCTCTCCATTCACAATAAAATGATTTATGTAAGCTTTATAGTTTAATACTAATCTTTAGCACAAATCAACACAAAATAGACATACTCTGGTTGACCTACCAAGTAACACTGTTGTGGAATGTGGACTGCTCATGTCCAACTTTTAGTTCAGTCCTCACTTGTACCAACAGAGCTAAGGCCGGGTACATATTGTGGCTGCTGAAATTTGATCCCAGATCATCAGGCT
The DNA here is from genome assembly GCA_034770075.1 of Aralia elata. Lineage (NCBI taxonomy): Eukaryota > Viridiplantae > Streptophyta > Magnoliopsida > Apiales > Araliaceae > Aralia > Aralia elata. Next base: position 27,496,026 of record CM068378.1, on the reverse strand, counting down.
TTTTCATTAAAATGTCACCGAAAAATACAGTATGATTTTAATTTTTAAAAATTAATTTTTTTTCCCGAACCAACCTACCAAATATTATGCTTAGGCTGCCATTTTGTAACGAAACCATTTAAAAAATAAATTGATATGAATTTATTTAAATGCTAAAAATTACAAATTTTATGGTTATCGATATTCACAATAGTATTGATAATAAATATCAGTAATTTTTTTTTTTAAAAATAAAAATAATACTCGAAAGGAGTAGTGGTAATAAAAAGAACGCGACCAATCTTGTTTCTCCACGTGCAGAGTACTTTTATGAATGATTATTTTTGTACTAAGTGACCAAATTCCATTAACCATATGTTTAAAATATGAGATCTGCCTGCAGGTTCAAAAGGTTTAAAGGCTCGTCTAGTTTATTACTCATTGCATGCATGGGATGATTACAACTTTTGATTTGGGGAAATTAAGGTTAGTCCATAAATTTTGTAATGATGAGTACATTAAGAAAATAATATTATTGCAATTTTCAATATAGTTACTGGTACTTTTACTGGGAAAACTAATTCAATAAAAATTAACTTTTTATTAGCTTTAATTTACTAGAATATAATGTATGGTTACTACACTTGTGGGGGAGAAACAATATTCGCTCATATCCAATTTGGAAGTTTAAATTGTAATATACTAAAAGAGAAAATTATTATAATATTGTCCGAACTAAAATTATGTTGTTAGAACAACAACTAATGTTTAATGTATTAAGAGTTGGTAGAAATTTTTTAAAGTGTCAATAAACATAAATGCGCTCTTACAGCATAATTTTTATTTTGACAATCTCAACAGTCAAAAAAGAAAAATGCTCTCTCCCTCTTAGAATTAAAGTCCTTATTACTATTTTAGGTTGTTCCAAGTTAAATGTCTTCTTACTTTAAATAATTTATTTTTTATATTAATTTGTCTATAATACTCTTATTATTAATTGTCATATTTTTATTCTTTATGCATATTTATAGTGTATCATTAGTCATATGCAGAAAATTATGCAAGTGGATGAAAATTTAAAGATGGACAATTTTGTCATTTGATCATCTTTCTTAATGTACGCAAAAAATCAACCAGGACTTTTATTTGGGACGAAAGGAGTAATAAATAAATAAACATAGCAACTTAAGCTCATGTATTTCCCAATTTGAGCATGCTTTTTATTATTATTATTATTATTATTTTTATTATTATTATTGTTATTATTTTATTTTTATAAATGTCATTTGAAAAAAAATTCCCTTAGTATAAGAGGCAGCTTAGCTGCTTAAGTATATATGTAAGATCCCGGCTTTATGAAATAAAAGTTTATTATTTTCTTTATGATTATTTTTCTAAATAGTGAAGTGCTTAATTGTTATAAATGATAGTTAAGGGTGTTACATGCAAATTATCTGATAAACAGTATGTCGGGGAATATTCCTTTTGTCGAGAAATATTCTTTCTGTCGGGAAATATTATATTCGGTACCGTACGACGGTGTCGAAATGACAATATTGTCAATGATAGTGGGCCCCACAACGGGTTAACTGTCGGATATAGAAAATGATAGAAATTGACGGCAAAATTTTAACCGATAACAATTGAAATACCCGGTGATAAAAAGAACAGTAAAATGCGTCATTCCACAGTAGCACATGGTGTCACACAGTGTTTTATATTATTGATTCAATAATTGATAAAGTAACAATTGCACAATATCTTGATTCAATAATTGTTACAGTAGCATCTGCATAATATTTTTATTATTTGTCACGACACTATAACTCATATTATTTGATAGGATATTTTAGCATTATTGATAATGTCTAGAAATTCTGTCAAGGAAAAGGGTTATTTAATTGTGCGCCATTTTTATGGAAGGCCCCCTTTTTCCTGGGAATAATCTAGTTGTCAGTATTGCGAGTATATGCTATCTGTGATATTAATACATTTAACTCAATAATACAGAAAAAAGGATTTATTGTGATAATGGAGTTATTTTTTTTATAATGGTTTTATCTTTTTGATAATGGAATTATCTTTTGATAATGGATTAATCTTTTTGAATAAATGGATGGATGATATAGATTAAAGAAAAAATGGATGGATGATATAAATTGAAGAAAAAAGGATGGATGATATTAAAAGAATATGCCAAGGGTATAAGCATAATAAACCAAGAAAAGTTAGAAAAAAGACCAAAATGCCCTCACCTTGATTTTTCTATAAATAGGGAGGGTTTGCTTAAGAAATTTTTACACCTTCATTGCTTATACTTCCTCTCTCTCTAAATTTCTTAAGTTCTCTTAGTGTGCTAGGCTATTTTGAGTATTTGTGAGAATACTAGTATTGTCCAAGTTAGTAAACTTCATAGAAAGTAACATCCAGTCACTTGTTAATAAAGATAGGGAATATCATTTCTTTCATACTCATATATAATATCATTTGCTTTCATAAGTGATATTATACTCATAAAGGTTGTTATTCATTCTGTATTAATTTGTGGAGATAACCTGTCCGTGCGGTATGACGCATGTCTGGTGAATACCCTTTTGTATTCATTCCTTATTACTATGTGGGAATAACCTCTATGTACGGAGTGTCGTACCTGGTGAATATCCCTTTGCATTTGTTCCTTATAAATTTGTGGGTATAAACTGTTCGTGCGGATTGACGCATACCTGGTGAATAACCCGTCGTATTCATTACTTATTAATCTTTTGTGGAAATAACCTGTCTACGTGAATTATCGTATGACGGGTGAAAATCCATTTGCGGTTTCATATATTCTGTTATATTCGTATAACGTATCATTTCTTTTGTACTCTTTACGGGATATCTTTTTCTTTCACATTTCTTCATTTATGATAAGAAATCTTTGTTTGTTTCCAAAATCTTATTTTTAAATGGTGAAAATTCCTGAAATTTAGTAGCTTAATAGTTTGTATTTCATCTAATATCTTTTCACTTGAATCTTTCTATTTCGTTTTATACATTATAGTTGAAGCATGAAATAATTTGTTGAATATCATTCTTGAATTTGATTCCACAATTTGGTCATCGTGTTGGCAATTTGGTTAATCTTCGATACTGATTAAAGTATAAATCTTTTCTTATCCTTAATCTCACTGTATCATTGTCATCATCCTCATCCTCATACTTAAGTTGTGGTATTAGTTCTCTTTGGTCCGTAGTGCAAAGATGAACTGTCGTGACATGATTTTGACCAAACTGTGTATTGGTATAACCATGATTTTTGGTGTTACAAACAAAGGCGTATGGTGAAAGTTCTCTTTGGCCCGTAGTGCAAAGATGAACTGGCATTTGGCATGATCATGACCGGTGATGTTACAAATAAATATCTTTGGCACGTAGTGCAAAGAGAGGCTGTTGAATAATAAATTGTTAATTGGTGTTACAGGGATAAAATATTGGTGGTGATCCTTTAACTTATAGAAGATGATAGATATTATAATCTACTTGACTCTTCTAATGGATTGTTCGTTCCGCTGCAGTTGTTGTTGTTGAACAAATATAATATTTTTAAATCTCTGATTTATTATTGTTGAAGACTAAAGATAATTTTTATTATTCATTATCTTAGTAATGATATTTCTTACTGGGCTATTTGAGCTCACCCTTTTCAGTTTTGTCCCATTGTTCTTCTCAGAAAAGGAAAATGTAGCTGGGACTAGCCGGGGAGTGGAGTAATGGTCCGAGTTATTGGTTGTCCTCATCAAGTTATAACATAGTTTAATAATAATTGTACTGGAAACTTAAAATGTGTGTTGCCGTCTTTTTACGGCATTGTAATAATTTGGGTTTGGATACTGTGGTACCATACGGTACGATGTTTGTTTGGAAAGTCACAGGATATGTGTGGTCGTATTTTGCACGACAAATATTAGTTGTATATGGAAAAATTCGTAATTATATTTATATTTTTGTAGAATGTTATTGGCGACTCAAAATGGATTGTGTGGACCTATTTTGGGGGCGTTACAGTTGGTATCAGAGCTTAGGGATATGATCTCTGGTAGAGATCTGGGATTAGAACTAGGAGGGGAGAGACGAGTAAAATCCTTCGCTAGTGTGTCCTGCCTAAGCTATTTTTGTTATTTAAGTAATTGGTTTGGTTATAGGGATAAGATGTTGCATGTTTATTTCTTTAACTAATCTCTATTTTGTGATTACATTTCAGAATGACATTTGAAAACCAAGAGATTCACTATGAGACCATTGTGGCTGAAAATCAGGAAGCCACAAATAATACGGGTGCAAACTCAGAACATCATGATGCTAATCATGATACTAACAACCGGATGAATAATGATTTTTTTAGGAACTTCATGCAATACATGCAGAACCAGGTGAGAAGAGCTCCTGTCTACAATACTGGCAGAAACACTGATAATGTACGGATGGTCACTGCCAACCAGTTCAAAGAATTGAGACCACCTGAATTTTTCGGCAAGTTAGATCCACTCAAGGCAGAGTCGTGGCTTAAACAATTAACAAAGATATTTGATGTTCTGCGTTGCACGGACGACCAAAAGGTTCCTTTTGCCACCTTTATGTTGCGAGGAGAAGCATATCATTGGTGGGAATCTGTGAAACGTACCCATCACTCGGCACTCGAGATGTCTTGGGTCGAGTTCGAGGAATTATTTAACGAGAAGTATTTTCCGGAAAGTATTCGCCATATGAAGGAGGTAGAATTCATCAAACTGGAACAGAACAACATGAAGGTGTCGCAGTACGAAGCCAAGTTTGTCGAGCTGTCGCGTTTTGCATCTCATTTGGTGGACACTGAGAAACGAATGACACGAATGTTCCTACGAGGTTTGAAACCAGAAATTCGCCAATATCTTGTTTCTCATAAAATTTGTATATATTCAGATACAGTGGATAGGGCTCAAGTAGTGGAGAAAGAAAGATGACTACTACAACCAGGAAGCAACACCCAACCACGAGAGAAAAATTTCGATAATAATCGTAATGGTGGCAACAATTATCGAAATAATGATAATCAGCGAGGAGAGAATCACAACACCGGAAATGGTAACCACTTCAGTGGTAATCCTGGCCCGGATAACAGAATGAGTGAGTCAAGTGGCAACAATTCCAAGAAGAGGAGATTCAACAACAATCATGGAAAGGCACCAACACCAGCACCAGTACCAGTTTCGAAGGAAGGAGAACGACCACCAGTTAGATATTTCAGGTGTGGGAAAGAAGGACACATCAGTCCAAATTTTACACAATTGACATCCCAAGTATGTTATAATTGTGGAAAAGAAGGCCATATAGCTCGCTTTTGTCATGCAGCAAAGTCAAGTCCAGCTGCGATGATGACACCGAAGGCGGTCACGGATAAGTCAAAGTCTGTGGTTCAGGGGAGAGCTTTTGTTGTGACGTCACAAAAAGCGCAGAGTTCGAACGAGGTTATTACGGGTAAACTACTTATTAACTCTTGTGAAGTCTATGCCTTATTAGATACTGGTTCTACCCACTCTTTTATTTCACCAACATGTGCTCAACGCCTGAATTTGACTCCTGAAAAATTAGATTTTGACTTATCTGTCGAAACACCATTAGCACAAACATTCGTTACATCTACAGTCTATGAATCTTGCTTTGTTCAAATCGGCACCCTCACATTACCTGTTGATCTTATCTCCTTGAACATGCATGAATTTAATGTGATTTTAGGAATTGATTGGTTAATTGCTCATCATGCTAAAATTGATTGTTTTCGTAAGGTCATTAGTTTTCATATTCCGAATAAACCTATTATGCGAATTCAAGCAACCAAACCATTAAAATCAATAACCATCATTTCTAGTCACAAAGCCATTCGTTTATTGAAAACGGATGCCAAGCCTTCTTAGCTCATATAACGAATTTAAACAAAAGTACGTCAAATTTGAATAATATTTCTGTTGTTAATGAGTTCCCTGACGTATTTTTCGAAGAACTTCCTGGCCTACCCCCAGACCGTGAAATTGAATTTTATATCGACCTTGAACCCGGTACAAAACCTATTTTCAAAACCCCATATCGAATGGCTCCTATTGAACTTCAAGAGTTAAAAGTCTAACTACAGGAGTTGTTAGACAGCGGTTTCATACGTCCGAGTACATCACCTTGGGGTGCTCCTGTTTTATTCGTAAAGAAGAAAGACGGGAGTATGAGACTTTGCATTGACTATCGGGAGTTAAACCATGTCACCATCAAAAATAGGTACCCGTTACCTCGCATTGATGACATGTTCGACCAGTTATAAGGTGCTTAATTCTTTTCAAAGATCGATCTTCGTTTTGGATATCATCAGTTGAATGTTAAAGTTGATGACATTCCAAAGACTGCCTTTAGAACTCGATACGGGCATTATGAATTCCTAGTCATGTCTTTTGGATTGACTAATGCTCCTGCTACTTTCATGGATATGATGAACCGGATATTCAAGGAATATTTGGATCATTTCGTGGTTGTCTTCATTGATGACATTCTCATATATTCTAAAAGTCGTGCAGATCATGAGCAACACTTGAGGCTGATACTCCAAAAGCTTCGTGAAAACAAGCTATATGCTAAGTTGAAGAAATGTGAATTCTGGCTTGAGGAAGTTGTATTCCTTGGTCACTTGGTTTCTAAAGAAGGAATCTTGGTTGACCCGGCAATGATTGAAGCAATATCAAATTGGGAACAACCCAAGTCAGTAACCGAAGTATGAAGCTTTCTGGGTTTAGTTGGTTATTATCGGAGATTCGTAGAAGGATTTTCTCGAATAGCCATTCCATTAACTCAACTGACTCGGAAAAGCATAACATTCAAATGGAGCGAAGAATGCAAGAAGAGTTTTCAAGAACTTAAAAGAAGGCTCATTTCAGCACCTGTATTGGCAATATCATCAGGATCGAAAGGATTTGTCATCTACAGCGACGCTTCAAGCAAAGGACTAGGTTGCGTTCTCATGCAACATGAGAAGGTTATAGCCTATGCGTCTCGACAACTCAAGGAATATGAGAAGAATTATCCTACTCATGATGTAGAGTTGGCAGCAGTCGTTTTCGTGTTGAAGATTTGGAGACATTACTTGTATGGGGAGAAAGTGGAGATCTATACAGATCACAAAAGTCTCAAATATTTCTTCACCCAGAAGGAACTCAACATGCGACAACGGCGTTGGCTCGAGCTGTTGAAAGATTACGATCATACCATCCAGTACCATCCTGGAAAGGTGAACGTAGTAGCTGATGCATTGAGTAGAAGATCATATGCAAGTACGAGTGCGTTATTGACATCTCAAAGGCCTATTTTGGATGATTTACAAAAGATGGAGATAGAGTTAAAGACTCCAGGAACCCATGTGAAGGTCGCACATATACAAGTAGAACCGACTTTAATCGACAAAATTAAAGTTGCTCAAGTTACAAACCCAGAATTGATGAATATGAAAAAGAAGGTACAAGAAGGTGCTATTCCAGAAGCAAGAGTCGACGAAGTGTTAAGTTTGTATAACGCGAATATGCAATCAAATTACATTAATAAAGCGGAAGCGCGATAAAATCAGATTTTAAAATTTTATACAAACCATCACCATGATCTTTCTTTATGCACAATTATTAATTAAACGAAAGAGATGGAGAATAAGAATTATACCCTTGTAGATTTCTAGCTTCCTCAGGTACAAGTTCACCTCCAATTCCTTCGCGTTCTCCTTGAATTCCACCGATTAAATTCCTTCCTTTGATCAACGTTAGCCACCTAAGTGTTTTGGCCTCTAGAGGTGATCCACCAAGGAATAATACTTGTTCAAGAAGATGGGTGTTGGCAAAAACCCTAGTTTCTATCTCTATAGAAATTGTAAGTACTCCCTACAACTCTTATGCAAGCGTTGTAAACCCGAATCGCTGATCACACTTCTCTTATTTATAGATGTAGGAAAATCCTTCCCTAAACTATTTAGGATTAGGGTTTCTATTCTAATTAAACTCATTTAATTAAATTAAACTCCTAATCCAATTAGGAATTCATGTGAGAATACTTCTATTAATTAATTCCCAATCCCTATTAGGAATTAAATAATAGTAATAGTAATAATAATAATAAGACTCCTCTTATTAATTTATATTAATAGTTCTAAAATATTAAATAATAAATTATTAAGCTATTTAATTTATTCTATCTCCATAGACTAAATTAAATACACTTAACTTATTATTAACAATTATGCCATTTACTTCTTAAATAAATATTTTTCTTTTGCGGTGTGACCCTTTAGGTTCTCCATATTAAACCGTTGTGAATAAATCAATTAGAACAATTCTAATCTTATTTAAATAAATAAATTAAACTATTTAATTCATTCAAATAAATAATATTTATTCTACAATAAGGGTAAGCCCCCTTAGCGATCAACGACTTTCCAGATAATATAGATTTCAACATTAATCATAAAAGAACCTTTCAGTGCATAGTTACCGTACAATTCAATCCTTCTACCATACAATGTCCCAATTAAATATAAGACATGGAATTACTGTCAAGTCTTATTTTATTTAATTATATGTATTTCGATTCTCAAATGCACAACTCTAATTAATGCAAATTAGAAACTCCTTTCTAATTTCATTCTGTTTTGGCCAAAGACTTCTGAGTCGTCATTTATCGAATCACATAGGACATTCTCTCCTTTTACTAGAAGTGGTAGATTCTTTATTGATCATTCACCTATCTCCATGTATAACTTATTATACCCAATCATACCCTTTGATATACCCACAAGGTCTTAAGGGACATGTCAAAGTATAACTCATCATACACAAGATACTATGATGATCTCAAGTCCAAGGATCACTTGTACTACTATCACTAGAGGAATTCCTATTGACAGGCGAGTAAAACTCCATTAGGTATTCCTTAGCGAGCCACGTTCAATGAACTTATTCTCTAATAAGCACCTATATACTTGCTTTAGTGTCTCCACACAAATGATTATGAGATCAATCATCCTCTTCATAAGAGCAAGCAACGTATGTACTAATCTATCCGGATTCACTAATCCCCTTTTTAGTAATCCAACGATTAGGAATAATTTTAGTTTGTGAGCTATCTAGAATTTAGATCTCATTAGCATGATCACCATCATGATTTTAAAAACATTGCTCAAAACTATGGGTTTATCACATTTAATATAACAGCACCATGTAGATAAAGTAAAATGTCTTTAACAAACGAATAAGATTACAAAGTATATGCTACATCATATCAAATATGATTGGCTTGTGTGCATACTACTTTCAATCTCCCACTTGCACTAAAGCCAATCGCCATGGTATCTAATACCCTTCTTCTCTAAGTGACGATTATCCTGCTGTTGGATAAAGCTTCAGTAGATGGATATGCAATGTTGTTCTCGAGAGTCCACTATCTCTATAGTGACTTTTCTTCTTTCAATGATTTTACTAATCAAATGAAAGTGCCGCAACACATGTTTGAATCCAAGATGAGACTTAGGAACTATTCCTAGTTCTGTAATGAACTTTTCATCCAAACAATCAACTTGCAGCTTCATTTACAGCTATATACTTTGTCTTTGTCATTAAACTAGCAACTCTTTGCTGTTTGGAACTTTTTCAATTCACTGCACCACCTTTCAAGGTAACGATTTACCTTAAAGTGGATTTGTTATCGTCTTGGTCAGTCTGAAAAAACTTGAGTCTGTTTAGCCCTCTAGTTTTAATTCGGACCTACCATGAATTATGATTACATCTTCAATACCGGTTTAGTACTTAAAGATGTTTATCACTGTCTTACAGTGATCTTCTCTAGAAATATGACTGATCAAACATCAAGCCTAGTATATTTTTCATTGCATGCATGATAGTAACTCATGGCGATCTCTCTTTTAATTGGGGACAATTTTAGAGAGATACACTCCACGGCTCATCATCATGAGACCTTTCTTGGAGTTTGCAATGCTAAACGCCTTTAGCATCGAATGAATATACGTTCATTGGGTCAAGCCGAACATCCTTTTAAATCTATCTATATAGATTTCTATCCCCAATTTATAGGATGCTCCTCCCAAATCATTCATGGAAGAATGTTTAGACAATTTTATCTTTACTGATTGTAGCATTGGTGTGTTATTCCTTGTCAGTAGTATATCAACATATAATACCAAGAATGTCATAGTGCTCCCACTTACCCTTTTGTACACACTAGGTTCATTCTCATTTTTGATAAAATCAAACTCTTTTGATTGTCTCATCAAAATGAATGTTCCATTTTTGAGAAGCTTGCTTCAATCCATAAATGGATCATTGTAGCTTAAAACACGATTTGCTTCAACCTTTGAAACAAATTCCTTTGGCTGTATCATACATACATTCTCCTCAAGTCTTCATTGAGGAAGGACGTCTCCACATCCATTTTTGCCAGATTTCGTAATAAGCTTCAATCAAAAGCAAAATCCATATGGACTTGAGCATTACCAATTTATAAGGTTTTATAACAGTCAACTCCTTTACTTTATTTGAAACCTTTTAAACAGGTCTGGTCTTATAGGTCTCCACCTTGCATTATGCCCCAATCTTTCTCTTAAAGACCCATATTCACACTCTTGGCACTATGCCCTTTTGTGGAGTAACCAGAGTCTATACTTGGTTCTCATACATGGAGTCCATTCGATTTCATGGCCATACTGCCATTTCTCTGAGTGTCTTCTACTCATAGCCTCATTGTATATAACTGGGATCATCATCCTCTATGATGCGTACCTCATCATCATCCTCTATGATGAATCCATACCTCCCAAGTATCTTCGGTACTCTTTCCAGATTTTTACGATTCAGTTGTGGTACAATAGGTCTATCTACAGGTTCCTCAATTCGACTTAAAGTGCTTTGTGGTTCTTGAACTCCTTCAAGATCTTTTACCCTCCCACTAGCTCCTTCAATGATAAACACCTTTATCTAAGAAGGCACGTGTAGGATTATAGTAATAATACCCCTAAAACTTACTTTAGGATATCCCACAAGTCTGTACTTGTCAGATTTTGTCCCCAAACTTATCTTTGAAACCTTTTCACATAAGCTGGACAACCCTTATCTTAACATACTTAAGATTAGGAATCCTCCCTATCCATAACTTTTATGGAGTCTTGGGGCCAGATTTTTGAGGTTACCTTATTTTGTAGATATGCAGCCGTTTCTAGGGCATAACCCCAGATAGATACTAGAATGTCGGTAAAAATCATTATGGACTGCACCATGTCCAACAAGGTACAATTTCTCCTTTTAGATACACCAATCAATTATTACGTATCAGGAAGTGTCCATTATGAGAAAATACCATTTTGAGATGATCTAGAAACTCATTATACAAGTATTCTTTCCTCGATCTGATCAAAGAATCTTAATACTCTGTTAATATGTTTCACTTCTGAATTCTTTGAACCTTTCAAATGATTCAGATTTGTATTTTATCAAATACACATATTCAACTCTTTGAATGATCATCTCCTTTTCTTTTACTAGTTTGTTCAATTTGCAAAATTATTTTTCATGTAAGTCAAGTTTACAAAGTCTATCAAGTAATCTTCCAGTTTCAAACAAAACATTATCGTTATAAATAGAACAACAATTGTTCTTAAATATAATACCAAAACCCTCCTTGTCCAACAACGGAAGTAATAATGTTTCTAAAGAGAACTGGAACATAATAACAACTTATTAACTTAATAGACTTGCCCGTAGGCAATGCTAAACTATAAGTTCCTATGGTTAATGCAACAACCTTTGCTCCATTCCCACACATAAGGTTTACTTAATCTTTGTTTAGCTTTCTACTTCTGCTTAGTCTCTGCATTGGATTGCATATGTGAGAACTACAGCCGGTATCCAATACCTATGTAGAACCTTGATTTACAGAAAAAATTTATTTCAATCATGAACAAATCTATATCTGTAACCGAAGCTTCATTAAGCTTCTTCTGGTTACCCTCTGCAGGATTCTCCTTACAGTTTACTTTCCAGTATCCAGGCTTATTGCAGTGGAAGCAAACTCCTTTGCTATCTGCATCAGTCTTGTTCTTATTGTCCTTTATTTTTGTCTTTCCATTTACCTTCTTTGAATTGTTCTTCTTTTAAGAAGATCCTTTGGCCCTCTTCCGCTTCCTGGAAGAATCATCTACCAGTAAGACTTGGTCTTTCTTGGTTGGAAATTGACTCTTTACTGTTTTCAACATGTTTAAGCAACTCAGGCAGGCTCACATATAGCTTTTTCATGTGAAATTCACAACAATTTGTGAGAAAGAGTCTGGAAGTGATTGCAAGATCAAATCTTGGATCAACTCTCCATCCATTAAAACCCAGTTATCCCAATTGTTCAATCATATTGATCATTTTAGGACATTTGTCTATACTGTAGTGCCATCGATCATTCTAGATCGGAAGAGCTCCTTAGATATCTGATATCTAATAGTCCTACTTTCCTCACCCTTCAACTACTTGAAGGTGCAGGAGTATAGTAGGAGCATCCATAGTTTCATGCTGACGCTGAAGCTCGTTACTCATGGATGCGAGCATGATGCATTGAGCCAACTGTGCATCATCTTGCCACTTTCTAAAAGTAGCAATCTCTTCCTCTGAGGCATTGTCTGCAACCATTGCATGGATAGGCATATTAAGGACATAAGATAGCTTTTCAGCCTTGAAACTATTCTCAAATTCTTTAAACCAGTCCCTTTTAATATGGTCCGATTAATTAGCATCTAATATGCTCCACAGTGATAGTGAATTAGACATTGTAAAATTCTATAAATGAATTTGTTAATTTTAACAACATTTTAGCATACATTCATTTATTGATTAATTAACCCAAAATAAATTAGGTCTTTATTTTAAATTGGTATCTCCCACTATTTTCATCAAACTATATTACCCTCAATATACAGTTCGGCAAATCTAATTAAAGATTTGCTAGTGAGAATAAGGATCCCATTTCAAATGTATATAGCCTTGTGTGACACAACAAACGATATATAAATAAATAGGTAGACAACTATTGTCAATTACATCACTATGTAACTCCTTTTAATTTGCCTCTTAGATTATTTTGATCAAGTGTGACACATCCGAATCAAAATTATCCAAGTTAAGTCCAACCTAGCACTTCCATATATTCGAAAGAAAAACACTGTCCTTGTGTGACACAACAAAACAACATCGTTCAGTCTATGTATAAGCATCAAATGTGATAAAGCAACATCTTAAATATTTAATACTTGCCTTGTGTGACACAACAAACTCATATTAAAAATTTTAATACTCTATTGCTTTACTATGCTAGAAGGCGACGTTCGATATTCCAAATATCTTTGAACGCTTAGGACTTAATATTATTGCTTTGAGGGGTTTGTTATTATTTTTCTCATCTTGTTTAGCGCGCATGCACATATTTATATAAAATACGCGTCATATTATTTAAAACATGCGAAGCATGTTGTATAATATATAATATATACATAGCAAGCATGCACATATAGAATACTATATTCTACCCGATTGATTATGGACTTTTAATTCTAGTTTGGTTCACTAGAGCCACCAAGTGAACCAAAAGGTCAAACCTAAGGTGCAAGAACAAAATTTAAATATAACTATTACATTTAAACCCGGGGCTCCATTACAAACGGGTCTTCAAGCGCTCCTTGCTCCTTTGTCTTCAATTCTTCAAAATTAATTCTAACTAGTCCTATTACAAAAACTATTTACAATAAATAGAAACCTTGATCAGCAGTCAAGGGGAGGTACATAGGAGGAAGATAGAATTTACATCAAAAAAAAATTAGAGAAGACGAGGTACGCAGACCCCATTTATAAAACCCATTCATTCAAGCATCCACTAAAATAAATCCAATCACACATTGGTCAGTAGTCCATAATCAATCCCTATTTATTATCATACATATCTCCATATGTATCAATAAATAACATTCATCTCATGAATAATAAAACCATTCCATATATGCATTGATATCATTTAATGGGCAATATTAGTTAGTATAAAATTCAATTTCAACTCCAATTAGTTATCATGGAATCCAATTCCAACTCTAATTAGTTATCATGAAATCCAATTTTTAATTAAAATAAACTTTTTTTTATTTAATCATATTCCAAATCAAAATAAACTCTTTTATTTTAATTTATCCAATTTTTTTTTTTGAATAAAAATAAACTCCTTTATTTTTAATCAAATTCCAAATCAAAATAAACTCCTTTATTTTAATTATATGGAAACCAATTTCAAGTTTAAAATAAACACCTTTATTTTTAACTTAAAATTATTGGAAAATAAAATATGTTGAATCCTATTCCTTATCAAAATAAACATCTTTATTTTTTAAGGAAACATGGAATCCTATTCCATATGTGAATAAACTCCTTTATTTCTAGGAAACATGGAATCCTATTCCATATGTGAATAAACTCCTTTATTCTAGGAAACATGGAATCCTATTCCATATATGAATAAACTCCTTTATTCTAGTTAACGTAGAATCCAATTCCAAGTTCAAATAAAACTTTTAATTTTAATTATATTCCAATTCAAAATAAACATTTTATCTTAATTGAAAATAAATAAAATCAAAATAAATAAAAAAATAAATAAAATAAATAAAATAATTGTACACAAACAATTATGCCCAATTAAATTGTTCTTAACACATATCAATGTATATACAGAATCAAAACAATTAATAATTCGCATAAAGTTTGGCTCTTGATACCACTGTTAAGTTTGTATAACGCGAATATGCAATCAAATTACATTAATAAAGCGGAAGCGCGATAAAATCAGATTTTAAAATTTTATACAAACCATCACCATGATCTTTCTTTATGCACAATTATTAATTAAACGAAAGAGATGGAGAATAAGAATTATACCCTTGTAGATTTCTAGCTTCCTCAGGTACAAGTTCACCTCCAATTCCTTCGCGTTCTCCTTGAATTCCACCGATTAAATTCCTTCCTTTGATCAACGTTAGCCACCCAAGTGTTTGGCCTCTAGAGGTGATCCACCAAGGAATAATACTTGTTCAAGAAGATGGGTGTTGGCAAAACCCTAGTTTCTATCTCTATAGAAATTGTAAGTACTCTCTATAATTCTTATGCAAGAGTGTGTAACCCTAATCTATGATAAGACTTCTCTTATTTATAGATGTAGGAAAACCCTTCCCTAAACTATTTAGGATTAGGGTTTCTATTCTAATTAAACTCATTTAATTAAATTAAACTCCTAATCCAATTAGGAATTCATGTGAGAGTACTTCTATTAATTAATTCCCAATCGCTATTAGGAATTAAATAATAGTAATAGTAATAATAATAATAAGACTCCTCTTATTAATTTATATTTAATATTTCTAAAATATTAAATAATAAATATTAAGCTATTTAATTTATTCTATCTCCATAAACTAAATTAAATACACTTAACTTATTATTACAATTATGCCATTTACTTCTTAAATAAATATTTTCTTTTTGCGGTGTGACCCTTTAGGTTCTCCATATTAAACCGGTTGTGAATAAATCAATTAGAACAATTCTAATCTTATTTAAATAAATAAATAAAACTATTTAATTCATTTAAATAAATAATATTTATTCTACAATAAGGGTAAGCCCCCTTAGCGATCAACGACTTTCCAGATAATATAGATTTCAACATTAATCATAAAAGAACCTTTCAGTGCATAGTTACCGTACAATTCAATCCTTCTACCATACCAATGTCCCCAAATTAAATATAAGACATGGAATTACTGTCAAGTCTTATTTTATTTAATTATATGTATTTCGATTCTCAAATGCACAACTCTAATTAATGCAAATTAGAAACTCCTTTCTAATTTCATTCTGCTTTGGCCAAAGACTTCTGAGTCCGTCATTTTTCGTATCACATTGGACATTCTCTCCTTTTTCTAGAAGTGTTAGATTCTTTATTGATCATTCACCTATCTCCCATGTATAACTTATTATACCCAATCATACCCTTTGATATACCCACAAGGTCTTAAGGGACATGTCAAAGTATAACTCATCATACACAAGATACTATGATGATCTCAAGTCCAAGGATCACTTGTACTACTATCACTAGAGGAATTCCTATTGACAGGCGAGTAAAACTCCATTAGGTATTCCTTAGCGAGCCACGTTCAATGAACTTATTCTCTAATAAGCACCTACATACTTGCTTTAGTGTCTCCACACCAAATGATTATGAGATCAATCATCCTCTTCATAAGAGCAAGCAACGTAAGTACTAATAGATCCGGATTCACTAATCCCCTTTTTAGTAATCCAACGATTAGGAATAATTTTAGTTTGTGAGCTATCTAGAATTTAGATCTCATTAGCATGATCACCATCATGATTTTAAAAACATTGCTCAAAACTATGGGTTTATCACATTTAATATAACAGCACCATGTAGATAAAGTAAAATGTCTTTAACAAACGAATAAGATTACAAAGTATATGCTACATCATATCAAATATGATTGGCTTGTGTGCATACTACTTTCACGAAGAAGGAATACTGCGAATCAACTCTAGACTGTGTGTTCCTAACGATTCTGACTTGAAATACAAAATCATGATGGAGGCACACAACACACCGTTTGTAATCCACCCTGGAAGTACCAAAATGTATCGTGATCTTCGACATACATTTTGGTGGAATAATATGAAGAGAGAGATCGCAGAGTTTATCTCAAGATGTTTAACTTGTCAACGTGTCAAGGTGGAGCATCAAGTACCAAGGGGTCCATTGCAACCACTTGAGATTCCAGAATGGAAGTGGGAACACATCAACCTGGATTTCGTGACAGGTCTTCCCAAAGTTTCTCAAGGCTTAGACGCAATTTGGGTCATTATAGATAGACTGACCAAGTCTGCTCATTTCTTGCCTATACGAGAAAACTATTCACTTGAGCGTCTTGCTAGTATGTATATAAGCGAGATTATCAGATTGCATGGCATGCCAGTATCCATAGTTTCTGATCGAGATCCTAGATTCACTTCACGATTTTGGGTCAGCTTACAAAAAGCTATGGGCACTGAATTACGATTCAGTTCTGCATACCATCCCTAGACAGATGGACAATCAGAAAGGATTATTCAAACCCTCGAAGATCTATTAAGACTCTGCGTACTAGACTTCAAAGGAAGTTGGGACAAATACTTGCCATTGGTGGAATTCTCTTACAACAACAGTTATCAAGCAAGTATAGGCATGGCTCCCTTCGAGGCATTGTGTGGACGAAGGTGTCGATCTCCAGCATGTTGGGATGAAGTAGGTGAGGCAAAATTTTTGGGACCCGAGTTGATACGTATGACTATGGAAAAGATCCAAATGATCCAGCAACGTATACAAACAGCTCAAGATCGACAAAAGAGTTATGCTGATCTTCATCGAAGAGACGAGAAATTCAATGTCGGAGATCATGTATTTTTACGTGTTGCTCCGTGGAAAGGTGTTACGCGATTCGGAAAGAGAGGAAAGCTTAACCCTCGATTTATCGGTCCATTTGAAATCTTCGATCGAGTAGGAACTGTGGCCTACAAACTCGCCTTACCGCCGAGCATGTCTCGTGTTCATAAAGTTTTTCACATATCCATGCTACGTAAATATGTGAAAGGTCCAAACCACGTTATTGAATTAGAACCAGACAAGATAGCAGAAGATTTAACGTATGAGGAGATACCTGTCAAGGTCTTAGATAAGAAGGAGCAGATTCTACGCTCAAAGGTTATACCTCAAGTTAAAGTTTTATGGAGAAACCACGATATTGAGAAAATGACCTGGGAGTTAGAATCCAAAATGAGAGCAAAGAATCCTCACCTTTTCGAAATGCTAGGTACGTACGTCAATTTCGAGGACGAAATTTCATAAGGAGGGGAGATTGTAAGATCCCGGCTTTATGAAATAAAAGTTTATTATTTTATTTATGATTATTTTTCTAAATAGTGAAGTGCTTAATTGTTATAAATGATAGTTAAGGGTGTTACATGCAAATTATCTGATAAACAGTATGTCGGGGAATATTCCTTTTGTCGGGAAATATTCTTTCTGTCGGGAAATATTATATTCGGTACCGTACTACGGTGCCGAAATGGCAATATTGTCAATGATAGTGGGCCCCACAACGGGTTAACTGTCAGATATAGAAAGTGATAGAAATTGATGGCAAAACTTTCACCGATAACTGTTGAAATACCCGGTGATAAAAAGAACAGTAAAACGCGTCATTCCACAGTAGCACACGGTGTCACACAATGTTTTATATTATTTATTCAATAATTGATAAAGTAACAATTGCACAATATCTTGATTCAATAATTGTTACAGTAGCATCTGCATAATATTTTTATTATTTGTCACGACACTATAACTCATATTATTTGATAGAATATTTTAGCATTATTGACAATGTCTAGAAATTCTGTCAAGAAAAGGGGTTATTTAATTGCGCGCCATTTTTATAGAAGACCCCCTCTTTCCTGGGAATAATCTAGTTGTCAGTATTGCGAGTATATGCTATCTGTGATATTAATACACTTAACTCAATAATACAGAAAAAGGGATTTATTGTGATAATGGAGTTATTTTTTTTATAATAGTTTTATCTTTTGATAATGGATTAATCTTTTTGAATAAATGGATGGATGATATAGATTAAAGAAAAAAATGGATGGATGATATAAATTGAAGAAAAAAGGATGGATGATATTAAAAGAATATGCCAAGGGTATAAGCGTAATAAACCAAGAAAAGTTGGGAAAGAGACCAAAATGCCCTCACCTTGATTTTTCTATAAATAGGGAGGGTTTGCTTAAGAAATTTTTACACCTTCATTGCTTATACTTCCTCTCTCTCTAAATTTCTTAAGTTCTCTTAGTGTGCTAGGCTATTCTGAGTGTTTGTGAGAATACTAGTATTGTCCAAGTTAGTAAACTTCATAGAAAGTAACATCCAGTCACTTGTTAACAAAGGTAGGGAATATCATTTCTTTCATACTCATATATAATATCATTTACTTTCATAAGTGATATTATACTCATAAAGGTTGTTATTCATTCTGTATTAATTTGTGGAGATAACCTGTCCGTGCGGTATGACGCATGTCTGGTGAATACCCTTTTGTATTCATTCCTTATTACTCTGTGGGAATAACCTGTATGTACGGAGTGTCGTACCTGGTGAATATCCCTTTGCATTTGTTCCTTATAAATTTGTGGGTATAACCTGTTCGTGCGGATTGACGCATACCTGGTGAATAACCCGTCGTATTCATTACTTATTAATCTTTTGTGGAAATAACCTGTCTACGTGAATTATTGCATAACGGGTGAAAATCCATTTGCGGTTTCATATATTCTGTTATACTCGTATAACGTATCATTTCTTTTGTACTCTTTACGGGATATCTTTTTCTTTCATATTTCTCCATTTATGATAAGAAGTCTTTGTTTGTTTTCAAAACCTTATTTTTAAATGGTGAAAATCCTTGAAACTTAGTAGCTTAATAGTTTGTGTTTCATCTAATATCTTTTCACTTGAATCTTTCTATTTCGTTTTATACATTATAGTTGAAGCATGAAATAATTTGTTGAATATCATTCTTGAATTTGACTTCATAATTTGGTCATCGTGTTGGCAATTTAGTCAATCTTCGATACTGATTAAAGTATAAATCTTTTCTTATCCTTAATCTCACTGTATCATTGTCATCATCATCATACTCATACTTAAGTTGTAGTATTAGTTCTCTTTGGCTCGTAGTGCAAAGATGAAATGGCGTGACATGATTTTGACCAAACTGTGTATTGGTATAATCATGACTTTTGGTGTTACAAACAAAGGCATATGGTGAAAGTTCTCTTTGGCCCGTAGTGCAAAGATGAACTGGCATTTGGCATGATCATGACCGGTGATGTTACAAATAAATATCTTTGGCACGTAGTGCAAAGAGAGGCTGTTGAATAATAAATTGTTGATTGGTGTTACAGGAATAAAATATTGGTGGTGATCCTTTAACTTATAGAAGATGGTAGATATTATAATCTACTTGACTCTTCTAATGGATTGTTCGTTCCGCTGCAGTTGTTGTTGTTGAACAAATATAATATCTTTAAATCTCTGGTTTATTATTGTTGAAGACTAAAGATAATTTTTATTATTCATTATCTTAGTAATGATATTTCTTACTGGGCTATTTGAGCTCACCCTTTTCAGTTTTGTCCCATTGTTCTTCTCAGAAAAGAAAAATATAGCTGGGACTAGCCGGGGAGTGGAGTAATGGTCCGAGTTATTGGTTGTCCTCATCAAGTTATAAAATAGTTTAATAATAATTGTACTGGAAACTTAAAACGTGTGTTGCCGTCTTTTTACGGCATTGTAATAATTTGGGTTTGGATACTGTGGTACCATACGGTACGATATTTGTTTGGAAAGTCACAGCATATGTGTGGTCGTATTTTGCACGACAAATATTAGTTGTATATGAGAAAATTCGTAATTGTATTTGTATGTTTGTAGAATGTTATTGGCTACTCAAAATGGATTGTGTGGACCTATTTTGGGGACATCACAATATAGGTTTGGATCAATTTATTACAAATAGCAAGTACCCCATTTGTACTAAAATATGAGATTATTATTATTATTATTATTATTTTTTTATTTTAAATTAAGTCATTTTCAAACACAATATTAACATAAGAACAGAATGATAAATATAATATATTATTTTTAAAAATTACTAATTATAAAATTTATTATTACATATATATATTTTAATAAATATTATTAATTTTAAGTTTAAAAATAACTCGGAGTAATTAAAAGTTAATAATAATTTAAAATTTTGGAACCGAGAAAATATACCACCACTACACCATGTAGCTATGTTTACCTAATTCGTTCTCTCCATGGAAATTACGAATTTCACAGTTTCAGGAGTGTCAATCTATATATCTATACTATACTTGTTATATATATTGGCGGTTAGTATTATTAGAATAATAATAATAATATAGTTAAAGCAATAAATATTATTTAAAATGTTAAATATTATTAGAACAATCATAATAATATTACTCCCTCCATCCCGGCCCCAGGATAAAAGTCCTTATAACTATTTTAAGTATTCCCAACTTAAATGTCTACTTACCTTAAATAATCTATTTTTTACAATAATTTGCACATAATACCCCTTAGTATTAATTGTCATATTTCTATTCCCTATGCATATTTATGGAACATCACTAGTCATGTACAAAAAACTATGCAATTGAATGAAAATTTAAATATGAACAATTTTGTCATTTTATCCCATTTTTTAATATGCGCAAAAAGTCAACCAGAACTTTTATTCTGAGACGGAGGGAGTATTATTTTTATATGACAATGTGTATGTTTGATTACTTAGTATTTATAGCGTTTAATACGTTTAAAACACTTTACAAAGTTCAAACGCATTTGAAAATTTTATTCGTCTAATAACAGTTTATTTTAAACGTAATTTATTTAATTTATAAATGTAACGTAACATACTAAAATTGATGCAGCGCGTTTAAAGATTTAAACACTACAAATACTGATAGTCGAAAAAACTCATTTATCAATCGTGTATAATTTATGGACTTTTATGTGAGTTTTTATTTTATTTTATTTTAATTCCCTAGGCATTAATATATGTCAGGAATAAGGAGGATTTGGTCCATACATATTGTTGGTGTTGAAGAATTAGTCTCGTATTTCAAGAAATGAAAGAGATCTCACGAGCCACAAGCTTATTCTTAATGTTGTCTATTTATGAAACCAAATGGGGGCTTTGGTTCACATGTATGTATGGAAGTCAGAATCTTTGCAGTGTTTTTTTTAATAACGACATTATAAGCATTTCATTTGAGAAAAACCAACTACAATTACCCTTCACTTTAAAATTTTGTCAAGTCTCAAGCCCTGTCAATTGTTCAAAAAGAATGTTATCACCCCTAATTAATCGGTCCAACATAGGATGTGATGTTGGTACTTTTTTGTTTTTTTGTTTTTTTGTTTTTTTTGGGTATGTGGATGCCCTAACCTAATTAGTATGTTACTCAATGACCACATGACGGTAGGAGTTTTAACTTTTGAATGAGGTAAGATATTGGTTGACCATATTATTAAATTTATTTGTATAATAAACACTCTTTTTATTCTAAAATTAGAAGTATAATTTAATTTTTAAAATTAAATGATAATATATTAAAATTTAAAATTAATATGACTCATAAATATTTAGAAGAAAATAAATTTTGTGATTAATAATTTTTATTACATACTATACAGTTATAATAATTGCATCAACTAAAATTAAATAAATTCACATCAATTTAAAATTTAATGTGTCGTCGCTTGATCTCAAAAGTTAAATTGTATCTCTAATTTTAAAATAGAAAGAATATTAATATTTGAACAATTAACATAATAACATGTGTGACAAATAAACCTTATTTGGCAGGATAATGTTACGGTTATTAAAATTTTTAATCTCAAACGACATTGTATTTAATATTTTAATGATAGTGTATTACATAATTAGTCACAAAATATGTACATAACTAATTAATGATGACACATATTTTTTGAGATAAAAAATTTAAAAACCCTAATATTAACCTGGTTGATATTCTAGCATCACTCTATTATAATTGACATGAGTGAAAAAAATAAAAAAAATTGCGGAAAAAAAAGAAAAGGAAAAAGAACATTTAATTCCCAGAAAGTGCCCCGCAGGCCACATCCAACTCACAGAAGTGGGCTGGGCGTATAAGGGCGAAAAAAATGTGTAGTGAAATTCTGGTGCCAAACTTGGGCTCAGGCTATTCAAATTTCAAACGTTTTAAAGGCGTTGTATGTACCCCGAAGGAAAGATGGGGAATGAGCAAGTGGAATAAAAAGCAAGCATGTGGGGGCAGTTGCCCTCACTTGAATTTTATTTTATTATTTTTTCTTTCTTTGGTTTGATCAAATAATTTAATAGATTAAAATATATTAAAACTATAATTTATTACAAAAGATAAAAAAAAATTACAATACAAAAAATTGAACTGAGAGTCCTTTCAAATAAAATAACAGTTAATCAAAAAAATAATCAATCGTAGCAACAACTAGTGGACGTCATATATACTCCTCAAGAAGAGACATCTTTACGAAATAATAATAGAATATACAAATCTGAATAGTTTCTAAACACGAGCAACGTAATATAAATATAAATATTAACAAAATATAATTTTAATTCGTATATTTCATTTATACTCATTGTATTTTATAAAAGGAGTCTTATTTGTAAATGTTAAGGTTATATACTCCTTGTGCTCCACATGAATTTTGTTGATTTTCATGTGCCACGTAATTTTAAAAGTGTAAGAGTTGATTTTGTCCATTAATTTTAGAAACACTTGATCCAAATCTTTGATTTTTCATTAGACAAATTTACCCCAAGCAGTACAATTTCTGTATAAATATAAGGAATTGTTATTTTCACAAGAAAATTTGGATATTTTCACAAAATTTTACTCACATGAATGTAGGTCTCATTTATTATTCATATGAGGAGAAACTTGTAAAACTATCAATTCCCTAAATATAAGGCTTAACATTCATTTTAACTTGCCAATTTTCTAAACTAGCAAAAGAGCTTTGATATTGCCTACATTCTACCTAGCCTAAGGCTTTCTTTCTCTCAAATTTCTCTCTCTCTCTCTCTCTCTCTTTCTATATATATATATATATGTATATATGGACAATGATCCATAACAAATATTTGCTATAGATCAAAAATGGGCATACACTATCTATACTATTCGTTCTAAATATCAACGGCTGAGATTAGACTGGATAATGCGGCGTCCGCTAGTATTATTAGCGGACGGACTAAGTGTTTGTCCAAATATGACCATTATACCCCCAAGTCAACTAAAAGTCAACGCGTAATATGCTGATTTTTAAACAATCGTTAATACTACTAACGGACGAGCATTTTTAAATACTAATTTCAGTCTAATTTCGGCAAAGATTAAAAACTCAAATCGATCTCCGCTACTAATAGTAACATGCGCTAATCAGAATAAGGGTTTGACTTTAGTAACTAGGGTTTAGGATTTATAAATCTGGCTTTAGGGTTTATAAATTCAGCTTTAGGATTTATTAACCAGGATTTAGGGTTTATTAACTCCATTTTTAATTGGGCTTAAGGTTTATTAACCTTTTTAAGCTGTGGTTAATAAACCTTAAACCCTGGTTAATAAACTTAAACTCTGGCTAATAAAGTGTAGTGATGAAACTGATATGTGTCCGCTAGTATTACTAGCGGATGAATTGTTTTTTTTAACTACTGACGTAGTTGACTTTAGGGGTATTTTTATAAACACTTTGTCCGCTAGTAATACTAGCTGACGCCGCATTCTCCAGTCTAATCTTGGTCGTTGATACCCATTTTTAAAACGGATGATGTATACCTATTTTTGATCCATAACAAATAAATGCTATGTATCAGTATATATATATATATATATATATATATATATATATAAGTTCAGTGGTGTAATAAGTAAAAGGTGTCAAGTACAGCTGTCGCCATAGGCGACTGTGTACTACACAACTGTGTATATACAATATACATATAGCCCATATATATGGCAAAACTAATGATTTTCGCACTGTACTTGACACATTTTACTTATTACACCACTAAACTTTTAATTTATTCAATTTCGACATTAAACTAATTAAAATTATAAAATTAGACCATTTCGTTAAAACAATTTGATGGACGTTAACTTGCTTCAATGTTAAACTAATGATTTTCTCACTGTACTTGACACCTTTTACTTATTACACCACTAAACTTTTAATTTATTCAATTACTACATTAAACTAATTAAAATAATGAAATTAGACCTCTAACAATGACATGGAAATAGATTTCTTATTTCTTTTCCTTCTTTCTCTAAGTATTAAAGAACTTAACTTCTTTTATTTCCTTTTCCCTTTCCTTTTTTCTCTACATATTCAGGTACCCAACTTCTTTCCTTTATTACCATTGTAAGAACCATCATCCATCACCACCATAAACATCAACTTAGCCATGGTTGACCATTGAAACTTCAACACAAAATCAACATAAAATGAACCTAAAATGAAAATATTAGTTAAGATTTTTAAACCCAACAACAGCCCCATATCAGACATGACGAAGCTCCTAGGTACGTTTGCTCAATTCTTATAAACAAACATGACGAAGCTCAGCAAACTAGGGTTCCAATAATAGGAGATCGATTCAGCTGTAATTAGAGGAAAAATTTAGGGCTTTTGCTCTAATTCATGACTTTTAATCGTATAGATAAATATATAAGTGAGTGACTCAGTCTCAAACAATTTTATTAATTTTACATTTATTTATATTTTAATATAAAGGGAGTAATTATTTTTAATGTGACATTTTAATTTTAATTTTTTATTGTTTATTATAACTCACTTATATTATACCATTCTAGCCAAAATAAATAAATAAATAAAATGAATCAACCAATTTTATAATATAATAATAACACATCCCTACAACGTACGTGAAATTGAGGATTTTTATTAGTGCAATGGGTTAATTGTATATTTTTAAAATTTAGTGGGTTAATAAGTAAAAAGTGCCAACTACAATGAATAAATCTTTAGTTTTGCCAACTAGAATTAATGTCCTTCCAATTTTTTTAACGAAATGGTCTAATTTCACTATTTTAATTAGTTTAATATGGTAATTGAATAAATTAAAAGTTTAGTGGTGTAATAAGTAAAATGTGTCAAGTACAGTGGAGAAATCATTTATTTTGCCATATATATATATATATATATATACACACACACACAAACACACACACACAATAAGCTTCTCTAGCGAACCACATTAGCGGACCAAAGATGTACTTGGCCAAAACAGCACGCGGGTTGAGATTTAAGTTACGCGGGTTGTAATTTTGCAGGTCAGGTGAAAAAATGGGTTGGAGATATAAACAAAAAAACCTAACAAACACTCAGAGCAAAATCACCTCCGTCTCTCTCTAACTCTGAGCTCTCTCTTAACCCGAACCAGCGAATTCTGAGCAAATCCGGCCAAATTGACACCATTTTCAGCGAACCAAGACTCTCTCTCTCTCTCGCGGCGAAGGTAAAGCTCCTTACAGTTATAATTTGATGGAGTTAATTGCCTAGCGTAAGAAATTTAGGGTTTGCATATGTTTTTGGGCTTGTGATGTAATTGGGAGGTTTTATGTTGTATACTACTTTATGTGCCATTTGTTTCAATGCTTCCTTTTTGATATAGTATAAGTTGGGGATTTGGAAATATGCGCAAAATTGTTTTTGCCGTTGTTGTAATTTGTGGAGTTTCATGTAATGGGTTTTCATTCAGGATTATGTAAAGGGGTAAAAAATTTTGTTCGCGTAATTTTACAAGGTTTAAGTTTATATATGTGGATAATTTCTTTTTGTGCAGGATTTGTAAGCTCAATTTATATGTTCAAGCTATGGGTATATCCATTTTCATTGGGACAATTTATATATATTTTTTGACATATTGATTGCCTCTACTTAAATCCTGAAAAACTAAGTAGAGATAAAGCTAACAAGTAGAAACACATCCATGTTAAGAGAAATCATGTGCGAAAGTGAACTTCTTTGTCTTCATATGATTTGGGTTTTTCTTTGCCGAATCCTTTTATTTATATACATGTAATTGCGTTTTAATTGTGTCTGTGTGTTTTAAATTTTAGTACCTTAAATTATCAAACATCTTTGATTTCAATTTAATCATACAGGTTATGGATAATAATTTAGAGGATGAAATACAGGGTAATAATGAATGTGATGATAATGTAGACAATACTGAAATGGATGTAGAGAATAGGAAAATTGAAGGGGAGAGTTTTGAGTTATAGAAGAAGTTGGAAGTGATGAAGGTAGGAAAAATTTTATTTATAATCCACAAGTAGCCGACCATCTCAAACCTAGTGTTGGAAAAGAATTCCAAACAATAGATGAAGTTAAAGATTTCTACAATGCATATGCTAAAGAGGCGGGATTTAGTATTCGAAGTTGGGCTACTAAGAAAATCGAAGGAGGTGATGAAGTGAAAAGGAAAGAGTATGTTTGTTTTAAACAAGGTAAGAGAATAACAATTGCGGATGTTGAAACTAAAAGGCGTCGGGGATCGATAAAAGAGAGTTGTAAAACAAAGGTTGCTGTGTTAAAAATAAATTTAGGGGCATATGTAGTCAACCAATTTATTGAGGGTCATAGTCATCCTTTGGCAACTCCATCAAAGAAGTATTTATTAAGATCTCACCGAAGTGTTTCGAGTGCGCAAAAGTGTTTGAGTCAACAATTTACCATGATAAATATACCATCACATCAACAATTCAATTTCCTTGGAGTACAGGCTGGAGGGTTTGAAAATATTGGGTGTACACAACAAGATTTATATAATTATGAAAGGGATAGACGTAATGAGTTGAAGGGGCATGACGGAGAAATGTTGAGTGAGTTTTACAAATTAGAAATGGGCAAGAATCCATCATTCACTTAAGAAATTAATGTCGATAATGAATAGAGGATAACACATTTTTTTTAGGCTGATGCTACCTCTAGAAGGGCATATAGTTTTTATGGTGATGTAGTCGTCTTCGATACGATATATAACACCAATCACTATGGGATGATTTTTGCAACACTGATAGGAGTTAACAAACATGGTCAAACCATAATTTTTGCGTGTGCATTCTTAAATGATGAGACCTTGGATTCATTTGTTTGGTTATTCAACAAATTTTTAGAGGCTATGCCAGGTGATGCCCCTAAAATGATCATTACTGATCAAGATCCCGTGATGTCTAAAGCAATTTTAGAAACTCTTTCAAATACATTTCATAGATACTGTAGTTGGCACATATTGATAAAATTTTCTGAAAAGCTAGACTTGGTGAAGTATAACGCTCACTATAATGAATTTGCCAATTGTATTTGGAAGTCGGAGTCTAAAGAAGAGTTTGATTTGACATGGACGGAGCTTGTTGGGAGGAACGAGTTACATGACAATGTTATAAGCAATGTATGAAATTCGTTCAAATTGGGTGCTTGCCCACTTTTCTAAGAATTATCAGAGTCAGCAAGGCAAGCATAAACTTCTTCTTTTGCCTAATCCCTTTGAGAAGAGGTTGCTTAAAACATCCTCCTAATGGGGCATAGAGTAGAAAGAAAGACTACCATTACAACGGAATACACCAGCTACAAGAGACACATTCAGGGCTCTTGCTAGGCATACTACACTCAAAGAAATAGATACATCTATGAAATGATTGCAGCGATTGCCTAGAAAAGAGTTGTAATCATGTTTTCTCTGCCAATATGTCAAGTAGCCAATGAGCGGAAAGCTCTCACGCATTTTTCAAAAGATATGTATCTAAGAATAATTCATTAGTTGATTTCATGATTCAATTTAGTAAGGGACTAGTACGCTAACGTCAAGAAGAGTTGTTGGCCGATCACAAAGATTTGATTGAGAAGCCTAAAGTGCAGATGAATCATGACTTTTTGTTCTAAATGGTTGATATTTATACTTGGAAAATGTTTTATAAATTCTAAAATGAGATATGGGATTACTTGAACTACCGTTTTGAGATTATCAAAGAGAGTGACAATCAATGGGGCACAATATTTTTTGTATTGCCTTTTTGGTATATAAGATCTAGGTTGATTGGTGATGTAGAATTTTTGGTATCAACATACAATATAAAATGAAAAGGGCAGAATGAATGAATTTTTGGGATGACAATATCCATTGGGGCGAAGATAAAGGACGTGACTGTTATTTAATATGTATGATCAACTTGGCTGGCAATGAGATTCATGATTTCAGACAATTATTGTTGTGTTGTAATGTATTGTGTTTGTTAGTTTAAGTTTAAATATTTATGGTGCTACATGTGCTAGTATTTATTGTGCAGTATATCTAGTGCAATGTGTGCCTTTTTTGAGAATTTGTGTGCAGGAAAAAAATGGCAAAATGTTTTGTGTGATGTGCAGGTAAATAAAGCATTCATGTCAAATTTTTTACAGGAAAAATGGCCTCTTCATGTCACAAAGCCTGCAACAAAATGGGCAAACTGTATCTATTGTCTTTCTACAAAAAAAATGATAAGTACCAAGGCAACAACTAGTAAAACTGCTGGCAAAATTTTTTCATTTCATTTGCATAGAGGTAGCATAGAGTTTGTACATGGAATGGAGAACCTAGTAGGTTCGTTCCCCGATTTACTTTAAGACAACTAGTTTTTCATAATAAAAAATAAACGGAGAATAAGTATTACAATAACTAATTTCTTCAATAATTTAATTTTAAGTCTCATTTCAATTATAGTAGGATCATCCACCATGGAATTATTTAGCAACTGTGTTTCAAAAGTTAGTGATGATTTTTCTTCATTTATAGCTTTGTACCATCCCAAGAAACCGTATTTTCCATTCGAGCAAGCATAGTAGACTCGACCTTCATTTCCATTCTTATTGGAGCGGGTAATTTTACAAATTGCAAACTGTCCACAATGACATTGCTTGCTTTGAATCCTTAAATCAAATTTGTAGCTCTCCACCATGCTTCCTGATACCATGTTATCTTCCTACAAAAATGACAGGGTCATTTGTTTATGCTATACAATGTTAACTAACTATTTTTGAAGAGATTATGCTATAATATTTTTGGAATACTTACAATCACAGACATCTTATGTACTTGTAAACAGATGAATATCATATCTCTATTATTGCAATGGTTTCCCTTTTTTACTAATATAAGCATGAAGTAGTCACAAATTTTCTATACTTTGTAGAGAAAAGAATACAAAAGTATGAGTAAGATTATACAAATAATAAACAAGTACCAATCACAGACAGCATAAATAATCAAACCTATCTTTAATTGAGACAAGAACGCATGCATTTGACCTTTAATCAAATCCATGTTGCAACGCACTTGGTTCTGTAATCGAATTAAGTTGTAAAAAAATAATTTGCTGAGTTGGGTATTTTTGTGTTCAAATTATTAGTAAAACATTGAAGGATCTTAGTCTATTGGGAATTTTTAAATCTAATCATCCAAAAAGGCTTTTATCTATTGCTACCACAAAGCCATTCTTTCTCTGTTGCCTTTGAATTCTTAGTCAGCTGGGTTTAGGTTACAAGTTGACCACCCAAGATAAGATAATACATTAGGAGAGCCAATTCAAACTCCAAATGTATGAACATACCAACAATGAACAGTAATTTAATGCACAAAAAAAGTTAAGAGAGTTATTTCTCCATCAACATAATATTTGTGCCATATTCACGTGGAGCAGAAACAAGACACCAAATCTCCTAATGTTCCATTTCAAACATATTTCCTTCTGTCAGAATTACCCTCTGATCACTGAGAAAAAAAAGAAGAAAAAAAGGGTGCTGAACTCCACATGTAGCTTAGTTCAGGTGATCGCACTTAAAAGGAAATATAATTATTTCACAAGGTCCCCATTGTTCACATTCTACACGAGGAGTATATTCACATCAGATGCAAAAACAACCACAAAAATGGAGAAGGAGATGTTTCCAAAAGAAAATGTGGATAGCATGGTATGTTTGGAAAATATACATGAGAGAGAGTAGAACTACAAGTAATAATAAACAACATCCTAGAAACACCACCAATATAGTCATTAAACACCACCAATATAGTCATTAAGTACCACCATAATATGTCAAAATAAAATAAAATATGAATTGGGTCCCATCAAAAATCCCGAGACAAGGAAGCAAAGGAAAAATTGCTCACTTCACTAGTCAATAACCTTACATCAGGAGTATTTCCTTACTGGATAGAAATAGCTACTTATACAGGGCCATTTGTTTATGCTACACAAAGTTAACTAACTATTTTTGAAGAGATTATGCTATAACCTTAAACCTTGTACAATTACGCGAACAAAATTTGCTGCCCCTTTACATAATCCTGAATGAAAACCCATTACATGAAACTCCACAAATTATAACAGCGGCAAAAGTAATTTTGCACATATTTCCAAATCCCCAACTTATACTATATCAAAAGGGAAGCATTGAAACAAATGGCACATAAAGTAGTATACAACATAAAACTTCCCAATTACATCACAAGCCCAAACACATATACAAACCCTAAATTTCTTACGCTAGGCAATTAACTCAATCAAATTATAACTGTAAGGAGCTTTACCTTCGTCACGAGAGAGAGAGTCTTGGTTCGCCAGAAATGGTGTCAATTTGGCCGGATTTGCTTAGAGTTGACTGGTTCGAGTTGAGAGAGAGCTCAGAGTTATAGAGAGATGGAGGTGATTGAGTGTTTGTTAGGTTTTTTTGTTTATATCCCCAGCCCATTTTTTCACCCGACCCACAAAATTGTAACTCGCGTAACTTAAATCTCAACCCGCGTGCTTTCTTTCTTTGTGTGTGTGTGTGTGTGTATATATATATATATGGAGAATGATCCATAGCATGTATTTGTTATGGATCTTTATAGGGCATATAATATCTATACCATTAAAAAAAGAACGAGTAAGATTAGAAACTAAAAATCGACATCCGCTACTATAAATAGCGGACGATAAAAAAACGCATATCATCCGCTACTAATAGTAGCGGATCGATCAAAATAAGGGTTTGACTTTATTCTAGGGTTTAGGGTTTATTAACTCTATTTTAATTGGGTTTAGGGTTTATTAACCTTATTAATTTGTAGATAATAAACCCTAAACCTTAGAATAAAACCAAACCCTTATTCTGATCGACGTTCGGTACTATTAGTAGTAGATGGTATGTGTTTTTTTTATTATTCGCTACTAATAATAGCAGATGTCGATTTTCAGTTTCTAATCTTGATCGTTTTTTCTTATTTTTAATGGTATGGATGGTATATGCCCATAAAGATCCATAGCAAGTACTTGCTATGGAGGAAAATAGGACATACACCATTAATACCGTCTACTGTAGCAAGCAATGACTGAGATTAAAAATAAAAAAAGCCTTCCGCTACTAATAATAGTGGATAGCCTTCAATTGCAATAAGTTTTAAACCTTCTGCCATTATAAGTAGCGGATGCAATTCATATGGGAAAAAGTCAAAATTGGGACAAAAACGTGTCAAAATTGAGGAAGCCATAAAGTCACAGTTAAGTCAAAATTGCTTTATATGAAATTCTAACCCATATGCTACTATGCTGGCGGATGGAGATCATAATGTTTTACCCTCTATTTTTCCCAAAACTATCTTTAAATCCAATTTCAATTTGGAGACATACTACATAAGTTTATAAATCCATATAATATCACACATCCTATAACAGTCTATAAATCCATAGCCCATTCGTAGACATCATATAGAATTTTATTAATCCAATTTTCATTCGGAGAAGAAGGCGTACATAATATAGGAATATAATAATACAAATATAACCAATTCCAATTTTGTTCCTGAAAAATATTCATTAGTAGGATCAACGAAGAAACCTACAGTATTACAAATTCATAGCAAGTATTCTCTTCTTAATTTTGTGGTAAGCTTTTAATTATGGCCGAAAATATGTTTAATTTTAGTTCTTTTGATTCTTCTCATGATGATATGGACATGTATAATATCGATGTTGATAACATGAAGAAATCTCCTACTAATTATTCAAAAACTCCATACGAGAGTCAGATTTTTTCTACTATCCAAGATGCAGAAGATTTTTATAGAGCCTATGCATGCTGTACTGGGTTTAAAATTAAAATTAGGTCAAGTCACAAATATGTTTGTTCTAACAATTTGTCCAACAAACTTTTTACATTAAGAAAGCTAGAAAATCAATCGAAAAAAAGAAACAAGATGTTGATGAAGTTGAGGATACTAAGTGTTACGTTTGTATAACGCGAACATAATCATATGCATATCTCCATATGCATCAATAAATAATATTCATCTCATTAATAATAAAACCATTCCATATATGCATTGATATCAATTAATGGGCAATATTAGTTAGTATAAAATCCAATTTCAACTCCAATTAGTTATCATGGAATCCAATTCTAACTCTAATTAGTTATCATGAAATCTAATTCCAATTAAAATAAACTTCTTTATTTTAATCATATTCCAAATCAAAATAAATTCTTTTATTTTAATTTATCCAATTTTGAATAAAAAATAAACTCCTTTATTTTTTAATCAAATTTAAATCAAAATAAACTCTTTTATTTTAATTTATCTAATTTTGAATAAAAATAAACTCCTTTATTTTTAATCAAATTCCAAATCAAAATAAACTCCTTTATTTTAATTTATATAAAAAAAAATGAGGTCAACCCTTGATCATAAACCTTTAAAAGAAATAATCAAACAAGCATTTAAGTCAAACTTCAAACCCATAATTATATAGTTTAAATATTAAACATTCTGATTCATAATCAAAAGTGATTCTGATGTAGTGATAAGGCTTCTAACTTATGACCAATAGGTCAAGGGTTCAAAACCTTCTAGCTTCAAATTAATAATTTCAGTTTTAAAGGTTGATCAGTCAGCGCCACGTCAGCAGTCAGTGCCACATCAGCAGCCAGTGCCACGTCATCAGTTGACCAGTCAACATTTGACCAGTCAACGGTCAACGTTTGACCGTTGACTTTGACCAACAATTTTTTTTTTGAGAATTTTTTTTAATAAAAAAAATAAAATAATTTTACACAAACAATTATGCCCAATTAAATTGTTCTAAACATATATCAATGTATATACAGAATCAAAACAATTAATAATTCGCATAAAGTTTGGCTCTTGATACCACTGTTAGGTTTGTATAACGCGAACATGCAATCAAATTACATAAATAAAGCCGGAAGCGCGATAAAATCAGATTTTAAAATTTTATACAAACCATCACCATGATCTTTCTTTATGCACAATTATTAATTAAACGAAAGAGATGGAAAATAAGAATTATACCCTTGTAGAATTCTAGTTTCCTCAGGTACAAGTTCACCTCCAATTCCTTCGCGTTCTCCTTGAATTCCACCGATTAAATTCCTTCCTTTGATCAACATTAGCCACCCAAGTGTTTGGCCTCTAGAGGTGATCCACCAAGGAATAATACTTGTTCAAGAAGATGAGTGTTTGACAAA
This sequence comes from Aralia elata, assembly GCA_034770075.1. NCBI lineage: Eukaryota > Viridiplantae > Streptophyta > Magnoliopsida > Apiales > Araliaceae > Aralia > Aralia elata. The sequence continues at coordinate 27,461,658 of CM068378.1, read as the reverse complement.
ACCTTAGTTTCTATTTCTATAGAAATTGCAAATACTTTCCACAATTCTTATGCAAGAGTGTGTAACCCTAATCTATGATAAGACTTCTCTTATTTATAGATGTAGGAAAACCCTTCCCTAAACTATTTAGGATTAGGGTTTATATTCTAATTAAACTCCTTTAATTAATTCTGCTCCTAATCCAATTAGGAATTCATGAGAGAGTACTTCTATTAATTAATTCTCAATCGCTATTAGGAATTAAATAATAGTAATAGTAATAATAATAATAATACAATTAAATAAGTTAAGTTAAATACACTTAACTTATTATTACAATTATGTCATTTATTTCTTAAATAAATATTTTCCTTTTGCGGTGTGACCCTTTAGGTTCTCCATATTAAACCGGTTGTGAATAAATCAATTAGAACAATTTGAATCTTATTTAAATAAATAAATTAAACTATTTAATTCATTTAAATAAATAACATTTATTCTACAATAAGGGTAAGCCCCCTTAGCGATCAACGACTTTCCAGATAATATAGATTTCAACATTAATCATAAAAGAACCTTTCAGTGAATAGTTACCGTACAATTCAATCCTTCTACCATACAATGTCCCAATTAAATATAAGACATGGATTTACTGTCAAGTCTTATTTTATTTAATTATATGTATTTCGATTCTTAAATGCACAACTCAAAATAATGCAAATTAGAAACTCCTTTCTAATTTCATTCCGCCTTGACCAAGGACTACTGAGTTGTCATTTATCGAATCACATAGGACATTCACATCTTTTACTAGACGAGGTAGATTCTTTGTTGATCATTCACCTATCTCCATGTACAACTAATTATACCCAATCATACCCTTTGATATACCCTAAAGGTCTTAAGGGACATGTCAAAGTATAACTCATCATACACAAGATACTATGATGATCTCAAGTCCAAGGATCACTTGTACTACTATCACTAGAGGAATTCCTATTGACAGGTGAGTAAAACTCTATTAGGTATTCCTTAGCGAGTCACGTTCAGTGAACTTATTCTCTAATAAGCACCTACATACTTGCTTTAGTGTCTCCACACAAATAATTATGAGATCAATCATTCTCTTCTTAAAAGCAAGCAACGTATGTACTAATCTATCCGGATTCACTAATCTCCTTTTTAGTAATCCAACGATTAGGAACGATTTTAGTTTATGAGCTATCTAGAATTTAGATCTCATTAGCATGATCACCATCATGATTCTAAAAGCATTGCTCAAAACTATGGGTTTATCACATTTAATATAACAGTACAATGTAGATAAAATAAAATGCCTTTAATAACCAAATAAGATTACAAAGTATATGCTACATCATATCAAATACGATTGGCTTGCGTGCAGACTACTTTCACTAAGGTCAAAAGAAAAAGGAATTCTATATGTTGTATGAAGTGCAAAGCTAAAATATTTGTGGTTCATGTGAAGAAAGAAGATAGTTGAAAAGTTTCAAAAATTGAGTTGACTCACAGTCATGATTTAGTCACTCTGAGCAAGGTAAACTTCATTGAAACATGAAGAAATATAACTCATGTTGCTCAAACTTTAATTAAAACTTTAAACAGTGATGGAGTTGGCCCAAGTAAAATGATGAATGTTTTCAATGAAATAAGAGGAATGTTGGAAAATATAGATTTTAATGATAAGGATGTTCGGAATGTCTAATTATTTAACATAATTAATGCTGAATTACCAAAGATTTTGACTGAATTGTCTAATTATTCAGAATCTTAGACGATGCGGTATAATTTTTTTAGTGACGCTACTTTTACGCTTAACTTCTACCGGATCATACTCAATTAAAGGTTTTAGACATGTTGTATAGTTGTGCCTTGAAAATCAACCCATCGTAGAGCAATTTAACCCTGATGATAATAATGTAGAAGAGGTTCTAGAAATTCGAGGAGAAGATGTGATCTGGATGAAGATGAGCCGTTATTGGATTCTATTTGTTCACAAACAAAGGGGCACAAAAAAGTTAAAAGAATAAAGAGTGTGATCGAAGAGGCTGTGAGTCGTAAGGTATTAAGAAAGTGTGCAATATGCGGCACAATGACCAATCATTGTGACACTCCCAAATTCAGGTGCCTGTACCTCAAATCTGGTGCTTCACGATATATCTCATACAACATACTAATACGTTCAATGCTTGCAATAGGGTTCCAAAGAATTATTCAAGAATATAATTATGATTTAAATCAAGTTTCAGAGTATAAACAATAATATCCATGAATTTAGATAACAGAAGAATCATTTTATCCCATATTTTACTTGTACGATCAATAAAAGTACAAGTTTAGGTACTTGCTTGCGTAGTCGACTCTATCCAACTTTGACTCCTTATCCTTTGAACAACCTATGTTCATCATGATCATCTAAAGGTTAATCTCTATTAACCCTCAAATATATAAACCTAATTGATCTAATATATTAGTCTCATACAAATAGGGTTCACAAATATAACGACTCTTATTTTATTTGGTTAATTATTTCTTTGTTCATCACTTTCTTTATTGTATTATAGTCTTCACAATACTACACATTCATTTCATTTATTACAAATAAAATAATCTTTTATTATTCTACTTGTTTAGTTAATTGTTCACACTTTATGTTATTTATCAATGTCTCATTACACGAATAAAGTATTCGTACATTACTCGTTAATATTAAATCACTTCTTTAAATAATTTCTTAATCAATATCCATACTTTATTAATCCAAAAATAAAATAATTTATATTATTACTTTATTTGTTTAATTTATAATTAGAGTTATCTCTATATCTTATTAGTTCACAATTAAATAACCTTTAATATTATTTAATTATTTATTCTTTATTAATCCTTAATTAACTTACAATCAACCTCTAATTAGAATGATCTTTACCATTAATCTTACAATTAAAATAATCGTTAATATTATTCTAATTGTTTAGTACTCCACAATATTATTTAATTTGTTTATACTTTATTAATTCATAATTAAAAATATTTTAATTGCTTAATTATAGTTAAAGTACTCTTTTAAATAACCTTTTAATATTATTTTAATTATTTATTATTAATAATTTTATTTATTATTTTATTTTTAAAAATACTTTTTCTGACCCGTTTGACCCGACCCGACTCGGTTTGACCCGGATTCGGGTCAACTGAAAAACAGGCCTGGTGCTGCAGCGCCGGATTTTGGCTTCGGGGCGGCATTGCCGCGTTGTTCCTGCAGAATGCCCAAGTTCTTTTTTTTTGTATTTTTTATTTTTGTCCCTTTTTAATTCAACCCACCATAACTTGCTCATTTTGCATCCAAATGAGTTCAAATTTGTTTCATTATCTTATGAACTCATATATCTTCCATATTTAACTTCTTAAATCACTTCCAACATATTTATATAATCAAAAATGTTGATTCTACAAGCTAATGTTTCCATTTCGACACGCTTTACTAAATGATTCGCTATATGTTCATTATAACTCCATTTTTGATGATTTTACTTGGGTTGTGTTCGTATTTCATAGATCTTTAGATCATACCTATAGTTTACATATTTTAGTTCATTTATCACCAATCTCATGTTTTCAAGTGGTTTACTCTAAGTTGCAAGCTTTCATGGAATATTTTTGATCATTAGGACATAAGACACATATTAAGGCATGCAAATCACATATACTCCTTCTAATTTCCATTCTTATACCGTTGGATCCTTCATGATCCCACAAGAAGAAAAACTCCCACAACCAAGCATGGATTTTCTACTCTAAGCAAGATTCACTAACTTAACTTACAAAAATAAAGCTAGGTTATGGTCATACCTTCTTGATGCTCTTCTTCTCTTAGTAATAAAGCTTAAGTACTTCTCCACCTTCTTTCTCCTTCTTGAACTCCTTTTGAGCTACCAAAGTGCAAGGGTTCTCCAAGCTTTTCTATATTTTCTCTCACTTTCTTTCTAACTCTCTCTCTATGCTCACTACTACTTAGTAAAGGAATAATGTGGCAATATTAGAAGAAGAAGTATGTGTTTGCTATTTATAGGAAAATTAATATCCAATGACCAAGCTATTATCCAAAGGAAAAAGGGTATTTGGTGAAAAGTTTCACCAAACCCTTACTTTAAGTACTACTAGCCATTGGGCTAAGCCATCATTAGTTTCACATGGACCAAACTTGCACATTTGAACAAAATTTTCAGCATTCTGGGTTTGGGGAATGGGGGGGCGGGGCGAATTCTAGGGTATTATATATATTATGTGTGTATATATATATATATTTTCTTTTTTTTTTGTACTATGCTTGCATACTTACATTTATACATATATATACACATAAATACCCATACCCATCTCCACTCATTCTATTATATATTGGGATAGTCCCAAAATAATATTCATTGGGCTACTAATTTAAGTTAACTTGGGTCATGAACAATTACTTATACACATTGGGCTCAATCACACTTTTAGCCACATTTACCACTTGGGCTATAATACCTAACACATTAAACATTTCTCCTTTTTCTCATTGGGTTTGGGTCTACTAATATCTTAATCATTCATTGGGGTCCAATAGTATACTTGCAACATAAATCAATTGGGCTAATTTTAATTACCCTCATTAGTCCATTACATTATTCAATCATCCCTCAATTAAGTTAATTAAGCAACTAGTTAATCCAACTTAATCCTTATGCCACATAAGGCATATTACATAAGCTTAATCAAGCTCATCACCATCATTACTATATTGTCACATATTTAATTCAATTTAAATTGAATTATGGAGGTCATAACATATGTAAACGCACACAAATAATTTTTAAACGTACTCATTTTCATTATTGATATTATTTACAAATTCTCGGGTATTACAATCATGATAAGTGAAATCACTATAAAGTATTAGGTTAAAAAGAGCCACAAGTTTAACGTTATCTTTATATGAGTTTGTATGAATATTTAATTGCAGCACAATAATTTGATTTATCAAAATTGTTTTATTAATTTTTAGTCTTTCATGTTGAGGTAAATAAACAAATTAGTCTATTATGGTGAATAATATAGTTTAAAAAAAGTACTTTATTTTAAAAAAAAATAGCAAATTACATTTAATATGTTTTTTTTTGAAAAACTATCACAAAAAAATCACATTTATTATGTTTAAGAAAAAAAAATAACAAATGACGTTTAATATGTTTAAGGAAAAGAATAACAAATTAACATTAATTATGTTTTTCAAAAAAATAATATTTGGCATTTAATAACACAACAACCTTTAATATGTTTAAGGATAAGAAACAACATTGATTAAAAAAATTACATTAAATAGCTTTAATATTAAGAAGAAAAAAAACACAACATTTAATTGGTTTTGTAGCTTTAATACAAAAACCAGCCTCTCGAATCAGGGGTTTGTAAAAGATGAGCACTGCCATAGTCTTAGTCCCAACCAATTAAAACTAATAAATGTTGATTAGGTTGATGAATAACCACCAATCTTCCTTCAAAATCTCTCTAACTTGTCAATGTATGCCGATATGTGGGTGTAGGAGAGACGGTTTATGCAAATCATTCCTTATATATTGATGGCGTAGGAGAGACGGCTTTGGCTACAGTAGACGGTATTGATGGTGCATGCCCTATTTTCTTCCATAATAATTATTCTTTATATATATATATATTATGTTCGCCCCTAAATAATTAATTGTTAATAATAAAATTTGACTCTAACACTTTATGATAATAAAATTATAATGACAAACTTAAGATATAATGTCATTATATACTATTATCAGTAAAAACTAATTATTATCAGTAAAAAATAACTCGTCTTATGAAAGAGATTAATTTAAGAAATGAGACTCTTTTGTACGGACTTGATGGAAATATTTGTTTTTTACATGTACCCAAAGCCAATGGGAGCCTTCAAGGCTTCAATCAATAAAGAAATACAATTCCAAAATCAGTTGACTAAGTTCAAATTTCAAACCCTTAGTACCTCTACATTCCTATATACATTCCTTAAAATTTGTTCCTCAATTTATAATTTACTTTGGCCTGTAAAATAGTATGGAAAAAAAGAGGGAGAGAGAGAGCGGGGGTTGGGGGGAGGGGGGGGGGGAGAATAAAATAAAAAAATCTCCCAAACACACAGACAAACTAGAATTACTTAACAGAAAATTTGATTACTGCCCTATATGATTTAAATTATTAATATAGTTATTAATTTAACATAAATCGATTTCTCTCATTCTTTATTGGGGGAAGAGATAGAAGTTGGGCTGGGCTATACCAAGAATAGTTTAGCCATAATATTTGCGTGTTTATTGAGTTGTGTACTTGATATGAATCAAAGTACATTTAGGCTTAACTTGATCTCAACTGGTCCAGGCCCTAAAAAAGTCTTTATTGGGCTAGTTTCTTTCAGCTTCTTATAATTGATGAAAATTGATCCTTCTTGAGTTTGCAATTTTTCATTAGTAATTATTAAAAAAATATAAAAGCTTTATGTGCCATAGCTAAAAAAAAAAGAAAAAGTGGAAGGAATTATTTAAATAGTTCCCAATAAATTATTGATATTATTCTAATTGTTTAGATTACTCTTAATGTTATCAAAAAATTTGAACTTAGACGAGTATAAAACATATGAACTCCGATAAGTACTCCATATATTCCATATATTAGACTTCTTAGAAAGAAAAACTTGTTATAATTTATTTGTTGTTTACAACTTTCTAAAAGACTACATTATTTATTTTCTTGTATTACCCCTATATTTTATTTTATTTTTCAAGAAATTCTCTATCTTGTATTAGAAGTTCCAACTTCTCTTGAGTAGTAATGAAATTACAGAAATTGTAATTATTAAGTGATAGTATTAAATAATTTTTTTAAATTATGTGTATAAAATTAAAACGAATATTATTATGATATGGAGGGAGTAATTTAAAAGAATATCAAAAAAGCTCAAACAATTCAAAAGCTCTTAAGCAAAAGGCCCATTATATATATATATATATATATATATATATATATATATATATATATATATAATACTTATTTTGCATAAAATCGGTTCATTTTCCTATCTCCTAATCATTCATTTAATGAACCATTCATTACCCAACTTATTAATGAATTTCAGTTACAAACTCTTGGTTATCATTTTTGCAAGAAATCAAACAATTTTGAGACAAATTTTTAGGCCAGGCCCCAAATTAATGAACCGTATACTCCCTCCGCCCCATGATAAAAAATTTTATAACTATTTTAGGTAGTCCCAAGTTAAATATCTATTTACTTTAAATAATTTATTTTTTTACATTAATTTACCTATAATACCCTTAGTATTAAATGTCATATTTCTATTCTCTATGCATATTTATGAAACATTATTAGTCATGTACAGAAAACTATGCAATTAAATGAAAATTTAAACATGGACACTTTTATTATTTAACCCTTTTTCTTAATATGCATAAAAAATCAACCAAAACTTTTATCTTCAGACGCAGAAAATATAATACTAATGTCCAAAACGTACGAGGGAAACTCTACATCTTCTGCACTTAATTGCGTGCAACTCCTTCCTCCCAATAAATACATAACATAGTCCTAAACAAATATTCTATCTATATAAATTATCTCCTAAAAGTTTACAGTACCATTTAGCCATGGCAGCTAAAAAGCTTAACCTAACTATTTTAGTACTAGCTATTTTGGCCTTAACCGCGACATGCGACACGTTAATTAAGCCCGGCCAAGGCATTGCAGCTAGGCTAGAAGGTGAAGCTGGCATGGCCGAGTGTTGGAATGCACTTTTAGAGCTAAAATCGTGCTCGAATGAGATCGTTCTTTTTTTCTTAAATGGCGAAAGTTACCTAGGTATGGATTGCTGTAGAGCCATTCGTACCATTACTCACAATTGTTGGCCTTCCATGCTTAGTTCAATTGGTTATACTTCTGAGGAAGGTGACATTCTTCGTGATTATTGTGGTGCGTTGCCGCCTCAGGCTGCGGTGGAGTTGATGGTGGAATCTCCGGCAGAAGCGCCTATTGGTGGTTGTTGAAAGAAGTATGGGAATTTAGGGGATTAATGGGAAATATAATAAGGGCTCTAAGGGGTCAGCTAGGTTTTGTTATGTAGTGGCAAAGTTGTTTGGCCTTAGGGTTTGAGTGTTCCTTCTATGTTCTATGAATAATTGAATTTTCAATATATTGTTGAAATGTTTCTATTATTTATTGGGTTTCTCATTGCCTATAATTGGACATATTTTTTCTTTTTTTTTTTGAATAATTTGGAAAACATAAAAAATGACTGAAAGACTTTCTCGCCTAATAAAATCTTGATGCTCACAATAATTGTTATTTTTTACTGTTATTTTATTTATTTATTATTGGCATAGTTGTATTGGCATTGTATTTGACAATCAGTTAGATAATTCAGTTTTTTCATGTAATTTTTATCTATAATCTTAGTCTTTTGGGTTATAAATATTTTTAGAAATAAAATTCTTTTACACTTTATTAAAAAGTGGCTTTTAACAGCTAGTGCAATAATAGTACTCAAGAAATAATAACATAACTGACATTTTTTTTTGTCTAAGCGAGAGAAACGTTTAAGATATGAATGGATTAAGATAGATTTAATTGGCCCAAAATTTTAAGTAAGTTAAAATTTCACTATACTTGTTAACTTAATAATAATTTTAAATTATTCTAAAATTCATGTGAAAATCCCAACCGTTAACATACAACTATAAATGAAAAGATAAAGAATAACTTCAAAAAATTCCAACCATTAACAACCACACATTTCCGATATTTTTTATTATTTTTGCCATTATGTAACAAAAAGTATTAACATAGATTAAAATTCTAATTAAAATATTACGAGCCTCTTCATCTTCGTTCTTCCTATGAAATGCATATCCCTCCGATCCAACAGCAACTGCCATCGGCCATCGCCACTGCTTTCATCTTGTGCTTGAGAGCATGCTTCGGGTCCTTCTTTGCCTTGAGCTTCTCATGCTGTTACATAACTCACAACTCATTAAAGGAGCCACGCGGGGATTTTATGAAGAGGAGGCACTTTTATAATTAAATAAATATAATAAAAACTAATAAACTTACTTTCATAACAAGAGTCTTATTCATGATATGTACAAATTTTAGTGATGTATTTTTATTTTATATTTATTATTAGATATAATAAGTTTTTTATTTAATAATTTTGACATGTAATAAAGTTATGATGACAAATATGAGATTAGTGTCGTTTTATACTACTATTTATTAAGAGAGTATTTTTTTTGTAAAACGAAAAAAATGACAAATGTGATTTATTTATTGTGAAAGAGAGGGAACTAATAAAATTCACCAAATAGATTCAAAAAATACATAAAAATTATTTTTTAAAACTTTATTTTTTTTAAAATCACCAAATCTTTTTAGTTTAAGAGGGGCACATTTCCTTGATACCCCTATGTTAACAATGAATTACAAAAATCAAGAGGGGGCACTTGCCCCACCCCTCCCCCTTACCCTCACATAGATCCATGCCTAACTCATTATATTTAACGATAAATATGAAATAAAAATAATCATTATCATTTACATCTATTATAAATTAGTTTATAAATTACTTTAAGTTTTAGATCGTTATTATACACAAGCTCATCAAGGGCGATTATTATTTTAATTATTAAGGTAATCAATTAAATGTAGAATAAATATTTAATTACAATTTTAAAAAGATATTTATAGTTATTAAATTATTAAATATTTATTTAAATAATAAATTATTGAATTATATATTGTAGGTTTCTTCAATCAATTATTATGCTAAACATTTAAATGGAATATAAATTTATTTAGTTGTGATTATGAGAAAATAATTATTTTAATTTTATTTAAGTTAGTATTAAAATTCTATATTAGTGTTTATAATGACAAAATTTGCTTGAAATCTAATCTAAATGGAACTATGAAACTCAAATTTTAATAATTATTAATTTAGTTATGACAATCAATTAGTATTGAATTCATTATAATTTTTCTAATTTTACAGTTATTATTTCAAAAAAAAACACATATTATTGATACAATTATTTGATAAAATTTCAAATCTTTATGAATTTAATTTAGTTAGTGCATTAATTAATAATGAAATTTATGACTAATATTAATATAATTAAATCGTGTGATTTGTTACGAGCTATTTTTGATATCTTATTATCTTAAAAAAATTATAATAATAAAATTATCATATATAAAATTTGTTAAAATATATTATTTTACATTAATTTATGATAAAAAAAATCTTGTAAAAAGTTTGATAGCCTCAAAAATAAAAATTCTTTTATAAATTTCTTTTCCAATTAGAGATTTTAAAACAACAAACACCTTCTCTAACCGTTTGGGGTTTATTTTGAATACGTTACAAATTTGGATAGTACTTATACTAATTTGTATAGAAAAGTAAAATATTGAATCAAAAATTTGTGAAACTAAATTTGAACTTTTAATTATATAGTTGATGACCATGAATTTTATGTATAGGAGGGAATAAAATTAGTCCATATATAAATCATTCTTATATTTTATTATCTTAAAAAATTATATTACAAATATTTTATATAAATAAATACATTGAATATATTTGACAATTTATACAAATAAATACGTTAACTAGTTTCTATGTATTTATTTGTATAAATTGTCAAATATATTCAATATATTTATTTATATAAAAGATTTGTAATATAATTTCTTATTTATTATAATTTAACATTGTGAATTATTGTGATAATTTGATTGTTTAAAATTTAAACTCCAAATATTTTATACATTAAACTATTTAAATCTAACTAAGGTTAAGGTATTTTAGACTTTTGTCCTGAGCAGAAGGCCAAATATTTCTACGACCTTTTATGTTGGCCGCTACCCCCTCTAGCGGCCAGTCAAAACGCGACCATTTTGACTGGCCACTAGAGGGAGTAGCGACTAACATAAAAGAATTTGGCTAGCCGTATGAGAGAATAGCGGTCAAGCCCCAACCAGCCCTTGGATCTTCCATTGGACGGCAGCAGATGAATTAGCTGAAATAGTGTTCATAACTAACGCGAGCTATAAATCAGTTCTCATATATATATATATATATATATAGAGAGAGAGAGAGAGAGAGTCCGGATCTTAAGCATACCCTCTTAAATGGCATACCAAACATACCCCCTTTAGCGACGGACCGGGCGACGATTTGACCCGTCGCTAAAGCCTTTAGCGACGGGTCCGTCGCCGTAGGTCCAGTCCGTCGCTAAAGGGAGTATGTTTGGTATGTCATTTAAGAGGGTATACTTAAGATCCGTTCTGTATATATATATATATATATATATATATAGGCCGGTTCAAGAACAGACCGATCTTTAGCGACGGTTTTTATATTAAATAATCCGTCGCCTATTGTATAGGCGACGGAAAAACCGTCGCTAAAGACCGGTATGCTCTTGAACCGCCCTCTCTCTCTATATATATATATATTCTTGTTTTTATATATACACGAAAACTGTGATACTTGCAAATCAAAATACAACGTACATTACTTCGAATCTGTTAAAAACAGACCTTATAGTCAGATACAATCAGTTCATCACATATTCCATTTACAATGTCCATTGCTCATGGTAACAAAACCACTCAAAAAAGAGGACACATTACATGAGATATGCTCAGAAAGTAATTATACAGTCAAATATGTTCTTTTCACGAGAGATTCTCTCGTCAATTCTACAAAAAAAAATAAAAAAATTGGCTGACAAGCAGAATTTAGTCTATTACTTTTGCAGCTAACCTGATGCACACCTTGTCGCTGATTTTGAAGCTATTAAATTACCAGGCTCTCTCTTAAAACTATGAGCATTCTCCTTCATATCAACTGTATCGAGTGACTTACCGGTGTTCCTCGAGTCAAACTAATGCGTATCGGTAATGTTACTTTGTAAAATGTTCATCTCTAGTTTTCCCTTCCAAGCATCTAAAGCAGCAATTCCAACAAAATAATATGAACACATTACACGCCCGCATAATAATTAGTGCCTAAATATGTCAACTAGTCCAGAAATACACAAAATGCAGCGGGGGGAAAAATTACCTAGTAATAAAATTTTCAAGTGCAAGTTTTTATACTTTTTCCATCAGAAGCATCGTCAGCATATGCAGTAGACTGCTCACCCATCCTTAAGTTTGCTTCAGAAGAAGCAGAAGCATTTCTCAACTCTGACGCCTCTACATCACATTTGTCTCCAACAAATGGCTTATCATCATCCATGCTAGCAATTGTTGTATTTTTCGAGTTGGTCAAATCCTCATCCTGTTTAGTGCTATTAGTGAGATGTACGCCGTCATTACATTCAGATTCAAAATGTGCTTTGTCAAGAGTAGCCACATTGATATCGTCTGAAATTTTATCATCTTCACAGCTAGGAACATCTGAAGCCGCAAGCTGATTATTTACTAGTCCTGCATCTCTCTCCCCCAATTGTTCTCCCCCTGGATTGCAAAGTTGCTCTTCAGCCAGAGAAATGGTAAGAGTTTCTTGTTCTTCTCCAGCATCCTCACTGTTTTCAAGTATAAAATTGTTTTCCTGGGACAGTACATTGCAATTCTCCTCTTGCACTTCATCAGCTCTTAGAAATGAATTGAGCTCTGAACTGAACATGACCGAATCAACAATTAACTCCGTGGCTCCATATTCTGTTATCAAGGTACACGTCATTAGTTGAACCAAACATTCAATCAACAGATGAAAAAACAAGTGAAACCCTACTAGTTGTAACTAACGATCATAAGAAAAGATAAACGGAAAACTGATAGAGAAGGTAATGATACAACTGACTCGAGTATAATAGTTTTAAGAGTGCATCCATTGTTATGCAAAGGGTTTTGACATCTAATGCAGATTCAAATTTCAAACATTATTGTCCCCGAATTTTGAAGTTTTGCAGCCTTGGACTCACCAGAACTGTCGTTCAAGTAGTCTGAGGAACCACGTGCTTCATTGGTCTCCTCAGTCGAAGTTTGAGTTACATTACTACGTAATAACTTAGCATGGTCATCTTCCTTCATTACATCTTCATTTATAAGAATTTCCTCTGTGGGCACTCCTGAAGCATCATCTCCTAGGTCAATTCTATGCTCAGCATCAGTTGCAACAATACTTTGTTTTGGGGTTTCCACATCTTTCACCTTCATAAAGTCAATGTCCCCTTGATCTAGGAAAGCCCTTTCATCCATTCCTTGAACTATCTCACCAAAATTCATATCCAACTCTGGTACAGTCTCCACAAATGAATGATAGTCATTGGTATTCTTGCCGCAATCAACAGCTTTTAAGGCAGCAGTGCTAAGTATATCCATAACGTTACCTGATATCTCATGGCAGCTTCCACCTTCCAGCAAGTCCCCAGCCGAAGCAGACCGAGTATTAAGATTTCTTTGGGCAGATTCACCTTCAAACATCACCTTATCAATCCCCAATGAGCCAGGTGAACAAATTTGTTCGTTGTTTTGATCCTCAAGAGAATCTGTTCGTCTTACGCACCTGGTTGTGCTTTCAATAAGCTCATCAGCCATTTGTGAGGAAAACCCTTCAAAATCTTTGCTATTAATCTGGGGCAAAGTTGCAGCAGTACAGAAATTTGCATGCTCAATGCTGTTAGAACCCTCGCCAGTTATCTCTTCATTCTTAGATCTCAATGAACTTCCTTCATCATCTCCCCTTTCCTTTAATTCCACCATTTCAAGGGGCTTACCTTGACTCAACCTTCCATGAATCATCCGGTTTAGAGTATTCTCCAAAGAAATTGCTACAACTGAATTCTCTGAATCATCATTAGAAGTTTGCTTTTCACTGTAACGAGTTGTAGTGTCTGGAGTTTCGAAGAGAGTTTTGAGTTGGCTCTCTGCGTGACAAGAAAATTATAATAATTAAACATGCATTCTCAGGGATGACCATGCAAACTAATAATTTTAACATACATATGAAATGATATGAAATCGTGACACAAAATAAAAAAAAAGCATCTAATTAACCTTGTTCACTTTCTTTGGAACCAGCACTAGTAATTTCTTTCTCAGTATTCTGCAACGAAATGACTTTGAACGAACATTGATGATCACTTTCCTTTGCTCCGATCACTTCTTGAAGTTCTCGTTCATCACCAATATTCCTGCTAGTCTCACCCATGGACATGGCCATACCTGTCAGAGTCATGAGCAAAAATACGAATATGTAACATTGATTGAAGTCGTAAATAGTTTTTATAATCCACTACTGGGCACCATGGAAGCGGAAAAGAGACGAAGAAAAAAACATTTTGGCTTGAAAGTATTCACTCTGGTAAAAGGTAGTATTGAACAAATCATACTCACTTCCATCACTGCCCTTTAATGGTGTTTGACAGTGTAAAATGTCATCATTCACAACCACAGAGACTGCATGGAAACAACAGGCTAGTAAGAAATTGCATGACCCAAGGCAAAATAAAATTAAAGATTTGAAAAAATTTATACTTGAAAAACAGTTTCAAAATGTTAGATAATGCACTCACATCCAGGAGTAGCAATAATGCTGTGCAGAATTCCAGCTCTATCATTGTCCTTTTCTGAGATGACTTGCCTGCTTGTTTCTCCAGTGGAACTTCCATGTATCTTTATCTTTTCGACAGCAATTGCCTCTTCTCCTCCCCCTAGACTGCCTACTCCAACACCATCATCATACACAGAGTCCTCCCTTATAGACATTATTCCATCAAATATTTCAGCATCTCTGTCAGCAATATTAGACTTGATCCAATCGTGTTGGAGGATAAGTTGTTGATCAAAAGGGAATTCCTCTGCATGCAAATAAAATACATCTATATTTATGACTAGCCAAATGTTTCTCAATTTCATCATTTTCTGAAAAGAAAAATGACAAGGCAAGGGTTTCTGTTTGTTATTAGTAAACAGAAAAATAGGTCAAAAGATATTATTTTTTCAAATGAGTTTACAAAAATTCCCTTCAGATGATTCAAAAAAACACAGAGAAAAAGAAAAACATTGTTCACCTTTATATTTTGACTCATAATTAACTTTTGGAGACAACATCATCTTCGAACTGATGCTGTATGCTCTAAATTCATTTTCCGTACTCTTTGCTCCACCGAAGTTGTAATCAACAACTTGGGAAACTGAAACAGGTTCTTGCATATCAGCAGTCTGATCAGAATCTTCACCATCAATTTTGACTTCATGAAACATCTTTGAATCACTTCTTTCCCTGTTAGAAGCATCGAGAATACTAACTTCTTTGATAATTTCAAAGCCATCATCACCATCCTTCAACACAACACCTTCATAAACTTCATCAGACTTGATGGAATTCTGCTCCCTGTGGAAACAGGATTTACCATCTTCAGCTGCACCATCAGGTACACTATTTGCACTTGACAGTGATGGTGACGCTTTTGGTTCCAGTTCTTCACTCCCCTCTGCCAATGAATATCCAACTTCCTTTGAATTGGAGAATTCTATATAAATACTTGTGCAACTTTCTTGCTTCTTCAAACAAGATTTTGGTGCAGACTCTGATCTCTTCTGATGACTATCCTCTAAAACTTCTTTATTGTGATACAAGACAGTGCTCAGTTTAGTTTCACAAACTTCTGGCTCTGACAGCACATCTAGTATAGATGATTCATCATTGACCAGGTTGCCCTTGGGTACTGCTACTTCCTTTTCCTGATTTTCTAACTTAGAACTTGAGTTGTGTGGTTCCGCAACCTCCATAGAATTTTCAGTGTCCTGTGCATTATTTTTCTCTTCCATGAGGAAAGTGGATACAGCTGCATTATGGAGATCAACAAAACTAGCTTCTCCAACTTCCTTCATCACATTTCCATTATCTTTCTCTAATCCATCACTTTGTAAAGGCCCAGCTGAGCGGTAGCAGATGTCTGATTCTTGTCTAATTGGTCCGTGAAACACATCAAGCTCACCAGTTTCTGCGATGGGCTGCTGCTCATGAATTGTATCTTGTTCAACTACAACACCATGATTGACCACTGTAGAACTTGGTTGTACATCTTTGCTGGCTTGTGGCTTTTCCTCCATTTCTACAAATTAGAGTAACACATACCGGTAAGAATATCCAGTAAACAAGGAAAACTCAAATGTAATTGTACTTACCGATTGAATTTATTTGGTCTGCAAGTAAGACGCCATCAGTCACAGAGGTGGTGTCAATGGAACCTGCATCCTCAGCAACATCAAGCTCACCGGTTTCTGCGATGGGCTGCTCCTCATGAATTGTATCTTGTTCAACTACAACACCATGATCGACCACTGTAGACCTTGGTTGTACATCTTTGCTGGCTTGTGGCTTTACCTCCATTTCTACAAATTAGTGTAACACATACCGGTAAGAATATCCAGTAAACAACTAAGGAAAACTCAAATGTAATCGTACTTACCGATTGAATTTATTTGGTCTGCAAGTAAGACGCCATCAGTCACAGAGGTAGTATCAATGGAACCTGCATCCTCAGCAACATCTAAGTTTTCCTTAGGCTTTAGATGAACCAAATTAGGAGTCTCGGCATTGGCCTCAGTTAAACTGCCTTGCTGTATTGCACAAGCAGTTTTCTCCCCAATATCACTAGTAGAAACAGGATCAATAGTGCTTCCTGCAACTTCAGGCAAGGATAACTGGTAAATGGGCTGCTCCTCATGAGTACTGACTCCTTCAACTACAACATCATGATCAACCACTATAAAACTTTGTTGTACATCTTTGCTTGTTAGTGGCTTTTCCTCCACTCCTAGAAATTAAAGAAACACATACTCGTAAAAAAATTCAGTAAAGAAAAAGGCAAACAATAATCATAAAACTAAAAAGTAACCAAACATACCTATTGAATCTATTTGGTCCACAAATGAGAAGCCATCAGCTACAGCAGTAGTATCTTTAGGACTTGCATTTTCAACAACATTGAAGTTTTCTGCTGGCTTTAGACGAACCAAAGTAGGGATCTCGGTATTGGCCTCAATAGAACAGTCTTGCTGTATTCCACAAGCAGTATTATCCTTACCAATATGACTAGTACTAGAAACAGGATCAATAGTGCTTCCTGCAACTTCAGGCAAGGATAATTGAACATCTGCACCAGCTGGCTTTTCAACACTCGCATGCTCACTAGCAGCAGTATCCAATTCTAGCTCAATATGATCGTTTTGCAACTTTGGAAACTTGGAAGGTGAAGAATTCATCAAATCAAGAACTTTGGATTCCTCCAAGTTAGGAGTCCCAGCATTGGCCTCAGTAGAATTGTCCTGCGGTATTGAAAAATCTGCTTTTCCCCTTAAAATATCACTGGTACTTAAAACTTGATCGCTGGTGCATACGAAAATGTCAGGCAAAGACTGTACATCTACAATAGCTGGCCCTTCAACAGTCGAAGTGAACTCAGGTAAGGAAGCTTCCACCTCTAAAAGTGGTAACTTTGATGATCTCTGTGGCTTCTTTTGAGATAGTTTTCCATATACTGGCCTATCTGTCTTGCCTTTTGTGGCACTACGTGTGACACGCCTAGAAGGTTCTTGAGCAATAGGGGCATACTTACTGGCAGAAATCTCAATTTCTAGCTCTTGATCAGTTTGCAACTTCACTGAACAGGAAGCTGAAGTCTCCACTTCATTCATCAACACTAGATCTCTGGCTTCCGCCGAGTTAGGAGTCTCGGCATTAGCCTCATTAGAACTGTCCTGCAGTGTTGCACAAGCAATTTTATCCTTAACAATAGCACTGGTACTTGAAACTGGATCAATAGTGCATCGTGGAACTTCAGGCAAGGAGAACTGGACATCCACACTAGCTGTCCCTCCAAGACTCGAAGTGTACTCAGGCAATGAAGCTTGAACTTCCGAAATCAGTGACTTTGAATTACTTTCTGGTTTCTTCCCAGAACGTTTTCGTGTTACATAAGCTGGTCTATCTGTTTCACTTTTGCTAGCACTAAGTATGAACTGTCTAGAAGCTTCTTCAACAACTGGAGCATGCTCAGTCTCAACATTTTCTTTTTCCTGAATTGCTTCTCGTCCTCGCTTCCTTGGCTTACTCTTTCCAACAGCACCACCAGTTCCATTTGCACCATCAGAAGGTGCAAGTGAATCATCTCCAGATGCATTCCTTCTTGATCTCCTAACATGTCGTCCAGTTTCAGAACCTTTTTGCCCGATAAAAAGTCCTCTTGATTGATTTGGTGAGTCTGTCTCTTCAACAATTCTATTGGATCCCAAATAACCTGCCACAGGTTCATTAATTCTTACTTTCTTGATCTCAGGCATAACAGACTTCTGCCTACTACCAAACCTAGTTTGGCGCTGCACAGGTTCATCAAGTTGTATAGCCACTTCAGTTTCTCCCTCAGCCTTGTCCCCAAAATCGTTGTGCTGCCTCTTAACATGCCGACCACGCCGCAAAGGCTCTTCCACTTCAGTTTCTCCCTCAACCTTGTCTCCAAAATCAGTACTCCGACTTTTAACATGTTGGTCAGTGTGCTGCAAAAGCTCTTCTTCCTGAATTGCTTCTCGTCCTCGCTTCCTCGTCTTAATCTTTCCAACACAATTGCCAATTCCATTTGCACCATCTGAAATTACAAGTGAATCATCTCCAGATGTATTCCTTCTTGATCTCCTAACATGCCCTTCAGTTTTAGAACCTTTCTTCAGTTCTTTTGATTTATTTGATGAGTCTTTCTCTCCAATTTTATTACGTCCCAAATTACCTGTCACGTGTTCTTCAGGTCTTACTTTCCTGATCTGCGGCATGACAGACTTCCGCCTAATACTAAATCTAGTTTGGCGGGGTGTGGGCTCATCAAATTGTACAGCTGCTTCAATTTCTCCCTCAACCTTGTTCCCCAAATCAGTACGCCGCCTATTAACACGTCGGTCAATGTGCTGCAAAGGCCTTTCAACTTCAAACAGCACTTCAGATGCTTCCCGAATTACACTTTTAGTTCCAGAATCAGTATTAACAATAGAATCTTTCATTGGAAACTGGGTCCTGGACCTCGTGTTTCTCCTTCCAGCCATTTCAGCTTTACCCAATTCCTTCTGAGATGATTCAAGCTTTACAAACTCCGTCCCGTTGCGCTTTGATCGCCTCAAGGCCTTCTCAGGCTCAGCAATGCCACCATCTAATGATAGAGCTTTTTTTTCAAAAACATCATCACTATTCTTTGTATTTGTCCTCAATTGACTCCTCTGTCTCAAACTCTTCCTTGAAACCATATGGGCATCCTCATTCTTAAATTCCGTTTCAGTTTTTGTTTCACCACCTACTGCAGAACATTTCTTTGACCTAATATTTCTCTTCCCAACCAAATCAATGTTAGCCAATTCAGAGTTCAATCCATTCAAATCCTCAGTTTCTTCCATATTTCTCCTTGACCGCCTCAACACATTTTCAGGCCGAGTATTCCTCCCAT
This sequence comes from Aralia elata, assembly GCA_034770075.1. Classification (NCBI taxonomy): domain Eukaryota; kingdom Viridiplantae; phylum Streptophyta; class Magnoliopsida; order Apiales; family Araliaceae; genus Aralia; species Aralia elata. Next base: position 27,442,099 of record CM068378.1, on the reverse strand, counting down.
CTGCTGTCGGACCATTATTCTCAGAAACTTCGTCACTACTCTTTGCACTAGTATTCTCTGCACCCCTCTGCCTCAAGCTCTTCCCTGAACTCACATGTACATCTTTGTCCCTAACTTCAGGTTCAGATTTGTTTCCGCGATCCACAGCAGAAGCGTCCACTGCCGACTGACTCCTGGATTCAATCTTTCTCTTTGTAACCATTTCACTGTTACCCAATGCGCCATTCAACCCTTCAGATTCTTCAAATCTTTTCACATTTCGCGTTGATCTTCTCAAACCCCTTTCAAGCTGAGTAATTCCTCCATCTGCCACAGCAGCTTCGTTTTCAGAAACTTCAGCACTACTAACTTCGCTTCTCTTCTGCGTAATCCTCTTCCTCAGATTCTTTGAAACCACAACACTGTCAACCTTTCTGTTCCTCAATAATTTCCCTTCAGTTCTTACATCAGCAGCATTATCATTAAAATCTGCAACAAGCCGTAATTCCTTATCATTCTTTTCCATCTCTTTCACTGCCCTTTTCCCTCTCTTCTGCACAACAACCGGACTCGAAATTAAAACCTTATGTCCCCCAAACGACGCCCGCCTACTAGCCCTCGTAACCCTAACCGGGCTATCCTCATTTTCAACAACCCGACCCCCTTTATTCTCCACGCCCCTCATCCAATAATTAACCCTCCCCATTCCCTTATTCTCACTAATTTCAAACACATCATTTTCAGGACTAAACCTAACTTTCTTCAGATTCCTGTTTGAAATATCAGAATCATTTTCACTCAATATTTCAGCAGGCTCCTTCAAGCAAGACCGCATTTGCCTCATGGGTTTTTCTTTTTCTTGAGCCTAATCACAAATTACCCAAAAATAAAAATAAAAAATCATACATTTCCTTCAAAATAATTAACCCTAGATATGTGCGAGTGAAATGCAAAAATGGGTTACCTTAAAAACAGATGAAAGCTTTTCGACCATTTCCAAATTGGTTAAATTAGCAGGTAATTTGTGCTGCTTACATAATCCTTGAAGTTCCCACCTTTTCATGCTATGAAAATCCATCTCTATAACCCAGTAATAAAACGAAGTTTACACAAATCAAACACCAAAATACAGTAATATAGAAAGGGGAAAAAAGAACACCCATTAGTATTTATGAGATATATAAATATATATATATGTATATGTATGTGTATATATATAAATATGTATTACCTGAGATGGAGATGGTGTTCTTCCACAGCGGCGATCGAAGATACAAAACTCAAACAGAGCGGAAGAGTGAAAGAGTTGCATCCAATTTTGCTTTTCCGTTTTGTTTTTTTTTTTTTTTTTGGTTTTATCGTAGTGCGACTTTTGGTAATTTTTTAGTTTGAAATTTTGAAAAGGTTTAACATTTTCGGGAGTATATAATAAGTGAAACTCGCGAGCACGGATAGACACGCGTAGTTTGTAGCTAAGTGATTGACAGCTGTAACTCCTCAGAGATCAATGGTCCCGAATGGATAAGATTACAACGTGGGAGATTTTCATTGGCCGTATCCTTCCGATTTGAACTTTAATTTGAAACTAGCAAGACTTAATTACCAATGACGTCGAGTTTTTAGTTGTTTACATAAATAAATATTAGTAATATTTATTTATTTTTGAAAGATATGTAATAAATAAAAAAATTTTATAATTTTTATAACTTTTATATATTAATAAGTTTTGTAATTATAATTGGATTTAAATTTATTATAAGATAGGTTAGATTCATTAGCAAAACCAAAGAATTTTAGGTCATTTTTCAAAAAAAAAAAAAAAGAGAAAAAATCTGTATATTTTTTATGTTTTCACTTGCACCGTTAATGTCTCTAAAAATGTTACAAAAATTAACTTGATTTTTATCCATAGATATCTAGTAGTACTTGTGTGTCATTTTTGGTGCAATAAAATAGTACTCTCTCCCCTTTAAAGCATGACCTCAGTTATGACTTTTTTTTTATCAATTAAATGATCAAAATGATGCTTAAAAGTATACAAATTATATGAGTACATTATAAATAAAAGTGATATTTATTTATTATCTTTTTTTACTTTAATTTTTTTTAATTTATATAAAATATATATTTTGAACATTTTTGTTGAGAATAAAAGGAGTACGTGTGTTATTCAATGTGGCATTTGACGTGTGAACAAAGTTGATGGTGACATGAGATACGTATATGTTAAAAATATTAAATAATTTTTATACAAAATATGAGATTATTATTTTTTAAAAATTAATTTTAAATATTTTTAAACTCAAAATTGATATAGATTATTTTAGTTTTAATTAATATAAAAATAAAAAATTTAAACTATTTAAAAAATACTACTCACCGTAAAATTTACTTATATTATAGTTGTTAATAAATTATTTCAATTTTTAGTTTAAAATTATCTTAAAATAATTTTTTAAAGTTAATAATAATCAAAAATTAAAACGGAGGAAATATTTAAATAAAAATAACATAAGTAAATATACATTGTAAGACCCCGACAATTTTAATAAAGAGAATTTATTTTTCTTCTTATTATTATTTTAAACAGAAAGGTGTTAAATCGATAATGATAAAGTTACTAGTGAAATGTGAAAATTGAGAAGTCTAGTAATAACGTTAAATCACTATTCACGCGATCACTATTCACGGGAGACTATTTACGCTAAAAACGCTTTTACACTTTCTTCGACCTTCGAATTACGTCATAACGTTTATATGAGCTGGATACGAAACTATACGGTATAAATACAAAAGTACTATTCATTTATACAAAAAGTCAAACATGTATGTCGGGGAATATTCTTTTTGTCGGATAATGTTCGTTCTGTCGGAAAATATTATATTCGGTAAAGTACGACGGCGCCGTTGAAATAACCAATATTATATTTGCTAACGTACGGCGCTAGAATAATCAATCATTGGTGGGCCCCGCAACGGAATAACTGGCGTATATAGAAGGCGATAGAAATTGGCGACAAAACTTTAACTGTTAAAGTACTCGGTGATAAAAATACAGTAGAACGCGTTATTGCACAGTAGCACACGGTATTCCACAGTGGCACACGGTGTTGCATATTATTTTATATTATTGATTCAATAATTGATAAAGTAGCAATTGCATAGTATTTTGATTCAATAATTGTTACAGTAACATCTACATAATACTTTTTATTATTTGTCACGACACTGTAACTCATATTATTTGATATGATATTTTAGCATTATTGACGGATTAAAAGTGGAGTCTAACTTAGGGGTATCTAATTGAAATTGTGAAATTCACATGCAATGAACTATTGGTTCACATGTGGGAACTATTAGGGGATGTTATGCAAGATTGATAATACTTGAGGGATTATATTAAAAATAGAGGTAAAGACAGAGGTACTAAAGTGTAATAAGTCGAGCCCTTTTTGTGCAATTAATGAAACTTGGTTTTCCTCTAAATAGGAAGGATTATCTTAAGAAATCTTCGCACTTTCCTTGCTTATACTTCCTCCCCCTCTCTCTAAATTTCTTAAGTTCTCTAAGTGTGCTAGGTTATTTTGAGTATTCGTGAGAATACAAGTACTGTCCAAGTTAGTAAGCTTCATAGAAAGCAACATCCAGTCACTTGTTAACTAAGGTAGGGGATATCATTTCTTTCATACTCTTATGTAATATCATTTGCTTTCATGTTCGTAAGTAATATTATACTCATAAGGGTTGTTATTCATTCTGTATTAATTTGAGAGGAGAACATGTCCGTGTGGATTGATGCATGCCTGGTGAATATCCTTTTGTATTCATTCCTTATTACTTTGTGGGAATAACCTGTATGTACGGAGTGTCGTACCTGGTGAATATCCTTTTGTATTCATTCCTTATTACTCTGTGGGAATAACCTGTATGTACGGAGTATCATACCTGGTGAATATCCCTTTGTATTTATTCCTTATTAGTCTGTGGGTATAACCTGTCCGTGCGGATTGACGCATGCCTGGTGAATAACCTTTCGTATTCATTAATTATTAATCTTTTGTGGAAATAATCTGTCTACGCGGATTACCGCGTGACTGGTGAAAATCCATTTGCAGTTTCATATATTCTTTTATACTCGTATAACGTATCATTTCTTTTGTACTCTTTAAGGGATATCTTTTTCTTTCACATTTCTCCATTTATGATAAGAAATCTCTGTTTGTTTCCAAAATCTTATTTTAAATGGTGAAAATCCCTGAAAATTTGTAGAATATCTTTAATAGTTTGTGCTTCATCTAATATCTTTTCACCTGAATCTTTCTATTTCGTTTGATACGATATAGTTAAATCATAAATTTTATTCTTGAATATCATTCTTGAATTTGACTCCACAATTTGGTCATGATGTTGGCAATTTGGTCAACCTTCGACACTAGATAAATTAAATATTCATTCTTATTCTTGATCTCACTGTACTCATTCTATATCATTGTCATCATCCTCATACTTAAATTGTGGTGATAGTTCTCTTTGGCCCGTAGTGCAAAGATGAACTGGTGTGACATGATTTTGACCAAACTGTGTATTGGTATAATCATGACTTTTGCTGTTACAAATAAAGTCGTATGGTGAAAGTTCTCTTTGGCCCGTAGTGCAAAGATGAACTGGCGTTTGGCATGATCATGACTGATGATGTTACAAATAAATATCTTTGTCACATAGTGCAAAGAGAGGCTGTTGAATATAAACTGTTGATTTGGATGTTCACAAACAAGAACTGTTGATTGGTGTTACAGGGATAAAATATTGGTGGTGATCCTTTAACTTATAGAAGATGGTAGATATTATAATCTACTTGACTCTTCTAATGGATTGTTCGTTCCGCTGTAGTTGTTGTTATTGAACAATTATAATATCTTTAAATTTCTGATTTAATTCGGTTGAAGGCTAAAGATAATTTTATTTTTCATTATCTTAGTCATTATATTTTCTAATGGGCTATTTGTGCTTACCATTTTCCTTTTTGTTCCATTATTCTCTTAAAGAAAAGAGAGTGTAGCGGGGACTAGCCGGGGAATGGAGTGATGGTCCGAGACAATAGAAGTATCTCAATACATTATTATTAGTGTGACAATAAGTGTATTGAGAATTTAAGATGTATTTGTATTGTGTTGTCCTATTTTACACAACACTTATTAGTTGTAAATGGAAAAATTTGTATTTATATTTGTATTTTGTAGAATGTTATTGGCGACTCAAAATGGGTTGTATGGATCTATTTTGGGGGGCGTCACGGTTGGTATCAGAGCTTAGGGATATGATCTCTGGTAGAGATCTGGGATTAGAACTATGAGGGAAAAGACGAGTAAAATCCTTCGCTAGTGTGTCCTACTTAAGTTATTTTGTTTTTTAATTGGTTTGGTTATAGGGACAAGATGTTGCATGTCTATTTCTTAACTAATCTTTGTTTTGTGATCACATTTCAGAATGACATCTGAAAACCAAGAGATTCACTATGAGACAATTGTGGCTGAAAATCAGGAAGCTACAAATAATACGGGTGCAAACTCAGAACATCATGATGCTAACAACGGGATGAATGATGAATTTTTTAGGAACTTCATGCAATACATGCAGAACCAGGCGAGAAGAGCTCATGTCTACAATACTGGCAGAAATACTGATAATGCACGAATGGTCAGTGCCAAGCAGTTCAAAGAGTTGGGACCACCTGAATTTTACGGCAAGCCAGATCCACTCAAGGCAGAGGCGTGACTCAAACAATTAACAAAGATATTTGATGTACTCTGTTGCACAGACGAAAAAAAGGTTCCTTTCGCCACTTTTATGTTGCGAGGAGAAGCGGATCATTGGTGGGAATCCGTAAAACGTACCCGTTACTCGGCACTCGAGATGTCTTGGGTCGAGTTCCAAGAATTATTTAACGAGAAGTATTTTTCGGAGTGTATTCGTCATATAAAGGTGGTAGAATTCATCAAACTGGAACAGAACAACATGACGGTGTCGCAGTACGAAGCCAAGTTTGCCGAGGTGTCTCGATTTGCATCCCATTTAGTGGACACTGAGGAACGGATGACACGAATGTTTCTACGAGGTTTAAAACCAGAAATTCGTAAATATCTCATTTCTCATAAAATTTGTCTATATTCAAATGTCGTGGATAAGGCTCAAATAGTGGAGTAAGAGAAAGGAATACTACAACCAGGAAGCAACACCCAACAACGAGAGAAAAATTACGATAATAATTGTAATGGTGGCAACAATCATTGAAATAGTGATAACCAGCGAGGAGGGAATCATCACGTCGAAAATGGTAACCATTTCAGTGGTAATCCTGGCCCAGATAACAGGAGGAATGAGTCAAGCGGCAACAATTCCAAGAAGAGAAGATTCAACAATAACCAGGGAAATGCACCAGCAGCAACACCAGTACCAGTTTCGAGGGAAGGGGAATGACCACCAGTCATATGTTACAAGTGCAGAATGAGGGACACATCAGTCCAAACTGTACACAGCCACCCAAGGTATGTTACAATTGTGGAAAGGAATGCCACATATCTCGATTCTGTCGTGTAGCAAAATCAAGTCCATCTGTAATGATGACACCAAGGGCTGACACGGACAAGTCAAAGCCTGTGGTACAAGGCAGAGCTTTTGTTATAACCTCTCAAAATGCGTGGAAACCAGATGACGTCATAACCGGTGAGCTAATCATAAACTCTTGCGAGTCTACACCTTATTAGATACTAGTTCTACCCAGTCTTTTATTTATCTGCTTGTGCCCAACGTTTAAACTTGACTCCTGATAAATTAAATTTTGACTTATTTGTTGAAACAACATTGGGACAAACATTCGTTACATCTACAGTTTATAAATCTTGTTTTATTCAAGTCGGTACCCTCACCTTACCCATTGATATTACCTCTTTGGAAATACAAGAATTTAATGTGATTTTAGGAATTGATTGGTTAACTACTCATCATGCTAAAAGTGATTGCTTTCGTAAGGTCGTTAGTTTTTATATTCCTAATCAACCTATTATGCGAATTCAAGCAACCAAACCGTTGAAATCAATAACTGTCATTTCTATCCACAAAGTCATTCGTTTATTGAAAAACGTATGTCAAGCTTTCTTAGCCCATCTAACTGATTTAAACAAAAATACGTCAAATTTGAATGATATTTATGTTGTTAATAAGTTTCCTGACGTATTTCCCGAAGAACTTCTTGGCCTACCCCTAGACCGTCAAATCAAAATTTGTATCGACCTTGAACCCAATACAAAACCCATTTCTAAGACACCATACGTATGGCTCCTATTAAATTTTCTGGAGTTAAAAACCCAACTACAGGAGTTGTTAGATACTGACTTCATACGTTCGAATACATCGCCTTGGGGTGCTCCTATTTTAATCGTAAAGAAGAAAGATGAGAGTAAATAGAAATTTATGCAGATCATAAGAGCCTCAAACATTTCTTCACCTAGAAGGAACTCAACATGTGACGACGACGTGGCTCGAGATGTTGAAGGATTACGACCATACCATTCAATACCATCGTGGAAAAGGCGAATGTAGTAGCTGACGCATTGCGTAGAAAAACGTATGCATGTACGAGTACGATGCTGACAACGTAAAGACCCATTTTGGATGACTTACAAAGGATGAATATAGAGTTAAAGACTCCACGAACCCACGTGAAGATGGCAACGTATATAAGCAGCACAAGATCGACAAAAGAGTTATGATGATCTTTATCGAAGGGATGATGAATTCAAAATCGGAAACCATGTATTCTTACGTATTACTCTATGGAAAGGGGATACAAGATTCGAAAAGAGAGGAAAGCTCAACCCTTGATTTATCGGTCCATTTGAAATCTTTGACCGAGTAGGAACTGTAGCCTACAGACTCGCCTTACCACCAAGCATGTCTCGTATTCATAATATTTTTCACATATCTATGCTACATAAATATGTGAAAGGCCCAAACCGCATCATTGAATTAGAACCAGACGAGATAGCAGAAAATTTAACGTGTGAGGAAATTTTTAGATAAGAAGGAACAGATTCTACGCTCAAAGATTATACCTCAAGTCAAAGCTTTATGGAGAAACCATGATATAGAGGAAATAACCTGGGAGTTAGAATCTGAAATGAGAGCAAGTTATCCTCACCTCTTCGATATGCCAGGTACCTACGTAAATTTCGAGGACGAAATTTCATAAGGAGGGGAGATTGTAAGACCCCGACAATTTTAATAAAGAGAATTTATTTTTCTTCTTATTAATATTTTAAACAAAAAGGTGTTAAATCGATAATGATAAAGTTACTAGTGAAATGTGAAAATTGAGAAGTCTAGTAATAACGCTAAATCACTATTCACGCGATCACTATTCACGCTAAAAACGCTTTTACACTTTCTTCGACCTTCGAATTACGACATAACGTTTATACGAAAGTACTATTCATACGAATATACTATTCATTTATACAAAAAGTCAAACATGTATGTCATGGAATATTCCTTCTGTCGGATAATATTCTTTCTGTCGGAGAATATTATATTCAGTAAAGTACGATGGCGCCGTCGAAATAACCAATATTATATTTTGTAACGTACGGCGCTAGAATAACCTATCATTGGTTGGCCTCGCAACGGAATAACTGGCGTATATAGAAAGCGATAGAAATTGGCGGCAAAACTTTAACTGTTAAAGTACACGGTGATAAAAAATCCAGTAAAACACATTATTGTACAATAGCACGCGGTATTCCACAATAGCACACGATGTTGCATAGTATTTTATATTATTGATTCAATAATTGATAAAGTAGCAATTGCACAGTATTTTAATTCAATAATTGTTACAGTAACATCTACATAGTACTTTTTATTATTTGTCACGACACTATAACTCATATTATTTGATATGATATTTTAGCATTATTGACGGATTAAAAGTGGAGTCTAACTTAGGGGTACCTAATTGAAATTGTGAAATTCACATGCAATGAACTATTGGTTCACATGTGGGAACTATTGGTTCACATGTGGGAACTATTAGGGGATGTTATGCAAGATTGATAATACTTGAGGGATTATATTAAAAATAGAGGTAAAGATAGAGGTACTAAAGTGTAATAAGTCGAGCCCTTTTTGTGCAATTAATGAAACTTGATTTTCCTATAAATATGAAGGATTATCTTAATAAATCTTCACACATTCCTTGCTTATACTTCCTCTCTCTCTCTCTCAAAATTTCTTAAGTTCTCTAAGTGTGCTAGTCTATTTTGAGTATTCGTGAGAATACAAGTACTGTCCAAGTTAGTAAGCTTCATAGAAAGCAACATCCAGTCATTTGTTAACTAAGGTAGGGGATATCATTTCTTTCATACTCTTATCTAATATCATTTGCTTTCATGTTCGTAAGTAATATTATACTCATAAAAGTTGTTATTCATTCTGTATTAATTTGAGGGGATAACATGTCCGTGCGGATTGACGCATGCCTGGTGAATATCCTTTTGTATTCATTCCTTATTACTTTGTGGGAATAACCTGTATGTACGGAGTGTCGTACCTGGTGAATATCCTTTTGTATTCATTTCTTATTACTCTGTGGGAATAACCTGTATGTACGGAGTGTCGTACCTGGTGAATATCCTTTTGTATTCAATCCTTATTACTCTGTGGGAATAACCTGTATGTACGGAGTATCGTACCTGGTGAATATCCCTTTGTATTTATTCCTTATTAGTCTGTGGGTATAACTTGTCCGTGCGGATTGACGCATGCCTGGTGAATAACCTTTCGTATTCATTAATTATTAATCTTTTGTGGAAATAATCTGTCTACGCGGATTACCGCGTGACTGGTGAAAATCTATTTACAGTTTCATATATTCTTTTATTCTCGTATAACGTATCATTTCTTTTGTACTCTTTAAGGGATATCTTTTTCTTTCACATTTCTCCATTTATGATAAGAAATCTCTGTTTGTTTCCAAAATCTTATTTTAAATGGTGAAAATTCCTGAAAATTTGTAGAATATCCTTAATAGTTTGTGCTTCATCTAATATCTTTTCACTTGAATCTTTTTATTTCGTTTGATACGATATAGTTAAATCATAAATTTTATTCTTGAATATCATTCTTGAATTTGACTCCACAATTTGGTCATCATGTTGGCAATTTGGTCAACCTTCGACACTAGATAAATTAAATATTCATTCTTATTCTTGATCTCACTGTACTCATTCTATATCATTGTCATCATCCTCATACTTAAATTGTGGTGATAGTTCTCTTTGGCCAGTAGTGCAAAGATGAACTGGTGTGACATGATTTTGACCAAACTGTGTATTGGTATAATCATGACTTTTGCTGTTACAAACAAAGGCGTATGGTGAAAGTTCTCTTTGGCCCGTAGTGCAAAGATGAACTGGCATTTGGCATGATCATGACCGATGATGTTACAAATAAATATCTTTGTCACATAGTGCAAAGAGAGGCTGTTGAATATAAACTGTTGATTTGGATGTTTACAAACAAGAACTGTTGATTGGTGTTACAGGGATAAAATATTGGTGGTGATCCTTTAACTTATAGAAGATGGTAGATATTATAATCTACTTGACTCTTCTAATGGATTGTTCGTTCCGCTGTAGTTGTTGTTATTGAACAATTATAATATCTTTAAATCTCTGATTTAATTCGGTTGAAGGCTAAAGATAATTTTATTCTTCATTATCTTAGTCATTATATTTTCTAATGGGCTATTTGTGCTTACCATTTTCCTTTTTGTTCCATTATTCTTTTAAAGAAAAGAGAGTGTAGCGGAGACTAGCCGGGAAATGGAGTGATGGTCCGAGACAATAGAAGTATCTCAATACATTATTATTAGTGTGGCAATAAGTGTATTGAGAATTTAAGATGTATTTGTATTGTGTTGTCGTATTTTGCACAACACTTATTAATTGTAAATGAAAAAATATGTATTTGTATTTGTATTTTGTAGAATGTTATTGGCGACTCAAAATGGGTTGTATGGACCTATTTTGTGGGCGTCACATACATGAATCTACTTTTTTTGAGAACCTATCTTATTAGAATTAAGGAGGGAGGGAGTATTAAAATTTATGATTAGTTTGTGCTATTCAATCGAGCTCCCCAAAAGAGGAAAAAGTACCCCCCAAAAAAAGTTTATTTTTTTGAACTTAAAACATCTTACACAACAACGACATAATACACCAACGGAAGCCAAAGTCGTTGGTTTAAACATAAAAAAAATGATTATTTTACACATATTGGACAACGTGCGAAATTACTAAATTAGAACTCTAAAAACAAAAGGGAAATTAGAACTCTCGTACGTAAGAAAGGCTTTTGGCAAATCCGACGACTATATATATATACGGTTCAGTTCATATCCAGGCTCCCGTATGGGACTTAAAATCCGAACTTTGCATGTCAACCATTGGATCCTATCCAACGGCTCAGTTCAGAGATGACATGGAAAAAAAAATGATACGGGTCAAAGCGATTCAAATCCAATCGGGCGGGTTAAGAAGGATAAAAAATTATAGACATTCAAATCACACACTCTCTCTCAAGTCACTCTCTCTCTAACCAAAACACTAGCAGCTCGGACGTCTCTCCTCTCTCTGTCTCTGAACTTGACGCCGGTTTTGGGAAAGTCCGGCGACGCTCCGGCCGAATACTCCGGCGACGCAAACGGAACCGACGCATTCGCAAGGTACTTTCTAATTTTTTGTTTGAACCAAGTGAATGAAATCTAGGGTTCATTTCAGGAGTTTTGATTTTGTCAAACTCATTAAGCTTCTTGAGAGGAAATTAGTCCAAGTGTTTCCAACTGATCTGGTATTTTCAAGTGTTTATGCACATAGCGATCTGATATTTCCAAGTGTGCTTTTTTTTTTTTAATTTTTTATTTATATGCCTTCCCCTTCAGTTGAGCTACACTTGAAATTTTAAACAGCACAACTAGTCCCTGCCATTCTTATCTTTAGCTTTTTTAATTTAATTTTATTCTTATTTTGTAATTCGTTAGGTGCAGAATGATGTGTATAGTTGACCATAAGAATACTTGCATTCTCACCAAATGTAATACTTGCATTTCATGAGAATTTTGTACTTGCATAAGAATATTCAAGTGACCATAAGAATACTTGCATTTTTTTATTATTTGGTAAGGTTTTTGATTATTCAAGTGGATGTTGTCAGTATATCAGCATTTGAAATCAGCATTGCTTGAATTATAAAGCTTGCATACATGATATATTACATATATAACTATACTTGCATTCTCTCCAAATAGATATATAATACATTTATTACATACTCTATACACATATTAATTAATGTATTATAATAACATTAATTTTTTAGTGTAAAGTATTTTAATTTTATTTATTGTTGGGTTTGCAGAATGCAGCAGTGTGTAGAAGAGATAGAAATGGTATCATCTGGTAATTCTTCTCAACAGCTTTACACTCCGCAAGTTAAAAACGAGTTGATACCGAAAATTGGGCAACATTTTCATAACTTAGGCGATGTTCGCGACTTTTATAACAACTATGGTAGAGAAGGTGGATTTGGTACGCGGTTGAATTCTAGTAAGACGAGTCCTAACGGTGAAATAATTAGAAAGGAATTTGTTTGTTATAAAGAAAGGTTGAGTAGAATTGTGCCTAACAAAACTCAAGAGATTGTACGAAAACGTGGCCTAATTAGAGGTGATTGTGGTGCGAGAGTGGTAGGGAAAGCTAAATTTGACACGAATGATTGATTACATGAGATGTACGAAATCCGCTAGAGATGGGTTCCGGCATTTTCGAGACATATTTTTTCTGCCCACATGACTAGTAGCTAAAGAGTTCAAGGGGCGCATGCCTTTTTCAAGAAGTATGTGTCTCCTCAAAACTCACTGTTGGATTTTGTGACGCGGTTTAATAGGGGACTTGCAAAAATGCGACATAATGAACTAGATTTTGATCATAAGAATGTCAATGAAAAGCCACAAACATTAACTGGGCGGGTCATGGAATACCAAATGAGTGAGTTATATATACATACTATTTTTTTCAAGTTTCAAGAGCAACTGCTTGAAAGTGGCAAGTATGTGATAACAAGTACATTTAAAGATGAGAACAACTGTATGTACACTGTTCAAAGGGTAAATGAGGGTTATTCTAATGATCGTAAGCTTTCGTTTGACAAGTCATCAAACTTTGTTAAATGTAGTTGTCAGATGTTTGAGAGTGATGGAATTCCATGTAGGCATATGTTGGCGTATTTCACAAAAAAAACAGATTATGGAATTACCTAATCAGTACATCTTGCAGAGGTGGTCAAAATTAGCTAAATCTGGCAGAGTTATGGATGACTTGGGTGGGAGGGTGAGTGAAATATGTGATACTTCTATGTTACTGAGGCGTAGTAGTCTCTTCCAAATTGCAACAGATGTTATTGATGAAGTTGCATTACATGAGGAGGGTACAATAGAGTTGAAAGAATTGTTGTTATCAACTCAAAGGAGGTTTGTCGCCATGAGTCATCATGGTAGCATGGATGTGGAAGGGAGTATCAACATGCCCATTTCTCCTGAGAGCCAACAACTAAGTCTCAAAGAACCATTTTCGGTAAGGACAAAGGGTTGTGGTAAACGGCTTAAGGGAGGAAAAGAGAAGGCTATCAAGAAGGCTAGGAAATGCAGTGGTTGTGGGGTTGTTGGAGCGTCTCATGACAAAAGAAACTGTCTAAAACTTGTTGGAATGTACGGTGAAGAGGACATTGACATTAACGATGATTGTAAGTCTTTGTTATTTTGTTGTCCTAATTGCAATTTTGTCTGCATCTTGTACTAATGCAACTCTGACACTCTGACACTCTGACGTTTGATAATGTCAATAAATTATCATTTAAATTTTGCAATTCATATTTGATTACTGATTAAGTATTTTTGTCTATTATGGTTTCATAGGAATCCAAGTTTGATTTTTATATTTTTTTTGTTTCCTTGGATACTTAATATTTGTTGGTGACTGAATCTATAGCTTTCGTAGAACTCATCTTCTGATTTTGTTCAGTTAAACAATTGACTTTGTGATTAGGATGGAGATCGAAGCAGATTACACTGGGCTGCTTTTACTTGCTGCTGCTGGCTACGATCCTCGAGTTGCACCCAAGGTGTATGAAAAGTTGGACAAAGTCACCGGTGAATCAGCACTGAAAGATTATCTTTCTACACATCCCTCTGGAAAGAAGAGAGACAAGTTGCTAGCCCAGGCACCATGGAACTACTTGTATTCAGCATTAGGACCAACAGCAGGCTAAATTTATGTTAATCATTTAATATTCCTTTTTTTTCTTTTCTTGTTGTTTTTTTTTATTTTTTTTGTTGATGTTTGAAATGAGGTCAAGAATCATAAGAACATACTAACTCTGTAAACATTATATTAACAGAGTGACAATATGTTATTTTGTCTGATTGTAAGCCAAATACAACTAATACAAAATATCATTTCATTATGTCCATGAAATAACCACAACAGTTCTGTCATAACATATATTACAAAATTTAATAAGATAATGAGGGCAGATTATGCCACCCCTCTGACAAATAATTAGTCGCAGTACACAATCATTAAAATCACTTAACAAGTGCCATGACCAACACTACCAAGGCTAGCCCACAAAAGAGAGTGATGATATTAACGATGTGTTTAAGATTTGCCACATGGATTTCAATGACTCCAAGTTGAGCATCATCATTGTTGTGCAGCTGCACGTGGGCTTCAACAGTGGAGTTGGGTTCGCCATACCTAATTGGATTGCTCCAGTTCCAAAACTTACATTTTCCTTTGTCCTTCTCCTTTGGACACTCATAGTACAGCTTTCCAGGATTCTTCTCTGATTCGGATATTCTCACAGTAGCTCTCAGGCGACAGTAACACATCTTGTTTTGAAATCGGGTATCATGAGTTTGAATGCTCATGTTGCTTGAAGTAGACATGCCTGTGTTGAACCTTATCTGCCAAACCACCATAAGATTGATTTCTTTTAGAGACATTCCATAGTTGGTAATCCACAGTGCATATACACAAAAGAGAAGCTTTGCACACATTCCACGGTTGGAAATTAATGTCAAACAGGCCATAGATATCTATCCTGAGTTGACAAGCACCAATATTAGAATATCACAAAAGAGAAGTTTTGCGCGCGCACACACACACACACACACACTTACCATTCTTCATAAGAGATTACATCTGAGTCACCAATTAATTATTCACATTTCACGAATTTCAACGCTTCATAAAAAATAATTAAAATTTGCTTTCAACTTGGCAAGGCAAAATTGCCTGATAAGCAACAACACAGTTCTTCCGTTTACCACCCATGATAAGTAACAGAGATGAAATGAATTAAGATTTAAGACATTATGAGACATGAAAGTTTCTTTTGTCAAGGATCCGGTCCACTAGTGTAATTTCATATTCTAATAAATTTTTACAGTATTATAGTGCAAAGATTTAACAAACACTTGTAAATGAAAAGAATAACTCACTAGTGTAATTTCATATTCTGAAATTTTCATATAAACTTGCAAACTTTATACTAGTAATTCACTAGAAATTGATCTCAAACTCAAACCCAACTGAGCATTTTGTCATATTTATAAGTTTCAAATAGCTATACCCATTTCCCTGTTCTTCTTTAGAAAATAAAAACCATATTTTCTGGAAAATAAATTAAGAAAAAATGATGTAATATAGGCTTCACCAATAGTATCTTGATATAGTTTTGCACACCACATAATAACACAAGGTAAATATTACCTCACATCTATTTCAAGAATTAAAAGTAAAATAACTCCAGTCACTATACACATCATTCTGCACTTAACGAATTACAAAATAAGAATAAAATTAAATTAAAAAAGCTAAAGATAAGAATGACACTGCCTAGTTGTGTTGTTTAAAATTTCAAGTGTAGCTCAAATGAATGGGAAGACATATAAATAAAAAAAAATTAAAAAAGCACACTTGGAAATATCAGATCGCTATGTGCATAAACACTTGGAAATATCAGATCAGTTAGAAACACTTGGACTAATTTCCTCTCAAGAAGCTTAATGGGTTTGACAAAATCAAAACCGCTGAATTGAACCCTAAATTTCATTCATTTGGTTCAAACAAAAAATTAGAAAGTACCTTGCGAATACGTCGGTTCCGTTTGCGTCGCCGGAGTATTCGGCCGGAGCATCGCCGAACTTTCCCAAAACTAGCGTCAAGTTCAGAGACAGAGAGAGGAGAGACGCCTGAGCTGCTAGTGTTTTGGTTAGAGAGAGAGTGACTTGAGAGAGAGAGTGACTTGAGAGAGAGAGAGAGTAACTTGCGTTGAATGGACACCAACGACACCTTGACCCCTCGTTTATATGCAAGCGGTAATCTCGGTACAATCGACGATTGATGCGGTAGAAGACGCCACACACAACTATGTATTGTTGTATGATAAGTCAAACTTGAATCTCAAAGAAAACTAAGAAGTAACTTAGAAATTCTCAAAGAACCAAAAGTAGAGAATAATCTCACAAATAATTGTATTGAATAAATATGATTGAAATGAATCAAGTACATTATCTATGTCCCCTATTTATACTACTCAAAAGTAATTCTAATCCTAATAGGAATTATAAAATCAACTAGAAATACAATCCTAGCTTAACAAATTAATTTGGAAACCAAATCCTAACTAATAAGCAATAAATGATACAATCCTGATCAGGCTCACATCAAACCTTAATAACTCAACTCAAGTCCCTGGGATTTATCAAGCAATTTTTAATATTTGGGCTAAAGTTTATTCAAAGATGCTTAAAATGGAGTTCAATTCAAGGCCAATTTTAATCAATTCATGTGGCAATTTATATTCTAGCAAAATTCGCATGCGGGCAACGGACATTCCAATTCTAATAAGCCAATCACACAGATTAATGAGTTTTCTAACAATTAATGGGTTTCTAATTCCAAATGGAGGAAGGCTTCAGATTTCTAATTCAAATTTGGACGCGGATTTCCTTAATTATTAGGGTATTTTCAGCATGTTTTAGATTCCTAATGTAATTAAAATGCTTGATAAGTAGGATTTAATTTCCTTATTGTTTAGTAGTTAGGATTTGGTTTCCAAATTAATTTGGTAAGTTAGGATTTGGTTTTCAAATTAATTTGTTAAGCTAGGATTGTGTTTGTAGTTGATTTTATAATTCCTATTAGGATTAAAATTACTTTTGAGTAGTATAAATAGGAGACATAGATGATGTACTTGATATACTTCAATCAGATTTATTCAATTACAATTATTTGTGAGGTTTTCTCATCTTTTGGTTCTTTGAGAATTTCTAAGTTATTTTTTAGTTTTCTTTGAGATTCAACTTTGACTTATCATACAACAATACATAGTTGTGTGTAGCGTCTTCTACCGCATCAATCGTCGATTGTAGCGAGATTACCGCTTACATATAAGCGAGGGGTCAAAGTGTCGTTGGTGTCCATTCAACGTAGATTTTCAATGCGAGCAATTGTACCAACATTACCGTCTACATATAGGCGAGGGGTTAAGGTGTTGCAAGCTATCCACCGGAAACTTCGACATTACTTTCAAGGAAGAATAATAGTTGTGTACACGGATCAATCTCTAAAGAAGATATTAAATAAACCTGAAATTTCAGGACGGCTTGCAACATGGGCTATGGAGTTGACATAGTTTGTGCTATAGTACCATCCCCGGACAACAATAAAGGGTCAGGCTTTAGCCGACTTTATGGTGGAGTGTTCGTTTTCCTAACCTAATTTAGTTGATCAACCGGAGGTGGTGGGTTCGGTTTTAGATGTTCGACCGGTTCAGACTTCTTGGACGTTATATGTGGATGGGGCTTCAACTTCGGAATCTAGCGGTGCTGGGGTGATTCTGACAAGCCTAGAAGGATTCAAGGTGCAACAGGCGATCCGCTTCGGATTCTGGGCGGCCAACAACGAGGCCGAGTATGAAGCGATTCTGACAGGGCTACAGTTGACAAAGAGTTTAGAGGTACATAGACTAGTTATCTTTAGCGACTCTCAATTGGTAGTTAAGTAGATATTGGGGGAATATGAAGCTCGAGGGGCAATGATGTCCAAGTATCTGACAGAAGTAAGGATCAGCTGCATTACTTCAGCTCGTTTACTTTTCAAGGGGTAGATCGGTCCAATAATACCATTACTGATGCATTGTCCAAGTTAGCTGCCTCGGATATAGGTACTTTCAATGGGTCAGTCTATTTGGAGGTTTTGGAGTTTCCAAGCATTCAAGTATCAGAGGTATTGGTAGTGAAACGTTCGGATTATTGGATGACACCATATATAAGCTACTTGGCCGATGACAAGTTACCTTCGGATCGATTACTGCGAAGAAAATAAAGTTTAGAAGCGCGAATTTTGTGTTGATCGATGGTGATTTATATAGGCGTGCGTACTCTTCACCTTTACTGAAGTGTTTGGTCCCGTCCGAAGCGGAGTATGTACTTCGAGAAGTTTACAAAGGGATTTACGGAGATCATATAAGAGCAAAAGCTTTGGCATACAAGGTACGTCGACAAGGTTATTACTGGCCTACCATCTTCAAATAAGCTAAGGAGTATGTTCAGAAGTGCCCTAAATGTTAGTTAAATAGTCCAATCCCTCATCAGCTGCCCGAAGAACTCTTCTCGATTCTGTCCCCGGTTTCATTTGCAGTGTAGGGGATTGATTTTTTGGGTCCATTGTCGAAGGCGAAGGGTTAGGTCAGCTTTGTGATAGTGGCTATTGATTACATGACTAAGTGGGTAGAGACCAAACTGCTTCGAACAATCACAGAGCAAGAATGTCTCAAGTTTCTCAAAGAGTTTGTGGTGTTTCGCTTCTGCATTCCTATGGTTGTGGTGTTAGACAACGGTCAACAGTTTGTGGGTTCAAAATTTGAAGAGTTCCTTAAAGATTTGGGCATCCAGCATAGAAAGACTTCGGTTGCTCACAAATATATTGAATTTATTGCGAGTAAGCAACTTACGAGAATGAACCTTATCTGCCAAGACTCCTTGAAATTTACATTAATAACAACACTAAGCAGTCAGAAATTGATTGAAAAGACAGCCCCTTTAGCTGCCTACTTACTCGTGTTTGTAGATATCTTATTCCTCAAAAAGAAGGCTTCCGTGAAAGTGACCACAAATAATTGCGAAGATCAGAAACCCCCTAATCCCTTACAACACAAATATATTGACTTTATTAAGAATAAGCAAATAAATATTATATACAAATCATATTATTGCATAAGATATGTTTTTCTTGCAACATATAAACTTTATAAGCCTTAACCATGTGCTAAATTCATTTAAAAGTGTTTCTTTAACAAGTGAAATACATTTTTAGGCCGTCACTTTATTGTCAAACAACGGGTGTAATTTAGAAATAAAAGAAATATAGGGAAATTTATGCAAATCCAATTACTTATATAAACTGGTAACAGGGACCTAGGGTTTTAGTTGAGGTGTTACACCAGCTGTTCTCGCCGCTCAGCTTCATAGCCAGACGCATTAGGTTCACTCTCTAAAGGCTCAAATCTCTTCTTCATATTCTATAAGACTGTATATTAAATCTAATTAAAGTGCATATGTACTCGAATTTGTTCTTCATTATTTGCTTTTGTTTTTCAATGATTGTTATTTTGATTTGGATATTAACATAGATTCGGTTTTGATTTTTATGGAGCTAGGTGGATTCATTTCTAGCTAGATAAATATTCACATAGATTTTGAAAGGAAAAATCAGTTTGTATTATATCTTAATTGGATTCCTAGTTCTGTGCTTGGTTTTGCATAATCTCTCTTCATTTTTACTCTTAATCAAACATGATGCGTCTTTTTCATAGACATATGATTTTGAATCTAGCTTTTTTCATTATTTGTGCTTGTAATTTCTCATCATTTTACGATCTATCTACACACACATATATGAAAACAAATACATGCACTCATTTGATATTCTAATTGGACATGATAATGATTAATGAGTAGATGAAGGAGAAACTTGTTGAATTGTAAAATAGAAGTTATTCTTAAACAAGTTTTGCTACTATACAATATTGGGCCCAAGTCCTTTTTTCTTATGTCTGAATAAAAGTTGGATTTGATAAGAGGGAAACATTATGGAAAAGCATGAAATAAGATTAGAATGTTGTGATGACTCTTTCCTTATGCTGATATTCTGTTAATGGTGAATTAGGTGAAGAATGTCTCACAGGAAGTTTGAGCATCCCAGGCATGGATCCCTTGGGTTTCTCCCAAGGAAGCGTGCCGCCCGTCACAGAGGAAAAGGTATACTACTTAATTACAGGAAACATAATGTGCTTGATTAACATAATAGGCTTGTTTGTTAATGTTTTTTTTCTTTTGTTATCTATTGCATGCATTATAAGGGTTACATTTTTTTTATCGATATATTTATGATTATCGAATGTTTTGTAGATTTTAAGGTGCTCCAAGTTTCTGCTTCTATCTTTGTGCAAACACCTTTGGATTATGGTGTTATAAAATATTATATGCTAAGCTAATATATATGTTGGTTCCAATTATGCAGTGAAGGCTTTCCCCAAGGATGATCCAAACAAGCCATGCAAGCTTACTGCATTTTTGGGTTACAAGGCTGGGATGACGCACATTGTTCGGGAGGTCGAGAAACCTGGATCAAGTAAGCAACTTTCTGAATTGGTTCTTGCTTATCACCTTAATATCTATTCCAACTTACATTGATCAATCTCATCTTTTTGTTGGAGTATATTGAGTTGAGGAGGCAAAAGGATATGTATCGTAAACCAAGCACCAATTTTAAAGAATGATTAATTTGTTATGGATTTTGAAATTGAAATAACATTCTTATTCTTGGTGGGCTATGCACACCTCTTTTAAAGAGATACTGTGAGTAAGGTTAGTGACAAGGGTCTGCATTATAACTTACTTTCAATATGCTGACCTCCAATACTGGCATACGACTGGTGTACAATCTTCCTTATATACTTCTGTCGACCTTCTGAGATTTTGAAACTTTTACTCTTTTAGTTAAATCTAAGACATAAATACATAATGCCACTACATATGTGGTACTCATTAATAATAACTTTTAAATATTGAAAATTAATTTAGAGTGTGAATCTAATCTGTTTGGTACTAAATTCTTTACTTGGAAGCTTATAGTTTCTTTAATATTTTGGAAATGTAAGAGTTGTACTTGGTTTATTGTATACTTCATGACCCATCAAATTAGAGGTTTTTTTTAACCAGCATATCATTTTTGATTAATACATTTGAAGTTTCATCATAGATGCTGTAAATAATTGCATTTGTTCATGTAGAGCTTCATAAGAAGGAAACCTGCGAGGCTGTGACCATTATTGAGACTCCTCCAATGGTGGTTGTTGGAGTGGTGGCATATGTAAAGACACCACGTGGCCTTCGTTCTCTGAACACTGTTTGGGCTCAGCATCTGAGCGAGGACATCAAAAGGAGGTTCTACAAAAACTGGTGCAAATCAAAGAAGAAGGCTTTTACTAAATACTCGAAGAAGTATGAAACTGATGAGGGGAAAAAATATATCCAGTCACAGCTAGAGAAGATGAAGAAGTATGCAACAGTTATAAGGGTTTTGGCTCACACTCAGGTAATTAAGTGTTGTTTACATTTGTTATGATTTTCCTGACTTTCCTTAAATTTGTGTCCAACATAATCATTAAAAGTTCAATTTTATTGTCACTCCTGGCAATGTAAACATTTGTCCTGAATGTTATACCATGTTATAGCACAATCAATATATTAGGGAATGATACTGATGTACTGTTTCTTTAATTTCCTGCCTCATCTGTAGCCTACTGATGTCAGCATGACAAAAAAATGTTGATCTTGGCATCTAGATCTTAAAGCAGTAGTTTTTTTTACCGTCCATTCAAAATTATATATATTTCCAACCAGAAGCCATCTGAAAAATTCTGCAAAGAGATGTATATCCTTTATGAATTTCTTTTTCAGGATGTCTGAGACTCAGACTGACGTTTAATCCGAGTGTCTCTTTCATCAGCATTCATTGTATTCAAGATTTATTAATCAAGCAAATGTCAATGTGACGGTTTTTTTTTGTTATTACCTGTCCCACAGATTAGGAAAATGAAAGGATTGAAGCAGAAGAAGGCACACCTGATGGAGATCCAGGTCAATGGTGGAACTATTGCTCAGAAAGTGGATTTTGCTTATGGCTTCTTTGAGAAGCAGGTTCCTATTGATGCTGTTTTCCAGAAGGATGAGATGATTGACATCATTGGTGTGACAAAGGGTAAGGGGTATGAAGGCGTTGTCACTCGTTGGGGTGTCACCCGTCTTCCCCGCAAGACTCACAGGGGTCTGCGGAAGGTTGCTTGTATTGGTGCCTGGCATCCAGCCCGTGTTTCATTCACTGTTGCCAGGGCTGGTCAGAATGGATACCACCACAGAACAGAGATGAACAAGAAGATATACAAACTTGGCAAGACTGGACAGGAGTCCCACACTGCCCTTACTGAGTTTGACAGGTTAGTACATTGTTCACATAATACTTCCAAGTTTTAACTAGTTCTTCGGTACGTAAATTGACAAAAGTGTACTGCTGGATGTTTGTATCATTTTTCTTTTGTTTCCTTTTTATGGGCTAGGGTGGGGATTGGGGCCTATTGATTCCCTGGGGGTTGCTCACTGTGGTGGTGAAGTGATATGGAAATGTTAATAAATATTTGCATGAATTATAATTTCTACTGTTATATGAAATGGAGCAGGAAGAATAAAACTATGCAGTATATCAAATTTACTTGATGCTGAAGTTGTGGTGGGTGGGGGCGTTAAAGAGTGTTAAGGATTCAAGGTTTTGTTACACTTGCTGAGAGGCAATGTGTAATTAAGATGCCCACTTCATCCTTGTGATATTAGTGTTACCGTCTTCCTTTTCTTCTAAATACTCACGCAAAACATTTATCATTTTAATATTTACATTAACCCTTTCTATTAACAGGACTGAGAAAGATATTACTCCTATGGGTGGCTTTCCGCATTATGGTGAGGTGAAGGATGACTATTTGTTGATCAAAGGATGCTGTGTTGGGCCAAAGAAGAGGGTCGTAACGCTTCGCCAGTCTCTGCTCACACAGACATCTCGTTTGGCACTCGAGGAGATCAAACTCAAATTTATCGACACATCTTCAAAGTTTGGGCATGGTCGCTTCCAGACCACTGAAGAGAAGCAGAAGGTCTATGGGCGGCTCAAGGCATGATACAATAATCATTGAAAATTTGTGCCATCGGTACTGTTGAGTGCTTCCATTTCTGGTTTAATCTTATTCAAGTACTTTCGAGATGCTTTAAGTTTTGAGGTTACATTACAAGTACTGGTTTTGTTTCATGAGATTTTATAAATGCTTGGATTTGTTTGTTAAATTATGATTTACCTTGGTTGCTATTAGTAATACTCTGACTACATATGTTGAGATTTATGGTTTTTATGCTGATGAGTCATAACCAGTTTACCATATGCAGATATACATTAGACAATTAGACTGCGTCTAGTATTGTTACACATCGGTTGTCAAAGCCTAGTAAAATATTTGTGAACCATGTAAAATGGTGTCTTTTAAGAAAAAAATTTATTTGTGCTTTACATTTGTTAGAAATGTAGTGATGCATGTTAGTTACACAATTAATTAAGAATTAAGGATAATATTATTGCCGTGTCAGGAAATTTATGTGGCATTTATGGTGTAAAAATAGGAAACCTGTATTACTAACCTTTGTTTTTAATTCAATTGAATCAAATTGTGATTTTAATTATGGTAAAGATAGATTTGTTATTTTCAAAATTTTAAACGTTTTTAAAAAAAAATTAATTTTGAATTTTATAATTTTATAAATTAATTTTAAAAAGTCAAAATATATTTTAATTTTGAATAGAGATATCGTTAAAAGTGTAACTATTTGTGGAACTTCCCACGATTAATGACTAGTCTCAACTCAAGCCTCAATTAACTCATACCATGTACTATACTTTTATGTTTCAATGTTTCAATAGTCGTCGTCTTATTCTTTTTGGTCGCATATTCGTCTTCTTATTATTACCCTTCCATTTTTTGTCCATTTGATATCTCAATTTTATGGTTGTACTTAAATCAGCCTTTTAGTGAAGGACCCCCTTGAGTAATGAGTACTACCTTTAATCAACTGTTTGACAGGCATGCTCACAAATTGGAGTAATTAAACTATATTGTTGTTCCTCCATCAAATCCCTCTTGAATTACTATATGACAAGTCATATATTCCAATAAATTTAAGTTAAAATCAAATATCGAAATGTATAGATACATGAGATAAGAGGAGTATAAGAAGAGATCTACATATTTCTGTTTTATAGTTAACATTCAACATAAAATTAATCGATATATAAATTATTCGTCTCTATATTACAAATGGTGTGACACATTTTCCACTCTTCTTTCAATCGCCATATCCCAGACTCCCACCCACTAAAACTTAATATTTGTGGCACATTTTCCATTCTTTATTTAATTTGATTTGATGAAGGAATTCATTCCACTGATAGGATTGGGCCCATACTTCTCACCCGCATGTTGTTAAAAGGTAGTTGGTGTGAATATGTCTTCCCAGAAGTAAGAAACTGGACCAGGGTTTTTGCTATTTTATTGGACAGCCCACCCAACTTTTGCAAGGAAAGACTAGCTCCACTGAACACCTGGCTAGTCAAACTCAAATCATTTTGCTCTTACATTTTTATTTTCTTATTCTACAACTTTAAAAATGAGGAGAGGATAATGTCACTTAAGAATATAAGAAAAATAAAATAAAATAAAATAATCTAAGACATTAAGGTTTTAGTCTTTTTGGAGGTTGATGTTAGAATTTTAAAAAGTCTCTCTTTCTCTCTCTCTATATATATGTTTATGTTTATCAAAATTTTTTTTAGTTTCTATTTCTTTTGGTTTTAATTCCTTTGGCTCGGGCTTCCAAATTTAGTTCAAAAAGGGTTTTTGTAGTCACTCTCTTCAAAATATAAGACATTTTAATCTTTTGAAGTTAATTAAAATATATTTAAATTCAAGATTAATGTGATTCATTTAATTTTTATAAATAATAAAATTTATAGTTAGTAGTACTTTTTAGATAGTTTATGAAGTAATATTTATAATTTTATATATTGATTAAGGGTTAATGACTTCATATAATTCAAATTTAATAAGATCTTAAATTAACCTTAAAAAACTAAAACTAATTATGTGTGTGTGTGTGTGTGTATATATATATATATATAATATTTTATTTTTGATATCTGTGAACATTTTCATAGAAATATTAACAAGTATAAACAAAATAGGCCAAAATATACGCTAAACATGCCAAGACAACACACCCAAACAACACACCAAACCACACTCACCTAAATAGGAACCAACTAATACAATAACACCAACCTATACACCACCACCTAACAAACGATAAATTCAACAAAAACTTATGGAGAATTAGTTCGTTTTGCAGCAACAGTAAGAATTGATGTATCTCAACAGTGAATTCTTTTGCTGGAAGTGTTTGTGTCGGGAAAACTATCGATTATAATTGTCTTTGATAAATAAAATAACAAATCACGCTAAACAAATAATACAATTTTACCAAATTAATTATAACCGTAAAAAATAATAGTACGAAAAATAAAACAAACACAAGACACCAAATTTTATGCAAAAAAAATCTCTAAAACTAAGAAATAAAAACCACAGGCCGAGTTTCAATTTTTTTTTACTATAATCAACTGTGAGTACAAATAGTCCTTTTAAGTTTTATAACTAAAAACTTGAAATATTATGAAATTGAGAAAGTACAAGAATACCTTAATATGAGTGAAAACTCAAATTACCTCACTATCTAGAACCTTCAAATTAATTAAAGTCTTCAAGTAATTAATTGGTCCGAAAAAATGATAAAAACCCGTGAATAAACCTTCACAAAATCTCTTAATTTTCTTGCACTACACTCACTGATTTTTTTCCTTCTATTCCGTGTGTTAACCTAAAACAACACTCTGATTATAGAATTTCTTGATTCCAATTCACGCCGCATATATATATATATATATATATGGCATAAACCATATATGTAAGACCCCGAAAATTTTAATAAATAGAATTTAATTTTCTTCTTATTATTATTTTAAATAGAAAGGTGTTAAATCGATAATGATAAAGTTACCAGTGAAATGTGAAAAATTGAGAAGTCTAGTAATAACGCTAAATCACTATTCACACGATCACTATTCACGGGGTACTATTCACGCTAAAAACGCTTTTACACTTTCTTCGATCTTTGAATTACGTCATAACGTTTATATGAGCTGGATACAAAAATTATACGGTATAAATACGAAAGTACTATTCATACGAATATACTATTCATTTATACAAAAAAAAGTCAAACCTGTATGTTGGGGAATATTCGTTCTGTCGGAGAATATTATATTCGGTAAAGTACGACGGTGCCGTCGAAATAACCACTTTTATATTAAGTAACGTACGACGCCGAAATAACAAAATATTAGTGGGCCCCACAATAGCAATATTGTCAATGATAGTGGGCCCCATTGTCGGATACTGAAAGCGACAGTATTTTGTCAACAATATTATCACCGGCAACTGTTGAAATACTCGGTAATAAAAAAAAACAGTAAAACGCGTTATTCCACAGTAGTACGCGGTATTTCACAGGCACACGATATTGCACATTATTTTAAATTATTGATTCAATAATTGATAAAGTAGCAATTACACAGTATTTTGATTCAATAATTACAATAACATCCACATGGTACTTTTTATTATTTATCTTGACACTGTAACTCATATTATTGTTATGATATTTTAGCATTATTGACGGATTAAAAGTGGAGTCTAACTTAGGGATACCTAATTAAAATTTTGAAATTCACATGCTATGAACTATTGGTTCACATGTGGGAACTATTGGTTCACATGTGGGAACTATTAGGGGATGTTATGCAAGATTGATAATACTTGAGGGATTATATTAAAAAGTAGAGGCAAAGATGGAGGTACTAAAGTGTAATAAGTCGAGCCCTTATTGTGCAATTAATGAAACTTGGTTTTCCTATAAATAGGAGGGGTTATCTTAAGAAATCTTCACACCTTCATTGCTTATACTTTCTCTCTCTCTAAATTTCTTGAGTTCTCTTAGTGTGCTAGGCTATTGTGAGTATTTGTGAGAATACTAGTATTATCCGAAGTTAGTAAACTTCATAGAAAGTAACATCCAGTCACTTGTTAACGAAGGTAGGGGATATCATTTCTTTCATACTCTTATGTAATATCATTTGCTTCCTTGTTCGTAAGTGATATTATACTCAGAAAGGTTGTTATTCATTCCGTATTAATTTGTGGGGATAACCTGTCCGTGCGGATTGACGCATGCCTGGTGAATAACCCTTCGTATTCATTACTTATTAATCTTTTGTGGAAATAATCTGTCTACGCGGATTACCGCATGTCGGGTGAAAACCCTTCATATTCATTACTTATTAATTTTTTGTGGAAATAATCTGTCTACGCGGATTACCGCATGACGGGTGAAAACCCATTTGCAGTTTCATATATTCTGTTATACTCGTATAACGTATCATTTCTTTTGTACTCTTTAAGGAATATCTTTTCTTTCACATTTCTCCATTTATGATAAGAAATCTCTGTTTGTTTCCAAAACCTTATTTTAAATGGTGAAAATCCCTGAAAATTTGTTGAATATCCTTAATAGTTTGTGCTTCATCTAATATCTTTTCACCTAAATCTTTCTATTTCGTTTGATACGATATAGTTGAATCGTGAATTTTATTCTTGAATATCATTCTTGAATTTGACTCCACAATTTGGTCATCATGTTGGCAATTTAGTCAACCTTCGACACTGGATAAATTAAATATTTATTCTTATTCTTGATCACACTGTATTCATTCTATATCATTGTCATCATCCTCATCTTTAAATTGTGGTGATAGTTCTCTTTGGCCCGTAGTGCAAAGATGAACTGGCGTGACATGATTCTGACCAAACTGTGTATTAGTATTATCATGATTTTTGGTGTTACAAACAAAGGCGTATGATGAAAGTTCTCTTTGGCCCGTAGTACAAAGATGAACTGGCGTTTGGTGTGATCAGGACCGGTGGTGTTACAAATAAATATCTTTGGCACGTAGTGCAAAGAGAGGCTGTTGAAACTGTTGATTGGTGTTACAAATAAATATCTTTGGCACGTAGTGCAAAGAGAGGCTGTTGAAAATGTTGATTGGTGTTACAAATAAATATCTTTGGCATGTAGTACAAAGAGAGACTGTTGAACATGAATTATTGATTGGTGTTACAGGGATATAATATTAGTGGTGATCCTTTAACTTATAGAAGATGGTAGATATTATAATCTACTTGACTCTTCTAATGGATTGTCCGTTCCGCTGCAGTTGTTGTTATTGAATAACATCTTTAAATCTCTGATTTATTTTGGTTGAAGGCTAAAGATAATTTTATTCTTCAGTATCTTAGTCATGATATTTCCTACTGGGCTATTTGTGCTCACCCTTTTTCATTATTCTTTTCAGGAAAATAGAGTGTAGCGGGGACTAGTCGGGGAATGGAGTGATGGTCCGAGGCAATAGAAGTGTCTCAATACCTTACTATTAGTATGACAATAAGTGTATTGAGAATTTAAGATGTATTTGTATTGTGTTGTCGTATTTTACACCACACTTATTAGTTGTAAATGGGAAAATTCGTATTTGTATTTGTATTTTGTGGAATGTTATTGGTGACTCAAAATGGATTGTGTGGACCTATTTTGGGGGCGTCACAATATATACACAATATATATATTAACTCCAAGGCAACTCGATTTGGAAAAAAATAACTGAGCCTGTCAAATAAAAAAAATTCAAATCACTTTTAGAAGTGATTACCGCCACTACCCTTGTTCCTTTTCTAATTAGGCTAGAAACTACCGCATGCATCCTCACACGGAAGTGTCTCCCAATTCTAATATTGCTTTGGAATTCCAATTCTTTCTCAATTTCGAAAAATATACATACCAAATTTAAAATACTCCTAATTTAAATGGGATAATTTTATGAGTTTGGACCCCACAAACCTAACAATCTCCCCCTCCAAATTCATGAGAGGGGGATTCCACCGCGACCTCGTCACTTGGAGTCCATTCCGACCAACTCCTTACAAAAATTCAGCTTATCACGAGTTACAACCTTTGTCAATATGTCTGAGGGGTTCTCATCGGTATAAATTTTCTTCACTTTCATCAATTCTTTTTCCATCACTTCTCGAAGCCAGTGATAACGAATATCAATATGCTTGGTACGATTATGATACGTGGCGTTCTTGATCAAGTCAATTGCACTTTGACTATCACAATAAACCACATACTCATCCTGTGTCAAACTCAACTCTTGGAGAAATCGTTTTGACCATAATATCTCATTGCCTGCTTCCGTAGCGGCGATGTATTTCGACTTAGTTGTAGACAAAGCATCACACTTCTGCAACTTGGACTGTTATGATACAGCTCCCCCTGCAAAAGTAAACAAATACCCCGAAGTAGACTTCTTCTCTGCAGAACCTGCCATGTCTGTATCTGTAAACTTTCTAAGACTGGACTCGAACCACCAAAACCTAAACACAAACTAGAAGTAGCTTTCAAGTATCTAAGAATCCACTTAACTGCTTCCCAATGTTCCCTACCAAGATTTAACAAATACATGCTCACAATGCCAACTGCATGAGCAATATCTGGCCGTGTACAAACTATTGCATACATAAGACTCCTTACAGCAGAGGAGTAGAGAACTGCTGCCATATCATCTTTCCCTTCCTTAGTAGAAGGACACATGCGCTTTGTCAACTTAATATGACTGACCAGTGGTATGCTAACTGGTTTAGCATCACACATGTTGAACCTTGTAAGCACCTGTTCAATATACTTCTTTTGTGACAACCACAATCTATTGGCTTTTCTGTCACGAACAATCTTCATGCCTAAAATCTGCTTAGCCGGGCTTAAGTCCTTCATATCAAAGGACTTGAACAACTCACCCTTGAGCTTGCGAATCATGTTAGTATCTTGCCCAATTATCAACATATCATCTACATATAGCAACAAAATAACAAAGTTATTATCTGGGAACTTTTGACATACACACAATGATCTGTAACTGTTTTACTGTATCCTTGATCCATCATAAATGAATCAAATTTCATGTACCATTACCTTGGGGCTTGTTTCAGGCCGTACAAACTTTTCTTTAACCTGCAAACCAAGTGCTGTTTCCCTTTAGCTTCAAATCCTTCTGGCTGCTCCATGTAGATTTTCTCCTACAAATCACCATGAAAGAATGCAGTTTTCACATCTAGCTGCTCAAGCTCAAGATCCATACTAGCTACTAACCCCAACACCGCTCGAATAGAAGTCATCTTCACAACCGAAGAAAAACTCTCATTGAAGTCAATACCTTACTTTTGAGCAAAATCCTTGATGACCAACCAAGCCTTGTGCTTCACTAGTTTTTCACTATCTTTTTTTAGCTTGAACACTCATTTATTCTTCAATACTTTCCTGCCCTTCGAAAGTATAGTCAACTCATACGTGTGATTCTTATGCAAAGAATCCATCTCATCCCGCATAGCTATCAACTTATTACTCTTCTCCTTATGAGTCTTGACTTCTTAAAAATTCTCTGGCTCTCCCTCCTCAGCAACTAAAAGATATTTAGATGAAGGATGCCTGATGATGGCATGCGTTCTCTCATGGATCTTCTTAGATGATGTTCTTCAATATCAAGATGAGGGGACTGCTCCTTCTGCTCAACACTCTCTACATCTGACCCATCACCATCATGCAAATCTGTATCAGTTACATCTTCATTCTGACCTCCTTCTCCAACTGTGACATTCTGTAATGGAGAAGGAACTCCCCTGAGGTCTGGAACTCTATTATCTCTAGGCTGTGTAACATTATCAAAATCTTCATAATTCTGGTGCTCATGAAACACCACATCTCTGCTTCTGAACAATATTCTCTGAACTAGATCCAAAAACATGTACCCAGACTCTGCATCTCTAGAGCCAATAAACACATATCAGTAGATTTGTCATCAAGCTTCGATATTTGTTCCTTGGGGATAGGTGCAAAAGCCTTTCACCCAAATACCCTCAAATAAGAATAGGAGATTTGTTAATCAGGTAACAAACGGTACAGACAGCTTCACTCCAGAATAACTTAAGGCAACTTAGCCATTCTTAACAAGCATTGGACTCGCTCAGTAATAGTGCAGTTCATTCTCTTAGCCACACCATTATGCCGTGGGATACAAGGAACTATCTGTTCATGTCGAATACCGTGTTTATCACAATATATTGCAAACTCCTTTGATATGTATTCCTTGTTATTGTTGCTGCGAAGGCATTTCAATAATTTTTCAGTCTCCCTTTCAACCATAACATGGAAAGTTTGAAAATATTGGAATATCTGGTCTTTTGTTTTCAACAAAACACCCACACCTTACGTGAAGCATCATCAATAAAAGTAACAAAAATCTATTATCACCCTAGGACTCAACCTTAATGTGACCACATACATCAGAATATACTCTCTCAAGTAACTTAGATTTTCTTTTAGAGGAGCTACTAAAAGAAACTCTATTCTTCTTACCAAATAAATAATAATCACAAGGGTTTAGTATAGTGCCTTTAGCAAAAGGAATGTGGGACCTCTTTGCTAACATTTGTAACCCTTTCTCACTCATGTGCCCAAGCCTTTTATGCCACAAATTCGGCGAAGATTCATCTTCAATTGCATTTAAATCGCTAGAACACACTTTCACATGAGTTTTGTATAATGAACAACAAGTAATACATCTAGCAACTACGTACCATCGAACCCTTGGTAAGCTTCTACTTTCCGCTGCCGAAGTGATTCTCATAGCATTCTCTGTCCAAGGCCATACCAGAAATCAAGTTGAGGCGCAAATCTAGGACATGTCTAACATCCCTCAAAGTAATAGTGCAACCTACATTTGTCTGTATGCAAACATCACTAATTCCAATAATCTTGGATTGATCAGTGTTACCTATCCCAACCTAAAGTCTCCAGCTTTGTACGTCATGAAGAATTTTCTCTTGGGAGTAGCATGATATGAAGCATCTATATTAATGACCCAATCAATTTTCTGATCAACAACATGTAAGCATTCGTCTTTCCCGAATGAAAGAAGCACAACATCCTTGGTAACTGTAGTTGCATTATTCTTCTCCTCAACCTTCCATTGCTCACCGGTTTTCTACTTGTCTAATCAGATTTTACAATTTCTTTTGAAGTGACCCTCCTTGTTGCAATGGTAACACTTGTATGCAAAGCCTTCTCTAATGTTACTTCTACCCTTGTTCTCTACCACAAGTGTTTGTGTCTCAAAATTCAAACCCTGCTCCTTTCGCCTTGTTTCCTCATTGTGTATATTGTCCTCGACCATCTGCATGGTTATTTTTCCTTCTAGAGCTGAATTGCTTAGTGACACAACCAAAGTTTTTTAACTGTTAGACAATGAATTGAGAAGCAACAACGCCTGAATCTACAACTGGTTCACCAAACCCTTGAACTTACTCATATGCTCGGATACACTGCTATCATATTTGTACTTCAGGTTCACGATCTTTCGAATCACAAATGTCTTATTCTGTGCATTCTTCTTCTTGTATATGAACTCTAATGTAATCTTTGTGTATAAGCATCCTTTCCTGCGAAACATGGTGGAACACACTCTGATCGATCAACTATCGGATGTGACCGATCGTCTTCCTGTTCATCTTTTTTCAATCAGCCTTAGACTTGTGCGTGGGCTTTTTTCTCTGAAGCTCTAATGGGTCATACAAATCCTTATAGTAAAGGATGTCTTCCATTCTAGGCTCCTAGATCAAAAAATTAGACGAGGTTAATTTAATCACGGCGTTGCTTGATTTTTTCATTTAATTTATCAAAAAACAACTGCGCAAAGAACCTTGCTCTTGATACCACTTGTCGGGAAAACTCCTCTAACTATAACTGTCTTTGATAAATTAAATAACAAACCACGCCAAAGAAATAATGCAATTCCACCAAATAAATTATAATTGCAGAAAATAATAGTACGGAAAATAAATCAAACACAATCAAAAATTGGTTTAGTTTAATTTTTTTGGTTAAATTGACCAATTTTAAAATTAATTTAATTAAGCAAATTAATTTATATTTTCAAACCTATGAAAATTGAAGATAATAAATTCGATGTAGTTTCTTATAGTCATAATTTTTTCACCTATATTTGCAAGAAAATAGTATAAATTCTGATTACAAAATTGGTCAATATAACTAAAAAAGTCAAACTAAGTCCGTTTTGAGGAACGAAGGGTGTATTATTTTTATCAATAATACTATGGTGACCAATGATGGACGCAAAAATTATAAGGATCGACAAACTTTGAACTACTAAAAATAATAATAAAATTAAAATTAAATTAAGTATATTTATTCAAGCTAATTTAAATATCCCACAAAATTAACAACTATAAAAAATTAACCGAAAATTCTCAACTAATGATATAAATAAATTAAACTATTCAACTTTAAGTAACTTTGAACAAATAAAAATGAAAATAAATAGACTAAGTTAACTAACTTTAATACTCTCTCCGCTTCAAAAGTAGAGATACATTACTCTTTTTAGTTCGTTATAAAATTAAAAATATATTTATATTTTTAGACTATAAAGTGACATTATGTTTCTAATGTTATTACTTATATTTTAGGTAAATTGACTACTATCATACAACTACTACTATATTTATAGTAAATGTTTGGGATATGTTTGAAAATAACTTTTTTTTTAATTACAAAATGTTATTTTAAGAAATGTATTAATTCTAATTTTGAAACAAATACAACATATATGCATATCAATATTATACATACAATTACTAACATAAATTAGAAAAAATTAAGGATCGTCATTTGACCATCCTTGCCCCTTAACAAATCCCGACTAAAATATGGTTACAAAAAAGAGATATAAAATGATGTATGATAGTAGTTGGTTATAACCATTGGATCAACTCATGTATGGTAGATCATCTACCAATCACACTTTGACGTACATTATTTTGTACACTATTTGTTAACGTCAAATTTTGTACGTCTGACGAAATTACCAAAACTGTAGGCCAAAATCGCGCTAACGGTTGATTGTATAGTTGTGGAATCAAACTCACAAAAAAAACTCAGATAAACATACACACATCATTATAAGAGAGATAAAATATGAACGCAAGAATTTACGTGGAAACCTAATTAGAAAAAAATCACAAGGAGAAATAAAAAATTCACTATAAAAATAATATGAAGAGTACAAATTGCGCGTTTGTGTTGTACTTGTGTTCTTCTTGTATTCTTTTAAACCCTTGCTCGTTACTATATTTATAGATGTCATGTCCACCCGAATCCAATTAGGAGTAGGAGTTCCTTTTAGAATCACCTTATAACTGCAATTAATGACCGACTGATTCCTTCCCAAATTAGATATCTTTATCTCTCCCAAATAAAGAAACGTAATCTTACTTTAATAAGGACTCTTCCATTATTTGAGTCAGCTGTCAAAATAAATGTACATAGGCCAACAGTAGATCCGGATTATTAAATAAATTGGGCTACACCTTGGCTAGACCCAAATAATTGTATCCCAACATTGCCTCCCACTCTCTTGTTATAAATTTTTTTTAATAGGAGAGTAATGCCAAAAATGATCCACTCGCTATGTTTCGCCTTTGACCTCCCCAGAGGGTGCTTGACCTCCCCGAAGAGTGCTTGACCTCCCTGGTTACTTTGTGACAAGCATCTTCAGTTGAGAATCCTCCCTCCTTCAAACAATATCAATATCCATATAGGCGTGAATGAGTCCATATTAGCCAATGTACTCTTCCCATCAGCAGTGTATGATTTGTCCTTGTCACCTTCTCTCTCTTTCTCCAATTCTGGATAATAATTATAGTCGCCCAAATAGTCTTGTATATTACCATCCTTTGCTTTTAATACACTGTTAACTATTTACTTTATGAAGTACTGGTCATGAGAAACAGTAATGATAATGCCTTCATACTCATATATTGGCTCTTTAAGCATCGCTTTTATCTAAGTGATTGGTTCATGAAAGAGAGAAAATGATGATGAGATCACCAATAATGATGGATGTTATCAATAATTATGAAAAGGACAAAAGGCATATGCACATGGTGTATATATATAAAATTTCACAATTGTACATTCTTAAAAACCAAAATCAAATACTTAGTCAAAAACTATTGATGAATGGGTATTTTACCCACTAATTAGGTATTTTTAGACATAATATTTTGTGTGTTTTAAAGTATTTTAGGACATTTTAATTGTTTAAGTTGGATTTTGTAGGAAAATGCGGCTGACTAGGCGAATCGGGCAATTTTGGGTAAGGAGTGGCAGTTTCGTAAATAAGCTGAAGTTGAAAGCTGGGGCTTTCAATTTGTGAAGGATTTGAAAGCTGGGGCTTTGGGACGCAGAAAGTTATGAAGATTCTTTCCAACTGGATGAAGGATTGAGGAGTTCTAATTGTTTTTGGAGGCTCTAAACCTAATTTTGAGAAGGGAACTGGAAGTATAAAAGGGAGAGGAGCTTCTAACAAAAAAAGAGCTTTTGATTTTCAGAGATTGAGGCAGAGATTTGAACTTGGAGATCAAGGATTCAAGGGAAGCTCACAAGGAATTCAGACTGGAGACGTGAAGGCGGAAGAAAACTTTGACAGAGTTTTCCTTAATCCTTATTTTTCAGTTTGTAATTAATTGTGATGACTTATTTTGGATATTTGGTTTTTAATTTTAGCATGAACTAAATTTATAATTAAGGCTACAATTGAACCATTATTGATTATGGATTAATTATTTATTTGATTCCAATTATTATTTTATTATTGAGTTGTCTATCATATCTGTGTTAATTAATTAATTGTCTGATCAACAATTAGTGGGATACTCTAGGTGAATTCGGGAGATGAAATCTAGGGTTAAATCTTGATATGATAGCATGTATTCTTGATTATTTGCATGGGATAAATAATTGGGGTTGTGAAGTGAATAGGGATATCTCTTCACTGCATGTAACTTATGGGAATTGGTTCGTAATAAATTTAACTCTATTGTTTTGCATAGGAATATCGCATAATTAATGGAGTTAGATAAATTTATTTGATCACTTGGAAAAAGGCTTATAAATAAAGTGGAATTCCTGTTAACAACTCGGATGAATTTAATAATTGGATAGATTTGTTACATTGATTCATATGACATAATTGGGGATATTGTAGTCTTAAGCTTTAATCATTTGAAATTCAATTCTTAGTAGTTAGTAATTAGTTAGTTTAGTACTTTATTTTCAAAATCTTTTATCGAGTTGTTTAAATAAAATTAATTTGATTATTTGTTAGTACTTGGTAATTATTATTAAATAATTCTCTGTGGGTTCGACACTCTCTTATCACTTTAGTAC
Organism: Aralia elata; assembly: GCA_034770075.1. Classification (NCBI taxonomy): domain Eukaryota; kingdom Viridiplantae; phylum Streptophyta; class Magnoliopsida; order Apiales; family Araliaceae; genus Aralia; species Aralia elata. The sequence goes on along the minus strand of CM068378.1, from coordinate 27,405,315 downwards.
TTATTGATCGTGTACACTTGCATGTAATTATTGATTGTTAAATCGACAAACAACTATTAATAAGGATAACATGATACATTGGTTTTACCACAAGACATCCGTGTCCATATTTTAATTATGTTCGTATTAAAACATATCTCACACACAACAATCAACACATCCAGTAGACTTTCATAGTAATATATTAATTTGCAAATATACTACTCAATAGTACTATGTTACAGGTAGAAATATGTACGATTGCGAATATGAATTTTATTAGAAACTATGTTCGACTTTGATCAACAAGATAAATTATGAGTTTGCTCTGATGCCGATTCTCCATAGATAAATAATTAGTCGTTAGCTCACATAATTCCCGTATAAAGTACTGTTCATATTACTACAGATAGGAACCCAATAATTCAAGAAGGGTTTTTTGTATGAATTCATACTCATAATAAATATAATATTACAATAATACTATAGTTTTAAATATTATGAACACATCAGATTAATAATAGAGATCTCAGGCAAACGTTGAATATATAATATTAATCTAATAAAAAAGAGCAACTTAGCTTTATGTGTTGGCTCTCCTTCTTGATGAATCAGTGATTTTAATGACATTAAAAGTTTCTCACAGACGACGCTAATGTTAACGTCAAATTTTGTACGCCTGACGAATCACCAAAACAGTAGGCCAAAATCGCGCTAACGGTTGATTGTATAGTTGTGGAATCAAACTCATGAAAAATACTCAGATAAACATACACACATCATTGTAAGAGAGATAAAATATGAACACAAGAATTTACCTGGAAACCCAATTGGAAAAAAACCACGAGGAGAGATAAGAAATCCATTATAAAAATAATATGAAGAGTACAAATTGTGTGTTTGTGTTGTACTTGTGTTCTTCTTGTATTCTTCTAAACCCTTGCTCGTTACTGTATTTATAGATGTCATGTCCACCCGAATCCAATTAGGAGTAGGAGTTCCTTTTAGAATCACCTTATAACTGCAATTAATGACTGACTGATTCCTTCCCAAATTAGATATCTTTATCTTTCCCAAATAAAGAAACATAATCTTACTTTAATAAGAACTCTTCCATTATTTGAGTCAGCTGTCAAAATAAATGTACATAGGCCAACACTAGATCCAAACTATTAAATAAATTGGGCTACACCTTGGCCAGACCCAAATAATTGTATCCCAACACTATTTTTATAAAAATTCTTTGTATGTGTAACAAAACTCTATTTTTATTACCAGCACATGGATAATAAATAAAAATTTCATTTTTATTTGCAGCACATGGGTAATAAATAATAACTAATAGGTGAGACCGTGAGACCTTGATGCAAGTTCAGATCACCTATTCTATCTCATGGCTCAAAGAGATTATGTCATGTGCCAATATTTTAAGATTTAAAATAAATAAAATTCTCAATTACGCTTTTTTAGGATCGAGTAAAAAAAAAGTAAAAAAATCCTAATTACGCCTCCCTCTTCCCGTTTCGATTCAGACCTCCCTCTTTGTGTTCCAGTTTACGCCTCTCTACGTCTTCGTTGTCGGAAAGAAAGAAGATAAAAAGCCCAGTATCCATTGCTCCTTCAGAATGAGAGATACATAGTGAGAAGGGAACAAAATGTTTTTGGAAGGATAGAGAATTTGATTGATTATGGAGGAAGGTCCATGGAGGCTTCTTGAGAGTTGAGAATGTCCGAACTCCCCGTATTTTTCTTTGTTTGGTGTTGAATTCTTATTTGTATTACTAATATTTTTAAAAACCTTATACAAACATGATAATACTACTATTGTTCTACCAAAGACAACATAAACAAGCAAAAACAGAATTTCTTCGGAAACCAGAGAACAAATATTTCAAGTGTATGTTTGGTTGTGATGTAATATTGCAATTGAAATGAAAGCAATATGATAGAAGACAAAGGATGGTGGAGTTTTTTTACAACACACTCATAACTTTAGATTAACCAAATAGCCTATTTATAGGCAAATACATATTACTAATACAGGCTATAAAGCAACCCAAAAGACTCTTAAATATTAGCTAAATAGACTCCTACTATTAGGTAGGAAACCAATAAACACATAGGACTACCAAAAGACTCTAGGAATGCCAAAAGACTTAACAATCCCTCCCTTAAACTGATGTTTCATACATAACATTCAGTTTAATAAGAGTCAAACTTTGAAATGCCATCCTTCATGCAAACTGAATTATTTGAAATACAAACACCAAGTAGCTTCCTAAGCTTCTGAAATGCAGGAACTTTGAGAGGCTTTGTTAAAATGTTAGTAATCTGGTCTTCACTTCTGCAGTAAATAAGATTACTGACTCCATCATTCGTGAGATCCCTCAAGAAATGATACTTCACATCTATATGTTTGCTTCGACCATGTAAAACAGGATTTTTTGAAAGCTTTATTGCTGAACTGTTGTCACAATAAATCTGAGTAGGTCCATCCTCTTTCCAATGCAACTCTTTAAGAATTTTCTTTAACCAAATAGCTTGACAAGCACAAGCTGTTGCAACAACAAATTCAGCTTTAGTGGTTGATAATGTAACAATAAGTTACTTTTTCGATGACCATGAAATAGCTCCTGTCCCCATCATAAAACATACCCAGATGTGCTTTTTAGATTATCTGAATCTCATGCATAATCACTATCCGTAAAGCCAAACAAATCTGACTTTTCTCCCTTCTTATAAAATAATCTAAACTCCTCAGTACCTTGCAAGTATCGGAAAATTCTTTTTGCAGCCAAGAGATGAATCTCTGTAGGACACGCCATGTACCTACTAATCACACTTACAACATGCATGATATCAGACCTTGTTTCCGTTAAATACATTAAACTCCCCACTATCTGTTTGTAAAGAGTGTCGTCAACCTTGTTTCCTCCATTATCTTTGTTTAACTTTAAACCAAACTCAGATGGTGTATTTATAGGATTATAATCGTTCATATGAAACATGTCCAAAATTTCTCGTACATACTTCTTTTGAGAAATAAAAATTCCATCAGAGGACTGCACCACTTCAATTCCAAGAAAGTAATGCATCAAGCCAAGATCGGACATCTCAAATTCAGCCATCATGGATTTCTTAAAACTTTCAAACATGGTTGAATTTCCAGTATAGATTAAATCATCTACATATAAACTAACAATGAGCATTTTTCCTCCATCTTCAATTTTTATAAAAAGTGTATGTTCATAAGGACATTTTTGAAATCCTTCCTTCAAAAAATAAGTTTCTATACGATTATACCAAGCTCGTGGAACTTGTTTTAATCCATATAGAGTCTTCTTTAACTTATACACTTTATGCTCATTGCCAATTTTCATATAACCAGGAGGTTGATCAATAAATACCTCTTCTTTCAAATCTCCATGTAGGAAAGCTGATTTTACGTCCAACTAGAAAATAGGCCATGAGTTTTGAGCTGCTAATGCAATCACCAATCTGATTGTGTCATGCCTTGCAACCGGAGAAAAGACTTCTTTATAATCAACACCAAACTTCTTTTTGTAGCCCTTTGCCACTAAGCGTGCCTTGTGCTTGTCAACTTCTCCATTCTCCTTTAGCTTTGTCTTGTAAACCCACTTTACACCAATTGTTTTCTGCCCTTTGGGAAGATCACAAAGCTCCCAAGTATCATTTCTTTTTATGGCTGTAATTTTTGCATCCATAACCTTTCTCCATTTTGATTCTTTGACAGCCACTTTGAAAATGGTAGGATCACAATCTGAAAATAGAGCAAAATGTGTAAGTGGATCATCACCTTGGTCAACTCCAGTTACCTCATAATCAGTCATCCATGTTGGTCTTCTTCGAACACGTTGAGGCCTTTGTGATTCAGCTGCAAGTGGGCTTTGATCGGCTACTAGAATATTTTGAGTGGGTCCTTGTTCTTGTTCATTTTCCACAGGCTCCTGCCCTTTCTCATCATCATCAAAATCTACTTGAATATTTTGTTGAACACCATTTTCATTCCATGACCAGGTGTTTTTTTTTTCATCAAAAACCACATCACGACTGATAACTATTTTTATGGTGCTAGGATTGTATAACTTATAAGTTTTGGACTTATCACTAATACCAAGAAAAATGCATTTTTTTCCCTTGTCATCTAACTTCCTCCTCTTCACATCTGGAATATGAGCATAGGCAATACACCCAAAAATTCAGAAATGATCTACAACAGGTTTCCTTCCGCTCCATGCTTCTTCCGGTGTCATGTTTTGAACATCATAAGTGGGACATCTGTTCAAAATATAAATGCTCCAATTAACAGCTTCAGGCCAGAAGGTTTTTGGAATGCCGCTCATATTTAAAAGGCTTCGCACTATATTCATAATAGTACGATTTTTTCTTTCGCACACTCCATTCTGTTGGGGTGTGTAGGCTGCTGTAACTTGCCTCTTGCCATGAACCTCACAGAAATTTACAAATTCATGTGAGTTATACTCTCCACCACGATCAGTACAAAGAACTTTGATGGGATTACCAACTTCTTTCTCAACGAGCACTTTATAACTTTTAAAGGCTCCAAAAGCTTTAGATTTTTCTTGCAAAAAATAAACCCATGTTTTACGACTATAATCATCAATGAAGGTAATTATGTATCTTTTACCTCCATTAGATTGTGGTGTTATTGGTCCGCAAATGTCGGAATGAACAATTTCCAATGTCTTCTTCGCTCTACAAGATTTTCCTTGTGAAAACGGATTGCAGTGTTATTTGCTAACAACACACTGTTCACAAACTTGAGGAGCTGTAATTTGAGGAAGACTCGTCACCATGTTCTTCTGTTGTAGTGTTTTTAATCCACCAAAATTCAGATGCCCATAGCGGAAGTGCCATAACCATGCCTTATCCTTCACTTTCGTTGAGAAACATGAATGAGTGGTGTTGCGGAGATAAAGCGGGAACATACGATTTGCTGTCATGTTAACTTGAGCAATTAAGCCCAACTTTGCATCTTGAATCTGACATACTCCATATTTGATAGAAATCTCGTATCTCTTTTCTTGCAACTAACCCACACTAAGCAAGTTGGTCTTTAATTCTGGCACAAAAAGAACATTAGCAATAGCGTGGGTGGTATTTCCTTTAGTTTGAATTGTTACCTTTCCTTTTCCCATAACTGAAATCGTGGAATTGTCACCGAACTTAACAGAGCTGCGGAAAGATTCATTCAAGTCAGAAAATGCATCCTTATCTCTACACATGTGATTGCTACAGCCAGTGTCTAAATACCACATGTTTTGTTGAGTTTTTTCCTTCACGTGACACGCCATCAAAAGAGACACTTCTTCTTTTTCTGCAAAATTAGTTTTTTCTCCACTTGGTCTATTCAAAGCAGTTTCACATTCTGACTTATAATGGTCTATGACATCTGTAACATTCAACATTAGACTTGTCTGCTGACTTTGGTCTATAAGTTGTTAAGTGGTAGCCGCCACGTCCTCTGCCTCTTCCTTGAAATTGACTTTCTTGATGCTGATGATTTTGTTGTTGATTCCAACGATTATTGTTGAATCTGCCTCCTCTACCTCGATCATTGCCCTTACCTCGTCCTCTATGAGCTCCATTGGGTGTAAAGTTATTATTTGATGAGGCCTTCAATGCTTGTTCTTCTTTCTCCTGCTGGTTAATTTTTTTCTCTTGAACCAATAAGGAACTTTGTAACTCATCAATGGAAAGTTCATCAACATCATTAGCTTCTTCTATAGAACAAGCAACAAAATTAAATTTTGGTATCAAGGATCGAAGAATCTTCTCAATAATGGTTACATCCTCTGTCTTGTTGCCATGGATTCACATTTGATTAACGATTGCCATCGCTCTTGAAAAATAGTCTGTAACGGACTCTCCTGATTTCATTCGAAGCATTTCGAACTCCGAACGAAGTGCTTGAAGCTGCTGCCTCTTAGCCCTTGCTGTACCTTGATAATTCTTCTTCATGGAATCCCAAATATCCTTAGAAGTGTCTTTGCTAAGAATTGTTTCCAAGATGGGACGATCAATGGCCTGGAAAAGATAATTTTTTGCCTTCAAATCTTTTGGCTTTCTCCCTTCCAACTCTACTTTTTGGACATCTGTTGCATTTTTTTCTGGTTGTCCAATTCCAGATTCAACAATTGGCTAATATTCTTTTGACCGCAGAAAATTTTCCATTAGCATACTCCAATGATCATAGTGATCATCAAAGCGTGGGATCGCCGCTTGCACAAAATTAGAATATGAAGCCATTATTTCACTACTTCTACAGTAGTAAAAAAATCAAAAATAGATGAGAAAATAAAGCTGCTGCTATTGTGGACTGTTTGAGAACTTTCAAACTGTTTCGAGACACACTTTTCTCTCCTATTTCTGGCTCTGATGCCACTGATGTAATATTGCAATTGAAATGAAAACAATATGATAGAAGACAAAGGATGGTGGAGTTTTCTACAACACACTCATAACTTTAGATTAACTAAATAGCCTATTTATAGGCAAATACATATTACTAATCATGATATAAAGCAACTCAAAATACTCCTAAATATTAGCTAAATAGATTCCTACTATTAGGTAGGAAACCAATAGACACATAGGACTACCAAAAGACTCTAAGAATGCCAAAAGACTTAACAAGTTGTTGGTGGTGGTGAGTGGTGTAATATAATGATAAAACTATTACATATATTTATTACATTAGAATGAATTTTATTCCACTACCTCTCACATGGAATAAAAATCAAGGGATAAAATAAAATTTCAATTTATTAGAATGATTTATCCTCTAAAATGATTATTAAATATATTATTTTTTATTACATTCATTTCTTTATTCCATTCTCTTAATCCTAACGTATCACGAGGATTCCGAAATCCTCGACCTTCTTTCTACATGCATTAATATAGACCTTCTTTCTACATGCATTAATATATAGTAGTCAGTTAAACAAATGGAAGGCTGCCTACCACCCCACTTTACCATTTAAAAACCCCTTTCGTGTAATATATTCTGGTGTTGCCGGAGAGAGGGATCTAGTGGGAGAGAGATAATTAACAACTTCTATCTATCTACCAACTGTTAAGTAATAATTAAAGGAGATGATTGTGTTAATTTCACAAGATTCAGTAGCTTCCCTTAAACTTCTAAATGTTGTTTTGCCTAACCACCGAGATATATTATTTATCTTTATTCCACCCCCTCCCCCCAATCGTCGTGTTTCACGCCAAAACTTTTAAATAATAAAATTGATCCTTTTACTTCATATATATTATCAGGGATAATTGCGTAATTTAATTAAGTTCATTAATACTATTGTTATCATTTTATTAACGAAAAATACGTTGTATTAGAGTAATTGCCACAGCCCACGGCCACACTTTTGCCCTATATATATATATATATATATATATATATCTCAACATAAGGAGATGGAGTTTGTAAGAATCATGACATATAAATTTGGTATTCCATACATATTGATTTTATTTCTCCATTTTATAGACCAGAGTATAAAAATTTTGCATGCACCTCTTCAAGTGTAATCAATATCCCCCTTACTTTTCTCTCCTTAATCTTCCCTTTGTATTAATCCTATGATATTAATCAACTCTAACTTAATCTTAAAGTTTTAAACGTCTATTTATCTGAGGAATTCATGCGTACAAGTATGTTGCGTCTATTTCTCAATGTTATTAGGTTTTCAGTAATGGCCTTAGTACTGACGTTTAATTAGTTGAGAATTGATAGTCATAATGATGTCGGAGATAATATTTTGGTGGTTTAGACTTTCAGTGGTGGTGGATGTTTACAGTACTGATCCAAGGACAAGAGAGGACGTACTTGGTCAATTTAAAAAAAGAAAAAAAAATGAAACAATGACTTGTCCCAACTCTGGTGCCAGGTAATAAGTAAATCTCACTGTATATAAGGCTACAATACATGACATTTGAATTCTACCGAGTTGTAATTTATAATTTTTTGTTGCATTTACTATAACAAAAATTGCATACAGAATTATTTTTGTCATCTATATATTGCTATTCTTGTGAGCCAACACAGATGCAATATTTACTATATATAACAAAAATAAAAAATTGTGAACTTATATATATATTGTTATATATATAACCTTAATAATATATATATATATATATATATATATATATATATATATAACAATTTTTGTAAAACTTTTGGAAATCTTGAGAAAGGAAAAAGTAACTTAAAGAGGAAAATAAATAATAACAAATATTGTTATATATATTATATATATATATACATTAATAATATATATATATATATATATATATATATATATTGTTATGTATATATATATATTATTAATGTATATATATATATATATAACAATTTTTGTAAAACTTTTAGAAATCTTGGAAAAGGAAAAGGTAACTTAGAGAAAGTAAAATAAATAATAACAAATATTGTTATATATATACGTTAATAATATATATATATATAGAATTAGGATCAGGTCCGGGAGTCCGGACCTGATAAAATGCGGACCCAATTTTTTTTTTTTTTGCTTTTTTTTTTTCAAAACAGTTAATAAAAAATGTATAATATTTTTTGGTATTGAAAAAAATTCGTAAAACAGTATTTTGGGTCCGCATTTTAATCAGGTTCGGGAGTCCGGACCTGATCCTGAGCCTATATATATATATATAACAATTTTTGTAAAACTTTTAGAAATCTTGAATAAGAAAAAGGTAACTTAGAGAGAGAAAAATAAATAATAACAAATATTGTTATATATATACATTAATAATATATATATATATATATATATATATATATATATAACACAATAACGTATATATAACAATAATTGTTATAAGTTGGAGGGGTTTTGGGTTTGACTCTTCATGGAAGCATTGATATTGGATTTTTTTTTAAAAATAACACGCAGGCGGCCGGACTAAAACGACCCAACTTTTTCTGAACTAAAAATCTTAAGCCCGTAGTCCAATTGTTTACGGGTTCGCCCGGCCTGCGGGCCCGAGTCTAATTTGACAGGTGTATGTAGAAGGCACGACAGTTTGATGGAATCTGAATCAGCAAGTAACTGAGAGAGAGAGAAAGTGACACGTTGGAATTTTTTTTATTTTACTTTTTAATGGGAGAAACTAATGCACATGATCACATCCGCGAAAAGTGAAAAAACAGGTGGAGAATAATTTATTATGTATCTAAGATCATTCTTAGATAAATGTTTAAAAAAATGCCGGCCATCCCAATTTCTCTCTTTTCACACACATTCATAACTTATAAATAGATCCGGTATGAATAGTTATACCACACATCCAATCACAACTAGCAGCAATTCATGTTAACAAAAGCGGCAATGGAATTACTCAAGGTCTTCTATAAGCCGCTATATCTTGGATTTTGTTCTTGTTTTACATGTTACTTTCATAACTATAACCATTTTTCTAGTCATTTCTTCTTCATATGAGTGCACTCAGTCAGGGACTGGGCCTAGCAAACCCAAGGAGACCGAAGCAATCTCGCTACTAACCTGGAAAATGAGCCTTGACAAGCATAGCCAGTCGCGGTTGTTATCGTGGGATGGAAGCAGTCCTTGCAATAATAATTGGACTGGGATTGGTTGCAACGAAGCTGGAAGTATCACCCACATAAACCTTGCAAAATACGATTTAAAAGGTACGCTTCATGATCTTAATTTCTCTTCCTTGCCTCATCTCATCAGCCTTCACCTTTCCAACAACTCATTATATGGTACTATTCCCTCCAACATTGGGAGCCTTTCCAATTTGACCTTCCTACACATGTCTAGGAACAAACTCAGTGGTTCCATTCCAAAAGAAATAGGAAGGCTTACTTCTCTTGTTCGTTTGTATTTGTTTGCCAATAATCTCACTGGTCCAATCCCTCGAGAAATTGGAATGCTAAGGTCTCTTGTTTGGCTTTCGATTTCAATGAACAATCTCATTGGTTTAATTCCAACGACTATAAGTAACTTGAGAAACTTAACCATTCTATACCTTCATACAAATAATCTTTCCGGGTCCATCCCTGAAGAAGTTGGAATGTTAACTTCTCTCGTTGATATGCAGTTGTGTACAAATAATATTACTGGTAAAATTCCCACTTCAATAGGAAGCTTGGTCAGCTTGACTTTTCTAATCCTTAACTCAAATAAGCTAACAGGATCCATTCCTCGAGAAATTGGAATGTTGAAGTCTCTTGTCAGCCTCGATCTGTCCTCAAATCAACTCACTGGTTCAATCCCCATTTCAATTGGAAGCTTGGTCAACTTAAAAAATTTGTACCTTAATTCAAATCAGCTAACAAGATCCATTCCTCGAGAAGTTGGAATGCTGAAATCTCTTGTCAATCTTGATTTGTCAACAAACCAACTCAACAATTCAATCCCCACTTCTATAGGAAGCATGGCCAACCTAGCCATACTTTACCACTTTAAAAAATAATCTTTCGGGATCCATTCCTCAAGAAGTTGGAATGCTTAGATCTCTCATTGAACTCGACCTGTCGGCAAACCATCTCACGGGTTCAATCCCTAATTCGGTAGGAAATTTGGCGAACCTACAAATTCTATACCTTTCTTTAAATAAACTCTCCATGCACATTCCTTCCTCTATAGGAAACTTGACCAATTTGTATAGGTTGACTTTGAATGAAAACCATTTACTTGCATCTATACCTCCAGAGTTAGGAAAGCTGAGATCTCTTGTTGAGCTTAATGTGTTTTCAAATTATCTAAATGGATCTATTCCTCTAGAACTCAATAATCTTACACATTTGGAAACACTATATTTAAGTGAAAACAATCTCATTGGCCATTTACCACGAGATGTATGCCTTGGTGGATCTCTTGCCTATTTTGGCGCTTCAATGAATCATTTCACAGGACCTGTGCCGAGAAGCTTGACAAATTGCACTAGCTTATTCGAACTCAACTTTTATGGAAACAACATTGTTGGAAATATATCAGAAGATTTTGGCATCTACCCAAACTTATCATCTATTGATTTGAGTCAAAATAAGTTGTATGGGGAGCTTTCTCGAAAATGGGGGCTCTGCCACAATTTGACAAGCTTAAGAATCTCGAACAATAATCTCACTGGAAGGATACCGCCTGAGCTTGCCAAGGCAACTAAGCTAGGTAAACTTGATCTCTCTTCAAATCACTTATTTGGTCAAATTCCAAAGAGTCTTGGGAGTTTAAGCTCATTGTTTGAACTTTTACTACACAACAACAAGCTTTCTGGCAATATTCCTGTAGAAATCGGCGAGTTGTCTAATTTAGAAACACTTAACTTGGCTGACAATACACTGAGTGGCTCAATTCCTACACAACTTTTTGGCTGCGTGAAGCTTTGGAGCTTAAATTTGAGCAGAAACAATATTGGAGAAAGTGTCCCTATCCAAATAGGCAATTTGCACAATCTGCAAAATCTGGATCTTAGTTACAATTTTTTGATTGGTGGGTTACCACAATTTGGAGGATTAAAAAGCTTAGAAATATTGAATCTTTCTCACAATGAGCTATCTGGTTCCATTGAATCAGTTTTTGAAGGAGTGGTGAGTTTAACATATGTGGATGTTTCTTGGAATCAATTTGAGGGCCCTCTTCCGAAAATCAAAGCCTTTCAACAAGCTACACTAGCAAGTTTGAGAAATAATACAGGGTTGTGTGGAAATGTTATTGGATTGACACCTTGCCCTAATGGAACCAATCTGAAGAGGAAGAATAATGTTGTGATGTTAATTGCTCTTCCTATTTTAGGGAGTTTGCTTCTTCTAGCATTGATTGCTGGATCTTTTTGTATGTACAGAAAATGTTGAAGAAGAAAGTAAGAAGCCCAATAAGAGTTAAAATCGAAAATATGTTTGTAATATGGAGCTATGACGGAAAGATGGTATATGAAAATATCATTGAAGCCACAGAAGATTTTAATTCGAGATATTTCATTGGTGAGGGAGGATTTGGAACTGTTTATAAAGCTGAGTTGGCAAGTGGTCAAATTGTCGCTGTAAAGAAACTTCATGTGCCACTGGATAGAGAGTTGGGGAATTTAAAAAGTTTCACGAGTGAGATCCGTATTTTAACAGAAATACGCCATCGTAATATTGTAAAGTTTTATGGATTCTGTTCACATTCAATGCACTCACTTTTGGTATATGACTTCTTGGAAGGAGGAAGCTTGGAAAAGTTATTGAGCAACAATGAAGAAGCCGAGAAATTTGATTGGAAGAAGAGGATAAATGTTGTTGAGGGTGTTGCAAATGCGTTGTCCTATATGCACCACGATTGTTCGCCTTCAATTGTTCATCGAGACATATCGAGCAAGAATGTATTGTTAGATACAAACTATGAAGCCCATGTCTCTGATTTTGGCACGGCCAAATTTTTGAAGCCAGACTCAACTAATTGGTCTTCATTTGTCGGAACTTTTGGATATGTAGCTCCAGGTACAATTTTTGAACAATTCTAGGATATTCATAGAAATTATATAATATTCTTTATTTATTACGTATGTAATAAATATATTTTTGACATCTCTTATATGGGGATTGTCTCTATGGTATGAAATTTAAGTACTAAAACCTTTTGTACTAATTGATTTATTTGTTCTTAATGCGCTAAAACATGATCAATGCCTGTCATTAATCCACCCAGTAAAAGTCACCTAAATTTTATCTTCAAGGCTCTCCAACTTATCCGAATTGTCCTGGCCTAATATTGAGGCTTTAGAGTTGAGATTGATCGGTAATAATAGTCATGTAATCCTGTTTCAATCCTATATATTTATTTATTTATTTCAGGTTTAGTGTTAATCTCTATACTGTATCATGCATATATCATCAATAATACATAAGTAAATCATTTTCATGTGGATGACTTTTAAAGAAGTGTGATAAGATAAGAGCCGGAACGGAACTTAATTTTAGCTCTACATTATTAAAGGCTGTTGATGTCAGAGAAAAAATAATATTGTTAAAGTAAATATACATTTAATAATATTTTTACAATTGTTATAGGACACTTTTTTATTGCTCTAGTAATATTAGTCGCCTTACTAAATTGCTAGATCTATAAAATAATTTGACGAAACTACATCTGTTCTTGGAAAGTAAACAACAAAAGACTGCACGTTTTTTTTTTTCGTTTTTTTTTTCCGTTTAATTCCTTGTTTTCTATCTATGTTAGTTGGTATTTTTGATGTAGAACTTGCCTACACAATGGAAGTGAATGCAAAGAATGACGTCTATAGCTTTGGAGTGCTCTCGTTGGAAGTGATCATGGGGAAGCATCCGGGTGATTTTGTCTCATCTTTCTCATCATTGATATTGTCCTCCTCTTCCTCCTCCTCCTCATCATCATTTGCTACTCGTGGTATGCTGTTGAACGACTTATTGGACCAACGCCTCTCGCCTCCTACAAATCAATTGGCAGGAGAAACAGCCTTTCTTATGAAACTAGCATTTGCATGTCTGCATCCAAATCCACATTGCCGACCTAACATGCAACAAGTTTCTGTGCAGCTAACGAAGGAAAGGAAACCTTTAGAAAGTTCATTTCACATGCTTACATTAGGCCAATTATTAGATAGTTAATTTTCTGCCATCTTGAATAGTTATGTGCTTGTTTACTATATTATGTTTATGTAATTTTATGTTCAGCCTAAAGTTTTCAATTATCCTCGTGTTATCTTTTGGTTGCAACTTTCAGCATCGTTTACTATAAGGTCAATATTGCTATCTTTCCTGCTACTTATTCTGCAAAATATTTGATGGCTGAAGGTTGAGAAAAATTCGAAGGATGCAATAATTATAAGACAATCAAGTTTTGAGTTTTATTTTTATAATGAGTAGTAGTAGTATGTGGTATGCGTTGTTCACTTATGGTAATATTAGAGAGATGTATTTGGCTTATACGTCTTGTCTTCCTACCATAAGGGCTTAATTCGACGAGAAGAAGCCTTGGAAAAGATTTTTATTAATGCACAAGGCCTTAAGGTACAATTAAACTTATTCTATTTAAATTTAGTTCAACACAAAATTTGGTCTCGCAATTTCTTTGCTAACGTAGTTTGCTAAATAAATTAAAATTTATTAAAATGGAAAATCTTAACATATTACACGGTTTAATTGTATCAATATATTAGTCTTGAATTTCCTTACTAAATCAGTGCCCTAAGTATTTTGAAATTCATTAAACTTGAAATGGTATTAAATTACGTGTTTAACTTTATTAATATCAGTCATTAATATAGTTGAATAATAGTACCGTACCGGATTTTCTTTTTATAAAATTAGTATCATAATTAAATTAAAATTCATTAAAATTTGAGTTTCATGGTTCTATTTGAATTTGTATTTCGAGCAAATTCCTATTTTGTTGTCAGCACAATATAAACTCTAATATATAATTCCACAACTTACCTAAATAAAAACATAAATATCATAATAATTATTTTTTAAAAGTTCTAGCCGAATAAATTTACATAGCATTCAATTGTTTACCATAGTAATTAACTGAGAAAATCCACACTACATATTATAATTAATTACCCTAAGCAAAATAATAATTAAAGACTCAATAATTATCTCCTTAAAGTCAACAACGCATAATCTACATTACGTTTAGAGGGCGTTTGTTACAATTCATCTAAAGTAATCATCTTAAATACTGAGTAATGTGAGTTGGTCATCTTTATAGATTGTGTGTTTATTATACTAGTAATCTTACATTCTCAATAATCAGATACCTGATAAAGTGTCAAGATTTCTGATAATCAGATGACTAAAAAATAGGTGGTAATTTGAGATTAACACATAATGGTCATCTTGAAATTCTTATTTAGACAAAAATAACTTTTATATTTAATAAGTAGGACATAAATATCCTTATTAGTCACATAATTTATATTTTAATTTTTTGATTTTTTTTTGTTTGTCAATATGTTTGGCTTAACTAAAATAACTCATTATCCATACAAAGTATGTGGTGTTGTTAGTTATTTATTATTATAAGTTTAATTTATTATTAATAACATACTTGAAAATTTGTGCTTAATAATTGAATCAATCATAAATTGTTATTTTATAAACATATTAAATTTTTTAATACACCAAGTAATACAAAATTAATTAGTTCGATAGTACTTTGATGATTGTTAATTACATTTGACAATAATCATACGGGTGAATCATTCAACTAAAATTAATACAAGAATATTTGAGTAAAAGATCAATATTATAAAAAATATACCCAATAATCTTGAATTCATACCAAATACTCATAATAGTAATTACCCGTTAATTATATATCTCCTGCCAAATAGAAATGACATAATATAACCATTTTCTATTATCGGTTATCAGATACTTAGTAATATGTGTTTAGGTGAGTATTCATCATGACCTGTTACAAATACTTTTTTAAGTTAATTATCTTAATAATTTACAGATGTTTATAATAACTAGCTGAGAAAACCTACACTATATAATATATTTAGTTACCCTAATTAAAAAAACCAATAATTATGAAACTATATTCTCAAAGTGATAGTTGACTATATCTACACTACATTTAATCAATTAACTTTATATATGCTATTCAACAAATGTTTTTTGGGACTTTATATATGCTATTCAGCAAAATTCTTTACTCTTATAGGACCGGCAGGACTAACTATTATCATTCGTACGTTGTACGTCAAAAGCTGAGTTCAAAAGTGTACCTAAAACTTAGTTCTCGTCTCCGGAGCCGGCCCCTGGGTATTTTAAGGTTCAGACAAAATTTCTCGAGTGTGTCCAGTGACGGGGGTTCGGGGACAGCGCCCCCGAACCAATTTTTTTTAATACTTTTGTACTTTTGTATTTTTTTTTTAATTTAGCGGGAGTTCGTAGAGTGTTGAGATAAAACAATTTTTTTAATATAAAAATTTTACAAAAGTTTTTTCACTACATAATTAAAACAATGTTTCATATCAATAATTTTAAAAGTGGTTTTGAAAAAAAAATAAATTAAAAAAATAGTAAGGTTGCTTTTGTAGTAAATATGGTGCCACATTTAAGGTCATTGTGTTAAATTAACCTTACGGTTGATCATTTGTCATATTAGGCTGTTTCTTTTTCTTTCCCTTTAGAATTTAAGCATTGAAAAATTATGTCAGTAGAGTAGAGTAATGTTGGAGTTTCATGTACACTTGAAATATAAGGCTAATAATTGAATGCACGGATAAGAGTTTGACATTTGAAGACTTTTTGGACTGTTAGTGAAAAAGAAATGGAAAGCAAAACCAAATTGCTCAAGCCAAGAATTGAACCCGAGTCTATGCCATAGCAAGGTGTTATTCTACTACTGGACCACTATTGCTTGAATAGACATTTAAGAAAAATTAAAGTACACATATATACATAAGCTTATAATTAATTTTGGGCCCCTTTTAACTTTGGGCCCTGGGCCATCGCCCTGTTTGCCCTGAGCCAGGGCGGCTCTGCTCATCTCATCTCTTGCCTTATTTTGTCTCATTCCATATTTTACTATTAGTACTCCCTCTGTCCCAAATTAATTGCTCAGTTTTGATTTTTTTAAGTTAAATTGACTATTTTTAAAATTAATAATTAAGTATATATAAATATATTTCTAAATTATAAAAATTGAGGTTAATAATAAATTGTATATACTTTCTTTTGGTATAATTTTTTCACCTATATTTTAGCAGAAATAGTAAAAAGATTAATTTAAAAATGGTCAATTTGACTTTAAAAAGTCAAAATTGAGCAATTAATTTGGAACAGAGGGAGTAATAATTTATATACTTTTTCAAAATTAATTACCTAGTAAATAAACAAGAATTGCCCGATAATAATTCATGAGATGGGACAATAGATTAGATTACACGCTTTCTAAAACAATCACAAAAGTGTACGTTGCATGTACACTTTGTTTAGTTACTTATATTTGCGGTGTTTGTTGCACATACTTTTGAACCTCCAAACATATTTCATTTATGGTGCATTGCATTTGAACTCTAAATATGATATTTGTATATTGATGCGATAAAAATTAATAATTACAAGTGCACAATGTTAAATTGAAAAATTGAATAGTATATGTTGAACCCACATAGACTAGATTAATTTTAATGTAAGCGAATTAGAAATAAAGATGAAGAGTTGATTAAATACAATTAACTAAACACTAACTAAACTAATTAGAAGATGAAAACTAATAATAAGAAAGTAATCTAAGAATCCGAATCAATCAAACAATAAACATAACAAGTAATTCAATCTATTCTATTTTTACAACTCAAATTACGCCACTGGTTTGGTCTATATAATTCAGAAAATAAATCAATTAAGTCCAATTAAAATTAACTATGGTTATAATTTTCCTTCCTTTAATTTAGTAATTTTACAATTAACGTGTGCAAACATAGACTATGAAAATTTAAGTATTACCTATAACTCATTAAAACTTTTTCGAACAAACATGGATCATGAAAAACTCTTATATTAACAATAATATATCAAAACCTCTTAATTAATTTAAAATCACACAAGAATTATAAAACGAAGGTATTTCAATAATGAAACATGAAAGCGAAATCAATTAGACATTACAACTCAATTAATAGAAAAGATAGAAAATACTGTCATGAATAATTATTTAATTTCATTTTCATCCTAGATATAAAAAATTAGTTAGACATTAAAATAAATAAAATAACCAAGATAAAGAAAAAGAAGATTAAAAATAAAATAAGAAAACTCCATTTATTAACGATCCTCCAACGAGCATACAATAAAGAAATAATTTAATCTTACTCCTATCCTAATCTAAACTAATACATAAAAAATGCCTAATAATCTAACAACCCAAATCTCTCTTGGTACTCCTCTATTTATAGGAGTAAAGTTTTTATTCTTTTCCATGTAGGTTTTAACTTCCTAGTGGCAATCAACTTCTCAAAGACATCTTTTAAATAGACTTTTCTTTTTTTTATTAGATTTGACTTACACACCAAGATTGTTCCACGTCTCTCCTTCTTCTGGTGGGAATCTTCTTGGCTCTTTCCTTCCATAAATTGGAGTATTAAATATTACTTAATCACCAAGATTGCGACTTTATGACAACAAAATATTAAATTCTATATAATAAAATAAATATATTAATTAAATAAACTAATATAATAATAGAACAATATTATGGATAATAAATCGCATGAAATATGTGTCTATCATGCATAAAAATAAGTTGAATGTAAAATAAACTATTTTTAAACAAATAATATTTTAAAGTGTATTTCGACTTTCAAACAATCTGAACACACGGTTCAAATGTTGTATAATCAAGCATACAAGTTCTTTACCAGGGATCTGAATTCTTAAAAAGCTAGGGCAGGTTTTTCCGATATTTTGTTCTCAAAACCTGGGACATAGATTGTGGTATTTCTTGAGAGAGACCACCCAACAGCTACAAGGACAAGTGGAGAACTATATTGTGAATCACACCAGGAGCTAGTTTAAAGTCGACTAGAATCAAATAGGTCAAAAAAGGTAGTTGGAAACGACTTTTGATCAACCCTTGTAACAATGGGACAAGCACCCTTTGAAAGGTATAATACTCGTGTTGCACACAATGGTATTATTTTAGGGTTTGATATTTCATATTTGAGACCCTTGACATAATAGGCCTACTTTTAGTGAATAAAATAATAGCTGGCATGTGAAGCTGCTGTAGTAGCTTTAATAGGCCTACTTTTCGTGAATACAATGAGAATAGGTTCATGTGAAGCTGCTATAGTAGCGGTTAGAATCGTTAAAATCGTAGCAGAAGATATGATACGAGTGATCCCTGTTCTTAAAATTTTTATCGCTTCCACTATAATTAATTTGCTATGAGTTGCAAACGATATACTTCAAAGCCTCAAAATTGAACAACCTTATGATAACAATTCACATTTGTTCCAGACAAATGCTACTTTGTAATAGTTTTGTGTTTGTAGAATATAAAAATTGGATAAATGAGAGATTATTTCAAGAGCTAAGTTTTTTTCTCTATATATCATATGCATATATCTTTGTATGTATACATATACACATCTATACATGTATATATATTGTTATTCAATTATATATTTAAACTACACTTATTAATACTAATTATGTAAGTTACATACTAATAATAATTAGTAGTTAAAAAGAATTTGAATAGTTCTCACTATTTTTTTGTTCCAAAATAAAATATGAATACACCACTTGTACTTATAAAGTAATTAGTAGTTTTTTTATTAAACGGGAAAAGGAAAAATTAATTTTTTTTAAACAACTTTGCACCTTATTAAATTCTGGAGGCATATCCACATTGATTTAAAAGAAAACTGTTTAACTAAGGGTTGTTTTGAACAAAACCTCGCTATCATTATCGTTCTTTTCAATTAATAAAGTTTTTCCATTCTAGCAAATTGATTGATGAGATTAGTATACATATACATATATATAAACAAAATACTAATTAATTAAGCAATGATATATGTGATAAACATTTTCTTCTTATGGTCGACCGCAGATAACCCGCACAAAGATATTTGATTTTAAAAGTTAATAATAAAGAATTAGATAAGGTAATGACAACTAACCATTTTTTTATTAGCAGTGGTTACTTTTTGATTATATGTAGAACATTGTTTGATAGCACTTAGGAACTCTATAACGTGTCAAATTAATGGAAGTGAACATAGTCAAATTAATATTATATTTCCATAAATCCAAAATGCATGTGTACAATGAAAGTTCTCAAATCACCTGGGCAGCAGAAGCCACCACTGTTTGCCCCCTCTGTTTGCCTCTTCTTACATAAGTTTTCCCAAATCTTGAACTAACCATGGCATTACATAGATCAGGAGATAGTCCTGCACATTTAATCAAGAATTCGTATGAATTGTGTATCGTTAACCGCGAGTGTATTGTAAATCAATTGGAAGAACAATCACCGACCAGTGATTATGGGATCAACGAAGATGTTGTCTTTTTTTAATCTTTTATTCAATTTCCATACACGCAAAGAGAACATCGTTCTTGTTCTACATATATCTGTAGTGTAGTCTAATGAAGCTATAATAAACCTGAAAATATTTGTATGATTATATCAAACAGTGAAGAAGAATCTAATCAATGACGATGATGCAATATTGAGAAACAAGTATGGATCTTTTCAAATATTGATTTATATTTTATGTATTAATAGTTGAAAAAATCCATAAAATATAAATAAACTATAAATACATAAAACATAAATCAATATTTGAAAAGATCCATACTTGTTTCTCAATATTACATCACCGTTATTGATTAGATTCTGGTTCTGCTGCTGAACAGGTGGACTTGGATCAAATGCACAATCAGCCACCGCTTTCCCTAAAAAAAATATACATATTGTTGAGAATACAATGTCTCACTATATAGAGAAATAGAAATTGAGAATTTAGAACACAATCACACAACACAAGAATTATAGTGAAAACTCCAAAATCGGAGAAAAACCACTTTCGTTGTCAAAGACAACTAGAGAAAATTTACTATGTGAATTATATTGCAGTCGCTCACACTCTCAGAAATTTCCTCACATCCACTCAAGAAAGATAATTCTTCCCAAGAGAATTCTCTCACTAAAACTCTCTCTCTTCGGATACTTCTTATCCTTCTTCCTTTGAATTGGATATCATTTGGTTTACAATAAAGCAAGTATTTATAGGCAATGCTTTCATCTCCATTAGCACACCAACATAGAAAGTTTAGTGTGTTAGCACACCATCTTAGAAAGTTTCATCACACATCATCTTAGAAAGTTTCATGTGCTGACACACACTCTTGGAATAAACCCATCACATGCAACTAATGAGAGAACACACATTCCATGTGCCCACACCTACCTCCCTCATTACTCTCCACCATTTTATTATTTAATTTTAACTAATATTCCAACACATATATATGTTGAAATGTGCAACAATACTCATTTTTTTAATGGATAGTGAAGCTGATGGATGGAGGTTGTATTATAGAGGAATTGGCAAAGGGGGCATAGTGTATGTCTCGACGCTATCCAAAACTTATGCAAGACCTTTCATATATCATATACCATATAAAGATGAAATTGTTGAGAGGCCAACTTATATACACTATTAGGCTGCCAAAATTTTGGGTAAAGTTTAGTGATGATCAAAAAATTATAACTGCGAAAAAAAATCTAATAGTTATAAGATAAAATAAAATAAATGAATGATGGGTATAACAAAAAGTAAAAAGTAATAAAAAAATTAAACAAAATTATTCTTACTATTATGTATCGTCGTCGACGAGGGCAGCTGCAATTGTTCATCGAGATCGAATGAGATCGATTCCCGCATCAACTGTGAAAAGAGTCATAGTTCACCGCCAAAATAATAAAGAAAAGAATCAATTAAACACTGAAGTTAGCAAAAGGAACAAAAAAAAAAAACTAACCGCTCCTGCTCCTGTCTGTTCCCCTGTATTGTCGTCGACGAGAGCAGCTGTGAGTGTTCATGGATTTCAAATGGGGTCGATTCCTGCATCAATTGTGAAAAGAGTCTCATAGTTCGCAGCCAAAATCAATAAAGAAAAGAATCAATTCTAGCAAACTTTTATTCAAGAAGCAAGTTTGACATAAACACCGAAGTTACTAGTAAGAGGAACAAACCCCCCCCCCCCCCCCCCCCCCCCAAAAAAAAAACAACCACTCCCGCTCCTGCCTGTTCGTTCCCTGACTCCTGTCTGTTGCTAGCTGCAAAGCCAACTATTAAAAGAGAAGAGAAATCAGTGCATATATTGATATGAAAAATATTAAGTTGTAATCTTGTTAGCATTACCAGAACCACCAGCATCCACATTCATATGATCACGAGAAGATGAGGCATGGATGGGCGGAGGGGCAATAAAAGAATCTCTCCTTCCTTGCCAAATAGAATTGTACTTGATCATCTTTTTGAACCTCCTCCAATCCTAAGAGTGCCCCCTGTTATATGCTGTAATCACCAAATCCCTTTTATTAGGCCTCTTAACTGAGCCAACCCCAAACTGTTTTGGGCATAGCTCGGGTCGGTGATATACAGCCTTCTCAAAGCACAATAGGATTGTGTACGACAATCCCATATGCTACTGCCCATTCAGACGCTGGGGGAGGAAATCAGCGTCCAACCTCAAGTATGGGTCCCAACAAATCTACAAGTTTGAAGAAGTTACATAAATCATGTTCAAATATATAAACTAAAAAAACAAAAAAAAAGTAAAAAAATAAACACAGTCAACAGTCTGCTTTTATAGCAGGAAGTCATGCAAGAAATTATGAAAAACTTAAACTTTAGAAGTTCACAAAAAGAAAAAAAGAAAAAAACTCACATCTTGAGGTTGTAGATTCATCAAGATGTTGACAATTGAGTTCCCTTCTCTCCCTTCATGATTGCTATTGGAGAAAGGGTGAAGCTTATTTGCCCAACTTTGCAAGAAGGGGAACTCCTTTGGATGGGTGTCAACGAAATTTTGCAATTCTTGTTCATTAGGATGTTCCTTCCCCATCAGGTACAACCCAAGACGAGGAATGCGCTCTATGGCGAAAAGCTATAAGAAAAATAACAAAGAATTAGAAAACCAACCTAAATATAAATGTGAAACGTTTTAAGAAAGACATTTGCTTACAATCAAAGAAAAAGTGCTCCCTGCGAGACACTTAGAATCTTTTAAAAAATTATCGAAACATCTATGTAGGTGACACAAGAAGGCAACCCCCCACGCATACCTATCAAAGTCCTCTTGGTCCCTCAACAACTGAAGATACATAATAGGAACATAGTTCCCAGTTTTATCGGGTAAAATAACCAACCCGATAATGTACAAAACACATGCCCTAACATAGGGCATTAACTCTTCATTTTCTAAACCCCTAATCGGGAGCACTGCAAAATTTTCCCTAAGCAAACTAAGTTTAACCGAACCACTTCTTCTAGACTTGCCATTTTTCCCTAACAGCTCCTCATATTTACCTAACAACTCTGTACAAAATCTCTCATGATGTCCATCATAACCTGTGACTGGCTCCTCATCTACTGGCAAACCAGTAATATATACGACATCCTCGAAGCTGAACATTATCTCATCGCCACCAAATTTAAAAACCCGATTTTCAGGTTCATAGCAGTTTGCTATGGCTTGAATCAGGGGAACATGATGTCTAAGTACATGTTGGTGCTCATGGAGCTTTGCGAAAGGGTAAAAACAAGTTCCTTCTAAAACCTTTAGAACCTTCATATCTGGTTTCCATAATGTAAGGTTATTGAGGTGGTCTTTGACTGATGTTACCTACAAGTGTCAAACATAAAAATCGTAAGTTCATGAAACGAAAGAGAATAAGTTCAATAATGAACATGTAGGGAAATTAGCAACTTACAGTCCTCTCCATCACAGCCTTGAAATGATGATGCAAAACTATAAGTGAGGTCAAAATTTTAAACTATTAGTGAACAAAAACTTCAAATAGTGAGTTCAACTTGAAGGTAGGTTCATAATTTACAGATAGATGTA
Source organism: Aralia elata (assembly GCA_034770075.1). Lineage (NCBI taxonomy): Eukaryota > Viridiplantae > Streptophyta > Magnoliopsida > Apiales > Araliaceae > Aralia > Aralia elata. The sequence continues at coordinate 27,381,677 of CM068378.1, read as the reverse complement.
ACCAATAACACAAACATTAATTTTACATGGTTTCAGACTTTCAGTTACCCCTCAAAAAACAATAGAGTTCAATTTGAAGGCAAGCTCATAATTTACAGATTTAAGCAAAACAATAGAGATGAGATGTGCTTCGTTGTCTTGTTCTACGGTAGGTGACTAACACACACGCACACATTTATCACACACATGCAAAAAATCACTTCTAAACAAAAGATTTAAGTACGTATATATATGGGAAAGAACTACTTTACATTAATTGTATAAGATATATGAGAGAAAAAAAATACAGCACTTGGAGTGGTTTGCTAAATTCCTTACCCGGGAATCACTCCCCAATTTTGTATTCAATAGACTTCACAAATCTATGCTAAAACACAGCCTTACTAGCCAAATTACAGGTATGAAAAAAAATAATTAAAATGAATCTTCTAACACCCAATAGTATTGGCTATCGAGACCACTCCACACTTGGGTTGGCAATACTTCAGGTCTCATCGCCCGAATAAAATACTACCTTAAATTAAGACTCTACTTGTTCTCTTACTTTGAAAAGGAAACATGGGTTTTAATTTGGGACGAAGGGAGTACAAAATACTCAATAATTTAAGCAGAACCTATATTTTATTACAAGTGAGAAAATAAATATTACATTTGCAATCACAGTTAAATAAAAAAAAATAGTACTCGATCATACTCCTATTAACTAACGTAATCCACTGATAGACTTTACGACACGCTTGTGTGAAGTGGTCGTCGCCCGGATCGTTTCTAGCAAAGTTGTATGGTGAATTGCTTGCAATACCTTAACCCCTCGCCTATATGTAGACGGTAATCTTGGTATAATTGCTCGCGTTCAAAAATCTGCGTTGAATGGACACCAACGATACCTCGACCCTTCGCTTATATTGAAGCGGTAATCTTGGTACAATCGACGATTGATGCGGTAGAAGACGCTAAACACAACTATGAATTGTTGTATGATAAGTCAAATTGAACATTCATAGAAAAACCATGAATAGTTCGAGAGTTCTCAAAGAACCAAAAGGAGAATAATCTCACAAAGTTTATTAATAATCTGATGTCCCTTATTACATAAGCCATGTATTCTATTTATACTAATAGAATAAACCTTAAAGAAACCCTAAATCCTAAAAGAAATAGAAATACTAGTTAACAAGTAATTTTGAAGCAAATATAATCTATCTAACAAACATCCTAATCCTAATTAATTACATTAGAAATCTAAAAGATATCAAAATTCCCTAAATATAAGGAAGAAATCTGCTGAAAACGCGTAAAAAGACGCATCTCGATTTTCGTGCACGATGCAGCCGCGTTGTGTTTAGCTTTGATTGGAGTGCAACAACGCTGGTAGTCCAGAAAAGGATTTCTTGTCTGCAGAGCGGCGCGACCGCGCTGGATTTATACTGCATATCAGCGCGGGCGCGCCGGTCTTCCAGAGACTGTTCTGCATGCAGGCGCGGTAGCGCTGGAATTGAACTAGGTCAGGGCGCGGCCGCGCTGGTCTGGCTTGGCTGCTACTCTGATCCTTTTAAAGCTCTGAATTTGAACCTTTGTCCATCTTTCACTTCCCCCCATCAATCATGATTCTTTGCTTGGACCAAATTGATGAACTTAGAATCAAATCCCATGTTGAACGTTTCGCTATGAAGATTGAATCCTTATCACTCGATCCGTGTAATCCAACCTTGTGTTGTCACGAAATAAATTGTAACCTCTTAAACAAGTTTGGCCAAACACAACGTCGAATGATCAAGAATCCTTCCATGAATCGAACCATATCATTGTTGATGACGTGGCCATACAAATGAACATGATTCCGATGACTTGACTTAAGCTCCAATTTAAGCACCCATGAGTTGAATTCATCCCATTTACTTATGATCATTCGTTGATTCCTCGGAACTTGAGTTGAATGAATGTTATTCGATGCGGGCCTGGTCAGGATCTCATCATCCACGCAACCAAAATATTATTATAGTAAAATACCACTAGTGCACGCTAAAGTTGAAGCTAGATACGGAAGTGAGAGATATGATTGGTTGTCTTGTTCTACGGTAGGTGACTAACACACGCACAAATTTATCACACATACAAAAAATCACTTCTCAACAAAAGATTTATGGGAAAAACTACTTTATTACATTAATTGTATAAGATATATGAGAAAAAAATACATCACTTGGAGTGGTTTGCTAAATTCCTTACTTGGGAATCACTCCCCAATTTTGTATTCACTAGACTCCACAAATCTATGCTAAAACATAGGCTCACCAGCTAAATTACAGGTATGAAAAAAAATAATTAAAAAGAATCTACTAACACCCATTGGTATTGGCTATTGAGACCACTCCACACTTGGGTTGTCGATACTTCAGGTCTCATAGCCCGAATAAAATACTATCTTAAATTAAGACTCTACTTGTTCTCTTACTTTTAAAAGGAAATGTGGGTTTTAATTTGGGACGGAGGGAGTACGAAAAATACTTGTATAGTTGTGGAATCAAACTCACGAAAAATACTCAGATGAACATACACACATCATTGTAAGAGAGATAAAATATGAACACAAGAATTTACCTGGAAACCCAATTGGAAAAAAACCACGAGGAGAGATAAGAAATCCATTATAAAAATAATATGAAGAGTACAAATTGTGTGTTTGTGTTGTACTTGTGTTCTTCTTGTATTCTTCTAAACCCTTGCTCGTTACTGTATTTATAGATGTCATGTCCACCCGAATCCAATTAGGAGTAGGAGTTCCTTTTAGAATCACCTTATAACTGCAATTAATGACTGACTGATTCCTTCCCAAATTAGATATCTTTATCTCTCCCAAATAAAGAAACGTAATCTTACTTTAATAAGAACTCTTCCATTATTTGAGTCAGCTGTCAAAATAAATGTACATAGGCCAACACTAGATCCAAACTATTAAATAAATTGGGCTACACCTTGGCCAGACCCAAATAATTGTATCCCAACACTATTTTTATAAAAATTCTTTGTATGTGTAACAAAACTCTATTTTTATTACCAGCACATGGATAATAAATAAAAATTTCATTTTTATTTGCAGCACATGGGTAATAAATAATAACTAATAGGTGAGACCGTGAGACCTTGATGCAAGTTCAGATCACCTATTCTATCTCATGGCTCAAAGAGATTATGTCATGTGCCAATATTTTAAGATTTAAAATAAATAAAATTCTCAATTACGCTTTTTTAGGATCGAGTAAAAAAAAAGTAAAAAAATCCTAATTACGCCTCCCTCTTCCCGTTTCGATTCAGACCTCCCTCTTTGTGTTCCAGTTTACGCCTCTCTACGTCTTCGTTGTCGGAAAGAAAGAAGATAAAAAGCCCAGTATCCATTGCTCCTTCAGAATGAGAGATACATAGTGAGAAGGGAACAAAATGTTTTTGGAAGGATAGAGAATTTGATTGATTATGGAGGAAGGTCCATGGAGGCTTCTTGAGAGTTGAGAATGTCCGAACTCCCCGTATTTTTCTTTGTTTGGTGTTGAATTCTTATTTGTATTACTAATATTTTTAAAAACCTTATACAAACATGATAATACTACTATTGTTCTACCAAAGACAACATAAACAAGCAAAAACAGAATTTCTTCGGAAACCAGAGAACAAATATTTCAAGTGTATGTTTGGTTGTGATGTAATATTGCAATTGAAATGAAAGCAATATGATAGAAGACAAAGGATGGTGGAGTTTTTTTACAACACACTCATAACTTTAGATTAACCAAATAGCCTATTTATAGGCAAATACATATTACTAATACAGGCTATAAAGCAACCCAAAAGACTCTTAAATATTAGCTAAATAGACTCCTACTATTAGGTAGGAAACCAATAAACACATAGGACTACCAAAAGACTCTAGGAATGCCAAAAGACTTAACAATCCCTCCCTTAAACTGATGTTTCATACATAACATTCAGTTTAATAAGAGTCAAACTTTGAAATGCCATCCTTCATGCAAACTGAATTATTTGAAATACAAACACCAAGTAGCTTCCTAAGCTTCTGAAATGCAGGAACTTTGAGAGGCTTTGTTAAAATGTTAGTAATCTGGTCTTCACTTCTGCAGTAAATAAGATTACTGACTCCATCATTCGTGAGATCCCTCAAGAAATGATACTTCACATCTATATGTTTGCTTCGACCATGTAAAACAGGATTTTTTGAAAGCTTTATTGCTGAACTGTTGTCACAATAAATCTGAGTAGGTCCATCCTCTTTCCAATGCAACTCTTTAAGAATTTTCTTTAACCAAATAGCTTGACAAGCACAAGCTGTTGCAACAACAAATTCAGCTTTAGTGGTTGATAATGTAACAATAAGTTACTTTTTCGATGACCATGAAATAGCTCCTGTCCCCATCATAAAACATACCCAGATGTGCTTTTTAGATTATCTGAATCTCCTGCATAATCACTATCCGTAAAGCCAAACAAATCTGACTTTTCTCCCTTCTTATAAAATAATCTAAACTCCTCAGTACCTTGCAAGTATCGAAAAATTCTTTTTGCAGCCAAGAGATGAATCTCTGTAAGACACGCCTTGTACCTACTAATCACACTTACAACATGCATGATATCAGACCTTGTTTCCGTTAAATACATTAAACTCCCCACTATCTGTTTGTAAAGAGTGTCGTCAACCTTGTTTCCTCCATTATCTTTGTTTAACTTTAAACCAAACTCAGATGGTGTATTTATAGGATTATAATCGTTCATATGAAACATGTCCAAAATTTCTCGTACATACTTCTTTTGAGAAATAAAAATTCCATCAGAGGACTGCACCACTTCAATTCCAAGAAAGTAATGCATCAAGCCAAGATCGGACATCTCAAATTCAGCCATCATGGATTTCTTAAAACTTTCAAACATGGTTGAATTTCCAGTATAGATTAAATCATCTACATATAAACTAACAATGAGCATTTTTCCTCCATCTTCAATTTTTATAAAAAGTGTATGTTCATAAGGACATTTTTGAAATCCTTCCTTCAAAAAATAAGTTTCTATACGATTATACCAAGCTCGTGGAACTTGTTTTAATCCATATAGAGTCTTCTTTAACTTATACACTTTATGCTCATTGCCAATTTTCATATAACCAGGAGGTTGATCAATAAATACCTCTTCTTTCAAATCTCCATGTAGGAAAGCTGATTTTACGTCCAACTAGAAAATAGGCCATGAGTTTTGAGCTGCTAATGCAATCACCAATCTGATTGTGTCATGCCTTGCAACCGGAGAAAAGACTTCTTTATAATCAACACCAAACTTCTTTTTGTAGCCCTTTGCCACTAAGCGTGCCTTGTGCTTGTCAACTTCTCCATTCTCCTTTAGCTTTGTCTTGTAAACCCACTTTACACCAATTGTTTTCTGCCCTTTGGGAAGATCACAAAGCTCCCAAGTATCATTTCTTTTTATGGCTGTAATTTTTGCATCCATAACCTTTCTCCATTTTGATTCTTTGACAGCCACTTTGAAAATGGTAGGATCACAATCTGAAAATAGAGCAAAATGTGTAAGTGGATCATCACCTTGGTCAACTCCAGTTACCTCATAATCAGTCATCCATGTTGGTCTTCTTCGAACACGTTGAGGCCTTTGTGATTCAGCTGCAAGTGGGCTTTGATCGGCTACTAGAATATTTTGAGTGGGTCCTTGTTCTTGTTCATTTTCCACAGGCTCCTGCCCTTTCTCATCATCATCAAAATCTACTTGAATATTTTGTTGAACACCATTTTCATTCCATGACCAGGTGTTTTTTTTTTCATCAAAAACCACATCACGACTGATAACTATTTTTATGGTGCTAGGATTGTATAACTTATAAGTTTTGGACTTATCACTAATACCAAGAAAAATGCATTTTTTTCCCTTGTCATCTAACTTCCTCCTCTTCACATCTGGAATATGAGCATAGGCAATACACCCAAAAATTCAGAAATGATCTACAACAGGTTTCCTTCCGCTCCATGCTTCTTCCGGTGTCATGTTTTGAACATCATAAGTGGGACATCTGTTCAAAATATAAATGCTCCAATTAACAGCTTCAGGCCAGAAGGTTTTTGGAATGCCGCTCATATTTAAAAGGCTTCGCACTATATTCATAATAGTACGATTTTTTCTTTCGCACACTCCATTCTGTTGGGGTGTGTAGGCTGCTGTAACTTGCCTCTTGCCATGAACCTCACAGAAATTTACAAATTCATGTGAGTTATACTCTCCACCACGATCAGTACAAAGAACTTTGATGGGATTACCAACTTCTTTCTCAACGAGCACTTTATAACTTTTAAAGGCTCCAAAAGCTTTAGATTTTTCTTGCAAAAAATAAACCCATGTTTTACGACTATAATCATCAATGAAGGTAATTATGTATCTTTTACCTCCATTAGATTGTGGTGTTATTGGTCCGCAAATGTCGGAATGAACAATTTCCAATGTCTTCTTCGCTCTACAAGATTTTCCTTGTGAAAACGGATTGCAGTGTTATTTGCTAACAACACACTGTTCACAAACTTGAGGAGCTGTAATTTGAGGAAGACTCGTCACCATGTTCTTCTGTTGTAGTGTTTTTAATCCACCAAAATTCAGATGCCCATAGCGGAAGTGCCATAACCATGCCTTATCCTTCACTTTCGTTGAGAAACATGAATGAGTGGTGTTGCGGAGATAAAGCGGGAACATACGATTTGCTGTCATGTTAACTTGAGCAATTAAGCCCAACTTTGCATCTTGAATCTGACATACTCCATATTTGATAGAAATCTCGTATCTCTTTTCTTGTTGGCAAACTAACCCACACTAAGCAAGTTGGTCTTTAATTCTGGCACAAAAAGAACATTAGCAATAGCGTGGGTGGTATTTCCTTTAGTTTGAATTGTTACCTTTCCTTTTCCCATAACTGAAATCGTGGAATTGTCACCGAACTTAACAGAGCTGCGGAAAGATTCATTCAAGTCAGAAAATGCATCCTTATCTCTACACATGTGATTGCTACAGCCAGTGTCTAAATACCACATGTTTTGTTGAGTTTTTTCCTTCACGTGACACGCCATCAAAAGAGACACTTCTTCTTTTTCTGCAAAATTAGTTTTTTCTCCACTTGGTCTATTCAAAGCAGTTTCACATTCTGACTTATAATGGTCATACCTATGACATCTGTAACATTTAACATTAGACTTGTCTGCTGACTTTGGTCTATAAGTTGTTAAGTGGTAGCCGCCACGTCCCCTGCCTCTTCCTTGAAATTGACTTTCTTGATGCTGATGATTTTGTTGTTCCAACGATTATTGTTGAATCTGCCTCCTCTACCTCGATCATTGCCCTTACCTCGTCCTCTATGAGCTCCACTGGGTGTAAAGTTATTATTTGATGAGGCCGTCAATGCTTGTTCTTCTTTCTCCTGCTGGTTAATTTTTTTCTCTTGAACCAATAAGGAACTTTGTAACTCATCAATGGAAAGTTCATCAACATCATTAGCTTCTTCTATAGAACAAACAACAAAATTAAATTTTGGTGTCAAGGATCGAAGAATCTTCTCAATAATGGTTACATCCTCTATCTTATCGCCATGGATTCACATTTGATTAACGATTGCCATCGCTCTTGAAAAATATTCTGTAACTGACTCTCCTGATTTCATTCGAAGCATTTCGAACTCCGAACGAAGTGCTTGAAGCTGCTGCCTCTTAGCCCTTGCTGTACCTTGATAATTCTTCTTCATGGAATCCCAAATATCCTTAGAAGTGTCTTTGCTAAGAATTGTTTCCAAGATGGGACGATCAATGGCCTGGAAAAGATAATTTTTTGCCTTCAAATCTTTTGGCTTTCTCCCTTCCAACTCTACTTTTTGGACATCTGTTGCATTTTTTTCTGGTTGTCCAATTCCAGATTCAACAATTGGCTAATATTCTTTTGACCGCAGAAAATTTTCCATTAGCATACTCCAATGATCATAGTGATCATCAAAGCGTGGGATCGCCGCTTGCACAAAATTAGAATATGAAGCCATTATTTCACTACTTCTACAGTAGTAAAAAAATCAAAAATAGATGAGAAAATAAAGCTGCTGCTATTGTGGACTGTTTGAGAACTTTCAAACTGTTTCGAGACACACTTTTCTCTCCTATTTCTGGCTCTGATGCCACTGATGTAATATTGCAATTGAAATGAAAACAATATGATAGAAGACAAAGGATGGTGGAGTTTTCTACAACACACTCATAACTTTAGATTAACTAAATAGCCTATTTATAGGCAAATACATATTACTAATCATGATATAAAGCAACTCAAAAAACTCCTAAATATTAGCTAAATAGACTCCTACTACTAGGTAGAAAACCAATAGACACATAGGACTACCAAAAGACTCTAAGAATGCCAAAAGACTTAACAAGTTGTTGGTGGTGGTGAGTGGTGTAATGTAATGATAAAACTATTACATATATTTATTATATTAGAATGAATTTTATTCCACCACCTCTCACATGGAATAAAAATCAAGGGATAAAATAAAATTTCAATTTATTAGAATGATTTATCCTCTAAAATAATTATTAAATACATTATTTTTTATTACATTCATTTCTTTATTCCATTCTCTTAATCCTAACGTATCACGAGGATTCCGAAATCCTCGACCTTCTTTCTACATGCATTAATATAGACCTTCTTTCTACATGCATTAATATATAGTAGTCAGTTAAACAAATGGAAGGCTGCCTACCACCCCACTTTACCATTTAAAAACCCCTTTCGTGTAATATATTCTGGTGTTGCCGGAGAGAGGGATCTAGTGGGAGAGAGATAATTAACAACTTCTATCTATCTACCAACTGTTAAGTAATAATTAAAGGAGATGATTGTGTTAATTTCACAAGATTCAGTAGTTTCCCTTAAACTTCTAAATGTTGTTTTGCCTAACCACCGAGATATATTATTTATCTTTATTCCACCCCCTCCCCCCAATCGTCGTGTTTCACGCCAAAACTTTTAAATAATAAAATTGATCCTTTTACTTCATATATATTATCAGGGATAATTGCGTAATTTAATTAAGTTCATTAATACTATTGTTATCATTTTATTAACGAAAAATACGTTGTATTAGAGTAATTGCCACATCCCACGGCCACACTTTTGCCCTATATATATATATATATATATATATATATATATATCTCAACATAAGGAGATGGAGTTTGTAAGAATCATGACATATAAATTTGGTATTCCATACATATTGATTTTATTTCTCCATTTTATAGACCAGAGTATAAAAATTTTGCATGCACCTCTTCAAGTGTAATCAATATCCCCCTTACTTTTCTCTCCTTAATCTTCCCTTTGTATTAATCCTATGATATTAATCAACTCTAACTTAATCTTAAAGTTTTAAACGTCTATTTATCTGAGGAATTCATGCGTACAAGTATGTTGCGTCTATTTCTCAATGTTATTAGGTTTTCAGTAATGGCCTTAGTACTGACGTTTAATTAGTTGAGAATTGATAGTCATAATGATGTCGGAGATAATATTTTGGTGGTTTAGACTTTCAGTGGTGGTGGATGTTTACAGTACTGATCCAAGGACAAGAGAGGACGTACTTGGTCAATTTAAAAAAAGAAAAAAAAATGAAACAATGACTTGTCCCAACTCTGGTGCCAGGTAATAAGTAAATCTCACTGTATATAAGGCTACAATACATGACATTTGAATTCTACCGAGTTGTAATTTATAATTTTTTGTTGCATTTACTATAACAAAAATTGCATACAGAATTATTTTTGTCATCTATATATTGCTATTCTTGTGAGCCAACACAGATGCAATATTTACTATATATAACAAAAATAAAAAATTGTGAACTTATATATATATATATATTGTTATATATATAACGTGAATATAATATATATATATATATATATATATATATATATATATATATATAACAATTTTTGTAAAACTTTTGGAAATCTTGAGAAAGGAAAAAGTAACTTAAAGAGGAAAATAAATAATAACAAATATTGTTATATATATTATATATATATATACATTAATAATATATATATATATATATATATATATATATATATTGTTATGTATATATATATATTATTAATGTATATATATATATATATAACAATTTTTGTAAAACTTTTAGAAATCTTGGAAAAGGAAAAGGTAACTTAGAGAAAGTAAAATAAATAATAACAAATATTGTTATATATATACGTTAATAATATATATATATATAGAATTAGGATCAGGTCCGGGAGTCCGGACCTGATAAAATGCGGACCCAATTTTTTTTTTTTTGCTTTTTTTTTTTTCAAAATAGTTAATAAAAAATGTATAATATTTTTTGGTATTGAAAAAAATTCGTAAAACAGTATTTTGGGTCCGCATTTTAATCAAGTTCGGGAGTCCGGACCTGATCCTGAGCCTATATATATATATAACAATTTTTGTAAAATAATAACAAATATTGTTATATATATATACATTAATAATATATATATATATATATATAGTTATATATATATATATAACACAATAACGTATATATAACAATAATTGTTATAAGTTGGAGGGGTTTTGGGTTTGACTCTTCATGGAAACATTGATATTGGATTTTTTTTAAAAATAACACGCAGGCGGCCGGACTAAAACGACCCAACTTTTTCTGAACTAAAAATCTTAAGCCCGTAGTCCAATTGTTACGGGTTCGCCCGGCCTGCGGGCCCGAGTCTAATTTGACAGGTGTATGTAGAAGGCACGACAGTTTGATGGAATCTGAATCAGCAAGTAACTGAGAGAGAGAGAAAGTGACACGTTGGAATTTTTTTTATTTTACTTTTTAATGGGAGAAACTAATGCACATGATCACATCCGCGAAAAGTGAAAAAACAGGTGGAGAATAATTTATTATGTATCTAAGATCATTCTTAGATAAATGTTTAAAAAAATGCCGGCCATCCCAATTTCTCTCTTTTCACACACATTCATAACTTATAAATAGATCCGGTATGAATAGTTATACCACACATCCAATCACAACTAGCAGCAATTCATGTTAACAAAAGCGGCAATGGAATTACTCAAGGTCTTCTATAAGCCGCTATATCTTGGATTTTGTTCTTGTTTACATGTTACTTTCATAACTATAACCATTTTTCTAGTCATTTCTTCTTCATATGAGTGCACTCAGTCAGGGACTGGGCCTAGCAAACCCAAGGAGACCGAAGCAATCTCGCTACTAACCTGGAAAATGAGCCTTGACAAGCATAGCCAGTCGCGGTTGTTATCGTGGGATGGAAGCAGTCCTTGCAATAATAATTGGACTGGGATTGGTTGCAACGAAGCTGGAAGTATCACCCACATAAACCTTGCAAAATACGATTTAAAAGGTACGCTTCATGATCTTAATTTCTCTTCCTTGCCTCATCTCATCAGCCTTCACCTTTCCAACAACTCATTATATGGTACTATTCCCTCCAACATTGGGAGCCTTTCCAATTTGACCTTCCTACACATGTCTAGGAACAAACTCAGTGGTTCCATTCCAAAAGAAATAGGAAGGCTTACTTCTCTTGTTCGTTTGTATTTGTTTGCCAATAATCTCACTGGTCCAATCCCTCGAGAAATTGGAATGCTAAGGTCTCTTGTTTGGCTTTCGATTTCAATGAACAATCTCATTGGTTTAATTCCAACGACTATAAGTAACTTGAGAAACTTAACCATTCTATACCTTCATACAAATAATCTTTCCGGGTCCATCCCTGAAGAAGTTGGAATGTTAACTTCTCTCGTTGATATGCAGTTGTGTACAAATAATATTACTGGTAAAATTCCCACTTCAATAGGAAGCTTGGTCAGCTTGACTTTTCTAATCCTTAACTCAAATAAGCTAACAGGATCCATTCCTCGAGAAATTGGAATGTTGAAGTCTCTTGTCAGCCTCGATCTGTCCTCAAATCAACTCACTGGTTCAATCCCCATTTCAATTGGAAGCTTGGTCAACTTAAAAAATTTGTACCTTAATTCAAATCAGCTAACAAGATCCATTCCTCGAGAAGTTGGAATGCTGAAATCTCTTGTCAATCTTGATTTGTCAACAAACCAACTCAACAATTCAATCCCCACTTCTATAGGAAGCATGGCCAACCTAGCCATACTTTACCTCTTTAAAAATAATCTTTCGGGATCCATTCCTCAAGAAGTTGGAATGCTTAGATCTCTCATTGAACTCGACCTGTCGGCAAACCATCTCACGGGTTCAATCCCTAATTCGGTAGGAAATTTGGCGAACCTACAAATTCTATACCTTTCTTTAAATAAACTCTCCATGCACATTCCTTCCTCTATAGGAAACTTGACCAATTTGTATAGGTTGACTTTGAATGAAAACCATTTACTTGCATCTATACCTCCAGAGTTAGGAAAGCTGAGATCTCTTGTTGAGCTTAATGTGTTTTCAAATTATCTAAATGGATCTATTCCTCTAGAACTCAATAATCTTACACATTTGGAAACACTATATTTAAGTGAAAACAATCTCATTGGCCATTTACCACGAGATGTATGCCTTGGTGGATCTCTTGCCTATTTTGGCGCTTCAATGAATCATTTCACAGGACCTGTGCCGAGAAGCTTGACAAATTGCACTAGCTTATTCGAACTCAACTTTTATGGAAACAACATTGTTGGAAATATATCAGAAGATTTTGGCATCTACCCAAACTTATCATCTATTGATTTGAGTCAAAATAAGTTGTATGGGGAGCTTTCTCGAAAATGGGGGCTCTGCCACAATTTGACAAGCTTAAGAATCTCGAACAATAATCTCACTGGAAGGATACCGCCTGAGCTTGCCAAGGCAACTAAGCTAGGTAAACTTGATCTCTCTTCAAATCACTTATTTGGTCAAATTCCAAAGAGTCTTGGGAGTTTAAGCTCATTGTTTGAACTTTTACTACACAACAACAAGCTTTCTGGCAATATTCCTGTAGAAATCGGCGAGTTGTCTAATTTAGAAACACTTAACTTGGCTGACAATACACTGAGTGGCTCAATTCCTACACAACTTTTTGGCTGCGTGAAGCTTTGGAGCTTAAATTTGAGCAGAAAAACAATATTGGAGAAAGTGTCCCTATCCAAATAGGCAATTTGCACAATCTGCAAAATCTGGATCTTAGTTACAATTTTTTGATTGGTGGGTTACCACAATTTGGAGGATTAAAAAGCTTAGAAATATTGAATCTTTCTCACAATGAGCTATCTGGTTCCATTGAATCAGTTTTTGAAGGAGTGGTGAGTTTAACATATGTGGATGTTTCTTGGAATCAATTTGAGGGCCCTCTTCCGAAAATCAAAGCCTTTCAACAAGCTACACTAGCAAGTTTGAGAAATAATACAGGGTTGTGTGGAAATGTTATTGGATTGACACCTTGCCCTAATGGAACCAATCTGAAGAGGAAGAATAATGTTGTGATGTTAATTGCTCTTCCTATTTTAGGGAGTTTGCTTCTTCTAGCATTGATTGCTGGGATCTTTTTGTATGTACAGAAAATGTTGAAGAAGAAAGTAAGAAGCCCAATAAGAGTTAAAATCGAAAATATGTTTGTAATATGGAGCTATGACGGAAAGATGGTATATGAAAATATCATTGAAGCCACAGAAGATTTTAATTCGAGATATTTCATTGGTGAGGGAGGATTTGGAACTGTTTATAAAGCTGAGTTGGCAAGTGGTCAAATTGTCGCTGTAAAGAAACTTCATGTGCCACTGGATAGAGAGTTGGGGAATTTAAAAAGTTTCACGAGTGAGATCCGTATTTTAACAGAAATACGCCATCGTAATATTGTAAAGTTTTATGGATTCTGTTCACATTCAATGCACTCACTTTTGGTATATGACTTCTTGGAAGGAGGAAGCTTGGAAAAGTTATTGAGCAACAATGAAGAAGCCGAGAAATTTGATTGGAAGAAGAGGATAAATGTTGTTGAGGGTGTTGCAAATGCGTTGTCCTATATGCACCACGATTGTTCGCCTTCAATTGTTCATCGAGACATATCGAGCAAGAATGTATTGTTAGATACAAACTATGAAGCCCATGTCTCTGATTTTGGCACGGCCAAATTTTTGAAGCCAGACTCAACTAATTGGTCTTCATTTGTCGGAACTTTTGGATATGTAGCTCCAGGTACAATTTTTGAACAATTCTAGGATATTCATAGAAATTATATAATATTCTTTATTTATTACGTATGTAATAAATATATTTTTGACATCTCTTATATGGGGATTGTCTCTATGGTATGAAATTTAAGTACTAAAACCTTTTGTACTAATTGATTTATTTGTTCTTAATGCGCTAAAACATGATCAATGCCTGTCATTAATCCACCCAGTAAAAGTCACCTAAATTTTATCTTCAAGGCTCTCCAACTTATCCGAATTGTCCTGGCCTAATATTGAGGCTTTAGAGTTGAGATTGATCGGTAATAATAGTCATGTAATCCTGTTTCAATCCTATATATTTATTTATTTATTTCAGGTTTAGTGTTAATCTCTATACTGTATCATGCATATATCATCAATAATACATAAGTAAATCATTTTCATGTGGATGACTTTTAAAGAAGTGTGATAAGATAAGAGCCGGAACGGAACTTAATTTTAGCTCTACATTATTAAAGGCTGTTGATGTCAGAGAAAAAATAATATTGTTAAAGTAAATATACATTTAATAATATTTTTACAATTGTTATAGGACACTTTTTTATTGCTCTAGTAATATTAGTCGCCTTACTAAATTGCTAGATCTATAAAATAATTTGACGAAACTACATCTGTTCTTGGAAAGTAAACAACAAAAGACTGCACGTTTTTTTTTTTCGTTTTTTTTTCCGTTTAATTCCTTGTTTTCTATCTATGTTAGTTCTTGCTTTGGTATTTTTGATGTAGAACTTGCCTACACAATGGAAGTGAATGCAAAGAATGACGTCTATAGCTTTGGAGTGCTCTCGTTGGAAGTGATCATGGGGAAGCATCCGGGTGATTTTGTCTCATCTTTCTCATCATTGATATTGTCCTCCTCTTCCTCCTCCTCCTCATCATCATTTGCTACTCGTGGTATGCTGTTGAACGACTTATTGGACCAACGCCTCTCGCCTCCTACAAATCAATTGGCAGGAGAAACAGCCTTTCTTATGAAACTAGCATTTGCATGTCTGCATCCAAATCCACATTGCCGACCTAACATGCAACAAGTTTCTGTGCAGCTAACGAAGGAAAGGAAACCTTTAGAAAGTTCATTTCACATGCTTACATTAGGCCAATTATTAGATAGTTAATTTTCTGCCATCTTGAATAGTTATGTGCTTGTTTACTATATTATGTTTATGTAATTTTATGTTCAGCCTAAAAGTTTTCAATTATCCTCGTGTTATCTTTTGGTTGCAACTTTCAGCATCGTTTACTATAAGGTCAATATTGCTATCTTTCCTGCTACTTATTCTGCAAAATATTTGATGGCTGAAGGTTGAGAAAAATTCGAAGGATGCAATAATTATAAGACAATCAAGTTTTGAGTTTTATTTTTATAATGAGTAGTAGTAGTATGTGGTATGCGTTGTTCACTTATGGTAATATTAGAGAGATGTATTTGGCTTATACGTCTTGTCTTCCTACCATAAGGGCTTAATTCGACGAGAAGAAGCCTTGGAAAAGATTTTTATTAATGCACAAGGCCTTAAGGTACAATTAAACTTATTCTATTTAAATTTAGTTCAACACAAAATTTGGTCTCGCAATTTCTTTGCTAACGTAGTTTGCTAAATAAATTAAAATTTATTAAAATGGAAAATCTTAACATATTACACGGTTTAATTGTATCAATATATTAGTCTTGAATTTCCTTACTAAATCAGTGCCCTAAGTATTTTGAAATTCATTAAACTTGAAATGGTATTAAATTACGTGTTTAACTTTATTAATATCAGTCATTAATATAGTTGAATAATAGTACCGTACCGGATTTTCTTTTTATAAAATTAGTATCATAATTAAATTAAAATTCATTAAAATTTGAGTTTCATGGTTCTATTTGAATTTGTATTTCGAGCAAATTCCTATTTTGTTGTCAGCACAATATAAACTCTAATATATAATTCCACAACTTACCTAAATAAAAACATAAATATCATAATAATTATTTTTTAAAAGTTCTAGCCGAATAAATTTACATAGCATTCAATTGTTTACCATAGTAATTAACCGAGAAAATCCACACTACATATTATAATTAATTACCCTAAGAAAAATAATAATTAAAGACTCAATAATTATCTCCTTAAAGTCAACAACGCATAATCTACATTACGTTTAGAGGGCGTTTATTACAATTCATCTAAAGTAATCATCTTAAATACTCAGTAATGTGAGTTGGTCATCTTTATAGATCGTGTGTTTATTATACTAGTAATCTTACATTCTCAATAATCAGATACCTGATAAAGGGTCAAGATTTCTGATAATCAGATGACTAAAAAATAGGTGGTAATTTGAGATTAACACATAATGGTCATCTTGAAATTCTTATTTAGACAAAAATAACTTTTATATTTAATAAGTAGGACATAAATATCCTTATTAGTCACATAATTTATATTTTAATTTTTTGATTTTTTTTTGTTTGTCAACATGTTTGGTTTTAACTAAAATAACTCATTATCCATACAAAGTATGTGGTGTTGTTAGTTATTTATTATTATAAGTTTAATTTATTATTAATAACATACTTGAAAATTTGTGCTTAATAATTGAATCAATCATAAATTGTTATTTTATAAACATATTAAAATTTTTAATACGATTACCAAGTAATACAAAATTAATTAGTTCGATAGTACTTTGATGATTGTTAATTACATTTGACAATAATCATACGGGTGAATCATTCAACTAAAATTAATACAAGAATATTTGAGTAAAAGATCAATATTATAAAAAATATACCCAATAATCTTGAATTCATACCAAATACTCATAATAGTAATTACCCGTTAATTATATATCTCCTGCCAAATAGAAATGACATAATATAACCATTTTCTATTATCGGTTATCAGATACTTAGTAATATGTGTTTAGGTGAGTATTCATCATGACCTGTTACAAATACTTTTTTAAGTTAATTATCTTAATAATTTACAGATGTTTATAATAACTAGCTGAGAAAACCTACACTATATACTATATTTAGTTACCCTAAATAAAAAAACCAATAATTATGAAACTATATTCTCAAAGTGATAGTTGACTATATCTACACTACATTTAATCAATTAACTTTATATATGCTATTCAACAAATGTTTTTTCGGACTTTATATATGCTATTCAGCAAAATTCTTTACTCTTATAGGACCGACAGGACTAACTATTATCATTCGTACGTTGTACGTCAAAAGCTGAGTTCAAAAGTGTACCTAAAACTTAGTTCTCGTCTCCAGAGCCGGCCCTGGGTATTTTAAGGTCTGAACAAAATTTCTTGAGTTTGTCCAGCGACGGGAGTTCGGGGGCAGCGCCCCCGAGCCAATTTTTTTTAATACTTTTGTATTTTTGTATATTTTTTTTAATTTAGCGGGAGTTCGTAGAGTGTTGAGATAAAACAATTTTTTTAATATAAAAATTTTACAAAAGTTTTTTCACTACATAATTAAAACAATGTTTCATATCAACAATTTTAAAAGTGGTTTTGAAAAAAAATAAATTAAAAAAATAGTAAGGTTGCCTTTGTAGTAAATATGGTGCCACATTTAAGGTCATTGTGTGAAATTAATCTTACGGTTGATCATTTGTCATATTAAGCTGTTTCTTTTTCTTTCCCCTTAGAATTTAAGCATTGAAAAATTATGTCAATAGAGTAGAGTAATGTTGGAGTTTCATGTACACTTGAAATATAAGGCTAATAATTGAATGCACGGATAAGAGTTTGACATTTGAAGACTTTTTGGACTGTTAGTGAAAAAGAAATGGAAAGCAAAACCAAATTGCTCAAGCCAAGAATTAAACTCGAGTCTATACCATGGCAAGGTGTTATTCTACCACTGGACCACTATTGCTTGAATAGACATTTAAGAAAAATTAAAGTACACATATATACATAAGCTTATAATTAATTTTGGGCCCCTTACAACTTTGGGCCCTGGGCCGTCGCCCCCCTGGGCCGTCGCCCCCCTGAGCCAGGGCCGACTCTGCTCGTCTTATCTCTTGCCTTATTTTGTCTCATTCCATATTTTACTATTAGTACTCCCTCCGTTCCAAATTAATTGCTCAGTTTTGATTTTTTTAAGTCAAATTGACTAGTTTTAGAATTAATAATTAAGTATATATAAATATATTTCTAAATTATAAAAATTGAGGTTAATAATAAATTGTATATACTTTCTTTTGGTATAATATTTTCACCTATATTTTAGCCGAAATAGTAAAAAGATTAGTTTTAAAAATGGTCAATTTAACTTTAAAAAGTCAAAATTGAGCAATTAATTTGGAACGGAGGGAGTAATAATTTATATACTTTTTCAAAATTAATTACCTAGTAAATAAACAAGAACTTCCCGATAATAATTCATGAGATGGGACAATAGATTAGATTACACGCTTTCTAAAACAATCACAAAAGTGTACGTTGCATGTACACTTTGTTTAGTTACTTATATTTGCGGTGTTTGTTGCACATACTTTTGAACCTCCAAACATATTTCATTTATGGTGTATTGCATTTCAACTCTAAATATTATATTTGTATATTGATGCGATAAAAATTAATAATTACAAGTGCACAGTGTTAAATTGAAAAATTGAATAGTACATGTTGAACCCACATAGACTAGATTAATTTTAATGTAAGCGAATTAGAAATAAAGATGAAGAGTTGATTAAATACAATTAACTAAACACTAACTAAACTAATTAGAAGATGAAAACTAATAATAAGAAAGTAATCTAAGAATCCGAATCAATCAAACAATAAACATAACAAGTAATTCAATCTATTCTATTTTTACAACTCAAATTACGCCACCGGTTTGGTCTATATAATTCAGAAAATAAATTAATTAAGTCCAATTAAAATTAACTATGGCTATAATTTTCCTTCCTTTAATTTAGTAATTTTACAATTAACGTGTGCAAACATAGACTATGAAAATTTAAGTATTACCTATAACTCATTAAAACTTTTTCGAACAAACATGAATCATAAAAAACTCTTATATTAACAATAATATATCAAAACTTCTTAATTAATTTAAAATCACACAAGAATTATAAAACGAAGGTATTTCAATAATGAAACATGAAAGTGAAATCAATTAGACATTACAGCTCAATTAATAGAAAAGATAGAAAATACTGTCATGAATAATTATTTAATTTCATTTTCATCCTAGATATAAAAAATTAGCTAGACATTAAAATAAATAAAATAACCAAGATAAAGAAAAAGAAGATTAAAAATAAAATAAGAAAACTCCATTTATTAACGATCCTCCAACGAGCATACAATAAAGAAATAATTTAATCTTACTCCTATCCTAATCTAAACTAATACATAAAAAATGCCTAATAATCTAACAACCCAAATCTCTCTTGGTACTCCTCTATTTATAGGAGTAAAGTTTTTATTCTTTTCCATGTAGGTTTTAACTTCCTAGTGGCAATCAACTTCTCAAAGACATCTTTTAAATAGACTTTTCTTTTTTTTATTAGATTTGACTTACACACCAAGATTGTTCCACGTCTCTCCTTCTTCTGGTGGGAATCTTCTTGGCTCTTTCCTTCCATAAATTGGAGTATTAAATATTACTTAATCACCAAGATTGCGACTTTATGACAACAAAATATTAAATTCTATATAATAAAATAAATATATTAATTAAATAAACTAATATAATAATAGAACAATATTATGGATAATAAATCGCATGAAATATGTGTCTATCATGCATAAAAATAAGTTGAATGTAAAATAAACTATTTTTAAACAAATAATATTTTAAAGTGTATTTCGACTTTCAAACAATCTGAACACACGGTTCAAATGTTGTATAATCAAGCATACAAGTTCTTTACCAGGGATCTGAATTCTTAAAAAGCTAGGGCAGGTTTTTCCGATATTTTGTTCTCAAAACCTGGGACATAGATTGTGGTATTTCTTGAGAGAGACCACCCAACAGCTACAAGGACAAGTGGAGAACTATATTGTGAATCACACCAGGAGCTAGTTTAAAGTCGACTAGAATCAAATAGGTCAAAAAAGGTAGTTGGAAACGACTTTTGATCAACCCTTGTAACAATGGGACAAGCACCCTTTGAAAGGTATAATACTCGTGTTGCACACAATGGTATTATTTTAGGGTTTGATATTTCATATTTGAGACCCTTGACATAATAGGCCTACTTTTAGTGAATAAAATAATAGCTGGCATGTGAAGCTGCTGTAGTAGCTTTAATAGGCCTACTTTTCGTGAATACAATGAGAATAGGTTCATGTGAAGCTGCTATAGTAGCGGTTAGAATCGTAACTTCGTATAATTAAAATCGTAGCAGAAGATATGATACGAGTGATCCCTGTTCTTAAAATTTTTATCGCTTCCACTATAATTAATTTGCTATGAGTTGCAAACGATATACTTCAAAGCCTCAAAATTGAACAACCTTATGATAACAATTCACATTTGTTCCAGACAAATGCTACTTTGTAATAGTTTTGTGTTTGTAGAATATAAAAATTGGATAAATGAGAGATTATTTCAAGAGCTAAGTTTTTTTCTCTATATATCATATGCATATATCTTTGTATGTATACATATACACATCTATACATGTATATATATTGTTATTCAATTATATATTTAACTACACTTATTAATACTAATTATGTAAGTTACATACTAATAATAATTAGTAGTTAAAAAGAATTTGAATAGTTCTCACTATTTTTTTGTTCCAAAATAAAATATGAATACACCACTTGTACTTATAAAGTAACTAGTAGTTTTTTCTATTAATTGGGAAAAGGAAAAATTAGTTTTTTTTAAACAACTTTGCACCTTATTAAATTCTGGAGGCATATCCACATTGATTTAAAAGAAAACTGTTTAACTAAGGGTTGTTTTGAACAAAACCTCGCTATCATTATCGTTCTTTTCAATTAATAAAGTTTTTCCATTCTAGCAAATTGATTGATGAGATTAGTATACATATACATATATATAAACAAAATACTAATTAATTAAGCAATGATATATGTGATAAACATTTTCTTCTTATGGTCGACCGCAGATAACCCGCACAAAGATATTTGATTTTAAAAGTTAATAATAAAGAATTAGATAGGGTAATGACGACTAACCATTTTTTTATTAGCAGTGGTTACTTTTTGATTATATGTAGAACATTGTTTGATAGCACCTAGGAACTCTATAACGTGTCAAATTAATGGAAGTGAACATAGTCAAATTAATATTATATTTCCATAAATCCAAAATGCACGTGTACAATGAAAGTTCTCAAATCACCTGGGCAGCAGAAGCCACCATTGTTTGCCCCCTCTGTTTGCCTCTTCTTACATAAGTTTTCCCAAATCTTGAACTAACCATGGCATTACATAGATCAGGAGATAGTCCTGCACATTTAATCAAGAATTCGTATGAATTGTGTATCGTTAACCGCGAGTGTATTGTAAATCAATTGGAAGAACAATCACCGACCAGTGATTATGGGATCAACGAAGATGTTGTCTTTTTTTAATCTTTTATTCAATTTCCATACACGCAAAGAGAACATCGTTCTTGTTCTACATATATCTGTAGTGTAGTCTAATGAAGCTATAATAAACCTGAAAATATTTGTATGATTATATCAAACAGTGAAGAAGAATCTAATCAATGACGATGATGCAATATTGAGAAACAAGTATGGATCTTTTCAAATATTGATTTATATTTTATGTATTAATAGTTGAAAAAATCCATAAAATATAAATAAACTATAAATACATAAAATACAAATCAATATTTGAAAAGATCCATACTTGTTTCTCAATATTACATCACCGTTATTGATTAGATTCTGGTTCTGCTGCTGAACAGGTGGACTTGGATCAAATGCACAATCAGCCACCGCTTTCCCTAAAAAAATATACATATTGTTGAGAATACAATGTCTCACTATATAGAGAAATAGAAATTGAGAATTTAGAACACAATCACACAACACAAGAATTATAGTGGAAACTCCAAAATCGGAGAAAAACCACTTTCGTTGTCAAAGACAACTAGAGAAAATTTACTATGTGAATTATATTGCAATCACTCACACTCTCAGAAATTTCCTCACATCCACTTAGAAAGATAATTCTTCTCAAGAGAATTTTCTCTCACTAAAACTCTTTCTCTTTGAATACTTCTTATCCTTCTTCCTTTGAATTGGATATCATTTGGTTTACAATAAGGCAAGTATTTATAGGCAATGCTTTCATCTCCATTAGCACACCAACATAGAAAATTTAGTGTGTTAGCACATCATCTTAGAAAGTTTCATGTGCTAACACACACATCATCTTAGAAAGTTTCATGTGCTAACACACATTCTTGGAATAAATCCATCACATGCAACTAATGAGAGAACACACATTCCATGTGCCCACACCTACCTCCCTCATTACTCTCCACCATTTTATTATTTAATTTTAACCAATATTCCAACACATATAAATGTTGAAATGTGCAACAATACTCATTTTTTTAATGGATAGTGAAACTGATGGATGGAGGTTGTATTATAGAGAAATTGGCAAAGGGGGCATAGTGTATGTCTCGACGCTATCCAAAACTTATGCAAGACCTTTCGTATATCATATACCATATAAAGATGAAATTGTTGAGAGGTCAACTTATATACACTATTAGGCTGCCAAAATTTTGGATAAAGTTTAGTGATGATAAAAAAATTATAACTGCGAAAAAAATCTAATAGTTATAAGATAAAATAAAATAAATGAATGATGGGTATAACAAAAAGTAAAAAGTAATAAAAAACTTAAACAAAATTATTCTTACTATTATGTATCGTCGTCGACGAGGGCAGCTGCAACTGTTCATCGAGATCGAATGAGATCGATTCCTGCATCAACTGTGAAAAGAGTCATAGTTCACCACCAAAATAATAAAGAAAAGAATCAATTAAACACTGAAGTTAACAAAAGGAACAAAAAAAAAAAAACTAACCGCTCCTGCTCCTGTCTGTTCCCCTGTATTGTCGTCGACGAGAGCAGCTGTGAGTGTTCATGGATTTCAAATGGGGTCGATTCCTGCATCAATTGTGAAAAGAGTCTCATAGTTCGCAGCCAAAATCAATAAAGAAAAGAATCAATTCTAGCAAACTTTTATTCAAGAAGCAAGTTTGACATAAACACCGAAGTTACTAGTAAGAGGAACAAACCCCCCCCCCCCCCCCCCCCCAAAAAAAACAACCACTCCCGCTCCTGCCTGTTCGTTCCCTGACTCCTGTCTGTTGCTAGCTGCAAAGCCAACTATTAAAAGAGAAGAGAAATCAGTGCATATATTGATATGAAAAATATTAAGTTGTAATCTTGTTAGCATTACCAGAACCACCAGCATCCACATTCATATGATCACGAGAAGATGAGGCATGGATGGGCGGAGGGGCAATAAAAGAATCTCTCCTTCCTTGCCAAATAGAATTGTACTTGATCATCTTTTTGAACCTCCTCCAATCCTAAGAGTGCCCCCTGTTATATGCTGTAATCACCAAATCCCTTTTATTAGGCCTCTTAACTGAGCCAACCCCAAACTGTTTTGGGCACAGCTTGGGTCGGTGATATACAGCCTTCTCAAAGCACAATAGGATTGTGTACGACAATCCCATATGCTGCTGCCCATTCAGACGTTGGGGGAGGAAATTAGCGTCCAACCTCAAGTATAGGTCCCAACAAATCTACAAGTTTGAAGTTTTAAGAAGTTACATAAATCATGTTCAAATATATAAACTAAAAAAACAAAAAAAAGTAAAAAAATAAACACAGTCAACAGTCTGCTTTTATAGCAGGAAGTCATGCAAGAAATTATGAAAAACTTAAACTTTAGAAGTTCACAAAAAAGAAAAAAAGAAAAAAACTCACATCTTGAGATTGTAGATTCATCAAGATGTTGACAATTGAGTTCACTTCTCTCCCTTCATGATTGTTATTGGAGAAAGGGTGAAGCTTATTTGCCCAACTTTGCAACAAGGGGAACTCCTTTGGACGGGTGTCAACAAAATTTTGCAATTCTTGTTCATTAGGATGTTCCTTCCCCATCAGGTACAACCCAAGACGAGGAATGCGCTCTATGACGAAAAGCTATAAGAAAAATAACAAAGAATTAGAAAACCAACCTAAATATAAATGTGAAAGGTTTTAAGAAAGACATTTGCTTACAATCAAAGAAAAAGTGCTCCCTGCGAGACACTTAGAATCTTTTAAAAAATTATCGAAACATCTATGTAGGTGACACAAGAAGGCAACCCCCCACGCATACCTATCAAAGTCCTCTTGGTCCCTCAACAACTGAAGATACATAATAGGAACATAGTTCCCAGTTTTATCGGGTAAAATAACCAACCCGATAATGTACAAAACACATGCCCTAACATAGGGCATTAACTCTTCATTTTCTAAACCCCTAATCGGGAGCACTGCAAAATTTTCCCTAAGCAAACTAAGTTTAACCGAACCACTTCTTCTAGACTTGCCATTTTTCCCTAACAGCTCCTCATATTTACCTAACAACTCTGTACAAAATCTCTCATGATGTCCATCATAACCTGTGACTGGCTCCTCATCTACTGGCAAACCAGTAATATATACGACATCCTCGAAGCTGAACATTATCTCATCGCCACCAAATTTAAAAACCCGATTTTCAGGTTCATAGCAGTTTGCTATGGCTTGAATCAGGGGAACATGATGTCTAAGTACATGTTGGTGCTCATGGAGCTTTGCGAAAGGGTAAAAACAAGTTCCTTCTAAAACCTTTAGAACCTTCATATCTGGTTTCCATAATGTAAGGTTATTGAGGTGGTCTTTGACTGATGTTACCTACAAGTGTCAAACATAAAAATCGTAAGTTCATGAAACAAAAGAGAATAAGTTCAATAATGAACATGTAGGGAAATTAGCAACTTACAGTCCTCTCCATCACAGCCTTGAAATGATGATGCAAAACTATAAGTGAGGTCAAAATTTTAAACTATTAGTGAACAAAAACTTCAAATAGTGAGTTCAACTTGAAGGCAGGTTCATAATTTATAGATAGATGTAACCAACAACACAAACATTAATTTTACATGGTTTCAGACTTTCAGTTACCCCTCAAAAAATAATAGAGTTCAATTTGAAGGCAAGCTCATAATTTACAGATTTAAGCAAAACAATAGAGATGAGATGTGCTTCGTTGTCTTGTTTTACGGTAGGTGACTAACACACACGCACACATTTATCACACACATACAAAAAATCACTTCTAAACAAAAGATTTAAGTACGTATATATATGGGAAAGAACTACTTTATTACATTAATTGTATAAGATATATGAGAGAAAAAAAATACTACACTTGGAGTGGTTTGCTAAATTCCTTACCCGGGAATCACTCCCCAATTTTGTATTCAATAGACTCCACAAATCTATGCTAAAACACAGCCTTACTAGCCAAATTACAGGTATGAAAAAAATAATTAAAATGAATCTACTAACACCCAATAGTATTGGCTATCGAGACCACTCCACACTTAGGTTGGCAATACTTCAGGTCTCATTGCCCGAATAAAATACTACCTTAAATTAAGACTCTACTTGTTCTCTTACTTTGAAAAGGAACGTGGGTTTTAATTTGGGATGGAGGGAGTACAAAATACTCAATATTTTAAGCAGAACCTATATTTTATTACAAGTGAGAAAATAAATATTACATTTGCAATCACAGTTAAATTAAAAAAGAATAGTACTCGATCATACTGCTATTAACTAACGTAATCCACTGATAGACTCCACGACACGCTTGCGTGAAGTGGTCGTCGCCCAGATCGTTTCTAGCAAAGTTGTATGGTGAATTGCTTGCAACACCTTAACCCCTTGCCTATATGTAGACGGTAATCTTGGTATAATTGCTCGCGTTCGAAAATCTGCGTTGAATGGACACCAACGATACCTTGATCCCTCGCTTATATTGAAGCGGTAATCTTGGTACAATCGACGATTGATGCGGTAGAAGACGCCACACACAACTATGAATTATTGTATGATAAGTCAAATTGAACATTCATAGAAAAACTATGAATAGTTCGAGAGTTCTCAAAGAACCAAAAGGAGAATAATCTCACAAAGTTTATTAATAATCTGATGTCCCTTATTACATAAGCCATGTATTCTATTTATACTAATAGAATAAACCTTAAAGAAACCCTAAATCCTAAAAGAAATAGAAATACTAGTTAACAAGTAATTTTGAAGCAAATATAATCTATCTAACAAACATCCTAATCCTAATTAATTACATTAGAAATCTAAAAGATATCAAAATTCCCTAAATATAAGGAAGAAATCTGCTGAAAACGCGTAAAAAGACGCATCTCGATTTTCGTGCACGACGCAGCCGCGCTGTGTTTGGCTTTGATTGGAGCGCAACAACGCTGGTAGTCCAGAGAAGGATTTCTTGTCTGCAGAGCGGCGCGACCGCGCTGGATTTGTACTGCATATGGGCGCGGGCGCGCCGGTCCTCCAGAGACTGTTCTGCATGCAGGCGCGGTAGCACTGGAATTGAACTAGGTCAGGTCGCGGCCGCGCTGGTCTGGCTTGGCTGCTACTCTAATCCTTTTAAAGCTCTGAATTTGAACCTTTGTCCATCTTTCACTTCCCCCCATCAATCATGATTCTTTGCTTGGACCAAATTGATGAACTTAGAATCAAATCCCATGTTGAACGTTTCGCTATGAAGATTGAATCCTTATCACTCGATCCGTGTAATCCAACCTTGTGTTGTCGCGAAATAAATTGTAACCTCTTAAACGAGTTTGGACAAACACAACGTCGAATGATCAAGAATCCTTCCATGAATCGAACCATATCATTGTTGATGACGTGGCCACACAAATGAACACGATTCCGATGACTTGACTTAAGCTCTAATTTAAGCACCCATGAGTTGAATTCATCCCATTCACTTATGATCATTCGTTGATTCCTCGGAACTTGAGTTGAATGAATGTTATTCGATGCGAGCCTGGTCAGGATCTCATCATCCACGCAACCAAAATATTATTAAAGTAAAATACCACTAATGCATGCTAAAGTTAAAGATAGATACGGAAGTGAGAGATATGATTGGTTGTCTTGTTCTACGGTAGGTGACTAACACACGCACAAATTTATCACATATGCAAAAAATCACTTCTCAACAAAAGATTTAAGTATGTATATATATGGGAAAAACTACTTTATTACATTAATTGTATAAGATATATGAGAAAAAAATACATCACTTGGAGTGGTTTGCTAAATTCCTTACTTGGGAATCACTCCCCAATTTTGTATTCACTAGACTCCATAAATCTATGCTAAAACATAGGCTCACTAGCTAAATTACAGGTATGAAAAAAAATAATTAAAAAGAATCTACTAACACCCAATGGTATTGGCTATTGAGACCACTCTACACTTGGGTTGTCGATACTTCAGGTCTCATAGCCTGAATAAAATACTATCTTAAATTAAGACTCTACTTGTTCTCTTACTTTTAAAAGGAAATGTGGGTTTTAATTTGGGACGGAGGGAGTACGAAATACTCAATGTTTTTAGCAGAACCAATATTTTATTACAAGTGAGAAAATAAATATTACATTGGCAATCACAGTTAAATTAAAAAAAAATAGTACTTGAAAAACTGCTATTAAATAATGTAATACATGCAACCAAACTATTATTAAAGTAAAATACCACTAGTGCACGCTAAAGTTGAAGATAGATACGGAAGTGAGAGATGTGCTTAGTTGTCTTGTTCTACGGTAGGTGACTAACACACACGCACACATTTATCACACATGCAAAAAATCACTTCTCAACAAAAGATTTAAGTACGTATATAAAATGGGAAATAACTACTTTATTACATTAATTGTATAAGATATATGATGGAAAAAAATACAACACTTGGAGTGGTTTGCTAAATTCCTTACTTGGGAATTACTCCCCAATTTTGTATTCACTAGACTCCACAAATATATGCTAAAACACAGCCTTACGAGCTAAATTACAGGTATGAAAAAAATTAATTAAATAGAATCTACTAACACCCAATAAAGAAATATAGGGAGAGAACTCGAACTACAACAGAAACAGAGCCTCTTCATACGCGGACATATGCAAACCTAACACTAAAATGGACCAACCCAACTCGTTTATATAGCTAACACACCTCACACCACACTCAATGTTCCACCGGCCACCACCACCGGCCAAAATCTGAATCAGGTATGAATCTAGGGCTTAGATTTTTTTCAATTTTGTTCATCTCTCTAAAATTCTCAGCCC
Organism: Aralia elata; assembly: GCA_034770075.1. Classification (NCBI taxonomy): domain Eukaryota; kingdom Viridiplantae; phylum Streptophyta; class Magnoliopsida; order Apiales; family Araliaceae; genus Aralia; species Aralia elata. The sequence goes on along the minus strand of CM068378.1, from coordinate 27,352,943 downwards.
TTACACACACAAAACAGCCAAACTTCTCTCCTCTCCTAATTTTGGCCCTAATTTTGAACTATTTTAGGCACTGATATGTGGGTTGAAAATCTATGCATTGATTTGTGCTTGACAAAATTTTTGGTTAAACCGATCTCGCAATTACAATACCTCTCTTCATATCATACAAATATAAATACGATACTGCACTGACGACTTCTATATTGCAGCACAAAGTGACACGGTATATCTCACTTTTTTGGTTCTATTGAGGCTGTAATATTTTGATTTTTATGCCACTAGAAAATTAAATTGGTTCTCCTTTATCTATTTGAATTGTTTAAGACACAACCATCTTCCTATTTGAATTGTTCTATTGAGGTTGTAATATTATTTGAATTGTTTAAGACACAACCATCTTCCTATTTGAATTGTTCTATTGAGGTTGTAATATTTTTGAATTGTTTAAGACACAACCATCTTCTTGGCACTCTTGACAAGTATTGTTCTTGAAGACATGGCAGGTTAAAATTTAGTTAGGCATAATTTCTGTAACAAAAATACCTATTTCTCTCTCTGTCACATATTCTCTTTGTCTTGCAGGTACCACTAAAACGCACACACACTGCTGACCTCACACGACACACTACACGAGCCGACAGCCTCCATCGGTCCACCACCACCACTGTAAGTCTACAACTGCCCACTGTTCCTTTCCACGCCAAATCAGGTACGAAATTGAATAATTATTACTAGATCTTTAGAGAAATGCAAAATCTGCCTAGCTACAGATTTCACCAAGGCTGCAACCTACCCATTTGACTAAAATGTATAATTCGGTTTTCTTTGTTTGCCACTCTTTACACTTGAATATTTTTCTATGGTCAGTATTCCAAAGTGATTTACAAAATGGTAGTGCCTCTTTTTGATGCCCCAACTCTTAGCTGGTGAGCTTATTCTTCCATATATGTCTTCTTTTAGGTTCCCGATCTTTTACTTGAGCTATGACAAAAGGTAGCTATTATGTAGTCTGGGGCGGAAAGCAGCCAACCATTTACACCACTTGGTCTGAATGTCAATCTCAGACAAAAAATATGAGTGGTGCGCAATACAAGAGATATGCATCTATTGAGGAAGCTGAGAAAGATATTAAAAAACCACCTAATTCAATCGAGACAAAGCCACCATCCCTACCATATGTACATCCTAAAGGATGTGAAGGAGGATTATCAAGCTCAAGCTCGTCTTTTGGAGAAACAAGTGATTTGGTTAAAGCAACTATTGAAACGAAAGACACAAAGTTAAGGAAGTGCCAAAATGGTTTGCAAGATGATGAAAGATCTCATTCTATGAGAGATACCATTGCTTCCCCGAGGGAATTTGTGATGTTATGTATATGCTATCTTTGTGAAACTTTGGTTTTTCCTAAATTAGGTAATCTTTTTTGTTTTTCCAAGACCTTTATTTACTGTGCATAGTCAGAGATTCAAGCCTAATATCCCTAGCAAAGTTGGCACAAACACTACATGACTAAACATAAAGTTCTAATGTTGGTATAATGAAGTAAAACAGAAATGCTATAACAACAATAAGAGAAACATATTCAAGCTAATATTTCTAATTGTCTATTAATACAAAAAAATTGCTCAGTCACTTATAAGATTAATTGGGGTGCCTGCTTTATTTGTTGTTGATAGGCTGCTACTGCCTAATTATTGGAGAAAACATAAGTTGACGGCTTGCATAAACTAGTTTAACTTCATATGTTTTGTGTATAATGATTTTAGCATTCATCCTTGGTAAGTGAAAAGCAGTGCACGCGATATTCGTTGCCTGTTTTGTTCTAACAAATTGATGGTAAGAGGACTTGATCTAAGACACCATGTAAATAAGGTCATTTATATAGCTGGTTTGTCTAGATGCTAATTTAAGTTTCTGTAGTTGTCCTTTTGTTTGAAAATGTCCAGTAGATAGGGTGTTGATTTGAGCTATCATTGTGCTTGGGACAATTGTAGCAAACAAGATTGGTATCATGCGTAGCATTTGTTTGGTTTCTTCTACTTGGGTGACTGAGCTTAGTGTCCATGGATATGTTGAACCTGTTTTTACACAAGCTTTGTTGAGGAACCTGCACGTCTTATACTTTATCATTATGTTACCTACTTGCTGTTTTTCTGTTTTTGTTTCTAAGAAGTCCATACAATTGGGCATAATTATTTACAGTAATAATGACAAATGTTGTTATTCAAAAAAAGAAAAAAATATTTTAAGAGAAAAATCTTTTTACAAGATAGATGTAGTAATAAATATTATTATATTTTTTTTATTGAACATTATACAAAAATAACACCAACTGTATACTAAAAAATATAATTAAAATCATAAACATCCTATATTTTGACATATACTCAAAAAAATTTAACATATGATGAAAGATCTCGGACTATGAGAGATACCACTACTTCCCTGAGGGAATTTGTGATGTTATGTATATGCTAGCTTTGTGAAACTATGGTTTTTCCTAAATTAGGTAATCTTTTTTGTTTTTCCTAGTGTAGTAGTGTTGTGATTTTTGCCTTTGTGCTTTTATGTAAATATGGTATGTGCACGTTGTTATACCTTCAAGCACAAAACAAAAACACCAATTCAGGAATAAACATGGGCATCATTTTCAATGAGAAGACAGTGAAACCACTGTTATCTGAATCACACATAAGGAAAAGTGACAAGTTCTCCTCAAAATCTCTTTTCTCTCTGTATCTTATTTCATTCAACCTTCACGCCTATAAATATTACAAGAGACCTAGTATATTTAGGAATTCCTATACTTGGCGTGCAAGCCCACAAGTCATCACAATTATCCTAAGATAGAAGATAAGATAGAGGATAGCCTCCTATATCTATATCTCTTAATAACAGTAAGTATCTTTTCACATAATATTGTTATTCACAATATATCCTATAATATCTCAATACCCCCCCTCAAGTGGGAGCATGAAGATCTCAAATGCCCAACTTGCGAAGGAGAAATTCAAATTGCGCCTTTCCCAATGCTTTTGTAAAAATATCCGCTAATTGCACCGTTGTAGGAACATACGAGGGACAAATAACTCCTTCCATAACCGCATCGCGAACGAAATGGCAATCTGCTTCAATATGCTTCGTGCGCTCATGAAATATTGGATTCTGAGCAATATGTAAAGTGGATTGACTGTCACAATATAAACGCATCCCTTTGGGATGACTAACTCCCAAATCACCAAGTAGCTGTTTGAGCCATTTTAACTCACATGTAGTCGTCGCCATAGATCGGTACTCAGCTTCTGCAGAAGAACGTGACACGGCTGGTTGTTTCTTAGTTTTCCAAGACACAGGGGAAAGACCAAGTAACACCAACCATCCTGTCAAAGAACGTCTCATAAGTGGACAACTAGTCCAATCCGAATCACACCACCCTTCTAAGGTCAATCGACTATCAGACCTAAGCAGAATGCCTTGGCCCGATTTTTTCTTCAAGTATCTAACCACCCTCAAGGCTGCCTCCCAATGTTCTTCACTAGGTTGTTGCATAAACTGAGACAAAATGTGGACAGAATACGCAAGATCAGGCCTAGTCACAGATAAGTAAATCAACCGCCCTATAAGTCTTCGATAGGACTTTGGATTCTCGACTAGCGCACCTTTGGCCAATGCTAATTTATGATGTTGTTCCATCAGAAATTCGGCTGGCTTTGCTCCTAACAAGCCTGTTTCTTCAATAATTTCCAATGCATATTTTCGTTGGCAAAGATAAATTTCCTCAGGACTTTGGGCTACTTCAATCCCCAAAAAATATTTTAAGACTCCCAAATCCTTCATATGAAAGCATTCGCCTAAGTACGCTTTAAAGATTTTTAGGGCCGTGATATCATTTCCTGCAATGATTAAATCATCCACATAAACTAACACATTGATTTGTATTTCTCCCCTGTGCAATGTAAAAAGAGAGTAGTCAGAGTAGGATTGAGTAAATCCATAGCGCTTCAATGCTGTAGCTAGTTTAGCAAACCAACACCGGGGAGCCTGTTTCAACCCATATAGTGACTTTTTCAACCTGCAAACCAAATTTGGGTTAGTGTTTTTAAAACCTGGAGGTACTTTCATGTACACCTCCTCATCCAAGTCACCATGGAGAAAAGCATTGTGCACATCCATTTGATGTACTTCCCACTTTTTAATTGCCGCCACTGCCAAGAAGGTACGAACAATCACCATTTTTGCTACGGGGGCAAATGTCTCATCATAGTCTATTCCCTCTATTTGATGATGTCCGAATATAACAAGTCTCGCTTTCAATCGTTCTATGCTCCCATCTTAGTGATGTTTTATTCGGTACACCCATTTACATCCGAGAGCTTTCTTCTAAGGCGGCCGTTTCTCCAGGACCCATGTCTTATTCTCTTCTAAGGCTCGTATCTCAATGCCCATTGCATCACGCCACCCAGAATGTTTTATGGCTTCCTTAAAATTCTTAGGTTCTTTCCCTGTTGTTATAAATGCAACAAATTTTCGATGTCTAGCAGAAAATCGTTCACAAGATACAAAGTTAGTAATAGGATAAGGAGTACCTGAGGCATGGTGTTGGGGAGATGAACTTTCCAAGGACTTTACTTTCCGAATCGTATGAGTGATAAGGTCCTTATATTTTGTCGATGGAATTTTGTCTCTCATCCCTCTTCCCATTCTTGCGTCATGCCCTTCCTCTCTTGCATCAGCCACCTCTGGCTCTCCGGGCTCCATATCGTCCCCTTCCACCGCCACAATATCAGCACTATCAACCCCGTGTGCGGGCGCTGCCTCGCCAGCCACACCGCTCACATTTACTCCTTCGTCTGCTGCCACAGCAGCTCCGTTACAGCACCCACGCAACCCTCCCGGAGCTGCATTTGTTCATCTCCTTGCAAGCCCACGGATGCAGCCCCCCCTTCAAGAGATGCATCATAATTCTCCCAACCCATATTATCGTGAGCATACTCAATGTTAGAATTAATTGGAGTAGTAGAGTGGGTTATGTCTTGTTGCACAGCCAATGGAAATTCATGTTCATAAAATTTGACATCTCTTGAGACAAAGAATTCTTGGGAATCCAAATCATACAATTTCCATCCCTTTTTCCCATAAGGATACCCGGCAAATATGCACTTGCGACTTTTACTTGCAAATTTATCCCTGTCACGTCTTTGATTATGGGCATAACAGGCAACCAAAAATTTTCATGTTATCAAATTTAGGTACTTTACCAAATAATTTTTCATAAGGTGTCATATAATTAAGCACACTAGACGGTGTTCGATTAATTAAATAACACGCATTCTCCCCAAAATCGCATTGGTAAATGACCCTGAAATCTAAGCGCCCGTGCCACATTCATAATATGTTGATGTTTTCTTTCAACTCTCCCATTTTGTTGTGGAGTGCCCACACATGACGTTTTAAACACAATCCCATTCTTAAAAAAATAATCACGTAGACAATTAAATTCTGTGCCGTTGTCACATCTTACTTTCTTGATTTTCTTATCAAATTGTCTATCAACAAAAGCAACAAAATTCATAAACATGGTCTCAATCTCGATTTTATTGCATAATAAATAAATCCAAACGGCACGCGAATAATCGTCTACAATTGTCAAGTAATATTTCGCCCTACATGAAGAAGGAGTTTGATAAGGTCCCCATAAATCACAATGAATTAAGTCAAACAAACCACTTGCATTATTCTCACTTAAAGAAAAACTATCTCTATGCTGCTTAGCACGTGGACATACATCACATGCTCTTTTATTATTGCTTCTACTAAACTGACTCACAGTAGGGATGAACTTTAACACCTTATCCGACGGATAACCCAAACGTTTATGCCACAAAGCCATTGATGAATCCCCTTCCACCGCCAATGCACGCACCCTCGGAACACCCCGGAAAAAGTAAAGTCCATCGGTTCGTTCACCCGCTCCAATCAATGTCCTCGTCGTCCGGTCCTGTATTACACACAATGCATTAGTAATTTGAATGATACAATTGGAGTCATCGATTAATTGTGTTACAGAAATTAGGTTGCAAGTTAATTGAGGCACAAAAAGAACATTATCGAGCCGCAAACCACCATCCAAAATCACACTGCCCTCCTTTGTAGCAGTTGCATCTTTCCCATCTGGCAACCCCACCGGGCAGTTTGTAATCTTTTTCACATTAATTAGACAATTTAAATTTCCTGTCACATGGTTTGAGGCTCCTGTGTCAATAATCCAAGTAATGTCATTCTTACCGTGAAGACGATCCTTGGGGTTGGGAATGTTCAAAACATCAAGAATTTGTTGCCACTGTTCCGGAGTAATGCCTGATATACCTGCTGCCTCACTCGAGTTTGGTGGTGCATGAGACTGCCCACCTTTAGCACCGCTACTACTGCTACCTGCTGCTGCTTTGTTGGCGCGCACAGGTGCATTGTGGGTGCCCCTGCCACGCCCTCCAGAACGACCAGCTCCTCCTCCTGTTGTTGTTCCGCCACGACCTGGTCCACGTCCACCCCGAGGACGGTCCCCCACCACTCGGGGAACCCATGGAGTTGAAAACACGAGCTTTCGTCATGCCCATCTCTGTTGCAGTGGGTACAAAATTTTTCAGAGTTATCCACAAATTTAGATTTACCTCGCGTATCGGGTGTAATTCGAAAAGCCATGACGTTGTTATGGTTTTCATGATGTGAGGACTCTCCTCGCACCAGCCTCTCATCTTATACGACCCGCTGATATGCTTGATCAATGTTTGGTAAAGGATCTTGAGAAAGTAAATTGGAGCGAATCGTTGCATAGACCCCATCGAGGCCAATAAGAAAATGATGCAGGTAATCTTCGGCACGCAAATCAATCACCTGTTTGTTGATATCACACGCACATGTTCCACATTTGTAAGTCGGCGTTAATGAGGGCTCAATAGTGTTGAGCAACCACGATATGAGCATCGAATGCACCGCAGTCCAGTCCTCCAGTTTCTCGAGTGTCATTGGTTTTGAGATTATCCCTTCCACAAAACCGTATTTTCTCTTCGCTAGCAACGAGGTTCGAATTGCCCTCGCCCATTCATCATAATTCGGACCACGCAATTTGATTGGTGTAATCACGTTGCCGGGATTGTCGCTTGAGCCAAGAAAATAAGTCAAGTCTACCTGCTCAAGAAAATAAGTCAAGTCTACCTTCTTCTCGGCAGTACCACTGGTCTCACCGTTCTTCTCATCCCCACCAGCTATAATCTCTTATGGTGCTTGATCTGTAAAAACAAATTGTGTTTAATTTTCCCTAGGATATTCCCTCTTCTCTGATACCATGACAAGTTCTCCTCAAAATCTCTTTTCTCTCTGTATCTTATTTCATTCAACCTTCACGCCTATAAATATTACAAGAGACCTATACTGTGTTTGGTTCTCATTCCTTGGCATGTATGGAATGGAATGACTCAAGGAATGGAATGACTTAAGGAATGGAATGCGAATGGGAATGGGAATGGAATGGTCATTCTCATTTTTATGTTTGGTTTGTTCATTCATTCCGTCAGGAATAGAATCACTATTTTACTTTAGGTGTTTAGTTTACATGAATTACATTATGAATAGAATGTGAAATGATTTGTTTTCATTTTTTATATACTACTAACTTATAAAAATGAATGAAAAAAATAAATTAAATAGAACTAAAAGAACATCTTCGCTAGAAAAATATTTTTTTTATATTTTTATGCATTTAAAATTCAAATAAACACTTTCATGTATGAATTTTTTTTTAAAAAAAGCCTTAATGAACAATAATAAGGACTAATAATAAACAATAAGTTGTTTACTAATAAGTTATTTCAATAAGCCGTTTATCAATAATAAACAATACGTTATTTACCAATAAGCTATTTACCAATAAGCTGTTTAAATAAGTCGTTTACCAATAAGTTGTTTAAATAATAAGTTGTTTACCAATAATAAAGACTAATAAGCTATTTAAATAAGTTATTTACTAATAAGTTGTTTACCAATAATAAGCTATTTACCAATAAGTTGTTTAAATAATAAGTTATTTACTATTAATAAACTATTTATCAATAAATAGCTTATTATTGGTAAACAACTTATTAGTAAATAACTTATTTAAGTTGTTTACCAATAAGCTCTTTAAATAATAAGTTGGTTACCAATAAGTTGTTTGCCAATAATAAGCTATTTACCAATAATAACTTGTTTACTAATAAGCTGTTTAAATAATAAGTTGTTTGCCAATAATAAGCTGTTTAAATAATCAGTTGTTAATTATTAATAAGTTGTTTACCAATAAGCTGGTTAAATAATAAGTTGTTTACCAATAATAAGTTGTTTAAATAATAAGTTATTTACTAATAAGCTGTTTAAATAATAAGTTTTTTACCAATAAGCTGTTTAAATAAGTTATTTACCAATAATAAGATGTTTACCAATAATAAGTTGTTTGAATAATAAGTTGTTTTCTAATAATAAACTGTTTGAATAATAAGTTGTTTATCAATAATAAGCTGTTTGAATAATAAATTGTTTATCAATAATAAGCTGTTTGAATAATAAGTTGTTTACCAATAATAAGTTGTTTGAATAATAAGTTGTTTATTAATAATAAGTTGTTTACTAATAAGTTTATTATATTTCAGATAAGCTGTTTACCAATAATAAAATGAACGAAGCAGAAGGGAATGAAATAAACCCACCTATTTAGAAAGGAATGAAAAATAATATTTCAGATAGGAATGGAATAACTAAAGGAATGGAATGCTCATTCCAACTAACTAACCAAACATGTTTTTAGTCATTCCAGAAAGAATGGTCATTCCATTCCCACCTCATTCCATTCCATTCCCACCAACCAAACACAACATTAGTATATTTAGGAATTCCTATACTTGGCGTGCAAGCCCACAAGTCATCACAATTATCCTAAGATAGAAGATAAGATAGAGGATAGCCTCCTATATCTATATCTCTTAATAACAGTAAGTATCTTTTCACATAATATTGTTATTCACAATATATCCTATAATATCTCAATAAAAAGTCATATCAAAACAGAAATAAATAAAAATCTGAGTTAAAATTGGGCGAAAAGTTCACTAGGATCTAAAAAAATAAGTTATATCAAATTCATTCATTCCAGATAGACATAGCAAATAACCGGCAATTAATCCTTCATCTACCCTAAAACGTTCCAAATAACCAATTAATCACAAAGATACGAACAAAATTGTGGTTTTATATGAATAGAAAAGATACGATAAAATTGTGGTTTTATATGAATATACAAATGGATGAACCAATTCCCAAAACGTGGATAGCAATAACAAAGAAGAAGGAGATCGTACCTGAAATTTGGTCAGGAAATAATCGATACCCAGATTATCAAGGGGTTTTATACCCAGAATATCGTACCTTGCAAGAATCAAGGGGTTTGGTTTGGCTCTCAGAGTAACCATTGGGATCATTTTAGTGCAAATCCCAAAAGGAATACAGAAGACCGAAGTGATGAAGAACACGGCCTTTTAAATTCCCGCTAAAACCATTTTAGTGCAAATCCCAAAAATACCCTTTATTTAATAAAATATGGAAATTACCTTTTAATGAATCAATTATCGTAACAAGTTAAGGTAAGCAATGACATTAATAAATATAATATAATTTGAATAATAAGTCTTGAAAGACAATGAAATTATGAATTAAATTTCATAAATGAAGTGATTAAGTTATTTAATTAAAATAGTGGTGCAATAAATACTAGTAACTAATAGTTTTAGTAGAGTTATTAGAACTCTTCTCCACAATAAATATATTCAGCCCGTCTCATAACACAATTTTCTATCTAATTTGCACGCATATTAACTATTACTTCCTCCATTTCAAAATACTCTCCATGTTCCTTTCGAATTGACGTTTTAAGAGGAATCACATAGATTAAGAAATGTAATTAATACTTTGTCTAGTTGATTAAATAGAATATAAAATTTCAATATCATTTTTCTAAAATTCATTGAAAAGATGAAAAAAAACAAAGTAGTATTTAAAGTTGGGACTAATATGGGAAATTATGTCATTAATGCTTTCTTAAAATTTACAAATGACTAATAAAAAGGGAAAAAAATTTCTTTCGAAAAAGACAAACAAAAAGGAACGGAGGGAGTGTAATAGTATCTAACTAAAAATGTAAGTAAAAAGTAAAGATATAGGTCAATCCTCTCGAGAAATAAGGCACTCACTTGTATAATTTTACTTCTAAAAATAATTTTGCTTATTTTTTGGAACGAAACTAAAAATCATTTTGCTCTTATTTTGAACGGAGGAAGTACTTTTTATACTTTCTAAATCAAAAGGGTGCACATGAGTGCCAGTATGCAGATACAAATGAGAATTGTGTTAACAACATAAGAAAGGCACCTACGAAAAAACTCAACAAATGGCTTCACTGACCCCCTGACAACAAAGACACTCTAATGGCATTCACAAAAGCCAAGATGCCATTTAATCTTAAATGGTGTTTATACATTTTTATAAACTTGATTCGTACTTCATCACTAATTCTTGTTCATTACATAGCCAAAGAAAGGGCATGGGGCAATTACCTTGTTATATTGAATTTTGTTCATGTCCAAAGCAGTTTTGTGGAAGGCCAGGCTAAATGTGATTTTGTAAATCTTAAGTTAATGATAACTGAAATCGCCTTGCAACCAAAAGAAATCATTCAGACTTTGAAAAAAATAGCAGAAAACCAGTAAGTAATGAAATAACAATGCCGGCCAATTTAAACTTGAGCTGTATAGTGCAGATTTAGAACGAAATAATAAAAAACCCAAGCCATACCTTGGGCAAGGTGTCCAAATAAGCAATTGGAATTTCCATTTCAGCAAGGACATTGCTATTTATTGCCAAAGCTGCCTTCAATATCTGCTGCAACTTTTTCCTTGCATCCTCTCAAACCCTTTGGTGGAACTTTAGGACAGGGTAGCCACCACTTCTCTTCCTGCCTCACTGAAGGCCTCAACCCAGAAACAGCAGATGGATAAGCATCATGATCATCTCCATCAGCCACAACAATGCCACGATCAACATAACAAAATTCCAAATCACGAAACCCCTCAAGAATGCTGATTAACATAGCGTCAAGCTTCTTGAGAGCAGGGTTGTTTCTACAAATCAAATGAAGTTCTCTCTTATTCTCCACAATTAGGGAAACAAATTATACATTTATATTTACTTCAATTATGTCCACTAATGAGTTTTATTCAAACACAAAATTGACAAAAATTAAGTCTCCAAAATGTAGAATAAGGTGGAATTTTTAACAATCCCCCACTTGTTTGGAAGAACTATATTTCTCCCAAATAATATTCTATCAAACAACTCCAAGGCATGTGTGCATAAAAGAAGGTGTGAAAAACATTGAAACTTCCCTTGGTGTAAACAATTCAAAGTCACATCGAAGTTGATGGTCTCCGCAGATTGAACCTCTACTCCTATATGACATGACTGAAATTGTCACACACAAAATCTTCCTACCACGGTGAGTATTTTCAATTGCTTTGTGCTAATATGGCCATGCGCATACCCTGTTTTATGAACCTCTAAGAGAGTAAACCCTAACCCTCTATAAGAGGCGGCTCCACTTCTAATTCATATAGGCAAAGTGTTTCACATGTGTTTCTGTTGCTATAAACCTAACAACTTTGTTAAGAGCATAGCTCAACTTCGGTCGTGCAACATTCGTTACTATCTTAGACTACATATGGAACCACAAAGATAGTAACACAGTCAGTAATTGTGACTTATTTTTTCCATTGAACCTATAAACTAGGGGTAACTTAGGAATATGTTGGGTTCCCATCACCCCTGACTCAAAGTGGTTTAAGTTTCATATTACAAGCAGTCAAACTTACTAAGCTCTCGTCAGAGTCTTATTAACAAGATAAGCCGAGCCATCACTTGACTTCCTCGTAGACAAATATTATGATACCTTCTTGTATCAATTGTACTCAGAAAAACTATGTCTAGGACCAACATGTCAAGATTTACCATTAAAGATAATCTCACATGCTCTATAAAAAAATAATTTCATTATCACAATATCATGAACTAAGCAATTTTGGAGGTGGCCACATTTTGATGTTTCAATAATACATTTCGATTCCAATTGCTTTCTACATCATATAAAACAATAGTATTACTTGCTACTCCAAGTAAATTATACCCCTCACTAAGGGTATTAACATATCTACCTACTTGTAGAAATATAAGAAAATATTCACTTAATTGTGAAATTTTCTTACTTTTTCATGATCACAACCAGCTATGAATCCAAGATTAACAATTTAAACTTAATACAAATTTTCACTATCACAATATAGTGAAATAGGAGGCTTCAAATTAGGCCACAATTAATATTTTGATAAACACCCTAATCCATTAAGCTTCCCTCGCAAGATAATATTATATTCAAATAGTGAAATGAGAAATATTCATTTGTTTCTTGCTCAGTCAAAAAATAATACCCTCGATTGGGTGCAAATTCACCTACTTCGGATTTAAAATTTCCCTCACTAAAATATAAGTGACATTTATATGATCTTTTGAAATATTTAGAAATCTAACATAAACCAATTTTAAACCACTAGTGTACTTTCTAAGTTTAAAACTAGAGGTTGATATCTGATCTTGTGCATTGTATATCATACAGAAGGCTCCCACTAACACTTATGTATTCCAGATTTGTAATAGCTAAATCAGAATTAATTTCTAGTGTACCATCGCTATTAAAGAATTATTAAATTCTTCAATCTTAAGATTATCAAACTTAGTTCACAGCCCCCTCATCACGATTAAATTGGTTTAGTTGAAACCCCACTCTGTTTTCACATGATATTAAGATAACATCTATTTTACAAGTCTTTCAACATAAAGACAAAAAATGGATGTGTCTCAGTCTCATTTACGGTAACAATATTATGTACAAATGATCAACATATCATTAATGTACACATAAACTATCAAATTATAGTTTATAAAATTGTATTGCTAGTGTAAACTCATATAAATAGTTCTATATCCAATGAATAGGGAAAAAGTGACATTAGTTCTCAGTTTAAACCGCATGTATATAACTATTTCACACCTTAGCCTCTCAACTAAAAAGAACAAACCATCTTGTTATTCACAATATACTCCCTCAAACAAATTTCTTAAATACTTGAGTTAGAGTAATATAATAACCGGTGCTAAAATGTTAAAATAGTTTATACTTTCTTGTCTAGAACTTTAGAATTATTTTTACAATGAAAGTAAAAATAATCATCAATATCGAATCACTTATTCCTATACACTGAATATAGAATCTTAAGATAAATCTGGTCATACCTAAGTATTATCGCCTAATATGTAATCTGCTTTAATATTTATAGCTCATTTTTAATCTCACTATTGAACTAAATCACTATAAATATTTTGGATCATATTTAGGCTAATAATATAGATATTTTATTTATCAAATTATTATATTGGTTTTCTTCACCAAATCAATATTATTCCTTCTCGGTTCAGTAGTTATTTAGGAACACTAAGTTCTCTAGCTTCAACTTATAACCTTATAAGACCTTTGAGAATTAATTAAGTGAAATAAGTTCACATTTCATTGTTAATCAAAAGTTTGTGTTTCAAAGATTTTCATTTTATATGACTACACAATCAAATTGAATTTCACAACAAGAAATCCGTAACCCTTACTATTTCTAATATAAATAAAATTATGCTTCAAATAGTTCAAAGACTAAATTCAATCCATCAAAACATGAAATTCTTAAAGAATCACCTCCACACTTTTAAATAATTGAAATCTCATTGAATAATTTCACTTCAATATATATATATATATATATATATATATATATATTCACTACTTCAAATGAATTTTAGATTAATTAAGATTTTATGTGACAATATTCCTATAAATATTAGTTTACATAAGAATATTAAGGAACACTTCTCAGAATAAAAAATAAGTTCTTGTGCATCTTATGTATTAGTTATTCATATGAAGATTACTTCAACATAAGAATATTTTAGAACACCCCGATATAAGAAAAGAAGTTCTCATTTTCTGAATTTTCATAAAATCTCAAATCCAAAAATTATTTAACATGAGCATTTAAAATTATACATATATTTTTCTAGTATACCAACATGTAACACTTGACTCTGTAAATTGTACAAATTTCATTATATACAAATTATAGTGCAACTAAATCATATTGCACAAATTTATTTGCATATAAATCATAAAATGTGAAAATTTACATTATTTCTAATAGATTAATTTATTACTAACAAAATTAATTTTTTATAGAAAGCAAATTATATTTCACACATATGAACTAACAAATTCTCAAATTAACTTCTTGTTCCAGCATGACCATGAAATATTACAAACAATGTACATTTTGACACTAACAAATATAGAATCCAAGACAATTTTCATGATAGTATGAAATCCTTAAACTTCACTATATTTATATTAAGTTATAAAGTAATATTTGCTCAATTATAACTTTATAAACATATTGTATACAAGATTTATTCAACCAACTTTACTTCTACAATATATCTTCCAACTACTAGTTGATAATTAATTTATTAACCATGACTAAAGTAATTTATCTCAAAATTCATGCATACAAATACCAAACAATATTACACACTAAATACCGTCTCAAAATTTATATGCATAATTTTGTTCAAGAAGAACATAAATGTACTTTGTTCTCAAAATAAATTAATTTACAACTAATTTGTTATACATAGAGACAAGTAAATTTCTTAAGGTTTACTACAACTTTCTCATAATAAATTAATCTCAATTAGTGTATAAGAAAATAATTGTCTCAAATTTCATGCATATACACATCATAATATTTTATCTACTCACAAATATTATTACTAAAATATATATGAATAAAATTTAATTTATTCCATCATGAACAAAAATTTATTTACTTTTCTTATCCCACAAAACTAATTAAATAATTGAGTAAAATACATTGACACCCCCTGTAGATAATCATAATTACACTCACCACCCCTCTAGTTTTTTAAGTAACATCAGTACCCCTCTAGTTTACAATATGTAACATTCAATATTCCTAGTGTGGTTGACCAACTAATATCCAAAAATATTTTTAATATAATGTCTAATACACCCTTCAAGTTATAATATTTAATATATCCACTAAATATAAATTTTTATATTATAAGTTTTTACTTAACTTGATATAATTAATTAAATTATGAACTTGTGCAATAAATAACATAAATGTCAAAAAATAATAATATTCATTTTATTAGGAAAATAAACTCATACATTTTTTGCTAATTAAATTTCTCAAATATTAAAATTTACGTAATATACATTCAAATATTTTTTCTTTGTAATTAGAAAGTAAAATTTAATACCCATAAAAGTACAAATTAACGCAAAAAAAAAATTATAATTATTTTTTCTAAATATTAAAATTTAAGTAAAACAAACTTATTATTACATAACGAATCTCATTATTCATATAAAAAAATATTAAAAATCATATTAATTATTTTTCTCAAATATTAAACTAAACATAAGTCAGACATAATTATTTACAGTAAAAATGACAAATGTTGTTACTCAAAAAAAGAACAAGTATACTAAAAGAAAAATGTTTTTACAAGATAGAGGTAGTAATAAATATTATTATATTTTCTTTTATTCAACATTGCACAAAAACAACACCAACTGTATACTAAAAAATAGAATCAAAATCATAAGCATCCCAAATCTTGACATATACTCAAGAAAATTTAACATATAAAATCATAATATGAAATTAAGAATTCAAATAATATTTTTTGTTGTTAAGCACCAAAAAACTAAACTATCAACATACTCAATTACTCTAATTAGAACAGCTCCATTAATAATTTAATTTAAATTTTTTAATATTTGTATCACTTATCTAAAAATATGTGTTAATTAAACTAAATTAGTTTTTTTTATAAGTTGCCAACAATTTGAATGAGAAAGTCTTAATTACAAATAAAACTATAATTAAAATGTATTGTATTAAAAAAGGATAATTAAACATATATATGTTATTCAAGAATCAAAATTTAATAATGGGTAAATATGTAACTTTATTTATTTAGTCAACCCTAAAAACTTGTAGGGGTACTAACTGTTACTTACAAAACTAGAGGGGAGGTGAGTGTTATTATGATTATCTAGAGGGGATGTCAGTATATTTTACTCTAAATAATTTATTACAACAAAATGTATGTAAAATAATTCTCAAACATACAATATCATTTACACATGATATAATACATAGAACATATACTTTGAAGTATATACACGTACAAAATGATACACAATTATCATTTATAAAAATAAAGGTAAATGTTATAAACACACCTTTTGGATTAATTAAATCCGAAGAATGCCATAATCTCTTTAGAAAAATTTCAAGGCATCAACATTTGGTGTTTTTAATTCCATAATGATCGTCATCACCTCCACATCAACTTGCAAACTTATAAATTGCAAGTCTTTTCCACTTTCATTTTTTCCCACAATCAATCTTTTAACAAGAGTTATCAATAAAAAATACTTAGTTTAATATCTCAACATATTACTAATTATCATAAAAACTCCATTGATAAAATATATATAAGAAAAATGACACTTATCTTTGAAATAATATTATGTCTTCCATGCATCCACCAATTTTTGATTCTAATAAATTAATAAAGACCTTAATATTGTTAGAACCGTAGCTTTATCGAATAAAAATCATAATAGAAGACATGACATGATGAGTGATCCCTATCCTTAAGGTCTTTATCGTCCCCATCGTGGTTAGTTATGGGTTGCAGACGATATACCTCCAGGATATATGTCAAGCCGAACAATTCTGATAGCAATTCACATTTGTTCCAGACGAACACTATTTTGTGATAGTTTTGTGTTTGTGGAAGATAAAAATTGGAGAAAGGAGAGATTATTTCAAGTGCGAGGTTTTTTCTTATATGTGTACTTCTCTATATATCATATGCATATATCTTATGTATGTATATCTACATATACATATACAGATATATACATGTATATATATTGTAAGTTACACATTATAACTATTCAATTATATATTTAACTATACTTATTAGTACTAATTATGTAAGTTACATATTAGTAATAATTAGTAGTTAAAAAGAATTTGAATAGTTCTCACTATTTTTTTTTGTTCCAAAATAAAATATGACTACACCACTTGTACTTATAAAAGTAACTAGTAGTATTTTCTATTTAATCGGACAAGGAAAGATTAGTTTGTTTTTTTCAAACAACTTTGCAATTTATTAAATGGCTCACTATAAGCACAAATCAAACGGTTTCTACACAAATTAAATAAAATTCTCTCTTATTCTCCACAATTAGGGAAACAAATTATACTTTTATATTTACTTAAATTATATCCACTAATGATTTTATTCAAGTCCAAACTTGACAATAATTAAGTCTCCAAGTATAGAATAAGGTACAATTTCTAACAGTAGTTTTAATAGGCCTACTTTTCGTCTTGAAATTACATTTTTTATAAAATTTAAATGATATACTACAGTGTGTGTGTGTGTGTGTATATATATATATATATATATATATATATTTATGACTCATTAACACATTAAAGTTTTGGTGTTTTCTTTAGAAAAAATAAAATAATTTAAATAGTGGGTATATATATGGGTTGGTGAGTTTGACTCATATTCATTTAAAATTATTCATTTATGACTCAACCCATTAATAACTCATTATCCATTAAATTTTATCCATTACCCATTAAATCGACTATTTTGCCACCTCTAGAAATTACTATAAGAACATTTAAGTAAAAAATGAATATTTGAAAAAGTGTCCCCAATTATATTGAATTTGTGCCCAACAATCCTGACATCCATTATGACTTTGAGTAAGCTACTAAACGAAAAGACTTAATTATAAATTACTATCTCAAATTATTGACTTTTTTTCCATTTCGGTGATTGACCTTTTAATTTTTTTCAAATAAGTGATTAAACTGTTAATTTTTTCCACTTTGGTTCAATTGAAGTTGCCACGTCATAAATTAATCACGTGACTTTAACACATAGGATGGACTGATGATGTGTTAAAAGAAGACTCATTTTATAATAAATTTAAATTATTTTATAAAAATTAAGCGGGCATAAATGTAATATAACATTACAATTTAACAATACAAGCTTAACATATTTTTAAAATGAAAACATCTAATTTAAGATGTAATTTTTTAAAAAGGAAAAAACTAAGTAATAATATTTTGTAATTTTTTAAAAAGGAAAAAACTAAGTAATAATAAAAATATTATTAGCACTATCATTAATATCTAAATTTGAAATAGTGCTAGTAATGATTAATGTCATTAATGTTTTCTTATTAGGTTTTCAAATTTAGATATTAATGATAGTGCTAATAATATTTTTATTATTACTTAGTTTTTTCTTTTTTAAAAAATTACCTATTAAATTAGATGTTTTCATTTTAAAAATATGTTAAGCTTGTATTGTTAAATTGTAATGTTATATTACATTTATGCCCTCTTAATTTTTATAAAATAATTTAAATTTATTATAAAATGAGTCTTTTTTCATCATCAGTCACATCTTATGTGTTAAAGCCACATCATCCACATCATCAATTTATAACGTAACAACTTCAATTGAACTAAATTGAAAAAAAATTAACAGTTTAATCACTTAATTGAAAAAATTGAAAGGTCAATCACCGAAGTGGAAACAAATCAATAGTTTGAGGTAGTAATTTATAATTAAGCCTAGTGTTCTTTTAACATATCAGCTTTTACATGCCATGTGTTCAAGCCACGTCATTAATTTATGACGCAACAACTTTAATTGAACCAAAGTGAAAAAAATTGATAGTTTAATGACCTAATTGAAAAAATTAAAAGGTCAATCACCGAAGTGAAGAAAGTCAATAGTTTAGGGTAGTAATTTATATTTAAACCAAACGAAAAAAATGACAAAATGTGATCAAATTTTATTAACAGTAATCCAGTTTTGAGGTCTTCCATATAATTTCTCTCATGGTACCAGACTAGCTTCAGCATGAGGTCTTCCCTTATGCTGTATTTGGATTGAAAGAATGGAATCGAAGACAAAATTAAATAATTTTAAGGTATTTTAAGTGTATGTTTGGTTGGTGGTAGTGCGTGTTATCATATAATGACAAAATTATCACATATATCTATTCCATTAGAATGAATTTTATTCCACCTTCTCCACATGGAATAAAAAACAAATAGTTGGAAATAAAATTAGAAAACTAAACTCCAAAACATAAACGGGCTAAATAAAAATTAATCTATTGAATTTTCCTAAATAATAAATAAAAATATATCAAATAAATTAAAATTTCATAAATATTAAAATATATGAAAATCCGAATCTTTTTTTGTTATTTTCCACCGTATCAATCTCCCCTTCTTTGAAAAAATTCGTTCTCGAATTTTGAGCAAACAAGTATCAAGCACCAAGAATGAATATTCAATCTTTGCGAGATCAAAACAGTATGTCTTTTCTTCTCAAAGAATAATCCTGAAAATAAATGAGAAAATACCAACATCTTCCAATTTATCTGCATAACAAAGAAATTTTCAGGGATAACAAAATCAATAATTTTAATGTCCTCGAACAATTGCATAGATGGTGTCTGCTATAGTATTATCATATTTAGACATCACAAAAATCCGAATCTTTCTCGTTATTTTCCACCATATTTCACCCTTCAATAATCTATTATCTCAATAATCTCGTTCTTCGAGAAGAACTTCTCATTCAAATGATTTCCAAGTCTTTTTCATCTTCTGGCATTGTTCTCAGTGCTAGTCGGCACCAACACAACTTCCAAATACCAAAAAATATCCTTGTGATAACCCCAAAACCCGGTCACCTTGACCTCGGGTCCGGTTTGCCACGATACTATATATACAATACAATTCTCTATTATGTAAAAGTAATTTCTATAATATTACAATACATCTCAATCTAATCCCAGGTTTTCATGTATGACAGTTATACATGTAAACATATTAACACGTAAATCACATATCATCGTGTTTTTCATTGCACAGTATAAAGTTCAAATTGAACAGTTCAAATGGACATCACAACTAAATCAACAGTTCATAGCATGTTGTAATATAACAACGCATTAACATATAATGACATTTTTCACATAAGAGCAAGTTCTGAAAAACTTGCCTGTCTGCCTGCACTTTCCTCAATTATGTCACTCACTTCTTCCAAACGGTAACCTACATCATTCATAAGGATTTATTTTTCAAACAATACATTTTTATTTGCCGATGAACGTTAACCATCGCCTAACCTTCATTTTCATAACCATTTTCATTAAAAAAAAACTACCAAATCAATACGGAACGCGTAATTACATAAATTTAAGTCATCTAACCTTGTTTCACCATTAAATTCTCAAAATGGCCAAAAATGACCCTTGAGTTGGATTTTTATTCAATTAAACTAGTTTTTTTTTTATAAAAACCAATATAGAGTTCATTAGACTCCTTTCTCATATCTACTAAAACAAATCACTCATAACCTTTCTAGATTCATATTAACCACACATGAATCTATACATACTTCATTTAAAACTATTTTTGTTTAATTGAAGTATTTACCAACTAAACTAGTTTTATAAAATCAATACATAGTTCTTACATATTCTTTGACTTTAGCATGTTATATATTACTCCAACCACATAATACCATTACTTGGACACTTTTAATCTCAATGTTTAGAAATACAAATTCTCTTAGGCATTTTATCGAGCATGTTGCATGCATTCATTAACAATTTACATGTTATGAACTACAAATAAGCACATAACATCAATATTTATCCATCCTTATACACCGGATTCACTATGATCCCCACATATCAAAGTATGCCATCACATTACAAAATATATTATTTTTAAAAATTTAATTCAAATAAAATTATAAAATTCATTTTCATAATTTCTTTAACAAAACGTTGTTTTCGTTTTTAACGTTACTCCTTCGTTACATGACCCTTTTTATTCCTTCTTATATCAAATTAAACCTTACTTAGTGTACTACAACTTCATCTAGGCCTTAAAGTCAGACCCTTAACCATTTAAAACAGATTTTGTAATTTCATCAACTAGTCCAGAAAATTTTATTTTCTAGACAGGTTTAATAAACAATTTATTTCGAACATGATCCGTTCCATAAAATGGCTCAATCTCGCAAGTCCGGCTAGAAAACTTCAATATCTACAACTTTGCAGTTTTAAGTTTCTTCAAATCCTAAACACACGAATTTATATAATTTTTTTAAAGTCAAAAATCGCTGCTGTTTCGGATTTTCTAGGTAGACTATAAATGTTTCGAACTGGCCTCACTAAATTAGTCCCTACGGACAAACCATAAGAAATTTTTGAGTGAATCTAATTTCAGAACGAAACTTACTTCCATACCTTCGTCTTGATATAAGGCTCACTTTTTAATTCATTATACCCAAAGAGTTATGGTCTTTATAAAAATAGGATAGGAAACTACTTTTCTGAAAATTTCCAGATTTTGTGTTCTTCGTTCCTTTGGTTTGATTTCTTGATTTTTCTTATTTGATTCTTGTTTATCCATGATTAAACCATCACATATCAACATGAACATATCTTTCTTACATAAATTTCATAAAAAATAACATCTACACATAAATATCCAAAAGATTGGCTAGTGTTTACCTTTAAGCTAGTTTTCTTTCTTCTCTTTATTTCATAGCTTTTCTTCCTTTTTCATGCTCCATGGTTACATACCATTTGAGATACATACAAAACACCTTAACATGATGAGTATTTTCAGATTCTCACAAGGGAAGATATCCAAGAATTATTTTATGGGTTAAGTTTTAGGAATTACCTTAATTAGGGTTTTCTTTCTTCTTTCTTCTTTCTTCTTTCTTTCTTCTTCTTCTTCTTCTTCTTATTCTTTTTGTTCTCTCTTTTCTTCCTCTCTCTTAATTTGCTACGGGAGGGAGTGTGAGGAATGGAAGATGAAGTGTTGAAAATTTGCCTAATTAAGCTTAATCATTTAGCCAACATCAAGGGCAAAATGGTCATCATCCATTGCTAAGGAAGGGCATAATGGTCTTTAAAACATCTCAAGGAAATTTCCTAGAAATTTCCTCCTAGGACACAATGGTCATAAGAAATTTTCTTTAAGGATAAAATTGTCATTCCCCCATTACTAGGAAACTTCCTAGCATTTTCCTCTTAGGACACAATGGTCTTTAATAATTTTCTCTAAGGACAAAATAGTCTTTCCCTCATTATTAGGAAATTTCCTAGAAATTTCCTTCAAGGATACCATGGTCATTAATACTTTTCTTTTGGGACAAAATAGTCATTCTCCAATTACTAGGAAACTTCCTAGCAATTTCCTTCTTAGGACACATGAGTCATTAATCACTTTCTCTTGGATAATATAGTCATTTCTCACAATCTTCTACATTTAACTCAAACATGGTTAGTTCTTAACCATAGTTATTCTACGAACACAAGTCCTATTATTTGGACTACTAAATTAAATTCTCATTGGGCTTCTTCATTGGACTTGTCACAAGTTTTTAATTAAATAACTTGGGCCATCTTAATTCTTTAAAATTGGGCGTGACGCTATAATTCTTTGGACTTTTCTCATATAAAGTTAGACTAAAATTTGGGCCAACTTAATTCTCCACAACTATTGTGTACATTGGGCTTGTAACCTAGATTAATTTCTTACTAGCAAATACTTAACACACATACTAGCAAATAAATATATATCACATATATTTATTTACTCATTACACTTACACAAAATATTATCTATATAAACTTCATTTTATTAGAACAAAGTACATACATTAATTCACAAATTTTAACTAAGTGAATTAATTAACTCATATATGAAAATTTAGTTCATAATAATTTTATCGCCGTCCAAGGCTTAATATTCAAATTATATTATTTAATAATATAATTTTAATTTAATCTCAATCGATTAATATTAATTAATTAATTCCATCCACTTTCTTTAATGATTTAATTAAATATTAAATCTATTTTTCCCAATATATGTATATATTTCACATCTATATATACACATTTAGTCCATTACGCAAAATCACATACTTCACATTATATGAAACACATATATTCATATATATCCAAATCTACTTATCTCTTAATAAGAATTTTATTTATTAAATTCTTATTTTAAATTTCTAAAATATCTAGGATATTACATTCACCCTTTCTTCTAAAAATTTCGTCCTCGAAATTAAGGCATAGTCATCTCTATTCATTCTACTCTTTTATTTAATTATTCGAGATCTTATTTACAAGTCTCATAAATTTTCGGGTTATCACATTCACCCATTCTTCTAAGAATTTCGTCCTCGAAATTACAGTACACTAATCTCAGCTCATTCTATCTACCAGAACTAGGTTTTCAAGTTAACTTTTACTTAATCATTTTTTATTACATTCTCACCTGAGTGTCTACTCTACTCTTTCCTTCTCTAAAGATTTTTCTTTAACCATCACATTCTACGACCACTTTTCTCTAAGAAGTTTACACCTCCTAAACATTCAACTTTTAGAATAATGGAATATATTTTCAGGAGTATTCAACAATTGTTCAATAATTGTGAAGTAGCTTGAACAATAGGAAATAAAAGAAATTCCTTTAAAAACTTTTCAAATCATGCTGAGTGGTCATAAAGACCGTGAGCCCATCTCGAGATTTAATAGATATTTTCACTGTAAACCTCTAGAAATTTTAACAATCACAAAGACTGCAAAATATTCTATACATCCGCGCGCATAGTCGGATTTTCCCGACAAAATTACCCCTTTTATCAGGGTTTTTCATACTGGCTCAAAAATATTCGATAAATCATTCCAACATCCATCTAGCCGAAACAATTGGCCTAGACTAGCATTAGTAAACTGTTCGTATATTACGAACTGAAAATCATTCTAGGTATTTAATGTAATTGAAATTCATTTTTTTAGGACGTCATAATACCGCACTGTTACAATCAGTGTGTTAGGATTCCGTCATTTTATCATCTCTACACCACAGCTTTAATGATAAGTGATGATTAAATACATTTTGAAGTTTTCAAAACAAGCTTTGTCCAGCCAACACAATTAGCATGGACATACTTCATAAAACGGTACATATAACTAAAATTCATTTATAGGATGACATAATGCTGCACTGTTGTAACAGTGTGTTAGGATGTTATCATTTATCATCTCAACACTATGCTTCGCAATGGTGCGTTGACGATTTTAAAATACATTTTGATGTTAAAACAATTTTTGTCTAGCTGAGCAAAGTAGCGTAGACATACGAATGACAAGACTTTTCAAAGGCATATAAGTGCGAATATAAGCACGATTTAGGATCTAGCATAGCTAAAAGATTGGGAATACCTAAAATCTTCAATCATCTTTAATTTATCATCTCAACTTTACTTAACATCTTTATTCACTTCTGATTCTACTAATGTTTGCCCATCACTTAGAACTCTTAAATCACATTTTAATTTATAACCCTCTCTTATAGTCTGTAATGATATACCACAAGCATTGTTCATCGAACTTACCACACATTATGAGTTTAGGAACTTGCCACAATAATATGAGTTTAGGAACTTGTCCTAGCGATACATAGTCCAAGAACTAATCAGGGACTGTTCATACGCTTAAGGGTTCAAAAACATACCATATGATTATGAGTCACAAACTTACCATAAGCATGAGTTCTAAGAACTCGCATCTAATCTTATATTCTCTAACTATCAAATATAATATGAGAAAAGAATCACCTTCTCGTCATATGTATATCGTTAACGCGACACCATCATTTCAATGATTATCCATGTGATAAACTAAGTAGTCGTTAGACCAAGCACAAAACCCCTGCCCATACAAAGGCTTGTACGACTCAGCTATCACATGAGTTCTCAATTGAAATTCTACATAATCCTAATCTTATCTTGCTCTTCGCTTAATATGAACTTTCAATTCGTATCCCATCATTTATAACTCCTTCTGAGTTTTATCTTCGTACTATCTTCTAGTACTTTTTTCATACAACAATTCTGCTATAAAGTTTTCAATCATTCGATTGATCATCTATCATTCTATCTCTTAATCAAATCACATTGTGATCTTTCTTATAATTGTATTATAGTACGATTCTTTTCTATCTCATGATCGTTTTGTTTTACGACCTTCTTATCTTTCCCTTTTATCATGTTATAATATGATTTTCTTTATGCTTTTAGTCTTATAGACTTTGTCTATTAAGCATTACTCGTCATCTTTATTATCAGAGTCGAGTAACTCCGAATTCTTATCTTTATAACTCTTTAAGATTCTTCTTTGAATCTTCTTTATCTTCTTCTAATCTAAATAATGAATTTCCTAAATTCATCTCTTAGCACTTAAACTCGATTTGAGTTTATTTCTTATCATCGTTATCATCATCTCTACGGTTATAGCCTAAGGTACTCCTACCTAAGGTTTATAACCTATCAGCTTTGATACCAACTGTGACAACCCCAAAACCCGGTCACATTGATCTCGGGTCCGGTTTGCCACGATACTACATATACAATACAATTTTCTATTATATAAAAGTAATTTCTATAATATTACAATACATTTCAATTTAATCCCAGGTTTTCTAACCTTTAATCGTTCAAATCATTCTAACTCAGAGTATACAATACATCAGCTTGAAAATAATAGTGCAACACTAAAATAAATGCAATATCGTGGCATACATTTTTAATTCTTCTTTTAAACATTTTCCCTTCAATCATCTTCTTCTGACCAGCCAAGTCCTTCCATGCTAGCTGCAAAAAAATCTGTTTGTGGCGTGGGTGAGCAACTACGTTGTCCGCAAGTTTAACAGTTACACATAACACATAAATCATATATCATGCATGCTTCACAATATTTCCATGTATGACAGTTATACATATAAACATATTAATACGTAAATCACATATCATCGTGTTTTTCATTGCACAGTATAAAGTTCAAATTAAACAGTTCAAATGGACATCACAACTAAATCAACAGTTCATAGCATGTTGTAATATAACAACGCATTAACATATAATGACATTTTTCACATAAGAGCAAGTTCTAAAAAACTTGCCTATCTGCCTGCACTTTCCTCAATTATGTCACTCACTTCTTCCAAACGGTAACCTACATCATTCATAAAGATTTATTTTTCAAACAATACGTTTTTATTTGCCGACGAACGTTAACGATCGCCTAACCTTCATTTTCATAATAATTTTCATTAAAAAAAAACTACCAAATCAATACGAAACGCGTAATTACATAAATCTAAGTCATCTAACCTTGTTTCACCATTAAATTCTCAAAATGGCCAAAAAATGACCCTTGAGTTGGATTTTTATCCAATTAAACTAGTTTTTTTCATAAAAACCAATATAGAGTTCATTAGAGTCCTTTCTCATATCTACTAAAACAAGTCACTCATAACCTTTCTAGATTCATATTAACCACACATGAATCTATACATACTTCATTTAAAACTATTTTTGTTTAATTGAAGTATTTACCAACTAAACTAGTTTTATAAAATCAATACATAGTTCTTACATCTTCTTTAACTTTAGCATGTTATATATTACTCCAATCATATAATACCATTACTTGGACACTTTTAATCTCAATGTTTAGAAATACAAATTCTCTTAGGCATTTTATCGAGCATGTTGTATGCATTTATTAACAATTTACATGTTATGAACTACAGATAAGCACATAACATCAATATTTATCCATCTTTATACACCGGATTCACTATGATCTCCACATGTCAAAGTATGCCATCACATAACAAAATATATCATTTTCCAAAATTATACTTCAAATAAAATTATAAAATTCATTTTCACAATTTCTTTAACAAAATGTTGTTTTCGTTTTTAACGTAACTCCTTCGTTACATGACTCTTTTTGTTCCTTCTTATATCAAATTAAACCTTACTCAGTGTACTACAACCTTATCTAGGCGTTAAAGTCAGACCCTTAACTATTTAAAACAGATTCTGTTATTTCATCAACTAGTCCAGAAAATTTTATTTTCTGGACAACTTTAATAAACAATTTATTTCGAACATGATCCGTTCCATAAAATGGATCAGTCTCGCGTGTCTGGCTAGAAAACTTCAATATCTATAACTTTTCAGTTTTAAGTTTCTTCAAATTCTAAACACACGAATTTATATAATTTTGTTAATGTCAAAAATCGCTGTTGTTTCGGATTTTCTGGGTAGACTATAATTGTTTCGAACCAACCTCACTAAATCAGTCACTACGGGCAAACCATAAGACATTTTTGAGTGAATCTAGTTTCAGAACCTAACTTACTTCCATACC
The DNA here is from genome assembly GCA_034770075.1 of Aralia elata. Taxonomy (NCBI): domain Eukaryota; kingdom Viridiplantae; phylum Streptophyta; class Magnoliopsida; order Apiales; family Araliaceae; genus Aralia; species Aralia elata. The sequence goes on along the minus strand of CM068378.1, from coordinate 27,325,297 downwards.
TTCGTCTTGATGTAAGACTCACTTTCTATTTCATTATACCCAAAGAGTTATGGTCTTTACAAAAATAGGGTAGCAAACTACTTTTCTGAAAATTTTCAGATTTTGTGTTCTTCGTTCCTTTGGTTTGATTTCTTGATTTTTCTTATTTGATTCTTGTTTATCCATGATTAAACCATCACATATTAACATGAATATATTATTCTTACATAAATTTCATAAAAAATAACATCTACACATAAATATCTAAAAGATTGGCTAGTGTTTACCTTTAAGCTAGTTTTCTTTCTTCTCTTTATTTCATAGCTTTTCTTCCTTTTTCATGCTCCATGGTTACATACCATTTGAGATATATACAAAACACCTTAACATGATGAGTATTTTCAGATTCTCACAAGGGAAGATATCCAAGAATTGTTTTATGGGTTAAGTTTTAGGAATTACATTAATTAGGGTTTTCTTTCTTCTTTCTTCTTTCTTCATCTTCTTCTTCTTCTTCTTCTTATTCTTCTTATTCTTTTTGTTCTCTCTTTTCTTCCTCTCTCTTAATTTTCTACGGGAGGGAGTGTGAGGAATGGAAGATGAAGTGTTGAAAATTTGCCTAATTAAGCTTAATCATTTAGCCAACATCAAGGGCAAAATGGTCATCATCCATTGCTAAGGAAGGGCATAATGGTCTTTAAAACATCTCAAGGAAATTTCCTCCTAGGACACAATGGTCATCAGTAATTTTTTTTAAGGATAAAATTGTATAGCCCCCATTACTAGGAAACTTCCTAGCAATTTCTTCTTAGGACACAATGGTCTTTAATAATTTTTTCTAAGGACAAAATAGTTTTTCCCTCATTATTAGGAAATTTCCTAGAAATTTCCTTCAAGGATACCATGGTCATTAATACTTTTCTTTTGGGACAAAATAGTCATTCCCCAATTACTAGGAAACTTCCTAGCAATTTCCTTCTTAGGACACATGAGTCATTAATCACTTTCTCTTGGATAATATAGTCATTTCTCATAATTTTCTACATTTAACTTAAACATGGTTAGTTCTTAACCATAGTTATTCTACGAACACATGTCCTATTATTTGGACTACTAAATTAAATTCTCATTGGCTTCTTCATTGGACTTATCACAAGTTTTTAATTAAATAACTTGGGCCATCTTAATTCTTTAAAATTGGGTTTGACACTATAATTCTTTGGACTTTTCTCATATAAAGTTACACCAAAATTTGGGCCAACTTAATTCTCCACAACTATTGTATACATTGGGCTTGTAACCTAGATTAATTTCTTACTAGCAAATACATAACACACATACTAGCAAATAAATATATATCACATATATTTATTTACTCATCACACTTACACAAAATATTATCTATATAAACTTCATTTTATTAGAACAAAGTACATACATTAATTCACTAATTTTAACTAAGTGAATTAATTAACTCATATATGAAAATTTATTTCATAATAATTTTATCGTCGTCCAAGGCTCAATATTCAAATTATATTATTTAATAATATAATTTTAATTTAATCTCAATCGATTAATATTAATTAATTAATTCCATCCACTTTCTTTAATGATTTAATTAAATATTAAATCTATTTTTCCCAATATATGTATATATTTTATATCTATATATACACATTTAGTCCATTACGTAAAATCACATACTTCACATTATATGAAACACATATATACATATATATCAAATCTACTTTATCTCTTAATAAGAATTTTATTTATTAAATTCTTATTTTAAAATTTTAAAATATCTAGGATATTACATTCACCCCTTCTTCTAAGAATTTTGTGACAACCCGAAAATTTAAGAGATTTATAAATAATCTTGAATGATTAAATAAAGGTTTAAAGAATAAAACCTAGATTGGAAGCAGAGAAATGATTAAAATCTTTTAGAAAAACCTATATGGTTTGATATTTGAAAGAATGTAAAGAGAATGTGAACGATAGAAAGGTTGAAGAATAAGATTACTAATTGATAAATTCAGCAAACCGAATTGATGAATGCAGCAAACCATATTCAAGCCAAATATATGAAAATCAAGATTTAGCTATGTTATGTGAAATTTTATTGCATAAGTGAATATTAGCTATGCAATATGAGATTTTGGAATATAATAAATATATTAGTATATATATTTATTATATGTACGTGAACGGTAGAAACAATTTCTAAAAGGAAATAAGATGAGTAAAATTAAAATAACTTATTATATAAAGTTATTGGTGGCATTAAATATATTTAAGGTATAACTGTCATTTTATTGAAGAAATCATATATTATATGATTGAGTATAATGTATGCATATTTTTAATGTAGTGAATATATTATGATATTTACTACAGTTAAATTGTTGAAAACAATTTATAGAAGGGAAAAGAAAATAATTAGTTTTAAGTATGCGAGAAATATTGTATACTTTAAATAAAGGATATTAAAATAAATTCTAGTATTAAATTATTTTAATAAAAAGAGAATATTTATTTTAATTGCAATATTTTTATTTATATGAAAAATAAAATGAAATGCATATATTTATTACGCGAGGAAATGAAATTATTGTGAACAACTTGTATAAGGATTTGTATGGGTGGTTTAAGGTATATATAATATTTATATATATACTTTACCCAAGGATATTGGAATAAATTCTTATATGAATTATTTTAAGAAATAAAGGATAATATATTTATTTAATATATTAAGAAAGTCAATAAATTTTTAATTGAATTTACGTTAATGAGGTAAGGATATTATATTTATTATAATATCTTGGGTATGTAGATAATTTTATTTGCATAAGAAGATTATGTCTAGCATATTTATTTTGTAAATATGTAATTCAAGTATGATATGTTATATTCTATATAATTTATATATCAAAGATGAGTTATATAAATTATATTTTTTTCATATGGGTAAAACATTTTAAAGAGGATGAATTAGTAACTTAAGAGTTAAAATTTAGTTACTAATTATTGGGTGATTTTAAATTATCCAATGCAACTATTATGTTATTTAAGGAACAAATAAATTAAATTAATAATGGGCTAGTTAATTTACTAGCCTAAGTGTTAATTTTATTAAAAGCCCAAGCATAGATTTAATAAAAGTCCAAGAGTATATTTATTAGAGAGCCCAAATAATTATTGAATATGGCCCAAATTGTAGCCCAATAAATTGGACTTCCAAGAAGATAAATAACACAAATAATACAATAAAATAAAAATCAAAATTTGGCAATAATTGGTATAATGTATCCGGGCAAAGGAGGGAGTATTTGGCATATGGGAATTTTTTTTTTCTTTTCAAAGTCTAATTGTAGCTTATGTGTCCCTCCTAGCCTAGCCTTTGAAGTTTATCCAAGATATGCAAGATTTTGGAGAGAGAAGGAAAGATAAGGAAGAGAGAAGAAGAAAGAAAAAAGAAAAAGAAAAAAAAGAGGAACCTTCGGATGGATAAGGTGGGAGTATTTGGCATGTGCCAAATTTCTTTTCTTAGATATTAAGGAAGAAAGAGATAAGGATGAAGGAAGAAAGAGAGAGAAACTAAAAGAACTCTAAGAGAGAGAGAGGGAGAAGAGCTCACGGCAAGGAGGAGAGAAAGGAGAGAGAAATGGTAGCCATGGAGATAGAAGATGAAGAGCAAGGAAGAAGAAAGAAAGCCAACAAAGGAAGGTAAAAAGGAAAAATATTAAGTGTTAGTTAAAAGCTTTATGTAGTTTTATTACTCATATATTAGATCTATGAATTTTTATGTTCTTGTTGGTGAAACCTTATGAAAAGGTTAGATCATGATGTTATATTGTGTATCATGTTAGTATATATGAGTTTATATTACAAATTTTGGGGAAAAGCTAGTTGGTAAGTTTTTATGAAAATTTTTAGTTAAGTAAATGAGATCCATGTGATTTATTTTGAGATCTATGTATGGTTTATGTGATTTCCTTATTTGGTGTACTAGATCTTTAAGTATTGATCAAAAGCCCTTTGGTTTGACTCAAAAATGTTGAGAGATGAGAAAGTTATGAGATTTGTTCTAAAACAACTCTTAGATAGAAAAAAATAAATAATAAGGCTGCTGTCCCAAAAAGGAAATTTCAAAATTTGCTATAGTACTCTAAAAATTCTGGGCTTTTGGTATGTTGTAGTACGCTGAATAAGCTTTCCACAGACTCTGGAATGGACTAATTTCAATTTCGGAACAAATAGTTATGACCATTCAAAGTATTCGTGCCAAAACTGTTCAACCAATTCGGAGCAGTCCCCTTGCACGAAATTTCTGGACCAATTTGTTTAGAATTTAGAAAAAAATCAGTAGGCAAAAATTGTAGCCCCGGAAGTTAGCTTCGCGTGGGCTCAAGAATCGCCTAAAAACGTTTTAAAACGAAAACGTTATGTCTGTTTTAGCGAGAGAAGGTAAAACTGCGAAAAAGATGAAAATCGTTACGAAACTGCCCAGATAATAATGCAGCATGCAGGGAGTTTTGCCCTAAAGCAGACGAGTTAAAGCTGTCTGGATTGGGTGATGATTACTCGCAGTAGATTTTGTTAGTAAACAGACGGGTTATACTGTCTGGATATTAACTAAAGAAGAACTTGGCCTGAAGTAGACAGTCTTAACTGTCCGGATAGATAATCAAAATGAAATTTGTTCTTAAGCAGACAGTCTTAACTGTCTGGATTAGACCTGTAACATAGAATCTAAAAAGTTTGGACACGTTTAATTTATAAAATGCGAACGACCTAAAATAAATAGTATTGTAATGTAAACCAAAGTGTGTTGGTTTCCAGTAGCCGAGTAGTTGGCCAACGTTAAGCTACATTGTCCCGAACTATATAAGGCAAGCGTAATAAATTCTAATTAAAGAATGATTTAAGATGTCTTAAGTTATGAGACATGAGCATCACGAGACTTTAGAATTAAAGTCTAATCTATAAACGAAGCTAAAAGAGAAATATACCGGGGTGCATATAATTAAGTACATTATGTCGAGATATAAAACCCGAACATCGTGAATTATAAAATAAGCTAGGATAAGCTAATATAGCAATTATTTAAATTAAGGTAATAATATAGTAAATTGTATTTTACTATAAAAGCCATGTATTAGCTGTTTAAACTCCGAATTTGCGAGCAAAGTTAAAAGATATTTCTGAAATGGAATATAAATGGTTTAAGCTTCAAGATGTAAAATATTTACAACTTAAAATGTGTGAGACCCTTATTATTTATTAATAAAATTTCTAAAAGAACCAAGATTGGTTTTGAATGAAGTATAAATAATATTAGTTTTTATTAACTAATATTTATTAATAAAGAATATACATGCATGTTTTGCAACATATTTAATTATCTAAATGTGTGTGCATGTAAATACAATTGTGTAGGATTTGTGGAGAGAAGTTAAGTTAAATTTTAGCGGTAATCTCCAATCAAGGCAAGTTCCATCTTACTCAACTTTTACATTGAGCAAGTTCCCTAAACTTACTCAGATATTTATTTTGTGCAAGTTCCTTATCTCAAACTCGAGTTATTATCTTTCAAGCATGTTAGTGGATAATTATTGTTGATTATTCCACATCTATGATTATTGATTCGTACTTAGTGCATGTTGCACATGTTCATCAGGTATGAAAGGTTGATCACCTTCATTACCTTAGGGTTCAATTAAATTGGTCCATGGTCATTATTGATACCCTGTATTATTGAATTCAGTCATTCAATCATTGAAGTTTTTGATTCATGCTCTTTCACAATTATTATATTGTTAAGATATTCTAAAGCTTATTCTTTCCTTCAATCATGATATATCTTCTTTGTATGTAAACTTGCTGAGAAAAGTAGTTGCTCACCCTTGCTATATCATGATAACAAATTTCAGATTAATACGAATGTTCGAGAAAGACAGAGGCAGATGCAAAGGACCAAATTAGGTTGATATGCACGTTAACTATTAAGTTATTTGGATGTAAGTTACTTATGTAAACCTTATGTACGTTATTAAGGAATGTATCAAGATAAAAGTTCTAGACCTTGAGAAATGTTATAGAATACTCTGAAATAAATAATTTATGTTTATATTTTCCGCATTAGTTATAGAATTGGTATGAAGAGGATGTATCGTGACGTACCAGATCTGAGGTTCAAGGTACCCGGATTTGGGGGCGCCACAAATTTCGTCCTCGAAATTAAGGCATAGTCATCTCTATTCATTCTACTCCTTTATTTAATTATTCGAGATCTTATTTACAAGTCTCATAAATTTTTGAGTTATCACAATCCCCTCCTCAGAACAACCTTCTAATTCATACTCAAACAATAAGAACCATGCCCATGGCAAAGGAAAATGGCGAGGCCGTGGTGGATATCGTGGTGGTCCTAATAACTTCCGCGATAATCAAAATTCATACAATTAATTTTCTTAACTAGATCATCGCCCTCCTGTGCTTCCCACACCATCATCCACCAACACCTCAGTAGCGTGTCGAATATGCAATAGACCTGGCCACGCTGGTCGTCTTTGTTCAGAACGAGAGAATTTTGCTTACGCCGCCGAAGCTCTTTTTGATGCTGTCTCCACATACGTCTCACAAATCATACAGATTTAACGTGGTGTCTTGATTCTGGTGCATCACATCATATCGCCTCTTTACCAACTTCATTAAATGGTACACATCCGCACATGGGTAAGGATTCCATCGTTGTAGGTAATGGATCTCATTTGCCCATCACTCACACAGGAAAACAATCATTTTTGTCGAGATTGTAATTGCTTTTTTCTAATGGACATAAATGGTTTTGTGGCGAAGGAAATCAACACGAGTTGTATTCTTTTGACTGGTACTAGCTCGGGCGACCTCTATCACATTCGAACAACTACTCCTACTTCCTAGAAACTTGTCTTTTTTGGAGCAAGAACAAATCAGGACATTTGGCATTCGAGGTTGGGCCATCCTAGTCATGTTACACTCCAAACAATTGTGAAGCAATTTCAATTACCTGTTTCTAGACGGATTGATCCGCATAAAGTTTGACATACTTGTCTTTTATGATCTTCCATTTGTTAAGAGAACTTTCAATGTGTTGAATATTGGCTCACATTTGGTTTGTCAGTGAGACCCTCAATAAATGTATGCACACCAGTCTCGAAATAAGGAACTTCATTGCCCACATCATCAAAGCAAGCCAAAGTAGCTAGCACACAATTAGTTTATGTGCGGAATGTGTGTTCCAAATCTTCTTGTTTGAAATTGGCCCCGTGAAATGAGGAATTTTGTCTCCTCCCACGCACTATAAAAGGCACCCATCCTCACAAGCTTAGATTCACCAAAGCAACGAGTTAAAAAAGCTCAATGAGAGCAAATAGAGAGTGTGAGAGTGTAGAGAGAAAGTAAACAATTAGTTTATTTCTTAGTTGAGAGTTTGTATTCTCCATATTATTTTTATAGTGGATTTCTGAGATCTCTCCTTGTAGTTTTTTTCCCAGTTGAGTTTCCACGTAAAATTCTTATGTTATTATTTTATCTCATAAAGAAAGTGTGTGTGTGTGTGTGTGTGTGTTTATCTTAGTGTTTTGTGTACTTGATTACTTAATAATTGGTATTAGAACTTTTGGTTCACGCTGTTGGTGTCTATAAAAGTGGTTCAAAAGGCAGTGCCTTTAAGAAAAGTGGTTATTTAATTAGTCACCATTGCAAAAGCACGGAAATACTCCCACCCGACTTACACTTAGTTGGCCAACTGGTACGATCCGTTTATTAAGAAATCTCGCAGGTCACAAATACAAAGATGACAAACATAAGTATGAGGTACGATGTTGAACCATTTGATGGAAAGTCAAATTTCTGTATTTGGCAGAGTACGATCAAAAATGTATTGGTTCAACAGGGATTGGCGAAGGCACTAGAAGGGAATGGGAAGAAACCAGCGAATATGACAGAAGAAAAATGCACAGAACTTGAAGCAAAGGTCGTGTCAATAATCAGATTGAGTTTGGCGCCACAGATTAAATATCAGGTTTTGACAGAAACCTCTCTGAAGGACTTGTGGGAGAAACTTGAGAAAGTTTACAAGTCGAAGTCTTTGTCAAATCGGTTATATTTGAAGAAAGAATTGTACAGATTTTGGATAGAAGAAGGTTTAGATTTGACCAATCGTATTAATGAGTTTAATAGATTGGTGACCCAGCTGATCAGTATAGATATGTAGTTGGACGAAGAAGATAAAGCCTTATTGCTTCTTGTCTCTCTACCAGATTCATACTCAACTCTCCAGACTACTCTCCTTGTAGGAAAGAAAAAACTTGCAGTTGACGATGTGATGTCAGCAGTCCTGGACTAGGATAAGTTCAGGGGTACTAATTCTAGAGATCAAAGAGACAATTTTCTTGTATTTTCAGATGGGCGTGGTAGGGATCCTAATCGGAAAAAGAATTCCGACAACGAATGAGGAAAGTCTCAGTCGAGACCAAACATGAAGGATAAATCTCAAGTTAAGTGTTATCATTGCCACGAGAAGGGCCACTACAAAAATCAGTGTCCATTGTAGAAGAAGGAGAACAAGAAGAAAGATAAGCAGATTGAAAATTCTGCTAATGTTATTGAGCAAACAGATGTCTGTAGCGACAGAGAGCTGTACACAGTGACAGAAAATGAAGCTTCACAGGGTGATCTCTTATCCGTTAGAGACAGTAGCAGCCTTATAGATTGGTACTTGGATTCTGATTGTTCTATTCATATGTCCCCTCACATGGATTGGTTTGATACTTTTACATCCTATAATGGTGGTTCCATGATATTAGGTAACAATGCAGTCTGCAAAGTTATTGGCATAGACACCATCAAAGTTTAAATGTTTGACGGGATTTTCAAAACATTGGGTGATGTAAGGTATATTCCAGAATTGAAGAAGAGCTTGCTATCAGTTGGAGTACTTGACTCTATAGGTTGTAGTATCTTAGTCAGAGATGGTATCATGAAAATTACCAAGGATTTGATGGTAATTATGAAGGGACAAAAAAGGGCACCCTCTACAAGTTGATAGGTGACATAGTTGCTGGTGGAGCAGCAATTTTTGTGCAGGTTAATTCCAACAGTGATAGCATATTATTATGGCACATGCGACTTGGTCATTTGAGTGAAGATGGAATGAAAGAACTTCACAAAAGGCAGTTGTTGAAAGGTGTCAAAACATTCAGTTTGGAATTTTGTAAGTTTTACATGTACGGTAAACAACGGAGGGTCAACTTTAAAGCAGGAGCACATACCAGTAAGAATGTACTTGCTTCTGTACATTCAAATGTTTGGGGCCCGATCAAGCATACGTCAATGGTGGAGCCCATTATTTTGTCAGCTTCATAGATGACTACTCTAAAAAGGTGTGGGTGTATTTGAAGAAGTAGAAGTCTGAGGTTTTCAGAATCTTCAAGTAGTGGAAAGCTAAAGTAGAAAACCAGACTAGAAAGAAGGTAAAGTATTTCAGATCAGATAATGACATGGAATATAAAGACAGGTCATTCCTATAGTTCTGCTGATGAGTGTGTTTTATACATACAAATTAGGTACTTTTGAGCTTGATAATTTGTAAATCCTAAGCTATTTCATTTGGTTTTTATATATTTTTATCTTATTGTTATATCATGTGGTTTTATATTGCTTTTATGGGTTTTTATATTGATTTTATGTTTTTTTACTTTATTTTGTAGGAAATGGAATAAAAGCTCTTTGGATTAATGTTTGGGGTGGCTCAGTTCGCATTTTCATCTTGTCATTTACATAGCAACCACTTCAGGGCCAATTTGAACCTATCTTCAGCCTGTATCTCTTAAAACTTAAAGAATAAAAGTTGTAGAGCTACTTCTTAGCTTTCTGGATCATCTTGAATCGCCCAAATCGGAGTTCTGATGAGAGAGTCCATTTTACTAGACGTCGAAGCTAAAAATTCCAGAAAATGGCTAAGCGCCTAGGCGCTCCAAGGAAGGGATCCAGCACTAGAACAAGTGCCTAGACACCAGAAACAAGCGCAAAGGTGCTCCAAAGTCAGATTTACGGGATTTTGCTGGGTTTTTTAGGGTTTTATGATGTAATGCTATAAATAAAACATTTAACCTCCATTTTGTGACATCTAATACTTCTGAAATCACATCTAGAGAGGGGGAGGCTACAAAATACATCACCAAGAAGAACTAAAGTGCAACAATTTAAGGAAAATTCAGCAAAAGTTAAGGAGCAAAAAGGAGAAAAGATTGCCAAAGGAAGAGAAAAAGCTAGAGATCATCAACAACTAAGCAAACAATATCTGAATATTCATCAAAAAGGGTTTTATCATCTCTAGGTTTCCTTTGAATTTGTATTTCTATTTCTATTTCATGATGAACACCTTGTGTTTGATGTTTTGTTTAGCTACCATGAACTAGAACTTTTACTCTAAGATTTTAATGGAACCCAACTAATTGAATGCTCTCTCTTTGATATTAGTTAATCATTTGTGAATTGGATATCATAATCTATGCTTATAGATTAATAGTTTGGCTCGTAATTACCTCGGTAACCTATATGAAATTGGAAAATGGATTATGGTGTTGAGACCTAGTTATGATTTCATGCGAAGGTTAAAGATTCTTGTGGGTACTTCATAAGATTATTGTGACGTGTGTCTTATTCATTATCTTTGAGAATTGCTATCTTGATAGTATTTAAGATAGGGATATACCTAGATATCGTATGCATCCAATTGAGAATCTAATTTTAAAGACTTTCTATGCAAAAGTTGGTAATTGAATGAGTAGTTTACGAGATTGTTGTGACATTTGTTTCGTTAATTATTCTGGCAATTGGTCTCTTGATAGTGTGTAGGATAGGGATATACCTACATGTCGTATTAGGAAGATTCATAATTGACCATCGGGAGAGGCTTTTATAATTGCGATTTCTCAGGTGACAATTCTTGTGATTCAACTACTTAAAGAGAGAGAGAGTTAGGAGATTCAAACGAAGTGTTGGGGAAAATTAAAATTGAATTTTAATTGTTCTATTATTATTTTGAGTATTGATTATTCTTCTGTGCTTAAATTATATGATTGATATTTTTAATTACTAGAGTGCACGCTAGTTTATTAAGTGTTGAAATCTACTGCTAAATTAGATATCAAATCCGTAATTGTTTGGTCACTCTAATTTGCGAAGTAACTAAGGTTAATAATTGACTGCAGATCACGAAAATATTATATCTTAAGAAGAATACTGAACTAAATTAAATGCAACCGCTTGTGCTTGTGTTGTTTAGCTTTATCGGTTTTTTTAATTCTTAAAAAATCTACTAGATTAAACTTTTAGTGCTTCTCTGAAGTTGTTTAGTAGTTAGTGTTATTTAGTTCGCTTGTTTCGATCTAACTAAAATTAAGGAAAGACATGAAATGATTCATAATGGTGAATTGATTCTAACGGTGAATATTCAAAATATTAATTGGTTATGCTTGAGTCAATGATTAGTGTAAGTTTCTGAGGTGAAAGTTGATTTAATCCAAGGTTTGTTTTCTTTGATTTACTTTAATAAATTATTTTGCATTATTTTTAGTTTACTTTAATAATCACAATCAAAACCTCCAATTTAGTTTACAAAGAATAAATTTAGACTAATCATTCTCTATGGGATCGACTCTTACTTGCACTACTATATAATTATCTTTCACTGTAAGGTTTTATTTTTGGTTGCCGGCGACATCATACCAATTATCTCTAATTATTGTTTTAGATATTATTTCTCTAGATCTATTGTGGGTGATTATACTCGCTTCACATGGATTTTTCCTATGGTTAAGAAATCTAATGTTTTCTCTATGTTTAAAATTTTTAAACAAGAAGTTGAAAAGTTACTCAGTAGTACAATCATATAGTACAATGTGATGAAGGTGGTGGATTTATTGATAATAGTTTTTGTTGGGGCGTGTTTATTTGGGCCCGAATGATATAGTGGGTTATTGTCCACGTGGAGAAATTTTCCCATGTAGGAGTCTGTTTGAGTAGGGGGAGAATATTATAGAATCTAGGATTCCTAATCATGTTTAATTTCCAACTCCTAAGGAAAGTGTCAGGATATAATCCGACTTCCTTTTTTTAAGGAGATTTAGTTTAGTTCTATTAAGGTATCTATCCTAATGAGGAGTTCTATTTCCATACGGGGACGAGCATGAAGTTGGCGGTGTGATCACTATAAATATAAGGCTAAACCCTAATTCACAGGTAATGTTCACTTTTTAGCACTAAAGTATTAAGCCTCCATTGTTAAACCTTATTCAGCCTGTACTTATTCTCACACAAGAGCTATCCCCCAGTGGTCCAGGCCGTCAGCTCTCTGAGCGTGGTTTCGTTTCTGTGCAGGATTGGACACGTAATTTGGTGATTGGGCGCATGGACGAATCTTGGCGTTAACATTGGCGCTAGAAGGAGGGCCTTTAGTGTCAGTCAATTTTCAATCACTTAGTAGTTTGATCAAAAAGTAATGGCGTCAAGCAAGGAGAAAACGGTGTTGGTACGTGATAAATCTATGACCAGTCTTTCTCAACCTAGACGCTCGGTCAAGGATAGACTGGGGCCTTCTAGGAACATCTCAGATAGGCTGGGACCCCATAGTCATTCGGTGGGTCCGACCAATCCTCAAACAATAATTATCAGAAGAAAGTTGTTTTTGACCACCCAGAAAGCGGCAGGCCATGATAGTCATGCCGAAGGCCAGAATTCTAAGCCAGATCATGGATGGGACAAAAGGGAGACAATCTTGGCCAAAAGGATGCAACGGAACAAAGACGCCATAGAGGCCTTACGCCTTCAGTATATAGAGTTGGACAAACAGATGGTGTCACTATTAGACATAGAAGAAGTTTCCTTCAGTCACCAACGACGTCGGGAATTATTACCAGGGAACCGATTTAGGACACATCGTTCAGACGACTCTTGGCATGAAAAGATCAGGCGTCAAAGCATTTACTTAGTTTTCACTACTAAATAAAAGAAAAATAGAAATAATATAATACAAAAAAATAAACAAATGAAAATTACAAACGTTTAGTACACATTTGCTTAGTTTAGCACAACTAAAATAAACTGAATATCTGTGTATATAGTTAACTTAGGAGCTTAGAAACTCGTTCGACATTCACTCATTAGGAGTGAATGCCGAATAGTCTCTAGTCTATGACTGTTCTTAGATGTTATGTCTCTCACTTAGGTCGGTGCCAATGGCTTGAGTAAGTTTTTTTTTGAGGATTTTTCGGCTGATATATCTACATGTTCTCTGAGTGTATATTTAGATTAAGTTGTCTTGATCTATTTCGTATACTCGGAGTCCATGGGGATGTGCTGCCAAAATTTCCTTGAAACAGAAGAAACGTGCTCAAGGTATTGGCACTAGTGAAGGGACACATCTAAAAACGGGATAAAAGCCTAACCCTTGTAGACTGGAGATGAAGATATGTAAAATTCATGCACGGAGCACATTCGCTAATAACCCTGATCTGATTATGCCTTCTTTTCAATTAAAGATGTTAGACGACCGGAGTTGGATTTACCATAGGATACCGTTTGATGGGAGGGGATTAGTTACTGAGTACTATGATGGGGTGTGCAAACTTTTAAAGTTTGCAAATGAACATGCTAATGATTTGAACGGAAAGATGAGATGTCTGTGTGTCAAGTGTAAAAACCTGATTTGGAAGAAAGCCAACGACATTAAATTTGACTTGTTTTCACGTGGTTTTATAGATGGGTATTCTGTATGGATTCATCATGGGAAATTAGCTGAGTTGAAGAAAATGACCGACAGTATAGACCAACCAGTTCACGGGGATTCATATGGCGATAAATATGATATCGTGCAGATGTTGGTCGATGCTTATGGCCTTAACAATATTGATTGGGGGTCAAACGAGCGTTCGTCAAGCAGTACTTAGCAAAAGCCAAATGACACATCAGCTGCCTTTTACAAGATGCTATTTGAATCTAGGGTCCCATTATACGATGGAAATGATAAGCACACCAGACTATCTGCAGTGACAAAACTCTTACACTTCAATAATGAGCATGACTGCAGTGAGAGAGGGTTTAATGATTTATTTGTTCTTATCAGCGAATTCTTACCTAAGGATCATACCTAACCCTCGAATTACTATGAAACAAAAAAGATGGTAAAGGGGTTGAATCTGGGTTATGAGAAGATCGATGCTTGTGAGCAGGATTGCATGTTATACTATGGGGAGGACATAGATAAGGTGTAGCGTGATATCTGCAACTTGCCTTGGTACAAGATAACAAAACGTGGGGGGAAGGAGATGTATGTGCCTAAGAAGATCTTACGATACTTTTCTCTTGCGCTGAGGCTTCAACGTCCACTCATGTCGTCACACACTGCTAGCATATGAGTTGGCATAAAACAAGGGACGTCGTGCTTGGTTAGCTGACTCACCCTGTAGATAGAGATGAATGGAAGAAGTTTGATGAAAGTTTTTCACAATTTTCTGAGGAGGTTTGGAATGTTAGGCTTGGCACGACTATGGATGGCTTTTGTCTATTTAATAGTTTTAGTCAACCATACTTTGTTTGGCCAGTGATCATGATAGCTTACAATCTGCCACCGTCAATGTGCATGAGGGATCCGTATTTGTTCTTGACTTTACTCATATCGAGGGATAAAAGTCCTACGAAAGACATAAACGTGTACTTTAGGCCGTTAGTCGATGAACTTAAGATGTTGTGGGAGACAGGGGTCTAGACTTATGATAAATCGGTCAACAAAAATTTCGTTAACGTACCTGATGATGAGGAAGTCGAAGAAAACATGGTCGTCAATGACTATGTCGTCATTGAAAATGATAACGACGAAGAAATCGATAATGAAGAGAAAGAGAAAGAATCAGAGGATTACAATGATGTTGATTCTGATGGGTTTGATGACATAGTTTAAAATATCTTCTCATATCAATGTAGTAAGTGTAAGCTTATTTATGTATTGTAGATAATTCACTATTAATAATGGTTATTTAATTAAACTAACTCTAATTAATTATGTTATTTTGGTTATTTTAGTAGTATATATATGGTTAGACATAGCGGTGGTAGTCGCCATGGTGGTGGTCATACAGGATCCGCTGACGGTAGTCAGGGCGGGTCATCATCATCTAATAAGTTTCTGTTGTCATTAATTCGATTTCGTTTTGTTTACTTTCTATAGTTTATACAAATGTTATATTTACACAATGTATATATTATAGTTACATATATTGGTCGTCGACGTCACCGAGGGACTAACCTCGGTTTATTTGGCCATCCACCAATAGTTACATTCACTTACCGTGTAGATGTCGACTCTGCTCAACATGTGTTAGAGAACGTAATATTAAATTAAAATAATTTATTTGATGGCACAATGTATAACATAAGTGTTTTATTTTAATTGTAGTATTTCGGACCCTGTGGCTAAGTCGGTCATCCATGCCATATGCTTGACACACCTCCCTACTGGCTGCATGCGCTATAGCCAGTACGCGCAGTATGATACCTCCTTTTATGGTGACTGTGTTGCGCGAGTTTTAGGTAAGTTAATTTACATAAATTAAACTGTATACATAAATATTAGTTACACAATGTTCTACTTTTTTTTTGATATGCTATTATTTTTGTATAGATTTATTATAAATATGAGGAGGGCATCTCTCAACTGGCTGGCGACTCTATATTATTATTGCTCATGTCGCGAAGAACTATACCGGTTGATTGTACGAGATCAGACAGAGATCAGATAGAGGGCTACCCGGGCTGTTGTGGATTAGCCCGGGATTACAATACACGATCATCAACCCCAGATTGTTTCTGATGCAGCATGGGAGGCCATGTGTACGTAATAGGATGCTGATGACTTCAAGAAGAAGTCCGAGCAGATGAATAAGAATCGTAGCCAGCTCTAAGTAGTATATACTATTGGCTCGCAATCATTTGAGGAGTTGAAGTCAGCACGTATGTGTGTTTAGGTGTTTAGTTTAATATTGTCATAAACATACTAAATAAATGCTATATTAATGTATTTATTAGGCCATGCGGGCGAGCTTGGGCCGACCCCCCACCATGGTCGAGTTTTGGGATAGAGCTCATACGCGGAAGGACTCTACTATATCTCCCGCAACATTAGCTAGCTATACGGGTAACAGTTGTTATGGTCATAAATAATTATTAATATTAGGTAGTTAATAAAATAATTTAATTAACTCACATATACATAACAAATTACAAGACCAATTTTAGAAACTCTGGGACCAGCGTGCAGTTGAGTTGCGGGCTGCTAGGGGAGATTCTAAGCCGTTAGATTCCACCATCCCTTCGCCCGAGATTAGCTTATCTTAGGATAAGGAGATGACTCTTTGGGTCGCGTCTCAGGATCCCCGCAGTATCTAGTGTTGGGCCTACTGATGGTACCAACATATACATTACGTGTAGGTATTTATTTTATTATGTTTCTCGTTATTTCGTAATTTATATTGCTTCATAAATTATTAGTAAAGTTATTTTTATTTTCGCTGGCTCTAGCCAGTATTAGCGTCCAAGAGTACTTATTAGACCATCTCATACAGGCATTGGCTTGGACGAGGAGCTATTCCAGAGGGTTATGACGACGATGTCAGAGACGTTTGGTACAGATCCGATATTTCGTCATTAGGACTTGCCTAGTCCTGCTTGCCTTCATCATCTTGCTCAGGACATTGCAGCAGGGGCCACCACCGAAAGTACAGGTATCCCTCTAAAGCAGTTTACTGCGATATGTGACAAGGTGGTACGGATGGTGGTCACCCTATTGTTGGAGGCTTTTAGGCCGATGCTGAGTCGGCCCCCGACTACTTAGATATTTTATTCATTTTAAGTAGTATATTTTGTATGTTATTTAATTATCATTTAGTTGTCTCTTTAATTCTCAATTACGGACTAATAAGTTATATTTTTAATTGTATCAACAAGGTGGCGATGCTGAGCGGAGAGATGATGTCGATGATTTTTAGACACTAGAGTAGCACCGTCGACCGTCGATCCTCGCCCGATGATAGCGATAGATAGTTGTACCTAGTTATACTTAGTTATATTGTCAATTGTAATTAGGCTTACTTACGTTGTACATACGGTTTTAGTTTAACTTATATTTGTACAAATTTTAGTTTATTTGTTCTCTTTCTTATCTTAGCTACTATTATATGTATTTGTACATAACATTACATGTGATTTGTATATATTTATTTTCTTTCTTAGTTAAAAGTTTAAGTATAAAACTCAGTGTTGTTTAGAGGATAGTCATGTATGAGGTGTAAAGTTTAAGTTTAAAGTTTTCGCTCATATTATGTTTATATGTATGTGTTATTATTGGGAATTATTTGGCGAATTAGCTATTTTGACGTGGTTGTGATTTATTTGTTGGGAAAACTGGTTGAAAATAGGTACAAGTACAAATTAAGGTTTAAAAACCTGGAAATTGTTAACACGAAAAAGATGTTTAAGAAAAGGGATTATTTCCGACGGAATAAGCTAATTCCGACAGAATTTTCGTCGAAAATTATCTTTCCAGATTCAGTTTAATGTATACACGTGACAAGATATTTTTGACGGAATAGTATAATTCCGACGGAAGTTCCGTCGGAAATTATCTTTTCAGATTTAGCTACAAGCCAACACGTGACATTATATATATTACCGACGGAAATTCCGTCGAAATTATATTCCGTTGAGCTTTATTTACCAATGTCGACTAAAATTCTGTCAGACATAATTCCGTCGATACTATGTATTTCCGACAGAATTCTAGACGGACTTATACCCGACCGATTTATATTCGACTGAATTTAATTTCTAACGGAATATTTCGCCGGAAATATACTTATTCCGACGGAATAAGGCTATTTTCGACGGAATATTCCGTCGAAAATAAGGATTTTCTTGTAATGTTAGATTATTAGGTATTTTTATGTATTAGATTAATTATGTATTAGTTTAGGTTAGGAACAAGAGTATATTAAATTATTTATTCATTGTATGTTCATTGGAATATCTTAATAAAGAGAGTTTTCTTATTCTTATTTTTATGTTTAATCTTCTTATTCTTAATCTTAGTTGTTTTATTTATTTCCATATCTAGCTAATTTTTAGATCTATAATGAAGATGAAATTAAATATTTTTTCATGATAATATTCTCTATCTCTTCTATTATTTGTGCTTTAATGTTTAATTATTTTTGCCTTCATGTTTCATTATTGAAATACCTTCGTTTTATAAATGTTATGTGATTTTAAATTAATGAAGAGGTTTTTATAGATTATTATTAAGATATAAAATTTTCATAATCCATACTTGATCGAAAAAGTTTTGATGGGTTATAGTTAATCTTTAAATTTTCATAGTTTATACTTACCTAAGTTAATTATAAAATTACTAAATTAAAGGAAACGAAGATCAAAGGCATAGTTAATTTTTATTTGGCTTTGATTGTTTTATTTTTCGAATTATATACACCAAATTAATGACGTAATTTGAGTTATAAAAATAGAAGAGATTTGATTATTTGTTATGTTTATTGTTTAGTAGATTTGGATTCCTAGATTATTTTCTTATTATTAGTTTTCATATTCTAATTAGTTTAATTATAACTAATCAAATCTCAATCTTTATTTCTAATTCTATTAAAATACATATTAAGGATACATTTAAATTAATCTAGTCTCTATGAGTTCGATCTGTACTTACCAGTTTTTTAATTTGACACTGTGTACTTACAATTACATATTTTTATCACATCAAATTTTTGGCACAATTGCCGGGAACTAGAATTAATTTTTTATTCCTTAATTTTTATTAGTAATGCTCTGACTACATATGTTGATATTTATGGTTTTTATGCTGATAATATTTCAGTCATCACCAGTTTGCCTATGCATCTATACATCACACAATTAGATTGCGTCTGGTATTGTTACACATCGGTTGTCAAAGCCTAGTAAAATATTTCTGAATCATGTAAAATGGTGACTTTTAAGAAAAAAATTATTTGTGCTTATTCTTTACATTGGTTAGAAATATAGTGATGCATGATAGGTACACAATTAATTAAGAATTAAGAATAACAGTATTGCCATATTAGGAAATTATGTCGCATTTATGGTATAAAAATAGGAAACCTGTATAACTAACTTTGTTATTTATTCAATTGAATTAAATTGTTTTTAATTAGGCTCCTTAACACTAATATACAACAATTAGAAAGTAATTACAAAAATAAAACACACACAAAATAATTACAAAAATAACAAAACACAATATATTACGTTGCTAATATCACGTATTATTAACTCCTACACCTCAGTTATCGACTTTAATATTTGTAACTAACCGCACCTAAATTCAAGCAACTAAGGAAACATGCAACTTTGATATCGGAATAACAGATCAACGCCAAGTCAATCGGAGAAGACAAAATCTTCTATCGCGATACAATTCTGATATCGGAGAAGACGAAGCCTCCTGTCGCGACGCAACTCGTAATCAGAGAAGACAAAACCTGTTGTGGCGACGCATCTCTAAGATCGAAAATAGCATACAAAATCAACATCGCCTTCAAGTTCAGTAACCAAAAACTTAATTACTGCAGTGATTGTTGAATACAAGATCAACATCAACTTTGATACAAATACTGAGGTATGTGAGTTTAAAATTTATAAGCATATAGTTACCTATGGTTACTACGAATTTCTATATTGATTACCTTTCTTAAGTTTTTCGAAATTAAAGTTGTCACAAAGTTTGAATACTGAATGTTGTGATTGCAAAATGTATTTGAAAACATGTTTTATATTATGGTTACTAAGGTTATATAAATTTGTTACTGTCTAATGTTGTATTGGCTACTGACTATTTTGTATTGGTTACTGTGTAACATTATATTGTCTAATGTTGTCTTAGTTACTGACTAATGCTGTCTTGGTTACTGTATAATATTACTAATTAATGCTGACTTAGTTACTGACTAATGCTGAATTTGATACTGAGTAACATTATATTGGTTACTAACTAATGCTGATTTGCTTACTGTGTAACACTATAATGGTTACTGACTAATGATGACTTGGTTACTGTGTAAAATTATAATGCTGACTTGGTTACTGTGTAAAAATATTATTTAGTGACCAATGCTGACTTGGTTACTGACTAATGCTGACTTGGTTACTGACTAATGCTGACTTGGTTACTAAATAATGCAAACTTAATTACTGCAGTAATTACTATATTATTGGTTGCTGAAGCATATTAATGTACACTTCTACTTATGTTTTTTATAATAATGGTTACTTGTTAGCTTCATTGGTTACATTGTTACAAAAGTTTGCCTTAAGTTGGTAACAAACAAACTAGACTGGTTGTTTTTTACTATAAGAATGCAATGGAAAATGTGTTTATGTTGTGGTTACTAAATAAATGTGTTGGTTACAGTCTAAAATGTATTTGGTTACTGTATAGAGTTGTAATGATTAATGTATAATGTTACGGTGTTTTATATTGGTTTGTTTTAATATGGTGGTTACTTATTGGCTACATTGGTTACCTGCAAACTGTTATAATTTAATTGGTAACAAATATCAATATACTGATTATTTCTATTGTAAGATGAATGTACAAATGTGTTTTATATTCTGGTTATTAACATCATGTAGTTTGGTTACTAGCTAACAGTGATTTGGTTACTTTACAGTACTTATTCTGTTGTCGGACAATGGAGATGATTCCAGTTGTACTTTATTTCAACGGTACATGGACTGATAGTAACCAATACACCAAATTTGAAGTTATCGGCATACTAGTTCCATCAACTTGTTCGTTCAGAGAAATGCAGAACATGATATGCAATGCATTATGGCTAGAAACAAACGTAACAACATTGTCAATCAAATTTCAATTAGAAGCGATATTCCACCGATCAATATATCAGATGAAGCAACCTTAAGATTCTTTATTGAAGTCAGTAGAAAATCTGATGAGCAAGGTAAATTCCCACTGATTATAGAAACTGAACACAGATGGGGACGCACAACAATCTTGACAAATGTGGAAGAAACTACCATTAACAACGTAACACCAATAAGATCAACACAAGAGAATTTAGCACTAGTTCCACTACCAACACGCGATTGCCAAATTGGAAGGCAGTATGTCGATCACCTTGCAATGGAAATTATTGAACAACAACGAGACAGACAATATGACAGATCATACACAGAAGAACGATATGATGATGTAATAACAGATCCGAATGAACGTGAAGTACAATTACATCAAACCTACAAAGACAAAAAAAATCCTATCACAAGCTGTGAGGCTGCATTCAATCAGGAAAAACAGACAACACAAAGTTCAACGAACAGGTCATAGAGACTTTGTGCTAGTGTGCTTATATGATGAAAATTGCAAATGGAAGATGAAAGCATCAAGTTTTTGAAAAACCAGTATGTTCAAGGTGAGGGAATTCAACGACATCCACACGTGTTCAGTCAACGTATTGCTGGGAGACCACAGACAGGCAAATAGTGTGTTGGTCAGTGAATGCATAATGCACAAATTAACAAATTTGAAAAAAGTATACACACCAACCGATATTGTGGAGGACATGATGACAGGATATAATGTGTTTATCTCTTACCAAAAAGCATGGAGATCGAAGGAGAAAGCGTTGGAAAAGGTAAGAGGAAATCCACACGACTACTGATCAATGATTCCATCATGGTTACACATGTTGCAGAAAACAAATCCAGGTAACAATTAAAAATATTTTATTGGTTTTCCATAATTAGTTGGTTACCCAACTCAACTGATTTGGTTACCCAACTCAACTGATTTGGATACCATTAACTAATTAAATGGTTACCAACTATTAGTGATTTGGATACTATTTACATGTAATTCTAATGATAATGCTCATGTTTCATATCAGGTTCTGTCACATCCCTAGAGTTGGAAACAAATGGTCGTTTCAAGTATTTATTCTTTGCTATTGGAGCTTCCATTCAAGCATGGAACCATTGCTTTCCAATAATTGTAATCGATAGAACATTCATACAATCAACTTACGGGGGGACACTACTGGTACCAAGCACACAAGATGCAAATCGAAATATTGTTCCGATTGCTTTTGCAGTGGTTGACAGCGAAAATGAATTATCTTGGAGATGGTTTTTCGTAAATTTGAGAATTGCTTGTGGAGTTAGGGAAGGCCAATGCATTGTCTCAGATAGACATGAAGCCATTATACAAGGACTGAATTTTGTGTTTCCGAACGTCATGCATGGTTCCTGCACATACCATGTATTGAAAAATATAAAAAATAGATTCAAAAAGAGAGGAGAGGAACTTAAACAGGCTTACAATGAGGCTTGTATAGTTTACACTATTGAAGAATTTAACAAACACATGGCTGAACTTGATGCCATTAATCCTCGAATAAGGACATATTTGGAGGAAGAGGTCAAGTTAGAAAAGTGCACCAGGCTCCATGGGACTGTAAGCAGATACTCAACAATGACTTCAAACACCGCCGAATCTATTAACAACGCAATCAAGATGATCAGGGATCTTCCAGTTGCATCAATGATTGAATGCCTACGTTGTCTAGTTCAAAGATGGTATTTCACAAACAAACAAGCAGCCATATCAGCATTCACAACACTTTCTACAATGGCTGAGGGAAGGTTGCAATCTAATATCATTAAATCAAAGAAACTTAAGGTAACTAATACAAATTTTACATTATTGCATCATAAGTTACATTTGCATTTTTTGGAAACCTATTTGTTCACTATTGGTTTCTGTGTAACATTATACTGTTTAATGTTGTAGTAATTATTGACTAATGCTGTCTTGGTTACTGCATAATGTTACGAATTAATGTTGGATTGGTTACTGACTAATGATGACTTGGTTACTGTCTAACATTATAATGGTTACTGACTAATTCAGACTTATTTACTGACTAATGGTAACTTGGTTACTATGTAATATTATATTAGTTACTAACTAATACTTAATTGCTTACTGCATAATATTATAATGGTTACTGACTACTGCTGAGTTGGTTACTGTTTATCATTGTACTGGTTACTAACTGATGCTTGTTTGGTTACTCTGTATAATTATAATGTTATTGTGTTTTGTAATTATAACATTGAGTTGTTTACTTTACTATATTTATTCTGTTTCCAGACAATGAAAATGATTCCAGTTGTACTTTATTCTAACAAAACTTAATTTATGTTGTAGGTTGAGACATCAAACTCGGTGATTTTCACTGTTTACGATGTTGCCAAATAATATATTGTGGACATCGACCAAAAGACATGCACATGTCGTAAATTTCAGTACCATGAGATGCCTTGTCCACACGCTGCTGCTGTTATGAACAAGCGAAATTTGAGCTGTTATGATTTTTACTCAAAAAATTACTTTAAAATAACTTTGGTCGACACATATTCAGGTTCTATCATGCTGTTAGATGACAAAGAAAACTGGAATATACCAGAGGAAATAAGAAACATTTGTGTAAAACTACCGAACACAAGAAGACCAACGGGAAGACCAAAAATAGGGAGGTACAAACACGGGTCTGAAATCAAAATTCAAAACAAATGCAGCAGGTGCCAAGAAAAAGGACACAACAGAAAAACATGCAATAATCCACCTGTTTTAAGACAAAAAAAGGTCTGATATAGTGCAATTACATTAAGAGTGTAAATACATGAATATATAATTGTTTACTATGAGTAACCATTGTCCATATGGTTGGTAACATTTTTGGTTGTGTACAGTAAACAAAATTGTTATTGATTAATATTTTGATTTCTGATTTCATTATGAATTTCCAATATAAAACCCACATATATATACATTGTTCAATTCTTGTTAACTATTATAAAACATTTTTATGTAAATTTGTTTAGCACTTATAATAAAATGGTTACCACTACATTAATGTTTAATTACTACCAGCTAGATAACTATGTAATTTAAAAGTATCCATCAGCTATATAAATGGGAACCCACACATGTACACTATACACTTGACTATAAATCAGACAAATACATTTTACACTTTATAACATTCGTGATACAAACTTATAACTGTTTTGTTTCCAACAAAAACACAAATTGTTAATATATATGTAGGTTTGGATATTTACTTAATATTTTGACTTAAATAGCTGATATATACTGATTTTAACAAATTTTATGTCAATTTGTTCACTAATAAGTAATAAAATGGTTACCTATATAATAAAAATAATGGTAAGTAGAACAAACAAGACTCCATCTTAGGAAATCATGTATAATAAATAATTAAATATTAACTAAAAAAATAAAATAAAATCCCTCATTGATTATACAATAATAGTAATCAAAAATCATTACATAACAGTAAAACAAATATAATCAATAAGTAACCAAATAGTTACATAACAGTAACCATAACATGTTTTAATGGTAACCACAACATAAAACAACCTGAGTATCCAATATCATGTAATGAATGTGATATTTTTTGTTTAGGCAACCCAAGTATACTCTGACATGTACATTTCACAATTGATATATGTCCTGAAACAAGCTTGTAACCCTCTGATTACTATCAAAACAATAGTTGGTTACCTTTTTATACATATTTGGTTACCAACTGTACATCTCAAACAATTTAGCAAACACAACTTAAAAGAAACAAAATACCAACCAACAAATAATGTTACTTTCATTACTGCTAAAATTCTCAAATATGTAATCCCATCTACATAAGATCCAATAAACATCACTAACTTATAACCCATACAAAATTGTTATGTATATCTCAAAAAAAAAAATACAAAACACAATTCATAAATACAAAACAACGAGATCCGAACTAATCAAAATCTAGAACAAATCTTCTTGGAAATTCTCTGTCAGACTCATATCCCTCCAACTGTTTGTTCCTTGCATGCATATATAGGTTTGTGCATAACTTCTTCCGATATTGCGCAATGGGGAATGGAATAGGAATTTCATCAACTTTGTGATGAATGACATGCTCAGCGAAACATATCGTGAACATCCCGCAATCACTACACACACAAAAAACATATAACAAAAATCAAAACTAAAATCAACCTATATGTAATAATTAAAAAAATGTAAACAATGTAACCATTACCCCTCGACTTGTTCAGGAACCGCCTCTGCAAATTCCAACTCAATTATATCATCTTCCTCCTTGTTGCGATACGGTTCACTGCTAAAGTCAATGTCAGACCTATCCCTTTAAAAACCACTCTTGCGCAATAAAGTGGGGAGAATGAATATGTATGACTCACAAACATCCATAATTTTTGTTTGCATGGATTTTTTTTTTGACCAAAAAGAATTATAAACAGTTAGACATCTACGATGCACATCAAATGTCAACAAAAACCAATGTTCCCGTGATGTCATATAAATGGGTAACAACATGTAGTCAACATTTCTCCATGGTGTGTTGACATCCATAAACATCCCATGGATGTATTGATCAACATTACCATCCGCAGACAAAACACTCTTATCTTCATTTTTACTTGTATACTCCTCGAAAAGAGCGGTTATCTTGTTATGAAACCAACAATCTGTAGTCGTTGCCCTTATATGAACACTGTCGGAATGTCTGACCAATTTACGGAAATAATAAAACGCAACATTGATTTGCTGAACCAGAAAAAAATATATATTATTACACAATTGCTAAAAAATGTAAGTATGTAATGAATGTAACCAACTCTGTTAACACTAGTTACTACCCCCAACTAAAAAATGTAACCATATCTAGAAAAACATAATTTTTTAAAAAAATAACTCATATCATCGTCTAACCATTCTCCAGGATTCTTTAATTTGTAGAACCACATTTTTGATGATATTGGGACAGACCCAAATACAAAAGCAGGTTCAATATTATCATTTTTTCCAAAGAATTTGTCGGTCCTTCAATATAAAAGCATATTAGTATACACATTAACATTAACAGTTTCCGTATTAGTATACACTACCCAAAATCAGACTTGAACAGTCAATAATTAACATACTAATCAACAACTTAATTGTAAACAGTAACCTGGTAACCAACAAATATTAATATAATAAGCATAATCAAATAGTAACCAATACATAACAAAAACAGTAACCAAAATATAAAATAGTAGTAACCATAAAATAATTTAATAGTAACCAAAACAACAACATCATCTACTCAATAATAATTTTAAACAACATGAATGTACTAAACAAAAACCTAGTAATCAATCAAAATATAATATAAAGTAACAAACACTTTACTTCAATGGAACATTAACATAAAACAAATATTCCATGATAGTAACCAAAATATAATATATTAGTAACCAAAATATAATATGACAGTAACCAAAATATCATATGATAGTAAATCAAAACAGAAATATAATGTAATCAAAAATAATTTAACCAACATGCATATACCTAACAATTACATAGTAACCAACATATAATATGATACTAACCAAAAAATCGTTTTGTGCATGAAAACAAAAATGGTATCCAACTTATAATATAACAGTAACCATAACATGATAAAGCAGTAACCAAAACATAAAATATTAGTAACCATAACAATTATTTAATATTAACCCTATGTTTCCACAAAAAAAATAAATTGACTTGTTTAATAAAAAAACTATAGCATTCTTAACAATAAAAAATAAACCTTTTCCTGTTGTTTAGACCAATTTTAAACCATTGTTCAAACAATGCCTCTTCAAACTTTGATGGCATTTCCATGCATACTTTCGTAAATACAGAAAGACATGAAAGTGTTTGACTAGCACCCATGGCAGTAGACGATGAACTAGCCAATCCAAATATTGTTGTATATGGAGACCGCAAAACGATACTCTTTGTATGTTCACGTACAGGTCTACCACCGATTTTATGAACACTTTTCTCCAACTCATCACATTGAATTATGTCCCGTGTGGTCAAAACCATCTGATCAAGGACAGACTTGCTTTCTGCCTCAAATTTATTCCCCTGTTTATATTGACATAAAGGGTAACAAATAAAATTTATATTTTTAACATAAACACATATAGTTAACAACTATATGCAATAAAAAACTGAATGAACAATAATCGACATATTAAAGTGAACATATTATAATAGTAGCTAAAACAAAATAAATTACAAAACAAATTATAATATAAGAGTAACAAACATATAATGTAATAGTAACCAACCAATATTATAATAGCGAACATAATATATATAATAGTAACCATGTCACAATATAACAGTAACCAGAACCAATAGCATGTAAAAAAAAGGATGGCATGACAATTATAACACTAACCTCAGCAGGAACATACAAAACAATCTCTTTCCCAGTGCATTGGCTTAATATGTCAAACGATGGCATGTCACTATTCTTGCCAATCTGTGCAAAATAAAAAATAACCAATTAATCATTAAAAAAAAGACATACAACACAACAAAACAAACAAATATGTCTAACCTTGATATTTTCTGCATCATCATTAATTTTAATTTCATGATGTTCTTCAACCACAACATCACGATCAACTTCATTACCAATTTCAATTTCATTCCCATCCTTCTTCTCAACAAAATTCAACACATCATCACCATCATTATTCTTATTTAGTTTTCAACCATAATCAACATCCTCATCAACATGGGGGTCTTCGCACTCTTTAACAACTTCATCAACTTTAACAACTTCATCAACCATAACAACATCTTCAAGCTCTTTAACGACTTCAGTTTCAAACTTATCATTCTTCTCATCGACTTTCAACCCATCATCACCAACTTCATTATCATCATTATTATTACCTTTAAAAATATCATCATCATTATTAACAACATCATCAGCTACATCAACTTCATCATCATCATCATCATCATCATCACCGCCAACATCAGAATCAGAATCATCATCAACTTGTTTGTCCCCAACATCTTTGATGCCGCGTAACTCATCTCTAATAATGGACCTAAAGTCCCTACATAATTGAACATGTAAAACATGCATATCATCCTTAATATCAGCCCACAATTTTACAATGTCTTTCTTAATTTTAGACACTTTCTTCTCCAACGGCCTAAACCGTACATCAATTGCATTTTTAACTTCAGATATACCAAATCCAATGTTGTCACCCTTCACTTTTTTTTCAACCTTCTTATCAGCATCCTTCCCATTGAAAAATTGTAGCCCGCCCAAATCAAGTAGATCCTTCTCCTCGGACGTGGGAATCAAACTTTTTATCCTCAATTGAAAAACATTAAGTACATTTAGTATAGCATCCGACAAACATTGTACAAATACAGTAAAAAAATAGTAAATAAAGAATCATAAAACATAATTAGTAACCAACTACATATATACAGGTAACCAAATGTACATAAATCAGTAACCAAATCAATGAATAAAGGTAGCCAATATTTGTATAACAGGATAACCAACAAAATTGTTATAAGCAACATGAGGCTAATTTAATTAGTAACCAAATGAGTATATTCAGGTAACAAAATACATTGTTATTATTAACATACACATAAATAATCAGTAACCAAATGAATATATAAAGGTAACTAACTACATTGTTAACATTAAAATTCCCAAAATATAATCAGTAACTAAATATATAACTAAAGTTAACCAATTATACTCTTAGTAGTAAACTTTATACCTGTCCGGAACAAAATACTAAATTATTCAACTTGTCATTCGTAGGGGGCTCCACTAGCTCCTTCCATCTAAATAAACAGACATCTGACGGATACTCATCATTGCATATGCCCCGAGTTTTGAATGTCGGAATGATTTCAAACATAAACACTTGGAATACATAAGGTAGCCCATTCAACTTGTACAATTTTGTATAATGATCCTTGTAGAAATTATATATTGACCCACCATTCATTCATTTCTTCAAACGCCCCTTCAACACATTGGACAAAGAGTACTTTGTCATCTCGAACGCGACTTTCCCCCAAGGAAAACTACTAACATCACCATAACATAAAAAATTGACCAATGCCCCATCCACACAATTTTCAGAAACTGTGGATAAAATGAAATTAAACACCAAAAAAATCAATGACATCTTAATAGCCTCAATATCGTCATCAAAAACTGCCTTCCGATAAACCCTACCTATACTACTACGCGTCACAGCTTCATCCCCAAAAAACTTTTCAATAAGCAAATTATCCATACCTTTATACGCAGATATATCATCCTCGCCCTGCCATCTCAACCCAGAAATTAGACAAAACTCCGGCAAACCAAATCTGACCCTTTTATTAACAAACAAAAACCACATTTCACCATTATCACTCTGGTGAATCTCCCTTACAAGAGCATGGTGAATAATTTGGGAATACATTTGGTGCTGATCACCAAACTCCAGAAAAATCCCAAAACATGTTGACTTAAACTTCTCCAACTGACTTTCGTTCAGTTTCTTGGCAATAGTGCTGGGGACTTCCACATCGCACCAATATATAACTTTTCCAGTAAATTTTCTATTGCATTCCTCATAATACATATCCCATAACTGCAAATAAACAAAATCAGATTTGCACAATTATTAGTAACCAATATAAAAAATTATTTATACCATAAACAGTTACATAGTAACCAACAAATAATATCATACTAGCAAAAACATAATATAAAAATTACACAGAAGCTAAAACAGACTATAAAAAGTTTTCAACATCCTACATTGACTGCACAAAAATAGTTACCATATCATAATATAACAGTAATCATAACATAATAATGCAGTAACCAAACAGTTATATTATATAATCTATTGCTAACCAAAATATTAACAAGATGTAATACATATCAGTTATATCATAGTAACCAAACAGTTATATCATACTAACCAAAACATGTTTTCATGATAACCGAAATATGATCAACATGTAGACCAAATCCATTACAGCCAACAAATGTATACTACACAAATACATGGTAACCAAACCAACATAAAAAAATAACCAAAATACCAAATTGAGGGAACAATAATAGATTCCAAATCATAAGCAAACATTCAACAAACATATTAAACAAGTAACCAAATTGTTATATGATAGTAACCAATACATAAATAAACATATAAATCAACCATATTTTAGCCAACCATGTATACTAAAGCAAATATATGGTAACCATAACAACAAACAGTAACCAAAGTCCCAACCCAAGGGAACAAAAATGGTATCAAAATCATAATATTACATTAACCAAAAACATACTCAACAGGTAACCAAATATACCAAATCGATTGAAAACTAATGGTATCCAAATAAAAATCTAACAGTAACCGAACAATTATATGATAGTAACCAAAACATCTTTAAATGGTAACCATAACAAAAAAAGTAACCAAATATATCAAATCGATTGAACACATCTGGAATCCAAATAAAAATCTAACGGTAACCAAAAACATACTAACTAAGAAACCAAACATTTATATTATCATAAAATAACAAAATTTAAATTACAAACCTTTAAAATTCTTTATGTTGGAATTATATTTTGGCTAAGCACTTGTCCTTCTGACTTAAATAACTGCACTTCAGAATGCTTCATATCACTATGAATCACCAACATATCCTCACTCTTACTCGATTTATGTACTTTATTCTCCCCCTTCCCCTTACTCTCCACAACAAATTTCTTCAAGCCCTTAACAGGATCGTCCTCCATGATTCTCTTTCTCTTTCTGTACTTCGTCATTGTATCAGCCACTTTACACAAATCAAACGAACAGAACAAATAATCGAACGAGTAGAAAAACGAAAATGGTGACAAGAGACAAACAGATTCAGAGAGAGTCGAACAGAGAGAAGACGAACAGAGAGAGAAGAAAAGGGTTTCAGCATACAAACAAGGGTTTAACACAGAAGATTGGTAATGGCGGTTATCACGTCTTTCAAAATATAACAACCCATTTTAAGTTGGACACTAATTTGCCATGTCAGCCATTAATATTAATCCCTTAAATTAAGGACTTATAATTATATTAATATTGTAAATAAAAATAAAAAAAGTGTCATATTTTTGTAATTATTTTCTAGATGTATGATTTTTGTAATTTTTTAAAAAAATGTACTAATATATGTAATTTATCCTTTTAATTATGGTATAGATCAACAGATTTGTTATTTCAAAACTTTAAACGACTTTTTTTATATTAAATTTGAATTTTATAATTTTATAAATTAATTTTAAAAAGTCAAAATCTATCTCAATTTAGATTAGAGAGAGAAATTGTTAAAGTGTATTATATTTGTGGAACTTCCCACATTTTATTACTAGTCTCAAGCTTCAGTTAACTCATACCATGTACTATACTTTATGTTTCAATGTTTCAATAGTCTTCTTATTCTTTTTGGTATCACAGTCGTCTTCTTATTATTACTCTTCCATTTTGTCCATTTGATATATCTCAATTTTGTGGTTGTACTTAAATCAGCCTTTCGGTGAAGGACCCTCTTGAGTTGTACCTTTAATCAACTGTTTGACAGGCATGCTCACAAATTGGAGTAATTAAACTATATTGTTGTTACTCCATCAAATCCCTCTTGAATTATTATATAACCAGTCATATATTACACTAAATTTACATTGAAATTAAATATATGATATATGTGAATGCATGCGATAAAAAAGTATAAAGATAAACTTACGTATTTTTATTTTTCATGTTAATTACAATCAACATTTTATATAAAAGTAATCGACATATAAATTATTTATTACTTTGTTGCAAATGGGACCTTCTCGGAGACTCCCACCCACTAAAACTTAATGTTTGTGACACATTTTCCACTGTATATTTAATCGATATATAAATTATTTGTCAGTGTATTACAAATGAGACCATCTCCTAGACTCCCACCCACTAAAACTTAATATTTGTGGGACAAACGTTTTCCAGTCTTTATTTAATTTGATTTGATGAATGAATTCATTCCACTGATAGGATTGGGCCCATACTTCGCATTTGCATGGTGTTAAAAGGTAGGTGGTGTCTTTCAGATATGTATTTCCCAGAAGCCAGAAGCTGGGCTAGGGCTTGTGTTATTTCATTGAAGAGCCCACCCCAACCTTTGTAAGGAAAGACTTGCTCCACTGAACACCAGGCTAGTCAGACTCAAATCATTTTGCTCTTACATTTTTATTTTCTCATTCTATAACTTTAAAAATGAGGAGAGGATAATGTCACTTAAGAATATAAGAAAAAATAAAATAAAATAATCTAAGACAAATTAAGGTTTTAGTCTTTTCGGAGGTTAATTTTAGATTTTTTTTAAAAAGTCTCTCTATATATGTAAAGGTAGGTTTATCAAGAGTTTTTTCGTTTCTATTTTTTTGGTTTTAATTCCTTACTTTGGCTCGAGCTTCCAAATTCAGTTCAAAAAGGGTTTTTGTAGTCACTCTCTTCAAAATATAAGAAATTTTAATCTTTTAAAGTTAATTAAAATATATTTAAATTTAAGATTGATGTGGTTATTTAATTTTTAAAAATAATAAAATTTGTAGTTAATAGTACTTTTTAGATAATTTATGAAGTAATATTTTTAATTTTATATATTGATCAAGGGTTAATGACTTCATATTAATTGAAATTTAATAAGATCTTAAATTAACCTTAAAAAATAAAGGTAATTTTATATATATATATATATATATATTTGATAACTTTTAACACCTTCATAAAAATATTAACAAATAACAAGTACAGAAATAGTTGGGCTAAATATACACTAAAAACAGGTAGAGGCAACACAATCAAACAACACCCAAAACCACACTGACAGGAACTAACGAAAACAATAACACCAACCTATACAACAACACCTAACAAATGACAAACCCAACAAAAGGTTATAGAGGTTTAGCTCATTTTACAGCAATATCGAGAATTGATGTATTTCAACAGTGATTTTGTTGGAAGTATTTGAACCTAGGGAGTATTTGAGTTGAAAATGATTGTACAAGAACAATTGTAACAACGGGACGACAGATTTATTAAAAGGTGTGCGCATGTGTTAAAGGCTTGAAGCTTTCCTTCTGTTTTTTCATTTTGTATAAAATACAAAAGGAATATTCAATTTGCTCCTTCCCCCAATTGTCAATTTTGGTTTATTCTTTTTAGTTTGCCATTTTCTCTCAAATTTTGTTAAAGTTATGGTGTATTTGGCAGAGATGCTTTATGCAGTAATACTAATAAAAAAATCATTTCTCTCAGGTCTCATCCCCTAGTAGAAGGTTTAGGGTCAGAACATTAATGGTTTTAAATAAGAGCTTAAGATTATGTTTGTTTGCAAAGATAATATTTGAGATTGAACTATTAATCTTAGGATCTTTGTTTATTTTAAAAATTGAACTTGGAACTATTAGTCCCAAAATAACAAAATAACTTGGAATGGAGGACTATTTAATAATATGTCAAACTAAATATTATAATTCTTACCATTTGGGATAATTAAAAATTTGTGGACAAATTAACTTTTATATTTTTATAAGATCACCGGTGTATCCTATTCTATCTATCTATACTCACATTATTGAGGATGCGATTTCTCTATTATTACTAATAAGGGTATAATAGTACAAAAGAAAAGATAAGTTTTTATCCAATTTTTAAAATAATCTTGGATAAAACATATAACATGAGATTATTTTAAGTTATCATATGAATAATCTAATTTTAAACAAACATATGATTAAAACTGTTTAATCATAAAATTAATAATTTTAAAATTATAATTCATAAAAATATAGTTTTAAAATTATAATTCTTTCAAACAAAAATAAAAGTCTTCTTTCATAATCGCGCCACAAGGGATTAAGTTCTTATACGGTTGAGCTTATGTTCTATATCCACTCACTCATCTTAATAATAAATATTTTTTATAAGAAAATAAATTATTCTAATTAGATTTATATTTGGTAATATATATATATATATATATATATATATGTATGTATGTGTGTGTGTGTGTGTGTAGGGGGGTGTGCGTAGATAGTGTTTAGATGTAAGAGAAATTGGAAGTAAAATTTATATATATATATATATTGATTATTTTGGTTAAATTGATCAATTTTAAAATTAATATTTAAGTTTATTTATTTATATTTTTAAATATATAAAAATTAGAAATGATAATAAATTGGACATAATTTATTATGATTATAGTTTTTTAACCTATATTTAATTACAAGAAAATAGTATAAATTCTGTTATAAAATTGATCAATATGACAGAAAAAGTCCCAATTTTCACGGGACCGAGGGAATATTATATTTATTAGCAGCACATGGGTAATAAGTATTAACTAATAGGTGAGATCGTCAGAGCCTGAGCTTCCAATATCCTCCTTTCTACGTGCATTAAAATATAGTAGTCGGCTAAACAAATGGAAAACTAGTTACCCACTTAACCATTTTAAAACCCGGAGAGAGAGAGATCTAGTGGGAGAGAGATAGTAATTAACAACTATCCATCTACCCACTGTTAAGTAAGAAGGAGATGATTGTGTTTTGCCTAACCACCAGGATATATTATTTGTATTGATTTTTTCCCTTCTTATCTTCGTGTTTCATGCCAAAAACTTTTAAATAATAAGATTGATCCTTTTACTTGATAGTTTATATTAACGATCGAGTTTTGTTTTTAGTTGTCTAGATCTAGAAGAATGTGTTGCTCAATCTAAACCTTTCTTTTTTCTCTCTTTACTCAAGGGTTGCAAATATAGTGGAGCAACCATGACCTTATTTTTTTATAATTATATGCATGCCCCTCAAATTCATTCACTTAATGAGACTTAGAGAGTATTATTAAAAATGCATTTCTCAATATTATTAATTGCTTATTAGAGAATAATTCATAACTAATGTTTGTAAGTTTGTGTGTCTAAGACACATACTCTCTTTTTCCTATATATATATATATATGTGTGTGGGGTTTACAATAACTGTGGTCATCTCAATTATATAATTGTGGCCCAGATATATAATTGTGTAATTTAATCAATATCATTAATAGTATTGTTATCATTTCATTAACGAAAAATACGTTGTATCATAGTAATTGCCACAGCCCACGGCCACACTTTTGCCCCATATATATATATATATATATATATATATATACATACATATATATATAAATATATATATATACATATATATATATACATATAAAAGGAGATGGAGTTTGTAAGAATCATGGCATATAAATTTGATATTCCATACATATTTATACATATTGTTTTTATTTCTCCAATTTACAGATCAGAGTATAAAAATTTTGCATGCACCTCTTCAAGTGTAATCATTATCCCCCTTACTTTTTTCGATCTCCTTAATATTCCCTTTGTATTAATCCTATGATATTAATCAACTTTAACAATCTTAAAGTTTCAAACGTCGTTGCTCCACCAATTATCTGCATTTACCATAACCTGAGGAATTCATGCGCACAAGAATCATACGTCTATTTCTCGATGTTATTAGGTTTTCAGTAATGGCTTTAGTGATGTTTAGTTGAGAATTGATAGTCATGATGATGTTGGAGATAATGTTTTGGTGGTTTCAGACTTTCGGTAGTGGATGTTTACAGTACTGATCCAAAGGACAAGAGAAGACGTACTTGGCCAATTTAAAAAAAGAAAAAAGAAGAAAAAGAAACGATGTTGACTTGTTTCAACTCCCGTCTCATCTGCTATCTAGTTGGTGTCAGGTAATAAGTAAATCTTACTGTAATATGTATATAAGTAAATAGATTATATAAGGCAACAATACATGACATTTGAATTCTACTTAGTTATAGTTTATAATTTTTTGTTGCATTTACTATAAAAAGTGGCATACAGTACTATTTTTGTCATTTATCGCTCTTTTTGCAAGTTAACAGGATTGCAATATTTATTATAATAAATACAACAAAAAGCCATAAACTTACATATGGTAA
This sequence comes from Aralia elata, assembly GCA_034770075.1. Lineage (NCBI taxonomy): Eukaryota > Viridiplantae > Streptophyta > Magnoliopsida > Apiales > Araliaceae > Aralia > Aralia elata. The sequence goes on along the minus strand of CM068378.1, from coordinate 27,289,138 downwards.
TGGGTATGACAACTTCATAGAATCTGAATTGTAACGGAGAGATAGAGAAAGTGACGCGTGAGATTTTTTTTTTTTTACTTGTTAATGGGAGAAACCAGTGCACATGATCACATCTGAGAAAAGAAAAAAGGAGAAAGAACTGGTGGAGAATAATTTATAATGTATCTTAAGAGCATTCTTAGATAAAAGTTTTAAAAAATGCCGGCCATCCCAAATTCTCTTTTTACACGTATTCATAAATTATAAATAGGTCCAGTATGAATAGTTATACCACACATCGAATCACAAGTAGTAGCACTAGCAATTCATGTTAGCAAAAGCGGCAATGGAAGTACTCCAAGTCTTTTATAAGCCGCGGTATCATGGACTTTGTTCTTGTTTACATGTAATTTTCATAACTTTAATCCTTTTTCTGGTCATTTCTTCTTCATCTGAGCGCACTCAGTCAGGGACTGAGCCTAGCAATCCCAAGGAGACTGATGTTTCTTTTGATTCTTTTTTAACTGCAAAAGAAATAGAGCGAGGTCGAGAAGAAGCAACTGCGTTACTAACCTGGAAAGCGAGCCTTGTCAAGTCGCGCTTGTTATCATGGGATGGAAGCAACCCTTGCATAAGTAATTGGACTGGGATTGATTGCAATGAAGCCGGAAGTGTCACCCATATAAACCTTGCACACTATTATGGTTTAAAAGGTACGCTTCATGATCTTAATTTCTCGTCCTTGCCTAATCTCCACAGCCTTGACCTTTCCAACAACTCATTATATGGAACTATCCCTTCCAACATTGGGAGCCTTTCCAAGTTGACCTACCTATACATGTCAAGGAATAAAATTAGTGGTTCCATTCCAAAAGAAATAGGAAGGCTTACTTCTCTTATTGTTTTGAATTTGTTTGCCAATAATCTCACTGGTCCAATCCCTCGAGAAATTGGAATGCTAAGGTCTCTTGATAGGCTTTCGATTTCAATGAACAATCTCATAGGTTCAATTCCAACCACTATAGGTAACTTGAGAAACTTAACTGTTGGGAATAACAACGTCTCACGATATAGAGAAATAGGAAATTGAGAATTTAGAACACAATCACACAACACAAGAATTATAGTGGAAACTCCAAAATCGGAGAAAAACCACTTTCGTTGCCAAAAACAACCAGAGAAAATTTACTATGTGAATAATATTACAATCACTCACACTCTCAGAAATTTCCTCACATCCACTCAAGAAAGATAATTCTTCCCAAGAGAATTTTCCCACATAAAAGTCTCTAATACTTGGATACCTCTTATCTCTCTACATTTGGATAACCCTCTCCACCCTCTCCCGGATGGGATCCTACTCCCTTAGGATGATTCTTTGGTTTACAATAAGGCAAGTATTTATAGGCAATGCTTTCCTCTCCATTAGCACACCAACTTAGAAAGTTTGGTGTGTTAGCACACCAACTTAGAAAGTTTGGTGTGCTAGCACACACACTTGGAATAAACCCATCACATGCAATTAATGAGAGAACACTCATTTCATGTGTCCACACCTACCTACCTCATTACTCTCCACCATTTTAATTTTAACCAATATTCCAACAAACTCCACCTTGGTTAAAATAAAATAATCAACATAGTTTTACTATCACTGTCTTCACCAACAGTCATAATTCTCGGTATAGAGAATTATCATACTCCACCATTGAGAGTACACCTCCATTCAGAATCAACCATTCTAAGATTTTTCATAACTTTCGTTATCACTGTCTTCACCAACAGTCATAATTCTCAGTATGGAGAATTATCATACTCCACCATAAAGAGTATACATCCACTCAGAATCAACCATTCTAAGATATTTCATAGCTTCCGCTATCACTGCCTTCACCGCCTTCACCAACAGTCATAATTCTCGGTATAGAGAATTATCATACTCCACCATAAAGAGTATACCTTCACTTAGAATCAACCATTCTAAGATTTCATGTCGAACAAACTTGCTGAAAAATTATGGTGCTACTTCCACGTTGGCTTTCCCGGAAGTACATCAGCCATCGACATCACCACACACCTTGCATCAATGCCAACCAATGCCCGTGTGAAAAGAACCCGCTAGTGGTAACACATCCTCTTTCATGGCAACTTTGGATACTAGCGGCATGCCATGAAGATGTTCAAACACCTTGTGTAACTTAGATTGAATTATTACATCTTTGACTTGACTTTTCCACAAGCCAAAAAATAATTCTCCCATCGAATTTTTCTATATCGATTTTCATGCCAGACATTTTTCTTTAAACGGATCGTACCCGTTGGAGACACCAACGGCGTGAACCAAAAGCTCTGATACCAATTGTTGGGAATAACAACGTCTCACGATATAGAGAAATAGGAAATTGAGAATTTAGAACACAATCACACAACACAAGAATTATAGTGGAAACTCCAAAATCGGAGAAAAACCACTTTCGTTGCCAAAAACAACCAGAGAAAATTTACTATGTGAATAATATTACAATCACTCACACTCTCAGAAATTTCCTCACATCCACTCAAGAAAGATAATTCTTCCCAAGAGAATTTTCCCACATAAAAGTCTCTAATACTTGGATACCTCTTATCTCTCTACATTTGGATAACCCTCTCCACCCTCTCCCGGATGGGATCCTACTCCCTTAGGATGATTCTTTGGTTTACAATAAGGCAAGTATTTATAGGCAATGCTTTCCTCTCCATTAGCACACCAACTTAGAAAGTTTGGTGTGTTAGCACACCAACTTAGAAAGTTTGGTGTGCTAGCACACACACTTGGAATAAACCCATCACATGCAATTAATGAGAGAACACTCATTTCATGTGTCCACACCTACCTACCTCATTACTCTCCACCATTTTAATTTTAACCAATATTCCAACATTAACCATTCTATACCTTCATACAAATAATCTTTCAGGGTCCATCCCAGAGGAAATTGGAATGTTGACTTCTCTCGTTGATCTGCAGTTGTGTGCAAACAATATTACTGGTCCAATCCCCACTTCTGTGGGAAGCTTGGTCAACTTGACTTCTCTAATCCTTAACTCAAATAAGCTAACAGGATTTATCCCTCAAGAAGTTGGAATGTTGAAGTCTCTTGTCACCCTCGATTTGTCGACAAACCAACTCACAGGCTCAATCCCCACTTCTATTGGAAGCTTGGTCAACTTAAATGATTTGTACCTTAATGCAAATAAGTTAACAAGATCCATCCCTCAAGAAGTTGGAATGCTGAAGTCTCTCGTCAATCTTGATTTGTCAACAAACCAACTCAACAATTCAATCCCCACTTCTATAAGAAACATGGTCAACCTAACCACACTTTACCTCTTTGAAAATAATCTTTCAGGATTCATTCCTCAAGAAGTTGGAATGCTAAAGTTTCTCATTGAGCTCGACCTGTCTGCAAACCATCTTACCGGTTCAATTCCTAATTCTATAGGAAATTTGGCACACCTACAAGTTCTATACCTCTCTTTAAATAACCTCTCCATGAACATTCCTTCCTCTATAGGAAACTTGACCAATTTGACCAGGTTGACTTTGAATGAAAACCATTTATTTGGATCCATACCTCCAGAGTTAGGAAAGTTGAGATCCCTTGTTGAGCTTAATGTGTTTTCAAATTATCTAAATGGATCTATTCCTCTTGCACTCAATAATCTTACACATTTGGAAACGTTATATTTAAGTGAAAACAATCTCACTGGCCATTTACCGCGAGATGTATGCCTTGGTGGATCTCTTGCCTATTTTGGCGCTTCAAAGAATCATTTCACAGGTCCTGTGCCAAGAAGCTTGACAAATTGCACTAGCTTATTCGAACTCAGCTTTTATGGAAACAACATTGTTGGAAATATATCAGAAGATTTTGGCATCTACCCGAATTTATCATCTATTGATTTGAGTCAAAATAAGTTGTATGGGGAGCTTTCTCGAAAATGGGGGCTCTGCCACAATTTGACAAGCTTAAGGATCTCGAACAATAATCTCACTGGAAGGATACCGCCTGAGCTTGCCAAGGCAACTAAGCTAGGTAAACTTGATCTCTCTTCAAATCATTTACTTGGTCAAATTCCAAAGAGTCTTGGGAGTTTAAGCTCATTGTTTGAACTTTTACTACACAACAACGAGCTTTCTGGCAATATTCCTTTAGAAATCGGTGAGTTGTCTAATTTAGAAACACTTAACTTGGCTGAAAACACACTGAGTGGCTCAATTCCTACACAACTTTTTGACTGCGTGAAGCTTTGGAGCTTGAATTTGAGCAGAAACAATATTGGAGAAAGTGTCCCCATCCAAATAGGCAATTTGCACAATCTGCAAAATCTTGATCTTAGTTACAATCTTTTGATTGGTGGGTTACCACAATTTGGAGGATTAAAAAGCTTAGAAATACTGAATCTTTCTCACAATGAGCTATCTGGTTCCATTGAATCAGTTTTTGAAGGAATGGTGAGTTTAACATATGTTGATGTTTCTTGGAATAATTTTGAGGGCCCTCTTCCTAAAATCAATGCCTTTCAAGAAGCTACACTAGCAAGTTTGAGGAATAATACAGGATTGTGTGGAAATGTTATTGGATTGACACCTTGCCCTAATGGAACCAATCTGAAGAGGAAGAATAATGTTGTGATCTTAATTGCTCTTCCTATTTTAGGGAGTTTGCTTCTTCTAGCATTGATTGCTGGGATCTTTTTGTATGTACAGAAAATGTTGAAGAAGAAAGTAAGAAGCCCAAGAAGAGTTAAAATCGAAAATATGTTTGTAATATGGAACTATGACGGAAAGATGGTATATGAAAATATCATTGAAGCCACAGAAGACTTTAATTCGAGATATTTCATTGGCGAGGGAGGATTTGGAACTGTTTATAAAGCTGAGTTGGTAAGTGGTCAAGTTGTCGCTGTAAAGAAACTTCATGTGCCAGTGGATAGAGAATTGGGGAATCTAAAAAGTTTCACAAGTGAGATTCGTGTTTTAACAAAAATACGCCATCGTAATATTGTGAAGTTTTATGGATTTTGTTCACATTCAATGCACTCACTTTTGGTATATGACTTCTTGGAAGGAGGAAGCTTGGAAAAGTTATTGAGCAACAATGAAGAAGCCGAGAAATTCGATTGGAAGAAGAGACTAAATGTTGTTGAGGGTGTTGCAAATGCGTTGTCGTATATGCACCATGACTGCTCGCCTTCAATTGTTCATCGAGACATATCGAGCAAAAATGTATTGTTAGATACAAACTATGAGGCCCATGTCTCTGATTTTGGCACGGCTAAACTTTTGAAGCTAGACTCAACTAATTGGTCTTCATTTGCCGGAACTTTTGGATATGCAGCTCCAGGTACATTTTTTTGGGCAATTCTAGGACATTAATTGAAATTATACAATATTCTCTATTTATTACGTATATAGTAAATATATTTTTGGCATCTTTATATGGGCATTGTCTCTATGGTATGAAGTTTAAGGTACCAAAACACAGTGCTAATTGATGTTCTTAATGCACTAAAACATGATCAATGTCTGTCGTTAATCCACCAAGTCAAAGTCACCTAATTTTTATTTTCAAGGCTCTCCAACTTGTCCGAATTGCCCTGGTCTAATATTGAGGCATTAATTAGAATTGAGACTGATCGGTAATAGTAGTCTCATGTAATCCTGTTTCAATCTTTAATTGACTTTTAAAGAAGTGTGATAAGATAGGAACTGGTACTTAATTTTAGCTCTACGTTATTAAAGGCTGCTGATGCCAGAGCAAAAATAATATTGTCAAAGAAAATATACATTTAACAATATTTTTACAATTATTCCAGCAACACTTCTCTCTAGCAATATCAGCTGCCTTAATAAATTGCTAGGTCTATAAAATAATTTGACGAAACTGCATCTGTACTTGGAGAGTAAACAACAAAAGACTGCATGTTTTCTTTCGTTTAATTCCTTGTTTTCTATCTATTTTAGTTCTTGCTTTGGTATTTTTGATGCAGAACTTGCCTACACAATGGAAGTGAGTGCAAAGAATGACGTCTACAGTTTTGGAGTGCTATCGTTGGAAGTGATTATGGGGAAGCATCCGGGTGATTTTGTCTCATCTTTCTCATCATTGATATCGTCCTACTCCTCCTCATCCTCCTCATCCTCCTCCTCATCATCATCATCATTTGCTACTCGTGGTATGCTGTTGAACAACCTATTGGACCAACGCCTTTTGCCTCCTATGAATCATGTGGCAAGAGAAGTGACCTTTCTTATGAAACTAGCATTTGCATGTCTGCATCAAAGTCCAAAATGTCGACCTAGCATGCAACAAGTTTCTGTGCAGCTAACCAAGGAAAGGAAACCACTAGAAAGTTCATTTCACATGCTTACATTAGGCCAACTATTAGATAGTTAGTTTTTGACATGTTGAATAGTTATGTTCTTGTTGTTTCATACATTATGTTTATGTAATTTTATGTTCAGCCTAACGTTTCAGTTATCGTTGTGTTTTCTTTTAGTTTCTGCATTGTCATATAAAAAAATGACGACATGATTGTCATTACCAAATAAATTAATTCAATGTTACGCCAATATAAGGTCAATGTTGTTGCAGAAGGATTTATGTAAAATATGCTTGGAGTAATAGTAGCTGCTAAGCCTGCTATTTTTGTGCTATGATTTGATGCGTGTATGTTAATGGTATAAATTTACTTGTACTAGTTAAAAATTTTGATGGTTGAAGGTTTAGAAAAATTCTAAGTGGGCAATAATTATAGGATAATCAGATTTTGAGTTTTAATTTTATAATGAGTTAAATGTTTTCAAGTGAAAACTGAAAAGCAGAACTGTATCAGTTTCAAATTATAGGTTTTAAAGTGATATTTTCAAGGGTAAAATACATTTATGTAACACCAAGTTTTACCTTACTCATAATTTAACGTACCCTTAAACTAATTGGACGTGCACATTTGTTGCATCAACTACTTAATTGTATACAATGTCCACCTCTAAATCATTTTTTGGCGGAAATTAGTTGGAATACTCCATCGGCAACCCATTTGGTTTTATACATTTTGACCATATATTCAGATATAGTTTGATGGTAGCATGTCGTTAACACTCCAAAAATTTAATTTCACTTTTTACTCTACGAACAGGAAAATAATCACAGTATAGTAATAAGTAAGGGTTGAACCCACAGAGAGTGATCTTGCTCTTATCTACTCCACAAAATAATAATTAAAAAGGGGGTTTTGAGTTTAATTATAATTAACTAAGATAAACTGAATTAAATTAATAAGAATAACCAATTAATTAAAAATTTCAGTTCTTCAGTTCAGTCTCACCCATCACAACAATGGAACAATCAAATATAACATTATTCCTTCCTTCAATGAAATTAATAGCCTCAAGTAACAACAACCTCTGTTATTTGAAATTCCCCTTAAATTTTCACTTAATGAAACAAGTTCTTCATAAGATTCTAACCATTATACAACCTAGAACAAGCTCTCTATATTTAATATAATAGCAACATTAAGAACTAGAGAATTAGACTATTCCAAGAAACAATCACACAAGTTCAGACTGTTTAACTTGCCTTCTGATAACCATAGCAATACACAAAAGTTCTGACACGATCACGTATCACTAAGTATTACTTGTGATTAGGAACACTATCAATTACACGTAATACTAATCCTTAATCTAGCAGATGATAATAATCAGATCAATCTACCAAACTAATTATCATTCAAACTATTAAATCAAATTATCAAGAATGAATCTCATATAAGAAGGAATAAATAATATTATAAAGTCAATTAAACCATTAACTGCAATAAAGGTTCAACATCCCCTAGAACTAAAATAGAAAAACCTAGCAAGACATAACTAGAACCCTAATACTCTCTGTATATGAATGTCTGTATCAGTATGTGTTCGATGTCCTCAGTCGAAGCCAAGTAAAGGTATTTATAAGGTCTCCTTGAAGCCCTAGTAGACTTAGTTTCCATATCAACTTCTGAAATCCTAGTAAATATAGTCTTCTCACTACAAAAAACAACGCGTTTTCGTTGCTAAAGGTTCAATATTTCGTTGCTAAAGGTCTTTTGCAACGATTTTTCGGGCGTTGCAGTTTTCGTTGCGGAATGAGCGTTGCTAATTGTTCTGCAACGAAATTATTTTGAACGTTGCAAAAAGTGAAACATTTAATTAGCAACGAAACTTGAATTTTGTGCAAAATTATAGATCATTTAGCAACGAAAAATTTTGTTGCCAATTTATTTATAAAATGTTGCTAAAAACCAATTTTCGTTGCAAAAGCCTACTTATTAGCAACGAAAAGCATTTTTTCTTTGCCAACGAAAATGAAATTTCGTTGCGTTTGGTATACTTTTGGCAACGAATTTTGTCGTTGCTTAACAACTTGGGAATTGTTGCCTAAACTTGTTTTCGTTGCTAATTGTATACTTTTTAGCAACGATTTTCGTTGCTAAATGTACATAGTACATCGGTCATATATTATTTTGCAACGAGATTATGATCAATTAGCAACGATAATATGCATTACTAATTAATTTTAAAGAGCAACGAAAGTTGTCGATTAGCAACGACACTATACGTTGCTGTTTGCTTTTTATTTGCAACGAAAGTTGATATGATTTGCAACGAAAATTGATTTGATTTGCAACGAAAGTTGATTTGATTTGCAACGAAAGTTGATATGATTTGCAACGAAAGTTGATTTAATTTGCAACGATATAAATGTTGACTTTGTTTCAACAATATCCTATTCTGTAACGAATGTCGAATTATTTTACAAATAAAATAAATCATGGCTCAATGATCCCAGAGAAAATTATTATCCAGTACAAATAAAAATATAGGTTCGTCTCCTATGAAATTGTCTGTTAAAGTGAAAATGTTACATGTTAAAAATATTAGTAATAAACAAAATCTCAAAGTCTTCAATTCCCACAAACCCAAGTCTTAAAGTAATGCGAACTCCAATATTCATACATTTTCAATATCCTGCAAAATTAAAAAACCAAATAAATATAAAATTAAGTGAATGCACATGATCTAAGAGATGAATTTCTATATTTAAATTACAATAATATTTTTGAAAAATTGTAACCATGTAACATTTTCATCCGGGAACAATTCTAACACCTCGACGCAGGGATAATCAAATAAAGATAAAGACCTTCAACATGCATTTTATTTTGTTTGTTTTACATATTCTGGAAGCTAAAACAGAACCAAGTGAGAAGTTTTTAATCCATGCAACTATTCAGTATTGACCAAGGCAAAGAAGTTCAACTAATAAAATATAGAACAATTAGGGAGTAAAAGATATATGAAATTAAATGAGCACCGAAATATATTGGCGCTAGAAGTACATGATATGCTTAGTAATTGACTAGTTACCATTTTTGACAGATTTGAGAAGAATGCATAGTTATGCTTGATAGGCTAATTATCATAAGACTAATGAGGGGATTACCATATCTTTTGGAAGTTTTCCAAGGAGATCATCTTTGGTGTGAACATATTCTTGATACTAGATTCCAAAAAACTTCACCAGAAATTCTAAATCATGTTTTTGTTTTGTTACTAAACTAAGTAATCAAAGAAGGTATCTCATGCTCTAGACTAAAACCAATAATTCTTTGAGTCCATAAAAAATGCTTAGTTCATTGAAATACATAGAAATTTAGCAAAGAGCTCTGTGATAGAACATATTACTAGTGAATACATTACTTCTAATGTAATGTAATGACATCTTTGAGACATTTCACCAAACAGTTAATGCAATTATAAACAAATTAAAATTTGAAACTAAACAAATTATATCTTCAAGAATAAAAACTGAAACTACCACTCAAAACTCATTTTCCAAAAGAAATAATTTAATTCTACAATTATGTAGGTATATACGTAAACTTATCAAGAGGCAAAGATAAATGAAGCACTTATCTGTTAATTTGGAGATTGGATAATAACAAAGTTTAAGATTTTCTCTAAATTCAACTTGTTTGTCCTGCCCCATCTTGTATTCGTTGTTATCCAATACTGCCAAGAATCGAACACTACGACTGTAAAGAATTTCCCATGATATCCTTCAGATACTAAAGAGACTTCATGCTCATAAATAAATAGATATCCCTACCATTCTACACCACTTGATAACTTTCGGTTTCAACCACAAATATTTTATTTAAGTATATATGTGTGTGTGACATTTTTTCAAACACTTCATGCGCAATATTAAAATCCAATAGAAATATGTAATCTGGGCAAAATCCAAACTTACTCTGATTAATGTATTTAATTAATAAAATTTAATATAATATATAATTTAATATTTAATCCCTCTATTTTAAATATTTATTTGTATTAAAAAAATAATATTAAAATTAATCCTATCAGACAAAGAATGAAGCAACCATTTTTGGTATACAAACCCAAAAAGTGAATGAAGCAGGATTCGCTAACCCTAGGAACCATGCGTTGAAAAGTGATATCTTCATCATCTATTCTATCCTTCCCTTTCCCCAATTTCTTATCTTTGCAGATAGTACATATGTATTCACATAAATTAAGTAAGAATAATAATAGATACAATAATCGAAACATATAATTATATAAATAAAAATTACTTACCTTTAGGATCGGAGAGATTAGTGTACTCTCGAACTTCTCTTCCTGCCATTTTTGGTATACAAACCCTAGAAACCCAAATAGTAGAGAAGCAATTTTAGCACGAATTTGATAAATTTAGAACTGAACTAAGCTTCTAAGAAAACCTAATTTGAAGAAGAAGACGACACTTTCCTTCCTATCATCTATGGCGACCAGACATTTTTGAGCGAAGTGGAGATTGAGAATCACTGAAAGAACCTATTTTCGTTTCAAAATTTCCTCTCTCTCTCTCTTCGCTTTTGTGTACCAGTTTTTGTGTGAAATTTGAAACGGGAGCGAGATGAGAGCGATGATTTGAAATTTCAGAGCCGTTCTTCTCCTTACCTTTTGATCCGACGCTTGTAGCTCTTGGATCTGACTGTTCATAAGTGAGGTATTGTGAGCCTTAATTAATTTAAGACCGTCGGATGTTAATTCAATTTTCTCTCTCCGCTTTGTTTTATATTATAGATGACTAAATGATTTTCAAAATATTTTAAGTTTATTTAATTTAATTAATAATGTACTTGATATTTCTAAATACATAAAAATAAAATTAAAAATAAATTTGTTATTTTGATAAACATATAAATTTGCATTTATAATTTAAAATTTAGGATATCATAAATTAACAAAGAACAAATATAATTTACTATAGACTAATATAATTTACTATTTTTAGGGTATACATTGTCATTTTAATATTCGAATTTTTTTTAAATGAAACTTTTTTTTTATAAAAGAAATCAGAATTATTTATAGAGTTTATGAATAATTGTATAATGATGTAAAACATTGCTAAATGAAATTATGATTGTGAATGTAGAAAATAAAAACAATAATTAATGATATATTTTATCATTTATATATAATATGCATTATAATATTAATGAAACTATAAGTATCAGTGTAGGAATTTAAAATATCAACTCCTAGATGATATTTGTTTGATAATTATTTCATATCTCTAAATTAGAACAACTAAATACATCTATCACGAGATTAATAAATAAAAGTTCATAGATAATATAATATTAATGAAACTATAAGTATTAGTGTATGAATTCAAAATATCAACTCTTACTTGATATTAGGGGTGAACAACAATCGGTTTGGTCTGTTTGATATACGTAAAAAATAATTAACCAAATCATTTAAGTCGGTTATAAAAAATTTAAAATCAAAATCGCTCAAATTTTTACTCTGTTATCGGTTAAATCGGTCGGTTTAATCGATTTAGTTAGTTGCAAAACTTAAACATAAGGGAATAATTATTTTCTCATAATCATAGTAAATAAAAATGCACTTCATTCAAATATTTAGCTTAATAATTGGATTCTTTTCTCTCCTTTTCTTTAACAAGCAACCTATAATATCATAATTATATAAAATAAATAATTATTAGAAAAGTATAAATTATATAATTATATTATAATTTTAAGTAGTTCGGTCGGTCGATTTGGTCGGTTTCGATTTTTTGTGAAAATTAAACTGAAATCGACTATCCGAGTTTCATTTTTTAGATTTTGTATTTTTTAATTTTTTGGTTTTATAATTTTCGGTTTAGTTTATTATCAGTTTGGTTCGGTCGAGTCAGTTTTTCGATTTTGAGTGCACCCTTACTTGATATGTGTTTGATAATTATTGAAGAATCTCTTAATTAGAACAAGGAAATACATCTATGTGATTAATAAATAAATAATTGTAATGATTGTGAATTCTATAAATAATTTAAAATATTTATTTAATGAGTTAATAAATATTTTATTATTAATTTATTTATTGAGTAAAATAAATAAATAATAAAGTTATTGTAGAGTAATTCATGTTAAGAGTAATTGTGTTAAATGTTATTTGAATGTGATTGGATGTGTTTATTCTAATTTAATTTAATAATTAAATTAGATGATTAACTGATTTATTTGAGTAAGGGATTTATTTGAATAAAATAATTTATTTGGCGTAGCGGTATTGATCAAATAAAAGTTATAATTAAATTCGTAAGGTTTAATTGGATTTATTTAATAATAGGTTTAATTAAATTGTTAGTGTGACAATTAAACTATATGATATAATGAGTTATTAAAATAAATGGAAGAAGAGTTTTATTTAGCTAAACCAAACAAGGCCTTGTGGCTCTTGGTTGGTAAAAATGAGTTTTTCTTTTGGGTCTAGCCAAACAAGGCTTTGTGACCTTTTAGTTTTTTTAACTAATGAGGCTTTCTGGGTTTGTAACTGGTGAGTTGATAAAACCACGTGATGTTTTATCAGCTTACTTTCATAAGCCAAAGAAGAAAAAAAAAATATACAGAGAAGAAGAGAGAAATTTGAGAGAGAATTTTGGAAATTGGAAGCAAGAATTCAAGCAAAAAAGATTAGCTAAGTTTTCAAAGCAATAGAAGGTAAAATTCCTTTTAAAATTTTGTTAGAAGGTTTTTTCTCTGTATATGATTGTTACCTTCCTGTATGTGAATTTATTTGCTAAATGTATGAATTACTTGGTTGTAGTTGATAGTAAGCATGTAATAGTTATTATATGATGTTATAAACCAATTTGTAGGTATCAATCCATGAAAACATGCTTTAAAATAGAGTTTTTGGTTTTTACAGAGTTTCACTTTCATGTATGGCTTGTATGTATAAAATTTCATGTTCAATTCGAATATTAATCGGTAAATTGACTTTTGATTGTGTTAATATGATGAAAAACAAAAAGAATGTAAGCGGAATGGATTAAAATAGTTTAGAGATGAATTCACAGTGTTTAATTTTATCAAATAGGCCAAAATATGGATATTTTGTTTTGGCAGTGAATTTTTGGACTTCAATTGGTTGATTATGTGTTTTATAATAGTTAGAATTGTTAGAAACATGTTGGGTAGCTGTTTTACAATGTGTTTGATATCTGGGTGTGTTTGATTTATGAGTTGGATGATAGAATTTGGAAAATTTGGTCTGTGTTTCTCTAGTTCGCGAACTGTGGGAGGTTGCAGTCGAGTTTCTCGCCCCGGCGAGAAAATTGTATAGAAAATTCTCGCCCCGGCGGGATCTCGCCCCTGCGAGAAAATTGTAAAGCAAATTCTCGCCCCGGCGAGATCATTGCTGGAAAAGTTATTTTTTTAATTTTTTAAATTTTTTTTTTTGGGTAATTGCGATGTCTCACTCTATACAGGATTAAAACTTAAATTAATATAATAAATGAATATCAAGATGTTAAGATGGATTCTAAGTGAATATTTAATGATGATTAAATATAAAATTGATATACCTTAACTTAAAGATAAGTTTTGGTGATTCTTAAAGTGTTATATTGTTGTAGCTAAGCTTGTAGCTTTTGAAATAGGATTGATAATCAGTGATTAATTGGAAATTGAGATGAGGATTGGAGTGTTAATGTACGTGAATATTGTAACTAATTATTTTTGTTACTATACAAACGGAATATATAGGTTGTTTATTGTACGTGGTTTGTAATTAGAAAAACTACGCACGAGGCAAGTTTCCTATTCTCAACTCTTTCACATTAAATATGTTTTCAATCTTAAATTTACTTGACGCAAGTGTCCTTATCCTACCTCGATTCCAGTTTATGCAAGCTTCTAAATCCTACTTTCTCATCTAGCAAGTTATCATTGCATGTCATAGACTTCTGATTTTTGGATTTTTGTTGTTCAAAGCTCAAGTTAATTGAAGTCGTTATTCTAATGTCTTGGACATACAAAATCCATATCATTGTATATCACTGTTGTTGATCTTTGATCATAATCTAAGTTATTAAAATTTTATTTTGCTGAACTGAATTCTTGGATGACAAAACTGAGAAGAACAACCCTAGTATAGGGGAATATTTATGCGAAAGCGTTGAATGGTTGTGCACAATACATTATACAACGGGCTAATCACCCTGAGTACGAGATGAATACTCCAGTTATAGTTTATTAAACTGTTAAAGGTTACAGCAAACTTATCTGTTAACCTAGGACATGGTTCGAGGTCTTGTGACCCTCAGTATATCTTAAGGTTTTGTTCTGTTCTATTGAGCTTTCAGATGTTTCCATTCTTGATTATTATCAACATGAAATCACACCATACAGATAAGTTATTTGTTGAAACATTCATTGTTATCTTGGTGGGCATTTGTTTTGCTCACCCTTGCATACTAAACCCTTGCAGCTAAAGCTGAGAAGACAGATGAGCCGTCTACTAGCAAAGGAAAAGGAAAAATGATCAAGTGACGATGTTTTGCTATTATGATAAGACGTGTTTATTTTCACTTATGCGATTATGTAATTAAGACTTATTAGCTATTTATTTATCTTTCCGCATTTTAAGAGATGTAATAACGGTTAGAGAACCTGGGACTTATTTTGAAAAACTATGTAACCCTCTTATGGGAGATATTTCTTTTATTTATTATTCAGTTTACTTTACTTAAAACCTTTTGTTTATGGGTAGACAGTGGTTGTGTATGGATAGTGAGCACCAAATCTGTGTGGTTTGAGGTAACCCGGATTTGGGGGTGTCACAGGTTGGTATCAAAGCCGTAGGTTTAAGAACCGTAGGTGGGGAAAAACTTTAGGAGTTAACCTTTTAGAAAATCGCAAAAATAGTGGTGCTAAACTCCTATCGAGTATTAAGGGATGAATTAAGGAATTCATTGAAGATAATAAAACATTCTATGTGCTTATGTGTTTAATAACCAATGTGCTCGCGAGTAGTATCGGTTAAATAATTAAAATATTTTATTGTCAGGATGTCGGAGGTTGGACAAACTAGTCAGATTCGAGATGAGCAGATCCCAGTGTTGAGGGAGGATATCCCAGAGCTTGGAGACGAGAAGACAAGAGATGTTCATGTTGTCAGCGAACGGTTGGTGACTGTGGAAGCACCTGGGCAGAGGCTGGTCACTGTTCATGAGGAGGAGGAAGAGGAGGAGGATCCTGAGGAGCTGATGTACGAGCAGTTATATGATGAAAATGTCGAACTTCGGGAACAACTCAGAGTTTCGGAGGAAGTGTCAGAGACGCGCCAAATTACTATCGAGGAAAAGGACGGAGAGATCTATGATCTAGAAGTACGGTTGGGTGATGTAGAATGAAAATTAGTTCACGCAGAGGGTCAGCAGGAGCAACTGTTAGATGAAAATAAAAAGGTGAAGTTAGAGAATGAGGTGGTGAAGGCTGAAAATGGTGAACTAAAAACTGAGAATGATGAATTAAAGTCTGAGATCGGCCAATTGAAGATTGCGATGGAGGAGTTAAAAGAAACTTTGAAGGAGGAAATTGCTATGCGTAATAGGGTTGAAAACGCTTACGTTAGGATTTCTCAACGATTGGATCGTGCTGAAGGAGAGATTCGTGCGAAGAAGTTCAAGATCGATGACATGGAGTATATTTACCACACGATGATAGATAAGGCTCAAGACCGGGTTCGCCATTACCCAACACAGTTAGAGGATCATCCGAGGTTTGTGGATCGCCGAACTATGGTTCGCATCATGGAGCAAGAACGTGAGGAGGCTGTGCACCGAGGGTTGTCTTCCTAAGTTATTAGAGAAATAATATTATAACAAGTATTTTGAATGTAAATCCCAGTTTATATAAATAATGGGATAAGATGTTAATGGTGAAATGCCGAAGTTGTCTCCTTAGATGATGATGTAAATAGTAAAATGCTATCTTTTGAGTTTGAGAATGAATGAATGAATAAACAAGTTTTTTTTGAAAAATATTATGTGTTAAGTTTATACTTTTGAATATTTAAGTATGTTTTAATTAAGTTATAAGTACTTAAAAAAAATTTAGCAATTGTCTAAAAAGCGTTGTCTTCAACAGAATTATGCCGCCAAGAAGAGTTGGACGACCCCGTCAGCAACCACCCCAGAGGGGTCTACTAACAATAATAACAATAATCCACCCGATGCTAACCCAATTCAGCAACTAGTGAACCTTTTGACTGGAGTTTTTGCAAATCAACCACAAGCTCAAGATACGACCTTTAAGGATTTTAAGGTCGTTGGTCCCCCTGAGTTTAAAGGAACAATGGATCCGATAGAAGCCCAAACCTGGGTAATAGAAATGGAAAAAGTTTTTGAAGTCGCTAGGGTTGGGAATGATCAGAAGACTGCCTTTGCGACTTTTATGTTAAAGTCGGAAGCTAGTTACTGGTGGCAAGCCAACAAGACGAGAGCAGGAGAAGGTGTTATACCGTGGGATCGGTTTAAAGAGATGTTCTTCGAAATGTATTTCCCGACTAGTGCTCAGAACCAGATGGAGGTTCAGTTTCTCGAACTTAAGCAAGGAACAATGACAGTGCCAGAATACGCGGTAAGATTCAATGAACTAACGAGGTTTGCACCATACCAAGTTAACACGGATGAGAGAAAGGCTAGACGATTCGAGCAGGGATTGAAACCTTGGCTTTACAGTAGGGTTACTATGTTTCAACTCAACACATTTGCGGCGGTGTTAGAGAAAGCAATAATAGCAGAGGGAGGAAGCGATGCATTAACCAAATACAACTAGGAGCAGAAAAAGAAAAGGAATGAGATCGAGAATAGGCCGAGTGGTAGCAATGGGGGAGGAAACCAAAAACGAAAATGGAATGATGGTGGTTCTACTGGAAGTCAGCAGAGTAACCAGAGGAAGAAAACTGAAGCTTGTGCAACCTGTGGTAAGAATCATGCAGGTGTGTGCTTGAAAGGAAAGAGAGTCTGTTACAACTGTGGACAAGAGGGCCACATTGCTCCAAACTGCACTGCCCCAAAGAAGGGTGCATGTTTCACGTGCGGGTCAAAAGACCATCTTGCTCGTGATTGTCCAAGGAAAGTTGCTAGTGGGGGAAATGGAGGCAAATGAAGCAATGGCGGAGGTGCACTAACTATTTCTGGACCAGCTACAGCAAATAGCCCGACTGCTCGCACTTTTAATACGACGGTTCAGGATGCGGTTCGATCCAAGGAGGTGGTGGCAGGTATCCTACCAGTAAATAACTTGAATGCATATGTACTTTTTGATTCGGGTGCAACTTGTTCTTTCATTTTTGATGATTTTGCTGAGAAACTGGAGATACCCCGAGAAGAGTTAGACTTTCCCTTAAACATAGGGATTGCCAATAGGGAAGTGATACCAATTAGGTATGTGTACAAAAATTGCGAGGTAGATATTCATGGTCGTATGATGACAATAGATCTTATTCCGATTAAACTTGGGGAATTTGACGTTATTCTAGGAATGAATTGGTTGTATAGTTATGGGGCGATTATTGATTGCCAAAAGAAGTGTGTCAACCTTAAGACTCCGTCTAAGGTGGTGTTTTATAGTAGCAAATCGCTGAGGCAAACAACTTGTCTAACGATTATGCAGGCCAAGAAGTTACTGAAGCAAGGATGTGTAGGGTATTTAGCTCATATGGTAGATACTCGAAAGACCGGTAAAAAATTGGAAGAAATACCAGTGGTGAGGGATTTTGTGGATGTTTTTCCGGATGATTTGCCGGGATTACCTCCAGATAGAGAGATTGAATCCGTTATTGATTTAGTGCCCGGGACTGCGCCTATATCAAAAGCTCCATATCGAATGGCTCCGGTGGAGATGAAGGAGTTGATGGTGCAATTGCAAGAACTACTAGACAAGAAGTACATTCAACCGAGTGTTTCGCCGTAGGGAGCGCCAGTATTGTTTGTCAAGAAGAAAGATGGTTTGATGCGCCTTTGCATAGATTATCGTGAATTGAATAAAGTTACAATCAAGAATAAATACCCGTTACCGAGAATTGACGATCTATTCGATCAGTTAAAGGGTGCTACTCATTTTTCAAAGATAGACTTAAGAAGTGGTTACCATCAGCTGAAGGTGAGAAGGGAGGATGTTTCGAAGACGGCGTTCAGAACTCGTTACGGTCACTACGAGTTTCTGGTCATGTCATTCGGTCTAACGAATGCACCTGCGGCATTTATGGACTTAATGAATAGGGTGCTTAAACCGTTTCTAGATAAGTTCGTGGTGGTTTTTATCGACGATATTTTGGTGTATTCTAAATCACGAGAAGACCATGTGGAGCATCTAAGACTAACTTTAGAGACATTACGGAAAGAGAAGTTTTATGCAAAATTTTCAAAATGTGAGTTTTGGTTGGATTGTGTCCAATTTCTTGGACATGTAATTGATAAAGATGGGATTTCGGTTGATCCGGCTAAAGTGGAAGCTGTAATAGATTGGGAGCAACCGAAGACACCGTCTGAAGTAAGGAGTTTCTTAGGTTTGGCCGGATATTATCGACGGTTTATACAAGATTTTTTTAAGATCGCCACTCCATTGACAAATTTGACTAGGAAGGCGGTTAAGTTTGTCTGGACGGAGAAGTGCGAGGAAAGTTTTCAGGAATTAAAGAAAAGGTTAAGTATGGCGCCTGTATTATCTTTGCCAGATAGTACCAGAAATTTTGTGGTTTATAGTGACGCGTCGCATAAGGGCCTTGGCTGTGTGCTTATGCAGAACGGCAAGGTTATTGCGTACGCTTCACGACAACTAAAAGATTACGAGAAGGGATACCCGACGCATGATTTGGTATTGGCAGCGGTGGTGTTTGCCCTAAAGATCTGGAGGCACTACCTTTATGGTGAGAAGTGTGAGATCTACACAGATCATAAGAGCCTCAAGTACATTTTTACACAGAAGGACCTCAACATACGACAGAGACGATGGTTAGAACTGATTAAAGATTATGACTGCGAAATTCTCTATCATCCGGGAAAGGCGAATGTTGTTGCTGATGCATTAAGCAGGAAGGGTCGAGAAAAACTTCAGTTACTGACTGCTCAGGAGGAACTTATTAAACAGATGGCGAAGTTAGAATTGGAGGTGAAGTGCCAGCATGAAGCAAAGGAGAAGATATTTCAGATCGAGGTTCGTCCAGTGTTGCTGGACCAAATCAAAGAAGCTCAACTTCAAGATGCAGAGTGTGAGAAGATTAGGAAGGAAGTCTCTGTGGGACAAGGTGGAAAGTTTAGTATTGATGCTAAGGGATTAATCGGATTTGAACATCAAATTTGGGTTCCGTTGGTACCAAATGTTAGAAGGGAGATCTTGAATGAAGCTCACAATGCACGTTACTCAGTTCACCCAGGGAGTACAAAAATGTATCAAGATCTTCGTCAAAATTATTGGTGGTCAGGAATGAAGCGTGATGTCGCAGAATGTGTTGCTAGATGTTTGACGTGCTAGAAAGTGAAAGCTGAACATCAGCGACCCAGTGGTTTGTTGCAGCCGTTAGAAATACCAGAATGGAAGTGGGAACACATAACAATGGATTTTGTCGTAGGTTTGCCGACTACACAAAAAGGTTTTGACGCAATTTGGGTAATCGTGGACAGACTGACAAAATCAGCGCATTTCTTACCAATCAAGATTAGATTCGACCTGGACCAGTTAGCGAAATTATACATCAAAGAAATTATTTCGAGACATGGTGTCCTTGTGTCTATTGTGTCTGATCGAGATCCGAGGTTTACGTCAAATTTTTGGAAGCGTTTACAAGAATGCTTGGGAACTCAGTTGAGAATGAGCACTGCATATCATCCTCAAACTGATGGCCAGAGCGAAAGAACGATCCAAACTTTGGAGGGTATGTTACGCGCCTGTGTCATGGATTTTAAGGGAAACTGGGATGACCACCTACCATTGGTCGAGTTTTCTTACAACAACAGTTATCACGCAAGTATTGGCATGCCGCCATACGAAGCGTTGTACGGACGGAAATGTCGGACTCCACTATGTTGGGACGAGGTTGGTGAACGAAAACTTCTAGGACCGGAATTGGTACACCAAACAGCGGAGATCGTGAAAGTTATAAGAGCGTGACTATTAGCTGCTCAAGACAGGCAGAAGAAGTATGCGGATCAACATCGTCAGAAACGAGAATTTGAGGTAGGAAGCTTCGTTTTTCTGAAAGTGTCACCCTGGAAAGGGAAAATTCGTTTCGGCAAGAAGGATAAGCTTAGTCCAAGATTTATTGGTCCTTTTGAGGTTCTGCGGCGAGTTGGTGAGGTGGCTTATGAAGTAGCTCTACCTCTAGAGCTGGTACATATCCACAATGTTTTCCATGTCTCTGTGTTACAGCCTTATAAGCCAGATTATAAACATGTGATAAAATATGAACCTATACAGTTTGAGAAAGTTCTAACTTACGAGGAAGTTCCACTTCGAATAGTAGACAGGAAGGAACAGGTTCTCAGGAATAAAGTGATACCTTCTGTTAAGGTTCTATGGAGGAACCACAATGCTGAAGAAGCTACGTGGGAACTAGAAGCTGAAATGATGAAGAATTATCCTGAGTTGTTTGTTTCGTCCTAGTTCTATGATTCTGAGGACAGAATCCCTATAAGGAGGGAAGAATGTAGCGATAACGTTGTGATTCTGAGGACAAAATCCTTGTAAGGAGGGAAGGATGTAACGATTGTGAATTCTGTAAATAATTTAAAATATTTATTTATTGAGTTAATAAATATTTTATTATTAATTTATTTATTGAGTAAAATAAATAAATAATAAAGTTATTGTGGAGTAATTCATGTTAAGAGTAATTGTGTTAAATGTTATTTGAATGTGATTGGATGTGTTTATTCTAATTTAATTTAATAATTAAATTAGATGATTAACTGATTTATTTGAGTAAGGGATTTATTTGAATAAAATAATTTATTTGGCATAGTGGTATTGATCAAATAAAAGTTATAATTAAATTAGTAAGGTTTAATTGGATTTATTTAATAATATGTTTAATTAAATTGTTAGTGTGACAATTAAACTATATGATATAATGAGTTATTAAAATAAATGGAAGAAGAGTTTTATTTAGCTAAACCAAACAAGGCCTTGTGGTTCTTGATTGGTAAAAATGAGTTTTTCTTTTGGGTCTAGCCAAACAAGGCTTTGTGACCTTTTAGTTTTTTTAACTGATGAGGCTTTCTGGGTTTGTAACTGGTGAGTTGATAAAACCACGTGATGTTTTATCAGCTTACTTTCATAAGCCAAAGAAGAAAAAAAAATATACAGAGAAGAAGAGAGAAATTTGAGAGAGAATTTTGGAAATTGGAAGCAAGAATTCAAGCAAAGAAGATTAGCTAAGTTTTCAAAGCAATAGAAGGCAAAATTCCTTTTAAAATTTTGTTAGAAGGTTTTTTTCTCTGTATATGATTGTTACCTTCCTGTATGTGAATTTATTTGCTAAATGTATGAATTACTTGGTTATAGTTGATAGTAAGCATGTAATAGTTATTATATGATGTTATAAACCAATTTGTAGGTATCAATCCATGAAAACATGCTTTAAAATAGAGTTTTTGATTTTTACAGAGTTTCACTTTCATGTATGGCTTGTATGTATAAAATTTCATGTTCAATTTGAATATTAATCGGTAAATTGACTTTTGATTGTGTTAATATGATGAAAAACAAAAAGAATGCAAGTGGAATGGATTAAAATGGTTTAGAGTTGAATTCACAGTGTTTAATTTTATCAAATAGGCCAAAATATGGATATTTTGTTTTGGCAGTGAATTTTTGGACTTTAATTGGTTGATTATGTGTTTTATAATAGTTAGAATTGTTAGAAACATGTTGGGTAGCTGTTTTACAACGTGTTTGATATCTGGGTGTGTTGGATTTATGAGTTGGATGATAGAATTTGGAAAATTTGGTCTGTGTTTCGCTGGTTCGCAAATTGTGGGAGGTTGCAGTCGAGTTTCTCGCCCCGGCGAGAAAATTGTATAGAAAATTCTCGCCCCGGCGGGATCTCGCCCCTGCAAGAAAATTGTAAAGCAAATTCTCACCCCGACGAGATCATTGCTGGAAAAGTTATTTTTTTAATTTTTTTTAATTTTTTTTAATTGTTTTTTGGGTAATTGCGATGTCTAACTCTGTGCAGGATTAAAACTTAAATTAATATAATAAATGAATACCAAGATGTTAAGATGGATTCTAAGTGAATATTTAATGATGATTAAATATAAAATTGATATACCTTAACTTAAAGATAAGTTTTGGTGATTCTTAAAGTGTTATATTGTTGTAGTTAAGCTTGTAGCTTTTGAAATAGGATTGATAATCAGTGATTAATTGGAAATTGAGATGAGGATTGGAGTGTTAATGTACGTGAATATTGTAACTAATTATTTTTGTTACTATACAAACGGAATATGTAGGTTATTTATTGTACGTGGTTTGTAATTAGGAAAACTACGCACGATGCAAGTTTCCTATTCTCAACTCTTTCAGATTAAATATGTTTTCAATCTTAAATTTACTTGACGCAAGTGTCCTTATCCTACCTCGATTCCAGTTTATGCATGCTTCTAAATCCTACTTTCTCATCTAGCAAGTTATCATTGCATGTCATAGACTTCTTCTGATTTTTGGATTCTTGTTGTTCAAAGCTCAAGTTAATTGAAGTCGTTATTCTAATGTCTTGGACATACAAAATCCATATCATTGTATATCACTGTTATTGATCTTTGATCATAATCTAAGTTGTTAAAATTCTATTTTGCTGAACTGAATTCTTGGATGACAAAACTGAGAAGAACAACCCTAGTATAGGGGAATATTTATGCGAAAGCGTTGAATGGTTGTGCACAATACATTGTACAACGGGCTGATCACCCTGAGTACGAAATGAATAGTCCAGTTATAGTTTATTAAACTGTTAAAGGTTACAGCAAATTTATCTATTAACCTAGGACATGGTTTGAGGTCTTGTGACCCTCAGTATATCTTAAGGTTTTGTTCTGTTCTATTGAGCTTTCAGATGTTTCCATTCTTGATTATTATCAACATGAAATCACACCATACAGATAAGTTATTTGTTGAAACATTCATTGTTATCTTGGTGGGCATTTGTTTTGCTCATCCTCGCATACTAAACCCTTGCAGCTAAATTTGAGAAGACAGATGAGCCGTCTACTAGCAAAGGAAAAGGAAAAATGATCAAGTGACGATGTTTTGCTATTATGATAAGACGTGTTTATTTTCACTTATGCGATTATGTAATTAAGACTTATTAGCTATTTATTTATCTTTTCGCATTTTAAGAGATGTAATAACGGTTAGAGAACCTGGGACTTATTTTGAAAAACTATGTAACCCTCTTATGGGAGATATTTCTTTTATTTATTATTCAGTTTACTTTACTTAAAACCTTTTGTTTATAGGTAGACAGTGGTTGTGTATGGATAGTGAGCACCAAACCTGTGTGGTTTGAGGTAACCCGGATTTGGGGGTGTCACAATAATGATAGATAATACAATATTAATAAAACTATAAGTATCATTGTAGGAATTCAAAATACCAACTCTTACATGATGTGTTTGATAATTATTTCATATATCTGAATTAGAAAAAGGAAATACATTTATGTGACTAATTAATAAATAAATAATGATATAAGTTACAATATTAATGAAATTATAAAATCAATAATTATCTAAAAAATTGAAAACATTATTCCATGGTTTTTAATAATTATGTAAATAATACTCATTATCTAAAAAATTTCAGTAATTATATAATACATTAAAAACAATGTTATGTATTTTTTTTATAATTATTTAATACATTAAACATTTTAATAAGTATCTAAAAAATAAAAATCAAGAACAATATATACACTAAGGCTAAATAATAAATGAAGCTCCATAAGCATATTATTAATATTTTAATCAAATATTTTAGAAAATTAAAAACAATCATTATTCAATGTAAATTGTTGAATGTAAGAACTTGTTTAATTAATGAGTGCTATATTATAAATTACAAACATTCGTACACACTACAATATTACCGCTACACATACATAATGAACACACTACAAAAAGATTAATTTCTTACATATTAAATAAAAACTTATTTTAAAATAGTTGAAAATACTTCTTAAAATAATTAGATACTATATTTTTATAATTAGATATATATTTTTAATAATATAATAATAAATTAAGTTTTAACAACAGTCTCTCTTTACCAAATCAGTAGTTCACCACACCCCAATTCTCCATCGCCGAGACCATCACCTTCACTGCCGTTCTCCTGAACATATCACTAGTTCACCACACCCCTACCAAATCCTCAATCTCCGAGCCCATCTACTCCACCAGACCAGATTTGTTCATCGGTAAGTCATGACATATCATTTTTTTTACTGATTTTTTAGTTGGGGGTTTTGTTCTACTTGATAAGATTGATGTCTATGTGATGCCTGAGTTTGGCTAAAGATTGATAAGATTGCTCTTTTGTTTGATGGGATTATTATTTACTAGTGAATAGTGATGCATATAGAGTGTTCGATGAAATGATTCTAAGAGGGGTTAGCTTTGGACTATAGTACACTTGGGTTTGGTGTGTTTATTTGAAAGGAAACAAATTTTTGACAAACCATGTTTAACCGCTTCAGTGTATGGTTTTAAGAAACCAATCGGTATTTCTTCTTGTAGTCAGAATAGATCAGGATTAACCCCTCTTAGCCAGCTTCAAATAGTTGATAGAAAAAAAATATGTTGAATTTATTATTAATATTTTTAAATTTGAACGAAACATGATTCAAATTAATGACAAACATGATTACTATCTTACTACATGCTCCTCTAGTCATTTAAAGCTCATACAGTTAAACCTGTAATTGAAATCTTCATCTTCTGCAGAAGGTATTGAACGTGGAGCCCAAGTGTTCCCCCCATCTCTAGTCTCTATAATAGTTTCCCTGGTACCCAGTAGAAAACCTACAAATCCAACTAATTGTCCAAGGAATTTACACGAAAATTCAACATCCCAAAAACATGGCATGCGATAGTTTTCATTTTCTATATGCTGATATGAGAGTACAAACAATATTACCTCTAAAACTTTGTAAATTGCGAATAGTATCAGTTTGCATTTATGAATAGTAACAGTCTGCATTAACAATTCTTTATACTTCCACCGCCCCAGAAAGAGAGCCCCATTAATAAAAATAGACTTAAAAGTGACATAATGTTTCGAAAGAAAATCCAACGCAGCACATCCAACCAACTTAGGTGATGGGTTCTAACTGCCACAAAAAAGTAGCAGCCTAAAAACTCACATGAACCATTTTTTATTTGTTATACATTCTCTAGTTCTCTTTACTGAGGATAGGGGCATTCTTGTGCCTTTGGTTTATATGAGTCTGCATGCAAAAACTCATCTAAGTGCAACTTGCACTAAGTGGCTTAGTTTGTGCCATACTACTTGGAAACCAATGCAACAGTCTGCTGTTTGTTTAATTTGTATATTTGAATGGGCTGCAACAGTCTGCACTCTGTTAATTTGTGTGTTTATGGGTTTATCTATTATATCTAATTTGTGTTTGAATGGGCAGCTAGATTCTAGTATGTTGTTTGTTTTAGTATGACAAGCTTTATGCTTTTATCTAGGAAGTTGTGGTACTGTTTTTGGGCACTGTTATTGGGTTTAGGCTACAGGTTATGATGTTTTGATTTCACCAGCTGATTTTCTTGTTATACTGTGTAGCATCGTTTGGGGGAAACTATGAATGAAGGTGTTGTTGGCAGCGATGTTGCTGCTTCTGCTATGCAGCTCGTTTGCTTCCTGACGTGCTACTACTTTGCAGTCCTATTTGGGCTATGGTTTTGTTTAATATTTTGTTGGTCGACTGCTCTACAGTGTTCTTGAAGTCCAATGCAGTGGTCATTTGCTCTGTTTTGGCCTTATACTATTGTATTGTCTTAGAATATGAGTTTCACTGTTTGTCATATCAAGTTCACTTTCTTGACATTTTGTATTGATCTAGGGAATGCCCCTAAGTATATGTATCTCTTTTCTTTTATATACATTTAAATTTAGCAAAATAATAATAATAATAATATAGAACAACTTATATGTACAATTTATACAGTTTATATGTACAATTATATGAGTAAATTTTAATTGATTTTTATGTGTAATTATGAATGATGATGTATTTGATATGTCTTCCAATTATGATATGTATTTTTACAACTTTAAATGGTTGTGATTTGTTAGTAATTGGTTAATATTTTTTTATTTTGACTTTTTATAAATAAATTGAATAAATTATTTATTAGGTGATTGACATTCGAATTCGGATATTTGAATAATTTCTTTATTCGAATAAAAAACGGAAACGAATATGTTCTGTATTTAATTGGACATAATTTTCAAATATTAAATACGAATATTTTTTTTGACAATTCTCTGAATAACAGATATGGTTTTACAAAAACATGCTTATTGGGATTATTTTAATTTAAGGCAACATTTTAATAGTCATTGCAAAATGCTATATAAAATAGGCAATGAAAATAAAATTGTTGCCAATGAATGTGGGCTATATTAGGCAACGAAATATAACAACAAAAAACTTTTGTTGCCCACAATGAGGAGAAATCAAGTGGCCGAAAATTTTGCAACGAATTTCTAACGAATTTTTTTCCAAATTTTGCAACGACTTATGAATTTCGTTGCAAAAAGTTAAAGTCTGACATAATCTGCAATGAAGGACAAAATTCGTTGCTAAATATACACTTTTAACAACGACTTATAAAGTCGTTGCCTGAAAAACCGTTGCTATAGCTCCATTTTTAGCAACAAAAACAATTTCGTTGCCCACAATGAGGAGAAATCAAGTGGCCGAAAATTTTGCAACGAATTTCTAACGAATTTTTTCCCGCCAATGAATTAGCAACGAAATTTTGCAACGACTTATGAATTTCGTTGCAAAAAGTGAAAGCCTGACACAATCTGCAATGAAGTACAAAATTCATTGCTAAACATACACTTTTAGCAACGACTTATAAAGTCGTTGCCCGAAAAATCATTGCTAAAGGCCCATTTTATTGTAGTGTCTTTTTAAATTCGGATTCAGTTTTCATAGCAAACTCTAATTCCATAACCAACTGTAGTTTCCATATCAGGCTGAAACTCCTTAAACATGTGCTCTAGCAACCCTACTCCGACCCGACTCCATATCCATAAACCATCCCATGAACTGATCACACAATCGTAGAATAACTTTTCCTGTTAATCGATCGTAAAGTCATAGATCGTAGAGTTCTTGGTCACAGAGTAGCAAATCGTCGAATAGTAGATCGTCGAGTGACAAATTGTAGAATAGCCTCACTGCAATCGTAGATTGCCAGCTTAAATCATCGTAGAATAACTTTCATATCAGCGACCTCACTACGAACGTAGCGTAACTTCTCTGATAGCTCAAACATAGAGTAGAATTTACATAACTCCTCAAAACTTGTCCTCTTCATTCAACGATTGCAGAACACTTTAATAGCTAATAATTAAGCATTATACTCCATATCTGCTAATTCATCTCCAAAACTGCCATGAAACAATAAACACCTTAATCAACTTATATACACATAAAATATGTAATAAACCTAAACATAAAAGAATAAAAAACATAGAATATTCTACTCCTATCAAATTCCCCCATGTACACTTAGTCTTTTCACGTCCTCGTGTAAACAAAAACAGAGATCATACTAAAGTTCAACTAAATCTATTCAACCAAACTTTCAATGGTTTTAAACTCAACAATCCATCTATGAATATTAATATTAACTAGTAGGAATTCAGTTGATACTCTATCAATCAATTCACAAAAACAACCTTGTCATTTTCCACAAAACCCATCAAAATTCAATTGTAAACACATAAGTACCTTTCCTATGATCAACATGAATACCCAACTAAGTTCACATGGAAAAATAACCATGCACACTAATTCCATAGTCAAAACATAGCTTTTTTGCTACTCCTTTTCACACAATTACGAATGTGGTAAAACTAAAAAACCTTCAATTTCAATCTCTATAGGTGAGTGTATTTTATGCTCCATCTCACTCTATACATAAATTAGTGAGTGCGTTTTACATTCCTTCTCACTTTATACATAACCTGTGTTTATGGGTGAGTGCATTTTACGCTCCATCTCAACCCACCACATGATCTGTTTACTTTTTTTTTCTTTTTCTTTTTCTCTTTTTTTCAACATGGTTCTGTAAATAAAATAAACAACTAAGAAAGTTCTGAGACATGGAACCAGTGCACATAGTTAGACCTCCACATACAACTTATCTAAGAAAATATGCATCTCATACTCAAGCACTCATGCTTGACAATCAGCTAAAATTTTCAATTCAACTGTGGATCATGACTTAGTCATTATCATTCATCAATTAATCAAGCATCAAACAAATCCTAAAAACTAGCATTAATTTTTACTCTACGATCGTAACCTTTAAAAACTTACCCAAATAAGAATCGTAGAACCATATAATAAAATCGTAGAGCACAACAAAAAAACAGAACAAAATTATAAACCTTTCCCTCACACTTAAACCTTACATTGTCCCCAATGTAAGATAATTATGCAAAAGAGAGCTATAAAAATAAATTCAACTAAAAAGGTAAAAGGGATAGAAAGTTGAATCTGATATCTTTGGTTGCCTCCCAAGCAGCGCATTTGTTTTACGTCGTTAATTTGCTCGACAACATCCTTCTCAATCTGAATAGACTAGATCCTCTAACTCCATCACCTCTAAATGTTTTATTAGAAAGCCTTCATAAAAAGGTTTAAGTCTATGACTATTCACCTTAAAAAATTTCCCTGTTCTTGGGCTTTTTAAATGTCCACTGCACCATAAGACGAAACATTAATAATAACAAAAGGACCAACCCAACGAGAACGCAGCTTACCTGAAAATAACTTAAGCCTTGAATGGTGAATAAGAACTTTTTGTCCAACAACAAAGTTCTTCCTCAAAATCCTTTTGTCATGAAAGGCATTTGTTTTTTCCTTGTATAGTTTAGATCTCTCATATGCTTCATTTCTCATTTTCTCTAGCTCTTGTAATTGTAACTTCTTATGTTCTCTAACTTGATCCATCTTCAGGTTGCAGTGTTTGATTACCCGAAAAGCCTTGTGCTCTAATTCAACAAGGAGATGACAAGGTTTCCTAAACACTAGCCTATAAGGTGACATGCCAATAGGGGTTTATAGGCAGTCCTGTATGCCCATAATGCATCATCCAATCTTAAACTCCAATCCTTCCTATTTGGTTTGACTACTTTCTCCAAAATAGACTTGACCTCACGGTTGGACATCCCAGCTGGGCTATTACTTTGTGGATGATAAGATGTAAAAATCCTATGCATAACATTATATTTCTTGAACAGTGCTTCCAGCATCCTATTGCAAAAATGGGTTCCTCTATCACTAATAATGGCTTTTGGAGTTCCAAACCTGACAAATATATTAGATCTAACAAAATCTGTAATAACCTTAGAAAAGTCAGTCCTGTTAGCTTTAACTTTCACCCATTTAGAAACATAGTTAACAGCCAAAAGGATGTAAATATTACCAAAGAATGTAAGAAATGATCCCATAAAATCAATACCCCAAACATCAAAAATTTCCACAACTAAAATAGGAGTTTATGGTATTTGATTTCTAATTGATAAATTACCTATCCTTTGACAATTTTCACATGATTTACAAAACATATAAGAGTCCTTAAAAATAGTTGGTTAATAGAAACCACATTCTAAAACCCTATGAGCTGTTCTTTTAGGCCCAAAATGACCTCTACAAGCAAAAGAATGACAGAAGGATAAAATTGATGAAAATTCATTATTAGGCACACACCTTATTATTACCTGATCAACACAATATTTTCATAAGTATATATGGGTCATCCCATACATAGTATTTAGCATCACTTTTAAGCTTATCTCTTTAGAATTTAGAAAAGTTTCCAGGCACATATTTACCCACTAAATAATTGACAATATGGGCATACCAGGGTAGTGTATTATCAATAGAGAATAAAAGCTCATCTAGATAAGAATCTTGTAATTACAGTGCCTCTTCATCATGTATCAGCCTACTCAAGTGATCTGCTACCAAGTTGTCTGCTCCTTTATTATCTTTAATCTCCAAGTCGAATTCTGCAATAACAGAATCTATCGAATAATCTGAGGTTTGGATTCCTTCTTGGACAACAAATACATAAGAGTAGCATGGTCAGAATAAACCATAAATTTAGTACCAAGAAAATAAGACCTAAATTTGTCTAAAGCAAAAACAGCCGATAACAGATTAGAGAAGTAGTTAAAGTCCTAGAGGCATAACAGATGACATGAACAACTTTGTCAATTCTTTATCCTAAGACAGCTCCCATTGCATAGTTGCTCGCATCACACATAATCTCAAATGGCAATTCCCAATTTGGTATTTGTATCACTGGTGCTGAAGTCAATAGTTTCTTCAACTTGTTAAATGCATCCTTGCACTCCTTATCAAAATAGAATTGCACATCCTTTTGTAGCAACTTACACAATGGCAAAACTATCTTTGAGAAGTCCTTAATAAATCTACGAAAAAAACCTACATGACCAAGGAAAGAACGAATCTCCCGCACACTTGCAGGGTAAGGTAAAGTAGAAATAACCTTTATCTTAAACTTATCTACTTCTATTTCTCTAGTTGATACAACATGTCCAAATACTATACCTTGCTCTACCATGAAATGACACTTTTCCCAATTAAGAATAAGATTAGTTTCTATACATCTATCAACATACACAAGTCAAATTATCTAAGCATGCATCCAATGAATCATCGTGTATTGTGATCCATAAACACCTCAATGCAGTTCTCTAAAAGATTAGAGAATATGGTCACCATGCATCGATGAAAAGTTATTGGTGCATTGCAGAGTCCAAATGATATCCTACGATAGGCAAAAGTACCGAATGGACAGGTGAATGTGGTCTTCTCCTGATCTTCTGGTGCAATCACAATCTGGTTATAACCTAAAAAACCATCTAGAAAACAATATAGAGTATGGTCAGCTAATCTCTCTAACATCTGATGAATAAAAGGAAGAGGGAAATGATCTTTTTGAGTTACAAAGTTCAGCTTCTTGTAATCAATACACATTCTCCATCCTGTTTGCACACGTGTAGGTATCAACTCATTATTGTCATTTTGAATCACTGTTATACTAGATATCTTTAGAACAACCTGCATTGGATTTACCTATTGATTGTTTAAAATTGGGCAAATTATACCTGCATCAAGTAACTTCAAAACCTCCTTTTTCACTACCTTCATCATAGGTGTATTCAATCTGTGTTGAGCCTTTCTAGTTGGTTTGGCTCTTTTCAAAATAATTCAATGCATACATACAACATGGCTTATACCCTTGATATCTGCAATTATCCAACCAAAAACTATTATATGCTCCCTCAGAACTCTTAGCAGTTTGTTTTCCTGGACTTTAGTCAGATTATTAGCAATAATCACCTGCAGTGTATCATCTTTTCCTAAATATGCATACTTCAAGTGAGTTGGCAGTGGTTTTAGCTCTAAGATAGGAGCCTGCACAACACAAGGTAATAGTTTATTGTGAGTAGCAGGTAACTGAATGGAAAGAACTGCAGTTTTATGTAGAATTACTAGCAAGGAATGTAATGCTGCTGCAGCCTCCTCCAGATCTTAATTCTACTTAGGGGCTGTTTGTTTAGAACTTAATGGGTCTGAATGGCTGAATCGGTAAGTGGCTGAATCATTAAGTGCGTTTGTTTTGGAAAAAAATCGTCTGAATGGCTGAATCGGTCAGATGCTTTGGCTGAATGGTTAAGTCAGAATTTTTGGTCTGAATGGCTGAATGGTTGGCTGAATGAAGTAAAAAAATAAAATAAAAAACTAAAAAAATAAAAAAAAATATTAACTATTATATTATGTAATATTAAATAAATTTACAACAACTTTGAATTTTTTCAGAGGGGTAAAATATTAAAAATATGTCATTCAGATCTTTAAGATATGTCAATTATCAAACAGCTTTTTTCATTCAGATTCAGCTCATTCAGATTCAGATTCAGATTCAGCTCATTCAGATTCAGATTCAAATTCATTCAATTTTTATCAAACACCCCTTACTTTCCTCTCATTCTAACTCCAAACTGTTGGTAATTGCAACCTCCAAACTGTCCTAATTTGTTTGCTTAAAAGTTTCCTGCACGATAGGGTCAATAACATCAATAACAAAGACAAAATTAATATCAATAGGGTACCTCATGGCCTCATAAATGTTGAATTGAATCTTTTCACCATCAAACTCTATAGTTAAGGTGTTGTTTTTAAGAATGGTCTCCCTAATAAAATATGTGCAGGATTTGGAGATGTATCATCATCTATATTCATAATATAAAAATCTGCAGAAATATTAGCTCATTTACCTACACCAACACATCCTCAATTACCCATTTAGGGTAAGTGTTAGTACGATCGACCAATTGGATAATAACACTAGTATTTTTCAAATGACCTATATTTAAAGAAACATAAATAGATCGTGGCATAACATTTATAGAAGCTCCTAAATCTAGCATAGCTTTTTCAAATCTGGAATTACCTATTCTACGTGGCATGGTAAACATGCCCGGATCTTTACACTTAGGGGCCAGCTTTCTTTGAAGAACTGCTGACACATTTTCTCCAACAATTACTTTCTCATCATCCTTTAATTTTCTCTTATTAGTGCATAATTCTTTCAAAAAAATTTCATACATTGGCACTTGCTTAATTGCATCTATTAAAAGGATATTCATTTCCACCTTATGAAAGGTTTCCAGTATCTCTTTCTCTTGCTCCTCCTTCTTAGAAGACCTTTGATACCTGGGTGGAAAAGGTAGGGGATTAGTCTTAAATTGAACAGCAGGATTAGGAATTACCTTAGATATTTTTGTCTCCTCCTTGGCCTTCTTCTCATCAAATTCAGTAGTGGCTTTTGGTACTTCTAACTATTTTCACTCCTCAATGTTATAACACTTGCATTCTTTCTCGGTTTGACAATAGTTTATGAAGGTAATTTCCATGAGCCTTGAGAATCCAATTGACCAACTGTGGTAGCAAGCTGACTCACTTGATTTTCCAGATTGTGGATGAAAGTTCTTGTCTTTTGTTGAAAATGTTGTGTTTGGGTCATAAAAGCTTTGAACATATCCTCAAAAGATGTCCTATAATTGACATGTGCTCCTTGTCTAGGTGGATACTGCTGTTGAGCCTGTTGAAAACCTGGTTGCTTGTTTGGAAAAACATTCTGCATTGGCTGCCTATTTCCACCATAGCTCAAATTGGGATGATCTCTCTATCCTGGATTATAAGTGTGAGAATAAGGATCATATATATGCTAAAGTTGTCCCGAAAAACTCCCTACTACATTCGCGTGTTAAACAGTCTCATCCTCTTGTAGTGTTGGACATGCATCTGTATTATGACTTGATAATGAACAGATTCCACACACTTTTATTGCTTGCATATTTCCTACAGTCATTTGACGAACCATAGCGGTTAAGTCAGAAATTTGACGTTCAAGATTTTAAGTGCTTAACTCATTTACCTTTTTAGGTGTATGATCTATTCTGGTTCCATACTTGTGATGCCCCCAAATTCTCTACACTTCCTGTAGTAGATTTGGTGCTCACGTCTATCTAATTAACTATAAATATTCCATAATATATAACTTCTATTTATCCAAGGTTCACAGTATCCCATAACAGATAATAGTTCTCATCAGAACAATTATTGTGTTTGGATACCCTCACTTGGATGTATAGATTTATATCTCATAGATATCTCTTTCATATCAATAGTTCCTATCTATCTGATATGCACAGTATTAATGATAAGATTGTTCTTGGAATCGAGGGGCGCATTCCGGTAAAGGTGGCACCTTATCGGCGCTCATTAAGTGTAACCTCAGTGCTTACAGAACTCCCAAGATCATTCAATACACTCATTCAGATGTATAATTCATATGAATATTGTACTAAATTAGTACAACATTCTAACTCATCTAAAAATGTAAGTATAACGTAATTGATGTAACGAAAGATGATAATATATTTCATAACTTTGAATTCGGTCACAAAGATTCCAAGATCGTATTATTATTACAACAAAATCTGAAAATACTTAAGCAAATACAAGCAAAACCATTAAAGCTAATCTAGTAGAGTCTCTATCCATAGAGGTGTGTGTTTGAACATCTGGGTTTATCATTCAACGTTGCAAGGGAAAATAATATTTGCAAGGATGAGCTACAAAAGGCTCAACAAGTTTTAAACATTTACAATTTATACTCACACTGTTTGAATTGCATGAACACATATAATTCAAAGATTTTTCCACATAAATATACTGAGGTTTGTCTATTAAACCCCCACATTCGCTAGATTCTGACAGTCATAAAGACTTAGAATTCATAGGTTAATTATGTTCAACTAAACATATTAATCATTCCCATAGGTCATATAGACTTAGGAATCATTAGTTCAGATATTCAATAGGGGATCATCGTATCTATATCCTAGGAGTATGCACATCATCCTACCAACAGTGTCCTAAACACACAAAGGTCAGTTTAGTACTGCCTATAAACCCCGGTTAGTATATCTCTGCCTGGTCATCATCAGTGTATATATTTCGTACCAAACAATATTGGTTTTTACATATTTTATACTTTGATTATCAAATCAAATTCACACAAATAACAATATATTTCATTAAGTTATGCTTGAACAAAAAGTAATAACTTCCCAATAATAGATAACACGAAAGAAATATTAAACGAGTTCGTATAATAGATGTACAAGGAATAGAAGACTTGCATAAAAACGTAAATCGAATGAGAGTTAGAAACTTGCTTAATCACGATAATTAAACAAGAGATAGAAACTTGCTCAAATATAACTTAAGTAAGGTTAGAAAAACTTGCATAATATAAAGCTGTACATGTTAGAAAACTTGCACAATATAAAGTTGTACAGGTTAAAAAACTTGCCTCATATATCTTTTACAGATAAATATAACGGTCTAAACGTTCGTCGTAAATCCTACACGATTATAAGTTCATGTAAACTAATTAAGCATTTAACGAATAAATCTTTTAAGTTTTATCTACCAGTGCTCCTCCACTAGCAGCATCTATCATACTCCTATCCATTGGCAATAGGCCTTCATAAAAGTACTGAATTAAGTGTTGGTCATCAATTTGGTGGAGTGGACAGTTAGAGCATAACTTCTTAAATCTCTTTTAATATTCCTATAAAGTTTCTTCATTGTATTGTCTGATGTTACATATCTCCTTCCTTATATCGGCAACCCTTGAAGCATGAAAATATTTCTCTAGGAATAGCCTCTTCATCTCATTCCATGACTAAATTGAACCATAAGGAAGATAATATAACCAATCTTTCGGCAAATCTGCTAATGAAAATTGGAAAGCTCTAAGTTTTATTTGCTTCTCTGTTATTCCTTGAGGTTTCATGGTAGAACACACCATATGAAATTCCTTTAGATATTTGTATGGATCTTCACTTGTAAGACCACGAAAAGTAGGAAAAAGATGTATTAATCCTGATTTTAATTCAAAAGCAGCATCTAAATTAGGATACTCAATACATAATGGCTGTTGATTAAGATTAGGAGCAGCCAGCTCCTTCAAAGTTCTATTATTATTAGCAGCCAAATCTTCTTCTTTTAAATCACTAAATAACTGTTAGATAGTAATTCTAATGCGATGTTTAGGCCATGTGATGTAATAAATGCTTCTTTTGAATTTGCAGTTATACTTTGGGCTTGACGAATCTCTTTCTTTAACCTTCGTGCAGTCTTCTCAATCTCTGGATCACAATTTAACTCACCAGATTGAGAGGATCGAGTCATAAACTAAAAAGAAACAAAGAATAAATAAAAACAAACAATCACTCCCCGGCAACGGTCCAAAATTTTAGTAGCGTGTCGTTAACACTCCAAAAATTAAACTTACTTCTTACTCTACGAACAGGAAAATAACCACAGTATAGTATTAAGTAAGGGTCGAACCCACATAGAGTGATCTTTGTCTTATCTACTCTACAAAATAATAATTAAAAAAGTCGTTTTGAGTTTAATTATAATTAAGTAAGATAAACTGAATTAAATTAATAAGAATAACTAATGAATTAAAAACTTCAGTTCTTCAGTTTAGTCTCACCCATCACAGCAATGGAACAATCAAATATAACAATATTCCTTCTTTCAATGAAACTAATAGCCCTAAGTAACAACAAGCTCTATTACTGAAAATTCTCTTTAGCTTTTCATTTAATGAAATAAGCTTTTCATAAGATTCTAACCATTATACAACCTAGAACAAGCTCTCAAGATTTAATATAACAACATTAAGAACTAGGGAATTAGACTATTATAAGCAACAATCACACAAGCTCGGACTGTTTAACTTGCGTTTTGATAGCTATAGCAATACACAAAATTCTGACATAATCACGTATCACTAAGTAATACTTGTGACTAGGAACAATATCAATTACACATAATACAATTCCTTAATCTAGCAGATGATACTAATCAGATCAATCTAACCGACCGTTATTAAATCAACCAAACTAATTATCATTCAAACTATTAAATCAGATTATCAAAAATAAATCTCATATAAGAAGGAATAAATAATGTTATAAACTCAAATAAACCATCAACTGTAATAAAGGTTCAACATCCCCTAGAATTGAAAGAAAAATCTAGCCTGACATAACTAGCCCTAACACTCTCTCTATTTATGAATGTCTGTATCAGTATGTGTTCGATGTCCTCAGTCAAAGCTAAGTGAAGGTATTTATTAGGTCTCCATGAAGCCCTAGTAAAATTAATTTCCATATCAACTTCTAAAATCTTAATAAATATAGTCTTCTTTATAAATCTGAATTCAGTTTCCATAACAGACTAGCTCTAATTCCATAACCAGTTGTAATTTCCATATTAGGCTGAAAATCCTTAAACATGTGCTCTAGCAACCCTTTTCTGACCCAGCTCCATATCCATAAACCAGCCCATGAACTAATCACATAATCGTAGAGTAACTTTTCTTGTTAACAGATCGTAGAGTCCTAGATCGTAGATTGCTTGGTCACAGAGTAGTAAATTATCGAACAGTAAATCATCGAGTGACAAATCGTAGAATGGCCTCACTGCAATCGTAGACTGCCAGCGTAAATCATCGTAGAATAACTTTCATATCAGTGACCTCAGTACGAACGTAGCGTAACTTGTCTGATAGCTTAAACATAGAGTAGAATTCCATAATTCCTCAGAACTTGTCCCATTCATTCAACGATCGTAGAACACTTCTGCTTAACAGCCGATAATTGAGCATTATACTCCATATCTGCTAATTCATCTCCAAAACTGCCCTGAAACAATAAACACCTTAATCAGCTCATATACACATAAAACATATAATAAAACTAAATATAAAGGAATCAAAAACATAGAATATTCTGCTCCTATCATTTGACTTCATTAAATAATAAAAATATTAATTTTAGAAATTATTTCTATAATAACTAATTTAAAGACTTAATTAAGATAATGATAATGTAATAAAAAATTTAAAAATTACCACTACAACTAAATCATCCTTCCATCTTCTATTTGATGAAATCATCAAATTAAAACAAAGATGGATTAAAACAAACCACTACTGACCACCGATCGCAGCCACCGCGCCACCACTATCACCATCAATACCATCCTCACACATCCAAAACTACTTCAACTCACATTAATCTTATCAGT
The DNA here is from genome assembly GCA_034770075.1 of Aralia elata. NCBI lineage: Eukaryota > Viridiplantae > Streptophyta > Magnoliopsida > Apiales > Araliaceae > Aralia > Aralia elata. The sequence goes on along the minus strand of CM068378.1, from coordinate 27,250,734 downwards.
GTCTTAAATTCACCCCCAAAACTATAATAATTATAACAAGATAACCTAACTCATCTAAAAAATCTGAATGTGGTTAAGTAAGATAGTAGTGGTGTTCTCATTTTAAAAAGAAAAAAAAGCCCTAATTAAGTTCTGAGAGTGGCACTACTAAGAAACCTCAAAGAAATCCTACATTGCTCAATTAGGGTTTTGAATTGGCTAAGAAGGAGAGAAATCCAAAAAGAGTACGAAAAATGATCTAGGGTTTGTAGAGAGGAGAAGAACATATAGGCAATCATTAGGACAACACAAGACAGAACTCTAGTGAGCCTTCTTGTGTGCCTTGGAATGTTAGAGAATTAAAAGTCTCTTCCATTGAAATGAAGGTTGTATTTATAGGGCCTCTTGGTAAGTGACCATATGTCTAGCACATGTTTGAGTTATGTGTCTGGCATGTGATCTTAGGTGAATTTCCAAAAATACCTTTAATTGCCCAAAGTGATGCCCAAATCGTACTATCCTTCTAGTCACCAATCCAAATCCCTTAACCATTTCCCATGATGAGTTGCCTCGGTAAGTTTTCTACCTAGGAACTCACGGAGGCCCCTCTCAAGTCTTCATATACAAGGTCTCATTGCTCAACTCTTACTTTTCTTTTTTTCTTTCTTTATTTGGATACCACATTGCCAGTATTGAAAAACTTCAGAGGACCTCAGCATGACCGTAGGGGAAGGGTCGAACCCTAGGGAGCCAAACCCTAGGGTGGCAGAACCCTAGGGGGCCAAGCCTTAGGTTTGTGCTTCCTTTGATCTCTTTTGTTTGTCTTTACCTTTTTTGATCAATTTTCATCCTTTTCTCGTGTTTATTGGCACTGTAATCAGCTTTACTTGTCATGAAGGATCCAAGGAAGGTCATTCCTAAATTCTCATGCATTTTTTGTCTCTTTCCTTGATTTCAATATTGTTGTTCCGTCATTGCTTCGGTCAAGGTCCGTGTGATGCCCCCAAATTCGGGTACCTCAAACCCGAATCCGGTGCTCCATGGTACATCCCATTCCATACAACATACTAGACATGAATGTAATTACTATATTATTACAACATGTCTTACTCTCAATCCCAGGTTCTATTATCATAACATCATTCCAAATACATAATAAGTCTTAATATTACATCATTACTACTACAAATAAACTACGACGCCATCTAGACGTTCATCTTGCCCTTTCCCTTGTCCTTACCGGAACCTTCGACCCGCTCGGACTTAGCTGCAATGTTTAATATAGAGCAAGAATGAGCATTCAATTGCCCAACAAGTATAACAGTTGAATAACAACAATATCATCAATCATTTCATTTCTATTCGATAACTGAACAATAGTTGTGAAATATTCTGAATAAACAGGAATAATACTTTGCTTTCGTTTTAAAAATATATTTTTGAAATGACATTGAGTGGTCATAAGACCTTGAACTTTCTTTTGCTTTCTTGAAAAGGTACACAACAATATAACTGCAAACCGTCTTGCTTACGAGCACTTCTAGGTGATCAGCCTATTGTACTCTATGTTGATCAACATTCTAGCTGGAAATGACTATATGCGTTTGTTTAGGCGCTCGATGCCTTGTCAAAATAACTGACTAAAAACTGTCCCTAATATTAGGGTTGTTCATCTCATTCATGTCTCGGAATCCTAACCAAAACAATTCGGTTGGTTAGCTCTACTTAATCATCAATAACATTTCAAGGATTTATTATCAAATCAATAAAATATTTCAATATCTGTCTAGCCGAAACAAATAGCATCGACATTCTCTATAACAGTTCATATATATGTGAACTTGAAAGCTTCAACAATTTATGTCATAACATAGCTCGAATACTTGTGCAAATACTGAAAAAATTACATAAGTAAGGAATTCACACAACCATATATGTATTGCGTAAATCAGAACTTCAAACATCGCATGAGAGTCATGAGAATATAATTAAATGAATCAAATAAACTTGCCCAACACAAGGGTTATACAAGCGTTAGAAAACTTGCCTTAAGCGCTTGCTACTACTTGATGTTAATCATCCTTCAAAAATCCTACACATTTAAGTACGTATCCACATACCAATTAGCCACATAATTGATGCCAAATATTGGTCTCCATTACAATATAATGTTTCATTCTAATTAGAAACATAATATCAAACATGGTTACACACATTTGATACGACGTTTCGACGTTCGCACAACGCACTCCCGATTTGCCTCATATGCATAAGTTTAGCATGCTCATACACTTGTCTAATTCATCATTGATTAATGCTAAGAGTCATTATAAATCATACTGTACAAGTTTTAGAACTTAAAACAATAACTTTTAGCGTTGGAAACATTACACGTTACATACATGCATGTATGGCGCCCTCTTTTTGCTTCCTAATGCACAATAGTCCTAAAAATGGCCAATTTAGAAATTGATCAAGTCATTAAATTATAGTTCTAAATATTGAAAGTTGTAGTTCTACTTCTTAGCTTTCAGAATCATCTTGAATCATCCAAAACGGAGTTTGTATGAGAAAGTTACGCCCATTTTAGTAAAGGAGGTCACAGCTATTAGGCCCATGCGCCCAGCGCTCGCGCCCAGCACGCCCAGTGCTCCCAGCGCGCCCGCTACCATTAACGAAGCAATATCTAGAAATCTTGAGATGGTTATGGAAATAGGCTAAGGTTTTGTTATTACCTCTTGTAGCTTATCTTCTTAGTACTAGAGGGTTGTTACAGAGGCTGAACTTTCTCTTCTTCTCCTTCTTCTTCTTCTTCTTCTTCTTCTTCTTCCACCCATCTCTCTCTCTCTACTTTCTCTCTCTAGTTTCTTTGCATGTTCTTACTAGTTCTTGCCTTATCAAAAGGAAATGGATGAAGGCTGAGCTTAGAGGGTTATAAATAGAAGGAAAGCTCAGCTCAAGCATGAGCTGAGCATGCTTGCAAGAATCTAACTCCCCGTGTATGGATGGGAGATCTTTGGCTCTCCCAGGCGAATATCCTGCCCGGGTTTCTCCCCTCCCCTTCTCCCACATGCTTGTCTCTCCTTTCCCTTTGCCCAAATGTTGAATTGTTTCAACCTATGCTTGGTCGGTGGCTTCCTCTTCCCTTCCTACTTTCTCCCGCATGCGTTTTATCTCTCTCTCAAACCCACCTGTAGATTTCTCTCTCCTCATGATCCAACGGGTCATGGATCATGGGTCATAGGTTTGGGTCTGCTCCATGGGTTTTGGGCTACTATTTGGGCTACTCTTCATAATCTATTGGGCTGCAAATAACCAATTCAGTTGGGCTTCTAATACAAATTCAATTGGGCTCAAATAAAATCCCACACTTGGATTATTAACCCCTCTCATTAATGCTTTGGCAAAATTATGAAAAGTCATGAAATCGAAAAAGGCGTCTTTGCGTAAATAGCGCTTTAGCGCTATTTCTCTAAATGATTTAATCAATACCATGAAATAACAACACTCAAAAATTATCACATACACGTCATATGTAGTAATAAAATATTCAAACACATAACACGGAATAATATTAATAAAAGTTCAATTTATTCAATAAAATTCATTGGCTCGTGTTACAACGCTACCCACGATCCGCGGTCGTTACATCCTTCCCCCTATAAGAATTCTGTCCACAGAATTACGATATAAGGTTAAATAAAAAGATGGGGATAATTTTTCTTCATCTTCTCTTCGAGTTCCCACGTCGCTTCTTCGGCGTTGTGGTTCCTCCATACTACCTTCACAGAATATACCGTCTTACTTCGTAAGACTTGCTCTTTCCTATCAATTATCTGAATAGGAATTTCTTCATATTTCAAGTCTTTCTCAACCTAAATAGGTTCATATTCTATTACATGTTTATAGTCTTGCTTATAGGGTCGTAGTACCGACACATGAAACACGTTATGGATGTGTTCTAACTCAGGAGGTAAGGCTACCTCATAAGCCACTTCTCCTACCCTTCTTAATACTTCAAACGGTCCTATAAACCTTGGACTCAGCTTCCCTTTCTTCCCGAAATGTATCTTTCCCTTCCAGGGAGACACCTTCAAAAATACGTAACTACCGACGTCGAAGTCTCTCTTTTGACGATGCTTATCCGCATACTTCTTCTATCGATCTTGGGTTGTAATTAGTCTTGCCCTTATCACTTTGACGATCTCCGCAGTTTGTTGTACCAATTCCGGTCCCAACAACCTCCGTTCCCCTACCTCATCCCAACACAGTGGCGTTCTGCATTTTCTCCCGTACAACGCTTCGTAAGGCGGCATGCCTATACTTGCGTGATAGCTATTATTATAAGCGAATTCAACTAAAGGTAGGTGGTCATCCCAATTCCCTTTAAAGTCCATCACACATGCTCGTAGCATATCTTCTAAAGTTTGTATCGTCTGCTCGCTCTGCTCGTCTGTTTGAGGATGATATGTTGTGTTCAACCTCAGCTGCGTTCCCAATTGCTCTCGTAAACTCTTCCAAAAATTTGAAGTGAAACGCGGATCCCGATCCGACACAATCGAAATTGGCACTCCATGGCTAGAAACAATGTCCTTAACATAGAGTTTAGCTAGCTGGTCTAATTTGAACCTAATTCTGATTGGTAAGAAATGCGCCGATTTCGTCAACGATCCACTATGACCCATATAGCGTCGTATCCCTTATGCGTTGTCGGGAGTCCTACCACGAAATCCATCGTGATACGCTCCCACTTCTACTTTGGAATCTCTAAGGGTTGAAGCAACCCACTTGGTCTCTGATGCTCGGCCTTGACTCTGTGACAAGTCAGGCACCTACTAACTCACTCTGCGACTTCTCTCTTCATGTTCGGCCACCAGAAATGTAGTCGGAGGTCTTGATACATTTTTGTACTTCCCAGATAGATCGAGTACCTCGAACTATGGGCCTCTTGCAAAATCTCCTCTCATAACTCGGGTACTGGCGGTACCCAAATTCTTTCTTCAAATCTCATCACTCCATCATTATCGAGTTTATACTTAATTTCCTCTCCTTGGGAAATTCTCTGCCTTATTCCCTCGCACTCCTCATCGCTAAGTTGTGCTTCTTTTACTCGGTCCAATAAGATTGGACGAGTCTCTATGGTGAACAACTTCTCCCCTGATTCTGTCGGGAACCTCACTTCTATCTCCAGTTTAGCCATCTCTGTTATTAGCTCATCTTGAGCCGTTAACATTGACAACTTCCCCCGATCCTTCCTACTTAAGGTGTCGGCCACTACATTCACCTTCCCCGGGTGATATAGAATCTCACAATCATAGTCTTTGATCAATTCTAACCACTTCCTCTGCCTCATATTCAACGCCTTCTGTGTGAACATATACTTTAGACTTTTATGGTCCGTGTATATCTCACATTTCTCGCCGTATAAGTAATGCCTCCAAATCTTCAGGGCAAACACAACTGCTGCCAATTCGAGGTCATGAGTAGGGTATCCCCTCTCATAATCTTTCAACTATCGTGACGCATACGCAATGACTTTACCATGCTGCATAATCACGCATCCAAGTCCCTTGTGTAATGCGTCACTATAAACTACAAAATCACCTTTATCATCTGGTAAGGATAATACTGGTGCCTCGCTCAACCTTTTCTTGAGCTTTCGGAAGCTCTCCTCGCACTTCTCCGTCCAAGCATACTTTATCGCCTTCCTCGTCAATTGGGTTAATGAGGTTGTTATCTTTGAAAAATTCTGAATAAATCATCGACAGTAGCCCGCTAAACCTAAGAAACTACACACTTCTGTCGGCGTCTTCGGCTGTTCCCAATTAATAACTGCCTCCACCTTCGCTGGATCTACGGATATACCGTCTTTGTAGATCACGTGCACCAAAAAGTGGACTCTCTCTAGCCAAAATTCGCATTTCGAGAATTTCGCATGCAACTTCTCCCTCCTCAAGGTTTCCATCACTATTCTTAGGTGTTCAGCATGATCTTCTTGGGTCAAGGAGTAGACTAGAATATCATCTATGAACACAACTACAAATTTGTCCAAATGCTGCTTGAACACTCTATTCATTAAATCCATAAATGCGACTGGTGCATTCGTTAACCTAAATGACATCACCAAAAACTCATAATGGCCGTAACGAGTCCTGAACGCTATCTTAGGTACGTCCTCTCCCCTTACCTTCAACTGGTGATATCCCATTCTCAGATCTATTTTAGAAAAGTATTTTGCCCCTTTCAACTAATCAAACAAATCGTCGATCCTGGGCAACGGATACTTGTTCTTGATCGTTACTTTTTTGAACTCCCGATAGTCGATACAAAGCCTCAGCGATCCATCCTTCTTCTTCACGAATAACACTGGCGCTCCCCATGGAGACATACTTGGTTGGATATACTTTTTATCTAATAATTCTTGCAGTTGAACCATCAACTCCTTCATCTCTACTGGCGCCATTCTATATGGTGCCCTTAAAACTGGTGTTGTTCCAGGCACTACGTCTATTACAAACTCGATCTCCCTATCTGGTGGAAATCCTGGCAATTCGTCTGGAAATACGTCAGCGAATTCATTTACGATAGGTATCTGCCCCACTTCGGCTCCCTCTCGTTGGGTATCAACAATGTGGCACAAATAACCTACACACCCTTTTCTTAACAGCTTCCTGGCTTGCATCGTCGATAGCAAACTCGAACGTCTAGGAGATTTACTACCGTAGAACACCACCTTAGACTGCTTCAAAGTCTGAAGGTTTACACTTTTCTTCTGGCAATCGATTACTGCCCGGTGGTTAAACAACCAATCCATTCCAAGTATCATGTCAAATTCTCCCAATTTAATCGGAATTAAATCTACCGATAACTTACTCCCTCTAATTTCGACACAACAATTCCTATGAACATGTTCAACAGGGATTACTTCCTTATTCGCAACTTCTATGTTCAAAGGAAACTCTAGTTTCGCTACAGGTAAGCTTAAACGTTGAGCAAACTCATATGATATAAAAGAACAGGTCGCACCCGAATCAAACAACACATATGCATTAATATTACTGATCGGAATGATACCTGAGACTACGTCTCCTGATGTCACTGCATCTTGGACCGTCATATTGAAGGTCCGGGCTGTTGGTCTACTCGGTGGAGCTGGACCAGTCATAGTCAGCTTGCCACTGCTATTCCCATTGCCTCCCCCGTCTGTCCCCTTCTTTGGGCAATTCCTTGCCAGGTGGCCTGGTGCTCCGCAAACGAAACATCCACCGATCTTCTTCGGGTTAGGGCAGTTAGGAGAGATATGTCCCTCCTGCCCACAGTTGTAGCATGTCGTCCTCCCCTTCAAGCAGACCCCCAGGTGATTCTTTCCGCAGGTCTTACATGGCTCTACCCTCTTCTTTGGGTCTCCTTATTTATTCCCTGAATTCCCAGAATTGTTCCATTTCCTCTTCTAGTTACTTTCACTGGCTACATCAGTCTTACTTCCTCCTTCGTTCCTACCCTTATTCTTCTTCTCCCTATTGTAGAGCCAGGGTTTTAGGCCCTGTTCAAACCTCCTCATCTTCCTTTCCTCGGTGTCCACTTGGTGTGGAGCAAACCGAGCCAGCTCGTTGAACTTGGCAGCATATTGGGGTACTGTCAGGTTATCTTGTTTTAGTTCTAAGAATCGCATCTCCATGCGACTTTGCATGCTCTTGGGAAAGTAGTTCTTGAAGTACAACTCCTTGAACCATTCCCAAGCAATGACTCCTTCTCCAGCCCTATTCTGGTTTGCTTCCCACCAGAAATTAGCTTCCCCTTTCAGTAGGTAGGTAGCAAAAGTGGTCTGTTGCTCCTCTCCAACTCCAGCAATGATGGATGATTTCTCCACCTCCTTAACCCATGATTGAGCCTCTATAGGCTCGGTGGTCCCCTTAATTTCGGGCGATCCAACACTCTTAAAGTCCTTAAAGTTGTCAACACGCGCAACTGGAGGAACGACAGGTGGTACGGTTGGAACTCTATTCAAAGCCCCTACTAGTAAGTCTATGAATTGCTGCATAGGGTTTTTTGTTTCCCTAGTCTCACTCTCATTATCGGATTCTCTATCCTCATTCCTCTGCGTTCCCTGTATTCCTCTTCCTCTCCATCTCGACGACATTTTTCTGTTAAATAAATTATGCCACTATTAATCTACTATTCATCTTCAAGTATTTTATTAACACAACACATACACATACTCATCACCATGCACATTTAATAAACAAACTTATATTAATATGCTTCATATTTCATACACCTCGCTTACTACGTCGATATCTCTATACTCGGGTCCTCCTCCAGACATCTACAATCCAATTTAACTAACTCGATTAGTACATAGCAATAACATATCATATTATAACACATAACAAATATAGTTTATTTTAGGTATACGTTTAGTTCTTTTGATGAATTTCCTCGAATCACCCCTTAACAACCCTATTTGAGTTCATTTACTAACTTTCCCATTCTCTCTACGGTCATATTCCTAAAGTTTTCCTCAAACCTAAGGTTTATAACCTAACAGCTCTGATACCAACCTGTGACGCCCCCAAATTCGGGTACCTCACACCCGAATCTGATGCTCTACGGGACATCCTATTCTATATAACATACTAGACATGAATGTAATTACTATATTATTACAACACGTCTTACTCTCAATCCCAGGTTCAATTACCATAACATCATTCCAAATATATAATAAGTCTTAATATTACATCATTACTACTACAAATAAACTACGACGCCATCTAGACGTTCATCTTGCCCTTTCCCTTGTCCTTACCGGAATCTTCGACCCGCTCGGACTTAGCTGTAATGTTTAATATAAAGCAAGAATGAGCATTCAATTGCCCAGCAAGTATAACAGTTGAATAACGACAATATCATCAATCATATCATTTCTCTTCGACAACTGAACAATAGTTATGAAATATTCTGAATAAACAGGAATAATACGTTGCTTTCGTTTTAAAAATATATTTTTGAAACGACATTGAGTGGTCATAAGACCTTGAACTTTCTTTTGCTTTCTTGAAAAGGTACACAATAATATAACTGCAAACCGTCTTGCTTACGAGCACTTCTAGGTGATCAGCCTATTGTACTCTATGTTGATCAACACTCTAGCTGGAAACGACTATATGCGTTTGTTTAGGCGCTCGATGCCTTGTCAAAATAACTAACTAAAAACTGTCCCTAATATTAGGGTTGTTCATCTCATTCATGTCTCGGAATCCTAACCAAAATAATTCGGTTGGATATCTCTACTTAATCATCAATAACATTTCAAGGATTTATTATCAAATCAATAAAATATTTCAATATCTGTCTAGCCGAAACAAATAGCATCGACGTTCTCAATAACAGTTCATATATATGTGAACTTGAAAGCTTTAACAATTTATGTCATAACATAGCTCGAATACTTGTGCAAATACTGAAAAATTTACATAAGTAAGGAATTCACACAACCATATATGTATTGCGTAAATCAGAACTTCAAACATCGCATGAGAGTCATGAGAATATAATCAAATGAATCAAATAAACTTGCCCAACACAAGGGTTAGACAAATGTTAGAAAACTTGCCTTAAGCGCTTGCTACTACTTGACGTTAATCGTCCTTCAAAAATCCTACACATTTAAGTACGTATCCACATACCAATTAGCCACATAATTGATGCCAAATATTGGTCTCCATTACAATATAATATTTTATTCTAATTAGAAATATAATATCAAACATGGTTACACACATTTGATACGACGTTTCGACGTTCGCACAACGCACTCCCGATTTGCCTCATATGCATAAGTTTAGCATGCTCATACACTTGTCTAATTCATCATTGATTAATTCTAAGAGTCATTATAAATCATACTGTACAAGTTTTAGAACTTAAAACAATAACTTTTAGCGTTGGAAACATTACACGTTACATACATGCATGTACGACGCCCTCTTTTTGCTTCCTAATGCACAATAGCCCTAAAAATGGCTAATTTAGAAATTGATCAAGTCATTAAATTACAGTTCTAAATATTGGAAGTTGTAGTTCTATTTCTTAGCTTTCCGAATCATCTTAAATCATCCAAAACGGAGTTCGTATGAGAAAGTTACGCCCATTTTAGTAAAGGAGGTCAGAGCTATCAGGCCCATGCGCCCAGTGCTCGCGCCCAGCACGCCCAGTGCGCCCAGCGCGCCCGCGCGACGCCCCACTGCGCCCGCGCCCATGGCCTGGCCCCAAGGCTTGGTTTCTTACATGTTTTGGCAGTTTGACATACAAACTTCAAACCTTCATAACTTCTTCGTTATAAGTTGAAATTAGGCCATTTCGGAGGCTATCGAAAGCTTAAAACATGAACTACAAAACCCTCATGGATTCATAATTTTACAGATTCATTTACTAGCCATAAAATTGGCCCGAAAGTCCCTCCAAGGCTAAGTTTTCACTATTTTGGACAGATTGGACACCTTTTCTCCCAAACGCCATAACTCCATCATCCGAGGGCGAAATGCGTTCATTCCAAAGCCTACGGCTTACTAACTCAGGGTACTATACTACCCCAGAAGCTTAAAATTAAACACATAACACAACAATACCAGAATTAAAATAAAGGATTGTTCATACCAGTTTTCATTATCAACCCTAGTTTACTAATTCTTTCGCTACGGATTCGTTTTAAGAGCTTTTTACTCTGTTCCAATTGGGTGATACTCTTCATTCATAAGAGTAGAACACAACACACATAAACACAACATTTAACAACCATGATTAATGCAGTTCTTGTCAAAACCAGTCCGTTTCTTTCTCCTTTATGCACATGTATGATTTTCTTTCTTTTGTTCCACTCTTGGATGCTATTAATAGATGTTTTAAGGTACTAAGAACATATATATTCATTCATTAACAACCAACAACCATCACAGCTATGACAAACGAGAATTTTGTAACTTAATTTGAATATTTATTGATTAAATAAATATTTTTCGACGATTTGATTGTTGTATTAATTGATTAATTGATAAAATTATGGTAGATTAATTTAATTATATGTGTTACGGTAATTAAATTAATGTGGAGAATTTTTATATTTAAAGTGTGTGTTTAATTGAATTTATTTGATTAAATGCATTATTTAAATAAGTATAATATAATTTTTAATTAATTTAATTATTAATTAGAGATTTAGTAAATTGTCATTATTAATAAGTGAGAATTTTATTTATATGACTATGTGATTTAATGTAGAATTATTCTACTTTATTTAATTGATTTTAGTAAGATTATTTTATTAATTTAAATATGTGACATGAACTATATATATAATAAGTAGTTTATTAAAATAAACTAGAAGGAGGAATAATTGAGTAGCCAAACATGGCCTTAGGGGGAGTTAGTGCCAGTTATTAACTAACACCATGATCTGCCAGTTTATTTCACGTACGTTCATTGTTACCAGTTTCTAAGAGAGAACGCAGAGAGAAAAGAGAGAGAATTATGAAGAATTAAATAATTGCATAAGGAAATCCTTTCATCTAGTTGCATAATCTAGCACCAAATCAAAGGTAATTCTTAGATTTTAATCTTTAAATTACGTTTTCTTAATTTTCTTCATGAATGCATGTTCTGAGTTCCTTGTAAACCAAATTGTATGGCTAAATCTTTAAATAATTTGATGTTAGATGTTAGTAAGCATGTAATTATGTGTTTTATATGATTTAAATATGATTTAGAGTAATTTAATCCGTGAAATTACGTTTATATGAGAATTCAGAAATTTCCAGAGTAGTTGTGTACGAATATGGTTTGAATGTATGAAATTAATACTTGTTTTGCGTGTTAATGGGTTAAATTGATAACTTATTTTGTTTATGCATGTATAAATGAAGCAAACAAGATTTAAACGGTTCAATTTGGTGTTTTAACGAACCTGTTATGTGTGATTTTATGAAAATTGTAGAAACTTTGATAAACTGATAGAAATCTCAAATTTTGATTCTTAGATTCATGGTTTATGTGATTTAAGTTGTTAGAATCATGCTAGAAGGCTTGGGTAACAATTATATATGAATTATAGTGTCTGGGTATGTTTAATTTATCGTAAAAATAATAAAATTGGAAATTTTTGGCCTGTTTCTGCATTCTTCGCGAATTGCAGAAACTGGAATTCGTGATTCTCGCCTCGGCGAGAATTTTGTGAAGGAATTCCTCGCCCCGACGAGAGTTTGTGAAGGATTTTCTCGCCCCGACGGGAATTTAAAAAAAAAAGAGTAAAAAGACGAGAGTAAAAATTTTCTTCTTTCTTTGAGATCATGTTCTGATATCGTAGCCATACCTAAAGCTTAGGCTAATGTATAAAATGAATGTTAAGATACTGTAATGGGTGGTAAGCATAAACCCATTGATTGTTCGGTGTCAACTGAGCTATTAAAATAGAAATTTTGTGTGAGAATGAATTCTAACGTGTTTATAATACTGTAACTAATTATTGTTACTGTTTTATAAACGGAATGTATAGGTTGATTAGAGAACGTGAGTCTTAAATTTATAGTCTACGCACGAGGCAAGTATCTTATCCCTACTTTTACATTTACGCAAGTTTTCTACCTTGATTTCAATCACGCAAGTTCCTGAACTTAATTCTCGTATCATATATGTTTCATAATACTATTACTTACTCGAGCAAGTTATTGTTTCTATTCCATTCAATTTCATGGATTCAATGAGACGTTTAAAATTCCTCTTTGTAATGCTTCAGTTATATATAGAACTTTTACAATTGTACCTTTTGTGAGATTTAGTTTTGATTCTCGAATTACACCTTTTGAACCTTGATTGGCTAGCGAACCCTTTTTGATTCGACTAGTCCATAGTTGATGAGCGTTAGCCCTTTTAAAAGAAGCTATTTAGGAACAGACGGAACGTTTTATACTTCAGGATTTGCAGTCCCCCGCCTTACCACTCGGCCATATCGCCAAAAGGATACAAAAAAAATAGATGAATGATCCCTGTGAGTGAGCTTATAGGAATAATTTTATTTCAATGAACCAACCAGTCGGTTACAAGCAACAAATTACAAAAAAAGGGTTCTTTTTTTTTCCGTATACTTATAGTTATTATCGTAAATTCTTTCAATTGTAGAAACGTTGCTGAAGTAAATCCAAACCAAACTTCCTTTGGTGCGGACTCCGATGTCAAACTGAGATGAACAACCCTTATATAGGGGATTTTATTTATGCGATAGCATTAAGATGTTGTGCACATACATGGTACTAAGGGCTGATCCCCCTGAGTACGAGAAATAAGGTCCATATAGTCTTACGACTGTTAAAGGTTTAAAGTAGAAATACTTGATAACCTGGGACATAGTTCGTGGTCTTAAGACCCTCAGACGTTCTTTTGAATCTTGTCTTATATTCTTGACTCAAAAGCTAAATCTTTGATTATTCAATATCCATTGATTATTTCGCATGTTATTATTATTGTTGTTATTGTACTTGCTGGGCAATCATTGCTCACTCTTGCATAATAACATTGCAGCTAAAGTTGAAAGAACTGATGAGCCGTCCACTAGTAAGGGCAAAGGAAAAGTAAGCAAGTGATGAAGACTTGTTTTATTTGATTAAATGATGTTTATGTAATAAACTTAATTTATGTTTCCGCATTGATGTTTATTTAAGGTTCGATGACCTGGGATTTATTTATTAATGATGTTGTAACCCTTTATTGGGAGATTTCTATTTTTATTAAGAGTTTTCATTTATATTAAATGGGTAGTTAGATGTGATGCGATGTTTTTGGATTGTGAACACCAAATCCTGAGGAAATGAAGTACCCAGATTTGGGGGTGTCACAACAACAACCACAACAAAATCTACCATTAACGAAGCAATATCTAGAAAGCTTGAGATGGTTATGGAAATAGGCTAAGGTTTTGTTATTACCTCTTGTAGCTTATCTTTCTCAACAACTCTTTATGGGTTTTATTATCCAACCTTTATTAACTCGATACACCCCGAGTATTACTACTCTTTAACTCATCAACATCTTTTCTAAGGATTAATGCAATCTACTCGTGATTTACTAGTCTTGTAAACTTTCGGGATATCACATTCACCCATTCTTCTAAGAATTTCGTCCTCGAAATTTCAATTCACTAGTCTTTATTCATTCGATTCATCGAATTCACTCATCGAGTTCTTTGACCAAATTTCTCCTCTAGAGATCTTGCCGCATTTATCGTACGTTTTGTATATCTTTTCTCTTCTTTCTTTACGCCATTCTTTCTCAAGAATACATCTAGACTCGTCGCATTTCATGACTACTTCTTTTCTAGGAAACATCATCCCTTCTATACTCAATTACCAGAATTGAAATTCTCCACAATTGATCAATAATTGTGAAACAATATGAATAACTAAGGAATTTCAAAGATTCGCTTAGGAATGGCTTTCTGTATCAATCTGAAGGTCATAAAGACCACAAACTTTCTTTTTCATATTTTTGAAAAGGTTCTATCAGAAATTCATCTGTGAACCGTCTGGTCTTATGGGCATATAGGTGATCAGCCTGTGTTATGCCCTGTGTTGATCTCTACTATCTATGCTGCTATTTCGCGCAAACAGAATTTCCCAATTCAGGAATGATAAAACCCCTTTGTGGAGATATTCAATTGTTGCTTAATGGTTTGATGCTTCTTCTCTAGCTTTCCCTCAAGAATTGATATTCCTTGCCTTACTTGCTCCTTGGAAATTGCTAGAAAATCCTTGTATTGCAGCCCATTTCCTTCTTGATGATGTATTTTGAAGCTTCCTCCTCACTAGATTTGATGTTAGAATGAGTAATATAATACCTATGATAACACGATGCGTTGAGATTATTAAACGGTAAAGAATTTTGAAAGAAGGTTGATGTGAACCGTGTAAGCATGGTTCAGTATTGTGATTTCGGGGACGAAATCCTTATAAGAAGAGAAGAATGTAATGACACGGATTTACAGAAAATATTATTAATAAGAGTTTATTAAATAATATTCTTATTAATAATATAGTATGTGATGTTGCATTGCGTATATGGATATGTGCTATGCGTTATGTATTTTTGTGAATAGTAAATATATTATTGTTACATATTTATTATTTACGTAAATAAATTGTAGAATCAATTTATTAAGAAAAAAATGAGATGAGTAAGATTATAGTTATTAAAATAATTTATATTATTAAATTATTTTAATATAGTAGATTGGTGGTATTAAATATATTTAGTGACCCCCATTTTATGAAAAAAAGAAATGTGGATGTAATATTATTGTTATATATATTTATTACATGTATGTAAATTGTTGAACACAATTTGTGAGACGAACGGGAAATAAGAAATTATTTGTGTATACTAATTTATTCTATACATTAAATAATAGAGTATTTGAATAATTTATGAATTTAAGTTATTTAAATTAAGAAGAGAGAATTGTATATTAATTACTTTAATTAATATATGATTTCCATTTTTGGGACGAAGAGGTGAGTAATTAACTTGTGTATACTAAATTAAAGTATACATTAATTTGAGTGGACTAAAATAATTCACAAAGTAAATTATTTTAATATGTTGAAATTATTTCATTAAATAAATTATTTTTATTTAATGTATGGCTTCCAATTATATGGAAAACATTTTTGGTGTAATAATTATTTACTTGGTGCGCTAAGTACAGAGGATATTAAATTATATATTTCTAATATAAATAAATTGTTGAAAACAATTTATGAAAGGAATGGAATGATTAAATTTAATTATACAAAATTAGTTGTATACATTAAATAAGTGAATTAAAATAATTAATTGAATATTAATTATTTTAATACAATTGGTTCGTCTCACTAAATGGGTTATTTTATCAAATGAATTAATTTTTTTTTATCGGAAGGAATATGTAATTATAATATATTAATGGATAGGTGTGTGTGTTAGAATTATTACGTATATATGGGTGGAAGTATGTACGGTAAAATATATGTATATATTGGGGAGATAATGGAAAAGGATGGTATGGATAATGCTTAAGTTGCAGTGTAATGTACAAAGCATATGTGATGAGTCATGTTAAGTTAGCAGGAGGTGGCCTTTAGTTAGGCTAATAGGGAGACACTGAGGTAAGCTATGTTTAATGAATCAATTGAACCATGAAGCTTACACCCAAGTCTCAACAATCTCTCTCTCTCCTTTCCGTTCATAACAAACCATTTCTATACTAACTAAATTTTCATACTCCCAGAATAATCACCAAATTCTCAAGTAGCTAAATATAGTATCTGAAGAAGTATCAAAGCAAAGTACTAACCACCGAAGGATTCAAGTGAACTGAAATCAAACATTAAAGCAAGATCACATCCATCAAGAAGTAAGTTTATATTATTTGATAAGTTCGTATGTACAAAATTGGTATTAAATATATGCTTGGTTGTGAAAACTAATTTGGATTTTGTTTTTTTAACAAGCTAATAACAACGATTAACTGCTCAGAAATCTAACAAGCTTAATAGGAGGTTTTGTGGTATGGAAACTAAGAAAAACCCTTGCGGTAGCCATGAAAGGTGGTGGGTAATGGGTTTACTAACTACCGAATTTTAAGCTATAAAACCTACATGGGTTTGTAGAGAGAATACCCAATAAGCTAACAAGCTAAACTAAACGTTATACGGTTGAGAAACGAAGAAGAAACGAAGAAAAGAGTTTCGCCGGATAACATTTTCGGAATGATGTTTCAATATGAAAACGTTAGTTATTTTCAAAACAAATAACATGGTTGGACTCCTGAGGTGTTAGTGAACTGATCTGAGCAGAAAATGAAGAAAAAACCCGCCGGAAAAATAGCAGACTCGCCGGAGAAGATGACCGGAATGTCGCCGCCGGCGAACTTTCCGGCAAAGCCCGTTTGGGCTATTTCCGGCCAGAATTTGGAAAAACTTTGAACTACAAAGTTGTAGAGAATTAAATGTTGTACGGAATTGATATAAGATTCGTAATTGTCTGATAAAAGGGCTAATTATTATGAATTTTTAAAGTTTCAACACTTAGGAAATTATAATTAAATTATCCAAAAAAATTATTTGAGCTGAAATGAATTTACAGAAATCTTATAATATCATTTTAGAATTTCTGTAAATTTGTGAAAAATTATTGAAGAGTAGAAGTAATTATTATATTTTTAAGCTATTTAAAAATAGTTTAAAAATGGTGGAAATTCATAGAAAATTCTATGAATGGTAGAAAATTATGAAACATGATGAAAAATTCTATAATATTATTTTAGAATTACTGGAAAGTTTTGGAGAATTATTGAATAACAGAAGTAATTATTGAATGTTAAGCTATTTAAAGTTAATTTAAAAATTAGTGAAAATTCATAGAAAATTCTATGAATGGTGAAAAATTATGAAACTTTGTGAAAAATATTATAATAATATAAGATTAATATTGATGGTATTTTGAGGATATAAAATTATGTGGAGTTATTATTTCTATTTTTAAAGCTATTAAATGATAGTTTTTATAAATAGAAATAATTACAGAAAATTGTCGGATAATTCAAAAAAAAATGTGAAAATTGGTTGGGAAGTCTAGAATAATATTCTAAATACTTTATAAGATTTAGTAAGCTCGTGTGGTGTTGGGACGTTATGGATGGTGTGTTAACTGACTAATAAACGAGATATAGTTATTGTAAACTAACTTATCTCATTAAGTTAATGTGAACTAAGTTGCATTGATTGTATGACTAATGTTTGGTCTATGTGAACACTTAAATTGGTGTAGGATTCGTGAAGCGCAGATAGCTTAAGTGTAATCAACGCGCAAGGCAAGTCTTTCAGTTTCTATGTGCTATATGAACTAGATATTGATTGATTATAATTTGTACTGAAATGAGTATGTTGAATTACCTATGATGCACTATAAATTGTGAAAGTCAATTTATGACTAAGTTGATTGAGTTACGGAACTCAATCTTTATATGATATGTGAAAAGCAACATGTATGATAAGCATAATAGAATGTTTATGATGTATGAACTGAGCATGAAATTTTATGCTACGTGAAGCATGAAAACTGTTAGATTTGCTGAGCTGTCGAGCTCAATCTTGCAAAAATAAACTTTTTGCAG
Organism: Aralia elata; assembly: GCA_034770075.1. NCBI lineage: Eukaryota > Viridiplantae > Streptophyta > Magnoliopsida > Apiales > Araliaceae > Aralia > Aralia elata. The sequence goes on along the minus strand of CM068378.1, from coordinate 27,232,556 downwards.
GTCAATGTTACAATGAGATATTATTCGCCATCTGATGATATGGATTAGAAGACGTGCAAAGGAATACCTTTTATTTATTTTTTTAAAAAAAAAAATTTGTATTGAATCATGATGATGGTTCTTAACATGTGTACTGATAGGTAAGTAAACCTTGAGATATTCAATAAATAAAGAATATTTGTTTTGAATGCATGAAAAATGAGAAAATCAATACAGTGATAATACTATATAATAAAGAATTCGAATGTAGAATTGAGTTGTATATACTCATATCTACTTCGATATATAATCGTAAAGGTTACGATTCAGGGTATAGAAAGAAAGATATAGAAAAATTTTAATTATCCGCATTTTCAACTATTATTTCATCTTAGTATGATATAAGGCTGAATTAAGATAGTAATTAACGCACAAGGTCGGGATTAAGATTAGTCCTAATTTTGGATAAAGTTGGTCTCGATTTTGGGGGCGTTTCAGAACCTATAAATACGTGATGTGAGGCATAGAATAAGGGAGATTTTGCTACTTTTTGCTAACCCTAGTTTGGGAGAAAGAGAGGGAGGCTTGAAGCAATTGAGTAAGCAAGAAGGATTCATCACAAGAGCTGAAGGAGAGACTCAAGGATTGCAATTACAGATTTTATTCTCTTCCCTAATCTCTTATTTTGTATTCTTGAATGTTTTATCAATTGTGGATTAAGGATTTTAATTCAATCATGAACTAATTTCTTTTTAAGATTACAATTGAACTTATTGCGTAGCTTTTATTGTTATGCTTCCTTGTTAATTATTGTTGATTATTATTGGGATTGTCTATTATGATTTGTGATTAATTGCTTAATTGTTTGATCAACAATTACCGAGGTAATCTATATGAACTCGTGAGATGGATTATAGATTTAGACCTAATCATAGTAGCATGTGATTGTGTATTCTGCTGTCGATGGAATTCATGATTTGTGTTTAGGATAGAGATATACCTATACGCCGCATGTAATCTAAAAGAGAATCTGTGCTTTAAATCCTTTTTAATTGTAATTCACATAGAGATATAGTGAATTAGTTAACTAGGGTGTTCATCTTAATTCTATCTTTTGTGGATTTAAGTTGATTCATTTATGATACATCGAGAGATGATTATAAATATTGATGAGTTCTTGATTAACAATTCGGAATAATTAATATAATTTAATAGGAAGTGTATTAATTCAAGTGAAACATTAAGAGAAATTGTAATCTTAAGCCTTTTTATCTGAATTCAATTCTTAGTAGTTAGTAATTAGTTAGTTTAGTACTTTATTTTCAAAATTCAAAATCTTTTATCGAATTGTTTAAATAAAATTAATTTGATTATGAGTTAGTATTTGGTAATTATTATTAAATAATTCTCTGTGGGTTCGACACTCTCTTATCACTTTATTACTTGTTGATCGTGTACACTTGCACGTATGTATTGATTGCTAAATCGACAAACAGGTAATACAGCCCCGTCTTCTCACCCACGAACAACATCTTCTCTTTCCGAGGCGAGGTAAATGATAGGGCTTCCCTTGCTCATGAAATCCTTGAAGGTACTGGTGACACCTATGACGATGATACTATTGCAGCGAATCCTCCTCCCCCGAGGGAGAATCATTTAGAGCCTGTTACTAATTTTCGTCCTCCCCAAAAGTATTCTGCTAATATTTTATTGGACAGGGAGGGTATAGCTGATGTCTCTTTGGGTGGGGCGACTGACGTTCTGCTTTCTTCAGAGTCTCATGACACTTTTTTAGTTGGATGCTTCGTAAGTACTTTTCTCATTTGATATATTCATGCTCTTTAAGTTCACTTTTTCGTACTTCATTATGTCATTTCATTTTTCTTTTTTAGGCTGAAAGGATGAAGGATTTGCCTGAAGTTCTACAATCATTGAGTGAGGTATAAGTTCGTAGAGTAAAGGAGTGAAATCACTTTACTATCGTAGACCTAGTGTAAATCATAAAGTCTAGTATAATAAAGTTAAGTCATTCTACGATTTGAGGATTCACTCTACGTTTCTACACTAAAAGCCAGAACGACCAAAATCGTAGAGTCATATAGCAGAACTACTAGTATCGTAGAGCTATGTTATTCTACGATATGAGAATTCACTCTACATTTATATACTAAAATTCAGAACGACCAAAATCGTAGAGTTAATTTGTTTGGAAAAGTGCTTTTAGTCCAATTACTAAATCATAAAATTATAGTTCCTTTGGACCAATTAAAGAATTTGAGTCATAAGAAAATAAGAAAGTAAAATAAATATATAAATATTGTACTATGTAATATAAAATCTTATGGAGAGGATATCCTAGTTTTTCTAAAGACTTTTAATTCTTATTTTGTTATCATAAAAATAGTAGAATAATTAAGACCCTTTACACATGAAGTTGAAGTATTCTAGGATTCGAGTCGACGGAGGAATTGTTGGGATATTTATTGAATCCTATTGAGAAAAGGATTGGTAATATGGAAAGGAAGAACTCCTATTTTTAATAGGAGTATTTTCGAAAGCAGTCTATTTGTAGTAGGAGTTTCATTATTCAGATGACTCATAGGAGGTTCTTAGTGACTATTAGGACAGGCAAAAGTTCCTGAGGACATGCAAAAACTAGTGACACTCTCCCAGCTAGCCAAGAAAAAGGGATGGAAAGGCAAGCGCTTAAGGCAATCTACATCCAAGCCTCCTCCCAAGCCCATCCAAGATCAAACTGAGGAGATGGCCGAAGAACTTGATCGTAAAGGCACTGAAGTAAGGGCTGAGATGGCCATAGAGCGTGAGCCAAGAGAAGTTGATGTGATGGCTGACCTGAACCTGAGCCAACTGTTGGTATATCCAGACCAACTAATAACAAAATTCAACATAGGTAAGACACACACTAGTGCAGGATTTTACTCGTCTCTCCCCTCCTAGTTCTAATCCCAAATCTCCACCAAAGATCATATCCCTAAGCTCTAATACCAACTGTGACGTCCCCCAAATTCAGGTCTATACCACCCAATTTGAGTCGTCAAAATACATACTACAAATAAAAATTCTCTTATTTACAACTATTATAATGTCGTGCAAAATACGACAACAAACATTTTAAGTTCTCAGTACAATTATTGTGCCTTAAATAATACGACAATATTCACACCCAAATTAAGTCCTCAATACAATTATTATTACATTATTTCATAATGTATTAAGAAACTACTATAGTCTTGGACCATCACTAAATTTCTCTGTTTTCCCCAGTAGACCCAGCTATATTCTTATTTCCTGAAAATAATTATGAAACAAAAAGGTGAGCAAAAATAGCCAAGTAAAAATATCATTAGCTTTCAACAATGATAAATTAGATATTTAGAACATATTGTAGATGATGTAATTTTTCAACAAATAACTGCAGCGAAATGAGCAATCCATTAAAAGAGCCAAATAGATCATAATGTCTACTATCTTCTCCCATTTGAAATTTTCACCATCAATGTTTTATCCTTATAACACAATCAACAGTTCCTCTTTGCACCCAAGACAAAGAATACTTTCACCACTTGTCTTTACCTATAACACCAAAGATCATGATTATACCAATTCTCAGTTCCTGTTCATAATCATGTCAATCAACAGTTCCTGGTCAATATCATGCCGGTCAACTCATCTTTGCACCCAGGCCAAAGATATTCAATTATAACACTAATGGTCATGTTCATGCCAATCAACAATTCATCTTTGCACTAAAGCCAAAGATATTCAATTATAACACAAATGGTCATAAGTATGTCAATCAACAATTTATCTTTGCACCCAGACCAAAGAGAATTTTCACCACGTGTCTTTGTCACACATGCAAAAGACATTCAACAATAATATTATCTTTGCACCCAGGCTAAAGACATTTACAACAACTTAATCTTGATAACAATGATATGAAATATGGACAGAAATAATCAGCATAAATAAATATAGCATAAACATTAATTATTTAATTTATCCAGAGTCCAAATTGTCAACACGATATCTAGAAAATCGATTAGAGTTCTTGATTGAATATAAAATTCAAGAAAATATAGTATTCACATTTCAAATATGACGATTAAAATTTAATAGTAAGATTCAGGTAAAAATATTAGATGAAGCACAAACTATTAAGAATATTCTACTAATTTCAGGAATTTTCACAATTTAATGATAAGGCTGGAGAAACTTATAATAATTTCTTACCATAAATTTAGGAGTATGAAAGAAAATGATATCCCTTACCTTAGTAGAAGACTAGATACTGTCTGTTATGTAGGAGATTAACTGGAGAAATTCTTGCACTATTCGCAACACTCAAAGTGTTCTTACTCAAAAGAAATACTCACAATATTATAGTAGAAGAAATTTGTATGTTTTTGGTGTGTTCTTCATTTCTCAACTAAGCACTCTATTTATAGGAGAATGGTTAGCACACCATGTTTGAAAACTTTGCAGGCTTAGCACACCCGAGAGGAAAGTTTTGGTAGGTTATGGGTCCCACAGGAGAATTGATTGCATAAGTTAAATGGTGGAGGGTTCCACAAGAGAAATAAGTGCTAAATAAGTTAAATGATATTGAGTCCCACAGGAGAAAGAATTACTAAAGTTTACTAATAAAAAAAAGCCAAACGTGCAATCTTTCACCAATTATTCACCACTTATTATTATAAATTCACAATACTGACAATCAGATCGTTCCCAGAAAAGAGGGGGCCTTCCATAGAAACGACGCGCAATTAAATAACCTCTTTCCTTGACAAAACTTCTAAGTATTGCCAATAATACTAACTGGTCTAATAATATCATATCGAATAATATAAGTTACTATGCCGTGACAATTATTGATTTAATAATATGAAATACTGTGTAGATGTTACTATAACAATTATTTAGTTAAAATACAATGAAATTGCTAATGTAACAATTATTGAATCAATAATATATTGTGCAATACCGTATGCTACTGTGAAATACCGCATGCTACTGTGGAATAGCGTGTGCTACTATTCTTTTATTATCGGGTATTTCAACAGTTGCAAGTGATAGTACCATTGACAATTTTTATAAAAATGTTATTTCTGTCATTTTCAGTATCCGATAATTAGTCATTATAGGGCCCACCAATGATTGGTTATTTCGGCGCTGTCGTACTTTCTGACAAAATAAATATTCCCCGACAGAACAATTTATCTGATAATTTGCACATATCGCCATTAACTTTATCATTTTATCAATTTAACACATTACTGTTTAGAATAAGAATTATAAGAAAATAAAATTTTTATTTCATAAAAGTCGGGGTCTAAAAGAATCACTATTACAAAGTTAATCAAAAAGATGGGGATAATTTTTCTTCATCTTTTCCTCGATTTCCCATATAACTTCTTCATCGTTGTGGTTCCTCCATACTACCTTCCCCGACAAAACGAATATTCCCCGACAGAATAATTTATCTGATAATTTGCACATATCGCCCTTAACTTTATCATTTTATCAATTTAACACATTACTGTTTAGAATAAGAATTATAAGAAAATTAAATTTTTATTTCATAAAAGTCGGGGTCTAAAAGAATCACTATTACAAAGTTAATCAAAAAGATGGGGATAATTTTTTGTTCATCTTTTCCTCGATTTCCCATATAACTTCTTCATCGTTGTGGTTCCTCCATACTACCTTCACAGAAGGTATTACCTTATTTCTTAAGACTTATTCTTTCTTGTCAATTATTTGAACACGAATTTCAGGCTCATATTCTATCACGTGTTTATAATCCTACTTATAGGGTCGTAAAACTGACACATGGTACACATTATGAATATGCTCTAACTCAGGAGGTAAGACTACCTCATACGCCACTTCTCTTATTCTTTTCAATAACTCAAAAGGTCCTATAAATCTTGGACTTAGTTTTTCCTTTTCCCCAAATCTTATCTTCCCTTTCTAGGGAAAAACCTTCATAAATACATAACTTCTGACGTCAAAGTCCCTTTTCTGCCTATGCTGATCTACATACTTTTTCTGTTGGTCCTCGGTCGATATTAATCTCGCCCTTATCACTTTGACGATCTCCGCAGTCTGCTGAACCAATTCTGGCCCAAGTAGTTGACGTTCTCCTTCCTCATCCCAGGATAATGGAGATGAACTTCTCCCATATAACGCTTCGTAAGGCGACATGCCTATACTCACATGATAACTGTTGTTATCTGCAAACTCTACTAATGGCACGTGGTCGTCCCAATTTCCCTTAAAATCCATAACACAAGCTCTTAACATATCTTCCAATGTTTGAATTGTACTTTCACTCTGCCCGTCTATTTGCGGATGATATGACATGCTCAACCTCAGTTGTGTCCCCATATACTCCTGAAGACTTTTCCAAAAATTTGACGTGAAATGTGGATCACGATCCAACACAATTGATATTGGCACTCCATGTCTCGAAATGATTTCCTTGACATAATGCTTAGCCAACTAGTCTAAGTTGATCCTTATCTTGATTGGCAAGAAATGTGTTGATTTGGTCAATCGATATACGATAACCCATATCGTGTTGTATCTTTTTTGCATAGTTAGAAGTCCTACCACGAAATCCATCGTAATATGCTCCTATTTCCATTCTGAAATCTCCAGAGGTTGTAGTAAGTCGCTTAGTCTTTGATGGTCTGCCTTAACTCTTTGACAAGTCAGGTACTTGTTAACGCACTCTACGACTTCTCTCTTCATATTCGACCACCAAAATTGTTGACGAAGATCTTGATACATCTTCGTACTTCCCGAATGAATTGAATATCTTGAGCTATGGGCTTCTTATAAAATTTCCTCTTTTAACTCTAGTATTAATAGTACCCAAATTATTCCTTTAGATCTTACTAACCCTTCATTATCTATTTTAAATTTAATCTCTTCCCCTTCTGAGATTCTCTTCCTTATCCTCTCACACTCTTCATCTTTAATTTGTGCTTCTTTTACTCTGTCCAATAAAGTTGGACGAGCCTCCATTATGAACAACTTCTCCTTGGACTCCCCCGAATACTTTATTTCTATCCTCATCCTTGTCATTTCATTTATTAGCTCATCATGAGCCGTTAACATTGATAACTTCTCCCTACCTTTCCCCAACTTAAAGCATCGACAACTACGTTAGCTTTCCCGGAGTAATATAAGATCTCAAAATCATAGTCCTTTATCAGCTCCAACCATCTCTTTTGCCGCATATTCAACTCCTTCTGTGTAAAGATATACTTTAGACTTTTATGGTCCGTATAGATCTCACACTTCTCACCATATAGATAGTGCCTCCATATCTTCAAGGCAAAAACTACCGCTGCCAATTCTAGGTCATGGATAGGATATCCCTTCTCATAATGTTTTAGCTATCATAACTCGTAAGCAATAACTTTACCGTGCTGCATTAGCACACAACCAAGCCCCTTGTGTGACGCATCACTGTATGCTACGAATCCATCTGTATTATCTAGTAAAGATAACACATGCATCTCACTCAACCTCTTCTTCAGTTCTTGAAAGCTCTCCTCACACTTCTTCGACCATACAAATTTCACTATTTTCCTCATCAGATTAGTGAGAGATCCTACTATTTTAGAGAAGTCCTGAATGAACCTCCTATAATAACCAGCCAATCCTAAGAAACTCTGCACCTCTATTGGTGTTTTCGACTGTTCTCAATTAATGACTACCTCCACTTCTATCGGATCCACAGAGATTCCCTCCTTATTGAACACGTGGCCTAAAAACTGAACTCTTTCCAGCAAAAATTCAAACTTAGAGAATTTCACGTTTAATTTTTCATTCCTTAGTGTTTCCAACACCACACTCAAATGTTCAGCATGATTTTTCATTCCTTAGTGTTTCCAAAAACATCACATCACATCTAACTACCCATTCAAATATAAGTGAAAATACTTGAATAGAAATAGAAATCTCCCATTAGAGGGTTACAACATCATTCATAAACAAATCCCAGGTCATCTAACCTTAAATAAACATCAGTGCGGAAAACATAAAATAAGTCTATTACATAATCATCACTTTAACACATATAGCAATTCTTCATCACTTGTTTGCTTTGCCTTTGCCCTTACTAGTGGACGGCTCATCATTTCTTTCAACTTTAGCTGCAATGTTATTATGCAAGAGTGAGCAATGATTGCCCAGCAAGTATAACAACAATGACAATAATAACATGCGAAATAATCAACGGATATTGAATAATTGAAGATTTAGCTTTTGAGTCAAGAATGTAAAACAAGATTTAAAAGAACGTCTGAGGGTCTTAAGACCACGAACTATGTCCCAGGTTGTCAAGTATTCCTACTTTAAACCTTTAACAGTCGTAAGACTATATGGACCTTGCTTCTCGTACTTAGGGGGATCAGCCCTTTGTACCATGTATGTGCACAACATCTTAACGCTAACGCGTAAATAAATCCCCTATATAAGGGTTGTTCATCTCAGTTTGACATCGGAGTCCGCACCAAAGGAAGTTTGGTTTGGATTTACTTCAATAACGTTTCTAGAATTTAGAACGCTCATCAATTATGGACTAGTCGAATCAATAAGGGTTCGCTAGTCAATCAAGGTTTAAAAGGTATAATTCGAGAATCAAAACTAAATCTCACAAAAGGTACGATTGAATACGTTCTATATAATTGAAGCATTACAAAGAGGAATTTAAAAACATCTCATTGAATCCATGAAATGGAATGGAATAGAAACAATAACTTGCTCAAGAAGTAATAGCATTATGAAGCTTGTATTCTATGATAATGAAATTTAGAAACTTGCGTAAACGTAGAAGTAAGGATAAGATACTTGCCTCGTGCGTAGGCTATAAATTTAAGACTCGCGTTTCTCTAATCAACCTATACATTCCGTTTATAAAACAGTAACAATAATTAGTTACAGTATTATAAACACTTCAGAACTCATTCTCATCTAATTTCATTTTAATAGCTCAGTTGACACCGAATAATCAATGGGCTTATGCTACCACCTTTCACAGTAATTTAACATTCATTTTATACATTAGCCTAAGCTTTAGGTATAACCACGAGTTCATACCATGATCACAATGAAAGAATAAAATTTTTACTCTCGTCTTTTTACTTTCTTTTTTTCTTTTTTTTTTGTAAATTCCCGTCGGGGCGGGAATACTCTTCACAAAATTCTCACAGGGGCGAGCTCCTCGTCGGGGCGAGGAATTGCTTCACAAAATTCTCGCCGGGGCGAGAATTACGAATTCCAGTTTCTGCAGTTCGCGAAGAACGCAGAAACAGGCCAAAATTTCCCAATCTTGTTATTCTTATGTGAAATTAAACACACCCAGACACTATAAATTAAATATAATCGTTACCCAAGCCTTCTAGCATGATTTTAACAACTTATACAACCAAATCAAAGGTTAAAATTCACTGTTCATGCTCTGTATTTACATATTGATACAGTTAACGAAATCAATCACAGTAAATTCGTTTCTTAACCAAATTAGTCCGTTTAAGAATCATTCTTTTCGTTTTTACAAGCATAAACATAATTGGTAATCAATTTAACTAATTAACATGTAAATCAAGTACCAATTTCGTACATTTAAACCATGTTCATATGTAACTACTCTGTAACTTCAGAACTTGTAATTAAAGCATGATTTCATGAATTTAATTACTCTTAATCATATATAAACCATACAAAACACATCAATGCATGCTAATAATCATCTAATATCAATTTATTGAAAGTTTAGCCATAGAATTTACTTTACAGAGAACTTAAAATATGCATTCATGGAGAAAATTAAGAAAACATAATCAGAGACTTGAATTTAAGGATTACCTTCAATTAGATGCTTTAAATTATGCAAGATGATGGAAGGATTTCTTCAATTCTCCAAATTCTCTCCCTTCTCTCTAGTTCTCTCTCTGGCTTGATAATTAGAAACACTGATTATGGAAATACGTGAGTTTAAAATCTGACGAGTGGTGTCAGTTAATCCCATAATGGGTTAACTGACATCAACCCCCATTAAGGCCTCGTTTGGCTAGCTTCTTTATTCTTCCTTCTAGTTTATTTTAATAAATAACTTATTATATAGTTTCATGTCACACTTTAATCAACTAAATAATCTCACTAAAATCAAATAAAATAAAATAGAATAATTCTTCATTAAATCACATAGTCATATAAATAAAATTCTCATTTATTAATAATGACAAATTATTAAATCTCTAATTAATAATTAAATTAATTAGAAATAACATTATACTTATTTAAATAATGTATTTAATCAAATAAATTCAATTAAACACATACTTTAAATATAAAAAAATTCTTCACATTAATATAATTAATGTAACACATATAATTAAATTAATCTACCACAAATTCATCGATTAATCAATTAATTCAACAATCAAATCATCGAAAATATTTATTTAATTCAATAAATATTTAAAATAGGTTACAAAAATTCTCGTTCGTCACAAATACTATTTGAACACCCTGTTCAGCATGTCCATAAATACGGTCGACGCATTTGTTAACCCAAATGACATCACCAGGAACTCGTAATGGCCATAACGAGTCTTGAATGTTGTATTAGGTACATCCTCCTTCCTCACCTTCAGCTGGTAATACCCGATCCCCAAATTTATTTTTGAAAAATATAATTTGGTCCCTTTCAATTGATCAAAAAGATCATCAATACTAGGCAACAGGTACTTATTCTTGATCGTTACTTTGTTCAACTCTCGATAGTCGATACAAAGTCTCAACGATCCGTCCTTTTTCTTAACGAATAACACTGGTGCTCCCCATAAAGATACACTTGGTTGGATATACTTCTTATCCAATAACTCCTGAAGTTAAACCATCAACTCATTCATCTCCACTGGTGCCATCCTATATGGGGCCTTTGAAATCAGCGTCGTTCTTAATGCAATGTCTATGACAAATTCGGTCTCCCTATCTGGCAGAAGACCTGACAACTCCTCCGAAAATATATCTGTAAACTTTCTCACTACCAGTATCTATCCTATCTCTGCTCCTGTCACCTGGGTATCGACAACGTGGGCTAGATAACCTACACACCCCTTCCTTAACAACTTCTTCGCTTGCATCATCGTCATACAATAATTGTGTCTAAGCGATTTACTACCATAAAATATTACCTTCGACTGATTCAGAGTCTAAAGGTTTACACTCTTCTTTTGGCAATCTATCATTACCCCATGACTATACAACCAATCCATTCCTAGAATTATATCGAACTCTCCCAGTTTAATCGGTATTAAATCTACAAGTAATTTATGCCCTCTTATATCCACGCAATAGTTTTTATGAATATGCTTAACGGGGATTACCTCTTTATTCACAACTTCTATTTCAAAGGATATTCTAGTTTCTCTATAAGTAAATTCAATCGTTATGCAAATTCATACGATACGAAAGAGCAGGTAACAATACATATGCATTTATATTATTGACTGGGAGGATACCTGAAACCACGTCTCTAGATGCCACCATATCTTGGTCGGTTATATTGAAGGTTCTGATTATGGGTCTACTGGGTGGAGCTGGACCCGTTACCGTTAGCTTGCTACCATTGTTCCCTTTGCTTCCACTTCCTCCGTTTGTCCCCTTCTTCGGACAATTTCATGCTTGATGGTTTATAGCCCCACATGTGTAGCACCCATTCTTTTTCGGATTAGGGCAATTGAGAGAGATGTGTCCCTCCTGCACACATTTGTAGCATACGCTTTTACCCTTTAAGCGCACCCTTGTGTAATTCTTCCCATAATTCTTACATGTCTCTACCTTTTTCTTAGGATCTCTTTGCTTATTCCCAGAATTATTGTTGTTGTTGCTCTATTTTCTTTATGGTATTGGCTCAAGGCCTCACTTCCTCCTTCTGCTATAATGGCTTTCTCTAGTATAGTGCCAAATGAGTCAATTTATAAGACTGACAACCTATTATAGAGCCAGGGCTTCAATCCCTATTCATACTTACGAGCCTTCCTTTCTTCTATGTCCACCTGATGTGGCGTGAATCTTGCCAACTCATTGAATTTGGTAGCGTATTATGGTACCAATATATCTCCTTACTTTAGTACTAAGAACTGCATCTCCATGCGACTCTACATACTGCGCGGAAAGTATTTTTTGAAAAATAATTCTTTAAACATTTCCCATGGTATTACCCTTTCTCCGGCTCAATTATGATTGGCTTTCTACCAGAATTTTGCCTCCCCCTTCATTATATAGGTAGCAAAAATAATTTTTTGCTCCTCTCTTACCCTGGCGATCATAAATGCTTTTTTGATTTCCTTAACCCACGCTTAAGCCTCTATAGGCTTCGTGGTCCTACCGACTTGAAATCTTTAAAGCTTGTGACATGCGCCGCTGAAAGGTTTATGTTTACTACATTAAGGGTTCTATTTTGTAGGACACCTACTAATAGGTCCATAAACTATTATCGTATTATATATTCTTGAAGCAGTTAAAATAATGCTCAATATAATCACCACAAGACACTTTTAATAAATATATTTATATTCATATGCTTCTCTTAGTACATAGTACTTTAAATCTTATAGCATCTTACTATTTACATAATATATCACGCTATTACTAAAAAAAAGTTGGGATTTACAAAACATATCCCCTATCTTATACAAAAGTTAGGATTTACATATCTTCCTTCGTACTATATATATATATATATACACACACACACACACACACATACAAATATACATATTTTTAAACATAAGCTCACATACCACTATTCATAGCGTCTGCGCGCTCCTATACTGTAATAGAATTCACTTGACCCCTACTAATGGTTTGTCGAGTTAATCATTCTTCAACAGGGTAATAGAATATCCCATCCTGAATTTGTCCATAAGAATTAACATAGGCGTAACTCATTCTGTTAATCTTCCTCTTTTTACCCCTTACTTCTTCTTCTAGGTTATATACCTGCTCTTCGGCTCTTAACCTATCAGCAATCTCCTCCTCCTAGTAATTTTCTATCTCTAACTGCTATGTCTAGAGATTCTACACCATATGCTCTGACTCATACAGCTTATCCTGCAGCTCTACGTTCCTAGCCACAATGTAAGGTACTACCGCCTCTAGCTTAAGGACCTTATCTGCTAGCTCAAAATTTATGCTCAATACCATATCGAATAGGACATCTAACTTTGACAATGCATCAACCTGTACTTCAGTTGCCTCTTCCTCCTCAGTCGAATCCTCTTCAGGATCCTCCTTCGAGTCCTCATCTTCAGATGGATCCTCCTCGGAATCCGGTTCTGGGTCATACTCTACTACAGGTGCTACTGATGTGGGGGCAACCACCAACTCCTCGCTAACTACATGAATATCTCTGACTTTGTCTTCTCTTGACATCCTACAATTAAGTTTAAATAACTTAATTAGTACTTCTCAATAAAATACATCTATTATCATTCAATAATAGTATATTCTACTTCATTATTATTTTCTTCGATGAATTTTCTCAACCCATCTCTTAAAAACTCTATATGAGTTTATTTCTTTACCATCTTCACTTTTTTTTCTAAGGTATTTCCACCTAAATTTTATAACCTACAACTCTGATACCAATCTGTGACGCCCCCACATCCTTGTATCTTTAAACACTAGATATGGTGCTCATGATACTAACCATACATAACATCTATCTAGGCATTTCTTTAATACATACAAATAATTATAATATCCTTATAAAAATCCTTAATCTAGTCCCAGGTTCTTATAACCTTACATAAACAAAACATAATGCTACTAAATATTACATCATGCTATAATATAATAAATATGTCATTTAATTCTATTCTTGTAATTTTCCCTTGCCTTTATCCTTACTTGTTCTAGTGGAACCCTCAGTCTTAGCTGAAAACATGAAAAATATAGCAAAAGTGAGCAACTAATGCTCAACAAGTATAACACACTATAATTTAGCAACACATCATGAATATAATAATCCTTATTTGAAATCTTCAACAATTGGACAATAATTGTGAAGTAAATTGAATAAACAGGAATAAAAGAGATTTCTTTCATTTAACGTTTTTGAAACGACATACTGAGCGGTCATAAAGACCTTAAACTTCTTGAACAAGGTATAACAATTATTTTAATGTAACCCAACAGAATATTTAACAATCACAAAGACTGAAAACATACTCAGCAAGTACTCTAGGGGATCAACTTATCGTACCTTATATTGTGCAGAACATATAAATCTTGACACATCACAAAATTGTAATCTTAAATGTTAGAGATTATAATATATGGTTAGATATGGTATTAAATAACCCCCTTTTAAGTCATTTTATTATCTTAAAATTAATAATTTTAAATTTAATTTTTAAAATAAATAATAAACTTAAAATTAATAGTTAAATCTCAAATATTATCCTTACAAATAAACATGACCTGCATATCTTGTAAACTTTGCAGGATAACACAAAGTATATCACAACTCATCCTACCAGCCAAGGCTATCAATTAATAATACTAGTCACTATCAAAAAGACTTTCAAATCCTTGGTCAGCCGGTCATAACAAATAACAATCCCGGGCCACAAAATGAGAAAATCATTGGATACACTTCAAATCTTTAAATTTTGTCGTGTTGTAAAAATTAGAACTTAAACTCTAATATTTTAATTTTAAGATATTAAATCTTAATATTCTTAAATTTCTATAAATAAAATATTTTAGTCACATGCGTGTAATAATTAATTATGATGAGAGTATTTTTGGATAATTTTAAGATTAAATATTTTTGAAAATACAAAAATTGTAAGAACCTGTAATTAGTATGTAGAAAAAAATTAAAAAAAATTGAAGCCAATACAAACAGTATTCTTACAAAATTTGTTAAATTCAATAACCAGAAAGTTTTGTTTATAAAAATGAAGCGAAACTCAATGTCTAAAAATTAAAACATTATAGAAATTCTAAAATACGAAAAACTTAATGTTTAGAGTATATTTAAGACCTACAACTACCTATCAAAAAGCCCATTACAAAAGCTTTACACCCAAAGAAAAAATTATGGAAAACATCATAAATCAAAAAGCTGGAGAACCAACATGAAGAAAATGCAAAACACCAATCTATTCATGATACATATTGGTTCCTTTTTTTTTTTTTCTTCTTTTTTTTCCCTAGATTTTCTCTCTCTCTCTCCTTGCCCTTCTATTTTTCCTCTTCATTTTTCTAGTAAACACATTGCGTCAATGGTTGATCTATATTTTCCAAATCTTCCGGTATAAACTCAAAGGATTTTGGCCACAATATGGTAGGCAGTTCTCTCTCTCTCTCCTTGCCCTTCTATTTTTCCTCTTCATTTTTCTGGTATCCACATTGCGTCAATGGTTGATTTATATATTCCAAGTCTTCCGGTATAAACTCAAAGGATGTTGGCCACAATATGGTAGGCGGTTTAGAGAAATACGCCAATATAAATTTGATTGTTTGGCCAGTAGACTAGTCCATAAAGTACTGCCGGCCTTTTTTTAGTCAATTCTTTGCTCTCTTTTTTTCTGCACATGACAACTGTACTATGAAACAACCCTAATCAAATTTCTAGTTGGAACAAATCTTGAGTCAAATTCTAAATCTGAATCGAATTAATTCTATCCAAACAAGACCTTAAATTACTGAGATATTACAACCAACTATAGACAATAATTTCTAATTTACAGTGGAAAATTGGAGGTATACAACTCACAAATAGTCCAATAAGACTAATCGATCTTATTTTTGCAAAAGTCCTTCGGAACATACACTGAAACAGATATTGGAATTGACAAATAATTGGTGAAGTAAACAATTCAAAGTCAATGACGATAATTTCTCGAAATCCTATCAAATAAAAAATGTAGACAACTTTTATTTAATTATCTAGCACTATTTTTCTGTCAATCTATTAGTAAACTAACTCATTCTACATTGCAACAAAATAAATCGGTTTCTTTCTCATGTCCAAAATTTCATTGTAGGATGGAGGCAGTAATAAACAACTACTACCGTCATTGCTGAAGAGAATCCCATTTGAAATTCCGTCACGATTGTCAATTAAGCATGCCAAGTACTAGCTTAGTAGCAATTCATGAGACCAAAAGTGATAGTCAATGTCACAGGCTCAAGTATACCTCTCAGTAAAAATTTACCGTAACAAAAATAAATGTTTAGTGTGTGTATATATATTATATATCAAAATAATCAATCACTAAAATAACTTATATTTTCTCTTTTTTTTGAGGCGTTTTTAATACTTACTAAAACAACATATTTAATGACTAAGTTAAATTGATTGTGTTTTTATTTAGTGATGAGTGAGTTTTATACTTACGAATCAGATGCATTTGAGTTTGTATTTTTGTTGGTTCTTAAGTGTTGTGTGTTACTTGTGATGCATTTTATTGTGTTTTTTAAGTTACTTTGCATGATAAAAGGGACTGGACAAGTTGGGACAAAAGTAGCAGGAAAATAGCAAAAGTGGAGTTTCTGAATGCCTAGCGAGACAACACCAAGAAAAGAGCAAAAACTGGCGCGACAGCACTACCTATCCAGGGAACAAGAGCATATGGTGCAACAACGCCAGTTTTGTGAAGGATCCTGACGCGACAGCGCTAGGTCAGGGCAGTCAGCAAATTTGTGAGATTTTAGTAGGAATTTGAGGCAGATTTGGATTGCAACTTCTTGGAGTGTTAGGATTTGTTTGGAGGAGTATAAATAGGTGTTATTGGACAATTGAAAGAAGAGAAATTCCTAACCCTAGAGTTAGGAGAGATTTAGAGGTTTGAAGCAATTTGGCTAGCACGAAGGAAGAGCAAGTTAGAAGATCAAGGAGAGGATTCAAGATTGCTTAAAACCAGTTTTATTTCTTTTCTTTTACTCTTTTGCTTTGTAATTCCTGGATGATGATTAAATTGTGAATGATAATCTTTATTTCAATTATGAACTAAATTTTATTTTAAGATTACAATGGAACTTGATGAGGAACTTTAATTAATTTGTTTCTGTGTTGAGTACTATTGATTATAACTGGATTGTCTATTATATCTTATGCTCAATTGTTTAATTGTCTGACCAGTAATTAGCGTGATAATCTATATAAAATTGGTAGATAGAGTATAGATTTAGACCTGGATATAATAACATATGTTTGTGTTTTCTGCATGAGCTAGATTGAATTTATAATTTGTGTATAGGATAGAAATATATCTATATGCCTTATATAATCTGAAGGAGAACCTGAGCTTGAAACTCTTGTTTATTCCAGTTCACATAGAAATATAGTGAGTTGATTAGCTAGGGTGTTCTTTCTAATTCTAATATTAATTGGATTTAGGAAGATTTGTTTATAAGATCATCGGAAGGTGCTTATAGATACTAATGAGTTCATGATTAACAATCTAAAGGAAAATTATAATCTTAAGCCTTTTAATCTGAAATCAACCTTCTGGTAATTAGTGAATAGTTAATTTAGTTTAATAAAATTGATTTAATATAAAATTAGTAGTCGATAGTTATTTTACACAATTGTTTGTGGGATGATACCTTGCTTGCCATTATATTACTATTTGATCATGTATACTTGCGTGTAATTGCTAGTACGAAATTAGGCAACCAAGTTTTTGGCGCTGTTGCCGGGGATTTGTTTTAATAATTTGTCAATATCAATTTTAATTAAATTAATCTTTGTTAAACACTGTTTCTTTTTTTTTTATTATAGGTGTTTTTGATTTTTGTATGCAAACTAAGTCAAAAAGGCAGGAACTGGTGTCGTACGAAGACGAAAATGAAAGAAAGTTACAATAACTACGGAAGTTTTAAGAAACATTAGAATAAGAGAAAATGGTTGCTAAGGAACAAAATCCTATGGGATTATGCAATGCCAAAAGTGGATAAAATTCAATCCAATATTCAGAGGCCTGCAATCCAAGCCAATACTTTTGAAATCAAATCGGGTATTATTCAGAGGATTCAGAACTCAGTGCAGTTTGGGGGACAGGCAAATGATGATCTGAACGAGCATTTGATTAGTTTCTTAGAGATTTGCGATACATTCAAGTATAACGGAGTCACAAAGGATGCAATTAGACTTCGACTATTTCCTTTCACTCTTAGGGACAAGGCAAAGAGCTGGCTTCATTCACTTCCACCAGGATCCATTACCACTTGGAACGATTTAGCGCAGAAGTTTCTAGCGAAGTTCTTCCCACCTGCCAAAACTGCAAAGATGAGAAATGATATTACTGAAAGTCCAATAATAATCTAGAAGATGGGTTAAATAGATTATTACCGTTTAAAAAAAATTGTCTCATGCCTTTTTGAATTTGTAGTAAATAACTTTGTAGTGTAAGAAATTAATATGAAAGACAGTAAAAAATTCAATCATATAATGCACAGAGATTTGTCTGGTTCACAACATACATTTCGGGTATGTTGCTATGTCCAGTCTCAAGCTCCTCTCCAGGACTTGAGATCATATTACTACCAGTAATAAATACTACTTCAATATGCAGAAAAGCCTTTACAAAGTTTTTAAAGATAAACTTACAACTATCCACAACTAACTCTATTGGACAGCAAGCTCTCAACTCCCTCCTTAAGCTTAGTTGCACCTTTCTTTGAGTTCAGTTCTACTCTATGATCTAATCTTGAACCAACAACCTCTTCCTCACCTCACAAGTACACTAGAGACCCAACTCCCAGCTGACCTCTCTATGACTCTGGTCTTGGTTAAAGAATTACTCGTCTTTCTCATAGGTACATAAAATAAACTAACTCTACATTTTCCTTTTACAAATGATTTAGAGTAATATGCCTTTTGAATAAGAAGATAGAATTTAGTACAGATATATATATATATATATATATATATATATATAAAAGTTCAATTAACTTTTTATATTTGATGCTTCACAAATAAACAATTATTGATTTATGCTCAGTAATTAACAATGCTTCTGAATAAGCAGATGTATAACTTATAAACACAGATTTATAAAGGCATATAATAAAGAATGTGTTTCTGTGTTGTGCAGATATACCTTTCACTTAAGATATAAACGTTTGAATAACTTTTATATTATTCAACAAGTATCTTAAAATAAATAAATTTTAGATCAGATACTTGTGATAACGAATATCAAAAATGACAGTTTAATCAATCAAACAATATTTGATATAACCAATTAATTTGTTTAACTCAAAAATATATATAATAATATATTTTATCTATTATGTGAATATTAAATAGGGTCACTTAGAGCTTCAAACACCGTTCATATAATATTTTTGTTTAAGGAATATTTTCAAATATCGGTATCTATAACTGACCGAATTTAAAGGTTCACAACTTATATTTATATAAATATTTTCGATAGATCACTTAGAACTTCAAACACCGTTCAGAAAATATTCTTGTTTGAAGAATACTTTCAAATATCGGTATCTACAGATGATCTATTTTATGATATTTATATAAATAAATTATATCAATAAGGATCACTTAGAACTTCAAACACCGTTTAGATAATATTCTTGTTTAAGGAATATTTCTAAATATCAGTATCTACAGTTGGTCCTTAAACTGATAAGAATAGATAAAATATAGATATATATAAATGTTTATAACAGTTTATATTTGATATATCTATAATTTCTATCAAGTAAGAAATAATGTAAATATAACAATTTGATAACTTATATCGAAATACTTGTGACAAATTTTCTCTTCTTTAGAAAATAATATCTTTGATAGAAGAGAGACTGAAAGCTTTTTGTAGAGAGAATGTAGGCAAGGAGAGTATAACCTTTTATATTCTTTTGGAATTGATAAGTTGAAAATGAAGAAAAGTTTCCTATTTAGAGAATTTTTGAAGTTAGGGCAAAAAGGTAATTTAGAAATATATTTTTGAAATCACTGGTCTGGATGGTTTTGAAGCAGAAGGAATGGTTCGAATTAATGTGGAGTACACGGATTGCCCAAGTAGAAATAGGCTGATAATTTTTAAAAGATTCATGCTCATGTCAACACATTCGTGCCTTAGTCTTTACTAACCACTCATGGGCGCGTATTTGAAGCCAGCACATAACTAGAATACAAGTTACCAGCATAAGGCTTATTAAAGCCACAGATTGCATTTCCTTCACATGGATACACATGCATACATACACAGTACATAGTACTCATATATATACTATATTCACGGACATACACACATTTATATACATAGTATATATATACATTTGATACATACATACATATATATATATATATATGTATGTATATATATGTATGTATGTATGTATGTAATCTCCTTGCCTTAGGAAATGCTAATATATGAATTAATTTCATTAACACTTGATATTTAAATTATCAAGGTCAAGAGAAATAAATTCAATTTTAGGATGAAAAATATTTTTGGTCAAAATAAATAATATATTTAAAATCAATTATATAAAATCCTATGGAGACGATTCTAACCTTTTAATCCTATTTACTAACTTTGTTATTATCAAAATAAACTAAAATGATTTGGAGACCTATCAATAACCTCTTTTGTACAACTTGATTCGGAGTCGTTGTATGAAGCTTGGGAGAGATTTAAAGATTTATTACGAAAATGTCCACATCATGGAATTCTCAAGTGGTTGCAAGTCCAAATGTTCTATAATGGAATATGCAATGCTACACGGACGAGTATTGACGCAGCGGCTGGAGGAGCACTTATGTCAAAGAGTTTTGATAATGCGTACAATTTGTTAGAGACAATAGCAGCCAATAACTACCAATGGCCTACTACTAGAATGACACAATCAAGGGCAATTACAATAGGCAGAATAACAGCAATTCAAATAGTTATAATCCGGATGGAGAAATCATCCTGACTTCTCATGGAGCAACAATTAGGCTCAACATCCTACTCCAAGACAAACATATCCGCCCAGATTTCAAAATTAACATTAGTCACAGTCGAAAAAGCAATCAAACTTTGAGGAATTGGTGACTAAGTTCATGACACAAGTGGATGTAAATTTGAAAAGTCAGGCAGCGTCTATTCGCAACCTTGAGAATCAGATGGGGCAATTGGCTAATGTGGTGAACAGTCGACCTCAGGGAGCTTTGTCGAGTAATATCGAATTTAATCTGAAGAGTGATAGAAAGGAGCAGTGTAAAGCTTTTACGCTTCGTAGTGGAAGAGAGTTAAATGAGACTAATGCAAAAAGGGAAGAGAAGGTATCGTATGATTCTGAAATAAAAAAGGAGAATAAAGAGGAGGAAAAGAAGAAAGAAGAGGAGGAAAAGAAGAAAGAAGAGTATCCAATTGGGAATTCAAAAGAAGATAAACAAACTGTAGTTGTTCCATGCCAGTACCATCCCACAGCGGTTCCAAAAGCAAAAACTGGATAAGTAATTTTCCAAATTCCTAGAGGTATTCAACAAATTACAGATCAACATCCCATTCACAGATGTATTGGAACAAATGCCTAGTTATGCTAAGTTCATGAAGGATATCCTATTAAGGAAGAAAAACTAGGTGATTTTGAGACAGTGGCCCTAACGGAGGAGTGCAGTGCTATATTGCAAAAGAAGTTACCACTAAAGCTTAAAGATCTGGGTAGATTCACTATTCCATGCACCATTGGGAGCAAGTTTTTCAGTTGGTGTCTATGTGATTTGGGGGCGAGTATAAATTGGATGCCTTTATCGATCTACCAGCAATTGGGTTTAAAGGAAGCAGTGCTAACAAATGTGACGTTGCAGTTCGCAGATCGATCGTTCACGTATTGGTGTGCTGTTACAGGCAACCAAAAACAAAACCTTACTGCGACTGATATTTATGTAGTAGTGCAAGTAAGGGTCGATCTCACAAGGAGTGATCTTACTTATATATATATTTTTTATACTTTGTATATCAAAAAGGGGGTTTTTGAATATTGTTGATTAGAGTAAACTAATACGTAAAAATTGCAGAATAATCTAACGAAATAAATCAGGAGAATGAGCCTTCGATAATCAACTTCCACCTTTAAAAACTTACACTGATCATTGATACAAGCATAAACAATTAATACTTTGAATATTCATCGTTGGAATTACTTTCGTGTCTTTCCTTAATTATAGCTAGATAGAAACAAGCAATCTAAATAATCCTAACTACTAAACAACTCTAGAGAAACACTGAAAGTTTAATCTGGTACCAACCTTAAGAATTAGAAAGACCGATAAAGCTAAACAACACAAGCATATACGGTTGCATTTAATTTAGTTGATTATTCTTTCTAAGATATAAGTATCTTCTGATCTGTAGTTAATTATTAACCTTAGTTGCTTCACAAATTAGAGTGACCAAACAATTACAGATTTGATAGCTAATTCAGCAGTAGAATTTAATGAATAATAAACTAGCGTGCACTCTAGCAACTAAACATATCAATCATAAAATTTAAGCTCAGAAGAATAATCAATACTCAAAATATAAATTGAACAACTAAAACTAAGTAGATCTCACAGTGTAATAATCTGAGGCTTCCGTCTCCTTAAACTAAGAATAAAAGTCTAGCTACACTTAGCTATAAAAATCACCAAAGAATAATAGAGAAATAGAATTGTAGACAAGGATAGATCCCTCCCAATGTACCTAATAACATGTATTTATAATTTACATAGAAAAACCTTAACTCAGGAAGAAAAAAAATCCAATTTAGAGGCAAAATTATAGTCAAAACGCGTAGAAATCTGGGATGATCAGCGACCCGGCGCTGCCGCGCCGCTTGTCCTCTTCTTTCTAGCGCTACCGCGCCAACCATCCAGAGAGCTCAACTCCTTCTAGCGCTGTTGCGCCTCTCTGTAGTACAAACTGGGCGCTACCGCGTCACAAATCCAGAGAGTTACCATCCTCAGAAGCGCTTGTGACACCCCCAAATCCAGGTACTTCATTCCCATAGGATTTGGTGTTCACTATCCAAATAAATCACATCACATCTAACTACCTATTCAAATATAAATAGAAACTCTTAATTGAAATAGAAATCTCCCATTAAAGGGTTACAACATCTTAATAACATCAATCCAGGTCATCTAACCTTAAACAAAAGCATCAATGTGGAAACATAACATAAATGACATAAGTCTATTACATAAAATCTTTCAACAAATTAAACAAATCTTCATAACTTGTTTGCTTTGCCTTTGCCCTTACTAGTGGATGACTCATCAATTCTTTCAACTTTAGCTGCAATGTTATTATGCAAAGGTGAACAATAATTGCCCAACAAGTATCACAATAAAAATAATAATAATAACATGCGAATAGTCAATGGATACTCAATAACTAAAAGCTCGGTTTTTGAATCAAGATTATAAAATAAGAATCAAAAGAACATCTGAGGGTCACAAGACCACGAACTATGTCCTAGGTTATCAAGTATTTATACTTTAAATCTTTAACAGTCGTAAGACTATATGGACCTTACTTCTCGTACTTAGGGGGATCAGCCCTTTGTACCATGTATGTGATAGACTCTACGGCACGCTTGCGTGAGGTGGTCGTCACCCGGATCGTTTCTAACAAGTTGATAGGATAAATAGCTTGCAACACCTTAACCCCTCGCCTATATGTAGACGGTAATCTTGGTACAATTGCTTGCTTAGGAAATTTGCGGAGGATGAACACCAACGACACTTCGACCCCTCGCTTATATTGAAGCGGTAATCTCGGTACTATCGACGATTGATGCGGTAGAAGACGCCACACACAACTATGAATGGTTGTATGATAAGTCAATTATGAATCTAAAAAGAAGAACTAAGGAACACTTAGGAATTCTTCAAAGAACCACAAGTAGAGAAACAAACTCACAATAGTATTGATAATCTGAAAATTGATATGAATGAATGATTTTACATCCTAGCATCACTTGGTATTTATAGGAACTCATGGTGTGCTAAACCATCATCATAAGTCAAGATCTAACAACTAATCACATCACATGTATCAGCCACCCAAAGAATTTAACAATCCAAAACATGTGATGTGTTAAAAGTCCAAATCAGACAACTATAAACTGATCAGCACATTGCAAGCTATTTTCACACCTGATAAATTTCGAATTTGGACTTGGGCCAAGAATGAAAATTGTAGCCCAGGAGTTTCTAATGAATTTAGGCTTTTGAATCACCTCATTTGGAGTTTGGAAACTCAAGTTATGGCCAAAATACGAACTGATGTCAAACTAGTCCAAAAGTGCGGAAATGCTGATTCTTTTGTGTCGGTTCGGGTATGCTTGCTTCCAATGTGTTTATGAACTTCGCGTGCTTGTAACCCGTCTCTATAACCTCTATGCTCGATCCAACCTCGGTCCATAATTTATGAATCATCCCGTTAAGTCCTTCTTTGAAGCGTTTAGCTCGTGTCCTCGTAATGGGTCCAAGTGACATATGCAATGGATCCACTTGTGTTTTGTCAAGGGCTTGTGAACTAAGGATGTCCTCATCAGTATGTGCACAATATCTAAACGCTAACGCGTAAAATAATCCCCTATAAAAGGTTGTTCATCTCAGTTTGACATCATAGTCCGCACCAAAGGAAGTTTGGTTTGGATTTACTTCAATAACATTTCTAGAATTTAGAACGCTCATTAACTATGGACTAGTCGAATCAATAAGGGATCACTAGTCAATCAAGGCTCAATAATTAAAATGTAAATAGTATTCAAGAACCAAAGACTGAAGCTCACAAAATGTACAATTGAATAAACTCTGTATAAGTGAAATATTACAAAAAAGGAATTAGGATATCTCAATTGGATTCATGAAATTAAATAAATTAGGATAAAGAACTTGCTCAATAAAGTAATAGAGTTAGGAAACTTGCACAATAAAAGAGTGAAATTCAGGAACTTGCGTAAAGTAATAAGTAAGGATAAGATACTTGCCTCGTGCGTAGATTATAAATTAAAAAAATTCACGTTCATTAAACAACCTACACATTCCGTTTATAAAGCAATAAAAATAATTAGTTACAATATTATCAACACTTCAGGGTTCACTCTCATCCAACCTCATCTTAATATCTCAATTGTTATCCGATAATCAATCTTACTTCAGAAGTTACAAGCTTAGTTATAACAACATCACACGTTAAGTTAAGGTTCATCAACTTTTATTTTATAATTACCAAGTATATGCTTACCATCCATCACAATATCTTAGTATTCATTTAATACATTAGTCTAAGCTTTAAATATGCATAGGATAACATAACATGATTAAAAAGAAAGAATAAAAAAAATAGCATTTTCTGCATCTCTCGCCAGGGCGTGAGTTTTCTTCACAAAATACCCACCGGGGCGAGGCTACCGTCGGGGCGGTAAACTTAGTACAATAAGCCTGTCGGGGCGAGGACATCGTCGGGGCGACAAACCTAGTGTATTGAGCGCACCGGGGGGGGGGGTATCGCCGGGGCAGTAAACCTAGTTCAATGAGACCGCCGGGGCGGTAAACCTAAAATCCAGATTCTGTAGTTCGTGAAGAACACAAAACAGGGCCATAAACTTCCAACTTTTTTGTTCATACATCAAATTAAACATACCCAATTATTATAATTCATATACAATCTTTACCCAATCCTTCTAGCGTGATTCTAACAACTTAAATCATATAAACCATGAATCTAAGAACTAAAATTTAAGGTTTTTATCATTTTATCAAAGTTTCTTCAAATTAAACGAAATCACTCATAATAGATTCGTCACTACACCCAATCAGTCCATTAAACTTGTTCTTTTCGTTTCGTAACATATAAACACAATCAATCATCAATTTACCGATTAATATGCAATTCAAACATAAATTTTCATACATTTAAGACATATTCATATTTTTCTTCTCTATTAATTTCTAAACTCTAATTAAACATAGTTTCATGGATTTAATTACTCTAAACCATATACAAATCATATAAAATACATTTATGCATGCTTACAAACATCTAACATCAAGTTCTTTAAAATTTATGCACAGAATTCAAATTACAGAGAACTTAAAAATATACGTTCATGGAGAAACCTTAAAAAAACATAATTTAAAGGTTTCAATTTAAGAATTACCTTTGATAAAATGCTAGATTATGCAAAAAAGATGAAAGAATTTCTTCTTCAATTCTCTCCAAACTCTCTCTTTTTCTCTCTGTATTCCCCAACTTAGACTTAGAAAATAATGATAATAATACGTATAATGTAAAACTGACACAACATGGGTGTCAGTTAATCTCATAATGGGTTAACTGGCTCCAACCTCCACTAAGGCCTTGTTTGGTTAGTTCTTTTATGTGACGCCCCCAAAATAGGTCCACACAACCCATTTTGAGTCGCCAATAACATTCTACAAAAATACAAGTACAAATACGAATTTTCCCATTTACAGCTAATATTTGTCGTGCAAAATACGACAACACAAAACAAATACATCTTAAATTCTCAATACATTTATTGCCACACTAATAGTAATGTATTGAGATACTCCTATTGTCTCGGACTATCACTCCATTCCCCGGCTAGTCCCCGCTACACTCTATTTTCCTGAAGAGAACAAAGGAAAAGGGTGAGCACAAATAGCCCAGTAGAAAATATCATGACTAAGATAATGAAGAATAAAATTATCTTTAGCCTTCAACCGAAATAAATCAGAGATTTAAAGATATTATTCAATAACAACAACTGCAGCGGAACGGACAATCCATTAGAAGAGTCAAGTAGATTATAATATCTACCATCTTCTATAAGTTAAAGGATCACCACCAATATTATATCCCTGTAACCCAATCAATAATTCATGTTCAACAGCCTCTCTTTGTACTACATGCCAAAGATATTTATTTGTAACACCAATCAACAATTTCAACAGCCTCTCTTTGCACTACGTGCCAAAGATATTTATTTGTAACACCAATCAACAGTTTCAACAGCCTCTCTTTGCACTACGTGCCAAAGATATTTATTTGTAACACCAATCAACAGTTTTAACAGCCTCTCTTTGCACTACGTGCCAAAGATATTTATTTGTAACACCACCGGTCATGATCACGCCAAACGCCAGTTCATCTTTGCACTACAGGCCAAAGATATTTTCACCAGAAGCCTTTATCTGTAACGCCAAAGGTCATGATTATACCAATACACAGTTTGGTCAAAATCATATCACACCAGTTCATCTTTGCACTACGGGCCAAAGAGAACTATCACCACAATTTAAGTATGAGGATGATGACAATGATATAAACATAAATACAGTGAGATCAAGGATAAGAAAAGATTTATAATTTAATCAGTGTCGAAGATTGACCAAATTGCCAACACGATAACCAAATTGTGGAGTCAAATTCAAGAATGATATTCAAGAAATTAGTTCAGAATTCAACTATAACGTATAAAACGAAATAGAAAGATTCAGGTGAAAAGATATTAGATGAAGCACAAACTATTAAGCTACTAATTTTCAGGGATTTTCACCATTTAAAAATAAGGTTTTGGAAACAAACAAAGATTTCTTATCATAAATGGAGAAATGTGAAAGAAAAAGATATCCCGTAAAGAGTACAAAAGAAATGATACGTTATACGAGTATAACAGAATATATGAAACTGCAATGGATTTTCACCTGTCATGCGATAATTCACGTAGACAGATTATTTCCACAACAGATTAATAAGTAATGAATACGACGGGTTATTCACCAGGTATGCGTCAATCCGCACGAACAGGTTATACCCGTAGATTAATAAGGAATAAATGCAAAGGGATATTCACCAGGTATGATACTCCGTACATACAGGTTATTCCCACAGAGTAATAAGGAATGAATACAGAAGGGTATTCACCAGGTACGACACTCGTACATACAGGTTATTCCCACATAATAATAAGGAATGAATACAAAAGGATATTCACCAGGCATGCGTCATACCGCACGGACAGGTTATCCTCACAAATTAATACATAATGAATAACAACCTTTATGAGTATAATATCACTTACGAATATGAAAGCAAATGATATTATATATGAGTATGAAAGAAATGATATTTCCTACCTTCGTTAACTGGATGTTACTTTCTATGAAGTTTACTAACTTCGGATAATACTAGTATTCTCACAAATACTCACAATAGCCTAGCACACTAAGAGAACTTAAGAAATTTAGAGAGAGAGAAAGTATAAGCAATGAAGGTGTGAAAATTTTTTAAGCAAACCCTCCCTATTTATAGGAAAATCAAGGTGAGGGCATTTTAGTCTTTTCCCTAAATTTTCTTAGTTTATTACTCTTATACCCTTGGCATAATCTTTTAATATCATCCATCCATTTTTTCTTCCATTTATATCATCCATCCATTTTTTCTTTCATTTATATCATCCATCCATTTTTTCTTCCATTTATATCATCCATCCATTTTTTCTTCCATTTATATCATCCATCCATTTTTTCTTCCATTTATATCATCCATCCATTTTTTCTTCCATTATCAAAAAGATAAAACCATTATAAAAATAACTTCATTATCACAATAAATCCCTTTTTCTGTATTATTGTGTTAAATGTATTAATATCACAGATAGCATATACTCGCAATACTTACAACCAGATTATTCTCAGGAAAGAGGGGGCCTTCCATAAAAATGGCGCGCAATTACATAACCCCTTTCCTTGACAGAATTTCTTGACATTATTGATAATGCTAAAATATCCTATCAAATGATATAAGTTACAGTGTCGTGACAAATAGTAAAATATATTATGCAGATGCTATTTAACAATTATTGAATCAAGATACTGTGCAATTGCTACTTTATCAATTATTGAATCAATAATATAAAACACTGTGCAACATCGTGAGCTACTGTGGAATACCGTGTGCTACTGTGGAATAACATGTTCTACTGTGGAATAACGCGTTTTACTGTTCTTTTTATCACCAGGTATTTTAACAGTTATCGGTTAAAGTTTTGCCGCCAATTTCTATCACTTTCTATATCCGACAGTTAACCCGTTGTGGGGCCCACTATCGTTGACAATATTGTCATTTCGGCACCGTCGTACGGTACCGAATATAATATTTCCCGACAGAAAGAATATTCCCCGACAAAAAGAATATTCTCCGACATACTATTTATCAGATAATTTGCATATAACACCCTTAACTATCATTTAAGCACTTCACTATTTAGAAAAATAATCATAAAACAAATAATAAATTTTTATTTCATAAATTCGGGGTCTTACATTTTATTCCTCTTTTCCACTTAATATAATAAATTACTTATAATATAGTTTAATGTCATATTTTTAATAAACAAATCATATTACAATTAAATAAGAGCTACTACTACTCAATAAATTAATTAATCATATAATAAAAATTCTCATTTATTTATAACATTTCAATAAATCTCTAATTAATTATTAAATTAACTAGAGCAACGTTAAAGCTAATAAATAACTTATTTAATTAAATTATCTCAATTAAAATAATACCTTGCACTATAAAATTACTTCGCATTAAAATAATCAATATAACACATTCCATTAAATTAATCCACAATAATTTCATCAAATATTTATTTTGTTCAATAAATAAATCACACAAATATTTATTTAATTCAATAAATATTTAAAGCTTAAATATAAAATTCGCATTCGTTACATCTTTCTCCCCTTAAAAGGATTTTGTCCCCAGAATCATGACTCAATTACTTCATCCCATTACATTCTTCCCTCTTATAAAAATTCTGTCCCCAGAATCGCTACACATAGATTAAGCAAATAACTGTGGATAATTTCTCATCATCTGATCTTCGAGTTCCCACATAGCTTCTTCAGCGTTGTGGTTCCTCCAGATCACCTTAATAGAAGGTATAATTTTATTTCTGAGTACTTGCTCTTCCCTGTCAACTATCTGAACAGACTCTTCTTCGTAAGATAAATCTTTTTCAACTTGCAGGGGTTCATATTCTATAACATGCTTGTAGTCGGGTTTGTATGGTCGTAACATCGAGACATGAAAAATATTGTGGATGTGTTCTAACGCCGGAGGTAAAGCTACCTCATACGCGACCTCACCAACTCTTCGTAACACTTGAAAGGGTCCAATGAACCTCGGGCTCAGTTTTCCCTTCTTACCAAAACGAATATTCCTCTTCTAGGGAGATACTTTCAAGAAAACATAGCTACCAGATTCAAACTCTCGATTCTTACGGCGTTGATCGGCGTATTGCTTCTGTCTATCCTAGCAGCCATCAATCTCGCTCTGATCACTTTGACGATTTCTGCGGTCTGTTATACCAGTCTTGTCCTAGCAATTGACATTCGCTAACTTTATCCTAACATAATGGAGTTCTGCACTTTCTGCCGTACAACGCTTCGTAAGGCGGCATGCCAATACTTGCGTGGTAACTATTATTGTAAACAAATTCCACCAACGATAGATGATCATCCCAATTTCCTTTGAAATCCATGACGCAAGCTCTTAAATATATCTTCTAATGTTTGAATAATTCTTTCACTCTGTCCGTCGGTCTGTAGATGATATGACGTACTCATACGTAACTGTGTAGTCGCTTCCAGAAGTTCGATGTGAAACGCGGATCCCTATTTGAGACGATAGAAACTAGAATACCATGCCTTGAAACAATCTCCTTCACATACAACTTTGCCAACTGATCTAGGTTAAATCTGATCTTGATCGGTAGGAAATGTGTTGATTTCGTCAATCGATCTACGATAACCCAAACTGCGTCGAAACCTTTCTGAGTCGTCAGAAGACCTACTACGAAATCCATTGTTATATGTTCCCATTTCCATTCCGAAATTTCTAGCGGTTGTAATAACCCACTCAGCCTCTGATGTTCTACTTTAACTTTCTGATATGTCAAACACTTGGCCACACAATCGGCAACGTCTCTTTTCATATTTGGCCACCAGAAATGTTGTCGGAGATCCTGATACATCTTCGTACTCCCCGGGTGAATCGAATATCTTGAATTATGAGCCTCCCTTAAAATTTCCTCCTTAACCTCTGGTATTGGCGGAACCCAAATTCTTCCCTTGAATCTCAATAATCCTTCATTATCAATTTTGAATTTCACGTTAT
Organism: Aralia elata; assembly: GCA_034770075.1. NCBI lineage: Eukaryota > Viridiplantae > Streptophyta > Magnoliopsida > Apiales > Araliaceae > Aralia > Aralia elata. Next base: position 27,201,312 of record CM068378.1, on the reverse strand, counting down.
CACCTCCAGATATTCTTTTCTTGATTTTCTCACATTCTTCGTCCTGAATTTGTGCTTCCCTAAGCTTATCCACCAAAGTTGAACCGGTTCCTAATTGAAATAATTTTTCATCAGACTCCTCTGGATATTTCACATCAAACTTTAGTTTCACCATTGCTGTAATTAGCTCCTCTTGAGCGGTTAACATAGACAGTTTTTCCCGACCCTTTCTGCTTAAGGCATCGGCCATAACGTTCGCTTTACCCGGATGGTATAAAATCTCGCAGTCATAATCTTTTATCAATTCCAACTATCTTCTCTGTCGCATGTTCAGGTCCTTCTGTGTGAAAATATATTTCAAACTCTTATGGTCTGTATCTATTTCACACTTCTCCCCGTAAAGATAGTGCCTCCATATCTTCAAAGAAAACACTACCGTGGCCAATTTTAAATCATGGGTCAGATACCCCTTCTCATAGTCCTTTAATTGTCGTGATGCATACACAATGACCTTACCGTTCTGCATAAGCACACAACCTAGTCCTTTATGCGACGCATCACTGAACACCACAAAATTTCTCGTGCTATCCGGTAGAGACAACACAGGCGCCGTACTCAACCTTTTCTTTAATTCTTAAAAACTTTCCTCACATTTTTCCGTCCAAATGAACTTCACCGCTTTCCTAGTCAAATTCGTTAACGGAGTTGCAATTTTGAAAAAATCCTGAATAAATCTTTTGTAGTAACCTGTCAATCCTAAGAAACTCCTTACTTCCGATGGTGTTTTCGGCTGATCCCAGTTAAGCAATGCTTCAACTTTTAACGGATCCATCGAAGTCCCATCCTTGTTAATCACATGTCCAAGAAATTGCACTCGCTCTATCCAGAATTCACATATTGAAAACTTAGCGTACAACTTCTCTCTTCTTAATGCTTCCAATGTCGCTTTCAAATGCTCTGTATGCTCTTCCTTGGTTTTGGAATATATTAGAATATCATCGATGAACATTACTACAAACTTATCCAAAAACGACTTAAACACCCTGTTCATTAGGTCCATGAATGATGCAGGAGCATTCGTTAGACCAAATGACATCACCAGAAACTCGTAATGACCATAACGAGTCTTGAACGCTGTCTTCGGTACGTCTTCCTTCCTCACCTTTAACTGATGATAGCCACTTCTCAAATCTATCTTCGAGAAATACCTAGCTCCTTTCAATTGATCAAATAAGTCGTCGATTCTTGGCAATGGGTATTTATTTTTAATCGTGACCTTGTTCAACTCTTTATAATCAATGAAAAGTCGCATTGATCCATCCTTCTTCTTGACAAATAATACCGGCACTTCCCACGACGATACGCTCGGCTGAATATACTTCTTATCTAAAAGTTCTTGTAGTTGCACCATCAATTCTTTGATCTCTATTGGAGCCATAGGGTATGGAGCTTTCGATATCGGGGCAGTTCCTGGCACTAAATCGACTACAAATTCAACTTCCTTATCTGGTAGAAGTCCTGGTAAATCGTCTGGAAAGACGTCTACAAAGTCCCTTACGACAGGTATCTCTTCTAATTTCGGACTCTCTTTTCGAGTATCAACTATGTAGGCTAAGTATCCCACACAACCTTCTCTTAACAACTTCTTGGCCTGCATCATCGTCAGACAATTCGCTTGCCTAGGTAACTTGCTGCCATAAAATACCACCTTTGACGGAATCATAAGGTTGATACGTTTCGTTTGGCAATCAATTATCGCCCCATAATTGAATAGCCAATCCATTCCCAAAATAACGTCAAATTCCCCAAGTTTGATTGGGATCAGATCTACAGTCATCACGTTTCCCTTAATGTCCACCTTAGAGTTCTTGTATACGTACCTAACAAGAACTACCTCCCTATTCGCAATTTTTATGTTCAAAGGGTAATCTAATTCCTCCTTAGGCAAATCTAAATTCTTAGCAAAGTTATCGGATATAGATGAACAAGTAGCACCCAAATCAAACAATACATAAGCATCTATATTATTAATCGGAATGATACCTGACACCACATCGTGAGACTACACAGTGTCTTGCACGGTCATGTTGAAAGTCCTGGCAGTAGGCCAGTTTGTTGGTGCTGATCCAGTTATGGTTAACGTGCTACCACCACTGTTTCCCCTATTCCCTCCTGTTCCTGCTCCTCCTGCTGCCTTTTTGGGGCAATCCCTAGCCAGATGATCCTTTGATCCGCAAGTGAAGCAAGCGCCCTTCTTTGGATTCAGACAATTTGGTGCTCTGTGACCCTCTTGACCGCAATTGTAGCAAACCCTCTTCCCCTTCAGACATATCCGATCCCCACGTGATTCTTTCCGCATGTAACACATGCTTCCACTTTCTTCTTCTGACCTCCCTGTTGATTCCCAGCAGATCCATTATCATTCCACTTTCCCTTTTAGTTGTGACCACCACTATGACTACCACTCGCTTTGTTATTCTCATTTTCACCCTCTTCTTCTTCTGCTCCTAGTTATACTTAGTTAGAGCATTGCTCCTACCTTCTGCGATAATCGCCTTTTCCAAAACTCTGGCAAAAGTGTTAAATTGGAACATTGACACCTTGCTGTACAACCACGGCTTCAACCCCTGTTCAAATCTCCTTGCCTTCTTTTCATCGGTATTCACCTGGTAGGTTGCAAACCTAGCCAACTCGTTGAACTTTGCAACGTATTTTGGTACAGTCATGGTACCCTGCTTCAGCTCCAGGAATTGAATCTCCATCTGATTATGCGAGCTTGTTGGAAAGTACATTTCAAAGAACATCTCCTTAAATCTATCCCATGCGATTACACCCTGACCTCCTCGAACCTTATTCGCTTGCCACCAGTAGCTGGCTTCTGACTTAAGCATGAACGTTGCAAAGGTAGTCTTTTGGTCATCACTAATCCTAGCAACGTCGAACACTTTCTCCATTTCTATCACCTAGGTTTGGGCTTCGATCGGAGTTTGCGGCTGATTCGCAAGTGCTCCAGCTAAAAGGTTCACCAATTGCTGTACAAAATTAGCATTAGTGTCGTTGTTATTGTTAGTAGAGCTTTCTTGAGCTTGTTGACGTGGTTGGCGTCTCGACGACATTTTCTGTTTAAGAATATGCGCTTGTTAGATCATTACTCAATTTCTTAAGTGTTTAATACTTAACTCAAACAATTCAGGTGTAACACATAACACATAACATCTTCAAATAAACTTGATATTTCATTCACTCAAAAATCTTAAACATAGAAAGATAGCATCACTGCTATTACATCAACTATCCCGAGATCAAAGAATCTTTAGGATTTAATAGTCATATTCCATCGTTTATAGCCACGCTGGAATTTACATTACTAACTACCATAAATATTTACATATTTTTCAATACGTTTCCTATCACGGCCTGCTAAGGCGTCAAACTGCCTTCCTGTGTTCTTCCTCCATAATACGGAACATCGTCCTGCGATCCAACATATACCATGGCAAGTCCTCGAACTGAACTGGATAGTGGAGAACTCGATCCTGGGCCATATCAATCGCTGTCTGAAAAGTGTAGTCCGTCTCTTCAATCTTAGCCTTCTTTGCCCGTTTGCCTTCTTTGGAAATTTCTGCTCGTCTAGCGGTATTCATCCAAGCGTCTTCTGCCCTAGCACATTCTGCTGACTCTTCACTCAGATTATCTTTCAATTTCTTAATTTCAAGCTTCATCTTCTCATTCTCGGCTAACAATTCTTCCTTCTAACTATCTACCTGAACTAGCTTCCATTCCACGTCTCCAAGACTTATATCCAAAAATATTTATTTTCTCATTCTTCTGTTCTATGGCAGTTTGGCGTCTATTTGCTAGTCTCTCCAAATCTCTGACTCTATCTTGTAACTCTATGGTACGGTCATATAATGCATCGTACATCTCAACATCGATAGAGGTAAGGGGTACCTCCTCGGGATCCTCATCATCCTCCTCAGCCTTTACCTCTACCTCCTCAGAATCCTCATCTGGATTAAACTTAGGCTCATGTTCCTGACTCACCACAGTGATCAATGGAGATGACTCTCTCTGTATCAACTGCTCCCGGATAATATGAATATCATGGGGCTCCTCCTCTCTCGCTACTCGAGGCTCAACCTCTCTAGGTTGACTGAATCCTCCAACATCCGACATCCTGACAACAAAGTTTAAGTTTTAATTAATACTCGGTACTACTCGCAGCATATAGGTTATTAACACATAAGCATATAACACATAAAGTCGTTTATTATCTTTAATGAATTCCTTAATTCATTCCTTAGAACTCGATAAGAGTTTATCACCACTATGTTTTCTATCTCCTAAAAGGCTACTACCCTAAGGTTTCCCCACCTAAGGTTCATAACCTAAGCTCTGATACCAACCCGTGACATCCCCAAATTCGGGTACTTCATTCCCACAAGATTTGGTGTTCACTATCCAAATAATTCACATCACATCTAACTACCCATTCAAATATAAATGGAAACTCTTAATTAAAATAAAAATCTCCCATTAAAGGGTTACAACATCTTAATAACATCAATCCCAGGTCATCTAACCTTAAACAAAAGCATCAATGTGGAAACATAACATAAATGACATAAGTCTATTACATAACATCTTTCAACAAATTAAACAAATCTTCATAACTTGTTTGCTTTGCCTTTGCCTTTACTAGTGGATGGCTCATCAATTCTTTCAATTTTAGCTGCAATGTTATTATACAAGGGTGAACAACAATTGCCAAACAAGTATCACAATAAAAATAATAATAACATGCGAATAGTCAATGGATATTAATAACTAAAAGCTGGGCTTTTGAATCAAGATTATAAAATAAGGATCAAAAGAACATTTGAGGGTTACAAGACCACAAACTATGTCCTAGGTTATCAAGTATTTCTACTTTAAACCTTTAACAGCCGTAAGACTATATGGACCTTACTTCTCGTACTTAGGAGGATCAACCCTTTGTACCATGTATGTGCACAATATCTAAATGCTAACGCGTAAAATAATCCCCTATAAAGGGTTGTTCATCTCAGTTTGACATCAGAGTCCGCACCAAAGGAAGTTTGTTTTGGATTTACTTTAATAACATTTCTAGAATTTAGAACGCTCATCAACTATAGACTAGTCGAATCAATAAGGGATCAGTAGTCATTCAAGGCTCAATAATTAAAATGTAAATAGTATTCAAGAACCAAAGACTGAAGCTCACAAAATATACAATTGAATAAACTCTGTATAAGTGAAATATTACAAAAAGGATTTAGGATATCTCAATTGGATTCATGAAATTGAATAAATTAGGATAAAGAACTTGCTCAATAAAGTAATAGAGTTAGGAAACTTGCACAGTAAAAGAGTGAAATTCAAGAACTTGCGTAAAGTAATAAGTAAGGATAAGATACTTGCCTCGTGCGTAGATTATAAATTAAAAAAAATTCACATTCATTAAACAACCTACACATTCCGTTTATAAAGTAATAAAAATGATTAGTTACAATATTATTAACACTTCAGGGTTCACTCTCATCCAACCTCATCTTAATATCTCAATTGTTATCCGATAATCAATCTTACTTCAGAAGTTACAAGCTTAGTTATAACAACATCACACTTAAGAATTTCCTAAAACTTAACGTTAAGTTAAGGTTCATCAACTTTTATTTTATAATCACCAAGTATATGCTTACCATCCATCACAATATCTTAGTATTCATTTAATACATTAGTCTAAGCTTTAAACATGCATAGGATAACATAACATGACCAAAAAGCAAGAATAAAAAAAATAGCATTTTCTGCATCTCCTGCCGAGGCGAGTCTACCGCCGGGGCAGTAAACTTAGTACAATAAGTCCGCCGAGGCGAGGACATCGCTGGGACGACAAACCTAGTGTATTGAGCCCGCCGGGGCGACAATCCTAGTTCAATGAGATCGCCGAGGCGGTAAACCTGAAACCTTTTTTTGCAGTTCGCAAAGAACACAAAACAGGGCCATAAACTTCCAACTTTTTTGTTCATACATCAAATTAAACATACTCAATTATTATAATTCACATACAATCGTTACCCAACCCTTCTAGCATGATTTTAACAATTTAAATAATATAAACCATGAATCTAAGAACCAAAATTTGAGGTTTTTATCATTTTATCCAAGTTTCTTCAAATTAAACGAAATCACTCATAAAAGATTCGTTACTACACCCAATCAGTCCATTAAACTTGCATTCTTTTCGTTTCGTAGCATATAAACACAATCAATCATCAATTTACCGATTAATATGCAATTCAAACATAAAATTTCATATATTTTAGCCATATTCATATTTTTCTTCTCTGTTAATTTCTAAACACTAATTAAACATAGTTTCATGGATTTAATTACTCTAAACCATATATAAATCATATAAAATACATTTATGCATGCTTACAAACATCTAACATCAAGTTCTTTAAAATTTATGCACAAAATTCAAATTACAGAGAACTTAAAAATATACGTTCATGGAGAAACCTTAAAAAAACATAATTTAAAGGTTTCAATTTAAGAATTACCTTTGATAAGATGCTAGATTATGCAAAAGAGATGAAAGAATTTCTTCTTCAATTCTCTCAAAACTCTCTCTTTTTCTCTTTGTATTCCCCAACTTAGACTTAGAAAATAATGATAATAATAATACGTATAATGTAAAACTGACACAACATGGGTGTCAGTTAATCCCATAATGGGTTAACTGGCTCTAACCTTCACTAAGGCCTTGTTTAGTTAGTTCTTTTATTCCTCCTTTCCACTTAATATAATAAATTATTTATAATATAGTTTAATGTCAGATTTTTAATAAACAAATTATATTACAATTATATAAGAGCTACTAATACTCAATAAATTAATTAATCATATAATAAAAATTCTCATTTATTTATAACAATTCAATAAATCTCTAATTAATTATTAAGTTAACTAGAGCAACGTCAAAACTAATAAATAACTCATTTAATTAAATTATCTCAATTAAAATAATATTTTGCACTATAAAATTACTTCGCATTAAAATAATCAATATAACACATTCCATTAAATTAATCTACAATAATTTCATCAAATATTTATTTAGTTCAATAAATAAATCACACAAATATTTATTTAATTCAATAAATATTTAAAGATTAAATATAAAATTCGCGTTCGTTACAGCGCTGCCGCGACACTTCAGACCTAGGGCTGGTGCTGTCGCGCCATACCTGTGCTGCATATTTACACTTTTGCCCCTCCTTTACTTTGAGTCCAAATAATGCTCAATTTGTCCTCCAAATCACTTCCAAAGTTGCGGACTCTTATATTTGCACCTAAAATCAAAGCATAAGAATAATGAGTATATATAGGCATAAAATAAAGACAAAAGATTAAGTATTAAGGGATAAAAACATAACATATTTTATACTTATCAAATTCCCCCCCACACTTATCTTTTGCACGTACTTGGGAAAACAAAAATAAATTATAACACCAACTAACAAACTTGACAACCTTGAGCCACAAATTAATATAAACTTTAACATTAACCTCAAAGATTCAAAACAATAACTCTTGAAAAACTTCAAAACAATGCATCATCTAGAACTTAAGCTCCTTTATCAATCTTACTTTACTCTTAACCTCGCGTGTGTGTGAATCCAAATGTACCAACCCAATCAGAACTCAGATAAACTTATGAAATCAAAGTCTTAAAGGAAAAAGAGGAACTTAAACACTTATTTTCACAAATTCTTAGTTAACACTAGCAGATAGCACTAGAGGATCAAAAGGTTTTTTTTCCGTCATCCTTTCTTTCTTTCTTTCTTCGGTAAGTACATTTTATGCTCCATCTTATTAGCGAGTGCACTTTATGTTCCATCTCGCATATCAGGCATTTATGAGTGAGTGCGTTTTACACTCCATCTCAACCCACCACATGAATCATTATTTTTTCTTTTCAAACTTCCAAAATTTGCCTAAATCAATTCCCCTTTCTTAAATAATATATCATATTCACTTCAAATTATGATCAAACAAGCAATAGAGTTCAAAAAAGTTTTTCCCAATACATTCAATCAAATAAATTCCTTCCAAGTTAAAACTAAGTCGACCAAATAGACATGTGCTCAAGTATGAAAGGTCTCAAGTAATGTAATAATCAACAAAGAAAACCAAATTCAGACTACATAATGCCTATCAATCTTCCAAGAAGTTATCAAAAAGAAATTCAAATCAACTTATTACTCAAGTGACACATCCTAAAAACTATCCCACTTTCATAGGAAACACAATTGTACTTAGCATATCCAACAAGCCTTTAAACTCCAAGGTTACCCCAAGTGAATGAGTTTTGTCTCGTGAGGGTTTGTAGTGAATATACCCATAAAATTTAAAATAATAAAAACAAATATCCTAAATCTTTCCCCTCACACTTAAAACTTACACTATCTCCAATATAAAGTAAAAATACAAAGAAAATTAAACAAAATAAATGCAACTAAAAAGAAGAAAAGGGAAAGAAAAGTAAATCTGATTTTTTGGGTTGTCTCCCAAGCAGCGCCTTTGTTTATTATCATTGGCTCTACTCAATGCTTCCCTTTGTTAATCAGTATAGACCGGATCCTCAAGGTCCACATTATCCACTTTTTCTTATCGGAATCCCCCATAGAAATATTTTAGTCAATGACCATTCACCTTGAACACTTTAGAAGTTGCTAAACTTTTGATTTCAACTGCACCGCGAGGAAAAACATTAGTAACAACAAAAGGTCCACTCCAATGAGAACGCAACTTACTTGGAAACAAACGAAGTCTTGACTGATAAAGAAGAACTTTTGACCAATTTGAAATTCCTTTATAGAGATCATCTTATCAAGAAAAGCTTTTGTTTTTGCCTTGTAAATCCTTGCACTCTCATAAGCATCATTACGAATTTCCTCCAACTCTTGTAGTTACAACTTCCTGTGTTTTCCACTTTCATCCATCTTCGTATTGAAGCTCTTAATAGCCCAATAAGCCTTATATTCCAACTCAATGGGTAGGTGACATGGTTTTTCAAACACTAATCTATAGGGTGACATACCAATAGGTGTCTTAAATGCGGTCTGATACGCACATAAAGCATCATCTATGTGCAAACTCTAATCTGTCTTGCTGAGCTTAACCGTCTTTTCCATAATGGCCTTGATTTCTCTATTTGACAATTTTGTTTGTCCATTAGTCTGCGGATGATAAGCAGTTGACACCTTATGAGTCACATGATACTTTCTCAACCATACTTTCTGCGGATGATAAGCAGTTGACACCTTCGATTACAAAAATGAGTCTCTCGATCACTGATTAGAGCTCTTAGAATGCCAAACCTAGAAAATATGTTAGACTAAAACCACTTTAGAATCGTCAGTTCTGGTGGCCTTAGCTTCCACCCACCTTGAGACATTGATAGGTGCAAAATATTCTATGTTTTTGGTTCTTTTATGCTTAGTATTATTATATATTTTCTGTGTTTATGAGCTTAATTAAGGTGTTTATCAATTTAGAGAAGAATTTGTTAAGAGTTTACAAAATATGGAGTTTAATGCTGAGTTTTATGTTATTTTGCAGAATACTCTACGATCGCTGAGTGAGAGCTCTACGTTCATAGTGTTAGGGTGCAATCTGGCAGCTCTACGATCACAGGAAAGCTAGGCAGAGTTGTTCGACGATTCCTAGTTGCACTTTACGATTGCGAGATTCACTCCACGACCAGGCTCACAACACTCTACGTTTTCAGTCCAGCGGCGAAGTTACTCTACGTCTGACGAGTTACTCTACGATTGGCAAGTTTACTCGACAGCTAGTTACTCTACGATTTTGAGGTTTACTCTACGATCGCGATAAGTGCTGGTACGGAGTATACTCTACGTTTTACTGAGAGATTGTTACTCTACGATTTTGGTCGACATGCAGATTTTTGATTCTGAATAGGATTTGAAATGGCTGGGATGTTATATTAGATTCCTAACAGGATTTGGAGATGGAATTACAATCATAGATGGAAAGTATCTCTGACTATGGGAAGTAGAGTCTGATATGGAATCTGAGTAAAGATAAATATGAAAACTGATGCCGAACTGGAAAAGGAAACTGATGAAGACTTGGATTTGGAAACTAAATTCTAAATTGATAAGGAAGTTACTTAAAGTTAGATTTCAAAGATTGAGAAGGATTTAGAAGCCTACCATATATGCAGAGTAAAGACTTTCGAATTAGAATTGGATCAGAATTCTTCTAGGTTTCAAAGCATCTATAAATACCTTTCACTTGTAATCAGTTGAGGGGATATGGAATCTTATTTTCAGTTAATAGTATAATTGAGTTTCATTATTTATTCCTTCGTATATGAGATTTATTCTGATAATCTGTTTTAACTGTTTATATGTTATTTTATCTGATTGATTTGATGTGGCCAGTTAAATTAATCTGATTAATATCATCTGCTAGATTCAAGAATAGTATTACATAATCGATATTGTTTCTAATCACAGGTAGCAGTTAATGATGCTGATTGTGGTCAAGCTTTTGGTTATTGCTATGGTTATCAGAAGATAGGTTAAACAATCCGAGCTTATGTGATTATTGCTTGGGATAATCTAATTCCTTAGTTCTTAATGCTGCTGTTATATTAAATCTAGAGAGCTTATTCCAGGTTGTATAATGGTTAGAATCTTATAAAGAGCTTGTTTCATTAAGTGATAATCTAAGAGGAATTTCGGGTAGCAGAGCTTGTTGTTGCCTAGGGCTATTAATCTTATGGAAGGAAGAAATAATGTTAACTTAATTACATTGTTTCTGTTAATTGGTGAAACTGAACTAAAGAACTGAAGCTTTAATTTATTTGATTATCTTTATTATTTTAACTTTGTTTTCTTTAGTTAATCATAATTCAAAAGCCCCCAATTCTTTATTTATTATTATTTTTTAGTTAGAAACATTAGAATAAATTCAAAACAATATCATTCTCTGTGGAATCGATCCTTACTTACTACTGTGCTTATTATTTAAATTTGTAGAGTAAAAGTGAGGTTTATTTTTTGATTGCTTAACGACAGCTTCCCAGACATAATCAACAACAAGTAAAATATAAATATACCCGAAAGATACAAGAAACGGTCCCATAAAATCAATGCCCCAAACATAAAAAATTTCACAATATAGTATAGGAGTTTGTAACATCTCATTCTCTTGGAAAATATTACCTGACTTTTTACAATTATGGCACGACTTGCAAAATAAATATGAGTCTTCAAAAAGAGATGGCCAAAAGAAACCACTATCTAACACTTTTTTTGTTGTCCTCTTAGATCCAAAGTGACCTCCACAAGCATATGTATGATAAAAAGTGAGTATAGAAGCAATTTCATTTTTAGGTACGCACCTTGATATCACTTGATCGGCATAATGCTTCCATAAGTAGGGATCATCCCACACACAGTGCTTATCATCACTTTTGATTTTATCTCTTTGAGCCTTAGACAAACCAAAAGGTAAAATGTTAGTAGCCAAATAATTCACAATATTCGCATACCAAGGTAAATCTGCATACGCGGAGAATAACTGTTTATCAGGGAATGTGTCTTGCAGAGGAAGTTCAACATTCACATTAACCAAGCGACTTAAATGATCTGCAACACTATTCTCCGTTCCTCTTTTATCCTTAATTTATAAATTAAATTCACTTAAGAGAAGTATCCATCTTATCAATCTCCATTTTTCCTCTTTTTTCGTTATCAAATAACGAAGAGCTGCGTGATCTGAATAAACAATGAATTTAATACCAAGCAAATAAGATCGAAATTTTTCTAAAGTAAACACAACAGCTAAAAGCTTTTTTTCAGTGGTTGAATAATTTCTCTGAACATCATTCAAGGTCCTCGACGCATAATAAATGGCATGGGCTGCGTTTCCAACTCTTTGACCCAAAACAGCGCCTACTGCATAATCACTTGCGTCACACATTATCTCAAAAGGCATGTTCCAATCAGGAGGTTGGATAACTGGAGTGGATGTCAATAATTCCTTCAATTTATCAAATGCTTTCTTAGAATCCCCATTAAAATCAAACTTTACATCCTTTTGTAGCAACTTGCTTAGGGGTGATGCCATCTTGGAAAAGTCCTTAATGAACCTGCAATAAAAACCTACATGTCCAAGAAAAGAACAAATTTCCCGCACACTAGTGGGATAAGGCAGGGATTGAATAACATCAACTTTGGCTTTATCTACTTCAATGCCTTTAGTGACCCAAAACTACACCTTGTTCAACCATAAAATAACATTTTCAAAATTTAAAACAAGGCTAGTTTCAATGCATCTTTGAAGAATAAGTGTAAGGCTGTGTAAACAATTATCAAAGGAGTCTCTGTAAGCTATAAAATCATCCATAAAAACTTCCATGATATGCTCAATATAATCTAAAAATATGCTAACCATACACCTTTGGAAAGTAGTTGGTGTGTTGCAAAGTCTGAAGGCCATGTGGCGATACGCCAAGGTACTAAATGAGCATGTAAATGTCATCTTTTCTTGATTCTCCGGAGCGATTGCAATCTGGGAATAACCTGAATATCCATCAAGAAAGTAATAATAAGAATGACTAGCTAATCGTTCAAGCATTTGATCAATAAAAGGCAGAGGAAAGTGGTCCTTGCGGGTTACAACATTTAATTTTCTATAATTTATACAAACTCGTCACCCATTCTACACTCGGGTAGGAATCAACTCATCATTTTGATTTTTCACAATTGTAATCCCAGTCATTTTAGGAACCCCTTAAACTGGGCTAACCCAACTGTTATCCAAAATGGGATAAATCACACCAACATCAAAAAGTTTGGGAATTTCTTTTTTCACGACATTCATCATAGGTGGGTTTAATCTCCGTTGAGGCTGTAGAGCAGGTTTTACTTCCTCTTCAAGTAGGATCTGATGCATGCACGTAGAAGGCTTATTCCTTTAATATCAGCTATCATCCATCCTAATAGCCTTCTTATGCTCCTTCAAAACTTGTATGAGTTTCTCTTCTTGTGATGCACCAAGTATATTGGAAATAATCACTGGTAATGTTTCTCTTTCTCCTAGAAACATATACTTGAGATGACTAGGAAGAGGCTTCAAATCTAAAATAGGTGCCTTCAAAATAGAGGTAAAAGACTTCTCGTTATAAACTGGTAACTTAACATAAAAAATATTACCTGATTTCGGAGTATCATTAAATGTTGCAATAGTTTCTTGCAATTCGATGCTCAAGGTCAACTTCGCACTTTCTTCATCAATGTCCTTACTAAGTGCAATTTCCAAGTCATCATTTCCATTAAGTTCAAAGACTTCCTGTGCTGAAGAGTCAATCACATCAATAGAATAAACAAGAGTATCATCAATGGGATATTGCATGGCATCATAAATATTAAACTTAATAATTCCGCCATCAAACTCCATTGAAAGTGTACCACTATGAACATCAAATTTAGTCTTGGATGTCTTTAAAAATGGTCTTCCTAACAAAGTAGGTACATTTTGGTCACCATTTTTCATATCAAGCACATAGAAATCAGTAGAAAAAATCAAATCATTGACTTGCACAAGAATATCCTTAACTACACCCTTAGGATAAGCATTAGATATATCAGCCAACTATATCACAGTACCGATTTTATTCAAAGGTTCAAGTTTCAACGAAGCATATATAGAATATTACATTACATTAATAGAAGCTCCTAAGTCTAACATGGCTTTTTCAAATCTAGTGCTACCTATCTTGCAAGGGATAGTAAACATACGCGGATCTTGGCACTTAGTAGGGAGTTTTCTTTAAATAACTGCAGACACATTCTCCCCTACCTTAACCTTTTCATATCTTTTAAGTTCCTATTTCCTTTTGTGTGTACATAGTTCTTTCAAAAAAAATTCATAACAAGGTACTTGTTTAATAGCATCTAACAATGGAATGTTTACCTCGCATTTACGAAAAGTCTCATACAAATCTGAAATTTTCTCATATTTCCTATTTTCTGTTAAAGCATGAGGAAAAGGTGCTCTCAGTTTATATTTAGAGACAGAAGAAAATTTACGCTTAGGTGCATCATCGTCACACACAACACCGTTGTCTGCTTTATCGATATTTGCTTCTTCTTTACCCTCATCTGCATTATTTTGCTCCTTTCGTGTAGGTATTAACTTTTCTGAAATTTCTACCTCTTTTCCACTTCTCAAAATGATGGCACTTGTATTCTCTTTTGGATTCACCACTGTTTGAGAGGGTAACTTCCCCAAACCTTGCGCCTCCAAGCTACTGATTGCAGTTGCCATTTATCCTATTTGCGTACCCAAATTCTGAATACTTGCCCTTATTTCCTATTGAAATTTCAAAGTGTTAGTGCTAAGAGATTTAACAATATCTTCCAAAGACATAGTAGAGTGAGAAGATTGGCCCGGTTGCGGTCTATTAGGATACAGTTGTTTGTATTGCTGGTAACTTGAGAAATTTTGATTTATGGGTTGATTTATTTGTGGATTCCCATAGCTAAAATTAGGATGATCCCTCCATGCAGGATTATACGTGTTTGAATAGGGATCATATTTCCTCTGTGGTTCTCCTGGAAAGCCACCTGCTCGGTTCACTTGTTCAATGGACTCCTCTTGAAGAGTTGGGCACATATCAGTTGGATGTCCTACTACGTCATAAATTCTGCAAGCTTTTACTTGTTGCGTATTACCTGCACCCAATTGACGAACAAGAGAGGTTAAACTCGTAATTTGTTGTTCAATAAAAGAAATTTGTACCTCACTAGCATTCTTAGGTGAAAAACCAAGTCTAGTGCCAAATTATTAAGAGTTAGCCGCCACATTTGTAATCAAATTTCTCGCAGCCTCGAGAGTTTTATCCACTAAAGCTCCTCCATTAGCAGCGTCAATCATGCTTCTATCAGTAGATAAAAGGCCTTCATGAAAATATTGGATAAGAAGTTGATCACTGATTTGATGATGTGGACAACTTGCACATAATCTCTTGAAACATTCCCAATACTCACGTAGGGATTCTCTATTGTTCTGGCTCACACCACAAATTGATTTCTGAATATTGGCTGCCCTTTAAGCGGGAAAATATTTCTCTAAAAACAATCTCTTCATCTCTTCCCATGTGGTGATACTTACAGAGGGTAAATAGTAAAGCCAATATTTAGCCAAATCTTTTAGAGAAAATAGAAAGGCTCTCAATTTGATATGTTCTTCTGTTACTCCGGTAGGCTTCATATTCGTGCATACCACATGAAATTTCTTTAAATGTTTATGAGAATCTTCACCTGAAAGGCTATGAAAAGTAGGTAAAAGATGTATTAGTCTAGATTTTAATTCAAAAGGAGTACTAGTATCTAAATTAGGAAATGTAATGCATAAGGGTTGTTGATTAAGATTAGGAGTAGCCAACTCCTTTAGAGTTCAGTTATTAGCAGCAACCATGTCTTTAGAATCACTGGATGAACTATTAGAGAGTAATTCAAGTGCTATGTTTAGACTAGGTGATACAACAAAAGCTTTTTTAAAATCTGTAGTTGGACTTTGAACTTGACGAGCCTCTTTTCTTAACCTGCGTGCAGTCTTCTCAAACTCTGGATCAAACTTTAAATCAATAGAGTGAGAAGATCAAGTCATAAACTAAAAAGAAACAAATAATAAATTTAAACAAATAATCACTACCCGACAACTAAGCCAAAATTTGGTATGCTGTTGTAGGTAACAAAAAACAAAACCTTACTGCGACTGATATTTATGTAGTAGTGCAAGTAAGGGTCGATCCCACAGAGAGTGATCTTGCTTATATCTATTTTTTTATACTTTATATACCAAAAAGGGGAGTTTTGAATATTGTTGATCAAAGTACACTAATACGTAAAAATTATATAATAATCTAACGAAATAAATCAAGAGAACGAGCCTTGGATTAAGTCAACTTCTACCTTCAGAAACATACACTAATCATTGATACAAGCATAAACAATTAATACTTTGAATATTCATCATTAGAATTACTTCTGTGTCTTTCCTTAATTATAGCTAGATAGAAACAAGCGATCTAAATAACCCTAACTATTAAACAACTCTAGAGAAGCGTTGAAAGTTTAATCTAGTAACAGCTTTAAGAATTAGAAAGTCTGATGAAGCTAAACAACACAAGCATATGCGGTTGCATTTAATTTAGTTGATTATTCTTCCTAAGATATAATAATCTTCTAATCTGTAGTTAATTATTAACCTTAATTGCTTCACAAATTAGAGTGACCAAACAATTATGTATTTGATATCTAATTCAGCAGTAGAATTCAATAAATAATAAACTAGCGTGCACTCTAACAATTAAACATATCAATCATAAAATTTAAGTGCAAAAGAATAATGAATACTCAAAATATAAATTGAACAACTAAAACTAATTAGATCTCATAGTGTAATAATTTGAGGCTTCCGTCTCCTTAAACTAAGAATAGAAGTTTAGCTACACTTAGCCATAAAAATCACCAAAGGATAATAGAGAGATAGAATTGTAGATAAGGATAGATACCTCCCAATGTACCTAATAACATGTATTTATAGTTTACATAGAAAAACACTAACTCAGGAAGAAAAATAATCCAATTTAGAGGCAAAATCATAGTCAAAACGCATAGAAATCTGGGCTGATCAGTGATCCTGCACTGCCATGCCACTTGTCCTCTTCTTTCTGCCACTACCGCGCCAACCATCCAGTGAGCTCAACTCCTTCCAGCACTGTTGCGCCTCTCTGTAGTACAAACTGGGCGCTGTCGCGCCACAAGTCCAAAGAGTTGCCATCCTCAGAAGCATTGTCGCGACACTTCAGGCCTAAGGTTGGCGCTGCCGCGCCATACTTGTGCTACATATTTACACGTTTGCCCCTCTTTTACTTTGAGCCCAAATAATGCTCAATTTGTCCTCAAAATCACTTCCAAAGTTACGAACTCCTATATTTGCACCTAAAATCAAAACATAAGAATAATGAGTTATATAGGCATAAAATAAAGACAAAAGATTAAGTATTAAGGGATAAAAACATAACATATTTTATACTCATCACGTATCCTAGGGGAATTGTGGAAGATGTGCTAGTCAAAGTTGATAAATTTATATTCCCAGCTGATTTCATTATGTTAGAATTCGAAAAAGATCGAGATATACTAATTATCCTTGGAAGACCATTCTTGGCTATAGCAAGGACTTTGATTGACGTGCAGAAAGTGAGTTGACCATGCGAGTCCAAGACCAAGAGGTATCATTTAATGTCTTCAAAGCAATGAAATTTCCTAAGGATGTGGAAGAAGTCTTTCGAGTGCACATAATGGAGGAAGCACTGGATGATGAGATGTTGGATATACTTGGATCTAATCCTCTAGAAAATTCTTTGGTTGTTGACACAAATTCGGATGACCCGGAAGTGTTAGAGTACATGCAAGTCTTAGATGCGTCACCAAGGGTGCACAAATTCAACTTATCATTTGAGACTTTGGATTATCTTGGGAATTTGGTTGCACATATGAAATCATCATTGGATGAACCCCTAACATTAAAACTCAAACCCTTGCCTAATCATCTCATCAAGTACGCATATTTGGGTAATTCATCTAGTTTACTTGTTATTATTTCTACTGCAGTTAACGAATTTCAAGAAAATAAGATGTTAGAAGACAATTATTAGGTGGACCATCGTAGATATAAAGGGAATTATTCCTTCATTTTGTATGCACAAGATTCTTTTGGAAGATGATGTTAAACCAATTGTGGAGCAGCAGCGACGATTGAATCCGATTATGAAAGAGGTGGTAAAGAAGGAAATAATCAAGTGGCTTGATGCAGGAATTATCTATCCTATTTTCAATAGTTCATGGGTGAGCCTAGTACAGTGTGTTCCTAAGAAGGGTGGTATGATCGTAGTAGCTAATGAGAATAACGAGTTGATTCCGATGAGGACAGTGACCGGTTGGCGGGTGTGTATGGATTATAGGAAACTCGACAAGGCTACTCATAAGAATCACTTTCCTCTACCGTTTATTAACCAGATGTTGGATCGCTTAATGGGGCATGAGTACTATTGTCTCTTAGATGGATATTCGAGTTATAATCAGATTGTCTTGCTCCCGAAGACCAAGCGAAGACTACATTCACTTGCCCGTACGAAACTTTTACTTTTAGGAGAATGTCTTTTGGATTGTGTAATGCGCCTGTGACTTTTCAAAGGTGTATAATGGCAATTTTTTCTGATATGGTAGAGCGTAACTTGGAGGTGTTCATGGATGATTTTTCAGTGTTCGAAGACTCTTTCGACTTATGCTTGGAGAATCTGCTTCTGGTGCTGAAAAGGTGTGTGGAGACTAACTTAGTGCTAAATTGGGAAAAGTGTCACTTCATGGTTCAAGAGGGGATCATTCTAGGGTATAAAGTGTCGGTAAAAGGAATAGAGGTAGACAAGGCAAAGATAGAGACAATTGAAAATCTTCCACCTCCATCATCAATAAAGGGGATTCGAAGCTTCCTCGGCCATGCAGGTTTTTATAGAAGGTTCATCACCAAAATCACCAAACCACTTTGCAATCTGTTAGAGAAAGATGTACCTTTCAAGTTTGATGAGCCATGCATTGAAGCATTCAAAGTGGTAAAGAAGAAATTGATCATGGCTCCAGTGATAGTAGCACCAGATTGGACGTTACTGTTCGAGTTAATGTAGGATGCTAGTGACTATATGATTGGCACAGTTTGAGGCCAACACAAGGATAAGGTCTTCCACACCATATATTATGCTAACAAAACATTGTCAGACGCCCAGCTGAACTACACTACAACGAAAAAAGAGCTCTTTACAGTGGTTTATGCGTTCGACAAGTTTTGGCCATATCTCATTAAAACTAAGGTTATTGTGTTCACAGATCATTTTGCGATTAAATATCTAATTTCGAAGAAGGATGTAAAACAAAGATTGATTTGATGGATTCTTTTGTTTCAAGAGTTTGACTTAAAGATTCGAAATAGAAAAGGAATCGAAAATCAAGTGGCGGATCATTTATCGAGGTTAGAGAATCGTAAGCAGATATAGGGAGACGACACAATAATCAATGAAGCTTTTTCAGATGAGCAGTTATTTGCTATTAAAGCGAAGATGCCATGGTATGCAGATTTTGTTAATTATATAGTTAGTAATGTGCTTCCGCCAGATTTGACAAGGCAACAATGAACGAAATTTTTGTATGATGTACGATACTACATGTGGGATGAATCGTTCTTGTTTCAACAGTGTGCTTATCAGATGATAAGAATGTGCGTACCTCAAGAGGAAACTGAGAATATCCTATATCATTGTCATGATTCGCCATATGGAGGACATTATAGGGAGAAAGGATAGTGGCCAAAGTACTTCAAGTAGGATTTTATTAGCCTACGTTGTTCAAGGATGCCCATCAATCTATGCTAAGATGCAACCAATGTCAAAGAGTAGGTAATATTTCAAAGCGACATGAGATGCCTTTTAACACAATTTTGGAAGTTAAAATTTTTGATATGTGGGGTATTGATTTCATGGGACCTTTTTTGACATCTTTCAATAATGCATACATTCTAGTGGAAGTAGACTATGTGTCAAAGTGGGTGGAAGCAGCTGCGTTGCCCACTAATAATTCTAAAGTCGTGCTTAAGTTTTTCTAGAGAAATATCTTTACCAGGTTCGGCACACTTCGGGCGATCATAAGCGATGAAGGCTCGCATTTCTGTAATAAGTATTTCTCAACCCTCCTCGTAAAATATGGATTCACGCATAAGATCACCACCGCCTATCATCCCCAAACTAGTGGCCAAGCCGAAGTGTCGAATAAAGAGCTGAAACGAATTCTGGAGAAAATAGTGAATCCAAATTGGAAAGATTAGTCAGCCAAGTTGGACGATTATCTTTGGGCATATCGGACAGCGTATAAAACACCGATTGGGATGTCACCATACCGATTAGTATATAAAAAGGTGTGTCATCTTTCGGTTGAATTAGAACACAATACATATTGGGTCATTCGAAGAATGAATTTTGATTTGAAAGTTACAGGAGAGAAGAGACTTCTACAACTTAATGAGCTAGATGAGTTTCACCTTCAACCATATGAGAATGTAAAGCTATGCAAAGAGAAGGTCAAACGATGACATGACAAAAAGATTATTGATCGAAGGTTCGAACCAGGTCAAGCAGTTCTTCTGTATAATTCCATGTTGAAACTTTTTCCTAGAAAGCTCAAGTCACGGTGGTCGGGTCCATTTATTATCAAGGAAGTCTTCCCTCATGGTGCAGTAAAATTGATGGGACGCAATGCGGAGGAAACATTCAAGGTTAGTAGCCAAAGGTTGAAGCACTACTGGGTTGGAGTTGTCGATCGACAAAAGACCTCCATCACTCTTATAGATACAACTTGAACAGGGAGTAGTCAGGCTGAAGACTCTAAAACAAGCGCTCGTTGGGAGGCAACCCAAAGTTTTATTTAATTTCATTACATTTTAATTTTTCCAATTTTTAGGATTTTATTGCAATTTAGTTGTTCTTAGATGCATTTTTTAGATGGAAATATAATTATTTTAATTGTTTTAGGCCTTACACATCATGTAATGAGGAAAGGAAGAGGAAAAGAGGAGGAAAACCTCCTAGATAAACGGTGCGACAATGCCCAATTTGAAAAGCCCATTGGCGCGGTAGCGCTAAGGCATCAGGCTAGCCCCTATATGAATGTCGCGGCAGCACTGGCCCTACGTAAAAATCTGGCGCGACAGTGCCAAGACTTCAGTGAGTCCCATGTATGCTTGGCATGGTAGTGTCCCATGTAGTTCATATGATGGCGCGGTCGCGCTGCATGGCTTGAAGGCATTTTAAGAGCAGCTGATCGGGCAGTTTTCTCTCCATTCTCCATTCCTTCTTCAATTCGAAATCTCTCTCTTTTAAACTTTCAAATCACATTCCTACTCTCTAAATCTCTCTACCCCTTTCACAAAGTAAATTCCAAACATTATCCCTATCTAAATCAAAATCAATCATTCTACCTATTTAAAAATCACCAACCAATTTACACCTTCTCTCTACAAAATAATTTCAACCCACAGAGGATACCACATTCGTTATAAATTAAGTTATCTGAAAAACATCTTCATCAAAATTGTTATCAACTCATCAAGCGTTGATACAAGTTTACTCTGATTCAAGTAGGTATGATTCAAATTTTTGCAATTTGCAAGCTAATTGGGAATTGAGTAGAAAGAAAATTGCATGTTAATGATTTTGGGTAAACTTGAAGTTGTGGGTTAGATTATTCAGTCTTTAAAGTTGGGATTTATTTATGATATATTGTTGAACTGCTTGATTGGATTGATTTGCACTTTTCATTGGGTTATTACATATTGAATCAAGGAGAGAAGGGTGGAAATTTTTGTTGTCTACCAAGTGTTTGATTGTTTGCTTGAGTGAATTGGACTACTTATTTGGGTGATTGTTGCGTTGATTGTAAGTTGTGCTTAAACTGAGGGGTAGATATAATGGCTTCTAAGCATCAAAGGGGTGATAGTTCACGATCCTCCCGCCCATATGACCATAGTCGATTCACTAGTACGGAGGCGTCAGAATATTTTCACAATGTGTTTGTAGGGAAATCTTTTGTTTTGGAAAGAGGGCTCCGTCCAGATGAGACCCAAGATGGAGATTTAGGTGTAATGATAGCGGGGCATAATTGGTTTGATGTGATAGCACCATCGGGCATATCAGTTATTAATTTGGTAAAAGAGTTTTATGTGAACACAAGGAATGCAAAAAATAATGTAGTCCAAGTGAACGGAAAATCAAACTCTTATAGTCGAAGTGTTATTAACGCTTATTATAACTTGTCGAATATAAAAGATGGTGGTTATTTGAAATGAGGAAGTGAGCATTACGATTTGGATAGTGTACTTCGCCATTTGGATAAACCAGGAACACAATGGGCTTTGAAACAAGGTACAACTAAAAAAGTTAGTTTCCCGCATACAGCTTTAAGTCGCTATGCAAAGGCGTGGTACAATTTTATATTTGTAAATTTGATACCAACAAGGCATCAAAATGATGTTACCAAGGACGTGACACTCTTATTATTTATAATAGTTACTGGAGAGCAGGTTGACATTAGGCTGACGATTAAAGGGTCTATTATCAAATATCTTCGAGGAAGTACAACGGGCACACTGCCACATGCATCACTGATTACCAGAATATGCAGACAGACATGGGTTCAATGGAATGCAGATGAGCTACTTCAACCTCCAATGACAATGATTGATTATGCAACTATTGTTAGGTTTGTATATAACGTGAACATGCAATCAAACTACATAAATAGTGCGGAAGCGCAATAAAACGGATTTTAAAATTTTTCATACAAACCGTCACTATGATCAACCTTGTGTTCAATTATCAATTAAACGAAAGAGATAGAGATATAGAATTCTACCCTCGTGAATCAAAGCTTCCTCAGGTACAAGTTTACCTCCAATTCCTTCGCGTTCTCCTTGAATTCCACCCATTAAATTCCTTCCTTTGATCAACGTTAGCCACCCAAGTGTTTGGCCTCTAGAGGTGATCCACCAAGGAATAATAGTTGTTCAAGAAGATGGGTGTTGGCAAAACCCTAGTTTCTATCTCTATAGAAATTGCAAGTACTCTCTCTCTCCAATTCTTTTAGAAGAGTATGTAACTGTCTAACCCTAATCATGATAAGACTCCTCTTATTTATAGATATAGGAAACCCTCCTAAACTATTTAGGATTAGGGTTTTTATTTTAATTAAACTCCTTTAATTAATTAAACTCCTAATCCAATTAAGAATTTATGAGAGAGTACTTCTATTAATTAATTCTCAATCCCTATTAGGAATTAAATAATAGTAATGGTAATAATAATAATAAGACTCCTCTTATTAATTTATATTTAATATTTTCAAAATATTAAATAATAAATATTAAGCTATTTAATTTATTCTATCTCCATAGACTAAATTAAATACACTTAACTTATTATTACAATTATGTCATTTACTTCTTAAATAAATATTTTTCTTTTGCGGTGTGACCCTTTAGGTTTTCCATATTAAACCGGTTGTGAATAAATCAATTAGAACAATTCTAATTTTATTTAAATAAATAAATTAAACTATTTAATTCATTTAAATAAATAATATTTATTCTACAATAAGGGTAAGCCTCCTTAGCGATCAACGACTTTCCAGATAATATAGATTTCAACATTAATCACAAAAGAACCTTTCAGTGAATAGTTACCGTGTAATTCAATCCTTCTACCATACAATGTCCCAATTAAATATAAGACATGGAATTACTATCAAGTCTTATTTTATTTAATTATATGTATTTTGATTCTCAAATGCACAACTCTGATTAATGCAAATTAGAAACTCCTTTCTAATTTCATTCTGCTTTGGCCAAAGACTTCTGAGTTGTCATTTATCGAATCACATACACTACAAGAAAAGCCCTTTGGCAACAACGCGTTGTCGTTGCTAAAGGTTCAATATTTCGTTGCTAAAGGTCTTTTGCAACGATTTTTCGGGCGTTGCAGCTTTCGTTACGGAATGAGCGTTGCTAATTGTTCTGCAACGAAATTAGTTTGAACGTCGCAAAAAGTGAAACATTTAGCAACGAAACTTGAATTTCGTTCAAAATTATAGATCATTTAGCAACGCAAAATGTCGTTGCCAATTTATTTAGAAAATGTTGCTAAAAACCAATTTTCGTTGCAAAAGCCTACTTATTAGCAACGAAAAGCATTTTTTCTTTGCCAACGAAAATGAAATTTCGTTGCGTTTGGTATACCTTTGGCAACGAATTTTGTCGTTGCTGAACAACTTGGGAATTGTTGCCTAAACTTGTTTTCGTTGCTAATTGTATACTTTTTAACAACGATTTTCGTTGCTAAATGTACATAGTACATCGGTCATATATTATTTTGCATCGAGATTATGATCAATTAGCAACGATAATATGCGTTCCGGATTAATTTTAAAGAGCAACGAAAGTTATCGATTAGCAACGACACTATACGTTGCTGTTTGCTTTTTATTTGCAACTAAAGTTGATATGATTTGCAACGAAAGTTGATTTGATTTGCAACGAATGTTGATTTGGTTTGCAACGAAAGTTGATTTGATTTGCAACGAAAGTTAATATGATTTGTAACGAAAGTTGATTTAATTTGCAACGATATAAATGTTGCCTTTGTTTCAACAATATCCTATTCTGTAACGAATGTCGAATTATTTTACAAACAAAATAAATCCTGGCTCAATGACCCCATAGCAAATTATCATCCAGTACAAATAAAAATATAGGTTCGTCTCCTATGAAATTGTCTGTTAAAGTGAAAATGTTACATGTTAAAAATATTAGTAATAAACAAAATCTCAAAGTCTTCAATGCCCACAAACCCAAGTCGCAAACTCCAATATTCATACACTTTCAATATCCTGCAAAATTAAAAAACCAAATAAATATAAAATTAACTGAAATCATGCACATGATCTAAGAGATGAATTTCTATATTTAAATTACAATAATATTTTTGAAAAATTGTAACCATGTAACATTTTCATCCGGGAACAATTCTAATACCTCCACGCAGGGATAATCAAATAAAGATAAAGACGTTTAACATGCATTTTATTTTGTTTGTTTTACATATTTTGGAAGGTAAAATAAAATGTAAGAAAAGAAAGAAAGAAATAATATTCTTACTCAAAATAACCGATCTTATCCTTGTATATTTAACTTTATAGCATACTATAATTGGGTTGAATGCATGAAATATCATAACAAGTAATATTGGTTTAAATGTTTAATAAAGTTACCGGATAAAGCAAATCTTGGTTTTCGTTTTCCTTGTGATAGACCTGGAAGAGGGGGAACATGTCAAGTATCGGCTTGGGATCATGTCTTCTTAGGACTATTCTGGATGTACAATGCAATTTCGGTAGTAAAAGATTTACAAAAGAAGATAGAAAAATATTTCAACAATTGCTAAAAATGTGCTCTAGCCACTCTAAAAATTTGCATACGAGAATTAGTACTTTAAAAAAATGAAATACTTAACTCTACAAGAGGTAGACATGAAATTGCATGATTGTTAGGAGACGAGTAATATCTCAAAAAATCAGTATGATACAATATAAAATTAGCAAAAGTACATAAAACTTAAAATTTTAGTTAAAAATAATAATACTTTTAGTCCACATTAAGCAATGTCAATAAAAATAGCCTATAATACTCCCCCGTGTTCCAAAAAGAAACCAGTACTCTTACAGAGAGGGTAGTACATTGTAACAATTGAGTATTTTCAAACTCAATTTCAATTTTATATTTATCTAGAAAAAGGTCATTAAATTATTTTAAATACACAAATTACTAAGATCTTAACCATAACTTTCCCACGATTACACTAATTTAGCAGCTAGAATAAATAAACAGATTACATTTCTCTATAAACTTAGCACTAAAGAACAAACTAACTAAACTAGAGTTTATGAATCAATCAAGAAAAAAATGAGCAAGACCCATATCACCAAATAAAAAATTGGCTAGCTTGATTGCAAATGGTTGTGATTCAGATCTTAAAATTAGAAGTTCAGTACAAAAAATGCCACATGTAGAGTGAAACAAAACTACAAACACAAAGAGAAACATGTTATGAAAGAGGAAGAAATATTTACCATACTTTCACTTAGTTATGACTTATGCCATTTCCCAATCAAAAGACATCAGCGCATACACAATCAAGAAACTCTGTAGAAGTAAAAAAATTTGCCTCAGTAAAAAGCTTGACCACTTTCATGGCCCAAAAGCTTGAATGCAAATAATTTGTAATATAGTAATAATAAAATTATCTTTAGACTTATATAACAGCACTAATTCTATAACATCATTTTCTGCAAACATATAGCATTACTAACAGTAATTACAGAAAACCAAAGGAGAACATCACTCTGTTTACTATATGCAAAAGTAAGAAGGGCAACACATTTTCATGAATGAAAACTTCAAAGGGAACTGACCTTTTCTTTTGTTCCAGCACTCCCAACAACATAGCAGCCCAATAGCTTCGCAAACTATCCAACATGCTGACCAACAACTCCAGGGTTTGTTATGAAATAATTTTGTTCTCAAAATTGGAAATCTTTTGGGGTTAATTAATTGTTTGTTTGTCTATTTGTGAATTAATTGTGTGTAGCTGATATTAAAATCATGAGCACATGAATATCTTTAACTTATGAGACAATTGTTATAATTTGCTCTGGTACAAATTTTATTACATTCTGCAAGGGATCCTGTGTCATGAAGTAAAAGCACTAGTTTGGGATCCTGTGTCTTGTTTTTTCTTGTGTATTTTAGTGTGCAGGCTTTTATTTTGGAACCATGAAGAGCTAAATACCTGATCAGTGGATGTTATATTGTATACACTAGCGAATGTGCATCAGTTATTCGTGACCATAAGATGGATGGATCTGTCACCTAAATCTTACTGATAAAGACGATCAGGTGGATATTTATATACCCTTCACTTTGCGCTAGCACTCCAAACCAAAAGTATTTTCAGTTTTTACAAACTCAAATTGCGTCTTCTTTTTAGTTTCCTTGAATGGAATTGAAGTTGTGTTTAACAACTCTCAAATTCTTTGACAAAGTGTTAACACTTGGAATTGTGTTAACTTTTAACAGATTACATTATTTTGAATTGGGTTCTGTAGAATTATGGATTGATCTGGAGTTGTTGAAAAGTATATCAATTAGATTCTGTGCTTGATTGATTATTGATACTATGAAATGTTGTTGATGAGATGGGTTATTTTGCTATTTGTGATAAAAAAATACTTTTTAGTTTCTCTTAAATGCCAAGTGTAATTCAATTTCAATATACAATATTTTCTTAGTAAAGAGCAAACTTCCAACTATTGTTGTTGTTGTTTCAAAGCTAGTGGATTAAATGGAAAAGATAGCTCGAACCTTGAATTTGTGATATTATGGTTTAAATCTGAATTGAATACACTCATTTACCTCTAGTTTGTCTATTTTAGTCATTACTTAAATGAACGACAGAATGTGTTAGGTTTAATTTCTTTCCATATGGACCCAAATGGCACAAATATTTTGGTTTTGCTTCAAGTGCCAGAGAACCATGACCAAAGATCACTTTTCTGTATAATGTTAGTCTTTTGAGTTTAACAGAATATAAAGTTTAGAGCAAGTTAGAGAACTATTTCTATTATGTCTAGCGTTGTTTTATTGTGCATCCATTTCCAAAGAGGTATCGTGTCTATTTCCAGATTTCTGCAAACAAACTAATCAACTTTGTGTATAGTCCCTCTCTTGTTGCCAGCTAGTGTGTACTTGACTTATAAGTGTTGCAAGAGTTCGCAAATATGCCCTTTTTTTTGGAAGCATGTGTTTATATACATACATACATATATATATATATATATATATATATGATAATGATTTCAGTGTATATATGATCTGCAGAATTTGCCATGTTTATGGCTTTTATTGAGGGAATGTCTACTCTGAAAGTAGAAAAGTATTACATTTAGATATGATGCACATATAACCTGTGTATAATTTGCTCTGTTTATAATGTTCATGGTCCATTTTGGTTTTGCTTCAAATTAGAGGGATAGTCAAATTTAAAACTTTTATGTGACAAATATTACTTGATATTTCAGGTGCATTGCATTTTTATTCATTCTACTAGTGTCATAACTGTTAGTGATGTAAAAGGAATTTATGCTGCTACCATGTTATGTGCTGCTAAAAGAATGATAGCTTAGAATTTGATTCACTAAACAATAAAGACTACTCATATTTAGTAAATAGTGAGCATGATTATTGTATGTTTCAGATAACTCGTTGAGCCATTTCTTGTTTCGGTTTTATTTAGTCTAGAAATTTGAAGTAGACTTGGAATTAGCTTCCTCTCTTGCATTGTTTATTCTGTCTCTCTTCTTTCTCCTGCTTATGACATGCTTTAGTCTTACTTTCTAGTAGATTTTATACGATGTATGATATTTAGATTCTGATTTTTTTTTTATTTTGGTTAAATATGATGGAAAGTTGAAATTTAGTTAATCTATTGTTGTAGTTGGTGTTTTGCTGTTGTTACAGCCAAATATTAGTAACTTTCTCTGCTTCTTAATTCGTGCTGCCTCTGGCTTTTGTTGTTACTGTTATGTTATGCTGATGTCCTTGCAGCAGTTGGTCTGGCTCTGCTGCTGTTCGGTCTGGGGCTCTAGTTGCTCTAGCTGTCGTTGGCTGTTGCTCTTGTGCAATTTGGTGGCAGTTTGGGTTGATCTAACAATACTCAAGTCGATTATAGTTAATGAATGCATAGATACCTATTTTCATTTCATTTTTCTTTATTCCTAATGCAATGGACCTTGATGATGGGGATGACCTACAACAATTATGATAATAAATATAATGATTAAACAGATCTGGTTCTCATTCATTGTCATTGTTTATCAGCCTCAGTTATTTTCTCATAGTGTTTGCCAAATAACAAAGTTTTGATCTTAAATTTTCTAATGAAAAAAATAATCATCAAAAATTATCTCCCATTGTGTTTTCAGAGTATTCTAATATACAATATATATATATATATATATATATATATATATATATATATATATATATTGAACTATCATTAAGGTTTACCCAGCAAAAGCAAATGAAAAAACTAAGGTGGTCTGAGGGAGGACCTCTCTAAAGATTTTGGAGTAGGAACCCTCGCCAGATTTCAAATGGAGGGTAGGTGTTTTTTTACTCAAGCGAGAAGAGAGACTCGTGAAAGGATGTTGAATAAGTTTTAGTTTAAATGGTGGTGTAAATTTATTTTATTTTTAATATAACAATTTTGTACTTATTAATAATTTAAAAATGCAAAACGATGAGTTTTGGGGGGAAAAAAAGATAGCGAAATGTGATTCTTGGGGTTATTTAAGTTTAGTGAAACATTTTAATAGTTGTTGTGAAACATTGTACAAAATACGCAACGGAAGAAAAATTGTTGATAATGAATGTAGTCCATATTTGGCTACGAAATAAGGTACCCAAAAATCTTTTGTTTCCTACAAGAGTTAATCATTATAAACTACGTTCAACTTACTATAAACTCTAATTTTTGTAAATTAGAAAATATATCTATATGTGCTCAATTTTAATTTCAAAAATTATAACTCTAACAAAAAAAAATTAAAACCGTGCATTTATTTTGAGACAAAGGGAGTGAAACATTTGACTGTATAAAATTACGTCTAAATAAATAAAAATTTTAAAATACAAAATGATGCGTTTGGGGGGGGGGAAGAGGTTGAAACGTGCTTATTGGGTTTCTATTAATTTGGGACAACAATTTGCTAGTCATTGTAAAAAATTGTACAAAATGCGCAATGAAAAAAAATAATTGTTGCCAATGAATGTGACCACATATTAGGCAACAAAATATAGCAACAATTTTTTTTTCGTTGCCCACGATGAGGAGAAATCACATTGGCAACGAATAGGCCTTTTTTTTTCTTTTCCCGCTAACGATTTGGCAACGAAATTTGGCAACGACTCATGAATTTCGTTGCGAAAAATGAAAGCCTTTCACAAACTGTAACGAATGCCAAAATTCGTTGCTAAACATGTATTTTTGGCAACGACTTTATAAATCGTTGCCCCAAAAATCGTTGCCAAATGTCTATTTTTTTGTAGTGATAGGACATTCTCTCCTTTTACTAGAAGTGGTAGATTCTTTGTTGACCATTCACCTATCTCCATGTGCAATTTATTATACCCAATCATACCCTTTGATTTACCCTAAGGGTCTTAAGGGACATGTCAAAGTATAACTTATCACACACAAGATACTATGATGATCTCAAGTCCAAGGATCACTTGTACTACTATCACTAGAGGAATTCCTATTGACAGACGAGTAAAACTCCATTAGGTATTCCTTAGCGAGCCACGTTCAGTGAACTTATTCTCTAATAAGCACCTACATACTAGCTTTAGTGTCTCCACACAAATGATTATGAGATCAATCATCCTCTTCATAAGAGCAAACAACGTATGTACTAATCTATCCGGATTCACTAATTCCCTTTTTAGTAATCCATCGATTAGGAACGATTTTAGTTTGTGAGTTATCTAGAATTTAGATCTCATTAACATGATCACCATCATGATTCTAAAAGTATTGCTCAAAACTATGGGTTTATCACATTTAATATAACAGCACTATGTAGATAAAGTAAAATGCCTTTAACAATCGAATAAGATTACAAAGTATATGCTAGATCATATCAAATATGATTGGCTTGTGTGCATACTACTTTCATCTATTTAGCGGTATGAGAAGGAGGTGAGTCGCAACCACGTGGCAAAGGATTTATTAATTTTGGCACCACCTTCTCCGCCTCAGGCAATGCATGAAGATCCAATTGATATGTCCGAGCAGCCCTCTGATCCATCTTTTGTACCTCCTATGGATTATTAGGCATCTATTCAGGTGTTGCATCACAGGCTAGATCGACAGGACCACCGCAGGAATAAAAGGTTTGATGTTGTTGCTTAGAGGATGGATGCAATGATAGAGTTCAATACGCAGTTCTCAGCCACACGGTCCCAGATCTTTGCTACCGATGCTAGTTCCAGTTCTTCGGTCCAATTTGTAGTTACACCTGTTATCACAGCTTATCCACCACTAGACTCTTCTGATGAGGGTAATGACGATGTTGATTGATCCTCGAGTTAGGGAAGTCCTCAGTTCTGAATTTTCTTTATTATTTCAATGAGGGCATTGCTTAGTATAAGTTTGGGGGCATTTGTGCGCAAGTTGGTTCTAGTCTTGCATAGTTGTTATTTTATTTGTCAGTATTAAGTTGCATGTTATACATATGTGTTAGGATATATGTTTAGGTTGCATGTTACATTTAGTTGCATGAATTAAGCAATGATTGCATGTTATTAACTATGGCTAATGACAAAAATGGAGATTTTGATGTTTAACTCAAAGTGAATTGATAAACAGTGTGAGGTTAAGGTTTTGATTTAGTAGTTGATTTTTAACTTGCCTGAGACTTATATTGGTTTATTAAGCACTTTTCAGCTGTTGTTGCTAGTTATAGCCTGGGAAAAGTTTGCATGAGTAACCACTTTTTTAAAAATTCTGTTAAGATACTATGAAACTTGTTTGTCCATCTTTGAAAGAGAAATCTAGGTAATTCACTAAGTTTGGGGGAAATTTTCTTGGGTTGTTGAATAATATATATATATATATATATATATATATATATATATATATATATATATATATATATATAAAGGCAAGAAGAAGACAGAGAAAAAATATGTCAAGTTGAAGTATATGGTAAGTTGAGATGGAGCGTAAGACGCATTCGCTCATAAACACATGCTTAAGAACGAGATGGAGCGTAAAATGCACTAGTTTGGCAATTGGTGAGAAGGAAAATAAATTTGTATATAATATCTCATCGAGAAAAAAAATAAGAAGAAAAGATTGTGCTTAATGTCTAAAACACCTTTAAGACCCTAGGATTGAGGGAGTTGTCTAGAATACCTGGATTTTATGTGTTAGCCGTTTTATAGAGTTGATATTAAATTTTCTGTTAAGTGATTGGTTATATGAATTGTCTTGGGTTATGATTGGTTGAAATAGTTGGCTTGCACACATGATGAGTAGGTTTTATACCTATTATTTTGGTACTTTTAGGCTTAATAGTTTGTGTGTTTTTAAATATTTTATATTATTTTATAGAGTTTTTATTTCATTTATTGTGTTTATTTATTTTGTAGGAATAAAGGAGTTAACTGGCAAAATCGTAAATATTTGAAGTAATTGGGCGAGCAAGGAAGCAAGAAAAAAAAATGGACAGAAAGTGTGGGTCGCGGTGCACAGACATAAGGGCTGCGACGCTGGATCAAAAGCCGCGACACTCGAGGTTTATGCGCCCGCGAGTGTGGCGCATGATGCGGTGGAGCTGAAGGGTTTAATCGTTGTTTGTTTTCCAAATAAAATGAGATATTTACCAATTGTACTTTAGGATGTGTTCGGAAATCGTTATATTGTTAATTTTATTATTTAATATGAATTAGTCTTTTCAGTAAGGATTCAATGGAACCCGATGATAGTTTAATTTAATATTTATTCTCTCTTTGATTTAAATTGATTATAGGTTGTATTGTTTATTATATCTTGTGTTGGTTGTTATAATTGCATAATAAACAATTATCGATGGATTTAGATGAAATCTAACGATAGATTCTAAATTAAGATCTAGGTATAATAACTTGTGATTAGTAATACTTTTCAGCAATATTGAATGCTAATTTTGTGGACGGAATAGGAATGTACCTGAATACTGCAAGCAACGGGTGGAAAATAATTCTTAATAAATCTATTATTATTATTTCTCATAAGAATACAGGGAAATTAATAGTAAATAGGTATGCTATATAATTATTCGAAAGATGGTTATATTAACTATTAGTGATTTTTCGTTAACAATTCTAAATAACCGATTTAATAAGAGGAGAATGATATTAATTAAGTGGTTCATCAGGGGAAATTGAGTTCTTAATATTTTCTTTTATTTAATGAATTCACCTTTCTTTAGTTATTTCTTTATTTATTAATTCACGTGAGATTTCAATTGTTTAAATAGAATCGAATCGATTACAAATTAGTTTTGCAATAATTATTTGTTACTATTCCTCGTGGGATCGACAACTCTACTTTTCACTTTATTACTTGATTGACTGTGCATATTTGCATATAAATTGCTAGTATAGATTTAGCCCATCAAGTTTTTGGCGCCATTGTCGGGGAATAGTTAATAATTATTGTTCCAATATTAGTTTACGTCAATTTGATTTTAATTTAAACGTTTCTTTTTATTTTTGTTTTAATTATGTTTTTTCAAGATACGCAGGTACAGAAACCAATGGCATTTTATAGGGATCTATGGTCTATGGCAAGGATGAATCAACCGAAAGCAGTAGAGATTTATGAAAGCAACGTATTATCTGTATTGGCTGTACAAATAGAAATGTTGTCAAAGAAGGTGGATGCCTTTGTAGCACAACGTATTTAGAACGCTTTAGTGATTTGTGATTTTTGTCGTGGAAAGCATCCAAGCCATCAGTGTAACTTTAATTCCGAAGCAGTACCATATGGTGGCAATTTCGGCAACTACCCCAACGAGTACGTCTACCACAACAATTACAATCAAGATTAGGGGAATCACCCGAAGTATTTTTGGAGCGATAACAATCAAGTTCCAACTTTTGCTCCATGCCAAACATACAATCTTGAAGTTCAGGTTCATGCTTCTCCTCAGCAGTAAATGGAATCAAAATTCGAAGAACTTATATCCAAGTACATAGCTGAGAGCGAGGAAAGGATGCAAAAGATCAAAAATTAAGTGAATCAGTTGGTCAAATCCATTGACAATCACCCTCAAGATATTTTACCAAGCGACATAGTTTCTAAGAGTGATAGAGGAGCCACAGTATTGTTACAAACTGCCATGGAAAATGATGAAGACGCTGTAATGAAGGAGGTAAAAAGTGAGGAACCAGTAAAGAATGAAATAGAAGATCTCGATTCGAGTAGTGATATAAGGACTCAAATCCATATGTTGAACCCCGTGCCTTCACCGAAATATAATGAAGAAAGGAAGATAGATGAGCAAGTGCCAGAGTACTTTAAAACAATTAAGAAGCTTCCCGTCATCATCGTACTTGTGGAATCATGGGAACAACCGCCTAGCTCCATGGAGTTCATGGAGAATAGTTGTAAACGCCCCCAAACCCGGGTCCCTTGAACCTCGGACCTGGTGTGTCACGATACATCATATTTACAACTATTGTGGAAGAAATAAACATAAATTGTTCCCAACGATTTAACTGCAATAAATATAATAATATACTTACTATATTAAAAACATACATACATCACATCCAATAACGTAATATATGATTTCTTTAATAAAATGGTGGTTCTTAAGTATATTTAATGCCACTAATTTAAAATAATTTATAAATTATTTAACTTACATCGATAGATTAACTTTACCTATCTCCTTTCTTTTAAATAAATTACCCCTACAATTTATTTACATATAATAAATATATAATAATAATATATTTATTAAGCATAAAAGTCACATATTGAATAGTTTGTATTCACGTATGCAACACAATATCACATAACATATCATTTCATAAGAATTTTATTTATTTAAATTCTTAATTTAGTATATTTCAAAATTTTGAAACGTCACATTCTATCAAATATTAAACCATATAGGTTCTTTTCAAAATTTTTAATCAATCCTCTAATTCCAATCTAGGTTTTATTCTTTAACCTTTAATTTTATCATTTAAGATTTTATTTATAAATCTTATAAATTTTCGGGTTGTCACATTCTTCCCCCTTATAAGGATTCCGTCCCCGGAATCACTATTACATCAAAAGTACACATAAATTTTCATTACTACCTTTATCAAAGATATATTCTTACATATCTACTAATTTAGCAAGTGTTAGATTATCACTGCTCTTTCCACCTGTCCCTCTCCTTGGACAATTCTTTGCTTGATGATCCGCTGATCCATAAGTAAAACATACGCCTTTTTTAGGTTGGGGCAATTAGGAGAGATATGTCCCTTTTGCCTACAGTTATAGCACATCTTGGCTTTACTTTTCTTCGAGTCTCCTCGCCCTTCATTAGAATGTTTTTTCCATTTTCGCTTACGACTTCCCTCCTTCTGATTCTTCTTGATCTTCCCTTTACAATAGAGTTGATCTAACTCTTTGCTTCCTCCCTCGACTATTATAGCCTTTTCTAAGATCGTCCCAAACGAGTTAACTTGCAATACCGATAATTTGTCATAGAGTGAAGGTTTTAAACCTTACTCGAACCTACGCGCCTTTCTTACTTCAGTGTCCACTTGATGTAAAGCAAACCTTACTAGCTCATTGAATTTGGTAGCATATTGGAAAATCGTCATGTCCTCCTGCTTCAGCTCGAGAAATTTTATATCCATCTGACTCCACATACCTTTAGGAAAGTAATTCTCAAAGAACAACTCTTTGAACCGTCCCCAAGTTACTATTTCTTCACCAGCTCTGTTCTGATTGGCCTCCCACCAAAAACTAGCTTCACCTTTCATCATATAGGTAGCAAAAGCTGTCTTATGCTCCTCTCCCACATTGGCAACGACAAATGCCTTTTCAATCTCCTTAATCTAAACTTGAGCCTCTATAGGCTCAGTGGTCCCCTTAAATTCAGGTGGTCCCACATTCTTAAAATCCTTAAAGCTTGCTACTGGCAAAGGTGGAGGATTATTTATCCCGATGGGGTTTCTATTTATAGCCTCTATTATTCGATCCATAAACTGTTGCATAACATCTACTTGTCCTCTATTCTCGTTCTCTGCCTCGGATTGATTACGCTGATTTCTCCTTGTCAGCATTATTCTGTATAATAAAAAAATACATTATTTTCTCATCCTTTATTTTAAAGCATTCAGTATTAATGCTAAAATTTAATCACCTCATAGCATATATTAATACATATATTTATATTAACATGTATCTCCATGTACACCTATCTTTTCATTTTTATAGTTTTCTGCTATTACCTATGCAATCTTCTTATTACTCTCAAAGTCTTGTAATCTTGAGACTAAATCTTTTGAGCTTACAATTTTTAAGGTCAACTTCCTCATATCCCATAACTAGAGTATTTCATATCATCTGATCAGGAAATCTCTTATCTACATCCTTAAACGACTATATGCGTTTTGGTTCGATATCAACTTATATCCACTATACCCTAACTGGTATTTTAACTGACACCAACTTGTGTTGGTTTAATATCAAATTGCATTACCTTGACACCAACTTGTGTCAATTTAATACCAACTTTTATCACGTAATGCTGACACCAACTTGTGTTTGTTTAATATCAAATTGCATTACCTTGACACCAACTTGTGTCAATTTGATACCAACTTGTATCAGGTAATGTTGACACCAACTTGTGTCGGATACCAACTTGCATCCATTTGATACCAACTTGCATCAACCTGACACCAACTTGTGTCGGACTCTTCCATTGACACTAACTTGTGTCAGATACCAACTTGTATCATATGCTTGAGTCAACATCATATTATGTCTATTTTATTAGAACATCATTTGAGTCTGCTCTTTACTTTGACATCTTTTATGTCGATTTAATAAATCATTACAACAGTTGTCTAGCCAAATCAAATAGCTTAGACGTATACCAATAATTCGAACATCAATCGAAATATTTGTCTAGCCACTTAAATTGACATTGACTTTCTTTAACTAGTTTAAAATTCTAAAAATCATTTTATGACGTCATGATACCGCACTGTATTTATAGTCCGTTGAGGATTCCGTCATTTTGTGACTTTGTCATACTACATCATACCATAGTGGGTTGACGATACTATGATCACATCCAATACTAGGTTAATCTGCATTGATGACTCCATCATCTGTCATTCTACACTAGGTTCCATGATGCATTAATGACTATTTAAAAATACATTTTGATATTTTAAATAATTTTTGTCTAGCTGAAACAAATAGCTTAGACTCTTCTTTAAACAGTTCAAAACCATTGGAAAAAAATCATTTTTGGTGTTATCATGCCGCAACAGGTAACGATGTGATAATGACTCGAAGTCCATCTACACACCCTTGTCACCTTGTTTTGAGGATAACAAAAATTTTATTTTTATTTTTAAAGGCACATCAGTGCGAATTTGGCTTGATATCAAAAATTTCGAAGTCTAGCATAGCTAGAAGATTTGGAATACCTATGCTTCCACCATAAATTTCAATTTCTCCAATGATTCATTGCTTAATAATTATATCTATTTCTATCATCGTTAAAGCTTACTATACTAAAAATCATTAATTCTTCATTCACCACATTTCCTATACTCTAGTATAGTTCATCAAACATACTACACGTTATGAGTTCAGAAACTTACCACAATCATATGGGTTTAGGAACTTATCCTAGTCAGACCAAAATCATCCCATTCGCTGAGGGGTTCCACTATACGATTATGAGTCATGAACTTACTATAAATATGAGTTTAAAGAACTCGCACCTAATCTTAATATTCTCTAACTATCAAATATAAATATGAGAAAAGAATCACCTTCTCATCATACGTATATTGATAGCGCGACACCAATATTTCAATAATTATCAATATAGAAAGCTAAGTGGTTGTCAAACCAAGCACAAATTCCCCGCCTATATAAGGAATTGTACAACTCAACCACTAACATGAGTCCTCCATTGAAATCCCACCTAATTCTAACTTTCCCTTTACTCAATAAGAATTTCATTTAATTCGTATATCAACATTAATCACTCTTTCATGAGTTTACATAGTACAATTTTATAGTACAACTTTCGCACAACAATTCTACTATAAAGTTTTCAATCATTTAATTGATCCTTTGTCCTTTTTATGACCTCACCAGATCACGTTGTGACCTTTTCTTATAATTGTGACACCCCCAAATCCGGGTCCCTTGAACCTCGGACCTGGTACGTCACGATACATCATCTCCATACCTGTTCTATAACTAATGCGGAAAATATAAACATACATTGTTTATTTCAGAGTATTCTACAACATTTCCCAAAGTCTACAACCTTTATCTTGATACATTCCTTTAATAACTTACATAAGGTTTACATAAGTAACTTACATCCAAATAACTTAATAGTTAACGTGCATATCAATCTAATCTTGTACTTTTCCTTTGTCTCTGTCTTTCTTCGAACATTCGTCTTAATATGAAATTGTTATCATGATATAGCAAGAGTGAGCAACTACTTTGCTCAGCAAGTTTAAATACAATAAAGATATAACATGATTGAAGAAAAGAATATAGCTTTCTGAACTTTCAACAATATATAACCATTGTGAAAGAATGAGAATCAATTTCAATAAATAAATAACTAAATCAATAACATTGAGTGGCCAACAATGGCCATGAACAAATTTGGTAATCAAGGTGATCAGCCTTTCATACCAGATGAACATATGCAATTTGCACTAAGTGCGATTAACAATAACTTTCATTGATGTGGAATAATTGACAATAATTAAACCACTAGCATGCTTGAAAATATTAACTCAAGTTTGAGTTAGGAAACTTGCAATATCGTAAGGAGTTTAAGATTAAAGACTTGCCTTGATTGGAGATTACCGCTATAATTTATTTAACTTCTCTCCACAAATCCTTTTGATACACGAATTCAAGATTCTAAGACTTGGCAAGCTTCAATTTTGCTTTAGGCTTGAGTCCAATTGGGATTGCCAATTTATGGAACTCACGGCTACTTTCTTTTGGAAGAACAAAATTTACATATGGTGAGAGAGAGAGAGAGAGAAAATTCATGGTTCCTTCTTTCTCTACTTCCTTTTTTCCTCTCTTCTCTTCTCCTTCTCTTCCCATGGCTGCCCTCTCTCTCCTCTCTTCCTTCTTTGGTCGGGTGTGTGGGTGTGGGAGAGAAAGAAGAGTGTTTCTTTTCTTTTCTCTTTCCTTAGCTAACTTAGGAGATTAAAGAGAGAGGGAGTAGTTAGGATTAGGTGAGAGTAGGTGGGAGTTGGTGGGGAGTTGGTGAGCTACCCCATGTGCTGAAATCTCCAGCAGATTTTGGTCAAATGGGTCCCACTTTTACTTCCTCGTTTTGCGTGCTTAATCCCGTCTTTGACTTATTGACTTGAAACTCAAATTTTCAAGTTTATAGTCAATTCCTACTAAATTCGACGCTCCCAACGTCATGAGCATATCTGTTTCTTTAAATTCATTTCTGAATTTTAAGTTTGACTTTTCTCCGAAAAAGTTAACCGTTGAGTTTGACCAAAAAGTCAACCCTAACACATTTTGTGTTTAGAGTCTATTCTTACTAATTTCGACGTTCCGGACTCAACCGAGCAGTCCGCGTTACAAAATTCTATTCCAAACTCAAATTTGAGTTTTAACTTACCCCTCTCAATATCAAGCCATTTTTCTTAATTGTTTAGGCTATCCAACACTTTGATTGGACCATGTCTCATAATTGTTTAAGCTCGTTAAATTCAATTCATACATATAGCTTGCTATATTATATCATCGAACTTGCTTAATTAAATACTTAGGCTAGTTCATTAGTCACTAATTCAATTATTCTTTTAATACCTTTATTGAATAAATGAATTACCCAATAGTTAGTAACTAAGTGTTAAACTCTCAAGTTACTAATCCACCCACATTAAAATGTTTTACCCCCTTGGAAACATATAAAATCTATAACCCATCCTTGATATATAAATTATATAATCCCAAAATAAAACACAACATAACATAATAAGTTTTCACTACATATTTATTTATAAATGCCAAACAAATATGCAACACATAATATCTCATGTAAATTTAATTATTTACTTACTTAAGATATTATAATAAATATAGTATCCTTGCTTTATTAACACAAATTCATTTAAGAAGTTATTTTAATGCTCTTGGGTAAAGTATATATAAATATTATATACTTAAACCGCTTCTTTCCCTTCGTTACGCAAATTATTCTCAACAATTTTATTTCCCCGCGTAATAAATATATATGCATATATAATATATATTTATTATCTCACAGCTAAGCATCACACCACATAGGTGCACATATTACTGATAGAAAATAAATAATGAATTTATCCTCTCACAATGCATATTCCATATAAATGGAATTTATTAAATAAATAAGATATTATAATTAAAAATGATATTCTCTCTTTATTAGAATAATTCAATGCTAGAATTTATTTTAATATCCTTT
Source organism: Aralia elata (assembly GCA_034770075.1). Taxonomy (NCBI): domain Eukaryota; kingdom Viridiplantae; phylum Streptophyta; class Magnoliopsida; order Apiales; family Araliaceae; genus Aralia; species Aralia elata. Next base: position 27,161,233 of record CM068378.1, on the reverse strand, counting down.
ATTTAAAGTATACAATATTTCTGTATACTTAACCTAATTATTTCGCTTCGTAATATAAATTGTTTCATAACAATTTATTCATGCGCAATAAATATACATACATATATTTATCACATATAATAAAATGCAAATTTATTTACTCAATTCTTATTTTAATATTTATCGGGAAATTCGAATTATTTTCTTTTCCCTTCTTTAAATTATTTTCAACAATTTAACTGTAGTAAATATTATAATATATTCACTACATTAGAAACATACTTACATTACATCCAATAATGTATTATATAATTTCTTCAATAAAACGGTGGTTATACATTAAGTATATTTAATGCCACCAAGTTATCACCTTAAAATAATTTTAATATTATAAATTATTTTAACTTATTTTAATCTTACTCATCTCATTTTTTTTAAATAAATTGTCCCTACAACTGCTTACATATAATAAATATATAATATTAATATATTTACTATACTTCAAAAGCACATATTGCATAGTTCATATTCACTTATACAATACAATCTCACGTTTCGAACTCCAGGTCTTGTATCTTAACCTTTACTTAATCATTCAAGATTTTATTAATAAATCTTATAAATTTTTGGGTTGTCACAATAATCGTATTATATTACGATTTTTTCCTCTCTTAGGATCGTTTTGTTTTACGATCTTTCTACTTTTCACTTTAATCATATATTATGATTTTATTTAAGCTTTTCATCTTTACTACTGGAGTCAAGTAACTCCAAATTCTTATCTTTATAACTTTTCAAGATTCTTCTTTGAATCTTATTTATCTTCTCCTTTACTTAATAATGAATTTTTAAAAATTCATCTTTTAGCACTTAAACTCTATTTGAGTTTATTCCTTATCTTTATCTCTGCAGTTATAGCCTACGGTACCCATACCTAAGGTTTATAACATACAGCTCTAATACCAATTGTAAACGCCCCCAAACCCGGGTCCCTTGAAACTCAGACTTGTTGCGTCACGATACATCATATTTACAACTATTGCAGAAGATATAAACATAAATTATTCCCAATAATTTAACTGTAATAAATATAATAATATACTTACTACATTAAAAACATATATCACATCCAATAACGTAATGCATGATTTCTTTAATAAAATGATGGTTATACCTTAAGTATATTTAATGCCACCAATTTAAAATAATTTATAAATTATTTAGCTTACATCGATAGATTAACTTTACCCATCTCCTTTATTTTAAATAAATTTCTCCTACAATTTATTTACATATAATAAATATATAATAATAATATATTTATTAAGCATAAAAGTCACATATTGCATAGTTCGTATTCACGTATGCAACACAATATCACATAACATATCATTTCATAAGAATTTAATTTATTTGAATTCTTAATTTAGTATATTTCAAAATTTTGAAACATCACATTCTATCAAATATTAAACCATATAGGTTCTTTTCTAAAATTTTAATCAATCCTCTAATTCCTATCTAGGTTTTATTCTTTAACCTTTAATTTATCATTCAAGATTTTATTTATAAATCTTATAAATTTTTGGGTTGTCACATTAGTTTATTTGAAAAGAGCAAGCTAGGCAAATTTGAAGTATTGACTCGTTTGAAGGAGAAGCATACAAATGTTACTTTCTTACCGATGGACGTGTTAGTCACTTCTCGATTGGGAATTGGATAGAAAATGAAGAAGTTGGGCTGACGACTATAACCCAAGCGCTTATTGGGAGGCAACCCAAAAGTTTAAGTTTATTATTAGTTTGCATATTTGAATTTTAGTTCATTTTATTAATTTTATCTAGATGATATTTATTAAAAATTAAATAAAATAATAAAATAAATAAATAAATAAATAAATAGAAATAGGTTGCATGTTAATTAGGAATTATTTGAATTATTATTAAGTTAGTTATGTTTTAGTTAGTAATAATGCGATAATATTTCACAGGTACCAAAGAAGGATTATGAAGAGAAAAAGGGTGTGTATGTTGTTCTACATTGTTCCTAATGGTGTCATACATCCTTATGCAACTTTCTTGCTTCACTAGTGTTCCTCGAATACACATTTATCACGAAAGAGGAGGAGGAAGATGAGGATGAAGATGATATTGGTGATGCTTAATTGTTCAGCGAAGTTTCTTTACTTTATTGTTTTTATTTTTCTGGAACATTGAGGACAATATACGTTTCAAGTTTGGGGGTATTGTGCTTATTTGATACTTGGTACTTGGGATCTAATTATTTATGCAATTTAGTTTGTGTTAGTTTATTTTATTTTATGCATCGGTAATTTAGTTAGTTGCATATTAGCAGTTTGCATATAAAAAAAGACTAATAATAATTTGTTAACTTTTGAGCAATCTTTTAACTAAATCTGTGAAGGCCAATAATGGGAATGGATTGAAAATTGGGTATTTTTGGCTAATTTTTCAGATCATGCTAGTTCAAAAGTTGGTTTTTCTAGTATTTTGTGATTCTAGACGTTTGAGAATCCTGTTGTTCAAGTTAGTTGACATTAGAGAGTTTATATAGTTGAATATGTGTGAAGGACATAATTGAAACTCTAGGAGTTTATTGATCATCAGTTGATGTAAAGATAGGCATTCATTTAAGTTTGGGGGAAAATTTTGAGAAATGAATTGAAAATTATGAAAAATGTTGAATGTCATTGAAGTTGAATTGTTGGTGGATTGAGATGGATCGTAAAACGCACTCATCCATAAACGTAGGCAAGATGGAGCGTAAAACGCACTTGTTTACAATAAAGTGAGATGGAGCATAAAATGCACTCACGGGTTGAAAAATATTAATGAAATTCTTTGTATTCCTTCCCCCGAATTGAAGTGATGCCGTCTTTGCAGAAACTTGATGTGATGGTTTGGATTTTTTAGTTGATGTCAGGTATCTTTTACACGATATTTGATTATAAAACCTTATCTAGGTTGAATAGCTTGAGCAGTTTGGATGATCTTATGTTGGGGATCGTAAATTGCTATGGAATTCATTATTATGTTGAGATTTTAGATTATGCATGATCTAAATTTGGCTGAAAATTATTATGTGTGAGTCTTTGAGGTAGTGATTCAGATTTATCTTAAAGTTTTGCTCATGAGTTAAGTGGTTATTGCATGTTAGAGTATTTTTTAGTTTTGTTTGAGTTTTGCTTGAGGACAAACAAATATTTAAGTTTGGGGGTATTTGATGAGTAGGTTTTATACCTATTATTTGGGTACTTTTAGGCTTAATAGTTTGTGTGTTTTTAAGTATTTTATGTTATTTTATAGAGTTTTTATTTCATTTATTGTGTTTATTTATTTTGTAGGAATAAAGGAGTTAAGTGGCAAAATCGTAAATATTTGAAGTAATTGGGCGAGCAAGGAAGCAAGAAGAGAAAAACGGACTGAAAGTGTGGGTCGCGGCGCACAGACATAAGGGCCGCGACATTGGATCAAGAGTCGCGGTGCACCAATCATGGGTCGTAGCACTCGAGGTTTATGCGCGCGCGTATGGAGCGTGGTGCGGCGGAGCTGAAGGGTTTAATCGTTGTTTATTTTCCAAATAAAATGAGATATTTACCAATTGAAGTCTAGATAGTTACAGAGACTACAAGGCTGGCTTCAATACAAATATATCCACCTAGGATTATAAATGTAATCTTAATTCTATTAGGGAATTAGGTGGAATAACTCCTATAAGTATTCTTATATTAGGAGGAGGCATTATTATTCATCAGTAGTTTTTTTTTAGATATTAGTTAGGGTTTCAGGGAGGCACCTGAAGGAGGCAAGGATTGAAGAAAGGAGCGAAGCAAAACTGTGACAGTGTTTATTCTTCCTTCTCAATTTAATTTCTTGTACTTTAGGATGTGTTCTAAATTCGTTATATTGTTTATTTTATTATTTAATATGAATTAGTCTTTTCATTAAGGATTCAATGGAACACGATGATAGTTTAATTTAATATTTATTCTCTCTTTGATTTAAATTGATTATGGGGGGGGGATTGTTTATTATATCTTGTGTTGGTTGTTATAATTGCATAATTAACAATTATCGGATGGATTTAGATGAAATCTGATGATAGATTCTAAATTAAGATCTAGGTATAATAACTTGTGATTAGTAATTCTTTTCAGTAATATTGATTGTTAATTGAATGCTAATTTTGTAGACGGGATAAGAATATACCTGAATACCGCAAGCAACGGGTGGAAAATAATTCTTAATGAATCTATTATTATTGTTTCTCATAGGAATATAGGGAAATTGATAGTAATATGTATGCTATATAATTATTCGAAAGATGGTTATATTAAATATTAGTGATTTTCCGTTAATAATTCTAAATAACCGATTTAATAAGAGGAGAATGATATTAATTAAGTGGTTCATCGGGGGAAATTGAGTTCTTAATATTTTCTTTTATTTATTGAATTCACCTTTCTTTAGTTATTTCTTTATTAATTATTTCACTTGAGATTTCAATTCTTTAAATAGATACGAATTGATTACAAATTAGTTTTGGAATAATTATTTGTTACTATTCCTCGTGGGATCGACAACTCTACTTTTCACTTTATTACTTGATTGACCGTGTATACTTGCACATAAATTGCTGGTATAGATTTAGCCCAATTAGTTTTTGGCGTCATTATCGGGGAATAGTTAATAATTATTGTTCCAATATTAGTTTACGTCAATTTGATTTTAATTTAAATGTTTCTTTTTATTTTTGTTTTAATTATGTTTTTCTAAGATACGCAGGTACAGAAACCTATGGAATTTTATAGGGATCTGTGGTCTATGACAAGGATGAATCAACCGAAAGCAGTAGAGATTAATGAAAGCAACGTATTATCTGCATTGGCTGTACAAATAGAAATGTTGTCAAAGAAGGTGGATGCCTTTGTAGCACAACGTATTCAGAACACTTTAGTGATTTGTGATTTTTGTCGTGGAAAGCATCCAAGCCATCAATGTAACTTAATTTCGAAGCAGTACCGTATGGTGGCAATTTCGGCAACTACCCCAATGAGTATGTCTACCACAACAATTACAATCAAGATTGGGGGAATCACCTAAAGTATTTTTGGAGCGATAACAATCAAGTTCCAACTTTTGCTCCATGCCAAACATACAATCCGAAAGTTCAGGTTCATGCTTCTCCTCAGCAGCAAATGGAATCAAAATTCGAATAACTTATATCCAAGTACATAGCTAAGAGCGATGAAAGGATGCAAAAGATCGAAAATCAAGTGAATCAGTTGGTCAAATCCATTGACAATCACCCTTAATCATTTTATGATGTCATGATACCGCACTGTCTATATAGTACGTTGAGGATTCCGTCATTTTTATAACTTAGTCATACTAAATCATACCATAGTGGGCTTATGATCCAATGATCACATCCAAGATTAGGTTAAACTGCATTGATGACTCCATTGTTTATCATTGCTACACCATATTCTATGATGCGAATGATTACATAAAATACATTTTGATATTTTCAAATCATCTTTGTCAAGCCGAAACTATTAGCATAGACATATGAATAATAGTAGTTTTAAAAATCATTGGTCCAATAATCTGGCCCCATACATTTTTCGAAGACACTCAGCCGAAAACACCGTCAGAAGTTCGTTTGGACGGAGAAGTGCGAATAAAGTTTTTAGGAGTTAAAGAGACGTTTGAGTTCAGCACCTGTGTTATCTTTACCGGATGTATAGTGACGCATCGCACAAGGGGCTAGGTTGTGTGCTTATGCAGAACGGTAAGGTTATTACGTATGCATCGCGTCAATTAAAAGATTATGAGAAAGGGTATTCGACCCATGATTTGGAATTAGTTGCGGTGGTGTTTGCTTTAAAATTTTGGCTGCACTATCTCTATGGGGAGAAATGTGAAATATATACGGACCATAAAAGTCTGAAATATATTTTCACACAGAAGGATTTGAATATGCGTCAGAGAAGGTGGTTGGAGCTCATCAAAGATTATGACTGTGAGATTCTTTACCACATGGGAAAAGCAAACGTGGTTGCCGACACCTTAAACAGGAAAGGTCGAGAAAAATTATCATTGTTAACCGCTCAGGAGAAGCTTATTTCAGAAATGGCCAAATTGGAGTTAGAAGTAAAATATTTGAGAAAGTCGGCGAAAAAATTATTCTAGATGGAAACCCATCCAACTTTGCTAGACAAGGTGAGGAAAGCGCAACTTCAAGATGAGGAGTGTGAGAAGATAAGGGCAAAAACGTCTGAAGGAGAGAATATTAAATTCAAAGTTAATACTGAAGGTTGCTGAGATTTGAAGGTAGAATCTGGGTACCACCAATACCGAAAGTTAGGGAGGAGATTTTGCACGAGGCTCACAATTCAAGATATTCAATTCACCCGGGAAGCACTAAAATGTACCAAGACCTTCATCGGCATTTTTGGTGGCCGAATATGAAACGCGAAGTTGCTGAATATGTTGCGAAGTGTTTAACTTATCAGAAAGTTAAAGCAGAGCATCAAAGACCCAGTTGTTTGTTGCAACCATTGGAAATGCCAGAATGGAAATAGGAGCATATCACGATGGATTTTGTGGTAGGTCTTCCAGCTACTTAGAAGGGTTACGACGCGATTTGGGTAATAGTGGATCGACTGACGAAGTCGGCTCACTTATTGTTGATTAAAATCAAATTTAAATTGGATCAGTTGGCAAAGTTGTATGTTAAGGAGATTGTTTCACGGCACGGTGTTCCATTGTCAATTGTGTCTGATCGAGATCCGCGTTTCACATTAAACTTCTGGAAGAGTTTATAGGAGCGTATGGGAACGCAATTGAGAATGAGTACCGCATACCATCCACAAACCGATGGACAAAGTGAGAGAACAATCCAGACCTTGGAAGATATGTTGCGAGCTTGTGTCATGGACTTCAAAGGGAACTGGGATGACCATTTGCCACTGGTAGAGTTTGCTTACAACAACAGCTATCACGCGAGTATTAGCATGCCACCCTACGAAGCGTTATACGGAAGAAAGTGCAGAACTCTATTTTGTTGGGATGAGGTCGGTGAACGTCGTCTTATGGGTCCCGAGTTGGTGTAGCAGACGGCAGGAATCATCAGAATAATAAGAGCTAGATTATCGGTAGCTCAAGACAGGCAGAAGAAGTATGTGGATCAGCATCGTCAAAATCACGAATTTGAAGTCGGCAGTTTCATTTTCTTAAAAGTGTCTCCCTAGAAGGGAAAAATAAGATTTGGTAAAAAGGGCAAGTTGAGTCCAAGGTTCATTAGACCTTTTGAGGTGTTGAAGCGGATAGGGGAGGTAGCCTATGAGGTAGCTTTACCTCCAGAGTTAGAACATATTCACAATGTCTTCCATGTTTCGGTACTATGACCGTACAAAGCTGATTATAAACATGTTATAGAATACGAACCCTTATAGTTTGAGAAAGATTTGTCCTATGAAGAGGTTCCAATTTAGACAGTGGATAGGAAAGAACAAGTTCTCCGGAATAAAGTTATACCATCTGTAAAGGTGATATGGAGGAACCACAGTGCTGAAGATGCTACGTGGAAACTCGAAGATAAAATGATGAAGAATTACCCTAAGTTATTTGTTTAGTGTATATATAGTGATTCTGGGGACAGAATTTTTTTAAGGAGGGAAGGATGTAACAGATAGGTTAATTGCGTTGTGATTCTGGGGACAGAATACTTTTAAGGAGGGAAGGATGTAACGAATGTAGTTTTCGTAATTATTAAAATATTTATTAGATTAAATTAATATTTGTATTGATATATATATATATATATATATATATATTAAATAAATATTTGATGGAATTATGGTGGGATAATTTATTTATGTGTATTATATTAATTGTTATTTTAGTGATGATTTGATGGTTATTCAAATTTAATTTAATAATTAATTTGGATGATTTATTTGAATAAATGATTTATTTGAATAAAATGATTTGTGTGAATTAGTTTATAATTGGCCAAAAAGAAGTTATAATTTAGCTAATAGAGTTTAATTGAATTCGTTAATTGATAAGTTTAATTTAAATGAAGTGTGACATTTGAACTATGTGATAAAGGGGATTATTAAAATAAATTAAAAGGAGATGGGATTGAGTTAGCCAAACAAGGTCTTGAGACCTTTGCTTGGTAAAAAGGGTTTATTATATATGGGTTTATCCAAACAAGGCTTAGACCCTTGGGTTTTGTTAACTGATAATTCTTTTGGGGTTTGGTAACTGACAGGGTCACGTTAAAACTAAACCATCAGTTCAGTTCTTAAGTCTAAGAGAAGAGATCATAGTTTTTAGCAGAGTATAGAGAGAATTGAGGGTAAGTTCTGGAAATTCAAAAGGAAGTAGGAGGATTGCTAGCCATTCCAATCATCATCTATTCTTGGACTAAGAAAAATTAAGAGGTAATTGTTCAACTATAAACTCTTATTTGTGTTTTCTTCAAATTATTTCTCTATGGTAATTCTTGATAAAATAAATTGATGAGGATTGACTAAATGTTGATCATATAGATTAATAAATATATATAATTGATTATAAGGTATTTATAAATTGTTTTGCAGTAATCAAACTTGTGTAATTGTATGAAATAAGAGGAATTAGACTTTTGTAATCACTGTGTTCATTATGGTCTTCCTTAAGGCCAAAATTGATGGATTATTGTTTAATAGAATGTTAAATTGATGGTTGCTTGTTATAATTTGCTAAGATACGAAGAGAACGATAGTTAAACGGATTGAATTGGTTAAGAAACGAGTTCACAGTGATTGATTACGCTAAATGTATCAAAACATGATAATAAGGTATAAATAGTGAATTTTTAACCTTTAAATTGGTTGTTTAGATTGTCTATGATGCTGAAATCGTTGTGTATATAATGGGTTTTGGTTTTATAACGCATATGATTTGTGGGTAGTAATTAAATTGGTGAATTGTGAACTTTGGCCAAAATTGGCATTTTCTGTGTTCTTCGCGAACTGCAGGAACTGACATTCGGGTCCACCGCCCCGGCGGTGGAAATACACTAGGATTAGCGCCCCGACGGTGTCCCCGCCCTGGCGGTATAAATGAACTGGTTTTGTCGCCCCGGCGATGTCTTCGCCTCGGCACCCAAATTGAACTAATTTTAACCGCCCCGGCGATAGCCTCGCCCCGGCGGTAGCCTCGCCCCAGCGGGAATTTTGTGAAGAAAATTTACCGCCCCGGCGGTGGAACAGGAAATGAAAATTTTCCTTTTTCTTTGTACTCATGTTATATTACCATATTAAAGCTTAGACTAAGGTATTAAATGAATAATACGATACTATGATGGATGATAAGCAAATACCTATTGATTATCAGATGACAATTGAGATATTAAAATGAAATTGGATGAGAATAAATCCTGAAGTGTTTATAATACTGTAACTAATCATTGTTACTATTTTATAAACGAAATGTATAGGTTGATTAAGGAACGTGAATTTTAATTTGTAATCTATGCACAAGGCAAGTTTTCTACCCTTAATCTTTTTATTTCGTTGAAAGCAAGTTTCTGAACTTCACTCTTATATTGAGCAAGATTCCTACCTTAATTTGATTTCAATTATGCAAGTTCTAAAACCTTATCTCTCTTTTATGCAAATTTCTTACTTTACTTTCATTGAGCAAGTTCTTAACCTTGGCTCTTTTATTGTTCAGTAAGGCTATTTAAATTGATGTAAGGCTAATATTCTTTTGAAAAGCATTTCAATTCTTCTGAAAGCATTATCTTGATAAATGGAAATTGTTCAATTGTTAAACATTGATATCCAATCATTGCTATAATACCTTGTTCAAGATTACTTATTATCAAACCTTGAATGATTATTGAATCTATTTTGATTCAACTAGTCCATAGTTGATGTGCGTTCCAAAGATTTGGATTTTCTTCGAAACTGTTCCAATCCAAATTTCTTTTGGTACAGACTCCGATGTTAGAACTGAGATAAACAACCCTAATATATGGGAATAAGTTACGCAATGGCATTAAGGTGTATGTGTAGATTACATTGTACGAAGGGCTGATCCCCCGGAGTACGAGACGATAGTCCTGTAGTCTATAAGACGGTTAAAGGTTGCAGAAGAAATACTCGTTAACCTAAGGACATAGTTCATGGTCGTGTGACCCTCAGATGTACTTTTGATCTCGTAATATAATCTTGATTGAAAAGAAAAGTTTCTTATCGTGCGAATAGTCCTTCATCTATGTTTGGTTGAATTCAGAAAGGTTTATATTATTCATTTGAAATTATTCATCAATTATTCATATGATATTATTGTTATCTTTATGGGCAATTGTTTGCTCACTCTTCAATAAATATTTACAGCTAAGAATAGAAAGACAGATGACTGTCCTCGAGCAAGGGCAAGGGCAAAATGAATAACTGAAGAAGATTAGTCTAAAGTTTTAATAATTCAAATTTTGTAATGAACTTAATTTTATTATGATATTCCGCTGTTATGATGTAATAATTAAGGTTAGATTACCTGGGATCGTATTGGTTGTGTAATCAAACTTGGTTTGGATTATGTAATTTTTATTTATTTTACCATATTTGGATTATATGTTATCTTTGCCATGGGTAGTTAAATGTGATTATGAAGTATCGTGAGCACCAGATCCGTGGGATTTAAATATTCAGATTTGGGGGTGTCACAAAAGGCGATTAACGCTAAAAGTCTAGAGACCGCAAAGGCAAGTGTTCTAACCTTGTGCAATTTATTATGTGCAAGTTTTATATTCCTTTGATCATACTCTCATGGATAATTATAAGTATGTTATGATTATGCAATGTACGTATATTATGAGAAGTTTCAAACTTACAATGATATATATCAATCAAGTTTTGTTATGATGGTAAGTTCAATATACTTGAACTATTTTCCAAGTTAGTCTAAGCCAATTGTTTCGGCTAGACACATGTTAAGCATTTCATTGATTTCATTATAATCCTCTGAAATGTTATTAGTTTAAGTAGCGCTTTACAACCAATTGCACTTGGTTTGGATTCAAGTCTGAGAATGAACAACCCTGTTATGGGGAATATTTTAGTCGGACATTCCCGACAAGGCTTCAAGTGCCAAAACAATAACGCAATGTCATTTTCAGTATGTAGTGTTGATCAACGCAGGGCATAACGGGCTGATCATCCACCGTGCCCATAAGATATGACAGTTTCACAGTTGAATTACTGTTGAACCTTTTCAAAAGAAAACAGAAGTTCTTCGTCTTTCAACCGCTCAGCATGATATTCATTATATAGTTTCAAAAGTATTTGTTATTCAGAATTATTTCAGATTCCTTCACAACTATTGTTCGGTTGTTGAAGCATATGAAAATGGCAATATTTAATTCTTGCTAATATTATTATAGTTAATTGTTATCACTCGCTTAGCAATCAAATGCTCACCCTTGCTTGTAAAAAAATGTTTCTAACTAAGCCTGAACGTGTAGAAGGTTCCGAAAAGGATAAAGGGAAAGAAAAGCTGAACGAGTAGTGGCGTATTCGTGCTTTGTAATAGCTAGGTTTATTGTAAATAATACTTAAATGATATTATACATGAACTTTTAAAGGTCTTATAACCTGCGAATTGTAAGACTATATTTGTAATAGCTAGTAATTACCTTCATAACGTTCATATTATTTAAATGTTTGTTATGGATGAATAGTACCATGGTGCACCGGATACAGGTTTGAAGGTACCCAGATTTGGGGGCGTCACAAGTTGGTATCAAAGCTGTAGGTTAGAAACCTTAGGTGGGGATTACCTTAGGCTATAACCTTAGAAGAATTAGAGATAAGAAAAAGAAATAAACTCATATAGAGTTCGTATAGAGATAGATTGAGGAAATTCGTCTAAAAGAGGTTTAAAGAAGTAAAAATAACATAAATTCAACTGTTATTTGTTATATGTAATATATTTGATGTTATGTGCTAATCAGATAATACTTTTATTGTAGATGTCAGGTGACGATGATAATAGAGATAAACCAATGGTATATGAGGAGCTAATCGCTCTAGTCCAGATGGCACCTGAGCCGATACTAGAGCCAGTACCGGTAGTGCCAATAGAGAGCAACCCAGAGGTGGAGATTGATTTTGATGAGGATCCGTCTGAGCACTGGGATGGGTCAGATGATGAGTATGTCAATTCTGAACTTCAGGAGGCATTAGCACAACTAGGAGGATTAGTTCACCAGCTAGTGAACCAGAACACGGAGTTGCGTACCCAACTAGAGGCTGTCGAGTTTAAGGCCTAATACTATGAGAATAAAAATAGGGAGCTGTAGGTGGAGAACCATGAGTTGAATAACTTATGGGATGAGGAGATTGATAGGAGGCAGAGAGCCGAAGAACGAGCTTTTAACCTCAATCTAGAAGCAAAGGGGGTGAAAAGAACGGCTAATATAATGAATTTTGCCTACCTGGCTTCCATGGAGAATATCCAGGATAAGGTGTGGACGTACCCCGATGAGATGGGACAATTTAGATGTTCTATCTCTTGAGCCCGTGTGATTGCCAGTACGGAAGAGGAGCGTGTCAAAACCCTTATCGGTGGGGCTAATATAGTATAGGAATATGTGTAGTGATATGTAACTATACTTTTATGTATGTGTGTATGTAAATCCCAGCTTTTGTTCATAGTAACGGGACATCTTTTGTAAATCCTAACTGTAATATAAGTTAAGGATTAGAATAAGTAAATCCCAGCTTTTGTATGTAATAAAGGGATGTAGAAGTATATAGCCAGAGGTACTATATCATGTAAATATAGCGATTAGTTATACTGATGTAAGGTGATGGAGCATATTAATATAAGACTTTATTAAATATGCTTGTGATGGTTGTAAGTAGCATTAAATACAATTGCTTTAAAATGAGTAATGGTTTAATAATAAATTTTTATTAAATAGAAAATGCTGCCAAGAAGAAAACAAAGAAATCAAGAAGTAGAATCGCGTAATGAAAATGAGGAAGGCGCTCAAGAGAACCCCATGCAGCAATTTTTATATTTATTGTTAGGGGCGTTTCAAGCTAGAAATCCCGCTAATGTTAATGTAAACCCTCCGGCTGCGCCTTTGTCCAGCTTTAAAGATTTCAAGAGTATGGGACCTATAGAATTTAAGGGGACCACTGAGCCTATAGAGGCTCAGACATGGATAAAGGAGATAGAGAAAGCATTTAATATTGCTAGGGTTAGTGATGAACAGAAGACTACGTTTGTCACGTATATGCTGAAAGGAGAGGCTAACTTCTGGTGGGAGGCAAACCAAAATAGAGTCGAGGAAGGAGTGATGGTATGGGACAAATTCAAAGAATTATTTTTCAAGAATTACTTCCCTACTATTATGCAAAGCCGGATGGAGATACGATTTTTGGAACTAAAACAAGGGGACATGACAGTGCCCTAGTATGCAGCCAGGTTCAATGAATAAACACGATTTGCTCTACATCAGGTGGACACAGAGGAGATAAAAGCTAGGAGATTTGAGCAGGGTTTGAAACCCTGGCTCTATAATAAGTTGTCAGTGTTGCAGATAGGATCGTTCAGTACGATATTGGAAAAGGCTATCATAGCCTAAGGGGGTAGTGAGGTCATGAGCCTCTACAATAAAGAGAGAAAGAATAAGGCTAAATTTGAGGGAGCCGCCAAGGCTAAGGGAAGTAGCGGAATTGGAGGAGGAAAGAGGAAATGGAATAATTCTAAGAATACCAGAAATAAACAAGGAGACCCAAAGAAAAGAGTCGAGGCTTGTAAGAATTACGGGAAGAACCACACGGGGGTGTGCTTGAAAGGGAAGGCGGTATGCTATAAGTGTAGGCAGGAGGGACACATCTCTTCTAACTGCCCCAACCCGAGGAAGAACAGTGGGTGTTTTGTCTGTGGGTTAGTGGATCATATGTCAAGGAATTGCCCAAAGAAGGGAGCCGACGAAGGAAGCGGCAGCAAGGGGAATAACAGTGGGAAGCTGATAATAACTGGTCCAGCTCTACCAAATAGGCCGACCGCCAGGACTTTCAACCTAACGGCCCAAGAGGCAGTAGCATCTAAGGATATAGTTTCAGGTATCGTCCTGATCAATAATATTAATGCTTACGTGCTTTTTGATTCAGGTGCGACTCGTTCTTTCATATATTATGAATTTGCTAGATGTTTAAGTTTACCTCTAGAGAACCTAGAGACATCATTAAGCATAGAAGTTGCGAATAAAGAAGTAATTCCCGTAGAGCATGTCTATAGGAATTGTTGTGTGAAGATAAGAGATCATGAGATTATGGTAGATTTAATTCCGATTCAATTGGGGGAATTTGATGTAATTTTGGGTATGGATTGGTTATTTAACCATGGGGCAATAATAGATTGCCAAAATAAGCTAGTAAACCTTAAACCTGCTAAGCGGTCTAAGGTAATATTTTACGGTAGTAAATCACCAAGACAGTCGCGTTGTCGAACGATTATGCAAGCAAAGAAATTGTTGAGAAAAGGTTATGCATGATATTTAGCCTACGTTGTAGATACCCAACGGGTGGGAGTAGAGATGGGTCAGATACCCATCATAAAAGAATTCACAGATGTTTTTTCGAATGAGTTACCAGGTCTTCCGCCGGATAGGGAGATCGAATTTGTTATTGACGTAGTGCCTGGTACAACACCACTTTCGAGGGCTCCATATAGGATGGCCTCAGTGGAGATAAAGGAATTGATGATACAATTGTAGGAGTTGCTAGATAAGAAGTATATTCAACCAAGTGTGTCTCCATGAGGAACGCCTGTGTTGTTTGTGAAGAAGAAGGATGGATCGTTGAGACTTTGTATCGACTATAGGGAGCTGAACAAGGTAACGATCAAGAATTAGTATACGTTGCCTAGGATCGATGATCTCTTTGATCAGTTGAAAGGGGCAAGGTACTTTTCAAAAATAGATTTAAGGACGGGGTATCACCAGCTGAAAGTGAGAGCAGAAGATGTTCCAAAGACCGCATTCAGGACTCGTTACGGCTATTACGAGTTTCTGATGATGTCGCTTGGGTTGACAAATGCGCCAGCCACATTTATGGATTTAATGAATAGGGTGTTCAAACCGTATTTGGACAAATTTGTAGTGGTGTTCATAGATGATATCTTGGTCTATTCAAAGACGCATGAGGATCATGCTGAACATCTTAGGATAGTGTTGGAAACGCTAAGGAAGGAAAAGTTGTATGCGAAATTCACAAAGTGTGAATTTTGGTTAGAAAGAGTCCAGTTTTAGGACCATGTGATTGACAAGGAGGGAATATCTGTAGATCCATCAAAGGTGGAGGCGATCATTAGTTGGGAATTGTCCTAAAAGACATAACTACCCCAAGCCTTGGTTTTCCTATAAATAGGAGGCCATTCTCTTCACAATCTTCACCAATTCACCAATCTTAACAGGAAAAACTCTAGCAAAATAGAGAGAGAGTGTGAGGATACTTGGAAGTAAGGAAGGAAGGAGAAAAGCTTGCATCTAGTTACTCATCTCCATCAAGAGCATTCAAGAAGGTAAAAACCCTAAAACTAGTCTTTCATCTCTTATGTTTCTATTAAAAATAGAAGTGCATTGTTGGTGGTTGTGTTTATAAGATGGATCATTGAAGGATCTTGGTGATATAAGGATGATGGACATTAGAGGACTAATATTTACCCAGTAAATATATGCAAAGTGAAAACATAACGCTAATAAACAATCAAACAAAGAAAAGGTTGTTAATATTGTTGATGGACAAGTTTAAAACCATCATTTGCATGCTAGTAATTAAAAATCTAAGAAGAAAGTAAAGAACAAGAAATAAAGGTACTAATCAATAAAAATGAGTCTTTCTTACGAATATATGTACTCAAATGAGTTACAAAAATAGTCCAAGTGGAACGGAATAAAAATGTGCTACGACGAAGTCATGGCGAAAGTTGGAATAAAAGACGTTCAATCATGAAAACCTAGCTTGAAACCACTTTTGAGCCAAAAATTTTAGGCTTGTTAGAGAACATTAAAAATTATTATTTCTAGGGGAAATTAGAGAGGTTGTTGTAAAGAAGAAAATGGCTTGAGAACGAACTTATTCTGATATGGGAGGACGAAGTTACGACATTGCGAAATGGGCATGTCAGAGCGTCAAGGATTAAGTTTGGTTGACCAAGGCTCAGCACAACTACGCTGATCCTTGGCGCAGCTACACAAACATACAGAGATTTTAGCATAGTTGTGCTGCTGGCAGGGGAACATGCACCGGCCCGAGCCAAGGGCTGGTCAGGTGGGCTGCTCGACAGTCGAGCGTCGGGCGTTCGAGTTCATGACATGCAATGCCTACAATAATAAAAGAGAATGTTCTAAGTCCTAAAAGATGAACAGTATGAAACGTAAAAGACTTATCATTAATCAAGGAGTCTTGTATGAGTTTTAAAAGCGTGTTAAGCCTATGCATTGGCGTGTCTCTTAGACGTTTTCGTAGTCAGTGTTGGGCATATGACGTGTGAGCGTCTAAAAACACCAAGTTAATTGTGAATGAACTTAAAAAGGTGTTCCGATTCGAATGAAACAAATCTTATAAAATAAGGACTAGAGATAATGTAAACCTATTATTTGGCATCAAATATGTGATTAATTAGTATGTATATATGAAGTTAATTGTGTAGGCCATTCGAAGGGCAAACTAGCATAAATTCTAGAAGACGCTTAAGGCAAGTTTTCTAACCTTATTTAACCCTTAAATGATTGTGTGAATTCCAGACTTAGGCAAATCTTTTAGTATTTGTACAAGTATTCAAGCTATGCTATGCATAAATTGTTAAAGCTTTCAAGTTTTATATTCATGAACTACTTATTAAGACTGTTGATGTCATTTGACTTGGCTAGACAAATGTTTAAAATATTTTATCGATTGCATTATAAATCTTTGAAATATTATTTATGTTAAGTAGAGCTATCCAACTGAATTGTTTTGGTTAGGATTCAAATGCATATATGAAATGAAAAATCATATTAATAGGGAAAAAAATTAGGCGGATTTTTCGGCAAGGCTTCAAGTGCCTAACCCAAACGCATATAGTCATTTACAAGTAGAGTTGATGAGGATGACATCCTTAGCCTGGGATGGGATGACAACCATGGTGATGATCCAGTGCATGTTTCGGTTGGACCTGTGACGAGAGTTCGGGCTAAACACTTCAAGGAGGGGATTAATGGATTGATTCAAGAAGCTTGGAAAGATGAAGACTCCATGATGAAGGCTTTGGAGTTAGAGACTAAGCTCGTGAACATGTTACAAATATGTATTCCAAGCCAAGAATTGCGGACTAGCCAAGAAAGCCAAAAATTCCAGCCTGGCGCGCCCCGCGCCAGTTTTATGCCTGATCCGGTGCGCCCCGCGCTGGTCATACAGGGAGTAGCGCGCCTCGCGCCGTGCCAAGATGAAGTTCTGCATGCCAGGTGCATCCCGCGCCAATCCTTTGTATTTTTTAGCACGCCCCATGCCGGTCACGTGGCACAGAATCCAACAAACGCGTTTTTGCAAATTTTATCAGATTTCTTTCCTTATTTTTAGGGATTTGATATATCTAACAAAGTTCTAAGTTGACTAAGATGTTTGTTAGATGGAAAATACTTCTAAATTAGTTATTCGCTAGTATTTCAATTTCTTTTATAATTAGGGTTTATTTCTACTAGTATAAATAGATTACTGGGAGCTGTCGTTTTACACTCCAAAATTAATACCTTACTAACACTCTACTAGCACAAAACTTAGTATAATGACAAGCAAGGATCGATCCCACAGAGAAGTGAATTAGTCTTTTATTTATTCTAATATTCCTATTATTTCTATGAATGGGGGGTTTTGAGTTTGATTCACTAAGCTAACAAAAGTAATTAAGAATGATCAATGAATAAAAAGCTTCAGTTCTTAAGTTCAGTATCACCTCAACATAATTATGGAAAAGTCAAGTTTAACAATATTTATCCTTCAATGAGATTAATAACCCTAGATAACCGCAATCACTAATTATCCGAAATTTTCCTTATGTGTAAATCAAATGTGACAATCGCCTCAAGAGACTCTAACTATCATATAACCTAGAACTATTAGTCTAGATTTAATATAACAGCAGCATGAAGAATTAGAGAATTAGGTTATTCCAAGCAACAATTACACAATCAGGAATTATTTAACTTGCCTTCTAATAATCTTAACAATATCCAAAAGCTTGTCCACAATCAAATTCTATTAATTGCTACTTATGATCAGATATAATATCGTTTGCTTAATACTATATCTTAATCTAGCAGATGATATTAATCAAATTAATTCAATTGGCCAAATCAAATCAAAAGATTAAATAACATGTAATCAATTAAAAACAGATTATCAGAATAAATCTCATGCAAGAAGGAATAAATAAATAAAACCTGATTAAACCATTAATTATGAAAAAGGTTCAACATCCCTTAGAACTGAAAGTAAGAGTTTAGCCTGACATGCCTTCAATTTTCTCCAATTAGGGTTACAATTGTAGTTGTCAAGATCCCCCCAAATAATAAATTAAAAACATCTATTTATAGTCCTAAGATAATATCCTAAGTCTCTAAGAATTAAGAATCTAATCTGAAATAGAAATCCTCAAAAATTACAAAAAGTCAAAGTTGGTCAAACTTGGTCAACGCCGCCTTTCTCGCCGGGGCGAGAATTTTGCACTGGGTTTCTCGCCGGGGTGAGAAACTCCAGAGAGGTCTGGGCCGGGGCGAACTCTGGATTGGCTGGGGCGAAAACGGGCAGAGCACTTCTCGCCGGGGCGAGAAATCTTAGTACAAAGTTCTCGTCAGGGCGAGAACCTCAGATTTTCCAACTTTTCAACTTTTTCTCGTTTTAGCTCCAATTTTCCATCTTTTTCCACTTTTGACTCTGAATTCTCCTGAAATCAATAGACAACCTAATAAGTGCATATACACAATAAAACATGCAATAAACTAAATATAAAGGAATGAAAAATAAATGAATATTATGCACTTATCAAATTCCCTCACACTTAGTCTTTACACGTCCTCGTGTAAACTAAAACAAAAGTTATATTGAAATCGTTTGAATTCCATTCAACCAAACTCTCAAAGGTTCAAATTCAATTAGCATCCATGAATACTAACAGCAATCAACAGAAATTTGTTCTATACTTCATCAATCAACTAATAACAATAACCTCATCATTCCCCACTGAACATCTCTAAATCAAATTGAAACCACATAAGCATCTCCTATGATTAACACAGATACTCAACTCAGTTTATATGGAACAACAACCGTGCACACTGACTCAAAACCAGAACATGTTTTTTTTTCTGCCATTCATTTTTCTTCATTCAGGTGAATACATTTTATGCTCCATTTCACCTTTCGCATTCTTTTCTTAAGCGAGTGCATTTTATGCTCCATCTCACTTTTCTTCTCACCAACGAGTGCGTTTTACGCTCCCTCTCGCTGGACGTGTTTATGGGTGAGTGCATTTTATGCTCCATCTCAACCCACCACATGTCTTCCTTTTGAGACAAAATGTTTTTTTTCAGTTTTTTTTTCTCTCAATTTTTTCAAATGTCCAATTTTGTCTTCACATGGTCCTGGAAACAAGATAAGCAGTTAAACAGTTCTAAATCATGACATCAGTGCACAAAGTCAACTCCACAAATAACTCAGTCAAGTAAACATGTATCTCATACTCAAGTACTCATGCAATACCAACTCAATCTAAATCAGTCAACTATGGGTCCTAACTTTATTATCATCATTTATCAATTAATTCAGCATCAAACAAATTCAATCAATGGCATCAATACTCTTCCTAAAACCAAAAACCTTTGAAAACTTGACCAAACACATAAAAAAAAATTTCAAGATTTTTTCAAAACAACTCAGATTTTTAAACTTAGAGCAAAACCTACCCTAAACTAACCTAACCTAACCTAAACCCCTCCCCCACACTCAAATCTTACATTGTCCCCAATGTAAGACAATCATGCAAAAGACAAGTGAAATAACTAAAAAGCCAATAAATACGGAAAAAGGTATAGGAAAGCAAATCTGATGTCTTGGGTTGCCTCCCAAGCAGCGCATTTGGTTAACGTCGTTAGCCCGACATTGATTCTCCTCAATCATTCATAGCTCGGATCCACTAAGTCTATCATCTCCACACTCTCCATCAGAAATCCTTCACTGAAAGGTTTCAGCCTATGTCCATTGACCTTAAATACTTTCCCTGTCTTTGGATTTTGTATATCTATAGCACCATGAGAAAACACATTAGTAATAACGAATGGACCTTCCCAACGAGAGCGCAATTTACCTGGAAATAACTTCAGCCTCGAATTGAATAGGAGAACTTGTTATCCAACAGTGAAATCTTTCCTCAAAATTTGCTTGTCATGGAAGGCCTTTGTTTTATTCTTGTATAGTCTAGAACTCTCATATGTTTCATTCCTCATCTCTTCTAATTCTTGTAACTGGAACTTCCTATGCATCCCCGCTTCATCCAAACTCATATTACATTGCTTGATCGCCCAAAAAGCTCTGTGTTCTAACTCTACGGGTAGATGACATGGCTTCCCAAAAACCAATCTGTACAGAGACATACCAATGGGGGTTTTGTATGCGGTTCTATACACCCACAATGCATCTTCTAACCGCAGACTCCAATCTTTTCTACTTGGCTTGACAACCTTCTCCAAAATGGATTTCACTTCACGGTTGGATACTTCAGCCTGTCCATTGCTTTGCGGATGATAAGATGTAGAAATCTTATGCAAAACATTGTATTTCCTGAAAAGTGCTACTAGCATCCTGTTGCAAAAGTGAGTTCCTCTATCGCTGATGATAGCTCTAGGAGTTCCAAATCTGACAAATATGTTAGTTTTGACAAAATCTGTAACAACTTTAGAATCATCAGTCCTGGTGGCTTTAGCTTCCACCCATTTAGAAACATAGTCAACAACCAAGAGAATGTAAATATTACCATGAGAAACAGGAAAAGGTCCTATAAAATTAATACCCCAAACATCAAAAATCTCAACAATTAAAATGGGAGTTTGTGGCATTTGATTTCTATGTGATATGTTACCTATTCGTTGACAATTCTCACATGATTTACAAAATAGATATGAGTCTTTAAAAATTATTGGCCAATAAAAACCACTTTCTAAAACCTTATGAGCAGTCCGTTTGGGTCCAAAATGACCGCCACAAGCATAGGAATGGCAAAAAGTTAGAATAGACAATGTTTCGGTATTAGGCACACATCTACGGATTATCTGATCAGCACAAAATTTCCACAGATATGGATCAACCCAAACATAATGTCTAGCATCACTCCTAAGCTTATCCTTCTGGTTTTTAGAAAATTCATTGCGAATAAATGCACTTGCCAAATAATTAACAATATTAGCATACCAAGGCAATTCCTCCTGAATAGAAAAGAGACGCTCATCTGGAAAGGAATCATACAATGGTAGTGCCTCTTCATCTCTCATCAGTCGACTCAAGTGATCTGCTACCAAGTTATCCGCTCCCTTCTTATCCTTGATTTCCAAGTCAAATTCCTGCAACAGTAGAATTCATCTGATAATCCTGGGTTTAGAGTCCTTCTTGGTTAACAAATACCTGAGAGCTGTATGGTCAGAATAAACTACAACTTTAGTGCCAAGTAAATAAGATCGAAATTTATCTAAAGCAAACACAACAGATAAAAGTCCTTTTTCTGTTGTCGAGTAGTTAATTTGAGCTGCATTCAATGTTCTAGAGGCATAATAGATGGCATGGACAGCTTTGTCAACTCTTTGGCCCAAAACAGCTCCGACTGCATAATTGCTTGCATCACACATTATTTCAAAGGGAAGATTCCAATTTGGCGGTTGAATCACAGGTGCGGAAGTCAATAGGCTCTTCAACATGTCAAATGCCTCATTGCACGCTTTATCGAATTAGAATTCCACATCTTTTTGCAGCAACTTACATAATGGCAGAGCTATTTTGGAGAAGTCTTTGATAAATCTCCGATAAAAACCTGCATGTCCAAGAAAAGAGCGAATCTCCTGCACACTGGCAGGGTAAGGCAAAGAAGACACAATATCTATCTTAGCTTTATCAACCTCTAAACCTTTAAGAACATGACCAATCACTATACCCTGTTCTACCATAAAGTGACACTTTTCCCAATTAAGAACAAGGTTAGTTTCCAAGCATCTGTCTAGCACACACGTTAGATTTTCCAAGCACAAATCCAAAGAATCACCATGTACTGTGAAATCATCCAGAAAAGACCTCGATGCAATTTTCTAAAAGATCAAAAGAAATGCTTACCATGCATCGCTGAAAAGTACCTGGTGCATTGCAAAGTCCAAACGACATCCTCCGGTATGCAAAAGTACCAAATGGACACGTGAATGTAGTCTTTTCCTGGTCTTCGGGTGCAATCACGATCTGATTATATCCTGAAAAACCATCTAGAAAGCAATAATAAGTATGCCCCGCTAATCGTTCTAGCATTTGATCAATAAAAGGAAGAGGAAAATGGTCTTTTTGAGTTACATCATTTAATTTTCTGTAGTCAATACACACTCTTCATCATGTTTGTATCCGTGTGGGTACTAGCTCATTATTGTCATTCGTGATGACAGTTATTTCAGACTTCTTCGGAACTACCTGTACCAGACTCACCCACTGATTGTCGGAGATGGGGTAGATTATGCCTGCATCAAGCAATTTAATCACCTCTTTCTTAACTACCTCCATCATGGGTGGATTTAATCTTCGTTGTGCTTCTCTCGTGGGCTTTGCTCCATCATCCAAAAGAATCCTATGCATGCACATCGCGGGGCTAATACCTTTGATATCTGCTATTGTCCAACCAAACACTGTGACATGGTCCCTTAGGACTCTCAACAATTTTTCTTCCTGCACTTTGGTTAGATTACTAGCAATAATCACAGGTAAAGTTTCATTAGTCCCTAAATATGCATATTTCAAGTGAGCACGTAATGGTTTCAATTCTAAGATTGGAGCTTGCTCTACAGATGGTAACAGTTGTTTATGAGAAATAGGCAATTGAATTGATTGAACTGCATACTTATCTGTGAATTTTGGTAAAGAGTGCAATGCAGCCACAACTTCCTTCAATTCCTGATTCTGGTCAAATTCTTCCTCTTTATCCATGTCCAAGTTGTTAGTAATGGCCATCTCCAAGCTTTCCCGGTGTACTTGTTCAAAAGATTCCTGCACTATAGAATCAATGATGTCAATGGCAAAAACATGATTAACATCACTAGGGTACCTCATTGCATCATATATATTGAACTGAATTTTCTCTCTGTCAAATTCCATGGTCAAGGTCCCATTGTGCACATCGATCATTATCCTTGTTGTTTTCAAGAATGGCCGCCCTAACAAGATATGCGAAGGATTTGGAGATCTGTCATCTTCCATATCCACAATGTAAAAATCTGCAGGAAATATTAACTGATTCACCTGCACTAAGACATCTTCAATTACCCCTTGAGGGTAAGTGTTAGTACGATCAGCAAGTTGAATGATAACACCAATTTGTTTCAAAGGTCCTAGATTTAAAGAAGCAAATACAGATAATGGCATAACATTTATTGAAGCTCCTAGATCTAGCATGGCTTTCTCAAATCTGGTATTACCTATTCTGCATGGGATTGTAAATATTCCTGGATCTTTACACTTGGGGGGCATTTTTCTTTGAAGCACTGCTGACACATTCTCTCCTACAGTGACTTTTTCATCATCTTTCAATTTTCTTTTGTTAGTGCACAATTCTTTCAAAAACTTTGCGTACCTGGGCACTTGTTTGATGGCATCCAATAGAGGAATATTTACCTCTACCTTCCTGAAGGTTTCCAAAATTTCCCTTTCGTTTTCCTCCTTCTTTGAAGTCTTATGTGTTCTAGGTGGAAACGGCAACGGTGGGGTCTTCACTGGTGCAGATTGGGTAACAATTGTCCTCGGTGTCTCAGTCGCCTCTTTAGCTTTATCCTCTTCAATTTCTGTAACTACTTTGGGTACTTCCAACTCTTTTCCATTCCTTAGTGTAATCGCACTAGCATTCTCCCTTGGATTGATAACTGTTTGGGAGGGCAACTTTCCTGAACCTTGAGAATCCAACCTCCCCACTGTGATGGCAAGTTGACTTATCTGATTTCTCAAGTCTTGAACCGAATTTTTCGTTTCCTGCTGGAACTGCTATGTCTGACTCATGAATGCCTTGAACATGTCTTCCAAAGATGTTCCAGGATTTGCAGGAGCTGCCTGTCTAGGTTGATATTGGGGTTGAGTTGGTTAAGAGCCTTGTGGGAACCCTTGTTGTCTAACCGGATACACGCTTTGCGCTGGTGGCCTATTTCCTCCATAACTAAGGTTAGGATGATCCCTCCATCCTGGATTGTAAGTATTGGAGTACGGGTCATACTTCCGCTGTGGTTGTGCTTGATAGTTCCCCATCGCATTAGCTTGCTGTGCGGTTTCATCCTCTTGTAATGTTGGATAAGAATCAGTACTGTGACCACCCATTAAACAAATCCCACACACTTTTGCTGCTGGTGTATTTCCTGTAGCCATTTGTCTCACCATCGCAGTTAGATCAAAAATTTATTGTTCAAGGTTGCTCGTGGTCATCTCATTCACTCTTGCAGGTGCATGGTTGTTCCTTGTCCCATACTTCTGAGAATTAGCAGCCATATTTGCGATTAGAGTCCTCGCAGCCTCCGGTGTCTTATCTACTAGTGCTCCTCCACTTGCAGCATCGATCATACTCCGATCCATTGGTGATAATCCCTCATAAAAGTACTGAATCAGGTGTTGATCGTCTATTTGATGGGGAGGATAACTGGAACACAGTTTTTTAAATCTTTCCCAATACTCATATAGTGTCTCTCCGCTGAACTGTCGAATGCCGCATATCTCCTTTCTGATGTTGGCAACTCTTGAAGCAGGAAAGTACTTCTCCAAGAATAGCCTTTTTATGTCATACCATGACTGTATTGACCCTGAAGGAAGATAGTACAACCAGTCTTTCGCTAGATCTCCCAATGAGAATGGTTTGATCCTCGGTTACTCCATGTGGTTTCATAGTGGAACACACCACATGAAATTCCTTCAAGTGCTTATACGGATCTTCACCTGTAAGACCACGAAAAGTAGGCAAAAGATGAATTAATCCCGATTTAAGTTCAAAAGCAGCAGTTAAAGTAGGATATTCAATGCACAAGGGTTGTTGATTAAGATTGGGAGTGGCTAATTCTTTGAGTGTTCTATTGTTATTTGGCACTGCCATTTCTTCTCCCTCCTCTGAATCGGTGGAAGATGTATTTGACAATAATTCAAGTGCTATGTTGAGTCCCGGTGATGGAACTTCATTTGACTCTGTAGTGATGCCTCGAACTTGACGAGCTTCTTTTCTTAGCCTGCGTGCAGTTTTCTCAATTTCTGGATCAAAATTCAAATCACCGGATTGAGATGATCGTGTCATAAACTACAATAATGAACAAAAATAAAATAAAATGAAGAATAAATAAAGATAAATAACACTTCCCCGACAACGGCGCCAAAATTTTGGGAGTTGTCGTTTTACACTCCAAAATTAATACCTTACTAACACTCTACTAGCACAAAACTTAGTATAATGACAAGCAAGGATCGATCCCACAGAGAAGTGAATTAGTCTTTTATTTATTCCAATATTCCTATTATTTCTATGAATGGGGGGTTTTGAGTTTGATTCACTAAGCTAACAAAAGTAATTAAGAATGATCAATGAATAAAAAGCTTCAGTTCTTAAGTTCAGTATCACCTCAACATAATTATGAAAAAGTCAAGTTTAACAATATTTATCCTTCAATGAGATTAATAACCCTAGATAACCGCAATTGCTAATTATCCGAAATTCTCCTTATGTGTAAATCAAATGTGACAATCGCCTCAAGAGACTCTAACTATCATATAACCTAGAACTATCAGTCTAGATTTAATATAACAGCAGCATGAAGAATTAGAGAATTAGGTTATTCCAAGCAATAATTACACAATCAGAAATTATTTAACTTGCCTTCTAATAATCTTAACAATATCTAAAAGCTTGTCCATAATCAAATACTATTAATTGCTACTTATGATCAGATATAATATCGTTTGCTTAATACTATATCTTAATCTAGCAGATGATATTAATCAAATTAATTCAATTGGCCAAATCAAATCAAAAGATTAAATAACATGTAATCAATTAAAAACAGATTATCAGAATAAATCTCATGCAAGAAGGAATAAATAAATAAAACCTGATTAAACCATTAATTATGAAAAATGTTCAACATCCCTTAGAACTGAAAGTAAGAGTTTAGCCTGCCATGCCCTCAATTTTCTCCAATTAAGGTTACAATTGTAGGTGTCAAGATCCCCCCAAATAATAAATTAAAAACATCTATTTATAGTCCTAAGATAATATCCTAAGTCTCTAAGAATTAAGAATCTAATCTGAAATAGAAATCCTCAAAAATTACAAAAAGTCAAAGCTGGTCAAACTTGGTCAACACCGCCTTTCTCGCCGGGGCGAGAATTTTGCACTGGGTTTCTCGCCGGGGCGAGAAACTCCAGAGAGGTCTGGGCGGGGGCGAACTCTGGATCGGCTGGGGCGAAAACGGGCAGAGCACTTCTCGCCGGGGCGAGAAATCTTAGTACAAAGTTCTCGCCGGGGCGAGAACCTCAGATTTTCCAACTTTTCAACTTTTTCTCATTTTAGCTCCAATTTTCCATATTTTTCCACTTTTGACTCTGAATTCTCCTGAAATCAATAAACAACCTAATAAGTGCATATACACAATAAACCATGCAATAAACTAAATATAAAGGAATGAAAAATAAATGAATATTATGCACTTATCAATTACATGGTTAATGTAATTGGATGATCAACAATAATATTCTGAGTTTATTCATACTTGAGAGCTATTCTCTACTTTTGGTTCTTTGAAGGATTTCTAAGTAGTTTTCTTAGTTTTTCTTTGAGATTCGAAGCTAACTTATCATACAACAATCCATAGTTATATGTGGCATTACTCTACCGCATCATTCGATTGTACCGAGATTACCGCTTATATATAAGCGAGGGGTATAGGTGTTGTTGGTGTTCAACCATCGCATATCTCATTACTTAATCGATTGTACCACGGTTCTCATCTCGTTATAGACATTGGGTTAAGGTGTCGAAAGAGTTCCATCAAATTTGCTTACTAGAAACGATCCGGGCGACGACCACCTCACGCAAGCGTGCCGTGGAGTCTATCATTTGGTATCAAAGCCGCGTTTACTAGCTAAGTATCTATTTTTATTTTATTGTTGAATTTGTGAGTAAAAAAATATTATTTCAGTTATTTCAATTTGTTCATAGAGTTCGTCTTCAATTTCGTACTCGTGATTGTTGAAGATTTATATCCACAGATACTATATTGTTCGTGATAAGTTGTTTGAGAATTGATTAGTAAAACCGAGAATTATTAGGTTTGTATATTACTCAAGCATGCAATCAAATTACATAAATAAGGCGGAAGCGCGAAAAAACAGATTTTAAAATTTTAATACAAACCATCACCATGATCTTTTCTTGTGTTCAATTATCAATTAACGAAAGAGATAGAGATAGAGAATTATACCCCCACAAATCAAAGCTTCTTCGGGTACAAGTTCACCTCCAATTCCTTCGCGTTCTCCTCGAATTCCACCGATAAGATTCCTTCCTTTGATCAACGCTAGCCACCCAAGTGTTTGGCCTCTAGAGGTGATCCACCAAGGAAGAATAGGTATTCAAGAAGTTGGGTGTTGGCAAAACCCTAGTTTCTATCTCTAGAGAAATTACAAGCACTCTCCACAATCTAATACAAGAGTGTGTCAGCCTAATCTATGATAAAACTTCTCTTATTTATAGATGTAAGAAAACCCTCCCCTAAACTATTTATGATTTGGGTTTCTATTTTAATTAAACTCCTCATCTAATTAGAAATTCATGAGAGAGAACTTCTATTAATTAATTCTCAATCCCGATTAGGAATTAAATAATAGTAGTAATAATAATAATAATAATAATAATAATAATAATAATAATAATAATAATAATAATAAGACTCCTCTTATTAATTTATATTTAATATTTTCAAAATATTAAATAATAAATATTAAGCTATTTAATTTATTCTATCTCCATAGACTAAATTAAATACACTTAACTGATTATTACAATTATGTCATTTACTTCTTAAATAAATATTTTTTTTTGCGGTGTGACCCTTTAGGTTTTCCATATTAAACCGGTTGTGAATAAATCAATTAGAACATTTCTAATCTTATTTAAATAAATAAATTAAATTGTTTAATTCATTTAAATAAATAACATTTATTCAACAATAAGGGTAAGCCCCCTTAGCGATCAACGACTTTCCAGATAATATAGATTTTAACATTAATTACAAAAGAACTTTTTAGATAATAGCTACTGTAAGGTTTGTATATAGCGCAAACATGCAATCAAATTACATAAATAGTGCAGAAGCGCGATAAAATCGGATTTTAAAATTTTATACAAACCATCACCATGATCTTTCCTTCTGCTCAATTATCAATTAAATGAAAGAGATAGAGAATCAGATTCATACCCTCGTAGATCAAAGCTTCCTTAGGTACAAGTTCAACTCCAAATCCTTCGTGTTCTCCTTGAAACCACCAATTAGATTCCTTCATTTGAACAACATTAGCCACCCAAGTATTTGGCCTCTAGAGGTGATCCACCAAGGAATAATATGTATTCAAGAAGATGGGTATTTGGCAAAACCCTAAGTTCTATCTCTATAAAAAATTTAAGTACTCTCTCTCCAATTCTTATGGAAGAGTGTGTAACACAATCTATGATAAGACTTCTCTTATTTATATATGTAGAAAAACCCTCCCCTAAACTATTTATGATTAGGGTTTCTATTCTAATTAAACTCCTTTAATTAAATTAAACTCCTAATCTAATTAAGAATTCATGAGAGAGTATTTCTATTAATTAATTATCAATCCTTATTAGGAATTAAATAATATTAATAGTAATAATAATAATAATAATAATAATAAGACTCCTCTTATTAATTTATATTTAATATTTTCAAAATATTAAATAATAAATATTAAGCTATTTAATTTATTCTATCTCCATAGACTAAATTAAATACACTTAACTTATTATTATAATTATGTCATTTACTTCTTAAATAAATATTTTCCATAGGAATTAAGCTATTGTGGCCCTTTAGGTTCTCCATATTAAACCGGTTGTGAATAAATCATTAAGAATAATTCTAATCTTATTTAAATAAATAAATTAAACTATTTAATTCATTTAAATAAATAATATTTATTCTACAATAAGAGTAAGCCCCCTTAGCGATCAACGCCTTTCCAGATAATATAGATTTAAACATTAATCACAAAAGAACCTTTCAGTGTATAGTTACCGTATAATTCAATCATTCTACCATACAATGTCCCAATTAAATATAAGACATGGAATTACTGTCACGTCTTATTTTATTTAATTATATGTATTTCGATTCTTAAATGCACAACTCTAAATAATGCAAATTAGAAACACCTTTCTATTTTCATTCTACTTTGGCCAAAGACTTTTGAGTTATCATTTATCGAATCATATAGGACATTCACATCTTTTACTAGACGTGGTAGATTTTTTGTTGATCATTCACCTATCTCCATATATAGTTTATTATACTCAATCATACCCTTTGATATACCCTAAAGGTCTTAAGGGACATGTCAAAGTATACCTCATCATACACAAGATACTATAATGATCTCAAGTTCGAGGATCACTTGTACTACTATCACTAGAGGAACTCCTATTGACAGGAAAATAAAACTCCATTAGGTATTCCTTAGCGAGTCACGTTTAGTGAACTTATTCTCTAATGAGCACCTACATACTTGCTTTAGTGTCTCCACACAAATGATTATGAGATCAATCATCCTCTTTTTAAGAGCAAACAACGTATGTACTAATCTATCCGGATTCATTAATCCCCTTTTTAGTAATCCAACGATTAGGAAGGATTTTAGTTTTAAGCTATTTTGAATTTAGATCTCATTAGCATGATCATCATCGTGATTCTAAAAGTATTGCTCAAAACTATGGGTTATCACATTTAATATTACAGCACCATGTAGATAAAGTAAAATTCCTTTAACAAACGAATAAGATTACAAAGTATATGCTACATCATATCAAATATGATTAGCTTATGTGCATACTACTTTCAATCTCCCACTTGCACTAAAGCCAATCGCTGTGATATTTAATACCCTTCTTCTCTAAGTGACGATCATCTTGCTGTTGGATAAAGCTTAAGTAAATGGATATGCAATGTTGTTCTTGAGAGTCCACTATCTCTATAGTGACTTCTCCTCTTTCAATGATTCTACTAATCAAATGAAAGTGCTGCAACACATGTTTGAATCCAAGATGAGACTTAGGAACTATTCCTAGTTCTGTAATGAACTTTTCATCCAAACAATTAACTTGCAGCTTCATTTACAGCTATATACTTTGTCTTTGTCACTTAACCAACAACTCTTTGCTGTTTGGAACCTTTCTAATTCACTGTACCACCATTCAAGGTAACGATTTACCTTAAAGTGGATTGTTATCGTCTTGGTCAGTCTGAAAAACTTAAGTCTGTTTAACCCTCTAGTTTTATTCAGACCCACTATTAATCATGATCACATCCTCAATATCGGTTGAGTATTTAAAGATGTTTTTCACAGTCTTACAGTGATCTTCTCCAGAATATTACTGATCAACATCAGGCCTTATATATTCATTGCATACATGATAGTAACTCATACGATCTCTCTTTCAATTGGGGACAATTTAGAGAGATTCACTCCATGACTCATCATCATGAGACCTCTCTTAGAGTTTGCCATGCTAAATGCCTTTAGCATCGAATGAATATACGTTCATTGGGTCAAGTCGAACATCCTTTTAAATCTATCTATATAGATTTATATTC
The DNA here is from genome assembly GCA_034770075.1 of Aralia elata. Taxonomy (NCBI): domain Eukaryota; kingdom Viridiplantae; phylum Streptophyta; class Magnoliopsida; order Apiales; family Araliaceae; genus Aralia; species Aralia elata. The sequence continues at coordinate 27,130,033 of CM068378.1, read as the reverse complement.
CCAATTTATAGGATGCTTCTCCCAAGTTATTCATGGAGGAATGTTTAGATAATTTTATCTTTACTGATTGTAGCACTGGTATGTCATTCCATATTAGTAGTATATCAACATATAATACTAGGAATGTCACAGCGCTCCCACTAGCCCTTTTGTACTCACTAGGTTCATTCTCGTTTTTGATAAAATCAAACTCTTTTGATTGTCTTATCAAAACGAATGTTCCATCTTTGAGAAGCTTGCTTCAATCCATAAATGGATCATTGTAGCTTACATACACGATTTACTTCAACCTTTGAAACAAATTTCTCTAGCTATATCATACATATATTTTCCTTAAGTCTTCATTGAGGAAGGATGTCTCCACATCCATTTGCCAGATTTCGTAATAATAAGCTGCAATGGCAAGTAAAATCCAAATGGACTTGAGCATTACCCAGTAATAAGGTTTTATCATAGTCAACTCCTTGACTTGATTTGAAACAGATCTAGTCTTATAGGTCTCCACCTTTCCATTTGCCCCATTCTTTCTCTTAAAGACCCATATACACCCTTTAGGCTTTATGCCTACTGGAGGGTTAACCTAAGTCTACACTTGGTTTTTCATATATGGAGTCCATTTTTGGATTTTATGGTCATCTGCCATTTCTCTGAGTGTCTACTACCCATAGCCTCATCGTATATAACTGGATCATCATCATCTATGATACGTACCTCATTATCATCATCTATAATGAATCCATACCTCCTAGGTATCTTCGGTACTCTTCCAGATTTACGATTCGGTTGTGGTACAATAGGTCTATCTACAGGTTCCTCGGTTTGACTTATAATGCTTTGTGGTTCTTGAACTCCTTTAAGATTTATTACCCTCCCACTAGCTCCTTCAATGATAAACACCTTTATCCAAGAAGGTAACATGTAGGATTATAGTAATAATACCCTAAACTTTCTTTAGGATATCCCACAAATCTGCACTTGTCAGATTTTGTCCCAAACTTATCTTTTGAAATATTTTCACATAAGTTGGACAACTCTTAATCTTAACATACTTAAGACTAGGACTCCTCCCTATCCATAAACCATATGGAATCTTGGGGCCGAATTTTTAAGGTTACCTTATTTTGTAGATATACAACTGTTTCTAGGCCATAACCCTAGATAGATACTGGAATGTCGGTAAAAATTATTATGGACCGCACCATATCCAACAAGGTACGATTTCTCCTTTTAGATACACCAATTACGTATCAGGAGGTGTCCATTATGAGAAAATACCATTTTGAGATGATCTAGAAACTCATTGCACAAGTATTCCTTCCTCAATCTAATTAAAGAATCTTAATACTTTGTCAATTTGTTTCACTTTTAAATTCTTTGAACCTTTCAAATGATTCAGACTTGTATTTCATCAAATACACATATTCAACTCTTTGAATAGGTCATCTCCTTTTTTTTCTTACTAGTTTGTTCAATTTGCAAAATTATTTTCATGTAAGTCAAGTATACAAAGTCTATAAAGTAATCTTCTAGTTTCAAACAAAACATTATCATTATAAATAGAACAACAATTGTTCTTAAATATAATATCAGAACCTTCCTTGTCCAACAACGAAAGTATTAATGTTTCTAATGAGAACTAGAACAAAATAATAACTTATTAACTTAATAGACTTGCCCGTAGGCAACGCTAAACTATAAGTTCCTATGGTTAATACAACAACCTTTGCTCCATTCCCACACATAAGATTACTTACTCTTTGTTTAGCTTTCTACTTCTGCTTAGTCTCTACATTGGATTGCATATGTGAGAACTATAGCCGATATCCAATACCCAAGTAGAAACTTGACTTACAGAAAGATTTATTTCAATTATGAACAAACCTATATCTGTAACCGAAACTTCACTAAGCTTCTTCTGGTTAGCCTCTGTTAGATTCTCCTTATAGTTTCCTTTCTAGTGTCCAGGCTTATTGTAGTAGAAGCAAACTCTGTTACTATCTGTATCAATTTTGTTCTTATTATCCTTTGTTTTTGCCTTTCCAAATACCTTCTTTGATTTGTTCTTCTTTTCAGAAGATCCTTTGGCCCTCTTCCATTTTCTAGAAGAATCTTCTACAAGTAAGACTTGGTCTTTCTTGGTTAGAAAGTGACTCTTTATAGTTTTCAACATGTTTAAGCAACTCAGGCAGGCTGACATATAGCTTGTTCATGTGGAAAATTCACAACAAATTATGAGAAAGAGTCTGCAAGTGATTGCAAGATCAAATCTTGGATCAACTCTCCATCCATTACAAAACCCAGTTGTCTCAATTGTTCAATCAGATTGATCATTTTTAGGACATTTGTCTGTACTGTAGTGCCATCGGTCATTCAAGATCAGAAGAGCTCCTTAGATATCTGATATCTAATACTCCAACTTTCCTCACCATTCAACTCCTTGAAGGTGCAGGAGTATAGTAGGAGCATCCATAGTTTCATGCTGACGCTGAAGCTCGTTACTCATGGATGCGGGCATGATATATTGAGCCAACTGCGTATCATTTTGTCGCTTTTTAAAAGTAGCAATCTCTTCCTCAGAGGCATTGTCTGCAACCATTACAGGGATAGGCATATTGAGGACATAAGATAGTTTTTCAGCCTTGAGAACTATTCTCAAATTCCTTAACCAATTCGTTTAATTCGGTCTAGTTAATTAGCATCTAATATACTCCGCAGTGATAGTGAATTTGACATTGTAAAAATTCTGTAAATGAATTTGTAATTTAATAACATTTTAGCATACATTCATTTCTTAATTACCAAAATAAATTAGGTCTTTATTTAAATTGGTATCTCCCACTCTTTTTCATCAAACTACATTACCCTCAATATATAGTTCGACAAATCTAATTAAAGATTTGCTAGTGAGAATAAAGATCCCATTTCAAATGTATATAGTCTTGTGGAGATACAACAAACAATATATAAATAAATAGGTAGACAACTATTGTCAATTACATCACTATGTAACTCCTTGGGCAAAACTAATGAATTACCCACTATAATTGGCACGTTTTACTGAGTACACCATTGAACTTTTAATTTTTCAAATTACCCCAGTAAACTAATTATTATTTTGAAATTGGGTCATTCTGTTAAAAAATTAAACGGACGTTAATTTCTTATCGGCAAAACTAATGAATTACCCACTGTAGTTAACACATTTTCCTGATTACACCATTGAACTTTTAATTTTTTAAATTATCCCAGTAAACTAATTATTATTTTGAAATTGGATCACTCCATTAAAAAAATTTTAAAAAAAGTAAACAGACATTAATTTTTTTATCTACGTGGCTTTGGAAAAGAAGTACAAAAATAAAAAATATTACTTATGTGACAAAAAATTAATAAAAAACTTGAAAGTGAAGACAAAAAGATCAAAATATTTTGAGTACTCGGATCTCAGATGCTTATCAATAGAAGAAACTTCCTCGTGAATGAAAAATAATGCATCAACAGCAAAAATGAAAGCGCATTAATTGGCAACAACCACCTCTTGCATCTGCCTCTGAATTCTCTCTACATCCACCCGTAAATGGAGGCAATCGAGAGTGAAGGACGGGAGTTCCGAAGACATAAGGCTGCTGAGAGTCGGAGGCAAGAGGGAGGAATCCTACTATAATACCATTTACTTTGTCTGTTGTTGTTATTATTGTTGTTGTTGTTGGGGATTCGGACTCCATTGTTATATTTAATGCTGAACTTTGAAGCTCAATTCAATGTTTTGGAGAATTTTTATAAATTTTAGAGAGAGAAAATACGCAGATCTATTTGATCTAGAAGAAAGGGGAGAAGAGAGAGATGGAGGAAGGAAGAGAGAGAATAAATCAGATTTATTTATTTTCTTTTTTCTTTTTTAAATTTATTTATTTTCTATTTTCTTTTTTCTTTTTCACGTCAACGTAGGATAAAAACTAGAACGATTTAACAGTCGTGAGGTAGAGATAACAGAATAACCCAATTTCAAAATAATAATTAGTTTACTGGGGTAATTTGAAAAATTAAAAGTTCAATGGTGTAATCAGTAAAACTTGCCAACTACAGTGGGTAATTCACTACTTTTGCCAGTAAAAATTTAATGTCCGTTTAATTTTTTTAACGAAATGGCCCAATTTCAAAATAATAATTAGTTTACTAGGGTAATTTGAAAAATTAAAAGTTCAATGGTGTAATTAGTAAAACGTGCCAACTACAGTGGGTAATTCATTAGTTTTGCCTAACTCCTTGTATATTGCCTCTTAGATTATTTTGATCAAGTGGTGACACATCCGAATCAAAATTATCCATGTTAAGTCTAACCTAGCACTTCCATATATCTGAAGAGAAAAATAACATTCTTGTGGTGACAGAACAAAAAAGTAATGTTCAATTCCTTAATAAACATCAAATATGATAAGACAACATCTTAAATATTTAATGCTTGCCTTGTGGTGACACAACAAGCTCATATTAAATATTTAATAATCTATTGTTTTACCATGCTAGAAGGCGACGTTCGATATTCCAAATATCTTTGAACGTTTAGGACTTAGTATGATTTCTTTGAAGGGTTTGTTATTAATTGTCTCATCTTGATTAGTGCGCATGCATACACACACACACATATACACACACACACACACACACACATATATATATATATATAATACACATTATATTATTTAACATACAAAACATGTTGGATAATATATAATATATACATAGTTAGCATGCACATATAGAATATTATATTCTACCCGGATTGATTATGGACTATTATTCTAGTTTGGTTCACTAGAGCCACCAAATGAACCAAAAGGTCAAACCTAGGGCGCAAGAATAAAATTTAAATATAACTATTACATTTAAACCCGGGCTCCATTACAAATGGGTCTTCAAGCGTTCTTTGCTCCTTTGTCTCCAATTCTTCAAGTAATTCTAACTAAACATATTACATTAACTATTTACAACAAAAACCTTGATCAGCAGTCAAGGGGAAGTACATAGGAGGGAGATAGAATTTACATTAAGAAAGCGAAGGGCTTTGGTTCCTGCTGCGGATCGGGGAGCTTTTCGGCCTGCTCCGGTCCTGTGAGCGACCTCTGTGCCTGCTGCAGATTGGAGAGTGACTCTTTGGCCTTCTCTTGTCTCTCGAGCAGCTTCTGTGCCTACTCCTTTCTTTCCCGGAACCGTCTGAACGATAAGTTCTGGATCGGCTCTGAGCTACAATCACCCGGTCACGTGGTCTACTTGAGGAAACCTCCTCCTCGACCACCAACTTTTCCAACTGGGCATCGATCTCCTGCTACTGAAGCCGCAACGCTTACCAAGCGACATGGTTTCTGAGAGTGATAGAGGAGCCACAGTATTGTTGCAAACTGCTATGGAAAATGATGAAGACGTTGTAATGAAGGAGGTAAAAAGTGAGGAACCGTTAAAGAATGAAATAGAAGATCTCGATTCGAGTAGTGATACAAGGACTCAAATCCATATGTTGAACCCAGTGCCTTGACCGAAGTGTAATGAAGAAAGGAAGCTGGATGAGCAAGTGCCAGAGTACTTTAAATCAATTAAGAAGCTTCCTGTCATCATCGTACTTGTGGAATCATGGGAACAACTGCCTAGCTCTATAGAGTTTATGGAGATTAGTTTATTTGAAAAGAGCAAGCTAAGCGAATTTGAAGTATTGACTCGTTTGAAGGAGAAGCATACAAATGTTACTTTGCTACCAATGGACGTGTCAATCACTTCTTGATTGGGAATTGGATAGAAAATGAAGAAGTCGGGCTGATGACTATAACCCAAACGCTTATTGGAAGGCAACCCAAAAGTTTAAGTTTATTATTAGTTTGCATATTTGAATTTTAGTTCATTTTATTAAGTTTATCTAGATGATATTTATTAAAAATAAAATAAAATAATAAATAAATAAATAAAATAAAATAAAATAAAATAAAATAAAATAAATAGAAATAGGTTGCTTGTTAATTAGGAATTATTTGAAGTATTATTAAGTTAGTTATGTTTTAGTTAGTAATAATGCGATAATATTTCATAGGTGCCAAAAAAGGATTATGAAGAGAAAAGGGGTGTGTATGTTGTTCTACATTGTTCCTAATGGTGTCATACATCCTTATGCAACTTTTCTACTTCACTAGTGTTCCTCGAATACACATTTATCACGAAAGAGGAGGAGGAAGATGAGGATGAAGATGATGATGGTGATGCTTAATTGTTCAGGGAAGTTTCTTTACTTTATTGTTTTTATTTTTCTGGAACATTGAGGACAATATACGTTTCAAGTTTGGGGGTATTGTGCTTATTTAATACTTGGTACTTGGGATCTAATTATCTATGCAATTTAGTTTGTGTTAGTTTGTTTTATTTTATGCATTGGTAATTTAGTTAATTGCATATTAGCAGTTTGCATATTAAAAAAAGAATAATAATAATTTGTTAACTTTTGAGCAATCTTTTAACTAAATCTGTGAGGGCCAATGATAGGAATGGATTGAAAACTGGGTATTTTTGGCTAATTTTTCGGACCATGCTAGTTCAAGAGTTGATTTTTCTAGTATTTTGTGATTCTAGACATTTGATAATCCTGCTATTCAAGTTAGTTGACATTAAAGAGTTTATATATTTGAATATGTGTGAAGGACATGATTGAAACTCTAGGAGTTTATTGATTATCAGTTGATGTAAAGATAGGCATTCATTTAAGTTTGGGGGAAAAATTTGAGAAATGAATTGAAATTTATGAAAAATGTTGAATGTCATTGAAGTTGAATTGTTGGTGGATTGAGATGGTGCGTAAAATGCACTCATCCATAAACGTAGGCAAGATAGAGCGTAAAACGCACTTGTTTACAATAAAGTGAGATGGAGCATAAAATGCACTCACAAGTTGAAAAATATTAATGAAATTCTTTGCATTCCTTCCCCCGAATTGATGTGATGCCGTCTTTGCAGAAACTTGATGTGATGGTTTGGATTTTTGAGTTGATGTCAGGTATCTTTTACACGATATTTGATTATATAACCTTATCTAGGTTGAATAGCTTGAGCAGTTTGGATGATCTTATGTTGGGGATCCTGAATTGCTATGGAATTGATGATTATGTTGAGATTTTAGATTATGCATGATCTGAATTTGGCTGGAAATTATTATATGTGAGTCTTTGAGCCCGTGATTCAGATTTATCTTAAAGTTTTGCTCATGAGTTAATTGGTTATTGCATGTTAGCTTGAGTAGTTTTTAGTTTTGTTTGAGTTTTGCTTGAGGACAAGCAAATATTTAAGTTTGGGGGTATTTGATAAGTAGGTTTTATACCTATTATTTAGGTACTTTTAAGCTTAATAGTTTGCGTGTTTTTAAGTATTTTATGTTATTTTATAGAGTTTTTATTTCATTTATTGTGTTTATTTATTTTGTAGGAATAAAGGAGTTAAGCGGAAAAATCGTGAATATTTGAAGCAATTGAGCGAGCAAGGAAGCAAGAAGAGAAAAATGAACAGAAAGTGTGGGTCGCGGCGCACAAACATAAGGGCCGCGACGCTGGATCAAGAGCCATGGTGCACCAATCATGGGTCACGACACTCGAGGTTTATGCGCGCGCGCGTGTGGCATGTGGTGCGGCGGAGGTGAAGGGTTTAATCGCTTTTTTTTTTCAAATAAAATCAGATATTTATCAATTGAAGTCTAAAGAGTTACAGAGACTACACGGTTGGCTTCAATACAAATATATCCACCTAGGGTTATAAATGTAATCTTAATTCTATTAGGGTTAGGTGGAATAACTCCTATAAGTATTCTTATATTAGGAGGAGGCATTATTATTCATCAGTAGTTTTTTTTAAATATTAGTTAGGCTTTCAGGGAGGCACCTGAAGGAGGCAAGGATTGAATAAAGGAGCGAAGCAAAACTGTGACAGTGTTTATTCTTCCTTCTCAATTTAATTTCTTGTACTTCATGATGTGTTCTGAATTCGTTATATTGTTTATTTTATTATTTAATATGAATTAGTCTTTTCATTAAGGATTCAATAGAACCCGGTGATAGTTTAATTTAATATTTATTCTCTCTTTGATTTAAATTGATTATGGGTTGGATTGTTTATATATCTTGTGTTGGTTGTTACAATTGCGTAATTAACAATTATCGGATGGATTTAGATGAAATCTGACGATAGATTCTAAATTAAGATCTAGGTATAATAACTTGTGATTAGTAATTCTTTTCAGTAATATTGATTGCTAATTGAATGCTAATTTTGTGGACGGGATAGGAATATATCTGAATACCGCAAGCAATGGGTGAAAAATGATTCTTAATGAATCTATTATTATTGTTTCTCATAGGAATATAGGGAAATTGATAGTAATAGGTATGCTATATAATTATTCGAAAGATGGTTATATTAACTATTAGTGATTTTTCGTTAACAATTCTAAATAACCGATTTAATAAGAGGAGAATGATATTAATTAAGTGGTTCATCGGGGGAATTTGAGTTAGAAGATCAAGGAAAGGATTCAAGATTGCTTAAATAGGTGTTATTGGACAATTGAAAGAAGAGGAATTGCTAACCCTAGAGTTAAGAGATTTAGAGGCTTGAAGCAATTTGGCTAGCACGAAGGAAGAGCAAATTAGAAGATCAAGGAGAGGATTCAAGATCGCTTAAAACCAATTTTATTTCTCTTCTTTTACTCTTTTACTTTATAATTCTTGGATGATGATTAAATTGTTGATGATAATCTTTATTTCATTTATGAACTAAATTTTATTTTATGATTAAAATGGAACTTGATGAGAAGCTTTAATTAATTTGTTTCTGTGTTGATTACTATTGATTATAACTGGATTGTCTATTATATCTTATTCTCAATTGTTTAATTGTCTGGCGAGTAATTAGCGTGGTAATCTATAAAAAATTGTTAGATGGAGTATAGATTTAGACCTAGATATAATAACATATGATTGTGTTTTCTACATGAGATGGAATTCTTAATTTGTGTATAGGATAAAAATATACCTATATGCCTTATGTAATTTGAAAGAGAACCTGAGCGTGAGACTCTTGTTAATTCCAATTAATATAGAAATATAGTTAGTTGATTAGCTATGGTGTTCTTTCTAATTCTAATCTTAATTGAATTTAGGAAGATTTATTTATAAGATCATCAGAAGGTGGTTATAGATACTAATGAGTTCTTGATTAACAGTCTATTATAATTGATATAATTTGACAGGGAGTTTTGAAGTTGAAGTGAATCATCAAGGAAAATTGTACTCTTAAGCCTTTTAATCTGATAGTTAGTAAATAGTTAATTTTGTTTAATTTATTTTCAAAATTGAACAACTTGAAATATTTTTTTAATAAAATTGATTTAATATAAATTAGTAGTTGTTAGTTATTTTACACAATTCTCTGTGGGACGATACCTTGCTTGCCATTATATTGTTATTTGATCACGTATACTTGCGTGTAATTGCTAGTACAAAATTAGGCAACTAAGTTTTTGGTGTCATTGTCGGGGATCATTTGTGTGCAAGTTGGTTCTAGTATTGCATAGTAGTTATTTTATTTGTCATTATTGAGTTGCATATTATGCATATGTGTTAAGATATATGTTTAGGTTACATGTTACATTTAGTTGCATGAATTAAGCAATGATTGCATGTTGTTAACTATGGCCAATGATAAGAATGGAGATTATGATGTTTAACTTAAAGTGAATTAATAAACAGTGTGAGGTTAAGGTTTTGAATTAGTAGTTGATTTTTAACTTGTCTGAGACTTATGTTGGTTTATTAAGCACTTTTCAGCTGTTCTTGCTAGTTATAACCTTGGAATATTTTGCATAAGTAACCACTTTTGAAAACAATTCTGTTAAGATTCTATGAAACTTGTTTGCACATCTTTGAAAGAGAAATCTAGGTAATTCACTAAGTTTGGGGGAATTTTTCTTGGGTTGTTGCAAAATATATATATAAAAAAAAGGGGCAAAAAGAAGACATAAAAAATATGTGAAGTTAGAGTATATGGTGAGTTGAGATAGAGCGTAAGACGCACTCACTTATAAACACATGCTTAAAAATGAGATGAAACATAAAACGCACTCGTTCGGTAATTGGTGAGTAGGAAAATAAATTTGTACATAATAAATCACCGTGAAAAAAAAATAGGAAGAAAAGATTGTGTTTAATGTCTAAAACACCTTTAAGACCCTAGGATTGAGGGAGTTGTCTGGAATACCTGGATTTGATGTGTTAGCCGTTTTATAAAGTTGATATTGAATTTTCTGTTAAGTGATTGGTTATGCGAATTATCTTGGGTTATGATTGGTTGGAATAGTTGGCTTGCACACACGCACACCACATGGTCAATGGCAGGTGTAAAGTTAATGAATAAATTGAAGCTTAGATATAATATTGTTTAGATATTGTCTTTGAGTGGTTTGGTTAATCTTTGAGGCCATATGTTGATTAATATGTTGGTTATTGCTTGCTTCGTAGGTAATTTTGTTAGTTGCATATTATTTGTGGTTGTTTTGCTTGAAGGCAAGCAAAAGTTCAAGTTTGGAGGGTATTTGATGAGTGGGTTTTATACAAATCGGATGCATTTGGGCTTGTATTTTTGTTGGTTCTTAAGTGTTATGTGTTACTTGTGATGCATTTTATTGTGTTTTGTAGGTTGCTTTACATGATGAAAGGGACTGCACAAGTTGGGACAAAAGTAGTAGGAAAATAGCAAAAGTGGAGTTTCTAAATGCCTAGCGCGAAAGCACCAGGAAAAGAGCATAAACTAGCGCGGCAGCGCTACCTATCCAGGGAACAAGAGCATATGGCGCGACAGCGACAGTTTTGTGAAGGATCCTAGAACGACAGCGCCAGGTCGGGACAATGTCAGCAAAATTTTGAGATTTTAGCAGGAATTTGAGGCAAATTTGGATTGCAACTTCTTGGAGTGTTAAGATTTGTTTGGGGGAGTATAAATAGGTGTTATTGGAAAATTGAAAGAAGAGGATTTGCTAAGCCTAGAGTTGAGGAAGATTTAGAGGCTTGAAGCAATTTGGCTAGCACGAAGGAAGAGCAAGTTAGAAGATCAAGGAGAGGATTAAAGATTGCTTAAAACTAGTTTTATTTCTCTTCTTTTACTCTTTTACTTTGTAATTCCTAGATGATGATTAAATTGTGGATGATAATCTTTATTTCAATTATGAACTAAATTTTATTTTAAGATTAAAATGGAACTTGATGAGAAGCTTTAATTAATTTGCTTCTGTGTTGATTACTATTGATTATAACTAGATTGTCTATTATATCTTATACTCAATTGTTTAATTGCATGGCCAGTAATTAGCGTGGTAATCTACATGAAATTGGTAGATGAAATATAGATTTAGACCTGGATATAATATGATATGATTGTATTTTCTGCATGAGATGAAATTTATAATTTGTGTATAGGATAAAAATATACTTATATGCCTTATGTAATCCGACAGAGAACCTGAGCGTGAAACTCTTGTTAATTCCAGTTCACATAGAAATATAGTGAGCTGATTAACTAGACGTTTGCCTAAATCTATACTAGTCAATACACGTAAGTATACGTGGTCAAATAACAATATAATGGCAAGCAAGAAATCGTCCCACAGAGAATTATGTAAAATAACTATCAATTACTAATTTTATATTAAATTAATTTTATTAAACAAATATCTCAAATTGCTGAATTTTGAAAATAAGTTAACTAAATTAACTAATCACTAACTACCAATAGATTGATTTCAGATTAAATGGTTTAAGATTATAATTTTCCTTGATGATTCACCAAAATTTCAAAACTCCCTGTCAAATTACATCAATTATAATGGATTGTTAATCAAAAAACTCATTAGTATGTATAAGCACCTTCCGATGATCTTATAAACAAATCTCCCTAAATCCAAACTAATTAACTCACTATATTTCTATGGGAATTGGAATTAACAAGAATTTCACGCTCAGGTTTTCTTTCAAATTACATAAGGCATATATGTATATTTATGTCCTATACACAAATTATGAATTCCATCTCATGCAGAAAACATAATCATATGTTATTATATACAAGTCTAAATCTATACTCCATTTACCAATTTCATATAGATTACCACATTAATTACTGGCCAGGCAATGAAACAATTAAGCATAAGATATAATAAACAATCCAGTTATAATCAATAGTAATCAACATAGAAGCAAATTAATTAAAGCTACTCATCAAGTTCCATTGCAATCTTAAAATAAAATTTTGTTCATAATTGAAATAAAGTTCATCATCCACAAGTCAAACATCATCCAGGAATTACAAAATAAAAAGGAAAGGAAGGAAGAAAAAAAAAATTTAATGCAATTCTGATCCTCCTCCTCAACCTTGTATCTTGTTCTTCTTTTGTGATCAACCTGCTTCAAACATCCAAGTCCTTTTCAATTCTAAGGTTAGCAATTTGTCTTTAATATGTTCAATATGATATATTTATACTCCCATAATAACATCCTAATCTCCCAAGAATTAGCAATCTAAATTCATCTCAAAAATCTCAACAACTGCACAATATAAGAGTCCTGGCAGCCAATCTGGCACTGCCGCACCAAGTTTATATAGGAAAATGGCGCTGACGCGCCAAAGCTCCAGACATACTTCTTTTGCTCTCTGACGAACGGCGCTGCCATGCCAACTTCTAAGGCATTCCAACCTTTTGCTTTGTTCAACTGCTTTTATCTTAGTTCTTCCAATTCCTTCCACCATGCCATGCAGCCTACAAAACACACTAAAGATGAATCAAAAGTAACATAAAACACTTGAGAATAATCAAAAATTCAAAACCAAATGTACTCGATTCGTAGGTATAAAACTCACTCAACAAATACCCCCAAACTTAAACCTTTGCTTGTCCTCAAGCAAAATAAAAACACACAATATGCATACTAACATGTCTACCTATGAATCAAATAATAACCAACAAATTGTCTAACTTATGGTCTCAAAGAATAAAAAAATACTCAAAAATAATATCCAAACAATGGTATGCTTAAGTTTCAATTTATTCAACAATTTCGCACCTGTTATTGAACATGTGGTGTACGTGTGTGAATACCAGCTATTCCAACCAATCAAAACCTAAGATAAGTCACAAAACCAACCATTTAACAGAAAGATTCTATATCAACTCCATAAATAGGTTAAACATATTCAATTTAGATAATTCAGACAACTCACTCAATTCTAGGGTCCTAAGGGCATTTTAGACACTAAGCACAATCTTTTCTCTTCTTTTTTTGTCTTTTTTTTAATTACCCCAGTGAGACATCACATAAGTAATTTTTTCTTCTCACCAATTATCGAACGAGTGCGTTTTACGCTCCATCACGTTCTTAAGTATGTGTTTATGAGCGAATGTGTTTTACGCTCCTTCTCAACTCACCACATACCCTAATTTTCATCAATAATCTTTTTTTATATTTTTATTTTTTTCAATTTTCAACAACCTGAGAAAATTTCCCCAAACTTAGTGAATTACCTAGATTTCTCTTTAAAAAATATGCAACAAATTCAATAGTCTCAACAAAATTTCTCAAAAATGGTTACTTATGCAAACTTCTCTAAGTCAAAATTAGTTAACACAGCCAATAAGTGCTTTCTAAATCCAACATATTCTCAAGCAAGTTAAAACTAATTACTAAGTCAAAAACCTCAACTTCACATTGTTCATCAATATATATTGAGTTAACATCATAAAACCTTTCTTATCATTGGCCATTAGTCAAACACATGTAATTATTGCTCAACTCATGCAACTAAAATGCAACCTAAACACATAATAACATGCAACTAAATAATAACAAACAAAAATAACTAACATGAAATCCTAAACTAATATACACACCACTGCCCCCAAACTTATACTAAACAATGTCCTCATTGGAAAAATAAAGAAAAATTAGAACTAAGGACTTCCCTGACTCAAGGATCGATCATCATCATCACACTTCTCATCAGGAGAATCGGTTGGAGGATAAGCTAGGATGACAGGTGGAATTAGAAACTGGAACGAAGAACTGGAACCAACAGAAAAAATCTGGGAAATAGAAGCAAATAATTGTGTATTGAATTCCATCATAGAGTCTATCCGTTGGGCGAGCGCATCAAACCTCTTATTCATGCAGCGTTCCTATCGATCTAATCTCTGATGCAAAACCTGAATAAAAGCCTGATAATCCATAGGAGGTACAGAAGAAGGTCCAGCGGCTTGCTCAGTTATATCCATTGGCTCATCATCCACACCTTGAGTTATCTGGCCCCTAATGAAACTCGCACCTCTAGGGTGTGATACTTCTCTGTCCCATACCTTATATCTTTGAATAGATGTGTGATCAATAGCAGCTATGGGGGCTTGGATTGGCTCATCCGGACTCTATTGAACCCCTGCTTAGTGGCACAGCCCAATAATAAGTGAAGTGTGAGGCAATGCACCTGTAGTACTCCCCCGTAAATATTTAGCAATTGAAGCATTAATCAATGTCCCGACATCAATCTTCTTACCCATAACTATAGCATACAATAGAATGGCCCTCTCCTTGGTAACGTCATTTTGATGCCTTGTTAGCATCAAATTTGCGCAGATAAAACTGTATCAGGCCTTCCCATAGCGGCTCAATGTTGTTTGTGAGAAACTCACCTTCTCGTTCGTACCTTACTTTAATGTCCATGTGGTTCCCGCCTTGTATAACTTCTAAAGCACGATGTCCAAATCATATCTGCGAGTGTTGTACCACATAGGATTGTCCTTTGTAACATCTTGTAAATTATAATAGGCATTGATTGCCCTACGGGTATAGGACACCAGTCGGCCCCGAACTTGCACAACACCATCATGTGCTTCTCATGCATTCGCATAAAATTCCTTTACAACAGAGATCACTGCTGGAGTTAGTTGCTCAGTGAAATCGAACCAATTACGCTCTATGATCATAACACTTATCTCCCCATCTCGGTTTTCATCCGGCCTAAGCGCCCGTTCAAGCACAAAAGATTTTCCAGTCAGCACATTGTGAAAGTACTCAGAAACTTCCCCACTCACAAATTGTGTCCTATTATAAATTCGAATCGGGGCAAAATTTACTTCAAACCTTGCGAGATTGATGAAGAAGATGAAGAAGATGATGAATATGCAATCCAATGAAACTCGTTGACAAACGAACGTGACTTCTCCTGAGATTGATTTATTTTAGTAGGGAGAAGGTAAAATTTGGTTTAGGACGAAATGGTTAAGTTTAATTTTGGGTTCGGGATTCAAAGAATTGGGTGGTTCTACTTGATTAGGATTTGGATGAGAGCTAGATCGTGGATTGAATTTGAGAGAATTTTGGGAAGAAAGGAAGTTGAATTGGAAAAAGAATGGCGATAATAGATGAAACTGCTGAGCAATCTGTTATTAAAAGTTAATCAGGCCATGCAGCGCGGCTGCGCCGCGAGTAAGCTTAACATTGGCACTACCGCGCTAATGGTCCAAAGAGAATTCTAAGTAATTGCTTTGGCACCGCCACACCGTGTTTGTACTGGTTCCTGGTGCTGTTGCACCAGGCTCGCAGAGTTAGTGTTTTGCTTATTTTTCTGCATCCCTTCCTTGCCTTATGACACGTAGGACCTGAAATAAACACAACGAACATATTACCACCTTTTAAAATGTAGACACTACAATACTAAACCATAAAAATCCTAAAATCTTAAAATAACTAAACATAAAACAAAATTAAAAAATTAGGTTACCTCCCAACAAGCGCTTGTTTTAGAGTCTTCAGCCTGACTACTGCCTATTTTAAGGTATATCTACAATAGTGATATGGAGGTCTTTTGGCGGTCGACAACTCCACCCCAGTAGTGCTTCAACCTTTAGCCATTAACCTTGAATATTACCTCCACATTTCATCCCATCAATGCTACTGCACCATGAGGGAAGACTTCCTTGATCGTAAATGGACCTGACCACCCTGACTTGAGCTTTCCAAGAAAACGTTTTAACCTGGAGTTATACAGAAGAACTGGTTGGCTTAGTTGGACCTTCGATCGATGAACTTTTTGTCATGCCATCGTTTGATCTTCTCTTTGTATAGCTCTGCATTCTCATACGATTGAAGGTGAAACTCATCTAGCTCATTAAGTTGTAGAAGTCTCTTCTCTCCTGCAGCTTTCAAATCGAAATTCATTCTTCGAATAGCCTAATATGTATTATGCTCCAACTCCACTGGAATATGACATGTCTTTCTATGCACCAATCAGTATGGTAACATCTCAATCGGTGTTTTATATGTCGTCCGATATACCCAAAAAGCATCAACCAACTTAGTTGACTAATCTTTTCGATTCGGATTCACCATTTTCTCTAGAATTCGTTTAACTTCTCTATTTGACACTTCGGCTTGGCCACTAGTTTGGGGATGATAGGCCATGGCGATCTTATACGTGACTCCATATTTAGCAAGATGGGCTGAGAAATACTTGTTATAAAAATGTGTGCCTTCGTCGCTGATTATCGCCCGTGACGTGCCGAATCTGGTGAAGATGTTTTTCTAGAGAAAATTAAGCATTAGAATCGTTAGTAGGCAACGCAGCTGCTTCCACCCACTTCGATACATATTCCACCACAACCAAAATGTATGTATTATTAAAGGATGAAGGAAAAGGTCCCATAAAATCGATACTCCACACATCGAAAATTTATACTTCGAAGATTATATTGAGAGGCATCTCATTTTTCTTCGAAATATTACCAATTCTTTAATATCGATTACATATTAGGACAAATTGATGGGCATCCTTGAACAATGTAGGCCAATAAAATCCTATTTGAAGTACTTTGGTTGTTGTTCTTTCCACTCCATATTGTCCTCCGTAAGGCAAATCATGGCAGTGATATAAGATATTTTTGACTTTTTCTTACTGTAAATACCTTCTTATCATCTGATCTGCACACTGTCTGAACAAGAGGGTTCGTCCTATATGTAGTATTGTACATCATGCAAAAACTTCTTCCGTTGTTGCCTCGTCAAATTCGAAGGAAGCCTGTTACTAACAATGTAGTTTACGAAATCTGCATACCACGGCACCTCCACTTTGATAGCAAACAATTGCTCATCCAAAAAAATTTCGTTGATTGTTGTCTCATCTCCCTATTTCTGCTCACGATTCTCTAACCTCAACAAGTGATCCATCACTTGAATCTTTAAGTCAAACTCTTGCAGCAAAAGGATCCATCGAATCAATCTTGGTTTTGCGTCCTTCTTCGAAATCAGATATTTAATCGCAGAATAATCTGTGAACACAATAACCTTAGTTCTAATGAGATATGACTGAAACTTATCGAACGCGTATACAACTGCCAGGAGTTCTTTCAACTAGGCATTCGACAATGTTTTGCTAGCATAGTATATGGCATGAAAGACTTTATCCTTACGTTGGCCCAACAATGCGTCAATCGCATAGTCATTAGCATCACACATAAGCTCAAACTGTAATGACCAATACGGTGCAACAATAACTGGAGCAGTGATCAACTTCTTTTTCAACACTTCGAATGTTCCACGGCATGCCTCATCGAACTTAAACAGTACACCTTTCTCCAACAGGTTGCAAAGTGGCTTAGTGATATTGAAAAAATCTTTGATGAACCTCTTGTAAAATCCTGCATGGCTGACGAAGCTTCAAATCCCCTTTATTGATGACGGAGGTGGAAGATTTTCAATTGTCTTTATCTTGGCTTTAGCTGCCTCTATTCCTCTTGCCGACACTTTATGCCTTAGAATGATCCCCTCTTAAACCATGAAGTGGCACTTTTCCCAATTTAACACTAAGTTGGTGTCCACGCACCTTTTTAGCACCAATACTAGATTCTCCAAACATAAATCAAAGAAGTCTCCGATAACTGAAAAATCATCCATGAACACCTCTACGTTACACTCCACCATATTCGAAAAAATTATCAGCATACACCTTTGAAAAGTCACAGGTGCATTACATAATCTAAAAGACATTCTTCTAAACGCAAAAGTCTCGTATGGGCAGGTGAAAGTATTCTTTTCTTGGTCTTCAGGAGCTATGACAATCTGATTATACCCCGAATATCTGTCCAAAAGATAGTAGCTCTCGTGCTTTTCTAAGCGATCTAACATTTGGTCAATGAACAGTAAAGGAAAATGGTCCTTCCGAGTTGCTTTGTTGAGTTTCCTATAATCCATGTACACCCGCCAACCCGTCACTATCCTCATCGGAATCAATTCGTTATTTTCGTTGGACACTACCGTCATGCCGACTTTCTTAGGAACACACTGTACCGGCTCACCCACGAACTATCGAAAATAAGGTATATAATTCTTGCATCGAGCCACTTGATTATCTCCTTCTTTACCACCCCTTTCATTATAGGGTTCAATCTCCGCTGCTGTTACACAATTAGTTTGGCCTCCTCCTCCAAGAGAATCTTATGCATACAGAATGAAGGACTGATTCTCTTGATATCCACGATGGTCTATCTAATATTTGTCTTGTACTCTCGAAGAATTCGTAATAGCTTACTTTTCTGAAATTCGTTAAGTGCAGCAAAAATAATAACAGGTAAAGTAGATGAATCACCTAAATATGTGTACCTGAGATGATTAGGCAAAGGTTTGAGTTCTAAAGTTAGGGGTTCTTCCAATGATGATTTCACACGTGCAACTGAATTCCCCGGATAATCTAAAGTCTCAAATGGTAAGTTGAATTTGTGCACCCTCGGTGATGCATCTAAGACTTACATGTACTCTAACAGGTCCGGATCATCCGACTTTGTGCCAACCACTAAAGACCTTTCTAGAGTATCAGATCTAAGTATATTCAACAACTCATCATCAAGTGTTTCCTCCACTATGTCCACTAGAAAGGCTTCTTCCACATCCTTAGGGAATTTCATTACTTTAAAAACGTTAAAGGTTACTTCTTGGTCTTGGACTCGCATAGTTAATTCACCTTTTTGTACATCAATAAGAGTCTTACCTGTAGCTAAGAATGGTCTTCCCAGGATGATGGAAATGTCGATGTCTTCTTCAAAATCCAATACAATAAAATCTGCTGGAAAGATAAACTTATCAACCTTGACTAGCACATCTTCGATAATTCCCCTCAGATAAGTCAAAGATCTCTCTGCCAGCTGCAACGTCATATTGGTAGGCATTGCTTTCTTTAAACCTAACTGCTGGTATATCGATAAAGGCATCAAATTTATGTTCACCCCCAAGTCACATAGACACTAGCTGAAAAATTGGCTCCCAATGGTGCACGAAATAGTGAAGCTACACGAATCTTTAAGCTTTGGCGGTAACTTCTTTTGTAATATAGCACTACACTCCTCCGTTAGGGCCACTGTCTCAAAATCACCTAGCTTCTTCTTCCTTGATAAGATATCTTTCATGAACTTTACATAGCTAGGTATTCTAATACATCTGCGAATGGAATGTTAATTTGCAATTTCTTAAACACCTCTAGGAATTTGGAAAACAGTTTGTCAAGTTTTTGCTTCTAGAATCGCTGTGGGAATGATACTAATGGAACAAATGTAGTTTGTTTATATTTTTTCGAATTCCCAATTGGATCCTCTTCTTTCTTCTTTCCTCCTCTTTATTCTCCTTTGCGCTCTTCGAGTCACTTGGCACCTTTACTTCCTTTTCCACATTAGTTTCCTTTAGCTCTCTTCCTCTCTGAAGTGTGACAGCTTTACACTACTCCTTTCCATCACTCTTCGAATTAACTTTGATATTGCTCGACAAAGCTCCTTGACGTCGACTGTTCACCATATTAGCTAATTGCCCCATCGAATTCTCAAGGTTGCAAATAGACGCTGCCTGAATCTTTAAGTTTTCATCTACTTGGGTCATGAACTTGGTCACAAACTTCTTAAAGTTTAATTACTTTTTCGGTTGTGACTGGTGTTGATTCTAAAATTCGGGTGGATATGACTACCTTGGAGTATTATGTTGAGCCTACTTGTTGCTCCATGAGAGGTTAGGATGATTCCTCCACCACGGATTATAGGTATTTGAGTTGTTGTTCTGCTGCCTATTGTAATTACCCATAAATTGTACCGATTTTGCATTTATAGCACATTGATCACTCAAATGGGTCCCAACACATAACTTACAAATCACTGCCACACTCTGCATATTTTAACCCTCGAGAGCATCAATTTTCCTAGTAAGAGCTAAAATATAGGTCGTCAATGTTGTAACTGCATCCACCTCTATTACCTCTACTACCCTTAGTTGTGTCATCCGAGCAGTAGGCCACTAGTAGTTATTGGCTGCCATTATCTCTAGCAAATTGAATGCATCATCAAAATTCTTTGCCATTAATGCTCCCTCAGCCGTTGTATCAATACTAGTTCGTGTAGCACTACATAAACCATTGTAGAATGTTTGAACTTGTAACCACTTGGGAAGTCCATGGTGTGGACACCTTCGCAACAACTCTTTAAACATTTCTCAAACTTTATACAACGAATCCGAATCAAGTTAAACGAAAGAAGTGATATCATTCCTCATCTTCGCAGTTTTGGCAGGTGGGAAGAACTTTACTAGAAATTTCTGCGCCAAATCATCCCATATAGTAATTAATCCTAGTGGAAGTGAGTATAACCAGCTTTTTGCTTGTCCTGAAGAGTAAAAGGGAATAACTGGACCCTAATTGCATCCTCCGTGACTCCGTTATATTTAAATGTATCGCAAATCTCCAGGAAACTAACTAAATGCTCATTAGGATCATCATTAGCCAATTCCCCAAACTGTACCAAATTCTGAATCATCTGAATAGTCCCCGGTTTAATCTTAAAAGTGTTGGCATTGATTGCAGGCCTCCGAATGCTCGACTTAATCTCATCAACTTTGGGCATTACATAGTCCCGTAGAGATTATGTTCCTCGTTAGTCATTTTCTCTTGATCTTATGTTTTCTGGCAAGACTTTCCTAATCGTCGAAAACTTCTTTCAATTTTGTCTACGTACGGTACCTGTTCCTGACCTTTGGATCTAGTTTGCATACACAATTCAAAAGTACCTAAAGTAAAACAAAAACGAAAACTGTTTAACTAAGATTATTTAAATTAAAATTAATATGACAGATTATTAAAACAATTCCCTAACAAGGGCGCCAAAAACTTATTTGCTTAAATCTATACTTGTAATACCCGGTATAATATTTTTAATATTTTAAAACATATTAATTGGACTTGTCTTTTATTTGGGTTAATCAAATTTAATAATAATTTATGTGGGCTATTAATAATTAATGGATAATATTAATTTAATAAAATGGGCCTTAAGACTTATTTAAACTCAATTAAAATAAGAATACTATAAAGTTATTAGGGCAAAGACTCTCCTCATTAAAATTACTTTTGTGCATTATCGGCTTAAAACAAAAGAATTGGGAGTGAGTGCAAAGGCACGGAGACAGCAAGACCAAAAGGAAAAGAAAAGGGAGTAATCAAAAATTGAACTGGGGTGATACAAGAGGAATTAAACTGGTATATGATTATTGCTTTGAGTTGCTATTAGAATTGCATTAAAATTTCATAATGATTACTACTTATTCTATAGGTATAATATACATGTGCATATGATATAAATATAATAGTGGCATCTCTGCAAGTATGAGTATTTTGGTATGATGTTTGTAATATTAAAATAGATCTTTTAAGTTATCATGGTTTATGCCTTATGGGATGAGATGGGTATCGAAATTGATAAAAGAATTCTTATACAAACTAATGATTTTCAATGTTTGTACACTGAATGTTAGTAATTTGTGCATGTCATTTTTACTCTACAATATTACTTAATAAGCGTAATTTACAAACTTATATATATTCTTATGATTAGCTTTTTGCAAACTTAATTTGGAATTACTTTATAATATATTTTACTACATGTTGGCAACATGGTCTTTTTCCTATAACTAATTGATCATTAATTTAATTTGGGTAGACTGATTGTTAAATAATAATAATAATAATAATAATAATAATAATAATAATAATAATAATAATAATAATAATAATAATATGAGTCTAAAAAAGACGAAGAAGAAATTAGTAATTAGTAAGTTAACGCATAGTTTATTAATTTATTTTATTAATTTGTATAATTAGTTCGAACGGAGGGGACTTAAGGAGTTACATTGGGAATATAATTTCGGGTATTACATTGCTTACTTCAAGTATGGATTCCGTACTCCTTCAGCGTTATTCTTGTTATATTTAATTAGTTCGTTTTGTTCCTCGTTTCGAATTTGACTATTATTTCACATAATTTTTTTATGTGAAATTAATATGATAGTTTCATGCATGTTGGCGTTAATACATAAAATTCGTATTTGTACTCTTTGAACTAGTAAATCCTATCTGGTATTTATTTTGATATTTGTAGAGCGGTACATATTGTTACCTTCTTTTGAGACATTATGATTTGATCTGGTTCAACATGTACGTATAGAACCCTTTGTTTTTTTTAGTATTGTGTTTCATGTGTTGTGACATGGTATCTTTGTTAAAATATATCTTAGGGTATACATAAGCTATAACCACCTGTGGGGGTACCACAGGTATGTCGTCTTAGCACGAGAGACATGACACTTTCCGTGGCGGTGTGATTAGTCCACGACGTCTCCATTTTTGGGCTCCAAAGGAAGTGGGCCATTTGGTGTTTTTGTTGTGGAAGGCGTATGGGTCAACCCTAGTTTCTGTTCTGCAGATTGGTGATGTTGTGCCAAACACACCTATCCGATTTGCATGCATTTGGATTCGCGGTCCAATGTGTGATTTGCCTGTGTGGCATTATTTTGATTGTCTATGTGGTATTATTTGATTGCCTATGTGGCATTATTTGACTTTGCCTATGTGGCAAGACATATTTCTAATTTGTTCCGAGCTCAGTATGAAATTATACCACCCAACCATTTGACTCAGCCTATTAATTCATTGTGTTATTTTGTTCGGTTCAGTTCAATTCATTGAGTCTGTTATTTCAGTTCATTATTTTTGTACTCTATCTGTTCGTCTCATTAATTCTGTTGAGACAGTTATATTCTATTCAGACTTTGGAGATTTTATTTTCGCCGATATTTAAGCTTAAGGCTTTGTTCAGTATTTTGTCTCAGTTGACTCCGTATTTCCATTGTGCATCTTTGCATATCTATATCCGTACTGGGCATTTCATGCTATGTTTTTCTTCCGGCAGGTTTGCAGGGGTGATTCAGGGCTAGTGTGATGAGAGAGTTGCCTTCGACCATCTAGGTTGATTTGATTTTAGGTGTTAATTATTATGCCTTCTTTTGGAGAATTGTATTAATATGGTTTATCACTATTAAATATATTAAAGTTATTAGTGCTCTGATTATTTATTTTGAGGTTTGTTGTGCTTTGCACATGACCTCCCTTTCCTATTTCGGGAAGGGGATGTTACAATACTAGTCAATACACGCAAGTATACGTGGTCAAATAGCAATATAATGGCAAGCAAGGTATCGTCTCACAGAGAATTGTATAAAATAACTACCAACTACTAATTTTATATTAAATTAGTTTTATTAAACAAATATCTCAAATTGCTGAATTTTGAAAATAAGCTAACTAAATTAACTAATCACTAACTACTAATAGATTGCTTTCAGATTAAAGGGCTTAAGATTACAATTACCCTTAATGATTCACTTCAATTTCAAAACTCCCTGTCAAATTACATCAATTATAATGGATTGTTAAACAAGAACTCATTAGTATTTATAAGCATCTTCCGATAATTTTATAAACAAATCTCCCCAAATCCAATTAAGATTAGAATTAGAAGAACACCCTAGCTAATTAACTCACTATATTTCTATGTGAATTGAAATTAACAAGAATTTCACGCTCAGGTTCTCTTTCAGATTACATAAGACATATAGGTATATATATTTCTATCCTATACACAAATTACGAATTTCATCTCATGCAGAAAACATAATTATATGTTATTATTATATACAAGTCTAAATCTATACTCCATTTACCAATTTCATATAGATTACCATGCTCATTACTAGTCAGGCAATTAAACAATTAAGTATAAGATATAATAGAAAATCTAGTTATAATCAATAGTAATCAACATAGAAGCAAATTAATTAAAACTACTCATCAAGTTCCATTGCAATCTTAAAATAAAATTTAGTTCATAATTGAAATAAAGTTCATTATCCACAAGCCAAACATCATCCAGGAATTACAAAATAAAAAGGAAAGGAAGGAAGAAAAAAAACTGTTTTTAATGTAATTCTGATCCTCCTCCTCAACCTTGTATCTTGTTCCTCCTTTGTGATCAACTTGTTTCAAGCCTCAAAGTCCTTTTCAATTCTAGGGTTAATAATTCGTCTTCAATATGTTCAATATGATGTATTTATACTCCCATAGTAACATCCTAATCTCCCAAGAATTAGCAATCCAAATCCATCTAAAAAAACCTCAGCAACTGCACAATATAACAGTCCTGGCAGCTGACCTAGTGCTGTCGAGCTAAGTTTATATAGGAAAATGACCTAGAGTTATTTCTCTTATTTTCTATAGTGGATTCCAGTTTATGTGTTCTTAGAATTTACGCTGGTAAATTCTTATACTTCCATTCTGCGTCAATTAGTATCAGAGCCAAGGATTTTGCCTTGTTCGATAGCCAACAACGAAGATGGAAGAGCTAACCTTGACGATACTAGTCGTAGGGTAGCAACGATTGATGAGTAACGACAGTCGGTGGCGAGGGTAGAAACCCTATTACAACAATTGTTGGTACAACAACCTAATCCTAATGGCCCTGGATGTGGCAACAGAGATGGACCCGAGAGATTTGCCCTTGGCCAACATGGAGGATTACATCAACCTGGAGCGGCAAGGCATGTTCAGTTCAACGGATTGAGTGATGAAGACTCTGAGGAAGAATTAGCTGGAAATCAAAGAAATCCTCAACAAAACCAAAACCCAAATCAATCTGACTATAAAATACGTGCATGCATACCATTGTTCCATGGTAAACTACAGATTGAGGAGTTCTTGGATTGGATTTCTGAGATAGAGAGATTCTTCGAGTTAACCGAGGTCACGGCGGATCGACAAGTCAATCTGGTGGCATACAAGTTGAGAAGCGGGGCTGCAGTGTGGTGGGAGAAGTTACAAGTGGATAGAAGACGGCAAGGCAAGACACCTATACGATCTCGGAGGAGGATGAAACAACTAATGATGGGTAGATTATTATCCCCTGATTATGAACAATTTATTTTTCGGAGTTATCAAAATTGTGTGCAGGGTAACCGAACTGCTGCGGATTATACTGAGGAGTGGACTAGGTTGTCGGTTCGTAACAACCTAAATGAGACTAAAGGACAACAGGTTTCTAGATATTTAGAAGGATTGAACCCGTATATTCATGACAAAATCGGGCTACAAGTTGTTTGGATGGTGGATGAGGCACATAACATGGCCTTGAAGGCTGAATTAATGGAGAAAACTCCCAAACGATTTCCTTACTATAGGAAAAAAGTGGCGGAGACATCTAACGCTACGGCAAATCGGTTTGCACCAAGTGATGGAAGGAATCAACCTAAAGTTATTACCGATCAGGCCCAAAGGGGTTCGGGTTCCACTAATAAACCTATGAGAACGCAGCCGACGGGGACACCTATGAGAGAAACTTCCCGAATGCCAAACCCGTATGCTAAAACCAGAGGTTTTAAGTGCTATCGATGCGGTCAACCAGGTCATCGGTCAAATGAATGTTCGGCTAAGAAACCGGTGAATTTTGTAGGTGTTGGAAAGGACGAAGAGGAGTTTCAGTACGCTGAAGAAGGAATAGATGTGAACGAACTCTTGGGTGATGCGGAAATAGCAAAGGAACAGGGAGAATATGTCAATTGTGTAATCCAGCGGGTTATGTGCTCAACGAAATTAGAAGATTCGTCACAAAGAAATAATATCTTTAAAGCGTACTGCAGTGTTCGGGGAAAGGTATGTGATGTAATTGTCGACAGTGGAAGTTGTGAAAATTTCATATCCAAAAGACTAGTAGACCATTTGAAGCTGCAAGTAGAAAAACAGCCGAAGCCTTATACGATCGGGTGGATCCAGAAAGGCCTAAGGTGAATGTAACTGAAGTTTGCAGGATGCCTATCTCAATTAGTCGATCAGCACTACAGAGATGAAGTGATTTGTAACGTAGTCGATATTGATCCTAGTCACATGTTGTTGGGACGACCCTGGCAGTAGGGCTGTTCATCGGTAATTAACCGGCCCGAACCGGACCGAACCGGACCGTACCGGTTACCAAATATGCCCGAATTTAAGTACCGATACCGGTACCGATTGAGCCGGTATCCCGAACCGGTTATCCGGTCCGGTACCGGTCCGGTACCGGTTTTTCCCTGCTATTATACCGGTTGTTGTTTTTCATCCACAATTCCATAAGAAGTTTCAACAAATCATAAATTAGAAGAGGCACATCCAAGGAACAGGGCAGTGGGCACTAACTATTACCAAATATTAAATCTACACCACCACTATAAGTCCCAGAACATAATATACAAGTAGTACTGCAATAGTGGAATGTGGAGCCCCACAAAGTCACAAACAAAATTACAAGCAGTGGAGAATAGACTGTGGAGCACCACAAATAAATTACAAGGAGTGGACTGTGGTATGTGCCTCTGTGGAGCACCACAAAACTAAATAAAACTAGCAAATTAACATCCATATGACTGTATGAGTACCATGACTTCCTTACATAACTACAATCCAAAATTAAAGATTGACATAAAAGACAGAAAGAGTGCCAAGATAACAGAATAACAGAATAGCAGCAACAGCACAGCAACAACAGCCCAACAGCAGCCCA
The DNA here is from genome assembly GCA_034770075.1 of Aralia elata. NCBI lineage: Eukaryota > Viridiplantae > Streptophyta > Magnoliopsida > Apiales > Araliaceae > Aralia > Aralia elata. The sequence goes on along the minus strand of CM068378.1, from coordinate 27,103,026 downwards.
GTAGGCAACAGCAAGCCCAAGCCAGCAGCAGGTCATTTCGAAACAATACCAAACAGGCCCTACATAAGTAACTATCTCAATCAGATCTTCATTGTATTTGACTACAAATTAACTTATAAACTTAGTCATTAGAAAAGAAAAGCTTACTACTATAAATAAAATTAATTGCATATGTTACTATGTTAAACCATATTAATGATAATCATATTCCTATCACAGGCACAACAAAATATCACTTTAAAATTCTTATCAACGCTACAAATATAACAAGATAGCTGAATTACCAAAGCTACAAACACTAAATAATAGGACAAACGACTGATGGATCACTTGTGCCTTTTTAGATGTTGAGAGTTAAGCTAGAATCCAATCAATCCATATTCTTAGTGACCCCAACATATTTTCCCAGTCTAATACTAATCAAGTTATGCAGCCAACCAGGTAGCCTATCACATATATATGAGCTTTTACATTAAATAATGTGGCCCATTAGAAGGTTTAGTAATTGGACATGCAAAGTTTAGCAATCTTAGAATCAGTAAAGATGATTTTGAAATAAACTTCCAGAACAAAAACCACATCAACAAAAAACAACAAAGTTAAATTGACTAAACTAGGCTACCAGACAATTTAATTTAGTTACCAAAAAAAGTATTCAGAAATGCAGATAGGAATATATACCCTTACCAACTGTCAACTGGCATATCTCCATTAAATTCCGCCATCCATATCTAAAACTTCTACAAATTCTAAGAAAATCAAAAGAAAATAAAATTAGTTAAAGAAAGTCATTAAACATATAAAACATTATAGATGAAAAACTATATAATTTAAAATTATGGATTACCTTTCTCAATTGTTTCAAGTGAATCTATGTTCTCCTCTACGGACATTGGTTGTTTGCTTGTACGAAGTCAATCTTGAGCACAAACAAGAGCTTGTACCATTCTAGGAGTTAAATAACTTCTAAATGGATCAAGTACACGACCACCGGTGCTAAATGCCGACTCGGAAGCAACTGTTGACATAGGAACCGCCAATACATCCTTTGCCATTTGAGAGAGAATGGGAAATCTAGGAGAATTATTTTTCCACCAACCCAACACATTATATTTTGAAGTCGTTTGATCAACATGCTCACTCAAATACTTGTATAATTCGGTATTATCCCCTCCTTGAACATCCGTAATGTGTTCTACAAATTTTTCCATCATCCTTCTCCTTGTCCTTTCTCGAGGAAACACATCAAAATTTTCACTAGACACATGTGATGATTGTGCACTTTGAGATGATTGCGCACTTTAGGATGATTGCGCACTTTGGAATGCATATTTGAGACTATAAGATTTAAACAATTCTTCAATGGCATCACGCACCGATTTTATCATTTTATTTGCCATTTCAGTCCCATTCCCATACATTGAATTAAAAGCAAATTCCACAAATGCAAATTTATGTCTAGGATCTAGAACAATGGCAATGTACAACAATTTATTCATCTTCTCAACATTCCCCCAATATTTATCTAATTTTGCTCTCATCCTCGACGCCATTTCTCTCATGCCATTGTCACTCCCATATAACAATTCATTCAAAGCATCATCAAGATCAATAAATTCATGAAAAAAAGTATTTGATGTCACATAAGATGTACCCGAAACCTTCACCGTAATGTCAAAGAAACATTTCAAGAATACAACCAATTGTGTCACAACTCCCCAATCTTCTATGGTAGGCCACCCATCACCCGATTCCATTTCCAATTTAAATAACGGGTCTTTGCTTGCAAGCCTATTAAAAGCACGTTCAAAGTCTATGGCCACATTCAACATAGAATAAATGGAGTTCCATCTAGTGGACACATCTAGGATCAATGAAGTATTTTTTTCAATTTTCTCAATTTCAACACATTCTTTGAATTTTTTAATCCTAGAAGGAGATTGTCGTACCCACCTAACCAAAGCTCGTACACGAGATATCGAAGGACTCGCATCTTTCAACCCATCACATACAACCAAATTAATAATATGAGCAACACACCTCACATGGAGAAATTTATTGTCACAAATGCTATGACCCCAAACTTTAAATTGGGTTTTCAAATAGGAAATTGCAACATCATTGGAACTAACATTATCAACTGTGATTGTGAAAATTTTATCAATGCCCCATTCCCGCAGACAATTTTCAACCGACATACCTATGTCTTCCCCTTTATGACTAGTAATTGGGACAAAGTTAATAATTTTCTTTTGAAAATTCCACTTATCATCAACATAATGAGCAGTCAACACCATGTAATTAATTCGTTGTATGGAAGTCCATGTATCGGTAGTAAGACAAACCCTTTGTGATGTATTTTTGAAATAAGCTTTCAATTTCAATTTCTCCTCCAAAAAGCGTTTCAAACAATCTCTAGTTATGGTGGGACGTGAAGGCACATTCAATTTTGGACATCCAACTGACATCAAGTATTTAAAGCCCACATTCTCCACATGGCTAAAAGGAAGTTCATCTACAATGATCATAAACGCAACTGCCCTCCTAATTAACTCTTGATCAAATTTCCATAAACAAACACTATTGGACATTTGATCAAGAGTTAATTAGGAGGGCAGTTGCGTTTATGATCATTGTAGATGAACTTCCTTTTAGCCATGTGGAGAATGTGGGCTTTAAATACTTGATGTCAGTTGGATGTCCAAAATTTAATGTGCCTTCACGTCCCACCATAACTAGAGATTGTTTGAAACGCTTTTTGGAGGAGAAATTGAAATTGAAAGCTTATTTCAAAAATACATCACAAAGGGTTTGTCTTACTACCGATACATGGACTTCCATACAACGAATTAATTACATGGTGTTGACTGCTCATTATGTTGATGATAAGTGGAATTTGCAAAAGAAAATTATTAACTTTGTCCCAATTACTAGTCATAAAGGGGAAGACATAGGTATGTCGGTTGAAAATTGTCTGCGGGAATGGGGCATTGATAAAATTTTCACAATCACAGTTGATAATGCTAGTTCCAATGATGTTGCAATTTCCTATTTGAAAACCCAATTTAAAGTTTGGGGTCATAGCATTTGTGACAATAAATTTCTCCATGTGAGGTGTGTTGCTCGTATTATTAATTTGGTTGTATGTGATGGGTTGAAAGATGCGAGTCCTTCGATATCTCGTGTTCGAGCTTTGGTTAGGTGGGTACGAAAATCTCCTTCTAGGATTAAAAAATTCAAAGAATGTGTTGAAATTGAGAAAATTGAAAAAAATACTTCATTGATCCTAGATGTGTCCACTAGATGGAACTCCACTTATTCTATGTTGAATGTGGCCATAGACTTTGAACGTGCTTTTAATAGGCTTGCAAGCAAAGACCCGTTATTTAAATTGGAAATGGAATCGGGTGATGGGTGGCCTACCATAGAAGATTGGGGAGTTGTGAGACAATTGGTTGTATTCTTGAAATGTTTCTTTGACATTACGGTGAAGGTTTCGGGTACATCTTATGTGACATCAAATACTTTTTTTCATGAATTTATTGATCTTGATGATGCTTTGAATGAATTGTTATATGGGAGTGACAATGGCATGAGAGAAATGGCGTCGAGGATGAGAGCAAAATTAGATAAATATTGGGGGAAAGTTGAGAAGATGAATAAATTGTTGTACATTGCCATTGTTCTAGATCCTAGACATAAATTTGCATTTGTGGAATTTGCTTTTAATTCAATGTATGGGAATGGGACTGAAATGGCAAATAAAATGATAAAATCGGTGCGTGATGCCATTGAAGAATTGTTTAAATCTTATAGTCTCAAATATGCATTCCAAAGTGCGCAATCATCCCAAAGTGCGCAATCATCTCAAAGTGCACAATCATCACATGTGTCTAGTGAAAATTTTGATGTGTATCCTCGAGAAAGGACAAGGAGAAGGATGATGAAAAAATTTGTAGAACACATTACGGATGTTCAAGGAGGGGATAATACCGAATTAGACAAGTATTTGAGTGAGCATGTTGATCAAACGACTTCAAAATATAAAGTGTTGGGTTGGTGGAAAAATAATTCTCCTAGATTTCCCATTCTCTCTCAAATGGCAAAGGATGTATTGGCGGTTCCTATGTCAAACGTTGCTTCCGAGTCGGCATTTAGCACCGGTGGTCGTGTACTTGATCCATTTAGAAGTTATTTAACTCCTAGAATGGTACAAGCTCTTGTTTGTGCTCAAGATTGACTTCGTACAAGCAAACAACCAATGTCCGTAGAGGAGAACATAGATTCACTTGAAACAATTGAGAAAGGTAATCCATAATTTTAAATTATATAGTTTTCATCTATAATGTTTATATGTTAATGACTTTCTTTAACTAATTTTATTTTCTTTTGATTTTCTTAGAATTTGTAGAAGTTTTAGATATGGATGGCGGAATTTAATGGAGATATGCCAGTTGACAGTTGGTAAGGGTATATATTCCTATCTGCCTTTCTGAATACTTTTTTTGGTAACTAAATTAAATTGTCTGGTAGCCTAGTTTAGTCAATTTAACTTTGTTGTTTTTTGTTGATGTGGTGTTTGTTCTGGAAGTTTATTTCAAAATCATCTTTACTGATTCTAAGATTGCTAAACTTTGCATGTCCAATTACTAAACCTTCTAATGGGCCACATTATTTAATGTAAAAGCTCATATATATGTGATAGGCTACATGGTTGGCTTCATAACTTGATTAGTATTAGACTGGGAAAATATGTTGGGGTCACTAAGAATATGGATTGATTGGATTCTAGCTTAACTGTCAACATCTAAAAAGGCACAAGTGATCCATCAGTCGTTTGTCCTATTATTTAGTGTTTGTAGCTTTGGTAATTCAGCTATCTTGTTATATTTGTAGCATTGATAAGAATTTTAAAGTGATATTTTGTTGTGCCTGTGATAGGAATATGATTATCATTAATATGGTTTAACATAGTAACATATGCAATTAATTTTATTTATAGTAGTAAGCTTTTCTTTTCTAATGACTAAGTTTATAAGTTAATTTGTAGTCAAATACAATGAAGATCTGATTGAGATAGTTACTTATGTAGGGCCTGTTTGGTATTGTTTCGAAATGACCTGCTGCTGGCTTGGGCTTGCTGTTGCCTACTGGGCTGCTGTTGGGCTGTTGTTGCTGTGCTGTTGCTGCTATTTTGTTATCCTGTTATCTTGGCACTCTTTCTGTCTTTTATGTCAATCTTTAATTTTGGATTGCAGTTATGTAAGGAAGTCATGGTACTCATACAGTCATATGGATGTTAATTTGCTAGTTTTATTTAGTTTTGTGGTGCTCCACAGAGGCACATACCACAGTCCACTACTTGTAATTTATTTGTGGTGCTCCATAGTCTATTCTCCACTGCTTGTAATTTTGTTTGTGACTTTGTGGGGCTCCACATTCCACTATTACAGTACTACTTGTATATTATGTTCTGGGACTTATAGTGGAGGTGTAGATTTAATATTTGGTAATAGTTAGTGCCCACTGCCTTGTTCCTTGGATGTGCCTCTTCTAATTTATGATTTGTTGAAACTTCTTATGGAATTGTGGATGAAAAACAACAACCGGTATAATAGCAGGGAAAAACTGGTACCGGACCAGTACCGGACCGGATAACCGGTTCGGGATACCGGCTCAATTGGTACCGGTATCGGTACTTAAATTCGGGCATATTCGGTAACCGGTACGGTCCGGTTCGGTCCGGTTCGGGCCGGTTAATTACCGATGAACACCCCTACGAATGACCTTCCGCCACTAAGGGATATTCAACACCAAATTGATTTAATTCGGGGAGCAAGTTTACCCAATTTACCACGCTATCTGATGAGTCCGAAGGAAAATCAAATTTTACATGAAAAGGTGGAGGAATTACTGAAGAAGGGATTTATTCGAGAAAGCATGAGTCCATGCGTTGTTCCAGTATTACTAGTTCCAAAAAAAGATGGCAGTTGGAGGATGTGCGTAGATAGTCGTGCAATTATCAGATACAGCTTCCCGATCCCGAGGCTGGATGATATGCTAGATATGTTGGAAGGGTCAAAGTTATTTTCAAAAATAGATTTGCGAAGTAGCTACCATCAGATTCGGGTTAAAAGCATTTTTAAGAAGAAGAAAAATTGGGTCAGATTATTGAACCAATGAGTTTTAAAAGATCTATTATTTATGTCTATGCTAATTGTTTCAGCTAAGACAAACAAGATTTAAAATTATCAAAATGTATTTTTATATCATTAATGCAAGTAATGCAGAGATGATAAACGATAGACTCATCAATGCAAATTAACCCAGTATTGGATGTGATTATAGTATCGTGAACCCACTATGGTATGATGTAGTATGACAAAGTCACAAAATGATGGAATTCTCAACAGACTGTAAATACAGTGTGGTATCATGACGTCATAAAATGATTTTCAGAATTTTAAACCAGTTAAAGAAAAGTCAATGCCAATTTAAGTGGCTAGACAAATATTTCGATTAATGTTCGAATTATTGGTATACATCTAAGCTATTTGATTCGGCTAGACAAATGTTGTAATGATTTATTAAATCGACATAAAAGATGTCAAAGTAAAGAGCAGACTCAAATGATGTTCTAATAAAATAGACATAATATGATGTTGACTCAAGCATATGATACAAGTTGGTATCTGACACAAGTTGGTGTCAATGCAAGAGTCCGACATAAGTTGGTGTCAGGTTGATGCAAGTTGGTATCCGACACAAGTTGGTGTCAGCATTACGTGATTCAAGTTGGTATCAAATTGACACAAGTTGGTGTCAAGGTAATGCAATTTGTTATTAAACGAACCCAAGTTGGTGTCAGTTAAAATATAAGTTGGTGTATAGTGGATATAAGTTGATATCTAATCAAAACGCGTATAGTCGTTTAAGGATGTAGATAAGAGATTTTCTGATCAGATGATTTATAGGGAATACTCTAGTTATGGGATATGAGGAAATGTACCTTAAAATTGTAAGCTCAAAAGATTTAGTCTGAAGACTATGGGACTTTTAGAGTAATAAGAAGATTGTATAGGTAATAGCAGAAAGCTATAAAATGAAAAGATAGGTGTACATGGAGATGCATGTTAATATAAATATGTGTATTAATATATGCTATGAGGTGATTAAATTTTTGCATTAATATTGAATGCTTTAAAATAAAGAATGAGAAAATAATGTATTTTTTTATTATACAAAATAATGCCGCCAAAGAGAAATCAGCGTAATCAATCTGAGGCAAAGAACGAGAATAGAGAGCAAGCAGATGTTATGCAACAGTTTGTGGATCGAATAATAGAGGCTATAAATAGAAACCCCATCGGGATAAATAATCCTCCATCTTTGTCAGTAGCAAGCTTTAAGGATTTTAAGAATGTGGGACCACCTGAGTTTAAGGGGACCACTGAGCCTATAGAGGCTCAAGTTTGGATTAAGGAGATTGAAAAGGCATTCATCGTTGCCAATGTGGGGGAGGAACAAAAGACAGCTTTTGCTACCTATATGATGAAATGTGAAGCTAGTTTTTGGTAGGAGGTCAATCACAACAGAGCTGGTGAGGAAATAGTAACTTGGGAATGGTTCAAAGAATTGTTCTTCGAGAATTACTTTCCTAATGGCATGCAGAGTCAGATGAAGATAAAATTTCTCGAGCTAAAGCGGAAGGACATGACGGTTTCCTAATATGCTACCAAATTCAATGAGCTGACAAAGTTTGCTCCACATCAAGTGGACACTGAAATAAGAAAGCTGCATAGGTTCAAGCAAGGTTTAAAATCTTCACTCTACAATAAATTATCAGCATTGCAAGTTGACTCATTTGGGACGTTCTTAGAAAAGGCTATGATAGCCGAGGGAGGAAGCAAAGAGTTAGATCAACTCTATTGTAAAGGGAAGGCCACGAAGAATCAGGCGGAAGGAAGTCGTAAGCGAAAATGGAAAAAACATTCTAATGAAGGGCGAGGAGACTCGAAGAAAAGTAAAGCCAAGATATGCTATAACTATGGGCAAAAGGGACATATCTCTCGTAATTGCCCCAACCTAAAGAAAGGTGTATGTTTTACTTGTGGATCAGCAGATCATCAGGCAAAGAATTGTCCAAGGAGAGGGACAGGTGGAAAGAGCAGTGGTAATGTGACACCCCCAAATCCGGGTTTCCTAACCTCGAATTCGGTGTTCACGATTCTCAACAACAAACATACTTTCTAACTAAATGCGGAATAATAATCATACAAAGTCTATCGAAATAATAATAAAGTCTTACAACATGGTCCCAAGGTTCTTTAACCTTAACTTAGAAACATACCCTTAATACAATAAGAGTTCACATAACCAAGTAACATTTTCAGATAACTAATACATAAGCCCTATCAGGCAGCTATTCTTGCACCTTCCCTTTTCCTTTGTCCCCTTTTGACGTTTCTGCCTTAGCTGAAATAAAGATCATGATATAGCAAGGGTAAGCAACTAGTTTGCTTAGCAAGTTTATACACAAGGGAGATATATCATGATTAGAAGGAAGTTTCGCTTTCAATGTTCAACAACAGTATAAGAGTGTGAAGAAACATGAATTAATAATCAACAGTTGAATATTCGAATACTTGAATGACAGTTACTGAGTGGTTGAAAATAACCATAGATATTTGCCAAGGTTCTCAACATTTAAACTGGACCACTTAATATGTTTTGGTAATCAAGGGGATCAGCCTTTCATACCCCGTGATTTATGCATAAACACTTAATAAACCAGCATTGATATCATGCCTTAATCAAATTTATCCTTTTCTCAGCCAAGAGTTCTTACTATAGCAAATTAATAAGAACAGCTTTTAAAATACATTTGATTTCACAAATTTAGACATGCTTGATCTAGCTGATACAAATAGCATAGATCTATCTCATAAACAGTTCATGCTTGAAAGAACTTTAATCTAATTCACAATTCAATAACAATAGAATAGGAATTCAATTGCACAAGGTGCGAATCTCAATAACCAGTATAGATGTGAATAATCAACAATAATTATTCACTAACATGCTTCAAAAATCATAACTCGAGTTTGAGTTAGTGAACTTGCCTGTCTGCTCAGCTACAAATAATCTAGCTTTAACTAATTGGCCTTGAAGAACCTAACATTGATAATGTCGATCTATCATTTAGTACTGCGTAGTTGTATATCGACACGCTTATTTATGCTATTTATTTAACAATTAAGCCAATCACATAGCACACATAAGCAAATAGACTATCGTAAATCCTATAAGACACTTAATATTATCAATCCTGATAATATTTAATTCACCTCTTGGTATTATTAGTCCACTAATAACACTTTTATTCGTTTACTAATGTTATTAACATCTTAATAATATTTTAATCATCCAATAATACTTTAATCTAATATTATTAATCTCTTAATAATATTTTAATTCTCATATTATTAATAATATTTTAATCTAATATTATTAGCCATTTTAATAATATCTTAATCATTTATTAATGCTTAAAATAAATATTATTATCCATTCAATAATATTTCCATAAAGTTTTAATCTTAATATTTCTTTGTTTACTTAAAAATATCGAATTCTTATATTACAAATATCATAGTAATATTTTAATAAGTTATTAGGCGAATAAACAATTTATTCTAATTGTTTTACCCTTTATTAAACAACTCCTTTACTACCCATAAAAGGTCATAAATATTATTTCTCATTAAATATTACCAAAATACCCCTCAATAGTCATAATATATAATATTAGGAGTATCCAAGCTTAAAAATCACATTTTCCTTATTTATGACATCATTTAACCATTTATTTTCTTTTAACCATAACTATAACATTATTATGAAAAATAGCAAATAGGTTCTAAAAATTATTATCCTCTGGATCTGGATAGTATATGGTCCAACAATGATCCACAAAGTTTTCTGGAATTTTAGAAAGTGATTTACTATTTTTAAAGTACTCAAAACCTCCGAATCTTGTTACATTTTTCATAAATCAAGGTTTGCTCAGACAATTCTGAAAGTTTCAGGTTACACTCTCATAATATGCATACACATACTGTAAAAATTTCATATGTTTTCAAGGTACACACAGTGAGAAATCTGGGTATGAATATTTAGGAGTCCTTCACGGTAAAAGTCATTACACAAAACGTACACATCGAAACGTGTTCATTCTTTTTGCTAATTGTAGATAACTTCTTAAGGTACCTCTGTGATATTTCGTAGATTTTTAGCAGATCCATAACAGGCCGAAACAACCTTTGTAAAAACGAGGACAGCAAGCTTTTAGGGTTTTAAAGCTTTAAGTTTTATAGCTGGACTGTTTTGGGAAAATAGCCCCCAAGGCTTCAAATATTATTGGATTTGTGTTCTACCACTTGGGTTTACTAGCTAACTCATGTACCTAGCACCTCCTTTCAACGGATCACAAATCCAAGTTGTAGATCTCAAGTTATGGGTGATCCAAGTGAAGAAAAGCTAGGGTTTTTACCCTTTAAGAACATAAGTTCCTTTTCTTCCTTTGAATCTCCATTCTAACACTCAAGAGGATTAGATCTATGCATGAAGCATGAAAATCTAATGATTCTTGAGTCTTAGAATAAAATCCCTCAAAAACTATGAAAATAAAATAAAGTAAGAAAGAAGGAAATGGTTTAGGGTTTCACCTTGATCTTGTAGCTACTCTCCTTGATCTACCAAAGTATGTGATGAACTTGAGATGCATGAACTATGCTAATCTCACTCTATTCTTCTTTCTAAGCTCTTACTCTCTATACTTGGTGAATAATAAATGAACCAACCCCTACTATCATTGGTGAGGGATCCTATTTATAGGAAAGTAGAGACCATGGGCAAAATAGTCATTAATCATGACTAGGCAAGGGCAATTTGATCACTTCATCAATAATAGGAAGCTTCCTAGCAACTTCCTCAAGGGTATTTAAATCATTACCCAACTTCTTTTAAGGTTAAAATAGTCTTTTCGCAAAATCTTAATTATCCATTAGTTATTAACCTTCTTCATTGGTTATTAGACATTGGTTATTATCTTGCCATAATTACATTGTTTAAACACAATGGTTATTATCCCGCCATAATTACATTGGTTATTAACCACTTGGATATACAATGGTTATTGCCCCTTCATAATTACCTTGGTTATTAACCACTCTTGGCCATTTTAGCCATTACACACCAATTCCTACACTTGACTCACATATGGTTATTTCTTAACCATAGTTATATCATACCTGCCAACACAAGTATAGACACATCTTATACATCTCCCACCAATTAACCCAAGTTGGTTTAAATAGAACACAATGTTAACTCATTAAATTAAATTAGATTTAATTAATAAAGACGTTCAAAATTCACGGGCATTACATCCCTCCCCCCTTATAAAAATTCCGTCCTCGAAATTGCAAAAATAGGGTTACTCAAATAAAAACGGATAATTCGCTTTCATTTTCTCTTCGAGTTCCCACGTAGCTTCTTCGACTGCGTGATTCCTCCAGAGAACTTTGACAGAATGGATGGTCTTGTTTCTCAGCTTCTGTTCCTTTCTATCGAGAATCTGGACAGGAACTTCCTCGTACGTTAAGTCCTTCTCGACTTGGATTGGTTCATACGAGATAACGTGCTTATAGCCTGGTTTATACGGCCACAACACTGACACGTGAAATACGTTGTGAATGTGCTCAAGTTCAGGAGGTAACGCTACCTCGTACGCCACCTCGCCGATTCGCCTCAAAATCTCGAATGGTCCTATGAACCTAGGGCTCAATTTGCCCTTCTCCCAAACCGCATCTTTCCTTTCCAAGGAGATACCTTCAAAAATACAAAGCTACCAACTTCAAAGTCCCGCTTCTGACGATGTAAGTCGGCATATTTCTACCAGCCGGTTTCTGATAAGCCGCACGATGTCTGTAGTCTGCTGCACCATTTCTGGTCCCAGCAATCTTCGCTCCCCGACCTCGTCCCAACACATCGGGGTTCGGCATTTCCTTCCATATAGCGCTTCGTACGGTGGCATGCTGATACTGGCGTGATAGCTATTGTTGTAAGCAAACTCCACCAGTGGTAAATGGTCATCCCAGCTGCCCTTTAAATCCATCACGACTGCCCGAAGCATATCTTCTAGGGTCTGAATCGTTTGCTCGCTCTGGCCGTCGGTTTGAGGACGATACGCTGTACTCAACCTCAACTGCGTCCCCATTCTTGCCTGCAGACTTTTCCAAAAATTCGACGTGAAGCGCGGATCTCTATCAGATACAATTGATACCGGCATTCCATGTCTTGACACTATCTCTTTCACATAAAGCTTTGCTAATTGCTCCAGATTGTACCGTATCTTGATTGGCAGAAAATGAGCAGACTTGGTTAGACGATCCACGATTACCCAGATAACGTCTAAACCCTTATGAGTTGGTGGTAGTCCCACCACAAAGTCCATTGTGATGTGCTCCCACTTTCACTCCGGAATCTCTAATGGTTGAAGTAATTCGCTCGGTCGTTGGTGCTCTGCTTTAATCCGTTGGCACGTCAGACATCGGTTGACGCACTCCGCCACTTCGCGTTTCATATTCGGCCACCAAAAATTTTGTCACAAATCCTGGTACATCTTTGTGCTTCCAAGATGTACTGAGTACTTCGTGCTGTGAGCTTCCTAAAGGATTTCTTCCCTCAATTCCAGATCCAACGGTACCCAGACTCTCCCTTCAAATCTTAGCAATCCAGTGCTATCAATCTTATACTTAAGCTCCTCGCCTTCGGCAATTCGTTTCTTTATTGCATCACATTCCTCATCCTTTTCGTGAGCCTTCTTAATCTGATCCAATAGGGTCGGGCTCGCTGTCACTGTAAACAGTTTCCCATTCGTCTCCATCGGATACTTAACCTCGAATTCCAGACGTTCGAACTCCTTTATCAGCTCTGCCTGAGTTGTAAGCCTCATCAATTTCTCTCTGCCCTTCCTACTCAGGGCATCTGCCACTACGTTTGCTTTGCCCGGATGATACAGAATCTCACAGTCATAATCCTTGATCAATTCTAACCATCGGTGCTGCCTCATATTCAGCTCCTTCTGAGTGAAGATATATTTCAGACTCTTGTGATCTGTATATATCTCGCACCTCTCTCTATATAAGTAGTGCCCCCAAATCTTCAAGGCGAACACTACTGCTGCTAACTCCAGATCATGAGTCGGGTATCCCTTCTCATAGTCCTTCAGCTGACGTGAAGCGTACGCAATGACCTTGCCATGCTGCATTAGTACACAACCAAGGCCCTTGTGTGACGCATCACTGTATACTACAAAACCTCCAGTGTCGTCCGATAAAGCCAACACTGGTGCTTGGCTAAGTCTTTTCTTCAGCTCCATGAAACTCTCCTCGCACTTCTCCGTCCAAACGAACTTTACCGTCTTTCTGGTTAGATTGGTCAATGGTGATGCTATCTTCGAGAAATCCTGGATGAATCTCCGATAGTATCCCGCTAATCCTAGAAAACTCCTGATCTCCGTTGGCGTCTTCGGTTGCTCCCAATTGATAATGGCTTCCACCTTTGCTGGGTCTACTGAAACACCATTCCTGTCAATGACGTGTCCTAGAAACTGCACCCTTTGCAACCAAAATTCACACTTCGAAAACTTCACGTACAACTTCTCCCTTCTTAATGCCTCCAAAGCAATCCTTAGATGTTCAGCATGTTCTTCCTCTGTCACTGAATACACCAAGATGTCATCGATGAATACTACCATAAACGTGTCTAAGTACTGCTTGAACACTATGTTCATCATATCCATGAATGTCGTTGGTGCATTTGTCAGTCCAAATGACATAACCAGAAACTCGAAATGTCCATAACGAGTTCTGAAAGCCGTCTTCGGGATATCCTCCTGTCTCACCCTTAGTTGATGATAGCCCGTCCTCAAATCAATCTTTGAAAAGTATTTCGCCCCCTTGAGTTGATCAAACAGATCGTCTATCCTGGGCAACGGGTACCTATTCTTAATCTTAACTTTGTTCAACTCGCGGTAGTCGATACAAAGCCTCATCGAGCCATCCTTCTTCTTTACGAACAGAACTGGTGCTCCCCATGGTGACACGCTCGGTCTGATATAACCCTTGTCTAACAGTTCCTGCAATTGAACCATCAGCTCTTTCATCTCTACTGGTGCCATTCGGTAAGGCGCCTTGGATATCGGTGTCGTCCCGGGTACCAAGTCAATCACAAATTCTATCTCTCTATCTGGCGGCAATCCCGGAATTTCATCTGGGAAGACATCAGCGAATTCCCTTACGACGGGTATCTGACTCAGTTCACCCCCGACCCGTTGAGTGTCCACCACGTGAGCTAGATAACCTATATAACCCTTCTTAAGCAATCTCTTTGCTTGCATCATCGTCAGACAACAAGATTGTCTCGATGATTTATTACCATAGAACACCACCTTCGACTTACTTGGAGTCTTCAGGTGTACGCACTTTTTCTTACAGTCAATGACCGCTCCGTGACTCGCTAACCAATCCATCCCAAGGATTACATCAAATTCTCCAAGACGAATCGGTAGCAAATCCACGTTAAGCTTAAACCCTCTCAACTCAGCACAACAACTCCTATAAATGTAGTTTACGGGGATAATCTCTTTGTTCGCTACTTCTACATTCATCGGGTGTTCTAATGGTTCACTAGGTAAATTAAATCCTTGAGCAAATTCATCAGATACAAAAGAACATGAAGCTCCCAAATTGAATAACACATAGGCATTTATGTCGTTGATTGGAATAATACCTGACACCACCTCCCTGGATGCCACGGCATCTTGCACTGTCATGTTGAAAGTCCTCGCTGTTGGCTTATTTGGCTGGGCTGGTCCCCCACCGGTTGCCCTCGAGTTATTGCCCATATTGCCGCTTCTGCCATCCATGTTTTTCTTTCGGGGACAGTCCTTGCTCCGATGTCCCATCTCTCCACAATTGAAACAACCTCCTTTCTTCGCCTTAGTACAATTGGGCGAGATATGCCCTTCTTGTCCACAGGTATAACAGACCATTTTTCCCTTCATGCATACTCCCGAGTGACCCTTTCCGCAATTTCCACATACCTGCCTTTTCTGCTGCATGCTCCCTTGCTGCATTTCTGAATTGCTACCCCCACTGCTCCATTGACGCTTCCTGTTGTTGCTGCCACCACTGCTAACATTCGCATTTCCTCCTTCTACCTTCTTCTTGTTCTTCTCCCGATTATATTTTGAAACCACTTCACTCCCACCTTCAGCAATGAGAGCTTTCTCCAGCAAGGTTGAGAACGACGTAATTTGTAAAACCGCTACCTTACTGTAGATCCACGGCTTTAACCCATTCTCGAACCTTCTTGCCTTCCTCACCTTAGTGTCCACCTGATGTGGGGCGAATCTAGCCAATTCATTGAATTTTGCAGCGTACTCTGACACTGACATGTTTTCCTGCTTCAGCTCTAAAAACTTGATCTCCATTTTCGCCTGCGTACTCTCAGGGAAGTAATTCTCGAAAAACAACGTCTTGAATGCTTCCCACGCCACGACTCTAGTTCCAGCTTTGCTCTGATTGGCTTCCCACCAAAAGTTAGCCTCACCTTTCATTAAGTAAGTAGCAAAAACCGTCTTCTGCTCCTCGGCGACTCTAGCGATGACAAAGGCCTTTTCAATCTCCTTTATCCATGACTGGGCCTCTATTGGGTCCGCTGTTCCCCTAAACTCCGGCGGCCCTACTGCCTTGAAGTCCTTAAAATTGGCTAAGTGGTTGCCCGTCTGGTTTCCTGCGGTAGTCGTTTGATTCCGCAGAGCTTCGGCCATCATGTTGATAAAGTCTTGCATTGGGTTTGGTTGAGTTCCCTCTGCATTGTTAACCGACTCTTCGACCCCTTGGTTTCGTAGGATTCGTCTGGGCGACATTATCTGTTTAAACAAAGTCCTAACACGTTACTCGGGTTTTATAAACATATAAGTATTTAACATGTAATACAACATTGTACTCGAACATTCGCATGACCATCGTGTGGGAGCTCTAGATTACCCAACCTCGGGAATTCTGCTTTTACCCGATTAGTAATTTAAGTTGCTAAAATACCGATTCAGTTTTACTGAATTAACATAACCATTGAATTGACGGTTTACCAAGTAAAATTCTCAAACACATACCATAATAATGCATTTATATTCATATACCAACTTTAGTGTTTTACACGTTCATCACAGGTATATTGCTATAAATGTTACCATACCATTTAATATAACAAAAGATGGGATTCACTAAGCCATTCTTTTCTACCTACATAAATGGAAGTACATCCTACATACGAACTACCTCGCACGAGCTGAGGTTAATACAAACTCTAGTAAATCAAAAGTAATACCAACATCACTGCTCAAGGCATAACTGCCCACTTCCAACTATCCTCTAAGGATCACAAGGTGAAGACAACTCAATGCTTGCTCTCGCTATTGGAGGGCAGCTCCATCCATTTGGCGTCGAACTGCATAAAGGCGATGTCTAAGGCTCGCTCCAAATCATATATCTTCACATCTTTAGCTTTCACCTCATCCCTCAATTGTCCTAACTGTAGCTCTCTCTGCTGCAGCCTCCCTCGTAACTCAGCTAACTTAGCCTGGGCCTGGTAAGCAGCGTTCATCTACTGCTGCTCAGTAATCTGGAGGGTGTGGTCCTGTGTCTCTAGTTGTTCAGCCCTAACCTCTAGCTCGGCATCCCTCGCCAGCAAATCTCCTATCACCTCAGGCTCTATGGGTTCCTGGTTCACTGAACAGCTATCTTGACTCTCGTCCGACATCCTACAAACACCACACAATAAGCAACATCAGTACCACAATAAAATATATTCATTGATAAAATGAAATAATATTTTATTCGGTACAACTAGAACTCGATGAATCTCCTCAATCCATCACCTACATACTCTATATGAGTTTTCTACTAAGGTTATAACCTAGGTTTCTCATTCCTAACGTTTATAACCTACAGCTCTGATACCAACCTGTGACACCCCCAAATCCGGGTTTCCTAACCTCGAATTCGGTGTTCACGATTCTCAACAACAAACATACTTTCTAACTAAATGCGATATAATAATCATACAAAGTCTATCGAAATAATAATAAAGTCTTACAACATGGTCCCAAGGTTCTTTAACCTTAACTTAGAAACATACCCTTAATACAATAAGAGTTAACATAACCAAGTAACATTTTCAGATAACTAATACATAAGCCCTATCAGGCAGCTATTCTTGCACCTTCCCTTTTCCTTTGTCCCCTTTTGACGTTTTTGCCTTAGCTGAAATAAAGATCATGATATAGCAAGGGTAAGCAACTAGTTTGCTTAGCAAGTTTATACACAAGGGAGATATATCATGATTAGAAGGAAGTTTCGCTTTCAATGTTCAACAACAGTATAAGAGTGTGAAGAAACATGAATTAATAATCAACAGTTGAATATTCGAATACATGAATGACTGTTACTGAGTGGTTGAAAATAACCATAGATATTTGCCAAGGTTCTCAGCATTTAAACTGGACCACTTAATATGTTTTGGTAATCAAGGGGATCAGCCTTTCATACCCCGTGATTTATGCATAAACACTTAATAAACCAGCATTGATATCATGCCTTAATCAAATTTATCCTTTTCTCAGCCAAGAGTTCTTACTATAGCAAATTAATAAGAACAGCTTTTAAAATACATTTGATTTCACAAATTTAGACATGCTTGATCTAACTGATACAAATAGCATAGATCTATCTCATAAACAGTTCATGCTTGAAAGAACTTTAATCTAATTCACAATTCAATAACAATAGAATAGGAATTCAATTGCACAAGGTGCGAATCTCAATAACCAGTATAGATGTGAATAATCAACAATAATTATTCACTAACATGCTTCAAAAATCATAACTCGAGTTTGAGTTAGGGAACTTGCCTGTCTGCTCAGCTACAAATAATCTAGCTTTAACTAATTGGCCTTGAAGAACCTAACATTGATAATGTCGATCTATCAATTAGTACTGCGTAGTTGTATATCGACATGCTTACTTATGCTATTTATTTAACAATTAAGCCAATCACATAGCACACATAAGCAAATAGACTATCGTAAATCCTATAAGACACTTAATATTATCAATCCTGATAATATTTAATTCACCTCTTGGTATTATTAGTCCACTAATAACACTTTTATTCGTTTACTAATGTTATTAACATCTTAATAATATTTTAATCATCCAATAATACTTTAATCTAATATTATTAATCTCTTAATAATATTTTAATTCTCATATCATTAATAATATTTTAATCTAATATTATTAGCCATTTTAATAATATCTTAATCATTTATTAATGCTTAAAATAAATATTATTACCCATTCAATAATATTTTCATAAAGTTTTAATCTTAATATTTCTTTGTTTACTTAAAAATATTGAATTCTTATATTACAAATATCATAGTAATATTTTAATAAGTTATTAGGCGAATAAACAATTTATTCTAATTGTTTTACCCTTTATTAAACAACTCCTTTACTACCCATAAAAGGTCATAAATATTATTTCTCATTAAATATTACCAAAATACCCCTCAATAGTCATAATATATAATATTAGGAGTATCCAAGCTTAAAAATCACAGTTTCCTTATTTATGACATCATTTAACCATTTATTTTTTTTAACCATAACTATAACATTATTATGAAAAATAGCAAATAGGTTCTAAAAATTATTATCCTCTGGATCTGGATAGTATATGGTCCAACAATGATCCACAAAGTTTTCTGAAATTTTAGAAAGTGATTTACTATTTTTAAAGTACTCAAAACCTCTGAATCTTGTTACATTTTTCATAAATCAAGGTTTGCTCAGAAAATTCTAAAATTTTTAGGGTACACTCTCATAACATCCATAAACATACTTTAAAACTTTCATATATTTTCAAGGTACACACAGTGAAAAATCCGGGTATGAATATTTAGGAGTCCTTCACGTTAAAGCCATTACACAAAACGTACACATCGAAACGTGTTCATTCTTTTTGCTACTTGTAGATAATTCTTAAGGTACCTCTGTGATTTTTCCTAGATTTTTAACAGATCTATAACAGGCCGAAACAACCTTTGAAAAAACGAGGACAGCAAGCTTTTAGGGTTTTAAAGCTTTAAGTTTTATAGCTGGACTGTTTGGGGAAAATAGCCCCCAAGGCTTCAAATATTATTGGATTTGTGTTCTACCACTTGGGTTTACTAGCTAACTCATGTACCTAGCACCTCCTTTCAACGGATCATAAATCCAAGTTGTAGATCTCAAGTTATGGGTGATCCAAGTGAAGAAAAGCTAGGGTTTTTACCCTTTAAGAACATAAGTTCCTTTTCTTCCTTTGAATCTCCATTCTAACACTCAAGAGGATTAGATCTATACATGAAGCATGAAGATCTAATGATTCTTGAGTCTTAGAACAAAATCTCTCAAAAACTATGAAAATAAAACAAAGTAAGAAAGAAGGAAATGGTTTAGGGTTTCACCTTGATCTTGTAGCTACTCTCCTTGATCTACCAAAGTATGTGATGAACTTGAGATGCATGAACTATGCTAATCTCACTCTCTTCTTCTCTCTAAGCTCTTACTCTCTACACTTGGTGAATAATAAATGAACCAACCCCTACTATCATTGGTGAGGGGTCCTATTTATAGGAAAGTAGAGACCATGGGCAAAATAATCATTAATCATGACTAGGCAAGGGCAATTTGATCACTTCATCAATAATAGGAAGCTTCCTAGCAACTTCCTCAAGGGTATTTAAATCATTACCCAACTTATTTTAAGGTTAAAATAGTCTTTTCGCAAAATCTTAATTATCCATTAGTTATTAACCTTCTTCATTGGTTATTAGACATTGGTTATTATCTTGCCATAATTACATTGTTTAAACACAATGGTTATTATCCCGGCATAATTACATTGGTTATTAACCACTTGGATATACAATGGTTATTGCCCCTTCATAATTACCTTGGTTATTAACCACTCTTGGCCATTTTAGCCATTACACACCAATTCCTACACTTGACTCACATATGGTTATTTCTTAACCATAGTTATATCATACCTGCCAACACAAGTATAGACACATCTTATACATCTCCCACCAATTAACCCAAGTTGGTTTAAATAGAACACAACGTTAACTCATTAAATTAAATTAGATTTAATTAATAAAGACGTTCAAAATTCACGGGCATTACAGGTAATTTAACACTTGCTAAATTAGTACATATGTAAGAATATATCTTTGATAAAGGTAGTAATGAAATTTTATATGTACTTTTGATGTAATAGTGATTCCGTGGACGGAATCCTTATAAGGGGAAGAATGTGACAACCCGAAAATTTATAAGATTTATTAATAAAATCTTGAATGATTAAATAAAGGTTCAAGAATAAAACCTAGATTTACAATAAAGGACTGATTAAAGTTTTTTTTAAAAACCTATACGGTTTGATATTTGAAAAAATATAGAGATATTAAATGTAAAGGTTAAGTTGGAAACCTTTTTTTGATGAGTAGAGATGAGTATACTGTAATTTCGAGGACGAAATTCTTAGAAGAAGGGGTGAATGTAATATCCCGGATATTTCAAAAATTATAATAATAAGAATTTAATAAATAAAATTCATATTAAGAGATAAAGTAGATTTGGACATATATGTATATATGTGTTTCATATAATGTGAAGTATGTGATTTTGCGTAATGGACTAAATATGTATATATATGTAAAATATATACATATATTAGAAAAATAGATTTAATATTTATTTAAATCATTAAAGAAAGTGGATGGAATTAAGTAATTAATATTAATCGATTGAGATTAAATTGAAATTATATTATTAAATAATATAATTTGAATATTGAGCCTTGGACGGCGATAAAATTATTATGAACTAAATTTTCATATATGAGTTAATTAATTCACTTAGTTAAAATTAATGTATGTACTTTGTTCTAATAAAATGAAGTTTATATGGATAATATTTTGTATAAGTATGATGAGTAAATAAATATATGTGATATATATTTATTTGCTAGTATGTGTGTTATATATTTGCTAGTAAGAAATTAATCTAGGTTACAAACCCAATGTATAAAATAGTTGTGGAGAATTAAGTTGGCCCAAATTTTGGTCTAACTTTATATGAGAAAAGTCCAAAGAATTATTGTGTCAAGCCCAATTTTAAAGAATTAAGATGGCCCAAGTTATTTAATTAAAAACTTGTGACAAATCCAATGAAGAAGCCCAGTGAGAATTTAATTTAGTAGCTCAAAATAATGGGACATGTATTAGTAGAATAACTATGGTTAGAAACTAACCATGTTTGAATTAAATGTAGAAAATTGTGAGAAATGACTATATTATCCAAGAGAAAGTGATTAATGACTCATGTGTCCTAAGAAGAAAATTGCTAGGAAGTTTCCTAGTAATTGGGGAATGACTATTTTGTCCCAAAAGAAAAGTATTAATAACCATGGTATCCTTGAAGGAAATTTCTAGGAAATTTTCTAATAATGAGGGAAAGACTATTTTGTCCTTAGAGAAAATTATTAAAGACCATTGTGTCCTAAGAGGAAATTGCTAGGAAGTTTCCTAGTAATGGGGGAATGACAATTTTATCCTTGAAGAAAATTACTTATGACCATTTTGTCCTAGGAGGAAATTTGTAGGAAATGTGCTTGAGATGTTTTAAAGACCATTATGCTCTTCCCTAGCAACGGTTGATGACCATTTTGCCCTTGATGTTGGCTAAATGATTAAGCTTAATTAGGCAAATTTTCAACACTTCATCTTCCATTCCTCACACTCCCTCCCGTAGCAAATTAAGAGAGAGGAAGAAAAGAGAGAACAAGAAGAATAAAAAGAAGAAAAAGAAAAAGAAGAAGAAGAAAAAGAGAGAAAGAAAACCCTAATTAAGGTAATTCCTAAAACTTAATCCATAAAATAATTCTTGGATATCTTCCCTTGTGAATCTGAAAATACTCACCATGTTAAGGTGTTTTATATGTATCTCAAATGATATGTAACCATGGAGCATGATAGAGGAAACAAAGCTATGAAATAAAGAAAAGGAAGAAAACTAGCTAAAGGTATATATCTAAATCCTTATAAAAATACTTTGATTTTCGTATGGATGTTAAGTTTTATAGAGTAAAATCATTTAAACTTACAAGTAATGGTTTAGCCATGGATTAGCAAGAATCCAACAAAAGAATTCAAAAAAAAATGAAATGAAATGGAAAGAAAATTTGAAGAACAAAATTCGTAGGTTTTGAGTAATTGTGGATAGATCTTGTAAAATACATAACTCTTTGGATATAATGAATTAGAAAGTGAGCCTTATATCAAGACGAAGGTATGGAAGTAAGTTACATTTTGAAACTGGATTCACTCAAAAATTTCTTATGATTTGTTCGTAGTGACTAATTTAGTAAGGCTGGTTCGAAACATTTACAATCTGTCCAGAAAATCAAAAACCACAGCGATTTCTAACTTTAAAAAAATTATGTAAATTCGTTTGTATCGAATTTAAAGAAACTTAAAACTGTAAAGTTGTAGATATTGAAGTTTTCTAGCCAGACTCGCGAGACTGAGCCATTTTATGGAATGGATCGTGTTCAAAATAAATTGTTTATTAAAGTTGTCAAGAAAATGAAATTTTCTGGACTAGTGCATGAAATTACAGAATCTATTTTAAATAGTTAAGGGTTTGATTTTAAGGCCTAAATGAGGTTGTAGTACACTAAGTAAGGTTTAATTTGATATAAGAAAGAACAAAAAGGGTCATATAACGAAGGAGTTACGTTAAAAACGAAAACAACGTTTTGTTAAAGAAATTATGAAAATGAATTTTATAATTTTATTTGAAGTAAAATTTTGAAAAATGATATATTTTGTTATGTGATGGCATACTTTGACATGTTGGGGATCATAGTGAATCTGGTGTATAAGGATGGATAAATATTGATGTTATGTGCTTATATGTAGTTCATAACATGTAAATTGTTAATGAATGCATACAACATGCTCGATAAAATGCCTATGAGAATTTGTATTTCTAAACATTGAGATTAAAAGTGTCCAAGTAATGGTATTATGTGGTTGGAATAATATATAACATGCTAAAGTCAAAGAAGATGTAAGAACTATGTTTTGATTTCATAAAACTAGTTTAGTTGGTAAATACTTCAATTAAACAAAAATGGTTTTAAATGAAGTATGTATAGATTCATGTGTGGTTAATATGAATCTAGAAAGGTTATGAGTGACTTGTTTTAGTAGATATGAGAAAGGAGTCTAATGAACTCTATATTGGTTTTTATGAAAAACTAGTTTAATTGGATGAAAATCCAACTCAAGGGTTATTTTTGGCCATTTTGAGAATTTAATGGTGAAACAAGGTTAGATGACTTAGATTTATGTAATTACGCGTTCCGTATTGATTTGGTAGTTTTTTTAATGAAAATAGTTATGAAAATGAAGGTTAGGCAATCGTTAACGTTCGTCGGCGAATAAAAACGTATTGTTTGAAAAATAAACTCAAATTAGAAGATTAGATTGTTTTTGAAAGCCAAGACATGTGTAATATGTGTTATGGATGCTAAAGCAAGTGTCGAAAAGAAATTTAGTTAAAGTTTGGTATCATAAAAACCAGTACATGGTTTGATTCAAACTAAAATGATTAAACGTTATAATTAACTCATTGAGAGCCGATGTTATTTAACATAAAGGTGATAAAAGGAAGTAAACTTCTTAAAAATAAGATTTAAACATTGAGTCAAGTGTGACTAATATTGAGTTATTGATCTCACATACTGTATAGGTCGTGCATGGAACACGACAGGTTAGCGTAAACTGGTTATGCAGTCCAGGCAAGTCTTTCAGAACTTACTCCTGTGTGTTAAATGTTTTATGTATAAACATATGTTAATGTACCTTTGTGAAATAACATGCTATATATTGTCAATATGCATAGATGTTGGCTCTATATTGAACTGTATGATATTATAAATGTTGTGCATGACGAACATGAAGCATAGATTTAAATGCAAAGTATGATATGCATGAGATAAGTATCATTGCAAAGCATAAGATACATGATACATGATTTATGTGTTATGTGTAATTGTTAAACTTGCGGGCAACGTAGTTGCTCACCCACGCCACAAACAGATTTTTTTACAGCTAGCGTGGAAGGACCTGGCTGGTCAGAAGAGGATGATTGAAGGAAAAATATTTAAAAAAGAATTAAAAATCTATGTTGCGACATTGCATTATTTTAATGTTGCACTATTATTTACAAGCTGATGTATTGTATACTCTGAGTTAAAATGATTTGAACGATTAAAGGTTAGAAAACCTGGGATTAGATTGAGATGTATTGTAATATTATAGAAATTAATTTTACGTCATAGAGAATTATATTGTATATGTAGTATCATGGCGAACCGGACCCGAGGTCAAGGTGATCGGGTTTTGGGGTCGTTACAAAGCTTCGATGGGTTGGCGACGTTTTATCGTCGATTTATTAGAGATTTCAGTAGCATTATGGCACCCATTACGGAATGTTTAAAGAAAGATAAATTTCAATGGGGGGAAGCAGCTGAAATAGCTTTTGTAGTCATCAAAGAAAAATTGTGCACTACTCCTGTTCTTGCTTTACCCAGTTTTGAGAAGTTATTCGAAGTGGAGTGTGATGCTAGTGGGATTGGAATTAGAGCAGTTTTATCACAAAAGAAAAGACCGATAGCATTCTTCAGCGAAAAGCTTAGTGATGCGCGACGAAAATGGAGTACCTATGACCAAGAATTTTATGCGATTGTTCGTGCTATAAAACATTGGGAGCATTATTTGATTCAGCGAGAATTTATTTTGTACACCGATCATCAAGCTTTGAAGTACCTGAATAGCCAGAAGAGCTTAAGTAATATACATGCTCGGTGGACAACTTGTTTACAGAAATTTCCTTTTGTTTTGAAACACAAATCTGGGGTTCTAAATAAGGTAGTGGATGCATTGAGCCGGCGAGCAAGTTTGTTAGTCACAATACATCAAGAAATTATTGGGTTTGAGTTTCTGAAGGAACTGTATTCGGATTATGAGGATTTTGCCGAAGTCTGGGAAACTTGTGATCGCAAGCAAATAGAAGGAGAGTTTCATGTGGCCGATGGATACGTGTTTCGCAAAAATCAGTTATGTATTCCTCGGGGGTTTTTTGAGAGAGAAATTGATTCGGGAGATACATGGAGGAAGTTTGAGTGGTCACTTGGGGTGTGGTAAGACCATCAGTGGTGTAGCCGAACGATATTATTGGCCTCAACTGAAACATGATGTGGGGAATCTTGTTCGGAAATGTTATGTGTGTCAAACCGCTAAAGGTCAAGCTCAGAATATGGGCCTCTACATGCCTCTACCTGTACCGAATGTTATATGGAAAGATTTAGCGATGGATTTTATCTTGGGTCTTCCTCGAACTCAGCGAGGAGTGGATTCAGTCTTTGTGGTGGTCGATAGATTTTCTGAAATGGGTCATTTTATTTCTTGTCGGAAAACATCGGATGCATCTCACGTGGCTCTGTTATTTTTTCGAGAAGTAGTTCGTTTACATGGGGTTCCTCAAACCATCACTTCGGATCGAGATTCAAAGTTTCTTAACCATTTTTGGATCACATTATGGCGACGGCTGGATACTACTCTCAAGTTTAGTAGTACTACGCATCCACAGACTGATGGTCAGACCGAAAATCTGAATTGAACGTTAGGAAATTTAATTCGGAGTATATGTGGTGATAAGCCGAAGCAAAGGGATGTGGCGCTGGCACAAGCTGAGTTTGCATATAACAATGCGGTTCATTCCGCTACTGGCCAATCTCCGTTTATCTTGGTGTATCGACAGGTTCCTAAGCATGCGTTAGACTTGGTCCGTCTGCCGAATGTTGCTGGAATGAGTGTTGCTGCCGAACATATGGCTGAGCAGGTTCGGGATGTTCAGGCGAAGGTAAAAGCTCGATTGGAGGAGAAGAATGCGAAGTATAAAGCTGCAGCCTATGCCAAGAGCCGTCAAAAATTATTTGTCGAGGGTGATCGGGTTATGGTGTTTTTGCGGAAGGAGAGGTTCTTGATCGGTTCTTATAATAAGCAGACGCCTAGGAAATACGGTCCGTATAAGGTAATCAAGAAGATAAATGATAATGCCTACGTGATCGACTTGCCGTGGGATATGGCTATCTCTCGTACTTTCAATGTTGCTGATCTTTATGCGTTTTGTGACGATGTTCCGCTTTATCCAGAACATAACTCAGGGTCGAGTTCTTCGCAGGTGGGAAGGACTGATGTAGGATAAATGGCGTTGGAGTTTGAGGAAGAGCTGGATAGAAAGAAGGTTTCAAAGAAACGCGCGTAACCCTTCGGGTTCGGGCGTGTTTTGGGTTCGGGGTCGGATAAGTCTTCGGGAGATCGGAGCTCTTCGGATATGGTGTCATGGCCTCAGGAGATCGACGGATTAGATTTGTTTTAATTATTATTAGAATTATTATTATTATTATTCTTAGGAAGTAAATCTATTTATGGTAGTAGAGTTTAATTAGGAAGTGGATTCTTTTATGGTAGTAGAAGTTTAGTAGAAAGTTAGATATTATTTAGGATTTGGTTTCCATAATTGTAGGAATTATATTATAAATCGGAAAGAAAGTCTGTTAGCTATAAAATCCCGGCTTGTGGGTTGAAATCATAAGTTCTTATTCATTGATCAATAAATTAGAGTTATTTCTCTTATTTTTTCTGGTGGATTCCAGTTTATGTGTTCTTAGAATTTACACTGGTAAATTCTTATACTTCTGTTCTGCATCACTTCCAAATTGAAGATGCAAATGACCTTATGGGAGCTCTTAGCAATGAACACTTAGGAAAATATTTTAGTTTTAGAACTCTTATAATTAAACAATCAGATTAACCAACATTCGCCAACAAGTTTTAGCTAACATTGCCTTCTTCATTATTCGAGTATCATTGAGATCAAGACCTCCTAAGTACCGAGGAACACAAAGAGACTCCCAACCTATCCAATGAATATGTTTACATACTAAAGATCCCGACCATAAAAACCGAGCAAGGATGCTATTAATCTGATTGCAAACATAAATTGGGAATCGAATCAGCTGCAAATGGTAAGTTAACAGCGAAGATAAGACAGATCGAATCAAAGTTAATCTCCCTACCTTATTTAATAGCATTCTTTGCCATCCTGCACACCTGCCCTTAATTTTCTCCACTAGCCTTGAAAAGAAATCTGCTTTGGCTGTGACGATATCAAGTGATGAGCCTAAATATATACTTGCCAAATTGTGAAGTACTTTTAATACTAAAAAGGTCCTCCAAATAAGCCAGCCATCCTGCAGAAAGATTAGGACTAACCATTATCGAAGACTTTTGCAAATTGATAACCTGTCCAGAGTCTGAATAGTATTGCAATAAGATCAGTTTGAGCACTTCACAGGTCACTAGCTCACATTGAAAGAAAATCAATGTATCATCCACAAATAGCAAATGAGATATTGGAATTGCATTACGAGCAATTTTCAAACCCTTAACCATTCCCGTATCACCAGCTTTCGTAATCATGGCTGACAATACTTCGGAACATAAAATAAATAAGTAAGGGGACAGAGGATCTCCTTGCCGCAAACCACATGTAGGCACAAACCATATTCTATAGCTAGTACTTTTCTCATACCCGAAAAATACGAAAAAAAACAAAGAAATGACTAAAAATAACTTTATGGACTAGTCTACAATTTCCCCAATAATAAAACCTTAATATTTCTTTCGTGGCCCAAACCTTCGAGTTTATACTGGAAATAAGAGTCAACCTCACAACTAGACCTGACAAATGGGTTGGTATGGACGAGTTTGGATGGTCATAAATAGATTTGGGTTTATATGGGTTGGGTATATGCAGCTTGGAAATTAAGCGGGTTGTAATCGGACGGTTATAAATGAATATGAGCGGATATGAGTTAACTCATATGAAACTTATTTTTGTATAAATCAAATATAAATATGAAAATTAATGTATACATATATATATATATATATATATATATATATACAGCACGGATCTCCGACATTACACTTAAGTAACATTACTTCTCTTATCTAACATTACCCATATAAGACAAAAATGGAACTAGTTCCCAAAACAAAAGAAACAAGTCTCTCTCATCTCATACCAGCACTGTGCTTCCTCTCGGTCCAAAACAAAAAAAAACAAGTCTCTCTCATCTCATACCAACATTGAATTATCTCTCCGTCCAAAACAAAAGCAAGATTTTAACTAATTTTAGTTTGGAAGTCGCCATTTCAGTTTGGAAGAAAAGCAAGATTCGGGCTATTTTCAGTTTGAAATTTCCATTTCAGTTCGGAATCCCCCATTTCCCCATTTCAGTTCACAAAAGCAAAATACGATTTCGATCTCCATTCGGTAAGGGTTTAACTAGTTTCAAAGATTACATACCTATTTGGGTTAAAGATTTGCTACAATTTAATCTACTCTTTATGGGTTTTTGTTATCTGATTTTTAGGTTTTATTTGACCCATATTTGGGGTTTTTTTCTTTGAAAAACTCGTTACTTTTTTGTTGAATATACCTGCAACGTTAATTGATGCAATAATTATTATTATTAATTTCATACGAAAGTGGATGCAAATCTCTTTTTTACAAGGATATAATCAATTCCAATGCAGACTTGACCAGATGATCAGTAAGTTTCATAGTTAAGTTAATTAACATACAAGTTTTTTTGAACCGATGATCAGTAATTTCTAAATCTATAACATAACAAAATAATATGGTTGTGCACATACATTATTTTATGTTAATAACATACATTACCATTGCTTTTATAATTTGATTGTGCACATACAATATTTTCAGGTTTATTACAAATGGATGACATAGACTATGAAATAGGAAGTTGTGGGGATAATGCAGAAATTTATTTAGACTTGAGTGCAGAGGGGGATGAGTTGAGTAAAGAGGGGTTGGATGTGAACAATGCTAAAACTTTTGTATATTATCCTCAAGTGACTGATGAGTTTACGCCTAAGCTAGGTCAAGAATTTCAAACATTAGATGATGTTCACACTTTGTACAATACATATGCAATGCATGCTAGTTTTAGTGTGGAAAAGTTTAATGATAAAAAAGGGTGGGTAGCGATGAGATAATTAAGAAAGATTATGTGTGTTATAAGCAAGGAAAGGGCCAACTTTTAGCCGATGTGGATGTAAAAAGAAAATGTGGATCTATAAAAGAAGGTTGTGGTGCAAGAATTATAGTGGTTAAAAGAAATGACTTGTACGTAGTATCTAAAATTGAGGAGGGTCATTGTCACCCATTGTCAACCCCGCATAAGAGTCATCTTTTACGATCGCACCGTAATGTGTCAACTGTCCAAAAATCTTTGAGTCAATAACTTGGCATGGTGAATATACCACAATGTCAACAATACAAATTTCTTGCAGTGTAGGCGGGAGGGTTTGAAAATATTGGTTGCACGCAACGAGATATGTATAACTTTGAAAGAGATAAACGGAATAAGTTGAAGGGACATGATGGCGATATGTTGAATGAATACTTGAAGTTAAAACAACTAAAGAATCCTTCATTCAGTTTTTCAATTGAGACAGACCTTGAAAAAAGGATCACTTGTTGTTTTTGGGCCGATGCAACTTCTAGACGGGCTTATATATAGATTTTATGGTGATGTTGTCATTTTTGATACCACATACAATACTAATCGTTACGGAATGATATTTGCACCACTAATGGGAGTTAATAACCATGGTCAAACTATTGTATTTGGTTATGCTTTCTTAAGTGATGAGACCATTGATTCTTTTGTTTGGCTTTTCAAGTGTTTTTTGGAAGCAATGCCAGGTGATGCGCCTGGGATGATTATCACCGATCAGGATCCGGCTATGACAAATGCCATTTCACAGATCCTTCCTAATACATATCATAGATATTGTAGTTGGCATATCTTGACCAAATTTTCAGAGCAGATTGACTCAGTAAAATTCAGTGCTTACTATAAAGAGTTTGCAGAGTGCATTTAGAATTCGGAGACTGTGGAACAGTTTGACTCCACTTGGGTGGAGCTGGTGGAGAAAAGTGGGTTGAATGCTAATAAATGGTTACAATCAATGTATGACATCCGTTCTAGATGGGTTCCTGCACATGTGAATCATGTTTTCTCAGCCTACATGTCAAGTAGTCAACGAGCAGAGAGTTATCATTAATTTTTTTAAAATTTATTTCTACAAGAAATTCTTTAATGGATTTTATGATTCAATTTGGTCGGGGCCTTCAACATCAATGACATGCTGAATTAGTTTCGGATAACAAAGATTTGATTGAGAGGCCGAAAATGAAAATTTGTCATGACTTCTTATTTCAAATGGTTGACATTTATACACACTCTATATATTACAAATTTGAAGATGAGTTGTGTCAGAGCTTGAATTATATGGTTGAACTTATGAAGGAGGATGTCAACTTTTATGTATATAAGATTTACCGAAGGAATGTCAATAAGTTTAAAGTAAGAGATATTAAGTATGACAAATCTTTGGATTATGCAACATGCACTTGCAAGAAGTTTGAAAGTTTGGGAATCCTATGTCGACATGTGATAGCTTACTTAAATAATTATCATGATCTTGACAAATTGCCTTCAAAATATATTCTGAAGAGGTGGACAAAAATAGCAAAATCAAGTGGTGTACTAGATGATAATGGTGTGGTAATAAAAGATAACAAACCATACTTACTCTTGCAGAGTCAGTTGATTCAGCAGTCTTTAGATTTGGTTGATAGGGCTCTCACAAATGAAGAAGCCACAAATGTGTTAAAAGAATGTTTAGGTAATGTGAATGAAAAGATCAATCAAACTATTGGGAAGAATGGTTTTGAAAGAAACAATGAAATGGAGGCTGGTGGAATGAGTGTATCCAAGTCAGTTAACATGACTTGTACGTATGAGCATAGTTACAATGAGCCTAACCAAGTGCGAGCAAAAGGGTGTGGCAAAAGACTGAAGGGGGGCAAAGAAAGGGTTGTGGGGAAAACAAAAAATTCCATGGGTAGACGTTGTCATGGATGTGACAAAGTTGGTGTCACACACGATAAAAGAAACTGTCCGGCGCTTAATAATCGGTAAGAAACTTTGCTTATTTTGACTTTTCTATTTGTTTAAAAATGACTTTGCTATTTGTTTAAATTTGACTTTGTTATTTGTTTAAATGTAAAACTAGAGTATCAAATGTTGATGCTATTCAGGATCCAAGTGTAGATGATGATGTTGATTCACCCACAGGTGCAACTTATATTACTATAACAACACTTGTATATCTTTATTTTTGTATTGATCTTGGTTTTTTTGTATAAAGTGTCATTCAGAATTGCAGTAATCATGGGAGTGACTAGACTTGGGATGCTTTAGAATGAATTTGAGTTGCTGGTCTTTTTTTCTTTGACTGTGGGTCGCATTTGGGCTGCTCTCTTCGTATTTTATGTTATTGTCTTATGTTCAATCCATATGCAGATTGTGAATGTCTTGAGAGCAGGTTATTATTTTGTGAATGTAAATAGGTTATTGATAATGAATGTAATCAGGTTATTGATGATGAAGATGTTTGTGAGCTACTGACTCTAAATGTAATCAGGTTATTGTTTTGTGTCTACTTGTGAATGTAATCAGGTTATTATTTAAATGGGTTACATTTTTTCTGCATTTTACTCTTTTATGCACATACATACAGTTGGCATACATTGTCGTGATGGTGGAATAGATATGTGTTTATTTTTTCAACGAAAGGATATGTATGCTAATGTAAGGCAGTAAGGGTCTGTATATGTTTTATTGTTATGTACTTGTTGCACTTTATTAGTTTTGTACTATTTATTCGTGATAGAGTTTGAGCTCACTTTTAATGATTATAAGAAAGCCTTAGAACTAATTAACATGTTGTCTACCCGGCAATGGCCATCTAATTGTATGAGAAATAAACTTTGTTACCTATTTAATACATGCACACTAGGTTATGACAGAGTTTCAGCTCACTCTTAATGATTATAATAAAGCCTTAGACCTGACTACAACGTTAATTCCGTTAAGGTACGGTAAATTTACAAGCAAAGTTTCAAAAATAGACTTCATTACAATCAATTCATTACATTTAAAATAGAGAGTTCACACATCTTAACTGCTCCATCTCCCAAATTCTAATTACAATATTTTCCTATTTAGACATCTTCTTGCACAGAGATGGTTCCAAAGAAATTCCAAAGTAGCAAAATCAAGGAAACCCATATGATTATCAAGTAAATCCTCTGTTTGCGTCGAACATTTTGAGCTTCATTTTCAAGAGCCCTTAACCTCCTCAATAGACCAGGTAAAACTCTCCATATTTTGTAATATACCAAATGCAGAAAATCAGAGAGGAAGCACAACTACTGGTATTACACCAAATGCTTTCAGGCGCATTACACTTATGTAACATTTTAAATCATCTACAATAAGAAAATTACAATATTCAATATGAAAATTAATTCATTAATTAGATTTATATACTAATATAAATAAACGAACCCTCAAAGACTATTCTACTGACTTTACAAACTTGAAACAAGAATGGAGATTTCATGACAGATAAACAAAAAAAAACATTGCAGGTATATTCAAAAGAAAAGTAACGAGTTTTTCAAAGAAAAAAACCCCAAATATGGGTCAAATAAAACCTAGAAATCAGATAAAAAAAACCCATAAAGAGTAGATTAAATTGTAGCAAATCTTCAACCCAAATAGGTATGTAATCTTTGAAACTAGTTAAACCCTTACCGAATCGAGATCGAAGTCGTATTTTCCTTTTGTTCCGAACTAAAATGGGGAAATGGGGGATTCCGAACTGAAATAGGGATTTCAAACTGAAAATAGCCCGGATCTTGCTTTTCTTCTTAACTGAAATGACAACTTCCAAACTAAAATTAGTTAAAATCTTGCTTTTGTTTTGGACGGAGAGATAATTCAATGTTGGTATGAGATATTGAGATGAGAGAGGCTTGTTTTTTTTGTTTTGGACCGAGAGGAAGCACAGTGTTGGTATGAGATGAGAGAGAGACTTGTTTCTTTTGTTTTGGGAATTAGTTCTGTTTTTCTCTTATATGGGTAATGTTAGATAAGAGAAGTAATGTTACTTAAGTGTAATGTCGGAGATCCGTGCTGTGTGTGTAGTGGGGAAGAATAAATTGAAAGTAGAGTTTTTTTTTTAACCAAGAGTGTAGGGATGAATTACCATTGTCGGATTGAGAAGGAAAGAAAAAGAACCGGAAAGAAATACCACAAATAAATTAATACATAATTACCCATTATGAATTGAGAGTCGTCTGTTATTGATACCATCTTCAGCCCTTCATCTCCCAAAAGGCCAAAACCAATTGTATCTCCTCTCCTCTCTCTCTCTCCTTATACCATATCACCATATGATTATCAATTGTTTCTCTCTATTCTCATCCCATACGATAATCAATTGTTCCTCTCTCTTACATTTCAATCTTTAAATTTACCTTGAATAATGATTATATCATTATACTTTGGTGTTGGTGTTAAGTGTTGTCGGTATTTTGTCCCGACTGGTAACGCCGATCAATAGTTTTGACTTAAAAAAAATCATTTGCTTAATTGTTAAACATAACTATAAAAGGTTTGTATATAGATGTGGCCCAATGACAAACCCATGTCCACCCATATAACAAGTGGGTGTAATTGTGTAAATGGGTTAAACCATTTATAAATGTCATTCATAAATTAAAAATTCAAACTCTTTTAATGTGGGAAACATAAATTACCCTTTAGGTTTGACCCATTTTGTCAGATCTATTTACAACCATCGACTCAAAAGTAATCTATTCAAACACTTTATGAAGTAGCATTGTCATTTTTTTGTTTCCACAAAAATAATAAACATTTTAGCTATAGTAAAATAATATATATTGTGAATGTTTATATTAATTTTTTGATTGTTAATTATGTGAATAAATATTTGTGATAATTTTTTTGGAGAGATGTGTAATAAATAAAACCCTCTAATACTTATCTCATATATTGATATGTTTCACAATTATAATTCGGCACAAATTTGTTGCAATACATAGCAAAACTCATAATCCAATATCTTCAAATTTATTATTATAATCTCATTAGTATACCACATTACTAAACTAACTTATTATTTTTATGGATATACATAGAAGAAAAATATATTTTTAATATTCACAAATTTTGCAAATAAGACTCTTTTTGTAAAACAGATAGAGTAAATAAAATGATCGACTTAAATACACTTTAAACCTTAAAGTTTTTCGTTTTTTTATAACTTAAACCCTAATGTTTCAACTTCAATACACTAAATTTTTATAAATTAAACTTTTTAGCCACTTGATTTAGCATTTATTACCGGAATAAGTCATATGACTCAAAATAAAAGCACAATTAAGTATTTAAAGGGTATATATGGTTTATATTGGCTTCAATTTTTTTCTCCTTTTCTTATATTCACACTAATCACGTACCTCATTTTTATGTGCTTTCAATGATATTTAAGGCTTTCTATCAATGTGGACAATTAAGTCTTTTAAGAATATATATTGTTTATATTGACTCTAATTTTTTTCTATTTTCTTTCTTCATCACACATTAATCACGTGCTTACAATCTTCTGTTATTCTAAAGATTTTAGGAATTAAATTACTCAATATACTCTCAATCGGATCAATTATTACACGCAAATGACCAAAAGGTTTAATTTATAACAATTTAAAGATATTAAGGTTCAATATCTTAAAGTTGAAACATTAAAATCTAAGTTGTTAATTAAAAGCAAAAAACCCCAAAGGTTTGAAGTGTATTTAGGACCAAAAAAAAAAAAAAAAACCCAAAGGTTTGAAGTGTTTTTAAGTCAAAATGATCGAATGCTCGAAAAGAGGTAGCTTGCTCCAAATCAGAAGATATTAACAACCCCTAATGCCCAAGGCATTAAGAAAATGACCTTTAAAACTGAATATTTCATTTACTTTTTTATTTAAACAAAATATTGTAGTGCATTCCCAAAGAGCAGCACATATTCAACATTTATACAGCCAGAGACTAAAAGAAACTTTTCTAGGTACAAAAAGAATAAGAAGAAAAAGATGTAAATTTTAGGAGTCAAGCAGTTGGCCTAAAGTAATCATGTGAAATGCTGTTTGCAATGGTTGCATTTGTTTAGATAGCTGAAGAGAGACTTGTCGAATAGTCGGCCGAGATTGTGGAATTGGACGCAAACATGCAAACGCCAGCTTCACAACACATACTACTTCCTCAGCCACTTGCTTTCCCGGGGCTGTAAGGCGTTGGTCCACAATATTCTTCATCAATAATCCGAGTACGTTTGATGGTGGTATTGATGATGAAGATGTTAATAAAGATGAAATGAGATCGCCTGGATGCTTCCCCATGATCGCATTTTTCATTGACCTCCATAGTATAAGCTAGTTCTGCATGCACCAATTAATTTCAAGATTGAGAAGCAATTTAAATCAGAGTTACCAGATACTCTTATTGGTCTAGCGAACTGCATATTGACACTAGCGTTCCTACGTATGGTACTCTTATATATTGATACTTTAAGTTTAGCATGCTGAAATATTTCTTTGCTTTTATGGATAATAACACAAGTATAAATATTTTAAGTTAGTATTAGATGCTCAAATATCACATTTATATTAAATTATTTATAAAACAATTAATTTGTTGATGCAACTAAAAAACTTTTATAAAATTTTAGCTTTTATTGTATTTAGATTCTAAGAGAATTCTTAACTATAAACACTAATATAAAATTAACCTAGCGTACATCATTTTAGCATATGTAGCATACCATAGCTTACCATATTCCCTTATCAGTTAGAAATGAAACAAATCGCTAACATTGAATTAAATAATAACAGTAAAAAGTTGGATAAATATATAGCTACATACCTAGAGGCGCATACCCATAAGTGCCAGCAAATGATGTCCAATTGGATGAATCAGGCTTCACAAGTCTAGTTGTGCCAAAATCAGAGATATGAGCCACACAATTTGAGTCCAACAAAATGTTCTTGCTAGATATGTCGCGATGATGTTGGGAAGAGGACCCTCGAGTTGGGAAGAGGACCCTCAAGTTGATTGTAGGATATATCAACAGACGTCAGGCTCAGCATTCGTTCAAAGGTTGATTTGATGGAACCAGTGAATTCATTATGCGACAAATTCAATGTCTCTAAGCTTTTCAATTCTCCAAGCAGTTTTGGCACCTCACCAACAAGCAAATTCCAGCTGAGATCAAGATTTTGAAGAGACCTTAAACTTCCTAATTGAAAAGGAATATGACCCCTTAATTTGTTCTTGCTCAAACTCAAGTTCAACAATTGAGTGCATGTAATGTCCGGAAATTTTAAACACTGTATCAAATTTATTTTAAATAAATAAGTTCATTATATTAATTTTTCAAATTTAATTGGATCCATATGGGTACTATTATTTAATTACATAAATACGTGGTCTGGTAATTTTCTGTGCATTAGAGGGACTCACTGATAGTTTAAATAAATTAGCGAGTTAACCCTAAGAATTTATTTGCAAAAAAATTTAAGGTTAATAAATCTATCATTATCGGATTTAAATAATTCGAACAAAGAATTATTATGTTGAATAATTAAATTATTGGTTTATTTAATTTAAATATTAGGACATAAGGGTGTTAATTTAATGGACCCATTTTCCTTTTATTTTATTGGGCCAAATCCAATTTCCTTGTTATTCTTTTCGATTGGGCCACTTTGTACTTTAAATGGCCGGCCCAACTCCATTTCTTTTCATTCCAGTCGGGTGGGTCAAGGAACGGGTTGGACCCGTTTTATTTAATTAGGACAACCGGCGATTCAAATTGGGGATAACTGATAGAAGCCAAGATCCTCAAAACCCCCAAATCGATCAGTCAAACCCTCTGTCAAAGCTTCAATCCATCAATCGAGTAAGGGACGAGGGAAAAGGCGCCGACAAAGGGCTTGAATCGACCGACGGCGTGAAGAAGAACCAGGGGACGGAGCGGGTTCGTAGCGGGCAACCAAGCACACACGCGGACGGACCAAAGGTCCCAGCAATCCGGCGACGCGACCGGTAAAAGCGCACACGGCTCAAAATCAGCCGGCGAGTCGCAGGCGCTATCTCCCTCCGACCGACGGTCCCTGAATAACCAATTTGGGTAATACACGGTTTATTGAGTAACCGATTTCGTCTATAAATTAGAGCTCCAAACCCTAAACCCAATTTCAGTGTTGTGGGTACAAACTGGGAGTGAGCCACACAGGAAGAAAAAAAAAAGAGAGAAAATTCGTTAGGCAATTTGTCTGTAAATGCCCCAACATTACACTGATTATTTCGGAAGGAGGAGGAAGACGGCAAACCGGTCTACACCGAGGTATATATCGTGACTGTGATGGGTTTTGGTTAATTTCCATGTTGTGTTGAGTTGTATCCCTGTGATGATTCCTTGTATTGGGTTTGTTATAGGTTCCTTCTTGTGTATTTAGTTTGTGTTGCCAACTGGGTAGGTTGTGTGTGACATACTGTATTAGGACTTTATTTGGGAAAATTGTTGTTGATGAACCTTAAGGGTTCTAGCAGTCAATCGTGTTGATTATGTTATACATGACATTGCTTTGGTTGATTTCTCTGTATTGGAATATCTTCTTCCTCTGTTTTAGGTAGTTTGTTTTCTGGTATTGGAATAAACCGTTCTAGGTACTTTGTTGGGTTGTAGCAGCCAATTGTTATGTGTTGGTTATAGTATATGTATGATATTAATTTGTATTTCGTTTTGCTGGAAACCTGTAATTGAGGAACCAAAATGGTTCGGTAGCGTGTTGGTGTATAATAACTGTATTGTTTGATGTGAACTTGGGAGTTGTATTATAATTTTGAGTTCAAAATCTGGGTTTCTGTTGGTTGTATCACTGTGATGGTGTAATATACATTGTTTGGGGAATACATGAATACTATGATACATCAACTAAACTAGTTGTGCTATCTTTGGCTCAAACTTTGGTTATTACATTGAAACTAATCCTGCACTTATAAATTGATTAGTTAATATACTAATAAATACAATTAATAAAGTAATTAATTATTTTCAATAAATAAAATATTTAATTTTTATTATTAATATTAAATAATAATGAATAAAGTTAATAAAATAATTATTTATTATTTAATAATAAATAATAAAGATAATAAATATTTAATTATTATTTAATAATAATAATAATTAAATATGAATAAGGTTAATAAAATAATTATTTATTATTTATTAAATAATAAATAAAGATAATCAGCATTTAATAATTTTTTTTTTAATAATAATAATTAATTATAAATAAAGTTAATAAATAATTATTTATTATTGTTCCAATAAATAATAAATAAAGGTAATAAATATTTAATTATTATTTAGTAATAATAATAATTAAATATGAATAAAGTTAATAAAATAATTATTTATTAATAAATAGTAAATAAAGGTACTAAGTATTTAATTATTATTTAATAATAATAATAATTAAGTATGAATAAAGTTGTTGAATAATAAGGATGAGAATTACTTAATCGTTGCTGAAATAATGATTAAGTATAAGGGGGATTAATAAGCTGATTTTTATTTTGGTCCTTATTAAATAATGAGGATAAACACTTAAAGATTATTTTATTAATAGTAAATAGTAATTAAGTGTAATTAAATAAGTAACCAACTATTAGTTAGTTGTCATTAAACCATGATGAATTTATTATTCTAATAATAAATAAAGATTGTTGACCCATATTTAGGGACAATAAGGATAATAATCTGAACCCTCGAGAATAGT
This sequence comes from Aralia elata, assembly GCA_034770075.1. Lineage (NCBI taxonomy): Eukaryota > Viridiplantae > Streptophyta > Magnoliopsida > Apiales > Araliaceae > Aralia > Aralia elata. The sequence continues at coordinate 27,063,853 of CM068378.1, read as the reverse complement.
AATCATGATTAGCTAACAATTATTTTAATAGCTAAAGATCATCAATAAATTTCTGTTTAGCTAATGTTAATTAGTAATTAAATATAGATGGTGAATTTTACCTGTTGAGTAAAAGGTATAGTAAGAGGTGCCAATATACAACTGTTAATTGATAAATCGACTTTACCCGATGATAGGTCACTCGAGATCAATTAATTAAAGCTAAGATTTAAATTGTAGCTGAGCGAACAGGCAAGTTCTCTATCCCGAACTTTGATTTTTGCAAGTTTCTAACCCTAAACTTCCTACATTATTGCAAGTTCTTCTTCACTCAATTTTTGCATTGAGTAAGCTTTTAAACCTTATGCATTGTTTTAATTCGTGCAAAAAGGTATAGATTGTTGCAAGTTATTCTTTAAGCTTGAATCTTATTTCCGAGCACGCTTTAAGTGGTCTAATTACTTTTAAAATTATTCCACATCTGTATATTTATTGACATCCGCACTCGCGCATTTGATTTCATACAATTATTTAAATTCAGAAATTTTGAACTACTCATGGTTAAGTCTGAACCCTTGTTCGGTCAGGCAAGTATGAATTTATAAAAGCTATCCGAACCAATCAATGGTAAGGATTCTTAGACTGTATGAACACCCCTTTATTTATAGGGGAGTACCCCACGTACCGTATATAAGGTACAAACAGCAGAATTAAATGTTATGCATATACATAGGGTACGCGAGGCTGATCCCCTCAAGTACGTTATTCTGTAGCCAGTAACCAGAGGGTCAACCAGCTATTGACTCCTCTGGAAGTTATCGTTCAAAGTCTATTTGACTATCAATTGTTCTAAAAACATTTAATGTTCTTGCTTCTGATTATTCTATTGTTGAAATTCCTTTAATATCCCTTCATCATGATATATCTTTATTGTTGCACTTTAAACTTGCTGGGCAAACTCGTTGCTCATTCTTGCTATATCATGACTTCATTGCAGCTAAACCCGAGACGTCAGGGAAGAACAAAGGAAAGGAAAAGATGAAGTGATAGACTTCATGTAGCAGAAAATAAAATTATGTGTAGTTGACTTCTGTAATATAATTTAATCCCTGATAGCTATTAGGGTATGGATTGTGTATGTGTTAAAGGTTATTTGTATTCTGGGACTAGTAACACCTTGTAATGAACAACGTATGTTTATTTTATTCCGCATTTTAGATACCATATGTTGTTATAGGTGGATGTTTATGTTGGATCGTGATGACCGGATCCGGGTATTTGGAGACCCGAATTTGGGGGCGTCACAGTGCACATTCCTAGGGTTTCTGGAATTGAGCCAGTCAGATTATTGTTAGCCAAATTAAGATGTGCTAAATTGGAGAGTTTTCCAATTTATGGAGGAATTTCATCAGAAAGCCTATTATTATGCAGCAAAAGGTCAAGCAATGAACCTAACTTTCCTAATTCATTTGGAATTCCCCCAACTAAATTGTTCGACGAGAGATCAATTTGAACTAGTAGATTCGCGTCCCCAAGCTCAGGTGGTATTAGTCCAGATATATTATTGTTGGATATCTTCAAGCTAGTCAGATTACGGCAAAGCCCCCAATTTGGAGACACATTGCCATATAACCTATTGTAGCTCAAGTCAACATAATTCAAATTTGGGTATATACCAAAATCTTCTGATATATTTCCTATAAGTTGGTTCCCATCAAGCCTAAGTCTATACAAGCTAGTACAATTTTTCAAGCTTTTTGGGACAGGGCCTGTGAAATAATTGTTGGGTACTGTAAACTTTACAAGCAATCCACCACGGCATATATCCTGTGGTAAATGACCAGTCAGCGAGTTTTCACTCATCCGAAAAGCTTTTAAATTTGTGAGGTTATTAAATTCTAAAGGAAGGGAACCGGTGAGATTGTTGCTGGACAATCTCAGAACAGCAAGAGACTTGAGCTTCCCCAGTTCTACAGGAATTGAGCCCGACAAAAAGTTCAAATGTAGAAACAGACTATTTAGCATCGTCAAATTTCCTAAAGTTGAAGGAATGTTTCCTGAAAGTTTGTTTTCAAATAGTTCTAAAACTCGGAGATTTGCCAAGTTTCCAATAGAAGCAGGGATTTGACCCTCGAGACTATTTCTTGCCAATTCAAGATACAAGAGAGATTGCAGCATTCCCATTTCAAATGGAATGTTCCCATATAGTGAATTGTTATAAAGATCAAGCGTGAGGAGATTCGAAAACGATGAAAAGTTAAGTCTTTGAAGCATACCTCTTAAACCAGAACTCTTAACCCTTATAATGACAACATTTCCACCCTTGTTGCAACTGACCCCTGTCCAATTACTGCAGGGGCTGCTTCCAATCCACGAGGACAGGACGGATTGGCTGCGCTCGTCGAGGCTTGTTCTCCATGCTGAAAGAGCCTTTGCTTCCCCTCTCACTTGTTTTGCAGGATGAAAAGCAGAAGCATAATTGAATTGGAAAGAAAAAGCAAATAGAAAAATGGTGATGAACATGATCCATACTAATGAGGGAACAAACTGGTTAGAAAGTTGCTCATTGTTTAAAGGCTTCATTACAGATATGCTACAATAATAAACTCGAAGAGGGAAACTTTTTATCGTTCTCCTTAGTCTTGTAGTATATATAAACTCAAAAGTTTTAGGCTTGATATATTATTTGGCCAGTAGATAGTAGTAGACTAGTCCACAAACTACAGCTGATTTTGTTTTTTAGTCAAATTCTTTGCTTTTTCATTTTTTCTGGACATGACAAATGTATATAGATGAAATTTTCTAATTAATACTGGAAAAATTGGAGGTATTATACCCAACAATAGGACCAATAAGACTAATCAAACTTGTTTTCAGGTAACTTGAAACAGATATTGGAGTTGACTAGTAATAGGTGAAATAAACAAGTCAATGTGATGAAAGAAAATTTCTCTAAATTCTATCAATCTAGAAATAAGAATAGTGAACAAACAAAATAAATTTGGTTTCTTTCTCATGTACAAAAATTAATTAAATAAACAATTATTTACAATTCTCCGTGACAACCAACCACAAGTGTGAAAAGAAAACACGATAATACTTCACCATATTTTCTTTCCTTTTAAATGAGACATCCCTCAGTAAAATTATTTCATCCCATCATATAATTCATTTAGTTTGTGACAATCACTCATAGAAAGAACATTTTTCTTCATTATATTGATTTTTTGTACTTTTTCTCTCTTACTATTAATGAACAGTGATAAACAAGATTCAAATTATTTCAACTGCAGTATCAGTAGACAAAGAAGTGCAGGCCACATTCTCAATATTTAAGTTATTTATTTATTTATTTGAAACAATCAAAATAACTAAAATATATGAAAACTGTAATTTGTCACGATGACAGGAAAAAAAAACATTACCACGGTAGAAAACCAGAATAAAAATCCTTCCAAACAAATTACAGATATCAAATAGAGTAAGGAGAAGATGAAGAACTGATGTAGGACAAATGGCGTTGGATTTCGAAGAAGAGCTAGATAGAAGATTGGAAAATAATGGTTCAAAGAAACGGGCGTAGCCTTTCGGGGTCGGGCATGTTTTGTCTTCGAGAGTCTCTGATATATCTTCGGGTTCGGAGGATCGGGAGTTCGGATGACTGAAGGCTTCGACTTTGGGAGTCGAATGGCAGATACTTCTTCGGGTTTGGCTTTGGCTTCGGGAGTTTGGATTTGACATTCTTATTTTTAGTTATGTTTCGTTTTATGGTAATATTTTTTCTTATTAGTAGAAAGTTGTTATTTGTTATGATTTGTTACCGTTAATTTAGGAAGTTTGTTATCCTCTAGGATTTAGTTTCCATAATTCTAGGAATTCTATTATGATTTGGAAAGGAAGTCTGTTAGTTATAAAACCCAGCTTGTGGGTTGAATTAAGGGATATCTTATATCTTTTGATTAATAAAAATTGAGTTATTTCTCTAATGGATTCCAGTTTGTGTTCTTAGAATTTCGATAGTAAATTCTTATACTTTCGTTCTGCGTCAATTGATATCAGAACAGAGGATTTACCTTGTTCGATGGCCAACAACGAAGACGAAATAGTTAACCCTGGCGACGCTAATCGTAGGGATGCAGAATTATGGGCAGTGATTGATGAGCAACGACAGTCGATGGCGAGAGTAGAAACCTTATTGCAGCAACTATTGGTGCAATAACCCAATCCTAACGGCCCTGGTTGTGGTAACAGAATTGGACCCGAGGGATTTGCCCTTGACCAACCTGGAAGATTACATCAGCCTGGAGCGGCGAGACGTGTTCAGTTCGAAGGTTTGAGTGATGAAGACTCTGAGGAGGAATTTGCAGGAAACCAGAGAAATCCTCAACAAAACCGAAACCCAAATCAATCTGACTATATAATACGCATAGACATACCAATGTTCCATGGTAAACTACAGATTGAAGAATTCTTGGATTGAATTTCTGAGGTAGAGAGATTATTCGAGTTAACCGAGGTCACGATAGATCGACAAGTTAATCTGGTGGCGTACAAGTTGAGAAGCGGGGCTACTGTGTGGTGGGATAAGTTATAGATGGATAGGTGATGACAAGGCAAGGCACCTATATGATCCGGAGGAGGATGAAACAACTAATGATGAGTAGATTCTTACCCCCAGATTATGAACAATTTATTTTTCGAAGTTATCAAAATTGTGTGCAGGGTAACAGGACCGTTACCGATTATACTTAAGAGTGGACTAGGCTGTCAATTCGTAATAACCTAAACGAGACTGAAGGGCAGCAGGTGTTCAGATATTTGGAAAGATTAAAACCAAACATTCGCGACAAGATTGGACTACAAGTAATTTGGACTATGCCTGAACTTGCGCTCTCAGCTTTTCTAAAATCTCATCTTCAAAGTAGGCTTCTATAGCCTGCTTGTCTGTTCGGAGTTCGTCCACTTTCACCTCTAGTTCTTGCTTATCTGATCAAAGTTCTTCCACTTCCGACTTTAGTTCTCGCACCATGTCTTCCAACTCAACGTTCCTATCTACCAGTTCTGATAATAGATTCTCCACCGGCTCCTCCCCATCCTCGGGTTCAGGAGCTACCGCGGATATAGGCTACGTTGATATCGGCTCCTCCCAAACTACTAGAATATCTATAAGTGCTTCCCCTCTTGACATTTTATTTCTTCTTAACTTTCTGTCTCTCTCTTTTTCTTATTCTTTCTCTTTAGCTTACTCTTGCTTTCTCTTATTTCTAACTTGGTAGAATACACAATTCTATGAAGGCTTATTTATAGACCACTTTTTAGACTCGCAATTAGTTTCCTCTGTTCTTTTCACCTTCCCTTATCGGTCCCACAAAAGTCCTCAGACTTATCCTCACTAACCTCAATCATTCAATTGATAAGGTTAAAGCAAGGATTCACTAGATAAAACAAGGGAACATGATCCGCTTTTTTGAGGATTTATTTTCAAAGAAGCTACAAAAGTTGTTGCCCCCTAGTTTAGTACTATCTTGGCCCCTAGGGTTTAATTTATAACCTACGGCTTTAATCTTTCAAGATTATATCCTAAGGTACTTTTACCCTAGAGCTATAATTTACTGTTTTGCCTTTTTCTCTATTTCTGGCTCTACCTTAGCCTCTTTGGAATCTACTTCTTCTTCTTCATTCAGTTCCATTTCTGGGTACTCGTCATGATCGCTTCCTAGATTTACCACAGGTTCGCCTTTTAAGACTTCCTCAACTGACTCACTCTGAGCTACCACCTCGACTAATGGCATTGGTGCAGCTGCTAACATCTCAATAACCACATGGGTTTCTCTAATCTCATCATCTCCTGACATCCTACAATCAGTTTTAAACAACTTAATTAGTACATTACTAATAAACACCATTCGTAACTACTAAATATCAATATCTTACTATTGATGAATTTCCTCAATCCATTACTTTGAACTCTAAATGAGTTTTTTGCTATCTTTCTTATGGTTATATTTCTAAGGCTTTTTCCTCCACCTAAGGTTTATAACCTATCAGCTTTGATACCATGTTGTGACGCCCCCAAATCCGGGTCCCTTGAACCTCAGATTCGGTGCTCACGATACATTATACACATCACATCTATCTACCCATTCCCTATGAATTATATCATTCATTAGATTAACTTAATACAAAATATATAATCATCTCGGGTCTTACTAACCTTAACATTATATACTTAATAATACAAAAGATTTAAGTCAAAATATAATATAATATTCATTATATAAGTGACATTATCCAGTCGCCTTTGCTTCGGCTTTAGCTGAAAAATTTTATTTTAAGCAAGGGTGAACAACTAATTTGCTCCGCAAGCTAAAGCGTACAATAAAAGATATATCATGAATAGAAGAGTTTAACTTTCTGGAACTTCAACAATGTTTCAAAGATTGTGAAGTAGCTGAACAATAAATCATTTCAAATATCAAGAATTTTCTTGAATTTCGTGCTGAATAATACATAAAGAATGAAAGAGTTAAATTCTTTCGAGATTTCAACAATATCCAATTGATTAGGAAGAATTAGCAATACTGCAACAATATTCAATACATAGGGATTATTCCCAAATTTCATGCTGAGTGATCACAATGGATCGTGAACTGCTAGAGGAATCATCAGTTATTATTACTGACTACCTCAAAAGTAAAAGTTAGCTATAAAAACTAATCTTTACTCTTTTGTAAGTACGTAAGGTGATCAACCTTATTGTACCCGAGATTATGCATAATTCTCAAACATAGCGCGCGGGTCAGGTTTCCGACAATAAAATTCCCCTAATTTATTTTTTAGGGTTGTTTATCTTAGTCTTACATCATAAGTCTGTATCACATTAATATTGTTTGGATTGATTTTAAAGAAATGTTATGATTTCAACATATTATAACAATATTGATCTAGCCGAAGCAAGTGGCATATATCCTCAATAACAAATTAGTTCAAATAATAGAACGTTTCATACTATAACAAATATTTGTCTAGTCGAAACAAATGGCATCGACGTAGTACTTAAACAATTCAGGCATAATTGAATTTTCAATATAACTTGAACACTTGTACAAATATAAAAAATTTGTATAAGTTATAGGATTTACTCAATGTAGGAACATTGAGCAACAATAGAATTTCAAAACATCGCGAAACAATCATAAGAACAAAGCCAAATGAACATATGAACTTGCACACAGTGCGAATATCAATAATTATCGTAGATGTGGAATAATTTACAATAATTAATCCACTAGCATGCTTGAAAAATAATAACTCAAGTTTGAGTTAAGAAACTTGCACTAGGTGCGAATATCAATAAATATTATAGATGTGGAATAATTGTCAATAATTAATCCACTAGCATGCTTGAAACATAATAAATCGAGTTTGAGTTACTAGTTGAGACATGGCTCATAAACAATTCATGAATAAAAGAACTTTAAATTGTTTCACAATTCAAATAATAGAACAGTAATTCAATTGCACTAAGTGCGAAGACCAATAATCATTATAGATGTGGAATAATCAACAATAATTATCCATTAACATACTTTGAAATAATAACTCAAGTTTGAGTTAGGAAACTTGCCTCGTCCGGTGATTACTGCTAAGCAATCTATTATAATCTCTTATGAAAAGACATATCATTAATAATATTGATCTTTCCATTAGCATAATATATCATGATTGATAAAACTACTGCAATTATAATAAATTATATAACATTTAGTCACATAAGTCAACATTAGATATCACATTAAATCTTTAATAGTATTATCATACTTCGATAATATTGCTATCACATAATCATCATCTTAAATTCTTATTTATAATATTTTATTCACTTCTTAATATTATTAATCACTTAATAATATTTTAATCATTCTTTAATAATATCTTAATCATTTTCAAATATTACTAATCATTTAATAATATTTTAATCATTTATTAATATTATTAATCATTTAATAATATTTTATTTATTAATTATTTAATAATATTTTAATCATTTATAAACAATTTAATATAATTGTTTATCTCTTACTATTTAATTCATTTAACACACATATCATGTCATTCATATAAAATTTTATTAAAAATGACCAAAATATCCTTATAAAGTTTTAATACATTATATAATGATCATTAATAAATAAAATCACATTTGCAAGTTTTACAACTTGATTTAACATAATTTACTCATTTATTCTTAACTTAATCATAGACATTAAAAATACCAAATCAACTTATTATTTTTTATATTCTGGGAAAACTTAATATATAATATTTTAGTGACAAAATAATTTTCCTGTAATTTTCTAAATTTGTTTCCTATTTTTTTAAGAATCCAAAACAGTCCGAAATTTTTACAATTATCATAAATTATCCTTTTGTTGAAACATTATGAAATTTACATGGTAGTCTCCTGTTCTCAAAACCTAGCTCCTGTAAAAATTTCATATTTTTCTGGGTTTTATAAGCTGAGTTATAACAGTTTACTTTTAAAAATACATTTTCTTATAAAAGTCATAACTCCCTCTCAAGACATCAAAAACTTACCATCTTTGGACAAGTCTTAGTTAACTTGATATACTACAATATTACAAAAGATTAGAATTTTTAGAGTATCGAAAGTGGCCAAACTACCTTTTTTTAAAATTGGCCTGGAACAGTTTTGTGCTCTAGTTTTGTTACCCTGCTGGACTATTTTGGAAAAATAATGTCACGGTTTGCTCGTTTAATAATTTTGAGTGCTACTATTTGGATTTAACAGATAACTCACATATCTAACACCCCTCTTTGACGGATCACAAAAATAATTTACAGATTTAAAATGATAAAGGTCCAAAGTGGACTAAAATTTAGAGTTTTTGGGCTCAAAAACAGTTTTGGTTCCTCTTTGATTTTCAAGTTCATCAACACATAAAATGGTAAGATCTAAATATAAAATATCATAAAACATGTAGATCTACTACTCTAGGGTTCAAGAACATAAATTCATCATTTATTCTAGAACAACCACAAAAATACACTTAGATCTAATTAGGGTTTTAGTTTAGTAAACTTTTAAACCTTTGTCTTGGATGTTCTTCTCCTTCTTCTTCCAAGGTGTGAAACTTGAAGACACAAAACTCTCCTCTCCTCCTCTTAGAACTCAGCAGCCCCCTTCCTTCTCTATCTCAAATATTTTGTGCTCTCTTGCTTTTAGAAACTTAGGAGATGAAAAATGAAGTAAACTTGCTATCAAGTGAAATGGGTCTTATTTATTGCCTTGGAAATGTATACATATAACTCATATATGTATATATACATAATTATAAATCCCCCATTTTTTCAAGCCATCCCCTAAATTGTGGCTCTCACATTTATTTTGCTAGCCTAACTAGGGAACAAGGCTAGGAATTTTATTTTATTTTAGGCTAGGTGGGTGGGTGAGCTAGGTTTTGAAAAATAAAATAACCATGTGTCTTATCCTCCCTCCTTTCACCTGGATCATCCCCCCTTATTATCTCCATTTTTGATTTTTTTTTAATGCTTTATTTAGCTCCTTAAATTGTCTAGAAGGTCCATCAAAAATTGGACTAAGGTTTAGGCCAATCTCTTTATTTATTTGGGGCCATATTAATTAGCATGTGTTCAACACATAAATTTTATTTTACCCTAATTATTTAATTAGGGTTTTTAGTCCACTTAATTTGGACATTAAATAATTACTCATATGGGTTTAATTATATAACCCAATTAGACTTGCTTTAATTAGGTTAATATAATTTAATAAGTTGAGATAATAAAAAAATCTCTTAGGTTAGTTCACTAGTATATATTTTAAATACTAGAATTCTCAAATAAATATAACGTTACCCTTAGGTTATTTAATTCTTATTCTTTTAATATTTATAAATAGGTCACAATGCTTTCATCTCAAGCTTAGTTAGTTAGTAACATAGGCTTTACTAAATAAATTCTTATTTTTTTTCTTTAATCAATTTAAAATAAATAAATTAACTAAATTACTTAATTCATATCACATATTCACTCATATGCTTAAGATGATTTCTAAAAAAAATTATTCATAAAAATATACATATATAATCATATAAAAATTCTCGGTCCTTACAGATAATATATCCAAGTAAATATTGTAACTTATTCTTCCTAAAAACTATAAATGATAAATAAATTAAAACAGTTTATTATTATGGAACATAGAGAGTAGTTTACAATGTTCGCAATGTTATTGTTAGAAACTAAATGAATTCGTGTTAATTTAAGTTTAAAATTTCTTAAATATTAATCTTATATTTTGAAACTATATTGCTTCTTAATATCTCATTTTTTTCAGGCGTGAATTAGAAATCATATTCTTTTCTCTTCTTTTTTTATAAACACAAAAATTTTCATAGCAAATATATGTATAAACAACAGTTATAGGACTATTACAAAACTTACACTAGAGCAAACTACAACAACCAAAATGAAATATAGCATCCTAACAACCACTCAACTAGCCAACTAGAGTAGAAAACTAAACAACTAAGCCTCTAGAAACAAAAACATAACAAAGTAACTCAGGGAGGTTTCCAAGCAAACCATTGTGATATAACAATTCGAGCTTTAGCAGAATAAGTAGCAATCCCACGAGTCTTCTTCATGTACTTCCTACCCTGATATTTTATAGAAAATTAATGCAGATCCTGACCTATATTATATATATCATACACCATAAGAGCATTTTGGGGGTTAATGTCAGCATTAGCTGTTAATTGATTAGATAAGTATTATTAGTAAAAATATTTCCATGCATAATATGAATAGATTTAAGCCATTTTAATGCCAAAACCAAAACCCAAGCAGGAACAATAGGAGCGTCATGAGAAATTGCTGAAAAATATGCGGACCCAATCATAACATGATTCAGATCCCAAATCACAATTCTCATGCCAAACCTTAGATTTCTTCCATCCCTTACGCACGAGAAATCACTAGTCCACTTTCAACGAACACAAGTACAATATGTGCAAAGGTCGAAAACAAAAACTCAATTAATTAAATAATTACGCTGAGAGATATCTACTGCAACCTTCTTAGACGTCATAATGGAACCTAATCGATTTATGCACATGTTCTGAACATAGTCAATAAGTCCTTCTATTTCCTTTAAAAGCAATAGGTAAACTGGGACTTCTGAAAAACCACCTTATTTAGCGACATCCAAATAACCCAAATGATAGAGATCAAAATGATTATGTTCATGATAATGAATCTTATTCCGACTCCAATTTAAAATCCACCCACAAATCCATGCTGAAAATTGTTGGCAAACCTCTGTATCAAAATGACAACCCGTCGGCGAGCCAAACCAAATTAAACGAATCTTAGGGCATTCCAAAAGTAAATGAGTAGTCGTTTCAATTGCATTCTCGGACAGATAGCACAAATTAGAGTCATCACAATGTCTCCTTTGTAGGTTATCACGAGTAGGTAAACGGTTCCACAATGCTTGCCATAGCATAAATTGCATCTTATGTGGCACCGAAAGATCCCATATCACGCCAACAAAGATCAGGAACAGGAAAATCAATCTTTAGGTGCTGTGTATAGTTAGTAAGCAAAGATTGATAAGCGGATTTCACCGTTAATTCTCCTGAAGGCATAGGATTGCAGATTAACTCATCTTCATATCCAGCATCAGAAATATAAATGTGAGAGATTTGAAACACTAAGTTAAAAAAAAATTTCTTAACACATGCATGTCCCATTGGCCCTAAGAAATAATGTCCTTAACCATTAAATTGGGATCTGCTGAAGAATTCATCCTAACGTTATTGCCTTGGCTTCCAGGAATCCAAAAATCCTTCCACATATAAATACATTTTCCATTACCAACCTTCCATCTTACTCCTTTAAGCAAACACATTCCTACCTTCCAACAGTCCCTTCCAAATTAAAGATGCAAATGACCTTATGGGAGCTCTTAGCAACGAACACTTGAGAAAATATTTTGGTTTTAGAACTGATAAGCCAAGAAGATCCCAAAGACTGCTCATGAAGAACCCAAAGTATTTTGACTAAGAGTTGTCATTCTTGTTTGCTAAAGACTTGGCCAAAGTTGTTGATCGTGTCTACATTTGCTTATATTAGAAAAGGTCAAGTAGTTATTAATTAATTTTAAATAATTTCCAGCTATCTTGTTGCCATTAGCTGTTAGTGTTCTACTTCTTAGAGATGTGAACTAAGAAATAGGAATAGTTGTTAATTCGCTTTTGTATTGAAACTCTGTTATGGTCATTAATAAGGAAAGATTATTCCAACAAAATTATTGTGGTCTATTCTCACCCTAAGCAGAATACTACCTTCACTAAAAAAATCCTACAACATTGATTGGGACCTATCATTGGTATCAGAGTTGTATTGCAATGGCAACTAACAAGGAACGAATTGAAAGTCTTGAAGTGGGGCTTGGAGGACTTCAAGCCAATATAAGTCGGTTGGAACTTGGCTTTGCTGACAAGTTTCACCAAATGGAAGACACCCTCAACAAATTCACAGAGGCCATGTTGTCAAACAAAGAGGGGTCCAGCAGCAACATCGGTAACCGTAATGGCCAATTTCGCTCCAATAACAATGAACTTACGGAGAAGACAAAAGGGGGAAGGCAGATGTTTTCATCCAAATTGGCGAAACTCGAGTTTCCAAAATACTCGGGAGATGACCCTACTGGATGGTTTAATAGAGTGGACTAATTCTTTGAGTACCAAGGCACTACCGAAGCTCAAAAGGTGTCATTGGCATCCTTCCATCTCAAAGGCGAAGCAAACCAATGGTGGCAATGGTTACGATGTGCTTACAAAGAAGAAGAAAGGGAAGTGACGTGGGCAATTTTTGAGGAGGAACTATGGGCTCGATTTGGACCAACGGAGTGTGAGGATTTTTACGAAACTTTATTAAAGGTGAAACATGTGGGCTCATTGCAAGACTATTAGAAGGAATTTGAAAAGCTTGGGAACCAGGTACAAGTGATAGACTCCACGGCACGCTTGCGTGAGGTGGTCGTCGCCCGGATCGTTTCTAGTAAGCAAATTGATGGACTCTTTCGAAATCTTAACCCAACGTCTAATTTGGAGACGAGAATCTTGATATATTTGATCAAGCAATTGAATTTTGCGTAGGATGGAACACCAACAACACTTAGACCCTCATTTAGATGGAAAACGGTAATCTTCGTATGATTGTATGATGTAGTAGAATAACGCCACACACAACTATGGTTTGTTGTATGATAAGTTAAATATGAATCTCAAAAGAAAAACTAAGAAAATTAGCTTAGAAATTTTTCAAAGAACCAAAAGTAGAGAATAGCTTTCAAAGTATGAATAAACTCTGAATAATAATTGAATTGTTATTAAATTACAAGCATAAAACTTATTTATACTAACTATGAAACCCTATAATCCATAAAGGAAATAATAATTGATTTGGAATCAAAATCCAATATTAAAATATCCTAATTACAATAGAATTATGAAAATATACTGAAATCCCTAAAATTAAGGAAGAAATCCGCATTCCAAATTGTCAAAAATGCGTCTGCCTCGAAAAACGCGCCAACTAAAACTGACTATTCTCGTCGGGGCGAGAGATTTGTACTGAAGTTCTCGCCGGGGCGAGAATGGACAGAGAGATCTTGTCCGGGGCGAGAATGGATCAGGCCGAGGCCAAAATGGACAGAGAGGTTCTCGTCGGGGCGAGAACTTTGGCTTTGATTTTCTCGCAGGGACGAGAACTCTGCAATTTGAAAATTTTTGTCTTCTCTCGTTTCCATCGTTCCCAACGTTGGCGTGTTTGCTTGTATCATCATGACCAAATATAAAGCCTTAGAATCCTGCTCCTCGAACTCTACACTTGATCTAACCTCGCTCCACATGCCTTGTATCAATCCATTAAGGCCTTCCTTGAATTGTTTAGCCCGAGCTCTTGTCACAGGTCCATCCGGCATGCACATAGGATCCGCTCTATGATTGTCATCCCTTCCCGAACCAAGGATGCCCTCATCATACTTCTCCTCTTAAGAAAGATTTGTCCTCAAATCGTCACCTACATCAAACGGACTAAGATCAGTAAAGTTGAAGGTGGCACTAACATTATACTCACCAGGCAAATCCAATTTGTAGGCATTGTCATTGATGCGTTCAAGCACTTGGAATGGACCATCTCCCCTCAGAAGCAATTTCAATCGTCTTTGAGCCGGAAACCTTTCCTTGCTCATATAAAGCCAAACCCACTCTCCCGGTTCAAAGATCACTTGACGTCGGCCCTTGTTGGCTTGTTTAACATATTGCTCCGTCCTCCTTTCAATGTTAAGCCTTGCCTTTTCATGTATCTGCTTAACAAATTCAGCCTTTTTCTTTCCTTCCATGTTAGTCAATTCAGAAATAGGTAATGGCAATAAATCCAACGGTGTCAAAGGATTAAAACCATAAATAATTTCAAATAGTGAAAATTGTGTAGCAGAATGAACATATCGATTATATGCAAACTCAACATGTGGTAGACACTCTTCCCAAACTTTAATGTTCTTTTTGATAATAGCCCTTAACAATGCAGATAAAGTTCTATTAATTACTTCTGTTTGACCATCAGTTTGTGGGTGACAAGTAGTGGAAAATAACAATTTAGTACCTAACTTACACCACAAGGTCTTCCAAAAATAACTCAAGAACTTAGTATCTCTATCAGAAACAATTGTTCTAGGCATACCATGCAATCTAACAATTTCCCTAAAGAACAAATCAGCTACATGGGACGCGTCATCAGTTTTGTGACATGGAATAAAATGTGTCATTTTCGAAAACCTATCCACGACCACAAATATCGAATCATGACCACGCCTAGACCTAGGTAAACCCAACACAAAATTCATAGATATATCAATCCAAGGTTCATTAGGTATAGGCAATGGTATATACAATCCATGAGGTTGAACACGAGACTTAGACTGTTTACATGTAATGCATTTATCACAAATTCTTTCCACATCTCGTTTCATATGAGGCCAATAAAAATGTTCTTTCAAAATAGATAAAGTCTTTTCAACACCAAAATGACCCATTAGACCTCCCCCATGTGACTCTCTAATCAACAACTCACGCAAAGAACATGCAGGTATACATAGCTTATTTTCTCGAAACAGAAAACCATCAACTTTAAAATATTTACCTACAGCATTCTTTTCACATGATTTAAACTCTTCACAAAAATCAAGGTCATTAACATACAACTCTTTAATTCGTTCAAAACCAAGTAATTTTGTATCGAGAGTATTTAATAACACGTACCTTCTTGAAAGAGCATCAGCAACAACATTCTCCTTACCCTGCTTGTATCGGATAACGTACGGAAATGTCTGAATAAACTTCATCCACCTTGCGTGTCTTTTGTTCAATTTATGTTGTCCCTTCAGGTACTTCAAAGATTTATGATCAGTGTGAATCACGAACTCTTTAGGCCAAAGGTAGTGTTGCCACATTTCCAACGCTCGAACCAATGCATACATCTCCTTGTCATAAGTAGGATAGTTTAGAGCTGCCCCACTCAACTTCTCGTTAAAGTACGCCACTGGTTTCCCTTCCTGCATCAACACAGCTCCAATCCCTAAACCTAAAGCATCACACTCAATCTCAAAAGTCTTAGTAAAGTTAGGTAAAACAAGCAAAGGAGCGTTAGTCAATTTATCTTTAATCAATTTAAATGCCTTTTCCTGTTCTTCACCCCACTTAAATCCCACACTCTTTTTAATTACTTCCGTCAATGGCGCTGTGATGTCGCTGAAATTCTTCACAAAACGTCGGTAGAAACTTGCCAGTCTATGGAAACTACGAACTTGACTCACATTTGTTGGACTCGACCATTCTCGGATTGCACGTATTTTCTCCTCATCCACTTGAACTCCCTATGAACTCACAACAAATCCAATAAAAACAATTCTATCTGTACAAAACGTGTATTTATCCATGTTAGCAAATAACTTTTTCTTACGAAGTACATCTAAAACAGATTTTAAATGCAATGCATGTTCTCCCAATTTTTTGCTATATATCAAGATGTTATCAAAATACACAACCACAAATTTCCCAATGAACGGACGCAAAACATGGTTTATTAATCTCATGAAAATACTAGGAGCATTAGTTAGACCAAAAGGTAACACTAGCCACTCATACAACCCATATTTTGTTTTGAAAGTTGTTTTCCATCCATCGCCCTCATACATGCGAATTTGATGATATCCACTTTTTAAATCAATTTTTGAAAATACACAAGAACCATGCAATTCATCTAACATGTCGTCTAAACGTGGAATGGGATGTCGATACTTTACCGTAATATTATTTACCGCTCGACAGTCAATGCACATGCACTATTTCCCATCCTTTTTAGGCACTAAGATTATCAGAACTGCACATGGACTCATGCCCTCTCTTACGAACCCCTTCTCCATGAGTTCTCCAACTTGCCTTTGCAACTCCTTCGTCTCCTCGGGATTGCTTCGATAAGCTGGACGATTTGGGATGGTTGCACCGGGTACGAAGTCAATTTGATGCTCAATTCCCGAATAGGTGGTAATCCTTGTGGAAGCTCCTCGGGAAACACATCTTTATAATCCTGCAAAAGAGATGACACAACACTAGGCAAAGAAGAATCGTTAGCGTTAGTATTCAAAAGCGCCTCCTTATACCGAAGTATAATCATCGATTGTTGAGCATCTAAAGCTCGCTTCACATCACTCTTTTTTACATAGATATTGGTTTTTGGCTCCTCATCTTTTCTTTTCTCTCTTTCTTTTTCTCTCTTATTTTTCCTGTCATTATTTTTTTCCTCATTATTTTTCTTTTCTTCACTCTCTTTTCTTTTCTCATGATCTTTCTGCAAATGAAGTTGATCCTCATGCACCTGTTGTGGTGACATAGGACACAAAGTAACTTTGCTTTTATTATGAACAAAAGAATATTCATTTGTAAAGCCATCATGCTTCACACGTCTATCAAATTGCCACGGTCGACCAAACAATATGTTCCCCGCCTGCATTGGAACCGCGTCGCACAAGATTTCATCCACATATTTCCCAATAGTAAACGGCACCAAAACCTGTTTAGTCATTTTAATCTCATTACTATCATTGAGCCATTGCAATCGATACGGTTGAGGATGTTTGGTTGTGGGAAGCCCCAATTTCTCTACCATAGCCTTACTAACCACATTCGTGCAACTACTCCCATCTATCACGACACAATAAATTTTTCCATTCACAAGACACCTAGTATGAAATAAATTTTCACGCTGCTCGCTGCTTCCCTCCTTCACTTGTGCACTAAGCACCCTTCTCATCACCAAAACTTTCCCAAATATTGCCACTTCCCTATCCTCTGCTTCTTCTAGCGGTGGCATAGAGTCACTATCACTATCTTCCCCCTCAATCTCCACCTCGCCGTTGTCAAGTAACAACATTGTTCTTTGATTCGGACATTGATTCGCAATATGTCCCCTACCTTGACATTTAAAACATTTAATATCTCGATTACGACTAAAAGAAGTAGGGTCAGTTTTACCTTGCACTCCTCTATTAGTCATTTCCGGTTTTGGCTCAAATTTGGGTCTACTCACGGCTGGCTTCTCCTCTCGCTTCCCAACATTAGACTTCCATGATGATCCTGAATTAGGTATCGAACGTTGGCTACCTCTCCTCTTAAGCTGTTTCTCAATCTTAATAGCCATGTGAACCATATCCTCCAATACCAAGTAATGTTGTCGTTCCACTAAGTCTGCAATCTCCCAATTTAATCCCACCAAAAACCTGGCAATTGTTGATTCGCCATCCTCATTGATGTTTTCCCTAGCCATCAACATCTCCATTTCTTTATAATAATCTTCTACGCTCCTACTACCTTGCTTCAAGCTTTGCAAACTCCGAACTAGCTCTCGGTGATAGTAATCTGGAACGAACCTCTTTTTCATCACGGTCTTCATATCTTCCCAAGTTTCAATTGGACGTTCCCCGCATCTCCTCCGAGTGATCATCAACTGATCCCACCAAGTAACAGCATAAGCTGAGAATTCTGTGGCGGCGAGTTTCACTTTCTTTAGCCTCGAGTAGTTATGACATTCAAATATCCAATCCATCTACTTTTCCCACTCTAAATAGGCCTCCGGATCACTTCTTCCTTGGAAAGTCGGAATTTTCATTTTTATACTATCCAAGTTGTTGTCCTCTCTATCTCTACCCCCTCTATCCCTAGCTCATCGTTGTCTCCGATGTAAGATGTCAGACTCTCGATCATCCTCTTCATTAAATCCTTCATCATTGAAATCAGTTTCTTCCACCCTAGTTCCTCTTTACTGAACTACCCCTTTTTGTTGAGTTCCCTGGCAGTTTTGAGAAGATTCTCCCCGAGTAACGCTTAATTGGTCCAAGCGCTCATGCACCTGTTCCATTGCCATATCCAACCTCCTACCCCATTCCTTATTCATGGCCTCAATCATCAACTTCATATCAGCTGACAATGAAGGTTCTACAAAAGTTCCCTTATCCTTTGAGTTAGACATATTTCCTGCAAAACAGAGGTTAGTAGCAAAATATTTTCCTCACCACTCCCTTACGTGTTTTCGCTCGATTAATGTTTCACTCGTGTATCACTCAATAGGCTTTTCCCCCCAATTGATCTCACCACTAAGCCTTTTACCTCTAATTATTCTCTCTAATAGGTTCTTTTTGAATTTACCTAGCAAACTTTCTCGGTTCTACTAATCAATTCAAAATAACTTATCACGAACAATATAGTTGGTATGACTAGAAGTAGCAACAATCTTGATTACGGAATTAGAAACGAATTCTACGAACAAATAGAAATAACTGAGATAATAATAGAATTGTCTACACTTTTTTTTTCTTTTTATTCACAAATTCAACGATACAATAGAGATAGATACTTAGCTAGAAAACGCAGCTTTGATACCAAATGATAGACTCCACGGCACGCTTGCGTAAGGTGGTCATTATCCGGATCGTTTCTAGTAAGCAAATTGATGGACTCTTTCGAAATCTTAACCCAACATCTAATTTGGAGACGAGAATCTTGATATATTCGATCAAGCAATTGAATTTTGTGTAGGATGGAACACCAACAACACTTAGACCCTCGTTTAGATGGAAAACGATAATCTCCGTATGATTGTATGATGCAGTAGAATAACGCCACACACAACTATGGTTTGTTCTATGATAAGTTAAATATGAATCTCAAAAGAAAAAATAAGAAAATTAGCTTAGAAATTCTTCAAAGAACTAAAAGTAGAGAATAGCTCTCAAAGTATGAATAAACTCTTAATAATAATTGAATTGTTGTTGAATTACAAGCATAAAACTTATTTATACTAACTATGAAACCCTAGAATCCATAAAGGAAATAATAATTGATTTGGAATCAAAATCCTATCTTAAAATATCCTAATTACAATAGAATTATAAAAATATACTGAAATCCCTAAAATTAAGGAAAAAATCCGCGTTCCAAATTGTCAAAAATGCGTCTGCCTCGAAAAATGCGCCAACCAAAACTGACTATTCTCGCCGGGGGGAGAGATTTGTATTGAAGTTCTCGCCGGGGCGAGAATGAACAGAGAGATCTTGGCCGGGGCGAGAATGGATCAGGTCGGGGCCAAAATGGACAGAGAGGTTCTCGTCGGGGCGAGAACTTTGGCCTTGATTTTCTCGCCGGGGCGAGAACTCTGCAGTTTGGAAATTTTTGTCTTCTCTTGTTTCCATCGTTCCCAACGTTGGCGTGTTTGCTTGTATCATCATGACCAAATGTAAAGCCTTAGAATCCTGCTCCTCGAACTCTACACTTGATCTAACCTTGCTCCACATGCCTTGTATCAATCCATTAAGGCCTTCCTTGAATCGTTTAGCCCGAGCTCTTGTCACAGGTCCATCCGGCATGCACATAGGATCCGCTCTATGGTTGTCATCCCTTCCCGAACCAAGGATGCCCCTATCAACAAGGCTAGACACAAAAGGCTTTGGTAGGGACGTTCATGGGAGGCCTCAAACCTGAAATAGCTGACGGCATAAGAATATTCAAGCCCAAATCATTGAAAAAAGCTATTAGCCTTGCACGGATGAGAGATGAACAGCTGATTCGCCAAAGTAAAGCCACACGGCCTTTCAATCGATCCATTGCTGACTTTCCTTCTCCAACAAAATGCAAAACAGCTTCACCTGTGAAAAGGCTCACGTGGGATGAGATGCAGAAAAGAAAGACACAAGGGCTATGCTTTAATTGTGATGAGAAATTTATACCTGGTCATCGGTGTAAAGGGCCGCAGCTTCTACTGTTAAAAGGTAGCAATGAAAATTCTGATAAAGAAGAAATCGAAGGCTCAATGGAATCCCAACTTTAGATATCACTTCATACACTCTCAGGATGGACAACCTATAAAACAATGCGGATATTGGCAAAGATTGGACCCTATGAGCTGTTTGTACTAATTGATAATGGGTCAACTCATAACTTTATTAGTGAAAGGGTGGCCAATATGTTGCAATTACCAGTAGTCCCAACCAAACCTTTCGATGTTAAGGTGGCGAATGGAAGACCATTGAAATGCCAAGGAAGATTCACTAATGTCCAAGTTCTGCTCCAAGGTATTCCTTTTGTTCTCACTTTATATGTGGTACCTTTAATTGGGCTGGATTTGGTCCTAGGTGTCCATTGGTTGGAACAATTGGGAACGGTGGTATGTAATTGGAAGCAATTAACAATGGAATTCCAGTGGGACAACCGAACTCAAAAATTGCAAGGGATTGATACACAATCAATCCAAACCGCATCAATGAAGTCTATTTCCAAAGATATATGGTAAAGGAGCTCCATGTTTGCTATATGTCCTCAATCCACAGCCAATCCTACATCACAAGACGTCAATCCTGAGATGAAACAATTATTGGAGAACTTTGAAGACTTGTTTCAAGAACCAACATAACTTCCTCCTATAAGAAAAGTCAATCATCACATCAATTTGAAAGAAGGAACCAAGCCCATTAATGTAAGGCCATACAGGTATGCCTATTTTTAAAAGACTGAACTTGAAAAACAAGCTCATGACATGCTAAAATTGGGGCATATAAGATCTAGTACTAGTCCTTTTTCATCCCCTGTTTTATTGGTCAAAAAAAGGATTGTTCATGGCATTTTTGCACTAACTATAGAGCACTTAATGTTGTAACCATCAAAGATAGATTTCCAATTCCTACCGTTGATGACATGCTTGATGAGCTCCATGGAGCTACTTATTTCACCAAACATGACTTACGGGCGGGATACCACCAGGTACGAGTGCACCCCACAGACATTCATAAAACTGCCTTTCGTACTCATAATGGTCATTATGAATATTTAGTTATAGCTTTTGGTCTTTATAATGCTCCATCTACTTTTCAAGCAATTATGAATTCAATTTTTCGCCCTTACCTCCGTAAATTCATACTAGTTTTCTTTGATAACATTTTGATCTATAGCCCCAATTGGACCATGCATCTTGAACATGTTCAAAAAGCTTTTAAAATATTAAGGCAACATCAATTTTTTTGTCATATTCAGCAAATGTGCCTTCGGTCTACAAGAAATGGAATACTTGGGGCATATTGTAACTCCTCAAGGCGCTAAGGTAGATCAAGGAAAAATTAAAACTATGTTGAATTGGCCTAGGCCTACAAATGTCTCTGAGTTGCGTGGATTTTTTTAGGACTTACAAGATATTACCAGAAATTTGTTCGCAATTATGGCATCATAGCACGACCCCTCACCAACCTCCTAAAGAAGGGACATTTTGGATGGCCAGATGAAGCAGAAAATGCTTTCCAAGAGCTCAAAAGGGCCATGACTACTACGCCAATACTTGCAATGCCAAATTTCAACAAACCATTTATCATTGAATCAGATGCTTCAGGGGACGGCATCGGGGCGGTTCTGACTCAACAAGGAAGGCATATTGCATTCATGAGTCGGACCTTGGGCACACCAAACGCTCATAGTCCGTTTATGCAAGAGAGATGCTATGCTAGCAATCATTCACGCAATTCAGACATGGAGACCATATTTGCTGGGTCGGAAGTTTTACATTCAAACATATCAATGCAGCCTTAAGTACTTGTTGGAGCAACGCATAGTAACACATGAGCAACAAAAGTGGGTAACTAAGTTGCTCGGCTATGATTATGAAATCAAATACAAGCCAGGTCGAGAGAACAATGCAGCAGATGCACTATCACGGGTGGCAAGTAGTCCTAGTCTTGATGCCTTGTTTGTGTTTCACACTAAATTATGGGATACAATCAAAGCCGAAGCTGGTGACAATCCTTACATGAAGAAAATCAGCAAGCAAGCAACCGAAAACCCAGGCACTCCTTATAGCTGGCACAACGGATTGGTTTGTTACAAAAATCGAGTAGTGGTACGTCCTCATTCCAACATCATCCAACAACTTTTGTGAGAGTTTCATGATTCTCCAATTGGTGGGCATTTGGGTTTATTGAGAACATATAAGAGACTAGCACAACACTTTTATTGGCCATCCATGCACCAAGCAGTGAAGAATTATGTTGCCTCTTGTGAAGTGTGCCAACAGAATAAAAATGACACTTTGTCACCAGCCGGACTTCTTCAGCCACTTCCAATTTCTTGTCAAATTTGGGATGATGTCACTATGGACTTCATCGAAGGCCTTCCACCCTCAAATGGTAAAAATTTAATTCTTATGGTGGTTGACAGGCTGAGCAAATCAGCACATTTTTTGGCTCTTTCCCACCCGTATACAGCAAAAATGGTGGCTGAAAAATTTGTTAAAGGAGTGGTTAAACTTCATGGCATACCTCGATCCATTATAAGTGATCGCGACCCAGTGTTCATCAGTCGTTTTTGGCGAGAGTTCTTCAACATGTCAGGCACACAATTGAAGATGAGTTCCACCTACCATCCGCAAACGGATGGACAAACGGAAGTAGTCAACCGTTGTATTGAACAATATCTTCGATGCTTTGCTTCCCAACAACACCGTAAGTGGCATTCTTTCCTTCCATGGGCTGAGTTTTGGTATAACACTACCTATCATGCATCTACAGGAATGACTCCCTTCTAAGCTCTATATGGAAGGCCCCCACTAACAATTCCACATTACCATGATGGTTATAGTATAGTACATGAAGTCGACCAAAGCTTAACTTCTCGAGATGTCTTACTACGATAGCTTAAAGACAATTTACATGTTGCAAACAACAGAATGAAACAACAAGTAAATTCTAAACGCCGGGACATTGAGTATCAAGTGGGCGACTTTGTGTTTTTAAAGCTTCATCCCTACCGCCAGCAATCTGTGTTTAAGAGAGCCTATCAAAAGCTTGCCAGCATGTTTTATGGGCTGTATCAAATTGAAGACAAAATTGGAAAGGTGGCCTACAAGCTAGCTCAAGCTTCCGCGAGGTTCTCGCATTCACCCGGTCTTCCATGTATCCATTCTAAAGCAGAAGGTGGGAAAAACAATTGTTGCCAGCATTGAGTTACCTCCAATGGCTGAAGATGGTGATTTTCTTATGCAACCAGAAGTAGTATTGGATACCCGTTGGATTAACAAAGGTCCAAATTTGTTGAAGAAAGCTTGATCAAATGGAAAAACCTACCAGCAGATGATGCTACGTGGAAAAACACTCAAGAAATGAACAACAAGTTCCTCAATATGAACCTTGAGGACAAGGTTCTAGCCAAAGGAGGGGGTATTGATAAGCCAAGAAGATCCCAAAGTATTTTGACTAAGAGCTGTCATTCTTGTTTGCTAAAGACTTGGCCAAAGTTGTTGATCGTGTCTACATTTGCTTGCATTAGAATAGGTCAAGTAGTTATTAATTAATTTTGAATAATTTCTAGCTATCTTGTTGCCATTAGCTGTTAGTGTCCTACTTCTTAGAGATGTGAACTAAGAAATAGGAATAGTTGTTAATTCCCTTTTGTATTTAAACTCTGTTATGGTCACTAATAAGGAAAGCTTATTCCAACAAAATTATTGTGGTCTATTCTCACCCTAAGCAGAATACTACATTCACTTAAAAAAATCCTACAACATTGATTGGGACCTATCAAGAACTCTCGTAATTAACGCATCAGGATCAACCAACATTCGCCAACAAGTTTTAGCTAACATTGCCATATTCATTATTGAGTATCATTGAGACCAAGACCTCCTAAGTGCCGAGGAACACAAAGAGACTCCCAACCTATCCAATGAATATGTTTATATACCAAAGATTCCGACCATAAAAACCGAGCAAGGATGCTATTAATCTGATTGCAAACATAAATTGAGAATCAAATCAGCTACAAATGGTAAGTTAACAGCGAAGATAAGACAGATCTAATCAAAGTTATAAATCTCCCTACTTTATTTAATAGCATTCATTGCCATCCTGCACACCTGCCCTTAATTTTCTGCACTAGACTTGAAAAGAAATCTGCTTTGGATGTAACGATATCAAGTGATAAGCTTAAATACTTGCCAAATTGTGAAGTACTTTTAATACTAAAAAGGCCCTCCAAATAAGCAAGCCATCCTGCAGAAAGATTAGGACTAACCATTATGGAAGACTTTTGCAAATTGATAACCTGTCCAGAGTCCGAACAGTATTGCAATAAGATCAGTTTGAGCTCTTCACGGGTCACTAGCTCGTATTGAAAGAAAATTAATGTATCATCCGCAAATAGCAAATGAGATATTGGAATTGCATTACGAGCAATTTTCAAACCCTTAACCATTCCCATATCACCATCTTTCGTAATCATGACTGACAATACTTCTGAACATAAAATAAATAAAATATCACCAGCTTTCGTAATCATGACTAACAATACTTCTGAACATAAAATAAATAAATAAATAAGGGGAGAGAGGATCTCCTTGCCTCAAACCACATGTAGGCCCAAACCATATTCTATAGCTAGTACTTTTCTCATACCCAAAAAATGCGAAAAAAAAAACAAATAAATGACTGAAAACACATAATAGTACTTTATGGACTAGTCTGCTATTGCCCCAATAATGAAACCTTAATATTTCTTTTGTGGCCCAAACCTTCGAGTTTATACTGGAAATAGGAGTCAACCTCACAACTTGACCTGGCAAATTAGCGGGTACGGACGGGTTTGGACGACCATAAATGAATTTGAATTTATATAGGTTGGGTATATATGAGTTGGAAATTAAATGGGTTGTAATCGGGCGGTTCTAAAAGGGTATGAAACTTGTTTTTTTTTGTATAAATAAAATTTAAATATGAACATTAACGTATACATATACATATACATATACATATATATTGGGGAAGAATAAATTAAAAGTAGAGATTTTTTTTTAACAGGGAGTATAGGGTTGAATTACCATTGTCTGATTGAGAAGGAAAGAAAAAGAACCGGAAAGAAATACCATAAATAAATTAATACATAATAACCCATTATGAATTGAGAGTTGTCTGTTATTGATACCATCTTCAGCCCTTCATCTCCCAAAAGGCCAAAGCCAATTGTATCTCATCTCCTCTCTCTCTCTCTCTCCTTATACCATAGCACCATATGGTTATCAATTGTTTCTCTCTATTCTCATCCCATATGATAATCAATTGTTCCTCTCTCTTAAATTTCAATCTTTAAATTTACCTTGAATTATGATTATCATTATACTTTGGTGTTGGTGTTAAGTGTTGTCGGTATTTTGTCCTGACTATTAACGTCGAACAATAGTTTTGACTTTAAAAAAATCATTAGCTTGATTGTTAAAGATAACTATAAAAGCTTTGTATATATATGGGGCCCAATGAAAAACCTTTGTCCACTCATAACAAGTGGGTGTAAATGGGTGAACCATTTATAAATTTCATTTAAAAATTAAAAATCCAAACTCATTTAATGGAGTAGCATTATCATTTTTTTGTTTTCACAAAAATAATAAACATTTTAGCTATAGTAATATACAAAATAACCCAAGGAGAATGATATATATTATGAATGTTTACGTCAATTTTTATTGTTAATTACGGGAATAAGTATTTGTGATAATTTTTTGGAGAGATATGTAATAAGTGAAATCTTTTAATAATTATCTCATGTATTGATATGTTTCACAATTATAATTCGGCACAAATTTATTGCAATACATAACAAAACTTATAATCCAATATCTTCAAATTTATTATTATAATCTCATTAGTATACCACGTTACTAAACGAACTTATTATTTTTATGGATATACATAGAAGAAAAATATATTCTTAATATTCACAAATTTTGTAAATAAAACTCTTTTTGTAAAACGGATAGAGTAAATAAAATGATCGGCTTAAATACACTTTAAATCTTAAAGTGTTTCATTTTTTTATAACTTAAACCCTAATGTTTCAACTTCAATACATTAAATTTTTATAAATTAAACCTTTTAACCACCTGATTAGCATTTATTATCGGAATAAGTCATATGACTCAAAATAAAAGCACAATTAAGTCTTTAAAGGGCATATATGGTTTATATTGACTCCAATTTTTTCTCTTTTTCTTCTTCATCACACTAATCATGTTCCTCATTTTTATGTGCTTTCAATGATATTTAAGGTTTTTTTTATCAATGTGGGTAATTAAGTCTTTTAAGAATATATATTGTTTATATTGACTCCAATTTTTTTCTATTTTCTTTCTTCATCACACACTAACCGCGTGCTTACAATTTTTGGTTATTCTAAAGATTTTAGGAATGAAATTACCTAATATACTCTCATTCGGATCAATTATTACACGCAAGTGACCAAAAAGTTTCATTTATAAAAATTTAAAGACATTAAGGTCCAATTTCTTAAAGTTAAAACATTAAAATCTAAGTTGTTAAAAGCAAAAAACCCCAAAGGTTTGAAGTGTTTTTAAGTCAAAATGATCAAATGCTCGAAAAGAGGTAGCGTGCTCCAAATCAGAAGATATTAACAACCCCTAATGCCTAAGGCATTAAGAAAATGACCTTTAAAACTGAATATTTCATTCTTTTTTTTATTTAAACAAAATACTGTAGTGCATTCCCAAAGAGCAGCACATATTCAACATTGACTAAAAGAAAATGTTCTAGGTACAAAAAGAATAAGTAGAAAAAGATGCAAATCTTAGGAGTCAAGCAGTTGGCCTAAAGTAATCATGTGAAATGCATTTTGCAATGGTTGCATTTGTTTAGATAGCTGAAGAGAGACTTGTCGAATAGTTGGCCGAGATTGTGGAATTGGACGCAAACATACAAACGCCAGCTTCACAACACATACTACTTCCTCAGCCACTTGCTTTCCCGGGGCTGCAAGGCGCTGGTCCACAATATTCTTCATCAATAATCCAAGTACGTTTGAGGGTGGTGTTGATGATGAAGATGTCGATAAAGATGAAATGAGATCGCCTGGATGCTTCCCCATAATCACTTCCAGTGCCAAAACTCCAAAACTATAAACATCGCATTTTTCATCACCGATTTCAAGATTGAGAAGCAATTTAAATCAGAGTTACCAGATACTCTTATTGGTCTAGCGAACTGCGTATTGATACTAACATTCCTAAGTATGGTACTATTATGTATTGATACTTTAAGTTTAGCATGCTCAAATATTTCTTTGCTTTTATGGATAATAGCACAAGTATAAATATTTTAAGTTAGTATTGGTCCTATTGGATACTCAAATATCACATTTATATTAAATTATTTACAAAACAATCATTTTTGTTGATGCAATTAAACTATAAAATTTTAGTTTTTATTGCATTTAGATTCTAAGAGAATTCTTAACTATAAGCACTCATATAAAATTAACCTAGCGTACGTCATGTTAGCATATGTAGCATATCGTAGCTTACCATATTCCCTTATTGGTTAAAAACGAAACAAATCGCGTTTCAGGTAACATTGAATTAAATCATAACAGTAAAAAGTTGGATAAATATATAGCTACATACCTGGAGCCGCATACCCATAAGTGCCAGCAAATGCTGTCCAATTGGATGAATCAGGCTTCACAAGTCTAGCTGTGCCAAAATCAGAGATATGAGCCACACAATTTGAGTCCAACAAAATGTTCTTGCTAGATATGTCGCGATGAATTATTGGAGGCGAACAATCATGGTGCATATAAGACAATCCATTAGCTACATCTTTAACAACATTCAGCCTCTGCATCCACTCAAACTCCCCTGCAAGTTCCTCAATCCTCAATATATCTCCAAGACTTCCCCTTTCCAAGAACTCATAAACCAAAAAAGATTTATGTGGCTGTGAACAAAATCCATAAAGCTTCACGATATTTCGATGCCTAATTTCTGTCAAGGCATGGACTTCATTTCTAAAATCCTTTAAATCAGTCGGCAAGCCATCTTGTGGTGCATGAAGTTTCTTGACAGCGAAAACGCCATTTGGTAAACGAGCTTTATAAACAATTCCATATCCTCCCACGCCAATGCAATGCTCAATGCTGAAGTTGTCTGTTGCCTTCACAATATTTTCATACACCATTTTCCCATCATAGCTCCATATAGTAAATAAATTTTCTTCCTCAACACCTCTTGGCTCAATTTTTATGTTCCACGCTCTCTTATACAAAGAATACAAGATCAAAGAAAATATATATGAAAGAAGTGGAACACTCAACAAAGGTAGCAAGATCAAAACCACAAGTTTTTTGTGTTTTTGTTGGCTACTTTGGGTGCTTTGTGTATTGGGACAAGCCTCCAAACCAGTTACATTGCCACATAACCCTTTATTATACTTCAATACCGCTATTTGAGCCTCTCGAAAGGCTTTGATGGTGGGAAGAGGACCCTCGAATTGATTGTAAGATATATCAACAGACATCAGGCTCAACATTCTTTCAAAGGTTGATTTGACGGAACCAGTGAATTCATTACGCGACAAATTCAATGTCTCTAAGCTTTTCAATTCCCCAAGCAGTTTTGGCACCTCACCAACAAGCAAATTCCAGCCGAGATCAAGATTTTGAAGAGACCTTAAACTTCCTAATTGAAAAGGAATATGACCCCTTAATTTGTTCTTGCTCAAACTCAAGTTCAACAATTGAGTGCACATTCCTAGGGTTTCTGGAATTGAGCCGGTCAGATTATTGTTAGCCAAATTAAGATGTGCTAAATTGGAGAGTTTTCCAATTTCTGGAGGAATTTCATCAGAAAACCTATTATTATGCAGCAAAAGGTCAAGCAATGAACCTAACTTTCCCAATTCATTTGGAATTCCCCCAACTAAATTGTTCGATGAGAGATCAATTTTAACTAGTAGATTCGCGTCCCCAAGCTCAGGTGGTATTAGTCCAGAAACATTATTGTTGGATATCTTCAAGCTAGTCAGATTACGGCAAAGCCCCCAATTTGGAGACACATTGCCATATAACCTATTGTAGCTCAAGTCAACATAATTCAAATTTGGGTATATACCAAAATCTTCTGATATATTTCCTATAAGTTGGTTCCCATCAAGCCTAAGTCTATACAAGCTAGTACAATTTTTCAAGCTTTTTGGGACAGGGCCTGTGAAATAATTGTTGGGTACTGTAAAATTTTCAAGCAATCCACCACGGCATATATCCTGTGGTAAATGACCAGTCAGCAAGTTTTCACTCATCCGAAAAGCTTTTAAATTTGTGAGGTTATTAAATTCTAAAGGAAGGGAACCGGTGAGATTGTTGCTGGACAATCTCAGAACAGCAAGAGACTTGAGCTTCCCCAGTTCTACAGGAATTGAGCCCGACAAAAAGTTCAAATGTAGAAACAGACTATTTAGCATCGTTAAATTTCCTAAAGTTGAAGGAATGTTTCCTGAAAGTTTGTTTTCAAAGAGTTCTAAAACTCGGAGATTTGCCAAGTTTCCAATAGAAGCAGGGATTTGACCCTCGAGACTATTTCTTGCCAATTCAAGATACAAGAGAGATTGCAGCATTCCCATTTCAAATGGAATGTTCCCATATAGTGAATTGTTATAAAGATCAAACCTGAGGAGATTCGAAAACAATGAAAAGTTAAGTCTTTGAAGCTTACCTCTTAAACCAGAACTCTCAAGTCTTATAATGACAACATTTCCACCCTTGTTGCAACTGACCCCTGTCCAATTACTGCAGGGGCTGCTTCCAATCCACGAGGACAGGACGGATTGGCTGCGCTCGTCGAGGCTTGTTCTCCATGCTAAAAGAGCCTTTGCTTCCCCTCTCACTTGTTTTGCAGGATGAAAAGCAGAAGCATAATTGAATTGGAAAGAAAAAGCAAATAGAAAAATGGTGATGAACATGATCCATACTAATGAGGGAACAAACTGGTTAGAAAGTTTCTCATTATTTAAAGGCTTCATTAAAGATATGCTACAATAATAAACTCAAAGAGGGAAACTTTTTTATCTCTCTCCTTAGTCTTGTAGTATATATAAACTCAAAAGTTTTAGACTTGATATATTATTTGGCCAGTAGATAGTAGTAGACTAGTCCACAAACTACAGCTGATTTTGTTTTGTAGTCAAATTCTTTGCTTTTTCATTTTTTCTGGACATGACAAGTGTATATAGATGATATTTTCTAATTAATACTGGAAAAATTGGAGGTATTACCCAACAATAGGACTAATAAGACTAATCAAACTTGTTTTCAGCTAACTTGAAACAGATATTGGAGTTGACTAGTAATACGTGAAATAAAGAAGTCAATGTCATGAAAGAAAATTTCTCTAAATTCTATCAATCTAGAAATAAGAATAGTGAACAAACAAAATAAATTTGGTTTCTTTCTCATGTACAAAAATTAATTAAATAAACAATTATTTACAATTCTCCGTGACAACCAACCACAAGTGTGAAAAGAAAACACGATAATACTTCACCATATTTTCTTTCCTTTTAAATGAGACATCCCTTCGTAAAATTATTTCATCCCATCATATAATTCATTTAGTTTGTGACAATCACTCATAGAAAGAACATTTTTCTTCATTATATTGATTTTTTGTCCTTCTTCTCTCTTACTATTAATGAACAGTGATAAACAAGATTCAAATTCTTTCAACTGCAGGATCAGTAGACAAAGAAGTGCAGGCCACATTCTCAATATTTTAGTTATTTATTATTTATTTGAAACAATCAAAATAACTAAAACATATGAAAACTTTAATTTGTTACGATGACAGGAAAAAAAAAACATTACCACGGTAGAAAACTAGAATAAAAATCCTTCCAAACAAATTACAGATATCAAATAGAGTAAGGAGAAGATGAAGAACTGATGTAGGACAAATGGCGTTGGACTTTGAAGAAGAGCTAGATAGAAGATTGGAAAAGAATGGTTCAAAGAAACGAGCGTAGTCTTTCGGGGTCGGGCGTGTTTTGTCTTCGGGAATTTTCACTTCGGGAGTATCTGATGTATCTTCAGGTTCGGAGGATCGGGAGTTCGGATGACTGAAAGCTTTGACTTCGGGAGTCGAATGGCAGATAATTCTTTGGGTTCGGCTTTGGCTTCGGGAGTTTGGATTTGACATTCTTATTTTTAGTTATGTTTCGTTTTATGGTAATATTTTTTCTTATTAGTAGAAAGTTGTTATTTGTTAGGATTTGTTTCCGTTAATTTAGGAAGTTTGTTATCCTTTAGGATTTGGTTTCCATAATTCTAGGAATTCTATTATGATTTGGAAAGGAAGTCTGTTAGTTATAAAACCCAGCTTATGGGTTGTATTAAGGGATATCTTATATCTTTTGATTAATAAAAATTGAGTTATTTCTCTAATGGATTCCAGTTTGTGTTCTTAGAATTTCGATAGTATTTTTTTATACTTCCGTTCCTCGTCAATTGGTATCAGAACAGAGGATATGCCTTGTTCGATGGCCAACAACGAAGACGGAATAGTTAACCCTGGCGACGCTGATCGTAGGGATGCAAAATTATGGGCAGCGATTGATAAGCAACGACAGTTGATGGCGAGAGTAGAAACCTTATTGCAGCAACTATTGGTGCAACAACCCAATCCTAACGGCCCTGGTCGTGGCAACAGAATTGGACCCGAGGGATTTGCCCTTGACCAACCTGGAAGATTACATCAGCCTGGAGCGGCGAGACGTGTTCAGTTCGAAGGTTTGAGTGATGAAGACTCTGAGGAGGAATTTGCAGAAAATCACAGAAATCCTCAACAAAACCGAAACCCAAATCAATCTGACTATAGAATACGCGCAAACATACCACTGTTCCATGGTAAATTATAGATTGAAGAATTCTTGGATTGAATTTCTGAGGTAGAGAGATTATTCGAGTTAACCGAGGTCACGACAGATCGACAAGTCTATCTGGTGGGGTACAAGTTGAGAAGCGGGGTTGTTGTGTGGTGGGAGAAGTTACAGATGGATAGGCGACGACAAGGCAAGGTACCTATACAATCCAGGAAGAGGATGAAACAACTAATGATGAGTACATTCTTACCCCCAGATTATAAATAATTTATTTTTTGAAGTTATCAAAATTGTGTGCAGGGTAACAGGACCATTACCGATTATACTTAAGAGTGGACTAGGTTGTCAGTTCGTAACAACCTAAACGAGACTAAAGGGTAGTTGATGTCCAGATATTTAGAAGGATTGAAACCAAACATTTGCGACAAGATTGGACTACAAGTAGTTTGGACTATGCCTGAACATGCCCTCTCAGCTTTTCTAAAATCTCATCTTCCAAGTGGGTTTCTATAGCCTGCTTGTTTGTTTGGAGGTCTTCCACTTTCGCCTCTAGTTCTTGCTTGTCTGATCAAAGTTCTTCCACTTTCGCCTTTAGTTCTCACATCATGTTTTCCAACTCAGCGTTTCTATCTACCAGTTCTGATAATAGATTCTCCACCGGCTCCTCCCCATCCTCGGGTTCAGGAGCTACCGCGGATATAAGCTCCATTGATATCGGCTCCTCCCAAACTACTAGAATATCTATAAGTGCTTCCTCTTCTAACATTTTATTTCTTCTTAACTTTGTGTCTCTCTCTTTTTCTTATTCTTTCTCTTTAGCTTACTCTTACTTTCTCTTATTTTTAACTTGGTAGAATACAAAATTCTATGAAGGCTTATTTATAGACCACTTTTCAGACTCGCAATTAGTTTCCTCTGTTCTTTTCACCTTCCCTTATCGGTTCCACAAAATTCCTCAGACTTATCCTCACTAACCTCTATCATTCAATTGATAAGGTTAAAGCAAGGATTCACTAGATAAAACAAGGGAACATGATCCGTTTTTTTGAGGATTTATTTTCAAAGAAGCTACTAAAGTTGTTGCCCCTAGTTTAGGCCTATCTTGGCCCCTAAGGTTTAATTTATAACCTACGACTTTAATCGTTCAAGATTATATCCTAAGGTACTCTTACCCTAGAGCTATAATCTACTGCTCTGCCATTTTTCCATCTTCTGCCTCTATTTCTGGCTCTACCTTAGCCTCTTTGGAATCTACTTCTTCTTCATTCAGTTCCATTTCAGGGTACTCGTCATGATCGCTTCCTAGATTTACCACAGGTTCGTCGTTTAAGACTTTCTTAACTGACTCACTCTGAGCTACCACCTCGGCTAATAGCATTGATGCAACTGCTAACATCTTAGTAACCATATGGGTTTCTCTAATCTCATCATCTCCTAGCATCCTACAATCAGTTTTAAATAACTTAATTAGTACATTACTAATAAACATCATTTGTAACTATTAAATATCAACATCTTACTATTGATGAATTTCCTCAGTCCATCACTTTGAACTCTAAATGAGTTTTTTTTATTATCTTTCTTATAGTTATATTTCTAAGGCTTTTTCCTCCACCAAGGCTTATAACCTATCAGCTTTGATACCATGTTGTGACGCTCCCAAATCTGAGTCCCTTTGAACCTTAGATTCGGTGCTCACGATACATCATACACATCACATCTATCTACACATTCTCTATGAATTATATCATTAATTACATTAGTTTAATACAAAAAATATAATCATCCCAGGTCTTACTAACCTTAACATTACATACCTAATAATACAAAAGGTTTAAGTCAAAATATAATATAATATTCATTACACAAGTGACATTATTCGGGCGCCTTTGTTTTACCTTTATCCTTCTTAGAACCTTCGGCTTCCTCGACTTTAGCTGAAAAGTTTTATTTTAAGCAAGGGTGAATAACTAATTTGCTCCGCAAGTTAAAGCGTACAATAAAAGATATATCATGAATAGAATAGTTTAACTTTCTGGAATTTCAACAATGTTTCAAAGATTGTGAAGTAGCTGAACAATAAATCATTTCAAATATCAAGAATTTTCTTGAATTTCATGTTAAATAATACATCAAGAATGAAAGAGTTAAATTCTTTCGTGATTTTAACAATATCCAATTGATTAGGAAGAATTGGCAATACTGCAACCATATTCAATACATAAGAATTATTCCTATATTTCATGCTGAGTGATCACAATGGATCGTGAACTGCTAGAGGAATCATCCGTTATTATTACTGACTACCTCAAAAGTAAAAGTTAGCTATAAAAACTAATCTTTACTCTTTTGCAAGTACGTAAGGTGATCAACCTTATTGTACTCGAGATTATGCATAATTCTCAAGCATAGCGCATAGGTCGGGTTTCCGACAATAAAATTTTCCTGATTTATTTTTTAGGGTTGTTCATCTCAGTCTTACATCATGAGTCTGTATCACATTAATATAGTTTGGATTGATTTTAAAGAAATGTTATTACTTCAACATATTATAACAATATTGATCTAGCCGAAGCAAGTGGCATATATCCTCAATAACAAATTAGTTCAAATAATAGAACGTTTCATACTCTAACAAATATTACTCTAGCTGAAACAAATGGCATCGACGTAGTACTTAAACAATTCAGGTATAATTAAATTTTAAATATAACTTGAACACTTGTACAAATATAAAAATTTTGTATAAGTTATAAGATTTACTCAATCTATGTAGGAACATTGAGCAACAATAGAATTTCAAAACATCGCGGAACAATCATAAGAACAAAGCCAAATGAACATATGAACTTGCACATAGTACGAATATCAAAAATTATTATAGATGTGGAATAATTTACAATAATTAATCCACTACTATGCTTGAAAAATAATAACTTAAGTTTGAGTTAAGAAACTTGCACTAGGTGCGAATATCAATAAATACTATAGATGTGGAATAATTGTCAATAATTAATCCACTAGCATGCTTGAAATATAATAAATCGAGTTTGAGTTACTAGTTAAGACATGGCTCATAAACAATTCATGAATAAAAGAACTTTAAATTGGTTCACAGTTCAAATAATAGAACA
This sequence comes from Aralia elata, assembly GCA_034770075.1. Taxonomy (NCBI): domain Eukaryota; kingdom Viridiplantae; phylum Streptophyta; class Magnoliopsida; order Apiales; family Araliaceae; genus Aralia; species Aralia elata. Next base: position 27,028,387 of record CM068378.1, on the reverse strand, counting down.
GGAATTCAATTGCACTAAGTGCGAATACCAATAATCATTATAGATGTAGAATAATCAATAATAATTATCCACTAACATACTTTGAAATAATAACTCAAGTTTGAGTTAGGAAACTTGCCTCGTCCGGTGATTACTGTCAAGCAATCTATTATAATCTCTTATGAAAAGAACTATCATTAATAAGATTGATCTTTCCATTAGCATAATATATTATGATTAATAACACTACTACACTTATAATAAATTATATAACATTTAGTCGCATAAGTCAACATTAGATATCACATTAAATCCTTAATAGTATTATCATACTTTGATAATATTACTATCACATAATTATCATCTTAAATTTTTATTAATAATATTTTATTCACTTCTTAATATTATTAATCACTTAATAATATTTTAATCATTCTTTAATAATATCTTAATCATTTTCAAATATTATTAATCATTTAATAATATTTTAATCACTTACTAATATTATTAATCATTTAATAATATTTTAATCATTTATTAATATTATTAATTATTTAATAATATTTTATTTATTTATTAATTATTTAATAATATTTTAATCATCTATAAATAATTTAATATAATTGTTTATCTCTTACTATATAATTCATTTAACACACATATCATGTCATTCATATAAAATTTTATTAAAAATAATCAAAATACCCTTATAAAGTTTTAATACATCATATAATGATCATTAATAAATAAAATCACATTTACAAGTTTTACAACTTGATTTAACTTAATTTACTCATTTATTCTTAACTTAATCATAGACATTAAAAATAACAAATCAACTTATTATTTTTTTTATCTTATGGGAAAACTTAATATATAATATTTTAGTGACAAAATAATTTTCCTGTAATTTTCTAAATTCGTTTCCCATTTTTTGAAGTGTCCAAAATAGTCCGAAATTATTACAATTATCATACATTATCCTTTTGTTCAAACATTATGAAATTTACACAGTAGTCTTATGTTATCAAAACTTAGCTCTTGTAAAAATTTCACATTTTTTTGGGCTTTATAAGCTCAGTTATAATAGTTTACTTTTAAAAACACATTTTCTTATAAAAGTCATAACTCTCTCTCAGGACATCGAAAAATTGCCATATTTGGACAGGATTAGTTAAACTTGATATACTATAATATCATAAAAAATCAGAATTTTTAGAGCATCTAAGATGGCCGAAACTACCTTTTTTCAAAACTGGCCTGGAACAGTTTTGTGCTCTAGTTTTGTTCCCCCGCTGGACTGTTTTGGAAAAAATAATGTCACGGTTTGCTCATTTAATAATTTTGAGTGCTACTATTTGAGTTTAAAAGATAACTCACATATCTAACACCCGTCTTTGACGGATCACAAAAATAATTTACAAATTTAAATGATAAAGGTCCAAAGTGGACTGAAATTTAGGGTTTTTGGGCTCAAAAACAGTTTTGGTTCCTTTTTGATTTTCAAGTTCATCAACACATAAAATAGTAAGATCTAAGCATAAAACATCACAAATCATGTAGATCTACTACTCTAGGGTTCAAGAACATAAGTTCATCATTTATTCTAGAACGGTTTGTATATTACGCAAGCATGCAATCAAATTACATAAATAAAGCGAAAGCGTGATAAAACGAATTTTAAAATTTTAATACAAACTATCATCATGATCTTTCCTTGTGTTCAATTATCAATTATCAAAAAAGATAGAGATGGAGAATTATACCCTCGTGAATCAAAGCTTCATCGGGTACGAGTTCACCTCCAATTCCCTCGCGTTCTCCTCGAATTCCACAAATGAGATTCCTTCCTTTGATCAACGTTAGCCACCCAAGTGTTTGGCCTCTAGAGGTGATCCACCAAGGAAGAATATATGTATTCAAGAAGTTGGGTGTTGGCAAAATCCTAGTTTCTATCTCTATAAAAATTGCTAGTACTCTCCACAATCTAATACAAGAGTGTGTAACCCTAATCTATGATAAGACTTCTCTTATTTATAGATGTAGGAAAAACTCCTCTCTAAACTATTTAAGATTAGGGTTTATATTCTAATTAAACTCCTTTAATTAATTATCCTCCTAATCCAATTAGGAATTCATGAGAGAGTACTTTTATTAATTAATTCTCAATCCCTATTAGGAATTAAATAATAGTAATAGTAATAGTAATAATAATAATAATAATAAAACTTCTCTTATTAATTTATATTTAATATTTCTAAAATATTAAGCTTTTTAATTTATTCTATCTTCATAGATTAAATTAAATATACTTAACTTATTATTACAATTATGTCATTTACTTCTTAAATAAATATTTTTCTTTTGTGGTGTGACCCTTTAGGTTCTCCATATTAAACCGGTTGTGAATAAACCAATTAGAACAATTCTAATATTATTTAAATAAATAAATTAAACTATTTAATTCATTTAATTAAATAATATTTATTCTACAAAAAGGGTAAGCCCCCTTAGCGATCAACGACGTTTCAGATAATATAGATTTCAACATTAATCACAAAAGAACCTTTCAGTACATAGTTACCGTACAATTCAATCCTTCTACCATACAATGTCTCAATTAAATATAAGACATGGAATTACTGCCAAGTCTTATTTTATTTAATTATATGTATTTCGATTCCCAAATGCACAACTCTAAATAATGCAAATTAGAAACTTCTTTCTAATTTCATTCTGCCTTGGCCAAGGATTACTGAGTTGTCATTTATCGAATCACATAGGACATTCACATCTTTTACTAGACGAGGTAGATTTTTTGTTGATCATCACCTATCTCCATGTACAATTAATTATACCCAATCATACCCTTTGTTATACGCTAAAGGTCTTAAGGGACATGTCAAAGTATAACTCATCATATACAAGATACTATGATGATCTCAAGTCCAAGGATCACTTGTACTACTATCACTAGTGGAATTCCTATTGACAGGCGAGTAAAACTCCATTAGGTATTCCTTAGCGAGCCACGTTCAGTGAACTTATTCTCAAATAAGCACCTACATACTTACTTTAGTGTCTCCACACAAATAATTATGAGATCAATCATCCTCTATATAAGAGCAAGTAACGTATGTACTAATCTATCCGGATTCACTAATCCTCTTTTTTAGTAATCCAACGATTACGAACGATTTTAGTTTGTGAGCTATCTTGAATTTAGATATCATTAGCATGATCACCATCATTATTCTAAAAGCATTGTTCAAAACTATGGGTTTATCACATTTAATATAACAACACCATGTAGATAATATAAAATGCCTTTTAAGAAAATCAATTCTTTTATTAATAAATGAATACGATTACAAAGTATATGCTACATCATATCAAATATGATTGGCTAGTGTGCATACTACTTTCAGAACAACCACAAAAATAGACTTAGATCTGATTAAGGTTTTAGTTTAGTAAACTTTTAAACATTTGTCTTGGATGTTCTTCTCCTTCTTCCAAGGTATGAAACTTGAAGACACAAAACTCTCCTCTCCTCCTCTTAGAACTCAGCAGCCCCCTTCCTTCTCTATCTCAAATATTTTGTGCTCTCTTGCTTTTAGAAACTTAGGAGATGAAAAATAAAGTAAACTTGCTATCAAGTGAAATGGGTCATATTTATAGCCTTGAAAATGTATACATATAACTCATATATGTATACATACATAATTACAAATCCCCCATTTTTCCAAGTCATCCCTAAATTGTGGCTCTCACATTTATTTTGCTAGCCTAACTAGGGAACAAGGCTAGGGATTTTCTTTTATTTTAGGCTAGGTGGGTGGGTGAGCTAGGCTTTAAAAAATAAAATAGCCATGTGCTTTATCCTCCCTCCTTTCACCTGAAACATCCCCCCTTATTATCTCTATTTTTGATTTTTTTTAATGCTTTATTTAGCTCCTTAAATTGTCTAGAAGGTCCATCAAAAATTAGACTAAGGTTTAGGCCAATCTCTTTATTTATTTAGGCTACCTTTTAATTGTTTAGGCTAAATTATTTGGACCATATCCCATATTTGTTTGGACTTTCTAATAAACTATTTGGACCATGTCACATAATTGCTTGGGCCATATAAATTAGCATATGTTCAACACATAAATTTTATCTTACCCTAATTATTTAATTAGGGTTTTTAGTCCACTTAATTTGGACATTAAATAATTACTCATATGGGTTTAATTATATAACTCAATTAGACTTGCTTTAATTAGGTTAATATAATTTAATAAGTTGAGATAAAAAAAATCTCTTAGGTTAGTTCACTAGTATATACTTTAAATACTAGAATTTCCAAATAAATATAACTCTTAGGTTATTTAATTCTTATTCTTTTAATATTTATAAAAATGTCACAATGTTTTCATTTCAAGCTTAGTTAATTAGTGACATAAGCTTTACTAAATAAATTCTTATTTTTTTTTCCTTAATCAATTTAAAATAAATAAATTAACTAAATTACTTAATTCATATCACATATTCACTCATATGCTTAAGATGATTTCTATAAAAAAAATTATTCATAAAAATATACATATATAATCATATAAAAATTCTTGGTCCTTACAGATAATATATCCAAGTAAATATTGTAACTTATTCTTCCTAAAAACTATAAATGATAAATAAATTAAAACAGTTTATTATTATGGAACAGAGAGAGTAGTTTACTGTAACACCCCCTTTCTAAAATAGAAAGAGAGGTTACGCACAAAACGCATCAAAACTACAAAATGAATAAAGAGCTCTATGCCACAAAAGAATATCTCTAATAACTGATAAATACCATGAGTCAAGTCATAATAAACTGTCAAACTGGCTCAAACCACAATTCGAAATAATTATTACAACTCCAATAAAACCAATGTATCATAATCTAAACAAATTATCTAAATCATTTGGAAAGAATGGAGCTCTCATCACACTTGTCCTTGGTCCCCCTGATTACCTGCCAGAAGAAAAACACAGCATGAGCTAAATGCCCAGTACGGATATAGAATAAAGAATAATAAATTGACTAACTAACTCAATCAAATGAACTGAATTGAAACGAACAAAAGTAACACAATGAAATAATAGGCTGAATCAAATGGTTGGGTGTTATTTCATATCGAGCTCAAAACAAAACAGAAATATACCTTGTCACACAAACAAGTCAAATACTGCCACACAGGCAAGTTACACACATTGGACCGCGAATCCAAATGCATGTAAAATCAGAAGGCATGTCTGGCATAAACATCACCAATCCGCAGAACAGAACAAAACAGAAAACTAGGGTCGACCCATACGCCTCCCACAACAAATCACCAAATGGCCAACTCCCATCGGAGCACAAAACGGAGACGTCGTGGACTAATCACACCGCCACGGAAAGTGTCATGCCTCGGTGCCAAGAGGACATGCCTGTGGTACCCCCACAGGTGGTTATAGCTCAGGTATACCCTACGTTATATTCTAACAAAATACTATGTCTCAACACATGCGACACAATATCAACACAATGGGGTTCTAATATGTACATGTTAAATCGAAATAAATCATCAACACAAGTCTCCAAAATATATTGCATGTACACTTTCTACAATTATCAAAATAATTTCTACACATAATACACTAGTCTAAAGAGTACAAATAGGAGTTTCAAATATTGACGCCAAAATGAACTATCATAATAAATTGGCAAGAAATAATTATGAGAGACAATATTAAATTTCGAAACAAGTAGCAAACGAACAAATAAAAATCACAGGAGTTTCGCTGAAAGAGTACGGAATCCGTACCTGGATAAAGCAATGTAATACCCACAGTATATTCCAAATATAATTTGTTACACTCCTTCCGTTCGAACTAATTAAACAAAATAATAATAAATATAAGTACATTTGTAAAAGTATTCTTTCTATTTTTAACCCGTTAACTAGCTCATTTTATTATTATTATTATTATTATTATTATTATTATTATTTTCTGGGTATTACATTTACAATGTTCGCAATGTTATTGTTAGAAACTAAATGAATTCGCGTTAATTTAAGATTTAAAATTTCTTAAATATTAATCTTATATTTTGAAACTATATTACTTCTTAATATCTTATTTTTTTCAAGCGTGAATTAGAAATCATATTCTTTTCTCTTTTTTTTTATAAACTCAAAAATTTTCATAGCAAATATATGTATAAACAACAGTTATTGGACTATTACAAAACTTACACCAGAGCAAACTACAACAGCCAAAATGAAATATAACATCCTAACAACCACTCAACCAGCCAACTAGAGTAGAAAACTAAACAACTAAGCCTCTAGAAACAAAAACATAAAGAAGTAACTCAAGAAGGTTTCCAAGCAAACCATTGTGACATAACAATTCGAGCTTTAGCAGAATAAGTAGCAATCCCACGAGTCTTCTTCATGTATTTCCTACCTTGATATTTTATAGAAAACTAATGCAGATCCTAACCTATATTATATATATATATATATATATCATACACCACAAGAGCATTTTTGGGGTTAATGTCAGCATCAGCTGTTAACTGATTAGATTAGTATTATTAGTGAAAATATTTTCATACATAATATGAATAGATTTAAGCCATTTTAATGCTAAAACCAAAGACCAAACAGGAACAATAGGAGCATCATGAGAAATTGCTGAAAAATATGCGGACCCAATCATAACATGATTCAGATCCCAAATAATAATTCTCATGCCAAACCTTAGATTTCTTCCATCCCTTACGCACAAAAAATCACTAGTCCACTTTCAACGAACACAAGTACAATATATGCAAAGGTTAAAAACAAAAACTCAATTGATTAAATAATTATGCTGAGAGATATCCACCGCACCCTTCTTAGATGTCATAATGGAACCTAATCGATTTACGCACATGTTCTGAACAGAGTCAATAAGTCCTTCTATTTCCTTTAAAAGCGATAGGTAAACTGGGACTTCTGAAAAACCACCTTATTTAGCAACATCCAAATGATAGAGATCAAAATGATTATGTTCAGGATAATGAATCATATTCCGACTCCAATTTAAAATCCACCCACAAATCCATGCTGAAATTATTGGCAAACCTTATTAAAGGTGAAATAGGTGGGCTCATTGCAAGACTATCAGAAGGAATTTGAAAAGCTTGGGAACCAACTACAAGGCTAGACACAAAAGGCTTTGGTAGGGACGTTCATAGGAGGCTTCAAACCCGAAATAGTTGACGGCATAAGAATTTTCAAGCCCAAATCATTGAAAGAAGCTATTAGCCTTGCACGGATGAGAGGTGAACAGCTGATTCGCCAAAGTAAAGCCACACGGCCTTTCAATCGATCCATTGCTGACTTTCCTTCTCCAGCAAAATTCAAAATAGCTTGACCTGTGAAAAGGCTCACGTGGGATGAGATGCAGAAGGGAAGGGCACAAGGGTTATGCTTTAATTGTGATGAGAAATTTATACCTGGTCATCGGTGTAAAGGGTCGCAGCTTCTACTGTTAGAAGGTAGCAATGAAAATTCAGATGAAGAAGAAATCGAAGGCTCAATGGAATTTCAACCCAAGATATCACTTCATGCACTCTCAGGATGGACAACCTATAAAACAATGCGGGTAATGGCAAAGATTGGACCCTATGAGGTGGTTATACTAATTGATAGTGGGTCAACTCATAGCTTTATTAGTGAAAGGGTGGCCAATATATTGCAATTACCAGTAGTCCCAACCAAACATTTCGATGTCAAGGTGGCGAATGGAAAACCATTGAAATGCCAAGGAAGATTCACAAATGTCCAAGTTCTACTCCAAGGTATTCCTTTTGTCCTCACTTTATATGCGGTACCTTTAATTGGGCTGGATTTGGTCCTAGGTGTCCATTGGTTGGAACAACTGGGAACGGTGGTATGTAATTGGAAGCAATTAACAATGGAATTCCAGTGGGCCAACCGAACTCAAAAATTGCAAGGGATTGATACACAATCAATCCAAACCGCATCAGTGAAGTCTATTTCCAAAGATGTACGGTAAAGGAGTTCCATATTTGCTATCTGTCTTCAATCCACAGCCAATCCTACATCACAGGATGTCAATCTTGAGATGAAACAATTATTGCTCTAACTTTGAAGATTTGGTTCAAGAACCAACACAACTTCCTCCTACAAGTGAAGTCAATCATCACATCAATTTGAAAGAGGGAACCGAGCCCATTAATGTAATGCCATACAGGTGTGCCTATTTTCAAAAGACTGAACTTGAAAAACAAGCTCATGACATGCTAAAATTGGGGCATATAAGATCTAGTACTAGTCCTTTTTCATCCCCTGTTTTATTAGTCAAAAAAAATGATTGTTCATGGCATTTTTGCACTGACTATAGAGCACTTAATGTTGTAACCATCAAAGATAGATTTCCAATTCCTACCATTGATGACATGTTTGATGAGCTCCATGGAGCTACTTATTTCACCAAACATGACTTACGGGCGGGATACCACCAGGTACGAGTGCACCCCACAGACATTCATAAAACTGTCTTTCGTACTCATGATGGTCATTATAAATATTTAGTTATGGCATTTGGTCTTTGTAATGCTCTATCTACTTTTCAAGCAATTATGAATTCAATTTTTCGCCCTTACCTCCGTAAATTCATACTAGTTTTCTTTGATAACATTTTGATCTATAGCCCTAATTGGACCATGCACCTTGAACATGTTCAAAAAGCTTTTGAAATATTAAGGCAATATCAAATTTTTGTCAAATTCAGCAAATGAGCCTTCGGTCTACAAGAATTGGAGTACTTGGGGCGTATTGTAACTCCTCAAGGCGTTAAGGTAGATCAAGGAAAAATTAAAACTATGCTGAATTAGCCTAGGCCTACTAATGCCTCTGAGTTGCGTGGATTTTTAGGACTTACCGGATATTACCGGAAATTTGTTCACAACTATGGCATCATAGCACGACCCCTCACCAACCTCCTAAAGGAGGGACATTTTGGATGGCCAGATGAAGCAAAAAATGCTTTCCAATAGCTCAAAAAGGACATGACTACTACGCCAATACATGCAATGCCAAATTTCAACAAACCATTTATCATTGAATCAGATGCTTTAGGGGACGGCATCGGGGCAGTTTTGACTCAACAAGGAAGGCATATTGCATTCATGAGTCGGGCCTTGGGCACCACCAAACGCTCATGGTCCGTTTATACAAGAGAGATGCAAGCAATCATTCACGCAATTCAGACATGGAGACCATATTTGTTAGGTCGAAAGTTTTATACTCAAACATATCAATACAGCTTTAAGTACTTGTTGGAGCAGCGCATAGTAACACATGAGCAACAAAAGTGGGTAACTAAGTTGTTCGGCTATGATTATGAAATCAAATACAAGCCAGGTCGAGAGAACAATGCAGCAGATGCACTATCACGGGTGGCGAGTAGTCCCAGTCTTGATGCCTTGTTTGTGTCTCACACTAGATTATGGGATACAATCAAAGCCGAAGTTGGTGACAATCCTTACATGAAGAAAATCAGCAAGTAAGCAACCAAAAATCCAGACACTCCTTATAGCTGGCACAACGGATTGGTTTGTTATAAAAACTGAGTAGTGGTACGTCCTCATTCCAACATCATCCAACAACTTTTGCGAGAGTTTCATGATTCTTCAATTGGTGGGCATTCGGGTTTATTGAGAATATATAAGAGACTAGCACAACAATTTTGTTGGTCATCTATGCACCAAGTAGTGAAGAATTATGTTGCCTCCTGTGAAGTGTGCCAACGAAATAAAAATGACACTTTGTCACCAGCCGGACTTCTTCAGCCACTTCCAATTCCTTGTTAAATTTGGGATGATGTCACTATGGACTTCATCGAAGGCCTTCCACCCTCAAATGGTAAAAATTCAATTCTTGTGGTGGTTAACAGGCTGAGCAAATCAGCACATTTTTTGGCTCTTTCTCACCCGTATACAGCAAAAATGGTGGTTGAAAAATTTGTTGAAGGAGTGGTTAAACTTCATGGCATACCTCGATCCATTATAAGTGATTGCGACCCAGTGTTCATCAGTCGTTTTTGGTGAGAGTTCTTTAACATGCTGGGCACACAATTGAAGATGAGTTCCACATACCATCCGCAAACGGATGGACAAACGGAAGTAGTCAACTGTTGTATTGAAAAATATCTTCGATGTTTTGCTTCCCAACAACACCGTAAGCGGCATTCTTTCCTTCCATGGGCTGAGTTTTGGTATAACACTGCCTATCATGCATCTACAGGAATGACTCCCTTCCAAGCTCTATATGGAAGGCCCCCACCAATAATTATACATTACCATGATGGTTATAGTATAGTACATGAAGTCGACCAAAGCTTAACTTCTCGAGATGTCTTACTACGACAGCTTAAAGACAATTTACATGTTGCAAACAACAGAATGAAACAACAAGTAAATTCCAAACACCGGGACATTGAGTATCAAGTGGGCGACTTTGTGTTTTTGAAGCTTCATCCCTACCGCCAGCAATCTGTGTTTAAGAAAGCCTATCAAAAGCTTGCTAGCAGGTTTTATGGGTCGTATCAAATTGATGACAAAATTGGAAAGGTGGCCTACAAGCTCAAGCTTCCACGAGGTTCTCACATTCACTCGGTCTTCCATGTATCCCTTCTAAAGTAGAAGGTAGGAGAAATAATTGTTGCCAGCATTGAGTTACCTCCAATGGCTGAAGATGGTGATTTGCTTATACAACCAGAAGCAGTATTGGATACTCGTTGGATCAACAAAGGGTCCAAATTTGTTGAAGAAAGCTTGATCAAATGGAAAAACCTGCCAGCAGATGATGCTACGTGGAAAAACACTCAAGAAGTGAACAACAACAAGTTCCTCAATATGAACCTTGAGGACAAGGTTCCAACCAAAGGAGGGGGTACTGATAAGCCAAGAAGATCCCAAAGAGTGCCCACGAAGAACTCAAAGTATTTTGACTAAAAGATGTCATTCTTGTTTGCTAAAGACTTGGCCAAAGTTGTTGATCGTGTCTACATTTGCTTGCATTAGAATAGGTCAAGTAATTATTAATTAATTTTGAATTATTTCCAGCTATCTTGTTGCCATTAGTTGTTAGTGTCCTACTTCTTAGAGATGTGAACTAAGAAATAGGAATAGTTGTTAATTCCCTTTTGTATTTAAACTCTGTTATGGTCATTAATAAGGAAAGCTTATTCCAACAAAATTATCGTAGTCTATTCTCACCCTAAGCAGAATACTACCTTCATTAAAAAAAATCCTACAGCATTGATTGGGACCTATCAAGAACTCTCGTAATTAAAGCATCAGGATCAACCAACATTCGCCAACAAGTTTTAGCTAACATTGCCTTATTCATTATTGAGTATCATTGAGACCAAGACGTCCTAAGTGCTGAGGAACACAAAGAGACTCCCAACCTATCCAATGAATATGTTTATATACCAAAGATCCCGACCATAAAAACCGAGCAAGGATGCTATTAATCTGATTACAAACATAAATTGAGAATTGAATCAGCTGCAAATGGTAAGTTAACAACGAAGATAAGACAGATCTAATCAAAGTTATAAATCTCCCTGCCTTATTTAATAGCATTCCTTGCCATCCTACACACCTGCCCTTAATTTTCTGCACTAGACTTGAAAAGAAATCTGCTTTGGCTGTAACGATATCAAGTGATGAGCCTAAATACTTGCCAAATTGTGAAGTACTTTTAATACTAAAAAGGTCCTCCAAATAAGCAAGCCATCCTGCAGAAAGATTAGGACTAACCATTATAGAAGACTTTTGCAAATTGATAACCTGTCCAGAGTCCGAACAGTATTGCAATAAGATCAGTTTGAGCTCTTCACAGGTCACTAGCTCGCATTGAAAGAAAATCAATGTATCATCCGCAAATAGCAAATGAGATATTGGAACTGCATTACGAACAATTTTCAAACCCTTAACCATTCCCATATCACCAGCTTTCGTAATCATGACTGACAATACTTCTGAACATAAAATAAATAAATAAGGGGAGAGAGGATCTCCTTGCCGCAAACCATATGTAGGCACAAACCATATTCTATAGCTAGTACTTTTCTCATACCCAAAAAATGCGAAAAAAAAAAAACACAAATAAATGACTGAAAACACCCAATAGTACTTTATGGACTAGTCTACTATTGCCCCAATAATGAAATCTTAATATTTCTTTTGTGGCCCAAACCTTCGAGTTTATACTGGAAATAGGAGTCAACCTCACAACTTGACCTGGCAAATTGGTGGGTACGGACGGGTTTGGACGACCATAAATGAATCTGAATTTATATAGATTGGGTATATATGAGTTGGAAATTAAATGGGTTGTAATCGGGCGGTTCTAAATGCGTATGAAACTTTTTTTTTGGTATAAATCAAATTTAAATATGAACATTAACGTATACATATACATATACATATACATTTACATATACATATACATATATATATACAACAAGCTTCCTAAGCGAACCAAAATTACGGACTATTAACGTACTGGAAGAAAAGCTAAGCAAAGCACGCGGGTTGCATTTTAAATCTATGGGTTGCATTTTTTCGGGTGGTTCGGGAAAAATGGGTTTGGGTTAAAAACAAAAAAAAACCCAAATCAATTCTCACATTCTCATCATCAGCTTAACTTTTTTCTCTTTCTCTCTCCCCGAACCAGCAGTGAAGTCATAGCTCTCTCTCTTTCAATCCGAAACACCGACGACGTCTCACAATTTGCGGCCAAATTGACTCTCTCTCTCTCTCAATCGCGGCGAAGGTAAAGCGACTTAGAAGTGTGTATTGATGAAATTACTTGCCTAGCGTATGATTTAAAATGGGTTTGCCTCACTAGATCTAGATAGAGAAAACTAATTCCTGTCATTTTTTACATTTGAAGGATAACAGAATCTAAAAATTCTTTTCATTGTTAGTTTATACTTTACGTTATCACAACTTACTTAAAGATGATGAAATTTTGTAATATGATTTTGGAAGTGTCTGTTTCTCAAAATTAGAAACTTCCTTTAAATATTAATTGTTTAGGAAGAAGCATTTTGATTTAATTTCTGTTGAATTAATAAGGCCTAATGAAAAAAAACAAATCAAACGGTAATGCACTAATGCTCCTGTAACTTAAGTAGTCAAGTGTTAATGAAAATTGAATTTTTTATGCTTCTGTGGTATATTTAAGATGACTCACATTTGAGTTTGATATGCACATTTGAAGATTTTTTTAGCTTAAAAAAATAGTGATCAGCTTTTGCAACAATTAAAGGCATCAACTATGTAGATTGTTGCAAATTAATTGGAGTTCATCGACCATTGACTATTATTCTTCAGTTTGCTTTACATGTAATTATATTTTTTAACTGTAGGGATAGATGATAATTTAGAGGCTGAAGTACAGGGTAGTGATGAATGTGGTAATAATGTAGACAATAGTGAAAAAGGTATGAAAAAATTTATTTATAATCCACAAGTAGCCGACCATCTCAAACCTGGAGTTGGAAAAGAATTCCAAACAATAGATGAAGTTAAGGATTTCTACAATGCATATGCTAAAGAGGCGGGATTTAGTATTCGAAGTTGGGCTACTAAGAAAATCGAAGGAAGTAATGAAGTGAAAAGGAAAGAGTATGTTTGTTTTAAACAAGGTACGATAATAACAATTGCAGATGTTGAAACTAAAAGGCGTCGGGGATCAATAAAAGAGAGTTGTAAAGCAAAGGTTGTTGTGTTGAAAATAAATTCAGGGGTATATGTAGTCACCCAATTTATTGAGGGCCATAGTCACCCTTTGATAACTCCATCAAAGAAGCATTTATTAAGATCTCACCGAAGTGTTTCGAGTGCACAAAAGTGTTTGAGTCAACAACTTGCCATGATAAATATACCCTCACATCAACAATTCAATTTCCTTGGAGTACAAGCTAGAGGGTTTGAAAACATTGGGTGTACACAACAAGATTTATATAATTATGAAAGGGATAGACGTAATGAGTTGAAGGGGCATGACGGAGAAATGTTGAGTGAGTTTTACAAATTAGAAAAGGTCAAGAATCCATCATTCACTTATGAAATTAAGGTTGATAATGAACAGAGGATAACATATTGTTTTTGGGCTGATGCTACCTCTAGAAAGGCATATAGTTTTTATGGTGATGTAGTCGTCTTCGATACGACATACAACACTAATCGCTATGGGATGACTTTTGCACCACTGATGGGAGTTAACAAACATGGTCAAACCATAATTTTTGCTTGTGCATTCTTAAGTGATGAGACCTCGGATTCATTTGTTTGGTTATTCAAGAAATTTTTAGAGACTATGCCAGGTGAGGCCCCTAAAATGATCATTACTGATCAAGACCCCGCGATGTCTAAAGCAATTTTAGAAACTCTTCCGGACACATTTCATAGATACTGTAGTTGGCACATATTGACAAAATTTTCTGAAAAGCTAGACTCGGTGAAGTATAACGCTCACTATAATGAATTTTCCAATTGTATTTGGAAGTCGGAGTCTAAAGAAGAGTTTGATTTGACATGGACGGAGCTTGTTGGGAGGAGCGAGTTACATGACAACAAATAGTTACAAGCAATGTATAAAATTCGTTCAAATTGGGTGCCTGCTTATTGTAATCATGTTTTCTCGGCCAATATGTCAAGTAGCCAACGAGCGGAAAGCTCTCACGCATTTTTCAAAAGATATGTATCTAAGAATAATTCATTAGTTGATTTCATGATTCAATTTAGTAGGGGACTAGTACGCCAACGTCAAGAAGAGTTGTTGGCCGATCACAAAGATTTGATTGAGAAGCCTAAAGTGAAGATGAATCATGACTTTCTGTTCCAAATGGTTGATATTTATACTCAGGAAATGTTTTATAAATTCCAAGATGAGATATGGGATTGCTTGAATTACCGTTTTGAGCTTATTAAGGAGAGTGACAATCAATGCGTGTTTCAAGTTAATAGGAAAAAAATGTTCACATGTAGAGTGCGAGAACTTATTTATGACAAAGAATTGAGTTTTGCTTCATGTAGTTGCCACAAGTTTGAGAGTATGGGGATACCGTGTAGACATGTGCTTGGTTACTTGCAGAAAATGTATGATTATGACGAATTACCACAACAATACATCTTGAAAAGGTGGACTAAGAAGGCAAACGACATGACAGTGGTCGATAATGAAAGTGGCATAATGATAAATAGTGACAAAGAATATCTAATCAAGCGGAGTGAATTAATTCAATGTTCTTTTGATGTTATTGATAAAGCCCTCACAAGCCAAGAAGGAATTAATATTTATAAAGATGCTTTGGCTCATGCACTCGAATCAATCAATCTTGTTGTAGATAGTGGTAAAAGTTCACAAGGTGGAATTGGTGCAAGTGTAGTCTCCGGGAAGATGAGTTGCAATAAAAACTATGTATACAATGAACCAAATCAGACTAGGGCAAAAGGATGTGGCAAAAGACTTAAAAGAGGGAAAGAAATCGCCTTAGGGAAGGCAAAGAACTCAAAGGCTAGACGTTGTCATGGTTGTGGCAAAGTTGGACAATCACATGACAAAAGGAATTGTCCAATGGTTGCACATCGGTAAGTAATAATTACGTAAAATTTCACTTTTTTTTATATCTCAATCTTTAAATGATGTGTGTTTTTTGGCTTTTATGTAGAGATTCTCCCGGCAATGAAGGTGCAAATATATTTTCAAGTTCAGAGGATGATAGTTATACTTCCAAAGGTATGATCCTTTTTTATAATGTCTCATATTTTCAAGTTCAGAGGATGATAGCCTTCGTATTTTCATGTGCAGGTGATTCAAGTTCAGAAGATGGTGTTGAAGTTATTTAATATGTACGATCAACTTGACTGGCAATGAGATTCATGATTGCAGACAATTATTTTAACTATTTAATATGTATGATCAACTTGGGTTCTATTGTGGTGATTTTCTTCCTGGTTGATATGAGTGATGAAATTTGAAAGGAAAGTTTTTTAATGATTTGAGATTATGTCTTCCTTTTACTGTTTAATTGGTTATAAAGAGGTGAGCGATTCAACTGTTAAATCTACTTGACTTAAAAGTTAAAATGGATGGTTAAGAATTAGCACTAGATGGAGCATTGTGGAATTCACATTAAAAATGATTTTTTTTGCATAAGGGCACATGACTGTATTGCTTTGATGCAGAATATGGTATCCAGAAGCATATTTGTATACTGGACTCAAAATGCACATAGATTTAGTAGTTAAATTAGTTGATAATTTGCACTGGAATTTCTGATTTTAGATAGACTATTGTTGAATTCCATCGTAAAATAATTATTTGAATAAATTGCATAATAGGTTAACCAAGAACGTTTTAAGACTGAATGCCATATGTATCGACTACAATTTAAACATAGTTGAATTTAGCTATAATCGCAGCGTTTAATGCTAATGCTGAAATATTGAAATTTCAAGAACTACAAAATAGGTTGGTAATGAAAATATGTTAAATCAATTGGTGCTTACGTGTTTGGATTTATTGCTATAGCTTCACTGCTGGTTCGGGGAGAGAGAGAATTGATTTGGGTTTTTTTATTTTTAACCCAAACCCATTATTTCCGAATCATCCGAAAAAATACAACCCATAGATTTAAAATGCAATCCACGTGCTTTGGCTTTGGCTTTGCTTAGATTTAAAATGCAACCCACGTGCTTTGGCTTTGGCTTTGCTTAGCTTTTCTTCCGGTACGTTAATAGTCCGCAATTTTGGTTCGCTTAAAAAGCTTGTTGTATAAATATATAGTGGGGAAGAATAAATTGAAAGTAGAGATTTTATTTTTTAACAGGGAGTATAGGGATGAATTACCATTATCTGATTGAGAAGGAAAGAAAAAGAACCGAAAAGAAATACCATAAATAAATTAATACATAATAACCCATTATGAATTGAGAGTTGTCTGTTATTGATACCATCTTCAGCCCTTCATCTCCCAAAGGGCCAAAGCCAATTGTATCTCCTCTCCTCTCTCTCTCCTTATACCATAGCACCATATGGTTATCAATTGTTTCTCTCTATTCTCATCCCATATGATAATCAATTGTTCCTCTCTCTTAAATTTCAATCTTTAAATTTACCTTGAATTATGATTATCATTATACTTTGGTGTTAGTGTTAAGTGTTGTCGGTATTTTGTCCTGACTGGTAATGTCGATCAATAGTTTTGATTTTAAAAAAATCATTAGCTTGATTGTTAAAGATAACTATAAAAGCTTTGTATATTTATGGGGCCCAATGAAAAACCTGTGTCCACTCATAACAAGTGCGTGTAAATGGGTGAACCATTTATAAATTTCATTTAAAAATTAAAAATCCAAACTCATTTAATGGAGTAGCATTGTCATTTTTTTGTTTTCACAAAAATAATAAACATTTTAGCTATAGTAATATACAAAATAACTCAAGGAGAATGATATATATTATGAATGTTTACGTTAATGTTTTGATTGTTAATTATAGGAATAAGTATTTGTAATAATTTTTTGAAGAGATATGTAATAAGTGAAATCTTTTAATAATTATCTCATGTATTGATATGTTTCACAATTATAATTCGGCACAAATTTATTGCAATACATAACAAAACTTATAATCCAATATCTTCAAATTTATTATTATAATCTCATTAGTATACCACGTTACTAAACAAACTTATTATTTTTATGGATATACATAGAAGAAAAATATATTCTTAATATTCACAAATTTGGCAAATAAGATTCTTTTTGTAAAACGGATAGAGTAAATAAAATGATCGGCTTAAATACACTTTAAACCTTAAAGTGTTTCATTTTTTTATAACTTAAACGCTAATGTTTCAACTTCAATACATTAAATTTTTATAAATTAAACCTTTTAACCACCTGATCGGAATAAGTCATATGACTCAAAATAAAAACACAATTAAGTCTTTAAAGGGCATATATGGTTTATATTGACTCCAATTTTTTCTCTTTTTCTTCTTCATCACACTAATCATGTGCCTCATTTTTATGTGCTTTCAATGATATTTAAGGTTTTTTATCAATGTGGGCAATTAAGTCTTTTAAGAATATATATTGTTTATATTGACTCCAATTTTTTTCTATTTTCTTTCTTCATCACACACTAACTGCGTGCTTACAATTTTTGGTTATTCTAAAGATTTTAGGAATGAAATTACCTAATATACTCTCATTCGGATCAATTATTATACGCAAGTGACCAAAAAGTTTAATTTATAAAAATTTAAAGACATTAAGGTCCAATTTCTTAAAGTTAAAACATTAAAATCTAAGTTGTTAAAAGCAAAAAACCCCAAAGGTTTGAAGTGTATTTAAGGCAAAAAAAAAAAAACCCAAAGGTTTGAAGTGTTTTTAAGTCAAAATGATCAAATGCTCGAAAAGAGGTAGCGTGCTCCAAATCAGAAGATATTAACAACCCCTAATGCCTAAGGCATTAAGAAAATGACCTTTAAAACTGAATATTTCATTCTTTTTTTTATTTAAACAAAATACTGTAGTGCATTCCCAAAGAGCAGCACATATTCAACATTGACTAGAAGAAAATGTTCTAGGTACAAAAAGAATAAGTAGAAAAAGATGCAAATCTTAGGAGTCAAGCAGTTGGCCTAAAGTAATCATGTGAAATGCATTTTGCAATGGTTGCATTTGTTTAGATAGCTGAAGAGAGACTTGTCGAATAGTTGGCCGAGATTGTGGAATTGGACGCAAACATACAAACGCCAGCTTCACAACACATACTACTTCCTCAGCCACTTGCTTTCCCGGGGCTGCAAGGCGCTGGTCCACAATATTCTTCATCAATAATCCAAGTACGTTTGAGGGTGGTGTTGATGATGAAGATGTCGATAAAGATGAAATGAGATCGCCTGGATGCTTCCCCATAATCACTTCCAGTGCCAAAACTCCAAAACTATAAACATCGCATTTTTCATTGACCTCCATAGTATAAGCAAGTTCTGCAAGCACCGATTTCAAGATTGAGAAGCAATTTAAATCAGAGTTAACAGATACTCTTATTGGTCTAGCGAACTGCGTATTGATACTAACATTCCTAAGTATGGTAATATTATGTATTGATACTTTAAGTTTAGCATGCTCAAATATTTCTTTGCTTTTATGGATAATAGCACAAGTATAAATATTTTAAGTTAGTATTGGTCCTATTGGATACTCAAATATCACATTTATATTAAATTATTTACAAAACAATCATTTTTGTTGATGCAATTAAACTATAAAATTTTAGTTTTTATTGCATTTAGATTCTAAGAGAATTCCTAACTATAAGCACTCATATAAAATTAACCTAGCGTACATCATGTTAGCATATGTAGCATATCGTAGCTTACCATATTCCCTTATTGGTTAAAAACGAAACAAATCGCGTTTCAGGTAACATTGAATTAAATCATAACAGTAAAAAGTTGGATAAATATATAGCTACATACCTGGAGCCGCATACCCATAAGTGCCAGCAAATGCTGTCCAATTGGATGAATCAGGCTTCACAAGTCTAGCTGTGCCAAAATCAGAGATATGAGCCACACAATTTGAGTCCAACAAAATGTTCTTGCTAGATATGTCGCGATGAATTATTGGAGGCGAACAATCATGGTGCATATAAGACAATCCATTAGCTACATCTTTAACAACATTCAGCCTCTGCATCCACTCAAACTCCCCTGCAAGTTCCTCATTCCTCAATATATCTCCAAGACTTCCCCTTTCCAAGAACTCATAAACCAAAAAAGATTTATGTGGCTGTGAACAAAATCCATAAAGCTTCACGATATTTCGATGCCTAATTTCTGTCAAGGCATGGACTTCATTTCTAAAATCCTTTAAATCAGTCGGCAAGCCATCTTGTGGTGCATGAAGTTTCTTGACAGCGAAAACGCCATTTGGTAAACGAGCTTTATAAACAATTCCATATCCTCCCACGCCAATGCAATGCTCAATGCTGAAGTTGTCTGTTGCCTTCACAATATTTTCATACACCATTTTCCCATCATAGCTCCATATAGTAAATAAATTTTCTTCCTCAACACCTCTTGGCTCAATTTTTATGTTCCACGCTCTCTTATACAAAGAATACAAGATCAAAGAAAATATATATGAAAGAAGTGGAACACTCAACAAAGGTAGCAAGATCAAAACCACAAGTTTTTTGTGTTTTTGTTGGCTACTTTGGGTGCTTTGTGTATTGGGACAAGCCTCCAAACCAGTTACATTGCCACATAACCCTTTATTATACTTCAATACCGCTATTTGAGCCTCTCGAAAGGCTTTGATGGTGGGAAGAGGACCCTCGAATTGATTGTAAGATATATCAACAGACATCAGGCTCAACATTCTTTCAAAGGTTGATTTGACGGAACCAGTGAATTCATTACGCGACAAATTCAATGTCTCTAAGCTTTTCAATTCCCCAAGCAGTTTTGGCACCTCACCAACAAGCAAATTCCAGCCGAGATCAAGATTTTGAAGAGACCTTAAACTTCCTAATTGAAAAGGAATATGACCCCTTAATTTGTTCTTGCTCAAACTCAAGTTCAACAATTGAGTGCACATTCCTAGGGTTTCTGGAATTGAGCCGGTCAGATTATTGTTGGCCAAATTAAGATGTGCTAAATTGGAGAGTTTTCCAATTTCTGGAGGAATTTCATCAGAAAACCTATTATTATGCAGCAAAAGGTCAAGCAATGAACCTAACTTTCCCAATTCATTTGGAATTCCCCCAACTAAATTGTTCGATGAGAGATCAATTTTAACTAGTAGATTCGCGTCCCCAAGCTCAGGTGGTATTAGTCCAGAAACATTATTGTTGGATATCTTCAAGCTAGTCAGATTACGGCAAAGCCCCCAATTTGGAGACACATTGCCATATAACCTATTGTAGCTCAAGTCAACATAATTCAAATTTGGGTATATACCAAAATCTTCTGATATATTTCCTATAAGTTGGTTCCCATCAAGCCTAAGTCTATACAAGCTAGTACAATTTTTCAAGCTTTTTGGGACAGGGCCTGTGAAATAATTGTTGGGTACTGTAAAATTTTCAAGCAATCCACCACGGCATATATCCTGTGGTAAATGACCAGTCAGCAAGTTTTCACTCATCCGAAAAGCTTTTAAATTTGTGAGGTTATTAAATTCTAACGGAAGGGAACCGGTGAGATTGTTGCTGGACAATCTCAGAACAGCAAGAGACTTGAGCTTCCCCAGTTCTACAGGAATTGAGCCCGACAAAAAGTTCAAATGTAGAAACAGACCATTTAGCATCGTCAAATTTCCTAAAGTTGAAGGAATGTTTCCTGAAAGTCTGTTTTCAAAGAGTTCTAAAACTCGGAGATTTGCCAAGTTTCCAATAGAAGCAGGGATTTGACCCTCGAGACTATTTCTTGCCAATTCAAGATACAAGAGAGATTGCAGCATTCCCATTTCAAATGGAATGTTCCCATATAGTGAATTGTTATAAAGATCAAACCTGAGGAGATTCGAAAACAATGAAAAGTTAAGTCTTTGAAGCTTACCTCTTAAACCAGAACTCTCAAGTCTTATAATGACAACATTTCCACCCTTGTTGCAACTGACCCCTGTCCAATTACTGCAGGGGCTGCTTCCAATCCACGAGGACAGGACGGATTGGCTGCGCTCGTCGAGGCTTGTTCTCCATGCTAAAAGAGCCTTTGCTTCCCCTCTCACTTGTTTTGCAGGATGAAAAGCAGAAGCATAATTGAATTGGAAAGAAAAAGCAAATAGAAAAATGGTGATGAACATGATCCATACTAATGAGGGAACAAACTGGTTAGAAAGTTTCTCATTATTTAAAGGCTTCATTAAAGATATGCTACAATAATAAACTCAAAGAGGGAAACTTTTTTATCTCTCTCCTTAGTCTTGTAGTATATATAAACTCAAAAGTTTTAGACTTGATATATTATTTGGCCAGTAGATAGTAGTAGACTAGTCCACAAACTACAGCTGATTTTGTTTTGTAGTCAAATTCTTTGCTTTTTCATTTTTTCTGGACATGACAAGTGTATATAGATGATATTTTCTAATTAATACTGGAAAAATTGGAGGTATTACCCAACAATAGGACTAATAAGACTAATCAAACTTGTTTTCAGCTAACTTGAAACAGATATTGGAGTTGACTAGTAATACGTGAAATAAACAAGTCAATGTCATGAAAGAAAATTTCTCTAAATTCTATCAATCTAGAAATAAGAATAGTAAACAAACAAAATAAATTTGGTTTCTTTCTCATGTACAAAAATTAATTAAATAAACAATTATTTACAATTCTCCGTGACAACCAACCACAAGTGTGAAAAGAAAACACGATAATACTTCACCATATTTTCTTTCCTTTTAAATGAGACATCCCTTCGTAAAATTATTTCATCCCATCATATAATTCATTTAGTTTGTGACAATCACTCATAGAAAGAACATTTTTCTTCATTATATTGATTTTTTGTCCTTCTTCTCTCTTACTATTAATGAACAGTGATAAACAAGATTCAAATTCTTTCAACTGCAGGATCAGTAGACAAAGAAGTGCAGGCCACATTCTCAATATTTTAGTTATTTATTATTTATTTGAAACAATCAAAATAACTAAAACATATGAAAACTTTAATTTGTTACGATGACAGGAAAAAAAAAACATTACCACGGTAGAAAACTAGAATAAAAATCCTTCCAAACAAATTACAGATATCAAATAGAGTAAGGAGAAGATGAAGAACTGATGTAGGACAAATGGCGTTGGACTTTGAAGAAGAGCTAGATAGAAGATTGGAAAAGAATTGTTCAAAGAAACGAGCGTAGTCTTTCGGGGTCGAGCGTGTTTTGTCTTCGGGAATTTTCACTTCGGGAGTATCTGATGTATCTTCAGGTTCGGAGGATCGGGAGTTCGGATGACTGAAAGCTTCGACTTCGGGAGTCGAATGGCAGATAATTCTTTGGGTTCGGCTTTGGCTTCGGGAGTTTGGATTTGACATTCTTATTTTTAGTTATGTTTCGTTTTATGGTAATACTTTTTCTTATTAGTAGAAAGTTGTTATTTGTTAGGATTTGTTTCCGTTAATTTAGGAAGTTTGTTATCCTTTAGGATTTGGTTTCCATAATTCTAGGAATTCTATTATGATTTGGAAAGGAAGTCTGTTAGTTATAAAACCCAGCTTATGGGTTGTATTAAGGGATATCTTATATCTTTTGATTAATAAAAATTGAGTTATTTCTCTAATGGATTCCAGTTTGTGTTCTTAGAATTTCGATAGTAAATTTTTATACTTCCGTTCCTCGTCAATTGGTATCAGAACAGAGGATATGCCTTGTTCGATGGCCAACAACGAAGACGGAATAGTTAACCCTGGCGACGCTGGTCGTAGGGATGCAAAATTATGGGCAGCGATTGATGAGCAACGACAGTTGATGGCGAGAGTAGAAACCTTATTGCAGCAACTATTGGTGCAACAACCCAATCCTAACGGCCCTGGACGTGGCAACAGAATTGGACCCGAGGGATTTGCCCTTGACCAACCTGGAAGATTACATCAGCCTGGAGCGGCGAGACGTGTTCAGTTCGAAGGTTTGAGTGATGAAGACTCTGAGGAGGAATTTGCAGAAAATCACAGAAATCCTCAACAAAACCGAAACCCAAATCAATCTGACTATAGAATACGCGCAAACATACCACTGTTCCATGGTAAATTACAGATTGAAGAATTCTTGGATTGAATTTCTGAGGTAGAGAGATTATTCGAGTTAACCGAGGTCACGACAGATCGACAAGTCTATCTGGTGGGGTACAAGTTGAGAAGCGGGGTTGTTGTGTGGTGGGAGAAATTACAGATGGATAGGCGACGACAATGGCAAAAGGTACATAAACAATCCAGGAAGAGGATGAAACAACTAATGATGAGTACATTCTTACCCCCAGATTATAAATAATTTATTTTTTGAAGTTATCAAAATTGTGTGCAGGGTAACAGGACCGTTACCGATTATACTTAAGAGTGGACTAGGTTGTCAGTTCGTAACAACCTAAACGAGACTAAAGGGTAGTTGATGTCCAGATATTTAGAAGGATTGAAACCAAACATTCGCGACAAGATTGGACTACAAGTAGTTTGGACTATGCCTGAACATGCCCTCTCAGCTTTTCTAAAATCTCATCTTCCAAGTGGGTTTCTATAGCCTGCTTGTTTGTTTGGAGTTCTTCCACTTTCGCCTCTAGTTCTTGCTTGTCTGATCAAAGTTCTTCCACTTTCGCCTTTAGTTCTCACATCATGTTTTCCAACTCAGCGTTCCTATCTACCAGTTCTGATAATAGATTCTCCACCGGCTCCTCCCCATCCTCGGGTTCAGGAGCTACCGCGGATATAAGCTCCATTGATATCGGCTCCTCCCAAACTACTAGAATATCTATAAGTGCTTCCTCTCCTAACATTTTATTTCTTCTTAACTTTGTGTCTCTCTCTTTTTCTTATTCTTTCTCTTTAGCTTACTCTTACTTTCTCTTATTTTTAACTTGGTAGAATACACAATTCTATGAAGGCTTATTTATAGACCACTTTTCAGACTCGCAATTAGTTTCCTCTGTTCTTTTCACCTTCCCTTATCGGTCCCACAAAATTCCTCAGACTTATCCTCACTAACCTCTATCATTCAATTGATAAGGTTAAAGCAAGGATTCACTAGATAAAACAAGGGAACATGATCCATTTTTTTGAGGATTTATTTTCAAAGAAGTTACTAAAGTTGTTGCCCCTAGTTTAGGCCTATCTTGGCCCCTAAGGTTTAATTTATAACCTACGACTTTAATCGTTCAAGATTATATCCTAAGGTACTCTTACCCTAGAGCTATAATCTACTGCTCTGCCATTTTTCCATCTTCTGCCTCTATTTCTGGCTCTACCTTAGCCTCTTTGGAATCTACTTCTTCTTCATTCAGTTCCATTTCAGGGTACTCGTCATGATCGCTTCCTAGATTTACCACAGGTTCGTCTTTTAAGACTTTCTTAACTGACTCACTCTGAGCTACCACCTCGGCTAATAGCATTGGTGCAGCTGCTAACATCTTAGTAACCGCATGGGTTTCTCTAATCTCATCATCTCCTAGCATCCTACAATCAGTTTTAAATAACTTAATTAGTACATTACTAATAAACATCCTTTGTAACTACTAAATATCAACATCTTACTATTGATGAATTTCCTCAGTCCATCACTTTGGACTTTAAATGAGTTTTTTTTATTATCTTTCTTATGGTTATATTTCTAAGGCTTTTTCCTCCACCTAAGGCTTATAACCTATCAGCTTTGATACCATGTTGTGACGCTCCCAAATCTGAGTCCCTTTGAACCTTAGATGCGGTGCTCACGATACATCATATACATCACATCTATCTACACATTCTCTATGAATTATATCATTAATTACATTAGTTTAATACAAAAAATATAATCATCCCAGGTTTTACTAACCTTAACATTACATACCTAATAATACAAAAGGTTTAAGTCAAAATATAATATAATATTCATTACACAAGTGACATTATTCGGTCCCCTTTGCTATACCTTTATCCTTCTTAGAACCTTCGGCTTCCTCGACTTTAGCTGAAAAGTTTTATTTTAAGCAAGGGTGAATAACTAATTTGCTCCGCAAGTTAAAGCGTACAATAAAAGATATATCATGAATAGAATAGTTTAACTTTCTGGAATTTCAACAATGTTTCAAAGATTGTGAAGTAGCTGAACAATAAATCATTTCAAATATCAAGAATTTTCTTGAATTTCATGTTAAATAATACATCAAGAATGAAAGAGTTAAATTTTTTCGTGATTTTAACAATATCCAATTGATTAGGAAGAATTGGCAATACTGCAACCATATTCAATACATAAGAATTATTCCTAGATTTCATGTTGAGTGATCACAATGGATCGTTAACTGCTAGAGGAATCATCCGTTATTATTACTGACTACCTCAAAAGTAAAAGTTAGCTATAAAAACTAATCTTTACTCTTTTGCAAATACGTAAGGTGATCAACCTTATTGTACTCGAGATTATGCATAATTCTCAAGCATAGCGCACAGGTCGGGTTTCCGACAATAAAATTTTCCTGATTTATTTTTTAGGGTTGTTCATCTCAGTCTTACATCATGAGTCTGTATCACATTAATATGGTTTGGATTGATTTTAAAGAAATGTTATTACTTCAACATATTATAACAATATTGATCTAGCCGAAGCAAGTGGCATATATCCTCAATAACAAATTAGTTCAAATAATAGAACGTTTCATACTCTAACAAATATTACTCTAGCTGAAACAAATGGCATCGACATAGTACTTAAATAATTCAGGTATAATTAAATTTTAAATATAACTTGAACACTTGTACAAATATAAAAAATTTGTATAAGTTATAAGATTTACTCAATCAATGTAGGAACATTGAGCAACAATAGAATTTCAAAACATCGCAGAACAATCATAAGAACAAAGCCAAATGAACATATGAACTTGCACATAGTACGAATATCAATAATTATTATAGATGTGGAATAATTTACAATAATTAATCCACTAGTATGCTTGAAAAATAATAACTTAAGTTTGAGTTAAGAAACTTGCACTAGGTGCGAATATCAATAAATATTATAGATGTGGAATAATTGTCAATAATTAATCCACTAGCATTCTTGAAATATAATAAATCGAGTTTGAGTTACTAGTTGAGACATGGCTCATAAACAATTCATGAATAAAAGAACTTTAAATTGGTTCACAGTTCAAATAATAGAACAGGAATTCAATTACACTAAGTGCGAATACCAATAATCATTATAGATGTAGAATAATCAACAATAATTATCCACTAACATACTTTGAAATAATAACTCAAGTTTGAGTTAGGAAACTTGCCTCGTCCGGTGATTACTGCCAAGCAATCTATTATAATCTCTTATGAAAAGAACTATCATTAATAAGATTGATCTTTCCATTAGCATAATATATTATGATTGATAACACTACTACACTTATAATAAATTATATAACATTTAGTCGCATAAGTCAACATTAGATATCACATTAAATCCTTAATAGTATTATCATACTTTGATAATATTACTATCACATAATTATCATCTTAAATTTTTATTAATAATATTTTATTCACTTCTTAATATTATTAATCACTTAATAATATTTTAATCATTCTTTAATAATATCTTAATCATTTTCAAATATTATTAATCATTTAATAATATTTTAATCACTTACTAATATTATTAATCATTTAATAATATTTTAATCATTTATTAATATTATTAATTATTTAATAATATTTTATTTATTTATTAATTATTTAATAATATTTTAATCTTCTATAAATAATTTAATATAATTGTTTATCTCTTACTATATAATTCATTTAACACACATATCATGTCATTCATATAAAATTTTATTAAAAATAATCAAAATACCCTTATAAAGTTTTAATACATCATATAATGATCATTAATAAATAAAATCACATTTACAAGTTTTACAACTTGATTTAACTTAATTTACTCATTTATTCTGAACTTAATCATAGACATTAAAAATAACAAATCAACTTATTATTTTTTTTATCTTATGGGAAAACTTAATATATAATATTTTAGTGGCAAAATAATTTTCCTGTAATTTTCTAAATTCGTTTCCTATTTTTTGAAGTGTCCAAAATAGTCCGAAATTATTACAATTATCATACATTATCCTTTTGTTCAAACATTATGAAATTTACACAATAGTCTTATGTTATCAAAACTTAGCTCTTGTAAAAATTTCACATTTTTTTGGGCTTTATAAGCTCAGTTATAATAGTTTACTTTTAAAAACACACTTTCTTATAAAAGTCATAACTCTCTCTCAGGACATCAAAAAATTGCCATCTTTGGACAGGATTAGTTAACTTGATATACTATAATATCATAAAAAATCAGAATTTTTAGAGCATCTAAGATGGCCGAAACTACCTTTTTTCAAAACTGGCCTGGAACAGTTTTGTGCTCTAGTTTTGTTCCCCCGCTGGACTGTTTTGGAAAAAATAATGTCACGGTTTGCTCATTTAATAATTTTGAGTGCTACTATTTGAGTTTAAAAGATAACTCACATATCTAACACCCGTCTTTGACGGATCATAAAAATAATTTACAAATTTAAAATGATAAAGGTCCAAAGTGGACTGAAATTTAGGGTTTTTGGGCTCAAAAACAGTTTTGGTTCCTTTTTGATTTCCAAGTTCATCAACACATAAAATAGTAAGATCTAAGCATAAAACATCATAAATCATGTAGATCTACTACTCTAAGGTTCAAGAACATAAGTTCATCATTTATTCTAGAACATGTTAGGTTTGTATATTACGCAAGCATGCAATCAAATTACATAAATAAAGCGAAAGCGTGATAAAACGGATTTTAAAATTTTAATACAAACCATCACCATGATCGTTCCTTGTGTTCAATTATCAATTATCAAAAAAGATAGAGATGGAGAATTATACCCTCGTGAATCAAAGCTTCATCGGGTACGAGTTCACCTCCAATTCCCTCGCGTTCTCCTCGAATTCCACAAATGAGATTCCTTCCTTTGATCAACGTTAGCCACCCAAGTGTTTGGCCTCTAGAGTTGATCCACCAAGGAAGAATATATGTATTCAAGAAGTTGGGTGTTGGCAAAACCCTAGTTTCTATCTCTATAAAAATTGCTAGTACTCTCCACAATCTAATGCAAGAGTGTGTAACTCTAATCTATGATAAGACTTCTCTTATTTATAGATGTAGGAAAAACTCCTCTCTAAACTATTTAAGATTAGGGTTTATATTCTAATTAAACTCCTTTAATTAATTATCCTCCTAATCCAATTAGGAATTCATGAGAGAGTACTTTTATTAATTAATTCTCAATCCCTATTAGGAATTAAATAATAGTAATAGTAATAGTAATAATAATAATAATAAAACTTCTCTTATTAATTTATATTTAATATTTCTAAAATATTAAGCTTTTTAATTTATTCTATCTCCATAGATTAAATTAAATATACTTAACTTATTATTACAATTATGTCATTTACTTCTTAAATAAATATTTTTCTTTTGTGGTGTGACCCTTTAGGTTCTCCATATTAAACCGGTTGTGAATAAACCAATTAGAACAATTCTAATCTTATTTAAATAAATAAATTAAACTATTTAATGCATTTAATTAAATAATATTTATTCTACAAAAAGGGTAAGCCCCCTTAGCGATCAACGACTTTTCAGATAATATAGATTTCAACATTAATCACAAAAGAACCTTTCAGTACATAGTTACCGTACAATTCAATCTTTCTACCATACAATGTCCCAATTAAATATAAGACATGAAATTACTGCCAAGTCTTATTTTATTTAATTATATGTATTTTAATTCCCAAATGCACAACTCTAAATAATGCAAATTAGAAACTTCTTTCTAATTTCATTCTGCCTTGGCCAAGGACTACTGAGTTGTCATTTATCGAATCACATAGGACATTCACATCTTTTACTAGACGAGGTAGATTCTTTGTTGATCATCACCTATCTCCATGTACAATTAATTATACTCAATCATACCCTTTGTTATACCCTAAAGGTCTTAAGGGACATGTCAAAGTATAACTCATCATACACAAGATACTATGATGATCTCAAGTCCAAGGATCACTTGTACTACTATTACTAGAGGAATTCCTATTGACAGGCGAGTAAAACTCCATTAGGTATTCCTTAGCGAGCCACGTTCAGTGAACTTATTCTCTAATAAGCACCTACATACTTACTTTAGTGTCTCCACACAAATAATTATGAGATCAATCATCCTCTATATAAGAGCAAGCAACGTATGTACTAATCTATCCGGATTCACTAATCCTCTTTTTTAGTAATCCAACGATTACGAACGATTTTAGTTTGTGAGCTATCTTGAATTTAGATATCATTAGCATGATCACCATCATGATTCTAAAAGTATTGCTCAAAACTATGGGTTTATCACATTTAATATAACAACACCATGTAGATAATATAAAATGCCTTTTAAGAAAATCAATTCTTTTATTAATAAATGAATACGATTACAAAGTATATGCTACATCATATCAAATATGATTGGCTTGTGTGCATACTACTTTTAGAACAACCACAAAAATAGACTTAGATCTGATTAAGGTTTTAGTTTAGTAAACTTTTAAACATTTGTCTTGGATGTTCTTCTCCTTCTTCCAAGGTATAAAACTTGAAGACACAAAACTCTCCTCTCCTCCTCTTAGAACTCAGCAGCCCCCTTCCTTCTCTATCTCAAATATTTTGTGCTCTCTTGCTTTTAGAAACTTAGGAGATGAAAAATAAAGTAAACTTGCTATCAAGTGAAATGGGTCATATTTATAGCCTTGAAAATGTATACATATAACTCATATATGTATACATACATAATTACAAATCCCCCATTTTTCCAAGCCATCCCTAAATTGTGGCTCTCACATTTATTTTGCTAGCCTAACTAGGGAACAAGGCTAGGGATTTTCTTTTATTTTAGGCTAGGTGGGTGGGTGAGCTAGGCTTTAAAAAATAAAATAACCATGTGCCTTATCCTCCCTCCTTTCACCTGAAACATCCCCCCTTATTATCTCTATTTTTGATTTTTTTTTTTAATGCTTTATTTAGCTCCTTAAATTGTCTAGAAGGTCCATCAAAAATTGGACTAAGGTTTAGGCCAATCTCTTTATTTATTTGGGCTACCTTTTAATTGTTTAGGCTAAATTATTTGGACCATATCCCATATTTGTTTGGACTTTCTAATAAACTATTTGGACCATGTCACATAATTGCTTGGGCCATATAAATTAGCATATGTTCAACACATAAATTTTATCTTACCCTAATTATTTAATTAGGGTTTTTAGTCCACTTAATTTGGACATTAAATAATTACTCATATGGGTTTAATTATATAACTTAATTAGACTTGCTTTAATTAGGTTAATATAATTTAATAAGTTGAGATAAAAAAAAATCTCTTAGGTTAGTTCACTAGTATATACTTTAAATACTAGAATTTCCAAATAAATATAACTCTTAGGTTATTTAATTCTTATTCTTTTAATATTTATAAAAATGTCACAATGCTTTCATTTCAAGCTTAGTTAATTAGTGACATAAGCTTTACTAAATAAATTCTTATTTTTTTTCCTTAATCAATTTAAAATAAATAAATTAACTAAATTACTTAATTCATATCACATATTCACTCATATGCTTAAGATGATTTCTAAAAAAAAAATTTATTCATAAAAATATACATATATAATCATATAAAAATTCTCGGTCCTTACAGATAATATATCAAAGTAAATATTGTAACTTATTCTTCCTGAAAACTATAAATGATAAATAAATTAAAACAGTTTATTATTATGGAATAGAGAGAGTAGTTTACTGTAACACCCCCTTTCTAAAATAGAAAGAGAGGTTACGCACAAAACGCATCAAAACTACAAAATGAATAAAGAGCTCTATGCCACAAAAGAATATCTCTAATAACTGATAAATACCATGAGTCAAGTCATAATAAACTGTCAAACTGGCTCAAACCACAATTCGAAATAATTATTACAACTCCAATAAAACCAATGTATCATAATCTAAACAAATTATCTAAATCATTTGGAAAGAATGGAGCTCTCATCACACTTGCCCTTGGTCCCCCTGATTACCTGCCAGAAGAAAAACACAGCATGAGCTAAATGCCCAGTACGGATATAGAATAAAGAATAATAAATTGACTAACTAACTCAATCAAATGAACTGAATTGAAACGAACAAAAGTAACACAATGAAATAATAGGCTGAATCAAATGGTTGGGTGTTATTTCATATCGAGCTCAAAACAAAACAGAAATATACCTTGTCACACAAACAAGTCAAATAATGCCACACAGGCAAGTTACACACATTGGACCGCGAATCCAAATGCATGTAAAATCGGAAGGCATGTCTGGCACAAACATCACCAATCCGCAGAACAGAACAAAACAGAAAACTAGGGTCGACCCATACGCCTCCCACAACAAATCACCAAATGGCCAACTCCCATCGGAGCACAAAACGGAGACGTCGTGGATTAATCACACCGCCACGGAAAGTGTCATGCCTCGGTGCCAAGAGGACATGCCTTTGGTACCCCCACAGGTGGTTATAGCTCAGGTATACCCTACGTTATATTCTAACAAAATACTATGTCTCAACACATGCGACACAATATCAACACAATGGGGTTCTAATATGTACATGTTAAATCGAAATAAATCATCAACACAAGTCTCCAAAATATATTGCATGTACACTTTCTACAATTATCAAAATAATTTCTACACATAATACACTAGTCTAAAGAGTACAAATAGGAGTTTCAAATATTGACGCCAAAATGAACTATCATAATAAATTGGCAAGAAATAATTATGAGAGACAATATTAAATTTCGAAACAAGTAGCAAACGAACAAATAAAAATCATCAAATCAAGGAGTTTCGCTGAAAGAGTACGGAATCCGTACCTGGATAAAGCAATGTAAATACCCACAGTATATTCCAAATATAATTTGTTACACTCCTTCCGTTCGAACTAATTAAACAAAATAATAATAAATATAAGTACATTTGTAAAAGTATTCTTTCTATTTTTAACCCGTTAACTAGCTCATTTTATTATTATTATTATTATTATTATTATTATTATTTTCTGGGCATTATATTTACAATGTTCGCAATGTTATTGTTAGAAACTAAATGAATTCGCGTTAATTTAAGATTTAAAATTTCTTAAATATTAATCTTATATTTTGAAACTATATTACTTCTTAATATCTCATTTTTTTCAAGCGTGAATTAGAAATCATATTCTTTTCTCTCTTTTTTTATAAACTCAAAAATTTTCATAGCAAATATATGTATAAACAACAGTTATAGGACTATTACAAAACTTACACCAGAGCATACTACAACAACCAAAATGAAATATAACATCCTAACAACCACTCAACCAGCCAACTAGAGTAGAAAACTAAACAACTAAGCCTCTAGAAACAAAAACATAAAGAAGTAACTCAAGAAGGTTTCCAAGCAAACCATTGTTACATAACAATTCGAGCTTTAGCAGAATAAGTAGCAATCCCACGAGTCTTCTTCATGTATTTCCTACCTTGATATTTTATAGAAAACTAATGCAGATCCTGACCTATATTATATATATATCATACACCACAAGAGCATTTTTGGGGTTAATGTCAACATCAGCTGTTAACTGATTAGATAAGTATTATTAGTGAAAATATTTTCATACATAATATGAATAGATTTAAGCCATTTTAATGCTAAAACCAAAGACCAAGCAGGAACAATAGGAGCGTCATGAAAAATTGCTGAAAAATATGCGGACCCAATCATAACATGATTCAGATCCCAAATAATAATTCTCATGCCAAACCTTAGATTTCTTCCATCCCTTACGCACGAAAAATCACTAGTCCACTTTCAACGAACACAAGTACAATATATGCAAAGGTTAAAAACAAAAACTCAATTGATTAAATAATTATGCTGAGAGATATCCACCGCACCCTTCTTAGATGTCATAATGGAACCTAATCGATTTACGCACATGTTATGAACAGAGTCAATAAGTCCTTCTATTTCCTTTAAAAGCGATAGGTAAACTGGGACTTCTGAAAAACCACCTTATTTAGCAACATCCAAATGATAGAGATCAAAATGATTATGTTCAGGATAATGAATCTTATTCCGACTCCAATTTAAAATCCACCCACAAATCCATGCTGAAATTATTGGCAAACCTTATTAAAGGTGAAATAGGTGGGCTCATTGCAAGACTATCAGAAGGAATTTGAAAAGCTTGGGAACCAGGTACAAGGCTAGACACAAAAGGCTTTGGTAGGGACGTTCATAGGAGGCCTCAAACCCGAAATAGTTGACGGCATAAGAATTTTCAAGCCCAAATCATTGAAAGAAGCTATTAGCCTTGCACGGATGAGAGGTGAACAGCTGATTCGCCAAAGTAAAGCCACACGGCCTTTCAATCGATCCATTGCTGACTTTCCTTCTCCAGCAAAATTCAAAATAGCTTGACCTGTGAAAAGGCTCACGTGGGATGAGATGCAGAAGGGAAGGGCACAAGGGTTATGCTTTAATTGTGATGAGAAATTTATACCTGGTCATCGGTGTAAAGGGTCGCAGCTTCTACTGTTAGAAGGTAGCAATGAAAATTCAGATGAAGAAGAAATCGAAGGCTCAATGGAATTTCAACCCAAGATATCACTTCATGCACTCTCAGGATGGACAACCTATAAAATAATGCGGGTAATGGCAAAGATTGGACCCTATGAGGTGGTTATACTAATTGATAGCGGGTCAACTCATAGCTTTATTAGTGAAAGGGTGGCCAATATATTGCAATTACCAGTAGTCCCAACCAAACCTTTCGATGTCAAGGTGGCGAATGGAAAACCATTGAAATGCCAAGGAAGATTCCTTTTGTCCTCACTTTATATGCGGTACCTTTAATTGGGCTGGATTTGGTCCTAGGTGTCCATTGGTTGGAACAACTGGGAACGGTGGTATGTAATTGGAAGCAATTAACAATGGAATTCCAGTGGGCCAACCGAACTCAAAAATTGCAAGGGATTGATACACAATCAATCCAAACCGCATCAGTGAAGTCTATTTCCAAAGATATATGGTAAAGGAGTTCCATATTTGCTATCTGTCTTCAATCCACAGCCAATCCTACATCACAGGATGTCGATCTTGAGATGAAACAATTATTGCTCTAACTTTGAAGATTTGGTTCAAGAACCAACACAACTTCCTCCTACAAGAGAAGTCAATCATCACATCAATTTGAAAGAGGGAACCGAGCCTATTAATGTAATGCCATACAGGTGTGCCTATTTTCAAAAGACTGAACTTGAAAAACAAGCTCATGACATGCTAAAATTGGGGCATATAAGATCCAGTACTAGTCCTTTTTCATCCCCTGTTTTATTAGTCAAAAAAAATGATTGCTCATGGCATTTTTGCACTGACTATAGAGCACTTAATGTTGTAACCATCAAAGATAGATTTCCAATTCCTACCGTTGATGACATGTTTGATGAGCTCCATGGAGCTACTTATTTCACCAAACATGACTTACGGGCGGGATACCACCAGGTACGAGTGCACCCCACAGACATTCATAAAACTGTCTTTCGTACTCATGATGGTCATTATAAATATTTAGTTATAGCATTTGGTCTTTGTAATGCTCCATCTACTTTTCAAGCAATTATGAATTCAATTTTTCGCCCTTACCTCCGTAAATTTATACTAGTTTTCTTTGATAACATTTTGATCTATAGCCCCAATTGGACCATGCACCTTGAACATGTTCAAAAAGCTTTTGAAATATTAAGGCAATATCAAATTTTTGTCAAATTCAGCAAATGAGCCTTCGGTCTACAAGAATTGGAGTACTTGGGGTATATTGTAACTCCTCAAGGCGTTAAGGTAGATCAAGGAAAAATTAAAACTATGTTGAATTAGCCTAGGCCTACTAATGTCTCTGAGTTGTGTGGATTTTTAGGACTTACCGGATATTACTGGAAATTTGTTCACAACTATGGCATCATAGCACGACCCCTCACCAACCTCCTAAAGGAGGGACATTTTGGATGGCCAGATGAAGCAAAAAATGCTTTCCAATAGCTCAAAAAGGCCATGACTACTACGCCAATACATGCAATGCCAAATTTCAACAAACCATTTATCATTGAATCAGATGCTTTAGGGGACGGCATCGGGGCAGTTCTGACTCAACAAGGAAGGCATATTGCATTCATGAGTCGGGCCTTGGGCACCACCAAATGCTCATGGTCCGTTTATACAAGAGAGATGCAAGCAATCATTCACGCAATTCAGACATGGAGACCATATTTGTTAGGTCGAAAGTTTTATACTCAAACATATCAATACAGCCTTAAGTACTTGTTGGAGCAGCGCATAGTAACACATGAGCAACAAAAGTGGGTAACTAAGTTGTTCGGCTATGATTATGAAATCAAATACAAGCCAGGTCGAGAGAACAATGCAGCAGATGCACTATCACGGGTGGCGAGTAGTCCCAGTCTTGATGCCTTATTTGTGTCTCACACTAGATTATGGGATACAATCAAAGTCGAAGTTGGTGACAATCCTTACATGAAGAAAATCAAGCAACCAAAAATCCAGACACTCCTTATAGCTAGCACAACGGATTGGTTTGTTATAAAAACCGAGTAGTGGTACGTCCTCATTCCAACATCATCCAACAACTTTTGCAAGAGTTTCATGATTCTTCAATTGGTGGGCATTCAGGTTTATTGAGAATATATAAGAGACTAGCACAACAATTTTGTTGGTCATCTATGCACCAAGTAGTGAAGAATTATGTTGCCTCCTGTGAAGTGTGCCAACGAAATAAAAATGACACTTTGTCACCAACCGGACTTCTTCAGCCACTTCCAATTCCTTGTTAAATTTGGGATGATGTCACTATGGACTTCATCGAAGGCCTTCCACCCTCAAATGGTAAAATTTCAATTCTTGTGGTGGTTGACAGGCTGAGCAAATCAGCACATTTTTTGGCTCTTTCTCACCCGTATATAGCAAAAATGGTGGTTGAAAAATTTGTTGAAGGAGTGGTTAAACTTCATGGCATACCTCGATCCATTATAAGTGATTGCGACCCAGTGTTCATCAGTCGTTTTTGGCGAGAGTTCTTCAACATGTTGGGCACACAATTGAAGATGAGTTCCACATACCATCCGCAAACGGATGGACAAACAGAAGTAGTCAACTGTTGTATTGAAAAATATCTTCGATGTTTTGCTTCCCAACAACACCGTAAGTGGCATTCTTTCCTTCCATGGGCTAAGTTTTGGTATAATACTGCCTATCATGCATCTACAGGAATGACTCCCTTTCAAGCTCTATATGGAAGGCCCCCACCAATAATTATACATTACCATGATGGTTATAGTATAGTACATGAAGTCGACCAAAGCTTAACTTCTCGAGATGTCTTACTACGACAGCTTAAAGACAATTTACATGTTGCAAACAACGGAATGAAACAACAAGTAAATTCCAAACGCCGGGACATTGAGTATCAAGTGGGCGACTTTGTGTTTTTGAAGCTTCATCCCTACCGCCAGCAATCTGTGTTTAAGAAAGCCTATCAAAAGCTTGCCAGCAGGTTTTATGGGCCGTATCAAATTGATGACAAAATTGGAAAGGTAGCCTACAAGCTCAAGCTTCCACGAGGTTCTCACATTCACTCGGTCTTCCATGTATCACTTCTAAAGTAGAAGGTAGGAGAAATAATTATTGCCAGCATTGAGTTACCTCCAATGGCTGAAGATGGTGATTTGCTTATACAACCAGAAGCAGTATTGGATACTCGTTGGATCAACAAAGGGTCCAAATTTGTTGAAGAAAGCTTGATCAAATGGAAAAACCTGCCAGCAGATGATGCTACGTGGAAAAACACTCAAGAAGTGAACAACAACAAGTTCCTCAATATGAACTTTGAGGACAAGGTTCCAACCAAAGGAGGGGGTACTGATAAGCCAAGAAGATCCCAAAGAGTGCCCACGAAGAACTCAAAGTATTTTAACTAAAAGATGTCATTCTTGTTTGCTAAAGACTTGGCCAAAGTTGTTGATCGTGTCTACATTTGCTTGCATTAGAATAGGTCAAGTAATTATTAATTAATTTTGAATTATTTCCAGCTATCTTGTTGCCATTAGTTGTTAGTGTCCTACTTCTTAGAGATGTGAACTAAGAAATAGGAATAGTTGTTAATTCCCTTTTGTATTTAAACTCTGTTATGGTCATTAATAAGGAAAGCTTATTCCAACAAAATTATCGTAGTCTATTCTCACCCTAAGCAGAATACTACCTTCATTAAAAAAAATCCTACAGCATTGATTGGGACCTATCAAGAACTCTCGTAATTAAAGCATCAGGATCAACCAACATTCGCCAACAAGTTTTAGCTAACATTGCCTTATTCATTATTGAGTATCATTGAGACCAAGACGTCCTAAGTGTTGAGGAACACAAAGAGACTCCCAACCTATCCGATGAATATGTTTATATACCAAAGATCCCGACCATAAAAACCGAGCAAGGATGCTATTAATCTGATTACAAACATAAATTGAGAATTGAATCAGCTGCAAATGGTAAGTTAACAACGAAGATAAGACAGATCTAATCAAAGTTATAAATCTCCCTGCCTTATTTAATAGCATTCCTTGCCATCCTGCACACCTGCCCTTAATTTTCTGCACTAGACTTGAAAAGAAATCTGCTTTGGCTGTAACGATATCAAGTGATGAGCCTAAATACTTGCCAAATTGTGAAGTACTTTTAATACTAAAAAGGTCCTCCAAATAAGCAAGCCATCCTGCAGAAAGATTAGGACTAACCATTATAGAAGACTTTTGCAAATTGATAACCTATCCAGAGTCCGAACAGTATTGCAATAAGATCAGTTTGAGCTCTTCACAGGTCACTAGCTCGCATTGAAAGAAAATCAATGTATCATCCGCAAATAGCAAATGAGATATTGAAACTGCATTACGAACAATTTTCAAACCCTTAACCAAATCCATATCACCAGCTTTCGTAATCATGACTAACAATACTTTTGAACATAAAATAAATAAATAAGGGGAGAGAGGATCTCCTTGCCGCAAACCACATGTAGGCACAAAGCATATTCTATAGCTAGTACTTTTCTCATACCCAAAAAATGCGAAAAAAAAACACAAATAAATGACTGAAAACACCCAATAGTACTTTATGGACTAGTCTACTATTGCCCCAATAATGAAACCTTAATATTTCTTTTGTGGCCCAAACCTTCGAGTTTATACTGGAAATAGGAGTCAACCTCACAACTTGACCTGGCAAATTAGTGGGTACGGACGGGTTTGGACGACCATAAATGAATCTGAATTTATATAGATTGGGTATATATGAGTTGGAAATTAAATGGGTTGTAATCGGGCGGTTCTAAATGGGTATGAAACTTTTTTTTTTGTATAAATCAAATTTAAATATGAACATTAACGTATACATATACATATACATATACATATACATATACATATACATATATACAACAAGCTTCCTAAGCGAACCAAAATTATGGACTATTAACGTACTGGAAGAAAAGCTAAGCAAAGCACGCGGGTTGCATTTTAAATCTATGGGTTGCATTTTTTCGGGTGGTTCGGGAAAAATGGGTTTGGGTTAAAAACAAAAAAAAACCCAAATCAATTCTCACATTCTCATCATCAGCTTAATTTTTTTCTCTTTCTCTCTCCCCGAACCAGCAGTGAAGCCATAGCTCTCTCTCTTTCAATCCGAAACACCGACGACGTCTCACAATTTGCGGCCAAATTGACTCTCTCTCTCAATCGCGGCGAAGGTAAAGCGACTTAGAAGTGTGTATTGATGAAATTACTTGCCTAGCGTATGATTTAAAATGGGTTTGCCTCACTAGATCTAGATAGAGAAAACTGATTCCTGTCATTTTTTACATTTGAAGGATAACAGAATCTAAAAATTCTGTTCATTGTTAGTTTATACTTTACGTTATCACAACTTACTTAAAGATGATGAAATTTTGTAATATGATTTTGGAAGTGTCTGTTTCTCAAAATTAGAAACTTCCTTTAAATATTAATTGTTTAGGAAGAAGCATTTTGATTTAATTTCTGTTGAATTAATAAGGCCTAATGAAAAAAAACAAATCAAACGGTAATGCACTAATGCTCCTGTAACTTAAGTAGTCAAGTGTTAATGAAAATTGAATTTTTTATGCTTCTGTGGTATATTTGAGATGACTCGTGATGAGTGGGTTTTATACCTACGAATCAGGTATTGTTAGACTTAATTATTGTGGTCTTTAAGTATTTTTAGTATTATTTTATTTGTTTTTGTGTTTATTTATTGTAGGTTGGAGTTGGAGGGGTAAAAGGGTAAATTTGGAGCTTAAAATACACTTGGTGGCATTTTTGTGAATTCTTGGACAAGAGCTAGCGCCAGCAGCGCTAGGGCAAGCGCCAGCAGCGCTACACAAGACTTAGCTACTGCACCCAAGCGCCAGCAGCGCCCAACCAAGCGCCAGCAGCGCCCAACCTAGCGCCAGCGGCGCTAGGGCACGAAATTTGCTGCTGAGTTGCGGCTGGAGGAGAAAAAGGAAGCCAATTCTGAAGAGGATTCTAGTCCATATTGATCAGATAGTGAGAAGGAAACCCGAAGAATAGAAACTTGGAGACTTTTATTATTATTATTCTACTTTTCTAGAGAGATATTCTGTGGATTATTATTGTTCAAGTGTTGGAAATTGATGTGGAGTGAACTCTACTTTGGATTTATTTCTTCAATTGGGTTTGATCAATCTAATTCTTCTTTATTCAATTGATTGTTTATTTTCCATGTGTTGATTTGATCCCATAATGGCTTTTGGTTCAGACATGAACTAATCTCCATTATGGGATTCTAACGGATTTTAATATGTAGTTTAATTATAAGTTTGATTGTTAGATTGTTTTGCATATCATAAGGAATTTTTATCATGATTGTTTTGCACGTATGAATGTTTGATCATCATTCGATTTCAGTACTTATATGGAATTGAAAAATAACATATAAGTATGGATTGTAATCATGATAGCTTGCGAATATGAGGCTTAATTGGATAGCTTAATATTTTGTGATTCAGATAGAAATATACTGTTTCACCGTAAGAGTTAAAATAAGGACTTGCGCTTAAAATCAATATAATTGCAATTTCACATAGAAATATAGTGATTTTGGTTATAGTGGTGATTACATGGTGTCTATCAAGTATGGATATTATGTAAGTAGGTCATAATGCATTGACAAATGATTATGTCTATTTTAGTGTCCTTGGCTACTTTTCTGTGATATGTGAACATTCTAGCTTGATAGTGGTAATTAGATGAACTATTAAATGAAGTTAGGATCCCATTAATTCCAAGCTTGATATATTTCGTTAGTATTTGCATATTTAGTTATTAATTGATATAGAAATAATTTTGTCACCAAAAGTAAGGCAATAGTTTAGGCAAATAAGTATAGTGA
Organism: Aralia elata; assembly: GCA_034770075.1. Classification (NCBI taxonomy): domain Eukaryota; kingdom Viridiplantae; phylum Streptophyta; class Magnoliopsida; order Apiales; family Araliaceae; genus Aralia; species Aralia elata. Next base: position 26,986,930 of record CM068378.1, on the reverse strand, counting down.
TAGAACTGATGCATAGTGAATTAATTTAATCCTGTCTCTGTGGGACGATACTTTACTTCCTCTGTATTACTTGTTGACCACGTATACTTGCGTGAGTTAGAGCTCTTTTATTTAAGACTTAAAAAGAGGCAACAAGTTTTTGGCGCCGTTGCCGGGGACAGGCGTTAGATTTTTATTATTATCATCAGTTTTAAGCTATATTGTTTGACTTAGACAAATCTAATCTTTTCTCATTTCTATTTTTATTTTTTGTTTTGGTTTCAGGTACTTGTAGAATTTTTATGCACACACGATCATCCAACTCAGAATTGACATCAGCGCAGGATAATATTGACGGAAGAGGTTGGAAAGCAAGAGTGCGTAGGAATTTACAAGCACAGTTGGAAGAAACTAGTTCGAATATGGCGGAAGAGCGAAGAGAGGAGTATAAAGCTTTGCGGGACTATTCTATGCCGAATATTAATGAACTGCAGTCTAGCATAGTCAGACCGGCAATAGCAGCAAATACCTTTGAGATTAAACCAGGAACCATTCAAATGGTGCAGAATTCGGTCCAGTTTGGGGGTGCTGCTACAGACGATCCTAATGAGCATCTATTGAGCTTCATTGAAATATGTGATACATTTATGTACAATGGGTGACGGAGGATGCTATCCGACTAAGGTTATTCCCATTCTCATTAAGGGATAGAGCGAGAAGTTGGCTTCATTCTTTGCCTTCAAGATCAATTACTACATGGGAGGACCTAGCACAGAAGTTCTTAGCCAAGTTTTTCCCCATGGCGAAAACTGCAAAAATGAGGACAGCAATCTCTCAATTCGAGCAACAACAGGGTGAGTCCTTATACGAGGCTTGGGATAGATACAAGGAGATGCTAAGGAAGTGTCCACACCATGGGATGCTAGATTGGATGGTGATCAACACATTTTATAATGGATTGGGATGGCAATCTAGGCAGATGGTAGATGCAGCTGCGGGTGGAGCTTTAGGGGCAAAGAGCTATGATGAGGCTTATAACCTTATTGAGACTATGGCAGCAAATGATTTCCAGAATCCTACAGCCAGAACGTCACAGCCCAGAGTTGCAGGTTTGTTGGAAGTGGATGCTATTACCCAGTTGTCAGCACAGATGGCGGCTATGGCAAAGAAAATAGATTCGTTGTCGGAAAGCAAAGCCAAGTTAGTTGCCTTCGTATGTGAGATTTGCGCGGGGTCGCACTCAACAGATCAATGTGCTATCAACTCGGAGTCGGTGCAGTATGTGAACACTTATAAGAAAGACCAAGGTCAGTTTCAGAACACATACCACCCCAACAACCGCAATCATCCAAACTTTAGTTGGTCAAATAACCAAGGAAATCAGCAGCAGCAGTTTCAGCAGAACAATCAGTTTCAGCCGGCGCAGCAACAGTATGCTCCAAGACCACCCTTTCCACCGGGATATTCTCAACAACAACATCCTACTCCATATGCACCTCCGCAGGAAAAGAAATCAGAAATGGAGGAGATGATGTTAAAGTACATGGCAAATACAGGGGTGATGATCAAAAGCCAAGCAGTGGCTATTAAAAATCTGGAAGCTCAGATGGGGCAAATGGCGACTATGCTTAACAGCAGGCCCCAGGGTTCATTGCCAAGTAACACAGAGGCAAATCCACAGAGAGAAGATAAAGAACAGTGTCAGGCCATAACACTAAGATCGGGAAAGCAATATTCAGGAAATGCACCGAACACAGCAGTACCGAGTTTACAAGGGGATGACACTGGGGTAGAAACTAAGACAGAAATTGAAGCTGAACAGAAAGAGAAGAAGGATGAGTCCGAGTCGCAACAAGTAGAGAAGGAGAAAGCTAATTCAGATAAGAAGCCCGTGAATACAGTACCGCAAGTTCACCCTCGAGTTCCATATCCGCAAAGATTGAATAAGCAGAGGGATGATAAACAATTCAAAAAGTTTTTGGAGGTTTTTAAGAAACTGCAGATCAACATACCTTTTGCGGAGGCATTGGAACAAATGCCAAGTTATGCAAAGTTTATGAAGGGTATACTGTCAAGGAAGAGAAGGTTGGACGAATTTGAGACAGTGGCCTTGACAGAGGAATGCAGTGCAGTGCTTCAACGTAAATTACCTCCAAAGCTGAAAGATCCGGGCAGTTTCACAATCCCATGCACGATCGGAAAGATGAGCTTCGATAAATGTTTGTGTGATCTTGGGGCAAGTATCAACCTGATGCCGTTGTCAGTATTCAGCCAGTTGGGATTGCCGGAACCAAGACCAACAAATATCTCTCTGCAGTTAGCTGATAGATCTATCACATATCCACGGGGGATAGTAGAGGACGTACTGGTGAAAGTGGACAAATTTATCTTTCCGGCGGACTTCATCATTCTGGATTATGAGGAAGACAAAAATATACCAATCATACTAGGGAGACCATTCCTAGCCACGGGGAGGACTTTGATAGACGTGCAGAAAGGGGAGCTTACAATGTGGGTACATGATCAAGAGGTGACGTTTAAAGTCTTCAAAGCAATGAAGCTCCCAACTGATGAAGAAGAATGCTTCAGAGTAGACTTGGTGGATAGTATAGTGCATGATGAAGTTGAAAATTTGTTGGGCTATGAACCACTGCAGAGAGTGATTGCTGAAAATTCAGATTTGGAGGATAAAGAATGTACCGAACTTGTACAATATTTGGATACCACCCCCAAATTCGGAAAATTCAGAACACCTATCGAGCCACTTACGAAAGCAGGAGAGACATCGGTAAAGTTGAAACCATCTCTTGAGACACCTCCTGAACTTGAACTAAAACCACTTGCAGATCATTTCAGGTATGCATTTTTAAATAAAGATTCAAAGCTACCTGTGTTTATTTCTGCTGCACTAACATCTTTTCAGGAGGAACAACTGCTACGAGTGCTTAGAGAGTTTAAATCAGCTATTGGATGGACCATAGCCAATATCAAGGGGATAAGCCCTTCTTTTTGCATGCATAAGATCCTGCTGGAAGATGGTAGCAAGTCGTCGGTTGAGCAGCAAAGAAGGCTTAATCTGATAATGAAAGACGTGGTCAATGATACAGGAAAAGTTGAATCGAATGATGATAGTTATTTCCTGCCAATGGATGAAGATAAGTTTGGGGGTTTTCAAACGTACAATGATGCCAAGGAATTTAAAGAAAAGACTAAGAGGAGGCATGCAATGACATTTTTTGCGATTGAACCAGAATGAGATTCAGAGACAGTCAAGCTAATTGACTATAACTTAGCGCTATCTGGGAGGCAACCCAGCGTTTTAATTTTCTGTTTTGCTTTTGTTTAGTCAACTATTTTTGTTTTAAAAAAAATGCAAAAATACTAGATTGGGTTTAATGAGGGCACATCACACAAAAGCACGCACACAATACCAAGATTTGCTTTCTCCTTCCCCAAGTCAAATTGCAATTCTACTACATGGGCTATTCCAGTTTCCACCAACTCCTCCTATTTCAATTTACCCACCACCTAACTCACCTCCTGATGCGGATGATGCAGACGATGATGATGACGCTATCGATGGCAGTGCTGACGAGTAGTGTTTCATCAGGGGAGTCCTCTGTTCTTAATCTCTTATTATTTTTCAATGAGGACATTGACTTGTTCAGTTTTGGGGGTAGTTTTTTGTTTTTTGTTGTTTTCATGCATATCGATTGTTATGTTTCATTGTGTTTAGATTTGTTACATGGTACTTACATTGCATTTTAGGTTGTGTTATGCATCTAGTTTCATGAGTTAAGCATAAATTGATATAGTATCTAATGTGGCCAATGATAAGACTGGTTTCATGGTTTTAACTTGAGAAGAATTGAAAACTAGTGCTTAGTGATGACTTTGATTAAGAAGTGAAGTTTAACCTGTCTGAAACTTTTGTTAGTAATGAAAGCACAGAATTAATTGTTTTGATCAATTTAATTCAAATTGTTGCATAATTTTCTTCTGGTGGAAGATTTGGGTTAAAACTTGATAATATCGGTGAAACGTCCATTAAATGAAAAACAGGCAAGAATCTAAGTTTGGGGGAATCTTGGGGTGTGAAAAGAAAAAAAAAAGAATTTGAAAATTTTGAACTTTTCCCAATTGAAGAATGGATCATGTGGTGGGTTGAGATGGAGCGTAAAACGCACTCACTCATAAACACATGGAACGAGATGGAGCGTAAAACGCACTCGTTCAAAAGAAAGTGAGATGGAGCATAAAATGCACTCACTAAAGAGAAAAAATGTTTGAATTATTGGGGAAGGGTTTAAAAAGGATTTAAATATGTTAAATGACCTTAGTGATGCCCTTGTGCTTAGTGATTGCTTGAATCAGTTGGATTGGTTGTGTTCATGGGTTGAATTGAGTTACAATTGAAAGTTTTCTTCTAAGAAATCAATTATGTGGTGGATTTGAATTGTAATTGATTGAAATGTTTGATATACACACACGCACGAAATGGGTGATGACAGGTGTAACTTAACTACTTGGTTGGAGTTAGAAACTTTGCATTGGTTAGAGATTCTACTTAAGTATGTAAGATATCTTTGAGGCCTGATGTTAGATACTATGTTGGTTGATTGTTTGCTTCGTAGGCATGATAGTTAGTTTGCATTTGTATCATTGCATTGCTTGGGGACAAGCAATTGGTTAAGTTTGGGGGTATTTGATGAGTGGGTTTTATACCTACGAATCAGGTATTGTTAGACTTAATTATTGTGGTCTTTAAGTATTTTTAGTATTATTTTATTTGTTTTTGTGTTTATTTATTGTAGGTTGGAGTTGGAGGGGTAAAAGGGTAAATTTGGAGCTTAAAATACACTTGGTGGCATTTTTGTGAATTCTTGGACAAGAGCTAGCGCCAGCAGCGCCAGGGCAAGCGCCAGCAGCGCTACACAAGACTTAGCTACTGCACCCAAGCACTAGCAGCGCCCAACCAAGCGCCAGCAGCGCCCAACCTAGCGCCAGCGGCGCTAGGGCACGAAATTTGCTGCTGAGTTGCGGCTGGAGGAGAAAAAGGAAGCCAATTCTGAAGAGGATTCTAGTCCATATTGATCAGATAGTGAGAAGGAAACCCGAAGAATAGAAACTTGGAGACTTTTATTATTATTATTCTACTTTTCTAGAGAGATATTCTGTGGATTATTATTGTTCAAGTGTTGGAAATTGATGTGGAGTGAACTTTACTTTGGATTTATTTCTTCAATTGGGTTTGATCAATCTAATTCTTCTTTATTCAATTGATTGTTTATTTTCCATGTGTAGATTTGATCCCATAATGGCTTTTGGTTCAGACATGAACTAATCTCCATTATGGGATTCTAACGGATTTTAATATGTAGTTTAATTATAAGCTTGATTGTTAGATTGTTTTGCATATCATAAGGAATTTCTATCATGATTGTTTTGCACGTATGAATGCTTGATCATCATTCGATTTCAGTACTTATATGGAATTGAAAAATAACATATAAGTATGGATTGTAATCATGATAGCTTGCGAATATGAGGCTTAATTAGATAGCTTAATATTTTGTGATTCAGATAGAAATATATTGTTTCACCGTAAGAGTTAAAATAAGGACTTGCGCTTAAAATCAATATAATTGCAATTTCACATAGAAATATAGTGATTTTGGTTATAGTGGTGATTACATGGTGTCTATCAAGTATGGATATTATGTAAGTAGGTCATAATGCATTGACAAATGATTATGTCTATTTTAGTGTCCTTGGCTACTTTTCTGTGATATGTGAGCCTTCTAGCTTGATAGTGGTAATTAGATGAACTATTAAATGAAGTTAGGATCCCATTAATTCCAAGCTTGATATATTTCGTTAGTATTTGCATATTTAGTTATTAATTGATATAGAAATAATTTTGTCACCAAAAGTAAGGCAATAGTTTAGGCAAATAAGTATAGTGATAGAACTAATGCATAGTGAATTAATTTAATCATGTCTCTGTGGGACGATACTTTACTTCCTCTGTATTACTTGTTGACCACGTATACTTGCGTGAGTTAGAGCTCTTTTATTTAAGACTTAAAAAGAGGCAACAACTCGCATTTGAGTTTGATATGCACAAAATAGTGATCAGCTTTTGCAACAATTAAAGGCATCAACTATGTAGATTGTTGCAAATTAATTGGAGTTCATCGACCATTGACTATTATTCTTCAGTTTTCTTTACATGTAATTATATTTTTTAACTGTAGAGATGGATGATAATTTAGAGGCTGAAGTACAGGGTAGTGATGAATGTGGTAATAATGTAGACAATAGTGAAAAAGGTATGAAAAATTTTATTTATAATCCACAAGTAGCCGACCATCTCAAACCTAGAGTTGGAAAAGAATTCCAAACAATAGATGAAATTAAGGATTTCTACAATGCATATGCTAAAGAGGCGGGATTTAGTATTCGAAGTTGGGCTACTAAGAAAATCGAAGGAAGTGATGAAATGAAAAGGAAAGAGTATGTTTGTTTTAAACAAGGTACGATAATAACAATTGCAGATGTTGAAACTAAAAGGCGTCGGGGATCAATAAAATAGAGTTGTAAAGCAAAGGTTGCTGTGTTGAAAATAAATTCAGGGGTATATGTAGTCACCCAATTTATCGAGGGCCATAGTCACCCTTTGACAACTCCATCAAAGAAGCATTTATTAAGATCTCACCGAAGTGTTTCGAGTGCACAAAAGTGTTTGAGTCAACAACTTGCCATGATAAATATACCCTCACATCAACAATTCAATTTCCTTGGAGTACAAGCTGGAGGGTTTGAAAACATTGGGTGTACACAACAAGATTTATATAATTATGAAAGGGATAGACGTAATGAGTTGAAGGGGCATGACGGAGAAATGTTGAGTGAGTTTTACAAATTAGAAAAGGTCAAGAATCCATCATTCACTTATGAAATTAAGGTTGATAATGAACAGAGGATAACACATTATTTTTGGGCTGATGCTACCTCTAGAAGGGCATATAGTTTTTATGGTGATGTAGTCGTCTTCGATACGACATACAACACTAATCGCTATGGGATGATTTTTGCACCACTGATGGGAGTTAACAAACATGGTCAAACCATAATTTTTGCTTGTGCATTCTTAAGTGATGAGACCTCGGATTCATTTGTTTGGTTATTCAAGAAATTTTTAGAGACTATGCCAGGTGAGGCCCCTAAAATGATCATTACTGATCAAGACCCCGCGATGTCTAAAGCAATTTTAGAAACTCTTCTGGACACATTTCATAGATACTGTAGTTGGCACATATTGACAAAATTTTCTGAAAAGCTAGACTCGGTGAAGTATAACGCTCACTATAATGAATTTTCCAATTGTATTTGGAAGTCGGAGTCTAAAGAAGAGTTTGATTTGACATGGACGGAGCTTGTTGGGAGGAGCGGGTTACATGACAACAAATGGTTACAAGCAATGTATAAAATTCGTTCAAATTGGGTGCCTGCTTATTGTAATCATGTTTTCTCGGCCAATATGTCAAGTAGCCAACGAGCGGAAAGCTCTCACGCATTTTTCAAAAGATATGTATCTAAGAATAATTCATTAGTTGATTTCATGATTCAATTTAGTAGGGGACTAGTACGCCAACGTCAAGAAGAGTTGTTGGCCGATCACAAAGATTTGATTGAGAAACCTAAAGTGAAGATGAATCATGACTTTCTGTTCCAAATGGTTGATATTTATACTCGGGAAATGTTTTATAAATTCCAAGATGAGATATGGGATTGCTTGAATTACCGTTTTGAGCTTATTAAGGAGAGTGATAATCAATGCGTGTTTCAAGTTAATAGGAAAAAAATGTTCACATGTAGAGTGCGAGAACTTATTTATGACAAAGAATTGAGTTTTACTTCATGTAGTTGCCACAAGTTTGAGAGTATGGGGATACCGTGTAGACATGTGCTTGGTTACTTGCAGAAAATGTATGATTATGACGAATTACCACAACAATACATCTTGAAAAGGTGGACTAAGAAGGCAAACGACATGACAGTGGTCGATAATGAAAGTGGCATAATGATAAATAGTGACAAAGAATATCTAATCAAGCGGAGTGAATTAATTCAATGTTCTTTCGATGTTATTGATAAAGCCCTCACAAGCCAAGAAGGAATTAATATTTATAAAGATGCTTTGGCTCATGCACTCGAATCAATCAATCTTGTTGTAGATAGTGGTAAAAGTTCACAAGGTGGAATTGGTGCAAGTGTAGTCTCCGGGAAGATGAGTTGCAATAAAAACTATGTATACAATGAACCAAATCAGACTAGGGCAAAAGGATGTGGCAAAAGACTTAAAAGAGGGAAAGAAATCGCCTTAGGGAAGGCAAAGAACTCAAAGGCTAGACGTTGTCATGGTTGTGGCAAAGTTGGACAATCACATGACAAAAGGAATTGTCCAATGGTTGCACATCGGTAAGTAATAATTACGTAAAATTTCACTTTTTTTTATATCTCAATCTTTAAATGATGTGTGTTTTTTGGCTTTTATGTAGAGATTCTCCCGGCAATGAAGGTGCAACTATATTTTCAAGTTCAGAGGATGATAGTTATACTTCCAAAGGTATGATCATTTTTTATAATGTCTCATATTTTCAAGTTCAGAGGATGATAGCCTTCGTATTTTCATGTGCAGGTGATTCAAGTTCAGAAGATGGTGTTGAAGTTATTTAATATGTACGATCAACTTGACTGGCAATGAGATTCATGATTGCAGACAATTATTTTAACTATTTAATATGTATGATCAACTTGGGTTCTATTGTGGTGATTTTCTTCCTGGTTGATATGAGTGATGAAATTTGAAAGGAAAGTTTTTTAATGATTTGAGATTATGTCTTCCTTTTACTGTTTAATTGGTTATAAAGAGGTGAGCGATTCAACTGTTAAATCTACTTGACTTAAAAGTTAAAATGGATGGTTAAGAATTAGCACTAGATGGAGCATTGTGGAATTCACATTAAAAATGATTTTTTTTGCATAAGGGCACATGACTGTATTGCTTTGATGCAGAATATGGTATCCAGGAGCATATTTGTATACTGGACTCAAAATGCACATAGATTTAGTAGTTAAATTAGTTTATAATTTGCACTGGAATTTCTGATTTTAGATAGACTATTGTTGAATTCCATCGTAAAATAATTATTTGAATAAATTGCATAATAGGTTAACCAAGAACGTTTTAAGACTGAATGCCATATGTATCGACTACAATTTAAACATAGTTGAATTTAGCTATAATCGCAGCGTTTAATGCTAATGCTGAAATATTGAAATTTCAAGAACTACAAAATAGGTTGGTAATGAAAATATGTTAAATCAATTGGTGCTTACGTGTTTGGATTTATTGCTATGGCTTCACTGCTGGTTCGGGGAGAGAGAGAATTGATTTGGGTTTTTTTATTTTTAACCCAAACCCATTTTTTCCGAACCATCCGAAAAAATACAACCCATAGATTTAAAATGCAATCCACGTGCTTTGGCTTTGGCTTTGCTTAGATTTAAAATACAAACCACGTGCTTTAGCTTTGGCTTTGCTTAGCTTTTCTTCCGGTACGTTAATAGTCCGCAATTTTGGTTCGCTTAAGAAGCTTGTTGTATATATATATATTGGGGAAGAATAAATTGAAAGTAGAGATTTTATTTTTTAACAGGGAGTATAGGGATGAATTACCATTATCTGATTGAGAAGGAAAGAAAAAGAACCGAAAAGAAATACCATAAATAAATTAATACATAATAACCCATTATGAATTGAGAGTTGTCTGTTATTGATACTGAAAGTAATATGCCCTCAAGCCAATTATATTTGATGTAATAAGCATTTACTTTGTAATCTTATTCAAATATTAATAATAGAATAAAAGACATATTTTATCCATGTTAATTGGTTGAATTAATAAATGTGATGAACCCATAGTTTTCGAGCAATACTTTTAGAATCATGATGAGATCATGTTAGTGAGATCTAAATTCAAGAAAGCTCAAAACTAAAATGTTCCTAATCGTTGGATCACTAATATTGGGATTACTGATCCAGATAGATTAGTACATACTATGCTTGATCTTTAGAAGATAATGATTGATCTCATAATCATTTGTGTGAAGACACTAAAGCAAGTATGTAGGTGCTTATTAGAGAATAAGTTCACTGAACGTGACTCGCTTAAAGAACCCTAATGGAGTTTTATTCACCTGTCAATAGGGAAGTTCTTAAGTGATAGTTGTACAAGTGATCCTTGGACTTGAGATCATCATAGTACCTTGTGTATGTTAAGTTATACTTTGTCATATTCCTTAATACCTTAGGGTTTGTCATAGGGTATGTACGGGTATAATAAAGTATACACGGAGGTAAGTGAATGATCGACAAAGGATCTACCACTTCTGATAAAGGGAGAGAATGTCCTATGCGATTTGATAAATGACAGCTCAAAAAAATCCCTGGCCAGGGTTAAATGAAAATTAGAAAGGAGTTTCTAATTTACATTAATCGGAGTTGTGCATTTTTAAATCGAAATGCATATGATTAAATAAAATAAGACTTGTCAGTAATTCCATGTCTTATATTTAATCGGGACATTGTATGGTAGAAGGATTGAATTGTACGGTAACTACTGCTGAATAGGTTCTATGTGATTAAACGTTGATTTCATATTATACGGATAGTCATGATACATTATCGTAAGGTGTCCCTCATGATGTAGAATAAATATTATTTATTTATATATGAATTAAAGGAGTTTAATTCATTATAAATAATATTAGAATAGTTCTAATTTATTTATTCTACGACCGGCATAATATTGAACCTAAAGGGTCACACCGCAAAAGAATAATTTTGTATTGGAAACAATTGGCTAAATAATAATAAATTAAGTATTTAATTTATTATTTGAATAAATTGAAATGCTTAATATTTATAATGATATATTTGGAGAAATATTGAATTATAAATTAATGAGAGAAATCTTATTATTATTATTATTATTATTATTTAATTCTTAATTAGATTGAGAATTAAATTAAATGAAAATGCAAATTAAATAAAATGGTAGTATACTTGTTTAATGTTGATTAAGCAAGTAACACATGTTAATTGCTTAAATGAATAACATGTGGGTTAGGAGAAAATGTATACTTACATTTTGTGTAAGTATTATTTTTGTAAGTATCCTAATAAGATTAGGGTTTCCTAATTAACCTAGTATATTCATTAGCCTCCATCTTAAGAGTTAAGAGAGAAATAGTGTTCTTATTATTCTTAAGAGTTAGGAATAAAATTAATGGGATTAGCCATCCAAGATTTCTAGGAAATCAAAATATTGTTTCTTGTATAATTGTTCTTGGTGAATTACCTCTAGAGTGCTACATACACTTTGTAGCTAGTGTTTAATCCAAGGAACAAAGATTGGAGGAGCTTGAAGAAATCAACAAAGGATTGTAGATTGGAAGAGCTTGAAGAAATCAAGAGAGGAGTAGATCTTGTAGCGGTTCAAGAGTTGAATCATCAAAGGTATTATCTCTTGTTAATCTTCATCAATTAATAGTTATGCATAAGGTGATTCATGGATAAGTTGCAAAAATTTTAATTTCCATTTTTCCGTTGCGTATTACAATTAGATTGTGATTTTGCAAACTTAGAGTGGTATCAAGAGCCATCCTTATGCGTACTATTAATTGTATCAATCATATATATGTTGATATGTGTTTAGAACAATTTTTTGGGTATAATTGTTAGTATGAAATTGTGTTTTTTGGAAAAACATCAAAATCAAAAAAAAAAAAAACGGACACTGTTCACTGCCGGAACTGTTCATGCCGGACACTGTTTACCGCCGGACACTGTTCACCGGGCAGCCCGGGCACTGTTCATTTAAAAAAAAATTGTTTTTCCAATTTTACATTTTCAATGTTAAAATAAAGATGTTTATTTTGGACTTGAAATTGGTTTAAAATAAAGGAGTTTATTTTAATTAATATTGGATTTCAATTTTGAACAAAGATTCTAAATTTTATAAAGGAGTTTATATTAATTTGGAATGGATTAAAATAAATGAGTTTATTTTAATTGGATTTTGGATTTCTACTAGTCAATTGCCCATTAAATGATATCAATATATATTGAATGGTTTATTATTCATGAGATGAATGGTATTTATATATGTTGATATATATATATATAGGGGATGATTAAGGACTATTGACCAATGTGATTGGATTTAATTTGAATGGATGCTTGAATGAATGGTTTTATTCATAATGGGGTCTACGTACCTCGTCTATCTAAATTTCTAAATGTAATTTCTATCTCTCTCCTATGTACTTCCCCTTGACTGTTGATCAAGGTTTCTATTTTGTTAAAATGAATGTAATAGGATTTAATAGAGTTACTAGAGAAATTGGAACCGAAGAGCAGGAGCATTGAAGACTCATTTGTAATGAAGCCTGGGTTGAATGTAATAGTTATATTCAAATTTATTCTTGCACCCTAGGTTTGACCTATTGATTTACTCGGTGGCTCGAGTGAATCAAATTAGATTAAGTCCATAATCATCCCATATAGAATATAGTATCCTATGAATGCATGCTTATAATATATATTAAATATATTATTATTCATGTTGATGAATGTTTAATATGACGCGTATTTATATATATATATACTTGCATGCGCGCTAAACAAGATGAGACCATTAATAACAAAACCCTCATTTCAAAATATTAAGTTGAATACGTTTAAAGGTATTTCAAAAATATCAAACGTAGCCTTCTAGCATGATAAAGCAATAGAGTATTAATTATTTAATATTAGTTTGTTGTGCACACACAAGACTCATATTAAATTTTTAAGATGTTGGCTTTATTACATTAAAAATGTTTTATAAGGAATTGAACAATACTAGTTTTGTTGTGCACACACAAGGACTATATTTTTCTATTCGCTTATATGGAAATGCTAGGTGAAACTTAACTTGGATTATTTTAGTTCGGATGTGCACACACTTGACTATTATAATCTAAGAGGCAAAATACAAGGAGTTACATAGTTGATGTAATTGACAAGAGTTGTCTACCCTTTGAATAAATATATGGTTTGTTGTGCACACACAAGGCTGCATATTTATGTCAATAGGATCCTTACTCACTAAACAGATTTTTGAAAATTTGTCGAACTATATATGGAGGGTCATATAGTTTGTACAAAATAGTGGGAGACACCCTTTTAATAAAGTCCTATATTAAATTGGTGATTAATAAAATGAATATATGCTAATGTTGTTTAAATAAAAATTCATTTACAGATTTTTACAAATGGCCCATTCACTATCACTGCGGAGCATATTGGATGCTAATAAACTAACCGGAACCGAACTACACGGATTGGTTAAGGAATTTGAGAATTGTTCTCACCGCTGAAAAATTATCTTATGTCCTTAATTCGCCTGTTCCTGCAACTGTTGCAGAAACTGCCTCTGAGGAAGAGATTGCTACTTTTAAAAAGTGGCAAGATGATGCTATGGTAGCTCAATGCATCATTCTCGCATCCATGAGTAACGAGTTACAACGTCAACATGAGAAAATGGATGCACCTACTATATTGCTTCACCTGCAAGAGTTGTATGGTGAACAAAGTAGGTCTGCAAGATATGAGATATCTAAGGAGCTCTTCCGATCTAGAATGACCGATGGCCCTACAGTACAGGCACATGTCCTCAAAATGATCAATTTGATTGAACAATTGGGACAACTGGGTTTTGTAATGGATGGAGAGTTGAGCCAAGATTTGATCTTGCAGTCACTCCCGGACTCCTACTCACAATTTGTTGTGAATTTTCACATGAACAAGCTTGATGTCAGCTTGCCTGAATTGCTTAACATGTTGAAAACTGCAGAGAGTCACTTTCCATCCAAGAAAGACCAAGTCTTACTGATAGGTGACGCTTCCAAGAAAAGGAAGTGGCCTAAAGGAGCTTCTGCTAAGAAGAAAAATTCTAAGAAGGCAAAAGGAAAGACAGTTGATAAAGGTAATAAGAATAAAATAAATGCGGATAGCAAAGGAGTTTGCTTCCACTGCAATAAGCCTGGACATTGGAAGAGAAACTGCAAGGATTACCTTGTAGAGGCAAAGCAGAAAAAGCTTGTTGAAGCTTCAGCTACGGATACAGGTTTATTCATGATTGAAATAAATCTTTCTGTAAGTCAAAATTCTACTTGGGTATTAGATACCGGCTGTGGTTCTCACATATGCAATTCATTGCAGGGAATAAGCAGAAGTAGAAGGCTAAACAAGGGAGAAGTAACTCTACGAGTGGGAAATGGAGCAAAGGTTGCTGCATTAGCTGTGGGGACTTATTGTTTAGCATTGCCTACGGGAAAGTCTATCAATTTAATAAATTGTTATTATGTACTTGTTCTCATTAGAAACATTATATCTATTTCTATGTTGGACAAAGAAGGATTCGATGTTATATTTAAGAACAATGGTTGTTCTATTTATAATAATAATGTTTTGTTTGGAACTGGTAGATTAATTGATGGACTTTACTTACTTGACTTACATGAAAATATTTTTCAAATTGAACAAACTTGTAAAAGAAAAAGAGATGAAGTAAATCATACTTTCATTTGGCACTGTAGACTCGGTCACATCAATGAAACAAGATTAAACAAGTTGCATATTGATGGTCTTTTAGAACCATTCGATTTTGAATCATATCCAACTTGTGAATCATGTCTCATGGGTAAAATGACTAAATCTCCATTTAGTGGACATGGAGAGAGAGTTGCAGGGTTGTTAGAGTTGGTACATACAGATGTATGTGGACCTATGACAACAGATGCTAGAGGAGGGTATTCGTATTTCATTACATTCACTGATGATCATTCAAGATTTGGATATGTGTATTTAATGAAATATAAATCTGAATCATTTGAAAAGTTCAAAGAATTCAGAAGTGAAGTAGAGAAACAAACTGGCAAAAGTGTTAAGATTCTTCGATCAGATCGAGGAGGAGAATACTTGAGCAATGAGTTTCTTAATCATCTCAAAGAAAATGGTATTCTCTCTCAATGGACGCCTCCTGGTACGCCACAATTAAATGGTGTATCTGAAAGGAGGAATCGTACCTTGTTAGACATGGTGCGGTCCATGATGAGTTTCACCGACCTTCCAATATCATTCTGGGGTCATGCCCTAGAAACGGCTGCATATCTACTTAACAAGATTCCCTCAAAATCCGTCCCTAAGACTCCATATGAGATGTGGACAGGGAGGAAACCCAGTCTTAAGCATGTTAAGATTTGGGGTTGTAACGCTTATGTAAAGAAGTTACAAAGTGACAAACTTGAGGCTAGATCTGACAAGTGCAAATTTGTGGGGTATCCTAAAGAAAGTTTAGGATATTATTTCTATAATCCTACCGAGCAAAAGGTGTTTGTTGCCAAACACGCTACCTTTTTGGAAAAGGAGTTTATCCTTGAAGGGGCTAGTGGGAGGAAAATAGATCTTGAAGAAATTCAAGAACCACAAATCACTACAGATCAAGTGGATGAACATGTTCAAGTAGATATAACTTCTGTACCACAACCGAGTCGTAAATCTAGAAGAGTGCCGAAAATACCTAAAAGGTATACACTCATCATAGAAGATGATGATGAGGTACGCATCATAACTGATGATGATCCAGTAACCTACGATGAGGCTATGAGTAGTAAACACTCTGAGAAATGGCAAATAGCCATGAAATCCGAAATGGACTCCATGTATGAAAACCAAGTATGGACTTTGGTTACTCCACCTGAAGGCATTGTGCCTATAGGGTGTAAATGGGTCTTTAAGAAAAAGACTGGAGCAGATGGCAAGGTGGAGACCTATAAGGCCAGACTGGTTGCAAAAGGTTTCAAACAAAGACAAGGAGTTGACTATGATGAAACCTTCTCACCAGTAGCCATGCTCAAGTCCATCCGGATTTTACTTGCGATTGCAGCTTACTATGACTACGAAATCTGGCAAATGGACGTGAAAACGGCCTTCCTCAATGGGAAACTAGATGAGGATGTATATATGATACAGCCAGAGGGTTTTGTTTCAAAGGTTGGAACAAATCAAGTGTGTAAGTTACAAAGATCCATTTATGGATTGAAGCAAGCTTCTCGAAGTTGGAACATCCGTTTTGATGAGACAATCAAAGAGTTTGATTTTATCAAAAATGAGGATGAACCATGTGTGTACAAGAAAGTTAGTGGGAGTGCTGTGACATTCCTGGTATTATATGTTGATGATATATTACCTATAGGGAATGACATACCAATGCTACAATCAGTTAAAATTTGGTTATCTAAACACTTCTCCATGAAGGACTTGGGAGAAGCATCCTACATATTGGGGATAAAGATCTATAGAGATAGATCAAAGAGGATGCTCGGCTTGACCCAAGGTGCATACATTGATTCGATGCTAAAGAGGTTTAGCATGCAAGACTCCAACAGAGGACTCATACCGATGAGTCATGGAGTAAATCTCTCAAAGAAATTGTCCCCAAAGACACCTGAAGAGAGAGAACGCATGAATCAAATACCTTATGCTTCGGCAATAGGATCCATAATGTATGGAATGATATGTACCAGACCAGATGTTGCTTATGCACTTAGTGTAACAAGTAGATATCAGTCTAATCCTGGAGAAGAACACTGGAAAGCTGTGAAAAACATCTTGAAGTACTTGAGAAGAACTAAAGATGTGTTTCTAGTATATGGTGGGTCTGATTTGAAACTAGAGGGCTTTACAGACTCAAGTTTTCAAACTGACCAAGATGACAGTAAATCCATGTCAGGGTATGTATTTACCTTGAACGGTGGAGCAGTGAGTTGGAAGAGTTCCAAACAGCAAACAGTTGCTGACTCAGTGACAGAGGCAGAGTATATAGATGCAAGTGAAGCTGCAAAGGAAGATGTTTGGATGAAGAAGTTCATTTCTGAACTCGGGGTAGTTCCTAGCATTATTGGACCCGTTCCGGTTCATTGTGACAACACTGGAGCTGTTGCACAGGCTAAGGAACCCAGGTCTCATCAGAGATCCAAACACGTGTTGCGGCGATTTCATTTAATTAGAGAAATAATTGAAAGAGGAGATGTCACCTTAGAAAGAGTGGACTCCCAGAACAACATTGCAGATCCATTTACTAAAGCATTATCGCAAGATCAATTCAATCGCCATTTCGATAAAATGGGTATTAGATACCAAGGTGATTGGCTTTAGTGCAAGTGGGAGATTGAAAATAGTATGCCCTCAAGCCAATTATATTTGATGTAATAAGCATTTACTTTGTAATCTTATTCAAATATTAATAATAGAATAAAAGGCATATTTTATCCATGTTAATTGGTTGAATTAATAAATGTGATGAATCCATAGTTTTCGAGCAATGCTTTTAGAATCATGATGAGATCATGTTAGTGAGATCTAAATTCAAGAAAGCTAAAAACTAAAATGTTCATAATCGTTGGATCACTAATATTGGGATTACTGATCCGGATAGATTAGTACATACTATGCTTGATCTTTAGAAGATAATGATTGATCTCATAATCATTTGTGTGAAGACACTAAAGCAAGTATGTAGGTGCTTATTAGAGAATAAGTTCACTGAACGTGACTCGCTTAAAGAACCCTAATGGAGTTTTATTCACCTGTCAATAGGGAAGTTCTTAAGTGATAGTTGTACAAGTGATCCTTGGACTTGAGATCATCATAGTACCTTGTGTATGTTAAGTTATACTTTGTCATATTCCTTAATACCTTAGGGTATGCCATAGGGTATGTACGGGTATAATAAAGTATACACGGAGGTAGGTGAATGATCGACAAAGGATCTACCACTTCTGATAAAGGGAGAGAATGTCCTATGCGATTTGATAAATGACAGCTCAAAAAAATCCCTGGCCAGGGTTAAATGAAAATTAGAAAGGAGTTTCTAATTTACATTAATCGGAGTTGTGCATTTTTAAATCGAAATGCATATGATTAAATAAAATAAGACTTGTCAGTAATTCCATGTCTTATATTTAATCGGGACATTGTATGGTAGAAGGATTGAATTGTACGGTAACTACTGCTGAATAGGTTCTATGTGATTAAACGTTGATTTCATATTATACGGATAGTCATGATACATTATCGTAAGGTGTCCCTCATGATGTAGAATAAATATTATTTATTTATATATGAATTAAAGGAGTTTAATTCATTATAAATAATATTAGAATAGTTCTAATTTATTTATTCTACGACCGGCATAATATTGAACCTAAAGGGTCACACCGCAAAAGAATAATTTTGTATTGGAAACAATTGGCTAAATAATAATAAATTAAGTATTTAATTTATTATTTGAATAAATTGAAATGCTTAATATTTATAATGATATATTTGGAGAAATATTGAATTATAAATTAATGAGAGAAATCTTATTATTATTATTATTATTATTTAATTCTTAATTAGATTGAGAATTAAATTAAATGAAAATGCAAATTAAATAAAATGGTAGTATACTTGTTTAATGTTGATTAAGCAAGTAACACATGTTAATTGCTTAAATGAATAACATGTGGGTTAGGAGAAAATGTATACTTACATTTTGTGTAAGTATTATTTTTGTAAGTATCCTAATAAGATTAGGGTTTCCTAATTAACCTAGTATATTCATTAGCCTCCATCTTAAGAGTTAAGAGAGAAATAGTGTTCTTATTATTCTTAAGAGTTAGGAATAAAATTAATGGGATTAGCCATCCAAGATTTCTAGGAAATCAAAATATTGTTTCTTGTATAATTGTTCTTGGTGGATTACCTCTAGAGTGCTACATACACTTTGTAGCTAGTGTTTAATCCAAGGAACAAAGATTGGAGGAGCTTGAAGAAATCAACAAAGGATTGTAGATTGGAAGAGCTTGAAGAAATCAAGAGAGGAGTAGATCTTGTAGCGGTTCAAGAGTTGAATCATCAAATGTATTATCTCTTGTTAATCTTCATCAATTAATAGTTATGCATAAGGTGATTCATGGATAAGTTGCAAAAATTTTAATTTCTATTTTTCCGTTGCGTATTACAATTAGATTGTGATTTTGCAAACTTACAGATACCATCTTCAGCCCTTCATCTCCCAAAAGGCCAAAGCCAATTGTATCTCCTCC
Organism: Aralia elata; assembly: GCA_034770075.1. NCBI lineage: Eukaryota > Viridiplantae > Streptophyta > Magnoliopsida > Apiales > Araliaceae > Aralia > Aralia elata. Next base: position 26,967,685 of record CM068378.1, on the reverse strand, counting down.
TCTCTCTCCTTATACCATAGCACCATATGGTTATCAATTGTTTCTCTCTATTCTCATCCCATATGATAATCAATTGTTCCTCTCTCTTAAATTTCAATCTTTAAATTTACCTTGAATTATGATTATCATTATACTTTGGTGTTAGTGTTAAGTGTTGTCGGTATTTTGTCCTGACTGGTAATGTCGATCAATAGTTTTGATTTTAAAAAAATCATTAGCTTGATTGTTAAAGATAACTATAAAAGCTTTGTATATATATGGGGCCCAATGAAAAACCTGTCTCCACTCATAACAAGCGTGTAAATGGGTGAACCATTTATAAATTTCATTTAAAAATTAAAAATCCAAACTCATTTAATGGAGTAGCATTGTCATTTTTTTGTTTTCACAAAAATAATAAACATTTTAGCTATAGTAATATACAAAATAACTCAAGGAGAATGATATATATTATGAATGTTTACGTTAATGTTTTGATTGTTAATTACAGGAATAAGTATTTGTAATAATTTTTTGAAGATATATGTAATAAGTGAAATCTTTTAATAATTATCTCATGTATTGATATGTTTCACAATTATAATTCAGCACAAATTTATTGCAATACATAACAAAACTTATAATCCAATATCTTCAAATTTATTATTATAATCTCATTAGTATACCACGTTACTAAACAAACTTATTATTTTTATGGATATACATAGAAGAAAAATATATTCTTAATATTCACAAATTTGGCAAATAAGATTCTTTTTGTAAAACGGATAGAGTAAATAAAATGATCGGCTTAAATACACTTTAAACCTTAAAGTGTTTCATTTTTTTATAACTTAAACCCTAATGTTTCAACTTCAATACATTAAATTTTTATAAATTAAACCTTTTAACCACCTGATTTAGCATTTATTATCGGAATAAGTCATATGACTCAAAATAAAAGCACAATTAAGTCTTTAAAGGGCATATATGGTTTATATTGACTCCAATTTTTTCTCTTTTTCTTCTTCATCACACTAATCATGTGCCTCATTTTTATGTGCTTTCAATGATATTTAAGGTTTTTTATCAATGTGGGCAATTAAGTCTTTTAAGAATATATATTGTTTATATTGACTCCAATTTTTTTCTATTTTCTTTCTTCATCACACACTAACTGCGTGCTTACAATTTTTGGTTATTCTAAAGATTTTAGGAATGAAATTACCCAATATACTCTCATTCAGATCAATTATTACACGCAAGTGACCAAAAAGTTTAATTTATAAAAATTTAAAGACATTAAGGTTCAATTTCTTAAAGTTAAAACATTAAAATCTAAGTTGTTAAAAGCAAAAAACCCCAAAGGTTTGAAGTGTATTTAAGGCAAAAAAAAAAAAAAAAACCCTAAGGTTTGAAGTGTTTTTAAGTCAAAATGATCAAATGCTCGAAAAGAGGTAGCGTGCTCCAAATCAGAAGATATTAACAACCCCTAATGCCCAAGGCATTAAGAAAATGACCTTTAAAACTGAATATTTCATTCTTTTTTTTATTTAAACAAAATACTGTAGTGCATTCCCAAAGAGCAGCACATATTCAACATTGACTAAAAGAAAATTTTCTAGGTACAAAAAGAATAAGTAGATAAAGATGCAAATCTTAGGAGTCAAGCAGTTGGCCTAAAGTAATCATGTGAAATGCATTTTGCAATGGTTGCATTTGTTTAGATAGCTGAAGAGAGACTTGTCGAATAGTTGGCCGAGATTGTGGAATTGGACGCAAACATACAAACGCCAGCTTCACAACACATACTACTTCCTCAGCCACTTGCTTTCCCGGGGCTGCAAGGCGCTGGTCCACAATATTCTTCATCAATAATCCAAGTACGTTTGAGGGTGGTGTTGATGATGAAGATGTCGATAAAGATGAAATGAGATCGCCTGGATGCTTCCCCATAATCACTTCCAGTGCCAAAACTCCAAAACTATAAACATCGCATTTTTCATTGACCTCCATAGTATAAGCAAGTTCTGCATGCACCGATTTCAAGATTGAGAAGCAATTTAAATCAGAGTTACCAGATATTCTTATTGGTCTAGCGAACTGCGTATTGATACTAACATTCCTAAGTCTGGTACTCTTATGTATTGATACTTTAAGTTTAGCATGCTCAAATATTTCTTTGCTTTTATGGATAATAGCACAAGTATAAATATTTTAAGTTAGTATTGGATACTCAAATATCACATTTATATTAAATTATTTATAAAACAATCAATTTGTTGATGCAACTAAAAATACTTTTATAAAATTTTAGCTTTTATTGGATTTAGGTTCTAAGAGAATTCTTAACTATAAGCACTCATATAAAATTAACCTAGCGTAAATCATTTTAGCATATCTAGGATATCGTAGCTTACCATATTCCCTTATCGGTTAAAAACAAAACAAATCGCGTTTCAGGTAACATTGAATTAAATCATAACAGTAAAAAGTTGGATAAATATATAGCTACATACCTGGAGGCGCATACCCATAAGTGCCAGCAAATGATGTCCAATTGGATGAATCGGGCCTCACAAGTCTAGCTGTGCCAAAATCAGAGATATGAGCCACACAATTTGAGTCCAATAAAATGTTCTTGCTAGATATGTCGCGATGAATTATTGGAGGCGAACAATCATGGTGCATATAAGACAATCCATTAGCTACATCTTTAACAACATTCAGCCTCTGCATCCATTCAAACTCCCCTGCATGTTCCTCATTCCTCAATATATCTCCAAGACTTCCCCTTTCCAAGAACTCATAAACCAAAAAAGATTGATGTGGTTGTGAACAAAATCCAAAAAGCTTCACGATATTTCGATGCCTAATTTCTGTCAAGGCATGGATTTCATTTCTAAAACCCTTTAAATCAGTCGGCAAGCCATCTTGTGGTGCATGAAGTTTCTTGACAGCGAAAACGCCATTTGGTAAACGAGCTTTATAAACAATTCCATATCCTCCCATGCCAATGCAATGCTCAATGCTGAAGTTGTCTGTTGCCTTTACAATATTTTCATACACCATTTTCCCGTCATAGCTCCATATAGTAAATAAATTTTCTTCCTCAACTCCTCTTAGCTCAATTTTTATGTTCCACGCTCTCTTATACAAAGAATACAAGATCAAAGGAAATATATATGAAAGAAGTGGAACACTCAACAAAGACAGCAAAATCAAAACCACAAGTTTTTTGGGTTTTTGTTGGCTACTTTGGGTGCTTTGTGTATTGGGACAAGCCTCCAAACCAGTTACATTGCCACATAACCCTTTATTATACTTCAATACCGCTGTTTGAGCCTCTCGAAAGGCTTTGATGTTGGGAAGAGGACCCTCGAGTTGATTGTAGGATATATCAACAGACGTCAGGCTCAACATTCGTTCAAAGGTTGATTTGATGGAACCAGTGAATTCATTATGCGACAAATTCAATGTCTCTAAGCTTTTCAATTCTCCAAGCAGTTTTGGCACCTCACCAACAAGCAAATTCCAGCTGAGATCAAGATTTTGAAGAGACCTTAAACTTCCTAATTGAAAAGGAATATGACCCCTTAATTTGTTCTTGCTCAAACTCAAGTTCAACAATTGAGTGCACATTCCTAGGGTTTCTGGAATTGAGCCAGTCTGATTATTGTTAGCCAAATTAAGATGTGCTAAATTGGAGAGTTTTCCAATTTCTGGAGGAATTTCATCAGAAAGCCTATTATTATGCAGCAAAAGGTCAAGCAATGAACCTAACTTTCCTAATTCATTTGGAATTCCCCCAACTAAATTGTTCCACGAGAGGTCAATTTGAACTAGTAGATTCGCGTCCCCAAGCTCAGGTGGTATTAGTCCAGAAATATTATTGTTGGATACCTTCAAGCTAGTCAGATTACGGCAAAGCCCCCAATTTGGAGACACATTGCCATATAACCTATTGTAGCTCAAATCAACATAATTCAAATTTGGGTATATACCAAAATCTTCTGATATATTTCCTATAAGTTGGTTCCCATCAAGCCTAAGTCTATACAAGCTAGTACAATTTTTCAAGCTTTTTGGGACAGGGCCCGTGAAATAATTGTTGGGTACTGTAAACTTTTCAAGCAATCCACCACGGCATATATCCTGTGGTAAATGACCAGTCAGCAAGTTTTCACTCATCCGAAAAGCTTTTAAATTTGTGAGGTTATTAAATTCTAAAGGAAGGGAACCGGTGAGATTGTTGCTGGACAATCTCAGAACAGCAAGGGACTTGAGCTTCCCCAGTTCTACAGGAATTGAGCCCGACAAAAAGTTCAAATGTAGAAACAGACCATTTAGCATCGTCAAATTTCCTAAAGTTGAAGGAATGTTTCCTGAAAGTCTGTTTTCAAAGAGTTCTAAAAGTCGGAGATTTGCCAAGTTTCCAATAGAAGCAGGGATTTGACCCTCGAGACTATTTCTTGCCAATTCAAGATACAAGAGAGATTGCAGCATTCCCATTTCAAATGGAATGTTCCCATATAGTGAATTGTTATAAAGATCAAGCGTGAGGAGATTCGAAAACGATGAAAAGTCAAGTCTTTGAAGCATACCTCTTAAACCAGAACTCTTAAGTCTTATAATGACAACATTTCCACCCTTGTTGCAACTGACCCCTGTCCAATTACTGCAGGGGCTGCTTCCAATCCACGACGACAGGACGGATTGGCTGCGCTCGTCGAGGCTTGTTCTCCATGCTAAAAGAGCCTTTGCTTCCCCTCTCACTTGTTTTGCAGGATGAAAAGCAGAAGCATAATTGAATTGGAAAGAAAAAGCAAATAGGAAAATGGTGATGAACATGATCCATACTAATGAGGGAACAAACTGGTTAGAAAGTTGCTCATTGTTTAAAGGCTTCATTAAAGATATGCTACAATAATAAACTCAAAGACAAAGAGGGAAACTTTTTTATCTCTCTCCTTAGTCTTGTAGTATATATAAACTCAAAAGTTTTAGACTTGATATATTATTTGGCCAGTAGATAGTAGTAGACTAGTCCACAAACTACAGCTGATTTTGCTTTTTAGTCAAATTCTTTGCTTTTTCATTTTTTCTGGACATGACAAATGTATATAGATGATATTTTCTAATTAATACTGAAAAAATTGGAGGTATTACCCAACAATGTACCAATAAGATTAATCAAACTTGTTTTCAGCTAACTTGAAACAGATACTGGAGTTGACTAGTAATAGGTGAAATAAACAAGTCAATGTCATGAAAGAAAATTTCTCTAAATTCTATCAATCTAGAAATAAGAATAGTGAACAGACAAAATAAATATGGTTTCTTTCTTATGTACAAAAATTAATTAAATAAACAATTATTTACAATTCTCCGTGACAACCAACCACAAGTGTGAAAAGAAAACACGATAATACTTCACCATATTTTCTTTCCTTTTAAATTGGACATCCCTCAGTAAAATTATTTCATCCCATCATATAATTCATTTAGTTTGTGACGATCACTCATAGAAAGAACATTTTTCTTCATTATATTGATTTTTTGTCCTTTTTCTCTCTTACTATTAATGAACAGTGATAAACAAGATTCAAATTCTTTCAACTGCAGTATCAGTAGACCAAGAAGTGCTGGGCACGTTCTGAATATTTTATTTATTTATTTATTTGAAACAATCAAAATAATTGAAATATATGAAAACTGTAATTTGTTACAATGACGGGAAAAAAATTACAACGGTAGAAAACCAGAATAAAAATCCTTCCAAACAAATTACAGATATCAAATAGAGTAAGGAGAAGATGAACACTATGATCACTACATACAGCACACATACAGGGTACACAATTCAAGACTTCATCCTCCTTGAGAGTTGAAAATAGAGTTTGTTTCTTGTAAGCAATAACATTATTTCTCTTCACCAGCTTCTCTTCCCGAGGAATTTACAGCAAAAAATATTATTCCCTCTAAGTCAACTAAAAAGAGTCTCATTTACAAATTTTACGAACTTTTAGGATATAATTTTGTTCCAAGTCTACCCCAAAATTTATCAAGGTTCTTAGTTTAGGCATTACAATAAAATTGTGATCGTAAATTTTAAGACAACTAGCTGAGAAGCCCGTGCGAAGCACGGGCATGTTTTAACGGATTGCTATCTATAAAGTAGTGATAGAGATAAATCATGTAAATTAGTTGACAAACACACTAATTTCATGTCATAAATTTAAATTTAGGGTTAAGTTCAGATTATCACTTGGGGTTTGGCGTCTTTCCCACTTAACCACTTGTAGTCAGTAAAGCTACATTTAAACTCCCGACTTTTTGAGTTGAAGTGAAAACGTTACCTTTTCCATACAACTTAACTGTGCGTGTATGTCAGACGCCAAAAGTGCGTGAGAAGGGACTCTAATGGTCAAAAAAGGCTGGTAAAGGTCCGAAATACCCCCTTCTTCTTCTTCTCCTTGACTTTTAAAAGACATTCATAATCATTTTTTTCCACCCCATTTCAGCTCCATCTCGCAGACCAAGGCTACAACAACGAGAAAAATCAGTTCTTTTACCAATAATTCATCTTTATACAACAATTTAAGGCACACCCACAAGCCCTTATTCTCTGTTTTCTCCTCCGTCGTCAATTCCTCCGGCCGGCGGCTGGTTTTTGCTGCCGCCTCGGCTCTTTTTACTGTTACTCCATTTTTAAAAGTTGAAGTGGTGGGAGTAGAGAATTTGCCTTCACAGGATACTCCTGCTGTATATGTGTCCAACCACCAGAGCTTTTTAGACACATATGTTCTTCTCACTCTGGGTAGTAGCTTCAAGTTCATCAGTAAGACATCAATTTTCCTCTTTCCTGTTGTTGGATGGGCCATGTTTTTAATGGGTGTTATTCCTTTGAAGCGCATGGACAGCAGAAGCCAATTGGTAACTTGATTATGTTATTAATTGGGCCAATTTTCCTCTTTCCTGTTTTTTTTTTCTCCTGCAGATTTGGTATGTTTAAACAAGTTCACTTGAAGCAGCTGAAGTGGAATACTGTGCTGCTGTACTTAATAGTTAATGCATTTTGAGATTAACTTTTACTGGACCTGGTGGCTCCCGAAGAAGGTGATTTTGGCAATCCCCTACTTAACAACTGGGAACTGGCTGTCTGGCTTGTTCATCATTTTTGCCTAGCATTATACCATACTGGCAGTCACGGTTTCCATTTATTCTTGGATAAGATCTCCAAGTATGTTAATACTCTGGAGTTCATATGATGTGCACATATCAATTTGCGATTGCAGTCTAATGTAGCTTTTTGATATTATCACATATCCAGTGATCGGTTCGCATAAAACTGAAATTATAATAAATTTAAATATATTGTGTTTTTATACCATCACAAAAAAACAAAATAAAAATGAGACTATTTTTTGGAACAAAATGTGGATGGGAGGGAGTAAGAAAGAACCAAATTGTCGTTGCAGTAACAGAAGTCATTAGAGTTATTAGTGAAATCTTATTATTTTTGAGTTGGACTCCAGCTTGTACTTCTTTTGCCCTTCTTTTTTTTGTACTCTGTTTAAATAGTCCATTAATTGGTGCATTATCAACATGCATGCTCTTGCCACAGATTACACCGTTTTTGCACCTCGCTTCTCTCTCTCTAAAATTTCTCTCTCTAGTCTCTGGTTGTAGAGAAGGAGTTCGTCTCATTACATGGATTGATATCTAAATACTTCAACAAGTACGTCGTTGCTCTCTAATCTTCCTTTTAATCTGCCGCTCACTCTAATGTTCATGTTACCGATTGCCTCTCTCTAGCCCTAGATTAAAAGTGAAATGAAATAAAACAAAACCATATCTCATATGTCGTTTTCAATATATATATATGGAGGGTAATTAAGTCTTTAGCCAACTCAAATAACGGAGTTAAGACGGAAAGCATTTATTCACTTTAATTCAAAAAGTCGGGAGTTTAAATGTAGCTTTACTGACTACAGGTGATTAAGTGGGAAAGACGCCAAACCCCAAGAAGTGTTAATCTGAACTTAACCCTTAAATTTATATCACTTTGACAAACACATTGATGCGCATATATATATATATATATATATATATATATATATATGTGTGTGTGGGGGGGGGGATAATGGACATACACAGCTTTGTATTTTTTTTTTACACAGTTTGTCAAAACGACGTCGTTTTGGCTGGGTTGTTTAAAAAAAACACACATCGGGCTTCTCAATTAAATAGAGTTGGTACCATTTTCAGACCCCAAATTTGACTCAACCTCCGCCAATCCAGCATGAGAAGAAATGTTCCGATCAGCTCCGTTCGAAAACCAGACCCTTCTCCCTTGAAACCCACGCCGCCGTCGGAGCCCAATGCGCCACCACCTCCCGCCACCCAAAACCCAAAAAAGAATCCCCTTTCCGGCGACCCTCAGGTACGTCTTGCCCTTTATATAGCCATGGCGCATGCTGGTCTAGCCTTTATTATCTTTGTACTTTATGGTATTTAATCAAATTACTTGAAGAATATCTCTGACCCATTCAGTGGGTTGTGCTATGATTTTCTGGTACTTTATAATCTACATAGCTTCTTTTTTATTTGCATAGTAATATTGGAAAGTCAAACATTACAACACGACAATTTTAAACCCAAGAAAAAATAACATTTCAAATGACTTGATGGTTCTTAATTTGGTACTTACCTTTAGGGTGCTTAAATCATTATTTGGAAAAAAAAAATAACACTCTCTCTGTTCGAAAGAAAAAATATTTTGATGTGAGATTGGCCTTAAGTTTGTATTATTAGTCTTGCTAAATCTCTATACCATAAGATTTACTTAATAAAATTTTGCATTTCAATTTACCTTAGTGAGATCTGTTTTGATGTGAGAAGTAATTAGGATTGCAAACCAGATCGATTCGCATAAAAATCATGTCTTTCCAGCAGTCATCTCCTATTGCTTCTTCTCAAGCGGATAATGCTATGTCACGACATTCTGAAACGACCATACCATTACAACACTCAGAGTAAGAATTAAACCTTCATGGCACAGAGTAAAAATTTTGGCCAACATTTTGAATTTTAAATTATATTATCAATGGAATTATATATTCTCTTTTTTGTTCCAGTGTTAATGTACGTAGAGGATGACAATACAGAAACTTCGATAGAAGTTTCATATGTTGGATTATCGTTTCCTAGTCAGGAAGACGCATACGCGATGTATAATACATATGCAAGGCATAAAGGATTTGGACTTCATTTGTCGAATCTTGACAGATCTAAAACTTCGGGGGAGGCAATGGTCGATTAATTATTTGTAGTAAGGGTAGAATTGGAAAAGATAAAGATTAGACACTTGATGAGAAACCAAAGAAACGGCGAAGACAACTAAGAACTGACTGTCGTGCAAGGATGTGGATCCATTTAAACCAAAAAACGAAGACATGGCGTGTTACTAGTTTTCGTGATGAACATAATCACGAGCTTACTAGCCCTTCATCAGCATGGAAACATCGCTCTCATAAAACATTTTATCGTAGTAAAACTATAAAAAATTTGATGGAGAAGATGTATGAAACTGGATTGCGCCCATCAACAATTGCAAAGGTAGTTAGTGCTCATGGAAATGGTGAGGATGAAATGATAACACCACAACAATATGTAGATCATTTGCGCATACAGAGAAAGAATATGGTTGGTCGTTAATGCATTTCAATAGTTCATCATTTTCTAGCAAAAAGAGTTAATGACCCGTCATTTTTCTTTACCATAGATTTGAAGAAGGATCACATTCTTAAAAGTGTTTTTTGGGCCGATGGGAAGTCGATATCATCATATCGACAATTTAGTGATGTAGTTTCTTTTGATGTTACATATCGAACGAATAAATTTTTATTACCATTTGCCCCATTCACTGGAGTTAATCACCATAGACAATCTATTTTGTTTGGTTGTGCTTTACTTGTAAATGAAAACAAGAAATCTTTTACATGGTTGTTTCAAGAGTGGAAGAAATGCATGTGTGGAAAAGATCTTAAAGTTATTATAACAGATCAAGATCATGCTATTTGCAATGCTATAAAGAAAGTTTTTCCTAATACTCGACACTGATTCTGTTCATGGCACATTGAAAAGCATATCACAGAGAGACTTCATCTCCTCCGTTCTAGCAATCAAGCATTTTGTGATGAGTATAAAACATGGTTTTATAGTAAAACCATATTAGAATCAGAGAGTCGGTGGGAACTTTTGAAGAAGAAGTATGATTTGAATGAGAATACTTGGTTGATGAACTTGTATAAAATGCGACATCAATGGGTTCCTGCATACTTTAGAGACGTGTTTACAGCTGGAATGACATCTACTCAACGTAGTGAGAGTATTAATTCATTTTTTGATGGATTTGTTCATGCGTTAACTCCATTAAATGAGTTTGTGACGCAATATGAAAATGCTCTTGTATCTCGTCGGCAAGCAGAGAAGGAAGAAGATTTCAAGACAAAAAATTCAAAGCCAATATATGACACTGAGTTAGAGATTGAGAAACAAGCTGGACAAATCTACACTAGGAAAATGTTTGACATATTTCACACTGAATTTAAGGCTAGTTATTCCTATTGAAAGGAGAAGGTGAGGAAGGATGGAGACATAATTGACTGTTGTTGGCTTGTTGCGGCTTGCTACTACCCTGTTGCCGAGTGCTCATTGCTGGTTGTTTCATGATTATTTTCATCTTCATTTCATGTTGTTGTATTGATGTTTGACTGAAAAATATGGTCATATGTATTGTTGTATTGAATCTTTTGATATAGTTTGGAGACATGTTGTTGAATCTATGTATGCTCCTATGTATTGTCGTATTGATGTTTGACTGAATGGGTTAATTAAAATATGTGGAATATAGTTTGGGAATTTTTACAATCTTTCTTACTTACAAGTTACAATAATTGCAGTATATTAAATGAGTCAAGTTAAATTGCAGTATATTACTTACAAGGGTTTATGTACTCAGGAAGGGGAGGAATGAGTTTGAAGCTGCTTAAGTTTGCTTGAACATGGAATGAAATTCTCATGTTGCTCTATTTATAAACAACCAATGGTGGACCTAGGAGGTCCTCACCTAGAGTTATGGGAAGCCAATCAAACCGTCAATCAAAGGCTGCACAAAAAAAGGGGATGGATCCAAAGAATATGCAGTTTGAAGTAGTTATTTTTGAAGTATATATTTTTGGGAATGAATGTTTGACTAAATTTGAGGATGATTGTTTGTAAAAATTTGTGGATTAATTCTTTTAGTATTATAGTGTTTGGGCATTAATTGGTTTTGGTATTATATTGTTTGCGGATGAATAGGTTTTGGTATTATATTGCTTGGGCATGAATGTTTGCAAAAACCATTTGTGTTTGCAGTAATAACTTATGTGAAATTTGGGTATTCCTGAAAAAACAAAGCATTCATGTCAAAATAGAGTATTTTTCATGTCATTTGTGGCATTGGTAGAACATCCAATGTATGAACCAAGGAACCCAAAACATTTGATCTCCAAGGAACCCAGATCATCATCAAAATAAACATGATCGTTTTATACATAAAAACAGAGTACAAACCAATCATCATTAAACTTGCCTTTCTTTTCTATTCGTAATAACATTGTACAAACCAAGCATTATCAGATGATGTACATTATTAAATTTGTCAGCAGAAAGATCTTCAACTTCAGCTTCAATTTCATAGACTTCTTACTTTCAATCTTCTTCTTCTTCAGCTGAAAGATCTTTTCTTTCATTGATAACCTCTAAATCACATCATTCAAAAAAATTGCATCGAAGTGATTGATCCTACATGTAAATTGCATTAGTCTAACTTTTTGACCTCAATATCCTCCACTCAGATACATATATGTATGTATATTGATTCAGTGGTTGAGACCAAAGCAGACAAGCATACTCTAAAACAAGTAGTATATGCTTTCACCAAATTAAAACAAGTAGCATACTCTAAAACTAATTGAAACATCATTCGATAAAAACATGGCCTTCAAAAGTTGTTGATGATGCAGTGCCTTCGTGTTTCAGTTTCAAAGAAACCTTTTTCAACACAAAAACTTACTCTACATTCCAAATTTATATATAAAATCCCAAAGTCTAAAACTAATTGAAACATCATTCGATAAAAACATGGCCTTCAAAAGCTCCTGGATATGATTTTTGAGACAGAACAAGTAAATTAAATTACATGGTCCGTTATAAATCCAGAAAATCATGCGAAAATATTAAATCCTTTTCTAAAAAGAGATTTCATAGATATTCCAAAGCAAATCATTTACCAACTACCAAATTTCAAAGAAGTTAATCATTTAAAGGCACCGCATCAACAGCAAACAACTCCCCATCTTACAGGCATAACCCCCAGTTCCATTCTCTTTGCCCTGATGCACGATTGATTTGGGAGGAGATGAATGAAGTTGATTCGATGGATGAGAAGAATAAGTAAATTGAAGCAGCACGACTGAAACGGAAGCAGCACGATATTGCTAAACTTAGGGTTCTTCGCTTTCTGATTTAGGAGGATGAAGCCCTTCTCCCCCGATTAGGGAGGAGAGAAGCCTTATACGAACGTGGGAGTGAAGCCGTATTTTTTTTGTTTTAAAATAACACAGCCAAAACGACGTCGTTTTGGCAGACTGTGTAAAAAAAATACACAACTGTGTATTTCCATTATCCCCTATATATATATACATATATATATATATACACACATATATATGCCAAGCTTCAAGTTAATATATCTAATGTACATATAAATGAACATAAATTTTTAGTCTCCAAGCCCTCTACATTAACACTTAGATAGGCAAACCTCACTGCATCTCTTCTCGTTGATCCACTACCCTACACAATTCTCATAGTAATCATTCTTCAAAAGTGTCCCCTTAAACTCCTCCCCTGCCATTTGATCACAACCAAATGCCCCTACTCCCTGTAAAAATCCTATCCCACCTGCCCAAACAATTGAAATAATGTCAATATCGTACCCACAAAACATTCATATATAAAACTTATGGATTACAGTTGGATACTTAAAACCTTTTCTATGCTTCAGGATTAATATTCGAGTCCAATCAAGGTTCCTTCTTCTTCTTAAAAAACTCATTCTCCCATTCACCCTTGCTACATTCAACTATAATTTTGCAGATTATAAAAGACAGAGATAATATGAAAGTTACCATTTTACATCAAATACTATACTTCGCTAAGTCTGACAACCATAGCTAAGTGCGCATAAGAACATCATAAATCGGGATAAACAAACAAAGGATGCTATAAAATTCGACAATTAAAGTATACTATATAATTGATTTGATATGTCAATAGAGCAATAAATAACATATTAGGAGGGGTAAAAGAAAAGACACACCATATGTGAAACCATGTTAAACTCCAGTGCTAGAGGCACAATGCAAAACGTTCACCAAAAGAAGGCACATGGTCAGAAGTGATTCATGTATACTACTTGGATAATGCCAAATGCACATTTATTACATATAAAGAGATAACTGCACCTTAATTGAAATTATGACAAAGGGAGAACCTGAAAATACTTGAAAAAAGATGTGATGGGCATTCATCAGTTATTTCCATTCTTTTTTCTAAACTATGTTTAGCAATTGAGACAATATAGAAAAAAATTTGCTTCTCAATAAAGGGGTGTCTATATACGATTATGAACTTAACACACAGACTAAATTGAGCTCACTAAAATATAATAATCGGCTTATTTAGTTTCTATCATCTTTCCTGAAATCATTACTTATCAAAAAAAAAGGGAAAAAACGTCTTCTAGGTGGAAACAAATGAAAAGTCAAAATATATAACAATGACTTGGATTTAACATAACCCATATGATTGATGAGCTCTGAGAAAACATGTTTCACTAACATCCTCTCAAGCTACGACTTGGAAGGTTCTTTTTTGCCCTTACAATTGACATTTAAAAGGGTAGTAAAGGGTCCAGTTGAATAAATTGCAGCATCAAGGACATTAAAAGGCAATATAAAGTGAAAGAATTAGACTTAAGATAATAGAACTTACCTTGGAGTTCCCCTGTTGCAAGCTCGTGCTCGGCTTATGCTATCATAAGATTCATAACTATACAAATCGATTGTGTTCAGTTCATGAATGAGACTTACAGAGTGTCCGGCACCACGGTAGAGTGACCCAAAATCTCTCTTCACACCGCGAATGAGGAAGTGGATTGAGAGATTGACATCGTTAATGAGGAGGTGGGTTTTTGTTGCCGTTGATGCGGAAATTCAAATTCACTATTGGATAGATAGTTGCCATTTACCAAGTGAGAAAGAGAGTAGGGGAAATAAAAAAGAGGAAATGAGAGAGATGAAGAGGTAATTGAACCGTTTTGCGAGAGGTGGAAACTGAAGCATCAATCCGTTAGTCGATCCAAACTCAACTGAGTGGAAATGGACAATATTTGACTGTCCAACTTGGGGAACGCAACAAATAACTTAGTTGGGCGGACGAAAACTCGGTAAATACACACCAAAACACTTGTAGGCATTTCTACACTCAATGAGAACATCATATTCATCCTCATGCTTGTTCTCAGATTCTCTGGGACATATAAACCATCAACATAGGATCACTTTCAAAAAAATTGTCAATGAATTATTAAATTATAGTACAACCATTAGACAGCAATTTGTCATAATTTCAAGCTAAAATAACAACTACTTTCAGAAAATTCTTATGGAAGTGACAAATAATATTGAGGAAAACAATGGCCCCACTTTGTCTGAGAAAATTAGTTCAAAAGTAGTTAACTATTTAGGTGTTCTACCTTCTTCTTTCTGGTATTTCACCAAACACTTGCATGCAATATTGTGAGTTGCATAAGGTAAAAAAATCAAAATGTACCTGTCAATCTCTAGATTGGACTATAGTGACGAATTTATGATTTTGCCCAAATTCAAACTTATCTGTGGCTACCCAATCTAGATTTAATTTCTAACACATGAAAAATATTTATTTACTAAAATAAACAACATTTGCCCAACACTGAAACAAAAAAGAAAACCAAATATTTGAATGTATAATAACAGTGTTTCCTTGAGAAAAACTTGGTTGGACAACTCGAGTGGTATGCTCGATGAAACTATCCATATTTGTAGATTTGTTTATACTTCAAAAGGGGAAAGACGTTCTATTCATCATTGTGCCCGATAGTTCGAATCGGTGAAATAGACAAGAACTTATAGAGATGGAAGGGGAAGGGTTTCCATAAGGAGGGGTAGAATTAAAGAGATCAGGAACGTGAAGCGGAGTAATTGGGAGGCTGAAGCGTCAGAGATCGGAGGAGATGAGTTGATGGACAAGACGAAGCTTCATTGGGAGGCTGAAGCGTTGTCAGAGATCAGAGGAGATGAGCTGACAGACAAAACGTCAGAGACTCGAGTGTAAACCAAAACTCGTCCGGTTTAAAAAGGAGCAAAAATCGTCCTACTTTTATATTGATGTCATTTATACAGCCAAATCAAAAGAAATGGGACTTTTTTTGGAAAAAAAAAAACAAATTGGCAAGTGGGACTCTTTTAGTGAGGGAGGGACTAGTTCCATGATCGGCGCAGCAAAGAATTGAGCACAAGCTTCCAACACAAAAATCATATATAGAGTTGCTGACATCAAAATTAAGATTGAAAGAATGTACTGCTCTATTATTTCTAAAAAAGAGTACAACTTCTGAGTTTCTGTCACCATTAAAATAAGAATAACCCTACCTTTAGCTACAAAAACATAGCCACCACGCTAATGTAGTAGGCTCACTATAACTACTATCCCTAGAGATATTTATGACTGGAATCCACTTTTTTCTGTTTTCAATTTTATCTGCAATTAGACAACAGCGAGCAGGCATCTAGAACTTTTGTTTTAGGCCACATCCTATACCTCACTACTAGTCTAGGGCTCTCAAGCAGCTACCTGGACTGGACCATCTGATCTGAAATCCCGACCACGCCCACGTCCCCTGCCCCTCCCACGACCACGACCACGCCCTGCACGATGCCATAGAACTTTATATAAGAAAACCAAGTACATTATTCATGTATGAACAAGAAACTGGTGAAATCTGATAAAATCTCAGTAAGATATAAAAAAATAAAAATAAATAAAAATAAAAAATAAAAATAAAAAAAGAAGCTAGAAGTTGAGCACTCCAACACCATGCAATTAAAATTCACCATCTCTGATATATATGAAATGATATCGCAACTAAGACGGAACTTATTAGAAGCTTACAGCATAGGATCAGTTTTAAGAAACTTTATACCATAACTGACCTAGGAAACCACATAGTGGTACTTACATTCCCAAACATCGTACTCTAACATACCAATATTCTAAATTGAGTGCCGAAACATTTCTTTGTTTTTACCTATAGTTGCACAAAATCAATAAACTAACTTAATATTGGATGCTCAAACATCACATTGATGCTAAATTAGTTATAGAACAATCAACTTAAACTTAGTTTTAACTATAAGCACTGGTATGGAACTAACTAGCTTACCGGGTTTGAATCTATATAACATACCGCATATTCCAACTTAATGAAATAAGTTCTCAAAATCAACATTTTAAAAAACAAGAGACAGCATTTGTTGAAAGCCTAGAAAAGCAAGGAGAATGCATAATTTTGAAGTCTAAAAATAAACTATGGCTGGAAATTTCAGTTAATCATAATGGGGGTTTGGGGGGGAATAGCACAGACATATAACGAGTCCCTATCAACATGCAACCTCAAGGTTGCCCAATCACAAGCATTACAAAATAGATAACCAAGGGTTTCGAGTTGAAAAAACCATTCATCTTCTTAAAATTTTGACTACTTTAAAGGTGGTAATTATCAAATTGAAAACAATATCATTTACAGAACAGAAGAAAATTATCTTACCGCGGCCTTGAGCAGGCATTACTCCTGGACCGTCATAATCATTGTAACCACCGAACTCTTGTTGTATTTCCCCACTGCCATAGCCTCTTCCACGTCCACGATAACCACGGCCTCTTCCCCGGCCTCGAACTCTCCCACCATATCCACGCCCACCATCCCAGCCCCCATATCCACGTCCACCTTCCCAACCACCATCTCCATTGTACTCTACCACTCCATTACTATTACTTCCTACACATAAGAGAAGATGCTGGATCAGAACCACTATTGCTTTTCAAAGAATTAAATTTAGAAGGAGAAAGTAAAAAGTAACAGTAGTTTTGGGAACATGCAACAATACAACTACATCCCAAGGCAACAGAGAGAGAATTAATTATTGGCCCAAAAAAAACTCGTATGACCATTTAAATAAAGAATCCCCAGCTGTTCCATTCTAAAATCCCAATTCACACAACAATGTGAGGTTCAGATGCTGAAAGAAAAACAGTATAAGTTCCAATATTATCTTATATAAAACACAAATAAATAAATGATAAAATGTCAGCCAATTAAACTTCAAAGATGGAGAAGGATGACAAAAATCCTAAGGGAAAAAAGACGATGACAAGACAGTTGTCCACTTTGTCTGTAAGCTGCGGGATTTCAGTAGAATAAACAAGACCTCTATTCAATGCATCGCTCGAACAACAAACCCATGCAACTCAGAGGAACAAATTCTACAATCAGCATAAAAATTTATACATAATTTTGTAGTTCAACCTGCACTAACAAAGTAGAAATCAGGGGGATTTACTAATATTTGACCATTGATTCATTGAATATGAAATACTTACATGCCCGTAATATATGTTTATTGAATTAAAAAAGGAGAATTAAGTATGATAATTCTTTCACTTGTATTTAAGAATGAGTTAAGTTAGAATTAAGTTTCTTTTAGAAAAAGTGAAATACGTATTATTGTTCTGGACTGGAAATAAGAAAAATATTGGACGCCAAACAATGATACTTATTTCACTTGTATTTCTCCTCTTCTCAAGTCTGATTTTCATCATTTATTTCACGAGTTACTCACCTGTCACAGATATTTATAATCACCTAAACTCTACTAGTAATTTATCAGCCTTGTTTCTTCTCAGTTAATAACAAATGATTTTTCAGCCTAGACGGCAACTCTGCAATCAAATCCAGGGGTTTCAATTACCACCATTTGATGGGGGCGTTCAATGAAGCCAAAACATAAACTACTTCATAGCTACAGATTTCCCATATAAAGAATGAAAACAGAAAAAGATAAGTCCCAGCATTTGATGAGTTCACTAATGATATTAAGTATTACTAATTAAATAATAATAATAGATTAATAGTGAATTTTACTCTTCCTTCCTTTCTTATTTTTGGAAGGAAAAAATAAATAATGTATCATCTTGATGTCTTATCAGTATTCTGTCCTTCAGAACACAAGTAACTTTAAGTAAAGATTTATCCACACTTTCAATCTTGCAAGTGAGCATTTGGACATACTTAATAGAAGTAGTATACAAAAGACAGTAATTGTCAAAGACAAATAACTGTTTTTGATGCCATAATAGATTCGAGGAATAAAACTTTACCTCTGCCTCTGCCCCTTCCATGTCCACCACGACCACTCCCTCGCATACTAGGAGAGCCCTCTGATTGGAAAAGAAACAAATAAAAGATTATAAATAATTATAAAAAAGGAGTAAAAGGAGCACGGATATTGTTATTGTTATACCTCCTTCATATTCATATTCATTCAACGGTTTCACTTGATCAACCGGAATAGGTTGTTGGTACCTGTAGTTGAGCAGAAGCAAGATAACTAAGTCAAAAGGTCATAATATCAACTGTGCACTCCTATTTACATCCTAATTGAAAAATGTGACATAAATGTGATCAAGCATCAAGATTAACAATGCATTCTTGCTTTCACAGATTGAAGTTAACATTTTTTTTTCTTTTTTTAAGGAAATAAGTGCAGATTAACATATTCTAATGCTCACGAACCAAATTTTTACATCAATAATTCAGAACCCAAGCTGTCCTTAAATAATAAACATGAACTTTATGCCAAAAAAAAAACAACTGAGAAAATGTTTACCCTACGGATGATGTATCCAGCTCCTTCTTGGACAAGGTAATTGTTATCACTGAGACATGGCGAGTAGTTTCTAGGCTGCATTTTGGGAAAATTATTTAATTTTCAACTAACCATCAAAAAGCAGCTTATATAACAAACAAGTTAAAGACACAATAGGATATTTGATTCTTACGGAAGAAGCCCTTCTTCTAATGGTTCCCACATATCGGTTATATCTGTAGAACCAATCTGTGTGTTCTGATGGAGACCTGCAATCCTCCTCTGGTACCCCAAAATAATATATTTATCAGTTTATAAGATAAAAACAAAGGTTCAAAAGACATTGTATGGAGAACCATGACCTAAGTGAAAACTACAAAGGAAAACAGGAAAACAAAGAAAAAGGTCAGGAATATGTTTGGCAAGTAACAACACCTTAATCAGTTCAGCAATCATCACAGTTTTGTTAATAGCTCTCCCCATAGCTCTAAGAGCAATTTCATCGGATCCTTTCTCCTACACAAAAGAAATACATATAATAATGCATCAGACATTAATAACATTTGTGTGCACATATTAAGAGACAGATAGATAAGACTAAATAAGATTCACTGGAGGAAATGTTCAACTGCCTCTCAACTATTTCCATCACTTGCATGTTCTCCAGTTTCGGTATTATTTTTCTACATACAATTTCAAAGACAGAGCTAAAACATATCAAAGATAAACTCTTTTTCTCAATCCCACAAACAAAAGCTCAGGTTGTGTGATATCCTACTGTAGATATGATAACCATTGCTTCTCCAACTCACAAACGAAAAAAATGATCCAATATGCTGCCTAAAAACTAGTTCCTCAAAAGCACTCCAATTCATCTACAAATATATATAACAAAACTATTCTCCAAAAAAGAAAAGCCAACCAATGTGTTGTCTAACAACACTAGTCACTCAAAAACAATTCAGTTTATCTACATATATATATATATATATATCTAACAAAACACAACTGTTTTTGAAAAGAAAAATAATTCCCGCTCAGCCTAATAAAGCATCAGGACCATCCAAAATTTGGGATAGATCTCGCCCTTTTTAACCCTAGTCTATCTAACAAAATATAAATAATTTTGAATTTCCCGCTCATCTATTAACTCATCTGTGTCATCCAAAGTTTAGCATAAATCTGACCGTTCATTATTTCGTCCTTCTTTATTTCCTATTCTCGTACCTTTTTCTTCCTCTCCAAACCATATATCCCTAATACCTTCTTCTGCCTTTTTCTTCCTCTCTAAAAAAAAATTTCGCCGCCAGTATATATATATATATATATATATATATGTATATATATATATATATATATATATATAAAGAGAGGAGAATAAACCAACCTGGAGGAGAGTGGTAGCATAAGTAATGTAATTCCTCATTCTCCCCTGAGCAGTAATCCGAATCTCATTCTCATTAATAGCCGTCTCTGGCCTCGGCTTCTCCACCCTCTGATACCGATCCATCTACACCCAAAAATCACACACACTTAAACACACGCACATACAAAATCACAAAATACACCAAACATTACTTCAACAATTTCAAAACAACTCACGGACAACAAAATCAACCTCAAAACATCAACATTCGATGATTCAATCAATTAAGCAAAAACGCAAAATAATTAGGGTTAGGGTTTGGCGATGATGCCTTTAGATTAATTGAGGGAGCTGAGAGGCGAAAAGGTATTATTAGCCCTAAAAAGCCTTGTTTTACTTGTTCTTCAGTTTCCGCTCTGAATGGCCTTGCTCGAATCTGCTTCGTTTACTACAAATCGATTTTTATTAGGGCTTTGTGACGGCGGTTGCATCGCCAAGGAGACCGCCTGATTTATCTAATCTTATTAGTACTTTTTTGTATTCGACTGATACGGTGACGTGTTATGTTCTTCTGTGTTGTACAGTTCTTTTACCTTGTTAAGCCCATGAAAACATTTATATAACAAAATACAATTGATTTTAAATTTCTCGTTCATCCTAATAAATCATCAGAACCGTCCAAAGTTTGAGATAAATCTCACCGTCTAAATCCAAAATTTGGAATATATATCTCTTCGTCTTCTTCATCTCTCTCTACCCATTTTCTCCCTCTCCCAGCTCTCTGTTTCTTCTTCTCCGATTCTATCTCTTTCCCTTCTAAGTGTCGAAGACACGGGTTATATGCTAGTTATGATACAAAATACGTATCATTATTAGAGTTTTAAACAAATCGCATCAATATCATTCGTTAAATGAATTAAACTCGAAAACGAGTTAAGTTCGAGAAAATTTATTTGCTCATGAAAAAGTTTGTGTTTTCCTAAGGCTTTCATTTGTGTTTAAATGGGCTCGACTTATAAATATTATATTATAATTCATAAATAAATACTTTTATAAAATTAACAATAATCTTTATTTTTTATATACATGATGATGTTATATTTTGTCTTGTTCTACCACTAGATATGAGTGTTCTAAACAATATGAAATGAACAAACAAACAGAGGGGTTTCTACTAGATCCGTCTTCGATAAATGGACGAACATAGTGTTTCCTCTGAATCTGGCTCTAATAGTAAAGTCAATAAGTTTAAGAAAGCGTTTAGGAATCTAAAAGTGTGTATCTAATACATATCAGAGGTCCCCATGTATTTATACTTGAATATTTAGGTCACCAATCAACTTAGGGTTTCCATCGATTCTAGTCGGGGCCCATTAATGATAAGCCCATCACTGAATAGGTATGAATAAGAGTCCTTGGCATGAGAACTCCAAAAATTGAGTGTTTGTTGTGCTGCGGACACTCAACGCCCTGTTTACGAGACTTGAGTATCATGTCTCGTGTCCATGGATAGTTTTAACCTTTAGGATGTGTTCGGGCTTTGATAATGTGTTCAGACATTTAGGACGTGTCAAGGCTTTTAAAATGTATATGGGCCTTTAGGACACTCAACTAGACGTGACAACGGCGCATGTATGGTCCACGGGACCCCTCCCCATACTCTTCCCGCCAATAATTAGTTACCCCCCGAACCTAACCCGACCCTGAAAACAATATCTCATACCCGCTCCACCCCCGCCCCATTTACCCAATTACTCCATTATTTACCAAATTATTTTTTTATTATTTTGTATAATTATTTTTAATTCAAAATCAAATAACATGCAATATTTCTATTACTAGCAACATATTATATTTTTAATGTTATTAATTTATAATTAAATAACCTAAACAAGTACATAATTATATATATACAAAATACTAATTAAAACATATATATATAATCAGATCGAGGGCGGGGGTGAGAGGATATATCTCATACCTAATCCTATAGGGTTTAAAAAAATCGAGTCTCATTAGGGTCGGAATCGAACGGGCCTCGTCGGGTTTATGTGAAATTGTCAAGCCTACATTCAATGCTCTATTCACAAGACTTGGGCATCAATCCTCGGGCCCTATGGATAGTTTAGGCTTTTAGGACATGTTCAAGCCTTTGAGAAGTGTTCATACCATGAGATGTGTTTGGGACCTTGGGATGTGTTCGAACCATGAGATGTGTTAGGGACTTTAAGATGTGTTCATGCCTTTATAGACCTGGTAAAAGCGGTCCAAGCCTACGGGTCAGCTTAGCTCACCCACAAAAAGTAGGCTATGGATTTACATTTTTAAATCCAAAAAAACATGGGCCTATTTGGTCCAACCCAACTCAAATCAGCACAGCCCATGAGTGGCACAACCCACTTACATCTGAAAGTAAATTAGTCAACTTATTCATTCCACTATAAATACTACTCAAAAGTTTAAAGTGTCAAATTCAATTTTTAAAGAATTTAATAGTAAACAAAGAAAAAAAAATTAAACATCACTTTTAGTTCTGTTCGTCAAGACATCCAATCTCACTCCCTCCGTCTCCCATTCGTCTTTTTTAAATCGATGACTTCTATTCTTTTAATTCAATTTTTTTATCTTAAGACCGCTTTTATCTATCTATCTATTTGCTTAAAAATTGAATTTTTTATGGTACACATGTCTTAATTATACATTCTTGTGATATTTGAATCGAGAAAAATTATTATATTTTATCATTAATTTTTAGTGCTTTAATCTCTGTAGTTGAACTATTCATGAACGATAATGTCGGTTCCTTTAGTATTATTTTGTCAATAAAAAAAGTTATAAATAGTGTTTGAATTGTATATAAGTAAACATGATATGTAACAAGAAAAAAAATGAATAATAATTAGTGAATTAGTCAACATTGATTTTCTATTATTGATGTCATATTAATCAATTGAAACTTCTTGTTCGTTCCCTCTAGTAAAAAAAAAAAGACTAGTACCTAAAAAGTCAACGCTCTTGCTTGCCATTTTTTTAAATGAATATTATTTAAAATTATTAATTTATTTATATTAAATAAGCATTTTTAAATTAAAGAAAATTTTAAAAAATATATGAAAAGTCCATGGGCTAGCTCAACCCATTATATCTTGGACTATGGGTCTTAGTTTTGTAGCCCGATAAAAATCGGGCCTTTTTAGCCCAGCCCAATCATGGCCCAACCTTTTCCAGGTCTAGGCCCTTGAGATGTATTCAAGCCATGAATCCTAATTTTTATATTTATTAAATATATTGCATAATATATTTTGTTAGTTATTTTAGATTGAGCTCTAATTGTTAAAAATAGAAATGTAAAAAATGTGATTTGTTGAATCGGTTGCTGAATGGCCTATTCCAGAAATACTAATTCATGTTTGCAAGAGCAATAACTTTTAATAAAACGCACATTCCAAGTATAACTAATTTAAAAAGTGTCATGCAAAGATACCCTTTTTGTGTTCATTTTTGCAATTGATTAGTTTAAATTTTAGACCAACCAATTTTAACTTCAAAAAGTCAACTTACCTCGGCTATATTTTTGATATCAATATATGACGTATTTTTTTAGAAGAAAGGATACTTTTTCCTTTAGTCATAAATTTTAACCTCTAAAGCTTCAGATTTATATATCTAGGGAAGATCTTTTTTTTTTCTTTTTATGTGATCATCCCTTAAATCTTCTTGTTATTATCCTTATATTGTTTCACTGTTGTTTTCTCCTTTTTTGGGTTTTGATTTATCATAATTTGGAATTAAATCTCTTATTTTTTTTTCTTCATTCTTGTATGAGTTATTTTGCTTTTTTTGAGAGTTGAAATTCTCTTTATGTAAAAAGTTGATATCCTATGCGGTTGTAAATATTATTTGAATTTAATGCGAGATGAGACATGTAGAGCTACTAGCTATTAAGTTATGGTTACGACCAAGAATATGTTAATGCATCTTAATGTTTGAAATTGGGATAATTTTTTTTTTCTCTGAATGCCTCTAAATTATTAAGATAGAAAATTAAATCTAAACTATTTAGAAAATCACATTAAGACACATTAAAATACATTAAGATGCATTAAGAGGTTTACTGTTAAAATGCATTAAGATGTAATAAAACACTAAGTTTTGTAATTAAAAAAAAGCACTTCTATGATGATACATGGGGATCATTTAGAAGTTCCATAAAAAAGTCCAACATTATCCTGAAGATACCTAGTCACTAGTTAGATGGAAAAAACTGTCCACTCGTGCTTCTTTCGAACGAAATGTCCATACTAAACAATCATCTTTTCTTTGGTATTCTTTTATCCGTCCAATTTTGATTTCATTCGCTTACTTACATTGTCTCCGCTCAGCTTACCCTAATTCCTAACCCACATTTTATACTTGTATATAAATTATGACCACAAGTCCACAATGACATTCTCTCACAGGGGCCTCACTTCTTCGAACTAGCCTCCCTCGTAACTAGGGATAACGTATGAGGTCTCAAATAAGTTTTAATTACTAAGGTGGTATGATTTCTCTAAAAATTCTTTCAATCAAGAAAAATCATAATTTTTTTATATAGATCATAAAAATTTATAACAAGTTTTATTTTTAAATAGAATTCAATATCGTTTGAACTGTGAAATTCAAGTGTTTCGAAAACCTAAATGTAAAAAAGAAAAAACATTTAATTAATCACTCATAATCTTCTAAAATGACAATATTTGTATGTTGCGACCTTTTTCACCAAAGTGACCCTCACCATGATTTGATACCGACTTAAAAAAAGCAGCACCCAGAATACAAGATAAAATGGGTCCCACCCGAAACAAGAACAACAATAGCTAAAGCCTAAAGTACAGATTAGGGCGAAGTGGCAAAATCAAAATCACTCTCTCACACTTTTCAGCGAAATAGGGCTCACAATCCATCAGGCTAGCTCTTAAACTTCACCAGCGAAGTGCCCTCTCTCTCGCTCTCTCTCAGCCGTACATTTAGTTTCAGGTATTTTTACTGTTCTTATCTCTTATAGATTATCAGCTTCACTGTTTATTGTGTACAAATCTGTGAACATTATGTCGATCATTATTTCTTCCATTGCTTTTCGACTTTTCGTAATAGATTTTGATGGATTTAGGGTTTTATATGAATTTGTATGCGAGCATAACAGATATCTTGATAATTTTTTTATTGTTCTTAAATTTATATCATGATTGCAGTGATTCTACTTCAAAAAATCAATCTTCTGTTGAGAAAGTCTAATGTACTTCTATGCTAAATCGTACTGCAATCAAAGTTCAACATGAAAGATGCTTTTTTATTTAGACATGGTGCTTTTCTAGTGAAATTTAGTAATTGATTTTAGATTTTTCATACTAACTGATCATGTATCTAGTTATTTTCTTCAGGGTCTTTGGAAATGGCAGAGCCTTCCAAAGTCATCCATGTTCGCAATGTGGGCCATGAAATTTCTGAGGTACAAATTTCAGTCTCTCTAAGTACTATTAATATATATGTACATACTGTTTTTGGGCTATTATGGGTAACTACTGTGCCATAATATTTATGTGTACTTCTATATGTTGAACATATTTCTATTGCTATGTTTTTGGTTCGACCTGTACTTTGTATGCTTCTCATGCATGGTGGCCCTTTTGGCGTTCCTACATTTATAATACTACTGTATTTAATAAAGTGTACGAAATATATACGTTGTTCAAATTATGTAAATGACCCTGGTAAGAAGATGAACACGTGTTTAGGAATTACGCTTTATTCACCGAGGTAAAAGACTGGTAAGAAGATGAACGTGCATTTAAAAATTACTCTCTATCCACTAATAATTTGGAACAAAGATTTCCCCCCTCCTTCCTTTTGTGCTAGCTAGCTAGCTGTCCTTCACTCTCAGAAAAGAGTTTATGTAAAAAAATCAAGCATTTAATGGAAATAAATATTTTACTCCAGTTGTTAAAAGTACAAATAAACTACCACATTTACATGTTACATAAAAGTGTGTAAATTAGATGGTATATTTGTAATATGTTAAGATTTTGTCTTTTTTTTTTTAATTAATATTTTTATGAGGAACACTTATATAAAAAGGATAGAGGAATTTAAATTGGGAAGGATGAAGTCCCAACAAAGCGATTTACAAAAGAATCTGCTGACATAGAATGGGAAGAGTACGTGGATCTATGTAAATATGCATGCATACGTGTCGTATGTCTTATGCAATGATGTTAAAAAACCACCAAAACGCTCTTTACATACACTTGGCAAAATGTCAGTTTTTTCTTTTTATTTATTTCTTCAAATTTCAAATTCTTCATCGATCTAATCTTTTCTCGACACAACACTTTCAAGGTCTTTTCGGAATGTTTTTTTTAATAATTAATTATGGCATGTGTCTAAAACATACATAAGTATAAGTTTGTAACTACTTAGTACTTACAAAGATTCCCCCCCCCCCAACAATTATCCACAAGAATTGTGTAATAGTCTAAAAAAATTACCAAAGCTTCCCCCCCCCCCCCAACAAATAAATTATCCACAAAAACCTGTTTGTTTTCGTAATAATAACTATAAAAAATTACCAAAAACCTATTGGTTAAAACCATATTTCTGAATATGTGAATTATCTCATCCAGTACATTTGAAAAGAAAGATAGTTAATGATGTGTGCTTTCTTTGTCATCCATGTTTGAGCTCTTTAAAATTTTATCTTAAGCTGGTTGGGCATGTCAATGGCAAGGGAGACTATGTTTATTAGCACTGAAACACGTTTTGGCATCTTATGTGTCCAAATTAAAGATGATTTTTGTTCTAGTCTCAAAAACGGATAGAAACGAGTCTTCATAAGAAGTGCTCATTGAATAGGCAACAAACTTTAACATCTGCAACATTTCCCCCCCTGAAATTCTTTGTTTCCTTGTAAGATAACTGATCACTCTAATTGTTCCGTGTTATCTTAAGAAATGTAAAATTTTTAAATGTAGATTATATATGCCATCTGGTTAATAATCAAGCCAGAATATAACATTAGTATAGCTTAAATATATTAGTATCCAAGTGTTTTGAGTTTTATGCCAAAGATGCATCAGCATTATATATCTCTACTGTATCATTTTCATCAAATATTTTCTAACTTGTCACTTAACAGCAAGGGGTGAGAGAAATGACAGAGGCCTTGAGGAATAACTGCAAGGTCCATGGTTCCAATCCCGTACTTGGGACCAAAAGATTACCTAAACAATAAAAAAATAAAAACTTTTAATTCATCACTTATTAAAATAAGGAAACAAACCTCTTAAATCATTCTTTGTAACAAAACATACTGGCGTTGCAAATCCAATTATCATTGATTAATTGCATGCTGCAAAAATTGCAATGCAAAACACGAATACCATGTGACTCATGATGAGCATAATTTGAGGAGTTATTGGTAGATATGTATTTTAACTGGTACGTTAAACCACTAGGAGTGGGCTTCTATTTGTTTTGTTTAAGTGCCAGAATCTGCTCTAAACAGTGATATCTTCATTGTTAGTAGTTATACAAAATTACAATTAAAACTTAAATGCAATGTGTCTACATAATCTGAGGAATTTGGTGTAGAAATATTATACCGAATGGAATGTTAAACCATTGGGAGAAGGGGGTGGGCAGTGGGACTCTATTTGTTTTGAGTAAATACCAGAAACTGCGTAAAAGAATGATATACTCGTTCTTAATAAGGTGCAGTAATTAAAATTGGTAATTATTGTGGACTTGCAGATTGTGTGGTTGCAATGTATTTTAGTCACTCACAACTTTGTGTTTGAGCGTTGTATTCTTAAAATGTGTTTTCTCCGCTATTATACGTATTTATCTACTTATAAATCTTACATTGTTTTTGCAGAATGATTTGCTTCAGCTATTTCAGCCCTTTGGAGTCATCACAAAGCTTGTGATGCTTCGTGCAAAAAATCAGGTATTTACTTTGGGGCCATTTGAAAAGGGAGCTGTATTTATGTTTAGCCAGGGAGCCGAATCTATTTTAAGCCAGGGAGCTTTTCTTAAAATACCCAGATCCATTAATATTTGGATGTTTTGATTTTTCTGCCTCAGGCCCTCCTCCAAATGCAAGATGTTCCTGCAGCCATCAATGCTTTGCAGTTCTATACAAATGTGCAACCAAGCATAAGGTATCATTGTTTATTTAAGGGTACTCTATGTTGTGATCCATTTATTCTGCATCTGCAAAGCTATCAAATTAATAGTGTGTAGTATTTCCTATCAAAACAAAAGTAGTCTGTACCACTTCTTATTATATTTTCCAAGTCTTGTTTGGCCGCTGAATATCTGACTGTTAAATCCAGGGGAAGGAATGTTTATGTTCAATTTTCATCACATCAAGAACTAACTACTATGGAACAGAATGCACAAGGCCGGGGAGATGAGGTCAGTATTCTGTTTCCCTTTTGAAATTGGTGGAGTTCGATTCTTTTTTTTGGGTGGTAATCTTGCCCTAGAAATGTAGTATGCAATTTTATCATGGTCCCTTTTGAAATTGGCTTTTCTTCTATTTATGTCAACAAAGTATGTGGATTACTTTTTTTCCCTTTTCTCTTAATATGCCTTTGAAATGGAGAATGATATTTCAAGATTGTTGTACGTAGCTATTTTCTAAGCCACGTGGGATACTGAGTGCAAGCTTAGTACTTGCCGTAATTTTAATCATTCCTGATTTAGAATTTTAGATTGGACTCATATCAGTTAAACTACTGATTATTCTCAAACTCTGGTATCTTGAAAGTGTAACATATATACTGGACATTTGATAAAATACGAATCTCGATAGGACTGGAACGTGTATCTACAAACTTTAGGCTTTAACTAGTACCGTAGCATATAATCCTGTGGAAGACGATGCACAAAGACCCAAAAACTTGTCTAAAATGCTACCGATGTACCACCATTAGAGTCGCTTCAGAATACTCGAAATCATTACAATACTCTTGATTCTGCAAGCATATACTGCCATATATACAGAACACAGACTCCTGCAATAACCTTAGATCCATGGCTTAAGTGAAACTGTATCCATTTGTACGAGTATAGCCAGTATCACCAGTTGTGATTCCATGGCTGTTAACCCCTTTAGCTCTAGACCTTCCATCATTGTTCTTTGACAAACCAATTTCTGTATCATCAGCAAATAAATTTTCACCTCCGGCTATATAACAGTCTGCCCAGCCTAGCTGCTAAAGATTATGCAGAGCGTTGAATGGTGAACACTCGCACCTAATAATTTCGCTGTGGCTTCTATTATCATTTGTAAGCACTGCACTTGCTGTTGATTCAAAACAGTGTTCTCAAACTTAGTTCTTCTAGTTCATGAAATAGTTATCACATCAAAGGTAATGGGTTTCTTTTTGTTTTTTCCTTTGCAAAACATTAGCTTGTACCACTTTGATGATGGAAAAAAAGATATTTGTGATACAATACTACATCTAAATCAGATCTTAGCATCCACATGTGTGTTTCAAATAACTTATTACAGATCTTGAAGGAGGTCAGTAGCAATGTTAAGTTAAAAGTTGGGTTGACCTGCCCTACGGGAATATATTCCCCGACCTTTCCCATTAACAGATTGCATCGTTGATGATATTCATCAGAAAAGCCTCAAAGATCAGCTCTACTCACTTGTTGTGATCTTTGAAAATATTACAATGTTCTGGAGTTGCCCCAGCTAAACAGCATTCACTCTTAGAAATTTCTTTAACAAGTATTATCTAGGAGCGTATAAGCTGACAGAGAAACATGAGTAGCTTCTCCTGGATAGATCAGCAAAACTATGTTAAAGAAAATTTTAGATAAAGAATATATAAGATATTATAAATGACTTGAGTAGGACTGATACTTAACCATGAAATGAGTCTTGTTTTAAGATCAAACCAAAGTTTATGATGTCTATTCTTTGGCTATGCTCTTTCGCAAGCCTCTTATGGGACTTGTCAATAGTCTAAGACTCTAATATGTTGGTAATTTGGCAATATGATATCATTACTTCAGCTCCTAGTGTATTTGGTTTTGATTCTACTTGTAAAGATGTTTCTTGGATAAAAATTATTATATTTGGAATATTTACTCATTGAGTTGATACACTATCATAAGGTTTATTAAAGAAATAAGCTCTAGTAACAATACTCTTTTTTTTTCCCGTTGAAATCTTCATGCCAAATGTTCTAGTTAAGTATACTCAAGAATATACGATATGAAGTGTGGAAAGGGAGTGGATTTATTTTCACAAAAGATTTCAGGCCAATATCTTTCTTTTAGTTCCAATTGTAAAGTCTTCTAATTTTTTTTTCCAGTTCTATTTACTAGTACAATAAGCTTATCGAACCCCTTCAATTGCTAATGTTGAAAGGGAGAGTCTTTTAAGCTTTTGTTTGATGATCTGAATATGAAGAAACTCTACTGTTTGGGTTTTGAAGCATATACAAAAGAGAATTTCCTTTAGGTTTTTTAAATAACTATGACGCTGGATGGTTTAAGATCTTTAAAGGCTCTTTTTCCATACTAAACTGATTTTTTTTTCTCCTTTTGGGGATGATTTGATATGTTTTTTTTTGCTGATGAGGGGTGCTACACAGGTCTAACCATAAAGTCAAATTTAACGGCATAATGAGATATCTTTCTTCGATTAATATTTATGTCATTTTTTGTGTGATTTCTTTGGGTTGTCTGGTATTTATTATCTTATTTTTTATCGCTTTTCTCCATTTCTCTATCTATTCTTCTCTATTCATTCTCGTCTTCTCTCTCTTCTGTCTCTATGTTGGTATGCTGTTGGACAATCTTGGGATACACAGCCTAATCGAATTCTCTTAGTTACAATTCATCACATGCTATACCCTATAACTGTGGAAGTGCTGCATCAAGTGTTTTCTCCCCATGGATTTGTGGAGAAGGTCGTCACGTTTCAGAAGTCAGCCGGTCAGCTTCTTCAAGTTTCTACTATTTCTTTCTCTCTTTTTTCTAAGTTTCTTATCAAAATCTTGTTGACTTGTGAAAAGATTGGACGTGACGGCCTTTGCTTTTGTGAGAATAATATTTTTTTTTAATTGAGCTGTGAAATATTCATATTTATTCCCTCTACCTGGGATCATGTTGTGGAGATGATTTCGATCTATCTACAAAGAGCTGGCACAAAGCTTTATGCTGTTTTTGACTGTTATGCTTTACTCAATTTGTGCTTAGGTTTTCAAGCTCTTATTCAGTTTCAGTTGCGCCAGAGTGCTGTTTCTGCTAGAAACTCCCTTCAGGTATGTAGTTTCAATTGTGCCAGAGTGCTATTTTTAGATTTACACTGGCTTTGTTGAAGAAGTTTAACACTTTTTAATTCCTTTATAGGGCCGTAATATATATGATGGTTGCTGCCAACTGGACATTCAGTTCTCCAAGTACGTTTCAAACCTTATAGCAATTATTTTTGCACGTGTTGGCATGCACGTCTAATTTTACCCATTTTTTTCAATCCTATGCTATGGTTTCATATTTTTACCATTCATTTTTATTTTGGTTTTCCAGCCTTGATGAATTACAAGTGAACTACAATAACGAGAGGTCAAGGTGCGTTATTGGTTTAATGATTTCTTCCCTTTATCTGAGCTCAGAATTATCTTTTAACTTCCTTGATCTTTTTGGCATTGACAATACTGATACGTACATATGACTAGGGATTTCACAAATCCATCTCTGCCTTCAGAGCAGAAAGGCAGGTCCTCTCAAGTATGTTCTGTCTCTACTACTATTTGATAATACACACACACACACACACACACTCACACACTCACACACACACTCACACTCACACACTCACACACACATATGATTCCTGTCTCGTGTATCATACTAATTATGTTTGGTTTTCTTTTTCGTAACAGCCTGGTTATGGAGATGCAGGAGGTATGTATGCCCTTCAAGCTTCTGGTCCCAGGCCAGGTGCTAAATTCTCCAGTTGCTTAATCGGCAATTGTGTATGATCTACTTCAACTGTTTTCTGACCTGGTTTGTTTTGTTTTTTATTTTCTTTCCTCCCAGTTGGATTTCCGCAGGTGGGTGTTACTCTGATCATGTTATAATGAGCCCTTTCTGAGATGTTCCTTTCAGAGCTGGGGAGTTATTGCTGTTTTAGGCTTACTTATATTCTTATCACTACATTTGATATATGTACATGATGTGTGTGCTTTGATTGCGTAATTTGTGCCAACTATTCTTGGTGCCAGTAGTATCCTATTGAGTTCAAATGGCTTCTCAGATGGTTAATCATTAGATATATTCTAATCATAGAGGTTTGATATAAAATATGGGAGGCCTTGGGTTGTTTTTTTGTTTTGTTTTGTGTTTTTTTTTTGGTGAAAACGCCTGGGGTTTGTAAATTAATGAAGTATCATAATTAAAAGCGTTATTAGCACATCTATACTTATTGAGGCTTTTTTGCATAATTAGTACCGACTTTGAGGTACTTCACTAACTTCTTGGAGTGCACGTGGGTCTTTCTATCTACAGCGCAATTTATTTATGTCCCCCTCCCTCTGTTTCTCTATTGATCTCTATTCTTTTGTGTGTGGGTGTGTGTGTGTGTGTATCGTGAAAAGACTACCAAGGATTGTTTGTAACTAAGTCTTTTTGGTTCCTCTATGTATAGATGGGTAATGCAGCTGCGTTTACAGGAGGTCTGCCTCAGGGAATTAGTCTGCCTCCTGGAATTAGTGGGACAAACGATAGGTGCACCATTCTTGTATCTAATCTGAATCCAGATGTAAGTTTCTCCTGTCTTAAAGTCCTTTCATCTTTATTCTTGCTTTTGGGGTTCTGTGGAAACTAATTAGTGATTACCAACTTTAAAGTTTTTGGATTTTCCCAACCTCCTCACTGCTAGCTTTTTGTTATCTCAGAGAGTTGACGAGGACAAACTCTTTAACCTGTTCTCCCTATATGGAAACATTGTGAGAATAAAAATTCTCCGAAATAAACCAGATCATGCATTAGTTCAGATGGGTGATGGCTTCCAGGCAGAGTTGGCAGTACACTTTTTGAAGGTCTGATCCCTACAATCTCTCTGTAATTCTTCACATTAGTGTTAAGTTGTTATTCAGATGCTTGATTTTCTGAAATGCTATCGAAAACCATCTACTGAAATGTCTAAACTGTAATTTATAATTTTTCTTTGTATCGTGATGGCTGGTTAGCTTAGAGAAGCAAATTTCTAAACATGTGAGGAGTTGTTGCCTGTTGATATTTATTGACAGGTGACTGTTGTTTGTTCATCACTCTGATCCGTACAATCTTCAATAATCCTGCATATCGTAGTGTAAATTGTTGTTGAGATGCTTGATCTACTGAAATATATGTGGAAGTTTTTATTTGTTAAATGTTGATTGCTAGGAAGTATAACGAAACAAGTTTCTAAACATGTGAGGAGTCATCAACTCCTGATGATATTGACAGAAATGGAACATTTGTTCATGTTAATCTCAGTTTTTCCAGTCTGGTGTCCTTTGGTTCCTATTTTACTTTCCCTTTTTCCTGGTAGAAGTTAATAATATTATCTGACCTTGCTTGAGCATGTTTGCATTCTTCTTGTAAATTAGTTCTTGCTGACTTGTGATTTATGGGTATCTGATGATAATTTGCATTACTGTTCTGTATTCGTACAATATAATTCGTTTATAGTAGGATTTCAATATTTAAAAAAATATAATTTCCTTTAACAAATTATGGAGTCATTTTTTCGTGTTCATTTGATCAACTAGCAAAAGATATCTTAGAACTTGTAGAACTAGCATCTCAGGAGGCCCAGTTCCAATAATTGCATGAACCACAAAAATCTTTTGCCACCAAAGATTACACCTCTGTTTTCTTGCTATCTCTTGCCTTACATCCTCAATTCCTCATGTACACACCTCACTTGGTGTTGGTTCTTTTTTCTCGCTATGTTTGTAGTGCTTCTTGCAGTACTTGATGCTAATAATCATCAAAAAGAATTTTTTTTATGGGAAATCAACTGGTGGACACCCTGATTTCAAACTTTTGTACTTGACAAAAGAGATTTAAAATTATAATGTGTTCTGCATCATATGCCTACTAGGTCTGAGCTATTGATTCTGCAAGTTATTTTTGGTGCCGATCATGTCTATTTCAGTGAATTTTTAGTTGAAGCCCTTGAAATCTTTTAATGGAAGCTAATTGATGTTATATTTTGAGGTGAGGTGGCTTTTAGGTTATAACGCGAGGTAAACCTCTTGGTAAAACCTATACGAAACTGAAGGCTGTACTATGGTGAAAGCTAGGCTTTTTATGAACCCAGGTCGATCATAATGCTCGGATTTATATAGCTATTCCTAGATTGTTAGCTTGATCTTTCTTGAATTTGCTTGACTTTTGACCATTGGATGATTTATATAGCTTCTGCTGATATTACGTATACTCGTTTGCTGATGGCACTGAAACTTGTGAAACATTATGTAGGGAGCAATGCTGTTTGAGAAGCATATGGAGGTGAATTTTTCAAAGCATCCAAACATAACAACAGGTGCTGATACACATGAGTACTCAAACTCAAATCTAAACCGTTTTAACCGTAATGCTGCAAAGAATTACCGTTATTGTTGCTCCCCAACCAAGATGATCCACTTGTCCACCCTCCCACAAGATGTGTCTGAGGAGGAGATTGTTGCCCACCTTGAAGAACATGGCACCATTGTCAATACAAAGCTGTTTGATATGAACGGAAAGAAACAGGCTCTTGTCCAGTTTGAAACCGAGGAGCAGGCCACTGAAGCCCTTGTGTGCAAGCATGCTACGTCTCTTGGTGGTTCAATGATCCGTATTTCATTTTCTCAGTTGCAGAACATTTGAGGGACCCCCTATGTGCCGGGGTTGACAAGGTTTGATTGGCCTTGAACAAAGTATATTTATGGTCTAAAGACTTGCTCTTTTAACTGTTTTGTGTCATTTGATGTATTTTTAGCTCAACCATGACTCTATAGTGGTGGACTGATATTTGCTCAACTTTTGCTATGATTTTCCCTATCATCCTTAAATGCTCGTACCATTCGTTTTCTATTTCTTTTTAAAATCGAGGGTGAAAACTCAAGGGCATGCCAGTTTTGCAGGGTAGGTGAGGTTTCTTGCTGTTGAGAGATGTGGCTTTTAAGTTTTATCTTCATTGTACATATCTTGTATGTTTGACTGGCTATTTCTTATATAAATTGATAAATATGATTATATCCTTGTGCAAATTATTTTCTTTCCTTTTTGGGTAAATAAATAGCGCACATTATTTTCTAGTCGTGCAATTCTTCTCCTCCTGCATGTGGATTTCAGCACTATATAGTTATCTACTTAAACGTATCGCATGATTTATGGTGGGATGAGAATGGAATGACTCATTCCTTTAGAATGAAAAAAAAAGCGTGTTGGTTGTTCTGTCGGAATGGAATGAATTATTTTTATTCATGTCAAATTTGTGAATTTTATTTTTTAGAGGAGAGTATGAAATGACTCGGAATGAAAATCATTACACTCTTTAGCATAACTTATTTATTAGATTATTTGTTTGAACATCAAGTGTGTATAATATCTCCCAAGATTTCATTCAACAGAGGTTATACTTGGGCATGCTACCCAAAAAGATAGAAAGACTGCATGGGGAGGGGGTTAAATACCATACAAGATAATGCTTGGTGGTTTTATAACTCTACCTTGTCAAGGAGTTCAGCATGTGGTAGTGAACCTAATGAAGACAATTTTTTATGGCATATGAATTCAACATTCCAATTTCCATACCACCAATAATTTATTGGGCACATTTTGTTACTCTTTCAGTTTCCCAAAAATTACTATATACAAAATTTATGAATATTAAGTACATATTATTGTTCTATGCATATCTCTAAAAATAATGGGAATTGATATTTCGACGATAGAAACTGATATTATCGTAAGCCTCTTTTCATATGAATAATAAGTGGGATTTACCTTGGTGTGAGTGAGACTCAGTGAAAATATTATTTTTACCATAGAAATAATAACTCTCAAAATAATAACTTTGGTTACTAATGGCTAGTGCAGTATGCTAATAAAATTATGTTGATAAATTTAAGTTTGTTATGTTATTTTATACTAATATAGCAAAGAGGTGGACTTTTTTTATGGAATAAATTTGTTGGATAAATGATTTGTTTATTTATTTATTTTTGAGATTGCCAATCTATCTATTTATCTATAACATAATTAAATAAACAGTTTAATTTGTCTTTTTTTTGTTTAATCTTTTACTTTTCCTACATTAAGCCAACTTTTATTATTTATCGATCCAACAGATTTTAGAATTTGTAACTTGATTTCTATAAGGAAACAAAAATAAATAATATATTTTTATAAGTAAACAATCAAAATAAAATCATCTTACCTAATATTATTTGTTACTTTTATAAAAATATATACAATAATGTAAGTTTAAGTAAAATTATATTAATACTTAGAAAATATAACTTGAGAAGAAAAGAAATTATCACAAAGATCATTTACCTAAATTAAATTCGTTACTATTATTAAAATATAAGTATAATTAAAATTTTGAGTATAAGCAAGATTTAATTATTACTTATAAAATACTAGTACAACGGGGCGGGGCAGGGCGGAGATTACACATCTCATCGGGGCGGGGATTATACATTTCATCTCCATCATTGGTTTTATAAAATTTCTCATACTTGCCCCATTCTTCACGGGGATTAAACTTGATAACCATTCCCATCCCCACGAGAATTTAAACTACAATCAGAAATTTATATCACTACAGGGATTAATATTCTGTAATTTTTTTAAATACAAAATTCAATTTTAATTATATTTGCAATAATCATACATGAAAATTAATCATACTTTAGCGTATATATGATAAAATTAAAAAAATCAAATAATAATAATATATATACACACACAAGGACATATATTTTAATTATGTAATATATAATTAATATAAATATTAATTTAATTCATATTTAAACAATCCGAGGACGGGGACGTGGATGGGGACAAGGCGTGGATTGGGACGGGGAAAACAAATACTATCTCATTCCCATCATCATAAATAACATTCGGTGATTCCTCATCTCTAATTCCATTCTCGATCATAGTCAAAATCATCGTCCCTATTCGGGGTTGGGCGTGAGGATTACTGTGGGGACGGAACAAATTGCCATTCTTCATCAGAACTAGCAGTATACCGCTTTTGTTCTTGATTTTTAAATTTTATATTTATTTTGGTTAATATTTTTTTGTATAATAGTTTGAATAGAATAAGTAATATTACTTTTGACTTAACACATTTTTTTTACATATTAATATTTTGGACTTTTTTAACAAATTTTATTTATTTATTTTTAATGATATTTTTTTGTTTATTTAAAATTTTTATTCTTTAAGTTAATTTTTATAAGCAATGCAATATAGGATAATAAAATATTTTATTCAATAATAAAACTCAATTATATACTATATAAGTTCTAACAATAAATTGAGCGGTGGTGATGAACTCATTAAATACTATAACCTACCAAGTTATTGTAAGGGTGTGGTGCAATAGATTGAAACATAAAACATACCAAGTTGATGGAGAGATTGATGATTATCAGGATGTTTTATTACTAATAAACTTGATTTCATGATAATATATATGTATATGTGGATGGTTAGTTTTGACCTAGTGTAGGAAAAATAATTTTTGATTTAAAGTAGTAAAAGTAATTTTTGCGATTAACAAAAAAAAGTAGGACCAATAAAAAGAGGATGAACTAAATTGTTTATTTAGTTAATGTATACATATATAATACTTCTAGTATCTACACTCTACAAGGTCTTATTATAAAGTTATGATATTGCAAATATTTATTAATTTTTTTTATAAATATATTATTGGATTTATTAGGTAAATGGTCTAGTAAGAAAATACTTTCTTTTGAAATTATATTATTTAACTTATAATAAGATTTTACTTATATTTGAATATAATTACACTCATATTTAATCAAGAGTAACAAATTCAAGTTAGGTAAGACGATATATTTGATTTTTTTTCCTTCTCAAACTATATTATTTAAGTTATAATAAAATCTTATTTAATAATGACAACAAATTAATATTTGATAAGATGATCTTATGATTGTTTCCTTGTAAACTATCTAATTTTTTTTCCGACTCGGTTGAACTAAACGAAAGGTCTTGTTGTACAATTATAATATTATTATTGATATTTTGAATTTTATTTTTACAAATTCTTATTGGATGCTCCATTAGTATATTATATTTTTATTTTAATAATAATAACGATCAAGTTATCTAAATAATAATTAAATCTTTCTTATACTTGAAACTATAATTATATTTATATTTTAATAATAGTAACATAAATTTTATTACAAATTCATGTTTTTTTTATAAAAATTGCCACATTAATTCCACTTTTTGAATAAAATTAAGAAATTAACATTAGCCAATATAATCTTATTTTAATTATTTTGTTATAAAACTATATTAATTCTTGTTACCTTATAAAACTACGATACTTGTTTCAATTTTCGATTTGAATTGATAAATAAAAAAGGTGACCTAATTGAAGTAGGAACCAAATTGTATAGTATAAATAGTTAGAAAGATTGGCATTGACAATATTGATACAAATATTTTTTTTTAAAAGTCACATTTTGAGGAGTATAATATAATTTTTTAATCAAGTACATTATTATTATTATTATAATATCAATAATCAATTAAATCTCATGAAGGAAGAATAAATAAATTCACAAATAAACAAACTTTCGTAAAGAGGAAAATAAACTTCAGAGCAAAAAGGCGGATCCTCTCTAGTATGTTCCGTCTCTACTACTATTTGAAATATATATATACAGAGAGAGAGAGAGACTCACACACACATACACACATATATATGTTTCCTGTCTAGTGTATCATACTAAATACTGTGTTTTAATTTCTCTTGATGTCTATTCTTGTATGTCTCTGTGTGTTGTGGAAAGACTACCAAGGAATTAATGTCTGTAACCAAGTGTTTTTGGTTCCTCTATGTATAGGTGCGTAATGCTGCTGCCATTAATTGTAGCTGCCTTTATAGGAGGTCTGCCTCCTGGAATTACTGGGACAAACGATAGGTGCACCATTCTTGTATCTAATCTGAATTCAGATGTAAGTTTCTCCTTAAATTCCTCTCATCTTTATTCTTGCTTTTGGGGTTCTGTGGAAACAGATTACCAACTTTAAAGTTTTTGGATTTTCCCAACCTCCTCACTGTTAGCTTTTTGTTATGGCAGAGTAGACGAGGACAAACTCAGAAAAATAAGAAATTTAGTGAATAAGAAAGTTTTCTTATACAATTCTTATGATTTTACACAAGCATATATAATGTCTGGCAAGGCTTTACAAGAAAAGAAATTTAAATCCTGTAATTATGCTATACAGACGGAAATCATAATCTAGATCCTACAATCAAGGTATACAATAAGAAAAACAGATTATACAAATCTGTCTGCACAAATATGGTAAATAGAATTATAACATTTCAATACTCCCCCTCAAGTTGGAGCATGAATGTTGTGAATTCCCAACTTGCGAAGGTGTGAATGAAATATCATATTTCCCAAAACTTTTGTGAACATATCAGCTAGTTGGTGCTTGGAAGAAGTGTAGACCAGCGCTATCAAACCCGATTGTAGTTTTTCCCGAACCAAATGGCAATCCAATTATATGTGCTTAGTTCGCTCATGAAACACAGGATTTGCAGCAATATGCAATATGCAGCTTGATTATCACAATAGATACGAGATGGTGTAGGATGAGGCACTTGAAAATCTTGTAACAAATGTCGAATCCATGTGAGTTCACATGTGATTGCTGTCATAGAACGATATTCTGCTTCGGCTGAGGAGCGTGAGATGGTGTGTTGTTTCTTAGTCTTCCAAGAAATTAAAGAGTCGCCTAAAAAAACACAATATCCCGTGAAGGATCTTCGTGTTGTGGGACAAGAAGCCCATGAGGCATCACAATAACCCCTTAATTATAATGAATTTTTTGATGAGAATAGTAAGCCTTGGCCCGGGGTTCCTTTTAGGTATCTCAAAACTCGTAAAGCAGTATTCAAATGCGGTTGACGAGGCTGATTCATGTATTGGCTGAGAACCTGAACCGGAAACGTGATATCCGGCCTTGTGATGGTGAGATAAATAAGGCGTCCCACAAGTCGCCTATATCTTGTTGGGTCTTTTAACAATTCGCCATCAGTTAGTTGCAATTTTAAGTCTTGCTCCATAGGAAAATCAACCAGGCGAGCTCCCAATAAACCAACGTCATCAAGTATGTCCAAAGTATATTTTCTTTGTGAAATATAGATACTTTGTTTAGAACGGGCTACCTCTATGCCAAGAAAATATTTAAGTAAACCAAGATCCTTGATGCGAAAATAATGGTGAAGAAAATCTTTCAATTTATGTATAGCAGTTGGATCATTGCCAGTAATAGTCACGTCATCCACATATATAAGAACAACAGTGATGGAATGGCCATGTACCCGTGTAAATAATGAATAATCAGCCATTGATTATTTGAATCCGACATTTTGAATGGCATGAGAAAATTTGGAGAACCATTGGTGGGAGGCGTGCTTTAATCCATACAACGATTTATATAGTCGACATACCAAATGTTCCCCCTGCCGAGGTAGGCCAGGTGGAGGCAACATGTATACTTCCTTCTCCAAGTCAGCATGTAGGAAAGCGTTTTGGACGTTAAATTGATGAAGAGGCCATTCTCGTTGAGCAACAATAGCTAATAAGCATCGCACTGTAACCAGCTTGGCCACTGGTGCAAATGTCTCATAGTTAGGAGTGAGCAAAAAACGGATAAAACCGAATTACCGAACACAACCGAAATTTTTTAACCGAATTATTTCGGGTTTTCGTTTTTTTTTCTATTTCGGTTATATCCGATTTATTGATCGGTTTTCGGTTTCGGATTCGGTTTTAAAAAATAGGTTCTTCGGATATCCGAATAACCGAAGTTTAATAGTTAAATAATAATAATTTTATAATTTACTTTTGTATGACTGGCTTCTTACTCTACTCTTACTACTCTTATCCTAATTTCTATTCCCAAGGCCAAGTCCTTCCCAGACCAGATCTCGATTCCTCTCTTGCTCTCGTCTCGACTCTCGATTCCTTTCTAATTTTATGAAACAGTTCATGCACTTCTTGAAATCAATTAACACATTAAGAAGGAAAGCTCTATTTTTTAATGGTGTATTTTGATTACCTGTTTCATAAAATTAGTCATACCAAAAGGCTAGTTCACGATGGCAGACTTATGTTTTAGTACATTTCGACTCCGTAAATCAAAAAGCAAACCATTATCATTCCCTTCTTCTTCAAAACTTTACTTGAATCAAACACCTTGATGAAGAGGTTGGCAACTTATATGAGCAGCGGCTGCCCCCTTCTTCGGCATATTTATTATTGACGATTCCGACCCGTTTTGTTCGTTGCTCCAACTTTCAATTCAAGCATGTATGTTTGGTTTTAAATTCTTACTTTTGCATGGTTGAATACATATAATATAACTAGATTTTTTTGGAGGTAGCATATTTCATTGAGGATTTCAAATTGAATAAAAGTGGAGTTGTAATCTTTACTCTTCTTGCACTACTCCATAACCACAATTTTGAAGCTCTGTTTATGGGTAGTTAGTTAAACTAGGGCTCTAATTTTGCCCAAATCAATTTTGTTAAAAGAGTTATATCGGTTATTATCCAAAATACCCGAATTTACAATTCGGTAATTCGGTATTCGGTAATTCGATTTTTGTCAAATTCGGTTAGTATTTCGGATAGTGCAATTTTGATTATTTCGGTATTCGGTTATAACCGAATAGCTTATTCGGTTCGGTTATAACCGAATGATCAGTCCTACTCATAGTAATCTAAGCCCTTTGTCTGATTATAACCCTTAGTAACCAATCGCGCTTTATAGTGTTCAATCGACCCATCAGACTTATGCTTAATTTTATATACCCATTTGCTACCAATGGCACGCTTTCCTGGAGGTAAAGAAGTCATGGTCCATATGTGATTTTGTTCAAGTGCCTGGAGCTCAACACGCATTGCATCATGCCACATAGGATCAAGATTAGCCTGTGCAAAAGAGGTTGGTTCCACACAGGTAGAAATATTGTTCACAAAGCCACAGTAAGATGTAGATAAACGAAAAGAAGATAAATATTTGGAGAGAGGATAACGAGTACCTAACACCGAAGAAGATGTTGAATTGGGGTCAGTGGCTGTTACCTGTGAACAATCATAGTAAAATAGTTGGACATTTGGCTGTTTGGGACGAAGGCCACGCCGAAGTGCAAATTGTGGAGATGAATGATCAGTATCAATGATATTAGGTAAAGAATGTGAGGTATTTGTGCCAGATGAGGGGTCATATGTTAATGGGTGAGGTGGCATTAACGGCGGTGACGTACATGTAGGTTGAAAGTTTATCGATTCTGGGTCATGTGGTTGATGAGTAGAAGTTAACGGATTTAGATGATGATCAGAGGACGGTACGGGCAAAACAGGGCCACTGAGGTGGTCGGTTTTGGTGTCTTGAGTAATGTGGGAAAAAGGAAAGATATATTCATGAAAAACCATATCACGTCTAGAAAAAAAATTAGTGAGTTTTTAAATCATAAAGGCGATA
The DNA here is from genome assembly GCA_034770075.1 of Aralia elata. Taxonomy (NCBI): domain Eukaryota; kingdom Viridiplantae; phylum Streptophyta; class Magnoliopsida; order Apiales; family Araliaceae; genus Aralia; species Aralia elata. The sequence continues at coordinate 26,924,447 of CM068378.1, read as the reverse complement.
GGCTTTTTGACCTGAGGGATACCCTTCAAAAATGCATCTTCGAGCACGAGGATCAAATTTATGTGTGGGTGAGGTTTTTGTGGCATAACAAAGGTAGCCAAAGACGAGCAAGTGTGTATATTAAGGTGGTTTATTGTAGAGGACTTCGTAAGGTGATTTTTTTGAAAGTACTAATGTAGTAAGTCAGTTAATTAGGTAAGTGGCTGGGAGAACACTTTCTCCCCAAAATTTTAGTGGGAGAGAGGCTTGAAATTGTAATGCTCTGGCTACATTTAAGAGGTGGCGGTGTTTGCACTCCACAACCCCGTTTTATTGTGGGGTGGAAGTGCAAGTATGTTGAAAAATGATACCATTATTTTTAAAGAATGTCCTTATAGACTTAAATTCTTGCCCATTGTCAGTTCTAATTTGCTTTATCTTACTCTGAAATTGAGTGTGAACATAAGCAAAAAAGCGTGTAATTTTTCTTGTGTCTCAAATTTAAATTTCATGAGAAATAACCAAGTAAAGCATGAATAGTCATCTACTATGGTTCAGAAAAACCGAGCACCCGAATGAGCACGTAGTCTATGAGAACCCCAAATATCACAATGGATCAAATCAAATGGTTTATTGGTGGAAATAGTACTCAAAGAAAATGGCAATCTTGATTGTTTTGTAAGTGGACATACATTGCAATGAGAATCAAAATTAAAAAAAACAGATGGATTGGAAATTGATATAACACGAGATGGACCACTTGAGAGATGACCTAATCGACGATGCCAAAGATCGGGTGATGACGGATAGGTGATCGCAGCCACATTGGGTTGATGCTCAAAAAAAAAATTCTTATCGATAGGTACAAGGTAATATAAGCTCTTAAGCTCTTTCCCAATCCAATCATCCTCTTCGTTTTTAGGTCCTACAAGAGACAAAAAGTGGGAAAAAATACAATAAGACAATTGAGACCACGGGTGATTTTGCTTACGGACATCAAATTAACCCGAAAGCCAGGAACACAAATGACATCATTTAAATGTAAATTGGGAGTTAGTTTGATGGATCCAATACAAGAAATATGGGCTTGTGTTCCATTGGGCATATTGACCGATGAATTTAAAAGTGGCATTTTTTGTGAAATTAAATTGGAAGAGGAAGATATATGATTAGTTGCTCCGCTATCTATGATCTAAGAATTAGGTTGATTCGTGGCAAATGAATAACATTTAGGCTTAAATGTACCTGTTGCATTAGCAAAAAACTGATTTTTACCATCACTTCGAAGGATAGCTTTAATTTGGTGGATCTCGTCTGTTGTGAACAACTCCTTAATATTTTTCGTAGGCACTGTTTTTGCTTCTTCTTTGTTAACATTATTGACTGTGGAGCGCTTATTTTTGTAACAGGGCTTAACTGCTTTTCCATGTAATTTGTGTCTAGGTGGAAACCCAATGATAAAGAAACAACGATCTATGGTATGATTATTACCATTACAATGAGAGCAATGAAGTTCTTTGCCTCCATCATTATGTACCTTGCGAAACTTGTTTTCCACAGCCTTCGAAACGTTCATAGCGTGTGGGTGGGAATTAACCTCACTGCCTTCAACCACTTCTCTTTGTTTTTCTTCTTGCAAAAGCATTGAATAAGCTTTACGAACAGTTGGTAAATGTTGCATTAATAAGATCTGCCCATGGATTGCGGAATATGATTCATTCATTCCCATTAGGAATTCAATGAGTTGCTCTTGTTGTTCCTTACTACGTATCTCCTTCAAGCCTTCACAGGTACATGAATGTGTGTTGTTATATGATGACAATTCATCCTAGAGGGCTTGTATGCCAAAGCCTTAGCACCCATGTGATCTCCATAAATTTCTTCGTGAACTTCTTGAAGTACGTACTCTACTTCGTACGGAACCAAACATTTTAGCAAAGGGGGAGAAAATGCTCGTCGATACAGATCCCCATCGATCAACACAAAGTTTGAACTCCTATACTTTATCTTTTTCGCTAGTATCCGATCTGAAGGTAACTCGCCATCAGCAAGGTAGCTTATATATGGCGTCATCTAATAGTCTGAACGTTCAATTACCATTACTCCTGACCTCGAAACACTCGGGACGTCCAACACCTCCAAGTATACTGACCCACTGAAAGAGCTCGCTTCTGCTGTGGCTAACTTGGCCAAAGCATCGGTTATAGTGTTGTTCGACCGATCTACCCCTTGAAAATTAAATGAACTAAAGTAATGTAGCCGATCCTTGACTTCGGCTAGATACTTGGTCATTTTTTCCCCCCGAGCTTCACATTCCCCCAATATCTATTTAACCACTAGTTGAGAGTCGCTGAAGATGATTAGCCTCTGCACCTCTAAACTCCTCGCCAACCGTAGCCCAACCAAAATTGCTTCATACTCAGCCTCGTTGTTAGTCGCCTTAAAGCCGAAGTAGATAGCCTGTTGCACTTTAAATCCCTCCGGACTCGTCAAAATCACACCTACACTGCTGGCATCCAAAGTCGATGACCCATCCACATACAATGTCCATGAAGTCTAAACTTGCCGAACTTCCGAGATCGGCCCAACTACCTCTTCTGCCTGATCGCCGGAGTCAGGTTCAGAGAAAGAACATTCTACCACAAAGTCGGCCAAGGCCTGACCCTTAACCGCTGTCCGAGGATGGTATTCCAGCACGAACTAAGTCAACTCCATAGCCCAAGTTGCAAGCCGCCTTGTTATGTCTGGCTTATTCAATATCTTCTTCAGAGGCTGATTCGTGTAGACAATTATCAATCTTCCCTAAAAGTAATGCCGAAACTTCCGACTGGCGATAATCAAAGCGTAGGAAAATTTCTCTAAATTCAGATACTTAGTCTCAGCATCCCGAAGAGTATGGTTAACATAATAAACGGGATACTGTTTTCCGCTTATCTCTCGAACCAACAATGCTCGGACCGCCAACGAGTTCGCTGCCAAGTACAAATATAAAGGTTCCGAAGGGACTGACTTCATCAACAGAGGCGCCGAAGATAATATTTCTTCATTCCCTGAAAGGCGTCCTCGCACTCCGAAGTCCACTGGAAAGTCTTCTCATTCTTCGGTCCCAACAACGTATCGAAGAATGGCAAACACCGCTCTGCCGACGTGGACATAAACCTCCTCAAAGCTACAATCCGACCCGTCAACCGTTGTACATCCTTAAATGTTTGAGGAGACTTCATATCCAGAATGGCCTTGATCTTCTCCGAATTCGCCTCAATACCCCTTTTGCTGACCAAATACCCTAGGAATTTACCCGAATTGAGGCCAAAAGTGCACTTCGTTGGGTTCAGCTTGATGTTATAGTGCCTAACAGTCTGGAAACAGTCCTCCAAATCATCTAGATGTTGTCGAACATATAGACTTTTGACAATCATATCATCCACATAAACTTCCATGCTTCGACCCAACTACTTCCGAAACACGTAATTCATCATCCTTTGGTAAGTAACACCAGCATTCAGCAATCCGAAGGTCATTTTCTTATAAGCATAGATCGCCCGATGCGTTATGAAAGCCGTCTTCGGGATATTCTCCTTATGCATCGAAATCTAGTTATATTCCGAAAAGGCATCCATAAAGCTCAATAACGTATACCTCGAAATGGCACCGATCAACTGATTAATGTGTGGGAGTGAGTAGCAATCCTTCAAACATGCCTTATTCAGATCAGTATAATCAATACAAATTCTCCACTTCCCATTCTGCTTCCGAACCAGCACCACGTTGGCCAACCACTTAGGATAATCGATCTCAAAAATAAAATCGGTCGCTAAGAACTTGGCCACCTCCTCATCGATAATCTTTTGTCTCTACGGGGCAAAGATCCTCCTCTTCTGTCGCACTAGCTTCTTAGTAGGGTCTACATTCAGTTTATGCTCAGTAATTTTTACGTCGATCTCGGGCATGTCACTAGGTTCCCAGGCAAAGATGTTCGCGTATACCCAAAGCAATTTAATCAATCCCGTTCGAAAGGGCTCCTGCAGACCCGAACCAATCTTTATTATTTTATCTTTCTTCCCCGGGATCAACTCAATGTCTTCAGACTCTTCGGCTGACAGAACGAGGGGTTCTGTGCTTCCTTCGGTAAATGGTTCCACCTCGATCGCCATTGTCTGCCTCTATTTACACCTCCCGATAGCTAAAGATATCAACGAATTCCTATAAAACCTCCGAGCCATGTCCATATCTCATTTAACTTCACCAACTCTATTCGCTGTAGGGAACTTTATCTTAAAGTGAGGAATGGAGATCACTGCCTGCAAAGCTGTCAATGTCGGTTGTCCCAGAATAGCAGTATAAGCAGAGTCCATGTACACGATAAAGAACCTAACATTGACTCCCACCTACTGAGGAGCCGTCCCAAAAATGACTGGAAACTCGATGGTTCCTGCTACCCGAACCGGATCGTTCCTGAACCCGTATAACGGAGGCTCCTGCCCGACCTCCATCTTCCTCCCTTCTAAGTCTAGCCTCTAGTAAGCATGATCATATAATATATCAACAGAATAACCGTTATCAATCATGATCCGCCTCATGTCCATGGATCCGACCTGTGTAGTGATACTCAAAGCTCCTTCATGCGGCTCGATAGGTTTCGATGGGTAATCCTCATCGGTGAAAGATATCACAGTGCCGAGATATGGTTGTTCCCTCCTTACAGGTTGTTCAAACACCGTCATAACTGAATCTAACCTCCCTTGCCTTTTCTTTCCAATTACATTCCCAATCAAACCGCCTGTTATCATATCTACCACTCTTCGAAGTATTGAGGCTAGTTCGGATTGAGGCTTTGGGTTCTGCTGAGTATTGTTATTGGTCGTCGTCCTTCCCGAAACCCCACGACCAACAACGAACTGAATTAACTCCCCGCTCTATACATTCTTCTCAATTAACTTTTTCAGGTTCCTACAAACCTCAGTGGAGTGTCCAGTAGCTTGGTGATAATCGCAGTATTCCCCGAACTTTATGGGCACTGTTCGGGCATGGTTCAAAGTACGACTTGTCCCTCATATGCTCCAATACCATTGCCAATCCGTATTGAGACGGGTGTACACCTTGTTGATTTTCCTGTTCGGGAAAAGCGGACGTCCTCCTCCCGAACCCCCATTAAAATTCTTCTTATTCTGGTCGTCTGTTCTGTTATTGTTATCTGACCTGGGATGGTTACTCCTATCCCGATCCCTTGGTATCTCCGCCGCATTCGGCATCAGACTACTCATGGCCTCCTCGATCGCGATGAATTTCTCTGCCCTGTCATAAGCTTCGGCCAAATTCTTCGGGGCATCAAACATCATGTCCTTTACCAGTTTCTTTGATTTCACCACATCCAAACCTGTGGTAAAGTACTTGAGGGCCTGAGGGCAGTTTAAATCCGTAACTGCTTCGACCGCCTCTTGGAATCGCCTCACGTACTGGCCCAATGTCTCATTCGAATACTAGCTTATTTGCATTAAAGAGGTCGTTGGCTTTTCCCTCCTTTTGTTGCTCCCGAACCGACCATGAAACCTATCAGAGAGCTCATTCCATGATAAAAATAGAGTTCGGGGCCAGAGAAGTCATCCACTGCCGAGCCTCCTTCCTCAAAGTTGTAATAAACATCTGACACTTGGCGGCATCAAAGTAGTCATAATAATTCATCAGCCGGTTATATGCCTGGCTATGATCGAACGGGTCTCCTGTTTCATCGTAATTCTCTATATGTGGAACCTTCTTGTTAGGATCAGCCCGAACTCGATCAATCTTCGGGGAGAACGGTGAGGTTGAATTAACCGGAGCCTCCTTCCTCTGATTAACTATTGCGAGCATTCGCTCCAGCTCTGCAACCCTCCGAACAAGTGCCTCGGGATCTTCTCTTCGAGGGAACGACTCTCACCTATCCCTGTCCTTCTGGGCATGTGCCTCGGGATCTCCCCTTTGAGAGGATGGCTCTCACCTCTTCCCGTCCTTTCGGGTAAGTGCCTCGGGATCTTCCCTTCGAGAGGATGGCTCTCGCCTATCCCTATCATGATCTGGAGAGATCCTCCGCCTTCTCCGTTCGGATCTTCCCCTACTTTCACTGCTTGCTTCCTAAGAGCGGCTCGGACGTCTACTCCTATCACGAAATCGATTTCGTTGCCTGATCCTCTCCTGAGAGCGACTCTTGAGCCTGCTCTTTTCATGCCGAGAATTGTCCGAACGGTATGTCCTGGATCGGTCCCTTGACGAAAGTTCCCGATGCCAATGACGACTAGAGGAAACTTCTTCTCCGTCTAACAGCGACACCAACTCCTTGTCCAACTCTAACTTCTGAAGGCGTAGAGCCTCTATGGCGTCTTTGTGCCCTTGCATCTTTCTGGCTAGATCATCTCCTTTTCGTCTCGACCCTGACCCGGTCTAGAATTCTGGTCTTTAGCACGGCTATCATAGTCTTGCGTCTTCTGAGTGGTCGAAAACAATTTTCTCCTGACAATTGTTGTCCGTGGGTCGGTTGGACCCACTGAATGACTTTGGAGGCCCAGCCGATCCGAGATGCTCCTTGATGGCCCCAGCCTATCCTTGACCGATCCTCTGGGCTGCGAAAGACCAGTCGTAGATTAACCACATGCTGACACTGTCTTTGCCTTGCTTGACGCCATTACTACTAATCAAATTGCTAAGTGATTGAGAATTTATCTAGCACTAATGGCCCTCCTTCTAGCGCCAATGTTAACGCCAAGATTCGTCCACGCGCCCAATCACTAAACTGCGCGTCCAATCTTGTACAAAAATGAAACCACACTTAGAGAGCTGGCGGCCTGAGCCGTCGAGAGATAGCTCCGGTGTGAGAATAAATGCAGGCTGAATACGGTTTAACAATGGAGACTTAATGCTTTAGTGCTGAAAAAAGGTTATTACGTGTGAATTAGGGTTTAGCCTTGTATTTATAGTGATCACACCATCAACTTCATGTCCGTCCCCGTATGAAAATAGAACTCCTCATTAGGTTTGATAGCTTAATGGAATTAAACCGAATCTTCTTAAAAGAAGAAAGTCGAATAATATCCTGATACTTTCCTTAGGAGTTGTAAATTAAATACAGTTAGGATTTCTTAATATTCTCCCACAGCCCAAACAGACTCTTATGTGGGAACATTGCTCCACGTGGACTATGGCCCACCGAATCCATTGGGTCCAAATAAACATGCCCCAACACTAATAATTATCAAGAAAATTTGTTTATGGGAATGAACCGATGGACATCCTGATTTCAAACTTGACGAAAGCTAGAGATTTAAAATTATAATGTATTCTGCATGATATGCCCACCAGCACCAGGTCTGAGCTATTGATTCTGCAAGTTATTTTTGGTGCCGATCATATCTATTTCAGCGAATTATTAGTTGAAACCTTAGAATTAAATCTTTTAATGGAAGCTAATTGATATAATATTATATGAGGTGAGGTGGGGTTAAACCTTAGTCAAACCTAGCTAGCTATATGAAACTGAATCGAAGACTGTACGTACTACGGTGAAAGCTAGTCTTTTTATGAACCAGATTGAGCATAATACGTACTTAGATTTATTATAGCTAGCTTCTGTTTCTATTTTGTATACTGACTTTATAGTGGTGGATTCATCTTTGCTCGACTTTATAGGTCTGACTGGTTTATTTCAAATATAAATTGATAAATTCTAGTATATATATGCTTGCGCAGTTTTTTTTTTTTCCTCTCTCTTTTTCGGTAAATAAACGAAGATTATTTTCTGGTCTGGGAAATTTTCTCCTCCTGCATGTTCATTTCAGTATTGTATAATTATTTACTAATTGTTTTCCTAGATCATTTGTTTGAACATCAAGTGAGTATAATATATATATCTCCCAAGATTTCATTTCAACAGAAAGGATATACTCTTTCTTAATGCCACAAATTAAAGTGGAAACTAGCCCCATGACTTTAATCTGGCTGATGCTTTCTAATTTTACCTTGTCAAAGTTCTTACTACCAGAAACAGAAACTTCAATGCAAATCAACTCCAAAGTTCAATCAACAATATCTTACCTTCCAAAGTTCAATATTCCATAGCATCAATAATTTCTTTGGTCACACAATATTCCATAGCAACAATGATTTCTTTGGTCACACAATATGTTACTCTATTTGTTACAAAAAACAAGAGTTTCATTTGCATAATCTGCAAATTTTAATAATATATTTTTCGTTTTATATATATCTTCAATAATAATAAATTGTTAATTTAGTAGTGTGGTATGATAATAAGTTTAAGGATATGATTAATTTTATGCTACTCTTAGACTTTCATTAAGAAGTGAAATTTTTTAATTTGTGGAATAAATAAAATTGACAAATAAGTTTTTTTTGTGGTTAGGATGAAATATGACATTGCTCAAAGTGAGACATCAATGTACACCTTGAGAAAAATCAAGCTTAAATACATGTAAGCTTTTAAAAATACGAGTAAGCTTTGATTCAATCAATTTTGAAAAGAGTTAATTGATATTTTGGTTATTATACTTTGCTTCCGATCTCTACCGTAGGTGTCAAAGAGGAATGAGAAGAAGCTCGAAAAAGAGCAAAAAAGGATCATAACCTTCGATACGATAAACAGAATAAAACGGGAGTGGTTAACATGAAATTAACTTTGGTCAATTGACCAATACAGCGTCGATACGCAGCTCAAAAGGTGTTCTCTCTGTGCGTGTCAGTACTGTATTGGTCAATTGACCAACTTACCATGAAGTTAACTTTATGCTAACCGAATCCTAATAAAACCATATCGAGGTCCTCCGATTTTATTTTAGTTATTAAAATTTATATTTTTTTATATTTATATTACTGAACTAATAAAAATATTTCAATAAATAAATTTTCTAATTTTCCGTCTAAATTATTTACGACAAAACTTATGTGCAAACAATTTACAAAAGAATGTGGGATATTATATTAATGATATGGCATGTGGGTCCCAATATTTAGATAAAAAATATTATCTTCATTTTAAATTATAACATTAATATTAATTTTTTTAAAATTAATTTCAACTATTTTTAAACTCAAACTTAAAAAAATTAATATTAACTTATAATTCGAAAAATAAAAGGAAAAGTTATAGTACTGCATCTGCAGAATTAATGTATTACAATACCAAATTTCAGGCCGTCCACTTCTTATCAGATATCTTCATCTCTCTCAACTATATTCAAACATTTCCACCATTTCAACTTCAAATTCCGAAAATTCCGTTGATGCAATGGACTTGACCGCACTTCGAATTTCATCATCATGTTCTTCATTTAGCACCATAATACTCAGACACTGCCCCAAATTATTCTCTCTCTCCTCACTTTCTCTCTCTAAACCCCCCAGAAATTCACAGACTTACACGCTCAAAGTGGACTCCAGTTGCAGAGCAAGCAAAGACGGCGTCGTGTTCGACGACGCGGCTTACGAGGCCGAGCGGCTCAGCCTCGACGCCGAGGCTCGAGAATCCATGGCGGAAGCTTCGGAGCGAGAGGTTAAAGACGAGGAAGACCCGAAGGCTTGGAAATGGGTGATCCGGAAGAGGGTTTGGGACTTGATGGAGGCCCAAAATATCGCGCAATTCCCCAGGCCTGTTCATCACCGGATACCCAATTTCGTTGGTGCCTCCGTAGCAGCTGATAAGGTGATGGTTTTTGTTTTGAATTTGAATTTATGTGAATTTATGTTTGTTTGGAAGGGAAATTGGCTGATTATTTTCGCGGGAAATGGGGTTTGACAGTTGAGTGGGCTGGAAGTGTTTGGGGCGGCAAAATGCGTGAAGGTGAATCCTGATTCGCCACAAAAGCAAGTCAGGTTCCTAACACTTAACGGTTAGTTTTAAAGCTCCTTATTTGCACAATGTAGATTGTTGGGTATTTTCGCCTTTGTTTAGAGTAGTTCTAGAGATACGTATATAATGTAGACTAGCAGCTAATGGGATTGTTTTGTGATTTTTTACCATCAATGGGAAAATAATAGGACGAGAGAACCTGTGATTTTGTTTGGTTTTATCAAATTGACATCCATGTGTTTGGACAATAGTACCTGTTCCTCTATTACATCTGTAATTGGTTACAGTTATCGCCTTTTCTGTTGAATTAAATCTATGTAAACATTTGAAAAACCTTGTTTTATGCAGGTGAAAAGAAACTATTAACGCCTCAGCCGCGACTAAGGACTGGATTTTTCTCTATACTTGAATCCATCATGTTATCTCCTTCAACAATAAATGAGGCATGTACATCTGTGGGGGTTGCCAAATACGGGAGACCTATTGGATTGGAAGAAAAGATCAAAGTGGATCTTATCGTCATTGGCTCAGTAGCTGTTGACCCGAAGACAGGTGCTCGACTTGGCAAGGGTGAGGTATATTCCATTCTTAATGTACAACAGTGTCTAATCGGTTTTATAAGCTGGAAAAGTGATGGAATTTGGGACGGTGTACTTTGAAGTAAGTACTATGTTCATCAGGCTATTATCAATCTATGTGAGAGCAATGAGAGATCATAATATTCTCTGGCATAAGAGATATCTGTAAAAATGCCTTCTTGCTTCTTTCCAGCATTCCTGGTAACCATGTTTGATATACCTGTGGATTTGTTTGATGCAATTATAGATTTAGAAAATGATAGCCATCATGAAAATTTAACAGAATGTGTATAATACCTTTTTTATATATATATATATATATATTTATTTATCTTGTTTGAGGTTAGAGTGATGACGAAAGAGATCAAAATTTTCATTTATAGGGATCACACCTCATTTTGGAAGATCTTCTGTTGAATTATTTTGTTGGTGCACCAAACTTGGTAGATTTTAGTGTGGTTTTCTTCGAATTCTGTTGAATTATTTTGTTGGTGCACCAAACTTGGTAGATTTTAGTGTGGTTTTCTTCGAATTATATTTTACCTTTAAACATATTGGTATCATTAGTATAATCACACTTTTTATTGCAATGTTTTATAGACTTGAATTAAGATATGTATGGTGCTGCAAATTTTTGTGTTCTTCCATTACTCTTTCAGATTTCATGGTATATCTGTTTATAATTCATAAGGACTCATGTTTTAGAATTGTTAGTTGTTACATATACATATCGAATTGGTTTTGTGGGACATATTCTCTAGAGATATTTTTTAAAATTACATCTTTTTTTCATAAGTTTGGTTGTAACAACCCGGGTCAAATCCCGAGTCCGGAACAAATCTTGGGTCAAATCCCAAGTCCGAATCGAATCAAATCCATCCAAACAAGGCCTTAAATTACTGGCCCAATAGTATCTTCTTGGGTCATTTTAGCCCACCACAGGCTCACCCAAAAGGTCATGACTTGAAGGTACTATTGATAGTAACTCAATTCCTTATATACAGACAAACTTTTCCCTTATCTTTCGATGTGGGACAGGGGTGTTACAATCTCCCCCACTTAAATTTCTGACGTCCCCGTCAGAACCGATCACACACACGGTCCACAGATCTTTGCCTCTCTAGCCATTGTGGGATAATACCGGCTGGCTTCGTGTCCCCACCTCCGGACCTTCTTCTCTCCATTGTGGGATAATACCATCAGCCTTCGTGTCCCCACCTCCGGCAACCCGATCGGATGACCCGACCCGAGTTTTCGAGAGTCGGCTCTGATACCATATGTAACAACCCGAGTCAAATCCCGAGTCCGGAACAAATCTTGGGTCAAATCCCAAGTCCGAATCGAATCAAATCCATCCAAACAAGGCCTTAAATTACTGGCCCAATAGTATCTTCTTGGGTCATCTTAGCCCACCACAGGCTCACCCAAAAGGTCATGACTTGAAGGTACTATTGATAGTAACTCAATTCCTTATATACAGACAAACTTTTCCCTTATCTTTCGATGTGAGACAGGGGTGTTACATTGGTGCACTTGTTGATGATTGATACTTGGATGTTCAAGGAAATCCACTGGGAACCATCTAGGCTCAGTTCACTTAAGACATTTTCTTTAACTGTTATCATATAAGGTCATGCTTGGACATATAGGCCATGCTTGGATATAGTTTGTAGGAGTTCACTAATATAATAAAGAACAATGGTGCAGGGTTTTGCAGAACTTGAATATGGGATGCTGCGGTACATGGGCGCTATTGATGACTCAACACCAATTGTCACTTCTGGTAAGGTTTTTTGACATGCATACTGAAAGTCTGTACTACCATTTAGAAGATTCTTGTTACCATACCCTTAACCATGTATTCTAAAGGATATTGACACAACGTTGTCCAATGTTTGGACAGTACTACAACTGCAGTATAGGACACAGAATCCCATTTTGAATACAATGTCATTGTTTTAAGATTTTTTCAGTTTATTGCTAGGAAGCAGGGGTGCAGCCCCTTGGAGCCGCATTGCGCATGGGGTGCCGGGGAGGGGGGCTAATTTATCTATGCGATTATGATGCCACTATCCCTATATTACATCTATTTAATCTATAAACTAGTTTGGTATTGCATACTAATCAGCACTAAAACTCTGACGAAATGTCTCTGTGGGTTTTATAAGTTGATGGAATTTCTAATGCAGTGCATGACCAACAACTGGTAGATGATATCCCTGTTGAGAAGTTGTTAATCCATGACGTGCCAGTTGACATCATATGCACTCCAACCCAGGTTATCTTCACTAATACGTCCATTCCAAAACCTCAAGGTTAGTGGAACCTGCAGTTCTAAGTTCTACTTTTTTCCATCTTATTTTCCTTTGGCGAACAGGTCATATTGTCTGAAGCCCATGTTAACCTCAAAATGTTAAACTGGACAAAACTAATAATTAGTGGGTTGTACTTGTAAATTTCGTTTGAAGAAATGAAGTTTACTAGTGGAGAAGATATAAATTTGCCATAATGTTAATTTCTATTTTGAAACAAAATCCACATTTACCACAAGCAATGAAATAGGTGTGCATGCTGTCTGACCAGCCCTCTCAATTAAAAGTAAATTTGCTGTTATAATTTTCTGACTGCAGGTATTTACTGGGACAAATTGTCGCCTGAGAAGCTAGGTCAAATTCGAATACTTAGAGAGCTGAAGAGAAAAATTGAGCGAGAAACTGGACAAAAGCTTCCCTGTGGCCCATCCGAGAAACTACCCCCTACAGCTCGACGTAGGCGGTAATTGCTTACATTCTTTGTTCTGGAGAAAAGAAAATGAAGGATAAAGAGCGTGGTTTTCCATTTCTATAAGCCTTTTTAGGCAACTAAATGTTTATATTATGTTTGGTCATCTTTTCATGTAACTGCATACGAGTAATACCGGAAAAAAGAGTGAGTTCACCTCGTTAAGTGAGAAGCAGTTTCCTAATGTGCCTGGAATTGTTTCATTGTATTATGAACTGTCTATATACATATATATGTATATAAATATATATCTAACAAAACACAACTGTTTTTAAATTTCCCGCTCACCCTAGACCGTCCAAAGTTTGAGATAAATCTCACCGTCCAAGTGGCAGAGGCACGGGTGAAATGCTAGTGTGTGTGTGTGTGCATGGGCGGAGCCACCCTTGGGCTGGGGTGGGCTCCAGCCCTCCTAGATTTTTTTTGATCATAGTATTTATATATCCAAAGCCCAACTCAATAATAAATATATATTGCTTTAGTCCTCCTAGATTTAACATATTACTTGTAATATTAACAATATTGTAATTAAATACATGTTTTACATATGCAACTGGCAGAAAAATATAAAATTATCTAAAAAAATTGGCTCGGGGGCACAGCCCCCGTCAAATTATTTATAAGATCACAAATTTTTTACCGCGTTGTAGCCCACCCAGGAAAAAAATCCTGGCTCCGCCCTTGTGTGTGTGTGTATATATATATATATATAGTGAAAGAAAGATTTGGGAAATATAAAGAGAGTATTCTGTCACCTTAAATTGGTTTTGGTTTGTTGTCCTAAATTTTACAGAAGATCGAGTTCGAGTTTCCGTTTACTTTTTATCAAATGCTTTAAATTTCTTCTACTTTACATCTTGCACTTGTAAAGTATCCAAGAATTTCACATTCTAATATAAGCAACGACTGAACTTTTGATCTGATTCTATTGAAATCTATCGTCATGTCTTCATCTTACATTGTTGTAAACTTGATGTCCTTTTTACCTGTTTACGAAATGCCACTCGTATAAAGAAAGTACCTTGTTGTTATACAATTTTTATTCCGAGTGCGAAAATGACTATCGTGCCTCTGGGCATTATTCAAATTGGACATGCATAATTTTTTTTCATTTATGTGATACATTTCACTACCCCCCCCCCCCCCAAGTGCTGTCACCGTCACCTCACCTGCTGCCGCTGTAGCCACCACCACCCACCGACCCACTGCCGTTACCGTTTCCACCCTCCTATCAAAATACCAATTGTGCACTTTCACTATCATCCTACTGTTGCCACCACCACGCATCTCTGCAACCACTGTCACTCACTGCCACCATTGTCACTCCCCTTCACCACGCCATCACCACCCACCATCTGCCACCACTAACACCAAATATTTTTTTTGAAAAGAAATATTTCGTTACTTTTTTTTTTTTTGGGTGACGGTTATTTGGGTTATTTAATTTTTTATTTTATTCTAGAATCCAAGTAAACATACAGTTGGTTCATTTCTCATTCTATTCCTAGAGCTCATTCCATTCATTAAATCTAACCGTATCAAAAAAAAAAAATAAAGACAGTAGGAATTAAACACAATTATTTACCAAATACCAACTCCATCTATAAAAATGTGCACTTTGTAGTCTATTACCTTGTGCATAACACACTTGGGCGTATTTTTTTTTAATAAAAATAAAATAATCACTAAAATTTAATATTAAAAATATTGTTCTGAAAATGGTGTTCAATGTAGAATATTTGATGGCTATCGAATAAAATTTAATTTGGAAATATGTCCCAATTTCTTTTTCTTTATTTGGAATTGATTTCCAAAATAGTACAAAAGCACCAACCTCATATTATTATTATTAAGTATTACTACTCCATGAGTTTAAAAACTAGGAGTACACAAAAACGCTGTCCAAACAAGGCCCAAGTTTGTTGCTATTTTATCGCCCACTCGCTCAAATTCAAAACAAACCCACCCACCCACCCACCCCCACCGAGTCACTGACAAACTGACGATCCAAGTAATTGGCGGGAAACTCAAAAAATAGAAATAAAAACGTTTCTGAAATCAAAGAAATCCAATCCCTTCATCTTCCTTCTCCCGCACTGAACCTCTGCAAGTACACACATATATACACACGCATATATATTGCATACCTGTTCGACGAAATTCCCCAATCAGCAATCACTCACTTTTGGCTCAAAAATGTATGTGATAAAGAGGGATGGGCGTCAAGAATCGGTGCATTTTGATAAAATCACAGCTCGTTTGAAGAAGCTGAGTTATGGGTTAAGTGTAGACCACTGTGATCCGGTGATAGTAGCCCAAAAGGTCTGTGCTGGGGTCTATAAAGGTGTCACCACTTCCCAACTCGACGAATGGGCTGCTGAGACTGCGGCAGCTATGACCACAAATCACCCAGATTACGCTTTAGTATGATCTTGGTTTTACTCTTTGATTAATTCATGTTTGTTATACTATTATCCATTTGATTCTATTTTATTACGGACTGGCTCCCCTCCGGTACACTTTCTCTCCAATTCCATCCAATACACTAAAGTTAGTGGTTTTAGATAGTATAATTGAGATCAACATCAATCAATTTACTCACAATATTCAGTAGTATAATTGCTCTAAAAACAAAAGTAATCCAACACTTTTTCACCATTAGAAGAACATGTGAAATTTTTCGTTAAAATTTCAATGGTTTAAAATTCTTTTAAATTTTTAACAGTAATTTTTTTTTAATGATTCTAGTTTTTTGTAAGATTGATCTCCATGCCATGAAATATCTATTAACATATTCGGATCATGACTAACAAAAATATTAAGATAAAACAATTGGTGTATTGGTTGAAATTAGAGGGAAATCATAATGGAGGGAAGCCAAATCCTTTTATTACTCTATCTGTCTCACAAAAAATGACTTGATAAGTACATTTTCCATGCAAATTAAAGAGAGAGTATCAAATAAGTTATATTTTTTCCTATGGTGGACCCTACATATAGTACACTAGAGATTTTTTTCTTTTATCAAATTAATGGACCCCACCTAAGTATTTTTAAGGACAAAATAGTTTTTGTATAGGATTTTAGTGTACTTAAGCCATCTTTTATGGTATGGAGGGAGTATAATTTTTTTTTAATGTGTGATAAGGTTTGCCCACAATATATTTATATAATCTGTTTTTGGATGGTTTACTTTCAATTATAAGGTTTAATATATTAAATTTTATATTGGGTTAAAAGGTCTAAATGTACTGTTAAGAATTTCCAACTACTAACTTGTGTAATGACCAGTTGGCTGCAAGGATTGCTGTTTCCAATTGGCATAAGAACACCAAGAAATCATTTTCGAAAACGTAAGTCTCTGGTGTAAAGATTGTTTTTTCCTTTTTCCTCTTTTTTTTTTTTTTGGGGGGGGGGGGGGGTTTGAGAAGTATTGTATTTAATGTGAATGGGGTTGTCATCTATCCAGGATCAATATTATGCACGATTATTATAATGAAAAATCTGGACAAAAAGCTTCTCGTGTTGCTGATGATGTACATGAAATTATAATGAAGGTAAATGCTTATTGTTGTTGGAGTATAGCATTCCAATTTTCCATATTACATATTATTTGTCAGGCTTAGTTTGACTATGATAGATTAGTATGAACTATGATCCTGAAACTAAAACTAGTTACTTTGTGGTATTTAGTGTGCCATTTAGCTCTTTGTGCTCACATTATTTGTTATGCTCTTCGTTACAAGCAGCTATTATCTGTAATGGTGTCTAATGCGAGTCTTCAATGTGAGCTTACTTAGGAATATGGATATGTAAGTTCACCAAAAACTAAAATTAATACTAGATGAAATGTGCACGGGTTGTAGAATTTTAACACTATAGAGAAAGATCTGCAAACAAACTTTTGCACATAATTTAAAAATTGGAAAAATAAACTTCTAACTGCTGTTGGCCTAGCAAGGTAATGCCATATTTACATGTCCCAAGATGTTTGGATGAACATAACAGAGTTGAAATGTTGACTAACTTTAACTTTATAAAACAGTTAACTGAAATGCATGATATGTACATGTTTCGGTTTCAGAATGCTGCTTGCTTGGACAGTGAAATTATTTATGACGGATTTTGAATATGATTACTTTGGATTTAAAACTCTTGAAAGATCGTATTTACTGAAAATTGATGGAAAAGCTGTGGAAAGACCACAACACATGTTGATGAGGGTTGCAGTTGGAATTCACAAGGACGACATCGACTCTGCAATTAAGACTTACCATTTTATGTCTCAGCGTTGGTTCACTCATGCATCTCCAACACTTTTCAATGCTGGAACCCCACGGGCCCCAAGTATGATTGAAAAGTCTTGATTTTGTGTTACATCTTTCCTTTTTATGCATGCTCAATGGTCTTGGGCTATTGTTTGATTGTCTGATTTTTGTTTTGCAGATGAGTAGCTGTTTTCTTGTGTGCATGAGTGATGACAGCATTGAGGGAATTTATGATACTTTGAAGGAGTGTGCTGTTATAAACAAATCAGCTGGAGGAATTGGTGTTTCTATACATAATATCTGTGCAACAGGCAGTTATATTTGTGGAACAAACGGGACGTCTAATGGTATTGTTCCAATGCTTCGAGTGTATAATGACACTGCTCATTATGTTGATCAAGGGGGTGGCAAGAGGAGAGGTATGATCATGACTTCTCATACTACGTTATGACTTTAATGGCACTGTGGTATTTGTCATTTAGACTGTGTAGTTACTTATGTACCATTCTTTTGCTTAACATTACTTGTGCCTGTTTTTGTAGGCGCTTTCGCTATCTATTTGGAACCATGGCATGTTGATATATTTGAGTTTTTAGATCTCAGGAAAAATCATGGAAAGGTATTATTCAGTATTGGATGCACACGGTTTATTATTATTGAAACAATCTTTTGTGCTTTATTTATTCAAAATCAACCATAGTCTAGAATTAATAAATATATGTTTTTGGACCTAGGGAAAAATATTCAACTTCAGATTATAAACTAAAGGATTGTTGGTTCCCCTTAATTTTTGAATGTGAAGTCTTTTAATAAGGTATTATTATCTGTCATTGTCTGGCAGGAAGAATACCGGGCTCGTGATCTATTTTATGCTCTTTGGGTTCCTGATCTTTTTATGGAAAGAGTACAGGGTGATGGGGAATGGTCTTTATTTTTCCCTAGTGAGGCTCCTGGTCTGGGTGATTGTTGGGGAGAAGAATTTAATATGTTATACACTCGGTATGAGGAAGAGGTAAATATGAGTATCTGCCTTACTGTTTTGAAGTTCATAGTGCATAGTTATGATATCAGTTTGTCCATATACTGACATCTAAACATTTTATTATCTGTTACTGAGTTCAGCGGAAGGCCAGAAAGATTGTCTCGGCTAGGAAACCTTGGTTCGAGATACTTAACTCCCAGATTGAAACTGGGACTCCTTATATGCTTTTCAAGGTATTTCACAAATTTCAGGCCTTCATCTTTCACCTTTATTTTGGTTGGTATTCTGGATCTATGTTTGTCCTCCAGGATACGTGCAATAGGAAAAGTAATCAGCATAATTTGGGTACCATCAAATCCTCAAACCTGTGCACTGAGATTATTGAGTTTTCAAGTCCAAAAGAAACCGCAGTATGTAATTTGGCATCCATTGCTCTACCGCGATACGTGAGGGAGAAAGTGAGTCATTAGAGTTTATCTGACTTCAAATAGCCCATTTTCTGTTCCTGGATTATTGTCATAGCATTTTACTCTTTTAATTTTTTTGCAATAGGGGTTTTCAACAGAGTCACAACCGTCCAAGCTTGTTGGAAGTAGAGATTCAAAGAACCGATATTTTGATTTTGACAAAATAGCCGAGGTTTGTTGTTTGACGCTTTTTGGTTTTTTGTAGGCCCTTCTAAGAACTGTGTTTTGAGAAACTGACATCCATGTACGAGCATAATGTTTCTACATAGATGTTGCACTTTAGATCAGCAAATTTCCGCCTACTACATAATCAGTGATAAGCTTAATATTTTACTTTGATAGGTTACTTCAACTGTCACTGCAAATCTGAACAAAATTATAGATATAAATTCTACCTGGTTGAAAATGCAAGAAGGTCAAATTTACTACATAGACCCATTGGTATTGGTGTTCAAGGTCTTGCTGATACCTTCATCTTGCTTGGGATGGCATTTGATTCTCCAGAAGTATGAACTTAGATCCGATGGATTTAATTAATTTTACTTTAGGTTGGTTCACCTGGATTTATTCTTGGTTTGTGGTTGCAGGCCCAACAATTGAGCAAAGATATATTTGAGACCGTATACTACCATGCTCTAAAAGTTTCTGAGCTGGCTGCAAATTACGGCCCATATCAGACATATAATGGGAGTCCAGTGAGCAAGGTTTGTGTTCTAGTCTGTCAAGCTCGAGCCAAACTCCAAGCCTAAACATTTACTAATATGCTCCACCATCAAACTGAAGCTAAGGACACAAGTTTTATTCTATTCTCTTCGTTCCAAAATTAATTAGGACATCTGTGTAAATTGTTGAGAACTTTGGTGATTTTATGTAATGAACAAATATACTCTCAACTCCTAGATAAAACCTAGAAAATTAACTAGGACATTTGTGTAACTTGTTGAGAGCTTAATGGCCTTTAGTTATTTTATTTCTTTATTCAGGGTATTCTGCAGGTAGAGACATGTGTGGTGTAACGCCATCAGATCGGTGGGATTGGGCTGCTCTTAGGGAAATGATTTCAAAGAATGGAGTAAGGAATTCTCTTCTTTTAGCACCTATGCCCACTGCTTCGACCAGCCAAATTCTGGGCAACAATGAGTGTTTTGAGCCTTACACTTCTAACATCTATAGTCGCCGAGTTTTAAGGTTTGATTTTCCTTCTAGCTCATCTTATCCTTATTGAGACTAACTTGAACTCTAATTTCGGTATAACACTTTCCGTTTCAGTGGTGAATTTGTTGTGGTGAACAAACACCTCCTTCATGACTTATATGAGATGGGTCTCTGGTCTCCTGCTCTTAAGAACAAAATCATCTATGAGAACTGCTCAGTTATGAAAATCTCTGAGATTCCTGAAGAACTGAAAGATATTTATAAGTATGGATAAATAACTTGATCGTTCATTTGTTTGTAAAGTCTTATATGATGTTTTGAGCATATCATGACATGATATTAGGACTGTGTGGGAGATCAAGCAAAAGACGTTGGTTGATATGGCTGTTGACCGTGGGCGTTACATAGATCAGAGTCAGAGCTTGAATATCCACATGGATAAACCTGATCCTGGAAAACTTACTTCCTTGCATTTCTACACCTGGTCTAAGGTATTAACCTCTGTATAATGTTTTCTCTTCTTGGTTGACAATTTCTTCTGGATAAACACTTCTCTATAGTGTTGATATGTTAATCACTTAATTTTTTATTTTATTTATTTGTTTCTGGTTGGATGGTAGAGTATGCGAAATGTGAGTGGACACAAAGAGAGGGCATTAATATTGAATGAATTAAAATGCCTCCTTCCCTCCCTTTGTCCCTCTCAAAATTATGATAGTCTGTTTCCTGTTTTCTGAACAGTCAAATGTCCAATCGCATCAACATATTGTAATTTGTAGTGGTGCCTTTCTATCAGTCCCTTGGTCTATGGTTGTGTTCATGTTGTTGTTGCTAGGACTGTAATCACTAAAGCTATTCCATATATACATCTCAATTTATTGTTATTTTAGTTCATATCAATTCTATAAATAAATACTAATGGTAATAGGTTTGTAACAACTATAAGTAAATCTCTTAAATGACTATGTTATTCACTTGTGTTTTGATTTTTGGACATGAAGGGTTTGAAAACGGGGATTTATTATTTGAGAACTCCTGCTGCAGCTGATGCAATCAAGTTCACTGTTGTCTGTTGATGCCTCCATTTTAAACAAAGTAATACTCCACATTTGTTGCTTATTAAATTAGAGCATGTTTGGTTACTCCACAGACCATTATTCCTATTTTATGTATCTTAGTGGGGGTATGGATCATTTTAAAAATGGGCCAATGGGCCACTATGGATAGATGTTCGGTTCCATAACTGATAGTGAAAAGTTGAAAGACTGGTTCCATTAGATCCAAAAAGACCTAAACTATATTCATTTCCTTAAATCATAGTGGTTCCAACAATATGGACATGTAGCTTTCATATAAAATCAAAAACATAATAAATTGATTCTGTGTTCATGAGATTTCCACCTGCATCATTTCTTCTAAACTTGTCATTTAAAATAGCAAACTTATTTGGCTTTTTGGCAAAAAAGGAAAATACCAACCAGGTGGATGATAATGCTGATGTCAGTATAGCCCAGGTGGTATGTTCATTGCAGAATAGAGAAGAGTGCATGGCCTGTGGAAGTTAGCCCTTTAATTAGAATGGATATTGCTCTTAGTTGAGCTTCTCCTCATGCAAACTGAGACAAATCAGTATTTTGGTCTTCGAGCATAGTGCAAGTTCAATGTAAGTCCAATCTTATGCATGGTATCTATTTAGTTTCGGCTACTTTCTTTCTATAGCTGCCTCTTATTTTGGGATTTCGAAATTCACCTGCTTATATTCTGCAGATGGCTTATTGCGTAGAATTAAGTCCTTTCAGACTTGTAAAAAATGGATTTTGTAAAAAGCCTAAAATATGTAAATAGAGTGGCAATCTGCAGTAATGTTTAAATGAGACCCTTGTGCTTAATGCATGCTTTCTACAACTCTACTTTATATTTAATGATGTGCATTGATGGGCCTTGGGACCTTGTTGTGACTGGGCCTTGAATAATCTTTGAACTAATACTGATTCTTCTGTAGTGAGTATGCTAAAATGACTCTTTTTTCTTCTCGAAAGGAATATTATGTGTTACTTTGAAGCAGAGTAGATGAATTTACAATGTCAAATGATTTTTTTTTGTCGTATTGTGTCGACTAAAGTATCACTGTGGAAAATGAAAGACATTTATAGGAATACTAGATTCTGATCGTAATGCCCAGAATAGTAACTGTATAAGTTGAAGTTGATGTAGAATGATTTGGACTGTTAAACGGCTTAATTAGGACAAAGTACTAGACTTTTCTGTTTTATATTGCTTTCGAACTAAACTAAAGTCAGGCTGAGTCAATCATTTTGATTTGTTCTGGATTTTTTTTTTTCTCACATTTGGAATTGATGATTATTCCTTTCCTTTTTGTTGAGTTTGGTTTGAATTGCACTAGTTTGCTTTACTTTGTATCAAGTTGCACTTTTGGCTTTGTCATATTCAAGCAAGTTGCTTTCTGCCTAGGTGCTTCTTTTAATGATCATAGAAATCAAAGTGAAGTTGTTGTGTTGATCTTTTCGTAATATATTTTCATGGGATGGATAGTGTGTGAATGTCGATAGAATTCTTGTTAGATATTTTTATTTAGCCTCCACAAAGAATGTCACTATTGAGTTCTATTTCTGTCCCAAAGTTTTTGTTCTTATCCTATGAACATATTTTTGCTTTTGTTTAAATCTGTCATTTTTATTCCATTGCTACCTGTCTTACCACTCTATTTGCAGTTAATTAACTTTTTCTCCCCTTCTATTTATTTGAATTTTAGTATACTTTTGAGGGTAAATTAGTCTTTATACATATTTTACGCTTGATGCTTGTATTTTTTAGGCATTTTTTATAAACAAAATATTATACTTGAAGACATGCTTTTGAGTACGGAGAGAGTAAGATTTATGAAATGACAAGCAAATTAGTGGAGAGATTTGTGGTTATCAGGAACTGTTGAATGATTGTGATTCTGGGTATATCATCTGTTTGTGTATTAGGATTACAAGTTAAACAGTTACTTGATGCTTTGTCTGTTGCAGCAGTATATTCTGGTGAAATGTTTTTACTAGTGGATGCTGTAGGAAAAAAAATTGTGGCTTCTCCAAAAGATGATAAATGCAGTAAAATTTTCATCGTTTAAACTATAAAATATAATGTTAATATATTGCAACCATAAAACAAAATAGAGTGTATATATCATTCTATAAAACTTAAATTATGTTTGTTGGTGTTCATATATGTGATTTTCAAAGTTTCATATATGTTTTTTTTTTCTTTCTATACTCTCTGGATAAAAATCCTAACCTTCATCTTAGATGTGAGAAGAACTCTCCTTATTTAGGAGAGATCTTATCCTAGATCTTTCTTCTTGTACTTTAATAATTTTTCCCATCTTATGGATTTATTTTTCCCCTTTTATGGGACTTGTTTTTTCTATGATATAACTGAATTCATTATCATATCTTGAGAGTTTGTTTTCTTCAATCGGGAGATTTTTTTATTTATTTTTTTTTTCCGTTCATGAGAATTTTTTCGGTATTTGAATTGTTGAAAATAGATTGTTCAGATTTAAATGTAATATTATCATAATGGTTCCTTTATTCGTATTGAAGAATTATTTAGATTTGTATAATCTATTATTACTTTAGGATTATGACTTTTTTTAGGAGTATATCTAGTGTTCAATATATGTTGCTATGATTTGTCTTTTTTTTGATTATATATTATTATGTTTGAAATGATTATCATTTTAATTTTTTGTATTATAATTTTTTTATCTTTTATAATAGTTTACACTTTTAATATATTTCAGTCAATTAGACTGCTTGATAAAAAAGAAGAAGGTTTCTTAAATTTACAAAACCATTTTTTTCCTTGTCAAAGAATTGCAATAAAAAATAACACTGGTCAATAGAATCAGGATAAGGACAAAATTGCAAGACTTTGATTCTCAATTTTTCATAATATATAGTACTACTTGCATTACTCATCATCATGAGTCTTCCATTATTAGTGGACTTAAAAGAGCTCTTGGTTTCTGAGCATCGCATAGGGAACCCAACTACAACTTGAGATATACTGCGCCAAAGTCAGGCTTAAGCAACTTGCATGCATGCATGTTACTACTGACTGATTTACGTACGTTTTCCCACTTTAATTTTGTTCATATTCTTCAAGTTGGTTTACGGATCCCACGTTCTATCTATATCTGGGATCTGAACTTATCTTTTACATTCATTATACTATATTGTACTACTGCTTTTATTCTTTATACGCCTTACAATTTCTCTCGACCCGACGAGACCAATCCCCATTTTAATGGACCCGAATTTTCAAATCTTACTAGGATTAGAGTTTAGTATGAAATATACCCTCCGGCCTCTGACTTGGTTATATAGGTATATACATAGGAAAATAATTTATAATAAGTAATTCTTATGATCTTATTCGGGTAAATATATTTCTGATCGTTTATAGAAAATTTGTTGATTCAGATTTAAAATTTTCAGTCCATCCGTTATTAATAATAGTGGATGCTATTTATTTTTTTAAAATTTGAACCGCATCTTTTTTTTATAAACAGTCAGAGATGTATTTGTCAGAATAGTATCATAATAAGTACTTGTTATGAATCATATTATATATATATATATATATAACTATCTTTAAAATTAGCCTTTCATATATATAATTATATAAATATTTAGGTTATTTAATTAAAAATTTAAAACGTTTGTAATAGAAAGTGTTGCTAGTAATTGAAATATCTGACTTGGTTATATATATATATATATATATATAGAGAGAGAGAGAGAGAGAGAGAGAGAGTGAGAGAGTGAGAGAGAGAGAAGAAAATGATCTATAGTAAGTAACTGCTATGATCTTATTCGGGTAAATACATTTCTGATCGTTTATAGGAGATTTGATGATTCAAATTTAAAATTTTTAGTCCATCAGTTACTTATAGTAGTGGATGCTATTTATTTATTTTTAAATTTGGACTGTACATTTCTCATATGGACGGTCAGAGATGTGTTTGTCCGAATAGTGTCATAGCAAGTACTTGTTATGAATTATTTCCTATATATATATATATATATATATATATATATATATATATAACTATCTTTAAAATTAGCCTTTCGTATATATAATTATGTAAATATTTAGGTTATTTAATTGAAAATTTAAAAAGTTTGTAATAGAAAGTGTTGCTAGTAATAGAAATATTGTCTGTTATTAATTTTAAATTAAAAATAAAAGTTAAAAAAAATAAAATTGAAGGAATTTAATTTGGAGAAAATGGAAGAATTTGGGAGAGTAATTTTTTCGGATTAAGATCTCCTCTGTTACAGTTATTTTTAAATTTTCTTAAATATACATTTAACGATTAATATTATATTTAGTGACACTTTCAATTATATAATTATTTGTAACAAATTTTATTGTGTTGCTAATTATTTGCGATGATTTTTATTTTGTCATTAAATATAATATTTGTGTTATTAATTGTGTATCGAGAAAAATTGAAAGATAGATGTAACGAAGAAAATTCTACTCTATTTTTTTTTTTCAAAGGACAGGTTGGGTTTGGGTGGAATGCGCTCATTGGTTGAGCAAGTATGAGAAAGAATTTCCTGATCATATCCGTCCCATTGCCGGGCCTATTCTTTTTAGAGAAATCGGATAGCAATTTGTCTCGATTAGGATAATATATAGCACACTTGGTCCTTCAATGCCCACTGTGTTAATTATGTTAAGTACTGTTGTTACCTCATTATTAATTCCTTAATCATTTGCGTAAGTTGCTGCTGTGAAAGTATGGTGTATGAGATGACGTGTGAGGTTAGTCATAATTATCGTCACACTGAATAAATTTTGGAAGTTCATATTCTCTCGATTTCAAAATTAGAGATATAATTTAACTTTTAAAGTCAAACGATGATAATTAAATTTTAAATTAATATGAATTTATTTAATTTTAATCAATACAATTATTATAATCGTAAAGCATATAATAAAAATTATTAATTATAAATTTTATTTTATTTTTAATTTTTTATGAGTCATATTAATTTGAAGTTTAATATACTGTCATTTAATTTTAAAAATTAAAATTTATTTTTAATTTTAAAACGGAGGAAATATCATTCATGAAATGCATGCATATTTTCGTCCAGTTGCGCTTATGCTCTTAGGATTTGACCCCTCTATGTTACACTTTCTCGGATTTATTTCAATTCTATAAGTATTTAAATTTTGAATACTATATATGAAATTAACATCTATCACTTATTTTATTTTATTGAGTTGCATCATGACACCATAATTAGAGCAAATGGGCATTTTTTTTACCGTATGAAAACGTACATATAAATTTGAACTGAACATTGTTTCAATGTTTTAACGGTAAAAATAGGGAAATGTTATTTTTACAAGAGAAATTTTTGTAAATTTTGATAATTTTATAATATTTTACTCATATAAATGCAGATTAAATTTATTATTTATGTGAGGAATGTATTGTGGAACATTGATCACATTAATGTAATCATTTCATTGATATATATGTGTATTTGCTAACAAAATATTGCAGTACAAAATTTATTATTATATATAATAAGATAATTGGAGATTTTATCTAAATTAACTGAGTCAATTTTGTTGGTGATCAAGTTAATGCCGAGTTAATCTCAAAAATACAATATATGTCATTTTCATAATTATACTAAATTTTTCGTATTCTTTATAATTGTATTATTTCAAGGATGTATATGTATGTATTAAAAAATATATTCAATAATTTTGATACATACACAACTCTTCAATTTTATGTTCAATGTATTACTATTATTTATACTATATATACTATTTATGCTCAAATTATAATACGAAATATCACACATCATAATTTTAAATTATATTATTAATATTAACTCGTGTTTTGCACGAATTATCAATATAATATTATAAAAAGTTGAGATAAGAGTTTTTGGGAACTGAACAACTATTCATTATCACGCACGAATGGTGGAAAGTGATGCTACTTCCTAAAAGTTTGCCTTAATAATAACATTCATTGAATTTTGTTTTTGAACATGTGAATGAAGTATTGTGTTCGTTCCGAAACTAGAGATATAATTTAACATTTAAAGTTAAACGTTATCATATTAAATTTTAAAATTAGTATGATTTATAAAAATTTAAAATAAAATAAATTTTATAATTAATAGTTTTTGTTATATATTATATAATTATAATAATTGTATCAACTAAAATTAAATAAATTTATATTAATTTAAAGTTTAATATGCTATCATTTAACTTTAAAAGTCAAATTATATTTTTAATTTTAAAAAAAAATGTATAAATAAACTGAACTTTCAGGCACATTTGGTGAAAAATTATTTAGGGGAATAAAATTGGAATTGGACAAGTTTGCAAGACTTGATATCCAAATTTATGGCTCTTCATCAGAAAGTCAAACATGATAAATAGTCCAAGTCAACCACGATCAATGAGGACTCAAAGAAATGAGCTACCTCGGCCAAATATTTCAAACTTTATATGTCAGTAACCTAGAAGTAGTAGCCTTCTAAATTAGTAAATTATTAGTATGGGCTCTTTAGCATAGCCCCACCAATAACTTTCAAGCCGATTGATCTTGGACCAACGAAGCATGCGTGTGACCACCAATAACTTTCAAGCTGATTGATATTGGACCAACGAAGCATGCGTGTGACTTGGGTGTTGGGAGAAAAAACAAACTAAACAACACTAATAGCACAGTAGAATAATATAATTTGTTCTTTTTGTGTAAATTTAATAGAAAAAATAATTCAAGTAGTTAATATTTGAAAACAAGCACATACAAAAATACAAGTAAATTTTTACGTGAGAAACCCCTCGATGTGAGGAGTAAAAATCATGGAATCGTAGTCCACCAAATTTTTCACTATCAATAATAATGGACAGTACAACGTTCTCTCTAGCAACAACTAGAGGTATAAACCACCAACAACCATCAAGAATAACATATTCTTGGCATACATCTTCAACAAGAAGAAAAACAAGAGAAAACTTAAAACTCCACCAACTCTCGCAAAAAATATATCAACAATGTACAGCAAAACCTGATACTAGGAGACCCCGATACTCAATCTCACAGTTCAGATTGAAGACAAACAAGTTATAGCGTCACCCACCAAAAATCAACCCAATCGGACCACAAATGGCCTTCCGATTGCTGAATTGAAAAATGCTGCATTATTTCATGCGAGAATTAATTTTTTCTTTTTCTCTCTTTCATTTTGTTACTAGTTCCTTCTGTTTTCCTAAAACCTATGTTATATCATCCATATAGGTCAATAGACCGTATGGGCTACTAATTGGGCCTATCCACATAAGAAGGAATAACCCAACAAATCTCCCCCTCACGACTATGTGGAGGGGTTCGCCATCCCGATGATCAATCTGCAATACTCAAGTTTTTCCCTTGGCAATATATTGTCATCATATCGGAACCATTATCATTTGTATGAATCTTCTAAATTTCTAGCAACTTTACGTCAAGAACATCTCTAATCCAATGATATCTCACATCAATATGCTTTGATTTAAAATGAAATGACGAATTCTCACCAAGATGAATAACACTCCGTTTGTCACAAAACAATACGTACCTCTTCTATTTGAATCCCAACTCGATCAAAAATTTCTTCAACCATAGTAACTCCTTACTCGCTTCAGTTGCTGCAATAAACTCTGTCTCTGTTGTAGAAAGTGCAATACACTTTTGTTGTTTAGACTTCCATGAAACAACCCCACCAGCAAAAGAAATCATATAACCTGAAGTAAATTTTTGGGTATTGAGATCTCCAACCATATATGCATCTGTGTAACCAACTAACTCTATTTTTTCATTTCTGAAACAAAGTCTCAAATCGGAAGTGCCCTGAAGATATCACAAAATCCACTTAACTGCATTCCAATGTTCTTTTCCCGAATTTGATAAATAACAGCTGACAACACCAACTGCAAATGCCAAGTTTGGACATGTACACTTCATGGCATACATTAAACTTCTTACAACTGGGGCATATGGAACTCTTACCATATTTTTCTTCTCTTCATCGATTGAAGGACATTGTGTTGTACTCAACTTAAAATGTTAAGCAAGAGGAGTGCTAACCACTTTAGCCTTATCTATGTGAAAATTTTGAAGTACCTTCTCGATGTACCTTCCCGCGTGATTCTTACGCCAAGTATCTGCTTTGCTCGACCCAAGTTTTTCATCGCAAAAGATTTGTTCAATTGTTTTTTCAACCACTCATTCCGTGAAGAATTTCTGCCAACAATCATCATGTCATCAACATAAAGCAGACGGATAATAAAATTATCATCAATTTTTTTTTACACAAATACACAATTATTTGAAGAAGTTTTCTTATAGTCACGCTCTCTTATAACTGACATAAGCTTCTTGTACCACTGCCTCGGTGCTTGCTTTAAGCCATAAAGACTTTTCTTCAATTTACACGCATAATCTTCTTTTCCTTTCACTTCGAATCCCTCCGGCTACACCATATAAATCTGTTCCTCTAAATTACCATGTAGGAAGGCATACTTTATATCCATCTGCTCAACCTCTAAATCAAGTGTAGCGGCCAAGACAAGTATCACTCAAATGGATGTCATTTTCACAACTAGAGCAAAAATCTCATCGAAGTCAACACCCTTTTTCTGGGTAAATCCCTTCACAACTAATCTAGTCTTATACCGTAAGCATGCAGTGTGTTCTTCTTGATTTATCCTGTAAACCCACCGATTCTTTAAGGCCCTTTTACCCTTAGGCAGTTTCACCAACTCAAATGTATGATTCTCATGCAATGAATGCATCTCATCTTGCATGACATCAATCCACTCCTCTTTATGTTCATCTTCTATATCTTCCTCATAACTATCCGGTTCTCATGTATTTGTCAACAATACATAATCATTAAAAGAATAACGTGTAGAAGCTTTTCGATCTCGAGTAGACCTCTAAACATTAATATGTGGATTTTCCAACAAGTGTGACGACTGGGGAGCATCATCATGTATTTCTTCCTGTATAGGAACATCTGTCTCATTTAAATCCACGTTCTCATCCTGAATTTCTTTTGTATGCTCAGAAAATTCGGTTGTCAAAGGAGTTGGATCTAAGTCAACTAGATCATCAAGGTTGTTTGGTCCCATCTTCTCGGACATGTCAATATCTTCTATAGTATGGTTTTCAATGAAAATAATATCTCGACTTCGAACTATTTTCTTTTGAACCGGATCATATAATTTGTAACCAAATTTATCTTTAACATACCCAATAAATACACACTGTCGAGTCTTCGCATCAACCTTTGATCTCTCATCTTTAGGAATATGCATAAATGCCTTACATCCAAAGAAACACAAAGAATCATAAGAAACAGCTTTACTTGTCCAAACTTTCTTTGGTACATCAAACTCTAACGGTACATATGGTGTCAAATTTAATAATTACGCAGCTGTACTTAATGCTTCATTGTAAGACCCCGACTTTTATGAAATAAAGTTTATTTTTCTTTATGTTTGTTATTCTAAACAGTAAAATATTTAATTGATAAAATGTTATAGTTAAGGGTGATTTATGCAAATTATCAGATAAACGGTATGTCAAGAAATATTCTTTTTGTCGGAAAATATTCTTTTTGTCGGAAAATATTCTTTCTGTCGGGAAATATTATATTCGGTAAAGTACGACGACGCCGAAATAACAAATCATTGGTGGGCCCCATAACGACTAATTGTCGGATACGAAAAATGATAATATTATTTTTTTTGTCAACGATATTATCACCTGCAACTATTGAAATACCCGATAATAAAAGAATAATAGCACGTGTTATTCCACAGTACTCACACGGTATTCCACAGTAGCACGCGGTATTGCACAATATTTCATATTATTGATTCAATAATTGGTATAGTAACAATTGCATAATATTTTAAATCAATAATTGTCATAGTAACTCATATTATTTGATATGATATTATTAGACATGTTAGCATTATTGACAATGTTTAGAAGTTCTGTCAAGGAAAGGGGTTATTTAATTGCGCGCCGTTTTTACGAAAAGCCCTCTCTTTCCTAAGAATGATCTGGTTGTCAATATTGTGAGTCTATAATATTAATGGTGAAGAATTGTTGAAAGATTGAAAATGTGTTGATTAAAGATAAATGATGTGTGATAGTTATTTGTTCCATTTTTGGGATTTGACATGAAGCGTTTGTCGTTAGTTTGGCTTATTATTCCATGGACCCACCATTTGCGAATTTGTCAAACCGTCGCCAAAAAATTTCGTTCAGTTTTTGTTTTATTATTATCATATTAGTAATAAAACAGAAAAATTTATATATAAAACAGAAAACTTTTATATTATATATAAAATTATTTGTTTTATTAGATTATAATTATAATATATATATAAAGTTATTTGTTTTATTAAAATATTATATTAATTTTTAAAATAATCAGACGAACGATTTTTCAAACCAAACTTGGTCTGTGATTTTTTTTAAACTGAGGTGTGCTACCATTCTCCTGTAAATAGGTTGCTCAGTTGAGCAATGAAACTCACACCAGAAACACAAAATTCTTCTTCTATAATATTATGTGTATTTCTTTTGAGTATAAGGATACTGTGAGTGTTGCAAGTAGTGCATGATTTTCTCAAGTTTATCTCCTTTATAATAGTCAGATCTAGTCTCCTACTAAGGTAATGGATGTCATTTTCTTTATAACTCGTAAGTGGTATCATTTCTTTTGTACTCATAAGGGATATCATTTTTTTCATAATCATAAAGGATATCATTTTCTTTCATATTTCTCCATTTATGGTAAGGAATTATTATTCGTTTCCATAACCTTATTATTAAATGGTGAAAATTCCTGAAATTAGTAGAATATCCTTAATAGTTTGTGTTTCATCTAATATTTTTATCTG
Organism: Aralia elata; assembly: GCA_034770075.1. Taxonomy (NCBI): domain Eukaryota; kingdom Viridiplantae; phylum Streptophyta; class Magnoliopsida; order Apiales; family Araliaceae; genus Aralia; species Aralia elata. The sequence goes on along the minus strand of CM068378.1, from coordinate 26,892,384 downwards.
AATCTTACTATTGAAATTTTAATCGTTATCTTTGAATTATGAATCTTGAATATCATTCTTGAATTTGACTCCATATTTTGGTCATCGTGTTGGCAATTTAGACAATCTTGGACTCTGGATATATTAACTCATAAATCTTTAATATTTATTCTTGATCTTATTGTTTCTATTCATCCTTTATATCATTGTCATAATCCTCAGACTTAAATTGTGGTGAAAAGTTCTCTTTGGCCGCAGTGCAACGATGAACTGGTGATTGGCATTATTATAACCAAGAACTGTATATTGGTATATTCATGACCTTTGGTGTTACAGACAAAGACTTGTGGTGAAAGTTCTCTTTAGCCTGTAGTGCAAAGATGAACTGGTGTTTGACATGATCATGACCGGTGGTGTTACAAATGAATATCTTTGGCCTGTAGTGAAAAGATAAATTGTTGAACATAAACTGTTGATTGGTATTATAGGGATAAAATATTGACGATGAAATTTTAAATTGTAGAAGATAGTAAATATTATGATCTACTTGACTTTTCTAATGGATTGCTTGTTCCGCTGCAGTTGTTGTTGAAAACTTATTCTATCTTTAAATCTATGATTTATCAGTGTTGAAGGTTAAAGATAATTTTTTCTTTATTATCTTAGTCATGATATTCTTTATTGGGCTATTTGTGCGCACCCTTTTTATTTTTGTTCTATTGTTCTTCTTAGGAAATGCGAGTTTAACTGGGACTAGCCGGTGAATGGAGTGATGGTCCGAGACTGTAGAAGTATCTCAATACATTATAAAATAGTGTGACAATAATTGTATTGAGAATTTAAGTTGGTTGTGATTATCGTTGTACTAGTTTCGGTACAATATTTGTATTAAAACTTACAATACGTGTGTTGTCGTATTTTTCATGACAGTTTAAGTGTTGTAAATAGAAAATTTTGTATTTGTATTCGAATTTTATATTATGTATTTTAGCGACTCAAAATAGGTTGTGTGGACCTATTTTGGGAGCGTCACATTCACCCCAAAAAGAACTCGATAATTTTGCTTGTGAAAGAAAACTTCTAACCCTTTCAGCTAAGGTTATATTCATTCTTTCTGCCAAACCGTTCAACTGAGGAGTCTTAGGAGGTGTCTTTTGATGCCGAATACCCTGCTCTCTGTAATACTCTTCAAAGGGGACTATGTATTCACCTCCATTATCTGTTCGGATACCGTTAGGGGTGCACAACAGGCCGGCCCGGCTTGGTCCGGCCTGAGCCTGCCAGGCTTTAGCCGTTGACCAGGCCAGGTCAGGGTTTGACTTTGGGTTTGCAGGCTAGGCCAGGCCAGGCTTGGCAATGGAAAAGATGATCTGTTGAGGCCTGCAGGTCAGGCCAGGCCAGGCTTGGCGATGGGAGAGATGGTCTGCTGAGGCCTGTGGAGAATACCATGTCGGTCCGATCCGGTCCAACCAAGCACTTTTTTTTTTATAAAAAAATGTAATATTAGAAAAAAACACTAATTCTAATTTTCCAAGAACGAATTGAAGGAATATCAGATACCTCTAATCTTTGGGGCTAATAGATGATCAATTTTCAAAATTTCACCGTCAATTCGTGATGCATCTTCATGAATTTACACCTAGTGCTCCGTAGAACTTTCAAACAAAAGCCCCAATTTTTAGAGAGAGAACGATGGAGAAATTGAGGTAATCGAGGAGCAAGGAAAAGCCCTGAGAGAGATAAAGATTGATAGCGGAAGAAAGAATGAAATCTCAAACAGACAAACACACTCTAAACAAATATAATTATATGAAGTATGAACCCTCAAAATCAAAGTCTCAAAGATAATATTATTATTAATAGCTATAATAGGTTTATTGTTTACTGATTTGTGTTGCTCACCTAGGTTAGGTAGTAAACTAGTAAAGTATCACATGTTTTTAAGTAGTAAAGTAGTAAAGGTGCGTGAGCCTTCTTTTATTTATTTATTTTTTAATTAAGTTGATGGCTTTGTCATTTGTGCCAGCATGCTTGGTGCACATTTTGTAGCTTTTCCATGTGACTTGGGAGTTCGAAATTGCGTCTTGGGCAGTGAGCTCAAGCAGTCTTTTGTGATTTTGGAATAGCTCTTGCACATTTTTAAGTTTTAACTGTTAAGTGTCTTTTGCTTTCTTTTTTTTAACCGTTAAGGCGTGAACGCGTGGTGTTGAGTGTTGGAAGACAACATTTTAACAGGACAACAACTAATACGTAACAAGTCAGCACGCAGGGCAGGCCAGTTGCGCCGGACTAGGCCAGGTCCAGGCCGGATTCAGGCCACAGGCCAGGTCAGGCCAGGCTTTGGGACAGGCCGGGCCAGACCAGATTTTTGTACTAAAATGACGGCCTTTTTGAAGCCTTCCAGACCGGGCCAGGCCGAACCAGGTTTTGACCAGGCCGAATTTTGACCAGGCTAGGCCCAGGCCGGACCAAGGCCAGACTGCGGGCCTCAAGCCTTTTGTGCATCTCTGGATGCCGTTTAGCTTTTTACCCGCTTGTCTTTTAACTAATGCCTGAAATTGCTTAAATACATCAAGTACTTGATTTTTGGTCTTAAAAGTGTATACCCATATCTTCATCGAATGATCATCAATGAACGTTACAAAGTAAAGAGAAGCACCAAGTGTTTTTACTTTCATACCACATATATCAGAGTGTAACAAATCAAGTATATCTGACTTTCGTGACGAAGAACTTATGAATGAAACTTTGTTTTGCTTTTCAGCCAAGTAATCACTGCATTTTTTCAACTATGTATGTTTCAACCCAGATGGACTGTTATTCTTGGCCAATACCTTCAATCCCTTTTCACTTATATGACCAAGTCTCTTATGCCATAACTCTGCTTGACTATCATTCTCCACTGCATTAACAATGTTTGTAGAGAGCCTTGTCTGCAACATGTACAATGTTGAACATTTCTTTCCTCTAGCCACAACCATAGAACCTTTAGTAAGTTTCCACTGTCCATCACCAAAGACGTTGCAAAATCCATCATCATCAAGTTTACTAGCAGAAATCAGATTCAACCGAATATCAGGAACATGCTTAACATTTTTGAGATCTAACCTTGTACTATTGTTAGTCTTCAAACACACATCCCCAATGCCCACAACTTTCGACACTCCATCATTATCCATATTTACAACCCCATAATCATCAATTGTATAAGATGTAAAGAAGTCCTTCCGCGACATAGCATGAACTGATGCATCACTATCAATGACCCAACTTATCTTATGAGTAACAAAATTAAGAATATTTTCATCATACATAATGAGAAAATCATCGGAAACGGTAGCAACTCGATTATCATCTCTATTATCATTATTCTTCTTTTCTTTACCATTTCCTATATTGTTCTATATCTTGACTTGGTGGCAAAACTTTTTAATATGCCCTTTTTCATAACAACGAAAAGATTCTACATTTGTAAATTTGTTGGACTTACTTCTGCTCTTGCCTCTGTTCATCGGATGTCTACTTTTACAACATATTTTCTCTTCATTCACTTTATTAAAATACAAGATAAAAGCCAAACAATAGAAGAGAGAGAGAGAGCAGGAAAGAGAGAGAGATACTCGGCTGGGAGAGAGAGAGAGAGAAAGTGAGAAAAAAATCAGCAACTAACAAGGAGAAACAAGAAGATCCAAGCAAGGAGAAGCAATCACACATAAACAAGGTATAAACCTTAACCTTTTAAAGCTTAAAAATATTTCTAAACACTACTTTTAGCCAAATTCATAGTAATTTTACCATCTGGAGCAGAGTTAGACAGCGACGTTCGAAACATCTCCCAAGAATCCAGTAATGTACTAAGCAACCATAATCCCTACATCTCATCATCAAACTTGATACCCAAGGGTTCATCACACCAATACAGTGCACACTTGTATAGACTGGCCCAATAAGCATGTTAGACCAATGCCAATGCAGCGGACACCTGCATAGATTGACCTAATAAGCATGTTAGATCACCTATTTACCTTAAAGGTTAACCTATTAGGTTGAGACTCCACCATACTTATTAACCCATCTACACTCTTGAATTTATCCGATGTGGAATTCATGTGAAATATCGTAACAATCTCCACCTTTTACTTGAATACCCATCACAAGTATTATACTAGAGTAGTCACCATTGAGCACACGTGGGAGTGCAACCTTACTCCTTGTGAACCCCTTCACCCTGAGCAGCTTCCCAGAGCCGTCCTGAGCCTGCTCCATTCGACTCAAATCATACTTCATCGTGTAGTGGTAAACGCATAAGAGATCCCAGTGTACTCTACCTGAATCAACTCTATTTACTCCACTGCGAGAACTGGATAACACGCGGGCTGCAAATATCCTCCACCCTCGAGTATCAACCTGAAATTTTGGCCCATCGAACCATGGGCTCTGATGCCACTTGTTGGGAGAAAAAACAAACCAAACAACACTAACAACACAGTGGAATAATATAATTCTCCCATCTTATGTAAACCCAATAGGAAAATTAATCCAAACAATTAATAATTGAGAGCAAGCACACACAAGAACACAAGTAAATTTTTACATGGAAAACCCCCTCTGTGAAGCCCTAAAATCGGGTCCACATAACCCAATTTGAGTCGCCAAAAGACAAACAAAAAACTCATAATAATACAGTACCAATTACAACAACTTATTCTAAGTCTTCATTACAATTATTGTCACACTATTTTACAACATGGCGAAGACTACTATAGTAACTATCTCGGACCATCATTCCATTCCCCGGCAAGTCCCAGCTGCACTCTCATTTCCTAAGAAAAACAGTGAAACAAAAAGAAAAAGGGTGAGCTCAAATAGCCCAGTAAAGAATATCATGACTAAGATAGTAAATAATAAATTATCTTTAGTTTTTAACAGAGAAAAATCTGATAGAATATAATAGACAACAAGTTTTAGATTAACAACTGTAGCGGAAAATAGCAATCAATTAATAGGGTAAAATAAATCATAATGTCCACAATCTTCTCCAATTTAAAAGTTCACCATCAATATTTTATCCCTGTAACACCAATCAACAGTTCTTGTTCATAATCATGCAAATCAACAGTTTATCTTTGCACTACGGGCCAAAGATATTCATTTATAACACCAATCAACAGTTCTGGTAAATCAACAGTTTAATCTTCGTACTACGGGCCAAAAATATTTATTTGTAACACCAATGGTCATGATCATACCAATCAACAATCCATCTTTGCACTACGGGCTAAAGAGAACTTTTACCATAAGCTTTTGCTTGTAACACCATAGGTTATAATTATACCAATTCACAATTTCTGGTCATAATCATACCAATCAACGGTTACTCTTTGCAATCTGGCCAAAGAGAACTTTTCACCACAATTTAAGTCTGAGGATTATGACAATGATATAAATGATGCATCAAAATAATAAGAACAATAAGATCAAGAATAAACATTATAGATTTGTAATTTAATGTGTCCAGAGTCTAAGAATGTCCACATTGTCAATAAGATATCCAAAAATTCGATTAGAGTTTAAGAATATAATAAATAAGGTTCACAATTTAACTATAACATGTAAAACACAATAGGAAGATTTAGGTGAAAAGATATTAGATAAAGCACATGTAAAGTGCAATAGAAAGATTCAGGTGAAAAAATATTAGATGAAACAAGTTCACCATTTGAGGATAACACGGTAGAAACAAATGATAATTTCTTACCATAAATTTAGGAGTATGAAAGAAAAGATATCCATTACCTTAGCACGTGACTAGATGCCGCTTTTTATGAAATTGATCAATCTATATGTATATTTATAATTAGATTAATAACTACCACATATAAGTTTCATGGTGTATACTAACTTAAAATGAACTTGATGGTATCAATTTGTCTAGTGTACAAAATAGAGTATTTTAAAATAACTTTTGAAAGAAATAAGTAATATTTCAAAACAATCTTACCGAGAAAGCTTTTCAAAATAAATCTTCTAAAAAAAGAGTCTTCTAAAGGAAGAGTGGTAAAAACTGTATGATGTGTGTAGTTGCTTATGTAACTATTATAAAAACTCACCTGAACAATTGGTGTACCAAAACTTAAGACAGCCTTAGCACCTCAAAGACACTTACATTAATGATTCAGAGAGTGGAAGGAAGGATTAAGCAAGAGAGTTATGAAAATCCTTCTGCCAAACCCCCTATACCGTTCATCACTAATCCACACGTTACACGTTTTAGATAACTTTTAATCTATATCATTCATCACCTATCCACACGTTACACATTTTTAGAACACACGTTACACACTTTAGAACTATTCTTGTACACGTTTCACACTTCAAGACACACGTTACACATTTCAAGATTATTATTCTTTATTACTCATCATTATTATTAAAAATCCATTTCCTATATTATTGTATTATTGTATTAATATCATATATATTGTAGACTAGCAATTCTGGCAACTAGATCCTTCCAAGGAAAGAGGGGGCCCCTTTTGTATAAACAACGCGCAATTAAATAACCATTTTCCTTGACAGAACTTCTAGACATTGCCAATAATGCTAATTAATCTAATAATATCATTTCAAATAATATGAGTTACTGTGCCGTGACAATTATTGATTTAATAATGTGAAATATAGTGCAGTTATTACTGTGACAATTATTGAGTCAATAATATAAAATACTATGTAATTGTCACTATAGCAATTATTGAACCAATAATATGAAATACTATATAGTAATTACTGTGGAAATTATTGAATTAATAATATGAAACACTTTGTAACTACTACTGTAGCAATTATTGACTCAATGATATAAAATACTATGTGGTTGTTACTGTAGCAATTATTGAATGAAATACTGAGTAGCTACTATTGTAGCAATTATTGAATCAATAATCAGAAATACTATGCAATACCGTGTATTACTGTGGAATACCGTGTACTACTGTGGAGTATCAGGTGCTAATGTGGAATAACGCGTGTTACTATTCTTTTATTATCGGGTATTCAACAGTTAACGGTAAAAGTTCTGCCGCCAATTTTTAAAAAGGTTATTATTGTCACTTTCTATATCCGACAATTATTTCATTGTAGGGCCCACCAATGATTGGTTATTTCGGCGCCGTCATACGAATATTCTCCGATAAAACGACTATTTCCCGATATATTGTCTATTTCCTATAATTTGCATATATTACCCATAACTTTAACCTTCATCAAATTAACATCTTACTATTTAGACTAATATTAACAAAAAATTAATATTATCGAGTATTTCAACAGTCAATGGTAAAAGTTCTGCCGTTAATTTTTAAAAAGTTATTAATGTCGCTTTTTATATCCTATAATTACTCCGTTGTGGGGCCCACCAATGATTGGTTATTTTGGCGTCGTCGTACGAATATTCCCCGACAAAACGAATATTCCCTGACATATTATTTATTTCCTATAATTTACAGATATTACCCATAACTTTAACCTTCATCAAATTAACATCTTACTATTTAGAATAATATTAACAAAAAAATTAAGTCTTATTCATAAAAAGTTGGGGTCTTACAACCTCTCCTCCTTATGAAATTTTATCCCCGAAATTGACGTACGTACCTGGCAAATTGAAGAGGTGAGGATACATATCTCTCATTTCTGATTCTAACTCCCAAGTCATTTCCTTTGTATCATGGTTTCTCCATAAAACTTTGACTTGAGGTATAACCTTTGAGCGTAGAATTTATTCTTTCTTATCTAAGATCTTGACAGGTACCTCATCATACGTTAAATCCTCTGCTATCTCGTCTGGTTTTAATTCAATAACGTGGTTTGAGTCTTTCACATATTTACATAGCATGGAGATGTGAAAAAACTTATGAACACGAGACATTCTTGGCGGTAAAGCGAGTCTATAAGCCATAGATCCTACTTAGTCGAGGATTTCAAAGGGACCAATAAATCGAGGGTTGAGTTTTTCTCTTTTTCCAAATCTTGTAACTCCTTTCATGGAGCAACACGTAAAAATACATGGTCTCTGACGTTGAATTTTTCGTCCCTTCGATAAAGATCAACATAACTCTTTTGGCGATCTTGTTCTGCTTGTATACGTTGGCAGATCATTTAAACCTTCTCTATAGTCATGCGTACCAAATCTGGTCCCAACAATTTTACCTCACCTACTTCATCCTAGCATACTGGAGAACTACACTTTCGTCTATACTTGTTTGATAACTGTTGTTGTAGGAGAATTCAACCAAAGGTAAGTACTTGTCCTAACTTCCCTTAAAATCTAGTACGCAAAGTCTCAATAAATCTTTGAGAATTTGGATTGTCCTTTCCGATTGCCCGCTAGTTTGGGGATGATATGCAGAACTGAATCGTAGCTCGGTGCATATAGCTTTTTGCAAGCTGATCCAAAATAGGGGTTAAATACACTTTTTTTTTCACTCTACTCGACCTCGGTTTACAAATGCATCACTAAACTGAATTTTTTTACGATCAACTCATTAAACTGAAATTTTTTTACAATCCGTTACAAAATCCGTCCAAATCGATTGACTTTAACGAAAAATAATGAAATATTAAAAAATAATAAAATAATAATAATAATTAAAAATAATAATAATTTCAAAATAATAATAATAATATTTTTTTAAATAATAAAAATAATATCATAATAATAATAATAATTTAAAAATAATAATAATAATAATTTAATAATAATAATAATTTCAAAATAATAATAATAATAAAGTTTAAATAATAATAATAATTTCAAAATAATAATTATAATATTTAAATAATAAAAATAATTTCATAATAATAATAATAATAATAATTTCAAAATAATATTTTTTAAATAATAAAAATAATTTAAAATATAATAATAGTAATAATTTCAAAATAATAATAATAATAAAAATTTAAATAATAATAATAATAATAATAATAATAATAATAATAATAATAATAATAATTTCAATAATTTTAAAATTATCTAATATTTTGAAATTATTATAATTATTTTGAAATTATTATTACTCTTTAAAAATTATTATTATTATTTTGAAATTATTATTATTATTAATATTATTATTATTATTATTTTTATTATTTTCTAATATTTTATTATTTTCCGTTAAAGTCAACCGGTTTGGATGGATTTTTTAACGGTTTGTAAATAAATTACAGTTCAATGAGTTTACCGTAAAAAAATTCAGTTCAGTGATGCTTTTGTAAACCGAGATCGAGTAAAGCGAGAAAAAGTGTATTAACCAAAATAGTAAAGTGAATCTAGGGTTTCGGTCAGAAACAATGGATAGTGGCATGTCATGCAATCTCACAATCTCACTTATATACATATTAGCAAGATGTTCAAGAGAATATTTTTCTTGTATAGGCAAGAAATGAACAGACTTGATCAATCTATCTACAATGACGCAAATTGCGTCTAAGCCTTGAGAAACCTTAGGAAGACTCGTCACGAAATCCATATTGTAGTGGACCCTTTAGTACTTGATACTCTGCCTTGACACGTTGACATGTTAAACACCTTGAGATAAACTCTGCAATCTCTCTCTTCATATTACTCCACCAAAATGTATGTCGAAGATCGCGATATATTTTGGTACTTTCAGGGTGGATCACAAACGATGTGTTGTGTGTCTCCATCATGATTTTATATTTTAAATCAAGGTTGTTAGGAACACAAAGTCTAGAGTTAACTCGAAGTATCCCTTCTTCGTCGATTCTAGCTTCTGAAATAACTTATTCTTGTACTTTCTTCTTCATATTCACCAGTTCTAGGTCTGTAGCTGGAGCAGCTTTAACTTTGTCGATTAAAGCCGAGTATACTCGTACATGTGTCATCTTCATGTAGGCCCCTTGAGTCTTTAACTCTATCTCCATCTTTTGTAAGTCATACAAAATGGGCCTTTGTGTTGACTGTATCGCACTCGTACCCGCATATGATCTTCTACTCAACGCGTCAACTACCACGTTCACTTTTCTAGGATGATATTGGATGGTATGGTCGTAATCCTTCAACAGCTCAAGCCATCGTCGTTGTCGCATGTTGAGTTCCTTCTGGGTGAAGAAATATTTGAGACTTTTATGGTTTGTATAGATCTCGACTTTCTCCCCATTAGTGTCTTCAGATCTTCAACGCGAAAACGATCGTTGCCAACTCTAGATCATGAGTAGGATAATTCCTCTCATATTCCTTGAGTTGCCGAGAGGCATAAGCTATAACTTTTCCATGTTGCATGAGAACGCAACCTAGACCTCTGCCTGAAGCATCGTTGTAGATGACAAATCCTCCCGATCCTGATGGTATTGTCAGAACAGGTGCTGAAATGATTCTCCTCTTGAGTTCTTGAAAGCTTTTCTCCTATTCTTCGCTCCATTCGAATTTTGTGCTTTTCCGAGTTAGCTGAGTTAATGGAGTGACAATTCGAGAGAATCCTTCTACGAACCTCCGATAATAACCGGCTAGAACCAGAAAGTTTCATACTTCGGTTACTGACTTTAGTTGCTCCCAATTTAGTATCGCTTCAATCTTCGCCGAGTCAACTGATATTCCATGTTTAGAGATCACGTGTCCAAGGAATGCTACTTCTTCAAGCCAAAACTTGCATTTCTTCAACTTGACATATAGCCTGTTTTCACGAAGCTTTTGGAGTATCAATCTCAAATGTCGCTCATGATCTTCACGACTTTTAGAGTATATGAGGATGTCATCAATAAAGACAACCACAAAATGATCCAAATACTCCTTGAATATTCGGTTCATCATGTCCATGAAGGTAGCATGAGCATTAGCTCATCCGAAAGGCATGACTAAGAACTCGTAATGCCCGTATCGAGTTCTAAATGCAGTCTTTGGAACGTCATCAGCTTTAATCTTTAACTGATGATATCCAAAACGGAGATCAATCTTTGAAAAGAATTGAGCACCTTGAAACTGGTCAAACAGGTCAAACAGGTCATCAATGCAAGGTAATGGGTACCTATTTTTGATGGTGACATGGTTCAACTCCCGGTAGTCAATGTAGAGTCTCATACTCCCGTCTTTCTTCTTTACGAATAAAACATGAGCACCCTAAGGCGATGTAGTCGGACTTATGAACCGGTGTCTAACAACTCCTGTAGTTGAACTTTTAACTCCTGAAGTTCAATAAGAGTCATTCGATATGGGGTCTTGGAAATGGGTTTTGTATCGGGTTCAAGGTCAATACAAAATTCGATTTCATGGTTTGGGGGTAGGCCATGAAGTTCTTCGGAAAATATGTCAGGGAACTCATTAACAACAGAAATATCATTCAAATCTAACGTATTCTTGTTTAAATCAGTGGCATGGGCTAAGAAAGCTTGACATCCGTTTTTCAACAAACGAATGACTTTGATAGTTATTAATTTCAATGGTTTGATTGCTTGAATTTGCACAACAGGTTGATTAAGAATATGAAAACTAACGACCTTACGAAAGCAATCAATTTTAGCATGATGGGTAGTTAACCAATCAATTCATAAAATCACATTAAATTCATGCATTTCCAAAGATATGAGATCAACGGGTAATGTGAGGCTGTAGATTTGGACCATACAAGATTTATAAACAGTGGATGTAATGAAGGTTTCTCCTAATGGAGTTTCAACAGATAAGTCAAAATCTAATTTTTCAGGAGTCAAGTTCAAACGTTGAGCACATGTAGGTGAAATAAAAGAGTGGATAGAATTAGTATCTAATAAGGCATAGACTTCCCAAGAGTTTATGATTAGCTTACCGGTTATGACTTTATCTGGTTTCCACGCCTTTCGGGAGGTTACGACAAAAGCTCTCCCTTGAACCATAGGCTTTGACTTGCCCGTGACAGCCTTTGGTGTCATCATTATAGTTGTACTTGATTTTGTTACAGGACAAAATCGAGGTATGTGGCTTTCCTTTCCACAACTGAAACACACTTTGGATAGCTGTATACAGTTTGGGCTGATGTGTCCTTCCTGTCTGCACTTACAACATCTGACTGGTGGTCATTCTCTTCCCTTTGAAACTGGTGTTGGTGCTGATGTCGGTGCCTTTCCATAATCATTATTGAATCTTCTCTTCTTGAAGTTGTTTCCACTCGACTCACTTCGTCTATTTTCTAGGCTAGGATTTCCACCGAAGTGGTTACCATTTTTGGCATGATGATTTCCTCCTCGCTGGTCCTTATTGTTCCGATGGTTGTTGCCACTGTTACGATTATTATCGTAATTTCTTTCTCGTTGTCGATCGTTGTCTCCTAGTTGCAATGTTTCTTTATCTCGTTGTACCAATTGAGCCATATCCATAATATCTGAATATAAACGAAGTTTATGAGAAATAAGATGTTGATGAAGCTCAAATTTCAAACCTCGTAAGAACATTCGAGTCATGCGCTCTTCATTGTCCACCAAGTGGAGCACAAATCGGGATAACTCAGCAAATTTGGCCTCGTACTGTGAGACAGTCATATTGTTCTATTCTTACATAATAAATTTCACTTCCTTCATGTGGCGAACGCTCTCCGAAAAATACTTTTCATTAAACAGCTCTTGAAACTCCGCCTAAGACATTTCAATTGCTAAGTGATGTGTACGTTTTACTGATTCCCACCAGTGATCTGCCTCTCCTCGTAGCATAAAGGTGGCGAAGGGAACATTTTGATCATCAGTGCAATGCAGTACATCAAATATCTTCGTCATTTATTTGAGCCACACCTCTACTTTGAGTGGGTTCGACTTTTCGAGAAATTCAGGTGATCGTAACTCCTTGAACTACTTAGTAGTGACCATTCGTAAGTTACCCGCGTTTCCACCGGTATTATAAGCAGAAATTTCTCTCGCCTAGTTCTTCAAGAATTGCATAAAGTTCCTAAAAAACCCATCATTCATCATGTTGTTAGCAACATGATTTTCTGAGTTTGTAGCAAGATTATTTATAACTTCTTCTCAGTCATATTTGTCTCATAGTTCACCTCTTGATTTTTAGATATCATTCTGAAATGCGGCCACAAAACAAAGGTTAGATAAAGAACCTAATATGTCATTTCTTGTCTCTACAACCAAACCAACTAATTAAATAACGAAATTAGCTTAGGTAGGACACACTAGCGAAGGATTTTAGTCGTCTCCCCCGTCCTAGTTCTAATTCGAGATCTCTACCAGAGATCATATCCCTAAGCTTTGATACCAACTATGACGCCCCCAAAGTCGGGTCCACACAACCCAATTTGAGTCGCTAAAAGACAAACAACAAACTCATAATAATACAGTACCGATTACAATAACTTATTTTTAGGCTTCATAACACTTATTGTCACATTATTTTATAATATGGTGAGGACTACTATAGTAACTATCTCAGACCATCACTCCATTTTCCGACTAGTCCCAGTTACACTCTCATTTTTTGAGAAGAACAATGGAACAAAAAGAAAAAAGGGTGAACTCAAATAGCCCAGTAAAGAATATCATGACTAAGATAATAAATAATAAATTATCTTTAGTCTTCAACAAAGATAAATCTGATAGAATATAATAGACAACAAGTTTCAGATCAACAACTGCAGCGAAAAATAACAATCAATTAAGAGGGTAAAATAGATCATAATGTCCACAATCTTCTTCAATTTAAAAATTCACCATCAATATTTTATCCCTGTAATATTAATCAACAGTTCTTATTCATAATCATGCAAATCAACAGTTTATCTTTGCACTACGGGCCAACGATATTCATTTATAATACCAATGGTCATGATCATACTAATCAATAGTCCATCTTTGCACTACGGCCTAAAGAGAACTTTCACCACAAGCCTTTGCTTGCAACACCAAAAGGTCATGATTATACCAATTCACAGTTCCTGGTCATAATCATGTCAATCAACAATTACTCCTTGCACTCTGGCCAAAGAGAACTTTTCACCACAATTTAAGTCTGAGGATTATGACAATGATATAAAGGATGAATAGAAATAATAAGAACAATAAGATCAAGAATAAACATTAGAGATTTTTAATTTAATATGTCAATAGTCCAAGAATGTCCAAATTGTCAACAAGATATCCAGAAATTCGATTAGAGTTCAAGAATAGAATAAATAAGGTTCACAATTCAACTATAACGTGTAAAACACAATAGGAAGATTCAGGTGAAAAGATATTAGATGAAGCACGTGTAAAATGAAATAGAAAGATTCAGGTGAAAAGATATTAGATGAAACAAGTTCATCATTTGAGGATAACACTGTAAAAATAAATGATAATTTCTTACCATAAATTTAGGAGTATGAAAGAAAAGATATCCCTTACTTTAGCACATGACTAGATGTTGTTTTCTATGAAATTGATCAACCTATATGTATATTTATAATTAGCTTAATAACTACCATATATAAGTTTCATGGTGTATATTAATTCAAAATGGACTTGATGGTATCAATTTGTGTAGTATGCAAAATAGAGTTTCAAAATAACTTTTGAAAGAAATAAGTAATGTTTCAAAACAATCTTATAGAGGAAGCTTTTCAAAATAATTTTTTTAAAGGAAAAGTCTTCTAAAAGAAGAGTGGTAATATGTAACTATTATAAAAACTCACCTGAACAATTGGTGCACCAGAACTTAAGACAACCTTAGCACCTCAAAGACACTTACACTAATGATTTAGAGAGTGGAAGGAAGAATTAAGCAAGAGAGTTATGAAAATCCTTCTGCCAAACCCCCGTATTTATAACAAAAACTTAACCCACATCAAAATCACCACACGTTACGCATTTTAGGACAGTTTTAATCTACACCGTTCATCACCAATCCACACGTTACACATTTTAGATAACTTTTAATCTACATCATTCATCATATATCCAGACGTTACACATTTCAGAACACACGTTACACACTTTAGGGCTATTCTTACACACGTTTCACACTTCAGGACACACGTTACACATTTCAAGATTATTATTCTTTATTACTCACCATTATTATTAAAAATCCATTTCCTATATTATTGTATTAATGTATTAATATCACAGATATTATAGACTAGCAATTTTGATAACTGGATCGTTCTCAGGAAAGAGGGGGTCTTCCGTATAAATGGCGCACAATTAAATAACCCCTTTACTTGACAGAACTTCTAGACATTGCCAATAATGTTAACTAATTTAATAATATCATTTCAAATAATATGAGTTACTGTGTTGTGACAATTATTGATTTAATAATGTGAAATACTGTGCAGTTGTTACTGTGACAATTATTGAGTCAATAATATAAAATATTATGTAATTGTCACTGTAGCAATTATTGAACCAATAATATGGAATACTATGCAGTAACTACTGTGGCAATGAATTAATAATATAAAACACTATGTGACTACTACTGTAGTAATTATTGACTCAATGATATAAAATACTATGCGGTTGTTACTGTAGCAATTATTGAATGAAATACTAAGTGGCTACTATTGTAGCAATTATTGAATTAATAATCAGAAATACTATGCAATATCGTGTGTTACTGTAGAATACCGTGTACTACTGTGGAGTACCACGTGCTACTGTGGAATAGCGCGTGTTGCTATTATTTTATTACCGGGTATTTCAACTGTCAACGGTAAAAGTTCTTTCGCCAATTTTTAAAAAGGTTATTACTGTCGCTTTTTATATCCGACAATTATTCCGTTGTGGGGCCAACAATGATTGGTTATTTCGATGTCGTCGTACGGATATTCCACGACAAAAAGAATATTCCCCGACATACTGTTTATTTACTATAATTTGCAGATATTACTCATAACTTTAACCTTCTTCAAATTAACATCTTACTATTTAGAATAATATTAACAAAAAAATTAAGTCTTATTCGTAAAAAGTTGGGGTCTTACACCCTCAATATGAAGAGTAAAAA
Source organism: Aralia elata (assembly GCA_034770075.1). Classification (NCBI taxonomy): domain Eukaryota; kingdom Viridiplantae; phylum Streptophyta; class Magnoliopsida; order Apiales; family Araliaceae; genus Aralia; species Aralia elata. The sequence goes on along the minus strand of CM068378.1, from coordinate 26,876,426 downwards.
TCATAGGACCGTAGTCCACCAAATCTTCTACTATCAATAATAATGGACAGTACAACGTTCTCTCTAGTAACAACTAGAGGCATAAACCAGCAACAACCATCAAGAATAACATATTCTTGGTATACATCTTCAACAAGAAGAATAACAAGAGAAAAAACTCCACCAACACATGCAAAAATTGTATCAACAATGTACAACAAAACCTGATGCTAGGAGACTCTGGTGCTCAATCCCACTGTTCAGATTGAAGACCAACAAGTTACGGCGTCATCTACCAAAAATCAGCCCAATTAGATCAATCAAAATACTGCACTTTTTCCTGCGGGAATCAATTTTTTCTTTTTCTCTCTTTCGTTTTGTTACTAGTTCCTTCTATTTTTTCTGAAATCTATGTTATATCATTCATATGGGTCAATAGACCATATGAGCTATTAATTGGGCCTACCCACATAGGAGAGAATAACCCAACATTAGGTTAAGATTTGAAGTAGTATAACATATATAATAATCATAATATATAATAAATAAATTATTTAAATAAATCTCTTTTTTTAACAAAATAAATTGGTTCGTGTATGATTCCTGTTACAAAAATTTTATATGTAGCGGCAATAGGGATACACGTACAAGTAAATTATTCATATATAATCTTGAAAAAAAAAACTCTAATAGACAAGAAAATGTGAGCATAGTAAGATTAAACTTGATAGAGACTACTAACATTCTGTTACTGAGTTTTAAAATGTGAGTTCCTTCCTACTGAATCAAATAGATTCATGTGTAATAGAGGTGGATAATAAGTTCTTTCAAAATTAAATATTTGTTTTATGGACGGAAAAGAAAAGAAATGGACGAAACACTTAGTAACTTTTTCTGTTCAAAAATGAACGAATATGAATAAATAACTAAAGAACATAAGATCATATTTTATTACCCCTATTATACCCTCTAAATTATAAACATAATAAAACTAATCTAAAAGTAACTTAGTAATTTAAATGTAAAACTTAAGTTTTTTTTAATTACTTTACCTTTATAAACTCAGGAACAACATGAAAAAGACCATGTTGAAAATATTTCACATAAATCTCGCATCGGATAAATTTAAGAGTATAGATGGATTGATAAGTATGGTGTAATCTCACCTTAATAGATTAACCTTTTAGGTAAGGAGGTGATCCAATATTCTTATTGGCCTAATCTACATAGGTATACACTGCATTGGTGCTAGGGAAAACAAAACTACAAATTAGATTGGTGATCATTGTAGAGCGTGTAAGGAATCCTATAAATACATCACACAAGCAAGACTAGCCAAATTTGTGAATTTGGTATATCATTTGTTCTTATTTTTTCGTTCGTCATATAATATCTGTGTGAGTCTGTTATTATTCGTTCTTAAATTCTAACAAAGTGGTATTAGAGTCCAAGATTTAATGTGCCTAAGTATCAGATTGGTTCTCCAAGGTGGAGCATTCGCAAGCCGCATGTTACCCCATTTACATAGTGGAACAAATAGAGTTGAGTCAAGTAGAGTGAGTTAAGTTAAGTGAAGTAAGGAATCACTCTCGCGTTTGTCACTACATGTTGAAGTATGATTTGAGTCGAATAGAACGGGTTCATGATGGCTCTGAAAAAACTGTTCAGGATAAGGATTCACAAGAAGTAAGGTTATACTCCCATGTTTGACTCTAGCGTGGTAGAGTAATTAAAATCGTGCAGGGCCCTTGAAGGACTCAAAGAAGATGTGCTCAATTGTGACTACTCTAATATGATATTTGTGATTGGTATTCAAGTAAAAAGTAAAGATTGTTGAGATATTTTACATGAATCTCATATTGAATAAATTCAAAAGTGTAGATGGGTTAATAAATATGCATATAGAGTCTCAACTTAATAAGTTAATCTTTTAAGTAAATAGGTTATTTAACATATTTATTGAATCAGTCTACACATATATACAATAAATTAGTGTGATGTATTAATGTGAATTAAATGATTAATCATACAATTCCACTACAAACTATACAAGTTTTTTATTTTTTTCATTATAAATTAAGTTTTTCGTTCTCTCTCTCTCTTCCTCTTTTTTTTACTTTTTTTTCTCTTGTGTCTCGAACTTAGAAATAGAGCGTAAGCGACAAAAGACGATATATTTCCACGTGACATGTATGATGTATGAGTGCATGAAATTACAATTATTGTAAAAGCTTCGAGTGAACTCGAAATAAATCATGAAAAGTAAGCCCCACACTCCAAAGCAGCAAAGAACTCGAATTGACGGTATATATCAACTGTCAAGATTTACTATTTGTGGACCTTTACTGGTTATTAAGCTACCTACCTTATGGATTGAATAAAAGTTCATTAATTTGCACATTATATCACTTAATTTGGTTTGATGATTATGTGGACTTTTTGCATCCCACTAGCGAAAAAATGCACTCACCGTTTAGTTCTTAACAAGTGTTTACACATGAAGCCCTTAATTAAATTAAATTTATTTCAAACCAAAAGAGAAAAGAAAAGGCATCTTCTCCTTACTTTATTTGCACAATTTTGAAAGAAACTTTATAAGCATGGCTGTTACTTTCACAAAAAGTGATCTTCCAGTCTTTTCTATTTGTTATGTGTACTGAATGATCTCTTCTCCGCACAAAATAGTACTCACTCCTTTTAAAAATTAGAGGTACATTTATAAAACGATAATTTTTAAAAATAATTTTATATTATAAATATATTTATAAAACGACAACTTTTAAGAATAATTTTATATTATCAAATATAGCCTTAATATTAGCTACTAATTTAGTTGTGGTAGTTTCATATTGAAAATAGTAGTAAAAAATAATGGCAAATTAGAAATATCATGTCATTTTATAATTCTAAAATAAAAATGTATATTTAATTTTAGAACGGACAAAAAAAGGAAACTGTATCTCTAATTTTGGAATAGATGAAGTATTTTTTAATTTGTTGTTTCTTCTCAAATCCAAGGAGAACTTTTCATATTTAGAATCTTTCTGCGGTGTGCTCCGTTTACTATTCTTTTATACTTTCTTTTCTTTACTACGCGATAGGTCAACGAAGCATGAGCGGGCGCGGAGAAGGAAACGCCTTTCCCCCTTCTTTCTAAGAAATTCTCTGGAGATTAAGAATTGAAATAACTTTAATTAAGGATAACACAAATAAATTAATGTAGAAGTTTGAATACAATTAAGGATCCATGAGTATAAAACCTTCACATATTTACATTTTTATGATTTTCTTCTTCCTCTTCCAAACATGTTATATTTCAACATTAGACATGTAAAAATTCAATAACACAATAAAAATCTAATTTTAAGACTATGGACCCATTAGGGAAACTTTTAGTAAAGGAAAGAATAACTTACTAATTTAAGTATTAGGTGAACATAATTTTTCTAATCTTTATACATTGATGTGTTTCTTGTCTCTCTTTTGTGATTGGCGTGCAACCATGTCTTAGTCTTTAGTTTGATTTTTTTCCACTTTAGTCGATGGTATACCTTGAATCTAACCGCACTCTTTTCGGCTTATGGCATCAATAACCATCAAGCAAAGCCTAACTTCACTTTTTGTCTCACATTTTTTAAATTTTCTATTGCAACATGTCTTATTTAAATGAACCACATTAATTAGTATAATTTAGCTTGTCTTATAAGACTAAAACATGTTTAATAAAATATTAAGAATAATATAATCCAAACGCACGGCTGCAACTACAATTAATAAAATAGTTTAGATCATTCTCAATTTTGTACGATTGAACAATCTTTATTAATTTCGTCATTGCTAACAACATTAAGTTCGTACTTTCTCCCATAAAAAATTAATTGATTCGTATAATACTTATATTATAATTATCTGAGTACGAATCGAATCTCACATAACTTCACACCAGAGTTTTGCCATAATATTGTTCAAATTCAAACCGAGTTTAATTTAAATTCATAAAAAAAATTACTAAAAAATCATATCAAGTTATTGATAATTTCGATAATAAAATTAAAGTGTTTAATAGAACTTTATATAGCTCACATGTTTTGAATGTGGAATTGAGATTCACATGCATATACAACATAAAGTGAAATTAGATTCGAAACCTCAAGTCCAAGCTAGGTATTTTGCTGCGAAGAAAATATATTCTGTTTCTTTCATTTTCAGCCGATACTAGACGGAAATAAATAAGAAAAATAGAATATAAATAAACTTTAATGATGTGAGTCATGTTAATTTGCACGTTTGTATTTTCATAGATTAAACAACTTTAAAAAAAGGAGTGCCGCTTTGAAATATACCTATATCGTTCAATAAAAAGAGTTCATTGTGAATATTTGAAATTAATTTACAAAATTCTAAATTTTAAAATTATTGTAATTTATGAAAATTTTGAAAACATCAGCTTCTAAATTATCGTGCTTTTTAGATAGTATGTAATAATTAAGATTATTTAATTAAAATTCGTTTAAGTTCTATTGAATTTAATATAAATAATGACGTATGAAACATTTTTTTTAAAAACAAAATTTGGAGATTATAAAAGAATAACAATAATTCATAAATGATCAATCTAAAAGGATGAAAATAAATTATTCTAATTTAAAAGAAGAAAAAATAAATGATTACCTAAGATACAGCCAAATTAAAAACTAAAGAAAAGGGGGGAAAAAGACTATATATTTAGCAACAAAAAAGAAAAAAGAAAAAGAAAAAAATTATATAAATGAATAATCAGAATTTCTAGGGGTCTCTAATTTTGGGGGGCTCCAGATTGTTTTATTCGACCAATCCACGTGTGTGTGTGTGATATTATTATTATTTTAAATACAAAAATAATAATTAAAATAAACAAGCTTTGGACAAAGACCCACGTTGACGTTACCTCCAATATGTTGTCCTTTTTGTTTTTGGCTATGCATGTCTTTTATTTATCACTTTAATATTTACACGTCCGTGCAACGTGGCATGACATTAATTACTATTTATCAATATTATTATAAATATTTATTTTATAGAAAGTAAAAATGTAGGTGGGGTAATATTATGTGAAAAGAAATGAGACTTATGGGAAAAGAACCGTATGAATTAAAGAATATAAACGTGAAAACCTATGACTATATGAGAAAAGAGATGGTAGGAGAAAAATTAAATAATTATTTTTTTTTCTTTATAATTAAAAATGGTAATAAAATAATAATATAATCTATAAAATTGAAAGAGAGTCTTGTTATACATGACAATAAATTTATGTCGATAAAAATGTCAACATATGTGAATACATAAGATAGATATAAATTAAGGAGGGACTCATACACTATTACTCTATTTTATCTCTTAGAGTTTCACGTTAATCGCAATTTAACTTCGTCATAAAATTTATCGATATATATAGGGGAACACTTTTTTCACATGAATTTTTGATATTTCTACATGGTCTCCTTTTACATGAAAGTGGGACTCACTTTTTTCTCATGTGAGAGAAGATTATGTGAAAATATCAAAAATACGTGTGAAAATATTAGGAGTAATTTCTTATATATATTATTTTTTGGAAAATAAAGCTTTATAGAGGACAAATTGCACCGAATTTCACGAGGATATATACACTGAATTTCGGCGAAAAGCTGACCAAGATCAAGCTAAAGCCCAATAAAGGCGGTCAATTTTTTAAGATCTCGTTCTCATGGATGTTTTGGAGTCAATTTGGAGCCCAAATTTTGTGCTCCCTAATTCCAGAACGTCGCTTTCAGCTGTATTTGTCGTATTGGGTTTGAGTGGAGAAAGTAGAATAAGGCTAGTTTTAGCGATTTCACAATTTTATTTTAGGTGAAAAAAATGATGGGATAGATAAATTGTAATTCATGATATACTCCCTCCGTCCCAAATTAATTATTCGGTTTTGACTTTTTAAAGTCAAATTGACCATTTTTAAAACTAATTTTTTTATTATTTTTGCTAAAATATAGGTGAACAGATTATAACCAAAAGAAAGTATATACAGTTTATTACTAACCTCAATTTTTATAATTTTAAAAATATATTTATATATACTTAATTATTAATTCTAAAAATAGTCAATTTGACTTAAAAAAAGTTAAAACTGAGCAATTAATTTGGGACGGAGGGAGTAATTAATAATTAATAATAAAAAAATATATTTAACTAATATAATGGTACTATATTGTTTAAAATATTATTTGAAACTCCTATCATTATTCGTAGGACAATGGAATTCTCTTGGAGGTCTCTAATTTTATTTTGTTTTGTTTTTTTAATAATAGTTCAAAATTTATTTATGATAATTGTGTTGAATGAAAACAAAATAATATGAGAACCAAAAATACTCCTATCATTATTTGTAGGACAATGGAATTCTCTTGGAGGCCTCTAATTTTTTATTTTTTTTTAATAATAGTACAAAAATTATTTATGATAATTGTGTTGAATGAAAACAAAATAATATGAGAACCTAAAATTAGTAGTGTTTATAGAAATTTAGCAACTTCTTGCAAATAAATGATCATGTAGGTTAATTTTTATATATACTAGTTTATGCGACACACATTTATGTATATGTTTAAAATGAGAAGACGTGATTCTAAAAAATAAAAAATGAGATAATAAAGGAGAGAAAGGACAAAAAATAATTAGATTAAAAATAAAATAAAGTAAAAAAGCTTTAATATTTCACTAACACCAAATATAACTTTCATCTCTTACTTTGGCTTTATAAATTAGCTTCTAAACATATAATAATATCTTTATAGATGTATAATTGAGGTATAAATTATCGTTTATTCTTTTCATTACTTTGCTTTTGTTTACCTAAATAAATTTATACAAATTTTTTATTCAACTTACGTTAAATACACGTTACGTTCTTATTTATTTAAATTCAAGTTAATTTTTATTTTTTCTTCCTCTACATTAAAATTGTCACGTACAATTTAGTACTAGTTTAATTATGTCCTTTGCTTGTTGACAATATTTTGACCCGGTTGAGGAGAATTGTATGATGTGCCCTCTAGTTTATTCAAACTCGTTCACCAAAATACTCCCATAAATTTCTACTTATAATATTATTATATGGGATTTTAATGTCAAGGAGCCGTGCATTGACCGTACAGATCAATTGCGCATGGTACAATATCATATACTAAATCAATTTTGGGCCAACTGATTTAGACCAAGTCAACTCCCCCTGAAAAAGACTGAAATAAATATGTACACATATTTTGAATTACCCAACATTTTTGACAATTTAATTAAAAAAATATTATTTGTTTGAAGTAGTATAATTTTTTGGGCTTCTTTTTTGAACAAACTTCATTTTTTCTCGAATTCTTTGAAATTATCTTTTTTGGTGAACAAAGATAATTTTAATTTGGTTGTATTCGTTGCATCTGAAAATTAGATTTTTATACACTTGCCTTATAATTCTAATTTAATGATTTATATTATATGCTTTTCTTATAATAGTAGTTATTATCGAGTTAATATATTTTATTATTTTTGAATGTAAAATGAAGTAGAATATTATATATATATGTGTCTGCTAAAATTATATTATTCCGTTTTAATTATTTATTTTTTAATCAATAAAAGAGTTATTTTTTTCAACGATAAATAAAATCAATGTTTATATAGCTACTTGTCAATAAATAGTTTTAAATATAATGTATCCCTTTCTTGAATAAAGATAATAAAAGTTAAAAAATATATTCATTGGTAAACTCATATTTATATAAGAGGAAAAAAGTTATTATTTTTATTTTAAAATTAGAGATGCATGTATAAAATGAGACTTGAAAAGAAAAAGTTGTATTTTTCAAACTTATTATTAATATAAATTGGTAGTTGCATGGTACTATTCAATGAACTATACTTTTAGGCATGTTTGACAATTTCATAGTACTTTACATACTTTAAAAATAATAATATATTTTTAAAACTGTTTCTAGAGAATTACAAAACATCAAAACACTTATATATTTAAATTAAAACTATTTTCAGTCCATCCAAAATTTGTCCCAAGCGGACTCTTATTGCATTGTTTTGTTTTGTTTATTTTTTTTTTTTTTGAGAATCTATATACACTATTACAATATAATAAATCTAAAATCTAGAGATACATTTTAATCTTAGGGGCCTAGGGGAGAGCCTGGAAAAAGGCTAGGTGGGGAACTAGGGGGAAACATACATTTCAATATGTTGAAGCCTTTGATGAATTTTTGAATTTCTGCTGACGAGTAAATTCAAAAGTAAAGGAGAGACCTTTATCACTAGACTATCACCTTTGCTCTTCTTATTACACTAGTTAAGAGTCCCATGCAAAGCATGAATTTATTATTCAAATAACATAATTTTTAATTTCTTATTCGTTTTATATAAAATGATTATAAAATAATTTTTAAAATTTTACTAAATAACTTACTATTACTATTAGAATGTGTATAAACTTTGCTCAAAATATGAAAAAAGAATAAAATTGGTGTAGAAACTAAGTTACTATTATGATAAAATTAAAAATTAAAGTTTAATCATGTAGTAATTTATTTTGATATGCATATTAAGTTTTTTAATACTAATTACTATTTAGTCATAATATTTTTTTATATATTTTTAATATATAGTTAATTACAAATAGAATTGTATGAGTTACTATTATGGTTTTTAGTTTTAAAATTAATTAACAAAATTTTAATCACTAATATAAAATTTAGAACTGATTTTATAATATTAATTAATTAAAAATCTCTTATATAAAATATAATTGGTAACTTTAATCGTTAATATATTTTATAATATATATCATATATGAGTATATATATATAGCAGGAACATACCCTGAAAAGTTCAGAATTTTTGGATGCAATTTCGATTTATGAAAAATGTAGTAAGATTTGGCTATTTTGAACTATTTAAATATAGTAAATGGATTTTAAAAATTTCGGGAAAAATATATTTTCATAAGGGGATTATATATAGTCTATTTCCAGAAAAGAAATGATTTTGAAGATGGTTTGCTATTTTTCATGTAAATGATGAAGTTATGGATAAATGAATTAATATTAATTATTATTTATTCATGATACGTACGTTTCCTTATATTTTCAATGTATAGTTATTTAGAATTCAAAATTGAGTAGAAACCTAAAAAAGTAATTTTCCTCCTTTCTTTTCTCCTTATTTCTTTGCATATTAAAAAATATTTTAACTGTAGTTAAATTCCAAGCCTATTTAAAATAAATAAAATAAAATTAAGGAAGTTTTAAAAAGTCTTTTATTAATAGTTAAATTCTAAGCCTATATAAAAACAAAAATCAAAAAATTAAATTTTGTCTTATTATATATGTAAATATAAAGCTCATGTTCAAAAGGTAACATGCATTTTGGAATATAGTTTTGATCTCTCAATCAAAAGGCAAAGATCAACGCGGTCAAAATATTAATTCTAACCCTTCATTCAAAAATATTATATGACATGCTAATGTGATATTTACCCAATTCTGATTTACAACATATATTTTATAATATTAATTACAATTTTATTTTTACATAAAAATCAATATTAGTAAATGTCTTCTATAAGAAATAAAATTGTTATAAAATAATAAGTTATTCTAAAAAATTTAAAGATCTTAAATAGTGTTTTGGTTCTAGTTAAATTCTAGGTCTAAAAAGTATTTTAGTAGTAGTTAATGAAATAAAATCAGGAGGCTTTAAAAAATATTTTAAAAGCAATTAAATTCTAGTCCCATATCAAAGACCAAGAACCAAAAAACTTAATTTTTTTAATTATATATGTATATAGATTGTTATTTAATGAACAATATGCCAAAGCTTCATTGGATATATGATGAAGCTACCATAATCCAAAACAAGATTTGTTCAATCAAGTAAAATTTTCTTAACCCTAATGGAGTATTATAATTACTTAAACATAACACATTATTAAGTCACTCCTAATGAGGTTAACATAAAAGAGTCATTCTTATCTCAAAAATTTCATAGATAATTCTCTGGATTGGTCAAAGTTAAAGAACGCAAATATAGAATTTATTTATTTATTATTTTTATATAAAAATAAGTGTATAATGATCACATGACTTTTACTCTATTGAAAATGACCCATTCAATCTTTAGCAACTTCTTGAACATCTAATGCTTATACTCAAAGAATGAGAAAAAGTCAACCTTATGATCACTGACTTCACTAGAAGTATTTACTAACCTTAAAATTGTGAGGTGCTACTAATCTATACAAACCTAAAATCTTAATAAATCATTCGTAGCTATTTTGATCTGCATGTCCACAAGAATGACTGTGTACTGCACCCTACAGAAACAATCCTCCCAAACCCCCAATAAACCAAACAATATCAAAGCCCAAGCCACCTCTCAAGCCCATTTTCTAAATCAAATCTTGCTAAAAATAAACCCCCAAGCCCACTTATTATATACAAATGTCTTATGTCGGTACATGTAACAGCTTTTTTTGCCCTGTTTTGCTTTGCTTTGCTTTGCTTTATATAAAACAACTCAATTCAAAGATGAACTCTGTTTTTCTCTCTCCTCTATTGTCTGTCTCTCTCACACATCTACACCTAGATGTATCTATACATACATATATCAGTCAAACAGAAAATAAAATGTTGTGTGAACGTGAGAGCAGAGTCGGTTTGTTTTGCTGAATCACAACTCTTAAGAAAAAGAACCCAAATTCAAATCCAAAAGTTCCTTCTTTTTGTATATTCTGAAATTCCTTAATTTCTTAATTACAATTATAAATCATCTGAAAAAGGTAATAGCCTAAATACAGAGATTTTTACTGTTTTATTGACGGCTGCTCAATTTGGATTTGATTAATTCTTTTTTTTTTTTTCTTTTCAATCTCCTTAAATAGCTGTTGTTTTTTAAGACTCTGAGAAGGGTCTTGATATTTCGGCGGAATTTTATCTGGGTCGATCTTGAATTCCTGTAATTACGGCGGATTTGAGTTGGGTATGTGTGCATGATAAAGGTGGCGAACTCAGGGGACTCCGGTGAGTACTTCAGATTTAAGGTGGAAGAGACAACGGATGAAGGTGGCAGAGGAGCGGAGCAGCCACCACCACCACCTCGGACTCAAGAACAGGCGGCCGCGGCCGCGCCACAGATGTTTACCGGGTACAGTCAGTCCAGAGAGATGTCTGCTATGGTGTCGGCGCTGACGCATGTTGTCTCCGGTCAGAGGTCCAGCGAATTAACTTATTATAGGCCTGAATTCAGTGGCGGTGGCATGATGTCGTTTGGCGGTGGCGGTGGTGCTGGTGGTTCTGGGATTTATACTTCGAATTCACCGTCTTCTGCTTACTCTTCTTCCAGCTCGGGCTCGTGGGCTGGACGGAAGAGAGGTCGTGAGGAAGAAAGTAGTGTCACTCAATTTTCTGAGCAACAATTTCAAAGGGTTTATAGAGGGTTTGGAGATTTTAGAGGTGGAGAGTCATCTTCAGTTTCAGCTGGTTAGTATTTGCTAAATTAACATTATCTGATCATTTATTTCATCAATATTTAGTCACTTTCTTTAAATTAGTTCACAATTTTAAAATCTTCAAGTATTTTCCTTAAATTTCTTTGATTCTTATCCTCTTTTGACTTTTGATCATACCAAATATCATTATATTATATAATGAATTCTAGATCAAATAACTTTATTTTATTTTAGTAGCTCTATTTATTTTCTCTCTAGGTGACCTCTTTTTTTGGTCATCTTTTGCGTCAGCTTTCAGAGCGGTATTTCATGTGCAATATTGCACATTTATTTGGCATAATCTAATACAAAATTGAACATTTGAAAGTTACAATCCTTTTCTATGTTTTGGTTCCAAATTAGAAATTGAAACTTTCAGAGCGGTGTTTATTGTGCATAAAGCATGTAGTATTGCATGTTGTTACATTTTTTTTAACTACATACTTTGATTTTACAAGAAGTTGATTTACACACTTTCTACAGTACCAGAGGAAGCTTCTAGTATTGCAGCCGCCACCGCGACCACCGCCACGGCGGCTGCCTCGGCAACACCGCAATCTCCATCAGCAGAAACAGCATCTGCATCATATGAAGAAACAGGGGAAAGAAGAAGAAGATACAGAGGAGTAAGACAAAGGCCATGGGGAAAATGGGCGGCAGAAATAAGGGACCCACACAAAGCAGCTAGAGTTTGGCTAGGCACATTTGAAACAGCTGAAGCAGCAGCTAGAGCATATGATGAAGCTGCCCTTAGATTCAGAGGTAACAGAGCAAAACTCAATTTCCCTGAAAATGTCAGATCAGTCCCACAAACCCAAGTTCCACCACCAACCCAGTTGTCCATTTCCAATCCTCCGGCAACCCTTTTGCCGGTGAACCCACCGCCGCAGCCGGCGGCGCCGGCGACATATTTCCAAGCCCCACAATTTCAGACCACCTCCGACATTGCTAGGGACTATTGGGAATACTCACAATTGCTACAAAATACCGGTGATTTTCAATTGCAACAACCTCCAAATTTGTTACAACAAATGTTTTATGCATCAACTTTAGCTTCATTACATACACAATCTTTGGGTTCCTCTTCTTCATCTTCAATCCCTTCTTCTACAATGCCTTTATTGAACTCTCTTCCATATCCTCTACCATTTTCTAGTCAACAAACTGGGTTTTTCCGGCCATCAGGAAATCAAAATCAGGGCGGTGGCTCGAATTTTCCGGCGCCACCACCGTGGACCGGCTCCGGCCACTTCCCTCCCTCCTCCAGTTAAACTTTAGTTTACATCAAATTTTTTTATACAAAAATATTTTCTTAATAATAATAACAATAATAATTTTTCTTGTTCTTGGTTTTATAATTTTGATGTACTATGTAATAGTTTTGGATCTGTTATTTTATTAATATTGTAAAGGGAAGGAATAAATGATTACAAAAGTTGGGTTGGGGGAATAGAACAAAGTAGAACTTAGGTTTAGGTTTATTTCGGCATCAATGGGTTTGATGCTTATCTTCTTTCTTGCCAAACATGTAAAAACCATGAGCTTGTACAAGCTGTTTGTTTTTTGCTTTAAATTCAATGTTATTCACTATTTCATGGTCATGTAAATTTGGATTTTTCCCTTTATTTTCTCGATACATGATAAATATATTTCACTTTTCACTGACAAATTTTAAATTGAACTTATTTTGTTATACGACAAAAAGTGTAACTAACAAAATATCGATTGCATTTATTAAAATTAAAATTTTGGAATTTCGTAAAGTGGCTGACGTCGATGTTAGGTATTGAGTGTATTTATTAAAATTAAATTTTGATGTTTGACGTAATAATTTTTTTTTTATCTTTTTGTCTTTGCATGTTTAGTTATATTATCTTCCTGTTTAGTCCTTTGAATTTCATGAAATTTCTATTTATCTTTGCTCTAATTACTCGAGAGGTATTGCAATCACTAATATAATATTGATTTTAGAATTTGCTAATTAAATTAGGTTACCTAATCAAAAAGGGGTATGGATAAATTTACCTATACTTGGATTGTTGATATGTGCGAATAAAAATTACTTGTAATTAAGCTGTTGATAGAGTATATTAAAAGTGAGTCTAATGGTGCAAGCCTCTTTTTTTACTATATTAGTTCTCATGTTCTAGTTTACTTTTAGTCTATTTTTCAGCAACAATATTTTTTTTAAAAAATTAACAAGGCCATACATATGTTCTCAAAAAAAAAGAAGAAAGAAAAAAAGAAAAAAAGAAAAAAAGAAGAAAAAAAGAAAAAAAGAAAAAAAAAAGAAAAAAAGAAAGAAAGAAAAAAAGGGTCGTTGACAAAGCCCCGCGGCACATTTTTGCATTTATGTGGGTTCTTAGTATAAGTATTGATACGGTATTATTAGCATCCATTAAGTTATTTTCTTCATACAATATGGTTATTTAACTTAATACCCACTATGTTTTAAAAGTAGATATATATATATATATATATATATATATATTTTTTTTTTTTTAAAATAATATTTTTTAAGGACAATTTTACGCTTTTAAATGTGCCCTTGATATTAGTTAAGAAATTGATAGTAACAGAGTGATATTAGATTTAATAGTAAAAAATAATGATAAATTTAAAATATATATCACTTTAGATTTTTAAAAAGAAAATGATATATACCGCGAATGTTTATGTCAATTTTTTGATTACCAGTTACGTGAATAAGTATTACTAATAACTGTTTTGAAGAGATATGTAATAAGTGAGACCATTCGATAATTAATATCCATCACATGATAAGTTTCACAATTATAATTCGTTGTAAATTTATCGTAATGCATGACAAAACTCTTCTTAAAACAAATATATATTTTAAATTTTGAAATAGATTGAAAGAAAAAAAAAAGAAATATCTCTAATTTTGATTTGGGGATGTTGGGTTCCACGGAAGTGTATTTTGGAATAGACTAATCCTCTCATATTGGAATGGAAACTAATTAATCTAAAATTGATGTAAAGTATGGACTTATCATGTTTTCGACTGGACAAGGTTCTGAAAGTATAATATCTCTTTGATGTGAACTACAACTTCAATTTAAAGTTTCTTTCTGATAGAGATATCAACCTTTGTCTGTTTTGGAAGATAAATATCACAAAAAGAGGAAATTCTACCGCCAGAGTGGATTGGAGTATATATTATAAACAACTCTAGGAAGTTATAATGCTAGCTCCTATAGCTTGACTGCTATACCGAGGATTTTTTTTTTTTTAATTTTTCACAAAGGTGATGTTTAATAATAATATCACAATAGGTTCTGATATAAAATATTAGCGGTTTGATATAAATTTCAACTCCTTTAATCCATATTAAAAAATTAGTTATTTAAGAGTGGATGTCAAGATTTATATCTCTTCATACCAAATTTTATGAAAAGTGACGTAAGCATGTTTCTTACGATTTAGTTTGGAGTTCGTATTAATATATCCAACTTATAAACTCGACGATCCCATCAGCCCATCTATCCAGTTATAATTGCTTCACTTTAACCGACATTTTGTTCTCTCTTTTTTTCTTTATAAAAAAAGTTAAGCAAATTATTATAGAAACATCAAAACACAAATAATAAAATTAACACTGGGATAGGCTTCCCAACAGTCTTCCAAAAACTAAAGATGAGCAAAAAGGAGCAGAGCAGTTCTTTATCGTTGATAAGCTTGATTTGTGTCGTGTATATACACATTATTTTGAAACATTGGGGACAATATATAAAGATATGGAGTACTTTTTATGAGAGTAACTTTACACGACCACCATTAATTACCTTAAGGAGTTAATTAGAATATCCTTTACTTAATTAATATTGTTTGGTCTTCATGTATATAATTGAGGAATAAACATATAAATTAAAGTAGTATTAGGTTTATGTAACATATATGTCCAAAGGACCCAAACCAAACTGAAGTCATCCTCAAGCCATAGATATTATGATGTGGACATTTTCTTTGGTGCGACGGTGAAACTATACTACCTATTTTTCGGGTATGCATAGGTAAATTATGGAATATACACAATATTTTATAAATCACTTATAAATTATCGTAATATCTTATAAATTACATTAAGAAGATAAATTCATAATAAATTATATTTGGATGACGCTATCATAGTGTGTAGGAGTTTTTTAGTTGTAAAAAAAAGAGAGTTAAAGAAGTTAAAAGTGAGAAGAAAAGTTTTGTCTCAGACACTCACTTTCCTTAGCTTTATTTTTTTTTTCTAACTAAAACTCCAAGACACCACTTTCCTTCACTTTCTTTTATTTTCTCTTCTATTAAAAAACTCCAAGACACCATTTCTTTTTGTTTTCTTTCACTTTCTTTTTCTTTTCTCTCCAAATTAAAACTACAAGATAGGGTATAAAAGAAAATATAGCCTTTTACGTGATATTAAACTCAAACCTATTTTTTGAAATACAGACTTTAAGCTCCCCATCTCAAATTTTATCTCGAATAATGTAATAACACTACATCAATTAATATATTTATTTTGATTAATTATTTCATAAATTTTATTCAACGTCACAATGACAATTTTTTCTTAAAATACACCTAACATTATCCATATTATACATCAATTTTATATTGGCTTCCTTCCTTTAAATAGTCACCCTCAATGAAGTGGTGTTTTGTCATTAAATAAACCTACCAAATAAGAGAAAAGAAAGATTAACAAATGTATGAAGTTGATGGAGAATTACAATATGGACGGAGAAAAGAACAGGAAACCAAGTGTCATTCAATTATCGAGTGGAAACAAAGTTTAAACATATAAAACGTGTAAAATATTTCCATTTCTTTTTCTTTTGAAATATTCTATAGTGGGATTAATTCATGTCCAACTATACTATACATCTAGTTGCTGCGACTAGATCCTGTTAATCATATTCACGTCGGCACCCTTATCTAAAATTATTGACTCATTGAATCGTTTTACATACGGTAGCCTTGGGATTGGATCACCAATATCTACTTCATCTAGGTTTACCTAGACTGCTCTTTTGTATAGGGGCAGCTTATTTTGTTAACTTTTTATCTTATCCTATACGTGAGTGACTAGAATTTTATTTTATTTTATTTTATTTTTTTACTGAAATGGGAACTTATAAAATAATCTCTATTAATAAATCGGGGCTCGGCAGCTCGCATTAATAGTATAATTGGATTACAAAATTATTTTTCGTTTTATCCTTATAACTTATTTAATTTAAAACTTATATCTTTTAATTTAATTTTTCAAATTTTATTTTATTTTTAAATTTTTTTTATCCTCCTTATTGACTTGCACACGCAATATGATATATATATATATATATATATATATATGTATATAACATTCGTATTTTTTTTCTTTTTCTTTGTTTTCTTTATTAATACGTTTTCTTAATATTTTAAAGTTATTCAACGACAAATTTAGAAACAATAACTTTTGTTGATTATTTTCAATCAAAATTATCTTTTAAATATCTAATATTCTTTTCAATTGAAAATGAGAGCTTGTTTTCTCCTTTTAAAAAACATTTTGCATTTGATACTGTCAACACATGATCTTTCAATTAACATGCAATATTAAGCATGATAAGTAGGGGTTTAACTAAATCAAGTCGAGTATTGAGTTGCTTAAATTTGATTTATAAAATTTATCAAGTATGAAATAAGATTTGATTGAGACTCGTTTAGCTATTGAGTCGAGCACAATCTAGAATCGAGCCTGAGCAATTTGAACTTTTTGAGCGAATATGATCCGAGTATCAATAAAAAATTACAATTTGAAGAGGTTCGAGTAATTTATCGAACTTTAAAATTTACTGAGTCGACCTCGAATTGAACTTTTAGTCGAGCAAGTACGAATTAAGCCTGAACTATTTAGTTCATTTTACAAACCTTAATGATAAGTAAAAGAAAGTTTAGCAAATCATTTAAAATAAAAAAATTAGTGGGAGCTCAACATTTCTCTATTAAATCTATTTAGCAGTATTAATTATAATTCGTCATATAATTATTTCGTACATAAAGTAAATATGAGCTAAAATATAATTTTTGCGTATTAACATTTTGAAAAATATAAATATATATAAAAGTGTAGAATTATATAAAATTTTTAAAATAATATAGATCAAGTAAAAGAGAAATTGGATTTGAATATTTGATGGAAAATTGAGTTTACCACTTGCAAAAAAGGGTGTTCCTTATCAAAAACCATGTTCCCGAAATTACATTTATTTATATAATATAATATGAGTCTTATTATATATATTGTAAAATTTTTTAGTTGAATTTATGTATGTATATACATGGAACATATAAGAATTAAAAAGAATTTTATTTTAATTTATTTTATTACATATAATTTTATGTTCAATTTTATTAAATATTTATTAATATATATATATATATATATATATATATATATATATATATATATTTGGAGCGGATAGATTACTACTACTTGATACTTGAGATTGAAGTTTACGTTTCAAATTTGTCACTTTCTCTTTTCTAGAATGTCTTCTTTTTTATTTTTGTATTTACTTAGTCAGCGTCACTACCACATGCAACAACAGGTGGCAAAAGGTCAAAGATCCAGTCAACTCGGGATAACCTCACCGGACACGTGTAGCACGCTAGCTACTGTTGCACAGGTAGTTTCCGGGTGCGTGACGTGGGGACCATATAGTATTTAACAACACAAATATTATTTTTATGAATAATACGTGCGACACAATTATTTATTATAAATTTATTATATTATTAATTATTTATAATAAATTTAATATATTAATATGTAAAATATTTGTGTCATTAAATATGTGTTACAAGAAATTTGAGAGTACATACAATAGAGACGTGTATATGTCTCCCTCTCTCTCTCTATATGTATATATGGGGATCCCAATCCCCATTCTTTAATAAATTAAGTGATTTGATTTTATAGTCAACGTGGAGAATTGTATAAAAAATTAATTAAAAATTCTACGTAAACATGAAAATTAGACATGGGTATATTTAAATTTTATTTATTTATATTTTAACCCTTAACAGTAGATAAAAATATAAATAAATAAAATTTAAATACATTTATATTTAATTTTTATGTCCAATTTTTATGTCTGGCTAAAATAATTCAAAATTAATTATTAGATTTTAACAACCTAGTGTATTTTGGGACACGTTGTCTAAAACTTTCCATTTTGCTAGTATAATAAAAGGGAAATGTGAGGAAAATGGTTGTTTACCTACCTATTCGGGCAAATAAAAAGTTTAGTCTATAATCCTATGGTCTGGTTCATACTAGCCTCCCATTAAATGAAATAAATTTGTTAAACATAATATATATGTCTTTTAGACGATCGAAACACAATTTATTATTCTATTCTTTTTTTACAAAATTTGTAAATAATATAAATATTTTTGGTTTTATTTTTGACCATAAAATATATCCCATTCATTTCATAAAAATAATCTCATTCACTAAAAAAGTTAAATTTTTATTAAGTATTACTTCCTCCATTCTAAAATATAATATTATTATTAATTTTTTGAAGTCAACTTAAAATATTTTTAAACTTAAAATATTTTTAAACTCAAATTGACATAAATTTTTTTAATTTTAATTATGATAAATACTGTAAATTATCTAAAAAATATTACTCGTATTAAGATTTATTTGTTTTTTAAGGAATCATCACAATGTGCTTGAAAGCGTTTAAAATTGACTTTTAAAAGTTAATAATAATCTTATAATTTAGAATAAAGAGAGAGTATCAATGACTGAATATTCTTATTTTTGTCACCATAATTTCAGGATCATACTGTACTACTAAGCTAAGGAGACTCTCTATGGATGAAATGAAGGGAGTTAATTGTTAGCTTAGTAATGATATATAATAATGAAATTATGATAAAAAACTTTGAAAATATTATTAACTTTATTTCTAAGGTCATTTACTACTTCAGAAGGGAATTATAGAATATTACCTCTTAACTTGAGACTATAATCAATCATCAAATTAATGACCTTAAAAAAAAAACAAAATATAAAATTAACTAAACGACTAATTATGGAATAAAATAGTCTATAATAGTATTAAGTTAGTACAAATAGTCGTCCCATTCCTTATGTCTGCAAACAAAAATAGCTAAGGATTTGTTCGATTATTAGCGTTTACAACGTTTATGCAGTCATATTATCACACTAATTTTGGTGCGTTACGTTTACTATACAAACATTATGTTTATAAATTAAATAAATTACGTTTAAAATAAATTATTAAAAAATATAATTTTTAAATACGTTTAGACTTTCAACATGACACACACAATTTATAAATTGATAACGGAAAAAGTACTAAGAGTACTTGCAAATTACAACTAATGGTAGTAGTTCATAATGGTTGGTTCTTGTCTTGAAATTTCAGGATACTTGACTAGTTTGGCTAGGCTTGTTTGGTTTTAAGTAATGGAAACTGAATTGAAAGCAGCCCAACCAACTAAAATCTCATTAGTAAGTTCAAAACTTGTATACTATAGGACAAAGAGTATATCTAAATTAAGTCCAGGTTACATTTTGTGCTACTCAAATTGACACAAGCCAAACTTTAATATTACAATAATTAATTTGAAAGCTAAAAGAGAGATGATAGTACAAATTGGATTTAGACCTGACTAATGACTTATAATCAATATGTATGGATTTTGAGACAGCTAAATCTACGAGTTAGGGAGGTGGATTCTGATGGGGACTGCAATCTGATTAAAACAATATTTGAGGATGATGAATAATGTATTGAACTGAGAACCTATATTACAAGCAATAAATTGGATTTATGTGCATAGACACATGCAGTCCACCTACTCTAGATCTATTGCTTGACAAGAAATTATCTATGTGATAAAATTATATACTTTAAACATTAGGAGCTTAAGCTCAGTTAGGTATAATATACCTTAGGATAATATTAATTTGTATGTATTAAAATCAGGTTAATTAGTGATTTAATTGTGACATATGAACTTTAATTAAGTTTAATATAAATTGAGAAGTGTGGATTATATAGTGAGTTTTGGGTTTGTGATAAGTTGACTCTTAAGGTTATATAAATAAGAAACTAGGTTTTCTTTCTTAATTTTATAAGTATAAGGATTTCAGAATTTCATATGTTTGGAAAAGGTTTCTCATAAACAGGGTCGTTCCTAAGCACGGATGGGAGGGTTGACCGCCTTGGGCCCCTGATTAAGGAGGCCCCAAATTATATATATATCTATATATATATATGTGTGTGTGTGTGTGTGTGAAATAAAAAATATAAATATATAATGATTCAAATGATTGTTTTCAAAATTGCAAGTATTACATGTGACTTTGCCAAGAGAAATTGAGTCGTCATTGAAATTCTGAAGTTTGTAAAAGCTTTGGATTATTTTCCTAATGTTTCAATTGCTTACGGGGTATTACTAACTATTTATGTGACAATGACATCTGCTAAAAGAAGTTTTTCGAAGTTGAAATTGTTGAAAAATTACTTCCGGTAGATTATGATACAAGAAAGGTTAAATGGGTTGGCAACCATGTGCATCGAGAAGGATATGCTGGACAAGCTTGATTTTGAACATTTGATTGAAGATTTCGCCTCTAGGAATACTAGAAGAAGTATCTTTCAATAAATGTATGCTCATATATTTTAGTGTAGTTGAACTATTTAGTCGAAGTTCTCATATATTTTGTTGTAGTCGAACTATTATATTTTAAGTTTTGGAAAGACATTTTTTTTGATACAACTTGTACTTTTTATTTATTTATTTTTACTTTTTTTTGTGAAGATAATGTTTCGAAAAGGGCTTCGTTTTTATATTTCGCCCTGGGCCACCAAAATCTCAGGAACGACCCTGCTCATAAAGCAAGGGTTTAGAAAATTAAGAGTGTTATATTTTGTTCATCTAAAAGTGATCAATTCCTATGCATTTTTCCATATATAGCTATGAATTCCAAAAAATACACAAATTTGTTACTTCAGTTTATATATGTTATAGGTACTCTTCTACTACCTATGTCTAAAATAGAATGATCATGTATTGATTATTCTTGCAATTTTGTCACAGAGCTATTATAGATTAGATTTATAACTAGAATCCTAATAAAATTATGAATTGCTTATAAAAGACAACTTAAGGTTTGATTATTTTGAACTCTAAACATAAACGACACATTATTGGGGAGTTGAACAAATGAGGCGAGTTTAGAGTTCATGGCTTAATATGAAAGTAATATATGATAAATTTTCAAGTCAGGTTGATGAGATTTTAGTTTAGTGATTAAAACTAATGTATTATACTGACCTTTAAATCTCAAATTTAATTTTTAAGTAAGTTTCACTACAAGAAAAATACCTAATTTGGAAGGAATATTCTGTAGGAAATGAGGTTATTCTGTCGGAATAACCTTATGTCCGACAGAATATTCCGTCGAAACTTCGGTTGGAATAAATGGCGTCGACCTTAAGTCCGTCGAAAATTCCGTCGGAACTACATATGATCGACGATATTTTTGATGAATTGTTCGTCAGAAGTAACCTATACTCGACGGATTATGTCCGACGAAATTATTCCGTCGAAATTAAGCGTGGACACGTGAAACGTTCTGGTAGCTCGGGTAAGGCTTAATCTCGACGGAATTTTCGTCGAAAATGAGGAATATTCCGTCGAAAATAGTGATTTTTAAAAATAAATTATACACCTTATTTCTGTCGGTTTTACTTTATTTCGTCGGAAATAACATATTTTTTTTAAATATGTTTTTTGTTTTTACAGTTTTCAGATTTTTAAACCCCAATTTTGTACTTGATGATGATAGCTGCTGTGATTGTGTGAATGTGGTTATGTATACGTGCTTATGTGTCTATGTGATTATATGTATTTATGCGATTATGTGAATATGTGATTAAGGGCTTATATGATATGTGGTTATGTGAATATGATTATGTGCTTATGTGAGTATGTGATGATAAATGTGACTTGTTGGAAAATGTATGTAGTTTAATGATAACTGATTGATGCAATGTTGAATCAAAGATTAAGGTATATTTGTTTCTAAGCTCTATAAAGTCCTTATAAAAAGAAATACATATACAAAGACTTAGAATAAAAAGATCAAAATTGTTAAGTTGATCTTATCGTAAAGTTACTCTGCACGTTCGTAATGTAAATATTATAAGTAGAGTAAACTAAGTATTCATGAAATAAAATGATCAATGTATATTTGTATAAGTAAGTTTTGTAAAGTCTTTCAATGAAATATATGTACAAAAACTTAGATTAGAAAGATCAAACTGTTAGGATGATCTTACTTGACAAATCTGATGTATAACTAGTTAATAGGAATTCCTTGATCTTGAAGTTACTCTGCCAGTTCGTAAGGTCAAGATAGATCGTAGAACATCAAATGGATCGTAGAGCAATTGTACAAATTGTAGGGTTCACTTCATAGTAAAGACCATTTCGTAAAGTGGACAAAGAATCGTAAAGCTCACTCTATCCTGAAAAGAAAAGTCCAAGATATACAGAAAACAAAGCTGCAAGGAGATTTCAGAGCTAAAGTCGCAACAAAGATCGTTGAATTGTTCTCAGAATTGTAAAGTGAAAACTAAGATCATAGAGCCTTAGCTAGGCACAAAGCTTACCTCATAAAGTAAATGAAGATTGCAAAGACAATCGAAGATCGGTGAGTAAAGATTGAACATAGAGTGGTTCAAACAATCATTGAAGTAACTCAAGGATCGTTCAGAATTTCATATGTTTGGAAAAGGTTTCTCATAGACATGGTCGTTCCTGAGCACGGACGGGAGGGTTGACCGCCTTGGGCCCCTGATTAAGGAGGCACCAAATTATATATATATATCTATATATATATATATGTGTGTGTGTGTGTGTGAAATAAAAAATATAAATATATAATGATTCAAATGATTGTTTTCAAAATTGCAAGTATTACAGGTGACTTTGCCAAGAGAAATTGAGTCAGTTATTGAAATTCTGGAGTTTGTAAAAGCTTTGAATTATTTTCCTAATGTTTCAATTACTTACGGGGTATTACTAACTATTTATGTGACAATGACATCTGCTAAAAGAAGTTTTTCGAAGTTGAAATTGTTGAAAAATTACTTCTGGTAGATTATGACACAAGAAAGGTTAAATGGGTTGGCAACCATGTGCATCGAGAAGGATATGCTGGACAAGCTTGATTTTGAACATTTGATTGAAGATTTCGCCTCTAGGAATACTAGAAGAAGTATCTTTCAATGAATGTATGCTCATATATTTTATTGTAGTCGAACTATTTAGTCGAAGTTCTCATATATTTTGTTGTAGTCGAACTATTATATTTTAAGTTCTGGAAAGACATTTTTTTTGATACAACTTGTACTTTTTATTTATTTATTTTTACTTTTTTTTGTGAAGATAATGTTTCGAAAAGGGCCTCGTTTTTATATCTCGCCCTGGGATACCAAAATCTCAGGAACGACCCTGCTCATAAAGCAAGGGTTTAGAAAATTAAGAGTGTTATATTTTGTTCATCTAAAAGTGATCAATTCCTATGCGTTTTTCCATATATAGCTATGAATTCCAAAAAATACACAAATTTGTTACTTCAGTTTATATATGTTATAGGTACTCTTCTACTACCTATGTCTAAAATAGAATGA
Organism: Aralia elata; assembly: GCA_034770075.1. Classification (NCBI taxonomy): domain Eukaryota; kingdom Viridiplantae; phylum Streptophyta; class Magnoliopsida; order Apiales; family Araliaceae; genus Aralia; species Aralia elata. The sequence continues at coordinate 26,852,153 of CM068378.1, read as the reverse complement.
TCATGTATTGATTATTCTTGCAATTTTGTCACAGAGCTATTATAGATTAGATTTATAACTAGAATCCTAATAAAATTATGAATTGCTTATAAAAGACAACTTAAGGTTTGATTATTTTGAACTCTAAACATAAACGACACATTATTGGGGAGTTGAACAAACGAGGCGAGTTTAGAGTTCACGGCTTAATATGAAAGTAATATATGATAAATTTTCAAGTCAGGTTGATGAGATTTTAGTTTAGTGATTAAAACTAATGTATTGTACTGACCTTTAAATCTCAAATTTAATTTTTAAGTAAGTTTCACTGCAAGAAAAATACCTAATTCGGAAGGAATATTCTGTAGGAAATGAGGTTATTCTGTTGGAATAACCTTATGTCCGACGGAATATTCCGTCGAAACTTCGGTTGGAATAAATGGCGTCGACCTTAAGTCCGTCGAAAATTCCGTCGGAACTACATATGATCGACGATATTTTTGATGAATTGTTCGTCAGAAGTAACCTATACTCGACGGATTATGTCCGACGGAATTATTCTGTCGAAATTAAGCGTGGACACGTGAAACGTTCTGGTAGCTCGGGTAAGGCTTAATCTCGACGGAATTTTCATCGAAAATGAGGAATATTTCGTCGAAAATAGTGATTTTTAAAAATAAATTATACACCTTATTTCTGTCGGTTTTACTTTATTTCGTCGGAAATAACATATTTTTTTTAAATATGTTTTTTGTTTTACAGTTTTCAGGTTTTTAAACCCCAATTTTGTACTTGTAACCTATTTTATCCCAATAATACATACAATAATATACTAATAACTACATCCAACAACAATATTTATCATAATCAACCCATAATACAACGTATATACTTTTCTTCGAACATATAACGTTAAATAATAATGGTATAACTTATAAACTACAAAGAATAATGATATGGCACCGAAATATTTACAAAACTAAAGTAAATTAAATTGATTTACAAAGAATCAAATTAAACTACATGTATTTACATAAAATCATTAAACTATACAATGTTTTACAAAACATCTAAGTAGATATTTGCTATATACCAACAACCTAATCTAGTACTACCACTACCAGTAGGAGAATCATCGGGCGGTGGTTGACGAAGCTGCTCTGGTGTCTAGAAACCCTCATCCTCATTATCATCCTCCCGCTCGCGATCTGCATCGCCAGTCTGCTCGCCATCACCAGCAATATCAGGATCTCCACCCTATTGATATAATTAAAAATGTAACGCATTAATCCGTATGAGAGAATTAAAAAGATAGTATGAAAATTAAATAACATGCAGATTAATTAACCTAAAATAAATATAATACCTGAGTAGGTAGGGGCTGACTCCCTATCAGGCCAAAAGCCTCCGAGAGTAAGGTAACCACCAACCGGAGCACCTCATCACGTATCGCGACGAACTGCTCATGCGGGATACCCGTACTCTCGACGGTGGCCCCTACTGTAATATCCTGAGCTAGTTGGTGAAGGCGAGCTCGGCTAGGCAACTCCTGACGACGGAAAACCGGATCTGTACGAAGCGTCTCTAACACCGCCGCCATGACCCTCTGAAAAATCTCGTCGTCTAAGCTACCGTCTGTATGAGATGGTCCAACAGGTGCTATAGGACGCTGGCGCTGGCTAAAGCCTGCGAAAATAAATATAACATTACTAATAATATTTGCAGTTAATTTATCTTAACTTATCAGAAATAATATTACCTCTAGGTAGTGTATACACCGGTATTCTCGGCAGACCCAACACTCGATACCTGCTGGTACTGCTAGTAGGGAGATCTTGAGATGCGACCCATAGTCTCAGCTCTTCATCCCGAGATAAGTCAATCTCGGACGGAGGGATGGTGAAATCTAACAACTCAGAAACCCCCTAGCATCCCGCAACTCAGCTACACGCTAGTCCCAAAAATTCTGAAATCGGTCATGTAATTTAATTTGTATATGTGAGTTAATTAAATCATTTTATTAACTACCTAATATTTATAATTACTAAAAATTAATTGATATTAGTCTTACCCGTATAACTAATGTTGCGGGAGACATGCTAGACTCCTTAGGCGTGTGGGCTCTATCCCAAAACTCTAGCATGGTAAGAGGTCGGCCCAAGCTCTCCCGTATGGCCTAATAAATACATTTAAGTAACATTTATTAAGTATGGTAATGACAATCGAGTAACTAAAGAACTAAATTGAGATACTTGCCGACTTCACCTCCTCAAATGACCATGAGCCGGTACTATGTACGATTCGGAGCTGGCCACGATTCTTTTTTGCCTGCTCGAACTTTTTCTTGAAGTCATTTGCATCCCAGTGCATACACATAGCCTCCCATGTTGCATTAAAGACTATATGGGGTTGATGATCGCATATGGTAGTCCCGGGCTACTCGATAACTGTTCGGCCGACCCGCTGTCTCATCTCGTACAGCCAGTCGGTATAGTTCTTTGTGATATATGCAATAATAACACTGTCGCCGGTTGCCTGTGAGATAGCCTAATCATATCCAAAATAAATTTATACAAAGAATGTTAACATATCAGAAATCGATGATAAATTTGTAAATACCTAGGATCGTATTTTATTTAAGTTATATAATTCGACTTACGTGAAACTCTCGCAGCACAGTGTCCATATATCTGGCATCATACTACGTGTACTGAGTGAATCGCATACAACCAGTAGGCAGGTGTGTCAAGCAAATGGCGTGTATTATATGCTTAGCGACAGGGTCCAAGATACTATCATACGAGATAGGTAGACAATATATGTGTTACTTTAATCATGCAATCATATAAAGTAATTTAATTGCGTGAGTTATATTATGTTAGAAACTTACTGCGCCGAGTCGACATCTACACGAAAAATGAGTGAAATTACCGACGGATGACCAAATAATTCGAGGTTAGTCCCTCGCTGACGTCGACGACCAATATCTATAAGTTTAAGTGATGAAATTATTTAAATATAGTATTTTCATATGCGGTAAACAATTAAGTAGAAAAAAGTTAATCTCCAAAACTATAGAAACTTACTAGCTGATGACGACGTCCTGCCCTAGGAGCCACCGCTAGATCCTGCACGGCCACCACCGTGGCGACTTCCACCGCTATGTCTAGCCATAACTGTACTACTATAATTAGAAATATTAAATAATAATTTTCAGTTAATTTATCCTAATATATACCATTTTTATTTGTAAATTATTTAAAAAACAACAATAAATTTAAACTTAATACGTCGTCAAACCCGTCAGAATCAAAATTAATTTCATCCTCAGATTTAGTCTGTTCCTCTTCCATATCAATTTCTTTATCGTTATCATCTTGTACAATGACATGGTCATTGACAACTACGCCATCCTCGGCTTGTTCATCATCTGGTACGTTAACGACATCTTTTGCCAGCACATCGTCATCATTTAGCAGTACGTGGCTGAGATTGCTAACTTGTTCTTACAATAGGTCATCCGTTCCAGACAAATCAGTATCATCAAGTGCCCTAGTTTTTGTTGTGACAACTGTATACCAGGGACTTCTAGAATTTACTACATTAGGGGCGTAGTACACTTGAGTCGCTTGACTGGCTAATACGAATACGTCATCAAACTGTAGCTTTGACTTTATATCTACTGTGATAACACGACAATGCCAGAATTGACTAATGTCAGTGCATTCTAGTCATTAACCTTGAATCTGTACCCATTAACGATGCAGTCGGGATATGAACTGATAAGATTGTACGGACCTGAAATAACATCTTTAAAACGCTCAGAAGCGTTATCTTCTTCAACCCTTCTCTTAAACCACTGTTGAAAAATTTTAGTGGTGAATGCTTCCAACTGTGCTGTAGTTAGTCCCGGGTTAGAAGCATACGCTTTGTCTTCGAATGGACTTAAATAATAATAATAACAGGGTTTAATTTACGATATTACGCTTCGAAATATTAAAGATTCGATAAAAAATAATACATACTTGATGTATGCCTATACTTCAGGCATATTTAGAAGTACGTATATAGATACAATCTTCAAATCTTTGTCGATTAGGTAAGTCATCGTCTCTGGGCCAAATGGTTTAACCGGATAAGTGAATACAACTAACTCATCAGCACGAGATTAGGGTCCAACGACCTCATTCCGACTTAAACGGTTGTGTTTCGTTGAGACTATATCGTCAAAGTACAAGGAGCCGAAGTTGACAAGCTCTTCCTCCGAATAACGTTCAATAATAGAACCCTCTACACGAGCTTTATTTTTCACTTTCTGCTTTAATTGACGCATGTACCCGTGAGTACAATGATTGAAAGACATTAATTCAGACTATTAAGTATAAATGTCATCAAAGTTGCACAATGTAGATGATATTACCTCTCAAAAGGATACATCCACCGATATTGTACTGGTCCTCCAAGCTTAAGTTCATATGGTAGATGAATAGGCACATGCTCCATTGAGTTAAAGAACCTTGGAGGCAAGATCATTTCGACCTTGCACATTATCAACATTATATTTTTCTCCATCTGATCCACATCACTGTACCTTATAACCGTTGAGCAAAGATCCCCAAAAAAATTTGAAAGTTTGGTCAAGGCGTCAATAATTTTTCTGGGTAGCATCTCATGAAATGCAATTGACATCAACTACTGCATGAATACATGGTAATCGTGACTCTTGAACCCAATAATTTTTAACTGTTGAACCTTACTGCAACGAGATATGTTAGAAACATATTCATCTGGGAGCTGCAATGCACTTACCCACTTGTAAATGTCTTCAACCTGTTGCTTTAGTGAGACAAAATGGAGCTTTTGATTTTGAGTTGTTAGGACGGAGTCACAATTCCCTCCTGATGTTCATTGCCTCCAAATCTTTACGTGCTTTATCATTATCTTTTGTTTTACTACTCATATCTAGCACGGTGTAAAATATATTCTCGAATACATTCTTTTCCGTATGCATGACATCTATACAATGACGGACTGATAGTGTGACCCAGTATGGCAACTCAAACCAAATAGGTGAGTGTGTCCAATTATGAGTTTTCTCGTACCCTATTGCTCTCAACTTACCATGCTCCTTCCCTAGCGGTGGAAATTTCAGATCATTCAGCCAGCCCAAAACCTTGTTGCCCGATAATCGACCAACAACCCCCTTCTTCTCTGTCTTTTTGTTGAACTGTGCAGACATCTTTCTATAACTGTGATCAACAGGCAAAAATCTACGAGCAGTTCTTAAGAAACTAGTTTTTCGCCTATGAAGTAGCTGTGTCCCTTGCACATCTCCCATACAGACTGGACATGACAGCTTCTCGTATGTCGACCAACCACTGATCATCCCAAGAGTCGGATAGTTAGTTATACTCCACAACAGAGCGGCCTTCATCCCAAAATTTTGCTTAACCGATTTATCAAAAGTCTGAATCCCCATCTCCCACAGCATCTTAAGTTCATCAACTAACGGATCCCTCATGCATATTGACGGTGGAAGATTATAAGCTACCATGATCACTGGCCAAACATAGTAAGGCTGACTAAAATTATTAAATGGACAAAAGTCATCCGTAGCCATGCCAAGCCTAACATTCCTAACTTTGTCAGCAAATTCGGAAAAATTTTCATCAAACTTCTTCCATTCATCTCCATTTGCAGGGTGAGTCAACTGACCAGGCACGACATCCCTTCTTTTGAGCCAACTCATATACTCAGTAGTGTGCGACGAAATAAATAGACACTGCAGTCTGGGCGCAAGAGGAAAGTACTGTAAGATCTTCTTAGGCACATGTTTCTCCTTCTCCCCACGTTTCTTGTACCGAGGCAAGTTGTAGATATCATACTGCACCTTAGCTCTGTCCTTTCCATAATATAACATGAAATCCTTCTCACAAGCATCAATCTTCTCATACCTCAGATTCAACCCTTTTACCATCTTCTTCACTTTATAGTAATTCGCAGGCAGAGTATGATCAGCCGGTAAGAACTCGTTGATAATAACAAGTAAATCATTAAAACCTCGCTCATTACAGTCATGCTCATTCTTGAAGTATAAAATTTCGTCACTGCAGATAGCCTGGTGTGCTTATCATTTTCAGGATAGAGTGAGACTCCCAATTTAGATAACATCTTGTAAAAGGCAGCAGCTGTATTATTTGACACATGTTGAGCACTACTTGACGAATGCTCATTTTCAGCTCAGTCAATATTGGTAGGGCCATAAACATCGACCAACATCTCCATGACATCATAGTTATCAGCGTATGAATCCTGCTGAATTGGTTAGTCTACAGTATTGTCGGTCACTTCTCTCAACTCAGCTGATTCCCCGTAATGAATCCATACCGAATACCCATCCACAAACCCGCGTGAAAACAAGTCGAATTTAATTTCGTCGGCATTCTTCCAAATCATGTTTTTACACTTGAGACACGAGCATCTCATCTTTCCGTTCGGATCATCAGTATGTTTAATTGCTTTGTTCATCAAATTGCAGACCCCATCACGGTACGCATCAACTACCCTCCCATCAACCCGTATCTTGCGGTACATCCAACTCCGGTCGGCTGAGGTAGCGCTTAGAGAGAGAGAGAGAAAATGAGGGAATAACAGCGACGACTGGGGGAAGGGATGGAAAAAATAGGTTTTAAAGATTATTTCGACGGAATATCCGTCGAAAATAGGGTATCCTCGACGGACTTTCCGTCGAAATTAAAAGACATTCCGTCGAATATAAGGTTGGCGGTGGTGGGAGCTTTGGCGCCAAAGGTCCTCTTCTATTTCTGACGAGATTCCATCGAGATTATCGATCTTTTGACAGACTTATGTTCGACTGAATTATCTGTCGAAAATAATGTATTTCTGAGGGAATTATGTCCGTTAAAAATAATTCCGTCGAAAATAAGTACTTTTCTTATAGCGTTTATTTCTTTCTTTATATGAAGTGTGTTTCCTTCTTGATGTGAGACTTGTTTATGAGATTATTTCTTTTTGTTCTAGTGAGGATTAATTGATTCTTAATATTGTAATAATAATGTACTTGATTATGAAATTATATTGTGCTCTCTAAAAAATGTGACTTAAAAAAGTAAAAAATTCCCACGTGAGAATTTCAAATTTTGATTGAGTTGTAGTCGCTAAATTGGTCTTCTTGATTGGATTTTTGATTTTCAGTTTCATGGGGTAGAATGTCTCTTATTTTAATTTGGCATTTAAATATTATATACGCAAAGTAAATAATTGTGTACCAGAATTAAGAAGTTTACATAGATAATACATGCTTAAGAAATATTTAGGTGGAGTAATTCGTACAAGGGATAAACCATTCAGACGTCCCTGAACTTATCTTCATTTTCACGTTTGGTCCTCAAATAATTTTTTTCGTACGTTTGGTCTATGTACTTTTTAAATTATTTTGGTAAAATTCATCTAATTTAAACGGAATCTCCAATTTCACTAACAGATCGTTAATATTTATTTGTACAAGAAGGGGATATTAGTCTTTTCACTAATAAAAAAGGAAAATGTAAATAAAAAAGAAAAGAAAAAAAAAATCACTCACCCAATAAAATGCAAATCCAAATCCAAATCCCTAAATTATTCTCACTCAAAATTCTAATTACCTTCAACCACGACTATAATCTATTGGAGTCTGTTTGATTTGATGATGATAACTGCTGTGATTGTGTGAATGTGATTATGTATACATGCTTATGTGTCTATGTGATTATATGTATTTATGCGATTATGTGAATATGTGATTAAGGGCTTATATGATATGTGGTTATGTGAATATGATTATGTGCTTATGTGAGTATGTGATGATAAATGTGACTTGTTGGAAAATGTATGTAGTTTAATGATAACTGATTGATGCAATGTTGAATCAAAGATTAAGGTATATTTGTTTCTAAGCTCTATAAAGTCCTTATAAAAAGAAATACATATACAAAGACTTAGAATAAAAAGATCAAAGTTGTTAAGTTGATCTTATCGTAAAGTTACTCTGCACGTTCGTAATGTAAATATTATAAGTAGAGTAAACTAAGTATTCAGGAAATAAAATGATCAATGTATATTTGTATAAGTAAGTTTTGTAAAGTCCTTCAATGAAATATATGTACAAAAACTTAGATTAGAAAGATCAAAATGTTAGGATGATCTTACTTGACAAATCTGATGTATAGTTAATAGGAATTCCTTGATCTTGAAGTTACTCTGCCAGTTCGTAAGGTCAAGATAGATCGTAGAACATCAGATGGATCGTAGAGCAATTGTACAAATTGTAGGGTTCACTTCATAGTAAAGACCATTTCGTAAAGTGGACAAAGAATCGTAAAGCTCACTCTATCCTGGAAAGAAAAGTCCAAGATATACAGAAAACAAAGCTGCAAGGAGATTTCAGAGCTAAAGTCGCAACAAAGATCGTTGAATTGTTCTCAGAATTGTAAAGTGAAAACTAAGATCATAGAGCCTTAGCCAGGCACAAAGCTTACCTCATAAAGTAAATGAAGATTGCAAAGACAATAGAAGATCGGTGAGTAAAGATTGAACATAGAGTGGTTCAAACAATCATTGAAGTAACTCAAGGATTGTTCAGAAAAGACAAGGTTAAATCAGCATCAGAAACGTAGAGCTGTCGAAAAGCTATCGGAATAAACAAGAGGTTGCGAAGTCGTAAAAATGATCGTAAAACTAAACATAAAGTTCATAGAGGAACCTAAAGTTCGTAGAGCAGTAGCTGATATTGTAAAGCTACAAAGAGACAGCAAGATCGTAGAGCTGTCTCCTGCATCGTAAAGCTGCTGAAAGATTCAAAGAATGTAAAGAAGTTGACTAAGTCTGCCCAAGCATCGTAATGTATTCATTTGTAGAGGAGATAGTAAAGTAGATGGTTGCACAGAATGTAGAGCTCAACTCTACGATTCTTATTACTCTGCAAAGGCAATAGATCGTAGAGCAAAGTTAGGTCTGACAAAAAGACTGACAAATGGAACGTTGCAAGTTGAAGGTCCCGAGACATCAAATAATAAATCCTTGGTAGAAATCAAAGATGTGTCCACTGGCTAGTTTACCAAAAGCGACCTGTTAAGGAAGTAGGTAAAGCTGCAGTTTGATGTGATAAGTCTAAAGCTAGAAAAGTATGCTGACACAACAGCTCCAGAATGTCAACATCAAGAATACTAAAGTATCTGTGCATTAAATGTTCCAGCAGACAATTTGCAACGGGAAAATCTATGAGGGACTATAAAAAGCATCAAGATTCAAATCAGTAGGAGTTGAAGTAGTGGTGGATGAATATTGAAAAACGTAAAGTGTAAGATCAAAAAGGATAAATGTAAGTACACACTCTATGAACCACCAAGAACACAAAGAGCTGAACGAATAAAGATGTAGATCAAATTAACTCTACAACAGGAGTTGTGTTCTGAGCTGCTAAGTACAAGAGGATGATGAGCATTGAATGTCTAACACTGAATGGAAGATCATTATCAGAAAAGAACATAAAGTTGAAGTCGTTCAACGTAGAGCAAGCTTCACTCTACTACTCAAGATGTGTTCAAAGCTGCTAAGCACTTAAAAGAAGATGAGCCTCATTGCAAAGCTCAGTACCACCTCTCATCAAACTATCAATCAACAGAGGGCTGGGAGTCCTGGTCTTAGTGACCGAACTTCTAAGTCTGAGGGACTTGAAGAGATCTTAGTGATGATTGGGACTTAATGACCTATATTCCGAGACTAAGTCTTGAAGGAATCTTAGTGATTGAGAGGTCTGAGTGACCTGGTCTTAGTGACCGAACTAGCATCTGAGTAACCTGGTCTTAGTGGCCAAACTGGGATCTGAGTGACCTGATCTTAGTGACTGAACATTCTGAGACTAAGTGGCTCGAAGGAACCTCAGTGGTTCAGTTATAAGTGGTTTTAGTGACCCATACTTAGTGGATTTCCTACTCAGTGGAGTAGAAGAGTGAACTAGGAGTTATTCAATCTCCGAACCACTTAAAATCTCTTGTGTCATTTACTTTCAGTCATTTACATTCTGTTATATATATATATATGCGCTATGATTGTTATATCTGATAAATGGCAAAATTCCACATAAACTAAATTCAGAACTGAGATCTTAGTAAATCTTTAAGGGGAGTTTTCAAACTAATATTCCGCTGTGCAAAATCAATTTTGATTAAATGAACTAATTGGTGATATCTCTTTAATAAGTCGAAAAGTTATAGATATCTATTCAACCCCCCTTCTAGATCTCCATTGTGCCTCTGTGAAATAACATAATCTTCAAAGAAGGAGCCAAAATCAAATCACAGAAGTTCAAATGATAACATATATGTCAGATCTACTAGTGCAATTGGATTTTTAGTTGGTGGATCTGATGGGTTCTTTCACTTTCACACCTTCGTACTCTCCTTCCCTCCCATTTATTTTCCCCCTTCTATTCATTTTCATCTTATGGGTTTAACTCTCTCACTCTCACAATCTCCCAAAAAAACTGGTTATTAGATACATAAAATCCCTTTAAAGCACCAAGATGATTAAATTCCGGAATCGGACCCGAAAATGAATTGTTTGCAATAATGATAAATCTAAGGCTTTCTAGTTGTTCCAAAGGCTTAATGTTAATATTTCTGGCAAGACCCATTTTGACAAGAGTAATAGTTTTGACCTTACCATTTTGACAACCAATTCCAACTCAGTTTTCCCTTTGGGATTAAAAGGTAATGAATTTGGTTTCCAAGAATCAAGAGCCCTTGCACTGATGATTGATGATTTGAATTAGAAAAGAACTTCAACTTCATTTAAGGAGAGGGAGGGAAGAGAGAAAGAGAGAGAGAAAGGAACAGGAAGAGGAGGAATAAAATGGGAATTAGCCAGAAAGCTAACACATCTGGGAAAGAGGAGGTGGAGGCAGTGAAATGTAATGGTGGCACCACGGCGAAAGAGGAGGTGAGCTAGGTAAAGGGGAGGGATGGTGCAGCTTGATATAAAGAAGGAGAGGAAGTTGAGAGACAATTTTATCCCTCAAAATATATGTGCAACGCTCACACATGTGCCAATTCCGTTAAAAAATTAGAAATTCCGTTCAAATTTACTAAGATTAAAGAAATTAAAAGGTATGAGGACCAAACACATGGAAAAAATTGTTTGAGGTCCAAACGTGAAAATGGCGATAACTTCAGGGACGTTTAAAGAGGTTATTCTTTCATACAACTAGATGTGGTAAATTATCAAAGTTTAGAATGTATTCTCATGATTGTTAATATGTGAGAGTTTTGCAAGTACATGTTACAAGTTATGATGGATACCCACCTAAATATAGATTATTGGGTATTTGATTATCGGTAATGAAAAATGGTCATTTTATGTCATTTTTGTTTGGTAGAAGATATGTGATTACTGATAATTACTATTGTAAGTGTTTTGTATGAATTCAAGATTACTAGGTTTATTTTTTCTAATATCGATCTTTTATTAAAATATCATTTACTAATTTTAGTTGAATGATTCACCCATATGATTATTGTCAAATGTAATCAACAATCATCAAAGTACTATCGAAATAATTAATTCTGTATTACTTAGTAATCGTAGTAAATTTTTTAATAAGTATATAAAATAACAATTCATGATTTATTCAATTATTTAACCCAAAACTTTCAAGTATGTCGTTAATAATAAATTTAACTTATAATAATAATAACAAAAAATAACACATACTTCGTATGAGCAATGAGTTATTTTAGTTAAACTAAACATGTTAACAAAAAAATAAAAAATAAAAAAATAAATATAAATTATGTGGCATGTTCTCCCCGGTCGGAATAGGCGAGTCAATTCCTTCCCCTAGAATCGTACTTGAGAGTTTCCTACCTCATACGGCTCAGCAATCAATTCTTTTTGTAACGATCGCGGATCGTAGGTAGCTTTGTAACACGAGCCTATGAATTTTATTGAATAAATTGAACTTTTATTTATATTATTCCGTGCTATGTGTGTGAATATTTTATTACTACATATGACGTGTAGGTGATAATTTTTGATTTATATTATTTTTATTGGTATTGATTAAATCATTAGAGAAATAGCGCTAAAGAGCTATTTACGCCAAGACGCCTTTTTTTATTTTATGACTTTTCATAATTTCGCCAAAGCGTTAGTGAGAGGGGTTAATAATCCAAGTGTGGGATTTTATATTTATTAGAAGCCCAATTGGTATTAAATTAGAAGCCCAATTGGTATTAAATTAGAAGCCTAATAGATTATTATTTGAAGCCCAAAACTCATGGACTTAGTCCATGAACCAAACCCACCATCCATGACCCAAACCCATGACCCATGAAGGGAAATGGGTTATGTATTCAGCTGAACCATTTGTAGAAGGAGAAGAGTGCGGGAGAAGGAAAGGAGAGGGAGAAGGGGAGCCAAGAACGTGGGAAGAGCATGGGGAGGAGCAAAATCTGCATTTGGTAGAGGAAGAACAACTCGGGAGAAGGGAGGGGGAGAGCCCAATGGCTGACCAAACCTTGGAGGAGCCGAAGCTCTCCTACCCAAGCATTGGGAGCTGCCATGCCTGGCATGCTCAGTCCTCAACCCATCCATGAAGCTCTGATCACTTCTTCTATATATACTCATGCCATTGCAAGCCTTCCATCCCTTTCTTGTTGCTAAGTGTTGAAACTGAATATTTAGAGAGTGAGAAGAGTGTGTTCGGGTAATTTGAGGAAGAAGAAGGAGTATAGTAGCAGCTGGCTTTAACTCATTAGCAACCTTAGAACAAGCTCCAAGAGGTATGCAATATAGAGCTTAGCTCATTTCCACATTCTTTCCAAGTTCTTAGTTTTGTGTTGGTTGATTTGTTGAAGTTATGTGACTGATTTTGCTAGTTAGTGCATGAACATGTATGGTTGTTAATTAGCTCTATTAAAATCTTGTTAATGGTATGTAAAAGTGGAACAATGAATGAGAATCGAACCTATGCATAAGGAATCAAGAAATGGACTGAAATGGACATTAGTGGACTGTTATTCATATTTTGTTAATAATGAAGTTGTAATCATCTTGGTTTGGTTGTGTGCATTGGTTGTGTACTGGTTGTATATGTCCAGAAGCTATGAGAATTGATTTCATATGTGAAGTCAATGGTAACCATGTAATGATAGGCTATGAGTTATGAACTCTAAAGCCATGCCCACCAACTATTTGGTTTAATGTCCAAGAGAATGATTTCTCTAAGGAACATGAGAATTAGAGATAATTAATTGATTTAATGATGTTATGATGCATAGCTTAGTTGTAAAAGTATGTTTTGAGTCATATAGACTGGTTGTATAATGGCTAAGAAGCAAATGGGACGGAATCAAGAGTTTGGGTTTTTGGGTTCTGCAGTAGTAGAACTTGAAAGTCCCTGGATGCAGAGTAGCGCAGCTGCGCCACTCCCAAGCATAACACCTGCGCAGCTGCGCTGGGTTGCAGAGCTAATAGTCCTGGATGCAGAGTGGCGCAGCTGCGCCACTCCCAAGTACAAGACCTGTGCAGCTGCGCCGGCCTGCAGAGCTGAACTGTTTTGCTGCTTTGTGTTGTTGATGTGATGCATGTTTACGTAGACCCAACATGTTATAAATACCCCAAGACATATGTATGTTATGTTAGTGTAATAGTTGAATGACCCCAAGCATAAAATGACTAAGTCACGTGAGATTTGCTTAAATGAAATGAATAGCATAGTTACATTTTTTGTTTGGCTTTCAGGGAGCGAGACCCCCGTTTAGGTAGTCGTAGTGGCAATCAATGTTCGTAATGATTATAATGTGTTGATTGATGTAAGTCAATGTTTGGTGTTTATTATGAGACTAATTGGTATGTGAATATGTGTCTAAATGCGTAGGACATATTTGAAGGGCGATTAACGTCAAGTAGTAGCAAGCGCTTAAGGCAAGTTTCCTAAACCCTTGTCTAACCTTTGTGTTGGGAAAGTTCTCTAGCTTCATTCATTTTCAGTATTGAATGCAGGTTTCGTATCTTATACAAAAGACGTATATTATGCAAGTTTATTTGATTCATTTGATTATATTCTCTTGACTCTCATGCGATGTTTGAAGTTCTGATTTACGCAATACATATATGGTTGTGTGAATTCCCTACTTATGTAAATTTTTCAGTATTTGCACAAGTATTCGAGCTATGTATGACATAAATTGTTGAAGCTTTCAAGTTCACATATATATGAACTGTTATAGAGAACGTCGATGCCATTTGTTTCGGCTAGACAGATATTGAAATATTTTATTGATTTGATAATAAATCCTTGAAATGTTATTGATGATTAAGTAGAGCTATCCAACCGAATTGTTTTGGTTAGGATTCCGAGACATGAATGAGATGAACAACCCTAATATTAGGGGCAGTTTTTAGTCAGTTATTCTGACAAGGCATCGAGCGCCTAAACAAATGCATATAGTCGTTTCCAGCTAGAGTGTTGATCAACATAGAGTACAATAGGCTGATCACCTAGAAGTGCTCGTAAGTAAGACGGTTTGCAGTTATATTGCTGTGTACCTTTTCAAGAAAGCAAAAGAAAGTTCAAGGTCTTATGACCACTCAATGTCGTTTCAAAATTATATTTTTAAAACGAAAGCAAAGTATTATTCTTGTTTATTTAGAATATTTCACAACTATTGTTCAGTTGTCGAAGAGAAATAATATGATTGATGATATTGTTGTTATTCAACTGTTATACTTGTTGGGCAATTGAATGCTCATTCTTGCTTTATATTAAACATTGCAGCTAAGTTCGAGCGGGCCGAAGGTTCCGGTAAGGACAAGGGAAAGGGCAAGATGAACGTCTAGATGACGTCGTAGTTTATTTGTATTAGTAATGTTGTAATATTAAGACTTATTATGTATTTGGAAGATGTTATGGTAATAGAACCTGGGATTGAGAGTAAGACGTGTTGTAATAATATAGTAATTACATTCATGTCTATTATGTTGTATGGAATGGGATGTACCGTGTAGCACCGGATTTGGGTTTGAGGTAACCGGATTTGGGGGCGTCATACTTTTGGTATCCTATTTTACTATACCGAAATAGTGTAGTGATTCTATTCGCCCTTTCTTTTCCTCACATCCCATAGCTGTAAGACCAAAACGGGGTGCAAAGAATCAAAAGTCCTTCTTTTAAGTTCCTCCCAGATACATGGCTTACATACCCGACTCAATATTCTTGAAAAACAATCGAATCGAGGGTCCGGAGGAGAATTGGCCATGTGTGTTATCAATATCTCTATGTGTAATTCGTTGAGACATAAATTTTCTCTTCTAAGAAGGAAGTTTCATGAGTTGAATAAATATTTTCATTAATAAAGGCATTTATGTCCCAATTATTAAATATAAATAATATTTTTGTCTAAATAAAAATTTTAAGATGACCACTATGTACTATTTTTTGGTTATCTGATTATTGGGAATTTTGACACTTTATCGGGTATTTGATTACATGAAACGTAAGATTATCAGTGTAATAAACACGATCTGTAAAGATGACCAACTCACATTACCGGATATTTAAAATGACCACTTTAGATAACCTGTAACAAAAGCTATCTGACCAGCTCACATTACCGGGCATTCAAGTATATATGCTTTAATTTACACAAATTATTTTCGTAAATTGTGCTAATAAATTTCTTTTTTAGTAAGTTTCTTGTTAGGAATAATGTGATAACTATAAAGGTTAGATAGGTTTAATGTGGGTCATTCATCTTAATTTGTTATATTGGTAATTTTATATTCTCGGTAATCTTATACCGGGTAAAGTGCCAAGATTCTCACATAAACTGGGGTATTCGGATGACTAAAAATAAGTGGTAATCTTAGATTATCACATCTTGATCATCTTGAGAATTTTGTATAGACAAAAATACCCAACATATTTTAGTAAATTGAATATAAATATCTTTATTTACACATAATTATAAAAAGTTTACGAAACAAATACCTATATATCAAACACACTATTCTTTATTTTAATAATTTGTATATAAATGTTTGTCCTTATTCATCTCGTTTTGTTGTTTCTTATTATAAAATTTTATTGTTGAAATTTATCCTAATACTCAAGAGGCATGGATAAAGGGATATACCAGCACATCCAAAGTCTGAACCGACTGAAATATAAATGATATTTGACAAACCTACTCACAAGATTACAAGAACATCAGTCACACTTGCTCTAAATGATATCTAGAAAAAGCATACTAATTCTGCAAAAATCACAACGTTACTTATTGGAAAAAACCTCCTATTTTTTGTTCACTGGTACTTTTCTTTTCCTTAACTGACATAAACCATAGCTGAAAATTGCATCATCTCTTCTAATAAGTCTGAACTAATTATTATATACCTTTAAAACAACCCTCCTATGTTCTCACTAGGCTTGATACTCCTATCCAAACTATTCTAGCAACCATATTCCTCTCTTATGTTCTCACTAAGCTTGATAATTCCAGTAACCATATTCCTCTGAATCAGATTTCTACACGATGCACACATTAATTATAACAATTATCATGTTATCTAGATTAGGATTCCTCCATTGTACCTATCGTCTTTCCTTCAATATACATTCAACGACTTATGATTTAGCGACCCAATTATTTGTAACAATTTTTTTTATCGCAAATTGTTTGCGATGGATTTAATTTTATCGCAAAATATCATATTTATGTCACTGAATATATATTGGAAGAAATTAGAGTCTAGATGTAATGGAAGGGATCCTAATACCTATTACACCCATTCTTTAAACCTTATGAAACACCAAATAATCTTTCAAATCCTTTAATTATGGAGTATTTCTTTTAGAGGACCAAAAAAAGGAATTAGGATCCCTTCGTTATACATATCCTTCAATTTCTCCCTGTACACTTTTAACAATACAAATATTACATTAATGACAAAATTAAATTTGTCACAAACAATTATCAATATAATAAAAATTTGTTGCAAAAAATTGTGTCACTAATAAATGTCGCTAAAAGCAAATTTTATTTTGCTGCATGTGTATTGAGAGAAATTGAAGAGTAGATGTAATGGAGGGAATCTTAATTCACCCAATGACACCAGTCATAACAATATTATCATATTATCACTAAAGCTTTTATTCTATAACCGTTTAATCTTTTATAATTACTATATATGAAGATCATCTCTTTTTCTCTCCCTCTATTTATTACAAGAAAAATATATTAATGCAAATATTATCATAGTTAAAGAAATGTTATATAACACCTCAGTTCTACATCAAAAAATATGAAAAAAAATTGTCAGTATATAAAGAATTAAGTTACTAACAATAATACTTTCGAGCTTCAGTCATGACCTTTTGTGTCGGAGGTGGGGACACAAATGCTGATGGTATTATCCCACAATGGAGACATATTCGGAGGTGGGAATACGAAGCCAAGCCGGTATTATCTCACAATGACTAGAGAGACAAAAATCTGTAGACCATGTGTGATCGATTCTGACAAGGACTCAAAAATTTAAGTGGAGGAGTTTGTAACACTTCAGTTGTGACGCCCCCAAAATAGGTCCATACAACCCATTTTGAGTCGCCAATAACATTTCACAAAATACAAATACAAATATGAATTTTCCCATTTACAACTAATAAGTGTTGTGCAAAATACGACAACACAATACAAATGCATCTTAAATTCTCAATACACTTATTGCCACACTAATAATGTTGTATTGAGATATTTCTATTGCCTCGGACTATCACTCCATTCCCCGGCTAGTCCCCGCTACACTCTCTTTTCCTGAGGAGAACAATGGAATAAAAAGGAAAAGGGTGAGCACAAATAGCCCAGTAGGAAATATCATGACTAAGATAACGAAGAATAAAATTATCTTTAGCCTTCAACCAAAATAAATCAGAGATCTAAAGATATTATAATTGTTCAATAACAACAACTGCAGCGGAATGAATAATCCATTAGAAGAGTCAAACATATTATAATATCTACCATCTTCTATAAGTTAAAAGATCACCACCAATATTTTATCCCTGTAACACCAATTAACAGTTCCTGTTTATGAACATTCAAATCAACAATTTATAGTCAACAGTCTCTCTTTGCACTATGTGACAAAAATATTTATTTTGTAACATCACCGGTCATGATCATGCCAAACGCCAGTTCATCTTTGCACTACGGGCCAAAAAGAACTTTTACCATACGCCTTTGTTTGTAACACCAAAAGTCATGATAATACCAATAAACAGTTTGGTCAAAATCATGTCACGCCAGTTCATCTTTGCACTACGGGCCAAAGAGAACTATCACCACAATTTAAGGATGAGGATGGTAACAATGATATAGAATGAATACAGTGAGATCAAGAATAAGAATAAATGTTTAATTTGTCCAGTGTCGATGGTTGACCAAATTGCCAATATGATGACCAAATTGTGGAGTCAAATTCAAGAATGATATTCAAAAATAAAATTCACGATTCAACTATATCGTATCAAACGAAATAGAAAGATTCAGGTGAAAAGATATTAGATGAAGCACAAACTATTAAGGATATTCAACAAATTTTCAAGGATTTTCACCATTTAAAATAAGATTTTGGAAACAAACAGAAATTTCTTATCATAAATGGAGAAATGTGAAAGAAAAGATATTCTTTAAAGAGTACATAAGAAATGATACGTTATACGAGTATAACAGAATATATGAAACTGTAAATGGATTTTCACCCGTCATGCGGTAATCCGCGTAGACAGATTATTTCCACAAAAGATTAATAAGTAATGAATACGAATGGTTATTCACCAGACATGCGTCAATCCGCACGGACATGTTATACCCACAGATTAATAAGGAACAATTGCAAAGGGATATTCACCAGGTACGACACTCCGTACATACAGGTTATTCCCACAGAATAATAAGGAATGAATACAGAAGGGTATTCACCAGGTACGACACTCCGTACATACAGGTTATTCCCACAGAGTAATAAGGAATGAATACAGAAGGGTATTCACCAGACATGCGTCAATCCGCACGGACAGGTTATCCCCACAAATTAATACGGAATGAATAACAACCTTTCTGAGTATAATATCACTTACGAACAAGGAAGCAAATGATATTACATAAGAGTATGAAAGAAATGATATCCCCTACCTTCGTTACTAAGTGATTGGATGTTGCTTTCTATGAAGTTTACTAACTTAGACAATACTAGTATTCTCACAAATACTTACAATAGCCTAGCACACTAAGAGAACTCAAAAAATTTAGAGAGAGAGGAAGTATATGCAAGGAAGGTATGAAGATTTCTTAAGATAACCCCTCCTATTTATAGGAAAACCAAGTTTCATTAATTGCACAATAAGGACTCGACTTATTATACTTTAGTACCTCTATCTTTGCCTCTATTTTTTAATATAATCCCTCAAGTATTATCAATCTTGCATAACATCCCCTAATAGTTCCCACATGTGAACCAATAGTTCCCACATGTGAACTAATAGTTCCATCATGTGAACCTATAGTTCACAGCATGTGAATTTCAAAATTTCAATTAGGTACCCCTAAGTTAGACTCCACTTTTAATCCGTCAATAATGCTAAAATATCATAACAAATAATATGAGTTACAGTGGCATGATAAATAATAAAAAGTACCATGCGGATGCTATTGTAATTATTGAATCAAAATACTGTGTAATTGCTACTTTATCAATTATTGAATCAATAATTTAAAATACTGTGCAATACCGTGTGCCTGTGAAATACCGCGTACTACTGTGGAATAACGTGTTTTACTGTTCTTTTTATTACCGGGTATTTCAACAGTTGTCGGTAATAATACTGTTGATAAAATACTGTCGCTTTCAGTATCCGACAATGGGGCCCACTATCGTTGACAATTTTGTCATTTGTGGGGCCCACTAATATTTTGATATTTCGGCGCCGTCGTACGGTACCGAATATAATATTCTCCGATAGAAAGAATATTCCCCGACAAAAAGAATATTCCCCGACATACACTGTTTATCAGATAATTCGCATATAACACCTTTAACTATCATTTATAACAATTAAGCACCTTACTATTTAGAAAAATAATCATAAAGAAAATAATAAACTTTTATTTTATAAAGTCGGGATCTTACATCAGTCCCATAGCCGGGACAAAGGGTCGTGATCTCGCGAGGGTGAGCTAACTCCAAAAACCAGTCCCCCAATTCTCTGGGAATGTTGAATCAGAAATAAAAAATGATCCCTTTTACGGAAAGGGAGCTATATCGAAATATATGAAAGAAAATTAAGTGGGGGAGTTTATAATATCCCAGTCCCACATCGAAATATATAAAAAAAATTTGTCTGTATATAAGGAATTAAGTAACAAACAATAGTACCTTCAATTATGACTTTTTGGGTGAGCATGTAGTGGACTAAGATAACTCAAGAAAATACTATTGGACTAATAGTTTAAATTGTTTAAATGATTTGATTCGGACTTAAAATTTAACTCAAAATTTATTACAGACTCTGCTGTATACTTAATTTGTCACCAACAAGCTTGTGTGCTGTGTTAAGTAGAAATTCGGGCCAATTCAATCTTGAGAAATTAAACATGTCAAAAAAATGTCCTCTTTTTTAACAAAAATAATTCATAATCTAAATGAGTGTAATACATGCTAAATTTCAAAGAATGCTAGATAGAAAGCAAGTAGGAGGGAATTAATAAATTTAAGAACAATGTTAGAAGAAGCAGACCAGCTTAATTGAAATGCTATTCTTTTTCTTCTTCACAGAATACCCCTATGCTTACTAATGTGTTAAACTCTAAGCGAGCGTTTGTTACGGGTTATTTAAAATAACCCTCTTAAATATCTAGTAATGTGAGCATGTCATCTTTTATAAATCTTGTTTGTAACATTAGTACTCTTACATTTTCTATAATCAGATACCTAATAAAGTGTCAAGATTCCTGTTAATTAGATGACTAAAAAATAGGTAGTAATATAAGATTACCACATAGTGATCATATTAAAATTTTTATTTAGATAAAAGTATCCTTTATATTTAATTATTGGGACATAAATATCCTTATTAGTCACATAATTTACATTTATTTTTTTAATTTTTTGGTTTTTTGTTTGTTTGTCGACATGTTTAGTTTAACTAAAACAACTCATTGTCCATACAAAGTATGTGGTGTTATTTGTTATTTATTATTATAAGTTTAATTTATTATTAATGATTTACTTGAAAATTTTGTGCTAAATAATTGAATAAATCATGAATTGTTATTTTATAAACATATTAAATTTTTTAATATGATTTACTAAGTAATACTAAATTAATTAGTTCGATAATACTTTGATGATGGTTGATCACATTAATTTGACAATAACCATATGGGTGAATCATTCAACTAAAATTAGTACAATGATATTTTAGTAAAAGATCAATATTAGAAAAAATATAGCCAGGAATCTTGAATTAATCCCAAACATTCACAATACTAATTACCAGTACTCACATATCTTCTACCAAACAGAAATGATATAATATGACTATTTTCTATTGTCAGTAATTAGATACCCTGTAATTTTTGTGTTTTAGTGGGTATCCATCATGACCGGTAACAAACATCCCATAATATTTATCTTTG
The DNA here is from genome assembly GCA_034770075.1 of Aralia elata. Lineage (NCBI taxonomy): Eukaryota > Viridiplantae > Streptophyta > Magnoliopsida > Apiales > Araliaceae > Aralia > Aralia elata. The sequence goes on along the minus strand of CM068378.1, from coordinate 26,830,419 downwards.
CTAATGTATTCTTGAAATATGGCACACGATTTAATTAAATGTTTTAGTGAAAATAAAAATTATTTTTAATTTCTCATATTAAATTTGTGAAAATGTTAAAGAGATGGGAAGAGGTGGTTATGATTTTATTTTATTTTTTTAAAAAAAATTCTTTTTATACCTCAATGCTAAACTTCATAACAAATTTGACTAATACTCCTATTAACTAATTTTCACCGGAATATTGAATTTCTAAACATCGGAGTATTAATGTTTAGAAGTTTAATTGGCATTAATCTCTTTCTTTAATGCTGGTTGGTTTCCTTAATTCAGGCCCTTTAATTACTCCGTATATTTTTATTAATATACCTATAAATATGATGTACGTTACTCGAATCATGTATTCATGATTTTAATTAACCGAGTTATAACTCTACATTATGAGTCCAACTATGAATTGCGAGATTTTTATGCCGAATTACGATTTTGACTTATATTTATATGAGATTGGATAGAATTATAAAATTGACACACTATATCAAATATATTATTAAAATATTACTAACTATAATTATCAACATAACTTACAATTAAAAAGTAGACATATAAAGTCGTAGGTATATACCTACATTATTACTAGTTTCCGGTCTTTTTCAAACCTAAGAAAATTAAGAAGAGTAATACTATCTGTAAAACCATTTCAATCATATATATTGATTATATGGATTAAGATCTCTTTGATTATATATATCATTCAATTTATCCCAATAAACACATTCAACGACAGAAATATTACATTTAGTGATAAATAAAACTCGTCACAAACAAATAGGGACCCAATAAAATTTGTCGCAACCAATTGTATGTGTTGTTGAAAGTATCACTAAAAACAATATTTGTGTCGCTAAATATGTATTAAGAAAAATTAGAGGATCGGTGTAATGGAGGGAATCCTAATCCCACGTATATACATTATTTCAAAAAAATAAAATAAATTAAAAGCCTTATATATCCACAAATTCCTAAAACCTAATCCTGGCCTTAAGGACCAAGCAATATTGTTTTGAAGAAAAGGAAGTATAAACGACCATACAGTAACTTAATAAAGAATCTTAAATATTGTGATAAAAACATGTCAATTCTTATGAAGAGTAAACTCCATGACATAGTTTGTAAAACAGTAATATAAATGTAAAACCTAACTTTAAAAAATTAAAAATATTTGGTACTGAGATGAAATAACATATTGATTACAAAGGTGAGATTGGTGGTGATGGTGCAGGTTCATTTTGATCATTAAGAATAGTTGTAACCTGCCCCGCAGCCGCACTAAATAACATCACAAATTTATTCGCAATAGAAATAGATGAATCTTGAACATTTGTAGAGGCTACCAAATTGTCACAATAGTTAATATCATGGACAGCCATTTGAAGCACAAATGTTGCAGAATCATAGCCACTGTCTTCTTTAATTATAGCCAAGGCATTATTGAAATTTTCAATAGTATCATTATACCAAACAACACATCCCACTAGAGCCGACTTAAACGCCTGCTCTAATTCACCATTAACCTTTTGTTGAATGAATGCTCGCGTATTCGTTGCGTTTGTGACTCCTACATCTATAATGGTGGTTGCTAGGGTTGGGAGATTTGTTACGGACGAAATCTGAGGATCGGATTCTAGGATTTCTATGCATTGTGTTATGTTCCAATCTTTATAGTCTGGGATATTGTTGCACGCTAGGTTGATTAAATTTGAGGCTGGTAATGCATTTGTTGGCGAAGGAAAAATTAGAAGAGGAGAAAAAATGGTTAGGGTTAGCCAAATAGTGTCCCTTTGAGAAGACATTGCTTGGATGTGGAGGGTTTTTTGGGTTGTGAGTTATGGAGTTTTTGAGGTTTTTATGGTAGGATTTTGAGAGGTGATTTTGGCATATTTATAATAGGTATGAATTTAACGTAATTCTTTGAAGGAGTAATACATTATTGTGGTCTAGGCTGGTCTTTAAGTGGATGGCAAATTATTTTTGTATAAATAGAATTGGTAGTCCATTTGGTATAGCTGAGTATTATTAGAATCAGATTATGTAAATTTGATTTAACGAGAAAAGCCCACTAGAACTAGGGCTGTAACCAACTGCTAAAAAAAAGAAAAAAAAGAGAAGAAAAAAAAAGAACATTTGCTTGCGGGAGAGAGAGAGAGAGAGGAGCCTAACTACTTGTACTCCCTCCATTCCTTTTTAATTCACATTTTAAAGTATATATGTAGATTAAAAAATATAATTAATACTTTGTTTGGTTGACTAAATTGAATATAAAATTTCAATAATAGCTCTATAAAATTGATTAGAAAGATGAGAGAGAAACAAATTAACTTTTAATCATAAATGATAAAGGATAATATGAAAAATTAAGCATTTAATGCTCTCTTGAAATCTACAAAGAACATATAAAAGGAACGAAAATCTCTTTCTAAAACGACAAATAAAAAGGAACGGAGAGAGTATTAAAGGGAAGTGTTATTTAAGACAAAGAAATTTGATATTTTTATAAAATATCGTTCATATAAATAAATAGTTGTTATTAATGTGAGGAGAATCTTAAAAAATTATCAAGTTTTATAAAAAAAGTATGTTTTCTTGTGTTATTAATATGGGGTGACTGTACGTCGCAACAAGTGGAAAAATAGAAATATCATCTCATGTATATAAAGATCATTGCTAATTATACCTCCCACGGTTACGGTGATTGTGATGTCTCACATTATTTAATAATAGGGCATATTTTGTTTAAGAAAAATAATGCGTACAAATTTTGTTAATATTAATTCCTAGGTTTTCCTTATCAGCATATCAACTCCTAATTTGATATACCATTATTTGTTGTCCACTTATAATTAAACCTAACAAAAAGCTTTAAATGTAATTAAAATGGAACCTCATTATTTAGCAAAAAATAAAATAAAAAATGAGGCCTGACTTGGGCTCATCAAAACTAACATATGCATGTTCAGATTCCTAATGCCATAGACATTACCCATCCTAGATTCTAAAATATACTAGAATTGAATTTTTTTTTCTTTCCTAATTTAACAATTAATGGGTTTAGGCATATCAAAATTAATATATGCGCCTGTTCAATCCTAATGTATACGTACATAAGCATTTTAGATTACTAAAATATATTAGGTACTTGTCGATGTCAATTTTTGCCAATCACGTATTGTTAGTTATGCTTCAAAATTTCTTGTGTAAAGCAAAATCTCACATTGCTCACTCTATAAAACCTTTATATATATGGTTTGAGAAAAGAAGTGGGCTTGTTCGCATTGGGCTAAGGAATTGTGTTTGTGATAATCTGGATTTTTTGGAAATAAATTAAAATAAAAATTTAATAAAAAAAATTCTTATTATGAGACGTGTCTTATTTGAATATTTAAATATATATGAATTATATATATTTATGTGATTTATGTGGTAAATTTAATATGTATATGTAAGTGTGAAATATATACATATATTTGGAACAAAAGAGTTAATAGTGAATTAAACTATTGAATTAGTTAGCTTGAGTTAATTACGAAATGAAATATGGGGGCGAAGAAATTAATTAATTAATTGAGATTAAATTCAAATTATATTATGAAACAATATAATTTAAATGTTAAGCCTTGAACGACAATAGAATTATTATGAATTAAATTTCATAAACGAGGTGATTAATTCGCTTAATTAAACTGGTGAATTAATGTATGAATGAAACTGAGGGAGTTAATTAAACTCATTATTTTAATATATTACATATAAATGCAATATATTTATGTAATGACTTAATATATAATATTATACGAAACAAATATAAATTAAATATGGAATGAGAAAATTAATTCACTATTTGAAAATTTGTGGATTTAAATATTCGTTTTGATTAATTGAATCAAGAAAGTTATTTTCTTTTAATTAATTAATGATGAGAATGATGTTACCATGATAAAGTGTAATATATAATGGTATAATATTTAATATTGTACTAAATAGAGATGAATTAGATATATAAGATGAGGAAAACAATATATTGAATTTAATTATTGGAATAAAGAAATTTATTTGATTAAGTAAGAAATAATACTATGTTACGGTAATTAAATATAACATGGTTAATGGCTTAATATTTGATATTACGCCAAGTGAATATATTTGAAGGACCAATATATAAATATTGGTGTCAAATTAGTAAATTACATTAATATTTAATTTGAGAAGAAATGTATAAATTAAATAAATTGTTTTAAAACAATGTATGAAAGGAATGAGCAAATTTAATTTAATTATACAATATTAATTGTATAAGTTAAATTAGTTATTTAAAATAATTAATGAGATAAATATTAATTATTTTATATAGTTGATTCGTTATACAAAAAGTATTGATTTCATAAATGGATTAATTCCATTTTATTAATAATATGTGTATTGGTTTTATCCATATTACATGTATTAGTGAATATATGTATATAATGTATATATGTATAATATGCATAAATGCTTATATATATATATATATATATATATATATATATATATATATGTGTGTGTGTGTGTCATAAAAAATGCTGAAAATCATAAAGGATGTATGCATATATGTATTATGTATATAAAGAAGTGCTTAGGATTTTTGGTAGCATGAGGTGTCGATTAATAAGTCTATGAGAGTGACACTTGGCTTTATTTGGAATACACCAACTACTTGAATTGCATGTTAGTGAAATTTTCTAGCTAAGCCAACTTGATATCAGTACATTCCATTTGCTAAGCTAAGTGAACTCCAAAACTCTTCACAACTCGTACCAAGATTCTACCAAAATTGAGAAAAAGAAAGATCATATTCATCTACAATCAAATTACATGCAAGAAAAAGGTTTCAAATTTGAATGATCTAGATTGACCTAATTCAGAAATTAGAAGTTGAGCCGGGACATTGTGATACTAGAGGTAAGTTTTTTTAGTCTTGTTTGTTATGTGTGAACTTGATATTGGTTATGTGCAACCGTTATTATATTATGATGAAATCTTTATGAGTATGTTGAAATACATGTTTTGTATTACAATGCTATATGAATTGTTGAAGTCAAATTATGATTGAAGTTAATTGAGTTATGAAAACTCAATTTATTTGTGATATGTGATATATGATATGTGAGAAATGATAAGCTTGATAACACATGAAATATGATTTAAATGCAATATAATGAATTAGGAAGCATGTATAAAAATGCTAAGTATGAGAATTATAAATCATGTATGAAATATGAATTACGTGAAATATGAAATGTGTTAACTGTTAGACTTGTCGAGCCGTCGCGCTTATTCTTGCAATTAATTTTGTAGTTATAGATCGAGGAGCCAGACGAATGTAACAGTAATAAACTGAAGTTTGTGTAATAAGCCACCATCGATTGTTTTTTTTAGCTGACTATGTACCAATTTAGAATGACTGGTTGTAATGAACTAAGTTGTATTAATTTTTAAGATGCGAATATAAGATATTCATTTTTAAACTCGAGCTGTAAACTATATATATCTATCTTGTAATGCAATATGATCAGTTGGAATATTATATGAAAGATGGTATATATTATGATTGTGTTATATTGATTGGTAAATCAGTTTATTAAATTTAAACTGTTTGAGTTACAATGAAATGTATAAAAGAAGGAATAAAATGATAACAATTGAATTTTTATATTCACAATTAATATATTATCAATGAATCATAGAATATATGATTTTAAAAATACGAATAAAAAGTAAAGATTGCGATTCTGGAGTTTAATAAATCAAGTTAAAAAGTTGTAAATAGCTGAGTTGTAATATTAATATTGAATATTATTGAATGTATAGTAAAGAGTTTTTAAAATTCATGAAATTTATCAATTATGCTATTGATTAATGATGTGGAGTTAGAATGAGTATGTATTATGACGCACAAGACCGAGATTGAAAATAGGCCGGATTTTGGGGTTGTTATAGTGTTGAGCCAAACTTTTGGATCTTGTATTTTCAGCCAGAAAACCTTAATGTGCAAACTCCCCACACTTCTACAGAAAAAATTCATAGTCTTTCAAAAATTTATAATCAATTTTTTCTGGGCAATCCACGAGACAAATACAAGGAAGCAAAAAGGACTTGATCTGGATATCGTAAGGCACATGCAACAAGATGAAAAGCGTTAGAAAAGGTCTCTCAAAAGGACTTGATTTGGATACCGCAAGGTACATGCAACAAGACGAAAAGCGTCAGAAAAGGGGATGAGCCGATAAAGAGTACGCGCAATCGAAGCCTAACCGTTGAATCCTGGAAGGTGGACACCAGTGCCCGTATGTACCAAAATCACAAAGCAATGGGGGCAGAATCACCTTTTAGGACAATAGAGAGGTAGCCCAATGTTTTTAATTAAACAACCCAACAGTCCAAGCCTCTAGCATGTGTCAGAGATGATGCTTGACTTTTTATTTGGGCATTTATTGGTCTAATAAGTTTTTTTTTATATATAAGAATTTCCAGACTTTCAGCACAAACTTTACCCCATGTTTTTACAGAAATAATTCACAGAAAGCTCTCTAAAATTTTTCTCAAATACACTGTTATTAATCAATTTTTTTGGGTAATCCACGAGACAAGTCCAAGACTTCCTTCTGCGAGTACATGCAATTAGAACCTAATCGTTGAATCTTGGAGGGTGGACATCGGTGCCCATATGTACGAAAGGTCACGAACTAGTGGGGGCGAAATAACCTTTTAGGACAGTAGATAGGTAGCCCAATGTTTTTAATTAAACTCTCCAACAGTCAATTCTAGACTTTCAACACAAACTTTGCCCCATATTTTTACAAAAAAATTCACAGAAAACGCTCTCTAAAGAATTTCTCAAATACACTGGTATTAATCAATTTTTTTTGGGCAATCCACGAAACAAGTCCAAGACTTCCTTCTGCTAGTACACGCAATCGCAGCCTAGCTGTTGAATTCTGAAGGGTGGACGTCGGTGCCCATATGTACCAAAGGTCATGAAACGGTGGGATCGAAATCAACTGTTAGGACAGTAGAGCTTCTCTATGCCTCGACTTTACATATTTTATGTTACTATGTTTCTCTTGTTACTACAATATTTTTTCCAGCAATCTAAAAGGTGATTTTAATTTGTTCACAAGATAAAACCTGTTTTTGATCTTGCAAAAATTGAACGCTTCGATGGTACTAATTAAAGAGATGATTTGAAGACTTGTTATTTTATCTGGAAACTATGAATTTGGAATATGTGTTACATGTGGATTATATCTTGCCTGTTCCTGCTACTATTGCTAATGGTGTTCCTGATAATACTACTGTTATTCCTGCTATTCCCGCTGCTAAAACCTCTGAAAAATCTTGTGGTGATAATTCTGAATTTGAATTCCCTCCATTGCTCATTCTCCCCCAATTTCATTCAATACATCATATTTTTATAGTTGTGAATAGTATAATTAAAATTGATACCGGTCAATTAATTTATCATATTGAATAATATAATTGTTTCAAAAATGAAAATAATCTGACACTTTTTTACCATTTGATGAACATGCGGACTTTTCATCAAAATTTCAATGAATGGATGAAAATTCTTTTAGACTTTTAACGATGAAAATATTTTTTATGATTCTAATTTTTTGTAGGATTGATTTTAATATCATCAATTTTCTATTAACATATTTTGATCATTACTAACAAAATTATTAAGATCAAATAATTGGTGTATTGGATGAAATTGGAGGAAATGCGTAACGAAGGGGAACAAATTTGATAATTGTAGAAAAAGTGATTCTGTTAAGGATAGTTGTTCATGTTGTAAATATATTTTGCACTACTTGTTTAATTCGATGTTTGAAATTTATTATCCGTACGAAAATGCTAAAAAGATTTGGGATGCCTTAATATCTAAATATATTGTTGAAAACTCTGGACTTATAAAATATGTTGCTGAATATTTTTTGAATTTTAAGATGCAAGATGAAAAATTCATAATAGAACAAGTTCATCAATATCAGACTATTGTGGGGGAGGTTATTAGGGAAGGAATGAAAATATGCGAGACCTTTCAAGTTGCTACATTAATTGAAAAATTACCACCATCATGGAAAGAGTATAAAAAATGTAAACATGAAACTAATGATTTTACTATGTAGGAACTAGTGGCACACATACATTTTGATGAACAAAACAAGATAAAAGATAAAGGAGATATAGGATTTGACCATACTGCCAAGGCCGATCTTGTAGAACAAAAGCTATAATGGAAGACCCAAAATTAGTCTAATCAACATCACTTCAAAAACTACAAAGGGCAAAATCAGAAATCATTTGGAAGTAAAGATAATAGGTTCAAGAATCCAAACAAGATTCAGAAACCTTTCACTAAGGGTCCTTGCTTCATGTGTGGCAAGCCTGGCCATATTGCTAGGAAATGGGGCAAGAAAATAATACACTACAACAAAAAAGCTTATCAGCGACCGCCTATCAGCGACCGTTAGCGGTCGCTGTTAGAGATCTGCGACTGACCCCGGTCGCTGATAAGTGTCGCAGATAATTTGGTCGCTGGTGTGCACATCAGCGACTACTATCAGCGACCGAAATATCAGCGACCGTCAATAGCGACCGCCGCCGTCGCTAAGCTGAGTCATCCTGAGTCAGTACTCATGAGTGATGTAGCACACGTGGCAGCGACCGATAATAGCGACCGCGTCGGTCGCTAATAAGGACTTTACATCAGCGACCGCACAAATGAATTAGCGACCGCATGCGGTCGCTGATGTTTAATTTAAAAATTTTTTTTTGCAGTATTTTATGGATTTCCCAAAAAACCTGTACCTGTTTTGTACCTGTTTTATATCCCAACACACAACAATATATATAAACATCCATCCATGATTTATATCCCAGCATATGCATGCACAACAATATATATAAACATCCGTCCATCCACAATGCCATAAACCAACACTATAAACATTAATAAAGCAATATGAACTAAAGAAATATATACAAATGTCATCTTTAAGTATCATACAATTGTCCAAAGAATGAATTTAAGAGTATAAAACTTTAAATATGTAGAAAACAAGCCTAGGTCCTCATGCATCATCGCCCAAGTTAGTAGAATCCTGTAATTAACAAAAGAATACAACATGTTACATTGTTGAAACAGGTATTACTTGTGCAAAGCAAAGTGAAAGAAAGCTAAACAATAGTAATTACCTCATCGCCATCCTGATGATGTGCTGCTGCCGCCACTGCATCCGCTAACTCATCAGGACTCAGAGACTGCAGATGCCCGCCCAGTATACGAAGAAGATCACGATCTCGACAAATCGCTCTCACGCAGTCAGCGGGGGTATGGTAGGTTGGATGACCCGATGACTATGTAGACTGGGTAGCAGAGCTGCCTGTGCCACTGATGGTCGGGCGTCGTCGTTGTCCTTGGCCTTTGACGTAGTTCTTCTTAACGACTGACACCCTTTCCCACAATTCTTGATCAATCGGCGGACGCGGAGTGCCCTCAGGATAACGCTCGTTCATTAAGCTCTTATACGTGTCCTGTCAGCAGGTTAACAATTAAATAGTTAAAAACAAATATAAAATGGTAGCAAAAGGTCGTAAAAATTATATATACAACATATCAATGTTCTAAACACTTATTACCGCTATCTGGACAGCCTCAGGCAGACCATCGCGGGTGGCCACGTACACATCCAGCCAATTGATAGGCTGACCCTGAGACTGAGCCTCCTGTACAAAACATAAAATCATATTAATATGTAAACATATGATATTTTACAAACCCTGACTGTAAACATAAAAATACTATTCATTAAGCCAACAAGTTTGCTATTCATACGTACCTTGGCAGCAATATGCTGCACCTGTGATATACTGCCGCCCCTATACGTGCCTTTTGCCTTTCCGTCTTCATGTGCACCTGAGGATCTGTTTGAGGCGGCAGTCTTGCATCGCTTAACCCAGGTCTCAGCTCTCCACTGGTCACACATCTCCGTCCATATGGACTGCGTGCACCACCAGGGGCTATGCTCATGCATATACTGCTCACCCTGTCCAGGATGGTCTATCTCTGCATTATGTAGGGCTTTTTGTCGTTCTTTGTTGATATTATCTTTGGTACGAACTGCGCACTTCTGCCAGAAAAGTGTCTGAATAACTGATGCTTGCGCGTCGTCCCATTTATACCTTTTCTGCAAATAAAACAACAATACTAATATTAAAACGGTTATATTACCATAATTAATCTACTAAACAATATTATTTCATTAACTATATTATATGTCAGGATTTTAAAAAAAATATATACCTGGAATTCAGCCCAAACTGCATCCTTGTGGGCGAGAGGTGTACTCGCCCACGTAATCGCTGGCGTGGGCCAGTTTTGTAAGCATAATTGTGAAATACACTTCACAATCTTACTATCTTGAAAATTACTACAATATACAACAATATGAAATAAAGATAAGTAATTTTAGTAGAATATTAAAAGCAATTGACATTAGTATATATTTATGGAAAGTATATATATAAAATACTTATATATAAATGATGTTTAACGTACGTGCTATCCGGAGGAGGACGAATCTGTATGAGAATCCGGTCATCCGGATTAGTCGGGGCCTTCGGCACATGATTAGGGCCTCGACCCAAGCCGCGCTTTCGTGGCGCTGGTTCAGAAGACATCTGTTTCACCAAAATTTTAGGATGTTATTATAAGTTATGTTGTAATTGTATAAAATAGTTAACTACAACAAATACAAATGAAAGGTACATAAACATGACAAGGATATAGAGAACATGTATATATGCAAGTGTATGTAATACAAGTCAAACTTAAACATACATTTTAATGAGAATCGCTATCTGAGTCAGAATTATTTTGCTGACGTATTGGAGATTCATAACCATCATTTTCTTCAGATTCAGTGTCAGTGTCAGTCAATAATTCTTCCTCCTCAGTATCAATGTCATCTGACACATGTACTGACTCGGGATCCAATTCATCGGGTTCATCTCCACCCTCTAACTGGATTACTTCATTGTTGTCCTCGATATTTATTGTAGGAGGTCTATGAAGCATCTCCTCTTGGTAGAACTCTCCGTCTACTAATTGGACACGACTACGCGCGGGAGTATGAATTACAACTTGCCAATCTGCAGGCGGTCTATCTCTTTTCCTAAGAGGACTAGGAGTGTAGTATACTTGTACTGTTTTGTTGGCAACACAAATGGTGCGTTGACGTACGTGGACCTATGGAGGTCAATATCGACGATTCCATGTCGATCGACACGTATGCCTTTTTCTGAATCAAACCAACGACATTTGAACAAGTTAATATGACCCCCATAAGTACCCTTGTACGACAGCTCAATGATTTCCTCCAACTCCCCATAAAAGGCACGACCCATCTCATTGTAACAATCTCCTTGAACACACACTCCAGTGTTAGTTGTTCTTTTACCGCGGGCATATGTATTTGTATGAAATTCACAGCCATTTATTTTGTAACCATTGCGGCTGACTTGGTCCTGGTCTGAGCCCATAGCTAAGACTTGTATATTTGGAGGAATGGTTCCCTTATTAAGAGCCTACAAAAATTCTATTAAGTTAAATGAATTCATAAATTAATATTTAGTCATATGTGCTTATAAATTAACTTAACTTACTTTGTCCTTTAGCCAAAGTGCAAATTTTTGATCACGACTGAGTTGAATATCTTTATCAGTGATGCCGGGCTGATTCGCTTTTAACTCGTCATCATATGATCTATATAATTTTATGAACATTAACATATTTGAATGTATAAGATTAGTTGCAGGTTGAGATATAGGTCCAATGATTCAGAATCATTTTACATGTATACCTTACAAATTTGTCAATCTCCTCGCAATTGAGAAGAATGTAAGTATGTGCAGCATGTAATTCTTGCTCAGAGAGGAATATGCGCTTTCCTTTTCCATAAGCGCGACCCGGTAGACCAAATACAGAAAGCCGACCATTTAGATCAACATTGCCCCCATTATCATGTCTCGGGACTCGATTGGCCTTTGTCAAAACTTCGTCGGGAAAATAGTCTGAGACAAACGTAGATATCTCATCAAAACTGTATGCCTCACATATCGACCCCTCGACGTAAGCTCTATTCTTCACCTTCCTCTTAAGGTTTCCCATCGCCCTCTCGAAAAGGTACATCCATCTATATTGAACTGGACCACCAACACGAGCTTCATAGGGTAGATGGATTTGCAAATGCTCCATGGAGTCAAAAAATCCAGGTGGGAATATTTTTTCAAGCTTACACGTGATCTCAATGATGTTCTTCTCAAGTACAGACATGTCCTTTTCATTTAATGTTTTTGAACATATATCTCTGAAGAAATGACTAAGTTCAGTCAAAGCATCCCATATTGGTTTATCAAGCAAGTTCCGAAATGCTATAGGCATTAGTCTCTCCATGAACACATGACAGTCATGACTCTTCATCCCTTGTAATTTGCCACCTGTGACACACCTTGCAATGTTTGAGGCATATCCATCTGGTAGTTTCAGAGACTTAATCCATGTGCACACATCTTCAACTTGTTTTTTGGACAATGTGTACCTTGCATGCGGTTTGACCATCCGACCATTACGAGATTCATAAAGTTCTAATCCAGGACGTTTACAAATATCTTTCATGTCCAACCGTGCCTTATCATTATCTTTCGTCTTGCCCGGAACACTCATCACGGTGTTAAAGACATTGTCGAACACATTCTTCTCAATATGCATCACATCTAGATTATGACGAATTAAATTTGTAGACCAATAAGGCAATTCCCAAAAGATGCTTCTTCGAACCCAATTATGAGATACGCCAAACCCATCGATGATGTCAGAGGCAACAATCTTACCAAATGGGATAACCGGCAATCTCATCACACGATCTCGCATATCCGTTCCCGACAATCGCGGTGCAGGCATATCATTGTTTACTTTCCCTTTCCTGAAGTTTTCTCTATTTCTTCGAAACGGGTGATCTACCGGCAAGAAACGACGATGGCAGTCAAACCAGCATGGCTTTCGACCATTTGATAGATTGAAAGACTTTGTATTCTCCATACAATATGGACAAGCCAACTTCCCGTGTGTACTCCAGCCAGATAACATACCATAAGCAGGGAAGTCACTTATAGTCCAGATAACTGCTGCCCTAAGGTTGAAATTTGTTTTCGTGGAAACATCCCAAGTCTGTACTCCATCCTCCCACAATACCTTTAACTCGTCTATAAGAGGTCTCAAGTAAATATCTAGGTTCTTTCCAGGACTCTTGGGACCAGGAATCACGAGTGAAAGAAATAAGTATGGCTGCTTCATACACATCCAAGGAGGCAAGTTGTACGGAGTTACAATCACAGGCCAGCAGGAGTACGGAACAGCTGAGTGGCTGAACGGGTTAAAACCATCAGTGGACAATCCAAGTCTCCCATTTCTAGGTTCTAATGCAAACCCAGGATGTGATAAGTTGAAATCTTTCCAAGCCTGCCCATCTGCGGGATGGTTAAGTTCTCGATCTTTAGTTGGAGATTTCGCATGCCAAGTCATATGTTCAGCTGTTCTTGAAGACATGTACAATCTCTTGAGTCAATGTGTAATTGGAAAATACCTTAAAATCTTCAAAGGTATTTTTGTCTTTTTTGTAGTCACACCCTCTTTAAGAGGCTTGAACCGATCATGACCGCAAAAAGTGCACTTTGTCTTATGTACATTTTCCTTATAAAACAACATGCAATCGTTTGGACATGCATCGATCTTTTGGTATCCAAGACCCAACTTCTTCACCATTTTCTTACAATAGTAGTAGTTATCGGGCAATTTCTCACCGTCAGGCAACATACTCTTAATGGCCTTCAAGAGTGACTCAAAACACTCATGGCTCATGTTGTGATCAGCCTTGATGTTAAGTAATGTCGCAACTGCAGACAACGTAGTGTGTTTGGTGCAACCATGCCACAACGGCTCGCTACCTTCGTCTAGTAACTTAAAGAATGCTTTGGCATCAGAATTCATAGGTTGCTCTCTCCCTTGTTCCCAATCAAAATTCGGCCCTGCAATATCATGAACCATTTCATTCATACGATGGGTACTGCTGCCCGGATTGTGTACTTGTGCGATACCACTATCTCTTCTCTGCCCATGTGCCCACCAGCATTCTTCGTAATTTTTCATGAACCTAGACACAAGTAAATGATAGTTTACCATGTCTCTGTCCATATAATTAACATTCTTACACTTTAAACAAGGGCATCTTATCTTGTTCTGACCATTCACACATTCCGGGTGACTAAACGCATAATCCAAAAACACTTGACAACCATTTCTAAATTCAGCTGTAGCACCTATCTGGGCACTTGACTTTCGTCGTCTCATCCAACTACGGTCTGAATAGAGGTCCATGATATCACAATACCTACTGCAGACAACATGAGCTTATTAATGTATAGTATGGTCAGACTCTATTAAAATTTCGCCAGAGTCTCCCCCTATCAAATGGACTATCCACATGAACGAGGGCATGCATATATAGCCATTTGTAGGCACCCAAGACACAACCCAATAGAAATATATTAATATATAACGAATGAATGCAAAAGTAGTAAGAAGTACCATAAAACCAATAAATTGCTTTTCATTAGAATATTATACCGAATATATTTTGTTTTGCTTTACTAATCTTGTCTACTTGCAGTTGTTTGTATCCAACTTTTATTTTGTCCCCCCTTTTTCTCTCTCTTTATGACTGTTAGATGCTCAATATTCCAAATTTACATATAATTAGTTGTTTTATTTAATTTAATTTGGTATTATATTATTTATTTTATTTTGATTTATTAAGTATTATTTATTTTAATTTATTTAATTTGTTTAATTTCATTTAATTTTATTTTATTTTGTATAATTTTATTTAGTAATGACAAACTAAGTAAATAGTAATTAGTTCGTTATATTATATTATTTATTTTATTTTATTTTGATTTATTTTGGATTATTTATTTTAATTTATTTAATTTGTTTAATTTCATTTAATTTTATTTTATTTTGTATTATTTTATTTAGTAATGACAAACTAAGTAAATAGTACTTAGTTCGTTATATTATATTATTTATTTTATTTTATTTTGATTTATTTTGGATTATTTATTTTAATTTATTTAATTTGTTTAATTTCATTTAATTTTATTTTATTTTGTATAATTTTATTTAGTAATGACAAACTAAGTAAATAGTACTTAGTTCGTTATATTATATTATTTATTTTATTTTATTTTGATTTGTATTATTTATTTTAATTTATTTAATTTGTTTAATTTCATTTTATTTTATTTTATTTTGTATAATTTTACTTAGTAATGACAAACTAAGTAAATAGTACTTAGTTCGTTATATTATATTATTTTTTTTATTTTATTTTGATTTATTATGTATTATTTATTTTAATTTATTTTAATTTGTTTAATTTCATTTAATTTTATTATGAAATTAAATACACAAATATGAAAGTCATAATCAAGGTAAACATGTCTTTGAGACAAAACTAAACCAAACAAACAAACAAACAAACAAAAAACAACTAAAGCTAGGAAAGGATTCCCATGAAAACCTCTTTGAAATATTGTTTTTTCATGCTGCTATGGTATATATGTAACTAATGGAGCATAAGACAACATGAGTGAATTAGAAAGATGCCAACTCAAGCATAACAACCACAGACTCATAGTGCAACTGTGCAACTCAAGCATAACAATCATCATTGAACAATTTTTTCCATTATCAACTCATTGAAGCTTCTTTTTCTAAGAAAAAAAATTAAGATAACTATCAATCTAGTTAAGTTACTAATGGCATAATGAAAAGGCAGCAAAAATACACACAAAATGAATATGTGGATCTGTCCCAATATAAGTTCTAATATTTAATTGTTGACTGTCTCATCTTCTTTCTAATAACTAAAAAAATTCAATGTCTTCCAACACAGATCTGCCCTAAGTACCACTATTACCGTAGATTTTCTTCTTCTTCAATTTGTTTACTTCTAAGAGTATTTATTATCTTAGTTGGGATCTGTAAGGGTGTTAGGTATCATCAAGAAGACAAGATTAGCAAGAAATTCCATTTTTGTGTTAAGTCACCAATTTATAATCCAAAAATACAAGAAAATGTACTATGGTATGCTCCCTTATATTGGATTAAAGCAAAGCCTATCCTATGGTCGAATGTGAGCTACTCAGTGCTTCATAATCCAAATATACTTCATTCCTCTTTAGCTAAATTAAACCCCAATTAAATTACAGGAGCATAGTGGATTAACAATCAAATTACAGAAGGATTATATAAGAATCAAGAGAAGATTCACCATCATCTTGCAGTAGTTGGAAAAACAGAGTTACTAACAACAATTTACGTGACAAGAAAATACACATTGCCTGCTAATATGAAACTCCAGTTACAAGAGTTGATGTCTTGGGCAAGATCAGTTTTAAATTGGGAAAAGGCCAAACTAAAAGCCGATAACTGGGAATAAACTCATCATCCTAAATAAAAGAATCAAACAGAACCAAATAACTTCCAATTTATATAGGGAATTGTTGAACTGAAACACCAATAGTATCTGAGTTTGTAGTTTCTGGCCGCTGCTTTCTCAATCCCAAACTCCAATTTTATACTTTGGAGAGACAATAGAAAAACTAACCCATATTCATTTGGGAGTCAAAAGCCCCAAAATCCCAGATGAAAACAACAAATTAAACAAAACAAATACTAAATTACCTTATTGTGGTGGGCTGTGCCGGCGCCGGCGTTGGTCTATTCTCCCACTCCTCTCCCTCTATTCTCTATTCTCTCTCTCTTCTTCGTCTTCTTTCTTTTTTCTTCTTTCGTTCGACTGAGCTGAGACTGATCGACTGACTGGAAATAAAATTCATCAGCGACCGCCAATACCGACCGCGTGCGGTCGCTAGTTTTAATTGACGTGACAGTTTTAGCGACCGTTGTGCGGTCGCTGTTAATATTCAGTCGCAAATCACGTTCCCGCCAACATTTGCGCCAATTTTTTGGTGGCAAACTTATTTCAGCGACCGACCAGCGACCGCGTGCGGTCGCTGATAATACGTAGCGACCAGGTCAATGTGCGGTCGCTAAAGGTGGTCGCTATTGTGCTTATTAGCGACCGAAAATAGTGGTCGCTGAAAGTATTGGTCGCTGTTGGACCATTTTCTTGTAGTGATAATAACAATCAACCTAAGCCCCAAGCGAACTTGGCTTAATCCGATAACGCCATTATTGTTGTTGTTGAAGAAGTGAACCTAGTTGACAATATCTCTAAATGGGTAGTAGATATCGGTGCCACTAGGCACATTTGTGTAAAAGAGATGTAATTCTTTATTACGAAAATGTGAATAATGGAGAAAATATTTATATGAGAGATTCTTGAGCCACTAAAGTTGCTAAAAAATGAAAAGTTATACTTAATTTTACTTCAGAAAAATCTATTGAATTGCAAAATGTGTTTCATATGCCTGATATTCATAGAAACCTTGTGTCTAGATCATTATTGAACAAAGCTGATATTAAACTTGTGTTTGTATCTAATAAACTTGTACTTACTCATAATGTGGAATTTGTGGGGAAAGGTTTTTGTGATGGAGACTTATTTGTACTTGATGCTTCTGTTGAATTGAATAATAAAAATGCTTCTTAAGCTTATATTGTTGAATATTTGGATATGTGACATGCTAGATGTGAATGTGGCATATATTAAAAAATTGAGATAACTCAAGCTTATACCTAATCTTTTAATAAATGTGAAATTTGTGTGGAAGCAAAACATGCTTAATTAAGAAACCTTTTAAAAGTGTAGAAAGATAAACTCAGCTTCTTGAATTAATTCACAGTGATCCAACTGATTTTAAAAATACTACGAGTAAAGGTGGTAATAAATATTATATCCTTTGTAGATGAAGTTGAAGAAATATTTATAAAATATTAAGCGGAGGTTGAAAATTAGTTAGAAATGAAAATTAAAAAACTAATTAGATCCGATCGAGGAGGAGAATATGATTATGAAAATCTTAAAAAATTTTGTGAACTAAATAGAATATATTATTCATGAAACTTCCCCACCTTATTTTTCCACAATCCAATGGAACTGCGGAAAGAAAAAATTGAACTCTTAAAGATATGATGAATGCCATGTTAATTAACATGGTTTACCTTCTAACATGTGGGGGGAAGCTTGCCTTTCTGCAAATCTAATTTTAAATAGATTTCCTAATAAAAGAGTAGAAACTATACCATATCAATTATGGAAAAAACATACAATTAATTTGGGGTATCTCAAAGTGTGGGGTGTCTAACTAAGGTAGATGTGGATCTAAAACAATCGATTGTATTCTTATTGGATATGCTTCGAACAGTGCTGCATACAAATTTTCGTAATTAAAGATGAGACTAATAATTATCAAAATAATCCTATCTCAGAAACTACGGATGTAGAATTTTTTGAAAATATACTTCTAATGAGAATAAAAAATGTGGCTAGTTCATCTTCAAATGAGCACCTTAAAAGAAAGGATAAAGAACCTGAACTTGCACCTACTAGAAGTAAGAGGTAACGTTTTAAGAAAAACTTTGGGCTAGATTTTATAATTACTTTTATAAGATAAGATGACCCAAAAACTTTTGAAGGACAAATAAAATCAATGGATGCAATTTTTTAAAAAGATATAACTAATAGTGAACTAGAATTCATTATGTCTAATCATTCATGGGAATTGGTAAACTTGCCTAGAGGATGTAAACCTATTGGGTGTAAATGGGTGTTTAAAAAGAAAATAAAGGCAAGGTCAATTGATAAATTTAAGGTAAAACTTATGGCTAAAGGGTTTACTTAAAAGGAAGAACTTGATTATTTTGATACTTACTATTAACTAAAATTGCGACCATAAGGGTACTAAAAGCATCCATTTATAAATAATTAGTAATCCACCAAATAGACGTTAAAACTGCTTTTTTGAATGGAAAGTTAAATTAAGGAATATATATGTGTCAAGTAGATGGATTTGTTATTCCAGGAGAAGAACAAAGAGTGTGTAGACTGGTAAAATTCTTGTATGGTTTGAAACAAGCCCCAAAATAGTGTAATAATTTTTTTTAATAAAACTCTTTGTCTAATAGTTTTGTGACAAATGAATCTGATACTTGTGTGTATATTAGATTGATCAATGGAAATTGTGGTGTGATTATTTATATATATGTAAATGACATACTAATATATGGTACTAATGAGAAAGTCGTGAAGAATACTAAAAACATTTTATCCTCTGAATTTAACATGAAAGATTTAAGAGAAGCAAATTTGATTCTTGACATGAAAATTAATAAAACTACACATGGTGGGAACACATTAGGACTTCAGTGTATACTTAAAGCATAATAAAGGGAATGGTATTGCACAAAATGAATATTGTAACGACCGGGAATTCTGAAATTTCCTTGTAATTCGAATTTTTGAATATTAACGAATATTTTATAATTTATTAATATTATATTTGTGTTACGTGTTTAAAGGTTGTGTGACAATCTAGATCATGTGAATGTATGAATTTTATGTGTTATAGTTTTGTTAAGTAAATAATTGATTTCGCGTAGCGTCGCTGAATCACTATTCACGGGGCACGTTTCCCGAGGCACTATTCACGCCATAACATTTTGTGTCTTTTTCGATGTTAATAAATTTCATAAATACGTGTATGCGTACGAATAATTTTTCCAAGTGTCGGAAATTTTATTTGAGCTGATACGTGATTTTATCCGTATCCGAAATGTGTTATATGGGTGTTCCGAATAAATGGAAAAATCCCATAATAATTATTTTTATACATCCCAATAATTATGGGAGTACCCATTTTAATTTTGGGTAGAGTTATTTACCAGTTTTGGTACAAAAGTGGGAGTTTTCGGATATATTTTTGGTATTTTCTGGTATTTAATTTGACTTATTGCTTCAAGTGAGAACCACCAAACCACTTTCAACCAATCAAATGAAAGCTTGGGGAGAGCATTGCCGGCAAGCCTTTGAAAATTGGCCACCTTGAGCCTTACACCCATTTCTCCCACTTCTCCCTAATTTCCTCCACTTCTCCCAATCAATCAACCAATTCATTTCTCTCTTGCAAGCCATCAGCTCCTCATTCAAACTCATTCCCATCAGCTGATAGTGAGAGAGAGAAAGAGAGAGAGAGAGCTGCAAAGAAGGAAGAGAAAGAAGTCGCCGGAAAAGTCGCCGGAAGAGGAAGAATTCGCCGGAAAAGAAAGGAGGAAGAAGAATAAGGCTCGGGTGGAGGAACCAAGCAGGAGAACCCCCAAAACACAGCCTAGCCGAGCTTCTTAACATCTAGGAAGGATTTACAGAGGTAAACAATCAACCAAATCCTTTCCATTCGATTCCTTGCCAAGTTTTTCAAGTTTTTCTTAGTTTTAAGCTCTTAAGCTTATGGGTCAGATTTTTGGCGATTCTTGGTGTTTTTGTTTGTTGTGATTGTTTGTAAATGTTGTTAAGAGACTATGTAAGCCATTAATAACATCAAAGTGGAACAAAAACGCAAGAAATCCTTACCTTGGCTTAATGGAGCAAGAACAATGGACTTTGGCATGAACTTGGACATTTGGACTTTTTAGAGGACTGTAAGGCTATGATTTTGTGTTTGTTAATTTTATTTGTTGCTATGGTGTTTTAGTTCCATGGGTTATGAAGCTAACCCAGTTGGAATGGAGTAAAAAGGAGTTAAAACGAGTTCGTAGTAATGATTCTTGTAAAACATGTCAAGAACTCGAAGAACAGAGTATGAACTTTACACTTTGGCTTAGGATTTGACCATGTTAATGTTAATGGGTAGCTCTGCATTTTTGATATGTTGTAGCCCCATGAGTTAGGAGTCCATAGAGTCCGGAATGGACCAATTTGCTTGTGTATTGAAGGAGATATGGAGGTTGGAGTGGCCGGAGGTCGGAGTCGCGTTTTGGAAACAAACCCAGAATCCGGCTACTGCAGAATGGCGCCGCAGCGCCACCCATATGCCCTGCAGCTCACGCTGCAGCGAGGGGCAAGTGGGGAAAAACCGGGGCTCGCGCCGCAGCGTGAGGCCCAAGCTTTAAGGCACACGCCGCAGCGTGAAGCCCGGTCATGGAGAAGACACGGGACTCACGCCGCAGCGTGAGGTCCAGTGCTTGAGCTTGGCGCTGCAGCGCCAGCTCCGTGTCCGGTCCAGGTCGGGTTAGTCTGACCGGGTCGGATCGGGTCGGACCTAATGAGCCCATTTCAGCAGGGTCCAACACTTATATTTTTTCTTGTATTAAATGATTAGACAGGTTAACTAAGCATATTTTGTTAAGCCCTAAATGCTTAATTATTTATTAAATGTCAACCAAATTAGTATTGTCTTAAGGCGGAAATTGTATAATCTAATTGCAATTTAGGCTTGGTTTCCAGGAGCGAGACCCCCGACCGGGTAGTCGTAGTGGTAATCAATGTGTTTTAATGATGCAGCGTCCGTTTTGAACCATTATTTGGTATGTGACTAATTGTTATGTAAATATGTACATAATTGTGTAGGATATTAAGGAGCGTGTGTTATAATATTGTAGCAGCGCATCAGGCAAGTTTCCTAACGCTTGTCTAACCCTTGTGTTGGGCAAGTTTTCCTTAACCTTACTCGAATTATATTTTGAGCAGGTTTCATATTTTATACAGGTTGTATATTGTTGCAAATTTCATGACTCAAATTGAGTTATTACTTTTGAATCATATTAGGGGACTAATTATTGTCAATTACTCCACCTCCAAGATAATTATTGATATTCGCAGCTTATGCATTTGAATTCATTATCTATTGTTGGATTGTGAAACGTTTAAGTTCTTCATTCATGAACTGTTTAAGGAGATAGTCTACGCCATTTGTTTCGGTTAGACATGTACAGGTTATTATTTTAAAAGCTATCCAAACCGATTGTTGGTGCGGATTCTTGGACTGAGAGAGCAACCCTTATTAGGGGATTATAATGTGTCGGCTATTCGATGCAGTCAGAGTTAAATGTTATGCATATACATGGTGTACGAGAGGCTGATCCCCTCGAGTACAACTGACGGGGCCAGGTTTTAAAAGAGTTAGTTGAATGATTGACTCTTTGGCTAAAAGTTCATGGTCGGTTGGACCACTCAGCAGTAAATAATCATTATTCATTGTTTCATTTGGACTTTGATTATGTCATTTCAGCTAATTCATCAATATTCATAAATTGTTGATCTATGCAGTTATTATTCCTATTCATTCATGATATATCCCCACTCTTGCTTTTAAACTTGCTGAGCAAAGTAGTTGCTCACTCTTGCTATATCATGAACCTATTGCAGTTAAGCCGGGGAGTTCCAAAGCGGACAAAGGCAAGGGAAAGCTTAAGGACTAGTTATATGTACTATCCTGTTATGTAATTCGTGGAATCGTTTTGTATTATTATGGTATTCTGCGATGTATTTTATTTAAGGTTTTAGACCTTGGGACCGTAGTGAACCTTTTGTAATGAACAACATATGTTTATTTTATTCCGCATTAGTTAATTTATGTTGTTTAGAGGTGTATGGATGCATTTTATCGTGAGCACTAAATTCGAGGTATTGGTACCTGAATTTAGGGGTGTCACAAATATGCCAAGATCATTGACAATGTAATGTATTTAATGAATTGTACTCGACCTAATATTGCATATACCATTAATAGACTTAGTAGATATACATATAATCCTTCACAAGATCATTAGGATGCAGTGCATGATTAGTGAAAGGAACTGTTAATGCATGTGATGAATGGGTAATATACTTATGAATTGAGTACTTTTAGACTTAATTTATTGTTAGTTTTTAAGTTATTTGGGATATTTTTACCTGTTTAATTGTTATTTTGTAGGTTGAGGCAACGTAAGGGCAAAACAGGAATTTCTAGCAACTAAAAGGGCAAAGTTATAATTTTCAGCAAGCTACTAGCGTCGGGGCGCTACTCCAAGAGTAAAACCTAGCGCCGGGGTGTTGGGGAGCAAAAACGATTGGTCCGGTTTTGGAGGAGGCTATCCATAAAAAACACACAAAGATTGAAGCAGATTGTTAGAGATTAAATATTGAAGATTTGGAGAAACTCACAAGGAATTCAGACAGAAGACTAGAAGCAGAAGAAGATTTTACTGAGTTTTTTTTCACTTCTTTATTTAGTTTTGTAGTTCTATTGTGATGTCTTGTTTGGAATTTTGGTTTTAAATTTCAGCATCAACTAAACATTTAATTAAAACTGCAATTGAGCCTTTTATGTTTATGAATTAATTATCTATTTAATTTCAATTATTGATTCTTGATGAGTTGTCCATCATATTTTGTGTTTATTGATTAATTGCCTGGCCAACAATTAGTGAAATACTTTAGATGAATTTAAGAGATGAAATCTAGGGTTAAATCTGAATATAATAGCATGCATTCTTAGTTATTTACATGAGATGAATAATTAGGGTTGTGAATTGAGTAGGAATATTTCTTTTCACTTAAAATATTACCAACTATAATTATCCACATAACTGACAATAAAACAAACTCGACGTATAAAGTCGAAATACATAACATTTTCCTAAAATAAACTTAATCAGACTCTTTGATGTCATAAATTTTTGAAAAATATTTATGCTAGATTTTATGGACTATAATTCTTAATTCTGCGTTGGGAGGCCGTTCAAACTTCGGGTATGGACCCAAGTTGGGCCCAAAAACACACCTCACAAAAGTACTAATACTCCAAACTATAAATAAGGCAACAACTATGATATCTTAAATCTTAAATGCAACATATATACCCTGATGTAATATCTCACCACTAATCAACCCTGTGGCCTGTATATACATATTCGTAAGAAGTTAACTTCATACTAATTGAACCCGTGTGAGTGGATCCCTTCTAATTAAAAAAAATGGCAAGTTATCTCTGAGTCGGCTCGGTTGACGATGATTTCTTTTCTGTGGAAGCACTTTCTTTTCCGTACATCGAATCCGTCTTTCCTCTCTTCTTAACCTAAGTCTTCCTTTCCTTTCATCTTATAAAATCCCTATTTTCACACCTCTGAAAACCCTCGATCTCTAAGAATGGCGAAACAATCAAAAGCGAAGGATTGTGCCTGTAACATCTCCTTCTCGAAAAATAGGAAAGGGAGGTCACGTGCAAAGCACAACAAGGCTAACAAAATAAATCAATAGCTCAATGCCTCAAAATATAACTCTAATAATAATAATCTCCAAAAGTCAACCGGTTCAAACCACAATTTAAAAATATTTATTACAACTCCAATAACTGAATATCTCCATAACACAAATTAAAATACCAAAGCCTAAACAAAATATCTAAACCACTTGGACAAAAGAAAATTCTCGTCACACTTACCCTTGATCCCCCTGATTACCTTCCTGAAGGAAAACCATAGTATGAGCCAATTACCCAGTACGGATATATAGTACAAAAATAATAAACTGAATTAACTAAATCAATTAATGAACTGAACTAAACCGAACGGAACTAACACAATGAAGTAATAGGTTGAATCAATTGGTAGAGTGTTATTTCATACCGAGCTCAGAAGTATAGCTTGCCACATAGACAAGTCAATAATGCCACATAAGCAATCACACATTGGACCGCGAATCCAAATGCATACAAAATCGGAAGGCGTGTTTTGCACAACATCACCAATCCGCAGAACAAAACAGAAAACTAGGTTCGACCCATACACCTCTCACAACAAATCACCAAATGGCCAACTCCTATCGGAGCATAAAACAGAGACGCCATGGACTAATCACACTGCCAAGGAAGTGTCATGTCTCTCATGCCAAGACGACATGCCTGTGGTACCCCCACATGTGGTTATAGCTCAATTATACCCTACGGTATATTCTAACAAAATATAATGTCACAACACATGCGATATAATATCAACAAACAGGGGGTTCTAATATGTATATGTCAAATCAAACGAATCATCAACACAAGTCTCCAAAATATATTGACATATACATTTCTACAATTATCAAAATAAATACTAGACATGATAATCCAACTCAAAGAGTACAAATACGAGTTCTATGTATCAACGCTAAAATAAAACTATTAAATTAATTTCACATGAAATAATTATGTGAATTAATAATGAAATTCAAAATGAGGAACAAAACGAATTAATTAAATTTCAGAAGAGTATCGCTGAAGGAGTACGGAATCCGTACCTGGATTAAGCAATGTAATACCCAAAATTTATGTTCAAAATTTGACTCGTTAAATTCTTTCTGTCCAAGCTATTTACACAAATAAAAATAAATGTAAGATTAATAATAATTTCGAATTGAATAGCCATTAAATTTTATAATTGTGTTAGACATGTATGACAACTAATTTTTATACCATATTGTTACTACTGACTTAGAACAATTAATCAATTCAGCTGCTTTATTACATATAATTCTACAAAACACATGCGATCACTTATTG
Organism: Aralia elata; assembly: GCA_034770075.1. NCBI lineage: Eukaryota > Viridiplantae > Streptophyta > Magnoliopsida > Apiales > Araliaceae > Aralia > Aralia elata. The sequence continues at coordinate 26,804,736 of CM068378.1, read as the reverse complement.
TTGGACAAGGATATTAGCCCAAGTCGGAGTCCATTAACAAATAATTTAAACACAATCAATATCAGTATACTAAAGTTTTTCATGCTATTAAGTTCCTGATTATTAACATATATATTATATTCACACACACACACACACACATATATATATATATATAGTTAGATTACTAACATATATATTTTATATACACACATATATATTTAGGTGATACTACTTATAAACTTACACACACATACGGATATATATATATATATATATATATATATATATATGTATATATATATACACACACACACACACACATACATAGCTTATACAAATTAGTGCTTCCTGGAAATTTAGAACCCGAACAAGAGCATTGGTAAACTTTAATAATTAAACTATTAATCAATTAAACTCATTGCATGATATCCGAATTCATGTTTTATGCATACAGGATATAAATTACAAAAGATGTATATTAATCAAAGAAATGATATAGATTAACAAAGTAATAATATTACCTTAACTGAAATAATTTTCTTGTTATTCTTAGCAGTCGACGCTTCCCTCTTCCTCTTTTTCCCACGGTTTGCATAACTTATGAGAGAGGAAGAAGAGTTGGGTCTGATATAGAGAAAGGAGAGAGGAAGACGAATATTTTATTATTATATTATTATTCTTTCTTCCCCCTTTTATTCAGCCGACAGGTATGGGTTTATTATTAAAAAGAGAAAAGTGAAAGTAGACAGTAACTCATGAAAAAAACTGACAACCATTTGTCAGCCAAATTTAAGATATAACCTCATCTGTCCTACCACAAAGGAAAGAAGACATAACATACATATATAATAAGGATCTACTCACATACAATACGCCAACATGATAAGACAAATAGTATAAGGTCCAATAAAATAAAATAAAGCAAATATCATGGGTATTACATTACCTCCCCCTGAAAAAGGATTCCGTCCCCGGAATCAAAAGAAAGGAACGAACCTAGTTATCGAAAAGATGTGGATATTTCGCTCGAATCGATTCCTCCATCTCCCAAGTACTTTCCCGCTCCGAATTGTCTTCCTCCTTATAATCCTCTCTTGAAGATCCAAAATCGCCTCGGCTTGCTCCTCACACGTAAGATCCTCCTGAATCTTATCGAACTGATATTGCACCACATACAACGGATGATAATGGTAACTCCTCAACACCGACATATGGAACACATTATGCACATAAGCTAGTTGTGGAGGCAAAGCTAACCGATATGCAATCTCACCAACCTTCTCCAAAATCTCACATGGGCCAATATAACGCGGACTAAGTTTTCCTTTCATCCCAAATCGTCGAATACCCTTCCAAGGAGAAACTTTTAAAAACACGTGTTCACCAGGTTGAAACTCTAAGGTCCTCCTATGCTTATCAGCATAACTCTTCTGCCGTGATCGAACCGACTGCAATTTCTCCTTAGCCACCACTACCTTCTCCGTAGTGATTTGAACTAACTCAGGCCCTTCTATGGCCTTCTCACTAACTTCATCCCAACAAGTTGGTGCCCGACCCTTCCTACCATACAATGCCTCAAACGGAGCCATCCCAATACTTGCATGCCAACTGTTGTTATAAGCAAACTCAACTAGACTCAAGTAATCATCCCAATTTCCTGACCACTCCAGTGAACAAGACCTCAACATATCCTCCAACGTCTGAATAGTCTGCTCAGATTGTCCATCGGTTTGTGGATAGAAAGAAGTACTAAAGTTGAGCCGACTTGTTGAAATCCTTTCCAGAACCATGAAGTGAACCGCGGGTCGCGATCTAAAACAATAGATATCGGAGTACCATGAAGTCTAATAATATCCTGCTGAAAGATCTGTGTCAACCTATCCACTGAGTAACCCTCATGGATAGCCAAGAAGTGTGCCGATTTAGTCAACCGATCCACCACAACCCAAATGGCATCATTCTTCCTGAAAGTCTTCGGCAAACCAATCACAAAGTCCATCGTGATATTCTCCCACTTCCAAACTGGTATGTCTAACTGTTGCAGTAACCCACTAGCTCGTTGATGTTCTATCTTTACTTGTTGACAAGTGAGGCACTTACCCACATATTCAGCAACGTCTCGCTTCATCCCATTCTACCAAAAATTCTCCTTCAAATCCCTGTACATCTTTGTGGAACCTGGATGAATAGAAAATGACGAACTATGAGCCTCAGCTAACACAGCTTCCCGAATGGTTGAGTCCAACGGTACACACAACCGTTTACCCAACCAAATCACACCGTGGTCATCAATACAAAACTCGGGCTGCTTGCCCTCCTCTAGATTTTGCGTCATACCCCACAATTCCCCATCTTCCTTTTGAGCTTCTTTAACCCGTGAGATAAGAGATGGCTACACTCTCATACCTGCCAAAAGCCCATCTGAGGGCATATAAAAATTCAACTCTTGCCGCTCTATATCCGAAATAAGTTGAGGTTGTGTAATAAGGGTTGCTACACTCCCTGAATTCTTTTGGCTAAGAGCATCTGCAACCACATTTGCCTTCCCCGGGTGATACTGTATTCTTGCATCATAATCTTTTAGAAGCTCCAACCAACGTCTCTGCCTCATGTTAAGCTCCTTTTGAGTGAAAATTTATTTAAGACTTTTATGATCAGTGAAGATATCACAAGTCTCTCCATACAAATAGTGCCTCCAAATTTTTAAGGCAAAGATTACTGCTGCCAACTCCAAATTATGAGTGGGGTAGTTCACCTTATAAGGCTTAAGCTGCCTAGAAGCATAAGTAATTACCTTACCGTGTTGCATCAAAACACACCCCAAACCTTTCTTAGAAGCATCACTATAAATATGATATATATCCTCCGGTCCCCGACGGCAGTGTGAGTATTGGAGCTGTCACAAGTCGCTTCTTCAACTCCTCAAAACTCTTTTCACGTTCCTCATTCCACACAAACTTCGTGCTCTTTCTCAACAACTGAGCCAATGGTAAGGCAAGTAAAGAGAACCCTTCCACAAATCGCCTATAGTACCCTGTCAAACCCAAGAAACTCCTAACTTCTGTCACTGAAGTAGGTCTTGACCAATTAGTGATAGCCTCAACTTTCGCAGGATCCACCTTAATGCCTTCAACAGACACAATGTGGCCCAAAAATGTAACATGCTCCAACCAAAACTCGCATTTAGAGAATTTAGCATACAACTTCTCTTTTTGTCAAATCCCCAAAACTGTACGAAGATGTTCCTCATGCTCCTTCCTAGACTTGGAGTAAACCAAAATGTCATCAATAAAGACAATAACATATTGGTCCAAATACTCTCTGAACACCCGATTCATCAAATACATAAGCATCGCCGGAGCGTTAGTCAACCCAAGACATTACTAGAAACTCGTAATGCCCATAGCGAGTGCAAAAAGTTATCTTAGGGATATCCTCATCCCTTATCCTCAACTGATGATAACCCGACCTCAAGTCTATCTTTGAAAAATACTTCGCCCCCTGAAGTTGGTCAAACAAGTCATCAATCCTCAACAATGGATACCGATTCCTGATGGTAATCTTGTTCAACTCCCTATAGTCTATGCACAACCTCATAGATCCATCTTTCTTCTTTACAAATAAAACCGGAGCACCCCACGGTGAAACACTAGGCCGAATTACACCACGATCTAGCAGCTCCTGCAATTGCTCCTTCAACTCTTGCAATTCCAATGGTATCATCCTATACGGCGCCTTAGAGATAGGTTCCGCACCAGGAACAAGCTCGATGGTAAACTCAACTTCCCGTTGTGGTGGCAACCATGACAATTTCTAAGGAAATACATCGGAAAAATCACGAACAACTGGAACATCCTCAATACGAGACTCACTCATAGAGGTATCAATCACAAACGCCAAATACCCCTCACAACCCTTTGCCATTAACTTCCCGGCCTTCAAAGCTGAGATCAACTTCACCACTCTACTTGGTTGTAAACCCTGAAATACAAACTCCGGAGACTTCACATCTCCAAATATAACTTTCTTCACATTACAATCGATAGTGGCCTGGTGCTTATCCAACCAGTCCATCCTAAGAATAACATCGAAATCGTGCATACTTATCGGAAAAAGATTAACCCTACGAATCTTGATATAAAGCAGAAATAAATACAGAAGTCCCCATCGGGGTAGTAATAGACATAACAAAATCTAAAGACTGAGATGGCATACCAAGGTGCCGAACAAAAGACTGAGCCACAACTGAATGAGTAGAACTAGTATCAAATAAAATAGAAGCCTCACGGTTGCCAACTAAAAGAGTACCAAAAATAATACCTGGCGCACTTGCTGCCTGGTTATATGTCATGGCAAACACTCGACCACCTTGACGTTGACCTCCATTGTCACCATTATTACTGCCTCCACCATTACCACGTGGCCTAGTACAATCTCTAGCAATATGACCCATCTGTCCACACAAGAAGCATGCACCAGAAACTCTATGGCACTGCCTCCTCGGATGATTACCCCCACAAGTAGCACAAGAAACTATCGGAATAAGATTAGGGTTACCCCCATTAGCTGGTCCAAGGTAACAACCCTGATTCTGCCCTGCTGATGATTCTGCCACTGCTGGCGATTCTGACCTTGCTGATGTAGCTGAAGCTGACGATTCTGCCCCTACTGGGGCAATTGCTGATACCCCTTTTCTGATTTTGACCTCGCCATTGCCCTTGTTGACCACCACGGTTCCTGTTCCACTGACCACCCTGATTCCTCCCATGTTGACCCGAAACTTGACCCTGCTGATCATCTCTGTCCCTCTTCCGACTCCCTTCCGATTTAGAAGACCGAAAGTCTTGTCGCTCTATCTCAATATTTTTGGCTGCATTAGCCACTGCCGACACATCTGTAAATTTGTTGTTAATGAGATGTTGACGATACTTATAATGAATTCTCCACTTAAACTTCTCTGCCTATTACGCTGCAGTCCATGCAGAGGTTCCCGCAAAGCCTGCCAACCTGATGAACCTTGTCATAAAGTCCATGATGGATTCATCATCTTTCTGTTGAATAGGCAAATACTCTCTTCCATAGGCCTCTTTATCAGCAGATGGGAAGTACTGTTGATAAAAGACCTCACAAAACTCTGTCCAACTAAGTGTCTCAGCATAACCATCACCCTTTGTTGTTTTCATCGTCTTTCACTACCTTTGTGCATTCCCTTCTAGCTTATAAGCTGCAAGCAGCACTTTATGATTATCCGAGCACCCCAACACATCAAAAATCTTTTTCAGATGAGTCATCCAATTCTCTGCATCAATTGGAGTCAGAGCTGAACTAAATGAACGTGGCTTCTGCTTCTGAAACTTTTCTAACCATACATACATTGGAACCACATGCTGATCAAGACCAACTGCATTCCCTTCATCTCCATTTACGTGTGAGCCATTAATTCCTGGGTTCCCTTACTTAGGATTTTTTGGCGGCTATTGCAATGCTTGAAAAACCTGTGCCACCAATTGCGGTAAGGCCTGATTAACTGCCTGATTCACCAAGGAATCCAATTAAGTATTGATCTGATTATTCAGTTGTTCATTAGGTTGCGCACTGGGTTGGCCCTCACTACTTCCTCCATTGTTACCTTGCCTCCCAGTAATTCTAGCGGATCTACGAGCCATCTAAGAAAGAGATCAACGAATAGAATTAAAACAATTTAGAGACAGGTTCAAATATAGCTGATATGAAAGTTAAACAGAAAATCAAACGAAACAAAACCTAACCCAGAAGTCTACCCATAGCTCACAGGTCAAACCTAAATAGGTCTTCTACAAGAAAGAACCTAAGCTTTGATACCAACTCTATAACACCCCCTTCCCGAAAAATAGGAAAGGGAGGTCACGTGCAAAGCACAACATGGCTAACAAAATAAATCAATAGCTCAATGCCTCAAAATATAACTCCAATAATAATAATCTCCAAACGTTAACCGGTTTAAACCACAATTTAAAAATATTTATTACAACTCCAATAACTGAATATCTCCATAACACAAATTAAAATACCAAAGCCTAAACAAAATATCTAAACCACTTGGATAAAAGAAAATTCTCGTCACACTTGTCCTAGATCCCCCTGATTACCTGCCAGAAGGAAAAACACAGCATAAGCCAATTGCCCAGTACGGATATATAGTACAAAAATAATGAACTGAATTAACTAAATCAATTAATGAATTGAACTGAACCGAACGGAACTAACACAGCAAAGTTATAGGCTGAATCAATTGGCTGAGTGTTATTTCATACCGAGCTCAGAAATATAGCTTGCCACATAGACAATTCAATAATTCCACATAGGCAATCACACATTGGACTGCGAATCCAAATGCATGCAAAATCGGAAGGCGTGTTTGGCACAACATCACTAATCCGCAGAACAAAATAGAAAACTAGGGTCAACCCATACGCCTCTCACAACAAATCACTAAATGACCAACTCCAATCGAAGCACAAAACAGAGACGTCGTGATCACACTGCCACGGAAGTGTCATGTCTCTCGTGCCAAGACGACATGCCTGTGGTACCCCCACAGGTGGTTATAGTTCAAGTATACCATACGGTATATTCTAATAAAATATAATGTCAAAACACATGCGACATAATATCAACAAATAGGAGGTTCTAATATGTATATGTCAAATCAAACGAATCATCAACACAAGTCTCCAAATTATATTGACATATACATTTCTACAATTATTAAAATAAATACTAGACATGATAATCCAACTCAAAGAGTACAAATACGAGTTCTATGTATCAACGCTAAAATAAAACTATTATATTAATTTCACATGAAACAATTATGTGAATTAATAACGAAATTCAAAACGAGGAACAAAACGAATTAATTAAATTTCAGAAGAGTATCACTGAAGGAGTACGGAATCCGTACCTGGATTAAGCAATGTAATACCCAAAATTTATATTCAAAATTCGACTCGTTAAGTTATTTTTGTCCAAGCTATTTACACAAATAAAAATAAATGTAAGATTAATAATAATTTTGAATTGAATAACCATTAAATTTTATAATTGTGTTAGACATGTATGACAACTAATTTTTATACCATATTGCTACTACTTACTTAGTACAATTAATCAATTCAGCTACTTTATTACATATAATTCTACAAAACACATGCGGTCACTTATTGTTGGACAAGGATATTAGCCCAAGTTGGAGTCCATTAACAAATAATTTAAACACAATCAATATCAGTATACTAAAGTTTTTCATGCTATTAAGTTCCTGATTATTAACATTTATATTATATTCACACACACACACACACACACACACACAGATATATATATATATATATATATATATATATATAGTCAGATTACTAACATATATATTATATATACACATATATATTTAGGTGATACTGCTTATAAACTTACACACACACACACACAGATATATATATATATATATATATATATATATATATATATATATATATATATATACACACACACACACATACATATATATATACATACATACATACATAACTTATACAAATTAGTGCTTCCTGGAAATTTAGAACCCGAACAAGAGCATTGGTAAACTTTAATAATTAAACTATTAATCAATTAAACTCATTGCATGATATCCGAATTCATGTTTTATGCATACATGATGTAAATTACAAAAGATGTATATTAATCAAAGAAATGATATAGATTAACAAAGTAATAATATTACCTTAACTGAAATAATTTTCTTGTTATTCTTAGCAGTCGACGCTTCCCTCTTTCTCTCTTTCCCATGGTTTGCATAACTTATGAGAGAGGAAGAAGAGTTGGGTCTGATATAGAGAAAGGAGAGAGGAAGAGGAATATTTTATTATTATATTATTATTCTTTCTTCTCCATTTTATTCAGCCGACAGGTATGTGTTTATTATTAAAAAGAGAAAAGTGAAAGTAGACAACAGCTCATGAAAAAAAGTGACAACCCTATGTCAGCTAAATTTAAGATATAACCTTATCTGTCCTACCACAAAGGAAAGAAAACATAACATACATATATAATAAGGATCTACTTGATAGTAATATGCCTTCAAGCCAATTATATTTGATGTAATAAGCATTTACTTTGTAATCTTATTCAAATATTAATAATAGAATAAAAGACATATTTTATCCATGTTAATTGGTTGAATTAATAAATGTGATGAACCCATAGTTTTCGAGCAATGCTTTTAGAATTATAATGAGATCATACTAGTGAGATCTAAATTCAAGAAAGCTCAAAACTAAAATGTTCCTAATCATTGGATCACTAATATTGGGATTACTGATCCGGATAGATTAGTACATACTATACTTGATCTTTAGAAGATGATGATTGATCTCATAATCATTTGTGTGGAGACACTAAAGCAAGTATGTAGGTGCTTATTGGAGAATAAGTTCACTGAACGTGACTCGCTTTAAGAACCCTAATGGAGTTTTATTCACCTGTCAATAGGGAAGTTTTTAAGTGATAGTTGTACAAGTGAATCTTGGACTTGAGATCATCATAGTACCTTGTGTATGTTAAGTTATACTTTGTCATATTCCTTAATACCTTAGGGTATGTCATAGGGTATGTACGGGTATAATAAAGTATACACGGAGGTAGGTGAATGATCGACAAAGAATCTACCACTTTTGATAAAAGGGAGAGAATGTCCTATGCGATTTGATAAATGACAACTCAGAAATCTCTGGCCAGGGTTGAATAAAAATTAGAAAGGAGTTTTTAATTTACATTAATCGGAGTTGTGCATTCTTGGATCGAAATGCATATGATTAAATAAAATAAGACTTGCCAGTGATTTCATGTCTTATATTTAATCGGGACATTGTTTGGTAGAAGGATTGAATTGTACGGTAACTACTGCTGAATAGGTTCTATGTGATTAAACATTGATTTCATATTATTCGGATAGTCATGATACATTATCGTAAGGTGTCCATCATGATGTAGAATAAATATTATTTATTTATGTTTGAATTAAAGGAGTTTAATTCATTATAAATAATATTAGAATTATTCTAATTTATTTATTCTACTACCGGCATAATATTGAACTTAAATAGTCACACCGCAAAAGAATAATATTATATTGGAAACAATTGGCTTAATGATACTAAATTAAGTATTTGATTTATTAGTTGAATAAATTGAAATGTTTAATATTTATAATGATATATTTGAAGAAATATTGAATTATAAATTAATGAGAGAAATCTTATTATTATTATTATTTAATTCTTAATTAGATTGAGAATTAAATTAAATAAAATGCAAATTAAATAAAATGCAAATGCAAATTAAAGATTGGAAGAATACTTGCTTAATGTTGATTAAGCAAGTAACATGTGTTAGTTGCATACATGAATAACATGTGGGTTAGGAGCAAAATGTATACTTACATTTTGTGTAAGTATAATATACTTGCAAGTATCCTAATAAGATTAGGGTTTCCTAATTAACCTTGTGTGAACTAGCCTCCATCTCATTCAAGAACACATCTAAGAACACATCCAAAGTTAGAGATCAATTTGTGTATGGGCACTAGTTCAAGTTGTTGATTATAGATCTTCTAAGTGTTCTTCAAGAATAGTTCTTATTGTTCTTATTGTTCTTAAGAGTTAGGAATAAAAGAATTAATTGGATTAGCCATCCAAGATTTCTAGGAAATCAAATATTGTTCCTTGTATAATCATTCTTAGTGGATCACCTCTAGAGTGCTATATACACTTTGTAGCTAATGTTTAATTCAAGGAACAAAGATTGGAGGAGGTTGAAGGAATCAACAAGGAGTAGATCTAGTAGCGGTTCAAAGGTTGGATCAATAAAGGTATATCTCTTGTTCTTCTTCTCTTCAATTAATAGCTATGCATAAGGTGATTCATGGGTAAGTTTTAAAAATTTTAATTTCTATTTTCCGTTGCATATTTCAATATGATTGTGATTTTGCAAACTTACACTACTCACATACAATACGCCAACATCATTAGACAAATAGTATAAGGTCTAATAAAATAAAATAAAGCAAATATCATGGGTATTACAGTGCCGATCAGGACTTGTGTCCATGTGGATGGGCAACTTCACGTCCCGTCGGAAGTGAATAACAAGAAGAGGATCAAGCTTAAGGTTCAAAATGTTATTGATGTTGGTGATGTGGATCCGGCCAAGTATCCACTACCCAAGACTAGACTTACCCTCGAGTTTCTCAGAAATTACGTCAACCTTCGCCCCAGAACCAACACTGTACATTCGTTGTGTCTCTCTATATAAATTATAAATTGTTGTCTAATAATCATACAAGGTTGTGCATTTGAATGTGAATCTCATATGTAGAATTGTTTCTAAAATTTTTGAATCGTGAATCTCATATTTAAAATTGCTGCTAAAATTTTATATTTGCGGATGGGTATTATGTTTGGAAGCAAAAGGACTGATTTTGTTGCCAAAAGTTGCCTTATAATATTGCTAAATGTGTGTCCTTGCCGAGAGAAAAGATTCTAAAATTAAAGAATCTATTTTTCTTAATTTGGTTACTACTCCATATTAGGAAAAGGAACAAGAAATGAAACAGAAGAGAAAGTAACGAAGAAAAGTGCACATTATATGTTTGATAGAATGCCAAAAAAGAAAATACCTTGGTATTTCATAATGCCTGGAATATATTCTAATATAACAATCTTTAATTGTATTTTGTTAGGCAATAATCAAGATGGAAATGAATGGATGTCTTTCTATTTGAACTTTTTTGAGAAAAGTTCAATCTCGGTGCGTGACAAATTTGTCAATAATTGACAGTTGTTGAGTCTTAGTTCAAGTTGTTTGAGTTGAGGTATTGTAACTTTTGATCTTCTATTCTAACGTAGTATTTGTTTTATGAGTACAAGTTCTCATGTAGCATTCTTGATTCTAAATTCTTTAAGATTTTTGAATGCTTATTCATTTTTCAATGCATTACCTTCTTCATAATTTACTTCTCATTGTTTGAAATATTTTTGGCTCGTGGGATTACTTCAACCTAATGCATATAAATATAAAATTTTGTTAGTGCTATTCTCAGTTGTTGATATGTATGCATGTAGTAATTAAGTTGCTATTTTTTTAAAGTTTTTAGTCTCTACGTCTACCTCTTACGTGATTAGGAAAAATAAATAAATGGATAACTAACGTACAAATAACACTATTGCATTTAAACTTTAAGTTCCCGTCTTTAACTCCCTTAGTCCATTAAAAACGCGTTTCACAAACTAGTTTGTGCCTTGCACGGGCTATCAAGCTTGTATTATAAAAAGTGGGGAGAAAGTGTATGAACTATTATTCATGTTTTTTTCTTTTTCTCATGACAAGTTCACCAACCTCGTGCGAAGCGGACTAGGATCCTCTCCATTTCAAATGAAATGGAGAGCCTCCATTCTTTGTACATTCCCCATCATCATCATCTCTCTCTCTCTCTCTCATCATCATGATGTCACATTTAAACACATTTTAAATCTGGACTTTGAAATGGAGAGAATCTTAATTCATGCAAAGCACGAGCAACATGATACTAATTTATTAAATTAATTGTTAAGATAAACAATTAAATATAAAAATATTTAATTAGAATCTTCAAAAGATAGTTGTTGTTATTAAATTACTAAATATTTATTTAATTAATAAATTGTTGAATCAACTATATAATTAAAAGCACGAACTTGGTTTCGTTTCACCAATTTTTAGTTCAACTTTCCTATTCATATCACTATAATTACTATCCAAATTTTTATCAATTAAATACTATCCAAAATTAAAAATATTTCTACCTTTAATAGAAATAGAAAAAAGGACGATCTTTTTATTCCCTATTCAAATTAGTATAAGTGTTGTATAAATTTATAATAATTAAATATATACTATCCAAATTTATAAAGTATTCAAAAGAAAATCAACCAATCTCTAATAGAAAAAATAACTTTTAAAAGAATATTTATTTTTGGTTTTACTAATTTAATTACAATTTTTATCACAATTTTATGTAATTAATTAACACAATACAACACATTATATTATATATAACCTAAATTTATTAAAACTTGAAATTATACCAAATCACATGATAAATTCTATTAATAATATATGTGAATATTTTTAAAAATTATAGTGAACTCATTATTAACTAATTGTCATAAGAAAATTAGAACTTATTAAAACATGAGTTTCATACTTCTGTTCGGATTAAAATTTCAAGTAAATTTTGTCAATATAAACACTAATATATAATTCCATGACAAACTTAAATAAAATTAAAATAATTATTTTCTCATAATCATAACTAAATAAATTTACACTCAATTCAAGTATTTAGCTTAAAAATTAATAAAACCTAATAACTACAATTATCGTCTCAAAATCCTAATTTATATTTATCTATTTAATAATATAATAAACCATTATCATTGTCGTCCGTCCAAAAGCACGGAGTTGATGAGCTTGCTATATATTAATTGTAGATTCCTTCAATCAATTATTAAGCTAAATATTTATTTTTTTTGCTAAATATTATTCCATTAAACTAAATATTTGAATGGAGTGTAGATTTATTTAGTTATGATTATAAGAAACTAGTTGCTTTAATTATATTTATGAGAAGAAAGTTGTTACTGTTATTTGTTTAGTTAATTATTTATTAAATTTTACTTAAGTTAGTAATAGAATTCTATATTACTCCCTTTGTCCCCGGATAAAAGTCCTTATTACAATTTTAGGTATTCCCAAGTTAAATGTCTACGTACCTTAAATAATCTATTTTTTACAATAATTTGTCCATAATACCCTCAGTATTAATTATCATATTTTTATTCCCTATACATATTTATGGAGCATCACTAGTCATGTGCAAAAAACTATGCAATTAAATGAGAATTTAAATATGGACAATTTTGTCATTTTATCCTCTTTCTTAATATGCGCAAAAAGTCAAGCAGAACTTTTATCCTAGGACGGAGGGAGTAGTATTTATATTGACAAATTTGTTCGAAACGTAATCCGATTAGAACTATAGAACTCAAGTTTTAATAAATTTGAAGTTATTAATGATATTTACTTAGTTATGAATCCACTATAATAATCAACTATATAATTAAAAGCACAAACTTGATTTGTTTGATTTCACCATTTTTGATCCAGCTTTCCTAATTCATATTAGTATAAGTACTATCTAAATTTGTATCAATCAATGCTATCCAAATTTAAAAATATTTCTATCTTTATGAGGAATAGAAAAAAAGATCATTTTCTTTCTTATTCAAATTAGTAGAAGTACTATACAAATTTATAATAATTAATAAATAAACATATACTATCTAAATTTATAAAGTTTTCAAAAGAAACCCAACCATTGTCTAATAGAAAAAATAACTTCTAAAAGAATTTTTATTTTTGGTTTTTTTAATTTTATTATAAAATTGATAAAACACACTTCACTAAAAAAAATCACCTGCAAAATAATTACAAACAATCAATTAAACATACTAAAGAGATATATCAAACGATTTAATTATATTAATATTAGTCGTGAAGTTTAATATTAATTAATATCCTAACTAATTTAATTCATTTAAACTTAAAATTTTATCAAATCACGTGATTAATTGAATTGATAATATATGTGAATCTAAAACATAATAAATGTAACATTAGTTGAAAAATTATAATGGATTCATTCCTAACTAATTGTCATAACTAAATTAAAAGTTATTCAAACATGAGTTTCATAATTCTATTTGGATTAGAATTTCAAGAAAATTTTGTCAATATTAACGTTAATATAGAATTTATTACAAACTTAAATAAAAGTAAAATAATTATTTTTACATAATCATAACTAAATAAATCTACAATAATTCATTCAAATATTTAGCTTAATAATTGATCGAAAGAATCTAGAATAGATAATTCAATCATTAGTTATTTGAATAAATATTTAACTATTTAATAGCTACAACTATGTTTCTTGAAATCACTATTAGTTTTTTAATTATTAATATAATAAATTATTATTCATATATGCCGTCCGTGCTTCACATGGGGTTGGTGAACTTGTATAATTTTCATTTATTTTTTAAACAATGAGCTTGTATAATTAAAAACACAAACTTAGTTTGGTTTGGTTTCACCAATTTTTTGTTCAGTTTTCTTAATTCATATTAGCAAAATACAATCCAAATTTGTATCAATTAAATACTAAATTTAAAAATATTCCTATCTTTAAGAGGAATAGAAAAAAAGATCATTTTCTTTCTTATTCAAATTAGTATAAATACTATACAAATTTGAATAATTACTACATGTTATTTATCAATAATTACTACTACATGTGTTCTTTTTAATAATTTTATTTAATTTATATATCTTAATAAATTTATATAGGATAATTTTATTGCTACAATTTTATTAAACTATTAAGATGTCGAGAAAACCTCTTAACATATCACGCAATTTAATTATATTAATATTAGTCGTGAACTTTATTATTAAATTTATATCCTAACTAATTAAATTTATTATAACTTCAAATGTTATTAGATCACATGATTAGTTACATTAATAATATATGTGAATTAGAAACATAATAAATGTAACATTACTTGAAAAATTATAGTGGATTCATTCCTAACTAATTGTCATAATTAAATTAAAACTTATTAAAACTTGAGTTTCATAATTTTATTTGGATTAGAATTTCATTACAAACTTAAATAAAATTAAAAAAAATTATTTTCTCATAATCATAACTAAATAAATCTACAATAATCCATTCAAATATTTAGCTTAATAATTGATTGAAAGAACCTACAATATATAATTCAATCATTAGTTATTTGAATAAATATTTAACTATTTAATAACTACAACTATATTTCCAAAATCATAAAAAAAAATTTAATTATTAATATAATAAATTATTATTTATGTCATCCATGCTTCGCATAGGGTTGATGAGCTTGTTTTATTTAGTTGGTTATACTATTAAATCTACTATATAATATACTTAATAAAATTTGAATAGTATTACAAATTTGGGTAATATTTAATTGTTACAAATTTAGATAATGCTATATTATACTAATTTGGATAGGAAGAAGAACGTTAAACTTAAAATTTTTATTTGTTATAAATTTGGATAATACTTATACTAATTTGAATCAAAAAGAAAAAGATTGAACTAAAAATTTGTGAAATCAAATTTGTGCTTGCTTTTAATTATATATATAGTTGATTAGTCAAAGAGACCCTCATATTTTCTCAATTCTAATTAATTTAAATAAGTAGTATGATGTCACGTTAGCATAATGCTTGTAAAATAATCGGTTACAATAACAATTATTGATGTACATACCTAAATATTATGATACTTCCTCCGTCTTATGATAACATTTATTATTTTTATTTTTTATAATTTTAAGCTAAAGGTCCACTTATCTTAAATAATTTATTTTTTATAATTTTTTCCTATAATACCCTTAGTTTTAATTGTTCTATATTTTTATTATCTATGTATATTTATGAAAGTTATATATAATGACTTTTTGAAGGAATTCAAATACTTAGAGTTGGAAGTAGTATTAAATGCATTAATAGAATTGATTTCAATGAGAAATTTTTTTGATAACTTTTTTATCATTTTTTTTCTATCTTAATGTCCACAAAAAGTCAATTAGAATTTTTATTTTGTGACGGAGATTGAGTGTATCAAATTATGTTATTTCCAATTAACTTTTGTATAATTGAGTCGCTTAGAATATTTAGTAAATGACAAAATGTCTTCGCCTCTTTGATATTGTAGTCATTGTTTTACAATTTTTATCAGTCCACAGAAAGGATAGATATAGACTAAGCCTGAGCATCCCTAAAAAGTACAAAGAATAATTTAAAATTATATATGTAATTGGAAATTTCCTCTATCAAATACAAAGGAAAAGAAAAATTAAGAGATTATTCTATCAATTCTTCAAAAGTATAAGCAACTCAATTATCATCTCGTACCAAAAAATCAAATTCTATCAAAAATTCATTGCACATATATAAACTAGGTTATTATGAAAAGTTATTAGTTCATACTAGCCACACTACTACATAATTGTTTATTTAAATGCGACTCTCAATTTGAAACAGAAATTATCAACAAAAAAATAAAAAAAATAAAAAAATTCAAGCACCATGCAGTCTCAAAATTCCATAAAATCTTCATTTCATTAATATAGGTATTACATAGAACATGCTAAAGTCAAAAGTAAGAGATATTAGATAATACTAATGGCTAGAGGCCCATTGTAACCACGAATGCTGTAACACTAAATAACGTCCCAAATTTATTAGCAGTTGAAATAGTCAAATCAATAACTTTATTAGAAGTCAATGCACCTGCACAAGAGTCAACACCATCCTCAGCAATCTTAACATCATAATTTGCACTTTCATACTCCTTATCATCTTTAATTTCATTAAAAGCACTCTCAAACGACATCGTAAAACTTGTAAAGCCATCGGAACATTGTTTAAGAGCTAATTTACGCGCGTCTGGTATGTTGACCTTGCTTTTAAGCTCATTTTTTATGAATAACAATGTTTTTGTTCCGTTACGAATTCCTTCTTCTATGATAGCCAATGCTAGAGTGGGGAGATTTTTTGCGGATGCGATTTTAGGGATGGATTTAAGAGTTTCAACACATTGTGTGGAGTTCCAATTGTCTACAAAGGTTACATTGCAAGCCTTTTGTAGTAAATTTGAGGATGATGCATTTGTTGGTGAAGGAAGAAGAGAAAAGGAAGAAATGAATAGGGATAGGAGCATACAAATTGTACAACTTGGAGAAGGCATTGGTGGTTGGGGGTATGATGTCTTTGGACTTGTAGATAGTAAGGATTGTTAGTTGGGCTTTTCTTAGGTTGATTGTATAGGTTTATATAGGAGTACTTATGTGTTACAAGAGTTAACTGCACCGAGAATTATATTAGAAAATTAATATTTTTACAAATAAAAGTGATAATCTCACAAGATCTTTCTTATATAAATAGTAAATAGGTTACACACTTGTGAGAAAGAGATTTTGTGAATATCAATTTTTACTTTTAGAAATAATAATCCCCTTATATTATTATATATAGGCAATTTAAGAAAAGGAGATGTAATAAATGTAATGGGACCCGATTTTGATCAATTGAATATTATCATAATTTCATCGGCAAATATTTTTCTAAAGTTTTGTTTGGAAAAATTCCTTCTCTTTTTTTTTTACCAAAGGAACACTAAATTTCGTGGTCCAATTACAAAGTGCCACTTGTCATAGATGACATAATTCAACCAATCAAAAAATTTCACTTAAATTGACAAATAAATAAATTGTCACGTGAGACCAAAAGTACCCTTTTAATGAATTTTGATTGATTGTTGATTGATAATTATCTTTATAAAGTAGAGATAATTATAAAATAATAATTATCTTTATTTAATTAAAATAGAGTAATTATAAGTTGATGATTATCTCTATTAAAATAATAGAGAGACAATTATAAATTGATAATTATTTTTATTTAAAAAATAAATAGAGATAATTATAAGATAATAATTATCCATATTAAACAAGTAACAATAATTAATTATAATTTGACAATTATCTTTACAAATTAAATAGCGATAATTACCGTATAAAGTTGATGATTATCGTTGTTTAATAAGCAAAATAAAGATTATTATCAGAAAAGAATATTCTCATGGAATATGTCATCATTGGAGGCCTATAAACATGACCCTCCACCATCTTTACACAGACAAGCAGTCTAGAAGATCAAAGGAGATTAAAAATTTCTGTCAAAGACTCTAAAGACTTATAATATGGAAGTGCATTATTTAGGCTTTCTTGAAGATTCAAAAGATCAAACCTTAAAAACAAAAATCTCTTTGAAAATTCAAGATTTAAAACTTTATAATTAGGTCTTCTTGAAGATTCAAAATTTCAAACAATTTTTTAAGATTCATGATCTAAAGCCTTCTTAAACATTCAACTCATCCAACACATCAAAACCTCTTTGAAGATTTGAGATCTAAAACTTTATTCAAGCCTTCTTGAATATTCAAGTTACAAACCTTCTTGAAGATCCAAACCTTCAAGACTTTAATTCAACCATCAAGTCAACATGATTTCAGATTCAGATAGGAGATCTTGCTGCAAATTCGATTCATATAAACGTAGAAAATATAATCAGAGAGTTTATCTTTTCATTGTCAAATATTATTTACAGAGATATTATAATAACTTTTATTTAAAATAAATAATATTTGACATTACAATTTTTGCTCTTATTTTAGACAGAAAATTTTGTGTATACAAATTTCTGGCATGCCTAGTGGGACATCTCTGTCTCTCATCTCTATTTCCTATAAATCAACACTATAAAAATTTATGGCACTGAAGAAGGATCATCAAGTGGACAAGAGCACAAATATCGTTCTTGAAACTTCCATCGGTACTGTGACTCGCAGCAAGGCAAAAGCCACTGCTATTCCCGAAGACAACCGTACCTTTACGAGTGCAATCGAGTTCTTGAGGATGTAAAAGAAGAAACCCGGTGTGATATCTTTCTAGAAAAAAAAAATTGTTATTCTAAACACGGATTCTAATTCAGAAACTGAAACTCATTCAAGTGTAGGTGACGTATTCACTACTTTGAAATCGAGCACGAATTACTCGGAGCAAGCAATTGTTGGTATTAGGCGGCGGTGGCTCACTAGAAGGTTGGTGGGTAGTGGGTTGGTGGTGGCTGATTTTGTTGAAGATAGAGCACACCATTATTGACAGAGGTGTGCTCTACTCTCCTATATAAACCCATGTATCCTCCTTGTATAATCATCCCTCAATCTTCAGTTTATATATATTCAGTACTACCTCCGTGGAGTAGGCGATTTGCCGAACCACGTAAATCTTTGTGTTTCTGTGTGTATGATAATTCCCACTTTAATTTAGTAGCTTCCGCAATAGCTTACGCACAACAAATTGGTATCAAGAGCCACGGTTGTTCAAACCACCCAGAAATCAAAGTGGTCGAAATTTTGTTTTGAGCATACCAGGAGATAGCCCTCGTCGCCAGGAGTCCAACGGAACAAACGGCGTGTCATTTGGACGTCGTATGCTCCCAGAAATCGCGGTCAAAGTTCAGTTAAAAAAAAAAAAAAAAAAATTCAGCAGATCGGGTGAAGAAGAAGAAGTCCGTGGGTCGACCCGACCCGACCGAAAAACCCGACCCAGTCCGGCCCGATTACCCGGCCCAGCGACCCAGTGGGTCGACCCGACCCAGAACCCGACCCGACCCAAAACCCGACCCAGCAGCTGGCCCGGCCCAGTGACATCAACACTGCATCAGCAAACGGCGTTAGAATATTCCGTTAAAGATAACGGAATATTCCATTTAACATTTTTTTGGTATTTTTGATCCGTTTGAGCTCGTTTTAAGTCCGTTTTTGACAAACTCAGTATCATTTCCAAGGTTTTGGACCATTCCGGACGCAACCGTGCCATCCGTTTCTGCTAATTACGCTCCTAAAATACTGTTGTTACTTAGTTGAGCTCTATAAGTTTGTTTTGAAGCACAATGGATGGTTCAAAAGGCGAAGAAAAAGTTGAGGATCAAAACCCACCATCCACCAGCAGTTCTTGGCAAAGAAGTTCAATGTCAAATGCTAAGTTTGATATTGAAAAATTTGACGGCACAAACAACTTTGGCATGTGGCAATGCGAAGTTATGGATCTATTATTCCGTGAGGGATCCGATATTGCACTAGGATCCAAACCGAAAAATATTTCTGATGATGATTGGAAATATGTTAACCGTCAAGCCTGTGGCACAATTCGATTGTGTCTCGCCAAAGATCAAAAATATTTTGTCATGAAAGAAACAATGGCTTCAAGTCTTTGGAAGAAGTTGGAAGATAAGTATATGACAAAGAGTGTAGAGAATCGACTCTATCTGAAAAAGAAACTCTTTCGATTCCACTTCAAGATAGGTACGCCTATGATTGAGCTTCTTGATAATTTCAACAAAATACTTGCCGATCTGCAAAATCTAGATGTTGAGATTATAGATGAAGATAAGGCTCTGCTATTGTTAAATTCTCTGCCTGAAACATATGATCACTTAACCACGACTCTGTTATATGGTAAAGATGAGGTTAAATTCATGGATGTTTCAAATGCTTTGGTGAATAACGAGTACCGGAAGAAGGATCAAAATGATCATAGAGTTTCGACACCAGAAGCTCTGATTATTGCCCGAGGCAGGACGAACAACAGAAAATCTGGCAAATCTGAAGAACGAGGCAGATCCCATTCGAAGTCAGGAGGATCATCTTGGAGACGTCTTGCAAAGGATGAGTGTGCCTATTGTCACGAAAAAGGGCATTGGAAGAAAGATTGTCCAAACAAAGACAAGTCTAATGCGAATATGGCACGAAAGGCTGATGACGAAGATGACTCAGCATTCTCTGTTTCTTCCTCAGTTGATTCATCTGATAGATGGATTCTGGATTCTGGATTCTGGATGTTCCTACCACATGTGTCCAAATCGGCAATGGTTCTCAAGTTTCGAGGACATTGATGGAGGGCTTGTTTTGATGGGAAATGACAATGCATGTCGGACAAAAGGTATTGAAACTGTACGTTTGAAGATGCACGCCGGTATAATCAGACGACTGACATACGTTAGGTATGTCCCTGATCTGAAGAAGAACCTGATATCTCTAGGGGTTCTTGACTCCAGTGGTTACAAGGTTACCATAGAAGGTGGAGTTTTGAAGGTTGTATGCGGTGCATTCTTAGCTATGAAGGGAATACGAGAAAGAAATCTATATTTCCTTGATGGTCACACAGTCTCTGGGAGTGCATCCGTCTCCGACTGTATCGAAAAAATAGATTCGTCTGATACTTCACGACTGTGGCACATGCGCTTAGGGCATGTCGGTGAAAAGGCCTTGCAGAATTTGGTGAAACGAGGTCTACTAAAAGGTTCTAAGAGTGGAAAACTCGACTTCTGCGAGCACTGTGTCTTGGGAAAGCAGACACGAGTCAAGTTCGGCACTGCTATGCATCGTACGAAAGGAACACTGGATTATGTTCACACTGACGTTTGGGGACCTTCCAGAAATGCTTCATTGGGAGGTAAACATTACTTTGTGACATTTATTGATGACTTTTCCAGGTATGTCTGGGTGTACACCATGAAGCACAAGGATGAAGTTCTGGATATCTTCCTTAAATGGAAGAAAATGATTGAAACCCAGACAAGTAAGAAAATCAAGAGGCTAAGATCTGATAATGGAGGGGAATACAAGTCAGATCCATTTTAGAAAGTTTGTCAGGACGAGGGAATAGTCAGACATTTCACTGTGTCAGGCACACCACAACAAAATGGTGTAGCAGAACGAATGAATCGTACCTTGGTTGATAAGGTTCGATGCATGTTATCCCAATCCAGATTGAGCAAAGCATTTTGGGCAGAAGCTTTGTCATATGCCTCTTTTATCATCAACAGACTCCCTGCTTCAGCACTAGATGGAAAAACACCCAAGGAGGTATGGTCTGGGCAATCTATTTCTGATTATGATTGTCTACATATATTTGGGTGTTCTGCATATTTTCATGTGAAGGAATCAAAACTGGATCCTAGAGCCAAGAAAGCTGTTTTCATGGGTTTTAGTGAAGGAGTTAAAGCATTTCGTCTGTGGAACCATGAGTCAAAGAAGATCGTGATAAGCAGAGACGTAACCTTTGACGAGTCTGCTATGTTGAAACAAACAACTGTAGAAAAGGAGAATCAGAACCAGGTGGAGTTAGATAATCCTGCAATTCCAGAAAAATTAACTCAAATAGTTGATCATCCTGAAGATGATGACGATCAGGATGATAGCTCTGTTGAGACGGATGTACTAGCACAAGCACCACTACAAGAGACCACACATCAAGAAGAATCTATTGCCACCAGGAGACCGAAGAGAAATATTCAGATACTTGCTCGATATACTAATATGGTAGCATTTGCACTTCCCATAACTGAAGCTGACATTCCGTACAACTACAAAGAAGCTATGCTTAGTGTAGAACAAGGTATGTGGAAGGCAGCAATGGATGAAGAAATGCAATCTCTTCATCAGAATCAGACTTGGAAGTTGGTTTCATTTCCAAAAGGCAAGAAGGTGATTGGATGCAAATGGGTCTATGCTAAGAAAGAAGGTGTTCCAGGAAAAGACAACATCAGGTACAAAGCTAGACTGGTAGCAAAAGGCTATGCACAGAGGGAAGGAATAGACTACGATGAGATATTCTCACTTGTTGTTAAACATTCCTCTATTCGTTTATTACTAGCTTTGGTCGCACAATTTGATCTCGAGCTAGCTCAACTCGATGTCAAAACTGCATTTCTCCATGGAACCTTGGACGAGGAGATTTATATGTCTCAGCCAGATGGGTTCAAAGTTCCCGGACGAGAAAACTGGGCTTGCAAGTTAAACAAGTCACTATATGGTTTGAAGCAGTCACCCCGACAATGGTACAAGCGGTTTGACAGCTTTATGAAGAATCAGAGGTACACATGCAGTCAGTTTGATCACTGTGTCTATTTGAAGAAATTCCAAGATGGTACATTTGTTTATCTGCTCTTATATGTGGATGATATGCTAATCGCATCTAAGAGCAAGGTGGAGATTGACAGGTTGAAGGCTCAGCTAAGCTTAGAGTTCGAAATGAAGGATCTTGGAGAGGCCAAGAAGATTCTTGGAATGGAAATCAAGAGAGACAGGGTAAAAGGGACAGTCTGTTTGACACAGACTCAGTATCTGAAAAATGTACTACAGAGGTTTGGTATTGATGATAAGACTAAACCTGTAAGCACTCCGTTAGCCCCAAATTTCAAACTTAGTGCATCCATGTCTCCAAGTACAGATGACGAACAACAGCAGATGAATGTTGTCCCATATGCCAATGCTGTTGGAGCCCTGATGTATGCAATGGTGTGTACAAGACCAGACATTTCACATGCTGTCAGCATGGTGAGTCGGTATATGCATAATCCTGGCAAAGGTCACTGGCAAGCAGTGAAGTGGATTCTACGATACATTCAAGGTACTGTAGATATTGGTTTGAAGTTCGAAAGAGACAAGACTGTTGTCAATTGTCTAGTTGGATACGTCGATTCTGACTATGCTGGTGATCTCGATAAGCGTCGATCAACTACTGGTTATGTGTTTACTATGGCAGGAGGACCAGTGAGTTGGAGATCAACGCTACAGTCAACCGTTGCCTTGTCTACTACAGAGGCAGAATACATGGCGATCACCGAAGCAATTAAGGAAACTATTTGGCTTCACAATTTGGTCAGAGACTTGGGAATCTGTTAGGGAAACATCAAGGTTTTTTGTGACAGTCAAAGTGCCATATGTCTGGCAAAGAATCAAGTTCATCATGGTCGCACCAAACATATCGACGTACGGTACCACTTTGTTCGAGAAATAGTAGAAGAAGGTGACATTCTACTTCAGAAAATCGGAACTGCAGATAATCCTGCAGATATGCTAACAAAGGTGGTTTCAGGGATCAAGTTCCAGCACTGTTTGGACTTGGTCAATATCTCTTGTGTTTTTGGCACCTAAGGGTGCATTGGAGGTAGCACGAATCCTTGAAAGTTCGCCAAGGTGGAGATTGTTGGTATTAGGCGGCGGTGGCTCACTAGAAGGTTGATGGGTAGTGGGTTGGTGGGTAGTGGGTTGGTGGTGGCTGATTTTGTTGAAGATAGAGCACACCATTATTGACAGAGGTGTGCTCTACTCTCCTATATAAACCCATGTATCCTCCTTGTATAATCATCCCTCAATCTTCAGTTATATATATTCAGTGCTACCTCCGTGGAGTAGGCGATTTGCCGAACCACGTAAATCTTTGTGTTTCTGTGTGTGTGATAATTCCCACTTTAATTTAGTAGCTTCCGCAATAGCTTACGCACAACAGCAATGGTGATTGGCGCCACATCTGTGGAAGAACAACTTGCCCTGAATCCTGATAGCCATAGGCATCGAAAAGCTCACTAAGAGCAATGAAGACAAAGATCTTCAAATTACGATGGGTTGACGAATCAAACAAAGGGGTTGACGATGTTGATCGCTCTACAAAAGAAGCAACTGAGAAAAGAGACATCTGATAAAAAGGTTGGTGAAAAGGAAGATTTTTCCATTAAATCTGCTTCATTATATATTTTGTGTTGATCAAATTGATGCTTTGATCCTAATTGAATGAAGGCGCTGTATGGAGACTTCTCACAAGGCCAATCGATAAACAAGTACTAGTCCTATGTTAAACCTTACCCTAATTAAGAGGATTGACAACTTAAAACTTTCAGTGGGCTATCGCCTATCAGTATTCTAAGTTTCAACACTAAGACGGTAAAGGAAATCCTAAGCCACATATCATTCATTTTCTAGAAACATAGAAAGAGAGGTTACACACAAAACAGAACAAAACTGATGAAATTATAATAAGGCTCTAAACAAAAAAAAATACCAAACTGGCTCAAAGCACAATCTAAAGTATTTATTACAATTCCAAACAAACCATTGGTTCACAATTTAAACAAAATATCTAAACCATTTGTATAAAAAGGAAGCTCTCGTCACACTTGCCCTTGATCCCCCTGAATACCTGTTGGAAGAAAAACACAGTATGAGTCAAATGCCCAGTACGGATATAGAGTACAAGAATTATGAAATGAAATAACTAACTCAAATAAATGAACCGAACTGAAATGAACAAAACTAACATAATAAAATAATAGGCTGAACTAAATGGTTGAGTTTTATTTCATACCGAGCTCAGAACAAAACAGAAATATACCTTGCCACACAGGCAAGTCAAATAATGCCACACAGGCAATCAAAATAATGCCACACAGGCAATCACACATCGGACTGCGCAATCCAGATGCATGCAAAATCGGAAGGCGTGTTCGGCACAAACATCACCAATCCGCAGAACAGAACAAAAAACTAAGGTCGACCCATACGCCTCCCACAACAAATCACCAAATGGCCAAGTCCCACCGGAGCACAAAACGGAGACGCCGTGGACTAATCACACTGCCACGGAAGGTGTCATGCCTCGATGCTAAGAGGACATGCCTGTGGTACCCCCACAGGTGGTTATAGCTCAAGTATACTGTAACAACCCAGGTCAAATCCCGAGTCCGAAACAAATCTTGGGTCAAATCCCAAGTCCGAATCGAATCAAATCCATCCAAACAAGACCTTAAATTACTAACCCAATAGTATCTTCTTGGGTCATCTTAGCCCACCACAGGCTCACCCAAAAGGTCATGACTGAAGGTACTATTGATAGTAACTCAATTACTTATATACAGACAAACTTTTCTCTTATCTTTCGATGTGAGACAGGGGTGTTACATATACCCTATGGTATATGCTAACAAAAGTACCATGTCATAACACATGCGACACAATATCAACAATACAAGGGGTTCTAATAAGTATATGACAAATAAAAACGAATCAACAACACAAAGTCTCCAAAATATATTGACATGTACTTTCCTACAAAGGCTGAAATCAATAATAAACATGATACACTAGATCAAAGAGTACAAATACAAATTCTAAGTATCATTGTCAAGACGAGACTATCACATGAATTTGAGAAAGAACAATACGATGAAACAATAACTAACTTCTACACGGAAAGTAAAGCGAACAAATCAAAATTAAAAAGATTATTGCTGAAGGAGTACGAAATTCGTACCCAGATTAAGCAATGTAATACCCGAAATTTATAAATTTATAAACACCAAATAATGGGAAGATGAACCAGTTATGGACTATATCAATCATTGGAGAACTCTGAATTTGGATTGTAGGGATAGACTTTTCGAACTTTTCACTGTTGAGATGTGCATTAAAGGTATGTATTGGGATTTGCTTTATAGTATTCTTCAAGGAATAAAGGCCTAGAATTTTAAACAGGTGATAACTGAGCTCATGACATGGAATTCACTTTGGCAAATAAGAACTCTCCTGCAACTTTCCAATTAAAGACGAGCGATGGAAAGAAAAGTGACAGAACTTCAAAAGATGATGTTAAAACATCAATGGTTGCTAATACCATTCCTACTAAAATTTTAGTCAAGGGAAAGAATGTGCAGTAGAAGAGTTCCAGAAAAGATGATAGAGAAAGAGGAGGATTGACATACTTGGAAGTAGCTAGGAGAAAAGTAGTATCCTTTTCCTGATTCAAATATTGCAGAGATACTAGAGTTTCTCCTCCAAAACAAAGTGATTGAGCTTCCACTATCAAAAAATCTAGAAGAAGCTAGGAGGATTGATGAACCATTATATTACAAGTACCATTGTATGGTTAGTTATCTGATCGAGAAGTGCTTCATTCTAAAAGACTTGATTATGAAATTCATTGTGGAGAACAAAATTGAACTTAATCTTGGTGATATATCAGGGATAAATCACGCATCAGTTATTTTTTAATCATCAAAAGCACAAAAGCCAATGTATCATCTAGAGGAAGACAATTGCATTCAATTTAGTTCTTTAAAGCCCCTCCAAGTTTAAGTTTCATCCGTCAATAAGAAATTAGTAGCTACATTGACGGTCTCCTCCCTCGAAGAAGAAAGTAAGGATGCTTACTTTCTAACACCAACCTCTATAATTAAGTAACACTAATTCGAGACAGGTGACTGACGAAGATCAGACCCGACTTAGGAACTTGTCATTTCACATTGATATTTCAAAAGTGCTACAACTTCCTAAAGAACAACGTCAAGTTCTAAATCAAATATTCTCTTCGTCCCAAATTAATTGTATTTCTAGAACTTTTTAAAGTCAAATTGACTATTTTTAAAACTAATCTTTTTACTATTTTTGCTAACATATAGGTGAAGATATTATAACAAAAAAAAAGTATATACAATTTATTACTAATTTCAATTTTTATAATTTTAGAAATATATTTATATATGCTTAATTATTAATTTTAAAAATAGTCAATTTGACTTAAAAAAATCCTAAAAAAGCAATTAATTTGGGACGGAGGGAGTATTACAGAATCCATATGAATTCATTGCGAAAGTTGAAAAGTCAGCAACACGGGAATAAGGATCAACGCGATGTATTGCATGTAATACGTCCATCACCTTCATCGAAGAAGATCTTCGACTTGGGTCTAAGCCCTATAATCGACCTCTTTTTGTTCTAGGTTATATTCATGAACAAAAGGTTTCTCGAATACTTATTGATGGCGGCTCAGCTATAAACATTATGCTAATATACATTATGCTAATATACGTGATGAAAACCTTAGAATCCATGTTGAGGGCAACGAGTTGACTTGACCCCAAAATTGATATTATTAGCAAGTATGTTGTTTCATGTAGATCGTGGATGTATGAGAATGGTGTAGTCGCCTCAGCACTTCACTTCACCGGTGCTTTAATTTTACCGCATCAAATTCCCGCAAATGGGATGAGAAGTGGGTCTTTGTAATGTAAATGATCGAGACCTCGAAGAAAGTGGATGAAGATGATAAACCATTCGAATCTCACTTTGCTGATTCAAAAATTTTTACGGACGATGCTCAACCAGAAGAAATCATTTCTAGAGGAGTCCCTAGCACACGAAAGTTAAAAGGAAACGACAAGTAAAGAGTTGAAGAAAATCTAAAGAATGACTCACCAATTGTCATGAAGAAATCCCTAGTCACATCGTCAAACAAAGAGAATTTGACACGAGAAAAGCCAGACACATCACATGTCCTTCACTATGTCCCGAAGTGTTGAAGGAAGGAAGGATGACCACCATTTGTGGAAGTCCTGAAGAACTTTTGTTCCATTTATAAGGAAAGTTTTTCCAATGACCGTGGGATTCTAAAAGATATGGACTAGGCGTGGTCCCAATTACATGATTCAACAAGGAATTCTTGTGAAACTAAAAATTGATTTGAGTTTGGAGATCTATAATGAGGCGGCTGCAATTCCCTTAATTTGTAAATTGCGCTCATGAAACTGTTTGTCTCAAATAAGACATTTTTTTTTTTCATTTTAACCCAGGAAATTGTTTTAAACAAGTTTATGTGATAATTTTATGTAAACAATAATGAATTAATTCTACATAAAGAAAAGTTTTACAGGCAAGAGGATTAAAATTTGGAAAATATAATTTCCTACTTCTAGCTTTAAATAAGTTTCTTTTATTATTTATAGTTTCAGTTAAAAAAAAATGATAATCTCCTCCCTCGTAATTGTAGCCAAAGGTAGTTTTGTAGCAACTTACACAAATAAAATAAAATTACGGTGTTAAATATTTTTTTGGTCACTGTACTTTAGGCCAACTTACAAATGGATAACTAAACATTTTTTTTCTTACAGTCAACTCATTATACTTTACTTTTCTAACAAACCGTTAGAAAAACCGTTAAGTCCTTTCACTTTAAACGGAAATAGACACATAAGCTGTTGAGTTGTAAAAAAAAAAGTAGACGTGGCAATGATAATCTGATGTGGTTGTGATTATGTGAATTTGGAGGAAAATTTTTATGAAGAAAATGAAAAAAATATTTTAAAGTATAATATAAATTTAAAAAGTTAACCAAAAAAACAAGAAAATAAATGAAAAATGTATTTAATTATTTTTTTAATTAATATCAAATGAATTTTTATTTATAATTAAGCCATTTATAAAACATAAAAACTAAAAATATGCTAATTAAAATTAAGGGGAATATGAAATAAGTTTAGGGGAAAATGAAAGAAAATTATAGTAAAATCAAAAAATTTAGCAAAAAATACATGGAAGAAATTAAAAAATAAAAAGAGTTATTTAATTATTTTTGTAATTAATAGCAAGTGGTTTTTTATATAATTAATAACAAATATAATTAAGGAAATTATAGAAATTATAAAATTAAAAATCTTTTAAAATTAAAAATCTTTTCAAAATAAATTTTTATTTACATAAATGTTTATATATGTTAGGCAAATAATTATTAATTATTGAAAGTAAATATTATGGTATATTAACAATTTATTAATATATTATATTTCAACAAATTAAACAAACCTATCTTCACCTTCAATCTTCTTTTCCACAAATTAAAATCTTCATATTATGGTTTAATTTTTTCAATATAAATTGATGACTAGGCCTAAACATGCTTATGTGTAAATAAAATTTTTTTTATTTCAAATATTTTTTTCACAATTATTAATCATTTGAGGATAAATATGTCAAGAACACACACTAACACACCAAGAACACACATACAAATTCAAACACACACACTAATACGCCAAGAACACACACATGCCTATAATAAATTATCAAACCACATAGTAATTAACCAAATAAATTCACTTGAATTATAATCTAACTTAAACAATTGATGAAACTAATTAATCTGGAAAAAATTAATCTAACTTAAAAAATTCTTCAATCCCTGCTTGCCCAAATCCGAAAGAGCCGAGCAGAAATTTTAGAAATAAAACAGAACCAATCAATCAGATTATAAGGAATAACAATAAAATTCTGATAAATTAGAAAGATAACAGATCTGATTAATGGGCTAGATAAGCAATAATCACACATAAACAAAACAACCCAGAAAAGTCAAACCCTAAAAAACCCAATTTGCCTCTAAATAGACATGGAAAAAACACCAAATCAGCCAAATAGCATAAATCGTGAATCGTCCAGAGCTGAAATGGAGCGCCAAATAACACTAAGATGCAAGACTTCATCGGCTCAGCCCACCAATCTCTGGTGTTCAACCCTTCTGGAGACGACGGCAGTAGTTTTAGAGAATTCGTCGAGATGGTCGGCTCCAGCATCCGAAAATCGAGAATCGGACTGTTTGAAAGCCCACGGCTCTAACACTGCCTCCGATTTCGAAACGCGATTCGGTCAAAGCAAAAAGAGAAAATGCACCTGCGATCCGGTGGCGGAAAGGGGAATTGATTGGTTGCAGTGCTTTTGGCCTGGTTTATGTGGGGATGAATCTGGATTCTGGAGAGCTACTTGCTGTAAAAGCAAGTTAATTTCTTCACTATATGTGTAACAAAGTAAAAATTTGATATTTATGCAAAAAATAATATTTGGTTGAACACAATGGGTAATAATATTGAACTGGAATGGGGGATGCGAGTTGATAGTGAGGCTTAATTTCATGGATTATAATTACGTGTTTTCAGAAATGTGCTCCAAAAGAATTTTAAAGTGGGATGGTAAGGAAAAAGGCAGGGCAGCTAATTATTTTAACTTTAATTTTTTAAATGTCTTTTCATTTTTCCTAAAATTTTAAATTTAATGTCTTTTAATTTTTCCTGAATTTTTAAATGTCTTTTAATTTTTCCTGAATTTTTAAATGTCTTTTAATTTTTCCTGAATTTTTAAATTTATATATTTTTATTTATTTTTCTCTTTTTCATTACTTTTTTTATAAAAAAACAATTTCCCATCTTTTCCTAAATTTCCTGATTTATTTTAATTTTTATATTATTAACCCCTTAATTTCCTTCATTTTCATTTAAGAATTGCCACATCAGAAATGAGTATCATGTCACCACTGCCACATCATTACTTTGTTAGTCAATTAACGGTCTAGACGATTTTTCAAATTTTTGGAAGAAAACTAAAGTTCAGTGAATTGACTGTAAGAAAAAAAAAATTCAGTTATCCATTTGTAAGTTGGCCTAAAGTACAGTGACCAAAAAAATATTTAACCCTAAAATTATGCAATATCATTCTACAGAAATAGGAATATGCATCTAATTTAATTGTAAAATTAATATTGAACAGTCCTATCTTATAATAATATTTAGGGGGCCTTTGTTACAGGTCATCTAAAACGATCATCTTAAATACCCGATAATATGAGCTGGTCAAAATTCTTGGTAATCAGATGACTAAAAAATAGATGGTAATTTGAGATGATTACGTAGTGATCATCTTGAAATTTTTATTTAGACAAAAATATCTTTTATATTTAATATTTTTTTGCTAAATTATATTTAATAATTGGGACATAAATACCCTTATTAGTCACATAATTTATATTTTTTTTTGTTTGTCGACATATTTAATTTAACTAAAATAACTAATTATCTATACAAATTGTTATTTATTATTATAAATTTAATTTATTATTAACAACATACTTAAAAATGTTGTGCTTAATAATTGAATAAATCATGAATTATTATTCACTACAAGAAAAAAGATTATTTCTGACGAAATTATTTTTCACGCAATTATTTTCGTCGAAAATAATCTAATCCCGACGAAAACTTCCGTTGGAAATAAAATCCTACCTTTTAATTACACAGTTCGCAACCCTTGTTCTTAATAATTTCATTTTCCCCGCTTCACAAATTGGTCGGGTTAAATGCTTTTTTGGTCACTGAACTTTAGGTCAACTTACAAATGGATAACTGAACTATTTTTTCTTACATTGAACTCACTGAACTGTTATTTACTTACAAAAGTTTGAATTTTCCTAATAGGCGTTAATTGTTTTAACGGGAGAGTGGTGTGTATAGCGGTATGTCCCAGTTAATCCAAGCTGGAGCCAAGTTGTAAATGATTTTAACACCTAAGCTATAACCCACCCATGAAAAACAAACCTACCCAACAAAGATCCGATCCACCCAACAAATTATTGTTGATAAATAACGTATATAACTCAGAAGGAGAGAAAATTAAGGGTTCATGGTGGTCGTTACATTCAGTCGACTACTTCTTCAATTGCTACTAACAATCTGTTGCTGCGTTTCTTGAGATGAGTACCTCAAGTGGAGTAGACATTTCTTACAAAAGGAAATCAGTGAGTAAATCTTCAGATTCTTAGCGCGAGTCCTCGTTTTCTTCTCCAATCCTTTGCCGCTGTGGAATCGTTGCACCCATGTGGGAAGCTTGGAAAGAAGGAACCCTAGATCCAGGTAGAAGATTCGTTGGTTGTAGCAGATACAAGGTATTTTAATTTGCAATATATTCTCCTTCACAAGATTCGTTGGTTTAAGCTAATTTTCCCTAATAAGATTCGTTAGTTGTAGCTAATTTTCCCTCACAAATCTTGTTTAATTGTTCTATTGACAAGGATAAAAATAAGTATTGTGGATTTTTCAAGTGGTGTGATCCTCCATTCACTGAAAAATCAAGGGAAGTGATAAAAAAATTGAGGGATGAACATTGCTCTGCGAACGGCGAAATACAAAGGCTGAAATTCTTTGAGAATGGAAATTAATCAAGTGTGATCAAAGAATTGAAGAGGAAAAATGCCCAAAAATTAAAAAATCTCAGAAGGATGTGGATTGTTCTAATTTGTTCATGGTTGATGTTTTTAATTTTTTTAGTAATAGTAGTGTAAAACAACATTCAGCAACATGAATGTAATTTTTTGGGATGGATGGTTGATGTTTTTTTTATTGTAACTATGGAAGTTTGGCGTTTGAAGGTTATGATTGTTTTTTTTATTGTAATTATGAAAGTTTGGTTATGATTTTAATGAATGAAATGGAAAAACAGAGCATTTTGCTCTTTTGTTGGATGGTTGATGTTCTTTTATTGCAACGATGGAAGTTTGGTATTTGTGAGCTAAGAATGGTGTAAGACAGTGCATATTATCATTTATCATTCACAAACACAAAACCATGCATTCACTAGTTATTGTTGGACTTTGTGAGTTGTGTATTTGAAATGAAAATAGAATGTCAAAAAACAGAGACAAGTTCCATTTATCATGCACAAACCCAAAACCTGCATTTGCATCCTTGTTATAACATAAATGACCTCCTATATTAATGCAACCAGTTATGATTCCTAAACCCAAAAATATCAACTAACAATAAATATCAACCAAAGTCCTAATAAATAAATGTATGAAACTGAAATCAGTAGCCCCAAAAAGTAAATCATCCTTGTTATAACATAACTTCCATAGTACCAATACAATTCACATAATCCTTGTATTGCTTGCCACAGTAATCCAAAAATTATACCAAGATATACCATATTTTTCCTGCCCCAAAAGTATTCAAGTTATACCAGTGCTCAAGCTACACCAAATCAGAAGCTATACCAAAAGGTTACAAATATTCATCTGCCTATACCAGAATAAGCTATACCAAAACATAGTTATACCAAATGCCATATAAACTACCCTCCCATAAACTACTAGTTAAATAAAATAACCTAAATTCTACTATGTGGTAGTCATTCCACTCTTCTTCTTTGGTGCTTTAAATGGCCTGCATGTTGAATTCTGTGAAGTTTCACTTCTTGCTTGCCTTTTCCTTGTATTCACCTGGGTTGGTGGTGTAGAAGCAGGTGGAGTGCATCCTTGGACAGTTGATTGTGAAGACTGCTTCTTCCTTACAAATCTTGGAGTTGACATCTAATGTTCAGAACAACAAATATATATACTTACAATAACCTCCAATACAAATATATGTAGTTACCATTAATGAAATTAATAAAGTTTTTAAATGAGTGAAATGATACTTACAAATATACATTTTTCCTTTTCTTGAACACAGTCAACCATTATCTCTTTGCCTTTGGCAGTGTCAATGAACTTGTCTTTTCCTTTTCCAATGTCATGTGCCTATAAAATAACAGTTGAGAAACAGAGTTAATATGTCATAAAATTATATGTATCAAGCATATATTTAGAAAAACTTACATTGCCCCTAACATCTTTTTTAATTCCCTTAGCAGTGTCAACCACTTTCTCCTTGTCCTTAGCAGTGCCAATTACCTTGTCTTTTCCCCTTCCAATGGCATTAGCCTATAAAAAATAGTTCGGACACATAGTTAATATGTCATACAATTAACATACTAAACACTTTAGAAATGGAGTTAATAGTGTCAATGACCTTGTGTTTGTCCTTTTTGTGTCCAGGCAGAGTCGGGTGCTTTGGACATTTGCTTTGGTTGTGACCTTCTTCCTTGCATATGCTGCAATGTATCTTGCTCCCTTTCCTTGACACCCTAGCCACCTTGTTGCTAGTTGTCCCATCTTCCCACTGTTCCTTCCTTCTTAATCTTTGTGGCCTTCCCTTCAACCTTTTCTTCATTGGTGGTGGCAGCATGATATCACACTAAGTAAAATCCCAAAAGTCTTCCCCATTTAGTACTTCTAGTGTGTGGGAATAAGTGTTAATATATGTATCCCTAGTGTACCACTGAGCTACAGATTCTGTAGGGTTTCCATAGATGGAATGAATGGCTCTAATTGCATGAGAACAAGGGATTCCCAAACCCTACATGCATAACTTCTCTGCTCTAGGTTTACAGTGTACCCTCCTTTTCCTCTCTCTTTCACTTGGAACTTTGATTGTCCATCCCATAGAGCTTCACAGTGTGCAGAGTCTAAAACTGCTGCATCTAGTTTCTTTTTAACCCTTGGGCATATTAACTCTTTAGTCTTTAGCATTGCATCTCTCTCCTGGTGCAACCTCACCATTATTTGATCATGAATTTCAGATAACATTTGAAGAACTGGCATATATCTTGCCTTAATTATCTATGCATTAAAGCACTCTGACATGTTGTTCTCTACACTGTCAGTGTTAGAATGAGTCTCAAAGAA
The DNA here is from genome assembly GCA_034770075.1 of Aralia elata. NCBI lineage: Eukaryota > Viridiplantae > Streptophyta > Magnoliopsida > Apiales > Araliaceae > Aralia > Aralia elata. Next base: position 26,770,003 of record CM068378.1, on the reverse strand, counting down.
TGCTTTGGACCATACCTTTGGATCTTGCTCTGCCAACTTGTCATGTGCAGGAGTGGACAACTTTTTTAGCTCCCTCATTGCCTTTTTATAAGCCACAGGGTGTGTAGCCATGGATGCCTCCCAAAATGCTCCTTTTGGTGCTTGTGAGGGATATTTCTTTCTCCAATTTGCATAGATGTGCCTTGCATAGTTTCTATGCTCTGCATGGGGAAGAAGGTCCTGAATAGCTGCTTTCAGTCCCTACAACACACATAAGTTAGTTAACAAATGCCAACAACAAAACAAAAAGGAAGAAACATATATTAAATATTAACAGTCCTGACCTTTTGTTGATCAGATATTAGAGTGATCCTATACCCATCCCCCAAAGCCAAGTCAGTCACCAACAATTGGAGGAACCAATTCCAGCAATCCAAAATTTCACTTTCCACCACCCCCATAGCTATTGGAAACATCTGATTGTTTCCATCTCTACCAACTGCAGATAAAAGGTGACCACCACACACTGTTTTCAGAAAGCAACCATCCAACCCAAGAATAGGTCTACATCCTTCTTTCCACCCCTTTTTCAATGCATCATAACACACATAAAACCTTTTAAATCTAGGCACATCTTCTGGATTCAATCGAGTTGTCTTGATATTAACTGTATTATTTTTGTTACTCTTTACTATCTCACCACCAAAGTTCCACACCCTTGCATAATGGTCCTTCCTCACTTGTTGAATCCCTTGCAATGCTAACTGTCTAACCCTCCTACACTTAACCTCTGTAACATTCAACTTTAGTTTCACTTTTATTTCTTCTTGCATTTCTCTTAGTTTCCAGCTAGGATTCCTCCTAATCTTATTGCCATAGTACTCAGCTAAGTACTTAACTGTAGCCAGCTTATTTTAGAAGTTCCTGCATCAATTGTGACTGTCCAAAATAGATTTCACTTGCCATGTATCACACCCTTACATATAACTAGCCCACAGTTTCTAAGGACATCCTTTCTCACACCTCACTTGACATCTTTGCGAGTCATTAACTGAATACCACAACTTCCTCCCACTAGCAATAGAGTAGTCTCTTACGGCATCTTTAAACTCTCTAATGCTGCAAAATGTCATGTACTGCTCGAACTTAATCAACTTCTTTTTTATCTTAAGGTTGTAAGCCTAAATTGTTTTCTCTTTTTTCGTACTAGGGAGAGGCCCTACATAGCACACATCCTCTTCTTCTTCACTGCTCTAAGAAAGTGACCTTAGAATATTACTATTTTCATACTCATTATGACATTCTGCATCATCTGAATCACTGTCTGCACTTGTTCGTTCACTATCTTCTTTGTCATTGCCACTACCAATTTCTTTTCCCACATTTTCAGCTTCCTTTCCCTCATTTTCACTTTCCTTTCTCACATCCTCTGCATCTGTCTCATTTCCTCCTATCTCTACTTGATTTCCTCCTTCCTCTGTCTCATTACCTCCTTCCTCTCCCTCAGTTCCATCTTCCTCATCCCCATCTACATTCTTTGTCATATCCTTCTTAAATTTAATACATTTCCTCCTAGTCTATACCAATTCATTATCACTGCACTTTTCATCATTGATGTCCTCATCAGTACTATTCTCTTGGTCAGAACTATCATCCTCAACTACCCTCTTGGACCTCCTTTTACCCCTCCTTGTCACACTCTCATTTTTTAGATCGCTTTCAATCTGTAATATTTTTAACTGCCACATTGTCCTCATTATCATCATCATTATCCAATAAAGCATTCCCATCCCCCTGACCCACACCCCCACCCTCACCCTCACCCACATTTTTAACCACATTATTAGCCATAGTTTCAACCACATTATCAGCCACATTTTCAACCACATTAATTATCAGCCATAGTTTCATCCACAATGGAAGCCATATTATCACATATGGAGGTTTAATCAGTGTTATATGGTAATACATGGTCTACATAAATATCAATTACACCATATGACAAGCAGATATTAACCATATCTCTTATACTAGCATCATCATAAACAAGTCTAACCCCATTTTTAATATCTACTCCATCATTTTTAAAATAAACACTTGATTTGGGATGATACATAAGTTCAGTAGCTAACTCATTAATAGCACCCATACAAATAAAATCAGCGTCCAAACGTGGCATATGATAAACATTACCTCCCACATACTCACATAAAGGAGCATATATGAACTTCCCACCATAGTGTACATTAAATTGAACAATAGTATCCATCTGTAAAAAATTAATAAATAAATCACATGCAAAACAGAGCATAAGTAATAAACTTTTGAAAGAATGAAAATAAATACATAGCATACATGTGGGGACAAAATGGGAGCAAAATTTAGTAAAGAAGGATTTTATAAATCTTAAAACAAGAATTAGTTAAGAAAAAGACAAAGAAGAATAATGAATAATACATGCACAATCTAGGGTTTATAAACAAAAGGACAACACGACAACAAGCCCCAAAAAACAAATTCCCTGTCGGTCAGATAAGGGAACAAAAGGGGACCATCAGAAAGTGACATACCTGTCGACTGTTACTTGATATCGAGCATCAAACAAGTTTTAACCAACGTGAATCACACCAAGATTCACCAAATAATCGATTTTGTTTAGAAACAGACTTCAATCGAACAACTTTTCATTCTTTGCTTAGCTTTTCAATTGATCGATAACTTTGGAAGGGTTGGCTTAGGGCTCACTTCATTTAAACGATTAGATTTGGAACAAATAACGATTCACTTGGCTTCTAATAGACATGTGGGTCCATCAACTGGTATTTGGGTGGGAGATTTTCCCTCCATATCCACATAATGTTGGCCACATGGATTGATCCGTGCCACATCAGAAAATATTTACACGTCTGCAGCTTATTTGTTCTTTTCCGTCTATAGTCATCCCATTTAACGGAAAATTCAAACTTTTGTAAGTAAATAACAGTTCAATGAGTTGAATGTAAGAAAAAATAGTCCAGTTCTCCATTAGTAAGTTGACCTAAAGTTTAGTGACCAAAAAAGTATTTAACCCCAAATTGGCCTTGTAATTGTAGAGCAAATAAAGAAGAAATTTTTTTTTGTAGCAACCCAGATCGGTGGCCCCCTTAGATTGCGACCTCCTATCCCAGGTCGGCGGCAGCATCGCAGCCCTTCTCTATTCCTATCTCAGATTGCAACCCTAACACCCATATCTCTTTCCTCTTCCTTTCTCTCCGCTCCCTCTAACCCTAACCCAAAAAATTAGTGGTGGCAGCATAGTGGTGCTCTCCTTCTCCTTCACGTTCTTCCATTATTGTCTAATTGAAGGTACACATTTCTTTCCTTTTGAAATTTCCCTAAAAATTAGGTTTTGAAATTGACTAGTTAGAGAGCAAAATCAGAGGGAGAAAGTGTAAAAGTAATAAAATTAGGGCAATGCCTTTCATTAAGCAGCCCGATAGTTGGTCTAGTTCTCCTCTTACCGATAAAAATGAAACAAATTGTAGTACAGAATACTGATGTACTGTCTCTGTTTGTTGCTAATTCTACGCCGAAAATGGAAAATAATGAACATATTAGCCGGCAATCGATCGACGATCATATTGACCAATGACGAATTGGCGACATAATCTATTCCCTGTTTTGCAAGCCATGGTTCAAGTCCTCGTCTCCACCAATGGATAGCAGTAAGCCCTAAACCCTAAATCCTAATCTAATATAAAGAATAATAAATAGTGGTATCTCATGGTCTTGAGCTAACTGTATTTAGTGGGTGAAAATGTTAATTTTTTTTCTTCCTATTTTCCAATACTGCCAGTCCTAGTCTTAAACTCCCATAACTACCTTTTTGCTGCACTAGTCTTAAATTCCTTTGAACTAATTTGCAATCAATCATCTAGTTATGCTTTTTTTTTAAATAGCAGAGCCATGTAAATGATTCACATTTATGATTAATTTAGCAATATTTATACATGATTCTATTGAATTTGATGAATTTAATCTGAAGGATCGACATATAAATGTTACCAGGTCGAAGTTCCATGTGATCTCATCTTATTATCCCAAAATTTCCTACTTATGGACTGGTGCTAAACTTGTTCTTAATAATCCAATAGTGTGTGTGTATGAAGTAGGATAAATGAACTTAACCATAAATATTTTTGGACCAACACCAGAAGTTCATTACTTTGTATATACAAAATCTAGAGTTACTAATAGTGACATCTGGTTGCTAGTTACAATTAATTAGACTTCTAAAGGTTACGATTGTCCATAGTTGTTAAGGCGTCGCCTAGGCGACGCCATGTCGTCCAGTCGGTAAAGAACAAGTAAGACGAGCGAGCAACTTGGTCGAAGGCAGAAAGGTGAGTGCCTTGGACATCGCGGCGACGAATTGGACAACTAACTAACTGATCGAGTGATTTAGTCTTTATGGGTATGGATCGACCCAAATTTGAACTGGGTTATAAAAAAATGACGACGCAGAACAAGAAAACCAGCCCTAGTCGAGTCGATTGATCAATTCGCAGAGAACAATCAATAGATCGAAGTCGATCGAAGTCGAGAAAAGTAGAACTGAGAGACTGCGAAGAAGAAAGCAAAATCGAGACTCGAGAGAGACTAGGAGGATGAGACGCAAGAGGCTGCGACCAAGATAGACTAAGAGCGAGAGGACTTCGACTCTTCCTGCGCGACTACGATCGTCGATCGACACTCGGCAGGTATGTCGTATTTTTTTTTCTTCTCCTGTTCTGGTTACTGCTTGGCTGCTTATATGTTGCCTGCTTAGTGTTTTCTTTTTCTTTATACCGAGACGCAATAGGCTACTTGGATTTTATATATATGTTGCTTTTTTTTTGTTAGCCTTTTTTCTTTCTACTTTCTTTCTGCTGGGTCTCTCTCTCTATATATATATATATTAACTCAAAGACTATCTTATAACTTATAAGGCCATTTAATTTTTTTTTGTTAGCCTTTTTTCTTTTTGCTTTCTTTCTGTTGGGTCTCTATATATATACAAATTTATACATATATAAATATATATAAATATATATATATATATATATATATAAAGACTGCTTATATAAATTTACATGCTTATATAAAGACTGTCTTATATTTTTTATTTGATTGTATTGTGTAGAAACTAGAAAGTAAAATGGCAAAAAGTTCGGGGGTTAATAGTTATGATATAACGAAGGATCCTAAAAGAAAAGCTAAATCGAATGATCCGGGTTGGAAATATGGATATTGACCGGATTTAAATAATATGGATGTCGTGCAATGTATACTTTGCGGGAAGAAATGTCATTTGGACATCAAGAGGCTCAAGCAACATCTACTCGGGAATTTTGAAGATGTAGCGAAATACCCCAAAACAAAAAAATTATGAGAAAAATGCAAGCAGCTTTGAATAGTAAAAAGAGGAACAAGCCAGTTGAGATAGATGATGATGATGATGTAGTAGAAGTGGAAGAAGAACAATCATATGCTCCTCCAACCATGGCTTCCAATGCTTCTTCTAACACTATTCCAAGTTCTGGGATGACTTCCAAAAGAAAGAAAGCTATTTTTTAATTCCGAAAGTCACAACCAAAAGCTTCAACAAAGACGGTTGAAGCACTTCTATGGAAGACTCCTGAAGAAGTTGTAGAGGAGAGGCACAACAATCGTTTGAGCCAAACGAGTATTGAAAATCGTTTGAGGACACCGGAGGAAAAGGAAAGAGTCCATATGCATATTGTCGACTTTTTCTACGAGTGTGGTATACCATTCAATGCTGCAAATGCAAGGAGCTTTGAAGTAATGATTGAGTCCATAGGGCAATATGGGTCGGGTTTAAAGCCTCCAACATATCACGATTTAAGAGTTCCTTTACTTGAGAAGGCAACAACCAAAATCGACGAGTTAAAAAAAATATGAAGTTGCTTGGAAGGAATATGGTTGCACACTCATGTCGGATGGTTGGACAGATAAGAAGGGAAGACACTTGTTGAATTTCTTTCTTAATAGTCCGGAGGGGATTTATTTCATGGGTTCTGTTGATGTCTCCAGTCAGCCGCAAGATGCCACAATGTTGGCAAATCTACTTGATAACAAGATTGAGGAAATTGGCCCCGAGTATGTTGTTCAGGTGGTCACGGACAATACCTCTAATTACAAGGCAGTGGGGCATATACTAATGGAGATGAGGCTTACACTATTTTGGACACCTTGTGTCGTTCACTGCCTTGACCTTATGCTAGAGGATATAGGCAAGTTGAAACAATTCCAACCCACAATCACAAATGGAAGAAGAATCATAACATTCATTTATAGGCATGGTCGTCTTCTTAATGCAATGAGGGACAAAACACATGGGAGAGATCTTGTGAGACCTGTAGTTACTAGATTTGCTACAGCTTTCCTCACCTTGCAGAGTTTGTACAAGCATAAAGATGCATTGAGGCATTTGTTCATAAGCGATGATTGGTCAAAATCAAAGTTGTCGGCTACTGAAGCGGGAAAAAAAGTATGTGATACTGTTATTTCAACAACATTTTGACATCATAATGAGGATTGCATTAGGGCATCACAGCCACTTCTTATAGTCTTCAGGATTGTTGATGGTGATGAGATGCCTGCTATGCCAGAAGTTTTCGCTGCGATGGAATGCGCGAAGAAAAAAAATCAAAGATGCATTTGATAACAAACAAAGACGACTGTATAAGAAGGTGATTGAAATTGTTGAGCGGCGATGGGAAAGTCAAATGAAGCAAAAATTATATGGGGCTGCGTTATTTCTCAATCCGGGCAAGTACTTTGATATTAAAGAGGAACGTCGGGTGTTTGCTGGTAATTTACGAGAAGACTTCAATGACATTCTTATAAAGATGGTGCCCAAGCTAGATTTGCTAGACAAGATAAGTAATCTAGTTGATAACTATGATGCTTCTCAAGATACTTTTGCGAGAGAAATCGCAATTAGACAACGGAAAATAAAGAATCCTCGTAAGTATATTAAAATATATATAAAGATATAAAAGCTAAATTATAATTATAATTTATATACATTCTTCCTTTCCTCCCTTTAAATATATTTATATTTCTTTTAAATATCTACTAGTTGATTGGTGGAATGCTTTTGGATGGTGGACTTCTGAGCTATTGTGACAACCCAGATTTTTCGAGAATAAAATTGAAATAAGGATTTAATAAAATTCTTATTATGAGGTGTAGCGGGTTGAATGTAAAATATATAGGTGCTATATATTCTTTTTATGTGACTTATGCGATAAGAGAATAAATATATGTGTATTATATATTTATTATCGATTATTGATGAGATGTGGACTAATAGTTAGTCAAAACTAATTAATTTAATTAGTATGGACTAACTGAAGATGTGTATAGTAGTATAGAAGTAAGATTATAACGATCGCGAATCGAGAACACCCCTCTAACTTGGGTTTATTAGTACTATGGGATGTATTGAATTTTTATTTTTATATGATGTGTTTAAAGGTTATATTATGACCTAAATTATGTTAGCAAATGGATTTTATGTGTCGTAAGTTTCGTATAAGCGAATAAATTGATTTTGCGTAATATCGCCACATCATTATTCATGAGGCACTATTCATGCCAAGAACCAGTGTTCTAAAAGTCGCTAGTCGGTCCCAAGTCGGTTGGCTACCGACTAGTGACTAGGGGATTAGTTGGGGATTAATCGGCTAGGGGCTTAAATGAAAGAAAATGAAAGTATAGGGGCTGAAATAAAAGAAAATGAAACTACAAGGGCTGATATATAACATTTTAGGGACTATTTTGAAATTTAAGAAAACTTTTAGGACTAACTTAAGTAACACAAATCATCAAATAAAAACATTACAACATATAACAGTCAAACCAAATAGTTCTATGCTCTAAGTTCAAAACCAATTAACCAAATGAAACTGAGTAGCACAAAATCAATAGGCAATCACTCCTCCTCCTCTTCTCCATATCCCTCCAAGACTTGCTCTCCATTGGACTCAAACTCATAATCTTCATCTTCGTTCGATTCGTTGTCATCATCTTCCGACACAAACTCATCTTTATCTAGTTCTCGCACATTTCTACCACTTCTTCTAGGTAGAAGGACCCCATCCGCTCCCATAGCTTCCCCAACCATATCCCATGTAAGTCCTGAACCCGACTCAACTTCATCGTCACCACCTTCAACAATCCATCCTTGTGCATTTGTTGCTTCACTAGTAATTAGGACATCCTTCTCCTTTACCCTTCTTTTCTTGTTGACAAGTTTGGCATTGAATTGGACATACACTAGATTGTTCAACCTTGTTGCATCAAGTCTATTCCTTTTCTTCATATGTATCTATACATTAAAGAAAATTCCCAAGTTAATAATTCTAATACCCTTATTAAAAAATTATAACATATAATAAAGAGAGGGAATATGTACTTACTCTCTCAAAAGTGCTCCAATTTCTCTCACACCTGGATGAACTCGAAGTCAAAGAGAGAATTCTAATGGCCATTTTTTTCAAGTTGGATGTATGATTTCCATAGTTAGACCACCATCCAACTAATCATGAAAGAAGCACAATTCAATGAGTAATTTAGTACTAATTATAAGTTACTTGATTAGGGAAAAAAAACTAAGTTACTAACTAAAAAAACTAGAAAAGCAATTACTAAGTTACCCGGATCATAAGTGTTATTGTTCTCCTCACATCCCTTTGCGGCCAATGGTCTACCAAATCCACCCTCTTTGTTCTTGTACTTCAACAACTCTTTATTGATGACCTCATTTTGAACTTCAAAATCATCGGGGAAGAAAGATTCAACACAGGTAAAATCACCATCCATGATAATTGGATCATCTTTAATGGTAGGATCCTTGAAGAGGTAAAATGGATTCAAAAAGTAAGCCGTCAAATGCAATGGACTATCAAGCTGACCTAAGCCTTTTGTGTCAATGACTTGTAGTATTGGTTGGTAGTTACCCTCATTTTGTTTATATGCCTCTTTAATCTCTTCTTTCGCTTTCTTGAGCTCTCCATACACAAAGCCCATTGAGGGCTTCCAATCCCCATCAACAAGATGAAGAACCATCACTAATGGAGCAAACACTTTCAAGCAAAGAATTATGCTATTCCTAAACGCCGTACTCATCACCGTAGCAAATGCGGCTTTCCCCTTTGCAGTCTTCACCCATAGAAGAGCACCCCATTCATTAGTAGTACACATCATCTTCAACTCTTGTTTCTTCTCCATCATACTTTGTATTGTCAAAAAGGTGGTTGCAAATCTAGTAACACTCAGCCTCACTATGTCTCTCTTTTTTGTATGTTTTCTCATCAATGCCAAGGTTCTATGATGACTATAAATAAATATAGTAAACTTCTTTGCCCTTTCAATAGTGTCTTTGAACTTTTGTTGCTTTCCAATCCCTTCAAGCATGAGGTTTATTGTGTGTGTTGCACATGAAGTCCAAAACATGTGTGGTCTTTTGGCCTTCAACAATTCCGCCGCTGCCATATTATTAGAAGCATTGTCCGTGACTACTTGGATTACATTTTGCACCCCAATTTCATCAATGCACTTCTCAACTAGTCAAATATATGTTCATCCGTGTGCGACACCTCTGAATCTTCCTTAGAAGAAAGAAAACAAGTCCTAGTCCTACAATTAACACATAAATTCATGATGCTTCTTCTTTTTCGATCAGTCCAAGCATCGGTCATGATAGAGCATCCCGTTGAAGCACACTCTTCTTCTTGTTTCTTGAGTGATTGTTTGGTTCTCTCCACCTCCTCCTTTAACAACGGCTCCCTTAATTGGTATTGGCTTGGGGGTTGGTAGCCCTAGCCAAATATACCCACTGCCTCAACAAAGCATTTAAAGCTATCATTGTCAATACCATGAAATGGAATACCTGCTTCGTACATCCATCGAGCCAAGTACCTATTCACATCATGAGTTCTCTCTTTCCAAAGTGCATCATTCATGTTTTGTTGTCGCATCTTCTTACTTGCACTCAAATCTGGATTGATGGCCCTTGCATATCTATCCATGGGACCAAGATAATAGGGCCTCTTCCTTGACCCTAAAACTTCAACTTTTTCGTCTTCATTTCCTTCTGGAATTGCCTGCACTTCCACTTCCGCTCTAACATTCAAGTCATTTATCCTCTTGTCTCTCTTTTTAGCTGCTGCCTTGTCAAGTGCCATCTTACACTTTTCTTTATCTTCCTTGGTTGACTTGGAGCATGGTGCTATATTTCCTTTGATATTTGCAATGTGTTGTTTTAATCTATAAACTCCTCCACCATACTCTTTGTCACACAATTTGCATCTCCAACGATCCTTGTTACTAGGATTTACAAGGAAGCCATATTTCCATCCAACATCATCTGAAGCTCTTTTTAATACTGAACACTGAGAAGTAGTAGAGGCTGCCGAAGATGCTGATTGAGATTGAGCCATTGATACTACACTATACGGCTATACCTATGCAAAATACAAAATACAAAATACAATTAAACAAAAAAAAATTACTTTAAGCAAATATGTTACAAGTAATAGTAAAATTACATGTATTTAATATTTATATGAATATTGATATATATTGTTTTCTAATAATTTACCATATTCATAATGCAGGTTGTAGACTTATAGCACATCAAATCACAATTCACAACAAGAAGGAAGCAAGATCAAGTCAAAATGATAATTTTATTATAGTTGTAATTTTTTAAACTTGTACCAACTTCAAATTATGTAAATGGTGATACCTTTGTAATATTTAGTATAATTCAATATAATTCTTAAACTTATGTTTAGTTTCTTAAGTTTTAAGTTTTAACATTGTATATAATATATATAGAATAACATTAATTTCAATACTAAGATACTCCATTCGTTGTAAATTTAAAGACACCTTTTTTACATTCAGCAAATATGTTACAAGTAATAATAAAACTAGTAAACAAATAAACAAATTTGAATTGTAATATTCCAACCAAATTGTAATAAACAAATGGTAATTTGTAAATTGTAATAATAAAACAAGTAAAAAAACATTATCATGTGTAATTTTAGTTACTTACTACTTAATTTGTAAATTGTAATAATAAAACAAGTAAAAAAAAATTATCATACTGCAATTTTTATTTTTTTTTAGTTACTTACTACTTATTACATTACTATAATTTAATAATTTATAGTATAAATTATAGTAATGTAATAAGTAGTAACTTAAAAATTTGGAAATATCCATCAAATTTAAGTAATAAGTATACAGTATACACTTTGCTGCCTACAAACAATAAAATAACTAAATAAGTAGCAGCCAGGCATCCAAACAAGGAATAAGCAATAAAGAATACACCAAAAAACAATCAGTAGCAGCAACAAAGCAGAATACAACTCGTGAATAGATAAAAAAAAATTGGGCAGCATAACCCTACATATTGGGCTAAGAGAAAAAAAGAGAGGCCAGAGTCGACCAGAAGAAGAGGAAAGAAGAAGAACAGAAGTAAAGAAAAAAATTGGGCAGCATAACCCTACATATTGGGCTAAGAGAAAAAAAAACAAAAGACGCCAGAGTTGACCAGAAGAAGAGGAGAGAAGAAGAACAGAAGTAGAAGAAGAAGACAAGAAGTAGAAGAAGAAGACAAGAAGTCGAACCTGTGATTAATCGCGAGCTGCCGGAGCCAGAGCAGATCTGTTGAAATCGCACGGTAAGTCTCTCCCTCTTGCTCCCCTTTCTCCCTCTCTGTACTCTCTGTAGTTGTTTTTCTAGACTTTGGAGTCGATCGATGGATTAGGGTTAAGCAGCTGCACTTTTTTTTTTACCTATTTAAGTTCAGGTCATACCAAACTCACAATTCCAAGTCGACCGCTTCCCCGACTTTCCCGACTAGTCCCGACTAGTCTCCAACTAAGTCGGACAGCGATTAATTGAAGCGACTATGCCCAAGTCGACTCGGCCACCTTCCGACTTCGACCTCGTCGCCGACTAGTCGGCCGACTTTTAGAACACTACCAAGAACGCTATTTATTGAATAAAATAAATAGTTTGATGAAGATTATTATTTAAATAATTTATTTGGTGTAAACTGTTAACCAAATATATGTGGGTTACATGTACATTTAGGTACATGATTTTGGTAAGCTAATTGGTTAGTAAATGGCTAACCTATATTAAATGAGTCCATTAATGGATTAAATTAGTGGACTAATAAATGACTAAATGAAATGTTATATTATTGTTAAAATCCAAGTGTAGGATTTTGTAAGAGTCCATTGAGGATTTAATTAGTAGCCCAAATGTTTATTATGAGTGACCCATATAAATGGCCTAATCTAAGATTTATTATTTTTACCCAACCCATGACCCAATACTTGACCCATGTGATTTATGGGTAGAGAAAGAAACCAATTTGGTTTATTAAGGAAGGAAGTATTCGGGTATATATATATATATATAGAGAGAGAGAGAAGGTAAAATGGGTGGGAGTATTTTTATTAGCCAATGAAGGAAAAGGAGGAGATATGTAAACATTTCTAACCAATTAGAATTAAGGAGAGGAAGAAGTTGCCGACAAGTTAGCCGTTTGTTGGACTCTAGGCATTGAGAAGCCAAAATGAGAGACATTCTCCTCAAAGACCAACAAAGGAGCTTGGGTATTCCAACCTTATTCCTCCAACACCATTTCCATTCGTGCCTTGCTCTCCCTCATTCGCAAAGCATCAGCTCATGGTTAGCAAGAAAAGAGAGAAGTTACAGAAGAAGTAAAAGAGAAGAAAGAGAAGAGAAAGCTACAGAAGAAGAGAAAGAAGAAGAGAGCTCAATTGAAGCTAGAGAGAAGTAGAGAGAGAAACCCATTTTAGAGAAAGAAAGAAGTGGGTGAGAGCTTAAGCTTGAAAAAAGGGGTTCAAGGGAAACCAAGAAGGAAGAAAATGAAGTTTTAGCAAACTCCAAAGGAGTTTTAGCATCTAAGGAAAGAGAATCAAGAGGTAAATCATCAACTCTAGACTTTTCCTTCATCATTTCTGGTTTTTCTTCATTCCGAAGCTTTTATCTCGTTGGGTTAAACTTATTATTGTTGTAGTTGTTGTTGGTTGTTCATGAATGGTTAAGGACGATTGTTAAGGCCTTATGAACATTCTTAATAACATGAAAGTAGAAGAAGAATGAAAGAAATCTGAACCTATGCGTAATGGATGAAAAGATGTCTAGAGGACCGTTAATAGACTATCCATGGACTGATTTAGAGACTTTTATGTCTAAGTATCATGTTTGAAAATTTAGTTCAAAAGTAGTATGTTATACTCCTATGGGTTATGAAAATAACCTAATTAGAATGAGTCAAAAAGAAGCTAAAACGAATTTGTAGTAAGAGATTTGGTAAAACATATTTAGAGAATGAATAATTGATGAACAGTGACCTTAGAATAAATTCTGGTATTAATGTGTTGCTTGTAAAATTATGAGCTTCTGAAGTAGTATAGTACACTAAATTATAAAGTCTCGGGCTTTGGAATGAACGCATTTCGACCTCGGATGAGGGAGATATAGCGATTTTAAGAAATGCGTCAAATCTGTCAAGAACACTGAAAATTGGTGCGACTAGGCTCCTTGGAGCCGCTGTTTTGAGTTGTTAACGAATCTGAAAAGTTATGATTTTTGGATATTTTGTAGTTCAGGTTACAAAATTTCCATAGCCTTAAGAATGGACTAATTCCGACTTAAAATGAAGAAGTTATGATGTTTGGTAGAAGGTGCTACGAACCTGTCAAGTATGAAATCGTAGCGTAGAAATCATAGAGTGGAAATTTGGCTAAGTATGAGGTCGCAGAGTTATCTCGACCATCGTAGACTTGAGGTCGTAGAGTTGTCTCGACCATCGTAGAGTTGAGGTCGTAGAGTTGTCTCGACCATCGTAGAGTTGAGGTCGTAGAGTTATCTTGATCATCGTAGAGTTGAGGTCGTAGAGTTGTGATGAGAACATCCTTAGTTTAGAAGCCCGTGACGAAACCCAAGCGAATCCATTGCACATACCACTTGGACCCATTATGAGGACTCGGGCTAAACGACTCAAAAAAGGACTTAACGGGATGATTCATGAATTATAGAACTTCCACAGGGATTACCACCAATTCGGGAAATTGAGCATCAAATTGACTTTGTCCCTGGCGCGACCATTCCAAACCGCCCGGCATACCGAAGCAATCCTGAGGAAACAAAGGAATTGCAAAGGCAAGTTGACGAGCTAATGGACAAGGGATTCGTAAGAGAAAGCATGAGTCCATGTGCGGTTCCAGTTATTTTAGTGCCTAAAATGATGGGAAGTGGCGTATGTGCATTGATTGTCGAGTAGTAAATAACATCACGGTACAGTATCGACATCCCATTCCTAGGTTAGATGATATGTTAGATGAATTGCATGGATCTTGTGTATTTTCTAAAATTGATTTGAAGAGTGGTTATCATCAGATTAGAATGCATGAGGGAGATGAATGGAAAACCGCTTTTAAAACAAAATATGGATTATATGAGTGGTTAGTCTTACCTTTTGGTTTAACTAATGCTCCTAGCACGTTCATGAGATTAATGAACCATGTTTTGCGTCCCTTCATTAGGAAATTTGTAGTTGTCTACTTTGATGATATCTTGATCTACAGCAAGGATTTAGTTGAGCATACATTGCATATAAAATCTGTCCTAGATGTGCTTCAAAAAGAAAAATTGTATACTAATATGGACAAATGCACATTTTTTATGGATCGAGTTGTGTTTCTTGGTTTTGTTGTCAGTACGCAGGGAGTACAGGTTGACGATGAGAAGATACGAGCAATCCAAGAATGGCCAACTCCTACGAATGTCAGTTAAGTTCGTAGCTTTCATGGACTCACAAGTTTCTATAGACGGTTTGTAAGAAACTTCAGCGAAATCACAACACCACTCACCGAAGTAATCAAAAAGAGTGTAGAATTCAAGTGGGGTGATGCACAGGAAAAGGCGTTTAATTTGATTAAAGAAAAATTAACTAACGCTCTTTTACTTGTATTGCCTAATTTCACTAAAACCTTTGAAATTGAATGTGATGCTTCAGGTTTAGGCATTCGAGCTGTGTTGATGCAAGAAGGAAAGCCAGTGGCATATTTTAGTGAAAAATTGAGTAGAGCAACTTTGAACTATCCGACCTATGACAAGGAGTTATATGCCTTAGCTCGATCATTGGAGACTTGGCAACATTACCTGTGGCCTAAGGAATTTGTAATTCACACGGATCATGAATCATTGAAATATTTGAAAGGCTAACACAAGTTGAACAAGAGATATGCACGATGGATGGAGTTCATCGAGACATTTCTATATGTCATTCGTTATAAGTAAGGTAAGGAAAATGTCGTGGCCGATGCTCTTTCACGAAGGTATGTGTTGTTAAATACTCTTGACACAAAATTACTTGGTTTTGAACAAATCAAAGAATTATATGATAATTACCATGATTTCTGTGAAGAGTTTAAAAATTGTGAAAAGAATACTGTAGGTAAATACTTCAAGATGGATGGATTCTTGTTTCATGAAAATCGATTATGTATACCTGCATGTTCTTTACGTGAATTATTGGTTCAACAATCACATGGAGGTGGTTTGATGGGACATTTTGGTGTTGATAAGACTTTATCTGTTATAAAAGAACATTTCTATTGGCCCCATATGAAACGAGATGTGGAAAGAATTTGTGATAAATGCATTACATGTCGTCAAGCAAAATCTCGTATTCAACCCCATGGGTTATACACACCATTGCCTATTTCGAGTGAACATTGGATTGACTTGTCTATGGACTTTGTATTGGGTTTACCTAGATCTAAGCATGGTCATGATTCTATATTTTTGGTCGTGGATAGGTTTTCAAAAATGGCACACTTTATCCCATGCCACAAAACTGATGATGCATCCCATGTTGCTGATTTATTCTTTAGAGACATTGTGCGTTTGCATGGCATGCCCCGAACAATTGTTTCGGATAAAGATGCTAAATTCTTGACATTGTGGTGTAAATTAGGAACTAAACTGTTGTTTTCAAATACTTGTCATCCACAAACAGATGGTCAAAAGGAAGTAGTAAATAGAACTCTATCTGCATTATTGAGAGTTATCATTAAAAAGAATATTAAGCTTTGGGAATAATGTCTACCACATGTTGAGTTTGCTTATAATAGGTCTGTTCACTCTGCTACTAAATTCTCACCTTTTGAAATTGTGTATGGCTTTAATCCTTTAACACCATTGGATTTATCACCATTGTCTGTTTCTGAGTATACTAACATAGATGGAAAAAACAGAGCTGATTTTGTTAAGCAGATACATGAGAAGACAAGACTCAACATTGAGAAGAGGACGGACCAATATGCCAAACAGGCCAACAAGGGTCGACGTCAAGTAATCTTCGAACCCAGAGATTGGGTGTGGCTACTTCCAAGAGGAGATGGTCCATTTCAAGTGCTTGAACGCATTAACAACAATGCTTACAAATTAGATTTACCCGGTGAGTATACTGTTAGTGACACTTTCAATGTTTCTGATCTAAGTCCGTTTGATGTAGGTGAAGATTTGATGAAAAATTCTTTTCAAGAGGAGAGGTATGATGAGGACATCCTTAGTTTAGAAGCCCATGACAAAACCCAAGCGGATCCATTGCATATACCACTTGGACCCATTACGAGGACTCGGGCTAAACCCCACAAAAAAGGACTTAACGGGATGATTCATGAATTATGGAACAAGGTTGGAACAAGTACGGAGAACGTAAAGACGAGATACAAGTATGCGATGATCATAAACATATTGATAGCAAGTGTACCCAAAGTACCGCAATAGACTTCACTCTTGCTAAAAACTGGCATTTTTGGATTGCAGGATTCCTTCCCCAAAACAGGGTTCCATGCTTTAGGTAATGGTATTTTCCACCAATTGTTCCCTTCCCTAAAACAAGGTTCCATGTTTTAAGTAATGGTGTTTTCCACCAATTGTTTCCTTTCCCAAAACAAGGTTCCTTGTTTTATGTAATGGTGTTTTTTTAGGGTTTGTTTGATTCTAGATTGTTCTCAAGCTTAGTATAAATAGGTTTTATGATGTAATAGTTTAAACAACTAATTTTCAGCATTATCAATATTATTGTGAGTTTGTTTCTCTACTTGTGGTTCTTTGAAGAATTCCTAAGTATTCCTTAGTTTTCTTGAGAGATTCATAATAGACTTATTATACAACCATTCATAGTTGTGTGTGGAGTCTTCTACTGCATCAATCGTCGATTGTACCAAGATTACCGCTTTAATATAAGCGAGGGGTCGAGGTGTCATTGGTATTCATCCTACGCATAATTCATTTGCAAGCAATTGTACCAAGATTACCGTCTACATATAGGCGAGGGGTTAAGGTGTTGCAAGCTATCCATCCTATCAACTTGTTAGAAACGATCCAGGCGACGACCACCTCACGCAAGCGTGCTGTGGAGTCTATCAAGTTGTCTCGACCATCATAGAGTTGAGGTCGTAGAGTTGTCTCGACCATCGTAGAGTTGAGGTCGTAGAGTTGTCTCGACCGTCGTAGAGTTGTCTCGACCATCGTAGAGTTCTGGTCGCAGAGTTGTCTCGAGCATCATAGAGTGCAGTCGTAGAGTGACATCGTAGAATGCCATCGTAGAGTGGTCTTAGCCATCGTAAAGTGGAAAAAAAATCGCAAAGTCTGCACAGCTTCAGCAACCTTTAGTAAAATGGGCATAACTTTCTCATACGAACTCCAATTTAGATGATTCCAGATGATCCAGAACGCTAAGGAGTAGACCTACAACTTCCACTATTAAGAATTAAGATTTTTTGCCTGGTTCAAATTCGAATTTGGGCAGTTTAGTGAAGTTCTGCTTGTCGGGCATGAATCGTTGCAACGTGCAATACTTTCAACTCTATATTATATTGTTCTATGTTATAAGTTCTAAAACCTGATTAACATGATTTATAATGACGGTTAGCCTTAATCATTGATGAATTAGATAAAAGTATGAACATGCTTAGCATGTACTAAGGAGGCGAATTGGGTGTGTGACGTATGAACGTCGAAATGCCGTGTGAAGTGTTAATGAAGTTAAATAGTGTTTCAATTCAAATGAAATGGACATTATATACAGTGGGGTTTTATAAACCAACGAGTATAGATGATAATGATGATGATGGTCGTAACGTTCTCAAATAACGCGACGCCGAGATATGTTTTAGAGCGAATCGCGGTTATTAACCTATAATGCGCGAACAATATGAAATAAGAATTATTATATTGTGAACCAATATATGTGAAGCCTTTTTGTGGCTAATTGATATTTTTATTGTTAAATAAATTGTGTAGGATATGTCAAGGACGAATGATCATAGCTTAGCAAGGAGCGCTTAAGGCAAGTTCTTTCAGTAACTTGTTGACTTGTTTAAATATATTGATATACATGACCTGATTATTAAATCTTTCACTATTATGTGGATTATATGCGAGCATGATTAAAGTGTGCACAATGTGCAATGTAGAACTTGAATTATTGTAAATATACAATGTGAGATGCATGAGGTATGCTATGAGATGCACGATGTATATATATAGATGAATTGCATAGATTTATAATGCATGAGTAAGATGCATAGTATGAGAATCATGATGCGTGGATAAAATGTAAACTTATGTGTTACGTGAAGCATGAAATGTGAAAACTGTTAGTTCTTGCTGAGGCGTCGTGCTCATCCTTGCAAGAATAAAACTTTTTCAGATTTACGATGCAATGCAATTATCTTGATATCGTGATGATAAGGATTAGAGGGGCATGGAAACAGGAAGGTTGCTAAATGTTCCTTTATTGTAATTATTTAGTTGTGATGACGGTATATGATGTACGTGAATTTGACTATGTAAACCTTGAGTTAAAAATGAAAGTTATTCATTATAGTAGTTAAGACGTGATATTGTTAATTACTTGTTATAGTAACCTAGAAGGATGACGATGATGTATAAAAGACAGTTTTATAATGAATGTATAGTTGTTGAATAACTTTGTGTATATTCAGGGATTGAATAAAGTCAGAATCTGAACTCTGCATTCACATAAGGGATATTGTAAAGAATCATGGTATTTATTCAACCTTGATCATAAATGTAGAATTTACAAGTTACGAAATCTGGTTTCGAGACTTGGGACGATAATATTTATGTTAAATCAATGTAAATATTTTATTATTTCGCATTAAGTTACTGTTAGATTGATATATGAGTGGCACAGTGATGCACCAGACCCGAGGTTAAGGTAACCCGAATTTGGGGGCGATACAGCTATCCTCGTTTGCAAAAAGAATTCTAGGCCTTTGTTGTTGTTCTTCCGGTTGTGAGCGCAATTGGAGTACATTTGAGTTTGTAAGTACTTTCTATTATTAGTTCAAATTTCAAAAGTAATAAGTCATTCACTATTAATACTAACTATTTTTTATATAATTAAATTTTTATCATTAATATTATTTTTTGTTCTATTTATTTTAGATTCATGCGAAGAAGAGGAATAGATTGGAATACAAAAGATTGAGTGACTTGGTGTATGTCCAATACAATCGAAAGATCGTCTCAAGGTTCCAAAAGAGGCGTGAACTTGGAAATTTTTTTGATCCATTAGCCATTGATGACTTTGAATGGGTTAATGAATGGATCAATAATGAGGCCGATGTTGTTCATCCCGAGGAGGATCTTACATAGAATGATGTGGATCGAGCAACCGGTGTATCCAACACACTTGAGGGTCGTAATCTTTCAAGGAGGGCTCGTGCTAATACTAGTGAGAATCTCATGACGTACTCTCGACGTGGTGGTGGTTCAACTTCAAGGGAATCAAGGTTGATGGATTCCGACTTCGATGATGAAGTTGATGAAGGAGAGAGAATTCCAAATGATGATGAAGATATAGAGGATGATTTTGGAGAAAGACCACTTACGCCTTTGAATGAGAGTAGTTCTCGTGGAGGAGATGAAAATGACCTTTTCCTTGATGATTTTGCTTGAACGATGTTTCTAGACTAGTGTAGAGAGTCTAGACGTTATTTTGGCTTGTTGTGTGGTGTTTTATTAGTTATTAGACTACATATTTGTGATGGTTAGTTACAACTTTATTTTCTATGTGATGTTTGTTGAATCCTTCATTTCTTTTACTAATATTTAATATCAAGTGTTTTGTTTTTAGATTGTTATTGCTAAGTATTTACATAATTATGCCTTTAATATTATTCTACAGTGTTATGTTTTGAGTTTTAATGTATATGAAATTTTATTGCCAATATACTTGTTAAGTAAAATAAATAATATATAAATTGCACGTTGTAAATGACTTGTCGCCATACGGAAGCTATGGCGATCGCCTTGTCGACTAGGCGTCCTGGCAGTCGGCTACCGCCATGACTCGTTGTGACACCGTGACAACTATGCGATTGTCTATTATGGCATGTGGGTTATAAATTAATGTACGTTATGGGTAAGTTAGGGCTCTTTCAAGAGTTTCAGTCCTTTCACCCTATGTATGTGTGTATTGATATACGTCTATAAGGTTATTAGATTTCTACTTTAATGAATTGTTGATTAGATTCAGTAATTGTTACAAGTGGCAGCTGTTTTAATAGGGAGATTAGTATGTGTATATTTGATTAACTTTCATAATACATTGTTTTATTAACTCGGGTGAATAGTTTTAAAATAATTCTATTTTTGTATTTACGTAAAAGTGGATGTTGTTCTAAGCATTGTGTATTTAAGTTTGTGTGGTTTCTATTGCTTTGTATTGCTATGGTTCAATTTGTGTTGTATTGCTATACAGGGCAAGCAGCTTTGTATTGCTATGACTTGTTGGTAACAACTACAAGGGATGCTTGCTTCAAATTGTTTTGCACATTTGTGTTGTAGCACTTTGTATTGCTATGCTTTCATTGGTTCAGTTTTTATTGCTATGGTTTCAGTGGTTAAGTTTTCATTGCTATGCTTTCAGTCTATAGTTGCATCACTTTTCATTGCTATGCTTTCAATCTATGGGCTCAGTTTGTGTTACACCATAAGTTCAGCTTGTGTTGCAGCATTTTCATTGCTATTTTTTCAGTGTATGGTTTGGTTTTATTTTGTGCACACTCATGGCTATGCTATGCAGCATCACACTCATTGCATTGGGGTTTCAGTTTGTGTTACAACAGCTTTATGGCAGCACACTCATTGCATATTTGGTTGGTTTCAGTACTCATTGCATATTTAGATTCAGTTTGTGTTGCAGCAGCTCTATAGTTTTTGTTTGTTTGTTTCAGTTGTTTGTGTATGGTTTCAGTTGTTTGTGTATTTGATATTTGGTTTCCATTTATTTTCAGTTTGTGTTGCACAACCGCTTGTTTCAGTTTGTGTTGCACAACTCCTTGGTTCACTTATTATTGCACATAATGTGTGTATTGATATGGCTTTGTTCACTTATTGTTGCAGCAGAATATGGGTTGAATATCATATGGTGTTACAGCAGAATAAAAATTTGAAAGTAATATGTATTGCTATGAATATAATATGGTGTTGCAGCGGAATATGGATTGAATGTAATATGTGTTGCTAATATATTGGGTTGAATGTAATATGTATTGCTAATATATTGGGTTGAATGTAATATGTATTGCTATGGGTTGCAGAAAAATATGGGATATTGTAAGGCATGAATTGGTTTGAAAGCATAGGGAAAAAAGAAAACATAATTAATTTTTTTTTAATTTTTTAAAAGGTTATTTCCGACAGAATTTCGGTCGGAAATATTCCATCGGAAATAATTATTTCCCACGGAATTCTCGACGGACTTATTTTCGACGAGCTTTAATCCGATTGAATTTTCGACGGAATTTTCCGTCGGAATTAAGCTTTTTCCTTGTAGTGATTTTATAAACATATTAAAAGTTTTAATATGATTTACTGAGTAATACATAATTAATTAGTTTCGATAGTACTTTTGATGATTGTTGATTATATTTGACAATAATCATATGAGAGAATCATTAAACTAAATTTAGTGCAATGATATATTAATAAAAGATCAATATTAGAAGAAAAAAAACATACCTAGTAATCTTGAATATATATTAAATACTCACAATAGTAATTACCAGAAATCACATATCTTCTACCAAACAGAATTAACAAAATATGACTATTTTCTATTACTAGTAATCACATACCCGGTAATCTGTGTTTAGGTGGGTATCTATCATGATCTGTAATAGGCACCCCTTTAAAGTCAATATGGAAACTGAAAATGTATTGTGATATCGTCGATGTGCAGTGAATTAGGGATTTGATTAAGGTGAAGTTAGCACCAACTTCACCCTTTTAAGATCTGTAGCTTATTATTGCATTCAGTACAGAAAAAATTGCATTGATAAGTTTTATAACTTTTTATTGCAATGGTTAATGCAACATTTCCTATATCATGAAAAACTATATAAACTTACTAAAGTGAAGTTGGTGTCAACTTCATCATAACTGAATCCCTGAATCGGGAAATACCATGATACTGGACTAAAGCACACCTAATGAAATAAATTAAATTATTTGAGGGTATTCAAGTAAGCTTTCTGATATACACATCTTTATGCATTTTATTCTCACTATTTTTATCAGTTTATTAGTTTATTTTATTTAACTAATATATTTTGTTTTGTTTTGTAGGATTTATTATTTATTTATCTTGGTGAGCAAGTAAAAGACAATATTCCAGGTTTTAAAGGAAGAAAATGACTCTATATGATTACTATGTAGAGGTTGAAGTTAAGAAAGAAAGAAGACGATAAAAGGAAACAGAAGAGATGAAGTTTAAGAAACCTAGATTAGGGCACAAATAATTTTTCTCTATAAATAGGGAGTTGTATTGGGGAGATCATTATGTATTTTTTATGTATTAGTTTAGATTAGGAGTAGAAGTAGGAGTAGAATTAAATTATTTCTTTGTATGCTCGGTAGAGGATCGTTAATAAATGGAGTTTTCTTATTTTATTTTATTTTTATGTTTAATCTTCTTCTTCATTACCTTAATTGTTTTACTTATTTTAATGTCTAGCTAATTTTTTCTTGATCTAGGATGAAGATGAAATTAAACATTTTTTCAAAACAATATATATTTTATATCTCTTTTATTAATTGCACTTTAATGTTTACTTGATTTTGCCTTCATGTTTTGTTATTGAAATACCTTCGTTTTATAGTTCTTATGTGTGATTTTATATTTAATGGAGAGGTTTTAATAGATTATTGTTAAAATTTGAGTTTTTCATAAGTCATACTTGCTCGAAGAAGTTTGGATGTGTTATAGTTAATCCTAAAATTTTCATAGTCTATGCTTAACCAAATTAATTATAAAATTACTAAATTAAAGGGAAAGGAGATCAAAATAACTATAGTTAATTTTTATTTGGATTTAATTGATTTATTTTTCGAATTATTTACACCAAACTAGTGGCGCAATTTGAGTTATAAAAATAGAAGAAATTGTATTAGTTGTTATGTTTATTGTTTAATAGATTTGGATTCTTAGATTGCTTCCTTATTATTAGTTTTCATATTCTAATTAGTTTAATTGTAGTTAATCAATTCTCAATCTTTATTTCTAATTCACCTGAAGTACATATTAAGGATACATTGAAATTAATCTAGCCTTTGTGGGTTCGATTTATATTTGCCAATTCTTTAATTTGACACTGTGCACTTACAATTATATATTTTTATCACGCCATTGTCATTAAGTGATACCACTTATAGAAAAAGCTAGAAAAAACTAACTTTTTCGATCATACAGGCTTTTATGTGGACCAATCAAACAATCTGAATTGGCTTAACACAACATATATTGAGTCGTTAAGACCAGTATTTTTAAAATCGCTGGGCGGACCTAGGCTATGGCTTAACACCATATCTTGAGTCATTAAGACCAGTATTTTAAAAATCGCTAGGCGGACCTAGGAGGGGAGGGGGAGGGATGGGGGGAGGGGGCCCACTTAGCACTCATGCTGCCTAAGCTGTTTTCGTAGGCGGACTATGTATTTTCTTAGGCGATCTCGTTTATTATTTTTCTATTATGCATACTTGTTATACTATACAAAAACTTATAGCAGATGTAATTGTTTACAATTTACATGAAAATTATCAAAAAAAATTAATCTTTTATTTTCTAAAAAATTCATTCCAAGTATTGTAAAACTTCAAAATAGATGTCTAATTCTGCCTAGGCGGGTGCTTAGGCGCCCAATCGAAGCAGTAAAGGGTTGTCAAGTGTATAGATGGGGATTAATCGAACTTAGGTGAAGATTTTTAGAAAACTGAATCAAGATAAAGACGACTGAGCCAACTTAATATTTTAGTATTATCCAATCAAGAACTTTCGCACGCCTCCCCATACATTCTATTAAGAGACAACGACAATGATGGAGTGGAAGGGTGTTAGTGCTGGAATTGCCCTTCCCTCAGTAGTTAAGAGTGCTCAAGCTTGTTACTGAAATTCCCGGTTAAGACAAATTGTAAATTCGTTAGGCTTTGTTCTTGATGTACCGAAATTATGGAAGATGCTCAACTGTGGCATAATTAGTTCAAATTCTTTAAGAAGCAAATGCTTTAGGTAGGTGCCTCCTCTTCCTCTTCTAGGGGCTGATGGTAGGGGGCTTTCAGGCAGATGGATCGGGTAAAGAAGGAACGAAAGGGCTAAAAACAAAAAATCTAAAAGTTGATTTTTTAAATCACATATATATAAGATACATTTGTGCACTTTACGGATTAAGACCTATTAAGTGTTATCAAACACTAATACGTCCTTTTGACTTTTGGGATATTTGATGAAATTGAGTGCAAAGTTATGATTTTATAAGTACACTGAATGAGCTTGATAAAAAGCAAGAAAAAGAAAGTGAGTTCTGAATGAAGGAATTTATTTGATAAATGATCTGATAATTATGATTATGTTGTCGTATCATAATCCTATTGAATGGTCTTCCTCCATTCAAACACAATGAAAAAGAAAATTTAGGAGATCGAGTCACCTCTGCCAACGAATAAGAACTCGGTTACCATCTCGCACCACAAAATCAATTGCACAGGAATATAGCTAGGATATAGCCCCATCACCTCATAATTTTTTTTTATTTAATTTAAAACATGAATCTCAATTTGGGACGTAGGTAAATATCAAAAAAAATTCACACACCATGCAGTATCAAAATTGCATAAAATCTTCATTCCATTAATATAGCTATTACATAGAACATACTTATATAAAAAGTAAGATAAATCAGAATAATAATAGCTAGAGGCCTTGGGTAACCACAAATGCAGTGACACTAAATATTTTTGCAAATTTATTCGCAGTCGAAAGAGTCAAATCAACAACATTATAAGAAGTCAACGCCTTTGCACAAGAGTCAACATAATCCCCAGCAACCTTAACATCGTAATTTGCAGTTAAATATTCTTTGTAATCCGTAATTTCCTTAAAAGCACTCTTAAACGACATCGTAAAACTTGTAAAGCCATCGGAACATTGTTTAAGAGCTAATTTGCGCGCGTCTGGTATGTTGACTTTGCTTTTAAGCTCATTTTTTATGAACAACAATGTATTTGTCCCGTTACGAATTCCTTCTTCTATGATAGCCAATGCTAGGGTGGGGAGATTTACTGCGGATGCAATTGTTGGGATGGATTTAAGAGTTTCGACACATTGTGTGGAGTTCCAATTGTGAATGTCGGTCATGGTGCAAGCCTGTTGGAGTAAATTTGAGGATGATGCATTTGTTGAAGGAAGAAGGAAAAAAGAAGAAAAGAATAGGGTTAGGAGCGTACAAGATGTGTTACTTAGAGAAGGCATTGGTGTTTTGGGGTATGATGTTTTTGGCCTGTTGGTAGGTAAGGATTGTGAGTTGTGCTTTTCTTATGTTGATTGTATAGGTTTATATAGGAGTAATTTATGTCTAACAAGGGTGAGTAAACCTAGAATTATATTAATATTGTTTATGTACTTTAGGAAAGGGAATCTAATAAATTGTAATGGGAGATAATTTTGTCAATTGAATATTATCATAATTTCATAGCCAAAATCTTTTCTAAAGTTTTGTTAGGAAAAACTTCCTTTGTTCCATAAAAAATTAATTTAATTTACCAAATTTTGTTGTTTCATAGAATAGTTTACTTTTTAGTTATTTTGTAGAATGACATAATTTACCCAATTTATTTGAGTTTATCATCATAATTTTATTATCACATCACACTATTAAACTAACAATTTATTATTTTAAAGAGTATAAATGGAATATATATATATATATATATATATTAATAATTAATAATATTAAAATTTTATAAGTCAACTCTTTTTCTGGAACAGAGTGTAATAATTACAGAGTAAAAGATTTAGAGAGAGAGAGAGAGAGAGGAAATTAGTAAATTCGAGTAGTTCACCTAATAAAAAAATAGATTCAAATAAAATAAAAATCAGAAGAGTAATTAGAGGAGGATGATATGCAAAATTAATGAAATTTCAAAATGGTGGACTTTTCATATATGAAAATCTCTCTGCAAGAATTTTTCACTGTGATGTGCAAATATTACGGAGTCTTAAATTCAATTAAATATGGTCAGAGTTTTTATTCTTCTTTTTCTTAGGTATTTTTTAATTTTTTTTTCTTAATATTTTTTGTAGCAATATATTATGGAAAGAAGGTCAGAAGGAAACGCATTAATAAAAGAAAGTTATCATAAAGAGACATGGAAGATTTTTTTGGAGAAAATTTGAGGCGGTGACGGGGGATATTAAATCAAATTAGTGGCAACTAAAGTGCATAAAAGATGGGAATTGTTATTTGCATAATAATAAATAAGATATATATTTATGTGAGTAAATTTTTTTTAAAAAATATTAATTTTGTTTGGAAATAATAATTTGAAAGATATCAGAATATTCCTACTACCAGCTGGATAACAATTTTCCTTTTATCAGTATTAGGACGGATGAATAAAATCTTTAATAAAAAAATACTCTTCCTTATATAAGAAACAAACTGTAAAAAAGCTTTATTTATTTATTTTCTTTGTTAAGAATAAAAAAAGGAGAGAAAAAAAAATCAAAACTTGTTCCATCCATAATTCTCTCTCAAAACACAACTCAAATTAGTGAATAAGTCATCACTTTTTTTTTTAATAATTTCTGATTATCAACTATAGAATTAATGTACTGGCTTATAAACACTAATTTAATTGAAAAAACATATTCTACTGCTTCTATGTATAATATTTGTTTTGGTACCTATCGTAATGGGTCTGGTAAATCTATTAGTGAAACGTCAAACGTAATTTGAATTGTTAATAATATATATATGGTGTATTTTTTTCCTCTCATCAACTGTATTTGCTAATTCCTAGCTAGTGAATACACTTGTAATTTTTTATTTTTTTTTATGCTAAAAAATTTTATTGCTGGAGTAAGCTGTCCCACAATAAGACAGGATATAAGTGAGTATCCTTGGATGCCCATCTCTTAAGAGTCACGGAAGAGTTGAACCCATGACCTAGATGGAGATCATGTGTCAAACTTACTACTGAACTAACCCTTACAGACACTTTTAAATTTTTGCTAATAATTTTAAGAAAATTTGAAATGACTTGAAATACAAATATAACACTCTAACTGATATTCACTAATACTTAAGGTAGCCTAACACACTTAGAGAAAAACTTACACTAACAAATTTTTTTAGAAGGAAAGGCATTAATAAAAGAAAGTTATCATAAAGAGACATGGATGTTTCCGTGGAGAAAGTTTGAGGCGGTGAGGGGGGATATTAAATCAAATTAGTGGCAAATAAAGTGCATAAAAGATGGGAACTGTTATTTACATAATAATAAATAAGATATATATTTATGTGAGTAAAATCTTTTAAAAAAATATTAAATTTTTTTGGAAATAATAATTTGAAAGATACCAGAATATTCCTACTACCAGCTGGATAACAATTTACCTTTTATCAGTATTAGGACGGATGAATTAAATCTTTAATAAAAAAAATACTCTTCCTTATATAAGAAACAAACTGTAAAAAAAGCTTTATTTATTTATTTTCTTTGTTAAGAATAAAAAAAGGAGAGGAAAAAAAAATCAAAACTTGTCCCAAAACACAACTCAAATTAGTGAATAAGTTATCACTTTTTCAATAATTTCTGATTATCAACTATAGAATTAATGCACTGGCTTATGAACACTAATTTAATTGAAAAAACATATTCTACTGCTTCTATGTATAATATTCGTTTTGGTACCTATTGTAATGGGTCGTGTAAATCTATTAGTGAAACGTCGAACGTAATTTGAATTATTAATAATATATAGTGTATTTTTTTTCTCTCATCAACAGTATTTGCTAATTCCTAGTGAATACACTTTTAATTTTATTTTATTTTTTTGGTGCTAAAAAATTTTGTTGTTGGAGTAAGCTTCCTCACAATAGGGCAGGACGTAGGAGAGTACCGCTGGATGTCCATCTCCTAAGAGTCACGGAAGAGACTTGTACCCATGATCTAGACGGATATCATCTGTCAAATTTACTGTTGAACTAACTCTTACAGACACTTTTAAATTTTTGCTAATGATGTTAAGAAAATTTTCAGTTAACCCATTAAGATTATTGCGAGCTTTTGGTACTTTAACAAAAGTCAAATCCGACCTCTAGCCTTACTCAACTCATGCTGGATAAATTTTATGTGGATTGAAATTGAGATAAATTTTAAATTCGCCCAACCTACCAACATTTCACTCCTACGACACACACACACACACACACATATATATATATATATATATATATATATATATATATATATATATATATATTTGTAATGTCACAAAAAGTTTGAGGCGGCCTAACCTTGATCCGGCTTGGGCTCGGCCTGGTCAAAATCTAGTCTGATCAAGGTCTGGACCAGCCGGTTTATTGGCGTTGCCCCTTACCACTCCTTTACTTCTTTAACTGAGACAGGCAGTCAATTTGTCTAGAAGCTTTAAAGAGGCCGCTAGCTATTTGAAGGAAAAAGCCCGACTTGCGACATGGGTCCGACCTGGGCTCGGCCTAGTCCGACACTTAAGGCCTAGCCTAAGCCATCTTTCTTAACACTTAGTAGCTATCAATTACATTAAGAAACAAGGAAAGCAGAACAATTCTTTCATGCGAAACACATATTATCATAATTATCATTGGAGTATCAATGTATCATCATATGTAAGATTATTTGGATCTAAAATATTCACAAACATTAACAAATAACTAATATATATCTACATTGAAGTAATACCTAAATATAAGTTGCTTACTAAAATTTATGTACTTCACAAATTACGTAAAGTCATATATGCATTGTGCATTCATTCATTTAGAATTTTGAAAAATAAAAATAAATAATTACTAGAGAATGATAAATATACCATAGAAACCATTGCACTATAGGTGATTGTATCTTCAATGAATAGAACAAGTTAATTTATTTAATATTTAACATTAAAAGTTAGTTCATTAAATATTAATAATAAGTTAATTTCTTGTAAATACATATATTTAACATTAAAATTTTAATAATATTCATTGCTATTTTTAATGTTAAATATTAACATTAATTAATACATCATTAAACTGACTTTTAATGTTAAATATTAGTAATAAGTTAGAAGTTTGTAAATACACTAGTTTTCATTTTTACAAAATTTTATTAGTTTATATTTTATAGTTTTAATATTTAATATTTGACATTAAATGTATATAAAAAGAAAAAAAGGGTTGGACTGGTCAGAGCAGGCTGTCCTTGATTTGGCATGTTGGCGTAAACAGATTACGTTTCTGCAATCCAAGATTGGCCTAGCTTGGCTTATCCGATCAAGGTCAAGGCTTAGCCCGACCTGATCAATGCTCAAGGCCTGCCAAGTCCAAGTTAGACCAAACCCAACCAACCTATTATGCACATGTGATCAGTCACATTTAACATTCATGAAATTACGGAGGAAAAGAAAGGAAATCAAAAACAAAAACAAGTAAAAAAATTAGGAAAACTATTGTAATGAAAATAAATATAATTCTTATATTTCTAAAAATAAAATTAATATCAATAACAATATTAAAATATGACATATGATTACAAAAGCCCCAACAATTTTTTAGATTTTATTTCTTTTTCCTTCGTTTTGAGTTTCAAACCTAAGCATCTGAGAATTTTCATATTTGAAAATTTTAGTTAATAAGGTTTTTCGGTACAATGAATACAGGGGTAATTGCACATCCATTACACATAATACACAAAGTTTATACTAACTTAAATTTGTTTTCGAAGTAAATTTTTAACAGATTATAATTTTAATATATTTCAGTCTTTTAAAATATTTGATAAATAAAAGGTCAAAACAAAATCACATAACCATTATATACAGTTTGATCATATAAAATACATTTGTCTTAATTAAAATAATCAAATGATATCACTTGATATTCATATATTTCATATAAAACATATTACCAATGTAAAATATGGATATTAATTTTCGCTTGATTATTTATGAAAATTCAAAAGGTTAATAAATATGGCACAATCCTTTTCCTTTTACTTTTTTGAACATTGATCAATGTCTCAATCTAGTCTAATAATCACGATTTGAATATAATATAATTTATATTTGAGCGGTACTATATATAATGATAATTTTATATCAATAATAAATATTAATGCATACGAATTTATGAGATAGAAAATAGTAAAAAAATACCCACATATTATTAGTCTATCTTATTATTTCGAGTTCTAGGTACATTAGTCACAATTCATATTAAACATAAAATTAATTTTCACACAAATCATTTTTCTGTATATTTTATACAAACAAGCTATTCCTCAAATAATAAAAATAAGCTACACCAATCAAAGCTGAGTTGAGGAGATAGCTTTTAATTAAACACTTCGAAAATTTAACCTTATATATGCATAAGTTTTTCAATGGAAAAAATTATAAGAAATCCGCAAAACTGAACCCTCAAGTAAACCGCGGGACCAAAATGATCAATTATAAACAAAGTCCTATTATGTGTTGTTAAAGTTTTTTGTGGAATTATAATTACGAAAGACATTAATACATGAAAATATGTATGGATATGCATATCCCAATATATTTGTGAGATTTGATATGCATGAGGTTGAATAGAATTATAAAAATGATCTAACATATTACATATTTGTTTAAAAAATTCTAACTCAAATTTATTCACATAACTGATAATAAATAACCCATACATATAATTGCAAGATATTTCATTTTCTTTACTAATAATACTACCTCTGTCCGAATTGTACTTTTAATTTTCTAAGCCAATTATAAATATTTTCAAATTTAAACTTATCACTATAACCTTTAGAGAAAAAAATAATCTAAGTGGTTTTAGATAATTTACAATTTTTATAATCGTATTGTCTAAAATGAAATGAAATTATATCAACTTTAAATTTAAAAAATCTCAAATTAACTTCAAAAGATTATAATTGTACTATTCTAAAATAGAGAAAGTATGTGCCAATTTACCATTTCACCACACATTAACTTTTCATTCAAAAGATGATTAGCAATTGAAGCTAAAAATTAATAGTCAATCCTCTCAAATTGAAAAGTTTCATTTATTTCAAGAAACTTTCACACCCACAACATTGAAATCATGGATCATCATAAGCACATTTTCTTAGAGTACTAAAATAGTTACTACCAACAAAAACAAGAAATCAGAATGATCGATCCTTAAGGTGATTTACAATCTCCCTTGAAGTAACAGCAAATAACTTGGAACACTTGATTATGGTGGAAATGGTTAAATCTTGAACTTTGTTAGTGTTCAAACTAGCTTCGACGGAGTTAATTTCGAGCCCAACTTCCAATAAACTAGCACTCGCTTTGTCAAAAATCTTAGCGTTAATTTTATCTCATGCGTCGTAGTAATAAAAAAGAGCAAATTTATACCCCAAAACACAACCTTGAAGTGCTTTCTTGCGTGTAGGTTCTATGGTAACGCTACTGTTAAGTTCATTTTCAATGAATAAATATATATTTGTCGCGTTGAAAATTCCCGTCTCTATAATGGCAGTTACTAGGGAGGAGAAATCTGAGGCCGAGGCAATAGTTGGGATGGAATTTTGGGTTTCTACACATTGTGTGGTGTTAAAATTTAATTCCAAGGTTGTGTTACAAGCCACTTCAAGTAAATTTGAGGGGGGTGCTGCTGCATTTGTTGGTGAAGGAATTAGAAAGAAGGAAGATAAGAAAATGGTTAGGAGCTGTAATAACCAAGAATATTAGGTCACAATGTAAATGAGAATATTAAATTGTTTATAAATGATTAAAATATTAGTAAATGATTAATAATATTAGTAAATGAATAAAATATTATTAAATAATTAATAATATTTGAGATTGAATAAAATATTATTAAATGATTAATAATATTAATAAATGGTTAAAATATTATTAAATGATTAATAATATTAGTAAATAATTAAAATATTATTAATTGATTAATAATATTAATAAGAGATTAAAATATTATTAAGTGATTAATAATATTAATAAGGGATTAAAATATTATTAAAAGATTAATAATATTATATGAGAGTTTAAGATAATGATTTTGTGATACCAATATTATCAAGGAATGATAATATTACTAAGGATTTGATGTGATATCTAATGTTTAATTATATGACTAAATGTTAGATAATTTAATACAAGGGTAGTAGTATTATAAGTCAATATATGTTATGCTAATTAAAAGATCAATCTTATCAATTATAGGTATTTCTTTAAGAAGTTAACTTAAATTGCGTAGCAGTAGACCGCAATCGAGGCAAGTTTTCTAACTCAAACTTGAGTTATTATTTTTAAAAGCATGTTAGTGGATAATTATTGTTGATTATTCCACATCCATAATGATTATTGTTATTCGCACTTAGTGCAATCGATTTCCTGTTCTATTATTTGAGCTGTGAAATAATTTAAGTTCTATTATTTATGAACTATTTATAAACTAGGTCTTAACTAATTGTATCAGCTAGACCGAACATGATTTAAATTTGTTAAAATACGTTTTTAAAAGTTGTTCCAAACCAATTGTTGGTACAGACTCTTCGACTGAGAAAAAGAATATTTTTTAAGGCAATATATCGAATACAAACGAATAATTGCCCGACTTTAAGTGGCATGCATATTCACCGGGTATGAAAGGCTGATCCCCTTGATTACCAAAAGTTTTAAAAGGTCCAGTGTAACTGCTGATAAACCTTCGCATATGTTCATGGTCATTGCTGGCCACTCAACATTATTTATTAAATCTTCCATTTATTGAAGCTTGACCTTCGTTTCTTCACAATCATTATATATTTGATAGGTGCAAAATATTCTATGTTTTTGGTTCCTTTATGCTTAGTATAATTATATGTTTTCTGTGTTTACGAGCTTAATTAAGGTATTTATTGATTGATAGAAGAATTTAGTATGATTTAGCAAATATGGAATTTAATGTCAGGTTTTATGTTGTTTTGCAAAAATACTCTACGATCGCTGAGTGAGAGCTCTACGTTCATAGTGTTGGAGTGCAGTCTGGCAGCTCTACGATCGCAGGAAGGCTAGGCGGAGTTGTTCGACGATTCCTAGTTGCACTCTACGATTGCGCGATTCACTCTACGACCAGGCTCACAACACTCTACATTTTCAGTCCAGCGGCGAAGTTACTCTACGTCTGACGAGAGTTACTCTACGATGGTGCTCTTTACTCTACGATTGGTAAGTTTACTCGGTAGTTAGTTACTCTATGATTTCGAGGTTTACTCTACGATCGCGATAAGTGCTGGTGCGGAGTATACTCTACGTTTTGCTGAGAGAGTGTTAATCTACGATTTTGGTTGTCATGCAGGATTCCTATTCTGAGTAGGATTTAGATTGCTGGGGTGATAGAATTAGATTCTTACTGTAATTTGGAGATGGAATTATATTCTTACATGGAAAATATCTCTGATTATGGAAAGTAGAATCTGATATGGAAGATCTAAGTCCAAGCGAATATGGAAACTGATGCCGAACTAGAAAAGGAAACGGAAGAAGAATTGGATTTGGAAACTACATTCTAATTTAATAAGGAAGTTACTTAAAGATGGATTTCAGAGATTGAGAAGGATTTAGAATCCTACCATATCTGCAGAGTGAAGACTTCCAAAATAGAATTGGATTAGAATTCTTCTAGGGTTTCAAAGCATCTATAAATACCTTTCACTTGTAATCAGTTGAGCACATCTTGGACATCGTGGGACATCATCCTAAATCATATTTTATTAGCATGTTATCTTAGTTTATTTTTATTCAGTTCTAAGGAGATGTGGAACCTTATTTTCAGTTAATAGTATAATTGAGTTTCATTATTGATTCCTTCTTATATGAGATTTATTCTGATAATCTGTTTTAATTGATTACATGTTGTTTTATCTGATTGATTTAATGTGGCCAGTTAGATTAATCTGATTAATATCATCTGCTAGATTAAGGAAGAATATTACGTAATTGATATTGTTTCTAATCATAAGTAGCAGTTAGTAATACTGATTGTGGTCAAGCTTTTGGTTATTGCGATGGTTATCGAAGACAAGTTAAACAAATCAAGCTTATGTGTTTGTTACTTGGAATAGTCTAATTCCTTAGTTCTTAATGCTGCTGTTATATTAAATCTAGAGAGCTTATTCTAGGTTGTATAATGGTTAGAATCTTATGAAGAGCTTGTTTCATTAAGTGATAATCTAAGGGGAATTTCGGGTAGCAAAACTTATTGTTACCTAGGGCTATTAATCTTATGGAATGAAGAAATAATGTTAACTTGATTACACTATTGCTGTAAATTGATGAAACTGAACTAAAGAATTGAAGCTTTAATTTATTTGATTATCTTTATTATTTTAACTTTGTTTTCTTTAGTTAATCATAATTCAAAACCCCCCAATTCTTTATTTATTATTTTTAGTTAGAAATATTAGAATAAATTCAAAGCAATATCATTCTCTGTGGGATCGATCATTACTCGCTACTGTGCTTATTATTTAAATTTGTAAAGTAAAAGTGAGGTTTATTTTTGGATTGCTTAACGACAGCTTCCCAAATTTTGGCGCCGTTACCGGGGAGTGATTATCTGTTTTGATTTATTCTTTATTTCTTTTCTTTTATTTTATAACTTAATCTCTTACTCTATTGAATTGAAATTTGATCCAGAGATAGAGACAGCAGCAAGGAGGCTGAGAAAAAAGAATTGTAGAGCCAAAAGCACAACTGCAGATCTAGAAGAAATTTTTGTTCCATCACCTGGTCTTAACATAGCACTGGAATTGCTGCAAAATAATTCATCTACTGAATTAGAAGAAGAAGAAGAAGAGATGGTTATTCCCAATAACATGACTTTGAAAGAACTAGCTAATCCTAATCTTAATCAACCATCCTTGTGTATTGCGTATCCTATTTTAGATGTTATTTTTGAATTAAAATCTAGACTAATTCATCTTTTGCCTACTTTTCGTGGTCTTACAGGTGAAGA
Source organism: Aralia elata (assembly GCA_034770075.1). Taxonomy (NCBI): domain Eukaryota; kingdom Viridiplantae; phylum Streptophyta; class Magnoliopsida; order Apiales; family Araliaceae; genus Aralia; species Aralia elata. The sequence goes on along the minus strand of CM068378.1, from coordinate 26,734,301 downwards.
TCCATACAAGCATCTGAAGGAGTTTCATGTGGTGTGTTCAACCATGAAGCCACAAGGAGTGACAGAGGAACAAATCAAGCTTAGAGCTTTTCCATTCTCATTAGCAGATCTGGCAAAGGACTGGTTGTACTATCTACCTTCAGGAGCAATTCAATCATGGACTGATATGCAAAAGCTATTCTTGGAGAAGTATTTTCCTGCTTCAAGAGTTGCAAACATAAGGAAGGAGATATGTGGAATCAGACAGTTCAATGGAGAAATTTTTTATGAGTACTGGAACGATTTAAGAAGTTGTGTTCTAGCTGTCCACCTCATAAAATTGATGATCAACACCTAATCCAATACTTTGATGAGGGACTGTTGCCAATGGATAGGAGCATGATTGATGCAGCCAGTGGAGGAGCATTAGTAGATAAAACACCAGAAGCTACAAAGGACTTAATTATAACTATGGCAGCTAACTCTCAGCAGTATGGAACTAGGATGAATCATACAAGGGTGAATGAGGTAAGCACTGATCATATTGGGCAACAAATATCTGATTTAACTACTTTGGTTCGACAAATGGCTATAGGGAACATGCAAAAAGCAAAAGTATGTGGAATCTGTTCAAAGTTAGGGCATAATACAGATGTTTGTCTAACACTGCAAGAGGATGTCATTGTTCATCAGGTCAATGCTGTGGGGACATTCCTAGGACAACATCAACAACAATATGATCCTTATTTTGATACTTACAATTCAGGATGGAGAGATCATCCCAACTTGAGCTATGAAGATAATCGGCAACATGATTTTCAACAGCTGTAACAGCAGTACTACCAACATGAACAAGCAGTTCCTTCCAGTTTTGAACCATCTCTTGAGGATATGTTTAAAGCCTTCATGATCCAAGCACAACAGTTCCAGTAGGAAATAAAGACTTACATACACCAGTTGGAGAATCAAGTTAGTCAGTGTGCTACAATAGTTGGTAGATTGGGTTTTCAAGGCTCAGGGAGGTTACCCTCACAGAAAGTTGTCAATCCTAGAGAGAATGTAAGTACAATTACATTGAGAAATGGTGAGGAAGTATGGCAGCAAGAAAAGTCAGGGCTTTCCTTACAAAACAAGTTAAACAAAGGTGAAACAGGCAACAATGTTCTACACAGACACAAGTGTCAACCTTTCTCTGAGTATAAACCAGTGTTTCCTTTTCCTCAAGTCTTAACAAAGAGATACAAAGTTGGAAAGCATTCAGAGTTATATACAGAGGAGTATGAAGAATTTCTAGCAGAACTGGAGAGGAGAGGACAAGAGCTAAATAATACTGAGAAGAATGCCAAGGAGGAGGAGCTAATGGTAGAGGTAGATGAATTGATAATTCCTGCAGATTTCTATAAAGAGACCATTGATGATATATTGATTGATGCATACAAAGATATCTTGGCTATGGAGTTTGATGATGAAAAGACGCAGATTGATGATTGTGAGGTTATGATGTATCTTGGTATTGTTAATTCTCTTTTTGCTATTGATGTTTTTAACCCTGTAATGCGGAATTCTTTTGAGCAAACAAACAAGGAAAATTTGAAGGCTGCAATTACCAAAGGTTGGGAGCTATCTGAAGGCAAGGAGCAAAGTCAAGATCTGCAGGATGTTGATACTACTTTAAGGCTTGAACCATTACCAGCTCACTTGCAGTACACAAGTTCAATTACATAGATTGAGAGAGGAATGATGTCAAGCCAATGATATTAAACAAGGGTAGTTGCTTGGGAGGAAACCCAAGATTCAGATTTGATTTTCTATCCCATTACTTTTTATGTTGTAGTTGCATGCTAGTTAGTAATACTTTCTTCTTTACATGATTATCTTACATTGGGGACAATGTAAGGTTTGAGTGTGGGGGAGGGGTTTAGGATATTATTTGAGTTATTTGTTTATTATTTAGGATATGATGCTTATGATGATGCTCTGAAAAAATTTTGAAATTTTTTTTCTGACTCTATGATCGTAGTGTTCTGCTAAGCTTTTGAAGGTTGAAATCGTAGAGTGAATATTGATGCTTATTTGCAGGATTTGATTTGATGCTTAATCAACTGATAAACAATGATGACTTAGTTAGGATCCATATGAACTGATTTTGAATTGGGATTGCTTTGCATGGATACTTGAATATGGGATACATAATTACTTGACTGAGTTATTTGTGGGTTATACTTTGTGCACTGATTTTGAGATTTGAGACTTGTTAAACTATTATTTTGTTTGCAGAACCTTGTGCAAGAAAAATCTTTGGAAAAAATTGGAGAAATTGTGAAAATTGTAGAATGAAAAAAAAAATGCAAATGTCTTGTGGTGGGTTGAGATAGAGCGTAAAACGCACTCATCCATAAACACAAGAAGCGAGAAGGAGCGTAAAACGCACTCGCTGGGAAGCAAAGAAGTGAGATGGAGCATAAAATGCACTCACTTGAGAAAAAATGTGAAAGGTGAAATGGAGCATAAAATGCATTCACCTAAAAAAAAGTCTGTAGGTTCTGTGGGTCAAACATTTTTGCAAATTTTTACAGGATAATCAGGTTTTGAGTTATGAGTCAGTGTGTACAGTTGTTGTTCCATATAACTGAGTTGGGTATTCGTGTTGATCATATGAGGGATATTTATGTGGATATAGTCTGATTTGGGTGATGTTTTGTGGGGAATGATATAGTTGTTATTATGAGTTGGTTGATGAGGTGTTAGTCAGGTTTCTGTGATACGTGTTATTATTCCATGATATTTATTTGAAGACCTTTGAAATCTTGGTTGAATAAGTCAGATAAAGTTTTTCTTGATATGATTCCTGTTCAATTTACATGAGGACATGTAAAGACTAAGTGTGGAGGAATTTGATAGGTGTAAAATATTCTATGTTTTTGGTTCCATTATGCTTAGTATTATTATATGTTTTCTGTGTTTACGAGCTTAATTAAGGTATTTATTGATTTATAGAAGAATTTGGTATGATTTAGCAAATATGGAATTTAATGTCAGGTTTTATGTTGTTTTGCAGAAATACTCTACGATCGCTGAGTGCGAGCTCTACGTTCATAGTGTTGGAGTGCAGTCTGGCAGCTCTACGATCGCAGGAAGACTCAGGTTTTGACCGTTGGCCCGTTTCCAATGAAATTAGGCTCCGAAAACGTCAAAATTCGATACTCCAAACTTGACAGAAATTATCAAATTGCCGCTAGATCAAATCTTTTCATAATTTATCAAATCTTATCAAATCTTTCCATAAACTGACATGCTTGCTCATCAACCGCATCATTTTGTGCCATTTATAAGGAAAGTTTTTCCAATGACCGTGGGATTCTAAAAGATATGGACTAGGCGTGGTCCAAATTACATGATTCAACATGGAATTCTTGTGAAACTAAAACTTGATTTGAGTGTGGAGATCTATAATGAGGTGGCTGCAATTCCCTTAATTTGTAAATTGCGCTCATGAAACTGTTTGTCTCAAATAAGATTTTTTTTTTCATTTTAACCCACGAAACTGTTTTAAACAAGTTTAAGTGATAATTTTATGTAAACAATAATGAATTAATTCTACATAAAGAAAAGTTTTATAGGCAAGAGGATTAAAATTTGGAAAATATAATTTCCTACTTCTAGCTTTAAATAAGTTTCTTTTATTATTTATAGTTTCAATTTAAAAAAAATGATAATCTCCTCTCTCGTAATTGTAGCCAAAGGTAGTTTGTAGCAACTTACACAAATAAAATAAAATTATGGGGTTAAATACTTTTTTGGTCACTGTACTTTAGGCCAACTTACAAATGGATAACTGGATTTTTTTTTCTTACAGTCAACTCATTGTACTTTATTTTTCTAACAAACCGTTAGAAAAACCGTTAAGTCCTTTGACTTTAAACGGAAATAGACACATACACTGTTGAGTTGTAAAAAAAAAAAAAACTAACGTGACAATGATAATCTGATGTGGCTGTGATTATGTGGATCTGGAGGAAAATTTTTATGAAGAAAATGAAAAACATATTTTAAAGTATAATATAAATTTAAAAAGTTAGCCAAAAAAACAAGAAAATAAATGAAAAATGTATTTAATTATTTTTTTAATTAATATCAAATGAATTTTTATTTATAATTAAGCCATTTATAAAACATAAAAACTAAAAATATACTAATTAAAATTAAGGGGAATATGAAATAAATTTAGGGGAAAATGAAAGAAAATTATAATAAAATCAAAAAATTTAGCAAAAAATACATGGAAGAACTTAAAAATTAAAAAGAGTTATTTAATTATTTTTGTAATTAATAGCAAATGGTTTTTTTATATAATTAATAACAAATATAATTAAGGAAATTATAGAAATTATAAAATTAAAAATATTTTAAAATTAAAAATCTTTTCAAAATAAATTTTTATTTACATAAATGTTTATATATGGTAGGCAAAGAATTATTAATTATTGAAAGTAAATATTATGGTATATTAACAATTTATTAATATATTATACTTCAACAAATTAAACAAACCTATCTTCACCTTCAATCTTCTCTTCCACAAATTAAAATCTTCATATTACGGCTTAATTGTTTCAATATAAATTGATGACTAGGCCTAAACATGCTTATGTGTAAATAAAATTTTTTATTTCAAATATGTTTTTCACAATTATTAATCATTCGAGGGTAAATAAGTCAAGAACACACACTAACACACCAAGAACACACATACAAATTCAAACACACACACTAATACGCCAAGAACACACACATGCCTATAATAAATTATCAAACCACATAGTAATTAACCAAATAAATTCACTTGAATTATAATCTAACTTAAACAATTGATGAAACTAATTAATCTGAAAAAAATTAATCTAACTTAAAAAATTCTTCAATCCCTGCTAGCCCAAATTCGAAAGAGCAGAGCAGAAATTTTAGAAATAAAACAGATCCAATCAATCAGATCATAAGGAATAACAACAAAATTCTGATAGATTAGAAAGATAACAGATCTGATTAATGAGCTAGATAAGCAATAATCACACATAAACAAAACAACCCAGAAATGTCAAACCCCAAACAACCGAATTTACCTCTAAATAGACATGGGAAAAACACCAAATCAGCTAAATAGCATAAATCGTGAATCGTCCAAAGCTGAAATGGAGCGCCAAATAACACTAAGATGCAAGACTTCATCGGCTCAGCCCGCCAATCTCTGGTGCTCAACCCTTCTGGAGACGACGGCAGTAGTTTCGGAGAATTCGTCGAGATAATTGGCTCTAACATCCGAAAATCGAGAATCGAACTATTTGCAAAGCCCACGACTCCAACACTGCCTCCGATTTCGAAACGCGATTCGGTCAAAGCAAAAAGAGAAAATGCACCTGCGATCCGGTGGCGGAAAGGGGAATTGATTGGTTGCGGTGCTTTTAGCCTAGTTTATATGGGGATGAATCTGGATTCTGGAGAGCTACTTGCTGTAAAGCAAGTTAATTTCTTCACTATATGTGTAACAAACTAAAAATTTGATATTGATGCAAAAAATAATATTTGGTTGCACACAATGGGTAATATGGAACTAGAATGGGGGATGCGAGTTGATAGTGAGGCTTAATTTCATGGATTATAATTACGGGTTTTTAGAAATGTCCAAAAGAATTTTAAAGTGGGATGGTAAGGAAAAAGGCAGGGCACCTAATTATTTTAACTTTAATTTTTTAAATGTCTTTTCATTTTCCCTAAAATTTTAAATTTAATGTCTTTTAATTTTTCCTGATTTTCCAAATGTCTTTTAATTTTTCCTGAATTTTTAAATTTATATATTTTTATTTATTTTTCTCTTTTTCATTACTTTTTTTATAAAAAACAATTTCCCATCTTCGGTAAGCTTCTAATGCGAACCTTAAAATACGAACCAAATACGAACCGTCGTCTTTGATGTCTTTGACGACGATTCGACCCGTCGCCGTAGCCATGTAGTTCTTGGCGACGGGTCGAATCGTCGCCATAGACACCAAAGACGACGGTTCGTATTTGGTTCGCATTTTAAGGTTCGCATTAGAAACTTACCGTTCCCATCTTTTCCTAAATTTCTTGATTTATTTTAATTTTTATACTATTAACCCCTAAATTTCCTTCATTTTCATTTAAGAATTGCCACATTAGAAATGAGCATCATGTCACCACTGCCACATCATTACTCTGTTAGTCAATTAACGATCTAGACGATTTTTTAAATTTTTGTAAGGGAACTAAAGTTCAGTGAGTTGACTGTAAGAAAAAAATTCAGTTCTCCATTTATAAATTGGCCTAAAGTATAGTGACCAAAAAAATATTTAACCCTAAAATTATGCAATATCATTCTACAGAAATAGGAATATGCATCTAATTTAATTGTAAAATTAATATGGAATAGTCCTATCTTATAATAATATTTAGGGGGCCTTTGTTACAGGTCATATAAAGAGATCATCTTAAATACCCGATAATATGAGCTGGTCAAAATTCTTGGTAATCAGATGACTAAAAAATAGATGAAAATCTGAGATGACTACGTAGTGATCATCTTGAAATTTTTATTTAGACAAAAATATCTTTTATATTTAATATTTTTTTTGCTAAATTATATTTAATAATTGGGACATAAATATCCTTATTAGTCACATAATTTATATTTTTTTTGTTTGTCGACATATTTAATTGAACTAAAATAACTAATTATCCATACAAAAATATGGTATTATTTGTTATTTATTATTATAAATTTAATTTATTATTAACAACATACTTAAAAATTTTGTGCTTAATAATTGAATAAATCATGAATTATTATTCACTACAAGAAAAAAGGTTATTTCTGACAAAATTATTTTCCACAGAATTATTTTCGTCGAAAATAATCTAATCCCGACGAAAACTTCCATTGGAAATAAAATCCTACCTTTTAATTAACAGTTCGCAACCCTTGTTCTTAATTATTTCATTTTCCCCGCTTCACAAATTAGCCTTGCAATTGTAGAGCAAATAAAGAAGAAATTTGTTTTTTGCAGCAACCCAGATCGGTGGCCCCCTTAGATTGCGACCTCTTATCCCAGATCGGCAGCAGCATCGCAACCCCTCTCTATTCCTATCTCAGATTGCAACCCTAGCACCCATATCTCTTTCCTCCTCTCTCTCTCCGCTCCCTCTAACCCTAACCCAAAAAATTAGTGGTGGCGGTGGCGTAGTGGTGGCGGCATAGTGGTGCTCTCCTTCTCCTTCACGTTCTTCCATTATTGTTTAATTGAAGGTACACATTTCTTTTCTTTTGAAATTTCCCTAAAAATTAGGTTTTGAAATTGACTAGTTAGAGAGCAAAATCAGAGGGAGAAAGTGTAAAAGTAATAAAATTAGGGCAATGCCTTTCATTAAGCAGCCTGATAGTTGGTCTACTTCTCCACTTACCGATAAAAATGAAACAAATTGTAGTACAGAATACTGATGTACTGACTCTGTTTGTTGCTAATTCTACGCCGAAAATGGAAAATAATGAACATATTGGCCAACAATCGATCGACGATCATGTTGACCAATGACGAATTGACGACAGAATCGATTCCCTGTCTTGCAAGCCATGGTTCAAGTCCTCGTCTCCACCAATGGATACCAGTAAGCCCTAAGCCCTAAATCCTAATCTAATATAAAGAATAATAAATAGTGGTATCTCATGGTCTTGAGCTAACTGTATTTAGTGGGTGAAAATGTTAAAAAAAATATCTTCCTATTTTCCAATCCTGCCAGTCCTAGTCTTAAACTCCCATAACTACCTTTTTGCTGCACTAGTCTTAAATTCCTTTAATTTGCAATCAATCATCTAGCTATGCTCTTTTTTTTTAAATAGCAGAGCCATGTAAATGATTTACATTTATGATTAATTTAGCAATATTTATACATAATTCTATTGAATTTGATGAATTTAATCTGAAGGATCGACATATAAATGTTACCAGGAAGTTCCATGTGATCTCATCTTATTATCCCAAAATCTCCTACTTATGGACTGGTGCTAAACTTGTTCTTAATAATCCGATAGCGTGTGTGTATGAAGTAGGATAAATGAACTTAACCATAAATATTTTTGGACCAACACTAGAAGTTCATTGCTTTGTATATACAAAATCTAGAGTTACTAATAGTGACATCTGGTTGCTAGTTACAATTAATTAGACTTCTAAAGGTTACGCTTGTCCATAGTTGTTAAGGCGTCGCTGATAAGCACATAATTCATACATTTTATTATCCCTAATTTTGTCGTTTTAACTATATTAGTTTATTAAATTAATATGTTTTATTTTATTTTGTAGGATTTTATATTTTGTTGTGATAAAGTCAAAATCTTAGTGATCAAGCAATATTTAATGCTCTTATTCATGTAAGAAAATATCCAAGAAGAATTCTACAAGGAAAAGGAAAGAAGAGGAAAAAAAAGGAACAAAAGTGGCTAAGTTCAATGAATCTAAATTAGGGCACAAATTTATTTTCCCTATAAATAAGTTTCTTGTTTTAGAGAGATAGGCATCACTTGTTATTTTCTTTTCCTTAGTTTTTCGCTGGTGTAGAAGGGAGAGAGTTATTTAGCAATTGAGAGCTTTGTTTTTCCTCTTATTCCGATCATGTGTGGTATTTGTGTCAGGGAGTATTTGTAACTTTCTTTTATTAATCTAATAGAAATTCTCTTTTTAATTATTGTTCTTATTTCATGCAATTATTATTAGTAGTTTTAATTTTGAATTTGTTGGTTTTAATTTCCATTGCTAGCTAAATTTCTAATACCTAGGATGATGATGAAACTAGGTATTACATATTAATTAATTTCTTTTCATTCCGAAATTAGTGCCTAATTATTTTTGCCTTCATATTTTCCTTCACATTAATTGCATATGATTCTTATATTGATTGCGAGGTTTTGATAAGTTATAGTTAATCTGTGAATTTTTCATAACTTATGCTTGCTCATATTAATTATATGAATTATTTTTTTTAAAAGGGAAGGGAAAATAATTTGAGAATTAATTTGGAAAGTAAGAAATTATTATTTATGTTAGTACTTAGTGGATTCGGATTCCTAGGTAGCTTTTCTCATTATTAGTTTTCATTAATTTTTAATTTGCATTATTTAGTTAATTAATCATCTTCACCATATTTATTTTAAATTCGCCTAAAATAGATATTAAGAATACATTAAAATTAATCTAGTCTCTTTAATTTGACCTGCACTTGCCAAATCTACAATAGACGCTGTGCACTTGCAGTTACAAAATTTTATCATATCAAGTTTTTGGCGCCGTTGCCGGGGACTAGAATTAACTTTTTATTCCTTAATTTTTATTTATTTGAATTAGTTTTTAATTCAATTTGTTTTTCTTTTTTAGGATTATCGAAGCGGATCGAAAGAGAGAAAAGATAAAAATTTTGTTGCTGCGCTTTTTCGGGTACTTCGTATATCCATATTTTATTTTTATTTTATTTTTTAAAAAATAGTAGCTTAGTTTTATTTTTTTTTAGTTTTTATTGTTAGTTAGAAAACTAATTGCCGCATTCATGCAGTCACTCACGTAGAGCACATCCTGTTTAGGTTTTATTTTATTTATTTTTTGTGAAATATAAACTGTGGTGATTGCTGGAGGATTGAGGTATGTCAAATTTCTCTTCACTTCGTAATCCACATAGTTTTAGGACATTTTATTTGTTTACCATTTTTTTTATTTTAGTTGTGCATTTTCATCTTTAATCTAACATTAAGGGCAAAAACCTGTAACAAGATAAGGTGGGGATTTCATCACCCTTCCTTGGCCCACAAACAACCCAACTTGCATTTTGCATAACCTTGACCTAATAAAATCAAGTAGATGTTAGCCCCTAGGACTCTCGAGCTCAATTAGGACAAGAAACTCTAAGACGAGGCTGAATTTTTAATTAATTAAACTATTGGTGTCTAGGCAAGTGGTTCAAAAGGCAAACGCCTAAAGAACGTGTGGTTATTTAATTAGTCACCGTACCCACGGAGAGATTCCCATCGTTCTTACACTTACCTGGCTAGTGGCGTGATTAATTTCGAATTTGGTGGACCTTGAGGTGTAACTTGGAACAGTTAGGAGTTATCTAGATTTTATTTAGGTTGACCTTAGAAGTAATTTTTTTCTTATTTATTATTATTTTCTTTTATTTGTTTTTGTGTGCTTATTTGCTGAGTAGTGTATACAAAAAGTGTGGATTAGGGACAAAACATCCCGATTAGTGAGAAAACTTGATTTTTTGGAGCCCACGTTAAAAGATCTTACTTTAAGAAAAATGGAGGTCGCACAAACCGTTTCTTTAAGGGATCGATGTTATCTTTCCCGTTCTGCCCAACCTTCATGCATCAGTCTACCACCAGTAACGGGTAATAATTTTGAACTTAAACCCCATTTTATAAATATGTTACCTAGGTTCACTGGTTTAGAAGATCCATATTTATTCATCCAGGAATTTGAGGAAGTTTGTACTTTAATGAAAATTCAACAATTGTCTGATGACTCAATTAGGCTAAGATTTGTCACTTTTGCCTTGAAAGATAATGCTAAAAAGTGGTTATATAGCCTGCCCAATAATTCCATTTCAACCTGGGAGGGATTTGTTGTTACATTTCTAAAAAAATATTTTCCAAATCATAAAACTGCTAAAATTAGGACTGCAATTCATCAATTTTGCCAACTTGAAAAAGAGTCTTTTTGGAAATATTTTGATAGATTTAAAAATTTACTATCCCAGTGCCCACACCACGGAATTGAGAAATGGAGATTGTACCAATTTGCCTACGAAGGTTTAGACTATTCCACTAAAACAATGTTAGACTCAATGTGTCAAGGAGATTTTCTGAATAATGATGAGGAAAAGGCTTGGGAGTTTTTAGAAAACTTAGTAGAAAAAACCATGCAATGGGAAACCACCCGAGAGACCGATAAACCTAGCTCATCTAGGGGTGTTCATACAATTGACAATTCAATTGCCACCGAAGCTAAGTTGGCTTGTGTACTTAAAAGACTCGAAGCTTTAGAAACTAGGGGATCATCACATTTGAACCAAGTCTCAACATCAACACCTTTGTGTCTAAGGTGTAATTCACCAAGTCATGTGATAGAAGAATGCCCTAGAGTCATGGCCCAACCTGAAGAATATGAACAAGTTAATGCAATGTTTCAAAGACTTAGGAATGACCCATTTGCACCCACTTATAATCCAGGTTGGAGAAATCATCCTAATTTTGCATGGAACCAAGGACCCCACTCAAATGACTCTTCAAATCAGGTCAATCAGTCTCTAAATCAATCTTTTCAACCTTACCAAAAGTCTGGTCCTTACCAAAATTCAAATTCCGCAATTCATTATCCACCAGGTTTTCCTAATGAAAGTGAGAAGAGATTTAACACTTTAGAGAAGAGCATAGAAACTTTAATGAAATCTCATAGTAATTTCATGCAAAGCATTAACCAAGCCTTATCTCGTTTAGAGATCCAAATGAGTCAATTGGCCACTACAGTTAGTGAAAGAGAGAAGCGTAAGCTTCCTAGTCAAGCCGAAACCAATCCAAAATTTCCAGTCCCTAATCAGAAACCTTATCATGTTAATTCACTTGAAAACCAAATCAATCATGTGAATTATTTAATCTCTTTAAGGTCTGAAAATTATTTTAACAATCATGCTGGTATTGATAATGAAGAAGAGAAAAATTTAAATGTTGAATCTAACAATCCATCTTCAAAGTCAGCCCAGCTTGAAAAGCCCACAACCTTTGATCTAACAATCCATTTAGCAACCTCTAATACGTTAATCAATTGTAGAAATGGACTAATGAAATTGACATTTGGGAACATGACAATTGATTTAAATGTGTTTAATGTGGGAAAGCAACCTAGTGATTTTTCTGACCAGCCCGTTGAAGTGAACATGATTAATAAAATGTCTGAAAATGAACTTATGGGAGAAGATGAAACTCTTAAGTTTTGTCTAAATCATTTTGCTAAAAATTGGGATGAGGCAGAATATGTAAATGAGGTAAATGAAATGTTAGAGTCATCTACATTAATGTCTTACTCTAAATGGGAACCCGTGTTTGAGCCAATCTTGCACTTTTCAGAACCTCTTGAAAAGAGTTCACCAGAATTAGAACTCAAACCTCTTCTTGATAATCTTAAATATGCCTATTTAGGTCCTTCCAAAATTCTTCCTGTGATCATTGCTTCTGATTTAACAAACACACAGGAGGAAGAGTTATTGACCATCCTTAGAGAAAACAAGGAAGCCATATGATGGAGCATAACAGATATTAAGGGGATTAGTCCAACCATTGTCCAACATAGGATCCACTTAATAGATGACTTTAAATCAGTGAGAGACCCACAGAGGCAGTTGAATCCAGTTCTAAAAGAGTTTATTAAGAAGGAAATTCTTAAGTGTCTAGATAATGGGATCATCTATCCCACTTCTGATAGCTCTTCGGTAAGTCCTGTTCAGGTGGTGCCTAAAAAGTCTAACTTAACTGTTGTTCAAAATGAAGCTAATGAGTTAGTTCCCACTCGTGTCCAATCTGGTTGGAGGGTTTGCATAGATTACAGAAAACTCAATGCTGCCACAAGAAAGGATCATTTTCCTTTACCCTTCATAGACCAAATTCTAGAAAGGTTAGCTGGTCATGCTTACTATTATTTCCTTGATGGATACTCGGGATACTTTCAAATTCCCATAGCCCAGGAGACCAAGAAAAGACCACATTCACTTGTCCTTATGGAACCTTTTCATATTGTCGTCTACCCTTTGGGCTATGTAGTGCCCTGTCACCTTTCAAAGATGTATGATGAGCATTTTTTCTGACATGGTGGAGAAATTCCTAGAAATTTTCATAGATGATTTTTCCATATTTGGGTCTACATTTCATAAGTGCCTTCACCACCTTGACTTAGTTCTAAAGAGATGTAAGGAAACAAACTTAATTCTAAATTGGGAAAAATGTCATTTCATGGTAAAAAAAGGAATTGTTCTTGGTCATATCGTATCTGAAAAGGGAATTGAAGTAGACAAAGCCAAAATCGACCTCATTGCCAATCTTCCACCACCTAGGACAGTCAAAAAAATTCGTTCGTTCCTAGGACATGCAGGCTTTTATAGGCGTTTCATTAAAGATTTCAGTAAGAAAGCAAGACCTTTGACCAATCTTCTAAGTAAAGATACAACATTTGAATTTAATGAAATTCAGCTCCTATCATCAAATCACCCGATTCGAGTCAACCATTTGAGTTAATGTGTAATGCATCTGACTATGCAGTTGGTGTTGTTCTAGGGCAAAGAATTAACAAGATTCCCCATGTCATATACTATGCTAGTAGGACTTTGAATGATGCACAATTGAATTATTCAACTACTAAAAAAGAACTCCTAGCGGTAGTTTTTGCCCTAGAAAAGTTTCGATCTTATCTTATTGGGTCTAAAATCATTGTTTACACTAACCACGCTGCCCTCAGACATCTTCTCTCCAAGAAAGATTCAAAAGCCCGTTTAATTCGTTAGGTCTTATTGCTCCAAGAATTCGACCTAGAGATAAGGGGCAAAAAAGGGTCTGAAAATGTGGTAGCTGATCATTTATCCCGTTTAGTTGTGGAGTCCACCTCTGACCTGCCCTTAAATGATCTTTTCCAGATGAGCAGCTTTTCTCCATATTTGCTACACCTTGGTTTGCTGATATTGTGAACTACCTAGTTACTAGTGAGATTCCTTCCCATTGGTCCAAACAAGACCGATCCAAATTTCTTTCACAAGTCAAACACTTTTATTGGGATGACCCCTATTTATTTAAATATTGCCCTGATCAAATCATTAGGAGGTGTATACCCGACCATGAGTTTAGGAGTGTTCTGTCATTTTGTCATGACCAAGCTTATGGAGGACATTTTGGAGGCAGAAAGATGGCCGCCAAGGTCCTCCAGTGTGGTTTCTATTGGCCTAGTTTATTCAAGGATGCCACCGAATTTTGTGCCAATTGCAATAGGTGTCAACAATTAGGAAGGATCACTAGGAGAAATATGATGCCAAGCAACCCATTATCGTCAATGAATTATTTGATGTGTGGGGAATAGATTTCATAGGCCCGTTTCCAAATTCTTTTCGCAATTCATACATTTTACTTGCGGTGGATTACGTGTCTAAGTGGGTAGAAGCTATTCCAAGCAAGACCAATGACAACAAGGTTGTTGTCAAATTTTTGAAAGAGAATATTTTCTCTCACTTTGGTACCCCTAGGGCCATAATCAGTGATCAAGGAAAACATTTTCGCAATCATCCTTTTGAATCCTTGCTGAAAAAGTATTCCATCACCCACAAGCTTACGACACCAACAAGTGGTCAAGTAGAAGTCTCAAATAGACAAATAAAACAAATCCTGGAAAAAACAGTGAGTTCCAATAGAAAAGACTGGTCTCTTAAATTGTCCGATGCATTGTGGGCTTACTATACTGCCTTTAAGACTAATTTAGGAATGTCACCGTATAGGCTTGTGTTTGGAAAAGCTTGTCACTTACCTGTTGAACTTGAACATCGCACTTTATGGGCAATAAAACAGTTGAATTTTGATATGTCCACTGGTGGGAGTCATAGATAATTGCAATTAGCTGAGTTAGATGAGATTAGGAATGATGCTTATGAAAATGCTAAAATTTACAAGGAAAGAACAAAAGTGTTTCATGATAAATCAATTTTGAGAAAATCATTTTCACCTGGTCAAAAAGTTCTCTTGTATAATTTTAGGCTACATCTATTTCCTGGCAAATTGCGTTCTAGATGGGATGAACCTTTTGTAGTAAAGGTAGTTTACTCTCATGGGGCAGTCGATGTTAAAAATTCACAGAGTGGTGAAAATTTTAAAGTGAATGGTCAACGACTTAAATCCTTTTTAAAAATGCCAAACGAACTAGAGGAGGTGGTGTATCTTGTTGACCCACATTAGTCCAAATGACTGGCATTGTACTTGTATTTGTAAGTTGTCCGTATATTTTTATTTTTGTACAGTATTGTCGTCTGATTTCTGCTCCACCGTACAAGGTACAATTCTTTCATTTCTTTGTTCTTTTTCTTCATTTGCATACATTAAGGACAATGCATGATTTGGGGGAGTTTTGCATTTTTATTATTAGATTTTTTTCCTCTATTTATTTTTCTTCTTTTTAGGAAATTAATTCTTTTTGTAAAAAAACAAAAAACAAAAAAATGGAAAAATTGAAAAAATAAAAATTTTGGTTGACTTTTTATGGATTGAATTAGTTATAATAAGTTTCTGTGGAGCAAAACTCATGAGTAAGATTAAAAGATTTAGAACTCTTGAACCTTTGATGAGATACAAAATCTTAGTTCGATGCACCATCTGGAATAAAATTGAGTTCCTAAATATTTTTGCACTTCACGTTCACACTAACGCTTAGTTGTGTGGGGTATAAACTATGATTTGAGCAATTTCAAGAAAAAAAAGGAAAAAATGAAGAAAAAGAAAGTTGAAAAAGTTGAAAAAATAACTGCTTCAATGTCCATTGAACAAAATAACTAGGTATCCAAGCCTCAGGAAGCATCAATATTCACGCTGAAAAGTATGATGGATATAAGCAGCTTGACTAGTCTAGTTTTGTGGCCTTTGTTACTCGAGTTAGTAAGCCCTTAGGGGTGTCTCTACACCTAGTGCCCTAAAGCCAATTGGTTTGGGAGTCATTGGTCCAACGCTCGCTACATGGGTAACTCTGAAAAGCCTAAGAAAATGAGACATTGCACAAGTCAAGGGGAAAAATTCAAAAAAAGAAAGGGATGAAAAAAGAATGGGAAAAATGAAAAAAAAATGAAAAAAAGAGAAAAAAAAGAAAAAATGAATTTTCTTGATTTTCATGGTAAAAATCCCTACTAAGAGTTACATCACATACACAATGCATGCATCACATGGAATAAACTTCATGAAGGATGGTGTCTAGAATGAAAATAGAGTATTTTTTGATAAGGTGAAAGTGTGATTTTGAATTTAATCTTGCGTATGTATATTGCCCATGTATACTTAGAAGTTTTTTTTCAATTTCATAATTTGTTGAACCCAAAAATATTTTGTTTTGAATTTTGAATTTGTGGGTATATTCACTGCAAACCCTCACAAGACACAACTCGTCCATTTGGGGTAACCTTGGGGTTTAAACGCTTGTTGCGCATGCTAAGTGCAATCGTGTTTCCTATGAAAATGGAGTATTTTTATTTTTATTTTCTTTTTATTTTACTCGAAGACGAGCAAAAGCTAGGTATGGGGCTATTTGATAAGCACATAAATCATACATTTTGTTATCCCTAATTTTGTCCTTTTAATTATATTAGTTTATTAAATTAATATGTTTTATTTTATTTTGTAGGATTTTATATTTTGTTGTGATAAAGTCAAAATCTTGGTGATCAAGCAATATTTAATGCTCTTATTTATGTAAGGAAATATCCAAGAAGAATTCTACAAGGAAAAGGAAAGAAGAAGAAAAAAAGGAAACAAAAGTGGCCAAGTTCAATGAATCTAAATTAGGGCATAAATTTATTTTTCCTATAAATAGGTCTCTTGTTTTAGAGAGAGGGGCATCACTTCTTATTTTCTTCTCCTTAGTTTTTCGCTGGTGTAGAAGGGAGAGAGTTATTTAGCAATTGAGAGCTTTGTTTTTCCTCTTATTCCGATCATGTGTGGTACTAGTGTCAGGGAGTATTTGTAACTTTCTTTTATTAATCTAATAGAAATTCTCTTTTTAATTATTGTTCTTATTTCATGCAATTATTATTAGTAGTTTTAATTTTGAATTTGTTGGTTTTAATTTTCATGGCTAGCT
Organism: Aralia elata; assembly: GCA_034770075.1. Lineage (NCBI taxonomy): Eukaryota > Viridiplantae > Streptophyta > Magnoliopsida > Apiales > Araliaceae > Aralia > Aralia elata. Next base: position 26,717,394 of record CM068378.1, on the reverse strand, counting down.
AAATTTCTAATACCTAGGATGATGAAACTAGGTATTACATATTAATTAATTTCTTTTCATTCCGAAATTAGTGCCTAATTATTTTCGCCTTCATATTTTCCTTCGCATTAATTGCATATGATTCTTATATTGATTGCGAGGTTTTGATAAGTGATAGTTAATCTGTGCATTTTTCATAACTTATGCTTGCCCATATTAATTATATGAATTATTTTTTTTAAAGGGAAGGGAAAATAATTTGGGAATTAATTTGGAAAGTAAGAAATTATTATTTATGTTAGTACTTAGTGGATTCGGATTCCTAGGTAGCTTTTCTCATTACTAGTTTTCATTAATTTTTAATTTGCATTATTTAGTTAATTAATCATTTTCACCATATATATTTATTTCTAGTTCGCCTAAAATAAATATTAAGGATACATTGAAATTAATCTAGTCTCTGTGGTTCGACCTACCCTTGCCAAATCTACAATATACGTTCTGCACTTGCTGTTACTGAATTTTATCACATCAGTCGCCTAGGTGACGCCATGTCGTCCAATCGGTAAAGAACAGGCAAGGCGAGCAAGCGACTTAGTCGAAGGCGGAAATGCGAGTGCCTTGGACATCACAGCGACGACTTGGACAACTAACCAGTTGATTGAGTGACTTGGTCTTTATGGGTATGGATTGACCCAAATTTGAACTGGGTTATAAAAAAAATGACGACGTAGAACAAGAAAACCAGCCCTAGTCGAGTCGATTGATCAATTCGCAGAAAACAATCAGTAGATCGAAGTCGAGAGAAGTCGAGAGAAGTAGAACTGAGAGACTGCGAAGAAGAAAGCAAAATCAAGACTCGAGAGAGACTAGGAGGACGAGACGCAAGAGGCTGCAACCGAGATAGACTGAGAGCGAGAGGACTTCGACTGTTCCTGCGCGACTACAATCGTCAATCGACACTCGGCAGGTATGTCGTCTTTTTTTTTTCTTCTCTTGTTCTGGTTACTGCTTGGCTGCTTATATGTGGCCTGCTTAGTGTTTTCTTTTTCTTTATACCGAGACACAATAGGCTACTTGGATGTTATATATATGTTGCTTTTTTTGTTAGCCTTTGTTCTTTCTGCTTTCTTTCTGCTGGGTCTCTCTCTCTCTATATATATATATATATATATTTAAATTCTTTAAATATATATATATATATATATATATATATATCAAAGTAAAATTAATGCATATTAACTCAAAGACTTTAAAGACTGTCTTATAACTTATAAGGCCATTTAATTTAATTTTTTGTTAGCCTTTTTTCTTTTTGCTTTCTTTCTGCTGGGTCTCTATATATATACATAAATTTATACATATATAAATATATATAAAATATAAATAAAAATAAATATATATATAAAGACTGCTTATATAAATTTACATGCTTATATAAAGACTGTCTTATATTTTTTATTTAATTGTATTGTGTAGAAACTAGAAAGTAAAATGGCAAAAAGTTCGGGGGCCGATAGTTATGATATAACGAAGGATTCTAAAAGAAAAGCTAAATCGAACGATCCGGGTTGGAAATATGGATATTGACCGGATTTAAATAATATAGATGTCGTGCAATGTATACTTTACGGGAAGAAATGTCATTCGGGCATCAAGAGGCTCAAGCAACATCTAGGCGGGAATTTTGAAGATGTAGCGAAATACCCCAAAACAACAATAAAAATTATGAGAAAAATGCAAGCAGCTTTCAATAGTAAAAAGAACAACAGGCCAGTTGAGCTAGATGATGATGAAGATGATGTAGTAGAAGTGCAAGAAGAACAATCATCTTCTCCTCCAACTATGGCTTCCAATGCTTCTTCTAACACTATTCCAAGTTTTGGGACCACTTCCAAAAGAAAGAAAGTTGTTTTTCAATTCCAAAAGTCACAACCAAAAGCTTCAACAAAAACTGTTGAAGCACTTCTATGGAAAACTCCCGAAGAAGTTGTAGAGGAGAGGCATAGCAATTGTTTGAGCCAAACGAGTATTGAAAGTCGTTTGAGGACACCGGATGAAAATGAGGGAGTCCATATGCATATTGTCGACTTTTTCTACGAGTGTGGCATACCATTCAATGCTGCAAATGCAAGGAGCTTTGAAGTAATGATCGAGTCCATAGGGCAATATGGGTCGGGTTTAAAGCCTCCAACATATCACGAGTTGAGAGTTCCTTTACTTGAGAAGGCAACGACCAAAATCGATGAGTTAAAAAAATATGAAGTTGCTTGGCAGGAATATGGTTGCACACTCATGTCGGATGGTTAGACAAATAAGAGGGGAAGACACTTATTGAATTTTCTTGTTAATAGTCTGGAGGGGACTTATTTCATGGGTCCTGTTGATGCCTCCAGTCAACCGCAAAATACCACAATGTTGGCAAATCTACTTGATAGCAAGATTAAGGAAATTAGCCCCGAGTATGTTATTCAGGTGGTCACGGACAATACCTCTAATTACAAGGCAGTGGGGCATATACTAATGGAGAGGAGGCCTACACTATTTTGGACACCTTGTGTCGCTCACTACCTTAACCTTATGCTAGAGGACATAGGCAAGTTGAAGCAATTCCAACCCACAATCACAAATGGAAGAAGAATAATAACATTCATTTATAGGCATAGTCGTCTTCTTAATGCAGTGAGGGACAAAACACATGGGAGAGATCTTGTGAGACCTGTAGTTACTAGATTTGCTACAGCTTTCCTCACCTTGCAGAGTTTGTACAAGCATAAAGATGCATTGAGGCATTTGTTCATAAGCGAGGATTAGTCAAAATCAAAGTTGTCGGCTACTGAAGCAGGAAAAAAAGTATGTGATACTGTTATTTCAACAATATTTTGGCATCATGATGAGGATTGTATTAGGGCGTCACAACCACTTCTTATTGTCTTGAGGATTGTTGATGGTGATGAGATGCCTGTTATGCCAGAGGTTTTCGCTGCGATGGAATACGTGAAGAAAAAAATCAAAGATGCATTTGATAACAAATAAAGACGACTTTATAAGAAGGTGATTGAAATTGTTGAGCGGTGATGGGAAAGTCAAATGAAACAAAAATTATATGGTGCTGCGTTGTTTCTCAATCCAAGCAAGTACTTTGATATCAAAGAGGAACGTCGGGTGTTTGCTGGTAATTTACGAGAAGACTTCAATGACATTCTTGTAAAGATAGTGCCCGAACTAGATTTGTTAGACAAGATAAGCAATCTAGCCGATAACTATGATGCTTCTCGAGATACTTTTGCAAGAGAAATCGCGATTAGACAACGAAAAATAAATAATCCTCGTAAGTATATTAAAATATATATAAAGATATAAAAGCTAAATTATAATTATAATTTATATACATTCTTCCTTTCCTCCCTTTAAAAATATTTATATTTCTTTTAAATATCTGCTAGTTGATTGGTGGAATGCTTTTGGAGGGCGGACTTCAGAGCTATCCTCGTTTGCAAAAAGAATTCCTGGCTTTTGTTGTTGTTCTTCTGGTTGTGAGCGCAATTGGAATACATTTGAGTTTGTAAGTACTTTCTATTATTAGTTCAAATTTCAAAAGTAATAAGTCATTCACTATTAATACTAACTATTTTTTATATAATTAAATTTTTATCATTAATATTATTTTTTGTTCTATTTATTTTAGATTCGTACAAAGAAGAGGAATAAATTGGAATATAAAAGATTGAGTGACTTGGTGTATGCCCAATACAATCGAAAGATCGTCTCAAAGTTCCAAAAGAGGCGTGAACTTGGAAATTTTTTTGATCCATTAGCCATTGATGACTTTGAATGGGGCAATAAATGGATCAATAATGAGGCCGATGTTGTTCATCCCAGGGAGGATCTTACATAAAATGATGTGGATCGAGCAACCGGTGCATCTAATACACTTGAGGGTCACAATCTTTTAAGGAGGGCTAGTGCTAATACTAGTGAGAATCTCATGACGTACTCTCGACGTGGTGGTGTTCAACTTCAAGGGAATCAAGGTTGATAGATTCCGACTTCGATGATGAAGTTGATGAAGAAGAGAGAATTCCAAATGATGATGAAGATATAGAGGATGATTTTGGAGAAAAACTACCTACGCCTTTGAATGAGAGTAGTTCTCATGGAGGAGATGGAGATGACCTTTTCCTTGATGATTTTGCTTGAACGATGTTTCTAGACTAGTGTAGAGAGTCTAGACGTTATTTTGGCTTACTATGTGGTGCTTTATTATTTATTAGACTACATATTTATGATGGTTAGTTACAACATTATTTTCTATGTGGTGTTTGTTGAATCCTTCATTTCTTTTACTAATTTTTAATATCTGGTATTTTGTTTTTAGATTGTTATTGCTAAGTATTTACATAATTATGCCTGTAATATTATTCGATAGTGTTATGTTTTGAGTTTTAATGTATATAAAATTTTATTGCCAATATACTTGTTAAGTAAAATAAATAATATCTAAATTGCACGTTGTAAATGACTTGTCGCCATACGGAAGCTATGGCGGTCGCCTTGTCACCTAGGCGTCCTGGCAGTCGGCTAGCGCCATGCCTCGCCATGGCGCCGTGACAACTATGCGATTGTCTATTGTGGCATGTGGGTTATAAATTAATGTACGTTATGGGTAAATTAGTTATGGGTAAGTTAGGGCTCTTTCAAGAATTTCAGTCCTTTCACCCTATGTATATGTGTATTGATATACGTCTATAAGGTTATTAGATTTCTACTTTAATGAATTGTTGATTAGATTCAGTAATTGTTACAAGTGGCAGCTGTTTTAATAGAGAGATGAGTATGTGTATATTTGACTAACTTTCATAATACATTATTTTATTAACTCGGGTGAATAGTTTTAAAATAATTCTATTTTTGTATTTACGTAAAAGTGGATGTTGTTCTAAGCATTGTGTATTTAAGTTTGTGTGGTTTCTATTGCTTTGTATTGCTGTGGTTCAATTTGTGTTGTATTGCTATACAGGGCAAGCAGCTTTGTACTGCTATGACTTGTTGGTAACAACTACAAGGGATGTTTGCTTCAGATTGTTTTGCACATTTGTGTTGTAGCACTTTGTATTGCTATGCTTTCATTGGTTCAGTTTTTATTGCTATGGTTTCAGTGGTTAAGTTTTCATTGCTATGCTTTCAGTCTATAGTTGCATCATTTTTCATTGCAATGCTTTCAATCTATGGGCTAAGTTTGTGTTACACCATAAGTTCAGTTTGTGTTGCAGCATTTTTCATTGCTATGATTTCAGTGTATGGTTTGGTTTTATTTTGTGCACACTCATTGCTATGCTATGCAGAATCACACTCATTGCATTGGGGTTTCAGTTTGTGTTACAACAGCTTTATAGCAGCACACTAATTGTATATTTGGTTGGTTTCAGTACTCATTGCATATTTAGATTCAGTTTGTGTTGCCGCAGATCTATGGTTTTAGTTTGTTTGTTTCAGTTGTTTGTGTATGGTTTCAGTTGTTTGTGTATTTGATATTTGGTTTCCGTTTATTTTCAGTTTGTGTTGCACAACCGCTTGTTTCAGTTTGTGTTGCACAACTCCTTGGTTCACTTACTGTTGCACAAAATGTGTGTATTGATATGGCTTTGTTCACTTATTGTTGCATCAGAATATGGGTTGAATGTCATATGGTGTTACAGCAGAATAAAAATTTGAAAGTAATATGTATTGCTATGAATGTAATATGGTGTTGCAGCAGAATATAGATTGAATGTAATATGTATTGCTAATGTATTGGGTTGAATGTAATATGTATTGCTATGGGTTGCAGCAAAATATGGGATATTGTAGGGCATGAATTGGTTTGAAAGCATAGGGAAAAAAGAAAACATAATTGATTTTTTTTATTTTTTAAAAGGTTATTTCCGACGGAATTTCGGTCGGAAATATTCCGTCGGAAATAACTATTTCCTACGGAATTCTCGACGGACTTATTTTCGACGAGCTTTAATCCGATTGAATTTTCGACGGAATTTTCCGTCGGAATTAAGCCTTGTAGTGATTTTATAAACATATTAAAAGTTTTAATATGATTTACTAAGTAATACATAATTAATTATTTCGATAGTACTTTTGATGATTGTTGATTATATTTGACAATAATCATATGGGAGAATCATTAAACTAAAATTAGTGCAATGATATATTAGTAAAAGACCAATATTAGAAGAATAAAAAACATACCTAGTAATCTTGAATATATATTAAATACTCACAATAGTAATTACCAGAAATCACATATCTTCTACTAGACAGAATTGACAAAATATGACCATTTTCTATTACTAGTAATCACATACCCGGTAATCTGTGTTTAGGTGGGTATCTATCATGATCTGTAATAGGAACCCCTTTAAAGTCAATATGGAAACTGAAAATGTATTGTGATATCGTCGATGTGCAGTGAATTAGGGATTCGATTAAGGTGAAGTTAGCACCAACTTCACCCTAATAAGATCTGTAGCTTATTATTGCATTCAGTACAGAAAAAATTGCATTGATAAGTTTTATAACTTTTTATTGCAATGGTTAATGCAACATTTTCTATATCCAATGCAATGAAAAACTATATAAACTTACTAAAGTGAAGTTAGTGTCAACTTCATCATAACTGAATCCCTGAATCGGGAAATACGATGATACTGGACTGAAGCACACCTAATGTAATAAATTAAATTATTTGAGGGTATTCAAGTAAGCTTTCTGATATACAGTTTTATGCATTTTATTCTCACTATTTTTATCAGTTTATTAGTTTATTTTATTTAACTAATATATTTTATTTTGTTTTGTAGGATTTATTATTTATTTATCCTGGTGAGCAAGTAAAAGACAATATTCCAGGTTTTAAAGGAGGAAAATGACTCTATATGATTACTATGTAGAGGTTGAAATCAAGAAGGAAAGAAAAAGATAAAAGGAAACAAAAAGAGACGAAGTTTAAGGAACCTAGATTAGGGCACAAATAATTTTTCTCTATAAATAGGGACTTGTATTGGGGAGATCATTATGTATTTTTTATGTATTAGTTTAGATTAGGAGTAGAAGTAGGAGTAGGATTAAATTATTTCTTTGTACGCTTGGTAGATGATCGTTAATAAATGGAGTTTTCTTATTTTATTTTATTTTTATGTTTAATCTTCTTCTTCATTACCTTAATTGTTTTACTTATTTTAATGTCTAGCTAATTTTTTCTTGATCTAGGATGAAGATGAAATTAAAAATTTTTCCATGACAATATATATTTTATATCTCTTTTATTAATTGCTCTTTAATGTTTACTTGATTTTGCCTTCATGTTTCGTTATTGAAATACCTTCGTTTTATAGTTCTTATGTGTGATTTTATATTTAATGAAGAGGTTTTAATAGATTATTGTTAAAATTTGAGTTTTTCATAATCCATACTTGCTCGAAGAAGTTTGGATGTGTTATAGTTAATCCTAAAATTTTCATAGTCTATGCTTGACCAAATTAATTATAAAATTACTAAATTAAAGGGAAAGGGGATCAAAATAACTATAGTTAACTTTTATTTGGACTTAATTGATTTATTTTCCGAATTATTTACACCAAACTAGTGGCGTAATTTGAGTTATAAAAATAGAAGAAATTGTATTAGTTGGTATGTTTATTGTTTAATAGATTCGGATTCTTAGATTGCTTCCTTATTATTAGTTTTCATATTCTAATTAGTTTAATTGTAGTTAATCAATTCTCAATCTTTATTTCTAATTCACCTGAAGTACATATTAAGGATACATTAAAATTAATCTAGCCTTTGTGGGTTCGACTTATATTTGCCAATTCTTTAATTTGACACTGTGCACTTGCAATTATATATTTTTATCACGCCATTATTATTAAGTGATACCACTTACAGAAAAAGCTAGAAAAAACTAACTTTTTCGATCATACAGGCTTTTATGTGGACCAATCAAACAATCTGAATTGGCTTAACACAACATATCTTGAGTCATTAAGACCAATATTTTTAAAATCGCTGGGCGGACCTAGGCTATGGCTTAACACCATATCTTGAGTCATTAAGACCAGTATTTTAAAAATCGCTAGGCGGACCTAGGAGGGGGGGAGGGGAGGGATGGGGGGGGGGCACTTAGCATTCATGCTGCCTAAGCTGTTTTCGTAGGCGGACTATGTATTTTCTTAGGCGATCTCGTTTATTATTTTTTTATTATGCATACTTGTTATACTATACAAAAACTTATAGCAGATGTAATTGTTTACAATTTACATAAAAATTATCAAAAAAAAATTAATCTTTTATTTCCTAAAAAATTCATTTCAAGTATCGTAAAACTTCAAAATAAAGTTCTAATTCTGCCTAGGCGGGAGCTTAGGCGCCCAATCGAAGCAGTAAAGGGTTGCCAAGCATATAGACGAGGATTAATCGAACTTAGGTGAAGATTTTTAGAAAACTGAATCAAGATAAAGACAGCTGAGCCAACTTAATATTTTGGTATTATCCAATCAAGAACTTTCGCACGCCTCCCCATACCTTCTATTAAGAGACAACGACAATGATGGAGTGGAAGGGTGTTAGTGCTGGAATTGCCCTTCCCTCAGTAGTTAAGAGTGCTCAAGCTTGTTACTGAAATTCCCGGTAAATTCGTTAGGCTTTGTTCTTGATGTACCGAAATTATGGAAGATGCTCAACTGTGACACAATTAGTTCAAATTCTTTAAGAAGCAAATGCTTTAGGTAGGTGCTTCCTCTTTCTCTTCTAAGGGCTGATGGTAGGGGGCTTTCGGGCGAATGGATCGGGTAAAGAAGGAACGAAAGAGCTAAAAACAAAAAATCTAAGAGTTGATTTTTTAAATCACATATATATAAGATACATTTGTGCACTTTAGGGATTAAGACCTATTAAGTGTTATGAAACACTTGTGTTAATTAGTACGTCCTTTTGACTTTTGGGATATTTGATGAAATTGAGTGCAAAGTTATGATTTTATAAGTACACTGAATGAGCTTGATAAAAAGCAAGAAAAAGAAAGTGAGTTCTGAATGAAGGAATTTATTTGATAAATGATCTGATAATTATGATTATGTTGTCGTATCATAATCCTATTGAATGGTCTTCCTCCATTCAAACACAATGAAAAAGAAAATTTAGGAGATCGAGTCACCTCTGCCAACGAATAAGAACTCGGTTACCATCTCGCACCACAAAATCAATTGCGCAGGAATATAGCTAGGATATAGCCCCATCACCTCATAATTTTTTTTTATTTAATTTAAAACATGAATCTCAATTTGGGACGTAGGTAAATATCAAAAAAAATTCACACACCATGCAGTATCAAAATTGCATAAAATCTTCATTCCATTAATATAGCTATTACATAGAACATACTAATATAAAAAGTAAGATAAATCAGAATAATAATAGCTAGAGGCCTTGGGTAACCACAAATGCAGTAACACTAAATATTTTTGCAAATTTATTCGCAGTCGAAAGAGTCAAATCAACAACATTATAAGAAGTCAACGCCTTTGCACAAGAGTCAACATAATCCCCAGCAACCTTAACATCGTAATTTGCAGTTAAATATTCTTTGTAATCCGTAATTTCCTTAAAAGCACTCTTAAACGACATCGTAAAACTTGTAAAGCCATCAGAACATTGTTTAAGAGCTAATTTACGCACGTCCGGTATGTTGACTTTGCTTTTAAGCTCATTTTTTATGAACAACAATGTATTTGTCCCGTTACGAATTCCTTCTTCTATGATAGCCAATGCTAGGGTGGGGAGATTTACTGCGGATGCAATTGTAGGGATGGATTTAAGAGTTTCGACACATTGTGTGGAGTTCCAATTGTGAATGTCGGTCATGGTGCAAGCCTGTTGGAGTAAATTTGAGGATGATGCATTTGTTGAAGGAAGAAGGAAAAAAGAAGAAAAGAATAGGGTTAGGAGCATACAAGATGTGTTACTTAGAGAAGGCATTGGTGTTTTGGGGTATGATGTTTTTGGCCTGTTGGTAGGTTTGTGAGTTGTGCTTTTCTTATGTTGATTGTATAGGTTTACATAGGAGTAATTCATGTCTAACAAGGGTGAGTAAACCTAGAATTATATTAATATTGTTTATGTACTTTAGGAAAGGGAATCTAATAAATTGTAATGGGAGATAATTTTGTCAATTGAATATTATCATAATTTCATAGCCAAAATCTTTTCTAAAGTTTTGTTAGGAAAAACTTCCTTTGTTCCATAAAAAATTAATTTAATTTACCAAATTTTGTTGTTTCATAGAATAGTTTACTTTTTAGTTATTTTGTAGAATGACATAATTTACCCAATTTATTTGAGTTTATCATCATAATTTTATTATCACATCACACTATTAAACTAACAATTTATTATTTTAAAGAGTATAAATGGAATATATATATATATATATATATATATATTAATAATTAATAATATTAAAATTTTATAAGTCAACTCTTTTTCTGGAACAGAGTGTAATAATTACAGAGTAAAAGATTTAGAGAGAGAGAGAGAGGAAATTAGTAAATTCGAGTAGTTCACCTAATAAAAAAATAGATTCAAATAAAATAAAAATCAGAAGAGTAATTAGAGGAGGATGATATGCAAAATTAATGAAATTTCAAAATGGTGGACTTTTCATATATGAAAATCTCTCTGCAAGAATTTTTCACTGTGATGTGCAAATATTACGGAGTCTTAAATTCAATTAAATATGGTCAGAGTTTTTATTCTTCTTTTTCTTAGGTATTTTTTAATTTTTTTTTCTTAATATTTTTTGTAGCAATATATTATGGAAAGAAGGTCAGAAGGAAACGCATTAATAAAAGAAAGTTATCATAAAGAGACATGGAAGATTTTTTTGGAGAAAATTTGAGGCGGTGACGGGGGATATTAAATCAAATTAGTGGCAACTAAAGTGCATAAAAGATGGGAATTGTTATTTGCATAATAATAAATAAGATATATATTTATGTGAGTAAATTTTTTTTTAAAAATATTAATTTTGTTTGGAAATAATAATTTGAAAGATATCAGAATATTCCTACTACCAGCTGGATAACAATTTTCCTTTTATCAGTATTAGGACGGATGAATAAAATCTTTAATAAAAAAATACTCTTCCTTATATAAGAAACAAACTGTAAAAAAGCTTTATTTATTTATTTTCTTTGTTAAGAATAAAAAAAGGAGAGAAAAAAAAATCAAAACTTGTTCCATCCATAATTCTCTCTCAAAACACAACTCAAATTAGTGAATAAGTTATCACTTTTTTTTTTAATAATTTCTGATTATCAACTATAGAATTAATGTACTGGCTTATAAACACTAATTTAATTGAAAAAACATATTCTACTGCTTCTATGTATAATATTTGTTTTGGTACCTATCGTAATGGGTCTGGTAAATCTATTAGTGAAACTTCAAACGTAATTTGAATTGTTAATAATATATATATATGGTGTATTTTTTTCCTCTCATCAACTGTATTTGCTAATTCCTAGTGAATACACTTTTAATTTTATTTTATTTTTTTGGTGCTAAAAAATTTTGTTGTTGGAGTAAGCTTCCTCACAATAGGGCAGGACGTAGGAGAGTACCGCTGGATATCCATCTCCTAAGAGTCACGGAAGAGACTTGTACCCATGATCTAGACGGATATCATCTGTCAAATTTACTGTTGAACTAACTCTTACAGACACTTTTAAATTTTTGCTAATGATGTTAAGAAAATTTTCAGTTAACCCATTAAGATTATTGCGAGCTTTTGGTACTTTAACAAAAGTCAAATCCGACCTCTAGCCTTACTCAACTCATGCTGGATAAATTTTATGTGGATTGAAATTGAGATGAATTTTAAATTCGCCCAACCTATCAACATTTCACTCCTACGAAAGAAATGACACACACAAATATATATATATATATATATATATATATATATAATGTCACAAAAAGTTTGAGGCGGCCTAACCTTGATCCGGCTTGGGCTCGGCCTGGTCAAAATCTGGTCTGATCAAGGTCTGGACCAGCCGGTTTATTGGCGTTGCCCCTTACCACTCCTTTACTTCTTTAACTGAGACATGCAGTCAATTTGTCTAGAAGCTTTAAAGAGGCCGCTAGCTATTTGAAGGGAAAAGCCCGACTTGCGACATGGGTCCGACCTGGGCTCGGCCTAGTCCGACACTTAAGGCCTAGCCTAAGCCATCTTTCTTAACACTTAGTAGCTATCAATTACATTAAGAAACAAGGAAAGCAGAACAATTCTTTCATGCGAAACACATATTATCATAATTATCATTGGAGTATCAATGTATCATCATATGTAAGATTATTTGGATCTAAAATATTCACAAACATTAACAAATAACTAATATATATCTACATTGAAGTAATACCTAAATATAAGTTGCTTACTAAAATTTATGTACTTCACAAATTACGTAAAGTCATATATGCGTTGTGCATTCATTCATTTAGAATTTTGAAAAATAAAAATAAATAATTACTAGAGAATGATAAATATACCATAGAAACCATTGCACTATAGGTGATTGTATCTTCAATGAATAGAACAAGTTAATTTATTTAATATTTAACATTAAAAGTTAGTTCATTAAATATTAATAATAAGTTAATTTCTTGTAAATACATATATTTAACATTAAAATTTTAATAATATTCATTGCTACTTTTAATGTTAAATATTAACATTAATTAATACATCATTAAACTGACTTTTAATGTTAAATATTAGTAATAAGTTAGAAGTTTGTAAATACACTAGTTTTTCATTAAAATTTTCATTTTTACAAAATTTTATTAGTTTATATTTTATAGTTTTAATATTTAATATTTGACATTAAAAGTATATAAAAAGAAAAAAAAGGGTTGGACTGGTCGGAGCAGGCTGTCCTTGATTTGGCCTGTTGGCGTAAACAGATTACGTTTCTGCCATCCAAGCCTTACCAGATCAAAGGACAAGGCTTAGCCCGACCTGATCAATGCTCAAGGCCTGCCAAGCCCAAGTTAGACCAAACCCTACCAACCTGTTATGCACGTGATCAGTCACATTTAACATTCATGAAATTACGGAGGAAAAGAAAGGAAATCAAAATCAAAAACAAGTAAAAAAATTAGGAAAACTATTGTAATGAAAATAAATATAATTCCTATATTTCTAAAAATAAAATTAATATCAATAACAATATTAAAATATGACATATGATTAAAAAAGCCCCAACAATTTTTTAGATTTTATTTCTTTTTCCTTCGTTTTTTTAGAATTTTCATATTTGAAAATTTTAGTTAATAAGGTTTTTCAGTACAATGAATACAGGGGTAAATTGCACATCCATTACACATAATACACAAAGTTTATACTAACTTAAATTTGTTTTCAAAATAAATTTTTAACAGATTATAATTTTAATATATTTCAGTCTTTTAAAATATTTGATAAATAAAAGGTAAAAAAAAAAATTCACATAACCATTATATATAGTTTGATCATATAAAATACATTTGACTTAATTAAAATAATCAAATGATATCACTTGATATTCATATATTTCGTATAAAACATATTACCAATATAAAATATGAATATTAATTCTCGCTTGATTATTTATGAAAATTCAAAAGGTTAATAAATATGGCACAATCCTTTTCCTTTTACTTTTTTGAACATTGATCAATGTCTCAATCTAGTCTAATAATCACGATTTGAATATAATATAATTTATATTTGAGCGTTACTATATATGATGATAATTTTATATCAATAATAAATATTAACACATACGAATTTATGAGATAGAAAATAGTAAAAAAATACCCACATATTATTAATCTATCTTATTATTTCGAATTCTAGGTACATTAGTCATAATTCATATTAAATATAAAATTAATTTTCATACAAATCATTTTTCTGTATATTTTATACAAACAAGCTATCCTCTAATAATAAAAATAAGCTACACCAATCAAAGCTGAGTTGAGGAGATAGCTTTTAAACACTTCGAAAATTTAACCTTACATATGCATAAGTTTTTCAATGGAAAAAATTATAAGAAATCCGCAAAACTGAACCCTCAAGTAAACCACGGGACCAAAATGATCAATTACAAACAAAGTCCTATTATGTCTTGTTAAAGTTTTTTGTGGAATTACAATTACAAAAGACATTAATACATAAAAATATGTATGAATATGCATATCCCGATATAATTGTGAGATTTGATATGCATGAGGTTGAATAGAATTATAAAGATGATCTAACATATTACATATTTGTTTAAAAAATTAACTCAAATTTATTCACACAACTGATAATAAATAATCCATACATATAATTGCAAGATATTACATTTTCTTTACTAATAATACTACCTCTGTCCGAATTGTACTTTTAATTTTCTAAGCCAATTATAAATATTTTAAATTTCACTATAACCTTTAGAGAAAAAAATAATCTAAGTGGTTTTAGATAATTTACAATTTTTATAATCGTATTGTCTAAAATGAAATGAAATTATATCAACTTTAAATTTAAAAAATCTCAAATTAACTTCAAAAGATTATAATTGTACTATTCTAAAATAGAGAAAGTATGTGCCAATTTACCATTTCACCACACATTAACTTTTCATTCAAAAGATGATTATCAATTGAAGCTAAAAATTAATAGTCAATCCTCTCAAATTGAAAAGTTTCATTTATTTCAAGAAACTTTCACACCCACAACATTGAAATCATGGATCATCATAAGCACATTTTCTTAGAGTACTAAAATAGTTACTACCAACAAAAACAAGAAATCAGAATGATCGATCCTTAAGGTGATTTACAATCTCCCTTGAAGTAACAGCAAATAACTTGGAACACTTGATTATGGTGGAAATGGTTAAATCTTGAACTTTGTTAGTGTTCAAACTAGCTTCGACGGAGTTAATTTCGAGCCCAACTTCCAATAAACTAGCACTCGCTTTGTCAAAAATCTTAGCGTTAATTTTATCTCATGCGTCGTAGTAATAAAAAAGAGCAAATTTATACCCCAAAACACAACCTTGAAGTGCTTTCTAGCGTGTAGGTTCTATGGTAACGCTACTGTTAAGTTCATTTTCAATGAATAAATATATATTTGTCGCGTTGAAAATTCCCGTCTCTATAATGGCAGTTACTAGGGAGGAGAAATCTGAGGCCGAGGCAATAGTTGGGATGGAATTTTGGGTTTCTACACATTGTGTGGTGTTAAAATTTAATTCCAAGGTTGTGTTACAAGCCACTTCAAGTAAATTTGAGGGGGGTGCTGCTGCATTTGTTGGTGAAGGAATTAGAAAGAAGGAAGATAAGAAAATGGTTAGGAGCTGTAATAACTAAGAATATTAGGTCACAATGTAAATGAGAATATTAAATTGTTTATAAATGATTAAAATATTAGTAAATGATTAATAATATTAGTAAATGGATAAAATATTATTAAATAATTAATAATATTTGAGATTGAATAAAATATTATTAAATGATTAATAATATTAATAAATGGTTAAAATATTATTAAATGATTAATAATATTAGTAAGTAATTAAAATATTATTAACTGATTAATAATATTAATAAGAGATTAAAATATTATTAAGTGATTAATAATATTAATAAGGGATTAAAATATTATTAAAAGATTAATAATATTAGATGAGAGTTTAAGATAATGATTTTGTGATACCAATATTATCAAGGAATGATAATATTACTAAGGATTTGATGTGATATCTAATGTTTAATTATATGACTAAATGTTAGATAATTTAATACAAGGATAGTAGTATTATAAGTCAATATATGTTATGCTAATTAAAAGATCAATCTTATCAATTATAGGTATTTCTTTAAGAAGTTAACTTAAATTGTGTAGTAGTAGACCGCAATCGAAGCAAGTTTTCTAACTCAAACTTGAGTTATTATTTTTAAAAGCATGTTAGTGGATAATTATTGTTGATTATTCCACATCCATAATGATTATTGTTATTCGCACTTAGTGCAATCGATTTCCTGTTCTATTATTTGAACTGTGAAATAATTTGAGTTCTATTGTTTATGAACTAGGTCTTAACTAATTGTATCAGCTAGACCGAACATGATTTAAATTTGATAAAATACGTTTCTAAAAGCTGTTCCAAACCAATTGTTGGAACGAACTCTTCGACTGAGAAAAAGAATATTTTTTAAGGCAATATATCGAATACAAACGAATAATTGCCCGACTTTAAGTGGCATGCATACTCACCGGGTATGAAAGGCTGATCCCCTTGATTACCAAAACTTTTAAAAGGTCCAGTGTAACTGTTGATAAACCTTCGCATATGTTCATGGTCATTGCTGGCCACTCAATATTATTTATTAAATCTTCCATTTATTGAAGCTTGACCTTCGTTTCTTCACAATCATTATATATTTGATAGGTGCAAAATATTCTATGTTTTTGGTTCCTTTATGCTTAGTATTATTATATGTTTTCTGTGTTTACGAGCTTAATTAAGGTATTTATTGATTTATAGAAGAATTTGGTATGATTTAGCAAATATGAAATTTAATGTCAGGTTTTATGTTGTTTTGCAGAAATACTCTACGATCGCTGAGTGAGAGCTCTACGTTCATAGTGTTGGAGTGCAGTCTGGCAGCTCTACGATCGCAGGAAGGCTAGGCGGAGTTGTTCGACGATTCCTAGTTGCACTCTACGATTGCGAGATTCACTCTACGACCAGGCTCACAGCACTCTACATTTTCAGTCCAGCGGCGAAGTTACTCTACGTCTGACGAGAGTTACTCTACGATGGTGCTCTTTACTCTACGATTGGCAAGTTTACTCGGCAGTTAGTTACTCTATGATTTCGAGGTTTACTCTACGATCGCGATAAGTGCTGGTGCGGAGTATACTTTACGTTTTGCTGAGAGAGTGTTACTCTACGATTTTGGTTGTCATGCAAGATTCCTATTCTGAGTAGGATTTAGATTGCTGGGGTGATAGAATTAGATTCTTACTGTAATTTGGAGATGGAATTATATTCTTACATGGAAAGTATCTCTGATTATGGAAAGTAGAATCTGATATGGAAGATCTAAGTCCAAGCGAATATGGAAACTGATGCCGAACTAGAAAAGGAAACGGAAGAAGAATTGGATTTGGAAACTACATTCTAATTTGATAAGGAAGTTACTTAAAGCTGGATTTCAGAGATTGAGAAGGATTTAGAATCCTACCATATCTGCAGAGTGAAGACTTCCGAAATAGAATTGGATTAGAATTCTTCTAGGGTTTCAAAGCATCTATAAATACCTTTCACTTGTAATCAGTTGAGAACATCTTGGACATCCTGGGACATCATCCTAGATCATATTTTATTAGCATGTTAGCTTAGTTTATTTTTATTCAGTTCTAAGGGGATGTGGAACCTTATTTTCAGTTAATAGTATAATTGAGTTTCATTATTGATTCCTTCTTATATGAGATTTATTCTGATAATCTGTTTTAATTGATTACTTGTTGTTTTATCTGATTGATTTAATGTGGCCAGTTAGATTAATCTGATTAATATCATTTGCTAGATTAAGGAAGAGTATTACGTAATTGATATTGTTTCTAATCATAAGTAGCAGTTAGTAATACTGATTGTGGTCAAGCTTTTGGTTATTGTGATGGTTATCGAAGACAAGTTAAACAAATCGATCTTATGTGTTTGTTGCTTAGAATAGTCTAATTCCTTAGTTCTTAATGCTGCTGTTATATTAAATCTAGAGAGCTTATTCTAGGTTGTATAATGGTTAGAATCTTATGAAGAGCTTGTTTCATTAAGTGATAATCTAAAGGGAATTTCGGGTCGCAAAACTTATTGTTACCTAGGGCTATTAATCTTATGGAATGAAGAAATAATGTTAACTTAATTACACTATTGCTGTAAATTGGTGAAACTGAACTAAAGAATTGAAGCTTTAATTTATTTGATTATCTTTATTATTTTAACTTTGTTTTCTTTAGTTAATCATAATTCAAAACCCCCCAATTCTTTATTTATTATTTTTAGTTAGAAATATTAGAATAAATTCAAAACAATATCATTCTCTGTGGGATCGAGCATTATTTGTTACTGTGCTTATTATTTAAATTTGTAAAGTAAAAGTGAGGTTTATTTTTGGATTGCTTAACGACAGCTTCCCAAATTTTGGCGCCGTTACCGGGGAGTGATTATCTATTTTGATTTATGCTTTATTTCTTTTATTTTATTTTATAACTTAATCTCTTACTCTATTGAATTGAAATTTGATCCAGAGATAGAGACAACAGCAAGGAGGCTGAGAAAAAAGAATTGTAGAGCCAAAAGCACAACTGCAGATCTAGAAGAAATTTTTGTTCCATCACCTGGTCTTAACATAGAACTGGAATTGCTGCAAAATAATTCATCTACTGAATTAGAAGAAGAAGAAGAGATGGTTATTCCCAATAACATGACTTTGAAAGAACTAGTTAATCCTAATCTTAATCAACCATCCTTGTGTATTGAGTATCCTATTTTAGATGTTATTTTTGAATTAAAATCTAGACTAATTCATCTTTTGCCTACTTTTCGTGGTCTTACAGGTGAAGATCCATACAAGCATCTGAAGGAGTTTCATGTGGTGTGTTCAACCATGAAGCCACAAGGAGTGACAGAGGAACAAATCAAGCTTAGAGCTTTTCCATTCTCATTAGCAGATCTGGCAAAGGACTGGTTGTACTATCCACCTTCAGGAGCAATTCAATCATAGACTGATATGCAAAAGCTATTCTTGGAGAAGTATTTTCCTGCTTCAAGAGTTGCAAACATAAGGAAGGAGATATGTGGAATCAGACAGTTCAATGGAGAAATTTTTTATGAGTACTGGAACGATTTAAGAAGTTGTGTTCTAGTTGTCCACCTCATAAAATTGATGATCAACACCTAATCCAATACTTTTATGAGGGATTGTTGCCAATGGATAGGAGCATGATTGATGCAGCCAGTGGAGGAGCATTAGTAGATAAAACACCAGAAGCTGCAAAGGACTTAATTATAACTATGGCAGCTAACTCTCAGCAGTATGGAACCAGGATGAATCATACAAGGGTGAATGAGGTAAGCATTGATAATATTGGGCAACAAATATCTGATTTAACTACTTTGGTTCGACAAATGGCTATAGGGAACATGCAAAAAGCAAAAGTATGTGGAATATGTTCAAAGTTAGGGCATAATACAGATGATTGTCTAACACTGCAAGAGAATGTCATTGTTCATCAAGTCAATGTTGTGGGGACATTCCTAGGACAACATCAACAACAATATGATCCTTATTTTGACACTTACAATTCAGGATGGAGAGATCATCCCAACTTGAGCTATGAAGATAATCGGCAGCATGATTTTCAACAGCTGCAACAGCAGTACCAACATGAACAAGCAGTTCCTTCCAGTTCTGAACCATCTCTTGAGGATATGTTTAAAGCCTTCATGATCCAAGCACAACAGTTCCAGTAGGAAATAAAGACTTACATACACCAGTTGGAAAATCAAGTTAGTCAGCATGCTACAATAGTTGGTAGATTGGATTTTCAAGGCTTAGGGAGGTTACCCTCACAGAAAGTTGTCAATCCTAGAGAGAATGTAAGTGCAATTACATTGAGAAGTGGTGAGGATGTATGACAGCAAGAAAAGTCAGGGCTTTCCTTACAAAACAAGTTAAACAAGGGTGAAACAGGCAACAATGTTCTGCACAGACACAAGTGTCAACCTTTCTCTGAGTATAAACCAGTGTTTCCTTTTCCTCAAGTCTTAACAAAGGGATACAAAGTTGGAAAACATTCAGAGTTATATACATAAGAGTATGAAGAATTTCTAGCAGAACTGGAGAGGAGGGGACAAGAGCTAAATAATACTGAGAAGAATGCCAAGGAGGAGGAGCTAATGGTAGAGGTAGATGAATTGATAATTCCTGCAGATTTCTATAAAGAGACCATTGATGATATATTGATTGATGCATATAAAGATATCTTGGCTATGGAGTTTGATGATGAAAAGACCCAGATCGATGATTGTGAGGTTATGAGATATCTTGGTATTGTTAATTCTCTTTTTGCTATTGATGTTTTTAACCCTGTAATGCAGAAATCTTTTGAGCAAACAAACAAGGAAAATTTGAAGGCTGCAATTACCAAAGGTTGGGAGCTATCTGAAGGCAAGGAGCAAAGTCAAGATCTGCAGGATATTGATACTACTTTAAAGCTTGAACCATTACCAGCTCACTTGCAGTACACAAGTCTAATTACATAGATTGAGAGAGGAATGATGTCAAGCCAATGACATTAAACAAGGGCAACTGCTTGGGAGGAAACCCAAGATTCAAATTTGATTTTCTATCCCATTACTTTTTATTTTGTAGTTGCATGCTAGTTAGTAATACTTTCTTCTTTGCATGATTATCTTACATTGGGGACAATGTAAGGTTTGAGTGTGGGGGAGGGGTTTAGGATATTATTTGAGTTATTTGTTTATTATTTAGGATATGATGCTTATGATGATGCTCTGAAAAAATTTTAAAATTTTTTTTCTGACTCTATGATCGTAGTGTTCTGCTAAGCTTTTGAAGGTTGAAATCGTAGAGTGAATATTGATGCTTATTTGCATGATTTGATTTGATGCTTAATCAACTGATAAACAATGATGACTTAGTTAGGATCCATATGAACTGATTTTGAATTGGGATTGCTTTGCATGGATACTTGAATATGGGATACATAATTACTTGACTGAGTTATTTGTGGGATTATACTTTGTGCACTAATTTTGAGATTTGAGACTTGTTAAACTATTATTTTGTTTGCAGAACCTTGTGCAAAAAAAATCTTTGGAAAAAAATTGGAGAAATTGTGAAAATTGCAGAATGAAAAAAAAATGCAAATGTCTTGTGGTGGGTTGAGATGGAGCGTAAAACGCACTCACCCATAAACACAAGAAGCGAGAAGGAGCGTAAAACGCACTCGCTGGGAAGCAAAGAAGTGAGATGGAGCATAAAATGCACTCACTTGAGAAACAAATGTGAAAGGTGAAATGGAGCATAAAATGCATTCACCTAAAGAAAAGTCTATAGGTTCTGTGGGTCAAAAATTTTTGCAAATTTTTACAGGATAATCAGGTTTGAGTTATGAGTCAGTGTGCACAGTTGTTGTTCCATATAACTGAGTTGGGTATTTGTGTTAATCATATGAGGGATATTTATGTGGATATAGTCTGATTTGGATGATGTTTTGTGGGGAATGACATAGTTGTTATTGTGAGTTGGTTGATGAGGTGTTAGTCAGGTTTCTGTGATAGGTGTTATTATTTCATGATATTTATTTGGAGACCTTTGAAATCTTGGTTGAATAAGTCAGATAAAGTTTTTCTTGATATGATTCCTGTTCAATTTACATGAGGACATGTAAAGACTAAGTATGGGGGAATTTGATAGGTGCAAAATATTCTATGTTTTTGGTTCCTTTATGCTTAGTATTATTATATGTTTTCTGTGTTTACAAGCTTAATTAAGGTATTTATTGATTTATAGAATAATTTGGTATGATTTAGCAAATATGGAATTTTATGTCAGGTTTTATGTTATTTTGCAGAAATACTCTACGATCGCTGAGTGAGAGCTATACGTTCATAGTGTTGGAGTGCAGTCTGGCAGCTCTACGATCGCAGGAAGGCTAGGCGGAGTTGTTCAACGATTCCTAGTTGCACTCTACGATTGCGAGATTTACTCTACGACCAGGCTCACAACACTCTACGTATTCAGTCCAGCGGCGAAGTTGCTCTACGTCTGACGAGAGTTACTCTACGATGGTGATCTTTACTCTACGATTGGCAAGTTTACTCGGCAGCTAGTTACTTTACGATTCCGAGGTTTACTCTACGATCGCGATAAGTACTGGTGCGGAGTATACTCTATGTTTTGCTGAGAGAGTGTTACTCTACGATTTTGGTTGTCATGCAGGATTCCTATTTCGAGTAGGATTTGGATTGCTGGGGTTATAGAATTAAATTATTACTGTGATTTGGAGATGGAATTATATTCTTACATGGAAAGTATCTCTGATTATGAAAAGTAGAATCTGATATGGAAGCTCTAAGTCCAAGCAAATATGGAAACTGATGCCGAACTAGAAAAGTAAACGGAAGAAGAATTGGATTTGGAATCTACATTCTAATTTGATTAGGAAGTTACTTAAAGCTGGATTTCAGATATTGAGAAGGATTTAGAATCCTACCATATCTGCAGAGTGAAGACTTCTGAAATAGAATTGGATTAGAATTCTTCTAGGGTTTCAAAGCATCTATAAATACCTTTCACTTGTAATCAGTTGAGAACATCTTGGACATCCTGGGACATCATCCTAGATCATATTTTATTAGCATGTTAGCTTAGTTTATTTTTATTCAGTTCTAAGGGGATGTGGAACCTTATTTTCAGTTAATAGTATAATTGAGTTTCATTATTGATTCCTTCTTATATGAGATTTATTCTGATAATCTGTTTTAATTGATTACATGTTATTTTATCTGATTGATTTAATGTGGCCAGTTAGATTAATCTGATTAATATCATCTGCTAGATTAAGGAAGAGTATTACGTAATTGATATTGTTTCTAATCATAAGTAGCAGTTACTAATATTGATTGTGGTCAAGCTTTTGGTTATTGCTATGGTTATCAGAAGACAAGTTAAACAAATCGAGCTTATGTGTTTGTTGCTTGGAATAGTCTAATTCCTTAGTTCTTAATGCTGCTGTTATATTAAATCTAGAGAGCTTATTCTAGGTTGTATAATGGTTAGAATCTTATGAAAAGCTTGTTTCATTAAGTGATAATCTAAAGGGAATTTCGGGTAGCAGAGCTTGTTGTTACCTAGGGCTATTAATCTTATGGAAGGAAGAAATAATGTTAACTTGATTACACTATTGCTGTAAATTGGTGAAACTGAACTAAAGAATTGAAGCTTTAATTTATTTGATTATCTTTATTATTTTAACTTTGTTTTCTTTAGTTAATCATAATTCAAAAACCCCCCCAGTTCTTTATTTATTATTTTTAGTTAGAAATATTAGAATAAATTCAAAGCAATATCATTCTCTGTGGGATCGATCCTTACTTGCTACTGTGCTTATTATTTAAATTTGTAAAGTAAAAGTGAGGTTTATTTTTGGATTGCTTAACGACAGCTTCCCAATATTGTTGAAAGTTTACAAGATAATTCTATCTAATCATGATATATCTTTCTTGTATTTAAACTTGCTGAGCGAATTAGTTGCTCACCCTTGCTATATCATGACGTTTATTTCAGTTAAGCCAGAGACATCCAACAAGGACAAAGGGAAAGGAAAAATTCAAGAATAGATAATGCATGTTTAATTATGTTGTTATGCTATGTAAATTATTTACGTAAACCTTTTGTGGTTGTTAAGGTATGTAATAAATAAAGGTTATTAGATCCTTGGGATTTGATGTAGAACCTCATGTAATAAATAATTTATGTTTATTTACTCCGCTTAGTTATAGAATGTGTATGAAGATGTTGGATCGTGAGCACCAAATGCCAAGGTTATGGAACCCGAATTTGGGGGCATCACAGGTTGGTATCAAAGCTGTAGGCTACAAATTTTAGGATGTGAAACCTAAGTTATAACCTTAGAAGGAGACTCGTATAGAGTATGCTAGAAGATGGATTGTGAAAATTCATCTAGTATGGATGTACATAATAAAATATCATTTCATTTCATCAATGAATATATTTTATTGTGACACTAATGTTGTTTATTTATTTGTTTTTAGTATTATGATCGTAGGATGTCTGAAGAGAGACAAGACAGTCATACTGTAGATCAGGAGCAGATAGATCCTATAGAAGAGCCAGTTGAGCATGAGGTGTTGGAGGATACCCCTGAGGATGAGTTGATTGGGGACTTATTGGCTAGGAACAATGAGTTGGAGGATAGAGTTACCCACTTGGAAGAACAGAACCTCACACATTAGTTTATGGAACAACAATATAGGGATGCAGCTTATCAAGCTCAGGCAGAATTAGCGGAGCTGAAAGAAAAGTTGGAGCAAGAGGAAGTGAAGTTGGGAGTGTTGAACATAGAGCATCAGGTTATGCGGTTTGAGTTTGACATAGAGATCGCTAAAAAGATTCGGGTTAAGGATGCCTGGGTCCGAGCAGCGAGGAGGGTTGACCAGCTAGAGGCAGTGTTGCAGGCAAGGGATGTCAGGATAGAGACTTTGGGTCTAGCTTTGGATTCAACATATATGAGTCAGAGAGTTGGAGAGAGGAGGCCTCATATGGAGGTAGGAGAGACCAATCGCTCGGTTCGTCGCCGAGTTATGGATGAAATATTTCCGCAGGGGCAGTAGGAACATGTTCATGCAGATATGACTTAGCAGGACATGTAGTGATGATATAGTTTAGTTGTTATGTATATAGATGCAATATGTACCCTTTTTGTTTACTAGGGTTATATGATGTATGATATAAAGCTCAGACTGTGAGAGGTAGTGTGTAATATGATGTATCCCCACCTTATGTGGTTAGGGGAGTACAACTTTTGGTAAATTCCATCTTTTGCTGTTTAAGTGGGATATATGGCATTTATAGTAATTTGCCAAAATATTATAAGTGTGTAATACTAATGTTTGGTATATGAATATAAGTGCAATGTTATGTTTTGTTTGACTGAGCTTAAAATTAAGCATTAAATTTTTTTTATGTTAACACTAATAAAATGTGGTATAAAATGTAAAACATAAAGTAGTAACTTAAGGTTTTGTTTATTCAGACAATGCGGCCAAGAAGAGAACAACGAAATCGAAGGGTAGAAGACTGCATTAATAATGAAAAAGGTAATACAAACCCTATACAAGATTTTGTGAATATGCTAGCAGAGGCCATGCAGAATCGAACACCAGCTGCAGGAAATCCGACAAGGAATCAAATGGCAAATTTTAAAGACTTTAAGGCAGTAGGTCCGCTAGAGTTTAAGGGAACAACAGATCTAATCGAAGCTCAAACATGGGTGAAGGAAATGGAGAAGGCTTTTATTATTGCAAGAGTTACTGAGGAGCAAAAGACGTCTTTTGCTACACTTGATGAAATGAGAGGCTAATTTCTGGTGGGAATCGAATCAGAATAGAGCTGGAGAAGGAGTTGTAACGTGGGAGAGATTCAAAGAATTTTTTTTCGAGAATTACTTTCCACGAAGTATGCAAGGAAGGATGAAGGTTAAATTCTTAGAACTGAAGCAGGAGAATATGTCAGTTTCGGAATACACCGCCAAATTCAACGAGTTAGCAAGGTTCGCACCACATCAAGTGGATATGGAGGAACGCAAGGCGCGACATTTTGAGAACGGATTAAAACCGTGGATATTCAGCAAGGTAGCAGTACTACAGATTGATTCGTTTTCGACTCTCTTAGAGAAGGCAATCATTGCAGAAGGGGGAAGTGAAGCGGTATCCAAGTATAACCGAGAAAAGAATAAGAAATAGAATGAAGGTGGGAATCAGAATGTCAGCAGCGGTGGTAGTAACAACAAAAAGCGCAAGTGGGACAACAGTGATAATAACTCGGGGAATCAACAAGGAAGTTCATAGCAGATGAAATCGACATGTAGTATGTGTGGGAAGAATCACTATATAGAGTGTATGAAGGGGAAGTATGTATGCTATATTTGCGGTCAGGAAGGACATATTTCTCCAGATTGTCCCAAATCAAAGAAGAGAGGTTGCTTTTCATGTGGAGGAACGGGACATAGATTCAAGGATTGTCCGTTGAAGAAGAATACTGATGGAGGAAAAAGCGGCAACAAGGGCAGTAACCCCAAATTAACCATTAGAGGGCCAACACAACAGAGCAAGCCAACAACTAGAACATTCAACATGACAGTTCAAGACGCAGTGGCATCTAAGAAGGTGGTGTCAGGTATTATTTCGATCAATAATATAAATGCATATGTATTATTTGATTCGGGAGCTACCTGTTCATTTGTATCTGATGAATTTTCTAGAAGGCTAGAGTTACCTCGTGAAAAGTTAAAAAACCCAATGAATATAGAGGTTGCAAATAAAGAAGTGGTTCATGTTGAGTATATCCATATAGAAACTGTTATGTGGAAATAAGGGGACATAGGTTAAGCATGAATTTAATTCCGATACGCTTAGGAGAATTTGATGTGATCCTAGGAATGGATTGGTTGTTTAACCTGAGGCAGTTATTGACTGTGAGAAGAAGAGCATACGCCTTAAGACACCAAATAAGTCTAAGGTTGTATTTTATGGTAGCAAGTCACCAAGGCAATTGAGTTATCTGACGATGATGCAGGCCAAGAAAATGTTAAAGAAAGGATGTGAAGGATATTTGGCTCATGTAGTGGATACACGAATGGTAAATTCTGACATTAGACAGATACCTATAGTTAATAAGTTTGGGGATGTTTTTCTAGAGAAATTGTCAGGACTCCCACCAGACCGAGAAATAGAGTTTGTAATTAATTTAGTACCGGGGACAGCGCCAATATCGAAAGCACCATATAGGATGGTTCCGGTAGAAATGAAAGAGTTAATGGTTCAGCTTCAGGAGTTGTTGGAGAAGAAGTACATTCAACCTAGTGTATCTCTGTGGGGAGCACCGATGTTGTTTGTAAAGAAAAAGGATGGATCGATGAGGTTGTGTATAGATTATAGGGAATTGAATAAGGTGACAATCAAGAATAAGTATCCGTTACTGAGAATAGACGATCTGTTTGATCAACTTAAATGAGCGAAGTATTTTTCAAAGATTGATTTAAGACTGGTTATCATCAGTTGAAGGTGAGGACAGAGGATGTACCAAAGATAACATTTAGAACTCGTTACAGTCATTATGAGTTTTTAGTGATGTCGTTTGGACTGCCGAATGCACCAGCCACATTTATGGACTTGATGAATAGAGTGTTCAAGCAATACTTGGACAAGTTTGTGGTTGTGTTCATTGATGATATATTGGTGTATTTAAAAACTGAAGAGGAGCATGTCGAGCATCTAAGGATAATACTGGAGACATTAAGAAAGGAGAAATTATACGCGAAATTTTCAAAGTGTGAATTTTGGTTGAAGAGAGTTCAGTTTTTGGGACATGTTATCGACAACGAAGGAATTTTCGTTGATCTAGTAAAGGTAGAAGCGGTGAAAAATTGGGGACAACCGAAGACGCCAACAGAAGTCAGGAGTTTCTTGGGATTGGCAGGATATTATCGGAGGTTCATTCAAGATCTCTCGAAGATAGCGACTCCATTGACTAATCTGACGAGGAAGACTGTTAAGTATGCATGGACGGAGAAATGTGAGCAGAGTTTTCAGGAGTTGAAGAAACGACTAAGTGAAGCACCTGTGTTATCCTTACCAGATAGTACGAGAGGTTTTACAGTGTATAGTGATGCATCTCACAAGGGATTGGGTTGTGTACTGATGCAGAATGGTAAAGTCATTGCGTATGCGTCACGTCAGTTGAAGGACTATGAAAAGGGATACCCTACCCATGACTTGGAGTTGGCAGCGATAGTATTTGCCCTTAAAATATGGAGATATTATCTCTATGGGAGAAAGTGTGAGATATATACAGATCACAAGAGTCTGAAGTATATCTTTACATAAAAAGAATTGAACATGAGGCAGAGGAGGTGGTTAGAATTGATCAAAGACTACAATTATGATATTTTATACCATCCGACAAAGGCCAATGTAGTGCCAGATGCTTTAAGCAGAAAGAGTAGAGAGAAGTTGTTTGCATTGACAAGGCAAGAAGAATTAGTAAAAGAAATGGTTAGTATGCAGTTGGAGGTAAAAAAACCAAATGATTCGGAGGAGAAAGTGATGGAGATGGAAGCAAGTCCAACCTTATTAGACAAAGTAAGAGAGGCTCAAGAAAATGATGAAGAATGTGGTAGCGTTAAGAAACAGTTAGCTGAAGGTGAAGAGTTGAAGTATAAAACCGATGGCACAGGATTGTTGAGGTTCGAAGAGCATGTTTGGGTACCTTCAGTACCAGAATTAAGAGAGGAGATTTTGCAAGAAGCGCACAGTACAAGATACTCGATTCACCCGGGTAGTACGAAGATGTATCAAGATTTACGTCAACATTTTTGGTGGCCAAATATGAAGAGAGAGGTTGTCGAATGTGTTAGTCGATGTTTAACATGTCAACGAGTCAAGGCAGAACATCAACAACCCAGTGGATTGTTGCAGCTGTTAGAGATTCCTGAATGAAAAAGGGAGCACGTGACGATGGATTTTGTGGTAGGACTTCCAGCAACGCAGAAAGGTTACGACGCTATATGGGTGATAGTGGATCATCTTACAAAGTCAGCGCACTTTTTGCCGATCAAGATTAGGTACAATCTGGATCAACTCGCCAAATTTTATATCAAGAAAATAGTTTCAAGACATGGAGTGCCGAAATCGATTGCATCTGATAGGGATCCGCGCTTCACGTTAAATTTTTAGAGGAGTCTTTAAGAAAGAATGGGGACACAATTAAGGTTAAGCACCGCGTATCATCCACATACCGATGATCAAAACGAGCGAACGATTCAGATTTAGAAGACATGCTCAGAGCCTATGTGATGGACTTCAAGGGAAGCTGGGAGGATCATCTTCTGTTAGTCGAGTTTGCGTATAATAATAGTTATCACGCGAGCATTGGTATGCCACCGTACGAAGCACTGTATGGGAGAAAATGTAAAACGCCCTTATGTTGGGATGAGGTAGGTGAACAAAAATTGTTGAGGCCAGAATTGGTGCAGCAGACCGTAGAGATCATCAAAGTGATAAGAGCTCGTCTAGTTGCAGCTCAAGACAGACAGAAGAAATATGCAGATTTACATCGCAAGAAAAGAGATTTCGAAGTGGGAAGCTTCGCGTTTTTGAAAGTATATCCCTAGAAAGAAAAAATTAGATTTGGCAAGAAAGGGAAGTTGAGTCCGAGATTCATAAGACCGTTTCA
The DNA here is from genome assembly GCA_034770075.1 of Aralia elata. Taxonomy (NCBI): domain Eukaryota; kingdom Viridiplantae; phylum Streptophyta; class Magnoliopsida; order Apiales; family Araliaceae; genus Aralia; species Aralia elata. The sequence goes on along the minus strand of CM068378.1, from coordinate 26,688,258 downwards.
GATATTGAAGAAAATAGGTGAAGTGGCGTACGGGGTAGCTCTACCTCCTGAACTGGAACGTGTTCACAATGTGCTTCATGTGTCAGTGTTGCGTCCATATAAGCCTGATTACAAGCACGTTATGTCTTATGGGCCGATTCAAGTCGAAAATGACTTGTCATATGAAGAAATTCCTATAAATATTTTAGATAAGAAAGAGCAAAAGTTAAGAAGTAAGGTTATACATTCTGTCAAAGTTCTTTGGAGGAACCACAACGCTGAAGAAGCTACGTGAGAACTCGAAGAAAAAATGAGGAAGAATTATCCGAATCTTTTTTAGTAACCTTATGTTATAATTCTGAGGACGGAATTCTTATAAGGAGGGGGGAATGTAATAACAAAGAATATTAGGTCACAATGTAAATGAGAATATTAAATTGTTTATAAATGATTAATAATATTAGTAAATGATTAATAATATTAGTAAATGAATAAAATATTATTAAATAATTAATAATATTTGAGATTGAATAAAATATTATTAAATAATTAATAATATTAATAAATGGTTAAAATATTATTAAATGATTAATAATATTAGTAAGTAATTAAAATATTATTAAGTGATTACTGTGACGCCTCCAAATCTGGGTTCCATAACCTTGGCATTTGGTGCTCACGATCCAACATCTTCATACACATTCTATAACTAAGCGGAGTAAATAAACATAAATTGTTTATTACATAAGGTTCTACATCAAATCCCAAGGGTCTAATAACCTTTATTTACTACATACCTTAACAACCACAAAAGGTTTACGTAAATAATTTACATAGGATAACAACATAATTAAACATGCATTATCTATTCTTACACTTTTCATTTCCTTTTGTCCTTGTTGGATGTCTCTGGCTTAACTAAAATAAACGTCATGATATAGCAAGGGTGAGCAACTAATTTTCTCAGCAAGTTAAAATACAAGAAAGATATATCATAATTAGATATAATTATCTTGTGAACTTACAACAATATATAATGATTGTGAAGAATCAAAAGTCAAGCTTCAATAAATGAAAGATTTAATGAATAATGTTGAGTAGCCAACAATGACCATGAACATATGCGAAGGTTTATCAGCAGTTACATTGGACCTTTTAAAAGTTTTGGTAATCAAGGGGATCAAACTTTCATACCCGGTGAATATGCATATCACTTAAAGTCGGGAAATTATTCGTTTGTATTCGATATATTGCCTTAAAAAATGTTCTTTTCTCAGTCGAAGAGTCCGTCCCAACAATTGGTTTGGAACAGCTTTTAGAAACGTATTTTAACAAATTTAAATCATGTTCGGTCTAGCTGATATAATTAGCTAAGACCTAGTTCATAAACAATTCATAAATAATAGAACTCAAATTATTTCACAGTTCAAATAATAGAATAGGAAATCGATTGCACTAAGTGCGAATAACAATAATCATTATGGGTGTAGAATAATCAACAATAATTATCCATTAACATACTTTTAAAAATAATAACTCAAGTTTGAGTTATAAAACTTGTCTCGATTGCGGTCTACTGCTACGCAATTTAAGTTAACTTCTTAAAGAAAGACCTATAATTGATAAGATTGATCTTTCATTTAGCATAACATATATTGACTTATAATACTACTATCCTTGTATTAAATTATCTAACATTTAGTCATATAATTAAACATTAGATATTACATCAAATCCTTAGTAATATTATCATCCCTTGATAATATTGCTATCACAAAATCATCATCTTAAACTCTCATCTAATATTATTAATCCTTTAATAATATTTTAATCCCTTATTAATATTATTAATCACTAAATAATATTTTAATCTCTTATTAATATTATTAATCACTTAATAATATTTTAATTACTTACTAATATCATTAATCATTTAATAATATTTTAAACCATTTATTAAAATTATTAATAATTTAATAATATTTTATTCAATCTCAAATATTATTAATTATTTAATAATATTTTATTCATTTACTAATATTATTAATCATTTACTAATATTTTAATGATTTACAAATAATTTAATTTAATTGTTTATCTCTTACTATTTAATTTATCTAACACACATATCATGTCATCCTAATAACATGAAAAAAATAAATGACCAAAATATCCTTATAAAGTCTTTATACATCATATATTGATCATTAATAAATAAAATCACATTTACAAGTTTTACAACTTGATTTAACTTAATTTATCTATTTATTCATAACATAAACATAGCCATGAAAAATATCAAAACAACCTTTTATTTTTTTTTTTTGGGAAATATCCGTATATGATATTTTAATGATAATATATTTTTCCTGTAATTTTTCAATTCCGTTTACTATTTTTAAATGGTCCAAAACAGTCCGAAATTATTATAATTATTATAAATTATCCTTTTGTTCAAAAATTATACAATTTATACGGTAGTCTCCTGTTATCAACACCTAGCTCCTGTAACAATTTCACATTTGTTTGAGTTGTATTTTAGGAGCAATTACAATTTATTTTTAAAAACGCACTTTCTTATAAAAGTCATAACTCTCATTCTATAGATCAACAAATTACCACCTTCGGACATGATCTTAATAACTTAGTATACTAACATTCTACAAAAGATTAGAAGTTTTAGAGCAACTAAAGTTGCCGAAACTGCCCTTGACACAAACTGACCTGTGACAGTTTTAACCTATAGTTTTTATTCCACCCGCTTGGACTGTTTTACCAAAACAGTTGTCATGACTTGCTCAGTTAATATATTTGAGTTCTACCACTTGGGTTTAACAATTAACTCATAAATTTAACGCCGCTATTTTACGGATCACAAAATTAATTTACAGATTTAAAATGGTAAAGGTCCAAAGTGGACTGAAAATTAAGGTATAAAAACCCAAAAACTCAAAACCTTGTTATCTTAATATGATTTCTTATGGATGTTTAGTAATAAATCATGAGTTTATGATCTTGAACCCTAGCACACTAGATTTATATGTTTTATGTAGCTTCATGCTTAGATTTATATGTGTTTGCCCTTAAAATATGGAGACATTATCTCTATGGAGAAATGTGTGAAATATATACAAATCATAAGAGTTTGAAGTATATCTTTACACAAAAAGAATTGAACATGAGGCATAGAAGATGGTTAGAATTGATCAAAGACTACGATTGTGATATTTTATACCATCCGAGAAAGGCCAATGTAGTGGCAGATGCTTTAAACAGAAAGAGTAGAGAAGTTGTTTGCATTGACAAGGCGGGAAGAATTAGTAAAAGAAATGGCTAGAATGAAGTTGGAGGTGAAAAAACCAAATGATTCTGAGGAGAAAGTGATGGAGATGGAAGCAAGTCCAACCTTATTAGACAAAGTGAGAGAGGTTCAAGAAAATGATGAAGACTGTGGTAACGTTAAGAAACGGTTAGCTGAAGGTAAAGCGTTGAAGTATAAAATCGATGGCACATGATTGTTGAGGTTCGAAGAGCAAGTTTGGGTACCTTCAGTACCAGAATTAAGAGGAGATTTTGCAAGAAGCGCATAGTACAAGATACTCGATTCACCCGGGTAGTACGAAGATGTATCAAGATTTGTGTCAATATTTTTGGTGGCCAAATATGAAAAGAGAGGTTACCGAATGTGTTAGTCAATGTTTAACTTGTCAACGAGTCAAAGTAGAACATCAACGACCCAGTGGATTGTTGCAGCCGTTAGAGATTCCTGAATGGAAATGGGAGCACGTCACGATGGATTTTATGGTGGGACTTCCAGCAATGCAGAAAGGTTACGACGCCATATGGGTGATAGTGGATCGTCTTACAAAGTCGGTGCATTTTTTGCCGATCAAGATTAGGTACAATCTGGATCAACTCGCCAAATTTTATATCAAGGAAATAGTTTCAAGATATGGAGTGCCGAAATCGATTGCATTTGATAGGGATTCGCGCTTCACGCCAAATTTTTAGAGGAGTCTTCAAGAAATGGGGACACAATTAAGGTTAAGCACCGCATATCTTCCACAGACCGATGGTCAAAGCGAGCAAACGATTCAGACATTAGAAGACATGCACAGAGCCTGTGTGATAGACTTCAAGGGAAGCTGGGAGGATCATCTTCCGTTAGTAGAGTTTGCGTATAATAATAGTTATCACGCGAGCATTGGTATGCCACCGTACGAAGCACTGTATGGGAGAAAATATAAAACGCCCTTATGTTGGGATGAGGTAGGTGAACGAAAACTGTTGGGGCCAGAATTGGTGCAGCAGACCGTGGAGATCATCAAAGTGATAAGAGCTCGTCTAGTTGCAGCTCAAGACAGACAGAAGAAATATGCAGATTTACATCGCAAGAAAAGAGATTTCGAAGTGGGAAGCTTCGCGTTTTTGAAAGTATATCCCTAGAAAGAAAAAATTAGATTTGGCAAGAAAGGGAAGTTGAGTCCGAGATTCATAGGACCGTTTCAGATATTGAAGAAAATAGGTGAAGTGTCGTACGGGGTAGCTCTACCTCCTGAACTGGAACATGTTCACAATGTGCTTCATGTGTCAGTGTTACATCCATATAAGCCTGATTACAAGCACATTATGTCTTATGAGCCGATTCAAGTCGAAAAGGACTTGTCATATGAAGAAATTCCTATAAATATTTTAGATAAGAAAGAGCAGAAGTTACAAAATAAGGTTATACATTATGTCAAAGTTCTTTGGAGGAACCACAACGCTGAAGAAGCTACGTGGGAACTCGAAGAAAAAATGAGGAAGAATTATCCGAATCTTTTTGAGTAACCTTATGTTGTAATTCCGAGGACGAAATTCTTATAAGGAGGGGAGAATGTAATAACAAAGAATATTAGGTCATAATGTAAATGAGAATATTAAATTGTTTATAAATGATTAAAATATTAGTAAATGAATAAAATATTATTAAATAATTAATAATATTTGAGATTGAATAAAATATTATTAAATAATTAATAATATTAATAAATGGTTAAAATATTATTAAATGATTAATAATATTAGTAAGTAATTAAAATATTATTAAGTGATTGATAATATTAATAAGAGATTATAATATTATTAAGTGATTAATAATATTAATAAGGGATTAAAATATTATTAAAAGATTAATAATATTAGATGAGAGTTTAAGATAATAATTTTGTGATACCAATATTATCAAGGGATGATAATATTACTAAGGATTTGATGTGATATCTAATGTTTAATTATATAACCAAATGTTAGATAATTTAATACAAGGGTAGTAGTGTTATAAGTCAGTATATGTTATGCTAATTGAAAGATCAATCTTATCAATTATAGGTCTTTTTTTAAGAAGTTAACTTAAATTGCATAGTAGTAGACCACAATCGAGGCAAGTTTTCTAACTCAAACTTGAGTTATTATTTTTAAAAGTATGTTAGTGGATAATTATTGTTGATTATTCCACATCCATAATGATTATTGTTATTCGCACTTAGTGCAATCGATTTCCTGTTCTATTATTTGAACTGTGAAATAATTTGAGTTCTATTATTTATGAACTGTTTATGAACTAGGTCTTAGCTAATTGTATCAGCTAGACTGAACATGATTTAAATTTATTAAAATACGTTTCTAAAAGCTGTTTCAAACCAATTGTTGGTATGGACTCTTCGACTGAGAAAAAGAACTTTTTTAAGGCAATATATCGAATACAAACGAATAATTGCCCGACTTTACGTGGTATGCATATTCATCGGGTATGAAAGGCTGATTTCCTTGATTACCAAAACTTTTAAAAGGTCCAGTGTAACTGCTGATAAACCTTCGCATATGTTCATGGTCATTGCTGGCCACTCAGCATTATCTATTAAATCTTCCATTTATTGAAGCTTGACTTTCGTTTCTTCACAATCATTATATATTGTCGAAAGTTCACAAGATAATTCTATCTAATCATGATATATTTTTCTTATACTTAAATTTGCTGAGCAAATTAGTTGCTCACCCTTGCTATATCATGACGTTTATTTCAGTTAAGCCAGAGACATCTAACAAGGACAAAGGGAAAGAAAAAGTGCAAGAATAGATATGCATGTTTAATTATGTTGTTATCCTATGTAAATTATTTACGTAAATCTTTTGTGGTTGTTGTGGTATGTAATAAATAAAGGTTATTAGACCCTTGGGATTTGATGTAGAACCTTATGTAATAAATAATTTATGTTTATTTACTACGCTTAGTTATAGAATGTGTATGAAGATGTTGGATCGTGAGCACCAAATGTCAAAATTATGAAACCCGGATTTGGGAGCGTTACATGAGCATGCAAATTGGATAGGACATTGTTGTAGGGGGAATGGAGTTTTCGGGCTTGGTTATTGTAGGGATTTTGAGCTGTGATTTTCTTGTGTTGAGTGTTAACATTAGGTGTATATATAGGCAAGTTGGCTACTAAATAAACGACCATTGGAAATTACTCGATTTGACCTTTTAAACATTTTGTATGTAACATTTTATTAGAGACTGTCAACTCAATATTTTAACAAAAAAGTTTGATTGTATTAGGTATGTTTGATTAATAACATTTATAATATTGTTCGCGGTAGTAATGTTTAGTGTATTTAAATTTCAAACGTTGCGTTTGTGAATTAAATAATCTGAGTTTAGAACAAGCTACTTGTATACTAATAAAAATTTTGTATCTGAAACTCTAAAGGCATTAAATACTCAATAAGTCGATAGACGAACAAGAATTATACAAAGTCAATTTGTTAAAGCAATTGAACTCTTTAATTTGTACTCCATTCATTTCGTGAAGACTTCTCATTTGAAAATTTTGCAAACTTTAAGGATACATATTTCTTTTATATTTATTCTAAAATGTATTAATGGTGACATGATAGTTAAAAATTATATTTTTAAGTTTGATGATATTATTAATAAAAAAATATTTTTTTTCGTGGAATAATTTATTTTTCATTATAAATGGAATTCTAAGAACGATTGGAGGATTATTTAATGGCTAAATAGAGTAATACATAATCGAGGGTAATGCCCCTCTTTGGTGCAGTTGGATACCAGATAATTCTCACATTCATAACCATTCTTACGTTATCATATCAGAGTAACAATCAGTGATAGATTTAATCACTCGTGATTAGTGATTTAATTAAATTAATCAACGGTAATCATGAATGACTTAGATGAAATCAATTTAAATTTAATCAACGGCACTTAATGATTTGGAATTAATAAACTGTCAGTATTGATTAGATTTAGTCAACCGCAACTAACGAGCAATATTTAACAGACCAAAATTACGATTTAGATTCAAACAACCTAAATCAATGGTTAGATAATTTAGATTCAATAGATCGTAATTAATGATTAGATTTAATTAGCCGTAATTAATTATTTTTATCTAAATTATAAATAATTATTTAAATTCAGTTTATTCAAAGGAGTTCCATTTTTACTTTTTAAAATTAGTAATAATTTAGAAGATCATGACATTCAAAATAATATAAATTTATTATATTTTTAGTAAAACAATCATAACTACGTACTAGAAGGAAATGATTTATTCACCAACTAATACGTGCTGAATATTTATGTATTGAGAATGATGTGGAGTCTCCACTTAAAAACTTCGCAAATAAAATGTAAATTGTCCTATCTAAAACTTGATAAATCACAAATTTTGATATTTTCAAAATTTTCATGAATTATATCAATTATAATTTTTAAGTTTTAAGAACTAGTTTCAATATTTAAAATAAGACTGTTTTTGTTGGATGGAGGGAGGGAGTATCATACTCTAAAATTTCCTAAAGGAAAACAACAAGAACACCTACCACATGCAAAGCTAGGGCTGTGTATGTGGGAGATTTTTTTTCCGAATTATCATTTGGATAGAAAAATTATATGGAGCTAAATGCATTTTGGATTCTTTAAGTTTATCTCATTTTGCACATTATATTTTATATTTTAAAACGTGACACTTTGTATTCCGCACTTTTAGCTAACTGACACACATAACACTCTCTGACCCAAAATCCGTCTATAAAAATGCAAAATTCGACATTTTTCTGTCATTTTTAGCGATGGATTTTGGGCCAGAGGGTATTATGCGCCGGTTCACTAAAAGTGCGGTATACAAAGTGTTATATTTTGAAGTATAGAATGCAATGTTCAAAATAGAGTATACTTGGGGAATGCAAAGTATATTTAACTCAAAACTATGTTATTATATTTGATTAGTACTCTAAGAAGTAAATAGAATACAAAATTTCAATCAAATCAAAGGTAAAAAAGATGCATTCTTATATGTGCTCAAATTGGAGAACTTTCACTAGGACTGTAAATGAGTGGAGTCAAGTCGAGCCTTAACTTGTTGAGTTTGAGCTTGATTAAAGTTCAACGAAATAGAGTCGAGTCGATCTTTTAAACGAATCTCAATATATATATATATATATATATATATATATATATATATATATATATATATATATATGTTGTTCGAATTCGATTCATTTATAAATTAGTCAAGTCTAATCGAGCTCAATTGAATCAAGTTTTATTTGAGTTAAATTAAATTTAAATAATTATTAAATTAATTATTTTTATATAATATATATATATAATTATTTAATTAATTTAAATACTAAACGAGCGGAGTTTGAAGCGAGTTTGAATCGAATTTTGGAGAGTCCAGCTTAACGAGCCAAACTCGAGTCAAACAAAAATAGTATAGTTAATTCGAACTCGACTCACTTAATTAAAGGAATACGATTTCTTGTTCAATCTTAACTCCTCGAGTCACGAACCAAATCGAGTTTTGTTCATGAATAACTCAGTTTGTTTACAACTCTAACTTTCACCCGAGTTGTAAATGAATTATTTATTTGAAATATTTGATAATGATATATTAATATGTCAAAACAAATAGTATTCGATATCTAATTAAAACAAATATTATTAATTTGTACTAGAATCGGTTAAAAATAAAAGCAAATACAGATTATATATTAACTCATTCATATCTTTTTTTCTTTTTCTTTTTTTGACAAAAGGCGAAATAATATAATTTATTTCTGAAAACATAAAATTGAATCCAAAAGATTTGGATCCAAAATTATATTTTTACAACTCACAAATCTAATGTTGTTTACATACATACTTTGCAACAAAATAAAACACTTCTCGCCCCTGTGCTGTGCAAATACATAAAACTTAGAACTTTATAACAAATGCTCCATATATTTTTGAAACATATCACAACTCTCCTTCTAGATGAATCCAAATTAACCTGATCATTTAAACCAAACCAAGCAAAGAAACTTTAGAGCTTCTCCATCCTACTGCATCATCTCTGAACTCCATCATCTCTGAACTCCGGTACCAAGATTGCAGCAAAAGCTCAATGTATCAATAAAAGCCGTTTATCCTTAAAAATGCTTGACCTTGGACTCAAAAATCTCCACTCCACCAATGAAAACAACGAAGCCATAAATTGCAAACCACAAACAATGCTTGGTTGCTTAAGCTTAAAGACTGAATTCCATATGTCTGCCGTCGAAAGTGAAGTACTCAATAAAAGATTGATATACTGCAACCACACAAACATCAAAACTGCTTTCTACACTTGTTTCTTCTTTTTCCTGAAAAAAAAACAAAAAAAAAGAAAGAAAGAAAAGAACATCTGCTCCAAAAGACTACTTATTAAGTTGAACCCTCCTAAACAGCATCTTAACTGAGAGTCTGAAGTTGCAAATTGAGCTATCATTGATACGTATTGTATTATCAAAACAGAAAAAAACCAAAAAATCTGCTCCAAAAGACTACTTCATTTGCTGATAAATATCCAATCCGTCCAAATGACTGTATAGTGTTGTTGCTGAAAGAAAATTTTAGGATGAAAAAGACTTCAAAAAATTTTATACGTCTTGATCATATCTTCTGCTTGAACTTTAGATTTATTTTTTGTTGCCCCGAGTCAATGTCCCCAATGAACTCCCTAATTCTTTTACGAATTTCCATTTCTTCGACTGCATTAATTGGATATGACAAATCTTAATTCTCGACTGATTCGAAGTGCGTTTTCCACTTCTTTCATGGAAAGTTTGGTTTCAACTTCTTTTTCTTATTCCGTGGAAAGCTTAGTTTCCACTTCTTGTTCATTGGAAAGCTTGGTTTCTTCCGCTGAGTTCCTCCTTGGATTCATCCGCTTCTTATTATTTTTCTTCTTTTTTCTTGTTTCTTTTTCTATCTTCTTGACTCAATCATGTATATCATGAACACGTTCTGTTTGGAACCCATCCATATCTACAGGCTATAGCCACCAATATCAAAGTACTATTAATATTAAATTTATTTAATGTAATTTGTTATATTTCTGTTGATTCATATAATTTGTTATTGTATTGTTTATCGAGATTAAATGAGAAATGTTTTGCTTATAAATTATAATGCATATTTTCTGCAAGAGAATTATCGGGTAGCCTACATATTAAAAAAAAAAAGTATATAAATTTTTCATTTAATTTTGATACATAATATAGCAAAAAAAATATAATTAATTGAGTGTTTATTTATGATGTGTTGGGTTAGAAACCACTTATAATTTTTTATGGAGGAACATTACTTTTGGATTTAAAATTTTATATTGATTGATTGAACATTATCTTTTATTTGTATTTAGATTGATTAAACATTACTTTTGACTTAATGAATGAGAATATTACGGGTGGGGGGGTCCGAGTGTAATTTTGTTAGTCTTAAAGATGTACAACTGTCGACAATTGAGATTATTGCAGATCTAATTAAAAGATACTAAAAGAGTAGCTAAAGAGCGAAAGGAGTCTTAACCCATTAAAATGTGAACCATGGTTAACCAACGTTGAGGTGACATGACACATGGAATATAACATGTAAAGTAAATAATTTTATAATTATTTTTTTTTTGCTAACATCAAAATTTTTTAAAAATAATTATAAAAACCTATTACAAATATCAAGGGATCGAAAAGAAAATAAATAAATAAAACAAAAAAATAAATAAAATAAATAAAATATAACTGAACAACCCAAAACAAAATCTATTTACTTACTTTGATCTCACCATTATCTAGTCACTACCACCACCACGGCACCACCCGATCCTAAACCCTAACCCGAAACCTTGAATTTCAAAATCACAACCCCTTTAGTAAGACCATGAAACCCCTAATTCTTAAATCCACACACATGTAAGGAACTTGTGAATTGAATTAGTGAATGAGTCCTCCTATGTATTGCGATAAATTTACAGTAAATTATAATTGTAAAGTTTATCGATACATAAGATTGGTAGGAATTATAGGAGAACCTAACTTATTACACACCTCTCCAAAAAGATTATCACGTTCTAATACTTATCCACATAACTGGCAATTAAAAAATAGACGTAAACATTCGTAATGTTGGTTTATGATATTTTAGTTTTAATGATGACAAGTTACTTTGTAGTATTTGCATTTGCATGAAAATATTTATGGAAGTAATTTAATTAATTATGAAAATATTTAATAAAGCTTTCAAATATTAACTAATTGGTTGAATTATATACTATAACCTGCTCCTCGGATTGGCCATTAGTTATTAAATTGTCTTGGTTAAGTGGTTCATTTATTTTCCACTTGGTTTGTGCTCACTACAAGAAAAAGGTTTATTTCCGACGGAATATTCCGTCGGAAATAATCCTATTCCGTTGGAAATAAGTTATTTCCGACAGAATAGTTCATCGAAAATTCGGCCGGAAATAACGCCCTCGGAATTAAGTCCGTCATAACCTCCGTCGGAAACAATCCTATTCTGACGGAATAATTCCGACGGACTATCCGTCGGAAATACGACTATTCCGACGGAATAACGTCCGACGGAATATTCCGTCGGTACTAACCTGCCACGTGGTGCTTCCCGGGACGTTCATACATAAAATATTTCCGACGGAATTTCCACTTGGTTTGTGCTACAGGTGCCCATTATTATTATTATTGTCCACTAGAATTCCCTTGCTTGAAATCCGAAGCTGCTCATTCTTGTTTTACTTCTTCCATGCATGGCTGAAACATGATTAAAAAGAAATTAATTTGCATGTTACCCATCATCATCACATGATTAATTAATTAATTCCTTAATGCTCCCAAACTTTATTCCAACGGTAGGAATACAATTTTGCCTCAACCTCTCTCTTTCTCAATATCTAATGGCTGGAACATGCTCCACTATCTTGAGCATAACATTTCTTTTTACAAATAAAATAAAGTTGCCCATTATCTCAAAATTGTTGCAAGCACATGTCTGTCAATTCTTTAAATCTAATGCTTCCCACTCTTGCTAAATTCGAAGCTGCCATTACCTATTTTACATGTTTACTGCTATTGGAATCATATGCATGATTACATACACTCCTAGTATAGTTCCTTAATATATTAACTTAGCCTACCTAGGTTGTCCTGCATAAATATTAGTATATCATGAGAATAATAAAGCTACCAACCCTCTTTTATTTCCATATCTCATCAGAATGTTTGTTTTTAATGTTAAAGGGAATAACACAAAGTTGCATCAAACCCTCTCTCCCTCTCTCCGTACATGTTTCACTGGGAATTAATTACTCTAATCTCAAATAAGTATTCTATTGCCCATCAAAGTATGCTGCTGAAGCTTCCCTCATCTGATCATGGGTAGGAATTGTTGCACTTAAATATATTTACCCATCTTCATCATGGGCATGATTCCCTAAACAATTCTTTTGTTGAGCAAGCTTCATTCCAACAGCCATATGATTTTCAGCAATCCTCTCCTGGTAATGAACTGCTATGATATCTCTTCTCTATAAATCTGTTCGAGAGAGGCTTAAGAAGCCACGGAAGAACATCCGCACAAATCACATTCTGATATTTTCTTCACATACATTTTAAGAGCTGTTGAATTTCTAACTGTGAAGAAATTATTCAAAGGATATTGTGCACTTCAATCCTGTTACTAATTTCAGCCTCAAATTGTTGTGCTCAAACTGGTGATATCTTTATCCAACTCTTTGATCATTGCATATTAGTTTGATCCTTGTATTGTGGACATAATTATTGCTTTGATCATAGTTTATCTTGTATAATCTTTTAATATATTCTGTAAACTGTTGAAAGACTAAGTGGTTAGTCTAGTGTTTCTAATCCAATTAGGATTAGCGGTTTTTACAAGTAAGTTCAAGGGTGCATAGGTGCACAGTGAGCAGTAGTGCTTGGGGAGTATAAGTACTCAAAGTTTGTGTGAACTTGTGTTGTAAAGATGTTACAATTGTAATCTAAATTTGATAATACAAGAGTCTCCAATACCATTTGGTATTGGATGTGGATTAGGCCATTAGACTAGAAGTTAAGGGTCGAACCACGTAAAAATCTTGGTGTTTGGATTTACTGTTTATCTTGTTTATATTGTTTCAATTCTGCATCTAAACCTATATATACACTGCACTGTGAAATCAAAGTAATGTAAAATTTAAAAGTGGCATTATTAATCAGTTAAAACACGTACACCTATTCAACCCCCCTTCTAGGTGTGCACACACGGAATTTTATTTGGTATAAAAGCTTGGCTCTACTAACATTGTCTTTGCAGGCCGTATAGTAAGATCTTATGGCACACCTTAATTTTTAAGAAGGGCAGTCCACGAGCAGGCCACCATTATTATTTGGCAGTGAGAACTTTAGTTTCTGAAAATTTAAAATGAAGATATATCTCAACAGTAATCCATGGGAATGGTGGGTGGTTGAGAAAGGACCCGTCATTCCAAGGCATGATGATGGTAGACCAAAAACACTCATGGAGATAGATGCTAATGAATCATACATGGTGTCTTACAACTCGAAAGCCATGAATACTTTGCTGAGTGGGATGGTCCAATCAGAAATTGACAAAGTCTCTAGTTGCAATACAGCGAAAGAAATTTGGGATACTATCATCATAAGTCATGAAAGAACGTCCAAGGTTAAAGAGGTGAAACTAAGCATGTTGATGCAAGAGTATGAACTGTTCAAACTAGAGAAAAATGAGACGATCAAAGAAGCTCAAGCAAGGTTTCTTACTCTAATGAATTCTCTCAATATACTTAGAATGAAGATTGATCAAAGAGAAATCAACAGAAAGCTGTTAAGAGTTATGCCCAAACGGTTCGCTCCAAAAGTCACCACTCTCCAAGACTCATCAACAATTAGTACCATGGAGACACTTACATTGTTTGGAGAGCTTGAAGAGTTTGAGACTCAGCTCAAAAGATATGATAAAGAAGATGAGATGCCAAAGAAGAGGACTTTAGCACTTCAAGCCAAGAGCAAAAATGAAGAACAATATGAAGGTTCTGATGAAGAGATAACACTTATGACTAGAAAATTGAGATACCTAATCAGAAAGAAGAACCAAATAAAGTTTCAAGGAAAGAACTTCAACAACAAAAAGGAATTCAAACAGAAATCTCAAGAAAAAATTTATTTTGAATGTGGAAGGTCTGGGCACTTCAAGAAAGATTGTTTCCAACTTAAAAGGAAGAACAAAGGAAACAATTCAAAAGGAAAAGCAGCGATGACATGGAGTGAAGAAGAGTCAGAACCTGAAGTTGATCAAGATGATGAAACTGCTCAACTTTGTTTCACAAGATTAGACAACCATGAAACATCCGAGGTAAGCAATCAAACCCTTGAAGTTACCATTTCAGATTATATTGTGTTAAAAAATGAGAACCTACGCCTTAAAGAAAAAATTGCTCATTTAAAAAATTGGATAAAAGATTTAATGAATGAAGTAGAAAACCTTATTGAAGAAAAACAAAATATAGTGAAAGATTGTACATCAAGTGAAATATCTATATTAAATGCTAAGAATGATTATTTTGATAATTATAATAAAATTCTACATAATCGTGCTATTAAATTACATGAAGAAAATATTAGTCTTAAGAAGGAAAATAATATTCTAAAAGAAATCTAAAAATGAGAGATACTTGCATAGATGCTTTTAATGATGGAAAAATAATGAGTATACAAAATGATGATAATAAAGAAATTATGTCATTAAAAAGGGACCTTGCAAGATTTGTTCAAGGAGAAGAGGATTTAAATATTATGTTGGGTGTTCAAAGATCAAGTCTTGATAAAAAAGGAATTGGGTACAATCCTATCAATAATGTGAAAAGTACAACTAATAAAATTAGAATAATCAATAATAAATCAAGACACAAGACACTTTATTGCTCACCTTTTGTTACTTGTAAAAATTGTGGTTTAAAAGGACATTTTGATACAAACTGTAATAAAATAAAGATAAAACAAGTTTGGGTAAAGAAAAGTGAATTAATTGTTGCTAACAAGAGTGGACCCAAACTAATTTGGGTACCAAAAAGATGAGATATCTTTTTATTTTGTAGGTATGTTTGAAGGCTAAGGTTCCATCAAATAAATGGGTATTGGACAGTGGGTGTTCTAGACACATGGCAGGTGATAAGTCTAAATTCACATCACTTGTCTCAATAAAAAAAGGAACTGTTACATTCGGAGATGACAACACATGTCAAATTATCGGTAAAGGTAAAGATGGAAATGGTAAAGTCTTTATTGATAATGTTCATTATGTTAATTGCCTGAAATATAATTTGATTAGTGTAAGCTAACTTATGGATAGTGGTCATAAGGTAATATTTGATAAAGATAAATGTACAATAATAAATGCATCTCACAATGTTCCTCTAGTAGCTAACAGAGAAGAAAATATATACACAATCTGCTTTGAACATCAAAATGAAGATGTTTGTTTGACTGCTATTCAAGATCAAGCTACTTTATGGCATAGCAGGTTAGGGCATGTTCATATAGAGCTGATTAGTAAGCTAGCTGTAAAGGACCTTATCAAAGGACTTCTAAAGTTACAATATAAAAAAAAGGTATTTGTAATGCATGCCAGTAAGGTAAACATGTAAGAAATTCATTGCCAAGTAAAAATCAGGTATCTTCTTTTTTACCATTACAATTGTTGCATCTTGATTTATTCGGTCCTGAGAGATATGCTAGCCTAGGAAATAATCATTATGCGTTCGTTATTGTTGATGACTTATCAAGATTTACATGGGTATTATTTTTAAAAACTAAATATCAAGCTTTTGCAGAATTTGACAAGCTTATAAAGAATCTTGAAACAAAGCATAATCTTAAGCTAATCAGTGTTCGGAGTGACCATGGTGGTGAGTTCGGAAAAGACTTTATTCCTTATTGCAATGAGAAGGGAGGTACCCATGAATTTTCTGCACCAAGAACGCCTCAAGAAAATGGGGTGGTAGAACGAAAAAATAAAACACTCCACGAAACAGCAAGAACACTTCTTCAAGAGAGTAAACTACCTAGAAAGTTCTGGGCAGAGGCAATAAGTACTGCATGCTATATTTTAAATAGGGCATTAATTAGACCTATCTTGTTAAAAACACCATATGAGCTGCTAAACAAAAGGGTACCTAATATCAGCTATTTTAAAGTGTTTGGTGCTAAATATTTTGTTTAAAATACTCATGGTAATCTTGGTAAATTTGATGCTAAATCAACCGAAGCTATATTTCTTGGTTATTCAGTGCATAGTAAAGCATATAGAGTCTATAATCTTGATAAGTCAAAAGTTGAAGAATCTGTGCATGTAATATTTGATGAATTTAATCATGATCTGTCAAAAGATGAGGATTCTGCAGAAAATGACAATTTGAATCATGAAACCCAAATACTTAAATCCGGACAGCCTAAGCCATCTGTATCAGAAGGAAAGACAGATGAAATCAGACAGCTTGATCCGTCCGTTTTAGAAGAAAACTCAGACATGCAGACACCTAAATCCAGACATCTCAACTCGTCTGCATTAGTAAAAAAGTCAGACGAACAGTCAGATGCAAAACTTGACATTCCAGAGCCTAAACTTGAAGAGCAAATAACTGCAGCAAGGCTTCTTAGATCATCTAGAACAGTGAGAAATCATCCCCCAAATCTGATCATAGGTGATCCCAATACTTGGATGAACACAAGAAGGAAAGCAAGGAATTATTGTGCCTTTTCAGCCTTTCTTTCACAAATAGAACCAAAGAATGCCAAGGAAGCAATTGAAGATAAAAATTGGTCTATTGCCATGCAGGAAGAATTAAACCAATTCGAAAGGTGTCAGGTGTGGGAACTTGTTAAACCTCCTAAAAATGCATCTATTATTGGTACAAAATGAATTTTTAAAAATAAATTAGATAAAAATGGTATAATCACTAGAAATAAAGCTAGGTTGGTAGCCCAAGGCTACAAACAACAAGAACGTATAGATTTCGAAGAAACTTTTGCCCCTGTTGCAAGGTTGGAAGCAATTATAATCTTGTTAGCTTATGCATGTTATAGAAAGTTTAAATTATATCAAATCGATGTAAAAAGTGCTTTCCTAAATGGTTATTTGAATGAAGAAGTATATGTTAAGCAACCACCAGGATTTGAACATGAAAAATATCCTAATTATGTTTACAAGTTGAAGAAAGCATTGTATGGGCTAAAACAAGCTCCAAGAGCCTGGTATGATAGGCTCAACAAGTTTCTACTAGATAATGGTTTTAATCGTGGTAAAATTAATTCTACTCTTTTCATTAAAACTAAAAATAAAGATTTTCTTATTGTTCAAATTTACGTTGATGATATAATTTTTAGTGCTACTGTTAACTCTTTCTGCGAGCAGTTTTCTCAATGCATGCATAGTAAATTTGATATGAGTTTAATGGGGAGGTTAAATTACTTCTTGGGGCTTCAAATTAAATAATCTGAGGAAGGAATTTATATTCATCAATCAAAATATGTAAATGAGCTATTGAAAAGATTTGGTTTTGAAAATACCAAATCAAAGGCAACTCCAATGAGCACTACCATCAAGTTAACCACTGATGTTGCAGGTAAAGATGTTGAGGTAACTAAGTATAGAGGTATGATAGGGTGCTTGCTTTATTTAACCTCATCTAGACCTGATATTATGTATAGTGTTTGTTTGTGTGCAAGATTCCAAGCCCAACCAAAAGAATCTTATCTTAATGCTATAAAGAAGATATTTAAATATTTATTTGGTACAATCAATCTTGGACTATTTTATCTTATATCTCCTAGTTTTGAAGTTATTGGATACTCAGATGCAGATTATGCAGGGTGCCAAGTAGACAGAAAAAGCACAAGTGGAGCCTGTGAATTTCTATGACAAAGTCTTGTATCTTGGCATAGTAAGAAACAAACATCAGTTGCTTTATCTACTACAGAAGGTGAATACTTGGCGGCAGGTAGTTGTTGTTCACAAATTTTGTGGATGATTCAAACTCTACATGATCTTAATATTATATGTGAAAATGTGCCTATTTTTTGTGACAATACTAGTGCAATAGACATTTCTAAAAATCCAGTGCTTCATTCTCGTACTAAACATATTAAGGTTAGACAACACTTTTTAAGGGATAACGTTGCTAAAGGATTAATTAAACTAGTATTTGTCCCAACCGAGCATCAATTGGCTGACATTTTTACAAAACCTTTAAGTGAGGAACGTTTTTGCACTTTAAAAAGAGAATTGAGAATAACTATATGTGCATAACATATCACTCTATCCATATTGCATTTACTGCCTGATGATTCGCATGTGTCAATATTATGTGTATTTTGTGCTTAATATGAATTACATTGAGACCAATGAAGAACCGGATACATGACTATCTGTTGTTGATTATTCTTTTTGATAATGAAAAAGGGGGAGAGATATCTATAATCTATAGTTCTATAGTCCATCTGGCTATCTAGTTATCTGGTTTTAAATGTCTCTTATGAATTATTTTACTGTGTTGATGTCAAAGGAAAAAGAGAGAATAAAAATCAACTTGTGCTTAATGATTAAATGCATGGTTTTAGGGGAAGCCACATATTTAGGGGGAGTTATATATGTTATAGGTTGTCATCATCAAAAAGGGGGAGAATGTTGGTTTATGATATTTTAGTTTTAATGATGACAAGTTACTTTGTAGTATTTGCATTTACATAAAAATATTTATGGAAGTAATTTAATTAATTGTGAAAATATTTAATTAAGCTTTCAATTTTTAAATGGATCAAATATTAACTAATTGGTTGAATTATATACTATAACCTGCTCCTCGGATTGGCCATTAGTTATTAAATTGTCTTGGTTAAATGGTTCATTTATTTTCCACTTGGTTTGCGCTACAGGTGCCCATTATTATTATTATTGTCCACTAGAATTCCCTTGCTTGAAATCCGAAGCTGCTCATTCTTATTTTACTTCTTCCATGCATGGCTGAAACATGATTAAAAAGAAATTAATTTGCATATTACACATCATCATCATCATCATCACATGATTAATTAATTAATTCCTTATTGCTCCCAAACTTTATTCCAACGGTAGGAATATAATTTTGTCTCAACCTCTCTCTTTCTCAAAATCTAATGGCTGGAACATGCTCCACTATCTTGAGCATAACATTTCTTTTTACAAATAAAATAAAGTTGCCCATTATCTCAAAATTGTTGCAAGCACATGTCTGTCAATTCTTTAAATCTAATGCTTCCCACTCTTGCTAAATCCGAAGCTGCCAATACCTATTTTACATGCTTACTGCTATTGGAATCATATGCATGATTATATATACTCCTAGTATAGTTCCTTAATATATTAACTTAGGCTACTTAGGTTGTCCTCCATAAATATTAGTATATCATGAGAATAATAAAGCTGTCAACCCTATTTCTTTATTTCCACATCTCATCAGAATGTTTGTTTTTAATGTTAAAAGGAATAACACAAAGTTGCCTTAAACTCTCTCTCCCTCTCTCCGTACATGTTTCACAGGGCATTAATTACTCTAATCTCAAATAAGTATTCTGCTGCCCATCAAAGTATGCTGTTGAAGCTTCCCTCATCTGATCATGGGTAGGAATTGTTGCACTTAAATAAATTTATCCATCTTCATCGTGGGCATGAATCCCTAAACAATTCTTTTGTTGAGCAAGCTTCATTCCAACGGCCATATGATCTTCAACAATCCTCTCCTGGTAAGGAATTGCTATGATATCTCTTCTCTATAAATCTGTTCGAGAGAGGCTTAAGAAGACACAGAAGAATATCCGCAAAAATCACATTTTGATATTCTCTTCACATACATTTTAAGAGTTGTTGAATTTCTAACTGTGAAGAAATTATTCAAAGGCTATTGTGCACTTCAATCCTGTTACTAATTTCAGCCTCAAATCATTGTGCTCAAACTGGTGATATCTTTATCCAACTCTTTGATCATTACATATTAGTTTGAGCCTTGTATTGTGGACATAATTATTGCTTTGATCATAGTTTATCTTGTATAATCTTTTAATATATTCTGTAAACTGTTGAAAGACTAAGTGGTTAGTCTAGTGTTTTTAATCCAGTTAGGATTAGGGGTTTTTACAAGTAAGTTCAAGGGTGCATAGGTGCACATTGAGCAGCAGTGCTCGGGGAGTATAAGTACTCAAAGTTTGTGTGAACTTGTGTTGTAAAGATGTTACAATTGTAATCTAAATTTGATAATATAAGAGTCTCCAATACCATTTGGTATTGGATGTGGATTAGGCCATTAGACTAGAAGTTAAGGGTCGAACCACGTTAAAATCTTGGTGTTTGGATTTACTGTTTATCTTGCTTATATTGTTTTAATTCTGCATCGAAACCTATATATACACTGCACTGTTAAATCAAAGTAATGGAAAATTTAAAAATGGCATTATTAATCAGTTAAAACACGTACACCTATTCAACCCCCCCTTCTAGGTGTGCACACACGGAATTTTATTTGGTATAAAAGCTTGGCTCTACTAACATTGTCTTTGCAGGCCGTATAATAAGATCTTATGGCACACCTTAATTTTTAAGAAGGGCAGTCCACGAGCAGGCCACCATTATTGTTTGGCAGTGAGAACTTTAATTTCTGAAAATTCAAAATGAAGATATATCTCAACAGTAATCCATGGGAATGGTGGGTGGTTGAGAATGGACCCATCATTCCAAGGCATGATGATGGTAGACCAAAAACACTCATGGAGATAGATGCTAATGAATCATACATGGTGTCTTACAACTCGAAAGCCATGAATACTTTGCTGAGTGGGATGGTCCAATCAGAAATTGACAAAGTCTCTAGTTGCAATACAACGAAAGAAATTTGGGATACTATCATCATAAGTCATGAAAGAACGTCCAAGGTTAAAGAGGTGAAACTTAGCATGTTGATGCAAGAGTATGAACTGTTCAAACTAGAGAAAAATGAGACGATCAAAGAAGCTCAAGCAAGGTTTCTTACTCTAATGAATTCTCTCAATATACTTAGAAGGAAGATTGATCAAAGAGAAATCAACAGAAAACTGTTAAGAGTTATGCCCAAACGGTTCGCTCCAAAAGTCACCACTCTTCAAGGCTCATCAATAATTAGTACCATGGAGACACTTACATTGTTTGGAGAGCTTGAAGAGTTTGAGACTCAACTCAAAAGATATGATAAAGAAGATGAGATGCCAAAGAAGAGGACTTTAGCACTTCAAGTTGAGAGCAAAAATGAAGAACAATATGAAGGTTCTGATGAAAAGATAGCACTTATGACCAGAAAGTTGAGAAACCTAATTAGAAAGAAGAACCAAACAAAGTTTCGAGGAAAGAACTTCAACAACAAAAAGGAGTTCAAACAGAAATCTCAAGAAAAAATTTATTTTGAATGTGGAAGGTCTGGGCACTTTAAGAAAGATTGTTTCCAACTCAAAAGGAAGAACAAAGAAAACAATTCAAAAGGAAAAGCATTGATGACATGGAGTGATGAAGAGTCAGAACCTGAAGTTGATCAAGATGATAAAACTGCTCAACTTTGCTTCACAAGATTAGACAACCATGAAACATCCGAGGTAAGCAATCAAACCCTTGAAGTTACCATTTCAGATTATATTGTGTTAAAAAATGAGAATACGCCTTAAAGAAAAAATTGCTCATTTAAAAAATTGGATAAACGATTTAATGAATGAAGTAGAAAACCTTATTGAAGAAAAATAAAATATAGTAAAAGATTGTACATCAAGTGAAATATCTATATTAAATGCTAAGAATGATTATTTAGATAATTATAATAAAATTCTACATAATCGTGCTATTAAATTACATGAAGAAAATATTAGTCTTAAGAAGAAAAATGATATTCTAAAAGAAAATCTAAAAATGAGAGATACTTACATAGATGCTTTTAATGATGGAAAAATACTGAGTATGCAAAATGATGATAATAAAGAAATTATGTCATTAAAAAGGGACCTTGCAAGATTTGTTCAAGGAGAAGAAAATTTGAATATTATGTTGGGTGCTCAAAGATCAAGTCTTGATAAACATGGAATTGGGTACAATCCTATCAAAAATGTGAAAAGTGTCACTAATAAAATTAGAATAATCAATAATAAACCAAGGCACAAGACACTTTATTGCTCACCTTTTGTTACTTGTAAAAATTGTGGTTTAAAAGGACATTTTGATACAAACTACAATAAAATAAAGATAAAACAAGTTTGGGTAAAGAAAAGTGAATTAATTTTTGCTAACAAGACTAGACCCAAACTGATATGGGTACCAAAAAGAAGAGATATCTTTTTATTTTGTAGGTATGTTTGAAGGCTAAGGTTCCATCAAATAAATGGGTATTGGACAATGGGTGTTCTAGACAAATAAATTTGCATGTTACCCATCATCATCACATGATTAATTAATTAATTCCTTAATGCTCCCAAACTTTATTCCAACGGTAGAAGTACAATTTTGCCTCAACCTCTCTCTTTCTCAATATCTAATGGCTGGAACATGCTCCACTATCTTGAGCATAACATTTCATTTTACAAATAAAATAAAATTGCCCATTATCTCAAAATTGTTGCAAGCACATGTCTATCAATTCTTTAAATCTAATGCTTCCCACTCTTGCTAAATCCGAAGCTGCCATTACCTATTTTACATGCTTACTGCTATTGGAATCATATGCATGATTATATATACTCCTAGTATAGTTCCTTAATATATTAACTTAGCCTACCTAGGTTATCCTGCATAAATATTAGTATATCATGAGAATAATAAAGCTGCCAATCCTCTTTCTTTATTTCCACATCTCATCAGAATGTTTGTTTTTAATGTTAAAGGGATTAACACCAAGTTGCCTCAAACTCTCTCTCCCTCTCTCCGTATATGTTTCACTAGGCATTAATTACTCTAATCTCAAATAAGTATTCTGCTGCCCATCAAAGTATGCTGCTGAAGCTTCCCTCATCTGATCATGGGTAGAAATTGTTAAATATATTACCCATCTTCATCATGGGCATGATTCCCTAAACAATTCTTTTGTTGAGCAAGCTTCATTCCAACGGCCATATGATCTTCAACAATCCTCTCCTGGTAACGAACTGCTATGATATCTCTTATCTATAAATCTGTTCGAGAGAGGCTTAAAAAGACACAAAAGAACATCCGCAAAAATCACATTCTGATATTCTTTTCACATACATTTTAAGAGCTGTTGAATATCTAACTGTGAAGAAATTATTCAAAGGCTATTGTGCACTTCAATCCTGTTACTAATTTTAGCCTCAAATGGTTGTGCTCAAACTGGTTATATCTTTATCCAACTCTTTGATCATTGCATATTAGATTGAGCCTTGTATTGCGGACATAATTATTGCTTTGATCATAGTTTATCTTGTATAATCTTTTAATATATTCTATAAACTGTTGAAAGACTAAGTGGTTAGTCTAGTGTGTCTAATCCAGTTAGGATTAGGGGTTTTTACAAGTAAGTTCAAGGGTGCATAGGTGCACAGTGAGCAGTAGCGCTCGGGGAGTGTAAGTACTCAAAGTTTGTGTGAACTTGTGTTGTAAAAATGTTACAATTGTAATCTAAATTTGATAATAAAAGAGTCTCCAATACCATTTGGTATTGGACGTAGATTAGGCCATTAGACTAGAAGTTAAGGGTCGAACCACGTAAAAATCTTGGTGTTTGGATTTACTGTTTATCTTGCTTATTTTATTTCAATTCTGCATCTAAACCTATATATACACTGCAAATCAAAGTAATAGAAAATTTAAAAGTGGCATTATTAATCAGTTAAAACACGTACACCTATTCAACCCCCCTTCTAGGTGTGCACACACGAAATTTCACGTAATATATATCATTTTCCTTAGTGAATTGGAGCTGAACTGCAGCAATTGTTGGTAGCTTGTTCATAAGTTTTCCAGATAAGAATGGGAAAAGAGAGAGAAATATAGAAAGGAAAGAGAAAGAAGAACATGAGAGATAAATAGTTGTTAGAAAAGGAGTTTTATTTCACGCGGGCCTCATGAATCTATACAACTTGCTTATACACTAACTGAGAAAAGAAATGAAAACAAAATAAAAATAGTAACGAGCTCACCCTTCAAACATAGCAAATATTAATGACAATTTTGACCTTATTAACTAACTCTCATAACTAACTGACTTCCAATTTGTTACATTCCACTCCCCTTAAAGAGACTTGACCTCAAGGCGCAAAATGAGAAAATCTAGTATATAAGTCATCCTAGTCCTCCCAAGTAGCATCTGTGGGCAAAGTATTAGACTATTGTACCAGAACTTCAATTCTCTAGCATTATTGGCATTATATGAGTTGGCCATGAGCATCAACTGAAGGCAATACAGGAGAAACTGAAGCAAAATCACCAATCTCCTTAAGGACAGAAACATGGAAGACCAGATGAATGCGACCTTATTTTGGCAATTGCAACTTATAGGCTAAAGGACCAACCCTTGCTAGCACTATAAATGTGCCATAATACTTGGAATCCAGCTTAGAGTATATATTTAGATTGATTCATTGACATCTGTTTATAGGGTTTGACCCTTAAGTAGACCATATCGTCAACATTGAAACTCCTCTCACTCTTATTGATGTCAGCATAGAACTTCATGTGCTGCTGAGCTTGAATCAAATTAGCCCTTAATAAATGAATAATCTAATTCCTTTTATGACAGAAAGCTTTAGTTATATGATCAGTAACCTGCCCATATTGATGGAATGGCAAATGTTGTGCTAGATAACCATAGAATGCTTGAAATGAAGTAATATAAGCTCCACTATGATAGTGAGTATTATACCACCACTTAGCTAAAGTTATCCACTCACTCCATCTTTTAGGCCTTTGACTGCATATGCACCTCAAATAAGCCTCTAATTAAGCATTGATTAAGCCTTTCAATCTGACCATCAGTCTGAAGGTGGTATGCAGTACTAAGTTGGAGTTGTGTTCCCAAGGATTTAAAAGCAGACTGCCAGAAATACCCAAAGAAAATCTTTCCCTATCTGAAACAATAGTAGCAGGTAATGCATGCAGCTTGTGCAAATTATTAAAGAAACTCTCAGTAACTGTATTGGTAGTGTATGGATGTTTAAGACAAATAAAGTGAGCATATTTTGTTAACTTGCCAACTACTACAAAATGGAAATGTAGCCATGTGAATGAGGTAATCTTTCAATAAAATCTATAGAAATATCCCTCCATGGCACCTCAGGTATAGGAGGGGTTGGAGTAAACCTAGAGTGGCCTTGTTTCATGCATATTAAGTTGGCACACCTCACATTCCCTCACATAAGTAACCACATTAGCCCTCATATTGGGCCAGTAAAAGAAAGTGTTAAGCCTCTCAGATGTTCCCCTCCTACTTAAATGGCCTCCAACTGGTGAATAATAAAACTCAGTCAACAACTTAGTCTTAAGTTCAAGAGATGATCCCACAACCAGCTTTCCCTTAAACCTCATTCTTCCATTACTAAAAGTAAAATCTGGTACTGAGGTGGGATCTAGTACCAATTTACTAATAATGTCCTGCAGAGTTTCATCTGTTTCCTAGGACTGAGCCAACTCTTGGATCAGCTGAGGAGTTGGTTCAATAAGAGCATTACATGCAAAATCAGAATCCAAAATTGTATGCAACTGTTCTGTTTGTGTACCGAATTGTCTAGAAAGGCCATAATTAGTAGCCACATTTTCAATGCCCTTTCTATACAAAATCTCATAGTCTAGGCCCATAAGTTTTGCAATACATTTCTACTAGTTGTATTTGTAATTCTCTGGTCCAACAAATATTTCAAGTTTTGATGATCAACTTTAATAATGAACCTGTTACCCAGCAAGTAGTGTCCCCATTTCTGTATAGCATACACCACAACCATGAGCTCTTTTTCATAAGTAAAAAGCCCCCCAAATGCTTAGGAGCTATGGCCTTACTAAGGAAAGCAATAGGTTTATGTTTCTGCATCAGGACAACTCCAATACCAGTTGCACAAGCATCTGTCTCCACCACAAAGGGAATACTAAAGTCTGGAAATGCCAAGACTGGTGCCTTCACCATGGCTAATTTCAACTCATCAAAAGTTGTGCTCATCTCAGTTAACCAATTAAACTGATCCTTCTTTAACGTATCAGTCGTAGTTTGCTAATGAGGCCATAGTTCTTAATAAATTTCCTATAGTATCAGTGAGGCCTAAAAATCCTCTTAATCCCTTAATAGTTGTTGGTTTAGGCCAATTAGTCTCACAATTTTATTTGGATCAATGGCAACCCCTTGAGTTGTAATCACATGACCCACATATTGGACCTTTTGAGTAGTAAATGTGTACTTAGACATTTTGGCATACAAGTCATGATCCTTAAGAAGCTGTAAAACTATGCTGAGATGTTCCAGATGAGTGTCATAGTCAAGGCTATATAGTAGAATGTCATCAAAGAATACCAGGATAAATTTCCTTAAGTATGGAACAAATATTGTATTCATGTGACTTTAGAAAGTTGCATGAGCATTTGTTAAGCCAAAATGCATTACCTTAAACTCATAATGCAATATGTGTCCTAAAAGCTATTTTAGGAATGTCTGGTGGATGCACTTTTATCTGGTGATAACTTTACCTCAGGTCTAACTTGGAAAACCATTTAGATCCATGGAGTCCATCTAGTAACTCATCTATGGCTGGAATGGGGGATTTATCCTTAATAGTTGCATCATTTAAGGCCTTGTAATCTATGCACATCCTCCATATGTTATCATTCTTCTTAAACAACAGCACTGGGAAAGCAAATGGACTACTACTTGGCTAGATTATTCCAATATGTAGGATACCATAAACAATTTTCTCAATTTTAGATTTTTTCACATAAGGATACCTATAGGGTCTCAAATTGATGGTTGACTGCCCTCTTTAAGGTTAATATAACTATTATGAGCTCTCATAGGTGGTAACCCCTCAGGTTCCTCAAAAATGGATGAAAATGAAGACAACAGTTGTTGTAATCTAGGACATGGACTTTCCTCATTATCACGATCATCACAAGCAGTTATTCCATATAAGTATCCAAAAAAACCCATGAGTTGTAGTTTGGAGTACCTTATGAAACTGCCCAGAATATTCCATGAGCTGAATAGTAGGTGTGGGATCTGTTGTTTCACCTTTCAACACAACCTGTTCCTAGCCTTGAGTATATTGCAATTAAAGTGTATAAAAGTCAAAAATAGCCCTAGAGTTTTTAAACATTGCACACCTAGTACAGCATCCACCCTTCCCAAAGGCAAGATTTATCATGTCATTCGAAATTTTTTGGCCCCGTGCACTCCACTTAAATTGCTTGCATAATTGAGTACTCTCCACCTTGAACCCATCAGCAACATAAACTAATATAGGCTTAGTGTTTTCTAGTTTCAATTTAAGCCTTTTAGCAGCTTGGGGTTCCAGAAAGTTGTTGGTACTACCACTATCAATGAGAATGCTAAAGGGCTTATTCTTGACAACTCCTTTTACTCTAATGGTATTGTTAGCATTCTGCCCTGACAATGGACGGAGAGTGATTTGTACATCCTCTGGTTGACATACTGAAACTTGTGCTTGCTCTTGTTCCATTTGTTCCTGCTCACAAATTTCCTCC
This sequence comes from Aralia elata, assembly GCA_034770075.1. Classification (NCBI taxonomy): domain Eukaryota; kingdom Viridiplantae; phylum Streptophyta; class Magnoliopsida; order Apiales; family Araliaceae; genus Aralia; species Aralia elata. The sequence continues at coordinate 26,660,147 of CM068378.1, read as the reverse complement.
CCTTCTCCATCACACATATCTCCCTCATCAGATGGAATCATCATAAAGAGTTGGGGTTGTTTACACACATGGCCATTGATATAAGGTTCATCACAGAAGTAGCACAATCCTTTCCTCTTATTTTCATTAATTTTTTTCCTGGTCAGATTCTTAATAGGAATAAATTTCCTAGGTTCTGTAATGCCTATAGGAGCATTAGTAACATTAGCCCTAATACCACTTGCATTTAGCTTGTGTGCAGAAGAAATTCCATCAGCAACCTTATAAGCACTATTACTAACTCCTACAGTTCTCATTACATTTCTACTTCTCCTGATCCAAGCTTCAATTTTAGCCTCCTCCACCCTAGCTAATCTAATAGCCCCCTTCAGAGTAGTGAATCCTAACTACTAGATTCCTAACTGAATTACTTCCTTCAACCCTATTACAAAACAGTCTATAAAGAACTCATCATTGAGTTTCGGATTTTTGAGTAGAGCCCAACCTTTGAGCTCCTCAAACTTGGTTCTATATTCATCCACAGTGCGAACTTGTATTTTTTTTTAACTCAGCAATAAGATTAATTTTGACCTCAGGATTAAACCTAGCTAGCAAGGAAGACCAAGTTAGATCAATACCTCCCTCCACAAAAATGGTATACCAGGTCTCCACATCTCCTTATAAGTGCATAGTAACTAAATAAATCTTCTATGATTCAGCCACAACATGATGAGAAAATAACCTAATCATTGCACTTTCTAATCCAAGACCTAGGGTTTCCTCCATAAAATTTAGGAAACTCGAACTTAGTAGTTCGAAAAATTCCTTCATGAAGAATATGCGACTGTGAATCTCCTTCATAAGGTCCTAAAAGTAATTTGGACTGAGTTCCAGAAACACTAGCTTGAAGATGTCCAGAGGAAGAGGCCTTACCATTTCTAGAAGGAGTATGAACATCCTTGTGCTGGTTCTGAGTAGCTAAAAGAGCCTCAAAACCTTTCATCAGCTGCTCAATTTTATCTTCAAATCCTTCCTTCAAAGTCTCAACTGAGGACTTCAATAGTGTGCAATTCAGTCATGTTGTTCTCCAGATTGCTTAACCTCTGGTTATTCGTTGCCATGGCCTCCAATCAACTTGGCTCTGATACCAAAATTTAAGGAACTTGTGAATTGGAGTTTAACTGCAGCTGTTTGTTGGTAGCTTGTTCATGAGTTTTCTAGATAAGATTGGGAAAAGAGAGAGAAATATAGAGAGGGTGAGAGAGAACGAAGAATAGGAGAGAGAAATAGTTTGTTAGAAAAGGAATTTCCTTTCACATGGGCCTCATGAATCCATACAACTTGCTTATAAACTGAATGAGAAAAGCAATGAAAACACTGAACAGTAACGAGCTCACCCTCCAAACATAACAAATATTAAGAGGAAATGACAGTTTTGACCTTATTAACTAACTCTCCTAACTAACTAACTAACTGACTGACTTCCAATTTGTTACAACACAGCACATTAATCACACACGCGGCGAAGAAGAGGAGGTTTCCAAAATGATGTCGTCGAAAATGGCGAAAAAGGCATTGGGAGTTGGGTTTCACCGGCTTCGATGCTATCCCAGATTTTAGGGCACTGCTTACTCTCTATACGTAATAATCATTTTTTGAATTTAGCAAAATAAAAAAAAAAAAATCATTTAGTTTGTTTCTCTTTATCAAATTGTAATTTTTGTTTTTAATTATGTTTGTATTTTTTAATTCAAATATGAATTCCATATTTTTTTTAAAAAAAATTAAACTAATATCAGCAACAAATTATTAAAAAATTACTTACGTTAACAGGACAATGGGTTTTGTTAGTTTTTTTTATATTTAATTTAGTAAATTTGATTAAATATAATGATGCCTTCATGTTTTTTTATTTTGTTTTATTTTTCAATTTTTAAATCTTTTTTTGACGCATCATAATATAAATTACATGTATACATATGCCACATAAGTATAACAATTCCAAACAGCATCATGTCTCTTAGCGAATAAGAGACAATCCATTAAGAGTCAATTAGATATAAACAAACAGCACCTTAGTTAACCATGGTTCACTTTAAATTGATTTTATAGGGTATTCTCCACCTAATTGTTAGAGTTGAAATTTTTTTGTGAAAAAAAAAAAAATTTGTTAGAGTAAATTGAAAAAAGGTCTAAAGTTTAAGAATTTTTGGTAGTGCATTTATGTTTTACAAAAGTTTAAAAAATAATTTTGAAAAACTTCCGATACAAATTCAAATACCATTAGATATGGATATACGAATGTTCTGGACCGTTATATGCATCCGACTATAATGCTATGGTTTATGGTCACGAATTATAAAAATACAAACTAAGGCTATGTTAATTTGTTTACAAAAAATATCTTGAGGATTAGACTATTTATCTTAATTTAGTACTATTTTATCTCATAATAGAATATTAATAGTCATTTAAATAGTTCTATAGACCATTTTTTATATTTTTTAAAGCTATTTATGAATGATTATATAATCCATGATGAACGTGAAATTAATAGTCTCTCCATTTTAAGTTATTAAGTGACGTTATGAGATTAATAGTTTCACATTAAGAGACTAATTATAGTCCTTGTCAAATAATTAAATAATCTAAAATAATGTTAAATTAAAATAAATATATTTTTTACGAACAAACATGACGAAAAGTATAGTATATAAGCGCATAAAAGCCACTAAAATCTGATCAAGACACTAACAAAATCTTACTGGAAACAGAAAGTAACGAAAAGTAAGTCAGTCAATCACCTACGTACGAAAGAATCATAACGAGTGTTCCAACTACAGCTCGGTCCTTTTCTTTTCTTTTATTTTTATCTTTTTTTTTACTAGAACTGAATAATATTATTATTATTCCAAAATATCCTAAACAACCAAGGGAAGTACTTTAGAATGAGCATCTTCCAACTAGAAAATACATAAACATAAAAATCAAACGTCTGAGCTAACTCAGTAAAACCATTAGCTACCCTATTAGTTGTTCTACAAACATGAGAAAAAATTACAGACTCAAAATTACCAACCAAAACACCACAGACATGGACAATGGAGGCAAATGTGACTGTTCCACAATAGCATGTGTAAACCATCTAATAACATTTGCACTGTCACTTTTCATCAAAATCTTAAGAAAGCCACTCTTTATTGAAACACAAAGCACTACGAATCACAATAACTTCTGCATCCGCCACATCGAAATTTCCTTGAAATCTATCAATTCCAGCCCCTAGGATAGAACCCATTTATTTCGTCAATTTCCTTGCTTCACCCAAATGCTTGAAAATTAAAACAAATCATGTCTTCTGATCTTCAAGTCAAACATCATCAATAGATGAGTACCTATATATATATATATATATATAACTTACATTTTTAACTACTCGAAAGCAGCTAATCTTGGTTTTGGAGGATCAATCAAAAAGATATCAAGGAGTTGATCAAATGTAGTATAATTGTAATCAGGATAGAGCTCGGTTGCCTCTAAGTCATCTGCTCTCATTTCATAATTCATATTCTCTCCTTTTATGAAGATGCTGTGAAGTATGGCCATTGGTACATCTTCAGGGAAAGGTAAGGCTGCATGTCACAAATTCAAGCCTACTATTAATAAAGGTTATGCCATATTATTCAAATATGAATACTTCAAAAAGTCTCATTTGTCATTTTTTTTGTTATTCAAAAAGAATTATATTTCTTTTGATCGTAATATAAAATGACATACTATCGTTAGCTTTACCACCACAATATATAAGAATAACTTCTTCGGTCGTTTCTAAACTGTGTATCAATTTCATGTTTGGTCTCCAAATTATTCTTCCCCACGTTTGATCCACTACTTTTAAAATTCTTTAATCTTAGTAAAATTCGTCAAATCTAGACAGTAAAAATAGTAAAAATCATTTTGCTAACGGAATGAACGCACGTGTGAACTGAACGCTTATATTTCTTTATTGATTACCACTCAAACAGTTGACATGAATATAAGCGAAATTAAGCGTTAGACATATTGACGCTTATATTTATCTATTGAAATGAGAATATATATATATATATATATATATATATATATATATATATATATATATATATATATGTATATAGTAAAAGATATCTTAGATCAAATTAAGATAAATTATCTTATATCGCTTTCAATACAACATCATTTGATTGTTAACTTAATAATCTAACTGTACGGATGTAATGAACATGTAAAAATATGAGGTTACGTACGTAAAATTTCGTTTGATTTAAGGTTATGCATCAATAACTTTATAACAATAGAAGTTATTAAAATCTAAACTGTCGAAATATATACTTATATAAAAATATTTACACTATTATAAAAATAATATTTCGATGTCTCAAATCAAACAAAATTTTGCATAATCTCATATTTTTGCATGCTTATTACATCCGTACGGTTAGATTATTAAATTGACGATCAAATGATGTTGTATTGAAACTGATCTAAAATAACTTATCTTAGGTCGATCTAAATGTCTTTTACTCATATATATATATATATATATATATATATATATATGAAAAACAAAAATAATACAATAAAACAAAAAGAAACATTAAAGTGAAATGAAAAGTTGGATAATTAGTACTCCCGTTGTTCCGCAAAAAGAATCTCATTTAAAAAAAATATTATTCTACATAAGAGTTCTATTATTATTGTTTGCTAGTAATATAAAATAATACAATTTTCTTTTTTGTTGATCTATTGATGAAGTATTCTCAAATTTGTTATTATAATTCGTTCTAGTACCACCAATAATGAACTAAGATTTTATATCATTAGGACAAACATAGTACAAAAAAAAATTTAATCTTATAAGAAAAAGTTAAACAAGATTTTATTTTTTGGGGGGTGAAATAGAGGGATTATCTTACTTTGGGAGAGCTTGATGATTTCTTCCTCAGGGATGTAGGTCCTTTCCATGATACGTCCAGTCTTTTTCTCCCAAGTTGAAATTAAATCAAATTGAGTGATGATATTTTTGGGTAGCTTATAGATAATTAGACGATTTGCTGCTCGTGGATCAGTTGCTGCTTTCACAGTATAGACCGCTATGTCTTTTTCATAGTTACACACAACTACAAATAAAACATAAAAAAAAATAAAGAAAAAAAAGAAAGAAAAAGCATAAGATAAATTAGTGATCTGAAAAATCAGATTAGATACTTTAAAAGCCATGGCAAACTTTCCAATTACTAGTTCTAGTGACATAGCATTGCATGTATAATTATGAATATAATAAGAGTTTAATCATATTTTGAGAATAAAATAAAATCTATATAATAAAACACAACCTATTTTGAATCTTTTTTTATTATAAACACAAGAACGGTTCAGATTTAATCTCAAAATTTTCAACTTAATATAAAGGCTCACATTTTATCTTATACAAAAAAATTCCGCCCAAATTTCTCTATCTTCCATTCTTTCTCTCTCATCTACTCCTCTTTTTCTCTCTCTTCTCTCGTCTCTCCTATTTTTTCCACCTTCTCTCTTTCTCTCTCCTCCTATTCTTACTCCTTATTTTCTTTCTCTCTCTCCTCTTCCTAAGTCTCTCTTCTCATCTTCTTTCATTTACTTAACTAATTGATATTTTATTTTAAATTGTAATAATTTTTTGGAGTGTATATATATGCATACATTTAAAATATATAATACATAAAAAAACTTCAATGGTAAAAAGACAAAATTAAAAACAAGATCATAACTTACTTATAAAAAAAATCAATTACAAAATAACTACAAAATCAAAAAATTAAATAGATTCTTTTTTTTTTCTAGATAAGGAACAAATACAAAAGATTGTCAACTGGTATCACTTTTAATCCTATTCTTTTCTCTTTGTTTTAACAATGGATTTGGATGTTATTGATTTTAAAAAAATTTAGGTTTCGTTTTGGATGCAACTGAATTTAACAATGTTTTGGATGCAACTGTTGTTATGATGTTTTAATTTTGCATCAAACAAAAACTTTATTATAATTATAATGTTGATAAATGGTTGGGTAGATAGTTCTATTAATGAAATACTTTATTGTCGTGTTACCTCACGTTGCTATATATACAAAGTGAAAAACGATACGATATACGTTAAATCAACAAAATAATAATTAATTCTTTATGAGTTTGTAAAATTAACTATTTATACATGATTATGATGATTTTGGATATGAAATGATGGTTGTTTTGGTGGTTTGGATATGTATTGATGATTGTAAGTTTTGTAGATAGTTTTTAGATTTTTCTGGATATCTATTGTTAAAAGAAACTCTGCCAAAATTTCTTGGAATTAGTAACGACTAGCTTGATGTTTTGGTGGTTGGATATGTGTTGATGATTGAGTATGTATTATTTATTGTGGTTGTATGGTGAATTATGATAATTGTTATGTCTGATTGTAAGTTATTTTAGGTTGCAAAGAGTTTTTAGGTTGCAAAGAGTTTTTAGGTAATGTAGTATTTTTTGAATTTTAATCTAATTTTTCGTTACTCCGTGCCTTCAGACACGGGTAATTACTAGTAAATAAATAAATTAAGAATAATAAAATTGTAATAAAACCAAATTTGTACGGATAAAAGAAAAAAAAATTATGACACAACCTCAACAGAGTGATTATTTTCTCCCATGTCCCTTAATAATATAGATGAACCCATCTGCGATGGTCTGACATGATGGTCTTCCGTCTCCTTTGCCCCATTTTTTTTAATCAGTATTAAAAGAAAAAAGAAAGAAGAATAGAAAACATTAACCACATAGGTTTGATGGATGTCATGATTTAAAATATTTTTTGCAAGGGGAAAAAAACCCAATAATCATTATATTTTAATTTAAAGTATACTGAGTTTTGACCATTTAAGAAAGCCTTAAATTGCCAAGTATTTTGACTTGGACTAAAAAGAACTAATTAAGTGAGAAATCTAGTTTCTTTATAGCTCTACTATATATTAATAATCATTTTGATAAGAACTAAATACACTTATGTTATATCAAATTTTACCTTCCTCATAATTTAATTCATAAACTAATTGACTTCATAATTTAGTCCCTAAATTACCTACTTTCACACAATATCCCTCAATTCAATTTTCGACTGAAATTGACCAGAATTGTGCATTTACTGGTCACTATGATGTCGAAATATGCATTGGTTGTATTAAAATACGATCTAACCGTATATTTCTGATAAAATAATATAATAGCTCACCGTATTTTATACATATAAAAACATAAAATATATGAGAAAAAAAAGTATAGCAATAAATGATAAAGTATAAAAACAAAAAATATATATTAAAATATAAAAAATACAAGAATAAAATATAAAATACAAAAAAAATATCAGTTCACAAAATATAATCATTTGTATTTAACTTGACATTTTAAATGAAAATATAATTGTTTATTTATATTTTTAATACTTAAATTAACTAAAAATAATTAAAAACACAAATAATTTTATAAATGAAAAACAATTATATTTAAATAATTGTATATCCCACCATGGACCTACTACGTACTAGTATACTACCACCATCACCACCTCCTCATCTTTGTCACCACCATAACACTCATTATCAACACCATTAATTACTTTAAACCCAAGTTAGATTTAGAAACCCATTACTCTGCGCAAACTAAAGATCCAGTTCTTTCCCCAAATTAGAGATAAACCTATTGCTCACTTGAAATCTTAATTAAAAAAAATTCTCCAAATTTTTATCCATTAACCCACATGCATAAACCCTTGGCACCACTTTGCTCTAAACCCAAATTAGAGAGAGTAGTAGTAAATAAATTAACAAGAAGTTAGAGAGAGAATCCCAAAACATTGAACCAACGGTTCTTTGAGACCAACTTTGAGGACACCTTTTTTGGGTATTTGGCGGTACCGACGACTGAGGTAGTGGCTTTTGTAGTTGAATGAAACCTTCTTTTTTGGATTTTGCGGTTTTGGTTTCTAGATCTGAGTTAGAAATCGTAGAGCCATGGATCTGAGTTTGGGGTACGAACCTTCAACGGTGGTCGGAGAGGGTGCCAGAGAGGGTTGTGATGACTGTCGGTGCAGATGATGTTCTCCACTTCTCCTTTAATTTCTATTTTTCGGCGAACTTTGGGCTTACATTTAGGCTGTTGCCTTTTCTTTTTCTTGCGGATTGACGGCGGATCTAGACTGGTTTTTCTTTCTTCTTTCACATCTTCTTCTTGTTCATGATCTGGGTTTGGGGGCAAGATGATGGTCTTGATGTTTGATTTTTCTATGAGTATGAGTTTTGAGGTAAGATGGAGAGCCAGGGATCTGAGTTTTTATGGGTTTGGTTTCTAAATCTGAGTTAGTAATTGAAGAGCCATGGTTCTGAGTTTGGGATACTATTTTGTATTTTTATCATTTTTCCTATATTTTTTTTTTGTAATTCTTTGTTTTTATACGATTATTTATTATATTTTAATATTTTAATATTTTAATAAAGTTAACGCATATTTTTTTATAGTCAAATCGTATAAACTCATTAATTAGTCTCCATCCAGATTGTCGTTTGGGTCGGATTTCTGGCCAATTTCAATCGAAAATCGAATTTGAGGGAGACATTGTATGAAATTAAGTAGTTTAGGAGGCTAAATTATGAGTCCAATTAGTTTAGGGGCAAAATTATGAGCAGGGTGAAATTTGGTGTAACATAAGTGTATTTAGCCATTTTGATTAACTCACCGGAGACATTTTCTAATATGTTTTTTTAACATATTATCTGAAGAGTTTCTCTACTTAAAATAAAATACTTACACTTGGCTTCACCAGTTCCGTAGATGGTAACTTTGCTGAACTTTTCATCATAAGGATGAAGCAAATAATTAATGAAATATGCTCCAAATGTGTTAGCAGATACAAAAGTATAAGGAATTCCAGATTCTTCTGCTGCCCTTCTGACCAGCTTCTTCTTGTCACAAGCTGCTTGAAAAGGTGGTAGTGGACTAATTCTATCCACCTCATTTCCAAATTCTGAAGGAATAAATCTCTGAAATACATATATATTATACACACATCAATATACAAAAATGTGTAAATAAATATTAGAAGAAGTAAAATGGTTTATATAACCAAACACAAGTCACACAATTAATCACCTTTATGTTCCCAGCCTCTTTCATGGCTCTTATTATTTTGAGTTGTTCAAGACATGGAGGTATTCCCAGTGTTACAATAACAACATCTACTTGGCGGAGCACCTCAACAAGCTTGTCATGTTCATCAAATTCCCCCTGTTGATATTTGATGAAGAAGAAAAAAAAGTATTACCCCCTCTGCTGCATAAAAAAATCTCATTTGTCAATTTTTTTTTGTTCTGATTAAAAAGAGATCCATTTTTGATGCTAGTACAATGACACAATCACTGTCCTCAAGCATCATCGTAATTCGATTATCATGCTATTACTACAAAATTAAACATTAGAGGTAACCTAGAATAAACATATATTTTCAAAATTTGTAAATTTTGAGCAACCACTCTTTTGTGGAACAAATATTGTCTATGGTCATGCAAAGATACAACCCTAGGACATCAACACTTTCCCAATCCAAAAATGTGTGTCCTACTTTCTTTTTTAGGGTTTTTCAAAATGAGAGCTAGCTTTCAAAATGCGAGTTATGATTATGTTTGTGTAAAATTAAGCAATTTAATAAAAAAAAAAAAAAGATAATAAATGGAACAAGAAACAAAGTATGCATATGTACCCAAAAAATGGTAACTCCCATGGATTCGAATTCATCGAGCAGCTCTTTCTTGGAAGGGTCATGATTAGGTTTTGTAGGGCGAACAAAAGCATAGGTTGGATGACCTAATGAAACGCTTGCTTTAATCATGTATGTTCCAAGATAACCGGTTGCTCCGAATATCAGTATTTTGCTCTCCTCTTTGGCCATGGTACTCATCTTTGGCTAATAAGTAATAATGTTCTGAAATTTATAGAACACACATTTCTAATACCTAGACCATGTGTCCATGTCTCAAAAGGAGCCACTTTGGATTCTTCGATAGAGCTCTTCTGTGTGGACGTGAAAATTAGACATAAAAATTGAATATAAATATATTTAAATTTCACCTATTTATATTTTTACCCTCTATTTGTTCTTCGACATGGTTGGAATAGTAATAAAGTGCCATTATATCTCCACCTGTCTGATTCATTTGCAAAGTGGCCTGTAAAGTGGTCCTTCTCTAGCAAAGATGGGATTGATCAGTTCCTTCTTTCCTAATTTAAAATGATAGTGTTATTTGATTTTAAATTTTATAAGTTGTGTATATGCTGTTGTATTCAAATTTTAAAAAATAAGGTTGTAGTTGACACATTTTATGACACCTACTCCTTCAACATGAGTCATTTTTGAAAATAAAATGACAATAATATCGTCAATGAAATTGATTAAATGACACAACTATCCATGTTATAATATACTATGATACTATAAATGTTATAAAAAAGTAACAATTTTCATAACAAGAGTACCAAGAAATTAAGTAGTGGATTGTTGAGATTTTTTATTTTATATGTTATAAGTTTGATACCCGTACGAGGTATATATGAGCTAGTTTATATCACTTTTTTCATAAATATTTAATAATTTTTTATTGACATATATTTATTATTTTTTATTGTCATAATACATATTGTTAACGCCAAGATTCGTCCACGCGCCTCAACCACTAAGAGCGCGTCAATCATGCACAATAACGAAGTTACACTCAAAGAGCTTGATGGTTTTATCCGTCGGGGGATAGCTCCGGTGTAAAAATAAGTACAGACTGAATAATGTTTTAACAATGGAGGTTGTAAGCTTTTTTAGTAAAAATGTTGATTACCTTTGAAATGAAGTTAAGCCTTGTATTTATAGTAGTCTTCCGGCTGACGTCACGCATATCCCCGAGTAGATTATTAAATCCGTTCATTAGGTCAGATGCCTTAATGGGATTTGACTACGTCTCCGTAAAAGAAGGTAGGCGCCGAATAAATCCTGACACCTACCTTTGGGAACAAGAATTAACAGACAAACCCACTCCCATTCTGACAGTAAGGTTTCTTCTCAGAAAAGGGCCTTGCCCCATAACCCATGACCTGACTTTACAGTAAAGCCCAATAACCATCAATTCAGATTGGGCCAAGAGAATAGCATTACTATTTGGGCCTGACAATCCGCGCCCCAACATTACCCCTCCAGTCTTCTATTAAAATGGAAAACGTTTAATGGAAGAGTACCAAAATAAAGGCCCAATTGGAATATCTAGAGACACCGAGCCCAACGCCAATTGTACTGGACACTCAACCGGCACGCCAACCCTAGGGCCCACCACTAACACACGATTTAATCATACCGCCATTCTCGAGAAACGCATGAAACTCAAAAGTTAAAAATTCTCTTTCCCCCAAAATCAACCGCCATAAACTAAAAGGTTAAAACCCCTCCCTCTCCCAAAATCAATTGCCACATTGTTGTTCACTTCCTCAGCATCCCACTTTCTCCTTGCAAACATACACTTCAATCCGTATTTCAGTTGCTTAACAATGGGTAACAGCACTGTTCCGCCACCTACTACTGCCGTTCCCACAGAAGCCACCACCATTACGACCACCGCTCCTCAAAATCCCAAACCACTACAACCAACTAAAGCCCAGCTCGATAACCAGAGGATGTTGAAGGAGTATTCCAATGAAACCACCTACGCCCATACCAACACCACTTCTACCATCTCTCCACAAGACATGGAAGGGATACGAAAGCAGTTCAGTATCCCTGCTACTTATGAGATCCGGGCCCCGCTTCATATCAAGCGGATGTATCATCGGCCTGACAGATGGACCGCCATTTCCCTTTCTGCCCTCAAGTATGGAGTACGCCTTCCCCTTCACTCTTTCGTCATACTTCTCCTAGGGTTCATCAGGGTCGGCTTTGCCCAATTAGTGTCGAACTCCTACATTCATATTATCTCTTTTATTGCCTTATGTCATGAGTTGAACATCACCCCCACCATCGATCTTTTTCTGTCTATATTTCATGTGAGCCGATCTCAAGAGGTTGGCTTTCGACAAATAAACAAACAACATGGCAAGACCCTCGAGAAACGACCGTTGATGAAGCCTCCCACCAGTAATAAAGGGTGGCATTCACAATGGTTTTACATCCGAGGCCCCAGCATCCATGAAATCCCGAACTGGGCTGATTCGTCCCGAAGCAATGTCACCGTCGGAGAACTGTCCCGCACCCGACTAGAGGAGCTAGTGGACATCATCAAACGACTGCCGATGAAAGAATGGGACATTGAACTGCTGGGAGATGAGGCCTGGTTGTATAACCACAGATGTAAGTCATATTCGTTTCAAATTACTATGTTCCGTATTTGGCCGAACTCTTCTGATGAAATTCTGAATTCTGTGAAGTGGCTCTTATTAGGCCGTCCTCGATAGCTAGTGTCGGGGAGCCATCAGCCGACCTCAACAAAGAAGCCGATCCAACATCGGCTGGAACTGGTTCATCTGCTCGGGTTCGACCAATTGCCGCAGTCCCAATATCATAAGTCCCTTCAAATCCCTCTCTTCCAACATCTCTCCTGGACATCCCCGATGCCGAAAGACTGCGCAACAAGGGCCCTCTTCCGAACCGAGATCTGCCAAACAGGGTCCTTTGATAGATAAAGAGCCTATCGTGCAGTCCGATCTGTATACCTCTCAACCACTATTACATTCTGAAGATCGAGGGGAATTAGAAGATGTCATCACCGAACCCCCCACCAAAAAACAACGCTCTGAGCCGTCATCCGAGAGACAGTGCCCACCCCCGTCTTCTTCCCGATCTACACCGACCATTCGGTTAGGGCAGGAGACGTCTGGCGCTACATTTTGGCAGGACGAGGAAGGGAATTTCCCAATCAACATCTTTGAACACTTCATCTTTCCTGGAGATGACAGGGTGTTTAAAGGGTTGACTCATCGGGAGATGGTGCACTATAATGCTTTATATCTCAGTCGGGTAAGGATGTCTACTTCACCTTTTAATTTCCAAACCCACCTGCTGACCTCCGTATCTTACTTTGTTATTTCTTGTTATAGGCCGCAGCTTCTACTGCCAGACTTCTTCAGCAAACCCGGTAACTCGATGCGAGAGAAAAAGAGCTAGAAGTCGAAGTCGCTCGCTTGAAGTCGGCGCTGAATACAGCAATGGGGGGGGGGGGGGGGCTGGAGAAAGACAAGAAAATCCATGCGAACACTGCCCTCCATTGTGAAGAACTGGAAGCCGAAGTTGGGAAGCTGAAGGATGAGGCGGTCGAAGGTGAACAGCGTCGAAGAGCGCTCATCGAAAATTATGAAGAAACGAAGAAGGATCGCGACCACCTAAGAGTCGAACAACACGCTATCTACAACAAGGTGGAAAGTCTTGAGGTGAAACTCAAGATGTCCGAAGAGGCCCGAGCAGACTTGGAAAAGGCCTTTGCTGAATACAAAGCATTGACTCCGATGTTAACTGAAGAGGTCAAGCAGCAAGTCCGCCAAGAATACCGAAGTTCGCCCGAACTGACGACCGAAGTAATACGTCAGTTTAACCTTGGTTATCAAACTGTTCGGGACAAAGATAAGGAGAAGATGAGACAAGCTGCGTTGAATGGTGATCTCCTTGATACTTTGGATGAAGACGAAGCCGATCTTGTATCTTCGGATTAGTGTAGTTTATAAAATAGTTTAGTTAAGTTTGATTGTGTAACCAAAATCCGATGTACAAACTTTGAAATTAATGATGTGGCGCCCCCAAATCCGAGTACTTAAAACCCGTACTTGGTGCTACACGATATCATTCATACAAACTGCTTATAATAAAAGATAATAATAATTATTACATCAGAGGTATCTATCCCAGGTACGAAGACCTTTAGTATCTTTATTACATGATAGATATTGTATTTTTAAAACAAAAGTCTATCTATTACAACAACCATCTATAACTACTCCTGTAGCTTTCCCTTGCCTTTATCCTTTCTGGACCCTTCTATGCGTTCTGGCTTAGCTGAAAATATTTATATTCAAAGCAAGAATGAGCATTTGATTGCTCAGCAAGTAATAATAATTGATAACCACGTATATCAATAAATAAATGTTCTCTCTGAGATTTGCTTTGATAGTAGAATAAATATTGGAAAGCAACTGAACAATTCTTAAACAACAGTATGACTTATTTATATTCTTGAAATGATATACTGAATACTGATACTGAGTGGTCACAAGACCATGAACGTTTATTTTTTTTTCTTGAAAAGGTTCTATCAGAAATCCATCTGTGAACCGTCTGGTCTTACGGGCACGGTGGGTGATCAGCCCGTTATGCCCTGTATTGATCAATACTATCTATTAGAATAACACTTGTGTTCCTTGTCACCGTCCCCAGGACGCAATATAAAATTTTCCCAAGTTAGGGATGTTCTACTCAGTTTGAAGTTCAATCCAAAAGCAAAAAGGATGAACGACTTTATAAATTCTGAAACGATTTCAAGACTTAGTATGAAACAATTGAAACAGTCAAATCTGGGGCCGCCAGAACAAATCGGCGTCGACCTTCATTAAACTGCAAATGGGTATCGAATTTTATCAAATACATATGATCTTAGCTTCATTATTTTTCGAAGCTGATTGGAATAAAATTATATAACAATATATTATTCATATATGATTGTGAAACATTTGCTCAAGATAAGTGAACTTGTTTGAAGATAAAGGAATTGAGATAATTGCTCAAAACTAAACAAGATCAGGATACTTGCCTTGTCTGCTGGCTATTGTAATAAATTCAGATAAATTTGCTTTTACGGATCCTACACAATCATAGTTATATGAATACATTAGCCACATATTCATAATATATAACTTATATAGTTATATACTAAATATCCACATTGGCATAATATTAGCCTATGATCATCAGTTTTCGCTTTCGTATATTAACACGTTAAATACTATCGTGTTTCGATAACTTGTCGCAATAGTCCGCTAAAAGCGATTTCAACCTCTTGTTTAGCTTAGAAATCCCAAGTTTAATTGTGGATTTTATTAGCTTTATTGTGTACTTTATTATTATTATATTTTAATAATAATAATATAATAATATATTATATTATTATTGTGTACTTTATTATTATTATTATTATTTCCTGCGAGTCTTAACAATAATAAAGCACAGTCAAGCCACGCTGCTGCAGCAGCAGTCAGCGTACTGCTGCTGATGCAGCCCGCGTGCTGCAGATTATTGCACACCTTGCTGCTGTTTCTGTCAAGCCATGTGATACTGCTGCTAGTTAGCTTGCTGCTGTGTGCAATGGGTTGATGTGCACGCACGCTATTGCACCTTGCTGTGCGTGCAGCGGCTGTACACTGTTGCTAGCATTTGCTGCAAATGAGGTGCACGTTGTGGGCTGCTGTGGCGCACGCTGCTGCACATTGTTGTGCACGCAGCTGCTGCACAGGCAGCAACATCCTTTGCCACGCAGCTAGTTTGCGCACTTATAACTTCTAATTCGTTTATCGGATGGGGTTCGTCCTTGAAAATAGTATTCTTGATATATCAAATTATTGTTAAAAATTATTAGACACCTATTTCAGGTACGTTATGCAGATCAAATAACTTGTCGAAAATGATCGTGCATTCTAACTTTTTAAGTTCTTGTATCTTGACAAAACTCATTCCGACTTAGTTAGACATCCTAAGGCTTTTAGATTGTCTACTTTTAGGACATACAAATCTACCTTAAGTTTCAGATTTGCCAAATTATATAGTTTTAATCAATTTATCTTATTGTGGCATTTTATCAAACAGGGTACGTGCAGTCAATTTTAGGGCTGCTTTCTATAGACTGAGTTCATGTTATCCAACCAATTTTTTTGTTCTATGTTCCCAACCTTGTGTCATCGCACAACAACTACTAAGAACCTTGTCTCTAACTCAATCATTACCAACAAATTTGCATTACAAACCAAAGGTATATTAATTAATTACCAACTAACTGTTTTTATATCTAAGCCAACTAACTGATGCAACTTTGTATTCATAAATAAAACATAACAAGAGTGAATTATAATACCTTTGTTGCTTGGTTAAAGCTCTTACAACTCTTCCTTAGTTTCAATCTTCTCTAATTAGTTGAACCAAAAATGAAATTAGGATTGAACAAGCTGAGCTTGGGAAATAATAGTGCCGAGTGGAACAGGGAGCTGGGTAGGAAAGTGGATAAGGATAAAATAGTTTAACCTTTATATTACAGTTTCCATGCTCCCCAATTATCTTGCTTAATTGCTATGGACTTTGCCGGATTGCTACGAATTTTGCTTGATTGCTACGTAGTAAGCTTGATGAGTATTGTGCCTATACCTCTCCTTCATGCCAGCTCCTGCTTACATTTACTCCTCTAGCTTAAGTAAAATATTAGCTCCTGCTTCTCTCCTTAAATCCTGACTTTGACCATACAATTTTTATATATAATATATTATACATATCTACCATATATAGTATATACTTATATTACTAATCATATCTCCTTTCATAAAATAAATGATATACATAAAATAAATAATTTATTTAATGAAATCAGTTTAACTTATTAAAATAATTTATTAACAAAAATTATTTTAATCCACTTAATTTAATGAATATTCTAATTTAATATTCATAATTTAATTATTTCCTTTTTCAACAAGCCTGGAAATAATTTCCTCATTTAATATCTTTAACACCCACCTCTTTATATTTAAATGATTTAATTTCATAAATTATTTAAATATACTTTATTTAATATATACAATAAAATTTGCATAATTAAATAATTCTTAATTTCTTTTTACCTCGAAAT
Source organism: Aralia elata (assembly GCA_034770075.1). Taxonomy (NCBI): domain Eukaryota; kingdom Viridiplantae; phylum Streptophyta; class Magnoliopsida; order Apiales; family Araliaceae; genus Aralia; species Aralia elata. Next base: position 26,643,213 of record CM068378.1, on the reverse strand, counting down.
TTCTTTCAATCAACTATATACGTGTAATAAATATATACCTATATTTATCACACTGCAATCATATACTTCTCATACTGCACATGTAAACAAATCACAATTAATAAATAAATAAATAATAAAAAAAAATTATCCACGAAATTCTTATTTGATTATTACCGAAAATTCGAGTTATTACAAATGAAAGTTCAATTCTATTAATTATTGAGTTCATACAACGTTTGCTTTCAAGAAAATTACAGAGTCGTAAATAAAACTACTCAACATGCAATCTACTGATAATACTTTCGAAGTTTCCCTGCATGCCAAGTGTTTTTGACTTCTGTGCCTTCCATACCCCGAAGCCGGTAAGTTCCTGGCTTTGGCACTTCCACGACCTCATAGGGTCCCTCCCAATTTGGCATTAGTTTACCAAGGTTTTGGGGCGATGACGCTTCTACCTCTCGAGGGACAAGATCCCCAACTTCAAACCTCCTTAACTTCACATCTTTGTTATAGTGCTTAGTTGTCCTCCTTTGGTAGACTGCTAGCCTTACCATAGTCGAATCTTTGACTTCTTCAAGTAAGTCTAGATTGAGGCGAATGCCTTCATCATTGTACAGTTCTTTAAACTGGCTAACCCAGAGCGAAGGTGACCCGATCTCAACAGGGATAAGGGCATCAGTCCCGTAGGCAAGTTTATATGGCGAATCACCCGTTGTCGTTCGAGGAGTGGTTCGGTATGCCCACAAAACACTGATTAACTCTTCGGGCCATCTCCCCTTAGCCTCATCTAGTCTCCTCTTAATCCCATTGAGCAAAGTCCTATTAGTGACTTCTACCTGACCATTGGATTGAGGGTGGGCAACCGAAGTCTTTCGGTGTTGTTTTTCCAAATCTTTCAAAAATTCTTCAAACTTCGATCCCACAAATTGACGACCGTTGTCAGACACAACTACCATTGGAATGCCAAATCGGAACATAACAGATTCTTTAAGAAGCTTCAGACATTCTTGCTCTGTGATCGTCCGAAGTGGTTTCGCTTCTACCCATTTGGTCATTACTGCCCCCCGAGCTTCATACTCTCCCAGAATCTGCTTAACCACTAACTGGGAGTCGCTAAAGACAATTAGCTTTTGCACTTCGAGTCCTTGGCCAATCGCAAGCCCGCCAACAAGGCCTCATACTCAGCCTCATTGTTAGTTGCTTTGAATCCGAAACGGATTGCCTACACCTTATATCCCTCCGGACTTGTCAGGATCAATCCAGTCCCACTTGCGTATGAAGTTGATGACCCGTCCACATACAGAGTCCAAGACGTCTGGGCAGGACAGACATCCGAAACCGAACCCACACTCATCGGCGGATCCATCGGGTCAGGTTCGGAAAACCAACATTCTATCACGAAATCGGCTAAAGCCTGACTTTTAATTGCCGTCCTCGGGCGATACTTTAGCGCAAACTGAGTTAGTTCCATAGCCCAAGCTGCCAATCGTCCTGAGAGCTCTGGCTTATTTAAAATCTTTTTCAGAGGTTGATCGGTGTATACTACGATTAGCCGTCCCTGAAAGTAATATCGAAGTTTTCGACTGGCTATTATCAAAGCGTAAGCAAACTTCTCCGAGTTTGGATATCGGGTCTCTGCATCCCGAAAGGCGTGATTAACATAGTACACCGGGAACTGCTTTCCCCCTGATTCCCGAACCAACACCGCACCGACCGCCAATGAACTCGCAGCCAAGTACAAATATAGTGGTTCAGAAGGGACGAGTTTCATTAATAGAGGCGCCGAAGATAAATACTCTTTTATTCCTTAAAAAGCGTCTTCACAGTCTGAGGTCCAGTGGAAGGTTTTCTTATTCTGCGGTCCTTTCAGAGTTCTGAAGAACGACAAACATCGCTCGGCTGACTTCGACATGAACCTTCTCAACGCCGCAATCCGACCCGTTAATCTCTGCACGTCCTTAAAGGTTTGGGGAGACTTAATGTCCAAGATTGCCTGAATCTTCTCAGGGTTCACCTCAATACCCCTTTTGCTAATTAAATATCCCAGAAACTTACCTGCACCGATGCCAAAGGTACATTTCGTAGGATTGAGTCTGATGTTGTAATGTCGAACTGTTTGAAAACACTCCTCCAAGTCATCCAAGTGATCTCTGACGGACATGCTTTTGACTATCATGTCATCCACGTAAACCTCCATACTCCAACCTAACTGTTGTGAGAACACGTAGTTCATCATTCTCTGATAAGTGGCACCGACATTCAATAACTCAAAGGTCATCTTCTTATAAGCGTAAGTTGTCCGATGCGTGATGAAGGCTGTCTTCGGAATATCTTTCTTACACATGGAAATTTGGTTGTACCCTGAAAATGCATCCATAAAACTTAACAAAGCATACCCTGAGGTCGTGTCAATTAGTTGATCAATATGAGGAAGTGGATAAAAGTCCTTTGGACAAGCTTTGTTTAAGTCCGTATAGTCGATACAAATCCTCCACTTTCTATTCTGCTTCCGGACTAACACCACGTTGGCCAACCACTCGGGATAACCGATCTCATATATGAAGTCTGCCGCTAGCAACTTAGCTACCTTATCATCAATAACCTTTTGTCGTTCGGGGGCGAAGATCCTTCTTTTCTGCCAAACTGGCTTTTTGTCTGGATCCACATGTAGCTTGTGCACTGCCACCTTTTCACTAACCCAGGCATATCACTGGGTTCCCATGTGAAGATGTCAGCATACACTCGGAGTAGGTCTACCAACCCCGTTCTGAATGGCTCTTGCAGTCCTGAGCCGATCTTGATGATTTTCTCTTTCTTCCCCGGGATCAGCTCGATATCCTCTGTTTCTTTGTCTGGCAAGGCGAGGGGTTCCGTACTTCCCTCTGTAAATGGTTCAACCTCAATAGTCATAGTCTGCTTCTGTTTACTCTTGCCGACAGCCGAAGATATTAACGAATTTCAATAACACCTCCGAGACAAGTCGAGATCCCCTCTGACCTGGCCGATCCCATTTGGAGTAAGAAACTTAATTTTGAAATGTGGGATAGAGGTCACTGCCTGCAACGCCATCAACGTCGGTCTTCCCAGAATTACATTGTAAGCCGAATCCACGTTGACAACAAAGAACCTGATGTGGACCTCCACTGTTTGGGGCACCGACCCGAAGGTGACTGACAGCTCAATGGTGCCAAGTACTCAAACTGGGTCATGGCCGAAGCCATACAACGGGGATTCAAGCCCAATCTCCATTTTCCTCCCCTTCAAGTCTAGTCTCTGGTAAGCATGGGCGTACATTATGTCGACTAAAGAGCCATTATCGATCATAATTCGTCTCATATCCATGGGACCGACCTGGGCAGTTATAGCCAGCGCACCTTCTTGCGGCTCAATAGGTTCGGACAGGTAATCTTCATCGGTGAAGGAGATTACCGTGCCAGGATACAACCGTTCTCTTCTGATTGGTCCTTCCTAGACCGTCATCACTATCTCTGACATTCCTCTTCTCTTTTTTCCCGCAACCTTTTCCCATCGAGCCCCCAGTTATCACATCGACCACTTCCCGAACAGGAGGATTTGGGGCCGGTGGGCCTTGGGGGGTCGATTCAACATCGATGTTATTTGAAACTCTTCGCGATCCACCGCGTCCCGCAACAAATTGGATCAGTTCGCCATTCTGCACATTTTTCTCAATCAACTCTTTTAAATTTCGACAGTCTTTAGTAGAATATCCCGAAGCCTGGTAGTACTCGCAATATTTGTTTTGACTCCCCTGGTTCAGATGGACATTATTTGGGCACGGACTGAAGTAAGGTCGGTCCTTCATATGTTCTAATATGGCTGCCCAATTCGTGTTTAGTGCGGTGTACGCTTTGTCAACCTTTCGGTTCAGGAAAGGTGGACGACCTCCTCCCGGTCCTCCTCCGAAATTCTTCTTTGGCCATGCATCTGTCCTGTTATTGGGGTCTGACCTAGGATACGTGTTTCTATCCCGCTCTTTCACTTTTTCAGATGAGAAATTCGGCTTTAGACTTCCCATGGCCTCTTCCACAACTATAAAACCCTCGGCTCTGTCATATGCCTCAGCGAGATTTTTCGGGGCGTTGAACATCATGTCTTTCACCAACTTTTTAGACTTCATTATGTCCAACCCCGTATTAAAGTACCCAAGTGCTTGAGGGTCGTTCAAGTCAATTACTGCCCCGACCGCTTCTCGGAACCGTTTAACATACTGGCCCAAAGATTCGTTGGGATACTGCCTTACTTGCATTAGAGAAGCCGTAGGTTTCCCTCTCCTCTTGTTACTCCCGAACCGGCTATGGAATTGAGTACACAGTTCTTTCCATGACGATATTGAGTTTAGAGCTAGAGATGTCATCCACTGACGTGCTTCTTTCCTTAAGGTGGAAATGAACATCTAACATTTGGCCGCATCGGAGTAGCCGTTATACTTCATCAGACGATCGTAAGCTTGGCTATGATCATAAGGGTCTCCCGATCCGTCAAAACTTTCCATATGAGGAACCTTCTTATTAGGGTCCGCACGAGCCCTATCGATTTCTGGTGAAAACGGTGAAGTCAGATCAATCGGAATTTCCTCTTGATAGGCTGTCACGAGCATTCCTTCGAGTTCTGCAATTCTCCGGGCCATTGCATCGGGGTCCTTTGTTGGAAGGGCTGGTTCGGGCCTACTACTTCTTTCAGGCGAGCGGCTCCTAAGCCTGCTCTGACTCTGAATTAGAGAGGTCTCTCTCCTTCTCCATTCGGATCTGTCATTTCTTTCTGATGGGTGGCTTCTAAGCCTACTCCAACTTTGAACTGGAGAGGTTTCTCTCCTTCTCTGTTCCGATCTGTCATTTCTTTCTGACGAGCGGCTCCTCGGCCTGCTCCTTTCATGGGATCAGCTACTTGACCTGATACTTTCTTGCGTGTGAGTCCAGACCTGCTGTTTGGTCGCCAAGAGCTATCCGAACCAAGTGTCCTGGACTGGCGTCCTGGTATCATCTCCCGACTGCCATGATGACTCGAGGAAGCTTCTCCTCCTTCCCCTAGAAGAACCAATTGTTTTTCCAGCTCTACTTGCTGAAGGCGTATAGCCTCCACAGTTTCCTTACGTCGTTGATCCCTTCTGGCAATGAGTGAGTCTCTTTCATCATGGTCCCGACTTGGCCTAGGATTCGGGACTTCGGCACGACCGCGTCATTGGGTCCTTCTTTGGGGGGTCGGCAATACCTTTTTCTTGACGACTGGTGTCCGCGGGTTAACTGGCCCCACCGAATGGCTTTGAGGACCCAACCGATCCGATAAGCTTTTGGACATACCTACTCTATCCTTAACCGAACTCCTAGAGTGAGGAAGGTCAGGAGGGGCTTCTCCTTGGGCCGAGGTCATTTCAGGCCTATTCAACACTATTATGAATGATCAAGAAACTTTTAAGTGATTGACAAATTACTAAGAAGGCCCTCCTTCTAGCGCCAATGTTAACGTCAAGATTCATCCACGCGCCTCAACCACTAAGAGCGCGTCAATCCTGCACAATAACGAAGTTACACTCAAAGAGCTTGATGGTTTTATCCGTCGGGGGATAGCTCCGGTGTAAAAATAAGTACAGACTAAATAATGTTTTAACAATGGAGGTTGTAAGCTTTTTTAGTAAAAATGTTGATTACCTTTGAAATGAAGTTAAGCCTTGTATTTATAGTAGTCTTCCGGCTGACGTCACGCCTATCCCCGAGTAGATTATTAAATCTGTTCATTAGGTCAGATGCCTTAATGGGATTTGACTACGTCTCCGTAAAAGAAGGTAGGCGCCGAATAAATCCTGACACCTACCTTTGGGAACAGGAATTAACAGACAAACCCACTCCCGTTCTGACAGTAAGGTTTCTTCTCAGAAAAGGGCCTTGCCCCATAACCCATGACCCGACTTTACAGTAAAGCCCAATAACCATCAATTCAGATTGGGCCAAGAGAATAGCATTACTATTTAGGCCTGACAATCCGCACCCCAACACATATATTACAATTAAAGCGAATTTAATTACTTTTACTACTTAGTGATTAAAAATTACAAATCAATTGTCAAAAAGAAACTTTTCATTCTACGTCCATAATTTGAGAAAAACTAAATGCATTTATTCGATTAAAACTACATATATATAAATTTTAGTATTTCAAGAAGAAACTTTTCATATTCTTTCTCCATGATTCAAGAGAAATTAATTGTAATTTATTACAATTATTAGTTGTTGTAATAAATATAATATTGATCGTCCAATCGAATTAACTCATGACCATCTGAATTAACTTATTTTAATTAATGAGTTAACTCGAATGATCATGAGATATAATTGTTAGTCAAATTTTTATACACAAATATAGATTTTCTTTACACTTGCACCCTCAAAGTTCCAAACAAATAGTTAGAAAAAAGGCTATGGATTTCCTAACCATTTGTTTAATTTAGGAACAGCAAAAATGTTCTTCCAAAAATGTGATATTTTTGGATATTGGGTTGATAAATGAGAATGGGGCTGAAAATCCATTCCTATGTTTGTTGTGGTCACAAATTGAAAATAGTACACAACCATGTGGAATGATAATGCATACTCCCTCCTAAAAACGTTGAGTAAAGTACAAATTTTACGCATATTAAAAAAATAAAAATAAAGAAAAGAGTGTAAATAAAATTTTAAATTTATTCTTAGTGGTCTCACAAAATTCATAAAGTGATGAATAATTTTTTTTATACTAATGAATTTCATTAAATGACGTAATTATTTTTCACTTTGTGTACTTTATCTTATTTTTTTGGATAAGGGTGTAGATAAATCGGGTTGAGCCGAGTATTGAGTTACTCAGGTTTGATTCATAAAATTTATCGAGTACAAAGTAAGATTTGATTGAGACTCATTTAACTACCGAGTCGAGTACAATTTCGAATCGAGCCCAAACAGTTTGAACTTTTCGAACGAATATGATTCGACTATCAATAGAAAATTACAATTCGAAGAGGTTCAAGTAATTTATCAAGTTTTAAATTTAATTTTTTCATATTTTAATCGTTTATATTTCGAGTCAAACTTTAAGTCGAGCGAGTACAAATGAAGGCCAAACTATTTGGTTCATTTTACAGCCTTATTTTTTGGGATAAAAATAATTGTACCTTTGCCCATCCTTTTGAGGACAAAGTGAGTAAAATAAAATAGCTTGAATTACATATTTGTTCTTTCAAGTTATCATTGAGTTTTAAAGTGGTTCCATAACCGACAAAAGTGACAATTTCGTCTTTTAAATTGACATTTTAGATTATTTATGTTCTTTGAACAGATTTTTCTCCAAATTTGAGTCATATACGATACACATACTTTTTAATGAGGCTACTTTAAAACTCGATGCCAACTTGAAAGGATAAATACGTAATTTAGTTAATAAAATAAAATAAAATAAAATTGCACACTATTTGATTATGAGGTAAATCAAATTAATTACTCCAATGAAAACTTGGGCATATTCTGTTAAATGTTACTTCTTCAGTCTTCACAATTGTTAAGAGATGAAGATATAAATCAAATCTAATATCAACTGTAGTCTGTAGAGCTGATTAAAAGAAGAGCTGATTAATCTATGGGCTGTCCGACAGGTGTTATTAGATCCGACATAATAGGTGAAAACTTAACGAACAGCCCATAACCGTCCATAATAAAAGGATTTAGATTGAATGTCATCTAAGAATAATAATAAGGAAGAATTACATATATTAGTACCTTTTTAAAAATAATTACAAAAATCATACATATAGAAAATAATTACAAAAATATGACATTTTTTATTTTTATTTATAATTTTAATATAATTATAAGTCCTTAATTTAAGGGATTAATGTTAATAACTGATATGACAAATTAGAACCCAATTTTATTTTGAAATGTGTGATAACCGCCATTATCAATCATCTGTTTTAAACTCTTGTTTGTATGCTGCAACCTTTTTGCTCTTTCTGTTCTTATTCTGTATCGTTTGATCAGTTGTTTCCGTTCGCCATTATCATTATTCGGTTTGAAACTCATCAAGGTTACTATCCCAATTTCTGTTCGTCTTCTCCATTATTTCTGTTCGTCTTCTATATCGTTCGATTATTTCTTCTGTTTGCCATTATCAATCTTAGGTTTTAAACCCTTTATCTATATATATTCGTCTTCCCTAGCGTTCTGAGACAATGAAGAAGTTCGGTAAGAGAAAGAGAAAGACGGAGGATGTTTATGTATAGGATTTGAAGGAATTTGTTGTTGAAAGCAAGGAGAAGGGGGAGAAAAGTAAAGTTCAGAAATCGACTAAGAGGGATGTAACGATCGCGGATCGCGGGTAGTTTTGTAACGCGGGGCTATGAATTTTATTGAATAAATTGAACTTTTATTAATATTATTCCGTGTTATGGGTATGAATATTTTATTACTACATATGATGTGTATGTGATAATTTTTGATTGTTATTATTTTTATTGGAGTTGATTAAATCATTAGAGAAATAGCGCTAAAACGCTATTTATGCAAAGGACGCCTTTTTCGATTTTATGACTTTTCATAATTTCGTCAAAGCGTTAATGAGAGGGGTTAATAATCCAAGTGTGGGATTTTATTTGAGCCCAATTGGATATTTATTAGAAGCCCAATTAGAATTAAATTTTGGAGTCCAAGTGAAGCCCAAAACCCATGGACTTAGTCCATGAACCAAACCCACCATCCATGACCCACAACCCATGACCCATAAGGGAAATGGGTTATGTAATCAGCTGGCTACAATTGAAGGAGGAAGAAGAGTACGTAAGAAGGAAGCGGAAGAAGAGAGGAGAAGAGGAGGAAGAACGTGGTGCTTTTGGGGAGGAGGAAATTCTGCATTTGGTGAAGGAAGAATGTCAGAAAGCAAATTGGGGAGAAGGGAGGGGGATTACACGGGCATGGGGAGGAGCAAAGCTCACTCTCCCAGCCATGGGGAGCTGCCAGGTATAGCACGCTCACCTCCTCTACCAGCCATGAAGCTCTGATCACTCCCTCTATAAATACTCATGCCTTGCCATTCCACCATTCCTTTCATTTTGCTAAGTATTGCAGCTGAAAATTTAGAGAGTGTAAGAATTGAGTGAGTTCGGGTGGTTTGAGAAGCAGAAGGAGTGTGTAGCAGCTGTGATTAATTCCTTTAGCATCCTTAGAACAAGCTCAGGAGGTATGCAATATAGAGCTTAGCTCATTTCCACTTTCTTTCCAAGTTTCTAGTTTTGCTATGATTGTTTGTTGGAGTAATGTTGCTGAAATTACTTGGTTATTCATGAACGTGGGTATATGTTGTTAGCTCTGTATAAAGCTTGTTAATAATGTGTAAAAGTGAAACAATGAATGAGAATCAAACCTTTGCATAAGGAATCAAGAAATGGACCGAAATGGACATTAGTGGACTGTTATTCATATTTTGTTAATAGTGAGTTTGTAATCATCTTGGTTTGGTTATGTGCATTGGTTGTGTATTGTTGGTATATGTCCAGAAGCTATGGGAGTTGATTTCATATGTGAAGTCAATGGTAACCATGTAATGATAGCCTATGAGTTATAAACTCTAAAGCCATGCCCAACAACTATTTGGTTTAATGTCCAAGAGAATGATTTCTCTAAAGAGTATGAGAATTAGGAATGATTAATTGATCAAATGATGTTATGATGCATAGCTCAGTTGTAAAAGTATATTTTAAGTCATATAGACTTGTTGTATAATGGCTAAGAAGCAAAGGGGACGAATCCAAAATTGTTGGTTTTGGTTCTGCAGTAGCAGAACTTGAAAGTCCCTGGATGCAGAGTGGCGCAGCTGCGCCACTCCCAAGCATAGCACCTGCGCAGCTGCGCTGGGTGCCAGACCTGAAAGTCCCTGGATTAAAGTGGCGCAACTGCGCCACTCCCAAGTACAAGACCTGCGCAGCTGCGCCGGTCTGCAGAGGTGAACTGTTTTGCTGCTTTGTGTTATTGATGCGATGCATGTTTACATAGGCCTAACATGTTATAAATACCCCAAAGCATATGTATGATATGTTAGTGTAATAGTTGAATGACCCCAAGCATGAAATGACTAAGTCACGTGAGATTTGCTTAAATGAAATGAATAGCATAGTTGCATTTTTCGTTTGGCTTTCAGGGGGCGCTGCCCCCTACTCCCACGTCAGCTCACCGGCGAGCTGGGCAGCCGCTCGCTCACCGGTGAGCGAGACCCCCGTTTGGGTAAGCGTAGTGGCAATCAATGTTCGTAATGATTATAATGTGTTGATTAATGTAAGCCAATGTTTGGTGTCTATTGTGAGACTAATTGGTATGTGAATATATGTTTAAATGCGTAGGACATATTTGAAGGACGATTAACGTCAACTAGTAGCAAGCGCTTAAGGCAAGTTTCCTAAACCCTTGTCTAACCTTTGTGTTGGGCAAGTTCTCTAGCTTCATTCATTTTCAGTATTGAATGCAAGTTTCGTATCTTATACAATAGACGTATATTGTGCAAGTTTATTTGATTCATTCGATTATATTCTCTTGACTCTCATGAGATGTTTGAAATTTTGATTTACGCAATACATATATGGTTGTGTGAATTCCTTACTTATGTAAATTTTTCAGTATTTGCACAAGTATTCGAGCTATGTTATGGCATCAATTGTTGAAGCTTTCAAGTTCACATATATATGAACTGTTATAGAGAACGTCGATGCCATTTGTTTCGGCTAGACAGATATTGAAGTATTTTATTGATTTGATAATAAATCCTTGAAATGTTATTGATGATTAAGTAGAGCTATCCAACCGAATTGCTTTGGTTAGGATTCCGAGACATGAATGAGATGAACAACCCTAATATTAGGGGCAGTTTTTAGTCAGTTATTCTGGCAAGGCATCGAGCGCCTAAAACAAATGCATATAGTCGTTTCCAGCTAGAGTGTTGATCAACATAGAGTACAATAGGCTGATCACCTAGAAGTGCTCGTAAGTAAGACGGTTCGCAGTTATAATGTTGTGTACCTTTTCAAGAAAGCAAAAGAAAGTTCAAGGTCTTATGACCACTCAACGTCGTTTCAAAAATATATTTTTAAAACGAAAGCAAAATATTATTCTTGTTTATTCAGAATATTTCACAACTATTGTTCAGTTGTCGAAGAGAAATGATATGATTGATGATATTGTTGTTATTCAACTGTTATACTTGCTGGGCAATTGAATGCTCATTCTTGCTTTATATTAAACATTGCAGCTAAGTCCGAGCGGGCCGAAGGTTCCGGTAAGGACAAGGGAAAGGGCAAGATGAACGTCTAGATGGCGTCATAGTTTATTTGTATTAGAGATGTTGTAATACTAAGACTTATTATGTATTTGGAATGATGTTATGGTAATAGAACCTGGGATTTGGAGTAAGACGTGTTGTAATAATATAGTAATTACATTCATGTCTATTATGTTGTATGGAATGGGATGTACCGTGTAGCACCGGATTCGGGATTGAGGTACCCGGATTTGGGGGCGTCACAAGGGAGGATACGTTGGTGCTTCATAGTGATATGAAGCATTCTGAAGTGCAGTTAGTTAAGTCAGAAGGTCAAGAGCTTAGCCAGAATATAATTCCAACAGAAAGAATTTTGAAGGTTTGTTAGTTTAAATTTTGTTATTTTTGATAATATAAATGTTTTGTTTATTAGTTTGTATTTTTTTTGTTACCGTTAGTTTTTTTTTTTGGATACCAAATGTGTTTAATCGATTTGGTACATTTGGTTACTTTTTTTTTGTTATGGTTAATTTTTTAAAGTTGTTTTGGTTACTATTTCATAGTTGCTCGATTACTGTTATATTTTTTGTTTGGATACCATATGTCTTCAATCGATATTTTTTGTTGTTGTTATGGTTACCATATATTTGCGTTTGTATACCTGGTTGACTAAAATGTGGTTGATTTATATGTTTATTTATGTATTTGTTACCATGTAAAAATATATTGGTTATTATCATATAACTACTTGGTTACTTGTTTAATATGTTTGTGGTTAATGTTTGCTTATGATTTGAAATATATTGTTGTTCCCTTAATTTGGTATATTGGTTACTTTTTTTATGTTGGTATGGTTACCATGTATATTTGTATATTGTATATTATGTTTTTTATAATATGATATAATGTGTTTGTTACTGTGTAACTGTTTATGGTATTTATTATGTTTGTTAATAATAATTGTACAAATCTGATTTTGTTTTTTTGCAGTTATGGGATAAGTATTATGATGAATGCAATAGAAAATTTACCGAGAAAGTTATATATTGGTGTGATGTGGAAGTCCCCAGCATTATTGCGAAGAAATTGAACAAAAATCAGTTGGAGGTGTTTAAATCAACATGTTTTGGGAATTTTTTGGAGTTTGGTGATCAGCACCAAATGTATTCCGAAATTATTCACCATGCTCTTGTAAGGGAGATTCACCAGACTGATGATGGTGAAATGTGGTTTTTGTTTGGGGATCAAAGGGTCAGATTTGGTTTGCCGGAGTTTTGTTTAATTTCTGGGTTGAGATGGCAGGGCGGGGATGATATATCTGCGTATAAAGGTAGGGAGAATTTGCTTATTGAAAAGTTTTTTGGGGATGAAGCTGTAACGCGTAGTAGTATTAGTAGGGTTTATCGGAAGGCAGTTTTTGATGATGATAATGAGGCTGTCAAGATGTCTCTGATTTTTTTGGTGTGTAATTTCATTTTATCCACAGTTTTTGAAAATTATGTGGATGGGGCATTGGTAAATTTTTTATGTTATGGTGATGTTAGTAGTTTTTCTTGGGGGAAAGTTGCATTCGAGATGACAAAGTACTCTTTGTCTATTGCGTTGAAGGGGCGTTTGAAGAAAGGAAGGAATAGTGGGTCAATATATAATTTCTACAAGGATCATTATACAAAACTGTACAAGTTGAATGAGTTACCTTATGTATTTCAAGTGTTTATGTTTGAAATCATTCCGACATTCAAAACTCGAGGCATATGCAATGATGAGTATCCGTCGGATGTCCGTTTGTTTATATGGAAGGAGCTAGTGAAGCCCCCTACGAACGACAAGTTGAATGATTTAGTATTTTGTTCCGTACAGGTATGAAGTTTACTATTAATATTATAACTGGTTACCATTAGTTATATATTTAGTTACTGATTATATTTTGTGAATTTTAACGTAAAATATGTAGTTACTTATCTTTATATAATCATTTGGTTACCATTATTTAGGTGTATGGTAATAATAGCAATGTATTTTGTTACCTGAATATACACATTTGGTTACTAATTAAATTAGCCCCATGTTGCTTATAACAATTTTGTTGGTTATCCTGTTATACAAATATGTGGCTATATTTATTCATTGATTTGGTTACTGATTTATGTACAATTGGTTACCTGTATAGATGTAGTTGGTTACTAATTATGTTTTATGATTTATTATTTATTATTTTTTTACTGTATTTGTATAATGTTTGTCAGATGTTATACTAACTATACTTAATTTTTTTCAGTTGAGAGTAAAAAGTTTGACTCCCACGTCCGAGGAGAAGAAGCAGCTTGATTTGGGCGGGCTAGAATTTTTTAATGGGAAGGATGCTGTTAACAAGGTTGAAAAGAAAGGAAAGGCTGTCAACATTGGATTCGGTATGTCTGAAGATAAAGATGAAATTAAGTCACGGTTTAGACCGTTGGAGAAGAAAGTTTTTGAAATTAAGAAAGACATTGTAAAATTGCAGGATGATATTAATGATGATATGTATTTTTTACATGTTCAGTTATGTAGGGACGTTAGGTCCATTGTTAGAGATGAGTTACGCCGCATGAAAGATGTTGGGGTCAAACAAGTTGATGACGATTCTGATTCTGACGATGGTGGTGATGATGATGATGATGACGTACCTGATGATGCCGTTGATGATGATGATGATATTGTTAAGGGTAACAATAATGAAGATAATGAAGCTGGTGAGGATGGGCTGAAAGTTGATGGGAAGAATGTTGAGTTTGAAACTGATATCGTTAAAGGGTTTGAAGATGTTGTTATGGTTGATGAAGCTGTTAAAGATGATGTAGATGTTAAAGAGTGTGAATACCCCCATGTTGATGAGGATGTTGGTGATGGTTCTAAACTGAATATGAATAATGATGGTGATGGTGTGTTGGATTTTGTTGAGAAGAATGATAATAATGAGATTGATATTGGTAATGAAGTTGCTTGTGATGTTGTGGTTGAAGAACATCATGAAATTAAAATTAATGATGATGCAGAAAATGTCAATGTCAGACATATTTGTTTGTTTTGTTGTGTTATATGTCTTTTGTTTTTAATGATTAATAGGTTGTTTTTAATTTTGCACAGATTGACACAAATAGTGACATGCCATCGTTTGACATATTAAGCCAATGCACTGGGAAAGAGATTGTTGTGTATGTTCCTCCTGAGGTTAGTGGTATAATTGTCATGCCATCATTCTTTTTACATTAATTTGGTTATGGTTAGTGTTATATTGTGGTATAGTTACTATTATATATATTATGTTCGCTGTCATATCATTGATTGATTACTATTACATTGTGTTTTGGTTACTATTACATTATTATTTGTTTATTTCAATATAAACAGGGTGATAAATGTGAGGCAGAAAACAAGTTTGTTCTTGATCAGATGGTATTGACAACGCAGGACATAATTAAATGTGATGAGATTGAGAAGAGTGTTCATAAAACCGGTGGTAGACCTGTACGTGAATATGCAAAGAGTGTCGTTTTGCGGTCTCCATATACTTCAATGTTTGGATCGGCTGTTTCATCGTCTACCTCCGTGGGTGATAGGCATCCGCTTACATTTCTTTCAGCATTTCCGAAAGTATGCATGGAAATGCCATCAAAGTTTGAAGAGGCATTGTTTGACCAATGGTTTAAAATTGGTCTAAACAACAGGAAAAGGTTTGTTTTGGTTACTATATATTATATTTTTGATTACTATCATGGAATATTTGTTTTATGTAAATTTACATTGAAGTAAAGTGTTTGTTAATTTATATTATATTTTGATTCATTACTAGGTTTTTTTTAGTTCATTCATTCATCTTGTTTAAAATTATTGTTGAGTAGATAATGTTGTTGTTTTGGTTACTATTAAATTATTTTATGGTTACCATTATGTTATATTTTGGTTACTGTATGTTTTGGTTACTATCTGCTAATGGTTATTATGTTAATATGTGTTGGTTACCAGGTTACTGTTTCCAATTAAGTTGATGATTTTTTTGTTAGTTATTGACTGTTCAAGTCTGATTTTGGATAGTGTATACTAATACGGAAACTGTTAATGTTAATGTGTATACTAATGTTGTTTTATTTTGAAGGACTGACAAATTCCCTGGAAAGAACAACAATATTGAACCTGATTTTACTTTTGGCTGTGTCCCAATATCCTCAAAAATGTGGTTTTATAAATTAAAGACCCCTGGAGAATGGTTAGACGACGATGTGAGTTCTTTTTTAAAAAAATTATGTTTTTCTATATATGATTACATTTTTTAGTTGGGATAGTAATTAGTCTTAACAGAGTTTGTTACATTCATTACATACTTACATTTTTCAGCAACTTTTTAATAATATATGTTTTTTTTCTGGTTCAGCACATCAATGTTGCGTTTTATTATTTCCGTAAATTGGCCAGACATTCCGACAGTGTTCATATCAGGGTAACGACTACTGATTGTTGGTTTCATAACAAAATAATCGCTCTTTTTGAGGAGTATTCCAGTAAAAATGAAGATAAGAGTGTTTTGGCTGTGGATGGTGATGTTGATAAATACATACGTGGGCTATTTATGGATGTCAACACACCATGGAAAAATGTTGACTACGTGTTGTTCCCCATTCATATGACATTTTCGGAACATTGGTTTTTGTTGACATTTGATGTGCATCGTAGACGTCTAACTGTTTATAATTCTTTTCGGCCAAAAAAAAAATCCATGCAAACAAAAATTATGGATGTTTGTGAGCCATACATATTCATTCTCCCCATTTTATTGCGCAAGAATGGTTTTTGGAGGGATAGGTCTGAGATTGACTTTAGTAGTGAACCGTTTCGCAACAAGGAGGAAGATGACATAATTGAGCTAGAATTTGCAGAGGATGTTCCTGAACAAGTCGAGGGGTAAGGGTTTTATTGTTTACATTTTTAAAATTATTACATATATGTTGATTTTAGTTTTTATTCTTGTTGTATGTTTTTTGTGTGTGTAGTGATTGCGGGATGTTCACGATATGTTTCGCTGAGCATATCATTCATCAGAAAGTTGATGAAATTCCTATTCCATTCCCCATTGCCCAGTATCGGAAGAAGTTATGCACAAACCTATATATGCATGCAAGGAACAAACAATTGGAGGGATATGAGTCTGAAAGAGAATTTCCAGGCAGATTTGTTCCAGATTTTGATTAGTTTGGATTTCGTTGTTTTGTATTTTTGTAATATACACAACATTTTTGTATGGGTTATGAGTTAGTGATGTTTACTGGATCTTATGTAGATGGGATTACATATTTGAGAATTTTAGCAGTAATGAAAGTAACATTGTTGGTTGGTTGGTATTTGTTTGTTTTAAGTTGTGTTTGTTAAATTGTTTGAGAGGTACAGTTGGTAACCAAATATATATAACAAGGTAACCAACTATTATATTTATAGTAACCAGAGAGTTACAATCTTGTTTCATGACATACATCATTTGTGAAATGTACATGTCAGAGTATACTTGGGTTGCCTAAACAAACAAAATCACATTAATTACATGAAGCTGGATACATAGGTGGTTTTGTGTTGTGGTTACCATTAAAACATGTTATGGTTTTTGTTATGTATCTATTTGGATATTTTTTCATTATAATTATTTTTATGTTATGTAATTATTTGGATCTTATGTAGATGGTATAACATATTCGAGAATTTTAGCAGTAATGATAGTAGCATTGTTTGTTTGCCATTTGTACCTTTGGTAACCAAATATGTATAAAAGGTTAGCAACTAATGTATTTAAAGCAACCATAGAGTTACAAGCTTGGTTCAGGAAAAATATCAATTGCCAAATGTACATGTCAGAGTATACTTGGGTTGCCTATACAAATAACATCACATCCATTATATGATGCTGGATACACAGGTTGTTCTGTGATGTGGTTACCATTAATACATGTTATGGTTACTGTTATGTATCTACTTGGATACTTTATTTATTATAATTGTATTGTTTTTTTGATTACTATCATTGTATAATCAATGAGGGATTTTATTTTTATTTTATATTTAATATTTAATTATTTATTATACATGATTTCATAAGATGGATTCTTTGTTTTGTTCTAATTTGAATTATTTTTATTATATAGGTAACCATTTTATTAATTATTTATGAACAAATTGACATAAAATATGTAAAAATTAGTATATATCAGATATTTAAACTAAAATATTTGGTAAATATCCAAACAATAACTTGTTTTTTGGAAATTCATAATGAAATCAGAAATCAAAATATTAATCAATAACAATTTTGTTTACTGTACACAACAAAAAATGTAGCCAACCATTTGGATAATGGTTACTCATAGTAAACAATTATGTATCCATGTATTTACACTCTTAATGTAATTGTACTATATCAGACCTTTTTTGGTCTTAAAACAGGTGGATTATTGCATGTTTTCCTGTTGTGTCCTTTTTCTTGGCACCTGCTGCATTTGTTTTGAATTTTGATTTCAGACCCGTGTTTGTACCTTCCTATTTTTGGTCTTCCAGCTGGTCTTCTCGTGTTCGGTGGTTTTACACATATGTTTCTTATTTTCTCTGGTATATCCCAGTTTTCTTTGTCATCTAACGGCATTATAGAACCCGAATATGTGTCGACCAAAGTTGTTTTAAAGTAATTTTTTGAGCAAAAATCATAACAGCTCAAATTTCGCTTGTTCATAACTGCAGCAGCGTGCGGACAAGGCATCTCATGGTACTGAAACTTACGACATGTGCATGTCTTTTGGTAGATGTCCACAATATATTGTTTGGCAACATCATAAACGGTGAAAATCACCAAGTTTGAAGTCTCAACCTACAACACAAATTAAGTTTTGTTATAATAAAGTACAACTGGATTCATTTTTATTGTCTGAAAACATAATAAATATAGTAAAGTAAACAAATCAATGTTATAATTACCTAACACATTAACATTATTAGTATACATAGTAACCAAACAAGTATCAGATAGTAAGCCGTAATATGATATTAGTAACCAACTCAGCAGTATTCAGTAACCATTATAATGTTGTGCATTTATCAATTAAGTATTAGTTAGCAACCACTATAATATTACATAGTGAACAAGTTCCCATTAGTTAGTAAACAAGTCTGTAGTAGTCAGTATCCATTATAGTGTTAGATAGTAACTAATTCAGCAGTCGTCAGTATCCAATCCAACATTAATTAGTAACATTATGCAGTAACCTTAGACAGTATAATGTTACACAGAATCCAATAGTGTACAAATAGGGTTCTATAAAATGCAAATGCAACTTATGATGCAAATAATGTAAAATTTGAATTAGTTACCTTAAGTTTCTTTGATTTAATGATATTAGATTGCAATCTTTCCTCAGCCGTTGTAGAGAGTGTAGTGAATATTGATATGGCTGCTTGTTTGTTTCTGAAATACCATCTTTGAGCGAGGCAACGTAGGCATTCAATCATTGATGCAACTGGAAGATCCCTTATCATCTTGATTGCGTTGTTAATAGATTCGGCGGTGTTTGACGTCATTGTTGCGTTGCTTACAGCCCCATGGAGCCTGGTGCACTTCTCCAACTTAACCTCTTCCTCAAATATGTCCTTATTCTAGGATTGATGGCATCAAGTTCAGCCATGTGTTTGTTGAAATCTTCAATAGTGTAAGCTCTACAAGCCCCATTGTAAGCATGTTTAAGTTCCTCTCCTTTATTTTTGAATCTATTTTTAATATTTTTCAGTACATGGTATGTGCAGGAACCATGCATGACGTCCGAAAACACAACATTCAGTCCTTGTATAATGGCTTCATGTCTATCCGAGACAATGTATTGGTCTCCTCTAACTCCACAAACACTTCTCAAATTTATGAAAAACCATCTCCAAGACAATTCATTTTCGCTGTCAACCACTGCAAAAGCAATTGGAACAATGTTTCGATTTGCATCTTGTGTGCTTGCTACCAGTAGTGTCCCCCCGTAAGTTGATTGTATGAACGTTCCATCGATTACAATTATTGGAAAGCAATGGTTCCATACTTGAATGGAAGCTCCAATAGCAAAGAATAAATACTTGAAACGACAATTTGTTTCCAACTCTAGTGATGTGACAGAACCTGATATGAAACATGAGCATTATCATTAGAATCACATGAAGTAAACAGTATGCAAATCACTAATAGTTGGTAACCATTTAGTTGTTTAATGGTATCCAAAACAGTGCAGTTAGGTATCCAAATCATTTCAGAAGGGTAACCAACTAATTATGAAAAATCAATAAACTGTTTTTAACGGTTACTTGGATTTGTTTTTTTCAGCATGTGTAACCATGATGGGATCATTGAGTAGTCGTGCGGATTTCCTCTTACCTTTTCCAACGCTTTCTCCTTCGATCTCCATGCTTTTTGGTAAGAGATAGACACATTATATTCTGTCATCATGTCCTCCACAATATCGGTTGGTGTGTATACTTTTTTCAAATTAGTTAATTTGTGCATTATGCAATCACTGACCAACTCACTATTTGCCTGTATGTGGTCTCCCATCAATACGTTGACTGAACACGTGTGGATGTCGTTGAATTCTCTCACCTTGAACATACTGGTTTTCCGCAAACTTGATGCTCTTATCTTCTATTTACAATTTTCATCATGTAGGCACACTAGCACAAAGTCTCTATGACTTGTTCGTTGAACTTTGTGTTGTCTGTTTTTCCTGATTGAATGCAGCCTCATAGCCTGTGATAGGATTTTTTTTGTCTTTGTATATTTGATGTAATTGTACTTCACGTTCATTCGGATATTCTATTACATCATCATATCGCTCTTCCGCGTATGATCTGTCATGTTGTTTGTCTAGTTGTTGTTCAATAATTTTCATTGCAAGGTGATCGACATACTGCGTTCCAATTTGGCAATCGTGTGTTTGTAGTGGAACTAGTGATGAATTCCCTTGTGTTGATCTTATTGGAGTTGCGTTGTTAATGGTAGTTTCATCTACATTTGCCGATATTGTTGTGTGTCCCCTTCTTTGTTCAGTTTCTATAATCAGTGGGAATTTCCCTTGCTCATCAGATTTTCTATTAACTTCAATAAAGAATCTTAATGTTGATTCATCTGATATGTTGATCGGAGGAATATCACTTCTAATTTGAAATTTGATTGACAATGTTGTTGCGTTTGTATCTAGCCGTAATGCACTGCATATAATGTTTTGTATTTCTCTGAACGAACAATTTGATGGAACTAGTATGCCGGTAACTTCAAATCTGGTGTATTGGTTACTTTCAGCCCATGTACCGTTCAAATAAAGTACAACTGGAATCATATCCATTTTCCGGCATCCGAATAAGTACTGTAAAGTAACCAATTCAATGTTAGCTTTATAACCAAACTGCATGAGGTTAATAACCAGAATATAAAACACATTTGTACAATCATCTTTCGATAGAAATAGTCAGTATATTGTTATTTGTTACCAATTAGATTTATAACACTTGTATGCAGGTAACTAATTTAGCCAATAATTAACCACCATATTAAAACAAACCAATATAAAACACCGTAACATTAAACAGTAATCATACTGTTTACAGTGACAAAATTCATTTTAGACTGTAGTCAGTACATATTTGCTTAGTAACCACAGCATAAACACATTTTTCATTGCATTCTTATTGTAAAAAACAACCAGTATAATTAAGTTTGCATTAGTGAGAAATCAAGTCAGCATTAGTCAGTAACCAAGACAGTATAAGTCATTAAATAATATTTTTACATAGTAACCAAGTCAGCATTATGATTTTAAACAGTAAACAAGTCATCGTTAGTCAGTAACCATTATAGTGTTATACAGTAAACAAGTCAGCAATAGTTAGTAACCAATATAATGTTACTCGGTATTAAAGTCAGCATTTGTCAGTAACCAATATTATTAGTAATATTATGCAGCAACCAATATATGATTTGTCAGTAACTAATAGAGCATTACACTGTATAATGTTAGACAGTAACCAATACAAAACATGCAGTAACCAAAACATCACTGGACAGAAACCAATTTATATAATATTAATAACCATATTATAAAACATGTATTCAAATACATTTTGGAATCACAACACTTAGTATGTCAATACATACATGTCTACATTAATATTCTTCAGCAACCAATATTACATTAACCAATTAATGATTGCAGTAATTAAGTTTGTATTAGTAAGAAACCAATTCAGTATTAGTCAGTAACTAAAACAACATTAGTCACTAAACAATATTTTCACACAGTGACCAATTCATCATCATAATTTGGGTTAAACAGTAACCAATTAATCATTAGTCAGTAACCATTATAGTGTTACACAATAAACAAGTCAGCATTAATCAGTAACCAATTAATCATTAGTCAGTAACCATTATAGTGTTACACAATAAACAAGTCAGCATTAATCAGTAACCAATATAATGTTACTTAGTATCAAAATATGCAGTAGTCAGTAACCAATTCACCGATAAATAGTAATATTATGCAGTAACCAATATATGATTAGTCAGTAACTAAGAAAGCATTACACAGTATAATGTTACTCAGTAACCAATACGAAACATGCGGTAACCAAAACAACATTTGTGAGAAAACAATTTATATAACCTTAGTAACTATAATATAAAACATGTATTCAAATACATTTTGCAATCACAACATTCAGTATTCAAACTTTGTGACAATTTTAATTTCGAAACACCAAAGAAATGTAATCAATATAGAAATTCGTAGTAACCATAGGCAACTATACGGTCATACCTCAGTATTTGTATCGAATTTGATGTCGATCTTCTATTCAACAATCATTGCAGTAAGTTTGAATTTGGTTACTGAACTTGAAGACGATGTTTATTTTGAATTCTATTTTCGATCATATACCTTCGTCGCCTCAACTGGAATCGTCTTCTCCGATTACGAGTTCCGTCGCGACATGAGGCGTTATCTTCTCCGATATCAGAGTTGTGTCGCGACAGAATATTTTGTTTACTCCGAATGATTTGCCGTGGAACTGTTATTCCGATATCAAAGTTGCATGTTTATTCAGTTGCTTGAATTTAGGTGTTGTTAGTTACAAATTTGAAAGTCAGTAACTGATGGGCAAAAGTTAATGTTACGTGATTTTAGTAACGTAATATATTGTCTTTTGTTACTTTTGTAATTATTTTGTGTGTGGTTTGTTCTTTTTGTAATTATTTTGTGTGTTTTATTTGTGTAATTATTTTCTAATTATTGTATAGTAGTGTTAAGGACCCTAATAATAAATTGTCCAATTCACATCTACCCACGTAATAAATGGGTTTGAGTGGGTTGCCCATGGACCCATTTATGTGTTGTATACTTATTCAAAACATTTGTACGCTCCCATCCTATTCCCAAATTATATATAACAACGATATAACAGTGAAGGTGCAATTTCGTCAGGCCTTGTGTCCTTTTGAAATCTTCTAATTTTCTTGCTCTCTATTATACAGCACTGTTCAAAAAAAATTAAATTGGGCTACCTACTACTTTTAGGAAAAATAAAAATAAAATCAGTGAAGCAATTTTTTTCAACATTTCTTATAAACTCAAAAAACAAGGCAACAGTATAAGGCATTTAAATATAGTTTCATGAGTAAAAATGTTTTTTTTTTTTGAAAATGATCATCTTACTATTCATATAAATTGAACTTTAAATAAAAATAGGGGAGCACTATTTCTACATATATTTTTAATATTTCTACATATTTTTCTCTCACATGAAGGTGAAATCCATTTTATGTTCACGTGAGAGAAGATCATGTGAAAATATCAAAAATACATATGAAAATATCAGTTCTCATCAAAAATACCCTCTTCGTCCTAAATTATAAGATCATTATAAATTTTTGAAAGTCAATTTAACTTTTTTTCAAGCTTAAAATTGATAGAATTTATTAAAAATTATAAAATAATAAATGTTGTAATTAGGAATGAATACTTTTGGAATAGTTTAATTACAATATTCATCATTGTATTAACAAAAGTTAATTGAATCTCTGTCAATTTTAAGTTTAAATTAAAAAGTCAATAATAATATTATACTTTAGAGTGGAGGTAATATCATTTTACTTTTGAAAAACATTAATTTTAATTTGCAACGAAAATTATGATATATATATATATATATATATATATATATATATATCATGTAGATGTCAAAATAACTGTAATTAATAGCTTCAAGTCCCAGCAGCATTCCACTATTTCCAATTAATTGTCGTGAGTCTCGTGATCATCTTCCAGACTCGTGCAATTTGTAAACTTGAGATACACTAGTTTTGCATGTTAATGGAGTGACGCATACTAAGAAACAAAATATGTTTTATTTTGAATAACATTTTACAAGAGAAGAGGAAATATTTTTTAATAATAAACATTAATTTTATGCATCTCAAAGTTTTATTTGTTGTAAGTTGCAAATTTACCCATTTAATAACAAAAGGAATATTTTACATATTAACAGTATAAGAAAATTTATACTACTAATTAAAGATTGACATGTCATTAATTTAATTGGATAAGAATTATTTATTTTAGTGAATAAATTCTAAAATTAGAGGTAGAAAGTGGTACAAAATTTTAGAAAGAGAAACTAAATAAAATTCTAAAATTCATTTAAAAAGAGATAAATTCCAAAATTAGGAGTAGAAAGTGATATAAAATTCTAGCGAGATAAAATTTTAGAGAGAGAAACTAAATAGTGAATATAGAGAAAGCGAAGAATTCATATATATTAGTCTATACTTGTGCTCAAATTTGATATATAAGCTAGTCCATATCTACTCATATCTATTTATGATCGCTCACTTACAGCCAACTTAATTTTTAACTCATTTAAATTCAATCCATATAAATCCAAACCTACTTATGCCCATCCAAACCCGCCTATTTACCCGATTTAGGTGTAATAGTCACAAATGGCTTAATGAGCCATGGTTATGCATTTCTTACAGTCTGTATTGTCTGGTGCTATGCTGTGTAATTATGTTTCAGTTGCAGCTCTATCTTGTTTTTGTGTAGAATGATTTTTGAGGGGTGATTTTGATATGTAGTTTGAGTGTATCTTGAGGGGGGTTTGTTTTGATCTTATATCCAAATCCTTTGGATATAAATATAATGTATTGTTCATTTTATTAATACAATTTTTCGCTTATACAAAAAAAGTACTGCTTGCGCTAAATATCAAATCAATAATTCTTTTTTCTTCATTCTCTTTTGTCTATTCTCTTTAGATAAAAATCTTAGTCCCATCTTAGATCTGGGAAGAGATTTTCTTATTTTGGAAAGACATTCCCCTGTATTTCTCTTCTTCTGCTCTAATAATTTCTCCCTTCTTGTGGAGTTTGTTTTTCTCTTTTGTGGGACCTGTTTTCTTTATGATATGACTAATTTTCTTTCTCTTTTATGAGAGAATTTCATTATCATCTCTTGGGAGATTTTGTTTTTTCTAGTTGTGAGATTTTTTTTATTTTTTTTTACTGTTAGTGAGAATTTTCCGATGCGTGAATCGTTGAATATAAATTGATCAAATTTGGATTATCATGTCGGCAGGTTTTTCGTCTGCTCGAATTAAAGAATTGCTCAGATTTATATATTCTATTATTATTTGGCTGAATGACACTTCTGTCCCTCCAAGTTGACACCGAATGTCAAAGTGTCCCTAAAATTTATTTTTCGTCAATTAGGTCTCTAAAGTGATAAATTTGTGTCATTTCCATTTCTTTTGCCAATTTTCCCTAAATCCAACCCGACCTAATCCATTTTTTAAAGGGTACACTTGTCTTTTCCAATTTCCAAATATATTAAATATTGTCCTTATTAAAAAATTGTCTTTCATTACTATTGATGTCCATGACTATTAAATATGTTTGAAAACTAGAAAAGAAAAGTTTGCCCTTAAAAATATGAATCGATTGGACTTGGGTCAGATTGAAGGAAAAATTGACAAAAGGAATAGAAGTAACACCAATTTGCTATTTTAGGGATCTAACTGACGAAAAATAAACTTTTGAGACGACTTTGATATTCGGTGACAACTTGGAAGGGCATAACTATCATTCAACCTATTTTTGGAATATCAATGTTTTTTAGGAGTATTTTTGGTGTTCATTAACTGTTGCTATGATTGATCATTTTCCTGATTATCTGTTATTCGGTCTGAAAGGATTAACTTTTAATTTTTTGTATTGTTATTTTTTTCATCATTTGTAACAATTTATAGTTTCAATATATTTCAGTCGATTAGACTGTTTGATCAAAAAAGTACTGCTTGCACTTATACTAATTTTTTTTAAAGGAAAAATGAGATCGAATGCTATAAATTAACAAGCACAAATATGCATCACATAATAGCAACCTTAATTTGAACGTGCTCTTGATTAAACTTTTGTAGGAGTAAAATATATTTAAAGCACCAAATTATTGCCAATTGTATACAAATTAAAAGCGTCACATGTAGAATTTCATTCACAGTAGATCCTCGAATCCTTTAATATTGAAATGTCACATTTCAATATTATCCTCAAAATTTTCCAACTCGTGTATTTCTATTTTATTTTATTTTGATCCACAAATATTAATTTTATCAAACACCTTAAAGAAAAGGAAACTGATAAATCCACAGCAGAAAAAAATATTTTTATAACAAAACCGTCGCTATAGATCTTATAGCGACGGTTTTCACCTTGCTATACATTTACAGCGACACTTTTATTGTGAAAATATCAAAAAATACTGTGAATTTATGAGTCTCGTAAAGAAAACAATATAACAAAAAAGTTTTGGATAAGGCACTCAATCAATATAAATTATCAGTACCTACAAAAACTTCCAACAACATATTAAACTTTAATACATAACCAGGATTCTTCAATTCATATATGACTGTTACTTCCGGTCGCATTAGCATGTATTAGAAAAATCTCTGTTTCACCCTTTTCCACTATGAGCTCCCAACAAACAATATTTTTACTTTCTAGCTTTTCATAAATTTCAAAATGTGAAAGCCGTGATAATAGTCCGCCATTTCTATATACTTTTTGAAACTAAATAATTACATATTCGCGTGTATTGTATTGCGATAAATTTGTACCAAATTATAATTAGAAAATATATCAATATATTAGATTGTTATATTTATGAAATGAGCTCAAGTCTAACATAAAGATATCAAACTTTTTAACTCAAATTAATTGACAATGAGAGTTGACCCAA
This sequence comes from Aralia elata, assembly GCA_034770075.1. Classification (NCBI taxonomy): domain Eukaryota; kingdom Viridiplantae; phylum Streptophyta; class Magnoliopsida; order Apiales; family Araliaceae; genus Aralia; species Aralia elata. The sequence continues at coordinate 26,616,613 of CM068378.1, read as the reverse complement.
GTCGTTGATCCAAATCATTATATACTAGACATATGTTACTTGATATGACACAAGATATATATTTTAAACAGGGATTTGATAAAATTATTATAGGATCTCACTTATTACACGTCTCTCTAAAAAAATTATCATTAATACTTATTCACGTAACTGATAATCAAAATATCGTCGCAAACATTCGTAATATATATTATTTTCTTTTTCCACTTACCATAAACACGATACCTTTCGGGCCCATCTGCATTGAACCAGCAGATGATCTGCATTTTTCGCTCCTGCACCTAATCGAAATAGTCTTTCTTTTGAATAAAAATTCTTTGGTTGAAATTGCATCCTGCACAGCAAGCAACAAAAGGGCTCAAATACAGACGAAGAGAGTAGCATTATTGATCGTTACAGGCTTACAGCCTCAGGCTACGGTGTCGGTAATAATGCTACGCATTGATTGCTAACAAACAAAGACATCTAAAAGCATCGTATGAGCAGTCCGTGGGCCTTGTTTTGGCAGTTTATTGAAAAGACATTTATTTTTAACTTTTTTTTACTTTTCAGTATGAAATTTATTTCTTAGGCCTAAAAATAAAGAAAAGTCACCAAAGTAATATTTTAAAAAGCAATTTTTTTTTTCATTTGGTGAGCCATGCACGTTTACAGTACATGTTCAGCCAGCTTGAATATAAATTTTATTGTAGTTTCTTAGACCTAGCCAAGTATTTCAAAGCTGTGTTTAAATACTCCATCGGATCCAAATTAAAAGTTTAATATTTATTTTAAAAAAATTAATTTAAGATATTTTTAAATTTAAAATTAATATGATTCAGTTTGCCTCTAAATTTAATATGACGTCTTTAAACCAAAAGAAAGAAAGGTTTTACCCAAAACTAGTTCTATTTTGTTCATGGTAGCCAAGGCATGAACAACCAAATTCATCTTTACCAAGATCCAAATGTGATAGTTAAGTAATAAATTTCTCCTTTTATCGTATATTAGTTTAAACTGCACACATTATGCGTGTGTTAAAATAGAAAAAATTAAATACTAATATGAGATGAGATGAGAGATAATGAGAGAGAAAGGAAAAAAAATGAATAAATAAAGTTAAAAAAGTTTCACGTTTTTTGTTTACACCAAAAATTTGTTATTTTTTCAGATATTCGCAAGTTGGAGAGTATGCGGTAACAAAGCCGCTTCATATATGGCAAAATAAAACTTTCTTACGTTCTCTTAAATCGGAACTAGACTATCACTTGCTTTTATTTTTTTTATATTATCACTTTGGAGAGATATGAATATAAATACAATTAATTATGTAATAATCTCAACAATCTCATAATCCCTCAACATTAAATATATCTCACACTCAATGAGTGAGAATACAAACCTCACACTAAAGAGAAAATAAAGTCCCACAATAAAAGAGAAAGAAAATCCCACAATAAAGAAAAAAACACATAACAAGAATTAAACCTTATGGGCATAAAAATAATAATTAAATTTATGTTGTCGACAATAAATAATTACAAGTTTGATAGCATATAACTCTTTTTCACAAAATTTTGATAATTTTTTATTGACATAATACATATATAATGTTGAAAATCATTTGTATCGGTATCATATTTACAATTGTATAATACATTAAAAAGAAATAGATATACAAGCAAGTTGACATTAATGCTTTATATGACTTTCTTTTACTTTATTGTGAGATTCATGCATGCATATATATATATATATATATATATATATATATGAAACTATAATTATATATTTATTGTATTTGAACATGTATTATTATTATTATTATATAATTTATATTTGAAAATTATAAGGTGATGACTAAATTACCCTTAAAATGACTAACTAAATTAATTTGGATAAGATTTTCAATTGCCTTGTTATATATAAGTATAGAAGTATAGATTTGTAAATTTATTAATATTGAAAAAGTCTATTTATTTTTTATCTTTAATAATAATAAGTTTAAATGTATAATAATGACACGATACTGAAATTATGTTGTCGTCAAATTCAATATATATTATATCGTTTTATATATACTACTTTCAATAATATAAAAAAATTCTTTTGTGGAACAAAGATATCTAACAAATGAAAACTTTTAATTTGTTAATAAAACATAAACAATACTTGTAAAATAAGTAGTCTGAATGATATGTCATAGAAGGCAAAAGGATGATGTTCCATCACTTTCCTGTTTTTGCCTTTTGTCTTTCCGTTCGAAATGTGCATGCATACATTCTTCCTTCCTAACTTTAAAACAAATGGTTCTCTTTCATGAGAAGGTGAAAGGGTAGTACGATGGATATATTAATGTTCAAGAGAATTAATTAACTATATAATTATATTCACTGTATTTAGACATGTATTATTATTATTATTATTATTATTATTATTATTATTATTATTATTATTATTATTATATACTTGGGATGACCAACCAAATTAATTTTTGGGTCAATTTTATTTAACCACCTGAAGTTTACACGTTTTCTCACATAACCACATGAGTTTTAAAAGTCAAACACTTAAACACATAACACATGTCCTATTGAGGCTAAGTGAAACTGTTACATTTTTCATCCAAATTGACCATGTGTGTATGCACTCTCTAAATGTATGCGAAGACCCATTAAAATTGTAAAGTTTTGAAATAAATATCCAAGATACCCAAACACACACTCTCTCATCATCTTCCCTACTAAGTTACCACCACCACCTTCTACCAAAAAACCTCCACAGTCACCAACATTTTTTTTTAAAAACTATATTCAACAATGAATTGTATTTTACAATAAATTTAAAAACTCAATCAATGAAATTAATAAACCAAATCTTTTGACCCAATTGAATCTAGAAACACATTGAGAAATATTACAAAATCTTGAATGAGATTTTAGAATCTTAGATGAGATTTGAGAATCTTCTAAATTAAAGAATTTTATCTCTTCTGCCATGTTTCTCTAGATGAAAATTACATGCCACAAACTAAAATTCGAAGAAAACGTGAGATTTCTTAAAACCCATTTCATGTGTAGAATTCTTCTTCTTCTTCGATTTTGTCCCAATTGTATTTTATTTTCTTTTTTTGGTACATACCAAATTGCATTTTCAGCTCCATTAATATTCTACCAAAGACACATAAATGTTTGAATTTTCTGAGTTTGATTTAATGTTTATTTCTTTGCTATATTACCTTTTATCTTCTTGATGAGATCACTTGAATTTTGGTTTTGAGATTCCAGATTTAAACTCCATAGATTGATGTGTGAAAGAGAAAGAAAAAAGAAAAGAAAGAGAGAACTGTGATTATAGCATTATACCACTGTTGCAATTGACAAGTAGGATTAAATCAAGTATTAGCTTGATTGGCCAAACCCTTGGTTGTGAATGTATAAATATTCAGATGCAATCGGTTCAATTACTTAACATGATCGGAATTCCTATGCTTCACCTTCTTGGAAGTAAAAATTGAAGGAGAGAAAGAGGGAACAGATGATAAAAAAACTCAGAAAAGGTGCCTGCAGATTTGGTTTTCATTTTTCAAGGGCTATAGATAACTGGTGTGGATAAAAATATTCACCTGTAGGACGTCTCCACGTGTACGCCACATAAAGACTTTATCAACTAGAGGGTTATTATGGTCCCTTGGCGGAGTACAAAAACACTAACCTCCTAGGACATTTTCTAGAGAATTCTAGATAAACTAAGTATCTTAGGCGGACTCTACTAAGTAATATACTCTTGATTGAGTACGACTAGGAGATACTATTCTAGGTTGACTAAACTACTAAATCTCCTTCTTTGGAGGATACTCCACCAAGGGGACGCCCCTATAAATACCCCCTAGTTCATGTGACGCCTTCAAATCCGAGTACTCACTACTCCAGACTCGGTACATCATTATTCAACCCATGATACATAACTAACAAAATATTACAAACTATTTTATAGTTAGTACATCATTTACATAACTCAGTCGTACATTTACCCAGGATTTACTTACATCGCATCCAACTACAACATTCCAAAATATTACATCATTAGTTGTTATTTATTTATTTATTCTCTAGTTCTCCTCTCCCGCTTTGCCTTTTCCTTTATTCTTAGTGTTCGACCCTTTTGGACCTTCTACTTTAACTGCAAATATAATTTGCAAGGATGAACAATTAATTTACTTAGCAAGTATAAATCAAATCAAGGGATGGTATATTATGAACAAAATAGACAATTATCGAAGAACTTCAACAATTTAATTATTAGAAATTTATGAAACAATATGAATAAATAGGAAATAAAAAAATTCCTTTCATCTCAATTATTTTTAACATCATACTGAGCGGTCGTGGGGACCATGAACTCACACCAAGTTTAATAATTACAAACTGTGAACTATCCACAATGTTTAACAGTCACACAGACTTAAAAACTTTCACTGGTACTCTTGGTGATCAGTCTACTGTATCTCATGTTATGCATAACAATCCTTTTACGCTTAATGCGTCAAGTCGGTTACCCGACATAAGAATCTCCTTTTTATCAGGGTTGTTCATACTCAATTTTAGTCTCAGAATCCGCACCAAAGCGATTTGGATTGAATTTAATCACTTTCAAAGATAATATCAATATAACTTAATTTATTACATCAATTATGTTTAGCCGAAACAAGTGGCATAGACTCGTAACATAAAACAATTCATGAATCACATGATAATTGTAACGCCCCCAAAATCGGGACCAACTTAATCCAAAATCAGGACTATTCACAAACCCGACTTTGTGCGTTTTGTACTATCTTGTTCTAGCTTTAAAACATTATTCAATGTTAAAATAGCTAAAAATGCGGAATAATTTTTTTAAAAAAAAATTTATATCTTTCTTTCGTTTCCCTGAATCGCAACCTTTACGATTACATATTTCAGAATCATTTTTATCCTATGATTCATTTTATCAGTGTAGATATAAGTATGTACAACTCAATCCTCAATACAAATTCATTCTTATATAGTAGTATCACTATAAAACTTTATATTACAAAGCAATCATCACAGCATAATCAGAACATATATTCTTTATTTATTGAAAATTTCAAACTTTACATAATAGCACTTTACACACATTGTGAATTATCATCACAAGTTAATACAATCTTATTCAAAAGAACTATTTTTTCTTTAGACGCTTCTCTGAACTTTATCATCTGCATTGCTAGACATTTCATTACAATTGTAACCTGCAAATTATTGCAAAGTTGAGCACGACGGCCCAGCAAGTCTAACAGTCTATCATGCTTCACGTAGCAAATAGTTTCATATTCAGTTCATGCATTATATTCTTCGTGTTCTTGCATTATAATTTTTGTGTTCATGCATATTACAAGTGCATCATCAAACTTATGCAATGCTAGTAGCAACATACATCTCATATCATACTACACATGCTTTGCACCTATTATCCATTGCAAATATATTGAGTTCCATAACTCAATTCAACAATTAGTCATATTTTGACTTTCATAAATTATAATATAACAACAAATGCATTTCAATGTATTCATAATCATAGTAACAAGTTACTATAACAATTACATATATATACATATCGAATTCACATAAATAAACTGAAAAACTTGCCTGTTTTTGCGTTTATCGCTCTATGCTCATCGCACGTCCGTTGTATAACTTTACTTGTTATTCTCCATATATTACTCTTCATCGTATAACTAGAATTAGGTCCACGTCATGAACCATTTGAACCAACCAATGACATTGAGAATCCCAACGCAAAGATTTCAACCTACAACTCCGCCTACTTTTGTGGGCACGTTAACAAACTCCATGAAATGATCAGCATCCAATTCTTGGCACAAAGGTTTGATCAGTTTAATACCCCTACCATGTCCTCTTCTCAACTAGTAGTGAACAAAAATAATTGCATCATGCCCAAAAGAAAACCCATCTGGGATAAAACCTTGTTGGCACATAAGTCTAAAGGCTTCAAACCCTCTATTTGGTTGTTGGTTTTCTATGAACCCCGTCGTAACCCGAGATCATAGCTGACCAGGTGACAAGATTTCTATCAGACATCTCATTGAACACTTGGCGGGCAGAGTTTATGTTGCCACAATTAGCATACATGATAAGAACATGATTGACTATAAAAACATCAGATGCCATGCCTGTCCTTACAACAACAACATGAAGGGATAGACCATATAGGAAAACCTTGGTTTTGGAGCAGTGGTGCAAAAGAGAACCAAGAGTTTCTGGTATCATTTAGTTAACCGTAATATCCATCAGATACAATGGCAACTATCTAACATAAAGAGCATGTCCATTGGTAGCCTTGAAATTTAAAAAGGGGAAATCGGTGAAAACGATGAAGAAGAGTAAACCAAGAGAAAATCGGTGAAGGTTTATTAGGCAAAACCCCCAAATTTCAAATCCTTTATGTATTATTGAACAAACAGAGGTTATATACAACTATATAACACATCCATACGAAGTAGTTTCAATTGCATGGATGACTTTTCCTTTTGTTTCTAGTGTGACTCAATTACCTCCGACCATGAAATGTTGCATGCTCTTCTTCTCCACAATCGGTTTTCTGTGCTACCACTCTGCCACTTTTGCAAGAAATTGGGCAAAGGAATGGTTTTTTTTTTAATTTTAAAAACGGATGAGAAAAGAGAACAGGGGAATAAGTTATATTATTGAGCTTCTCAACCAGCTCAATTCTCTTCAGACAATGCTTAATGTCTTTTCTTGGCCTAAGAATTCAACACCTCATGTTTTTTTTAATGAATCAGCAGCTACGTGTATCACATATGACTCCTAGCATAATACTGCTACATCATATATATAAATATATATATATATATATATATATATATATATATATATAATACATTATATACACTTTATTACCATCACATACTTATCCATTAGCTTATATTTACATGTAATCTAATTCTTAACCAAAATTAAATAATTATACAATATATACAACTTACTTTCTCATTTAATTAAATAATTCTTATTTAATTACCACATTAACAATTTCGTTGTTTTACAAAACTTAATGTTTTAACATTCAATGATTAACTATTATAAGTTAATCTCTTTCTCACTAATTTCCATTTTCTTAAATAATCCCATAACATTAATAATTCCCCATGTCATTATACATATTACATAGTACATATACCAATTAATGTATTAAAATTTCTTAATCCTTCCAATAAAAATAGAATTAATACGTTAAATAAAATAACATATTTATTGTAACGACCTCACTATATTAAAATAATTAATATTAAATTAATCATTTTAATTCACTTCCTTAACGTAACGGATCAATTAAAACAATTAATATTCAATTAATTATTTTAATCTACTCATTCAATATATACAACAATTTTGAATAATTAAATTAATCATCTCATTCCTTTCATAAATTATTTATGTTACATTATGGTAACATGATTCTCATTATTAACTAATTAAAAGAAAATACTCGTAACTTTCTTTATTCAATTAATCAATATGAATATTTAAATTCACCAATTTTTTTCAAATAGTGAACTAATTATCTCATTCCATATTAATTTATATTCATTTGGCATAATATAATATATTAAGCCATTACATAAATATATTACATTATGTGTAATATATTTAAAATAATGAATTTAATTAACTCCTTCATATTTATTAAAAGATACTTACATTAATTCACTATTTGAATTAAGTGACTTAATCACATCATTTATGAAATTTAATTCATAATAATCTCATTGCCATTCAAGACTTATTATTACAACTGAATCTCAATTAATCAATATTAATTAATTGATCTTCTTCACTTCCATAATTCATTTCGTAATGAACTCAACTAACTAATTTAATAGTGTAATTAACTATTAATTCTAATTTTAATAATTATGAAAAATTCGGGTTGTCACAGATTTACTTAAGTGAATAAACTTGCTCATGAAATTTAATTCATAGCGAATTCATTACAAGACTTCATAATCAAATAATCTCATTTCATAATATAATTTAATTTAATCTCCATTTATTAAATACTTCTAACCATTTATTTACATTATATTCCTATTAAAATAATTTAATATTATAAATTATTTTAATTTTCTCATCAATAGATACAAAAGTTTTGTATCTTTAAAACTATCCATCTCTTTAAATAAATTGATTCCCATAATTTATTTCAAACCAAATCAAATATATAATAATATATTCAATAATTTTCTTCTCTCTATAAATTGTTTTCTCACAATTTATTTACCTGTAGTAAATATAATAATATATTCACTACATTAAAAACATGCATATATTACATCCATTATACTTACATAATTCTTTCAATAAAATGGAGGTTATTAAATATATTTAATACCACCCATTTACTATATTAAAATAATTTAATACTTATAAATTATTTTAATAATTTCCTTTATAATAAATTTTACCCATCTCATTTCCTCTTAAATAAATTGTTCTTACAATTTATTTACTTATAATAATAAATATATTAATACATATTTATTATTCACAAAATCACATATTGCATAGCACGTATTCACTTATGCAATATAATATCACATCACATGCCACCAAATAAGAATTTTATTTGTTAACTTCTTATTTTAATATTTTTTTGAAAATTCAGGTCATCACAATAATTAAGGAAACAATTACAGTTCATCAAAGAACGGATCACAATTGCACATAAGCGCGGAAACGAATAATTCAAGAAATCTCATATATCAAGTAACTTGCACAGTTTAGAAAATTTGCAATAATTAAAAAACTTGCACACAAGCTTAAAAACGTGAACAACTTAAATGACTAGCATAGCTAGGGAACTTGCCATTCAAGAAATTCTCATAAATTAACACTACAACAAAAAGCCTTAATTCCGAGGGAATATTCCGTCGGGCATAAGTCATTTCCGTCGGGGATGACCTTAATTCCGACGGAATATTCCGTCGGGAATTCGGTCGTATATAAGATCGTCGATCTTAAGTCCGTCGATGTTTTCGTCGGAAATACTTTGGGTCGACGGAATTATCTCCGACGGAATATTCCCTCGGAGATAAACTATCTCCGACGGAAACTAGTCCGTCGAGGATATTCGGTCGATACTTACTGTGCCACGTGGCAACCTGGGAAAAATGGCACAATTCTTAAACTCGACGGAAGTCCGTCAAGACTATCTAGATTCCGTCGAGGATAAGGTGATTATAATCGACGGAATTCCGTCGATACTAACTAAATTCCGTCGAGGTTACGTTTTTTTTTAAAATATTTTATTTGTTTTTGTAATGTCCAGGGATTTAACCCACATCTTGTACGTGTACCTGTTTTCCCAACATCACATACACAAGCTAACATTTTACAATTACAATCACCTCATCCAACAATATATCAAAACTAATCTAAACAAAACTATAACAAACATTCACATCCCATTAAGCTAAATTAAACTCCGTTATAAACCGCAAAGTAATGATAAGATTTAAAATACAATATTTACATCAAAAATTAGGTAAACTACAAAAGAATTTAAAGTACAAAAGAATGTAAACTAAGTCAAGCTAGTAGAGCCCCCGGTGTGAGGAGAATCATCGGGCGGGCGTCGACGCTGCTCTGTAGTATGAAAATCGCCCTCATCATCATCCTGCCCGTCAGTCCGCTCGTCACCCTGTTGATACAATATAATGTAACACATTAGTTCATATATATGATTCAGTTAAAGATAACTAAATGAAAATTAAATAACATGCAGAATATATATTTGTATTTAAAACGAAGTATACCTGAGCAGCCGAGCGCTGACTCAACATCGGCCCAAACGCGTCCTCGAGTAAGGTAACCACCATCCGAACAATCTATACCTTCAAATTGATACAGAATATGCATGCTGCAATTTAACTAACTAATCAAAGCCAAAACACTGATGAACATAAACAGTCCTAAAATCAGTGGCAAGTTTGATAATGCAGTCCAAAAATCAGTGACAAAATCAATTAATCTCCTGATATTCAGTCCCAATTGAGTCATGAATTAGCATACACTTGATCAATTAACATCAGTGAGAGTTCAAAAACACAATAACTGTCCCAAATTGTCGTCCAAATTAAGCATGAATATTGAAAAATTAGGGCAGAAATTATTCCAACATTGCATGAAAAGAACCATCATTAACATTATTCCACATAAAAATTACTAAATTAGGGTAGAAATTAAAATTTTGATTTACTAAATTAGCTAGGGCACTGATCAATCATTCACTAACCTCTAATTAGGCGAGAAAATTTGCTAATAGCTGCTACCTGAGGATCGGGGGAGGAGGAGGAGCTACACCACTCGAGCGCGACCAAAATCGCCTGAACAGGGGGAGGAAGAGGATGGCGACGGTGGAGGAGGACGGCGACGGAAGAGGTGGACGGCAGCTGAGATCGAGAGGGTGAGAGATCGGGAGCGAGGGAGATGACATAAAATGGAAAGTAAAATGAAAGCGGCGGCGACCTGTTGCTTATATGATTTTAGGTTTTATTAATTCCGACGGAATATTCCGTCGGAAATATATGCCTCGATATTAAGTTATTCTCGATGGAAATTCCGTCGGCATTATATTAATTTCGTCGATCATAGTAATGGCACTAGCGGGAAAATTTGGCGCTAGGACTGGACAATATCTGTGACGGAATTCCGTTGATTTTACACTAATTCCGACATAAGTATTTTCGACTGAATATTCCGTCGAATTTTGTCTAATTCTGATGGAATAAATTCAGTCGGAAATAATTCCGTCGGAATTAGTGTGTTTTCTTGTAGTGTAAGGGACTTGTACAGAATAATAAACTTGCACAAGTTAGGGAAACTTGTCTGTTTTGTGTTGATTATTTTCTAGCTCAACAAATCCTTTCTGCAATTGACCTACATCATTATTCATGAAGGCCAAAAAATTAATTTATCATTTCTTTATTTTTAATAATTTTATTCCTAGTTAACAATTACCCGAGTTCTAAATTCAAAAGTTGTCAAATATCATAAATATAGTTTAATTATTACTTTATACTATTTTCGTGATTTAATTTGTCAAATTATATTTTTACCCTTAAAGTCTTTGAAGTTGGCAACTTGTGCCGCTAGAGGGTTTAAATTCATATTATTATTAAGGGTTCTAGCTTATAGCGTGCCCACTAATAAATCTACGAATTGTTGTAATGGTTTTCATCATTTTCTTGTGTTTGTTGCAGTCTTTGATTTTTGGATCTTCTTTGGGGCGACATTTTCTGTTTAATAAAAGTATATTATTATCTTATTTATTTATTTTAAAGTGTTTACTATTACCATGAAAATTTAATCATACATAAGGCACACATAATAAACATATTTCTATTAATATGCTTCATAATATTTACGTTACACTTCATTATATTCCATTACATTACATAGCGTTACTATTTACGTATCCCGCTATTTCCTCAAAAGTTAGGATTTACAAAAACTTTATCCCTAACTTACTATTACATCTCCATATATATATATATATATATATATATATATATATATATATATATATATACACACACACACACACTTGTACATCTATTTCATATATATAATATGTACATAATTAGTTGTCACTAGCTTACAGACCGTTTCTAACGGTCTCGATGTACTCTTGGTATGTGTGACGCCCCCAAATCCGGGTACCTCAAACCCGAATCCGGTGCTACACGGTACATCCCATTCCATACAACATAATAGACATGAATGTAATTACTATATTATTACAACACGTCTTACTCTCAATCTCAGGTTCTATTACCATAACATCCTTCCAAATACATAATAAGTCTTAGTATTACAACATTACTAATACAAATAAACTATGACGCCATCTAGACGTTCATCTTGCCCTTTCCCTTGTCCTTACCGGAACCTTCGGTCCGTTCGGACTTAGCTGCAATGTTTAATATAAAGCAAGAATGAGCATTCAATTGCCCAGCAAGTATAACAGTTGAATAACAACAATATCATCAATTATATCATTTCTCTTCGACAACTGAACAATAGTTGTGAAATATTCTGAATAAACAGGAATCATACTTTGCTTTCGTTTTAAAAATATATTTTTGAAACGACATTGAGTGGTCATAAGACCTTGAACGTTCTTTTTGCTTTCTTGAAAAGGTACACAGCATTATAACTGCAAACCGTCTTACTTACGAGCACTTCTAGGTGATCAGCCTATTGTACTCTATGTTGATCAACACTCTAGCTGGAAACGACTATATGCGTTTGTTTAGGCGCTCGATGCCTTGTCAGAATAACTGACTAAAAACTGCCCCTAATATTAGGGTTGTTCATCTCATTCATGTCTCGGAATCCTAACCAAAACAATTCGGTTGGATAGCTCTACTTACTCATAAATAACATTTCAAGGATTTATTATCAAATCAATAAAATATCTCAATATCTGTCTAGCCGAAACAAATGGCATCGACGTTCTCTATAACAGTTCATATATATGTGAACTTGAAAGCTTTAACAATTTATGTCATAACATAGCTCGAATACTTGTGCAAATACTGAAAAATTTACATAAGTAAGAAATTCACACAACCATATATGTATTGCGTAAATCGAAACTTCAAACATCGCATGAGAGTCAAAAGAATATAATCAAATGAATCAAATAAACTTGCACAATATACGTCTCTTGTATAAGATACGAAACTTGCATTCAATACTGAAAATGAATGAAGCTAGAGAACTTGCCCAACACAAAGGTTAGACAAGGGTTTAGGAAACTTGCCTTAAGCGCTTGCTACTAGTTGACGTTAATCGTCTTTCAAATATGTCCTACGCATTTAAACATATATTCACATACCAATTAGTCTCACAATAGACACCAAACATTGGCTTACATTAATCAAGACATTATAATCATTACGAACATTGATTGCCACTACGACTACCCATACGGGGGGTCTCGCTCCCTGGTGAACTGGCGGGGGAGTAGGGGGCAGCGCCCCCTGAAAGCCAAACGAAAAATGCAATCATGCTATTCATTTCATTTAACCAAATCTCACGTGACTTAATCATTTCATGCTTGGGGTCATCCAACTATTACACTAACATATCATGCATATGCCTTGGGGTATTTATAACATGTTAGGCCTATGTAAACATGCATCTCATCAATAACACAAAGTAGCAAAACAGTTCACCTCTGCAGACCGGCGCAGCTGCGCAGGTCTTGTACTTGGGAGTGGCGCAGCTGCGCCACTCGGCATCCAGGACTTTCAGGTCTGGCACCCAGCGCAGCTGCGCAGGTGCTATGCTTGGGAGTGGCGCAGCTGCGCCACTCTGCATCCAGGGACTTTCAAGTTCTGCTACTGCAGAACCCAAAAATCCAAACTCTTGATTCTGTCCCTTTTGCTTCTTAGCCATTATACAACAAGTCTATATGACTTAAAGCATGCTTTTACAACTAAGCTATGCATCATAACATCATTTAATCAATTAACCATTCCTAATTCTCATGTTCCTTAGAGAAATCATTCTCTTGGACATTAAACCAAATAGTTGGTGGGCTTGGCTTTAGAGTTCATAACTCATAGCCTATCATTACATGGTTACCATTGACTTCACATATGAAATCAATTCCCATAGCTTCTGGACATATACAACCAGTACACAACCAATGCACACAACCAAACCAAGATGATTACAACTTCATTATTAACAAAATATGAATAACAGTCCACTAATGTCCATTTCAGTCCATTTCTCGATTCCTTATGCAAAGGTTTGATTCTCATTCATTGTTCCACTTTTACACATTATTAACAAGCTTTATACAGAGCTAACAACATATACACACGTTCATGAACAACCAAGCAATTTCAGCAACATTACTCCAACAAGCAATCATGGCAAAACTAGAAACTTGGAAAGAAAGTGGAAATGAGCTAAGCTCTATATTGCATACCTCTTGAGCTTGTTCTAAGGATGTTAAATGGATCAAATAGCAGCTGCTACCACACTCCTTCTTCTTCCTCAATTCACCCGTACACACTCAATTCTTACACTCTCTCAATTTTCAGCTATCTTACTAAGCAACAAGTGAAAGGAATGGAGGCTAAGCAATGGGAGAGTATATATAGAAGAAGTGATCAGAGCTTCATGGATGGGTTGTGGGCTGAGCATGCCAGACACGGCAGCTCCCAATGCTCGGGTAGGAGAGCTTCGGCTCCTCCAAGGTGTGGTCAGCCATTGGGCTCTCCCCCTTCCTTCTCCCGAGTTGTTCTTCCTCTACCAAATGCAACGTTGTTTCTCCCCAAAAGCTCCACGTTCTTCCTCCTCTTCTCCTCTCTTGATCACTCTTCTCCCGTACTCTTCTCCTCCAATTCTCAGCTGATTGCTATAACCCATTTCCCTCATAGGTCATGGGTTGCGGGTTATAGAGTGCGGGTTTAATACCAATTGGGCTTCTAACAAATAATTAATTGGGCTAAAATAAAATCCCACACTTGGATTATTAATCCCTCTCATTAACGCTTTGGCGAAATTATGAAAAGTCATAAAATCGAAAAAGGCGTCCTTTGCATAAATAACGCTTTAGCGCTATTTCTCTAATGATTTAATCAATACTAATAAAAATAATATCAATCAAAAATTATCACCTACACATCATATGTAGTAATAAAATATTCACACACATAACACGGAATAATATAAATAAAAGTTCAATTTATTCAATAAAATTCATAGGCTCGTGTTACAAAGCTACCCACGATCCGCGATCGTTACAGTATGTCATATATAGAACTTCACCACGACTGATAGTTTGTCAGGTTTGTCCTTCTTCTGCTGGGTAGTGTTCCACCCTGTCCTGCAATCTTCCAAAGGAACTACGGTATGCAAATTACATATAGTTGATCCTACACTTCTTCAATCTAATTTGTAACCTTTATTCCTCTACCTGCAGTTCGACACTCACATGATCGTTTATTTCGTCCTCCCAGAGGTCTTTCACTTCTTGGTTTCTAGTTTGCAGTTCTTGAGCTCTAGTTTCCAGTAAAAACTTATCTTCCATTAATCCATATACAAGATTTTCCAAATCAGATATTATTATTGCATCCACCGCTTTCTCAGCAGCTTCAGTCGGTTCTCCTATCGATACTTCCTTGGTTTGAGTAGCAGCATTTGCTGCTACCTCATGACTAGCTAGATCCTTTGAGGGATCTTCCTCTAGGCCAGTTTCATGTTCATATTCTGGCTTAGTTTCTAAGACTGGTTCGGGACTAGGGACTCATGAATATCCTTGAATTTATTTTCATTGGCCATCCTATAATAAACAAAATACTTGCCTTAGTACATTTATATATTATAACATACAATTTAAATAAAATAAAAATTAATAATAAATTTCAGAATATTTTATTACCATTTTTATTATTTTCTTTATTTATATATTTATTATTATTTTGTTGTTTTTTATAAGAACTATATGTGAGTTCACATATCACAATTTTTACTTATTCTCCCCAGGTTATATCCTAAGGTTCTCTAACTTAAGGGTTATAGCCTACAACTCTGATACCAATTTGTGGTGCCTCTAAATCCGAGTGCTCACTTTTAGACTCGGTGTACCATTATTCAACCCATGATACATAACTAACAAAATACTACAAACTATTTTATATTTAGTACATCATTTACATAACTCAGTCGTACATTCTCCTAGGATTTACTTGCATCGCATCCAAATATAACATTTAAAAATATTACATCATTAATTATTGTTTATTTATTCTCTAGTTCTCCTTTTCCGCTTTACCTTTTCCTTTATTCTTAGTGTTCGACCCTTCCACACTTTCTAATTTAACTGTAAATATAATTTGCATATGTGAACAATTAATTTCTTTAGCAAGTATAAATCAAATCAAGGGATGATATATTATGAACAAAATGGACAATTATCGAAGAGTTTCAACAATTTGATTATTAGAAATTTATGAAATAACATGAATAAATAAAAAATAAAAGAATTCCTTTAATCTCAATCATTTTTAATATCATACTAAGCAGTTGGAGGGACCATGAACTCACACCAAGTTCAACAATTACAAACTGTAAATTATCCTCAATGTTTAATAGTCACATATACTGAAAAACTCTCATTGGTACTCTAAGTGATCAACCTATCGTACCTCATGTTATGCAAAATAATCATTTTACGCTTAATGCATCAAGTCGGTTACCCCAACATAAGAATCCCCTCTATCAAAGTTGGTCATACTCAGTCTTAGTCTCAAAATCTACACCAAAGTGATTTGGATTTGATTTAATCACTTCCAAAAGTAATATTAATAACTTAATTTATTACATCAATTATGTCTAGTTGAAACAAGTGGCATAGAATCGTAACATAAAAAAAATTCACGATTCACACGATAATTAAGGAAACAAATATAGTTCATCAAAGAACGGATCACAATTGCACATAAGTGCGGAAACGAATAATTCAAGAAATTTCATATATCAAGTAACTTGCACAATTTAGAAAATTTGCAATAATTAGAAAACTTGAACACAAGCTTAAAAACGTGAACAACTCAAATGACTAGCATAGCTAGGGAACTTGCCATTCAGGAAATTCTTATAAACTAAAGGACTTATACAGAATAATAAACTCTTACATAAGTTAGGGAAACGTATCTGCTTTCTGTTCACTATTTTCTAGCTCAACAAATCTTTTCCGTAATTGATCTACATCATTATTCATGAAGGCCAAAAATATTAATTTATCATTTCTTTATTTTTAATAATTTTATTCTTAGTTAACAATTACCCGAATTCTAAATTCAAAAGTTATCAAATATCACAAATATAGTTTACATATTACTTTATACAATATCACAAATCACCTCTCAAGATGTCTCTAAAGAAGATAATTAGTAAGACAACTAATAAAATTACTGGTGTTCAGCCCAAACAACCTGGTGGACTTGAAGCCATTAGCCCTGCTCCTCAACCCCACATGGGTCTAAAGAAAGGATCTCCACCAGATCCATCTCTAGGAGGTACGACTCCCCATCAAGCACCTCCAAGGGGAACTACTCATAAAACCAAATCCCTTCTGAGACGGATGTGAACTATCTAATTTATCTTAAGGCTAAGATTGAGATCATTGAGAAAAAAGCTCATTAATATGATGGTCGCAAAAGCACAAACAAAGTTAGTCTAGAACAAGGAGGCAAGCTCCAAAGTTAATTCAGGACGAAAGCATAAGACAGTAGTTATTAGTGGTGACTCTTCTGCACCCCATAAAGAGAGACATCATTTCAGGAGTCATCTAGAGGAGTTATTGTTCTCTATCAAGTTGGAGTCTAGAGAACAAGGGTTCAAGCCTCGATCGAATGTTGGACGATATGCAACGCAAATATGAAGAGGTTATGGGAACAAAATCAAGCGACAAGTAACTCCTAGAAGCTAATGTTACACCTCTCACTTGGGACGTACAATAGGACCAATGAGGTTTCGAATGCCTTAACTCGGGATGTACAATGGGATAATTGATCCGTTTAATCATGTCCACTCCTTCATCACCATGATGGATCTCTTGGAAGTGGAGTTTAAAATCTTGTGCAAGGCATTTGCTATAACCCTAGAGGGCTCAACAATCGCCTACCTCGAAATTCTATCTAAACCTTTAAAGAGTTCAGCCAAAAGTTTTACAACAACTTCGCCAGTAGTCATAAGATCCACAAGAGCTCCGCCTCTCTCATATCAGTGAAGTAAGAGAAAGGGGAAACCCTTAAAGACTATCTTACGTGCTTCAATGAGGAACAACTCCAAGTCTAAGATCTTGATGACACCATTATCATGGTTACCCTCAATAACGGTATCACCCACAAAGAATGTAGTTAGAGTCTCTCGAAGCATCCCCCCAAACTTTCTAAGAAGTCCTTGACCATGCCTATGATTTTTCTTGAGTCAAAGAAGACTACAAGGCCAAGAGAAGGATTTATGGAGACCGATAAGATAAAGGGGATACCAACAAAGCCGACAAGAAGAGGAAGAGCTTCGATGAGAAAGGCTCAAATGGTGACCTAAAGGATAAGATTGATCAGAAATGCCTAATGAGAGACTGGATACCCAGCGATACCAAGCTAAGGGACCTCCCTAGGTTACTTGGTGATCTCACCTCACTTAACATGTCCATATAAGGTACTAATTGAAATTAAGGACAAGTCTTACTTCTAGTGGCCCAAACCTATAAAAGGGAGGAATGACATTTGTAATGCTTCAAAGTACTGTGAGTATCACCGAGCTAATGCATATACTAGTGATGATTGTTGGAGCCTCAAGGAGGAGGTAGAACTATTGGTGAAGGTCGGGCACCTAGGAAAATACGTAAAGGAGGAAAAGAAAAAGTCAGTCCATGATCGTTTAGGTTCCAAGGCAGATAGAACATCTCCTGACCTTAATGGGGTAACTCAAGCTATCAACATTATCATCGAAAGACCCTCTATTGGAAGGACGAGCCATAATGTTAGGAACAATTATGTTTGACAGTTGGAGGTAAACCTCTTACAAGGGTCCAACAAGAAACCCTAAATGGGGGATGTCCAAATACCACCTATCACTTTCAGTGATGAGGACCTTGAGAATGTTGAGACTCCACATAATGATCCTTGGTGGTAACCCTAGACATTGGAAATTAGGAGGTAAAATGTATCTTAGTTGATAACGATAACTTTACAAATATTTTATCTCTTAATGCTTTCACATAGAGCAATGACTTGAAGCCGTTTGAATGTCTTATATGGATTCTTTGGACACCCCATCCTCCTAGAGGGGTTGATTACATTCCCTTGAAGGTAGGGGGTAGCTCCAAAGACCAAGCCTAATGAAGCCTTATTGTTGGAAGTAACTGAATTGAGAGATAAAAGCAAGTTAAAGATGAATGAGCCTATTAAGAAATTAGTCCCTATCAATATTATAAAAAGGTTACCAAAGAAGATAGTATTCACTGGGAAAAAGTTACAAACTCCACATAGAGAAAGGTTACTGCAATTTCTCATTGACAATGCAGATATCTTTGCTTGGAGGGCTGAGGATATGCCAGGCATCTACCTAGAAGTGATTGGTCACCGCCTTAGTGTTGATCCCCATACCAAGCCAGTCAAGCAAAAGAAGCACCAGTTTACCCTAAAAAGATATAAACCATTGATGAAGAAGTATACAAGCCCCTAAAAGCAGGGATCATAAAGGATATTGACTACCCTTAGTGGATATCCAACGTGGTCATGGTTAAGAAGGTGAATGGCAAGTGGAGAGTCTGCATCAACTTCACTGACCTTAACCGAAGTACCCTTAAAGATAGTTATCCACTCCCAAGGATTAATCTCTTAATAGATACCACTTATGGTTAAGAAATTTTTAGGTTTATGGATGGCTATTTGGGGTACAACCAAATCTGCATGCATGGGGCGGATATCACCAAGACATCATTCATCACAAAAAAGGGACTCTATATACTATGATAGTAAGATACTGTATGGGGCGGAGGAAAGATATACCTGAGTGGAGAAGATGGTTTATGCTTTATTGATTACAGCTAAGAAGCTTTGGCCGTACTTCCAAGCTCATTATATCGTAGTCTTGACTAATGAACCATTGAAGAGGATACTCCAAAGGCCTAACAACTAGGGCAGACTAGTTAACTAGGGCTATAGAGTTGGGGGAATTTGACATATAATTCAAATATTACCCTACTATAAAAGCCCAAGCTCGCACATACTTCATCGTGGAATGCACAGTCCGAGGGGAACACAACTCCTTTCCACCAGCCGCTAAGGGTTCTAAAGTTACCCCCTAAGGTGGACAGTATATGTTGACGGCTCATCTAATGAATGTGGTAGTGGGGTTGGGTTGATTCTTCAAGGACCAGAGTGGTTTACCCTGGAGTATGTCTTACGTTTCACATTCAAAGTGTCTAACAATGAGGCTGAGTATGAAGCATTAATCTTTGATCTCAAGTTAGCTGAGGCCATGAAAATGGATGAATTGGCTGCATATAGTGACTCAAAATTGGTAGTCAAACAGGTTAGTAGGGAGTATGAAGCAAAGGAACTCCAGATGATCAGATATTTAGAGAAGGCCAAGAGTTTCATATCTAAGCTCCAAAGGTTCACCCTCAGTCAGATCCCAAGGGAGGAGAAATCAAAAGATGATTCCTTCTCTCGCTTAGCATCAATAGATTTGACAGAAACTCCAAGAACGGTGTATGTTGAAGTACTTGAAAGTCCAACCATAGATGATGAGGAAATCATGGACGTCCACAACGAACTCTCTTGGATGGATCCGATACTCATATACCTTTAAGATGAGAAACTTCCTTAGAACAAGGCTCAATCTCGGAGCATACCATATAAGGCCACCAGGTACACCTTTATAGATGGTAAGCTTTATAAGAGATACTTCTCCACGCCTTCTCTTTGTTGTTTACACCCCCGTGGAAGCACAATACGCAATTGTTTAGGTGTACGAAGGAATATATGGGCAACACTTAGGTGGGAAGGCCTTAGCTCACAAAGTGTTACGATAAGGTTACTGTTGGCCTACAATGAAAGCGGATGTGATTTTTATATATAAGTGTGACAAATGTTAGAGATTCTCACCAGTACAACATTAGGCCTATTACTCATATACAGAACATTGTTAGCCCACTCTGTTTTGCTACCTAAGGGATAGACATCATGAGGCCATTTACCCCCGCAATAGGTTAACAAAAATTTCTTATTATGGCTATCGATTACTTCACAAAGCGGGTTGAGACTGAGTCATTAGCAACCATTATAGAGGCACCATGCCGTGACTTTATATAGCAGTTCGTAGTATCCTGATTTGGAATGCCAAGGGTTCTTATAATAGATAATGAGACACAATTCACTGGTAAGGAGTTCCTTAAGCTTTGTGAGGACCTACGTATTGATCACCACTATGCAGCAGTTAAGTACCCCCAAGCTAATGGGTAAACTGAGATAATGCTAAAAGGTTATGGGTGAATAATCTACTGAAAGTGTTGTGGGCATGTATAACTCCTAGAACAACAACAAGATAGTCGCCCTTTACCCTGACTTATGGTACAAAGGCATTGACCCCTGTGGAAGTGGGGCTTTCATCACTATGACTTGATACCTACAATGAGGAACATAATGAAGAATGTCTTAGGGAAAACTTGGACTGCTTTGATGAAACTCGAGAGGAAGCACAAGCAAGGTTACTCAACTACTTGTGCAATACTACAACTCGTGGATCATGCCCAAAGAGTTCAAGCAAGGAGGCTTAGTCTTGCGACTAGCGGCAGCGTCTAGCCCTAATCTACTGATAGGGAAGCTAGTGTCAATTTGGGAAGGTCTCTATGAGGTTGTCAAATTAATAAGGTTAAACACTTACCACCTCTAAACTTTGAGCGGTACACCCATCCCAAGGTTATGAAATGCAACCAACTTTAAAAAGTACTATCAGTAGAAGTAATATATTTTTTTTACAATAGCTCCAGTAGTGGTAGCCTTAGTAGAAATAATATATATAGTATCCAGATGTGGTAGTATAGGAAATTTCCTTTACGTATGAGTGTGTCACTTTCTTAAGAAATGTTTCAATAAAAGTTCATTTTTTTCTCCATACTAGTTGTTTTGTGATTAACTCCTAATTTTGAGGGGGGCAAGACATACACAAAGAAGGAAAATTCTTCAATAATACACTCCAAAAGGATATACTTGAAAAAATATCAAATAATATACTACAAAAGGATACACTTGACGGATACATAATTTTTCTTCTAAAATCGCCTAACAATGAGGGAAGTTAATCTCCAAAGCCACCTAAGGGTAAGTAGTAAAGACCCCTATAAAAGAGACGATGTTAGCTAAGGCAACGGGATAAAGACCTCCTTGCGGGTGAGATACTGCTTTCCTTTTTAGGCCAGCGGGGAACAGATTCATCATAAATGATGAGGAAACACCTCATTCACAATAAGGTGAGTATCTAGGCATGGATAAGGAAACACCATATTCCTGATAAGGCAATGTCCATACAAATCCCATCATCATCAAAAATGGGTGAATATGTCATCAAACAGGTCCGTATAGATCTCCACTTCTCCCTATACAAGCAGTGTCTCCAAATCTTCAATACGAAAACAACCGTTGCCTACTCTAGATTATGAGTAGGGTAATTTTTCTCATATTTATTGAGTTGTCGAGAAGTATAAGCTATAACTTTTCTATGTTGCATGAACACACAACCTAGACCTCTACTTAAAGCATCGCTGTAAATGACAAATCCTCCCAATCCTAATGGTATGGTCAGAACAGGGACTGAAACGAGTCTCCTCTTGAGTTCTTGGAAGCTCTTCTCACAATCTTTGCTCCATTCAAATTTTATGCTTTTTTGAGTCAACTGAGTTAATGGAGCAATAATTCTAGAGAATTCTTCTTCGAATCTTCGATAATAATCAGCTAGGCCTAAAACGTTTCATACTTTAGTTACCATCTTAGGTTGTTCCTAATTTAATATTGCCCCAATCATCACAGGGTCAACCAATATCCCTTGTTTGGAAATCACATGCCCAAGGAATGTTACTTCCTCAAGCCAGAACTTATATTTTTTTAACTTGGCATTTAACTTGTTCCCACCCAACTTTTGGAGTATTAATCTCAAGTGTCGTTTATGATCCTCGCGACTTTTAGAGTATAAGAGGATGTCATCAATAAAGACAACCACAAAATGATCCAAATATTCCTTGAATATTCGGTTCATCATGTCCATGAAGGCAACATGAGCATTAGTTAATCCAAAAGAAATAACCAAGAACTCAAAATGCCCATATAGAGTTGTGAAGGCAATCTTTAGAACGTCATCAGCTTTAATCTTTAACTGATGATAATTGGAATGGAGATCGATTTTTAAAACATATTGAGCACCTTATAATTGCTCTAAGAGGTCATTAATTCGAGGTAACAGGTACCTATTCTTGATGGTGACATAGTTCAACTCTCGATAATTAATGCACAATCTTATACTCCTATCATTCTTTTTCACGAATAAAACAAGAACACCCCAAGGTGATTTATTCGGACGTATGAAACTCGTATCTAACAGCTCATGTAGTTGGACTTTTAACTCCTGAAATTCAATAGGAGCCATTCAGTATGGCGCCTTAGAAATAAGTTTGGTACTAGGGTCAAGGTTAATATAAAATTTAATTTCACGGTCTAGGTGTAAGCTAGAAAGTTCTTTGGGAAACACGCCAGGGAATTCATTGACAATGAAAATATCATTCAAGTCTAACGAGTTGTTGTTTAAACCAGTGATATGGGCTAAAAAGACTTGTTATCTGTTTTTCAATAAGCGGATAACTTTATGGCTAGAAATGACAGTTATCGATTTCAAGGGTTGGTTTGCTTGAATTTGCATAACAGGTTGATTAGGAATATGAAAACTAACGATCCTATAAAAGAAATCAAATTTAGCATGATAGATAGTCAACTACTTAATTTTTAAAATCACATCAAAATCACGCATTTCCAAAGAGATAAGATTAATAAGTAATGTGAGGGTGTCGATTTGGACCAAATAAGATTTATAGATAGTAGATGTAATGACTATCTCT
Organism: Aralia elata; assembly: GCA_034770075.1. Taxonomy (NCBI): domain Eukaryota; kingdom Viridiplantae; phylum Streptophyta; class Magnoliopsida; order Apiales; family Araliaceae; genus Aralia; species Aralia elata. The sequence goes on along the minus strand of CM068378.1, from coordinate 26,592,862 downwards.
CCTAATGGAGTTTCAATAGATAAATCAAAGTCTAACTTCTCAAGAGATAAGTTCATACGTTGAGCATATGCAGGCGAAATAAAAGAGTGGGTAGAACCAGTATCTAATAGGATATAGACTTCGCAAGAGTTTATAAGTAGCTTATCAGTTATGACTTTGATGAGTGGGTTTTATACCTACGAATCAGGTCTTGTTAAACTTAATTATTGTGGTCTTTAAGTATTTTTAGTATTATTTTATTCGTTTTTTGTGTTTATTTATTGTAGGATGGAGCTGGAGGGGCAAAAGAGTCAATTTGGAGCTTAAAGGATTAAAAATTGGATCAAAGGCATTTTTGTAATTCCTGGGACATGACCTAGCGCCTAGAGCGCTAGGAATTGAACTAAGGTAGTGCCTAAGGCGCTAATGCCCGACTTTGGTTGGTGATGTGCGGCTGGATGATACAAAAGAAGGCCAATTTGGAAGAGGATTGGAGTTTTATCAATCAGATAGAGAGAAGGATACTCCAAGAGGGAATTATTAGATTTTCATTGATTATTCTTCTACTTTTTAGGGAGAGATTCTTCGATTTTACTGTGGATTACTATCGTTTGATTTCTGGATTTTAATGTGGGTTTGAGCTTTACTTTGGATTTTTAATCAACAATTGGGTTTGATCGTTCTATTCCTTCTTTATTCAATTGTTTGTTTATTTTTTCATGTGTTGTTTTGATCCCATAATGGCTTTTGGTTCCGTCATAAACTAATTTCCATTATGGGATTCTAATGGATTTTAATATGTAGTTTAGTTATAAGCTTGATTGTTGGATTGTTTTACATATCATAAGAAATCTCTATCATGGTTGTTTTGCATATACGAATGCTTGATCACCATTCGATTTCAGTACTTGTATGGAATTGAAAAATAACATATGAGTATGGATTGTAATCATGATAGCTTGTGTATATGATGCTAATTTGGATAGCTTAATATTTTGTGGATCAGGTAGAAATACACTGCTTCACCGTAAGAGTCAAAATAAGGGCTTGTGCTTTAAATCAATATAATTGCAATTTCACATAGAAATATAGTGATTTTGGTTGTAGTGGTGATTACATGGTGTCTATTGATTATGGATATTATGTAAGTAGGTCATAATACATTGACAAATAAGTCTAAATCATACCCTTGGCTATTTTTTTGTGATATGTGAACTCTCTAGTATGACAGTGGAACTAGATGAACTATTAAATGAAGTTAGGATCCCATTAATTCCAATTTTGATATATTACATTATTATTTGCGTTTTTAGTTGTTAATTGACTTTATCATAATTTTTGTTACCATAATCAAGTCTTTTAGTTTAGGCAAATAAATATAGTAATAGAACTGATGCATTATAATTAGATTTAGCACTTTCTTTGTGGGACGATACTTTACTTCCTCTATATTACTTGTTGACGCATGTATGCTTGCATGAGTTAGAGCTCTTTTGTTAAAGTCTAAAAAAAAGGCAACAAGTTTTTGGCGCCGTTGCCAGGGAAAGGCGTTTAGATTTTTATTATTATCATCAGTTTTAAGCTATATTGTTTGAATTAAACAAATCTAATCTTTTCTCATTTCTATTTTTGTTTTTGTTTTGGTTTCAGGTACTTGTAGAATTTTTATTCACACACGATCACCCAACTCAGAATTGACACCAGCACAGAATAATATTAACGGTAGAGGTTGGAAAACAAGAGTGCGTAGAAATTTACAAGCACAGTTAGAAGGAACTATACCGAGTATGGCGGAAGAACAAAGAGTAGAGCAAAGAGAGGAGCATAAAGCTTTGAGGGACTATTCGATGCCAAACATCAATGGATTGCAATCTAGCATAGTCAGACCGGCAATAGCAGCAAATGCCTTTGAGATAAAATCGGGAACCATTCAAATGGTGTAGAATTCGATTCAGTTTGGGGGTGCTGCTACAGACGATGCTAATGAGCATCTCTTAAGTTTCATTGAAATATGCGATACATTCAGGTACAACGGGGTGACGGAGGATGCCATTCGACTAAGACTGTTTCCATTCTCATTGAGGGATAGAGCGAGAAGTTGGCTTCATTCTTTGCCTTCAGGATCAATTACTACATGGGAAGACCTAGCACAGAAGTTCTTAGCTAAGTTTTTTCCAATGGCTAAAACTGCAAAAATGAGGACAACAATCTCTCAGTTTTGAGCAACAACAGGGTGAGTCATTATACGAGGCCTGGGGTAGGTACAAGGAGATGCTAAGGAAGTGTCCGCACCATGGGATGCTAGATTGGATGGTGATCAACACATTTTATAATGGATTGGGATGGCAGTCGAGGCAAATGGTAGATGCAGTTGCAGGTGGAGCTTTAGGGGCGAAAAGCTATGATGAAGCTTATAACCTTATCGAGACTATGGCAGCAAATGATTTTTAAAATCCTACAGCCAGAATGTCACAGCCCAGAGTTGCAGGTTTGTTGAAAGTGGATGCTATTACCCAGTTGTCAGCACAGATGGCAGCCATGGCGAAGAAAATAGATTCGTTGTCAGAAAGCAAAGCCAAGTCAGTTGCCTTCATATGTGAGATTTGTACGGGGTCACACTCGACAGATCAATGTGCTATCAGCTCAGAGTCGGTACAGTATGTGAATAGTTTCAGGAAAGACCAAGGACAGTTTCAGAACACATACAACCCCAACAACCGTAATCATCCAAACTTTAGTTGGTCAAATAATCAAGGAAATCAGCAGCAACAATTTCAGCAGAATAATCAGTTTCAGTCTCAGCCAGCGCAGCAACAGTTTTCTCCAAGACCACCTTTTCCACCGGGATTTTCTCAACAACAACATCATACTCCATATGTACCTCAGCAAGAAAAGAAATCCGAAATGGAGGAGATGATGATGAAGTACATGGAAAATATAGAGATTATGATCAAAAGCCAGGCAGTGGCTATTAAAAATTTGGAAACTCAAATGGGGCAAATGGCGACTATGCTTAACAACAGGCCTCAGGGTTCATTGTCAAGTAATACAGAGGCAAATCCACGAAGAGAAGGTAAAGAACAGTGTCAGGCTATAACACTCAGATCTGGAAAGCAATATGCAAGAAATGTACCAGGCACAGCAGTACCTAGTGTACAAGGGGATGACACGCAGCCGGAAACTAGGGTTGAACAGAAAGAAAAGAATGATGAGTCCGAGTCGCAGCAAGTAGAGACGGATAAAGCAGGTTCAGACAAGAAGCACATGAGTATAGTACCACTAGTTCACCCTCGGGTTCCGTATCCGCAGAGGTTGAATAAGCAGAGGGAAGATAAACAGTTCAGCAAGTTTTTGGAGGTTTTTAAAAAACTGCAGATCAACATACCTTTCGTTGAGGCATTGGAACAGATGCCCAGTTATGCAAAGTTTATGAAGGGTATATTGTCAAGTAAGAGAAGATTAGACGAGTTTGAGATAGTGGCCTTGACGGAGGAATGCAGTGCAGTGCTTCAGCATAAACTACCTCCAAAGCTGAAAGATCCGGGCAGTTTCACAATTCCATGTGCGATCGAAAAAATGAATTTCGATAAATGTTTGTGTGATCTTGGGGCAAGTATCAATCTGATGCCTTTGTCTGTATTCAGTCAGTTGGGATTGCCGGACCCAAGGCCAACAAATATTTCCTTGTAGCTAGCTGACAGATCCATCACGTATCCACGGGGGATAGTAGAGGACATACTGGTAAAAGTGGACAAATTTATCTTTCTAGCAGACTTCATCATTTTGTACTATGAGGAGGACAAAAGTGTACCAATTATACTGGGGAGACCATTCCTAGCCACGGGGAGGACTCTAATAGACGTGCAAAAAGGGGAGCTTACAATGCGTGTACATGATCAAGAGGTGATGTTTAATGTTTTCAAGGCAATGAAGCTCCCAACAGATGAAGAAGACTGTTTCAGAGTTGACTTAGTGGATAGTATAGTAAATGATGATGTTGAGAGCTTGTTGAGTTATGAACCACTGCAGAGAGTAATTGCTAAAGATGCAGATTTGGAGGATGAAAAATGTGCCGAGCTAGTGCAATATCTAGATACCACTCCCAAATTCGGGAAATCCAGAACACCTGTCGAACCACTTACGAGAGTTGGAGAGACATCGGTAAAGTTGAAACCATCTCTTGAGACACCTCCCGAACTTGAACTTAAACCACTTCCAGATCATCTCAGGTACGCATTTTTAAATAAATATTCAAAGCTACCTGTGATTATTTCTTCTGCACTAACATCTTTTCAGGAGGAAAAACTACTACGAGTGCTTAGAGAGTTCAAATCAGCTATTGGATAGACCATAGCAGATATCAAGGGGATAAGCCCTTCGTTTTGCATGCATAAGATCATGCTGGAAGATGGTAGCAAGTCGTTGGTGGAGCAGCAAAGAAGGCTTAATTCGATAATGAAAGAAGTGGTTAAGAAAGAGGTATTGAAATGGTTAGATGCAGGAATAATCTACCCAATTTCGGACAGTTCATGGGTGAGCCCCGTTCAGTGCGTACCAAAGAAGGGTGGTATGACCGTTGTCACTAATGGGAATAATGAGCTAATCCCAATGCGAACAGTAACGGGGTGGAGAATTTGCATGGACTACCGCACGCTTAACAAAGCTACGAGGAAGGATCATTTTCCACTTCCGTTTATCGATCAGATGTTGGATAGACTAGCGGGTCATGAGTATTATTGCCTTTTGGACGGGTATTCAGGCTACAATCAGATTATGATAGCTCCAGAAGACCAGGACAAGACTACTTTTACATGCCCATACGACACGTTTACTTTCAGAAGGATGTCTTTTGGTTTGTGCAATGTTCCAGCCACCTTTCAGAGATGCATGACAGCAATTTTTTCAGACATGGTCGAACAGAATGTGGAGGTATTCATGGACGACTTCTCTGTATTTGGCGATTCTTTCGATTTATGCCTTGAGAATTTGGTGATGGTTTTAAAAAGATGTGTTGAAACGAATCTAGTACTGAATTGGGAGAAGTGCCATTTTATGGTATAAGAAGGCATTATACTAGGACACAAAGTTTCGAAGAAAGGAATTGAGGTGGATAGGGCTAAGCTGGAAACTATTGAGAACTTACCTCCACCTACTTCAGTAAAAGGTATCCGCAGTTTTCTTGGACATGCAAGCTTCTACCGCAGATTCATCAAGGACTTCTCCAAGATAACTAAACCACTGTGCAGTTTATTGGAACAGGATGCAAAGTTTAATTTCGATGAGGCTTGCATGCAGGCATTTGAGCACTTAAAGGGAAAACTAACTTCAGCACCAGTTATCACTGCACCAGATTGGGGTTTGCCGTTTGAGCTAATGTGTGATGCTAGTGATTACGCCGTATGGGCTGTTTTGGGGCAAATGAATGAGAAGATGTTTCATGTGATATACTATGCCAGCAAGACCCTTACAGATGTACAGTTAAACTACACCACCACAGAAAAAGAGTTATTGGCAGTGGTCTATGCCTTTGATAAATTTTGATCATATCTAATTGGCACAAAGGTGATAGTGTACACGGATCACTCGGCAATTCGACATTTAGTGGCAAAGAAGGATGCAAAGCCCAGGTTGATCAGGTGGAAATTATTATTGCAGGAGTTTGATTTGGAGATCAAGGGCAGGAAGGGGACCGAAAACCAAGTGGCAGACCACTTATCTCGCTTAGAGAATTCGGAAAGGGAGATAGACGGCAAAGTTGTAATTAATGAATCCTTTCCGGATGAGCAGTTGTTTGTGGTGCAAAGGGAAGTGCCATGGTTTGCAGACTTCGCGAACTATTTGGTGAGTAAGATAATAACTTCTAACTTGGTGGGGCATCAAAAGAAAAAGTTTTTGCATGATGTCAAATGGTATATTTGGGATGAGCCGTATTTGTTTAAACAGTGTGCGGATCAAATGATAAAAAAGTGTATCCCGTATAGCGAGACCGAGGGGATTCTTCATGATTGTCATTCTTCTGTATATGGAGGTCACTATGGAGGAGAGCGAACAGCAGCTAGAGTACTCCAAGCGGGATTTTACTGGCCGACAATTTTTAAGGATGCATACAGTTTCGTCCAGAGGTGTGACAGATGTCAGAGAGTGGGAAACATTTCGAAGCGGAATGAAATGCCTTTGAATACAATCCTCGAAGTAGAAATTTTCGACGTATGGGGGATTGATTTCATGGGCCCTTTTGTGTCTTCGTGCAGTAATCTCTACATCTTGCTAGCAGTAGACTATGTGTCGAAATGGGTAGAAGTGGCAGCGCTCCCGATAAATGATGCCAAGGTAGTCCTCAAGTTTTTACACAGAAGTATTTTCACCATATTTGGGACTCCGAGGGCCATTATTAGTGATGAAGGTAGTCATTTCTGCAATAGACAGTTTATAGCTTTGTTGGCTAAGTATGGGGTGAATCATCGTATTGCTACAGGTTATCACCCACAAACGAACAGCCAAGTTGAAGTATCCAATCACGAAGTCAAAAGAATCCTCGAAAAAATTGTGAATCCGACGAGGAAGGATTGGTCTTTAAAGCTGGATGATGATGTGTGGGCATATAGAACTGCTTATAAAACTCCGTTGGGCATGTCACCGTTTCAGCTGGTTTATGGAAAAGCTTGTCATCTTCCTATGGAGCTAGAGCACAAGGCATATTGGGCAATTCGGAAGTTGAACTTTGATTCGACAGCTGCAGGGGAGAAACGACTACTTCAAATCAATGAGTTGGACGAATTTCGATTACGGGCATATGAAAACTCAAAGCTGTACAAGGAGAAGGTGAAGAAATGGCATGATCGTAAGATCATAGAAAGAACATTTGAACCGGGACAAAGGGTTTTACTTTTCAACTCCAGACTTAAACTTTTTCCCGGGAAGCTGAAATCAAGATGGTCAGGACCATTCACAGTGAAGACGGTCTTTCCGCATGGTGCAATTGAAGTGTATGATAAAATCCCGGACTAGTCGTTCAAGGTGAATGGACAGCGTTTGAAGCATTACTTTGGGGATGAGGTGGACGACGGAAAGTCACCTTAATCCTTTCTGCGACATGAGATTCAGAGATAGTCAAGCTAATTGACTATAACTTAGCGCTATCTGGGAGGCAACCCAGCGTTTTAATTTTCTGTTTTTCTTTTGTTTATTCAATTATTTTGTTAAAAAAAATAGAGATTTCTGCAACTAATTATGGACTGTGGGTTGATTTGTTTGCAGGTAGAAGCATGAAAGGACTGAAAAAATTGGCTAAGTATGGGTTTGGGCGCCTATAGCGCTCAACAATAAGCAAACACAGCGCCTGAGGCGCTAGCCAATTGCCAAGTTTCTGCATCAAAGCACCGCCAGCGCTCGACCAAGCACACACCCAGCGCTAGAGGCGCCCAAGCCGGCATAAGTTTCTGTAACTCAGCGCCTTAAGCGCCCGTTTCCTTACAAATCAAGCGCACTAGGCGCTAGGCCAAGCCACATCTACTGCAAGCAAGCGATGTCGGCATTCGGTCCCTTGTTAAACCCAGCGCTCGAGGCGCTATACCAACACACGGCTACTGGACATCAACACTTAAAGCGCCCAACCCTTCACAAACACAGCGCCTAAAGCGCTAGGCAGGAGAATTTAAAAAAAAGGTTAAAACCCTAGATTGGGCTAAAGGAGGGTTTCAACACACAACTCAAGCCTCTTTTCTTCTTCTAGCCGACCGCAAGCTGCCGCTATCTTCCATTGTTACCGAATTGAAGCTTCCCAACACCAATTTGCAAATAATCTTCATACATTCTTCAATCATGTGCCGGCAAAAACACAGTACAAAGTTTGCTTTCTCCTGAACCAAGCCAAATCCCAATTCTACTAATTGGGAGTAAGGATTCGTGATGCCAATGATGATGATGCTGCCGATGGCAGTGATGATGAGTAGCGTTTTCATCAGGGGAGTCATCTGTTCTTAATTTCTTATTATTTCTCAATGAGGACATTGTGCAGTTCAGTTTGGGGGGTAGTTTTATGTTTTCATGCATATAGATTGTTTTGCTTCATTGTGTTTATACTTGTTGCATGGTAGTTGCATTTTAGGGTTTGTCAAGCATTTAAGTTACATGAATCAGATAGCAAATGACGTAATTGAACCATTGTGGCCAATGATGAGATTCTAGTGTTAAGTAAAAGCGTGTTAATGATTGAAATCTAGTGTAAAGCAATGACTTGAGTGGGGAAGTCGACTTGGCTTGTCTAAATTTCATGTCAATAAGGATAACAATTAGTCAACTGTTTAATTAATGTGATTCAAATTCTTATATAATATGCATCTGGTAAGGAACTTAGGATAAAAAGTGATAATATCAGTGAAATGTCTGTGAAGGCTCTAGTAAGCCAGAAAATAAGTTTGGGGGAGGTCTATAATAAAAAAATGAAAATGAAAAAAAAAACTTTCTTGGATAGTTTGGTTTCGTGGCCATTTCAACTCGGGTTATTAGATCCATTGGGGTGTCTTGACACCTAGTGCCCTAAAGCCAACTGGTTTGGGAGTCGTTGGTTGAAAGCTCATTACATGGGTAGTTTTGGTAAGCCTAAGGAAGCTAGACATTGCACATGCCAAGTAAAAAAAAAAGGAAAAAAAAAAAAAAGAAACGAGATGGAGCGTAAAACGCACTCGTGAAATAAAGAAAACATGCCGAAATTCCCCTTTGTGCTAATTAAATGTTTACATGAGTCGGATTAGTTATTTTACTGATGGAGATGTGTAAAAATTAAGTTACTTTCTTAGATGTTGATTATATGAGTAATTTGGGTTGTGATTGATTATAACAGTTGATACACACGCACACAACATGAATGATGACAAACATGGTTTGATTAATCAGTTTGAGTGAGAGCTTTACATTAGATAGTGGGTTGAACTAGATTGTTTTATGGATATTTGAGGCCTGATATGGATTACTATGTTGTTTTAGTTATTTGATTCATTTGCGTTTTAGTTAGTTTGTTTTTTTTTTCATGTTGGTATCATTGCATTGCTTGGGGACAAACAATTGGTTAAGTTTGGGGGTATTTGATGAGTGAGTATTATACCTATGAATCAGGTCTTGTTAAACTTAATTATTGTGGTCTTTAAGTATTTTTAGTATTACTTTATTCGTTTTTTGTGTTTGTTTATTGTAGGATGGAGCTGGAGGGGCAAAAGAGTCAATTTGGAGCTTAAAGGATTAAAAATTGGATCAATGGCATTTTTGTAATTCCTGGGACATGACCTAGCGCGTAGAGCGCTAGGAATTGAACTAAGGTAGCGCCTGAGGCGCTAGTGCCCGACTTTGGTTGGTGATGTGTGGCTGGATGATAAAAAAGAAGGCCAATTTGGAAGAGGATTTGAGTTTTATCAATCAGATAAAGAGAAGGATACTCCAAGAGGGAATTATTAGATTTTCATTGATTATTCTTCTACTTTTTAAGGAGAGATTCTTCGATTTTACTGTGGATTATTATCGTTTGATTTCTGGATTTTAATGTGGGTTTGAGCTTTACTTTGGATTTTTAATCAACAATTGGGTTTGATCGTTCTATTCGTTCTTTATTCAATTGTTTGTTTATTTTTCCATGTATTGTTTTGATCCCATAATGGCTTTTGGTTCAGTCATGAACTAATTTCCATTATGGAATTCTAACGGATTTTAATATGTAGTTTAGTTATAAGCTTGATTGTTGGATTATTTTACATATCATAAGAAATCTCTATCATGGTTGTTTTGCATGTACGAATGCTTGATCACCATTCGATTTCAGTACTTGTATGGAATTGAAAAATAACATATGAGTATGGATTGTAATCATGATAGCTTGCGTATATGATGCTAATTTGGATAGCTTAATATTTTGTGAATCAGGTAGAAATACACTGCTTCACCGTAAGAGTCAAAATAAGGGCTTGTGCTTTAAATCAATATAATTGCAATTTTACATAGAAATATAGTGATTTTGGTTATAGTAGTGATTACATAGTGTCTATTGATTATGGATATTATGTAAGTAGGTCATAATACATTGACAAATGGTTATGTCTAAATCAGTGCCCTTGGCTATTTTTCTGTGATATGTGAACTCTCTAGCATGATGGTGGAACTAGATGAACTATTAAATGAAGTTCGGATCCCATTAATTCCAATTTTGATATATTACATTATTATTTGCGTTTTTAGTTGTTACTTGACTTTATCATAATTTTTGTTACCATAATCAAGTCTTTTAGTTTAGGCAAATAAATATAGTGATAGAACTGATGCATTGTAATTAAATTTAGCACTTTCTCTATGGGACGATACTTTACTTCCTCTATATTACTTGTTGACGCATGTATGCTTGCATGAGTTAGAGCTCTTTTGTTAAAGTCTAAAAAAAAGGCAACAGACTTCGTTTGGGTTCCATGCCTTTTGGGATGTCACGACAAAAACTCTCCCCTGAACCATAGGTTTTAGCTTATCTTTGTTAGCCTTGGGTGTCGCCATTACAAATGGATTATATTTTGTTGGCGGACAAAATCGAGCTGTGTGGCCTTCCTTCCCACAATTCTAGTAAACCTTGGATGGTTAAGTACAGTTTGGATTGATATGCCTTTCTTATCCACACTTGTAATATTTAACTGGTGCTCGATCTCCTCCTTTTGAAATCAGTGCTGATGCTGATACCGGTGCCTTTCCACGATCATCATTAAGTCTTCTTTTCTTGAAGTTATTTCCATTAGGTTTCCTCCTTCTATTATCTGTGTCAGGATTACCACCGGAGTGGTTTCCATTCTTAGCATGGTGATTGTCTCCTCGATGGTTTTCATTATTTCGATGATTGCTGCCATTGTCACGATTATTATCATGATTTCTTTTCCTTTAACCGTCATTGCCTCCTAGCTGAGACATCTCTTTTTCTTGCTCCAATAACTAAGCCCTATTTACGATATTTGAATACAAACAGTTTAAAAGAAATAAGGTATTGGCAAATTTTAGGTTTCAAACCTAGTAAAAAAATTCGAGTCATGCGCTCTTCATCGTCCATTAAGTGTGGTGCAAACCAAGATAGCTCAGCAAACTTGTCCTCGTATTGGGAGACAATCATGTTATTCTGCTTCAATTTAATGAATTTCACCTCATTCATGTGGCAAATACTCTCAAAAAAATACTTCTTATTAAACAATTCTTGGAACTCCGCCCAAGGCATCTCGAGTGCTGAGTGATGAGTACGTTTCATTGATTCCCACCAGTGATCTGCCTCTCCTCATAATATAAAGGTGGTGAAGGGAACCTTTTGTTTGTCAGCGCATCGTAGTATATCAAATATTTTCGTCATTTCCTTTATCAATTCCTCTGCCTTGAGTGGATCTAAATTCTCAAAAAACTCAGATAATCCCAACTCTTTGAACTATTTTCCAATGACCAATCACTTGTTACCAACGTTTTCGTCGATATTAGGAGTTTCTCGTGCCTGGTTCTGTATGAATTATAGAAAACCCCTTAAGAAGGTATCATACATCATGAGGTCAGTGCCATTTTTTTCTAGGGCCGCAGGAGGATTATTGCCCTCTTGATTTAGCTTTTTGGTTTTTAGCCTCTTAGTTAATAGTTGGCAGGGTCTTAATTGCCTCTTGTATTCCATAGTTCATCTCTTGGTTTTCAGATGTCATTTTGAAATGCAGCCACAAAACAAAGGTTAATTAAAGAAACTGACATGTCATTTTTTGTCCTCACATCCAAACCAACTAATTAGATAACGAAATTTAACCTAGGTAGGACACACTAGTAAAAAATTTATTCGTCTCTCCCTTCCTAGTTTAACCCCAAATCTCTACCAAAAATCATATCCCTAAGTTCTGATACCAACTGTGACGACCCCAAATTCGGGCCTATACAACCTAATTTGAGTCGCCAAAATACAAAACACCATACATAAATTTTTCTAATTATAATTATTATAATACCATGTATAGTACAACAACACACCCATTAAGTCCTCAGTATAATTATTAACACATTATTCTATAACTTGGTGATGACTACTACAACTATTAACTCGGACCATCACTCTATTCTCCTATTCTCTCCGTTAGCACCGGCTACATTCACATTTCTTGAAAGTAATTTAGAAACAAAAAAATGAGCTCGAATAGCCCAATAAAGGATATCATGACTAAGATGACAAAAAATGAAATTATCTTTAGTCTAATAGTAATTAAATCAGAGATTTAGAAAATGCTAGACATCATAAATAACGAATAACTTGCAGCAGAATAAGCAATCTATTAGGAGAGTCAAATAGACGATAATGTCTACTATATCCTCCAATTTAAAATTCATCAACAAGATTCCATCAACTGTAACACCAATAATATCCATTACCTTAACACGTGACTAGATTTTGATTCATATGTAGGAGATCAACCAAAATGTATATTTATGATGTACACTAACTCGTATTTTATAAAATTGCCAAAATATATTTATAGCATTTGTAAATAAAACAAATTGTGTAGTGTACAAAAGAATAAAATAAACTTTCAAAATAATTTTTGAATAAATAAAATAACATTTTGAAACAATCTTTCAAAGAAAACTTTTCAAAATAAATCTTCTAATGGAAGAGTTGTAAATATTGTGTAATGTGTGTGGGTGTTTGTTTAACTATACTTTAGAGAAAAGACTCACCTGAGCAATCCTTGCACTCTTACTAATATTTTCAACACAAGTATTCTTAGCACACTCAAAGAAGCATCCACACTAAGAAAAATTTAGAAAGTGGGGGGAAGGACAAGTAAGAAGAATATGTCATCCCTTTTATAGCCGAAGCTTAACCAACATCTACCACACATCAACTTTAGTACACTTTTCACATTTCAAGATTATCTTTAATCTACCGCACATAAATTTTGGCACAACTTTCACATTTCAATATTACCTTTTCTTTACTATTCATAATTACTATTATATTTGTCAATCTTATATATTATTACTTAATGTATTATTATCACAGATATTTATGTATACAGTTTTATTTACCTAACGTAGTAATGAGTTTGTCTAACTTTTCAATACCTGCGACTTTTAAATATATAATTTTCTATTATTACCCTTGTTACTGTGACAATTATTGGTTCAATACTGTGGAATATTGTAGTAACATTTTGCGTTATTGTTCCTTTATTATCGGATATTTTTAATAGTTAAATGTAATAGTTCCATCGACAACTTTTATTAACGATTATTTTATCGTTTTTTGTATTCGACAATTATTCTGTTGTGGGGTCCACTAATGACTGTTGTTATGGCGCCGTCGTACAGTATCAAATATTCTTTGGCATCTTTGTCGACAGTCTTTTTGTTTCGTATAGTTTGCACATATCATCCTTGAGATTAACTTTTTATCAATTTAATACCTTACTGTTTCAGAAACACATATGAAGAAAAATTAAGTTTTGTTAAATTAAAAGTCGGGGTCTTACAACATTCTACCAAGACCTCATACTTAAGGAGTTCTACGAGAGATATGGTCATCCTTTCTTTCAATAACTTCTTCTTTAGGGTCTTCTTTTCTAAATTTAGTACAAAATCTGAAGGAAAGTTATCCTTGGAGATACCCCAATGACGGGGAAAAGGACCAATTTCAACTACTTTCCATCTCACATAGAAGAATTTGTCTTTTCAATCCTTCATATCCTTTGGTAATGAAGATATGTCAAAGTTACAACGAGAAGGAGACCTATGCCCAAAGGATACCCAACCGTAGTATGCCGTTATTGAATTCTTGGTACAAAACAAAGATCTCCATAAGGGGACAATTGGTGCCCCCCTAGGTAGATATATCGAACTAAGAAACCTAAAAATACCCGCCACCCGATGGGGGTGACTTGGGAGAAGTGAATTGGGTAGCTATTCAATACTTCAATAGTAAAAGGGTGAAAATAGAAAGCGCACCCTTACTAGCAAAGCCCCCTTGGAGACACAAAGATCATTGGTGCAATAGCAAGAACGCTCGTTCATATAAGTCGGGAACTTTCAAAGTCAGGGGGATGTATGAAATACTATTTCACCAAATGAGCTACTTGGGAATCCGAGAGGATGTTAGAGCAAATCCTAGAGGCTTGATAGTAACTATATTGGTCGAAGGACTCTAGAGGGACATAGGAGGCTTGCTTTGCTAATGAGGGGTTTAAAGGGGTACCCCCTAGGTATCATCATGCAACATGTAATTGTCCTCATAATTCTCTACTTTAATATTTTTTTAAAAAGTGGCTAAATAATGATTATCACTATTATTACCTACTTGATCATGATAAAGGAAAGAGGAAGTGAAAGAAAACTTACGTTTTGAAGACATGACAAACACTTTGAGGAATATGAAAAAATGGATCTAGAAAAGGAAATCTTGAAAAACTTTAACGAAGAACGCCAAGAACACCTAAGAACTTCTTTAGAACGCAAAGAACGTTATGAAAATCTAAAGTTCTCCAAAGATATCTCTCCTTCACACTTTCTCTCTTAAGAAATCTGACCCAGGGTAATTTTAAAAGTGAAGAATTCCTTTGGGAGCTCCCCTTTTATAAAGAAGATGAGTGAATGTGTCAATGAAATTTACCTCTCCATCTAAGAAAAAATGACATCACTAAGGATCATGTAGCCCGTGTGATGATATCACCTAGGTAAATCATTTTAATGGAAGAGAAATGGACTTGATTTTCGTGCATTCACCATTTGGTAACTAAGGTAACCTACGTGCGAACTACCCTGCACAACTCCTTTGCTTGGATGTTTACAAGTATGCATGCCTTCAACATAGAAGAAGAATTAATTATATAGATGTCCCTCGGGTGGGGGTACCATACAAACCTCCTAGCTACGCATAAATGAACTTGACAACAAGTTGAGTATGTGTGACATCCCCTAGGGAGAAATCCCCCAGAAAGACCCCTGAGCGTACTGACATGTTAGGCATGCAGAAGACTAGGCATACTGGGTGTACTCGATGTCCCCCTAGCAAACTCCCCCTAAAGGACCTCTTGGGTGTGTAATGTGCATAGCGTATGGGCTTGTTGGGCGTGCGAGATAACCCCCAAACGGACGTCCCGCTGGCAAACTTCCCAAGCGCGTAGGTTGCTGGCGTGTGCAGCAGGTGTTGGGCGGCATTCCCCAGGTAGATATCCCCCAGGGCGTGGACGCAGGCAGGTGTGCGCTGATGCTGGCGGGCGCGCGAGAAGTATTGGGGTGCAACGCTTACCGCACGAGGTTGCTTGCTGCATAATTTTTTTCCCTTCGCTGCTGCCAAGACTAGATCGTTGGGCTAGCTAACCTTGCTATTCATAAAGTAGCCCATATTATATTTGTAATATACTGAAGCTCCTTTTTAATTAAAAAAAGGAGATTAATATTATTTTACCAAGAAAGGGCCTCCTAGTAGGTATTCTCCAATGAGACTCTCTCGCTCTTGCAAATTTATCATGACCTCTCACTCCATGAAACATAGTACTCGACTTTGGCATGCCAAATTTCCAATGAAGTTTCAAAGTGGGTTAAAATTATTTTTTTGAATTTTATAAAGTTACTCTAATCGTTTTAATTATAAAAATATTTTGAAATTTTATTTTTGGTCAATATCTTCATAGGGGTTATCTCTAGATACTCAAGGCCTCCTACAATTCATATTCTCCATTTTTCTTTTACTTATTTTCTATTTCTTGGATTATAAAAGAGTAGAGGGCAACTAATATAAGTAAAAATATCCACCTATAAGACGTCTCCACGTGTACACCACCCAAAGGCCCTATCAACTAAAGGGTTATTATGGTCCCTTGACAAGGGTACAAAAATCCTAACCTCCTTGGACACCTTTTAGAGGATACTAAATAAATTAGGGATTCTAGAGAGACTCTACCAAGTGAAATATATACTCCTGATTGAGTATGACTAGAGGATACTATCGCCATATATACCTACATAGAAGAACCGTCGTTCGCTTACTTTTGAAGGTCTAACGTTTTGCTCCCCTACTGAAAGACTACTTAAGATTCAATTGACTCAATTATTGAATCTCCTTCCTTGGACGATACTCTACCAAGGGGACGTCCTTATAAATACTCTCTTGGTTCACCCATCAAGGTATGTGCAATTTTAGTCTTTACATAGCTATTATTTGTTTTCCTCTATATCCAAGTTCTAACTTAGGCATTAGAGGGTCCGCCTAGGGATTACCCTTGCGGGCCTTTTAGGTGTTTTGATAATTTTCTCAGGTGTTGTTGACCCTACTAGAAGATCTCTTACACAACTGGTTCGGCTACAATTTTTGGCCGCATCGATAATTCAAAAAAGTAAGAGCAAAATTGTCAAAAAAAAAAAAAATTACCTTATGCCCATCTTTGTTGCCTTGTTAATATCAATTGTCGCAATAAATTGAAAGACTACCTATTACAAGTTTATAATGAAAGGAAACTTGACAAGTAATACTAAATAAACTAAATTGTACGATAATAAATTGTGAATTATTATTGATGTTTGAGAGTTGAGTTCCTCGTCCTCAATTCCCATCGTATTTATCTTTTATTGAAAAAGAAGACGTTCATTAACTGCTATTAACCTCTTGTCCCACAATTTTTCATAACTCCTAAAATCGCTAGCTCACGTTCTCGTTTTTTAGACATCAATTTTAATATCCCAATCCTTCTCTTATAACTGATGCACGTGATAGCTATTCATTAAATATGGCAAAAATTCATAAAAGCCTTTTCATTAATCATGTTTCTTTATTAGTCACCTAAGGCTAGATATGCACAACAAGTCTGTTTGGTCTGGCTTGGCCTGTCAGGCCTTAGACTTTAACGAGGCCATGCTGTTGACTTGGGTCTGTCAAGCTAGGCCAGACCAGGTCTTGGCCACTGGACTGTAGTCTGGTTAGGCCCAAAGTCAGGCTAGGCCAAGTCAGGTCAGGCCTAAGTCGGTCTGGTCTTTCCCCCCTCCCACTTTTTTTTTCTTTTAATGTTAAATATTAAATATTAAAAATAAAAATTAATAAAATTTTGTAAAAATGATGCAAGATTTTTGAGATTTATTTTATTTTAACATTCTACTGCACACTAATATAAGTTGGATGATTAGAACAAAAATAAATATATTCCTCTTAAATTAAAGGAAAATATAATTTAGATGTAATTGGAATATAAAGTAAATTGATTTCCTAAATGTATGTCTACTATGCACAATTTGTCTTTATATAATATATAATTTGAATACAATCTACTGCGATACATACGACTATAGATGCAAAATAAAATTAATTTACTGTAAATTACACTTTTATATTTTGAATATAAAGTTAGTTTCTATTTTATTTTTTTTAGCATTAGGATCAGTTGGACATATATTTTATAAAGTTTAAATACACATATATCTTTTCCTTTATGGTCATTAAACACTTACATGGTTATATTTCAAGTATTATTTTCAATTAGTTTTCTAATTGCTTCATGAAATTATTCTTTAAATTGCTATAATAGAGTACCTGAAAAATAACCAAAATCAAAAATCCCCCTAAGAAATTAACATATCCAAATTAATGAAGAACTTGAGTATTTACAATAAACTAATTTATTATTAATATTTAATATTAAAAGTTAGTTTATTGATGTATTAATTAATGTTAATATTTAACATTAAAAGTAATAAAGAATATTAATAAAATTTTAGTGTTAAATATTAGTAATTTAGTAAATAAACTAATTTATTATTAATATTTAATCAACCAAGTAACTAACTTATTATTAATATTTAATATACTAACTAGTTCTATTCATTGAATATGTATATTAATTAAATATATTTATAATAAATCAAGAATGAACAATTAAAACTTTAAACTTTATTGATTATTAATTAAAACTAATGGATTATAATTTATAAATTATAATAATGAATAAGTAAAAATTTATACTTCATTGATGAATTATTATAACTTTAAAATTCAAAAATCAAATAATTGGATAAAGAATCAGGTCAGACTTCAGACCGGACCAGACTAGACTAGGCCTAAGGTCAGGCCAAACCTAAGGCCAGGCCAAGCCCAAGGTCAGGCCAAATCAGATTTTTTTGCAGACCAAGCCGTACTAGATTTCTGTCTTAAAAGAGCGACTTTTTCAAGCCTTTCAAGCCGGGTCTGACCGATCTGAGTCTTGATTGAGCCGAATTTTGACCAGACAGAACTTTGATCAGGTCGAACCCAAACCAAATAAAATACAAGTACTCAATAAACCCGCAACCTAATGATTACAAGGTATGAGTCATCACTTAATTTATCTTTATTGAATTGTATCTTACGCGAAAATTCAGTGCAATAGGACACATTTTTTTTATATCATCGATGTGCAATTCTCAATACAAAATAAAATGTTTGAGAAATGTTATTAATTTTAACGACAGAAATACTTTTAATAATTTTTATTTTTGCAAGAATTAATCACGATAATGTGATCTTCATGTTGATTTATTTGCTCGACCCACGCTGCGCGACATAATATTAAAAGATACATAAATAAATCTAATAATTAAAAAAATAGCTACAAATCTTAACCAATCTCAATTTCCATCAACCCTCTCCCCACCATACACCAAAAAATATTTTTAATATAATTTTAATTCTAGTTCATTTGTGAAGTTTACAATTTAACTTTTTATAATTTTTTATCAATAATTTGCACTTAATAGTGTTTTTTAAGTATTTTATAATATTAACTATGGCACCAATCAAGATTAAATAAATTGACATTAATTTTAAATTTTAAAATTTTAAAAATTAATGAAAAAATAAATAAAACTTTGTTATTATTAAATTTTTATGAACGGAGTATCATTTATCTTGAATTTGTCAATTGGGAACGAGGATGCTGCCAGCAAGCAAAACGGAACCCTTTAAGGCGGTGTTTGATCAACTCTTTTCACTTCTTTTTGCTATCACTTTTTCCTTTTTCGTGCAAAGGCTATGTTATTTAATAAAAATTTATCCAATATCTTTTGGCTCTTAAATAAAAAAGAATGAGGTAAGCCTTCTTTTTAAAAAAGAGAGGCTCTGCGTTACTTTTTTTTCTTTAGCTAAATATTCTTTATTACTTTTCTACCATCACTATCCTAATTTTATATTTTTAATTTTTTACTTCACTTCTCTCACTACACCACTCACCACCACCCACCATCACCCGCCGCCACTCACTACTGTCATCCACCACCCACCCTCACCCACCCCTAGCACCACATACCCCCGCCCCCACCCCAACCACTCATACATTGTTGATGATTTTATTTGAATTAATTATTTAATACTTATTATATTATTACCCTAACTCCAAATTTGTATAATATTATGTAGTAAAATATTGTATTAAGATATATTATACAGATTTTTTATCAAACACTTTTTTTACATTTAAATTATATTTTAAAAAGAGCCTCTATTTTATACAAAAATTCTATTTAATAAGTTCTTATTCCATAATTTTATGAAACGCCACCTAAGTCTAATTGAGTAAAAGGAGGAGCTCCAATTCAGGTCACAACTCTAACAAATCCTATGTCAATTGCCACTTCCCCTTTCAGCTTCTCTTTCTCTCGCTATATTCATACAATTTGCAAGCGGAATCCCTAACCCTAGTCGCTCCAATTTTGCCCAGTGAGTAATTTAAATTCTTCTCCCTGTGTAAAGCTTTCCACCCTGTTTGTGAGTTTTTAAAACTAAGGAAAGAAAAGAAAAGCAAAGCCAAGGAAAATTCTATGTTTGTGAGTTTTTAAGTCTAGAAAGGCAAGGAACACAAAGATCCAATTTTCCTTGGATATTTTCCGGACCAAAATGGTAGGAAAACCAAGGAAAGAAAAATGAGTTTAATGAATTTATTTGAATTATGTAATTCTCTTTTCTACAAAACATAAGCATTAAGCATGTTATATTCAATATATAAGGGTACAATAGTAATAATATATCCAGTGGCGGAACCAGAACATATTTAAAGGGGGGGTCAAAATACATCAGTAAAAAAAATTTATTTATTGACGCTTGGAGTGCCTTTTTCAGTTGTACGACTTAAACGGCACCACATTCCACGAATTGAACTTAAACTTATGTTTTTCAAGCTTAACATCTCATTCTTAGCTTTTCCTATTTCAATGAACTTGTTATATATATATATAACATAAACTTCTATTGTTTTTCAATAATTTCCCTACCTTGATATACATAATTCCTATAATTTCCATGAACTTTGACTAAGTTTCAATTCAATTACAATTACTATAATTATCACATTTATTTGCAATATTATATATTAACTATATATAATATATCAAGTTATAAGCATTTTACTAATTTATCTCAACTCATACAAGTTCCAAGCTAAAATAGCCAAAACAGCTCATACGCTAAGCACTGCAGTGCAGCAGCCAGCAGCGCTCGGGCACGCCTGCAGCTGCTGCCTGCGCCCAGCCATGCTGCAGAAATGCCAACCAGCCTCCTTTCCCATTTTCTAAATTATAACTCATATGTCCAAATGGAACCAAACCTGAACAGATTACAGAAGGCATGACATATTATTTTTAAAAAGTATTAACCAACCAAAACTAACATCATAGACCAGATTTCTATGGCCTCAAAACTGCCCTATTGGGCAATTTTTCCAACTGAGCCTCCTCTAAACCTTTGCTTCAAAATAGGTTTTAAATTCCATTTAACTTGTCCAACCTACTTGAATTACTTCAACATATTAATCTTTCTTGATAACAACCTTGCCTAATTCTTTCTTTTTAAACTAAACAGCCCTAAGAATAATTTTATCAAACATGACTTGTGCGTTCATTTTTAGGACAGAGTTCTTAGATGTTAAGGGAGGTTTAAACCCAAAATTATCCTTCCTTATAACTCCATCTCACCTGCATAAGATCCCTTACAATACCCAATCAACAGTTCAATTCACAGCAACAATTCATATTAATACAACATATAGACTAACTAGTTTCTATGAACTTTATAAAGCTTAGACTTACCTTTCGTTTGCTTCAAATTTTAAGTATAGTAATGCTTGAAAATCTGCAGGGTACACTTGGGGGAGTGGCCCGAATACCAGGGTCATATGCCCCCCCCTCGATCCCCCTAGTTCCGCCTCTGAATATATCACAAAATAAAATTCCTTTGTTTTCATTAGCAACTCACAAACACAGGATAGGAAAATTGTTATATTTTTTTTACTAAACTCACAAACAGGACTAAAAAAAGTTCGTTTCCTACCATTTTCTTTCTTATTATTTCTTGAGTTAACAATCCTTAGGACTCCTAATCTGAAAAACTCACAAACAAAGTGACTTGGTGCTTTTTATAATTCATTTCCTCATTAGTTTGTGTGTTTTGTGCATATTTCTTCTTGATAATCTACCTATATATATATATATGTGTGTATTCCTATACAGTTGTATATTTAGCTATTTGCTGAATGACGTTTTTGTTCTAAGTTGTTATCGAATGTCAAAATCGTTCCTAAAGTTTATTTTTTTATCAATTGGGTCCTTAAAGTGATAAATTTGTGTCAATTTTGTTCTTTTTCTCTATTTTCACCTAAATTCGCCCAAATTTCGATCTGACCCATTATTTAAAAGCTAAACATGTCTTTTCTATTATTGACCAAATTATTATAAATATTAGAACATAAACTACAATGAGGTCCATTTTTTGAAATGTACGTACCGTAGTTTCATTTACAAACTCACAGTTGGCAAGCTTTTTAGCCCCAATTACCTCTAACTCAATCCCCCTGCAATAATATTGGTAGAGTCATGCAATGTATTGTCACAAATTTCTGCTTAATTATAATTTTAAAATATTGAATAGAATATTATAAGAGGTCATCACTTATTACATATTTTTTTATAAAGTTTATCACTAATACTTAGCTATTCACGTAACTTACAATAAAAAAAGTCGACGTAAACATTCACAATATATATCATTTTTTATACTAATAACACTTTTTTTTATTTAAATTGGATAAAAAAATTTTATTAACCAACTAAAAGCCATACAAGAGATGTGACAAATTCGAAAGATATGAATATGGCCGCTAAAAAATACAAACAAGAAGTACAGTATATAAGCGCATGAAAGCAACCAAAACCTTAAGGCACTTGCAAAACCTTACCGGGAACCCAAAATTAATAAAGATGAGCAAGTCAATTGCCTACGATAGAATCACAACTAGGTATCCCCGCAACAGCTCAGTCCACTTGCTTGCATTTTTCACAATATGTCCCAACCAACAGTTTATTCCATTTTCTTTTATATAACATTCCTAATTAAAATGCTAAAAAAAAAAAAAATTGAAGTAATGTAACACACATGCAATAGTCTATTTCACTCAAATCCTTGCTAATTACAATTGAAACAAACGTCTTATGATCTTCAAAACAAACATCATGAATATATATAGATGAGTATTTCTTATAAGAAATTACGATTTTAACTACCCGAAAGCAGCTAATCTTGCTTTTGGAGGATCAATCAAAAAGATATCCAGGAGTTCATCAAATGCAACATATTTGTAATCAGGATAGAGCTCGCTTGCCTCTATGTCATCTGCTCTCAGTTCATAATTCATCTGCTCTCCTTTGATGAAGATGTTGTGAAGTATGGCCATTGGTACATCATCTGGAAAAGGTAAGGCTGCATGTCACAAATTCAAACCTACTATTAATAAAGGTTATGCCATATTATTCGAAGATGAATACTTCAAAAAGTGTCTCATTTGTCATTTTTTTTGTTATCCAAAAAGGTTTATATTTCTTTTGATTGTAGAATAAAATGACTTGGGTTGTGTTTGATAAAAATGATAATTAAGATCTAAATGACTATAATGTCTTAATAAATTAGATCATCTGAATTGTTATGAGGTCTGAATCTAAAAAACTGTTTGATAACTAAAAAGTAAGTTGTCTCTTAATGACACTATTTTACAATTTTAAAGGGTAAAATTTTATTTAATAATTTTAGATATATTCAATTTAATAAAAATGAGTGAATAATATTGTTGAATATATTTATATAAAAAAAATTATCAAAAATATTTCATTAAGAGGTACCTCTTAATTATTAAGATTTTATTTCCTGTCTTACCGATTAAGAGGCATTCAGAGGTAACCAAAAAAACAAACAAGCAATCAGACGTAAACAAACAGCACCTTACTATCATTAACTTTACCATTACAGAATATAAAGATAATCTCTTTAATCGTCCCTAAACTATGTATCAATTCATGTTTGGTTCTCAAATTATTTTTTCCGCACGTTTGATCTACATACTTTTAAAATCCTTTAATCTTAGTAAAATTCGTCAAATCTAGATGGAATCCTCATTTGGCTAATGGAATGAACGCACGTGTGAACTTAACACTTATATTTTGAAGGACACAATTGTCTCTTCTTCTTTTTTGATCAGCAAAATAAATTTATATTAATACCCAAAAAATTTCATCATGTGTCAAGTCCAAAGATGTGGAAAATGCCACATAAGAAATACATATTATAAGGAAATCCGACCATGCTGAAAAGCATGAAAACCAACAAAGTATTTAGAAATCTATTCTAAAACCACAATTTGGTCTTTTAAAAAATCCAAGATGGCTTCCCCCCAAATTCAAAACTTATTTCTTGATACAACTCTAACTCTCTCTCTCTCTCTCTCATTCAACATCACTCCGTCTCTCATGTACACTGAAACACACTGTTAATCGGTTAAATACCTCAGCAGCGCTACTCAACATTCTTACCACAGCAGCCCCGATCATGGCGACCCTCTGCTTTCAAGCTTCCTTACCCGAAAAACTCAAATCCCTCTCTCTCCAATCTCTTCTATAATATCCCAAACTCCTACGAAGAATGTAAATGTAAATAAAGATTATGTTTACAATCTAATATATATATATATATATATATATATATATATATATATATATATATAAAATGGGAATGCCTCAACGGAATGAAAATGTATTTGACTTATATTCCTACATAAGCAGCTCCAATAAGAAAGGAAAAGAGAGAGGGAGAGTTCAGCCATAGACAAGAAGGAAGAGGAAGGAATTGAACTCAATCAAAGCAAAGGAGAAGTAAGGAAACAAAATTAAGCGGTATAAACCTCTAATCTAGCTTCTAATTTAAATAGTTTCTAAAATTTCTTTCCCTTATGAATTTTATGATATTCTAAGCATGAGTAAGTTAAACTTACATGTTAATAGAGATATATGGTCATGGAGTTTGAAAGATAAGCAAGGAACGTGAAGGAAACAAAGATGGAAAAGCAAAACTAGGCTATAGCAGAGCTAGTTCTGTCCTGTTTTTGTAAAACCCATAACTCTGTATAATGAGTTAGATTTTTTATACTTGAAAGTGAGCTAACTGGTGTAAAAATTTGAGAACCTAAATCTTTCTATATTAATTTCAATTAAAAATTGTCCAAGGAGTGAGGCTGGTCAGTGAACTGAACCGACTTACTTTAAAACTGTTTTTGGAGATACAGAGCTCTGTTGGTTCTGAAAGTTTTATGAGAGATACCCCATGTTTCAGGGGTGATGCTATCCAAAATTGAGCCCAAACGGAGTTGTAAATATTTAATTATGAATTAAACAGTTTGGAAATTTAAAATTTTAAGACTAGCAGAACTTGGTCTCTGAAAATGATCTAGAGTTGAAACTTTAACCCTAGTCTTTTTGAGACGAAGAGGAGTACTGTATAAAATTCAGAATATTTGGATTTGTATTCGAATTTTTAAAATTGTTAAAATACTTAGCAGAAATGGCCCTAAAATAAATAATAAATATGATTGGAAAATTTTGGGAAAATTACAGAACAGCCTATATATATATCTACCTCCGGCACAAATGGTTTTACAAAATAAAATCTCTAAGGGGTTCTGATGGAAAGAATGAAAATGGAAAATTTGTTAAAAGCTGTTAAAAATAAGCCAAAGTGTGTAATAAAAATTTACCAGTAAATATGGGTTAAATCTGAGTTAGTGAGCTCAAGTTTTTGATAAAATGAATTTTGAAAAATTAAGATGTAAAAATAGATTAAAAATGTGCTCAAAAATGAGTTTAAAATAAGTAAATAATCCCGAAAATAAATTATGAGAATTATCCACGAAATGAACAATTTTACAAGAAAATTGATATTTCAATATTCCATAATGTTGTAGGTAATTCGAGAAGAAATATAAATGAAGGAAATAGTAATCAATATGTAAAAAGGCACTATGTGCATCAATTTTCATTTTCAACCTTTCGAGCGGTAATTGCAACAAAAAAAAAACCAACTAAAAACAAAACAAAACGAAAAAGTGAACGAGAAGTTGGAAAATAAGTAGTATTCTCTCTGTTTTACAAAGAGTTACATTTGGAAAAAAATATATTTTTTCAAAAAAATAAAATAACTCATTTTTCTCGTAGTATAATTAAAATAATACAATTTATTCAAGCTTGAAATATTATAATTCATTGTATGTCATGCCATAAATAATGATCTTAAAATTTATTATTGATAGGATAAATATGAAATAAAAATAGAATTTTAATATTTTTATTAAATGGGATTATTTTTATGCAATAGAAGTAGTATCTTACTTTGTGAAAGTTTGATGATATCTTCCTCAGGAATGTAGGTCCTTTCCAAGGTACGTCCAGTCTTTTTCTCCCAAGTCGAAATCAAATCTAATTGGTTGATAATATTTTTGGGTGGCCTGTAGATAATTACCCGATTTTCTGCTCGTGGATCAGTTGCCGCTTTCACTGTATAGACGGCTACGTCTTTTTCATAGTTACACACAACTACGTAAAAATAACAAAAATATTAATTAGTCACCTGAAAAATCAGATTCTATACTTTAAAAACCCGAGGCTTTATGATGATGAACTCATCAGCCAGGGTCTATAAATGATGGTTTCGGTCTTTGTTGCCTCTACTTTATTAATCAGCAATAAAAGAAAAAGAAAAGAGAGAATATATATAACAAGACAGATGGATGTAATGATTTCACATTTTCATTTTTCAATTAAAAGAATATCACTAATCATTATATGTATGAGGTACAAATGAGTTTTGTCCATTTAAGATGGCCATAGACTTACCAAGAATTTTTACTTGAATGATAAAAAAAATTCTTCATTAGTCTCCAAACTACAGTTGTTTTTCATGTTTAGTCTTTATTTATTTTTTTCACATATTTAATCTTCAAATTTTATAATTTCTACAATCACAACCCAACATTACAAAGACAGAGCAATTAAAGGTGGCTAAAAATGAAAAACAACTATAGATCGAGGACAAAACCTAAAAAATTATAATTTAGGGACTAGACGTGAAAAAATACTATATTTTGAAGACTAACATGAAAATAATATATAATTTGAGATGTGAAAAAATTAATTAAGAGACTAAACGTGAAAAACATATGATTTGAAGATCAACAATGAAGTTATCTCATAACAAAAATATTAGTCACTTGAAAAGTCGAATTACATAGGGTTTTATGATTATGAACCCGTCAACGGTGGTTTAATATAATAGTTTTGGGTCTTCGTTGCCCCTATTTTATTAGAGAAATTGATATTTTCACAAGTAAATTTGATAGTTCCACAAGTTTTTACTCACTGAATAATAAATGGGACCCATATTGATGTGAGTAAAGCTTTGTAGAAATATCAAAATTTTCTTGTAGAAATAACAATTTCTTTTTATTAATCAGCAATAAAAGAAAACGAATGAGAAAATATAACCAAATATATGGATGTCATGGTTTAGCACTTTCTTTTTTCATTTTAAAAAAATCATTAATCATTATCTGTATGAGGTACGTTTAAGTTTTTTCCATTTAAGATAGCCTTAAACTTATCAAGAATTTTTACTTGAATGACAAAAAATTAAGAGAAAAATCTAGTTTGTTTATAACTCTTCTATAGAAAATTAGTTTATATCGCGCGAGTCATCGCTTCAACAAACAGACACTTATGTTTAAGTTGTAGTTTAGGTTTGTATCGTAGTTCAAGTTTTGTTTAAGTTTAAGTTTATATAAACGTAAGATTTAAATTATACCATGAAAATAGTGTTAAATACATTTTTTTCCACTCTACTCGACCTCGGTTTACAAACGCATCACTGAACTGAAATTTTTTACAGTCAACTCATTAAACTATAATTTTTTTACAAAAATTCGAAAAACCGTTTACTCTGTTAAAATATTAACGGCAAATCTATATGACATATGCTGACAAGAAGAGAAGCTGAGGTGGATAATTAATTAAATTAAATTATACTCAATTCTATAACAAATAGTTAAACAAGATTTAAACCAAATTAATATAAATAAAAAATAATTAAATTAATTAAATAAATTAATAATAAAATATATTAATTAAATAAATTAAGAATAAAATAAATTATTGTATAATTTTTACAAATGTATTTATATAAAATTAATGAATTCATATTATTTTTTTTAATTTTTAAATATATTAAGTTCACTTTAAAAATACAAAATTATCTAATATTTTGAAATTAAAGGATTATTATTATCATTATTATTATTATTAATACTACTACTACTACTCAGTTTTTTTTTTCTTGAAAATCCTAAATGTCATCAAGAAGAAATATTTAAAAAGTCATGGGAAATTTAGAAAAAAAAATTGCTAATTTTTTTATTTTAAAAATATATTTTTAATATTTTGCAAAGTTAAAACTAATAATATTTACATAATTAAACCTAATTATCTAAAATCTAATCTCTTCTTCTTCTTCTTTTTCTTCTTTTTTATTTTGGCTATTTTTTTTTAAAAATTTCACCTACTTATCTGGGTTTATTTTTCAGATCTAGTTTATTGAGTACAATATCTCCTCCATCCTCATCTTCCCCTCCGATGAATCCATTACCGTCGCCGGTGAACTCAATCCGTCGAGCCTGATTCGATCTCTAACAATGTCCATATCTCGCAACCTCTCCATCAACTTTCCACCCGTCAGCAGCGAAAGAAGCTCAAGCACCGCCATCGAGGACTTGTACAACGGCCGTCTCTGGAAGAATCTCCAAAAGATCGATTCGTCTACGAGATCAATAGCGGTTAGGGCTCTTTCAGATCTAGTTTACCGTGTACTCAGTAATAATTTATGGACGTAAAGTTTTTTTTTAGATTTTTTCAGATCTGTTTTACTGTGTACTAGGATGAAGATTGAATTCATGGTAATCAGCGAGCTCTTCGTGAAGAATAGAAGGAGATGTTCATCAATTTAGTGGAGCAATAGCAGATTGACGGTTGTAGGTTGAAGATGGACATATGATTGAAAGGTAGGTTTCCCGTTTCTGGGTTTTGATTAAAGCCAATGGTGGTTTTTTTTTTCAATGACACTACGGATTTTGCACCGCCACAGAGGTGGTGTACGTTGCGGCCACCGCTAGGATGAAGAAGAATATAACACCGAAAAATCCCCACTTTGATTTTGTGGGCAAGGAAATTGCGCCTTGCTAGGGTTAGAATTTCGTGTTGGCTGGAGAAGCGAGAAATCCACGAAGAATAAGGAATTAACTGATTGATTGAAGAGTGGAGAAAAACAGGTGGGCAATTACTCCAATGACACGTGGTAAAACTCTCAGAATTCGAGAACCGAGTTAAGGTAGCAGGAATTCCAAGAGCCTTCTTGAATCTTCGAGTTGAGAGAGAGTTCCAAGTACTCAGAGCTTCCAAGAGTATAAGTGTAATGTCTTGAGAGCGATCCCCTTTTCTTAGAATAAAGGGGCTATTTATAGAGTTTTTCTGGGAAATAGTCACATGTCAGGCACATGTTTTAAGGGAAATTCTCGAAATACCCTTTAGTCATTTTGTAAAGGGAAAATTCCAGAAATGCCCTTTAGTCATCAAAGTAATGCCCAAATTGCCCTGTTCTTCTAGCCACCAATTCAATCCCTCAATCAATTCCCAAAATGGGTCGCATCCACGAGTCTTCTGCCTTGGAACACGTGGAGACTTCCCTGGGTCTAGCACATTTATTTTCATCTTTTTCTGTATCTATTTAATTACATCATGGACCCTAATCTGTACATTTAATTAGGTCACATGAACCCTAATTTGTATATTTAATTAGGTTTTTGTAAACCCTAATTTGTACATTTATTTCAATTAGGTCATGTGAACTCTAATATGCACTTGGGCCCACATTTGCCCTCTGCGCGAGAGTCACGATTCCCGAGAGACGCTTGTGTAAAATACTCCAAGCTTTTGAATGATTTTGTGTGACTCCACTTGTCCAAGTCTTGAACACAAGAGTTCTAGAAGAGAGAACCCCTAGGGACCAAACCATTAGGGTTAAACCCTAGGGAGACAAGACCTAGAAGGGCTCTTCCTTAGATCTCTTGGTAGATCATCTGAAAGCTTCCACATCTTGCTCAATATTTGTTTCCTTATTTTCTGAGAATTAAACAAGGAAGATCATCAGATATCACTAAATAAAATCTAATCTTTTATAATAAAATCTTATTTTATTATTTGAAAACAGAATCTTCCTTTATTAGATTTTTATAAAGCAAGGTCTTTTTTCTTAAGAAAATCAAATATTCAATATATATATATATATATATATATATATATTAATTTCAAAATTTTCCTATTGTTAGGAATAAAATATCAGATATCAAATATATATATTTTTCGCAATTTCCATTTTCATTAGGAATAAAATATCAAATATATATGTTTTTTTTTTCAAAATTCCATTAAAATATCAAATCTAAACAAATTTCGAAAATATATATTTTTATTTAGAAGTAAGCCCAAATAAACTTATCTTTATATTTCAAAATCTTCCCTAATAGGAAAATAGAGGTTGCTTCCTTTGCTGTTGCAAGCGTGCAATTTGAATATATACATCTCCCAAATCAGTTAGGCTTTTCTTTTCATCATGCAATTTTTTGTCTTGGCATTTTCTCTCCTCCTTCAAGTCTGAAGATCACCAAGAAGTCTTCAAGCAAACGTTCCTCACCTTGGGAAAGAGGTAAGAAAGCAATTCCACCCCTATAGGGCCGAATCATAAGGGTTGAACCATATAGGGGCGTCCTTCCTTCTTCTTTTTCTTTCAATTTTTCAGTTTATTTGAGTGCTTTCTTCCGAACTTCTTCTTGACTTGCTTCACCTACTTTTCTTTTCAGGTCATTGTAACTTTTATTTTGTCTTCCGAGCCCCGTTACTTGGATCATATCTCGGTAGGGTTCCCTCGGATAATAAAGAAAAATATAATATTTATTGCGACAAAGAAGTATTCGTTCTGAAAAGTTAATTTGTGGAGTATCAGAATTTCCAAGATACACAAAAGAAATCCCCCTAGGGCGCCGAACCCTATAGGGGAAACTAAGCCAAGCAAATTTTTTTTTTAGGTACCACTAATTTTTCTTTTGTCTTCCGAGCCCCGTCACCTGGATCACATCTCGGTAGGGCTCCCTCGGAATAATGAAGGAAAATTGGCGTTTTTAAAAGAAATCGTGAAGAAAACACAAAAAAATGCTCTTCGGCGGGACCTTCTTGCATGGCCGAACCTCAGGAGGCCGAACCCTAGGGGGGCCGAACCCTAGGAGGCCGAACCCTAAGGGGCGAACCTTAGGAAAAAAATGTCATAAAAATTGAACTTTGGAAATCGTAACCGCTGTTTTTACCATAACTTTTGTTCCGTTTGGAGTCTCGGGGCCCATAATATATCAAAACGACTGTATCGACGAGTACTTCAAAAGTCAACGTCAACGGCCATAACGCATACCAAAATAAGTCAAAAAATGGCGCTGAAGGATGCATTTTGGCTGTCCGAAGTTTTTTGGAAAAATTTTAGAAAATTTTTTCTTTCATGATTGTGACTTTGATCCTTCTTTGATTTCGTTTCTTCTTCTTTTTCAAGTATTCTCAAGTGAAAATCTCAAATTTTTTCCTTGTCATGGTAAGCATACTCAAGTTCATATGCTTTACTTGATATCCTTAGTACCGTTATGTGAGGTCTTCCTTACTTGTAGGCCTCGTCTACCGGATGCTCCGAAGACTTGAAGACTTCTAGGGTAACTCCCTTCGTTAATGATTGGGGAAAAGCTCCCTTTTTTAGGCCTTCTGACACTTTTTGGGAGCAAGTCCGAACTTATGATCGCACAACTTTTCCTTTACTAGAGAAAGAAGGCTTATTTCTGTATTTCGCGGCTTGCGGAGGTTGGGACGACTTCCCCCATTCCGGTCGCATTCCCCGCATGTGCATAGAGAAACAAGAATACCCTTTCAGTTCCTTTCGCTTCCTGTCTGACTCATCTAACCGTCTTCAAGGATGGCAACATTGGACTGACAAGATCCTCGGGAATGTTGAGTACAAGGCTATACTAAAGAGCGCGGGCATATATCGCTGCATTCAGCTATGTAGGGATCTACGTATTTAGCAGGATTATGACGCCCTTACTGTGTTGATTTTCTGCTGGTGCTCTTCTTTATGCACATTCGTTACTACTTGGGGAGAATTCACCCCTACCCTAGAGAATGTCTATGCTCTCTACCAGTAAGCTTTTTCTTCTATTTCTTTCATTCGTTCTTATTCCCCCCCTTTTTTTAAATTATGTACTTATTGTGAGTTATATCTTGTAGCCTCATTGGTGTCGCTTTGGCTTCTTGTGACCCATCTAGTATGTCCGCTAGAGATGCTGAGTGCGTTGTCTACTTGATAGAAGCCTTCAAACAGTCTTCCCATTATATCTCACGATTCAAAGGTGACACACTCCTTCCAGATTTCGAGACCACTAGCTGGCCGAAGACTTCATGGTTATCTTGGGTGCGCTACTTCTTTCGGGATTACAAAACTAACCAGTGGGATAGTTCTACTTACAACCAATCTGTCCTTGCTTTTCGTAAGGAACCTTGTCCTTTTCCTCTGACAGCCTATCTGGCTATGTGGTTGTCTCGTTTTCTCTTTCCCGGGTCTCCTGTTGACGGTCTCTCAGTCTGTATGTTTAGCTTAGCAGCTCTGCTATCTCAGGGTTTGGAGGTTTCTCTTGTTTCCCTCTTTTTGGGAACCTTGTATTGCCGTTTAGATGAGGTGGCCTTTGCTTTGAGAGAATCTGTTGGGAGGTATTCCAGGCTCCTTCCTTCAGCTTTTCCTCTTCGAGCGTTTTAAAGGTTATTCTTTTCTTGAACATATTTCTAAGAGGAAAAAGAAGTCTTCAGACCCTTTTTCATTACCCCACATCAACCCCCGGACAACCCGCTGGATTGATTACCGCATCAGCTCAGACTTGCGGCTTTTTATTGATGATTTTTCATGTTTCACTGCACGTCCCTACACTATTGCCTCAGAAAACAGTGGTCACCTTCCTCACTTCTATAGGCATGAGTCTCGCTCTTATCTAAACACCAACGGGTTGAGTGGTTCTTCATTATCCTGGTTCATCTTCCTTCGGGCTGCGGAGCTTCCATATTTTATTAAGGATAATAATTTTGGTATCGTACTGTATAATCATCATAGGGTTATGAGGCAGTTTGGATTTGACCAAGAGCATCCCTTCGGCCGTACTTGCAAGGAGACTTATGAGACTGCTCTCCTTAATTTCGTGTCTACCTCCCCCTCTTTTGCATGGGCCTTTCCAGAACCCCTAGTTGCTCCTCACAGATCCTTTCCCGTTGCCTTTGTCATACCAATTACTACTCGGAGTGGGCGGTATACTACTAGTGAACGCAACTATTGGCAAATCAATCTTAAGAGGTGGGAGGACGACACCCTGATGTGCTCTATACCAGCTTCTCCTCCCAAGCGTCTTCAATGGGTTATGATGTTATGTTCTCTTAAGCCCAATGTCCGTTCGGAACAGTAGCCAGCCAGTAGCCGACTTGTTGAGTGTGAGGCCTTGATGCCTAAGTCTTCTCCTCCTCGGTCAGCAGGTGTTCATTCTCAAAGTGACCCAGTTATCCTTCCCGTACAGGCCCCTACTACCTCCAGGAACCTTCCACCACGGGCCTTGTCTCAGTTACCTCTGTCTCGGATGCCTCCTTCAGCTCCTCCCCAGGGATCCTTTGAGAATTACTCGTTCCAAAATAAGAACATCTACCACTACTGATTCGGAGGTGGCTCCTCCTATTGCTTCTACTGTGTCCCCGGTTAGTCGTCTTGGCATCAGGCTTTGCTTAAGGCCATTAACAAAACGCCCTCTTGAGGATGCTAGTCCTAGTGTTCCGGCAGCCGAGGAGCCGGTCAAGAAACGCCGTAGAAATTTGGTATGTATTTATTTATTTACATATATATATATATATATATATATATATATATATATATATATATTTTGTAGTATCTTCATTTATGTTTGTTACTATCCACATAGCTGCTTTTGTGATTCCTTATATCATTATGTCCATCGTTTTTAGATTGGCGATGCTGATGAAGAGGATGATGATGTTCCTCTTGAGTTTATGCCTAGTACTGCAAATGGGGCAACCGCGGTGGCTTCTACAAGTTGTGACCCTCCCTGACCTATCTCTATCAGTGTTGAGTCGTCTTCATCACATGAAGCTTGTGTCAGTCTTGATGCTAAATATACTTTATCTGATGTGAGTTCGAGCCTTGCTTTGGGTGATATAACAATTTCCTCAAACCCTCTTATAGCTTCTCCACATGATAGGCCTAAGGAAACCGATGAGACTTCTATTTCCGTAAGGGAGGATCCTTTTGAGACCATTGTTGATGTGTATCCTCCCCAGAAGGATTCTACCGAGTTAGTGATTTCTCGGGAGGGTATTATTGACAGCATTTTGGGTGAGTTGAACGACATTTCTCCTTCTGTGGCATCTCCCAACTATTTTTCCATTGAATCTCTTGTGAGTATCTTTCTTTGGTAAATATATCATCTTCTTTTTGAACTTTCTTTCTTTCTCCCAAATATATTATGCTTTATCATCTTGTTTTCAGAGCGAGAAGATGCAAGAGTTGCCTTTGCCTATTGATGCGCTTGCCTCATTTGATGCTCTCAATTCGGATGTTGACACCTCGCTATATAATGACCTCGGTTATCCTCCAGGTTGTCTTCTGGATGACCAAGGCACCGTGGATTCATCAGCATCACAGCAGCCACGTGCTTCTCCATCCTTTATCTCGACAAATTCTATGATGGCCTCTAAAGTAGCTCATGTCAGAGCTTCTTTCAATCCAAGCGGAGACCTTGTTTTTTGGAGGGGCTTCCGGATATCATCTTCTAGTTAGGAAAGTCTTGACGTCTCCTAGCTCGGTTCCCACATATATTTGACCAGCTGATTATTAAGGCGTCTTCTGCCCAGACCTTCTTCCTATATCAGCTCGCAGGCTTGTGCTTGGGTTGCACACTTTTTCCTTATACTCTTTGCGAGTTGAGGACTTGAAGAAATTTAGCGATGATATAGACAACCTTGTAGCCGTGGGTGTTGATATGTCCCCTTTTCGGGCTAGACTGGATCTCCTCAAGTCAAATTTCAATCTTGTTGGACTACGTTCGGAACTTGCTATACATAAGTGTGAAGATGACTCCTTTTCAGCATAGATTTCAGAGTTTGACGAAGCCGCAAACAAATTGAAGATCCATTCGCAAGATCTAAAGTCCCAGATTCAGGAGGTAGAGCGTCAGCTTCAGGACTTAGAGTCAGCTACTCGAGATGTCAAGAAATTAAAAGCTGAAAATCTCAAGATTTAGGATGCTGCCATTTCTGATTTAGAGGCCTTAACTAAGCCTTCTCTTTAATTTGATATGTTATAGCCTTTAGATCATGACTTTCTGTAGTCTCTTTTTCTTTTTTCCTGTTTCAGAAACTCACTTACACATATTTCATTTATCAAATTAGAATTTCTTTAACCTTGTTGATTGCCTTTAATTTGAATGGTTCCTCAAAACTCAATATTTATCATTGAATCTCAAGTTACTTAAATTAATACTCTAAGGCAACAATATGTATTATAAATAGGTAAACATGAATGTTGTCAATAACATGTATATATATCTTTTCGAAAAATAAGTGAAAATTTGATAATTTATTGATAATCAAATTGCTTTTTACGAAAAGCATAACGTTTCAAAATTTTCATAAAAATAATAAATCTTGCTTTTGTCGGATAAAGCATAACGTTCGTCACTTTTAGAGATAAAGTGTAACTATTTTTTTAGGTTGATGACTTATACTCAGGTGCCTCGATTACTTTTAAAGTTGAAAGTATAACTTTGAGGGCTTATAGTCAGATGCCTCAATTACTTTTAAAGTTAAAAGTATAACTTTTGTGATGACTATCTCATGTGTAATATTTCTTTACCCATTTCAGGTTCAATGAGCCTGAGATATCATTTGATCCCACACGAGATATTTTGCAATACCCGCTTTTGGAGATCTCTCGTACCCTATACGGGCCTTCCCATTTGGGGTAAAATTTGGTGGTTGGTGTTCCCCTCATGACTTGATTTACTGTCTTGAGCACCAAGTCCCCCACCAGAATTTGTCACGGTACCACTACGGTATTGTATTGTCATCGCAGTCTTTCGTGATACCATTCTAATTTTTCTTTGGCTTGGTCTCGGAAGTCAGCTAAGGCCTCCAGGGCTGCTGGTCGGTTCTCTTCCTCAACTAAGCTTCGGAGTCTCATCCTAGCCGAATGGATTTCTATTTCGGCGGGCAAGATAGCTTCTTCTCCATAGACTAGAGCATATGGGGTTTCACCTATAGGCTTTCTTTTTGACATTCGATATGCCCATAATGCTATCGGTAATTGCTCTGCCCATGTCTTCAGATGATCGTCTAGGGTTTTTGATAAAATCTTGATCAAGGATTTGTTTGTGGCTTCTGCTTGCCTATTGCCTTTCGGGTAGTAGGGTGATGATTTATAATATTTTACCCTGTATCTTTCCATCAAATTTTTGATGTCTCTATTGATGAAAGGAGTTCCATTAGCTGACAGAATGATCTTTGGGATCCCGAAACGACAAATAATATGTTCCTTAATGAAGTTCGCTACTGCTAGACCCGTAGCCTTTTTTAAAGGGATTGCCTCTATCCACTTTATATATATCTCAGTGGCCGTCAAGATCCATATGTTGCCTTTAGAATTAGGATGAATGGGACCTATAAGATCCATTCCTCATGTATGAAAGGGTCATGGTGTTGCTATGGTCCGTAGGTCTACAGCGGGAGCATGAATCAGATTCTCGTGGATTTGGCAGATGTGGAACTTCTTGACAAAATCCAAGCAATCTCCTTCCATTTTTGGCCAGTAATAACCATGATCAATAAGTTATTTGTACAACTTGGTTACCCCTTAGTGCTCGTCTTTATGCATTTGATAGACCAAATCTTTGGCCTCTCCTACTTCCAAACACTGTAAGGGCTTGCCATTGAACCTTCTTCTAAACAATTCTCCATTTTGCAAGAAGAATCGTTCTGACTTCCTCTTTATTATGATTGCGTCCTTCTTTTCGGCGGGCAGATTGCTGCTTTGTAAAAAGCTCCACATAAGGGATTCGTCAATCCGCTATATCATCAATGAAGGCGCATTCCTCCTCCCCAAGGTATTCTTGGCATGAAACACATTGTCGTTGAAGTGCATCTGTTTCCTTCTTCGTTTCAGGCCAATAATACCCTTGGCGTTACAACCTGCGATACAACCCAATGTCGGCCAAGCCACAATTCTCATGATGCACTTGATGTAAGACTTTATTCGCTTTTTGCCTCCCCAAGCATCGTGTCAAGACACCATCTTCTTCTTTGTGATACAAGACTCCCTTGATGATGCTGTATTTCTGAAGCTCCACTGGTGATATTGTTCTCCCTCCTTTGTTTGCAATTGATCAAAGATATCATGTCTCCAATCATCTGTCATATCTTTGGGGAACAAATCTAAGACCGTGGTTGGTAGGGCTCTTTTTATTACCTTCACATCTAGGTCTTCTCCTTGGATGAACACTCGAGATGCTACAGTTGCCAATGCGTCAGGTTATTTATTTTGTCCCCTAGGCACATACTCAATCACCACCTTCTTGAAAGCTTCCATTACGTACCTTCTGTGCTATAGTTCGATATGGCGCCAAGATAGGTTCCTTTACTGTGAATTGGCCTCTTATTTGTTGTACTATCAGATTTGAATCTCCCTTTACTTTAAGATATTTTGCCCCTAACTCTTGAGCCGCCAACAATCCTAATATAAACGCCTCATATTCTGCTTCATTGTTTGTGCAAGGGAAGTCCAATTTGTATGACAAGGCCACTTCTTCTCCTTCTTTTGTAGTCAACACTACTCTTGCTCCGCCTTTACCTTTTGCAGATGATCCGTCGAAAGCCAAATTCCAGCATTCTAGGTCTTCATCTATTAAGTTGATTGCTTCCACTTCTCCACCTTGAAGATCCTCGGAGGGAGGTTCATATTCTCCATTTGGAAATTGAGCTAGCAGATCTGCCGAGGTTTGACATCGGATAGTCTTCGGTGTCACACACTTGATGTCATATTCTGAAAGGATCATTATCCATCTAGCGGGCCTTCCTAATAATGCTGGCCTAGTCAGTAGATATCTGATAGGATCAGTTCTGGTTGCAATCTTCACTTCGTGCGCCAGAAAGTAATGTCGCGTTTTCTGCGCAATGAACACCAATACTAAGCAATGCCTCTCCACCTGTGAGTATCTGGTTTCCGGTCCTATGATTATCCGACTAATGTAATACACCGGTTTTTCTTCTCCATCTGCCTCCTACGTGATCAATCCGCCTATAGACTTCTTGGTAGATATGATGTATAACTGCAACGGGATTCCTCTTTGTGGTACTTCCATCGTTTACGCCGATGCCAAAATTCTTTTTACCTTCTCAAAGGCCTGTTGTTGGTCTTGCCCCCAGTCCCATTCTGCCTTTCCTTTTAGCAATTTGTCAAAAGGTTCTGTGACTTCTGCTAATGCTGGCATAAATCTCCTCATGTAAGAAACTTTCCCTAGAAAGCTCTTCAACTGTTTTTGCGTTTTTGGTGGGGGCATCTCTATAATGCTTTTGCCTTGCTTGGGTCTACCTCCAAACCTCTGTTATGCACCAAGAAGCCCAACAATTTTCAGCCGTCATTCCAAAGGCGCACTTCTTCGGATTCATCTTCAACTTGTATCTTCGGCATCGCTCAAACACTTTCCTCAGGTCCTCCACATGGGTTGTCGCCTTTTTGGATTTCACTACTATGTCATCCACATAGTTTTCTACTATATCATGAATCATGTCATGAAATATAACATGCATTGCCCTTTGATAAGTTGCCCCTGCATTCTTCAACCCGAAGGGCATTACTACATAGTAGAAATTCCCAAACGGGGTACGAAAGGCTGTCAACTCTACCTCTTCTACTGACATCTTTATCTGATTGTAACCCACAAATCCATCCATGAATGACATCATCTCGTGATTAGCCATTGCATCTACCAAAGTGTCTATGTTGGGTAATGGGTACATGTCTTTCGGGCATGCCTTATTCAAGTCTCTGAAATCCACGCATATCCGTAACTGACCATTTGATTTTTTTACTGGTACAATGCTGGATAGCCATATTGGATGTTGGATTGGCTTGATGAATACTACTTCCAGCAACTTCTTGATTTCCTCCTTGATTTGGGTTTCGACTTCGGGTGCATAGTTGCGAGGAGTTTGCTTCACTGGTTTTATTCCCGGTCTTACATTCAGATTGTGCTCTACCAACTCTTTGTCAATCCCGGGCATCTCATCGTAGTTCCAAGAAAAGACATCCCTATACTTTTACAGCAATTTCACGATCTCCTCCTTCTGATTAGCATCCAGCTCTTTGTTGACGTAAGTCGGTCTTGGCATTCCTCCATCTGTTACCAAATCAACTTCTTCTAATTCATTTTGTTGAGGTTTCGGCCTATCCTCAAAGCATTCTGGAGCTAGTTCTACCTTCTGCAGCACAATTTTTTCTACTTTATTACTGCTAGAGTGGGGGACCCCTCCTGAGCCATTAGGTTTGTACTCTCCCTTAGGCTCTTCCCCCTTGCACCGTCACAAGCGAAACACCACTTTTCCGTCGGGTTTAACAGCCCTCTCCCATTTTGTTTTTTGGCCATCCTCTAATTGTACTGTCCGTTTGGCATTTATTATGTTTCTGGCATCTTCAGGGTCTGCTGGCCTTTTCTTTTCTCCTTTCCTTTCCTTATCCAGGTCTACTACCACCGGCTTCTTGTTTTTGGAACCTTCTCCTTGTTTCGAGGTCTTCTTCTTTTCTTTTCCTACAGGCACGAACTTATCTTCCTGTACTTCTTCCCAGCTTGCTAGTCTTAGGAAATCAGGCCTTGCAATCTGGTTCTCTCCCTCTTCAGCGACATCATTGAAGAAAGTTGCTTCGGCGATGTGTGCCTCCTCTGGTCCAAAGGGATTTCTTGTCGCCGGTACCTTCACTTCTTTCCCATTCCAGATAGCTTTCAGGCATTGATGAAAAACTGAGGGTACCACCCCATAGTCGTTTTGTCAGGCCCTTCCTAACAAGACATGATACGCTGCATCCACCTCGGCAACATGAAACATTACAGGTCCTCGAATCTTTCCAACCTGCATGTCCACTTTGATGTGTCCAAGGGTTCTGGCACTTTGGTTGGCAAACCCTATGATGTTTGTCGGTTCTTTCACAATTCTCTTCTCTGGCAGGCCTAACTGCTTAAACACAGTGTAGGGCATAATGTTTATAGACGCTCCGTTGTCGATGAATGCCCTCCGCACCTCTATTCCATTTATTATCGCCGTCATATATAGCGGTCGGTTATGCGGATATCTTATCTCTCTATCAGCTTTAGAGAAAGATATCTTGCTTTCTTCCTCTTCCATTGCTTTCACAAATCCTTTGCTCACCGCCGTGTAGGTTTCTTGTGTTTCGGCTGCTTTGATGATCGCCCTGGTTGCTTCTATCCTTGCTTCCTTGGCCAACCCTATCTGGTCGAATTTTTTTCTAAATTTAGCTCCATTCATCAGCGTCGTCACCTGTAAGCCTGGATCAACATCCATCATTTCTTCCATCCTTTCTGCATTCTCTATCATCTCCACTTCTGGTACCTCACTATGAGTAATAGTGTTGCACATTTCTTTTCCCTTGTGATTAGGCAGTGGCTTGTCATGCACGCTGCTTCCTTTTTCCTAGTTCAATTTCTCCTGCCGCCAACTTTTCATGATATATCCTTTGCAGACTATAACAATCGATAGTGGAGTGTCCTGCGTATTGGTGGTACACACAAAAGTCTGGTCTTCTTTTCATTTCTTTGGTCACAACAAATCTGGGCTTCGGAGGCCTCACCACTCCATGTTCTATCCATTGTTCATACAGGTCCCTAAAGGCCTTCTCACTGCATGTGATAGCCTCTGGAACTGGCATCCTGGTATACTTGTCCCCGTGTTTTCCTTTACTTCGCTCAAAATTCCGCTCATTCTTCTCCCTCTTGCCCCCTTGTGGTTTTGACTGAGAGTCAGCCAAAGCCACAGTTGTTGTTCTCTTAACCTTCCATGTAACCGTCGCATGGCTGATGGGCACTGTCACGATTCCTCCCAAATCTTGTGCGAAGGATGAGAGGGTTGCAAATAAATTACAGGCCTTTGTAATGAGATGGGGCTTGAAGGAGTCTAGAGCACCATTGTTGCATATGCTAACCAAGTTCTTCTCCTCAATTGGTTCTGCACACTTCTGTTCTCCAAGTTGTAGTACCAACTGAAGGCACTATCTATCAAGGTCTTGTTAAATTCCCTCATCAACAGATTGTGGTTATTCACCTCATCATAACCCAACCATGGAGACATCGACTCCACGAACCTGGCAATATGCTCCCTGGCATTCCTTTTTTCCTCGTTATACTTTGGGAACTGCGGAGGATGCTCAATATACCCTGCCGGGTAAGGTTATCTCCGAACGTGTGCCGGGTAGGGTGGAGTAAAGTCCAACTCTGAAGGTCGGGCTGTCTGCTTGCGAAGTTGATTGATCACATCGATCATATCATCTTTCGTCACATACTGGCTCATGGTATGGACTCTTTGAGGGGTTGTTATGTATTGCTGCATTGGTGGCGTGTATGGTAAGGAAATTGGCTGGTGTACACTTGCATCTTGCACAATCTGTATCGGTTGTGCTTGTTGGATTGTTCGTTGGATGTGGCTCGGGATGGTCGGTATCTGCACTTGTGAAAATGCTGGGAGAATGGTTGGGATGATGTTGGGCTGAGGCTGACTTGCTTCCAATCTGAGTTGTGGCACATCACCGCTGTTTTAGGGCTCCAAGTTGATGATTAGAATCGGATGACTCTCCGTTATTGGAGGTACAGTCTGATTCTCTTTGTTGTTACTGTTGTCCTCCACTTCTGCTCGTTCCCCCGGCGAACTTCCTGGGAACATAGTCTTGAAAGTGGGGATTTGCATTAACTGCTGGCGAAAATTCCCCATTTCTTCTTGCTTCTTCTGCATTTCTAGCATCATGGTCATCATTATCCCTTGGCCTTCTCGTGCCTCTTGTAATGCCTTGAGAATCTCCATCTACACGACATTCGCAGTTGTTTGCGCTCTAGTTACTTCTTCACCTTGCCTTTTCGTGTTTGTCTGTCTAGCACTGGTTTGTTGTTGATCAGCCATTTGAGGTGATGTTGAACTTCCTTCCGAAACGTCTTCTAAGATGGGTTGATCAAGATCCAGATTCGCGCTTTGGAACACTGGATTTGCTTGCCTTGAAATCGGATCCGGTGAAGTGATGCTTGTTGTCGGTGAAACTCTTTTTGTAATTCTCCTACTTCAAGTTGTGGGCATACCCTTCACGAATTCTACACCTCCCCAGTAGAGTCGCCAAATAAATGTGGGCAAGGAAATTACGCCTTGCTAGGGTTAGGGTTTCGTGTTGGCTGGAGAGGAGAAAAATTGACGAAGAGCACGGAATTGACTGATTGATTGAAGAGGGGAGAAGAACAGGTGGGTGATTACTCCAATGACACGTGACAGAACTCTCAGAATCCGGAAACCGGGTTAGGGTAGCTGGGATTCTAAGAGCCTTCTTGAGTCTTCGAGTTGGGAGAGAGTTCCAAGTGTAATGAGCTTCCAAGAGTCTAAGTGTAATGTCTTGAGAGCGATCCCCTTTTCTTAGAATAGAGGGGCTATTTATAGAGCTTTCTTGAGAAATAATCACATGTCAGACACATGTTTTAAGGAAAATTTCCGAAATACCCTTTAGTCATGTTTTTAAAGGGAAAATTCCAGAAATGCCCTTTAATCATCAAAGTAATGTCCAAATTGCCCTGTTCTTCTAGCCACCAATCCAAACCTTCAATCAATTCCCAAAATGGGTCGCATCCACGAGTCTTCTGCCTTGGAACACGAGGAGACTTCCCCGGGTCTAGCACATTTATTTTCGTCTAATCTGTACATTTAATTAGGTCACATGAACCCTAATTTGTACATTTAATTAGGTTTTTATAAACCTTAATTTGTACATTTATTTCAATTAGGTCATGTGAACCCTAATATGCACTTGGGCCTACACATTTATAAATCGAGGTCGAGTAGAGTGGAAAAAAGTGAATTTAACCCTACGAAAATATGTGGATATTATTGTTATCGTATGTCAGTGATATATATATTTGTGGTTATTGATGTTTATCGTGATTGTTGTTGTCGTTGTTGAAATTGTTGTGGATATATTGGTGTGATTTAAAAATAGGTATTGTTGTGGTTTAGAACCAAGTGTAGGAATTTGTGATTTAAAAACCTGAAAAAAAAGGAAAAATAATTTTTTTTTAAAAAGGATTATTTTTGACGAAAATTCCGTAGGAAATAATTAAATTTTGATTGGAAATTTTGTGGGAAATAATATTTCCAACGAAAATTTCGTGGGAAATAATACTGAAACGTGTCGTAACTATAGTCGACAGAACTATTATCGACAGACCATTCCGTCAGAACTAAGTTATTTCCGACGGAATTTATTTAAAAAATATTCTGTCAAAAAATAATTAATTACGACAGAATTGTCAACGAAATTAGTTTCGACTAGCTTAGTTATTGCCGACGGAATTAGTTTCGACCATCTTAGTTACGATTGAATTTTCGAGGGATTATTTTGTCGAAAATAACTTAATTCTAATAGAATTAAACTATTTTCGATAGAATAATACATGAAAAATAACGTTTTTTGCTTGTAGTGAATTTCTATAACAAAACTAAATAAAATGAACAAAACTTACACTTGGCTTCACCAGTTCCATAGATGGTAACATTGTTGAATTTGTCATCATAAGGATGAAGCAAATAATTAATAAAATAGGCTCCAAATGAGTTTGCAGACACAAAAGTATAAGGAATTCCAGATTCTTCAGCTGCCCTTCTTACCAGTTTCTTTTTGTCACAACAAGCTTGAAAAGGTGGTAGCGGACTAATTCTATCAACCTCATTTCCAAATTCTGAAGGAAAAAATCTCTGAAATACACACACACACATATATACGCACACATCCAGAAATGTGTAAATAAATATTAGAAAAAATAAAATTGTTTAACCAAACACAATTAACTCACACAATTAATTACCTTTATGCTGCCAGCCTCTTTCATGGCTCTTATTATTTCGAGTTGTTCAAGGTGTTGAGGAATGGCCAATGCTGAAATTACAACGTCTACCTGGCGGAGCACCTCAACAAGCTTGTCATGTTCATCAAGTTCTCCCTGTTGATATTTGATGGAAAACAATTACTCCCCCCTTTACATAAAAATAAATAAATAAATAATAAAATAATAAATAAAAAGAATCTCGTTTGTCAATTTTTTATATTCTAAAAAAACAGATCCACTCTTTAATTTGACACCAGTAAAATGAAAAAGTGTTCAAGCTCATCATCACATCTTGGTATCACTACGAAATGAAAACTACGGGTAAACTTAAAACAAAATTATATTATTAAAATTTGTAAATTTTGTG
Organism: Aralia elata; assembly: GCA_034770075.1. Taxonomy (NCBI): domain Eukaryota; kingdom Viridiplantae; phylum Streptophyta; class Magnoliopsida; order Apiales; family Araliaceae; genus Aralia; species Aralia elata. The sequence goes on along the minus strand of CM068378.1, from coordinate 26,548,840 downwards.
AAAACGCAAATACTGTTTATGTAAAACGAATGAAGTCTATATGTGGTCATGGAAAAGTATACACATTATTTGACACTCCCTTAGTCCCAAAATGCATATGCAAAATTAAAGAACTTTTATAGACACAAATAAGATAAGGGTAATGTTAGGGGCATCAAAATCAAAAAGTATTTCAAATGATGTGTGATCAATACATTGGTTGGATATATCTCATAAGATTGGTTATGCCATAAATTATCATTAAAATATTCAGTGTCATATCATTTGAAACCTATTTTAAGACAAAAAATTTGAAACTCCTTAACATTATCCATAAAATAATGAACATAACAATAAACGAAATATGAATATGTACCCAAAAAATGGTAACTCCCATGGATTCGAATTCATCGAGCAGCTCTTTCTTGGAAGGATCATGATTAGGTTTTGTAGGGCGAACAAAAGCATAGGTTGGATGACCTAATGAAACGCTTGCCTTAACCATGTATGTACCAAGATAACCAGTTGCTCCAAATATCACTATTTTGCTCTTCTCTTCAGCCATGGTACTGATCTTTGAAGTTATTGGCTAACAATATTCTGAAATTTATAGAACGCACATTTCTAATACCTATACCATATATCAAAGGAAAATACACATATACATCAATAAATATGATGACAAAATTAGATTGCGACAAATGTGAAATTTTAAGCGATAAAACAAAATAATAATCGTGTGAGTCTCTTTTTAATTCTTTTCTATTATATGTATCCACATAATTCGACATTTAATATATATCGCATAAATTTATCATCACATGTAGCCTCATATTCATGTTACAAAAAAGTAACTACTGTATCCGAACAAGAGTTTCAGGGAATTAAGTAATGGATTGTTGAGAATTTTTATTTTATTAGGATTCAGTCGTGTTATATTTTCTTTACACTTGCACCCTCAAAGTTCCGAACAAATAAATACTACCTTCATTCCAAAATTAGATATACAATTTGACTTTTAAACGGCGACATATTAAACTTTAAAATTAGTATGACTCATAAAAATTTAGAACAAAATAAATTTTGTGATTAATAATTTTTGCTATGTGCTATACAATTAAATAAATTTACATTGTTCGACCTTAAAAATTAAATTGTATATCTAATTTTGAATGGATAGACTAGGAAAAAGTCTTTATAGATTTTTTGATTTACGAAAAAAAATGAGATTTTTTGGATATTGGGTTGATAAATGAGAATGTGGCTGAGAATTCTTTCCTATGTTTGTGGTCGGAAATTGAAAATAGTACACAACTATGTTGACTGATAAATACATAACATAAAATACTTTCCTATATTTGTGGTCAGAAATTGAAAATAGTACACAATTATGTTGACTGATAAGTACATAACATAAAATACTTTTTTATATTTGTGATCAGAAATTGAAAATAGTACACAACTATGTTGACCGATAAATACATAACATAAAATACTTTCCTATATTTGTGGTCAGAAATTGAAAATAGTACACAACTATGCTACTTGATAAATACATAACATAAAATAGCTTGAACTACATACTTGTTTTTTCAAGTTGTTGTTGAGTTTTTAAAGTGGTCCTTTAATGTACAAAAGTTATATTTTCGTCTTTTAAATTGATATTTTGGTTTATTTATGTTATTTGGTCAGATTTTTCTCCAAATTTCAATCATGTGTGATACTACTACTTTTTAATGAGACTATATTTTTATTTTAACATTAAAATATACCAAGGCATATGACACTCACGTGACTTCAAATTCAGTTTCATAAATTTTTTGCTCTTGCACCATATCAAAATAATCTTTCTTTTCAAAATAATCTTGTCAATTTTTTGTTCTAAAAAAACAGATCCACTCTTTAATTTGACACCAGTAAAATGAAAAAGTGTTCAAGCTCATTATCACATCTTGGTATCACTACCAAATGAAAACTACGGGTAAACTTAGAACAAAATTATATTATTAAAATTTGTAAATTTTGCAAAAGGCAAATACTCTTTTTGTGAAAAGATTGAAGTCTCTATATGTGGTCATGGTAAAGTACACACATTATTTGACACTCCCTCAGTCCCAAAATGCGCGTCCAACTTTCGTTTTTTGGAATTTCAAAAATGAGATCTAGTCTTCTTTCAAAATGTGGAGTCCCAAAATGCTCGTCCAACTTTCCGTTTTGGAATTTCAAAAATGAGATCTAGTCTTCTTTCAAAATGTGGTGTGTATGTTATGGTCGCGCTTATGCAAAATTAAAGAACTTTTATAGACACAAATAAGATAAGAGTAATGTTAGGGGTCTCAAATTTTTAGTCTCAAAAAGTATTTTAAATGATGTGTCATCAATACATTAGTTGGATAAATCTCATATAATAACTCAAATATTTATTACTATTTAAAAGTACAAAAAATCAAACTTGGAGAAAAGTCAACGATTGCGGCTAACTAAATTAGTTAGGAAAGTAACTAGAAAGCTAACTAAGTTTCGGAGTAAACAAACTAGAAGGCTAACTAAAAACCAAACTAAGTTTGGTTTGGACCAAATGGGAACCGGTTATGATGTAGAGAAATGAGGGCCATTTTGTCCATTTAGAAAGTATGTGATACTATGATGTAGAGAAATGAGGGCCATTTTGGTCATTTAGAAAGTATGTGATACTTACATATTATGTAAGTATTGTAACTTGTCTTGTACTTAATAGGTAGGCGTTGTTGCTATTTGTTGAATATCCAAGAAATATTATTTCATCAGATTTTCATGTAAGTTACCTTTTATTTGCAATAAGTAAATAAACTGTAAATGTAAAAGTTAAAGTTAAAATGTTAAATCTCACTTGACTAATAATTTTACAATTAATTTATAAAAGTATTTTAGAATATTAAAGTTTAAATACAAAATAGTTTCAAGCATCAAATCTAGTTTCTTTTTGTTTACAATAGTTCTATTTTCAAAAATACCTAGATAAAGTTTCAGAACACTCTTAAATACAAATATTTCAATCTAAAATGAATCTAGCACATCCACCAATCTTTTAAACATAATAATGTCACTTAGCAATACATTAAGTAGACACATTTTATCTCACATCAACTAGGTAAAAAGGCAAAAATCGTTTAGGAGTTGGTTGGCATGAAACTTTAACTTTTAGAGATATTCATCATTTTTTCTAAAGCCATCTTCCGCTTTTCTTATGAATAGCCGAAGAATTTTCTCAACATCTTATCATTCTCTAGAAGCCAGTCATAAACTTCTTCAAGAAACGACTCCTCAAGCTCCAATAATATCAACTCCTTATAAATCTCATCCCAAGTGTAGACACGCGATTGTGAACTTTTTAAGGCATTAACGAGATTTTCATTACCAACATTGATTACCTCCACTACACGACTAAACAAGCATTCGAAAAAATTGAATTTGAGCTTTTTGATACGATTTTTCAGATGGTTTGTGTAGGTAAGGAAATTACACCTTGCTAGGGTTAGGGTTTTGTGTTGGCTGGAAAGGAGAGAAATCCACGAAGAGTACGGAACTGATTGATTGATTGAAGAGGGGAGAAGAACAGGTGGGCGATTACTCCAATGACACGTGGCAGAACTCCTAGAATCCGGAAACCGGGTTAGGGTAGCAGGGATTCCAAGAGTCTTCCTGAGTCTTTGAGTTGAGAAAGAGTTCCAAGTGTGATGAGCTTTCAAGAGTCTAAGTGTAATGTCTTGAGAGCGATCCCCTTTTCTTAGAATAGAGGGGTTATTTATAGAGTTTTCTTGGGAAATAATCACATGCCAGGCACATGTTTTAAGGGAAATTCCCGAAATACCCTTTAATTATGTTTTAAAGGAAAAATTCCAGAAATGCCCTTTAATCATCAAAGTAATGCCCAAATTGCCCTGTTCTTCTAGCCACCAATCCAATCCCTCAATCAATTTCCAAAATGGGTCGCATCCACGAGTCTTCTGCCTTAGAACACGTGGAGACTTCTCCGGGTCTAGTACATTTAATTAGGTCACATGAACCCTAATTTGTACATTTAATTAGGTTTTTTGTAAACCCTAATTTCTACATTTAATTCAATTAGGTCATGTGAACCCTAATATGCAATCGGGCCCACATTTGCCCCTTGCGCGAGAGTCACGGTTCCTTGAGAGACGCTCGTGCAAATACTCCAAGTTTTCGAATGATTTTGTGTGACTCCCCTTGTTCAAGTCTTGAACACAAGAGTTCTAGAAGAGGAAACCCCTAGGGACCAAACCATTAGGGTTAAACCCTAAGGAGGCAAGACCTAGAAGGGCTCTTCCTTGAACCTCTTGGTAGATCATCTGAAAGCTTCCTCATTTTTGTCTAATATTTATTTCCATATTTTCTGAGAATTAAAACAAGGAAGATCATCAGATATCACTAAATAAAATCCAATAATCAAATCTTAATTTAGTATTTGGAAACAAAATCTTCTTTTAAAATTTTGTAAAGCAAGATCTTTTTTCCTTAGGAAAACCAAATATTCAATATATATATATATATAATATATATATACCAATTTCGAAAATTATCTATTGATAGGTATAAAATATCAGATATCAAATATATATATTTTTCGAAAATCCATTAAAATACCAAATTTAAACAAATTTCGAAAATATATGTGTTTATTTAAAAAATAAACTCAAGGAGACTTATCTGTATATTGCAAAATCTTTCGCTAGAGGAAAATAAAGATTGCTTCCTTTGCTATTGCAAGCTTGCGGTTTGAATATATATATCTCCCAAGTCACTTAGGCTTTTCTTTTCATCGTGCAAATGTTTTCCTCTCCTCATTCAAGTCTGAAGATTACCAAGAAGTCGTCAAGCCAACAGTCTTCAGCTTGGGAACGAGGTAAAAAAAACAATTTCTTCTTCTCTTTCTTTCAATTTTTTCAGTTTATTTGAATACTTTCTGCCGAACTTCTTCTTGACTTGCTTCTCATACGTTTCTTCTCAGGTTATTGTAGCTTTTCTTTTGTCTTCCGAGCCCCGTTACTTGGATTTTATCTCGGTAGGGTTCCCTCGGATAATAAAGAAAAACACAATATTTATTGACAAAGAAGCATCCGTTCCGAAAAAATTAATTTGTGGGGCACCAGAATTTTCAAGGTACACAATATAGTTTTTTTTTGCCCTAGGGGGCCGAACCCTAGGTGGCCGAACCCTAGGGTGGCTGAACCCTAGGAGATTTTTTTTTTTTTTGCCTTAGGGTGACCAAACCCTAGGGTGGCCAAACCCTAGGGGGTCGAACCCTAGGGAGCGAATCCTAGGAGAAAATATACCAAAATTTAAACATTGGGAATCGTGATCGTTGTTTTGACCATAACTTTTGTTCCGTTTGGAGTCTCGGGGCCCATAATATATCAAAACGACCGTATCGACGAGATCTTCAAAAGTCATTGCCAACGGCAATGATACATACCAAAATAATCCAAAAAATGGCTCTGAAGGATGCATTTTGGCTGTCCGAAGTTTTTTGGAAAAATTTCAAATCTTGTTTTTCTTTCATAATTGTGATTTTGATCCTTCCCTGACTTCATTTCTTCTTATTTTCAGGTATTATCAAGTGAAAAGCTCAAATTCTTCCCTTGCCATGGTAAGCCCACTCAAGTTCATATGCCTTACTTGACATCCTTAGTATCCTCATGTGGAGTCTTTCTTACTTGTAGGCCTCGTCTACCGGATGTTCTGAAGACTTGAAGACTTCCAGGGTAATTCCCTTCGTCAATGATTGGGGAAAGACTCCCTTTTTTGGGCCTTTTGACACTTTTTGGGAGCATGTCCGGACTTATGCTCGCACAACTTTCCCTGCGCCAGAGAAAGAAGGTCTGTTTCTTTATGTCGCGGCTTGCGGAGGTTGGGACGACTTCCCCCATTCCGGTCGCATTCCCCGCATGTGCATAGAGAAACAAGAATACCCTTTCAGTCCCTTTCGCTTCCTGTCTGACTCATCTAGCCGTCTTCAAGGATGGCAACATTGGACTGACGAGATCCTCGGAAATATTGAGTATAAGGCTATACTAAAGAGCGCGGGCATATATCGCTGCATTCAGCTATGTAGGGATCTACGTATTCAGCAGGATCATGACGCTCTTACTGTGTTGATTTCCCGCTGATGCTCCTCTTCATGCACATTTGTTACTGCTTGGGGGGAATTCACCCCTACACTAGAGGATGTCTATGCCATTTACCAGTAAGCCTTTCCTTTTGTTTCTTTCATTCGTTCCTATTTTTCCCTTTCTTTTCCAAATTATGTGCTTATGTTGTATTATATCTTGTAGCCTCCCTGCTGTCGCTTCGGCTTCTTGTGACCCATCTATTATGTCTGCTAGAGATGTTGAGTGTGTTGCCTACTTGATGGAGGCCTTCAAGCAGTCTTCCCATTATGTCTCACGATTCAAAGGTGACACACTCCTTCCAGATTTCGAGACCACTAGCCGACAAAAGACTTCATGGTTATCTTGGGTGCGCTACTTCTTTCGGGATTACAAAACTAACCAGTGGGATAGTTCGACTTATGACCAATCCGTCCTTACTTTTCGTAAGGAGCCTTGTCCTTTTCCTTTGGCAGCCTATCTGGCTATGTGGTTGTCTCGCTTTCTCTTTCCCGGGTCTCCTGTTGACGGTTCCTCAGTTCGTATGTTTAGTTTAGCAGCTCTGCTATCTCGAGGTTTGGAGATTCCTCTTGCTTCCCTCTTTTTGGGAACCTTGTATCGCCGTTTAGACGAGGTGGCCTTCGCTTTGAGAGAATCTGTTGGAAGGTATTTGTTTTCATGTTGTCATTAACTGTCTTGCACACTGCATTTTTCTCTTCTTTTCTTGAATTATCAACCTTCCCTTTTCATTTACTCAGGTACGACGTGAATTGCTTCATTCCAGGCTCCTTCCTTCAGCTTTTCCTCTTCGAGCGTTTCAAGGGTTATTCTTCTCTTGAACATCTTTCTAAGAGGAAGAAGAAGTCTTCAGACCCTTTTTTATTATCCCACATCGACCCTCGGACAGCCCGCTGGATTAATTATCGCTTTAGCTCAGACTTGCGGCTTTTCATTGATGATTTTTCGTGCTTCACCGCTCGTCCTTACACTATTGTTTCGGAAAATAATGGCCACCTTCCTCACTTCTATAGGCGTGAGTCTCGTTCTTATCTAAACACCAACGGGCTGAGTGGTTCTTCATTGTCCTGGTTCGTCTTTCTTCGGGCTGCGGAGCTTCCATATTTTATTGAGGATAATGATTTCGGTACCGTACTTTATAATCCTCATAGGGTGATGAGGCAGTTTGGATTTGACCAGGAGCGTCCCTTTGGCCGTACTTGCAAGGAGACTTATGAGACTGCTCTCCTCAATTTTGTGTCCACATCTCCTTCTTTTGCATGGGCCTTTCCAGAACCCCCAGGTGCTCCTCACAAATCTTTTCCCGTTGCTTTTATCATACCACCTGCTACTCGGAGTGGGCAGTATACTACTAGTGAACGCAACTACTGGCAAATCAATCTTAAGAGATGGGAGGACGACACACTGATGTGTTGTAGACCAGCTTCTCCTCCCAAGCGTCTTCAATGGGTTAAGATGTTATGTTCTCCTAAGCCCAATGTCCGTTCGGAACGATGGCCAGCCAGTAGCCGCCTTGTTGAGCGTGAGGCCTTAAGGCCTAAGTCTTCTCCTCCTCGGTCAGCAGGTGTTCATTCTCCACTTATCCTTCCTGTTCATGCCCTTACTACCACCAGGAACCTTCCACCACGGGCCTTGTCTCAGTTACCTGTGTCTCGGATGCCTCCTCCAGTTCTTCCTCCAGTTCCTCCCCAGGGATCCTCTGATACCGGGGAAATGAGAATTACTCGTTCCAGAACAAGAACATCTACCCCTACGGATTCGGAGGTGGCTCCTCCTATGGCTTCTACCGTGTCCCCGGTTAGCCGTCCTGGCATCAGGCTTCGCTTAAGGCCATTAGCAAAACGCCCTCCTGAGGATGCTAGTCCTACTATGTCGGTAGCCGAGGATCCAGTCAAGAAACGCCGTAGAAATTTGGTATGTGTTTATACTTTTTGTAGTATCATCATTTATGTCTGTTACTATCCATATAGTTGTCGTTATGATTCCTTTTATCATTATGTCCACCATTTTTAGATTGGCGAAGCTGATGAAGAGGATAAGGATGTTCCTCTTGAGTTTATGCCTATTACTGCAAATGGGGCAACCACAGCAGCTTCTACGAGTTGCGACCTTCCCCGACCTATCAGTGTTGAGTCATCTCCATCCCACGAAGCTTGTGTCAGTCTTGATGCTCAAGACACTTTATCTGATGTGAGTTCGAGCCTTGCTTTGGATGATGCAATAATTTCCTCAAACCCTCCTCCAGCTTCTCCACATGATAGGCCTAAGGAGACTGATAAGACTCCTGCTTCCGCGAGGGAGGATCCTGCTGAAACTATTGTTGATGTGTGTCCTCCCCAGAAGGATTCTACCGAGTTGTTGAGTTCTCGGGAGGGCATTGTAGACAGCATCTTGGGTGGGTTGAGCGACATTCCGCCTTCGGTAGCATCTCCCAACTATTTTTCCATTGACTATCTTGTGAGTATCTTTCTTTGGTAAATATATCATTTTTTATTTATTTATTTTTTTTCAAATATATTATATTTTTTCTCATCTTGTTTTCCAGAGTGAGAAGATGCAAGAGTTGCCTTTGCCTGTTGATGCGCTTGCCTCATTCGATGCTCTCAATCCGGATGTTGACACCTCGCTAGATAATGACCTCGGGTATCCTCCAGGCTGTCTTCCGGATGACCAAGGCGTTATGGATTCATCAGCATCCCAGTAGCCCCGTGCTCCTCCATCCTTTATCTCGACAAATTCTATGATGGCCTCCAAAGTTGCTCCTGTCAGAGCTTCCTTCAATCTAAACGGAGACCTTGTTTCTTGGAGGAGCTTCCGGATATCATCATCTAGTCAGGAAAGTCTTGAGCGCCTCCTAGCTCGGTTCCCACATATACTCGACCAGCTGATTATTAAGGCGTCTTCTACCTAGACCTTCTTCCTAGATCAGCTCGCAGGCCTTGTGCTTGGGTTGCACACTCTTTCCTTATACTCTTTGCGAGTTGAGGACTTGAAGAAATTTAGTGATGATGTAGACGACATTACAGCTGTGGGTGTTGACATGGCCCCTTTTCGGGCTAGGCTGGATCTCTTCAAGTCGAATTTCAACCTTGTTGAGCTACGTTCGAAAATTGCTATACGTAAGTGTGAAGATGACTCCTTTTCAGCACAGATCTCAGAGTTTGACGAAGCCGTAAACAAATTGAAGATCCATGCGCAAGGTTTAAAGTCTCAGCTTCAAGAGGTAGAGCGACAGCTTCAGGACTTAGAGTCAGCTACTCGAGATGTCAAGAAATCAAAAGCTGAAAATCTCAAGATTCGGGATGTTGCCATTAGTGATTTGGAGGCCTTAGCTATGCCTTCATTGCAGTTTGATATGCCGTGGCCTTTAGATCATGACTTGCTGTAGTCTCTTTTTCCCTTTTCCTGTTTCAGAAACTCATTTACACATATTTCATTTATCAAATTAAAGTTTCTTTAACCTTGTTGATTGCCTTTAATTTGAATGATTCCTCGAAACTCAATATTTATCATTGAATCTCAAGTTACTCAAATTAATACTCTCAGACAACAATATGTATTATGAATGTTATCAATAACATGTATATATATCTTTTCGAAAAAATAAGTGAATGAAAGTTTGATAATTTATTGATGATCAAGTTGCTTTTAACGAAAAGCATAACGTTTCAAAATTTTCATGAAAAAAAACAATAAATCTTTCTTTTGTCGAATAAAGCATAACGTTCGTCACTTTTAGAGATAAAGTGTAACTGTTTTTTCAGGTTGATGACTTATACTCAGGTGCCTCGATTACTTTTAAAGTTTGAAAGTATAACTGTGAGGGCTTATAGTCAGGTGCCTCAACTACTTTTGAAGTTAAAAGTATAACTCTCGTGATGACTATCTCATGTGTAATATTTATTTACCCATTTCAGGTTCAATGGGCCTGAGATAGCATTTGATCCCACGCGAGATATTTTGCAATACCCGCTTTCGGAGATCTCTCGTACCATATACGGGCCTTCCCATTTGGGGTAAAATTTGGTGGTTGGCGTTCCCCTCATGACTTGATTTGTTGGCTTGAGTACCAAGTCCCCCACCAGAATTTGTCGCGGTACCACTGCGGTATTGTATTGTCGTCGCAGTCTTTCGTGATACCGTTCTAATTTTTATTTGGCTCGGTCTCGGAAGTCAGCTAAGGTCTCTAGGGCTGCTGGTCGGTTCTCTTCCTCAACTAAGCTTCGGAGTCTCATCCTAGCCGAAGGGATTTCTATTTCGGCGGGCAAGATAGCTTCTTCTCCATAAACTAAAGCATATGGGGTTTCACCCGTAGGTTTTCTTTTTGAAGTTCGATATGCCCATAATGTTATTGGTAACTGCTCTGCCCATGTCTTCGGATGATCATCTAGGGTTTTTGACAGAATCTTGATCAAGGTTTTGTTTGTGGCTTCTGCTTGCCCATTGCCTTTCGGCTAGTATGGCGATGACTTATAATGCTTCACCCTATATCTTTCCATCAGACTTTTGATGTCTCGATTGATGAAAGGAGTTCCTTTGTCTGACAGAATGATTTTCGGGATCCCGAAACGACAAATGATATGTTCCTTAATGAAGTTCACCACTGTTGGACCCGTAGCCTTTTTCAAAGGGATTGCCTCTACCCACTTTGTATACATCTCAGTAGCCATCAAGATCCATATGTTGCCCTTAGAATTAGGATGAATGGGACCTATAAGATCCATTCCCCATGTATAAAAGGGCCACGGTGTTGCTATGGTCCGTAGGTCTACAGCGGGAGCATGAATCAGATTCCCATGGATTTGGCAGATGTGACACTTCTTGACAAAATCCAAGCAATCTCCCTCCATCTTCGGCCAGTAATAACCATGATCAATAAGTTGTTTATACAATTTAGCTCCCCCTTGGTGCTCGTCCTTATGCATTTGATAGACCAAATCTTTGGCCTCTCCTACTTCCAAACATCGTAAGGGCTTGCCATTGAACCCTCTTCTAAACAATTCTCCATTTTGCAAGAAGAATCGTTGTGACTTTCTTTTTATCAAGATTGCGTCCTTCTTTTCGGCGGGCAGATTGCCGCTTTGTAAAAACTCTACATAAGGGATTCGCCAATCTGCTATGTCATCGATGAAGACGCATTCCTCCTCCCCAGGGTATTCTTGGCATGAAACACATTGTCGTTGAAGGGCATCTGCTTCCTTCTTCATTTCAGGCCAATAATACCCTTGGCGATGCAACCTCCTATACAATCCGATATCTACTAATCCACAATTATCTACATGTACCTGATGCAAAACGCGTTGTGCTTCGAGCCTCCCCAAGCATCGTGTCAATACCCCATCTGCTTCTTTATGGTACAAGACTCCCTCGATGATGGTGTATTTTTGAAGTTCCACCGGTGATATTGTCCCCTCCTTCGTTTGCAATTGATGGGAGATGTTATGTCTCCAATCATCTGTCATGTCCTTGGGGAATAAGTCTAGCACCGTGGTTGGGAGGGTTCTCTTTATTACCTTCACATCTAGGTCTTCTCCTTGGACATATACTCTAGATGCTACCGTGGCTAATGCATCAGGTTGTTTATTTTGTCCTCTTGGCACGTACTTAATAACCACCTTCCTGAAGTCCTCCATCACTTTTTGTGCTACAGTTCGATACGGTGCCAATATAGGCTCCTTCACTGCGAATTGTCCTCTTATTTGTTGCACAATCAAGTTTGAATCTCCCCTTACTTTAAGTCGTTTAGCTCCCAACTCTCGAGCCGCTAATAATCCCAATATGAACGCCTCATATTCTGCTTCATTGTTTGTGCAGGGGAAGTCTAACTTGTATGAAAAAGCTACTTCTTTTCCTTCTTTGGTGGTCAACACCACGCCTGCTCCACCTTTCCCTTCAGCAGATGACCCGTCAAAGGCTAAATTCCACCATTCTAAGCCTTCATCTACTATGTCAATTTCTTCTACTTCCCCCCTGGAAGATCCTCAGAGGGAGGTTCGTACTCTCCATTTGGAAATTGAGCCAGTAAGTCTGCCAAAGCCTGACATTTGATTGCCTTTGGTGTTACACACTGGATGTCGTATTCGGAAAGTATCATCATCCATCTTGCAGGTCTTCCTACCAATGTTGGCCTAGTCAGTAGGTATTTGATCGAGTCAGTTCTTGTTGCAAGCTTCACCTCATGTGCCAAAAAATAATGTCGCATTTTCTGCGCTACGAACACCAATGCAAGGCAATGTCTCTCCACCTGCGAATACCGGGTTTTCGGTCCTCTAATTATCCGGCTAATGTAGTACACAGGCTTTTCTTCTCCATCCACTTCTTGTGTGATCAATCCCCCTACAGACTTTGTGGTAGAGGTGATGTATAACTGCAACGGTATTCCTCTTTGTGGTACTACCATCGTTTGTGCTGAAGCCAAAATTCCTTTTACCTTCTCGAAGGCCTGTTGTTGGTCTTGCCCCCAGTCCCATTCTGCCTTTCCTTTTAGCAATTTTCCAAAAGGTTCTGTGACTTCTGCTAATGCTGGCATAAATCTTCTCATATAAGAAACTTTCCCTAGAAAGCTCTTCAGCTGTTTTTGCGTTTTTGGTGGGGGCATCTCCATAACTGCTTTCGCCTTGCTTGGGTCTACCTCCAAGCCTCTGTTATGCACCAAGAAGCCCAAAAATTTTCCAGCCGTCATTCCAAAAGCGCACTTCTTTGGATTCATCTTCAACTGGTATTTTCGGCATCGCTCAAACACTTTCCCCAGGTCCTCCACATGAGTTGTCGCCTTCTTGGATTTCACTACTATGTCATCCACATAGTCTTCTACTATATCATGAATCATGTCATGAAATATAGCATGCATTTCCCTTTGATAAGTTGCCCCCGCATTCTTCAACCCGAAGGGCATTACTACATAGTAGAAATTCCCAAACGAAGTACGAAAGGCCGTCAATTCTGCATCTTCTACCGACATCTTTATCTGATTGTAACCCACAAACCCATCCATGAATGACATCATCTCGTGATTAGCTGTTGTATCTACCAAAGTGTCTATATTGGGTAATGGGTACATGTCTTTCGGACATGCCTTATTCAAGTCTCTGAAATCCACGCATATCCGCAACTGTCCATTTGACTTCTTAACTGGTACAATGCTGGATAACCATATTGGATGTTGAATTGGTTTGATGAACCCTACTTCCAGCAACTTCTTGATTTCCTCCTTAATTTGGGTTTCAACTTCAGGTGCATAATTACGAGGAGCTTGCTTTATTGGTTTTATTCCCGGGCTTACATTCAGATTGTGCTCTACCAACTCCTTGTCAATCCCGGGCATCTCATCATAGTTCCATGCAAAAACATCCCTATACTCTCGCAGCAATTTCACGAGCTCCTCCTTCTGATTAGCATCCAGCTCTTTGTTGACATAAGTCGGTCTTGGCGTTCCTCCATCTGTTGCCAACTCCACTTCTTCTACTTCATTTTGTTGAGGTTTCGGCCTATCCTCAAAGCATTCTGGAGCTGGTTCTACTTTCTGCTGCACAATTTTTTCTTCTTTATTACTGCTGGAGTGGGGGACACCTCCTGAGCCATTGGGTTTGCACTCTCCCTTGGACTCTTCCCCCTCGCACCGTCATAAGCGAAACACTACCTTTCCGTCGGGTTTAAAAACCCTCTCCCATTTCGTTCTTTGGCCCTCGTCTGATTGCATTGTTCGTTTAGCATTGATTATGTTTCTGGCATCTTCAGGATCTGCTGGCCTTTTCTTTTCTCCTTTTCCTCCCTTCTTCAGGTCTATTACCACCGGCTTCTTGTTGTTGGAACATTCTCCTTGTCCCGAGGTCTTCTTCTTTTCTTTTTCCTCAGACACAAACTTGTCTGTCTGTACTTCCTCCCAACTGACTAGGTTTAGAGAATCAGGTCTTGCAATCTGGTTCTCTCCCTTTTCAGAGACATCCTCAAAGAAAGTTGCTTCGGCGATGTGTGCCTCCTCTGGTCCAAAGGGATTTCTTGTTGCTGGTACCTTCACTTCTTTTCCCTTCCAGATAGCTTTCAGGCATTGATGAAAAACGGAGGGTACCACCCCATAGTCGTTTTGCCAAGCTCTTCCTAGCAAGACATGATACGCTGCATCCACCTCGGTAACATGAAACATTACAGGTCCTCGAATCTTTCCAACCTGCATGTCCACCTTGATGTGTCCCAGGGTTCTGGTACTTTGGTTGGCAAACCCTGTGATGTTTGTTGGTTCTTTCACAATTCTCTTCTCCGGCAGGCCTAACTGCTTAAACACAGTGTAGGGCATAATGTTTATAGACGTTCCATTGTCGATGAACGCCCTTCGCACCTCTATTCCATTTATGATTGCCGTCACATACAGCGGTCGGTTATGCGGGTATCTTATCTCTCTGTCAGCTTTAGAGAAAGATATCTTGCTTTCTTCCTCTTCCACTGCCTTCACAAATCCTTTGATTACCGCCATGCAGGTCTCTTGGGTTTCGGCTGCTTTGATGATTGCCCTGGTTGCCTCTATCCTTGCTTCCTTGGCCAACCCTATCTGGTCAAAAAAATTTCTGAATTTAACTCCATTCATCAATGCCGTCACCTGCAGGCCTGGATCAACATCCATCATTTCTTCCATCCTTTCTGCATTCTCCATCATCCCTACTTCTGGTGCCTCACTATGAGTAATAGTTTTGCACGTTTCTTTTCCCTTGTGATTAGGCAGTGGCTTGTCATGCACGCTGTTTCCTTTTCCCAGCTCAATTTCTCCTGCTGCCAGCTTTTCATGATATATTCTTCGCAGAGTATAACAATCGATAGCGGAGTGTCCTGCGTACTGGTGGTATACACAAAAGTCTGGTCTTCTTTTTATTTCTTCGGTCACAACAAATCTGGGCTTCGGAGGCCTCACCACTCCATGTTCTACCCATTGCTCATACAGGTCTCTAAAGGCCTTCTCACTACATGTGATAGCCTCTGGAACTGGCATTCTAGTATACTTGTCTCCGTGTTTCCCTTTACTTCGCTCGTTCTTCTCCCTCTTTCCCCTTGTGGTTTTGACTGAAAGTCAGCCAAAGCCACAGTTGTTGTTCTCTTACCCTTCCATGTAACCGTCGCATGGCTGGTGGGTACTGTCATTATTCCTCCCAAATCTTGTGCTAAGGATGAGAGGGTCGCAAACGAATCACATGCCTTTGTAATGAGATGGGGCTTGAAGGAGTCTAGAGCACCATTATTGCATATGCTAACCAAATTCTTCTCCTCAATTGGCTCTGCACACTTCTGTGCTTGGGCCCTGAATCTGTCCACATAATCTGACAGCTCCTTATTCGGTTTCTGCTTGAACCGCATCAGCTCTACGATAGTTACCTGTTTCTGCACATAGAAAAATTTCTTAAAAAATTGTAATTTCAGATCATCCCAATCATGGACTGATCCCTTCTCCAAGTTGTAGTACCAACTGAAGGCACTATCCGTCAAGGTCTTGTTGAATTCCCTCATCAACAGATTGTGGTTATTCACCTCATCATAACCCAACCATGGAGACATTGATTCCACAAACCTAGCAATATGTTCCCTGGCATTCCCTTTCTCCCCGTTATACTTTGGGAACTGCGGGGGATGTTCAATGTACCCTGCCGGGTAAGGTTGTCTCCGTACATGTGCCGGGTAGGGCGGAGTAAAGTCCAACTCTGAAGGTCGGGATGTCTGCTTGCGAAGTTGATTGATCACATCGATCATATCATCCTTCGTCACATACTGGCTCGTGGTATGGACTCTCTGAGGGGCTGTGATGTATTGATGCATAGGTGGTGCGTATGGTAAGGAAACTGGCTGGTGTACACTTGCATCCTGCACAATTTGTATCGGTGGTACTTGTTGGCTTGCTCGTTGGATGTGGCGCGGGATGGTCGGTATCTGCACTTGTGGAAATGCTGGGAGAGTAGTCGGGATGATGTTGGGCTGAGGCTGACTTGCTTCCAATCTGAGTTGTGGCACATCGCCGCTGTTTTGGGGCTCCAAGTTGATGATCGGAATCGGCTGACTCTCCGTTGTTGGAAGCACAGTCGGATTCTCTTTGTTGTTGCTGTTGTCCTCCACTTCTGCTCGTTCCCCCTGCGAACTTCCTGGGAACATAGCCCTGAAAGTGGGGATTTGTATCAACTGCTGGCTGAAATTCCCCCATCTCTTCTTGCTTCCTTTGCATTTCCAGCATCATGGTCATCATCATCCCTTGGCCTTCTCGTGCCTCCTGTAATGCTTTGAGCATCTCCATCTGCAGAGCATTCGCAGTTGTCTGCGCTCCAGTGACTTCCTCACCTTGCCTTCCTGCGTTTGGCTGTCTAGCACTGGTTTGTTGTTGATCGGCCATTTGAGGTGATGTTGAACTTCCTTCCGAAACGTTTTCTAAGATGGGTTGATCAAAATCCAGATTCGCGCTTTGGAGCACTGGATTCACTTGCCTTGAAATCGGATCCGGTGAAGTGATGCTTGTTGTCGGTGAAACTCTTCCTGTAATTCTTCCACTTCGAGTTGTGGGCATACCCTTCACGAATTCTACACCTCCCCAGCAGAGTCGCCAAATAAATGTAGGTAAGGAAATTACACCTTGCTAGGGTTAGGGTTTCGTGTTGGCTGGAGAGGAGAGAAATCCACGAAGAGTACGGAACTGATTGATTGATTGAAGAGGGGAGAAGAACAGGTGGACGATTACTCCAATGACACGTGGCATAACTCCTAGAATCCGGAAAGGGTTAGGGTAACAGGGATTCCAAGAGCCTTCTTGAGTCTTTGAGTTGAGAAAGAGTTCCAAGTGTGATGAGCTTTCAAGAGTCTAAGTGTAATGTCTTGAGAGCGATCTCCTTTTCTTAGAATAGAGGGGCTATTTATAGAGTTTTCCTGGAAAATAGTCACATGCCAGGCACATGTTTTAAGGGAAATTCCCGAAATACCCTTTAATTATGTTTTAAAGGAGAAATTCCAGAAATGCCCTTTAATCATCAAAGTAATACCCAAATTGCCCTGTTCTTCTAGCCACCAATCCAATCCCTCAATCAATTCCCAAAATGGGTCGCATCCACGCGAGTCTTCTGCCTTGGAACACGTGGAGACTTCTCCGGGTCTAGTACATTTAATTAGGTCACATAAACCCTAATTTGTACATTTAATTAGGTTTTTTGTAAACCCTAATTTGTACATTTAATTCAATTAGGTCATGTGAACCCTAATATGCACTTGGGCCCACAGTTTGCTTGTATATTTGATAACTGAAGCTTCTCACGCAAATTATCCAACATATTCTTTGGTGTCAATTCTGTTTCTTTTCTCCATTCTCAACTAAATCCGCCCAAATTTCGATCCGACCCATTATTTAAAGGGTAAACATGTCTTTTCCATTAGTGACCAAATTATTATCAATATTAGAACATAAACTACAATGAGGTCCATTTTCTGAAATGTACGTCCCGTAGTTTCAGTTACAAACTCACAGTTGGCAAGCTTTTTAGCCCCAATTACCTCTAACTCAACCCCCCTACAGTAGATATTGTTCCTGCAATAATATTGGTAGAGTTATGCTATGTATTGTCACAAATTTTTGCCTAATTATAATTTTAAAATATTAAATAAAATATTAAAAGAGGGCACCACTTATTACACATCTTTCTATAAGGTTTACCACTTATACTTAGTTATTCACGTAATTTACAATCAAAAAGTCGACGTAAATATTCACAATATATATCATTTTCCATACTAATAACACTTTTTTATTTAAATTGGGAAAAAATAATTTATTAACCAACTAAAAGCCATAAAAAGAGATGTGACAAATTCCAAAGACATGGATATGGCCGCTAAAAAATACAAACAAGAAGTACAGTATATAAGCGCATGAAAGCAACCAAAACCTTAAGGCACTTGCAAAACCTTACCGGGAACCCAAAATTAATAAAGATGAGTGAGTCAATTACCTACGATAGAATCACAACTAGGTATCCCCGCAACAGCTCAGTCCACTTGCTTGCATTTTTCACAATATGTCCCAACCAACAGTTTATTCCATTTTCTTTTATATAACATTCCTAATTAAAAATGCTAAAAAAATAAATTGAAGTAATGTAAGTATGTAACACACATGCAATAGTCTATATTTCACTCAAATCCTTGCTAATTGCAATTGAAACAAATGTCTTATGATCTTCAAGTCAAACATCATGAATATATAGATGAGAATTTCTTATAAGAAATTACGATTTTAACTACCCGAAAGCAGCTAATCTTGCTTTTGGAGGATCAATCAAAAAGATATCCAGGAGTTCATCAATTGTAACATATTTGTAATCAGGATAGAGCTCGCTTGCCTCTATGTCATCTGCTCTCAGTTCATAATTCATCTGCTCTCCTTTGATGAAGATGTTGTGAAGTATGGCCATTGGTATATCATCTGGAAAAGGTAAGGCTGCATGCCACAAATTCAAACCTACTATTAATAAGGGTTATGCGATATTATTCGAATATGAATACTTCAAAAAGTGTCTCATTTGTCATACTTTTTTGTTACTAAAAAGGATTATATTTCTTTTGATTGTAATAAAATGACATACTATCATTAACTTTACCATCACAGTAAATAAGGATAATCTCTTCAATTGTTCCTAAACTATGTATCAATTTATGTTTGGTCTCCAAATTATTTTTTCTACACGTTTGGTCTACGTACTTTTAAAATCCTTTAATCTTAGTAAAATTCATCAAATCTAGATGGAATCCTCATTTGGCTAATGGAATGAGTGCACGTGTGAACTGAACGCTTATATTTTGAAGGACGCAATTGTCTTTTCCTGTTTTTTTTTATCAGCAAAAGAAATTTATATTAATACCCAAAAAATTTCATCATGTGACAAGTCCAAAAGATGCGGAAAATGCCGCATAAGAAATACATATTATAAGGAAATCCGACCATGCTGAAAAGCATGAAAACCAACAAAGTATTTAGAAATCTATTCTAAAACGACAATTTGGTCTTTTAAAAAAATCCAAGATGGCTTCCCCTCAAATTCAAAACTTATTTCTTGATAGAACTCTAACTCTCTCTCTCTCTCATTCAACATCACTCCGTCTCTCACGTACACTGAAACACACTATTAATCGGTTAAATACCTCAGCAGCCCTACTCAACATTGTTACCACAGCAGCCCCAATCATGGCCACCCTCTACTTTCAAGCTTCCTTACCCCAAAAACTCAAATCCCTCTCTCTCCAACCTCTCCAATCTCTTCTATAATATCCCAAACTCCTACGAAGAATGTAAATGTAAATGATAATGTAAATAAAGGTTACGTTTACAATCTCATATATATATATATAGAGCTGATATTTCCACACTCTTTTTTATATTTTCACACTGTGGTTCCCACATATTTGCTAAAATGTCCAATTTACCCTGCTTCTCTTCCTCTCCCTTCCTCCTCTTCCTCTTCCTCTGCATCCAAAACCATCTTTTTCATCTCCTCCTTAATTAATTTCAATTGCTCTTCCGGTCATCCGTCACAGAGTAATCACTCATGCTGAAATCATCCCCATCTTGCAACTCTAATTAATGTTCAAAACATGAGGTCTGAAACAAATTTTGGGGGCTTCCATAAGTAAACTTAACTTCTAAGTACCTCAAGTTAACTAGCTGCAACAATTTACTGGGAAATATACACAGTTGTACGGATGGCAAATCCAAAGCCTAAAAAGTTTGGAGGATTCCCAGATCATTGATATCTCTTTCGAAATAGATTCAACGAATTCAGGGGTAGAACAGGGAAGAGCATTCACTGAAGAGTCAGAACACCTAGAAGATATATCAAGCACATCAATGCTAAGGCCAAGTAGGCTATTTGTTGGAGGATCTAAAGAAGAAGATAATAAGCAAAGAGCACAAGAATAGGAATGTTTCATGTACCTGTAAAATTTTGGAACATTAATTAGAGTTATTGTTCTTCAAAACCAATCAAAAAATGGAACCAAAATCATCATAAACTTGTGGGTACTTCTCAAACAAAGATATATCCACAAAACAATAAAGAGTTGCAAAAAAATCCTCAAAACCTGTAGCCCAATACCCCAAAACAATAAAAGAGTTACAAAAAAAATCCTCAAAACCTGTAACCTAATACCACAAAAACAACAAAAGAGTTGCAAAAAAAAATCCTCAAAATCTGTAGCCCAATACCATGTTCGTGCACAATTGGAGACTTCTAAAAATCTCGACTCAAACTCCATCCAATCCAGCCATTTGAGCTTGTGAGTCACCGGACAATCGCAACGGTGGCTAAAATTTATGGTGGATCGGAATCGTTTGGATCATCAATTTGATTTGTGGATCTGAAAATTAAAACTCAGTGCTTCCCCGGTGAAGGCTACGGTTTATTGACTTTGTACGTTTGATGCGCAAGATGGGGATGATTTCGGCATGAGTGATTACTCCGCGACGGATGATAGGAAGAGCAATTGAAATTAATTAAGGAGGAGATGAAAAAGATGGTTTTGGATGCGGAAGAAGAAGAAAAGAGAGGAAGAGAAGCAGGATAAACTGGATATTTTAGCAAATATGTGGGAACCACAATGTGGAATTATCAAAAAAGAGTGTGTGTGTGTGTGTGTGTGTGTGTGTGTATATATATATATATATATTGTTGGTATTAGGCTGGTTGGTGGCTCACTGTAGGTAGTGGGTTGGTGATGACCGATTTTGTTGAAGATGGAGCACACCATTATTGACAGAGATATGCTCTAATCTCCTATATAAACTCATGTATCCTCCTTGTGTAAATCATCCATCAGTTTTCAGTTATTATATATTTGGTGCTACCTCTGTGGAGTAGGCGATTTACCGAACCACATAAATCTTTGTGTTTCTGTGTGTATAATAATTCTCACTTTGATTTAGTAGCTTCCGCACAACAAATTAGTATCAAGAGCCACGGTTGTTCAAACCACCCAGAAATCAAAGTGGTTGAAATTTTGTTCTGATCATACCAGGAGATAGCCCTCATCGCCAGGAGTCCAACGGAACAAACGGCGCGTCATTTGGACGTCGTATGCCCCTGGAAATCGTGGTCAAAGTAACTATCAAAAAACAAATTCTGCAATTCGGGCGAAGAAGAAGAAGTCCGTGGGTCGACCCGACCCAGAAACCCAACCCGACCCAGCAGCTAGTGGGTCGATCCGACCCAAAACCCGACCCGACCTAGAACCCGACCCAGCAGCTGGGTCGACCCAGTGACATCAGCACTACATCAGCAAACGGCGTCAGAATATTCCGTTAAAGATAACGGGATATTCCGTTTAACATTTTTTTTGTATTTTGATCCGTTTGAGCTCGTTTTAAGTCCGTTTTTGACAAACTTAATATCATTTCCAAGGTTTTGGACCATTCCGGACACAACTGTGCCATCCGTTTCTGCGAATTACGCTCCTAAGGTACTGTTGTTACTTAGTTGAGCTCTGTAAGTTTGTTTTGAAGCACAATGAATGGTTCAAAAGGCGAAGAAAAAATTGAGGATCAAAACCCACCATCCACCAGCAGTTCTTGGCAAAGAAGTTCAATGTCAAATGCTAAGTTTGATATTAAAAAATTTGATGGCACAAACAACTTTGGCATGTGGCAATGCGAAGTTATGGATCTATTATTCCGTGAGGGATCCGATATTGCACTAGAATCCAAACAAAAAAATATTTCTGATGGTGATTGGAAATATGTTAACCATCAAGCCTATGGCACAATTCGATTGTGTCTCACCAAAGATCAAAAATATTTTGTCATGAAAGAGACAATGGCTTCAAGTCTTTGGAAGAAGCTGGAAGATAAGTACATGACAAAGAGTGTAGATAATCGACTATATCTGAAAAAGAAACTCTTTCAATTCCACTTCAAGATAGGTACGCCTATGATTGAGCATCTTGATAATTTCAACAAAATACTTGTCGATCTGCAAAATCTAGATGTTGAGATTATAGATGAAGATAAGGCTCTACTATTGTTAAATTCTCTGCCTGAAACATATGATCACTTAACCACGACTCTGTTATATGATAAAGATGAGGTTAAATTCATGGATGTTTCAAATGCTTTGGTAAATAACGAGTACCGAAAGAAGGATCAAAATGATCATAGAGATTCGACACCAGAAGCTCTGACTATTGCCCGAGGCAGGACGAACAACAGAAAATCTGGCGGATCTGAAGAGTGAGGCAGATCCCATTCGAAGTCAGGAGGATCATCTCGGAGACGTCTTGTAAAGGATGAGTGTGCCTATTGTCACGAGAAAGGGCATTGAAAGAAAGATTGTCCAAACAAAGACAAGTCTAATGCGAATATGGCACGAAAGGTTGATGACGAAGATGACTCAGCATTCTCTGTTTCTTCCTCAATTGATTCATCTGATAGATGAATTCTGGATTCTGGATGTTCCTACCACATGTGTCCAAATCGGCAATGGTTCTTAAGTTTCGAGGACATTGATGGAGGGCTTTGTCTTGATGGGAAATGACAATGCATGCCGGACAAAAGGTATTGGAACTGTACGTTTGAAGATGCACGACGGTACAATTAGACGACTGACAGACGTCAGGTATGTCCCTGATCTGAAGAAGAACCTGATATCTCTAGGGGTTCTTGACTCCAGTGGTTACAAGGTTACCATAGAAGGTGGAGTTTTGAAGGTTGTACGCGGTGCATTCTTAGCTATGAAGGGAATACGAGAAATAAATCTATATTTCCTTAATGGTCACACAGTCTCTGGGAGTGCATCCGTCTTTGACTGTATTGAAAAAGTAGATTCGTCTGATATTTCACGACTATGGCACATGCGCTTAGGGCATGTCGGTGAAAAGGCCTTGCAGAATTTGGTGAAACGGGGTCTACTAAAAGGTGCTAAGAGTGGAAAACTTGACCTCTGCAAGCACTGTGTCTTAAGAAAGCAGACACGAGTTAAGTTCAGCACTGCTATGCATCGTACGAAAGGAACACAGGATTATGTTCACACTGACGTTTGGGGGCCTTCCAGAAATACTTCATTGGGAGGTAAACATTACTTTGTGATATTTATTGATGACTTTTCCAGGTATGTCTGGGTGTACACCATGAAGCACAATGATGAAGTTCTGGTTATCTTCCTTAAATGGAAGAAAATGATTGAAACCCAGACAGGTAAGAAAATCAAGAGGCTAAGATCTGATAATGGAGGGGAATACAAGTCAGATCCATTTTAGAAAGTTTACCAAGACGAGGGGATAGTCAGACATTTCACTGTGTCGGGCACACCACAACAAAATGGTGTAGCAGAACGAATGAATCGTACCTTGGTTGATAAAGTTCGATGCATGTTATCCCAATCCAGATTAAGCAAAGCATTTTGAGCAAAAACTTTGTCATATGCCTCTTTTATCATCAACAGACTCCTTGCTTCAACACTAGATGGGAAAATTCCCAAGGAGGTATGGTCTGGACAATCCGTTTCTGATTATGATTGTCTACATATATTCGGGTGTTCTGCATATTTTCATGTGAAGGAATCAAAACTGGATCCTAGAGCCAAGAAAGCTGTTTTCATGGGTTTTAGTGAAGGAGTTAAAGCATTCCGTCTGTGGAACCATGAGTCAAAAAAGATCGTGATAAGCAGAGACGTTACCTTTGACGAGTCTGTCATGTTGAAATAAACAACTGTAGAAAACGAGAATCAGAACCAGGTGGAGTTAGATAATCCTGCAACTCCAGAAAAACTAACTAAAATAGTCGATCATCCTGAAGATGATGACGATCGGGATGATAGCGCCGTTGAGACGGAGGTACTATCACAAGCACCGCTACAAGAGACCACGCATCAAGAAGAATCTATTGCCACCAGGAAACCGAAGAGAAATATTCAGATACCTGCTCGATATACTGATATGGTAACCTTTGCACTTCCCATAACTGAAGCTGACATTTCGTACAACTACAAAGAAGCTATGCTTAGTGTAGAACAAGGTATGTGGAAGGCAACAATGGATGAAGAAATGCAATCTCTTCATCAGAATCAGACTTGGAAGCTGGTTTCACTTCCAAAAGGCAAGAAGGTGATTGGATGCAAATGGGTCTATGCTAAGAAGGAAGGTGCTCCAAGAAAAGACAACATCAGGTATAAAGCTAGACTGGTAGCAAAAGGCTATGCACAGAGGGAAGGAATAAACTACGATGAGATATTCTCACATGTTGTTAAACATTCCTCTATTCGTTTATTACTAGCTTTGGTCGCACAATTTGATCTCGAGTTAGCTCAACTCGATGTCAAAACTGTATTTCTCCATGGAACCTTAGACGAGGAGATTTATATGTCTCAGCCAGATGGGTTCAAAGTTCCCGGACGAGAGAACTGGGCTTGCAAGTTAAACAAGTCACTATATGGTTTGAAGCAGTCACCCCGACAATGGTATAATCGGTTTGACAGCTTTATGAAGAATCAGAGGTACACACGCAGTCAGTTTGATCACAGTGTCTATTTGAAGAAACTCCAAGATGGTACATATGTTTATCTACTCTTATATGTGGATGATATGCTAATCGCATCTAAGTATCATCCACATCTAAGAGCAAGGTAGAGATTGACAGGCTGAAGGCTCGGCTAAGCTCAGAGTTCGAAATGAAGGATCTTGGAGATGCCAAGAAGATTCTTGGAATGGAAATCAAGAGAGACAGGGTAAAAGGGATAGTCTGTTTGACACAAACTTAGTATCTGAAAAATATACTACAGTGGTTTGGTATCGATGATAAGACTAAACCTGTAAGCACTCCGTTAGCCCCACATTTCAAACTTAGTGCATCCATGTCTCCAAGTACAGTTGACGAACAACATCAGATGAATGTTGTCCCATATGCCAATGCTGTTGGAGCCCTGATATATGCAATGGTGTGTACAAGACCAGACATTTCACATGCTGTCAGCATGGTGAGCCGGTATATGCATAATCCTGGCAAAGGTCACTGGCAAGCAGTGAAGTGGATTCTACGATACATTCAAGGTACTGTAGATATTGGTTTGAAGTTCGAGAGAAACAAGACTATTGTCAATCGTCTAGTTGGATACGTCGATTCTGACTATGCTGGTGATCTCGATAAGCGTCGATCAACTACTGACTATGTATTTACTATGGCAGGAGGACCAGTAAGTTGAAGATCAACGTTACAGTTAACTCTTGCTTTGTCTACTACAGAGGCAGAGTACATGGCGATCACAGAAGCAATTAAGGAAGCTATTTGGCTTCACAATTTGGTTAGAGACTTAGGAATCTGTCAGGAAAATATTGAGATTTTTTGTGACAGTCAAAGTGCCATATGTCTGGCAAAAAATCAAGTTCATCATGGTCGCACCAAACATATCGACGTACGGTACCACTTTGTTCGAGAAATAGTAGAAGAAGGTGACATTCTACTTCAGAAAATCAGAACTACAGATAATCCTGCAGATATGCTAACAAAGGTGGTTTCAGGGATCAAGTTCCAACACTGTTTGGACTTAGTCAATATCTCTCGTGTTTTTGGCACCTAAAGGTGCATTGGAGGTAGCACAAATCCTTGAAAGTTCGCTAAGGTGGAGATTGTTGGTATTAGGCTGGTTGGTGGCTCACTGTAGGTAGTGGGTTGGTGATGGCCGACTTTGTTGAAGATGGAGCACACCATTATTGACAGAGGTGTGCTCTAATCTCCTATATAAACCCATGTATCTTCCTTGTGTAAATCATCCATCAGTTTTTAGTTGTTATATATTTAGTGCTACCTCCGTGGAGTAGGCGATTTTTCGAACCACGTAAATCTTTGTGTTTCTATGTGTATGATAATTCCCACTTTGATTTAGTAGCTTCCGCAGTAGCTTCCGCACAACATATATATAATGGGAATGGCTCAACGGAATGAAAATGTATTTAACTTATATTCCTACACAAGCAGCTCCAATAAGAGAGGAAAAGAGAAAGGGAGAGTTCAGCCATAGACAAGAAGGAAGAGGAAGGAATTGAACTCAATCAAAGCAAAGGAGAAGTAAGGAAACAAAATTAAGTGGTATAAACCTCTAATCTAGCTTCTAATTTAAATAGTTTCTAAAATTTCTTTCCCTTATGAATTTTATGATATTCTAAGCATGAGTAAGTTAAACTTACATGTTAATAGAGATATATGGTCATGGAATTTGAAAGATAAGCAAGGAACGTGAAGGAAACAAAGATGGAAAAGCAAAACTAGGCTATAGCAGAGCTAGTTCTGTTCTATTTTTGTAAAACCCATAACTCTCTCTGTATAATGAGTTAGATTTTTTATACTTGAAAGTGAGCTAACTGGTGTAAAAATTTGAGAACCTAAATCCTTCTATATTAATTTCAATTAAAAATTGTCCAAGAGTGAGGCTGGTCAGTGAACTGAACCGACTTACTTTAAAACTGTTTTTGGAGATACAGAGCTCTGTTGGTTCTGAAAGTTTTATGAGAGATACCCCATGTTTCAGGGGTGATGCTATCCAAAATTGAGCCTAAACGGAGTTGTAGATATTTAATTATGAATTAAACAGTTTGGAAATTTAAAATTTTAAACTAGCAGAACTTGGTCTCTGAAAATGATCTAGAGTTGAAACTTTAACCCCAGTCTTTTTGAGATGAAGGGGAGGTCCTGTATAAAATTCAGAATATTTGGATTTGTATTCGAATTTTTAAAATTGTTAAAATATTTAGCAGAAATGGCCCTAAAATAAATAATAAATATGATTGAAAAAATTTGGGAAAATTACAGAACAGCCTATATATATATCTACCTCCGGCACA
Organism: Aralia elata; assembly: GCA_034770075.1. NCBI lineage: Eukaryota > Viridiplantae > Streptophyta > Magnoliopsida > Apiales > Araliaceae > Aralia > Aralia elata. Next base: position 26,521,868 of record CM068378.1, on the reverse strand, counting down.
AATGGTTTTACAAAATAAAATCTCTAAGGGGTTCTGATGGAAAGAATGAAAATGGAAAATTTGTTAAAAGCTGTTAAAAATAAGCCAAAGTGTGTAATAAAAATTTACCAGTAAATATGGGTTAAATCTGAGTTAGTGAGCTCAAGTTTTTGATAAAATGAATTTTGAAAAATTAAGATAGATTAAAAATGTGCTCAAAAATGAGTTTAAAATAAGTAAATAATCCCGAAAATAAATTACGAGAATTATCCACGAAATGAACAATTTTACAAGAAAATTGATATTTCAATATTCCATAATGTTGTAGGTAATTCGAGAAGAAATATAAATGAAGGAAATAGTAATCAATATGTAAAAAGGCACTATGTGCATCAATTTTCATTTTGAACTGTAATTGCTACAAAAAAAAAAAAAACAACTAAAAACAAAACGAAAAAGTGAATGAGAATTTGGAAAATAAGTAGTACTCTCTCTGTTTTACAAAGAGTTACATTTGGAAAAATATATATTTTGTCAAAAAAAAAAATAACTCATCTTTCTAGTAGTATAATTAAAATGATACAATTTATTCAAATTTGAAATATCATAATTCATAGTACGTCATGCCACAAATAATGATCTTAAAATTTATTATTGATAGGATAAATATGAAATAAAAATAGAATTTTAATATTTTTATTAAATGGGATTATTTTTTAATGAAATAGAAGTAGTATCTTACTTTGTGAAAGCTTGATGATATCTTCCTCGGGAATGTAGGTCCTTTCCAAGGTACGTCCAGTCTTTTTCTCCCAAGTCGAAATCAAATCTAATTGGTTGATAATATTTTTGGGTGGCCTGTAGATAATTAAACGATTTTCTGCTCGTGGATCAGTTGCCGCTTTCACTGTATAGACGGCTATGTCTATTTCATAGTTACACACAACTACGTAAAAATAACAAAAATATTAATTAGTCACCTGAAAAATCAGATTCTATACTTTAAAAACCCGAGGCTTTATGATGATGGACTCTTCAGCCAGGGTCTATAAATGATGGTTTCGGTCTTTGTTGCCTAGCTCTACTTATTAATCAGCAATAAAAGAAAAAGAAAAGAGAGAATATGTATAACAAGATAGATGGATGTAATGATTTCACATTTTCATTTTTCAATTAAAAGAATATCATTAATCATTATATGTATGAGGTATAAATGAGTTTTGTCTATTTGAGATGGCCATAGACTTACCAAGAATTTTTACTTGAATGACAAAGAACTGAGTGAAAAATCTAGTTTAACAACGTTTTATATATAGACAAAGAATAAAAAAAATAAAAATTCTTTATTAGTCTCCAATTTTTCATGTTTAGTCTTTATTTATTTTTTTCTCGTATTTAATCTTCAAATTTTATAATTTCTACAGTCACAACCCGACATTACAAAGACAGAGCAATTAAAGGTGACTAAAAATGAAAAACAACTATAGATCGAGGACTAAACTTAAAAAATTACAATTTAGGGACTAGACGTGAAAAGTTGCTATATTTTGAAGACTAACCTGAAAATAATATATAGTTTGAGATGTGAAAAAATTAATTAAGGAACTAAACGTGAAAAACATATGATTTGAAGATCAACGATGAAGTTATCTCATAACAAAAATATTACTCACTTGAAAAGTCGAATTACATACTTTAAAACCCCGAGGGGTTTTATGATTATGAACCCATCAACGGTGGTTTAATATAATGGTTTTCGGTCTTCGTTGTTCCTATTTTATTAAGGGAATTGATATTTTCACAAATAAATTTGATAGTTTCACAAGTCTCTACTCACTGAATAGTAAATGGGACACACATTGATGTGAGTTAAGTCTTGTAAAAATATCAAATTTCTCTTGTGGAAATAACAATTATCTTCTATTAATCAGCAATAAAAGAAAATGAAGGAGAAAATATAAACAAATAGATGCATGTCATGGTTTCACATTTTCTTTTTTCATTGAAAAAAAATCATTAATCATTATCAGTATTAGGTAGATTTGAGTTTTTTCCATCTAAGATAGCCTTAAACTTATCAAGAATTTTTACTTGAATTACAAAGAATTAAGTGAAAATTTTACTTTCTTTATAACTCTTCGATAGAAAATTAGTTTATATCGCGCCAGTCATCGCGTCAACAAACAGACACTTATGTTTAAGTTGTAGTTCAAGTTTTGTTTAAGTTTATATAAACGTAAGATTTAATCATTATACTACGAAAATACGTGGTTATTGTTGTTATCGTATGTTAGTGATATATATATTTGTGGTTATTGATGTTTATCGTGATTGTTGTTGTCGTTGTTGAAATTGTTGTGGATATTGGTGTGATTTAAAAACAGGTATTGTTGTGGTTTAGAACCAAGTGCAAGAATTTGTGATTTAAAAACCTGAAAAACAAGAAAAACAAGAAAAATAATTTTTTTTAAAAGGGGTTATTTTTGACAGAAATAACTTAAGAAATAACTAAATTCTGACTGAAAATTTCGTGAAAAATAATATTTTCAACGAAAATTCTGTGAGAAATAATACTGCCCACTCACATGGAGTTTGACATGTGTAACTATAGTTGACAGAACTATTGTCGGCGGACCATTTCATCATAATTAAGTTATTTTCGACGGAATTTATTTGAAAAATATTCCGTCAAAAATAATTAATTACGACAGAATTGTCAACGAAATTAATTTTGACTAGCTTAGTTATGGCAGGATTGCCGACGGAATTAATTTTGACGACTGAATTTCCGACGGATTATTTTGTCAAAATAACTTAATTCTAATGAAATTAGGATACTTCCGATAGAATAATACATGGAAAATAATGTTTTTTTTAGTGAATTTCTATAACAAAACTAAATAAAATGAACAAAACTTACATTCGGCTTCACCAGTTCCATAGATGGTAACATTGTTGAATTTGTCATCATAAGGATGAAGCAAATAATTAATAAAATAGGCTCCAAATGAGTTTGCTGACACAAAAGTATAAGGAATTCCAGATTCTTCAGCTGCCCTTCTTACCAGCTTCTTATTGTCACAAGTAGCTTGAAAAGGCGGTAGCGGACTAATTAATCTATCAACCTCATTTCCAAATTCTGAAGGAAAAAATCTCTGAAACAGACACACACACACACACACACACATGTATATATATATATATATATACACACACACACACACATACAGAAATGTGTAAATAAATATTAGAAAAAATAAAATTGTTTAACCAAACACAATTAATTACCTTTATGTTGCCAGCCTCTTTCATGGCTCTTATTATTTTGAGTTGTTCAAGGTGTTGAGGAACGGCCAATGTTGAAATTACAACGTCTACCTGGCGGAGCACCTCAACAAGCTTGTCATGTTCATCAAGTTCTCCCTGTTGATATTTGATGGAAAAAAATTACTCCCTCCTTTACATAAAAATAAATAAATAATAAAATAACAAAAAATAAATAAAAAGAGTCTCATTTATCAATTTTTTTGTTCTTAAAAAACAGATCCATTCTTTAATTTGACACCAGTAAAATGAAAAAGTGTTCAAGCTCATCATCACATCTTGGTATCACTACAAAATGAAAACTACGGGTAAACTTAGAACAAAATTATATTATTAAAATTTGTAAATTTTGCAAAAACGCAAATACTTTTTTTGTGAAACGAATGAAGTCTATATATACATTATTTGACACTCCCTCAGTCGATCCCAAAATGCGCGTCCAACCTTCCTTTTTTGGAATTTCAAAAATGAGATCTAGTCTTCTTTCAAAATGTGGTGTGTTATGGTCGCACTTATTATAATTAAAGAACTTTTATAGACACACAAATAAGATAAGGGTAATGTTAGCGGTCTCAAATTTTTTGTTTTAAAAAATATTTCAAATGATGTGTCATCAATACCTTGGTTGGATAGATCTCATATAATAGGTTATGCCATAAATTATCATTAAAATATTTAGTGTCATATCATTTGAAACCTATCTTGAGACAAAAAATTTGAAACCTCTAGTATTATTCATAAGATAATGAACATAACAATAAACGAAATATGAATATGTACCCAAAAAATGGTAACCCCCATGGATTCGAATTCATCGAGCAGCTCTTTCTTGGAAGGATCATCATTAGGTTTTTTAGGGCGAACAAAAGCATATGTTGGATGACCTAGTGAAACGCTTGCCTTAACCATATATGTACCAAGATAACCAGTTGCTCCAAATATCATTATTTTGCTCTTCTCTTCGGCCATGGTACTGATCTTAGAAGTTATTGGCTAACAATATTCTGAAATTTATAGACCACACATTATTTGACACTCCCTCAGTCCCAAAATGCGCGTCCAACTTTCCTTTGGAATTTCAAAAATGAGATCTAGTCTTCTTTCAAAATGTGGAGTCGGGTCCAACTTTGCTTTTTTGGAATTTCAAAAATGAGACCTAGTCTTCTTTCAAAATGTCGTGCATACGTTATGGTCGCGTTTGTGCAAAATTAAAGAACTTTTATAGACACAAATAAAATAAAGGTAATGTCAGGGGTTTCAAATTTTTAGTCTCAAAAAATGTTTCAAATGATGTGTCATCAATACATTAGTTGGATAGATCTCATGTAATTGGTTATCCCATAAATTATCATTAAAATATTAGGGTCATATCATTTGAAATCTATTTTAAGAAAAAAAAACTTGAAACCCCAAACATTATTCATAAGATAATGAACATAACAATAAACAAAGTATGCATATGTACCCAAGAAATGGTAACTCCTATGGATTCGAATTCATCGAGTGGCTTCTTCTTGGAAGGATCATGATTAGGTTTTGTAGGGCGAACAAAAGCATAGGTTGGATGACCTAATGAAACGCTTGCCTTAACCATATATGTACGAAGATAACCAGTGGCTCCAAATATCAGTATTTTGCTCCTCTTCGGCCATGGTACTGATCCTTGAAGTTATTGGCTAACAATATTCTGAAATTTATAGAACGCACATTTCTAATATCTATACCATATATCAAAGGAAAATGACATATACATCAATAAATATGATGACGAAATTGGATTGCGAAAAATGTGGAATTTTAAGCGACAAAACAAAGTAATAACCGTGTTAGTCTCTTTTTAATTCTTTTCTATCCTATGTATCCACATACGACGACATTTAATATATACCGCATAAATTTATGGTGGCATATAGCAAGACTCATATTCATGCTACGAAAAAAGGAACAACTGTATCCAAACAACAGTTCCAGGGAATTAAGTAATGGATTGTTGAGAATTTTTATTTTATTAGCATTCCGTCGTGTTATATTTTATATACACTTGCACCCTCAAAGTTCCAAACAAATAAATATCACTTCCGTTCTAAAATTAAAGATACAATTTGATTTTTGAGGTCAAACGACGGTATATTAAACTTTAAAATTGGAATGACTCATAAAAGTATAGAACGAAATAAATTTTGTGATTAATGGTTTTTGTTATGTACTATACAATTATAATAATTATATTAACTAAAATTAAATAAATTCACATCAATTTAAAATTTAATATGTCGTTATTCGACCTTAAAAATTAAATTGTATATCTAATTTTGAATGGATGAACTAAGAAAGAGTGTTAAAGATTTGTTTGATTTAGGAAAAAAAATGAGATATTTTTGGATATTGGGTTGATAAATGAGAATGCGGCAGAAAATTCTTTCCTATGTTTGTGGTCGGAAATTGAAAATAGTACACAACTATGTTGGCTGATAAATACATTACATAAAATACTTTCCTATATTTGTGGTCAGAAATTGAAAATAGTACACAACTGTGTTGGCTGATAAATACATACCATAAAATACTTTCCTATATTTGTGGTCAGAAATTGAAAATAGTACACAACTATGTTGATTGATAAATACATAACATAAACGTTGAGTTTTCAAAGTGATCCTTTAATTTAAAAAAGTGATATTTTGGTCTTTTAAATTGGCATTTTGGTTCATTTCTATTATTTGGTCAGATTTTTCCTAATATTTTTAGATTTATAAATCTCGTGAGGGATCTAATGAGGAGACTCTTGAGTCTCAATTATACTATTACTTTTAGTATCTACTCCTTCTTAGGGAAAATTCCTATCAAGAATATTAGGGGGAATAGACGAAGTAGAAGCTCTAGGGCCCAGTGATTAAGGGGAGAGCATGTGTAATATCCCTGATATTTAAGACTTAATAATAAAGTCATCAATAATTAAATAAAGGTTGAGGTACAAGATCTGGAGTTCGAAAAGTGAAATTGTATTGCATAAGTGAGTAGGAACTATGCAATATGTGATTTTTGTGTATAATAAATATACTGGTAAAATATAGTTATTATATGTAAGCAATTGTAAGAGCAATTTATTTAAAGGAAATGATGGGTAAGATTAAAATAAGTAAGTTAAAATAATTTATAATATTAAATTATTTTAATGTAGTAAATTGGTGGCATTAAATATATACTTAATGTATAACCACCGTTTTATTGAAGAAATTATATTATACGTTATTGGGTGTTGTGTAGGCATGTTCTAAAGTAGTGAATATATTATGATATTTACTACAGTTGAGTTGTTGAAAACAATTTATAGAAGGGAAAAGAAAATAATTCGAATTTTACGATAATATTAAGATAAGAATTTAGTAAATAAATTTGTATGTTATTATATGTGATAAATATATGTACGTATATTTATTGCACACGAATAAATTGTTATGAAACGATTTATATTACAAAACGAAATCATTAGTTTAAGTATACAGAAATATTGTATACTTTAAATAAAGGTTATTAAAATAAATTCTAGCATTGAATTATTTTAATAAAGAGAGAATATTATTTTAATTATAATATCTTATTTGTTGAATAAATTTCCATTGGTATGGGAATATGAGTGAATATGTGTTATGTGAATTAAATAAGTTAGTTAATTTATTTAATTTAAGTGACAAAGAAACTAAAAGGGAGGCCAAGAAATAAGTATATTAAATTATTTATCAATGAATGTAAATATTTTGTGACTCATGTGATGTATGTATAACATTAAATAAATATATATATTATAAATGTGTATATATATTTATTTATTTATTTTATAAAGAGAATTAAAAAGAAAGCCTTGTAACCTAATATTATATATTAAGTATGATAAATTAAAAAAGCTAAAGGTTATATTTAATTGAGATTTCTAGTATTTAAAATACATACTAGTAAATTAACTTAAGAGAGTTATTTTATTTGTCTTAACTTATTAATTAATTTTATAACCTAATTAAAGCAATTCTAATTGGGTTAATAAATTAAATGTACATGAGTGATGATTTAAATTCTAAATGAGGAGAATATAAACCCTAATTAAATTATTAGGGTAAGATAAATTAAAATGTTGGAACCATGGATATTTACATGACTTAAACTAATTAATTAGGAAGCCCAAACATTAAATAGAATGGCCCAAACTTAGCCCAATAAAAGAGGGACATTTTGGTCATTTAATTAAGTGAATTAAAAACATTAAAAATTAAACAAAATTTGGGCTAGAATGGAATAAAGGGGGCGGCACTTTAGGAAGGGAATGAGAGCATGTGCATAAATTATTTTACTTCTTAATTATTTTAGTTAACCCACTCCTACACTCAAGCCATGTGTCCTTCTTTCCTTTTATCCAACACATTTGTCAAGGAGTGCAAGCAATCTTTCAATGATTAAGGAAGAAAAGAAGAGAAGAAATTGGGGGATGTATGTAGATATACAAAATAAATCTATACATAGATTAATTACAACAAATAAAACTTCTTTTTTCTTTCACCTCTCATGTTAATTTAGTAAAACAAACTAGAAAGAAAGAAAGAGAGAGAAAGGAGGGAGTATTCGGCAGCCATAGTAGGGAGAGAAGGAGTGATTCAAACTTCACTTCATAAACCATCTTGGAAAGAAGAAAAAGGATAGCACCTAAAAGGTAAAGAAAACCCTAAAGTCTAATCTTGTATGCTTTAAATATTTTTATGTTAGATATATGTAGTGCAACTTTTAAATGGCTAAAAGTATGCTAGAATAGTAGATTTAAAGTTTAATGGGTTTAACTTGTGGATGGTATGTGTTTATGTAAAAAAGAATAGCAAAATGCTTGAAAATATTTTTTAAGACGAACAAAAGTTCGAATAAATTGCACATTTTGAAATTCACAAATTATTTTTGTAATCTTAAATTTTCTGGGAATACATGTGTAAAAAATGAACAAAATCTAGTTAGAATAGTATGAAAGCGATTTAAAACGAAGGAGTTATGGATTTTTGATCAAAACACCCCACTGTGAGAGAAAATGTATGATCAGTCTACTTCTGGCCTGTTTTCTGAGACATAAACAGAACCAAATTTGATGTTTGATAAATGAAAAGTATATTCAGGAAGATACGAATCCAACAAAATTGACGGATCATAAATCAGAGTTGTAGGTTTCGTTTTATGAAGGTTTTGGTGAAGGACCCCAAATCTAAAAATCAAGAACGAAAATTAGAAAAAAAAAATAAAAAAAAATTAACTATTTGTTATTTAATTAGGTTTAAATAATAAATAAAGTTAAGTAATTGATTAATTATTATTAAATAATGATTAAAGAATGTTTGAGTAAGGTTAAGTAATAATATAATAATTACTTACTTACATTAACATAATGTGAATAAACTAATTATTTATTATTTAATATTAAATAATAAATAAGAACAAATGATTAATTAATTATTATTTAATTATGTTAAATAATAATTAAAGACTAAAGAAGTAAATGAATTAATTATTTATTATTTAATTAATATTAAGTAATAAATAAAAGACAAATGTTTGTTAATTATTTATTATTTAATTAATATTAAATAATAAGTAAAGGACAAATTTTAATTAATTATTCTTTAATTAATATTAAGGAATAATTAAAAACTAATGAAGTAAACAAAGTAATTATTTATTAATCAAGGATACGTAATTAATTAATTATTATTTAATTAATATTAAATAATAATTAAAGACATATAAGATTAATAATTTGATTATCCATTATTTAATTAACTTTAAATAATAAGTAGATGTAATTAGTTATCATTAATAATAACTAAAGGTAATTAATTAGTTACTATTTAAATATTATTAAATGGTAATTAAATGAAGATAGAGTTAGTTAAATAAAGTGAAATTTAATTAACACATTAATTAAAAAATTATAATAAATTGTTAAAGGTTTAATAAGTGTTTAACACTTAAGGAAAAATAGTATTACTTAATTAAATCATTAACCTAAGGTCTATTAAATGTCCAATAGATTTAATGATAATATAAGAAATGAAAAGTGTTATGTGATTTATTGATTGTTATTTAAATAGTATATGATAGAGTATAAATATTCAATTATACGCAATGCTAATTGATAGACCGACGTTATCAATTCTAGGTCATTCGAATAGTGTTAATTAAAGCTAGAAAATTGTAACTCGTCGAACAGGCAAGTTTCTTACCTTAAACTTCTTACATATTGCAAGTTTTCTAACTCAACTCGAGTTATTACTTTCAAAGCATGTTAGTGAATAATTATTGATGATTATTCACATCTTTAATGATTATTGGCATTTGCACTTAGTGCAATTTGCATATGCTTATCGGGTATGAAAGGCTGATTGCCTTCATTACCAAAGTATTTGTTTGTGGTCATTGTTGGCCACTCAACGTTATTAATGTAGTTATTCATTTATTGAAATTGAATTCTCAATCTTTCACAATTGTCATATATTGTTGAAACTTTAGAAAATTATATTCTTTTCTTTAATCATGATATATCTTTATTGCATTTAAACTTGTTGAGCAAAGTAGTTCATCATCCTTGCTATATCATGATAATATTTCAGATTAAAGCTTGAAGATCAAAGAAGGACAAAGGTAAAGACAGAGTTGAAGATTAGTTTAACGGTTATCTATTATGATAATTTAAGTAAATGAAGGATGTAAATTTTTTAAGATTATAAAGGTATAAATTTAATTAAGGTTAAAGACCATGGGATATGTTATAGAATGTATTGTATAAACAATTTATGTTTATATCTTCCGCATTAGGTACATAATATGAATGTAGATGATGTACCGTAACACACCAGATCCGAGGTAAAAGGGACCCGGATTTGGGGGCGTTACAGCATGGGATTAGGCGTAAACCCAGAAGTCTTGAATTCGAATCCCACTGACACCAATTATCGTAGCCACGGATCGTAGGCTTTACGACCTTTTTGCAAAGCCCTTTGCCCACGGGAAGGGAGATTTAGTTTGGCGAAAGCTGGGACACTCCACTTTATAAAAAAAATAATAAGTAGAAGTTCTACTAGGTGGAATAACAGAAGAAGTAGAGGCTTTGCTACTAGAACTATTTTTATCAAAATTAGTTATATAAAATTTAGCCATTCTATTAGATTGACCAAAATAAATTTCAACATTAGCATCGGGAGTTTCAATAATTTGTTCAACATCCCTACTATTGTTTTCTTCTGATTCAAGCAAAGTTGCACCAGGAAGAGTCTATTGTTCAGGAAGTTTAATTTCTGACCAAGTAAGTGTTTTAAGGACACTTAAAAATAATGATTTTGATGAGAAAAGCCTCTCAAGTATATTGATAAAAATCTGATAATAAAAGTTTGATAAGTATAAAATATGTTATGTTTTTATCTCTTAATGTCTAGTCTTTTATACGTATTTGGCACCTAAATGTACTCACTATTCTAATATTTTGATTTAGGTTGCAGATGGAGCTATTTAATGAAAAATGAGTTATTTCTGCACTTTTGGATTGTTTTGAAATCAGTCCGTCCACTTGAGGCCCAATTTTATCCTTCATCCAACCAATATCTCTCAAAGTTAAAGAAGAAAAGTTGTAAATCTATTTCTTAGCTTTTCGGATCATCTTGAAAAGCCTAAATCAGAGCTCGGATGAGAAAGTTATGTCCATTTTACCAACGGACGTCGAAGCTGAAAATTTCAGATTGTTTGGCTTTTGGACAGATTGACCTCTGGGACTTCGTTTGCGATTTGAATTGTGTTAGAATTTTCAAATGAGAATGTGGTCTTCTTGAAGTTTTTAATGCACTTCTTAATGATGAGTGAGTTTTATACTTACGAATTAAGTACGTTTGACTTGATAATTTGTTAGTTCTTAAGTATTTTAAGTTAGTATTAGACATTTATAGTATTTTTATGTTATTTTGTAGGAATGAGCAAGGAAACGCAATTCGAACATATTTTGGAGTACAACATGCGAGCAAGTGCGAGAAGGGAAGATTACAGGGCTTTTAACATTAAAATAGATGCATGTTCTTGGTTTGGAACTTGGATTTTATTGTAGATTTACTTCTTAGCTTTCCGGAACATCTTGAATCACCTCAATCGGAGTTCGGATGCGAGAGTTATGACATTTTTATCAACAGAGATCAAGGTATGGAGTTGTCATTTACATAACAGCCACTTCAAGCTCAATTTCAACCATGCTCCGGCATGAATCTCTCAATTCTCAAATAATGAAAGTTGTATATCTCGTCGATATCTTCGATTTGGTAGGTGGCAGGGCTCGTAACTCTTCCCGGATCACAAGTTATGGTCATTTTACCAACAGACGTCGAAGTAGAAAATATTTTCTCGCCGGGGCGAGAATCTCAGGCTTAAATTTCTCGCCGGGGCGAGAACCTCTCTGCCCAACTTCGCCGGGGCGAGGATTTTACAAAGGAATTTCTCGCCGGGGCGAGAATGCGCGGAAAGGAAAAAATATTTTAATTCAGTTCTTTTTGGAAATCGATTTGGAATTGGATTCTTTCTATTGATTTGGTTCAGAAACTATAAAGGAGACATAGAGAGATGGAAATAGAGAACATACATAGATAGATATATAGATATAGAGATAGATACATTCATAGTTACATGGTTACGCAAGGATTGAGACACAGAGCTGAACTTGGGAGATCGGAGACTGAAGAAGCATTGCAAAGAATTCAGATTAGAGACTTGAAGATTGAAGAACTTCTACTGAGTTTTTCTTATCCTCTATCTTAAATTTGTAATTTAATTGTGATGACTTACTTGGGATTCATGTTTTCTATTTTCAGTATGAACTAAATTTGCAGTTAAGGCTACAATTGAACCTTTTGTGTTTATGGATTAGTTATTTATTTGATTCCAATTATTATCTGATATTGAGTTGTCTATCATATTTTGTGTTTATTGAGTAATTGATTGATCATCAATTAGCGGGATACTTTAGATGAATTCGGGAGATGAAATCTAGGGTTAGGTCTGAATGTGATAGCATGTATTCTTAATTATTTGCATGGGATGAATAATTGGGGTTGTGAAGTGAATAGGGATATCTCTTCGCTGCATGTAATTATTGGGAATTGGTGTTTAATGAATTTAATTCTTTAGTTTTGCATAGGAATATTGCAGAATTAATTGGGTTAGATAAATTTATTTGATCACTTGGAAAAGGGCTTTTAAATAACTGTGAATTCCTGTTAACAACTCTGTTGAAGTTAATAACTGGATGAATTGGATAATTAGTTTGTATTGCATAATTGGGGATATTGTAGTCTTAAGTCTTTAAAAATCTGAATTTCAACCTTTGTGTTAGTTTTTATTCTTAGTTTTACTTTAATTAGTTTTAATCGTTATACAAATTGTGATTGTTTAAATAAAATTGAATTGATATAGAACTAGTAGTTGGGAATTATTAAACTGAGATTCCCTGTGGGTTTGACACTCTATCTTATCACTTTATTACTTGTTGATCGTGTATACTTGCACGTAATTATTGATTGTGAAATCCGACAACACTTAAGCTTTTCGAAATGGTATGGTGGGCAAAAATCTGAGTTCATTTGGGCCTCCAAATAGTGTGACAAAGTGAACTGATCTGAATCCCGCCTGGACTGGATTCCTGTTCGGACCAGTTAGAGTATTTGGGCCATAACTTGAGTTTTTCAACTCCAAATCAGGTGATTCAAAAGCCCAAATTCATTAGAAAATCCAGGGCTACAACTTTTATTCTTTTACCAAGTCCAAAATCGGTGGTCTGTTGATTCAAAATTAGCTTGCAAGGTGCTGATCTGATGAGGTATCAGATTTTGACTTCTCATGATGTGCACATTTTTGGGTTTTTGATTACGTTAGATGGCTGATGCACATGACCAAGATTAGTTATTGGATCTTGACCATCTTGTATACTTGAGTGCCTATAAATACCAAGTGAAGCTAGGCTTATATTTTGCTAATTCACACACTAATTCACACACCATTCTCCATCTTCTCTAAATTCTAGTGTAAGTAGTAGGGAAAGAGGATCACCTCCATATTTGAGGTTGTTGTTTTCACCCCCTTTATAATTCAAGAAAGTATTCATTGAACTTATTATGTTAGGCTAGTTCCTTTATTCAGTTCAAATGGGATGTTGAATCTTATTTACAAGTAATGGTTTGATTAAATATACACTATTTATTCCTTCTTATATGAAATTCATTCTTGATAATCTGTTTTATTATTTGAATGTTATTTATTCTGATTGATTTAATATGATCAGTTAAGTCAATTTGATTAATATCATCTACTAGATCAATGGACAATATTACATGTAATTGATATTGTTTCTAATCATAAGTAGCAATTAGTGATACTGATTGTGGTCAAGCTTTTAAGTATTACTATGATTATTGAAAGACAAGTTAAATAATCCGAGCTTATGTGATTATTACTTGGAATAGCCTAATTCCCTAGTTCTTAATGTTGCCGTTATATTAAATCTAGAGAGTTTGTTTTAGGTTATATAATAGTTAGAATCTTGTGAAGAGCTTGTTTCATTAAGTAATAATCTAAGGGGAGTTTTGTGTAACAGAGCTTGTTGCTACTTAGGACTATTAATTTCATCGAATGATAAATATTGCTATATTTGATTATTCTATTGTTGTAAAAAAGTGATACTGAACCGGAAGAATTGAAATCTTTAATTCATTGGTTATTCTTATTACTTTAAATTCTGCTCCTGTTAATTAGTGAAATCAAATTACAAAACCCCCCTTTTTAGTAAACAAAGCATAAAATTAGACTAATCATGCTCTGTGGGATCGAGTCTTACTTACATTACTACATTTTTATCTTTCGCAGTAAGGTTTTATTTTTGGTTGCTTGCGATAGCACACCAAAGTTGATCATCCAAATACATCATTCATGCATCCTATTTATAATGATAGAATAAACCCTAATTCCTAAAAGAAATTGAACTATTAATTAACAAGCAATTTGGAATAAAAATCCTAACTAATAAAAATCATAATTACATTAGTATTAAATTAACTTTCTAGAATCTAAAAATTAGATTTTAAAGTGAAATTAATTTCCCACAATTGCCGTGTAATTGATTTCCTTCTCGCGTTCGAAGATCTTCAATTGCCTCTTGACTAAAGAATTAGAAATCTGAAGTACAATGTAGCCAAAATCAATTTGGACATCAATTGCGTGAGAAGGATTGCTGAATATACTAGGATATGTTAGGCCGCTTGACTAAGGAATTAGAAATTCGAAACTACAATGTAGCCGAAATCAATTTGGACATCAATTGCGTGAGAAGGATTGCTGAATATTCTAGGATATGTTACGCCCACATGATTTTGCATGGTTGCTGAATTCAATTAAGAATTAAATTGTGTGTGAAGGCTAGAATTAGGATAATTGAATCAGGGATCTGCTAATAAATGAATACATTAACCTTCCTTTGCATATCCTTGGCCCACATGTGAATGAGTTGAACATGAATTGGCTATAGCTTACTGAAAATCAAGGATTATGACTTGCATGATGCTGATTCGAATTATGACTTGCATGATGTTGATTTGCATGGAAATGAACAGCTAGTGTGCATGGCTGCCAACTAAATGAATGTAATATGTGTGTTGTCCATAATATTAGACCCATTTGAGATATGACGTCCCATAAATTTAGACCCATTATGTTGCCCATAATGTTAGGAGTACATCAAATTCGTAGACCCATGGCATGCTTAATAAGCTAGGAAATCAATTACTAGGAATCCGTGCATGTGAATTGCTTAATCTGGAATCAATTAGATAATCCGCGCATGGCTGAATTAAATTAGTCAATTGGTTCAGCCCAATTACTTAAAATTACTTGACGAACCATTGTGACTTGAATTGAGTGATTATCGCGTGATGTTAGTCTGATTAGGATTGTATTATTTCTCTCTTTTTGAAAAAGATTTGTCCTCAAATCTGGCATCCCCTCCTCTTGAAAAGGATTTGTCCATAAATTTGACTCTACATTAAAACAAACTAAGTTAGCAACTAAAGCAAAATTGCAATCAAAATTACTACCTAATAAAACGAATGCATGTGTAATAAAATAAACGCAAGCAAAATTATGAAAAGTTTCATCTCCTCCTAGATCAAAACTCAGTATATAGAACTCTCCATGTTGTATAATATCCTCCTATTTACGAATTCTTGGATCAAAAGTCAACTTGATGATCTCATCCATTCACAAATACACCTGCTTCAATACACCTGGGTCAAATATAAACTTTTGAAATTTTTCATGTCGCATATGTCAATACACTTGAATTCCTGGATTAAACACAAAACAAAACCAAGTAACATGTATCTTTTTTGTAATCACTATGAAATCAAAATACACAAATTTTAATGCATAGTCTACTAGATCAAAATTCAAAATACTTTCCTTTAAACTCTTAATGCATTGTTCGAATTGGTTTGCATAATGATCCACTACACCAAAAAGGGCATCTAATGAAGGACAAATCCTTCACAAGACATAATATACTACTCACAAGAGATTTATTGGGAAGAAATATTTCTTTCACACGAGTACACGCATTAAACCTCGTCGCAATTGGGTATCCTTCGCTAAATAGTAACTAGATATTTTTTGTGAAGGATATATTGTGAATAACTTTTTATTCACAAATTATATTTGATAATGGAATATTGTTATTTAGTTAAAGGGTAGTTTCCTTCATGAATAATATTTTAAGGACTATTTAAAATTAGTGAATAATTTTTTTCCCTCACAAATAATATATTGTGACGAACAAATTTATTTAATCAAAATTCATTGAAAATTATAATTGATTTTCAAATTAGTGATTTTATATTTATTATTATTAATCTATATAAGAAATATTAAATTTAATATTTCAAGTAAATATAAATATTGCCATACTTTTATTTGGCTTAATTTAAAATGTATTAAAAGAAAAGAATGTACAAACATCATCAGAAACCCCAATCAGAATATAGCATAGACATCATTGGACAGGCATTATGATGTCATAACTATATAAGATTACAAGGTGAGATGCCTAAAACAGATTTGACTTTCTAAACATGCATGATAAAACTAAAGCCTAAAAAGTAGCAGTAACACTTCCAGCAGCAACAATAGCAACACTACCAGAAGTAGCAGCAGCATGCTTAGCAGCAAAAGCAACAAGAAGTAGAAGCAACCCTTCCAACAGCAACACTTCCAGCCGCAGCAACAGTAGCAGCAGCAGCTGCTGCAACAGTAGCAGCAGCAGCTGCATGTATAGCAGCAGTAACAACAATAAGCAGAAACAGCGGCAGAAACAACACTCCCCCCAGCAGCAATAGCGAGAGATGACCTCAACTAGCATCATAGCTGCAGAAACAAACACCCCGACAACAACGCTGACTAGCATCACAGCAGCCGCAGAAGCAGAACCCACTACATAGACAGCATTCCCAAAAGCAGCATAAGTAGACACCACACAAAACAGCAACAGCATTCCCAGCAGCAGCAGAAGCAGCACGCTCAACCCTTCTCGCATAAAACACCCAAACAACATGCATATCCCACATCCAAACAGCTTGGCATCAGCCTCTCAAAAACCCAACCAAACAGCAAAACCGGACATCCAAACCCACAACAGATTTTTTAGCAACAAATAGCAATAGCATCCTGACAACAAAACCCAACAGCCAGCACAGCCCACCTCGGACAGACCAAACCACATCAGATAAAGCTCATAAAATTAAAAAACATGCTGCTTTCAGGCAACCCAAATTAAGATGATGCTCGAGTCACAATAAGTATAGAATTTGTTATTATATCTTGGTCTCTCAAGGACCATAGTATCTACAATATTTATTAACTAACATAAGAAAACTGAAAGAAATTGTTTATCAACTCTGACCGGTAATTGCGTCTTTTCAACTCTTGAATCACTTGCCGAAGTTGGTTGTGTGTGCGTGAAGTTTATATTATAGTGGGTAATTTTGGGGAATCAGATTGTGATGACATGTCTTCTGAATGTTTGCTTCCCCCATCATGACCTCTTCTTGCTTTCCAATAGTGACTCTGCCATGTCATAGGCATGTGCGCACATATAAATAAGAATACACTATTAATAACAACAATGATATTGGAAAGTGACCCTTAAAAAGATAGGAAAACAATTAATATAAAATTTTGTTCTACCTATTGCTATGATATTAGACAAAACAATCATCAAGAATGCTACAATTTAAATTTTATAAAGCTCAAATATATGAGGTTATCATACCTAGTTAGATATAAATTATTCTCTAATTATTAGGTATGACCATTTTGAAAAACTAAGCATGCAGCAAATAACATGTAAGCATACAGTATTATGATATTTTTAAGTTGAAACTTTCAATATTAATATGAGATATGTTCTCTCTGATGTAGTTTCTACTAGGATAGCAAAAACCACTCGTGAAATTTCAACTCTAACTTAAAACTAAATACCATTAGAGTAAATTTGGACATAAAAGAAGCAAATGATGCAGGTTTATAAATATAATTATAGAAAGCGGTTGTAAGATTTAAATTTTTAAATTAAAAAAAACATATATTATATAACAGTTTGAATCACTCATAAAGCAAAGAAAAACTAACATATCTGAGAACAAGTTCATATAATGCTATCAAATAATGAAAGAATAAATAAAGCCCAATGGTACTTGGCTATGAGACTGATTCACATAAAAATTACAAGTAGATAGTTAATTATGTCCCTCAATGTGATTTGAATTATCAAAACAAACTTAGGGATAAAACAGATTCCCTAATTTATGCTATATATATCACAAATAATCTAACTACATTGTCAATCAGGTAGCCACAATTATGAATTTTGATACTGAATGTATGATGATGGGCCTTGATACCCTGAAAATGTGTCAAACTATTTTTCACCACAAATTTGTGTCATGAGTATATACAAAATTTTACAGCTTTAAAAGTGAGAACAATTTTATTGTGTTAAGATAAACTTTACCTTTCCTTCTCCCAAATAAAACTTACAAGCAGTACATTATGTCTCATGTTTGAAAATATTTTCATGTTGCAACGTTATATGAGCAACCATATATACTCCCATCCTCATTGCACAAACTGGACATACCTGGAAAGCAGAAAACACATTTGTTATAAAGTAGTCTTGGGTAAAAACACAGTTCAACTACATAATAATTTAGCAAAAACATTATTGCATTAACAATTAAAAGCATACTAAAGCAACCTACGATACTGTAACCTTGTCCTTTAAAGCTAATCTTTAAGTATTGTATAATCATGTATTCTCTTCTAAAGAAGATCCACATAGGGTATAGTTTGTGACAAATTAATCACAAAAAATGCTTCCAATACCTTATTCATATTCAACCCTGTTTGACAAAACTTTGGGACAATAATTTACAATTTCTTCCCACTTTTTCTCGCTTATCAGTAAGAAACAAACTGTAACATCATCCTTAACCCCCCATACTATATATCTCTCCATCCCAAAACGAGAATCCAGCTTTAAAAAATATTAGATTTTAAAAAAATATAAAAAACTAATTTAGAATAACATTAGAGACTTCTAAACAAAAGTTAGGTATAGCATTGTCACTCTTCAATGAATATCTAGAAAGCAGAATTTCATTTGAGGTCAAATTATAAACAGAAAGATGGACAATTAATGCGCCATAAACATGAAAATCATCAGATACAAAAGCATAAATAGAAATTTCAATTACTATGTCTATGAACTAAAGCAGAAGTCATCCATAAATAACATAAAGATTTAAACTTTGTTACTTTATTTCATTTTCTTCATAAATTACATAAAGATTTAAACTTTGTTGGTTTTTTCATTTTCTTACTTGGCAACTAAATTTTTGTTAAAGTGATATTATGTAAAAAACTGATAATCAATGTCAATAAGTGAGAAATAACAAATTAATACCCCATTCTTGGCCTCCACAGGATGCTCATCGTCAATATGACAACACAATCCGACAATATCGAAATACTCTGAACAAAATGGGCATGGAAACTTTTCCCTAATGTCATCATCTGGATCAATTTCTTCAAAACCCATGAACATATCTACATCAAAATTATCCATATCATTTCAGATAAACGAATTCACAAATAAACATGACAAGAAAACCTAGATTTAACAAAATTGAGTTTACCAGATCGTGATTGAAGAGCAGATTGATAGCTCTTAAAAGCAGAAGATAGACGAGCGCTCCACGAATCAGCGTCCATGTTTGAAATTGAAGCTCTTTGGGATCAAAATCAGTTAGGGTTCCAACAAATTAGAATTTAATCTTTCGAGTTGTGGATTAAAACCCCCTAAAAAGATGAGAAAAATTATGGATGAGAGACCCCAAATTGGTCCCTTTTTCCAGAACACGCACATAACTCCTAAATTTGGGACTCTGTTCCAAAAAAAAGAGTTTGATAACATTTAAAAAAAGGGCTAATTACACTTTTGTTACATGAAGTACCACCATATTTATGATTAGGCCCCCAAAGAATTTGGGCTTACACTTTACTACATCAAGTGTCTAATTTCATATAATTTAACTCCTTATTTCAGAATCCAACCAAAATTGACCGAAATACCTACATTTTAGGCCAGACATGTATTTTATACGGTTTGACCGTATAGAATACTGTTTAACTTAAAAAAAAGTTATGTTGCCTTTCTCGCCCTAACAAACTCACTAATTTCCCTCAATTCTCTGTTAATAAATTCAGAAGCAACAAAGAAGAAGACTGTAACAACCCGAATTTTTCAAGAAGGATATTTATAATAAGAATTTAATAAATAAAATTATTATTATGAGGCGTAGAGAGTTAAATGTAAAATATACATGTGTTATGTATATATTTACGTGAGTTATGTGATAAGTGAATAAATATATGTGTATTATATATTTATTATTTATTATAGATTAAGCGATGAGATGAGGTCTAATAGTTAGCCAAAGCTAATTAATCTAATTAGTATGGACTAACTGACAAAGCGAATAATGGTATAGAAGAAGAAATGAGAAAGAATATAACGATCGCGAGTCGAGAGCACCCTTGTAATTTAGGTTTATCAATATTATGAAATATATTAAAATATTATTTTTTATGTGATGTGTTTTAAGGTTATTGTATAACCTAGATGATGTGAATGTATGAATTTTTATGCGTTGTTGAACCACAGGAGTGAATAATTGATTTTACGAAAAATTGCAAAATCACTATTCACGGGACACGTTTCCCGATGCACTATTCATGCTCGAATATTTTTACGTCTGTTTCGATTTTTATTAATTTCGTTAAGACGTGTGTGCGAAGGAATAATTTTTCCAAGCGTCAGAAATTTTATTTGAGCATTATTCGGGATTTAATTATATTCGAAATGTTTAATATGGGTTATCCGAATAAATGGACAAACCCCGTATGTATTATTTTTACGTATCCCAATAATTTATGGGGGGTACCCATTTTAATTTTGGGTAGAGTTATTAAGCAAATTTGGTACAAAAGTGAGAGTATTCGGGTATATTTTCGGGTATGTAGTGCAATTTAGGAACTCATTTAAAACCTGGACTAATCAAAATTGGCCAAGTTTTACAAGCAACCAATCAGATGATAGGAGAGGAGTTGGAGCCGACATTATGTTGGCCAAATTCTAAAGTCAATGTATTGAGTTTCTCAATTGAGAAACATTTTTTTCTCAAACCAAAAATCAAGAGCTCGGGTGATGAACTCCCTCCTCCTCCTGAAGCCATCATCTCTTCTTACTCTCCCATTCCATTGCTCAACCTTTCCTTATAGCTGCAGAATAGAGAGAGATATAGAGAAAGAAAATGATGTTGAGAGAGAAAGAGAAGAAAATAAGAAGAAAAGAGCACGGGAGAAAACGAAGAAGGAGAAGAGAAGAGAAGGGAAAGTAAGAAAAAAAAATGGGGGAGCTCTAGCAAAGCACTAGATCATCCAAGGAACTAGAATGAGGAGGTAAATCCCAACCTCAAACCCTTTCTCTTCCATTTTCGAGTTTTCTTAGTTTTTTAAGTTTTTATGGTGGGTGCGATTTCTGTATATTTTGTTATTGTTTGTTGATTGTAATTTGTTAAGGAAGTTATTAATACCTTAAATACCTTCCTAATAACACTAAAATGAAACCAAACAAGCAAGAAAATCCGTACCTTTGCTTAATGGATGAAACTTTAGACATTTTTGGACAATATGAACTTTCAGACGAATTTAAAGGACTGATAACTTTGATTTCTTGTTGGTTTAATTTATTTGTTGTTGTGATATTTTACCTCCATGGGTTACAAAGTTAACCTAGTTGGAATGGAGTAAAAAGGAGTTAAAACAAAGAGTTGGCGAAGATTTTTGTGAAGAACACCAAGAACACTAGAAAACAGATAACTTAAGCTTTGGCCTAATATTTGAGTATGTATGTTAAGGGGTAGCTCTAAATTTTGGATATGTTGTAGCCCCATGAATTAGGAGTCCATAGAGTCCGAAATGGACCAATTTGAATGTGTATAGAAGGAGTTATGAAGATCAGAGTCGGAAAGGATCAAAATTGCGAATTAGAAAGTTTCTGTAGATTCTGAGTCTGATGAATGGCATTGCGGCATCGTTCATAAGGCTAAAAGTGGAGCTGCAGCGCCGGACACGTGTCAGACGCAGACATGTCCGAATGGACTGTTTTGACATCCTGTAGGAAAATGGGCATAACTTTCTCATACGAACTCGGATTGAGGTGATTCAAGATGATCTGGAAAGAGAAAGAGTATACCTACAACTTTCATTCTTTAAGTTTTTAGATTTGAGGTCTGTAAAAGGGTCAAAATTGGCCATTTGTAGGACTAATGTGTAATTAGAGGCAATCGGATGGTGTCGAGCATGCGCGTAAGCACGTGTAATTCTCCCGACAATGTAAAATGATGTTCTAAGTTGTAAAACATGAATATTATGTATTATAATGATGATTATCATTAATCATTGATGAATTAGATAATTATATGAGCATGCAAAGCATGTGCAAAGGAGACGAATTAGGCGTGTGACGTATAAACGTCGAAACGCCGTGTAAACTGTTAATGCACTTAAAAAGTGTTTCGAGTCTAATGAAACGAATATTATAGGATATGGAATAGGGTTAATATAAACCAATAAGTATGGATGATGATGGGGGTCGTAACGTTTCTGAACGACGCGACACCGAGAGATGTTTTGGCCTTAATCGCGTTTATTAAATTATAAAACGCGAATAAAATGAAATAAAAGTTATGATTTTAGCATGTAAACCAATATGAAGTCTATATTTAGTTAATTGGTATATTTTTATAAATGATATTATGTAGGCTATTTGAAAGGCATTATAGCGTAAGTTGTAAGCAGTGCATAAGGCAAGTTTCTTAACTTACTCAATATTTATATTTGAGCAAGTTTTCTAACTTTATATGATAATTTTCTTATGAAGGCTATGTGATGTAAAGTTCAAGTTATGCAATGTTTATATATATTATGTGGATGCTAAACGTGTGTAATTTTTTTAATAATTGTACTAGATGTTCAAGTTATGCTAAATTGCAAAGGTATTTATATTTTAATGATTGAATTTCATTAGTTACGTGAAATTCTTAAGATGGGATGAGATGAGCTTTTCCATTCGGAAATATTATTGATGTAGATGTGAATTATAATAATTCTTAAATTGTGATAGAGTGATGACGCCTTATCAAATAATTAGGCAATTTATGGTATAAATTGTACTCCGTGCAATAATGTGTTGTTGTAAGTAGATGTGGTCATGATTTGCACCCCGTGCAATGATGTGATGACGATTATAAATATTAACGTGTTAGACCAATATTCACACTTAGATGCAATTCAAAGAAATGTTCTTTTATTGAACTGTTTAGTATGTTAAGTCTAGAAAATCAAGAACTATGATGAGAAACAAGTTGAAGTTAATTGTTTTCAAATATGGTGATAGTGATGATGATGTTAGCTATGATAGATGATAAGGAATTTAATTATTCTTGTTTATTCGCATGACTTCACAATTATTGTTCAATTGTTGAAGATTTCAATCAGATGTTATTTTATTCATATGGTGTTGTTCATTCAACTGTTTATACTTGTTGGGCAATTAAATGCTCACTCGTGCAAAAATTCTAATTTTGCAGCTAGAACCGAAGGTCCAGATAGTAAGAAAAAGATAAGAGTTAGCAACTGCTAAATCAGAAGGACTAAAGATTATGTTATATTGTTTAATTATAATAATGTTGTATTAAATATTAGATGATGTTTTAGTAAAAGTCTTCGTACCTGGGATTAGATGAGGACATGTTGTAATAATTTTGTATTACATTCGTGTAGTAAGAGTATATTATATGGGTAGTATCGTGACGCGCCGGACCAGGGCTTGAAGGCAGGACCCGAATTTCGGGAGCGTTACAAAGACCGACAGAAGCAACAAAGAAGAAGTAACAACAAAGAAGAGTAGAAGCAGCAAAGAAGAAGAGCAACAAAGAGAAACCACAAGCACCGAAGAAGAAGACCAAAGTAAGGAGAAAAGTAGAGCAACCAGAAGAAAACCAGAGCAAGGAGAGAAGAAGAGCAACAATGAAGAAACTTACCAATGGCTATCGTGATTTGTCAATGTGGTTTTCCGGCTGCACTTAAGACTACTAATTCCGACCTAAATCGTGAGAGAAGATTTTTTGCTTGCCAATCCATTGGGGTAATTTTTTATTCATCCTTAGTTAGAATATTTGTTGTAGTGAAATAAGGCTTGTAATTTTCTGTCAAAGCTTCATGCTTATTATGCCTATTGCAGAATGGATGTGGATTTTTTCGTTGGATTGATCCCCCATTTGAATGTGGGTTGCTGTCAAGATGCACAGCAATGGAAAAGGAAGTTAAGAAGATTAAAAAAAATTGAATATATGTATTGCCCTCATGGTGCTGACATTGTTCATTATGATAATCCATGATTGAATTATGTAATGCAAGAAATGGAATAACAGTTTATATGCAAGAAATGTAATGAAGACGTTGTGTAATAGCAATAGCAGTTTAATGCAAGATTTTGTTTGTAAGATTTGTGTAATGCAAGAAATGTAATGAAGATTTTGTTTAATGAAGAAATGTAATGGCAGTATGTAATGAAGATTTTGTGAGCGCATGCCATAATAAAGCACCAACAAAAGGAAACCAGAGTTTTGCCTTGAAATAGGGCCATTTGAGCAACACCTAATACTGTACCAACTTCAAACAGAGCCACATTGTTCCAAACAGAGCTATATATTAGCTTAGAAAAACTGGAATACAAAATGATATCATATTTATATAACAAACTTTTCCATGCAGCTTTACTGCACTATTGTATGATATTGACCTGAGTCCCCAGTTCCCAAACAGAGCCACATGAACCAGCCAACATGAAACAAAGCAACACCTAACAATAAACTAGCACCCAAACATACAAACACAAATATACAAACACACACACCCATTTTACCTTAATGATTGACCATATATTTCACCAAGAGAATTAAGTTTACATTGTTCAGAAACTGATAGTTACAATCACTTCACAGTAACATCCAAGCAAAAACATGAACAAAAACTAATCTTATAAAGCTATCACTGTCCCCAAAAACCAAGCTTACAGAGCTTACAGATTGTTCACCATAAAAATAGAGTTAATAAACAAAAATAGAGTTCACTGCACATGGTCACTTTCTACTTATTCTCCCCTTTTGTTTAGGATGACCCTGCACCATCCTTGTCAATCTCTTTGATAATTCCTCTCAGGTTGTTGATGGTCATAAATTTCTTCCTTTTTATATTTAAGATTAGAGTACCCCTAAATGTCTCTTGTGTTTGAGGCACACCTGCACATAGCCAATTTCTTTCAGGGATTGTGATTCCAGAGGGTGGAACTCTAACGTTAACAGTTTTTGCTCCATGTGGAATCAGTGGTGGCCTTGGAATGAATGCATTCTTGGATTTTTCTACCTATACAATAAATACAATTTCAATTTTCATATATATAAAAATAAATGTATATGACTGTAAAAATCTATAGATAAGTTATTAAGACTTGCTTGAGATGGGGGTATAGTATTGGCAACTAGGTTTGAGATAGGTGCAACTGCATTCACCATACCAGTTCTGCCTCTTTTCACCCGCACACGCAATAGATATCAAAAGGACTAATAATTACACTTCTTATCAAATTTGAAAATGAGGTAAAGTAAAATAAATTAGAAATTATTTCCTGGGAGTTTTGTAGGCCTCTCTTCCTTGCTTTTAGATGCTTCTATGTTAGCTTCTTTTGCAGCTTTCCTTTTATGGTGTGTTCTTGCATTATGACCATATTGCCAGCAAACCCTGCACCTCAGTGATTATTGATGCAATTTTCCTAAATGTCCTTGTTGCGATTCATTTTGACCTATCTTCCTCAATTTTTTTAGCCTACCAGGAAGTTAGTTATACTTTGGTTCAGAAATAGGTGGCAGATTAGTTCTCTCAGACTACCACATGTTGCTTGAAGTCATTGGAGATATGGAATTTTCATAAACCTTCTTGTAAGTATTGATAAGGCAAAGATCATTTACATAGTCTAGAGGATCCAAACCTTTGTAATACATACAAGAAATAACACTTGCAAGGGATTATTTCTCCCCTAATGTTGTCCTAACTTGAAACCTAAACTCATCAGATGGCTTAGGTATGCATTCTCCAGCCATTTGTTTAGAGTCCTCTAGTCTCTTCAGTGTACTATGTGTTATTTATCCCCACTATTTGTTTCATAAATTTCTCATAAATGTCAACCTATTCATCAATAATTCTCTAATATCTTTAAGCATTGAAAAGATGAGTTTCTCCCTTGCCAACTTAATTCTTCTATTGAAACTTTTCACCAAATTACTAGTCAATATGTCACACTTTGGGTAAGGACTGAAGTGTGACCTTGACCACTAATGGGGTGGCTTGTCTTCCAACCATTTGTGTGCTTCAGGATATGCTTTCCTCAGTTCTTCTAATACTTCATTAAATTTCCCAACATTTGTTGCCTTTGCACATTCCTATAACAGTTCCCTTAGAGCCTGCCCTCTGTGCCATGCATTTGCAAAATTAGCATGCAAATGCTGCCAATAGAACCTATTCTTAGCATTTGGAATCAACTTTTCAATGGCCTTAATTAATCCCTTTTGCTTGTCTGACATGATGGTCCAACCATGGTCGTTTCAATCTCAACATCCTCAATGATGAATTTAATAAACCACTTCCAAGTCTCATAGTTTTCTGTCTCCACAACAGCATAAACAACTGGATAGAAATTATTGTTTCCATCAATCCCAACTGCAATCAATAGAACTCCACCATTTGTGCTTTTGAGATGTGTACCATCCAACCCAATAACTGGTTTACAGTTTGAAGCCTTCAGACCACCTAAACAATAATAAAATCTTTGGAACACAAGTTTGCCTTCTAACAATGAACCATCTTCACATTTTATCTCCACTGTAGAACTAGGATTCAACCTTCTTAATTCAGCTTAGTAGTGCTACAACTTGTTGTATTATTCTCTTAAATCACCATCAATGGATGTTACTGCCATTTTCCTTGCCCTATAGGCTTGAGCCTCAGTTATTTTGATAGTATAGTCATTCCATACTTTATCACAAAATGTAGCTACATGCATCTTAGGATTGATCTTGAAATCATTTACATACCTCTCTGCTAGCCATTTTGAATTCACATTAGGAATCTTGAACTGTCTGCCACATGTATGCTCTTTTAGAAGGTATATTTTTACTTGCACACTTCCTTTTGCATCTTAGAAGCATATTTTTTCCACCCACATGAGTCATCGTTTCATGTAAAGTCCACCTTATCACATTCATTCCTATACCTCTGCAGTACCTTGCCATGCTTTACAGAGTGTTCTATCACAACATTCTTGAAGATTTTGTTATCTCTGAAGAGCATTCCTTTTTCAAATTGTGGGTCATTCATTTGAGTCTTTGGATCAAACATTGGCCAACTTGGGGTTTCATCATTTGACTTCTCATAAGAGGAGGCATGTCATCAGTCATTAGATCAACATCATCATCAAATGTAGTAGAGGATGCAGTCAATTTCCCTTGATGCAACACTTACCCCTACTGTTTCTTTTCCAAATAACTCAACCTCAGGATCAACATAATTGTCAAACTTCACATCATCTTCTTCATATCCACTATCATCAGCTGGTTCAAAATAAGAATCATCAGAATCAGTATCACTAAATTCCTCGGCAGCTTGATGCATATGATACTCACTGGCTTTTCAACTAGTCTCAAGTGGGTCTACAACACTCAAAACAATTTCCACATCCATTCCTTGACGGATAAAAGGCTTAATACCTTGCACTGCCTCATTGTTTTTCAATTCCCTAAAACCTTCATCAGGTATATAGTGAAAAAATTTAAGATCATCTGCAAACCCCAACTCTATTCCCGTTTTACGCAACTCCAACAAACTCAGCTCTTTCTATTCAACATAATCAAAATATCTAAGCTTCCCATTATGATAGGCATGTGCACTGAACATTCCATCATACATCAATTTTATAGTAAATACAATATCTTTTTCAGTTGGTTCTGAATAAAAACAATACACAGTGCTCACAAGCAGCAACAAATTTTTAAATTTTATGATACTTCACAAAATCAGAGTACCCATGTATTTGTATATACTATGCATATATATATATATATATATTATATACACATTGCAAATGACACTATAATGTATACAATTATTGTGATTATAGATGAATACACAAGTAGCAACAAATTTTTGGATTGGATAATACTTCACAAAAATAGAGTACCCATGGCTATGTTTGTATATACTATACATATATGTATGTGTGTGTTCGTGAGGATGTGTGTGGAATATACACACACACACACACACACACACACACCGCAAATGACACTATAATGCACAAATATATAATTTTGGTGTGATTATAGAGGAATACACCATTAAAATACACTTTACACATAAAGCAAGATGTTTTTCACACAAAACCCTATACCATTTGCACAAAGAAAATGTACAACATACCTGAATATAAAGGGGTTCCTAAGTCATCAAGCACTTCCAATCTCAAGGTCCACATGCTATTGATCTACAGAACTGATTTTGTCCCAATCTATCAAACAAATTTGAAGGTGCAGTTCGGTAAGGCTGAAAAGGAAAGGAAAAAGGGAAAGTGAAAGTGAAAGAAAGTGGCTTCTAAATTAATGGTTTATACCGTGTATACGGTATTATTTATCTTTTTTTAAAATTAAATCAAACCGTATATTTATACAGTCAACTGATATTAAATACACAAGACCCGAACGAATTCTTGGGTGGGTCGGGTATTCTGGCCAATTTTGGCCGGATTCTGAAATTGGGGGCTAAATTGTATGAAATTAGGTACTTGATGTAGTAAAGTGTAAGCCCAAATACTTTGGGGCCTAATCATGAATATAGTAGTACTTCATGTGGTAAACTGTATTTAGCCCTAATAATAATTATCAAGCACTAACTCATAATCAAATTAATTTTATTTAAACAATTCGAAAAAAGTTGTTGAATTTTGAAAATAAAGTACTAAACTAACTAATCACTAATTACCAATAATTGAATTCAAATTAAAAGGCTTAAGATTATAATTTTCTTTAATTTTCCACTTGAATTAATATACTCCCTGTTAAGTTATGTCAATTATTCTGAATTGTTAATTAAGAACTCATTAATATTTATAACCATCTTTCAATGCATCATAAACGAATCAACTTAAATCCACAGAAGATAGAATTAAGATGAATACCCTAGTTAACTAATTCATTATATCTCTATGTGAATTACAATTAAAAATGATTTAAAGCACATGTTCTCTTTCAGATTACATGCGGCGTATAGGTGTATCTTTATCTTAGATATAAATTATGAATTACATCATATGCAAAAAACACAATCACGTGCTATTATAATCAGGTCTAAATCTATAATCCATCTCTCGAGTTCATATAGATTACCACGGTAATTGTTGATCAGGCAATTAAGCAATTAATCACAAATCATAATAGACATTCCAATAATAATTAACAATAATTAATAAGGAAGCATATCAACAAAAGTTACGCAATAAGTTCCATTGTAATCTTAAAAAGAAATTAGTTCATAATTGAATTAAAATTCATAATCCACAAGTAAACCATCATCCAAAAATTACAACATAAAAAGATAAAAGAAGAAAGGAAAAACGTTTTTGAAGCAATCCTTGATATCCTCTTTAGCCTCCTATCTTGATCTTCCTTTGTGATAATCTCTTGCTTCAAGCCTCCAATCCTTATTCAATTCTAGGGTTAGCAAAAAGTAGCAAGATCCCCTTTTAATGGTCTAAAAACATCTATTTATACCCTCTAGTTAAAATCTTAAACAAATTAGAAGTTACAAAACCAAGTTTCATTCGAATTGGACAAAAATCAAGCTTTTCAGCATTCTGTCTTGGCGCTGTCTTGTCAGATTTGGATTAGAAAACGGCGTTGTCGTGCCCAAATGGCAGAGACCATTTTTTTCCTTCTGCACACCAGCGTGGCCGCTCCAAAAATATACTAGGAACTGGAGCGGCCGCACCAGTCAAAATTCTGCTTCGACGTCTGTTGGTAAAATAGTCATAGCTTTTTCATCCAAACTCCGATTGGGACGATTCAAGATGTTCCGCAAAGTTAAGAAGCAGATCTATAACTTTTATTCTTTGAAAATTGAGAGATTCTGTCTGAATCAAGGTCGAAATTGGGCTTCAAGTAGCTATTATGTCAATGACAACTCCAAACTTTGATCTATGTTAATATCAAGGCCATAACTTTCGATCCGTGAGGAGTTACGAGACGTACCACCTATCAAATCAAAGCTCTCGACGAGCTCTAAAATAAAATTTAAATTTCAAGTCATGAACATGCATATAACTTGGCATTGAAAACCCTTCAATCTTCCCTTCTTTGCATTTATTTGCATATTTTACTTCAAAAGATGTCCAAATTGGGTTTCTTTGCTTCTTCCTACAAAATAACATAAAAACAATATAAATACCTAATACTAACTTAAAATATTTAAGAACTCACAAATTATTAAGCCAAACGTACTTAATTCATAAGTATAAAACTCACTCATCAACTTGTCCGCGAGCTTTTTCCCCTTAAGCTCTAATGGGTCAAATAAATCCTTACAGTAAAAGATATCTTCCATTCTAGGCATTATTTGTTTAGCTCTAATGAAAAACACTATATATATATACAGTCCCCTTCAGTTGAGGGATCCCTCAAATAGTGTTATTTGAGGGATGTGTATCTCAACCGTTGGATATATTTTATGTGACTGAGATTGTTATTCATATCAGATAACCACTTCATATCAGATAACCATCCCAACAATAATATTAAGTTTATCTGGTATGAATAACAATCTCAGCCACATAAAACATATCCAACGGTTGAGATACACATCCCTCAAATAACACTATTTGAGGGATCTCTCAACTGAAGGAGACTGTGTGTGTGTATATATATATATATATATATATATATATATATATAATTATAATTATATGAGTCATGTCATATATATTGAAAGATTTTAGCCGAATTACGATTGCAACCTATATCAATACATAGAATTTGATAAGATTATAAAATTAGTCTACCGTATCAAATATATCATAAAAATATTATTAATTAGATTTATCCATATAACTCGCGATAAAAAGTCGACATATAAAATCGCAATATATATCATTTTTCAGATTATATTTGCCCGACCCAAGCTACTCCCTTACAGTTACGGCCTTACTGTCAATAAATAAAGTTTTTATTAGGAAGTCCAAGTCTTCTAACTAGAAAAAGTACCTTCCTATACATTTTCGACACATGTACAATAATTGTTTTTTTAACCAATAGCCCATAACATGTGGGGGGCCAGTTTGTATTAATTATATATGATTTATTACACGTGTCGAAAATGTATAGGGAAGTGCTTAGAAGACCTGAACCTCCTTATAAAACCTCCAACAAATGCATTCTTGCTCTCCCCATAATCTGTCTTAGGCCAAATAAGCCTCAATGTAAACGTTGCGAGTATCGGAAATTAGAAATAAAAGAAACAACATCAATCCTGTCAAAAAGAAAAGAAAAGCATATTCTGAAAAAACTCCGTCCACCACCTCACAACAATTGTGCATATGCATATTCTCTTCCGAGAAACTTGTTTCAAATTGTAATAAGAAAAGGAAAAATCACAAAAAAAAAATACAGAAGAAAAAAGTGTGATTACTTTTTTTATACATAAATTTCTACAAATCTTAACCAATCTTAATTACCCTCAACTGGTCAACCCTCTCCCACCATTCACAAGGGGAAAAAATAGAATTTGAATTTAATTTTGACTCTAGTTCATCTGTGAAATTTACATTGTGATGTCAATTTAATTATTATAATTTTTTTTAGTAATAATTTGCACTTAATAGTGTTGTTTAAGTATGTTATAATATTAACTATTACACCAATCAAGATTAAACAAATTAACATTAATTTTAAAAAATTAATCAAAAATAAATGAAACTTTATTATTATTATATTTTTTGGACGGAGTATCATTTCTATTGAATTTGTCAATTGGGAACGAAGATGCCATCCGGCGAGCAAAACGTAGCCGTTTAAGTTTAGTTGACAAAAGGTGGAGCTCCTATTGACGTCACCACTGTAACAAATCCGGTGTCAATTGCCACTTCCTCTGCTCGTGACAAGTGCCTGAATAGTGAAGACTGCAAACCCTTTAGCTTCTCTTTCCCTCTGGCTATATTCATCAAATTCGCAAGCGGAATCCCTAACCCTAGCCGCTTCAATTCCGCACTGTGAGTAATTTAAATTCTTCTCCCTGTTTAAAGCTTCAGAATCAGCGCTTTTTATAATTCATTTCCTCATTAATTTGTGTGTTTTGTTGCGTATTTCTTCTTGTTAATGTACGTATATGTATGTGTGTGTGTGTGTATATATATATATGTGCATTTTCCTTTACAATTGTGTTTTTAGCTAGTTTGATAATCGTTAAAGCTCTTATATCAATTTCTCACAGTAAATTATATTCACTTTTTTACTTAAATCACTTGAAATCATTTCCTTTATTTATGTTTAATCCACAGCAGTGACATGTATATCTATTTAACTGATTAGTGTATCTATTTAACTGATTAGTAGATTGTTTGATGATCACCAAAACTCACACATTGAAGATCAAACACCTTTGATCAATTTGTTACAATTAAACATGCTCATTTCTTCACTTAATCACTTCAGCCATTTTTTTCATTTATGTGTAATCATTGGCATTGACTGTTCACCATTTTCAAATTTAAAGTAAGATCATTCAGAAATCAGAAACTATAACATTTTCTTTTAGTCTTTTTAAAAAGATATCTTGAAAGATTGTATGTTGTAATTACTATAAATTGTGTGTTTGCGCACGCGTTTATATACATAATTCCCCAAATTATGTACAAAAGTATTTAAGGTTTCATTCATTATGGGTTTGAACAGTGGCGAAGCTAGGATTTTTATCCAGTGGGGTCAAAATACTGTGATCCTATAAATAATTTGGCGGGGGTTCGGAGGCTGCGCCCCCGAGCCAATTTTTTTAGATAATTTTGTGCTTTCCGGCCGGTTGTATATGTAAAACATGTATTTAGTTATAATATTGTTAATATAACAAGTAATAACATTATATATATATATACACACACACCCCTTATTGACCCCTAATACTCCTTTCTAATCACAAATTTGTTAATAAATATTTAAATTCCTTATGTTATGAAAATAATCTAAATTAGATTATTATTTATTTTAAAAATATTAGAGAAGGATGCATACATAAAGGAGTAGAAGTAATATGGAATTGAGAAAGTTATAAAAATTTTAATTTGATCTCGTATATTAAAAAATTTATAAAATTTCAGTGGGGTCAATTTGTTCATTACACTTAAATTTCATCTAAATTTATCATATATCATAAAATATAATTTTTTTTCCAGTGGGGTCAATTGACCCCACACCCTCTCTTGGGAAATACAACGTCTCACGATATAGAAAAATAAGAAATCGAGAATTTAGAACACAATCACACAACACAAGAATTATAGTAGAAACTCCAAAACTGGAGAAAAAACCACTTTCGTTGTCAAAGACAACCAGAGAAAATTTACTATGTGAATAATATTACAATCACTCACACTCTCAGAAATTTTCTCACATCCACTCAAGAAAGATAATTCTTCCCAAGAGAATTTTTTTCCACACAAAATTCTCTAACACTTGGATACCTCTTATCTCTCTACATTTGGATAACCCTCTCCACCCTCTCCCGGATGGGATCCTACTCCCTTAGGATAATTCTTTGGTTTACAATAAGGCAAGTATTTATAG
Organism: Aralia elata; assembly: GCA_034770075.1. Classification (NCBI taxonomy): domain Eukaryota; kingdom Viridiplantae; phylum Streptophyta; class Magnoliopsida; order Apiales; family Araliaceae; genus Aralia; species Aralia elata. Next base: position 26,487,912 of record CM068378.1, on the reverse strand, counting down.
GCAATGTTTTCCTCTCCATTAGCACACCAACTTAGAAAGTTTGGTGTGTTAGCACACCAACTTAGAAAGTTTGGTGTGCTAGCACACACACTTGGAATAAACTCATCACATGCAATTAATGAGAGAACACCCATTTCATGTGTCCACACCTACCTACCTCATTACTCTCCACCATTTTAATTTTAACCAATATTCCAACAAACTCCACCTTGGTTAAAATAAAATAATCAACATAGTTTTACTATCACTGTCTTCACCAACAGTCATAATTCTCGGTATAGAGAATTATCATACTCCACCATAGAGAGTACACCTCCACTCAGAATCAACCATTCTAAGATTTTTCATAACTTCCGTTATCACTGTCTTCACCAACAGTAATAATTCTCGATATAAAGAATTATCATACTCCACCATAAAGAGTACACCTCCACTCAGAATCAACCATTCTAAGATTTCATGTTTACACATACACCACTTAGAATCAACCATTCTAAGATTTCATGTCGAACAAACTTGCTGAAAAATTATGGTGCTACTTCCACGTTGGCTTTCCCGGAAGTACATCAGCCATCGACATCACCACACACCTTGCATCAATGCCAACCAATGCCCGTGTGAAAAGAACCCGCTAGTAGTAACACATCCTCTTTCATGGCAACTTTGGATACTAGCGGCATGCCATGAAGATGTTCAAACACCTTGTGTAACTTAGATTGAATTATCACATCTTTGACTTGACTTTGCAACAAGCCAAAAAATAATTCTCCCGTCGAATTTTTCTATATCGATTTTCATGCCAGACATTTTTCTTTAAACGGATCGTACCCGTTGGAGACACCAACGGCGTGAACCAAAAGCTCTCTGATACCAATTGTTGGGAATTACAACGTCTCACGATATAGAGAAATAGAAAATTGAGAATTTAGAACACAATCACACAACACAAGAATTATAGTGGAAACTCCAAAACCGGAGAAAAAACCACTTTCGTTGTCAAAGACAACCCAGAGAAAATTTACTATGTGAATAATATTACAATCACTCACACTCTCAGAAATTTCCTCACATCCACTCAAGAAAGATAACTCTTCCCAAGAGAATTTTCCCACACAAAATTCTCAACACTTGGATACCTCTTATCTCTCTACATTTGGATAACTCTCTCCACCCTCTCTCGGATGGGATCCTACTCTCCTAGGATGATCCTTTGGTTTACAATAAGGCAAGTATTTATAGGCAATGCTTTCTTCTCCATTAGCACACCAACTTAGAAAGTTTGGTGTGCTAGCACACACACTTGGAATAAACCCACCACATGCAACTAATGAGAGAACACTCATTTCATGTGTCCACACCTACCTACCTCATTATTCTCCACTATTTTATTATTTAATTTTAACCAATATTCCAACAAACTCCACCTTGGTTAAAATAAAATAATCATCATAGCTTTCGCTATCACCGTCTTCACCAACAGTCATAATTCTCGGTATAGAGAATTATCATACTCCACCGCATAGAGTACACCTCCACTCAGAATCAACCATTCTAAGATATTTCATAACTTCCGCTATCACTGTCTTCACCAACAGTCATAATTCTCGGTATAGAGAATTATCATACTCCACCATAAAGAGTATACATTCACTCAGAATCAACCATTCTAAGATTTCATGTCGAACAAACTTGCTGAAAAATTATGGTGCTACTTCCACGTTGGCTTCCCTGGAAGTACATCAGCCATCGACATCACCACACACCTTGCATCAATGCCAACCAATGCCCGTGTGAAAAGAACCCGCTAGTGGTAACACATCCTCTTTCATGGCAACTTTGGATACTAGCGGCATGCCATGAAGATGTTCAAACACCTTGTGTAACTTAGATTGAATTATCACATCTTTGACTTGACTTTGCCACAAGCCAAAAAACAATTCTCCCATCGAATTTTTCTATATCGATTTTCATGCCAGACATTTTTTTTTAAACGGATCGTACCCGTTGGAGACACCAACGACGTGAACCAAAAGCTCTTGATACCAATTGTTGGGAATTACAACGTCTCACGATATAGAAAAATAGAAATCGAGAATTTAGAACACAATCACACAACACAAGAATTATAGTGGAAACTCCAAAACCGGAGAAAAACCACTTTCGTTGCCAAAGACAACCAGAGAAAATTTACTATATGAATAATACTACAATCACTCACACTCTCAGAAATTTCCTCACATCCACTCAAGAAAGATAATTCTTCCCAAGAGAATTTTTCCACACAAAATTCTCTAACACTTGGATACCTCTTATCTCTCTACATTTGGATAACTCTCTCCACCCTCTCTCGGATGGGATCCTACTCTCCTAGGATAATTCTTTGGTTTACAATAAGGCAAGTATTTATAGGCAATGTTTTCCTCTCCATTAGCACACCAACTTAGAAAGTTTGGTGTGTTAGCACACCAACTTAGAAAGTTTGGTGTGCTAGCACACACACTTGGAATAAACTCATCACATGCAATTAATGAGAGAACACCCATTTCATGTGTCGACACCTACCTACCTCATTACTCTCCACCATTTTAATTTTAACCAATATTCCAACACCCTCCAACGTGGCTTCACCCCTGGGTTTGAAGATCCTGCCGCATTTCGTCCCCGGGGCACCAACACACAGGTTGATTGTTTGCAGAACAAAACATATAAAAGATGTGGAACTTCGATAACTTTTAAATTACAGTCAAGTCTATGTTTAGTTTAATGGAACTCTTCAATCTTCCAGAAGTGCCCACAAGAAATTCCGTAGGAGAATTAAGGTTTTGGTAAAGGAAGATGTTAGGCTGGTTTAAGAGATTTGTGTTTCTTATTAAACGTATTTATTTGATATATGCTTTGGTATATGAAAAATACCTTAGCAGCAGTAGTCATACCAATAGTGACTTTTACATGCTTACATGGCAGGTTATTCTTAAGGCAGCATATAGGATACGCGGTAGCAATTTTTGTTTCAATGGATGCAGTACCATTTTTTGAAGATGAGTTTATATTTTCGACGGTATGCTCTAGTGTTGATGATAGAATCTTATCATTGAAATATAGTGTTCTTGTGATAGTTCTTTTTAAAGCTTTAGACATGCTAAGGGAAAGTTCACTATTTTTTTATATGACCTGATGTTTCTGTAGTTGCATTAGTCATGGTTGATGGTTACAACTTTGGGTTTCAATATGCACATATTTTGAATGGCCTGAATACAACCTAATCACTGTGTCTATTACATGTGCCACCATTTATTTATTTCTTTTTGTCTCTTGCTCTTTTATCCTCATTATTTGTAATTCTGTTGCAGTATCAGTGTTTACCATTGTGTAAGAATTTAGTGACCATATATTCCTTCCGCGAATTATTCTTCTTCAATTTATTGAAGGAAATCATTGAGTTTAACTTCAATTGCTATATTTAGAACTGCACCTTTATCGGAAGTCGTAAATTGCGTCCAAAGACTCCTAAAATAAGACCACAACTTGGTTAGTTAATCTTGCTCCAAATAGATTTGACGTCATGAAGATTTGTGGTTTGCCTAGAGAATTGTGACACAATGTTGATATGTTTGCGCATTCATTTAGTGATTTAAAATTGTTAAGTAACCAACTCATCTAAAAGCTTAAGCTTGTAGATGGAGGGCCCAACAATGTATATCATGTTAACACTCCTCCTCAAATGCAACTTTTTATAGAGAAAGGAGAAATTAAAGTGCATTTGCACTATTAAATTAATATAAAGACAATTATGCGGCCGGGAAGATTTGAACCTAAGACCTTGCTCACCCAGAGCTGTGATACCATGTTAAGTAACCAACTCATGTAAAAGTTTAAGCTTGTAGATGGAGGGTCCAACAATGTATATCATGCTAACAAAAATATTAGAAGGGGCATTAGAGTTACAACATTTATTGTCTGTAAATAGTACTTAAACCAAATAGTCCCCCCCCCCCTTCAAAACCAAAAAAAACCCTCCTATTTTTTTTTCTTTTTTTTTTTGGTTCCAAGGCTTGATGACATTTACTAAGGTCAAGATAAACATCACCTTCTTTTAGTTCATACTAGCATCACACAGTTGCAATCATTGTTGTTGTTACTACAGTTACTAGAATTGTCTTCTATTTTATGAGGTTGTGCCGCAGTTGAGAAGACTTGAGGAGAATTGAGGTGTTATGCACAATTGTTGCCTTATTTCTTACTAGCACTTTAACACGCAAGTATACGCGTTCGTTTGCAGTATTTAGCAAGCAAGGATATCGTTCCCACGAGGAAATAGATCAATATTTATCAATTACTAATTTTTAACTAAATTAACCTTATTTAAACTAAAAATGATATTTGAGAACTAAATTAATAAAATAACTACTAAATTATGAAATCACAAGAATAAATGCAGAGATGATAGTTTAAGATTACAACTTCCCTTAGTATTTCTTTTAGACCAATACACTTCCTATTTAATTAATTAATTACAATGAATCGCTAACCAAGAATTCTTTATAATATTCAAGCGCTTCTTCCGATAGACACATGAACAAATCCTTATAAATCCAACAATTAAGCAATAGAATTACAAGGAACACCCTAATAAATAAACTCACTATATTCCTATGTGAATTATGTTAATTAGAGTTTTAAGCACAAATTCTTTTAATGGTTGCAAAAGACATATATGTATATTCCTATTCTATACGCTAATCATATTAACCTTATTCAGATTATATGAACAGATGCTATCATACCCAAATCTAAATCTATACTCCATCTTCCAATTTTGTATAAATTATCACGGTAATTGTTGATCAGGCAATTAATCAATAAACGCAATATATGATAAACGATTCAAAAGTAATTAACTTAAATTAAATAGAAAGCAACAAACTAAATTACATACTAAGTTCCGTTGCAATCTTAATTGAAAGTTTAGTTCATAATGATTAAGGAAAACATTATCCCAATAATAAATAAAAACATCCCAAGAATTACAAAATTAAAGATAAAAGAAAGGGATAGAAGAAACTAATAAGCCGCTCCCAATCTCTGTCTTAAATCTTCAAGCTTTGCAAATCTCCTTAGTGTTCTACTTGTTGTTTTCTATGCAATCTCTTGTTACGTTATGTTCTAAAGTCTTCTCTCTTCTATATTAGTCAAACCCTCGTTCAGATTCTTAATTGGCTTAGAATTCCTTCCCAACAGCACAATTTTCACCTCTGGCCATATATGAGCGTCTAGGCGCTCAACTTTGTACTGATCCAAGCGCCTAGGCGCTTGATTGGGACTCTGGAATTACAAAAATGCCACTTAGCTCAAATTTTAATGATTTTTAATTCCTTTCTTCACCAAAATGACTTCTATGCCCCTCCAACTCTATCCTACAATAAATAAACACAAAAACAAATAAAATGATCCTAATAACACTTAAAGATAGCAATAATTAGGCTTAACAATACCTGATTCGTAAGTATGAAATTCACTCATCAACAATCAAGTAAAGGGTCAAAGTATGTTAGTTTTAGGAAGTACCAAGGGACTACAGTTAAGATAGAATGACATGATTTTTAGATATGACATCAGTTAGTGACTTGGTGTAATACCTTTTAAAAGGAGAAAATGTGCTTACCAAAAGAATTTTGAGTGATTTAAAATTTAAAATCCAGATCACAAAGTTGACTTACTTGCACTAGAGAAATCACATACGTGAAGCATTATGATATGACTGAATGATTACACATATTCTGCATTTGTCATTTTCAGAGACCATATACCTCTTTCTCAATCACAATGTTAAAGCATGATCCATGATTGGTGAGTGGTGACTACATTTCAACGAAGCCCCTTTTGTGGCATCATAGTATAATACCTCGGTCCAAGTATGGAGTGTGGTGAATTCTGAGGCTATACTATCACCAACCTTCCTAACATAAGAAAGCTTACTATGTCTGCCTGGACACATTCTGGCATTAGTGAGACAAGATGCAAAAAGCTTTGTCCAAGAGCCTGTGGGGACAATAGTAATTACGCCGCCTTGAAGGCTTCTGCTATATATTTTGAATTCTTGAGGGCTTTGAAGTTTGAGGGGCTTTTCCCTTTTGTCATACAACCATGCTTGGGAGTTAAGCTAAAACTATTACAAGATAGCAACTAAAGCGGGATGGTAACTTTAGGAAAGTTTCTATGAGATTGCCTTAGAATTTTTTCTCATATAGTTGTCCATACTGGTGACAACTAATGGTTGTCTCTTATTGCTGGCATGGCATTTAACATTTTAGGTGAATTTTCTATATAAGTTGAGCGTGGGTAATGGTACTAAAATAAGAGTAATCGTTCAAGCTGCTAATTATTATTTAGCAAATAACAATATATCATAAGGAGTTGTTAGGAGTTTCTCTTTGGATAGTTATCATATACATGATTTTTATGAAGCTGCACGGTACATCCATATAAAAGGATTTTCTTACGTGTAGACTTAAGGGAGCGTTTGTTATTGGTCATCTAAAGTGGTCATCTTAAATACCTGGTAATGTGAGTTGGTCATCTTTATAGATTGTGTTTGTTACACTGGTAAGATTACATTCCTGATAATCAAATACCCGATAAAATGTCAAAATTTCTGGTTATGCTAATCAAATGACCAAAAATATGTGGTAATATGAGGTTATCACATAGTGGTCATCTTGAAATTTTTATTTAAACAAAAACATCTTTTATATTTAATAATTAGGACATAAATATCCTTATCAGTCACATAATTTACATTTATTTTTATATTTTTTGGTTCTTTTTGTTTGTCGACAAGTTTAGTTTAACTAAAATAACTCATTGTCCATACAAAGTATGTGGTGTTGTTTTTATTTATTATTATAAGTTTAATTTATTATTAACAACATACTTGAAAATTTTGTGTTTAATAATTTAATAAATCATGAAGTTTTATTTTATAAAACATATTAAAATTTTTAATACGATTTACTAAGTAATACTTAATTAATTAGTTCGATAGTACTTTGATGATTGTTGATTACATTTGAAAATAACTATATAGGTGAATCATTCAACTAAAATTAATACAAGGATATTTTTAGTAAAAGATCAATATTAGAAAAAATATACCCAGTAATCTTGAATTCATACAACACATTCACAATAGCAATTACCGGTAATCACATATCTTCTACCAAACAGAAATAACACAATATGACCATTTTCTATTACCAGTAATCAGATACCCACTAATATGTATTTAGGTGAATATCTATCATAATCTGTAACAAACACCCCCTAAAGGACTGCATTTTGTTACCTCTTTCTTTAGAGTAATTTGCAAGCATATAGCAATCAAGGGAAGAAGATTATTAACAACTATATAGAAAAGTGGAAAACCTTTAATGTGCATAACTAGGGAGCAATTCCCCAATTTTGAATTACCGGAAAAATTCATAGTAACAGTTTATTGCTTCTAAGCATTTCTTTCCCTTTTTCTATTTATAACTGAAAAGAAGATTTCATTAGGGAAGAAATATTATTAAATGATGTGTGGAGCATGAGAAATACTCCTAAATTAGAAAACTGGAAAAATAAAAGCCCTTAGACGCCCTCCAGTCCCATTGTTAATCTGATCACAAGATTCCACCAAAAGCACCCATTGTGAGGAGCACAAAGAAGTCACAAAATGACCCTCTCCCAATGGAGATGAGAGGATATAAATTGACGGTAAAAATTCTTGCATTTTTCTCCATTCAAATACCCAGGAGTTCAAGTGTATAACAAAGCAACCGCACTGACAGAGTACCTTACAATCGCTCTTTTTACCAAAGCATTCAAAGCTGGTAAGAAGTAACTCTTCCACTCCCATGGGGAAAACCCAACATTCACTCAAAACCCCAAATAACAAACTCCACAACTTCCAGTCTTCCATGTCCAGACTGTGGAGAAGCAAATGAGAATTATCCTCACTAGCTTGTATGCACGCACATCACACAAACTTCTGGAGACAAAGCTTTGAAGCATATCATTAGTAAAGTCAAAAGTGTTTCCTTTCTTAACTCTCACTCCTCTCTCTCTCTCCCTCTCTTCTCTCAGCTCTCCCTCTGCTCTCTCTCTCTCTCTCTCTCTCACACACACACACACCCCACAAAGCAGAACTACATAAATCATTACTTAGAAGCAAAACTTTGTCACTCGCTCAAGCTAAGTACTAGTCCATACATAATTAAGCAATAGCTAACTAGCTGCATGTGCCAATAACTGAAAGATCATTCTACTGTTCTAGCCTACGACTCTATTCTACTCTGTATTGCTAATTTCTTCTCCTTTTCTTTTAATAATTGACATAATTTATTGCAAATTTTTACTGGTCTACTCTAGATATTCCCTTTTGAGTGAACTCGTGACTACCTCTTCCCTGTACAATGTACAAGAGCTATGACCAGAACATGCAAGTATTAGGATCTAATTGATTTAATTGTAATAGCAGTAACTGCGTAAGTTTAATCTCAATCATATTTGTTTAGGCATATGAAAAGTTCCACTTGAGTTGTATGGCCTGCATATTGCATGCGTGTTGTTTCATACCTTGAATGTCCTGGAGGAGTTTAAACATTTTACATGATTTCATTTCAAAGTTTATATTAGATAAAGTCATATACCTACAGAAGATGTGCATTAGTCAATCCCAGTTATTACGTTTTGAGCTATGCATAATGGATAGATTCTTTATGTCTGTATGCTACTGTTTATGTGCTATTCACTTTTGAGATTTCTTATGTGCATATCAAGTGACAACTAATGTTGCATGGATATTCAGTTACCAGAAGGAGTGACACCATTCATATATATAAACCAAAACGTTTCTTCAGGGCGAAAGTAAGGCTTCTCCTATTATTTTTTCGATCTCCCTTACTATGTATCTCTTTCTGAAAGAATCTTTTGTTTTCCTTGAAATAGAGAATTTAATTTTACCAGATGCTTATACTTCCATGTCATTCTTACTAGTTGAAATAGAGAATATAATTTTACCAGATGCTTTATACTTCCATGTCATTCTCACTATTATATGCAGTAATTTTGTTTTCTTTCCATTTTATGGAATTGATTGATTCCCACGTAACATGCTTCCTAAGAATCAGTAATTCGCTAATGCAATGTGTGATACAATTCCATATTTTGAGTCTCTACAAGTTTCAAATGTTTTAAGGTTTCCCTAATGTGAAGCTGAAGTCAGTCCTTTGCTTAACAGCGGTTGAAGTTGAACTGGCTTATATCAGTAACTTAGAATATCTTTTACCAAGGTGTAGAAGTTATTGCTTGCTTAGTGTAGAATTTTGGCTCTTGATACCAATATGCTGAATAAGAGTACCTATCCCTGCATAGAATCGGTAGAGAAATATATATATAAAATAAAAAGCAGAAATTCTTTAATCTCAAATCAATATAGTTAATAATATGCAAAATAATAAAGACTAGAACTCTTTATATAGGAACTCTACGACTTAGCGACCAAATAAAGAACCGTAATATAAAAAGGAAGTAATGAATCAACTACTATGATTAAAAGTAATATTCTACTTAAGTCTGCTACTATAATTAAAATTCATTTCCTAATCCTGATCTACTACTATAATTAAAAACCTTAATTTAAAAAGAAAATAACCTCCTAATTAAAATTTACAACTGTTATTAAAGCTTATAGAATATCCTACTTAGTATAAGTAATAAATAATTACACTAATAATCAAATATTTATCTCTAAATAATATTACAAAATTAATAATAAATTTCTTGATGTTTCTCTTTAGTTCCACATCAAGATGTGCTTTGTATACTAACACAAGGGAATAAATCCAGCATTTATTTTTTCAATTCCTTATCACAGTGCAGGTATGGCATGAGGTAAAAAGATATATGATTTCTAAAGTTTCTGATAATTGGGAGGATATTAAATGTTGGATGATAAATTAATTATTAGGATTTTCTTTTAGTCATTGGGTTAGACTGTTAGCTTTCCAAGCTCCACTCTATTATGTATGGACTATGGAAGGCTAGAAATATAGAAGTTCATGAGAAAATAAAAGTTACAGCAGAGCAGATCTTGCATAATATAACCATAGGGTCTTGGCCCAATGGTTACCCTCATCTCTCGTGTACCAAGAGGATGGGGTTTCAAACCTTGGCAGTGGCAAAGGTTGGGTATGTGTTTAAATTATGTCTTAAACTAGCGAAAAGAAAAAGAAAAAAAAAATATCTTGCATAATATCCAGGAAGATATAAGGGCTAAAGTGTGTTTGAAAAAGAAAGTTCCAAATGATTATGTCAATTGGTTGTTGATATGGAATGGAACATTACTCAACAAGTGTTTGAAGTGTAATTATGTGCGAGTGTAGATCAGTGTTACCTAGAAAATGTCACTTTTCGTGGTATGGAATGTGGTAGAGTTAGGTTTCTTCTAATCGCTTAGTTTATACGAAATACGCTTATTCGACACGTGGTGCACTTGGAATAGATTTCTAAAAAGATATAGTCAAAACCAGTTGAGATATAGCTAACACTGGTTGAGTTCTTTCTAAGCATAGTGTCGCAACAAGCTTTTCAATGAGATTACGCCATGTTATCGCTTACTTGACACCTACAAGGCATTCATTTCATTGCATTAGTTGGCATTCCCTATAATATTGTTTTACATATTGGGGTTTCTAGTAGAGTGTTTTAGATTTACTCAAGTTATTATCTTGTTTTACATATATTTGTTTTTTTGATGCGTACTGGCAAAATGTTTTGGGTGTGTGCGGTTTTTGTTATTCTCTAATGGTATTTGGAACGAGAGGAGTGAGTAGATATTTGTGATAGGAGTGAGTAGATTTTTGTGATATCATCTGTCATCTGTTCTTGGAGAGAGTATCTTTCTTGTCTTCTCATTAAGCTTTCTGCGATAAAGGGTTTCCAATTTCCAATTAGCAGATAATAGTAATATAAGATGCATTGTTCAGTTACAATTTCAGTGCTAAAATGCACATCCAGAAAAATAGAACAATTTTTCAAAATACCCTATATTAATCTGACGAACAAGTTACCTAATTACAAGAAACATATGACAAGATTCTGTTAAGCCTCAAAATCAAAACCGACATCCAGTTAGTTTTCAGAATTTCTTGCTTATTTAAATTTTCTTTCCTTAAATGTTTTGTCTGCTGCATCATTATGTGCCAGTTATTGTAGTTTCAAATCTTCCTTTGATGTTATATTCTTCTGATCAGGAATCATTATGTTCTTTTCTTAGACCGATAAAGCAGAATGAAGATGATATTGCCGTGTGTGAATGCAAATATGATGCCAATTATCCTGACAGTGCATGCGGGGAGAGGTGCTTGAATGTACTGACCAGCACAGAGTGTATTCCTGGCTATTGCCCTTGTGGCGACTATTGCAAGAATCAGGTGACCCTGAGGTTATTATTTGTGTCTGTCTCTTTGTTGTTAGTCTGTGGGCTGGGCATGTGACAATATAAGTTCATTCAACATATTCATCTCGCCAAAAGAGAGAGTTCATTTCTACTGTTTAGGCATGTTAAGGTTGACAATGACATGCTTAGCAGTTTTTCCCCAAACCCAAATATAGTCTTAAATTTGACAGTGAACCTAAAAACTCCATAAACAGTAAAAACTGTGTCTTAGTTTGACATCAACAAATCTTGCTCAAGTAAAACAAGTCAAAGTGGACTTTCTCTTTCGGAAGGAGGGAGTATATTGTTTTGAGTTTCATTGCACTAAGATTGCCAGTTTAAAGTAGTGCCTTACATGGTCTGCATAATATATTCCTCATTATATTTGATTTGCGTATTTCTCGAGAGCTATAAATCACATAATTAATGGTAAAAGAAATGATATTGTGAGTCGTCAGTTTAAAGTAGTGCTTTCTTTTCTTTTCTTTCTAAAAAAAGAAAGAAAGCAAACACAGAGGTTTGATAAGAATATAGAAGATAATCCATGTTGCCCCTAAGCCGTTTATTAAGGACATGAAAAGCAAGTCATCGCATGTCACTAATATATGGAATGGAATTTGAGTTATTACTAAATTTTTATTTTTCCTCTGCTAAGCGCATTGTTACTCGCAAATATTTGTCACTTTAGATGCTTACCTACTGCTGCAACTTTAAATCAGAATCCTTTCTCAATGAATATCCTTGATGTCGTATTGCTTGCCTTATATGGTTTTTGTTGAGACAGTTAATTGTATACAACTTCTTCCATTCCAAAATAATATAGGATCAAGTATAACCTTTCAAAGTCACTTTGAGATATTTTGAAATTCAAAATTGATGTGATCCGTTTAACTTTGAGACAATAAATCTTGTAATAAATACTTAAATAGTATTATAGGTAGTTTAAAATTTTTATAATTGTATTGTCTAAAACTAAATTAATTTGTATTAATTTTGAATTTGAAAATGTCTATTGACTTTAGTAAGTCAATATTGATCCTATATTTTGGAATGGAGGGAGTATAATTTTTCTTGGGTATGAAGACAGCAAGAGCTAAGTACTTCTGATCATAGGAACTCAGCTATATTTTCTAATTCTGTGCATTGTTATCGTACTTGCATATCTAAATGGAAGCATTGTTTTTGGTGTAAATTGATATGTAGCAAAATTTGAATAATTGTAAATTACTGGTTGACGTATCCTCTGTGTGAAACCAAGCGAAATGGACGTGTAGAATACTTCAAACATTTGTAGGAAATCTGAAATCAATTCCACAAAAGTAGGATAACATCTCTGCTTTCTATGAATAATATGTTCATGTGTTGATGGTGTTCATTACTTGATGCAAGGCATAATTTTCCTGTAGTTTTTGCATCTCCAATCTATTGTGGTTTCTTCTCTCTTCAAGCTTTTATGATTTCTCTTGTACATTTTGAAGAACTGATGATTGAAATTTGTTCTTGAAATTAGGGCTCTAAATGGTAACCGGAAAATTCGTATTCCTCCGCATTCGTATTCGAAAAAAAACGGATATATCCGTATTCGGTTTAAAGGTATCCGTAAATAAACGGATACGAATACGGATATAGGTGTATTCGTATTCGTTTAACATCCGACCGTAAATATATCCGACAGATAGCGGATATCCGGATTCAAATCTGTATCCGAAATTCGTATATAAATAATTTATATATATTAATTATTATATCATAAACAAAATACTTTTTTTAAGTAGTCTTCCTTATATAATAATTAGTTTTCACCATCATACGAAAATTATTTTAAAAATATGTCATTTCACTTCTAAAAAAGTATGAAATAACACTTTTATTATAATATTTATAAACTGAAATAAATTAATTTAAGTATATTTAATGGATTTTTACTATTATAAAGTTAAAATATCTAAAATGTATCATTTAACAAGAAAATTATATAGTAGAAGAACAAATATATAGTTATTAGCTTGTTATAAGTTTTTTTACTTTCAAAACTTGCAACGTTGAGAGCGTGAGAACAATGAACAATATAATTTTATTGTTAAAATGTATTAGGTCCGAATTAATTTAGAATTAATCTACAAGGGGGTTGAATAATTAATTCACGTTTATAAATTTTCGAGTGGAAGGAGTATTTATCACTTTTATTTGCCCAATTAATTAGAAATTAGAAGTCCAAATATTTAAAGTGAGTCCAATGTAAATTTTGGATTAAGTTGGATTAACTAGTTGTCAGTTGTCATTACATACATTATAACTCGCACTTTCCATAAATATAATGAAATAAAATAAACTTTTTATAACTATGTAAATTGTAATCTATGTATTGAGGATAAATTATAAATAAAAGTCCCCATAAATATATTATTAAAGTTTTAATCAAGTATTTGAGAAAAAATAATTAAATATTCAATGTAAACTTTTGAATTTAATTATAAATTATAAATATTCATACACACTACAGTATTACTCCACACACACAAAATATAATGGACATCTACTTATTAATGAACATCTAAACATTAATAAATAGAGCATTTATTTTGAAATTTAAGATTTCAAAAATGATAAAAACTTATTTGAATTGTAATTTAAAACATTGATTATTGTATTTAACTATTTATTAAAAATAAATAAATTAACATTCATTCATTAATAAATTATATTTTAAAACTCATTATTATTTTTTTCTTATTCTAGTTATATTAGGGTTGTAAATGGTAACCGGAAAATTCGTATTCGTCCGCATCCGTATTCGAGAAAAAACGGATATTATTCGTATTCGGAAAAAACGGATATTATCCGTATTCGGTTTAAAGGTATCCGCAAATAAACGGATACGGATACTACTGTATCCGAATCCGTATATATCCGTTTACACCCCTACTTGAAATATATAAAGAATTTCCGAGTGTCTCGTGAAAAAATTTGTTCATGGACTTGGTCATGATTTTGTTTTGCTGGTCTTTTGGGATTTTTTAGCAGTATTCTAAAAATTGTTAGGCGGATTTATGCGGTGGAGCGCCTAGGCATTTTCCTAGGCGGACTTGGCGTTTTCTTAGGCAATCTCATTTATTTATTTTTCTAGATTACGTACTTGTTATACTATACAAAGCATATAATAGATGTAATTTTTAAAAATTATACATGAAACATTACCCAAAAAATAATCTTTTAAGATTTAACAAATTCATTTTAAGAATTGTAGCACTTCAAAGTAGAGGTCTGATTTTGCCTAGGCGGGGGCCTAGGCGCCCAACTAAATCGAGGTGGTAGAGGACCGCCTAGCGCCTAGGCGTAGGCGGGGATTAATCGGATCTAGGTGGGGATTTTTAGAACACTATTTTTTAGAAGTGGAATTTGCTACGCATCTGCTAGGGTTTATACGAAGTATATATATTTACTCCTGGGGACTTTTGGGATTTCCACTGTAATATTATTAGAGGAACTTTCATGTAATTTTCATTGTTTATTTTACAGAGGTTTCAGAAATGTGAATATGCTCGATCAAAGTTATTTAAAACTGAGGGTCGTGGGTGGGGTCTGTTGGCTGATGAGCATATAAAGGTAATATCTTTGTTACTGATGTTACTTGATTAGACATTTGATATTTTTTGGTAGAGAAACATCTTAACATTTTTCTCTTCAAAGATAAATTAATTTACGTGGGAGATACTTTATGACACTCCCTGAAGTGTTTTCTAAAAATTTCAATAACAATTTTCTGACAAATAACCTACTCCTGTTGTTATAACCTTCCAAGGCTATTGAATTTTGAAGATATTTTTATTGCTAGGTTTATTAATTGTTTTGTGTTTGAGAGTTTTATGATTAAATTGACCCCTTGCAATTGGGAATTGGCCTCTCTTTTCTTATACTCAGGCTGGACAGTTTGTTGTTGAATATTGTGGAGAGATAATATCATCAGAAGAAGCAAAGCGGAGGTCCCAAACTTATGAAGCTCAAGGTAAACTAGATTTTAACTGAATATGTCAGTTTAGTTTTTCTGAATATCAATTTTAATTTTCTGTATATCTTTTGATGCAGGCCTTAGGGATGCATATATAATTTCTCTTAATGCAAATTATTTTATTGATGCCACCAAAATGGGAAGCTATGCTAGATTTATAAACCATTCATGGTAAGCCTCTTAAAGTAGATCTTAAAAAGATGAAAATGAGATTTTACCATGTGATATCATGTGCCTTAGCGCTCATGTAGTATTGATCTTTCTTTTTTGGAGTTTGTAGTCAACCAAATTGTGAGACAAGGAAGTGGACAGTTCTCGGAGAAACAAGGGTTGGGATTTTTGCGAAGCAAAATATTTCGGTTGGAACTGAACTTGCATATGACTATAATTTTGAATGGTATGGTGGTGCTAATGTTCGCTGTCTTTGTGGGGCACCTAACTGTTCTATATTCCTTGGAGCAAAGTCGCATGGTTTCCAGGTGAAGTGGCTAGATATGGACAGCTTAAATTGAGGCAAATATCATTCTGTTTATTAAGATTTTAAATAATAGCTCTTACTTTTTCTTATTTTTTGACTGCGTTTAATAGATTCCCATTCAGTTTCTTATTTTCAAAAATGTTGCAATCTATGTAGCCACTCCACGTAATTAAAATCTCAACTGTTTCTAGTTGAGTTCATTCGAGTGGTTTTCCCACTTCATAATAAGAGTCCAATCCCAACTTAATTTCTATATATATTAATTCATAACTATTGTTGTGACATATGTTCCTAGTTTGGCTTTCTGTTATCTTAGAGCATGGTCGTCTTTTGCTACCATTTAAAATACCTAATGAAGTCAGACTGCATGAAAATTCAATATTTGCTACTGAATGTTATTTGAAAATTGAATTATTTTAATGTCTTCTTGAATTGAATTCATAACATTACGTCCAAGGGTGTAGATTTGGTTGTTGAAAAACTGGCTGTGTAGTGGCTTTTGTTCAACAAGTCAATTATATGATGTGGTTGTGAACATAAGACTTGGGTGGTGTTTGATAAAACTGAGTAATTAAGATTTGAATGGTTATGATATCTTACTAAATTAGATCATCTGAGTGAAATAACATTTGGACTTAAAAAACTGTTTGGTAACTAAAAAGTATAAAACATCTGAATGACTTAAATTTAAAAATATCAATTTTAAATTTAAAAATATCTCAAATTGACTTTTTAAAAATCAATAATGATCTTAAAATTTGGAATGGAGGGAATACAATATT
The DNA here is from genome assembly GCA_034770075.1 of Aralia elata. Classification (NCBI taxonomy): domain Eukaryota; kingdom Viridiplantae; phylum Streptophyta; class Magnoliopsida; order Apiales; family Araliaceae; genus Aralia; species Aralia elata. The sequence goes on along the minus strand of CM068378.1, from coordinate 26,471,167 downwards.
TATAGAGGTTCCATAAATTTAAATTTTTCATTAAGAGGCAGCTCTTAATGATTTGGATTTATATCTTCCTCTTACCGATTAAGAGACGAACAAAATTTTACCAAACAACTTTACCCTCTTACCGAATCAAATGTGGAGCTGTTAAGAGGTATTACGAGGTAAACAAACACCACCTTAGGTTGATGTATCCAGAACAGTAGAAAAGGCAGCATTAGATTTCCTTATATGGAATTAAGGTTAGATCAAATTCTTAGGTCTTTAGCACGAATGAGTTTGGATGCAATTGACTTCACTTCTTCATGTGTCAGTTGTCACATAAAGTTACCTGCAATTGATTTATTATTTTTTGATTAATGTGGCTTTCTTGGATAACATACCAGGTGCTAGTTTGCCATTTCATATTTCTTGGTTTAGTTTCGGATTTGTTTACCTCTTTGTTGAAGCTGTAAATTGTTTTAACTTTAAATAGTGAAAAACCCTTATCATATCAATTTTTCCCCTCATGTTGGGCTTCAACTTGAACAGGAGCATAACCATGTATGGGAAGATGGTGATGACAGGTAATAATACTCCATGATTTATCTTTTTTGACAGATTAAAATATATCACACAGGTGTGTCAAGGTTGTGCAAACTCATCCATACGAAGATGTTTTATGTATATATGTTGCTATATTATAAAATAATTATGCAACATGAAGTTTTCTTCAAACTCACTAAATAATGAATGGACTGAACCTCATTATTGTTTACTTGATTATTTACGTATCATGATTTACTTTTTGCTAGAGTTTGTTCAATCATGAATGAGCAACAAAAGTGAAAATATAGGGGAGGACAAGGAGATTAATATTATTTATTAGATTGCCTACTATATTGATGTTTGACGTTACTGAATTTTCTAAATTCCAATAGTATTAGCTAGATTACATAGAGTTTGAAAATGTGTCTGTCTCCTAGACTGACAAGTCAGAATTTTTCCAGTATCACTTATAGTTTTCACTTTTGTTCAAAATGTATGGTTGAGTCTACTTATTGCAGACGACTTGGTGCATCTTATCCCCACAACTAAAATATAGGGAAATTATGTTAACCATGACTTTTGCTTGAACCGAAAAATAGATTAAATTACAGTTGGCCTTTACCTGGTCTCTTAGTGGCATGTGCACTTGATTCAAATGATTATGAGATAGTGTAATCTGTGTGGGTGTTACCGAGGTTTAAAACACAGAATTTAGAGGTAGATGGTTTAGCTAAAAGCCTAAAAGGGTACGACTTTTTGAAGCTGAGAGTGTAGTATATGACACTTTGAGGAAACTCTGATCAACCTTTTAAGGATCACTTTTATCTTCTGTGAGTAATGAGGTTACCGTTGGTTAATTGTCCATTTGTCCGAGGGATGGCTACTATAATTTTCCTTAAGAAGCATTGCTTCATCATCTTTTTTAGTTTGTAGAGTTCATTTGGTCCAAGTAAAGGTTCTCAATTTAGACCTTCAGTAAGAGGAAAATGGATTAGAGGAACGATTCTTGGTTCTCTCCCAGGAGAAGAAGGTTTTGTATATTTATGTGTATATATATTATATATTTAGTTGGTTAGTAAAAATTTATTGAGAAAGAAAGGAGAACTATATCGAGACACTTAAAACAATGAGAATTTGTCTTCATAATACAGCAACTGCAAAAAAGTCATGAAACCATTCTGCTACAATTTCAAGATATCAATTATTTGGACAATTTTTTAAAGAAAAATAAGAGAGGGGAATCGCCTTCCTTATTTGCATGTCTCATTACTTTTTCAGCCCTCTTTGACTCACCCGTAATTTTTTCAAACACCTCCCAAAGCTGTGGAAAGCTTCTTTATGACAGGCACATACCAGTCAACCCCTAACGAAAACTGCTTTCATGAAAGGAACCTCTCTCGCTTTCCATCAGACTGAAACTGCATCTGCTCCTGTCATACAACCAGCAAATTGAAAGTTTTCAAGCCAACTTGGAAAGTGATTTGCGTGTTTTGCTCATTTCAGCATAACTTGACAATTCCAGACCATGTCAGTTTTTTATTTCTTAAGCTATGTTTGGGGATTGCATAAGAAAACTAGACAAGGCTCCTCCAAATCACCTTAGGGCCCCTGCTTCCAAGTCCTTCACAGGCTGTAGCTGCAGAAAATTGCTCGTCAGTGTTTTATTTCCACCAAATAAGCCATTCCCAAATAACATTGCCCTGGTCGAGCTCTTTGCATTTTTGGCACTGTCTTGAGGGTTTTACATATACACTTATCAGTAGGATCTAAACATCATGAACATTGTCTTTTTCCTTTTTCTCTTTTATATATTTATGATTAGCGAGGCAATGTGAATTCATTGCCATGTGGAAGTTCTGATGTCTTGTCACCCCTTCACCAGTTATGTCTTAAAAGTATTTCCTCTTTAATAACTATTCTCCACAAAATAACCCACCTTTTGCACAATAATTTTGAATGTCAACCTGCCTGTGTGAATGCAGATATACAGTGGATACATTTCCACTTTATGATTCTGCTGAGGATGAGCCTTCGTCAAAGCACTCCAAGTCTACAAGCTTTGTTAAACCTATGTACATAGCCAGTGGAAACAATGATAACCCTGTGATGGTGGATGGTAATGTGGGATATGAACATTCACTGGATTTCACCAGTCTCTTTGTTGAGCCATTCCATTCAGTTCCAGTGGAAGGTGTGCCAGTGGATGCAGTAAAATCTGAGGTGAAAGAGGGACCAAGTTTGTCTCACCAGAATACTCGACAGGACTTTCCTCAAACGAATGCTGGCCTAAACTATAACATTGGATCCGGATCTTCTTCAAAGAAAAGAAATCAGCATGTTCCTAAGAGTAGGTCAAAAAATGCTGGAAGAAAGCAGGTCAATGGGAAAAATGTTGCCAAACTATTTGCATCAAAGGAAGCACAAGAGGAGATCATCAAATGTGAGGTACAAGTGTAACTTTTATGTAAAAACCTTATTTACCTGTCTTGAGGTTTTCTACCTTATCCAAATGTCTTGGGCTCATTGAGGATATCATATTTCTGATTGCTCTTGGTAGCATGATTTTTGCCCATTGTGTTTTTCCCCTTTTTTTGATTGTTGTGTTGTGGGGAGGGGGGAGGGAGGAGGGGGACTGGGAAGGGTGATGGTGGTAGTGTGAATCCCACTAGTGAAGAAAATTTTTTCTTCATTTTTCTTCGGTATGGATTTCCTAATTTTTCTCTTAATTTCTGTCTTTCTTTTTCCTGCTAATTATGTTATGAAGCATATACAGCAATAGACAACACATACAACCTAGTATGTTCACTTCCGCTAAGGGGGATCTAGAATGTGTGTAGCAACCAGTTAAAGCATATGTGAGGAATCAGTTTGAAGGCTGTTGTTAAATACATATCCTTGAAATATATTCAAAGTAGAAAAATTGCTTCTTCTTTGTTTAATAAGAATCGTGATCATGTTAATGTAGACATGCTTACCTCATATAAATTTCCGGCTTTCTGTTTGCTGGCTTCATTCGCTGCCAAACGCCATTGCTACTTACGTAATTATGTTTGTGTTCCCACACATTTTAATTTCATCTTCTCGCCTAAAGAAGGTATTTATTATGTAGGAACTAAGAAGTGAAGCCACAAACAAGCTCAATAACTTGTATGATGAAATACGTCCTGCCATTGAAGAACATGCGAGGGACAGCCAGGATAATGTACCGACCAGTGTAGCCGAGAAGTGGATAGAAGCCAACTGCGCTCAGTGGAAAGCAGAGTTTGACCTACATTTTTCCATTGTAAAAAATGTTGTATGCCCTCGTCCAAGGGCAAGTGGTCAAACTATTCCTTCAGAAGGAGCAGCCGGTGGAGATGAGAGCGCAGTCAAGTATTTGACAAATTAAGGCTCGGTCATTTATTCATCTTGGCTTTTTCTTTTTTTTTAAATATATACATTTTCTGAATAGAATTTGAACGTAGAGTTCGGGCTAACTTGTAATCCATTGCAACTAACTTGACCATAGATTTAAATCATTTTAAACTTCTGAGATGTTTCATTGTTTTTCTGCACTTTGCCTTTTAGCAATGATTTTTGTTGGAGGCTTTCTGGAGTGGATATAACTCGCAACTGATTAGAGGCCAGAGTTTTAAGTTTTCAATTTCGTTAATGTATAAATAGTTTTATTAGTTTAGTTGTAAATATGGAACGAAAATACTCTCTCCTTCTCAAATTAATTGCTCAGTTGTGACTTTTTAAGTCAAATTGACTATTTTTAGAATTAATAATTAAGCATATATAAATATATTTCTAAAATTATAAAAATTAGGGTTAGTAATAAATTATATATACTTTCTTTTGGTTATAATCTCTTCACCTATATTTTTGTAAAAATAGTAAAAAGATTAGTTTTAAAAATGATCAATTTGACTTTAAAAAGTTAAAACTGAACAATTAATTTGGGACAGAGGGAGTATATTCTTTAATACTCACAATTTTTTTATAAAACAAAACTCTTTTCTTTTTTACAATTAAAAGTATTATTACCTCCGTTTCACAAAAAATAGACAAATATGGGTATGAAGTCTGAACTAGATAAATTACTTTTGGCCCATATTTGTCAAATATGAGAATTTCAGTAAATTATAAAGACTAAACAAGCACGTGCTCCCACGTCTATCACTTTTTGCAATTTCACCGCGCATTTTTTTTTAACCGTGCAATCAAACGTGCCATCATCTCTTTTCTTCCTCCCTCTATTTTTAAATTCAGTTTTTTTTCTCTCTCGTCTTCGCCCTTGCTCAACTTCATATACCACGTTGACATGCCACGGGATGCAATACGACTATATTACCCCTTCATGAGTGCATGCAACTAATTGCGCTAAATACTTTAATTATATTTTTATTTTTTAATTAAATAAGAATGTTTTAAAATCTTATCAAATAAAATAATACTAACTCCATTCCGCAAAGACTTAGCTAGTTTAATATTAGTCCCCTAACTTAATACTCCCTCTGTTCTTTTTTATTTGTTTTTTTAGTTTTTAGAGTGAAATTTGTTCTTGTTTACTTATCGTTTGTAAATTTTAAGAAAATATTAATGACTTAATTTATCATATTATTCCTATATTAAATACTAAATTATTTATCTTTCATTTTTTTCTAATGAATTTAAAAGGATTATATTGAGATTATATGCTCTAGTTTAATATTAGTCCCCTAACTTAATACTCTCTATTTCTTTTTATTTGTCTTTTTAGTTTTTAGAGTGAAATTTGTTTCTTTTTACTTGTCGTATGTAGATTTAAAAAAAACATTAATGATTTAGTTTACTATATTATTCATATATTAAATACTAAATTATTTATTTTTTATTTTTTCTAATGAATTTTAAAGAGTAATATTGAGATTATATACTTATTTTAATAAATCAAACATAGCATTAATTATATTTTTTAATCTTTATATTATTTTTTCTAAAAGGTTAAGTAAAAACGAGCGGAAGGAATTTTGTTTAGGAGTAATTATTAACCATGAGTGACTGCATGAAGTCAAAATTATGGGCAGCCTTGTAAATTCATCTTGTACGATAGGATAAAAGTAAACAGTCGGGGCAAGCATTATTATTATTATTACAATTTTCACAGTAAAAGCTGCTAACACTAGCAGAGACCCTCTATCCTGGCATACATGCGTTTCCTTCTTTCCCGGTTCCCCGTTCAGCGACTTTCTGTCTCATAATTGTGTGCAGCAAGATTTGAAAATGTAAAACAATAAGGTTGAATTGAAAAATGAGTTGGTTTATATTTGGTCTAAAATCATTTGGGTTCGACCTATATAAACTATATTAAAAATATGTTACATGATTTTAATTCTTAATTGAAACTATAATCATATTGTGTAACTCAAAATCAAATCAAATCCATATTTATTAGGCTTAATTTACAATAAACAAGTCTCATTTTGTTATGAATTCATACGTTTGTCCATACATAAATTTGTAAATATTCATTGAACTCTCCTAATTCAATGTACCCTTCAAGGAAATACATGTATGTATGTGTGTGTGTATATACATATATATATATATATATATATATATATATTTATTTCTGGTTCATTCCCCCCTCCATCTTTGTAAACCTATAAATAGTGGCATCTTGTTTGATGTAGAATACACTTAAAAATGAAATGAAATAGTTCTGTTATTTTCTCTAACATTTTCTCTCTAAATTATTTTCTCAGATTATATTTTTACAATACGTTATCAACACGATACTCTAATCTTTCAAGTTGTGATATATACCAAATTGGTTTCATATATCTTCTCAAAACTCAAAGATCCAATTTGCAGGGAATTTCATTTTGTCAATTGATTACTTTTAGTTTTCATCATGTCAAATCTTACAAAGCTTGAGTTTATGGCTCTTGATATTACTGGTAAGAATTATCTATCATGGATACTAGATGCACAAATTTATTTAGGTACTATGCGTCTTGGAGACACAATTAAAGAAAAAAAAATGAAACATCCAACCAAGATAAAGCAAAAGCAATGATTTTTTTTCTCCACCATCTTCGCGAAGGATTAAAAACTGAGTATCTCACAGTAAAAGATCCAGCTGATCTGTGAAAAAATCTGAAAGAAAGATATGATCACCAAAAAACAGTGATTCTTCTTAAAGCTCGTTAGGATTGGATGCATCTATGTTTGCAAGATTTTAAAACTGTGAGTATAACTCAGTAATATTTAGAATCAGTTTTCAACTAAAATTATGTGGAGAAAGTATTACTGATGCAGATATGTTAGAAAAAATATTCTCTACATTTCATGCCTCAAATGTGCTCCTACAACAGCAATACCATGAAAAAAACTTTAAAAAATACTCTGAACTGATTTCATGTCTTCTTGTGGCTGAGCAAAATAATGAGCTACTGATGAAAAATTATGAATCCCGTCCAACTGGTTCTGTTTTATTCCTGAAGTGAATGCAACATCATTTAAGTCACAGCTTCTGTCACGGTCGTGGACATGGAAGATGTCGCTATAGTCGCAATCATAGTTATAATAAGAATACAGGTAACCACCAGAAGTGGGAGAATAATAAAGAGATACAAGAAAAAAATGATGGACAAAGTAAAAAGAATATGGAGAATATTTGTTATCGATGCGGCATGAAAAACTATTGGTCTCGTACTTGTCGTACGCCTAAACATCTTATTGACCTTTATCAAGCATCGCTGAATGATAAAGGAAAAAGTGTTGAAACAAATTTTGTTCAAGGTGATTTCAACTATGGCAAAATTGATATGTCGTATCCGGATGTTGCCGATTATATTCTCTCTGAAGGAAGAATTGATGATTTGATTAATGATGGAAATATCCAAGAATGATTTTTATTATTTATTTAGTTTGTTAGTGCATTTAGTATATTGTCATTATAAAATATGTTTTTATATTAATATATTCTTATAATGTTATCTTATATTATTTTGCAGGTTTCTTACTTATATCTATTTTATTGAAGAAAATATAGAAATTCATCTTGCTAGATTAAAGATAAATGATGCAGATATATGTCTAGCAGACAGTGCTACAACACACACCATATTCAAAGATAAGAAATATTTTTCTCACTTAACATTAGGAGAAGCCAATGTCGATACAATATCTGGTAGTACAAAATTAATTTAAGGTTCCACAAGAGCCAATATTTTCCTACCTAGAGGAACAAAATTTATAATAAAGGATGCATTATTCTCTAAAAAGTCTCAAAAAAATCTATTAAGTTTTAAAGATATATGTCTAAATGGATATCATATTGAGACAATGAATGAAAAAAATACTGAATATCTCTACATTACATCTATTATCTCGAGTAAGAAAAATATGTATTGAAAAATTTACTAGTTTTATCCTCTGAATTATACTACATAAATATTAGAATGTTTGAAACTAATGCTACAGTAAACCAAAAGTTTACTAATACTTTAATGATTGACATAACCGGTTGGGTCATCCCGGATCAATAATGATGCAAAAAATTATTAAAAATTCATGTGGTCATCCATTGAAAAACCAAAAGATTTTTCAATCTAATGAATTTTCATGTGTTGCTTGCTCCTAAGTTAAATTAATTATAAGGCCATCACTAGCCAAAGTTGGGTATGAAACCCTTGCATTTTTAGAACGTATTCAGGGTGATATATGTAGACCCATACATCCATCATGTGGACTATTTAGATATTTTATAGTTTTGATAGATGCATCAACTAGATGATCACATGTATGCTTATTATCAACTCGCAATTTGGCATTTGCAAGATTACTTATACAAATAATTCATTTGCGAACACATTTTTCTGATAATGCGATCAAGAAAATTTATTTTGACAATGTTGGTGAATTTACATCTCAAGCCTTTAATGATTATTGTATGTCTATAGGAATAAATGTTGAACATCTTGTTGCTCATGTTCATACACAAAATGGTCTAGTTGAATCATTTATTAAGTGCCTATAATTGATTGCAAGGCCATTGCTTATGAAATCTAAACTTCTTATTTCTTCTTGGGGACATGCTATTTTACATGCAACAACATTGATACGCATCAGACCAACAAGTTATCATAAATTTTTCCTCATGCAATTGGTTCATGATGAGGAACCAAATATTTTCCATCTAAGAATTTTTTGATATGCGGTATATGTTCTAATTTCTCCACCATAACATACAAAGATGGGTCCTCAATGGAGGTTAGGAATATATGTTGGATATGAATGTTCATCTATAATTAAATATCTAGAACTGTTAACAGGAGATTTATTTACGGCTAATTTTGCCGATTATCATTTTGATGAATCAATTTTTCTAGCATTAGGGGGAGAAAATAAGTAGCTGGAAAATGATATTTCTTGGAATGCATTATCATTATCTAGTTTTGATCCTCGCACAAAATAATGTGAACTTGAAGTTCAAAAGATAATTCATTTGCAAAATATAGCAAATCAGTTGTCAGACGCATTCACTGACCTAAAGAGAGTAACTAAATCTCATATACCAACTGTAAATGCTCCAATTACAATAGATGTCCTTGTAGGACAACGTGTTATTGCTAATGAGTCTTGTTCGGATATAAATCCTAACAGGCTGGATTAGGCTTCTTATGTTGGGCTCGGCCCAAAGGCCAATCACACCTAGCGGATTATATGAGGACTCTCCAGTCCGAAAAGGTTTGGGCCAGTATCCAAGGCCCTTGCGGTTCCTTACTGGATAATACTTCTATCGGATCAAGGTAGTTGAATCCGGGTCTAATAAGGATTCTGGGCAGAACACTCCTAATAGGAGTAGAAAGTAGCCAAGTGAATCCTTATAAATACCCAAGTAACAATGAAGGCCAGGTACAACACTTTTTACCCTACTAAATATTTGACCTCCATTGTTAGCGTACCTTGAGCTTGTTACTTACTCTTACACCCGAGGAGTCTCCACACGGCCCAAGCCGTTGGGACTTTTGTGCAGGTACACGCGCGGAGAGTGGATTGGACGCGCGGACAAAATCAAGCGTTAACATTGGCGCTAGAAGGAGGGCACTTTTAGTAGTAATCTCTGTTTTTAATCAAAACAATTCACATGGTGACTTCACGATCACAACGAAGACACCCTCAAGGATCCCAAGGAACATCCCTCTTCGGCTCAAATACAAAAAAGCACTTTAAGAGGGAATACCCTTGGTCTGACGCCTTCAAGAGGCCTAAGGTTGAGAGAGGTTTATGGACCTCGGGACGATACCTCTAGGGATCCCAAGGAGCCTCCTCATTCGGTTCTTATGCTTTCGAGCACCCGAGGAGCTTTACCCTTGGTCTGACGCCCTCGAGAGTCCCTATGAGTATATATCTTCGGGCTAACACTTGAAGATACATGAAGAGGAGATATCCTCGGTCTGACGCCTCCGGGTTCCCGAGAGCATCGATTCTCCTTTCTTATTATAAGTTTCCGACTGATTAAAACCTCTAACTCACTCCCCCAGTACATATCATATACTAAGGGAGTAGGGGGCAATGTTCGGATATAAATCCTAACAGGCTGGATTAGGCTTCTTATGTTGGGCTCGGCCCAAAGGCCAATCACACCTAGCGGATTATATGAGGACTCTCCAGTCCGAAAAGGTTTGGGCCAGTATCCAAGGCCCTTGTGGTTCCTTACTGGATAATACTTCTATCGGATCAAGGTAGTTGAATCCGGGTCTAATAAGGATTCTGGGCAGAACACTCCTAATAGGAGTAGAAAGTAGCCAAGTGAATCCTTATAAATACCCAAGTTACAATGAAGGCCAGGTACAACACTTTTTACCCTACTAAATAATTGACCTCCATTGTTAGCGTACCTTGAGCTTGTTACTTACTCTTACACCCGAGGAGTCTCCACACGGCCCAAGCCGTTGGGACTTTTGTGCAGGTACACGCGCGGAGAGTGGATTGGACGCGCGGACAAAATCAAGCGTTAACATTGGCGCTAGAAGGAGGGCACTTTTAGTAGTAATCTCTGTTTTTAATCAAAACAATTCACATGGTGACTTCACGATCACAACGAAGACACCCTCAAGGATCCCAAGGAACATCCCTCTTCGGCTCAAATACAAAAAAGCACTTTAAGAGGGAATACCCTTGGTCTGACGCCTTCAAGAGGCCTAAGGTTGAGAGAGGTTTATGGACCTCGGGACGATACCTCTAGGGATCCCAAGGAGCCTCCTTATTCGGTTCTTATGCTTTCGAGCACCCGAGGAGCTTTACCCTTGGTCTGACGCCCTCGAGAGTCCCTATGAGTATATATCTTCGGGCTAACACTTGAAGACACATGAAGAGGAGATATCCTCGGTCTGACGCCTCCGGGTTCCCGAGAGCATCGATTCTCCTTTCTTATTATAAGTTTCCGACTGATTAAAACCTCTAACTCACTCCCCCAGTACATATCATATACTAAGGGAGTAGGGGGAAATGTTCGGATATAAATCCTAACAGGCTGGATTAGGCTTTTTATGTTGGGCTCGGCCCAAAGGCCAATCACACCTAGCGGATTATATGAGGACTCTCCAGTCCGAAAAGGTTTGGGCCAGTATCCAAGGCCCTTGTGGTTCCTTACTGGATAATACTTCTATCGGATCAAGGTAGTTGAATCCGGGTCTAATAAGGATTCTGGGCAGAACACTCCTAATAGGAGTAGAAAGTAGCCAAGTGAATCCTTATAAATACCCAAGTAACAATGAAGGCCAGGTACAACACTTTTTACCCTACTAAATATTTGACCTCCATTGTTAGCGTACCTTGAGCTTGTTACTTACTCTTACACCCGAGGAGTCTCCACACGGCCCAAGCCGTTGGGACTTTTGTGCAGGTACACGCGCGGAGAGTGGATTGGACGCGCGGACAAAATCAAGCGTTAACATTGGCGCTAGAAGGAGGGCACTTTTAGTAGTAATCTCTGTTTTTAATCAAAACAATTCACATGGTGACTTCACGATCACAACGAAGACACCCTCAAGGATCCCAAGGAACATCCCTCTTCGGCTCAAATACAAAAAAGCACTTTAAGAGGGAATACCCTTGGTCTGACGCCTTCAAGAGGCCTAAGGTTGAGAGAGGTTTATGGACCTCGGGACGATACCTCTAGGGATCCCAAGGAGCCTCCTCATTCGGTTCTTATGATTTCGAGCACCCGAGGAGCTTTACCCTTGGTCTGACGCCCTCGAGAGTCCCTATGAGTATATATCTTCGGGCTAACACTTGAAGACACATGAAGAGGAGATATCCTCGGTCTGACGCCTCCGGGTTCCCGAGAGCATCGATTCTCCTTTCTTATTATAAGTTTCCGACTGATTAAAACCTCTAACTCACTCCCCCAGTACATATCATATACTAAGGGAGTAGGGGGCAATGTTCGGATATAAATCCTAACAGGCTGGATTAGGCTTCTTATGTTGGGCTCGGCCCAAAGGCCAATCACACCTAGCGGATTATATGAGGACTCTCCAGTCCGAAAAGGTTTGGGCCAGTATCCAAGGCCCTTGTGGTTCCTTACTGGATAATACTTCTATCGGATCAAGGTAGTTGAATCCGGGTCTAATAAGGATTCTGGGCAGAACACTCCTAATAGGAGTAGAAAGTAGCCAAGTGAATCCTTATAAATACCCAAGTTACAATGAAGGCCAGGTACAACACTTTTTACCCTACTAAATAATTGACCTCCATTGTTAGCGTACCTTGATCTTGTTACTTACTCTTACACCCGAGGAGTCTCCACACGGCCCAAGCCGTTGGGACTTTTGTGCAGGTACACGCGCGGAGAGTGGATTGGACGCGCGGACAAAATCAAGCGTTAACATTGGCGCTAGAAGGAGGGCACTTTTAGTAGTAATCTCTGTTTTTAATCAAAACAATTCACATGGTGACTTCACGATCACAACGAAGACACCCTCAAGGATCCCAAGGAACATCCCTCTTCGGCTCAAATACAAAAAAGCACTTTAAGAGGGAATACCCTTGGTCTGACGCCTTCAAGAGACCTAAGGTTGAGAGAGGTTTATGGACCTCGGGACGATACCTCTAGGGATCCCAAGGAGCCTCCTCATTCGGTTCTTATGCTTTCGAGCACCCGAGGAGCTTTACCCTTGGTCTGACGCCCTCGAGAGTCCCTATGAGTATATATCTTCGGGCTAACACTTGAAGACACATGAAGAGGAGATATCCTCGGTCTGACGCCTCCGGGTTCCCGAGAGCATCGATTCTCCTTTCTTATTATAAGTTTCCGACTGATTAAAACCTCTAACTCACTCCCCCAGTACATATCATATACTAAGGGAGTAGGGGGCAATGTTCGGATATAAATCCTAACAGGCTGGATTAGGCTTCTTATGTTGGGCTCGGCCCAAAGGCCAATCACACCTAGCGGATTATATGAGGACTCTCCAGTCCGAAAAGGTTTGGGCCAGTATCCAAGGCCCTTGTGGTTCCTTACTGGATAATACTTCTATCGGATCAAGGTAGTTGAATCCGGGTCTAATAAGGATTCTGGGCAGAACACTCCTAATAGGAGTAGAAAGTAGCCAAGTGAATCCTTATAAATACCCAAGTTACAATGAAGGCCAGGTACAACACTTTTTACCCTACTAAATATTTGACCTCCATTGTTAGCGTACCTTGAGCTTGTTACTTACTCTTACACCCGAGGAGTCTCCACACGGCCCAAGCCGTTGGGACTTTTGTGCAGGTACACGCGCGGAGAGTGGATTGGACGCGCGGACAAAATCAAGCGTTAACATTGGCGCTAGAAGGAGGGCACTTTTAGTAGTAATCTCTGTTTTTAATCAAAACAATTCACATGGTGACTTCACGATCACAACAAAGACACCCTCAAGGATCCCAAGGAACATCCCTCTTCGGCTCAAATACAAAAAAGCACTTGAAGAGGGAATACCCTTGGTCTGACGCCTTCAAGAGGCCTAAGGTTGAGAGAGGTTTATGGACCTCGGGACGATACCTCTAGGGATCCCAAGGAGCCTCCTCATTCGGTTCTTATGCTTTCGAGCACCCGAGGAGCTTTACCCTTGGTCTGACGCCCTCGAGAGTCCCTATGAGTATATATCTTCGGGCTAACACTTGAAGACACATGAAGAGGAGATATCCTCGGTCTGACGCCTCCGGGTTCCCGAGAGCATCGATTCTCCTTTCTTATTATAAGTTTCCGACTGATTAAAACCTCTAACTCACTCCCCCAGTACATATCATATACTAAGGGAGTAGGGGGCAATGTTCGAATATAAATCCTAACAGGCTGGATTAGGCTTCTTATGTTGGGCTCGGCCCAAAGGCCAATCACACCTAGCGGATTATATGAGGACTCTCCAGTCCGAAAAGGTTTGGGCCAGTATCCAAGGCCCTTGTGGTTCCTTACTGGATAATACTTCTATCGGATCAAGGTAGTTGAATCCGGGTCTAATAAGGATTCTGGGCAGAACACTCCTAATAGGAGTAGAAAGTAGCCAAGTGAATCCTTATAAATACCCAAGTTACAATGAAGGCCAGGTACAACACTTTTTACCCTACTAAATATTTGACCTCCATTGTTAGCGTACCTTGAGCTTGTTACTTACTCTTACACCCGAGGAGTCTCCACACGGCCCAAGCCGTTGGGACTTTTGTGCAGGTACACGCGCGGAGAGTGGATTGGACGCGCGGACAAAATCAAGCGTTAACAAGTCTAATGTATGCCAGAAGCGCGGGAGACTAATCAGTTCCAAAGATAAAAATCCTCGAAAAAGAAAATGAGCAAATATTCAATATGGTCAGAATGAGGAAATAAAAGCTCTAGAAAAGACCTTTGACATAATTGATAAAATTTCAGAAGACATCTAGGTACCTGAAACTAATGAAAATGAAGAAATCTCAATAAATTATGTCATATTAATAAAAAGATGGAACCAAGATGAAATAGACGTCGACGATATTTTTGCATATAATGTAGCGCTCAGTATTATGGAAGAAAATGAGGATCTTGAACCTATATCTATAGAAGAATGTAGACATAGAAATGATTGGCCAAAGTGAAAAAACATAATCAAGGTTGAATTAAATTCACTTGTAAAGCAAGAAGTTTTTAGACCTGTAGTCCATACACCAAATGATATAAAACCAATGGGATATAAATGGGTATTTGTGAGAAAACGAAATGAGCAAAATGAGATTGTGAGATATAAAGCTCGACTTGTCGCACAAGGTTTTACCCAAAGACCTGATATTGATTATGAAAAGACATATTTTTCTATAGTGGATGCAATTATATTTCGATATTTGATTAGTCTAACAATACATGAAGAGCTTGAAATGCGTCTAATGGATGTCGTTACAGTTTATTTATATGGTTCACTTGATAGTGTTATATATATATATATATATATATATATATAAATCCCTGAAGGATTTAAGTCGCCTAGAGCATATGATAGACTCCACGGTACGCTTGCGTGAGGTGGTTGTCGACCGGATCGTTTCTAGCAAAGTTAAACGGTAGATTGCTTGCAACACCTTAACCCCTGGCCTATATGTAGATGGTAATCTTGGTACAATCGACGATTGATGCGGTAGAAGACGCCACACACAACTATGTATTGTTGTATGATAAGTCAAAATTAAATCTCAAAGATAACTAAGAAATAACTTAGAAATTCTCAAAGAACCAAAAGATGAGAAAACCTCACAAATAATTTTATTGAATAAATTTGATTAAAGTGTATCAAGTACATCATTTATGTCCCCTATTTATACTACTCAAAAGTAATTCTAATCCTAAAAGGAATTATAAAATCAACTAGAAACACAATCCTAGCTTAACAAATTAATTTGGAAACCAAATCCTAACTTACCAAATTAAATTAGAAACCAAATCCTAACTAGTAAACAATAAAGAAATTAAATCCTACTTATCAAACATTCTAATTACATTAGGAATCTAAAACATGCTGAAAATACCCTAATAATTAAGGAAATCCGCGTCCAAATTTGAATTAGAAATCTGAAGTCTTCCTCCATTTGGAATTAGAAATCCATTAATTGTTAGGAACCCATTAATCCGTGGAGAACAAAATCAGCTAGTTGTCTACTTGAAAATCGCGTGGCCCACATGATATAGAAAGCTAATATGTTAAGTCCTGAATATGCTAGGAAACTCGCATGATTGACTATTAGAATTGGAATGTCCATTGCCCGCATGCGAATTTGCTAGAATATAAATTTCCACATGAATTGATTAAAATTGGCCTTGAATTGAACTCTATTTTAAGCATCTTTGAATAAACTTCAGTACAAATATTTAAAATCATTTGTTGAATCCTTGAAGCTTGGGTTGAGTCGTTGTCATCTGATGCAAGCCTGATCAGGATTGTATCATTTTCCTCCTCTTGAAAAGGATTTGTCCTCAAATCTGATATCCCTTCCTCTTGAAAAGGATTTACCCACAAATCTGATACTACGTGAAAATAAATTAAGTTAGTAGCATCAAACAAATCATAATCACAATTTTCACTTTGCACATAACATATAAAAGCAATAGCAATATCACAAGTAAGAATATGAAAATAATTATCAAAAACTCCAACTCTTGCAAGGAACACTTCGTCGTATGGCAACTTCCCCGAATTGACATGAACAACTTTTAAACATCTCTTTCCAAGCAATGCTCGAATCGATATAACATCCTGCAAGCTCCTCGTAACATAACTTGGAAACTTAAACTTTCGAACTCCCCTAATCAAGAACCTGTCCACATCAACACGATACTTTTCCACACGTAGACCAAATACTTCTACAATACTAACTACATTAAAACAAACTAAATTAGCAACTATAGCAAAAATGCAATCAAAATTTCTACCTAAAAAATCAAATGTATATATAATAAAATAAACGCAAATAAAACTATGAAAAGCTCTATCTCCTCCTGGATCAAAACTCAGTATGTAGAACTCTTCACATTGGAGTAACTTCCATTCACGAATTCCTGGATCAAAAGACAATCTGATGATCTCGTCCATCCGTAAATATATCCATTGACGAATACCCGAATCAAAAATAATTCTTATGATCTCGATCATTTGCACCAACATCCATTCCATTGCACCTTGATCAAATAACAATCTTTGAAACTTTTTGTGGCATAATTGCAAACATACTTGAATTCCTGGATTAAACACAAAACAAAACAAATCAACATGTTCCTTTTGTCTAATCACAAAGAAATCAAATAATTCAAATTCATATGCATAGTCTACTAGAACAATATTCAAAACACTTCCCTGTAAACTCTCAATGCATTGCTCGAATTATTTTGCACAATAAATGCTCTTATCCTCGATGAGTAAGAATTCATCTCGAATCTGCAAAACAAAATTAACCTTTCTCTTTCCATTGACATTAACAAATTTAAAATAACGTAATATCATCAATGGAATAAAAAGATCAAAACCAAAACCACAAGATAAAAACTCACTAGCATAATTATGATACTCACAATCAAACTCAACATACGCCAAAGAATTTTTCCAAGTGTTGACAAAAGTCGAAGTATCATCAACATAGATATTAGCAAATTTTTTCATGAAAGAATATAAAATATGATTTAACATAAAAACATTTAATGCATTAGTTAATCCCAACGATTTAACTAAACATGTATGTAAACCATATCTTAATCCAATCCGATGATAAATACTTTTCAAATCAAAACCAAATGATAGTAATTCTTTCTCATCCAAGACAACATTCTCAAAATCATGCAATGATAACAACTTTAATGGAAAGACATTACCAAATGATAGCAAATCATGTAATGAAGATTTATCTACTGAAGAATCATGATCACTATCATTATCAATTAACGACATACCATGTAAAGATTGATTAACATCACAACTTAATTCATCATGTGAATAAAAAACCCTAGAATGAGTTTCATGCAAGTACAAACGATGAAAACGATAATACCCACAATAATCACTAGAATAAATTCTACGAAGATATGCACTTTGACAATGAGAATTTACCAAATGATAGTAGGAATATTGACAATGAGAATATACGCATGCTCATAAACTAACTCGACAAATATCAAATATCCTCCATAGTTTATGATAAAGACGATTTTACCCTCAAAATAGCCAAACACAAATTTATCTATGGAAGCATGCAAAACATATTTTAAATAACTCATGAAAATACTAGATGCATCAGTTAATATAACAAAAATAACTATCCACCTATATAAGTCACATGTTAACACAACTTTCCAATCATCATATTCTCTCATGCTAATTTGATTAGGCATTGTCATCACATGGTCATCATCAAATGTAGATAAGACACAAGTACTATGCAATTTATCAAACATATTATCTAAGAAAAGAAAATAACAACGATACTTGTTTACCAATTCGAAATCAACTCACAAGCTCGACATTCTTTCCTTCTTAGGTACTATGATCTCATGAATAACACACGAACTCACGTCCTCTTCCACTATACCAGCTTTGATGAAGATGGGCTCCATTAATTCTCCAACCCGCTGTTGTAACTCCGTCGTCTCCTCGGAAATACTACAAGCTGATTGATATAGAATGATAGCTCGGGGTATATCCTCAACAACCTGTACAAGAGACAAAACAGAACTAGACAAAGAAGAGTTATTCTTGTTAGTATTCAAAAGCGTCGTCTTGTACGAATGTACAGTCATTGGCTTTTCAAAATACAACTCACTTTCCAACTCACTCTCCTCTCTTTTTTCACTCTTACTCTACACTGTTTCTTTCTCTCGTTTATTTTCACTCTCATTCTTTTTATTCTCTCGTTTATTTTCATTCTCTTTTTTTGCACTTTTTTTGTTCACACTCAATCTTTTTTTTAATTTCCTTTTCACTTTCTTTTTGTCGTTTACTTTCACTTGTATTTTCTTCCTCGGGATCACAGACTTCATCTCGAACATTGGAATCTAACAACTCTCCTTGGACTACATATTCTATTATTTCTTCTTCCACCTGCCTCGATTGATCTTGCTCCTTTTGCGCCTGTCGGGCGTTTTGTAGTTGTTTCGCCATCTCTCTAAATGATCCCATGACTTCTTCTTCTTTTTTCTTAGAAATTATTGGTTCCCTATACACCTTAGGAGTGTCTCGTGGTTGTCTCCGATGCGAATCTCCATGCCTATGATCATTCCTTTCATCATCCCAAGTTGATCGCCTTGAAGGTTGATCGACATATCTTGGAGTTACATACTCTTTCCTCCTGCTAGGCTGTACTGGGGCATACCGCTTTCTCATCACGGTTTTCAACTCTTTCCATGTATCGATCGGATGCTCTCCACATCTTCTTCTTTCATGTTCAAAGTGAGCCCACCATGTAGCTGCATGACCAGAAAAATCTTGAACTACAAGTTTGAACTTCTTGTGCTCGTAATAATTATGATAGCCAAACTCTCGTTCCTTCTTTTTCTCCCAACTCAAATAAGCCTCTGGATCCGCTCTACCTTGAAAAGATCTCTTTTGCCACTCATAATTATTTTCACAATTATATTCATACATGATTGCTGCAAAACAAAAGTTAGTAGATAACGAAAATTTTCCTCACACACTCCCTTACATGTTTCGCTCAAATAATATATCCCACAATTATGAGACGCTCATGTATCACTCTATTGGCTTTTACCCTCAATTATTCTCACACTCTTACCTTTTACCACTCTAGGTTCTTTTTGAATTCACTAAATAAATATCACAGTTTTTCTTTTTAATTCGATAAGAACTTATCACAAGACAAAATATAGCAAGTGTGACGTATGATAACCAATATAAAATTCACAATCGCCAAATTACGCCCTTCTCGAATGAATTCTTCAATACTCACGAAACTTATGAACCCAGTCAATTAAAACAAATAATAATAATCTTTTTTTTTACTCACGATTTTTTTTGTTTTTTCACCAATCCTTTTTTTTCACGAATCTCACTTTTTTTTTCTTTTTTTTTTGAACTTTTTTTTTCCAATATATATTCAAACACGAAAAATAAAGGATAAGTAACTCGCTAGAAACTTAGCCCTAATACCAAATGATAGACTTTACGGCACGCTTGCGTGAGGTGGTCGTCGTCCGGATTGTTTCTAGCAAAGTTAAACGGTGGATTGCTCGCAACACCTTAACCCCTCGCCTATATGTAGACGGTAATCTTGGTACAATTGCTCGCGTTTAGAAATCTGCGTTGAATGGACACCAACGACACCTTGACCCCTCGCTTATATGTAAGCGATAATCTTGGTACAATCGACGATTGATGCGGTAGAAGACGCCACACGTAACTATGTATTGTTTTATGATAAGTCAAAATTGAATCTCAAAGATAACTAAGAAATAACTTAGAAATTCTCAAAGAACCAAAAGATGAGAAAACCTCACAAATAATTTTATTGAATAAATTTGATTAAAGTGTATCAAGTACATCATCTATGTCCCCTATTTATACTACTCAAAAGTAATTCTAATCCTAATAGGAATTATAAAATCAACTAAAAACACAATCCTAGCTTAACAAATTAATTTGGAAACCAAATCCTAACTTACCAAATTAAATTGGAAACTAAATCCTAACTAATAAACAATAAGGAAATTAAATCCTACTTATCAAACATTCTAATTACATTAGGAATCTAAAACATGCTGAAAATACCCTAATAATTAAGGAAATTCGCGTCCAACTTTGAATTAGAAATCTGAAGCCTTCCTCCATTTGGAATTAGAAATCCATTAATTGTTAGGAACCCATTAATCAGTGTAGAACAAAATCAGCTAGTTGTCTACTTGAAAATCGCGTGGCCCACATGATATAGGAAGCTAATATGTTAAGTCCTGAATATGCTAAGAAACTCGCGTGATTGGCTGATTAGAATTGGAATGTCCGTTGCCCGCATGCGAATTTGCTAGAATATAAATTTTCACATGAATTGATCAAAATTGGCCTTGAATTGAACTTTATTTTAAGCATCTTTGAATAAACTTCAGTCCAAATATTTTAAATTATTTGTTGAATCCTTGAAGCTTGGGTTGAGTCGTTGTCGTCTGATGCAAGCCTGATCATGATTGTATTAGCATATAATAAAGATTCCCGAAAAATTTATTCGATCAAGTTAAATAAATCTTTATATGATTGAAACAATCTGGTTGCATGTGGTGTAATTATAACGCCCCCAGATCTAGGTTTACCTTCAAACACGAGTCGGGTGCGTCACGGTACTACCCATACATCATAATCTTAACAACATGAATGTAATTACTATATATTATTACATGTCACCTTCTAATATCAGGTTCTAAGATCTTTACATCTTCAATTACAATCTAATATATATTAGAACATTATATCATATTACAACACATTGCATACATCCATACACTTTGCTTCTTATATCTGAACATAATATTTTCTCTTAACCTCTTCTGACCATTCAGGTCCTTCCGCTCTAGCTACAAAAATTTTAGAATTTACAAGAGTGAGCATTTAATTGCTCAACAAATTATAAAAGTTGAATGAACAACAAAATCAAGAATCATATTGTCGTTCTCTGAAAACTTCAATAACTGAACAATAGTTGTGAAACAGCTCGAATAATTAATGAACGATTTAGATTCTGTATATTAACATCTTTCACCTTACACTACCAATCACTAAATTTAAAATATTCTATTCAATAATTTAGGGTCATTAGGACCATCTATCTTTCATAGCTTCTAATAAGGTTGTCAACACCTTAAATCTCTTCTTCACCAAGAGTTTTCAATCATTTAGAATGATAAACTTACTTAACATCAATGAATTATAAAATTCAATTTAACACCTTAATATTTGTCTAGCCGAAACAATTAGCATAGATATAGTCTTAACGTAGTTCATGAATAAATAAAACTTTAAAAGCTTGAACAGTTCAATAATAGAACATTTCATATCAATAGCACATAAGTGCATATATTGGTACACAACACAATTTATAGCTCAAAAACTTGTACAAACATACAAAATTTGCATAAGTTTGGAACTTGCTATAAGTAAACAAAACTTGTACAAGATTAGGAAACTTGTCTGCTATGCGATTTACCGGACTGTTATCCAATCGCTCTTCGAATGACCTATATATATCATTAAGGTCGAACGTACCAATTAGCCACATAATGACACTCATATTAATTTATTTTATCTTATTTTGTAGGTCACGATGCTCGGGTTTTGCAACTCGAAACAACAACGTAACATAACTCTATATGCCTTGGTTTACTTCTCCCTTAGCTTCATTCATAATCTAGACTTCAATCTTGAAGTCCCCTAATGGTCGCATTTTATAACCCAACATATCTTAAATCATAATCTTATCAATCTCCATGACGTTTGAGTTTTATAACTCGAAAACATCTCAATATATATTCAAAAACGTCGCATAGTGACTAGGCATTTAGAAGTCTGCACACCTTAGATTACTTCTCATTTAGCCTAATTTATAATTTAAACTTATCCTTCAAAGTCCTTCAATTTCCAAATTTTTGACATTGAAACACTTGACATGACCAATACGTGGTACGATGTCGCGACGTTCGAAAACGACACACTCAGCACGCCCGACATATACAACGTTTCTCGGCGTCTTTCAACATGCCCTGACTTGCATACCGTTGTCTGGTATCCCTCCATACACCTCGACGGGCATAACATCGCTCGACGTCACACGACAAGCCCAGCATGGGGCAGCGTGCAACAAAACCAGCTCAATATTTAGCTTCCAAAAAATTTATGCTTTGTCGATTTCATCGACGCTACTTCACAACTTCATAACTCGCTCATCCGATATCGGAATGAGTCCGTTCTTGAGCCATTTTCTTGCTCGTAACATCCTTTACAAATCCCCTTGAATGAAAGAATTTTTCAGACTCGTTATCAAGCCAAAAAAGTGGCTCGAAAATCCATCGTTGACTAGTTTTTCAATATGACCTTTCTTAATGTCCAATTTTCAAATATTCATAACTTGCTCATCCGAAGTCGAATTGAGTTCGTTCTTGAGCTTACGGGTCACTTATACTATGCTCTACAAAACCCCAGAAAACCATAATTTTCTAAAAGCATTAACAAGACATAAAATTGGCCCGAAAGTCGTACCAAGCTAGGCTTTTTGACTTTTAACATACTTTACTAAAAATTTCACCATAATCTTGTTATAGCATATTTTTACTCCGTTCCAATTGAAACATTGCCGTATCTCCCATATGTATAATTTCTTCTTTCCAAAATTCAAATACATCTTACAAACTAAGGATTACACTATAGTCCTTTACATAATTTTTCATCATTTATGTTTGGGCTTACTTTTTTAGTTATCGTTCTCACTTTTCATGCATATTACTGGTACTTTACAAGTATATATAGCATCACAACTACCTTATATCTCCAGGATCCTTCATGATCCACCACAAACAACCACAACAACTGCCAACAAAGCTAACTTATAATGTTTAGAAAAGATGATGGATGAAGATATGGTTTGAGGTTTATCTTCATATGGTTTTTACTTCTTATTTTTGTTAGATGATCAAGGTTTGATTCAAGCTTGTTCTTCTTTCTTCTCTTCCTCCTCTTCCCTGAGCTCTTCCTCTTTCTCTTGCTCTCACTCTCAAGTTTTGCTCTCTTTTCTTTCTTAACAAATGAAATGCTAAAAATGACTAAGTGTTGGAGGTTTTAACATATATAGAACCTATTTTGCTTTGCTTACAAGTTGGTTACTCCACTAGGTCTTCTCTTAGTCTTGACCCTTTACTTCCCAACTCCTACAAACCCTCCCTTATGATGAGGACATCCTTAGCTTCGAAACCAATGACAAAAGCCAAGAGGACCCATTGCATTTGCCATTTGTACCCGTTACAAGAGCTCGAGCTAAATGCTTCAAAGAAGGACTTAACGGAATGATTCATGAACTATGGAACGAGGTTGGATCAAGTACAGAGGTTATGGAGATGGAGTCCAACTATATAAAGAACATTAACATGTTACAAATGGAAGTGGCAAACCAAAACACAAAAGAAATCAGTTTGCATTGCAATAGGCTTTCTCGCCCCGGCGCCAGAAAATAAGCCAAGTTTCCCGCCCCGGCGCTATAAAACAGTTCAAAAGTCCCATGCCCCGGCACCAACCACTTTTGTTCTGTGCCCTGGTGAACTCACATAGGCCAATTTTCTCGCCCCGGCGCTAAGCCTGCCTCGACAGCAAATCTCAGTTCAAAATTGCCGCTCCGACGGGAACCCCCTAGATCAATTTGTCAGATCTTGACTTTTTCTTGGATTTCGAGTTTCTTTCACCCAAAACAGGGAATTAGCATTTATGTTCAATTACATGATTTCTGTAATTTTGTGTTTCAACAATTGTGTGCTTGTGTTTCAACAATTGTGTGCTTCTAGATTGTTTCCAAGCTTAGTATAAATAGGCTTGGTGTTGTAATGGTTCTTACCACTTATTCTTTGATTGTCAATATTATTGTGAGTTTATCTTTCTACTTGTGGTTCTTTGAAGAATTCCTAAGTATTCCTCAATTTTTCTTTGAGATTCATAATTAACTTATCATACAACAATTCATAGTTGTGTGTGGCATCTTCTACCGCATCAATCGTCGATTGTACTAAGATTGCCGCTTCAATATAAGCGAGGGGTCGAGGTATCGTTGGTATTCATTCAACGCATAATTCATTACGCAAGAAATTGTACCAAGATTACCGTCTACATATAGTCGAGGGGTTAAGGTGTTGCAAGCTATCCATCCTATCAACTTGTTAGAAACGATCCGAGCGACGACCATCTCACGCAAACGTGTCCTGGAGTCTATCATTTGGTATCAAAGCTAAGTTTCCTATCAAGTTACTTATCTTTACTATTATTGTTGGGTTATAGTAGTAAAAAAAGAAAAAAGAGAGTAAAATTGCAGAAAATTATTATTATTATTATTGATATTATTAGGATTTCATTTGAAAAGTCATATTTGCCAATTGTGAAATATTGTTTGTCATATTCATAACAACTAGTGTATCTTGATAAACTCTTATTGGATTGAAATTGGAAAATTGAGGTAATATGTGTGTGAATTCAAAAAGAACCTATTAAAGAGAACTACGAGCGGAAAAAGACAAGAGTAGTGCGATTCTTAGAGGGTAAAAGCCTATTTGTGTGATACACGAGCGTTTCATACATTGTGTAAGCGAAACACGTAAGGGAATGGTGAGGAACTTGTTTTTTACTAATCTTTGTTTTGTAGAAAATATGTCTAACATAAGAGATAAGGCAATTAAAAATGACCCTTCTACATCGAATTTTGACCCAAAACTCATGATGGAGGCTATGATGAAAGAATTTTCCCAACAGTTAGGGATGGCTATGGAGCAGGTGCATGATCGCATCGATCAATTGAGTGACACTCGAGGGGAACAAACTCAAATCCCTCTGGGTAGGCATCCGAAAGGAAAAGCCCAACAAAAGGAAGCTAGACTAGATGAGACAAATTACTATGATGAAAGGTTTAGCGAGAAAGAGGATTGAGAAACTGGCTTTATCCTTAGGAGACATTTTGTAAGGGATAGAGGCGGCCAAAATCGAGAAGACAACAACCTCGATAGCATCAAAATGAAAGTTCCCACATTCCAAGGCAGGAGTGATCCCGAGGTATACTTAGAGTGGAAGAAGAAAATGGAATGGATATTTGATTGTCACAATTACTAGGATTTCAAGAAAGTTAGAATTGCAGCTACCGAATTTTCAGATTATGCAGTTACTTGGTGGGATCAATTGATGACCAGCCGAAGGAGGTGCAGAGAGCGTCCAATAGAAACTTGGGCAGAAATGAAAGTTGTAATGAAAAAGAGGTTTGTGTCAGGACACTACTACTGAGATCTGTTTCGAAATTTGTAAAACTTGAGACAGGGAAGTAAGAGTGTGGAAGACTACTTCAAGGAGATGGAGATGTTAATGTCTAGGGCTGACATCGACGAGGATAATGAGGTAAATATGGCCCGATTTTCAGCAGGGTTAAATTGAAAAATTACAGATTTGGTAGAGCGTCAACACTATGTGGTATTGGAAGATATGGTGCACATGACTATCAAAATAGAGAAGCAACTTAAGAGGAGAGGTGGCCAACGAACAAATCCTACCACAAGGTCATCTTGGAAACCCAATAATGTGAAATGCGAGGACAAGCCAATTGTTTTCAAACCAAAGCCAGAAATCAAGCAGGGAGCGACTACTCAAGGATTGCAAGGTAAAACTAATCAACCTTCTACTAGTCATAATCGAGATATTGTATACTTTAAATGTCAATGCAGGGGACATATTACAAATCAATGCCCAAATCAAAGAACTATATTATTGCTTAATAATGGAGAAGTGGAAACCGAGGAAGAAGATAGTGACAATAACTCTATGCCACCATTGGAGGAAGATAGAGAGGTTGTTATGCATGGTGAAGTATTGGTTACTCAGAGAATACTTAGTACACAGGTAAAGGAAGAAAGCAGTGAACAAAGAAAAAATCTGTTTCATACTAGATGCATGATAAATGGTAAGATCTGTTGTGTCATGATTGATGGTGGGAGCTGTACAAATGTGGCAAGCATCACTATGGTGGAGAAATTGGGACTTATAACATCCAAACATCCTCATCCATACCGATTGCAGTGGCTCAATGACAGCGGCAGTATCAAAGTTATCAAGCAAGTATCAGTGTCGTTTACAATTGGGAAGTATGTCGATGAGATTCTATGTGATGTAGTTCTTATGCAGGTGGGTCACTTACTACTTGAGAGACCTTGGCAATTTGATTAACGAGTAAAACACGATGGTTTTACTAATGAGTATTCTTTTGTTCACAATCAAAAGAAAGTTACCTTGTGTACTATGTCACCAAAATAGGTGCATGAGGATCAAATGCATTTACAAAGAGATCATGAAAATAAAAAAATAAAAGAGAGAAAAAAAGAAAGGAGAAGAGAGAAAAACAAATATTTTTGCAAAAATGAGTGATATGAGGCGAGCTTTGGATTTTAAAAAGCCAATGAGTATACTTCGGTATAAGGAGTCACTTTTAAATACTAACGCTAATAATCCTTTTTTGTCTAGTGTTGTTTCTGCTCTTTTACAGGATTATCAAGATGTATTTCTCGAGGAACCTCCACAGGAATTACCACCAATTTGGGGAATTGAACATCAAATTGACTTTGTCCCTGGCGCGACCATTCCAAATCGTTCGGCATATCGAAGCAATCCCGAGGAAACAAAGGAATTGCAAGGACAAGTTGACGAGCTAATTGACAAGGGGTTCGTGAGGGAAAGTATGAGTCCATGTGCGGTTCTAGTTATTTTAGTTCCTAAAAAGGATGGGAAGTGGCGTATGTGCATTGACTGTCGAGCAGTAAATAACATCATGGTAAAGTATCGACATCCCATTTCGAGGTTAGATGATATGTTAGATGAATTGCATGGATCTTGTGTGTTTTCTAAAATTAATTTAAAGAGTGGTTATCATCAGATTAGAATGTATGAGGGAGATGAATGGAAAACTACTTTTAAAACAAAATATGGGTTATATGAGTGGTTAGTCTTATCTTTTGGTTTAACTAATGCTCCTAGTACGTTCATGAGATTAATGAACCATGTTTTGTGTTCCTTCATTGAAAAATTTGTAGTTGTCTACTTTGATGATATCTTGATCTACAACAAGGATTTAGGTGAGCATGCATTACATATAAAATCTGTCCTAGATGTGCTTCGAAAGGAAAAATTGTATGCTAATATGATAAATGCACATTTTATATGGATCGAGTTGTGTTTCTTGGCTTTGTTGTCAGTATGTAGGGAGTACAGGTTGACGAAAAAAAGATACGTGCTATCCGAGAATAGCCAACTCCTACGAATGTTAGTCGTAGCTTTCATGGAATCGCAAGTTTCTATAGACGGTTTGTAAGAAACTTCAGTGAAGTCATGGCACCACTCACCGAAGTAATCAAAAATAGTGTATGATTCAAATGGGGTGATGCACAGGAAAAGGCGTTTAATTTAATTAAAGACTAATTAACTAATGCTCCTTTACTTGTATTACCTAATTTCACTAAAACCTTTGAAATTGAATGTGATGCTTCAGGTTTAGGAATTGGAGCTGTGATGATGCAAGAAGGCAACCGGTGGCTTATTTCAGCAAAAAATTGAGTGGAGTAGCTTTGAACTATCCTACATATGATAAGGAATTATATGTCTTGGTTCGATCATTGGAGACTTGACAACATTACCTGTGGCCTAAGAAGTTTGTGATTCACACGGATCATGAATCGTTGAAATATTTAAAAGGCCAACACAAATTGAATAAGAGACATGCACGATGGATGGAGTTCATCGAGACATTTCCATATGTCATTCGGTATAAGCAAGGTAAGGAGAATATCGTTGTTGATGCTCTCTCAAGAAGGTATGTGTTGTAAAATACTCTTGACACAAAATTACTTAGTTTTGAACAAATCAAAGAATGATATGTTAATGACCATGATTTCTGTGAAGAGTTTAAAATTTGTGAAAAGAATGTTATAGGTAAATACTTCAAGATGGATAGATTCTTGTTTCGTGAGAATAGATTATGTATACCTGCATGTTCTTTGCGTAAATTATTGGTTCGAAAATCACATGGAGGTGGTTTGATGGGACATTTTGGTATTAATAAGACCTTATCTGTGATAAAAGAACATTTTTATTGGCCTATATGAAACGAGATGTGGAAAGAATTTGTGATAGATGCATTACATGTCGTTAAGCTAAATCTCGTGTTCAACCCCATGGGTTATATACACCATTGCCTATTTCGAGTAAACCTTGGATTGACTTGTCTATGTACTTTGTATTAGGTTTACCTAGATCTAAGAATGGTCATGACTCTATATTTATCATGGATAGATTTTCAAAAATGGCACATTTTATCCCATGTCACAAAACTGATAATGCATCCCATGTTGTTGATTTATTCTTTAGAGACATTGTGTGTTTGCATGGCATGCTCCGAACCATTGTTTCGGATAGAGATGCTAAATTCTTGAGCTATTTTTGGAAGACCTTATGGTGCAAATTAGGAACTAAACTTCTATTTTCAACTACTTATCATCCACAAATTGGTGGTCAAACGAAAATAGTTAATAGAACTCTATCTGCATTACTAAGGGCTATCATTAAAAAGAATATTAAGCTTTGGGAAGAATGTCTGTCACATGTTGAGTTTGCTTATAATAGGTCTGTTCAATCTGCTACTAAATTATCACCTTTTGAAATTGTGTATGGCTTTAATCCTTTAACACCATTGGATTTATCATCATTACCTGTTTCTGAGTATACTAACATGAATGGCAAAAACAAAGCTGATTTTGTTAAGCAGATACATGAGAAGACAAGACTCAACATTGAGAAGAGAACGGATCAATATGCCAAACAAGCCAACAAAGGTCGGCGTCAAGTAACCTTCGAACCCAGAGATTGGGTATGGCCACACTTGCTAATGAAAGATTTCCTGCTCAAAGGCGTTCGAAACTACTTCCAAGAGGAGATGGACCATTTCAAGTGATTGAACGCATTAAGAACAATGCTTACAAATTAGATTTACCCGGTGAGTATACTGTTAGTGCAACTGTCAATGTTTCTGATCTAAGCCCGTTTAATATAGGTGAAAATTTAAGGGCAAATCCTTTTCAAGATGAGAGGTATGATGAGGACATCCTTAGCTCCGAAACCCATGATAAAACCCAAGAGGACCTATTGCATTTGTCACTTGGACCCATTACGAGAGCTCGAACTAAACGCTTTAAAGGACTTAACGGAATGATTCACAAACTATAGAACGAGGTTGGATCAAGTACAGAGGTTATGGAGATGGAGTCCAACTATATGAAGTACATTAACATGTTGCAAATGGAAGTAGCGAACCAAAACACAAAAGAAATCAGTTTGCGTTGCAACAGGCTTTCCCGCCCCGGCGCTAGAAAACAGTTCAAAGTCCTGCGCCCCGGTGCAAACCATTTTTGTTTCGCACCTCGGCGAGCTCACATAGGCCAATTTTTGCGCCCCGGCGGCAAATGTCAGTTCAAAATTGCTGCCCCGAAGGGAACCCCCTGGATCAATTTCTCAGATCTTGACTTTTTCTTGGATTTCGAGTTTCTTTCACCCAAAATAGGGAATTAGCATTTATGTTCAATTACATGATTTCTGTAATGTTGTGTTTCAATAATTGTCTGTTTCTGTTTCAACAATTGTGTGTTTCTAGATTGTTTCCAAGCTTAGTATAAATAGGCTTGATGTTGTAATGGTTCTTACCACCTATTCTTAGATTATCAATATTATTGTGAGTTTGTTTTTCTACTTGTGGTTCTTTGAAGAATTCCTAAGTATTGTTTAGTTTTTCTTTGAGATTCATAATTGACTTATCATACAACAATTCATAGTTGTGTGTGGCGTCTTCTACCGCATCAATCGTCGATTGTATTAAGATTACCGCTTCAATATAAGCGAGGGGTCGAGGTGTCGTTGGTGTTCATTCAACGTATAATTCATCACGCAAGCAATTGTACCAAGATTACCGTCTACATATAGGCGAGGGTTTAAGGTGTTACAAGCTATCCATCCTATCAACTTGTTAGAAACGATTCGGGTGACGACCACCTCACGCAAGCGTGTCGTGGAGTCTATCACCTTAGGTTAACCATAATCAATCACAATTAAGCTAACTAAGGGTGGACAAAATCATCACAAATAAAGACTTCTTGCTCGACATTAATTAAGGTTGCTTGCAACCTCTTCAAACTTACTATAAATGGAAAGCCTAGCCTTCCCTTGTCCCCTATAGCCCTTATGGCTGGGTACCTCCCCCTTTCCCAACTCCTTTTTGGCTTTTGTCATCCAATTAGCTTCTAGTTACGTTTCGTAACTCATCCAATTAACCGAAAAGTCAACTTTTACGTCTTCGAATAAACGCTATGACGTAATTTAAAAAGTCGAAAAGACAAAAAGTATTTTTTGCGTTTTATGAATAGTGTTTTAGCGTTTTTCTCAAAAAAAATTATTTTCTTCTTACGAACAACAATACACATATTCACTTACATACACATCATCTATGTCATAATACTACCTTAAATCACATAACACAAAATAATATTCATAAGATTTCATTTTATTAGATATTTACATCAAAACCTAATTACAAGGTTATACGATTTCTCGGGTCATCACAATAATCGATTGAGTGAATTCTTATTAAAAGAAGGGTATAAAAATGATCTTATATGCTTATGTGTTTTCATAAAAAGATTTGAATATGCATTTGTCATAATTGCTGTTTATGTAGATGATTTGAATATTATTGGAATTCTTGAAGAGTTATCAAAAGTCATGAGCTTATTAAAGAAAGAATTTGAGATGAAAAACTTAGGAAAGACAAAATTTTATTTGGGTATTCAGATTGAGCACTTAGCAAATGAAATTTTTGTCCATCAATCAAATTATATAGCAACAGTGCTAAAATAATTTTATATGAATAAATCACATTCATTGAGTACACCAATGGTAAGGTCACTAGAAGTGAACAAAGACCCTTTCCAACCTCATGAAGATGATGAAAAACTTCTCGGTCCTGAAGTACCATATCTTAGTGCAATCGAAACACTAATGTATCTTGCTGGCAATACACGACCTGATATATCATTTGCTATAAATTTATTAGCATGATATAGTTCTTCTCCAACTCGAAGACATTGAAATGGAATTAAACATATTTTTCGATATCTTCGATGGACGATGGATATGAGCTTATATTATTCAAATTTATCCAAATCAGATTTAATTGTATATACAGATGCATGATATTTATCTTATCCACACAAAGCTCAATCCCAGATAAGTTATCTATTTGCATATGGAGGTACTGCTATTTCATGGTGTTCTATAAAACAAACTTTAGTTGCTACCTTTTCTAACCATACAAAAATTTTAGCATTCATGAGGCAAGTCGTGAATGTGTCTGGTTAAGATCAATAACTCAACATATTCGAGAAGCGTGTGGCTTGCCAACTAATAAGGAAATCCTAACAACATTATATAAGGATAATACTGCTTGTATAGCTTAGTTAAAGGAATGCTACATTAAAGGCAATAGGACAAAACATATTTTGCCTAAATTCTTCTTCACTTATGATCTCCAAGAAAAGGCGACATTAATGTTCAATAAATTCGTTCAAGTGACAATCTTACAGATTTGTTCACCAAAGCCCTTCCTACTGCAACATTTGAAAAGCTTGTACAAAAGATTGGAATGTGGCATTTTAAAAATCTCAAAGGATGTTGTCATTAAGGGGAGTAAAATACGTATTGTACTCTTTT
Source organism: Aralia elata (assembly GCA_034770075.1). Classification (NCBI taxonomy): domain Eukaryota; kingdom Viridiplantae; phylum Streptophyta; class Magnoliopsida; order Apiales; family Araliaceae; genus Aralia; species Aralia elata. Next base: position 26,439,146 of record CM068378.1, on the reverse strand, counting down.
CCTTGGCTAAAGTTTTTTCTACTGGGTTTTTCTTGGCAAAGTTTTTAATGAGGTAGTATTCAAAACGTATTATTAAAAAAAAATTATGTACTCTTTTTTCTTTACTAGGGTTTTTTCCAAGAGATTTTTCCTAGTAAGGTTTTATGAGGCATATTCTTAGTACAATGGATATTCAAGGAGGAGTGTTATGAATCCATACATTTGTCCATACATAAATTTGTGAATATCTATTGAACTCTCCTAATCCGATGTACCTTTCAAGAAAATATATGTATCTCTTTAATACATGTATTTGTGTGTGTGTGTATATATATATATATATATATATATATATATTTCTTGTTTATTCCCCCTTCATCTTTGTAAACCTATAAATAGTGACATCTTGTTTAATGTAGAACGCACTTGAGAATGAAATAAAATAACTCTCTTATTCTCTCTAACATTTTCTCTTTTAATTGTTTTCTTATATTATATTTTTACAATACATTTGTCAATTTTTTTTTATTTTACAAAAATAGTCATCTTTTTATTAATAGTAATATAAAATGATACAAGATGTTCAAATTTCTCATCATAACTTCCTTACATGTCACCTACCATAAGATCAAAGCTTATAGCCTAGTAGAAGAGACATCTGACATATCCCTTCTATATGAAAGGTATTTGGATCTCTTTCTCAGCTGCTCCCAAGGCCCTTAGAATGAATGCATCTCTAAAATTGAATTATAATAGAATAAATTCTTAAAAATAATAATAAATACAAAATAAAATACATCATCAATATTGCATTATAAATGAGAATTTTTGTATAACAGAGAGAATAATTATTTAATTAGAAGGGTACCCCTTCTTGATAAAATTTATGTGTCCGCCCTTGAATTCATAATTTTAGATAAAGAGAGCATACAAAAATAGAGGAGTTATGTCTGCAGATGGCACGTAGCAGTGCAGCAATGAAGTTGTGAAGAAGCGCATATCGAAAAAGTTCAGCAGTTCATCAGAATGGTGTTTTTGACTTGTTCTTACTTTTGTTACGTGCTTTCAGTTTGTGATTAAATTTAGAATAATAACACTTGCACAAATCGTAAATAAAAAATTATGTACAAAAAATATGATCTATATATTGTTTATCAATAAAAATGTATAAAATATCTAATTGTAGGCTCCGCTTTTTATTCTCTCCTTTTTTATGTCGTGTGCATAATTTTTTATGTACAGTTAGTGTTCATAGCATTACCCTTAATTTTATTACAGAGATTCTGTATGGTTATATTCATTTCCAAGTCTTTTGGATGTGATTTTTTTTTTATCAGAAATAAAATTCTTAGCCTTTTGCAAAAACAATAAACATAAAAACAGAGAGACATTAAAATTTAAAGTTAGTTTTTCTAATAACTTCTTAATAACTAATTTAAGTTTTAAAATTTTAATATTAATTAAATTATCAAAATAATTACATACAAGTATGTTTCATGTAAATATTTACATTTTCATAAAGGAAAAATCAACAGAAAATATAATACTCTTTCTTTTGAAAAGAAAGGAGTAGGTAGTACCCAACTAAAGAGCAATTTACAATGAAGTAGAGGAATCGTGAAGCATTTTCTTCATGTTTGAAATTATATACTAGAAACTTCATTAGGATGACCGATGGGAGAAAAAACTTTAGGATGGGATAGATGGGACAATTAATCTATTTACTCCACTACTTTAGCCAAGTAATTAAAGTTTGAGCAGCTCTTTATGTATAAAATATGCATATATAATTGTACGCAGAGAAAAAAATAATATATAGATTTTATTATTTAAATTACTAATAAAATTTATGATTTTTATACTTTATTCATTCCAAAATTAAAAATACATTTATAAAACGACGACTTTTAAAGATAATTTTATATTCTCAAATATAACCTTAGTATTAACTAAAAATTTTGTTACGGTGGTGTGAAATTGAAAATGATAGTAAAAAAGTAATGACAAATTAAAAATATTATGTCACGTTATAGTCTTAAAATAAAAATATATCTCTAATTTTAAAACAAACTTAAAAAAAATATTTTTTTTAATTTTGAAATAGTGAAAATATTATTTTTTATATAAAATAGTGTTTTTACATAACCGTTCGTGCCCAATTTATGCGCATAAAATAGCTCAAAATATTTTTCTAGTTTCTTGAACAAAATGAGGTAGTCAAGTAAAAGCTTTTATTGTATGATGGATGGGTTAGGCTTGGGCATGACTAAAAGTCAGTCTCCGGACAAATTAGGCCTAGGCGTGTTGGTCCCGCCGGGAATTAATTTGTGGGACCAGCTTCTTTCTTTTAAAACTCCCGTAACTTTCACTTCGGAGCTAAGGAAAAGTTAATTCTACACCCACTAAAATCAATTCCTACAAAATTTTTATTATTTTCAATACCTTTATAAAATTAGACGGTTGAGTTTTTTTAAGAGGATATTTTGGCACTATATATATCAGTACTAGTATGAAATTATGACTCGGTCAAGTTGGATTACTGATAATGACAATTTATTCTAGAGTCAACAAGTGATTATCATGGTCTAAAATACTTTAACTGACCATTTACTGAGTTGTTATGTGAATTGATGGTTTTTTGCATTTAAAATATTGTTTTAAACATAGCAAATAAAATAAAAATATTTTTTTTAAATAGATTTTGATAACATAAAGAAAATCATAGTAATACAAAATTTATAGGTAAATTAAAGTATTTTAGAAGAAATCCAATTAAACTATTTTTGAAAAGTTGTTTACGCCTTTGACTGAAAACATCTAATATATAGGGAATTGATATTTATTTAAGTAAAATTAATATTTTGACAAGGTTCTCACATGAATATTAAGTGTCCTATATTCGTTTGAGAGAAATCATGAGAAAACGTTAATTTTTATTTGAGTCTTGCTAATTATTGTAAGATTTTTCTGTTGAATAATGATTGTAATGTATATCAATACATGAAAATTGGATAAGATAATAAAATTGGTCCACTATATCAAATACATCGTTAAAATATTATCAATTATAATTATCCACGTAACTCACAACTAAAAGATCGACATATAAAGTTGTAAGATATATCATTATCTTTTTTAGTTTTACAAATCACTTTTTTTCTTCCCCTTTGACCTAAATTTATAAACATTATATATATATATATATATATATAATTTAATGTTTTCAAAATTTTACTAATTATTATTTAATTTTTTTAATTAAAACACTTTCGCCTATAATTTTTTTAATAAAAGTGATTCATCTCATCATCCTTTGAATGCTTATTTTGGAAAAAAGATATAGTATCAGATGCAGTGTGATACATACGCCGAGATGAAACATTTTAAAATATAAATGTTTTAAGATTAAAAAATAATATATATTACGACTTTATATATCGATTTTTTATTTTAAAATATAAATGTTTTAAAATTGAAAAATAATATATATTACGACTTTATATATCGATTTTTTTTATTATGAGTTACGTAAATAATTGTAATTGGTAATATTTTTACAATATATTTGGTGTAGTAGTCAATTTTATAATCATATCTAATTCCATATATTGATATATATCGTAATTATAATTTCACAGAAATCTTTCACAATATATAACATGACTCTTTAACAAAAGTATTTTTATAAGAAAGTTTAAATAGTATTTGATTATGTAATTAGGAAAAATATTTTGAAATAATAAAAACCTAAATTATACAAAAATGTACAAGATGAAGTTTTAATTTTTCTTCATTAATTTAAATACAAATTTGTAAATTGTGTTTTGTCAAAAGTGCTTTGGTCAAAAGCATAAATTTCTGCTTCTTTTGAAAGTGCCTTCTACTCGCTAAAAGTATTTTTGAATAGTAACCAAATACTACTAATGGGCCCCGCACACGCTTTGTACGTATAAATTACGTGAGAATAAAATTAGAATTTTATAAAGTTTAAAGGAGTAAATAAAAATATATAAAAATTAATATTAAAAAGAATAAAATTATAATATATTTAAAATTATAATATATATATATATATATATATAACAAGTCAAGTGTGACACAATTATACTATACTTATAAAAGAGCCCTCACGAATGCTTTATAATATAGATAATATTTTTATATTTCATTTAAATTATTTTTAGTCCACCGCATCACTTCGTCAAACAAACTCTCCGACTCATATAAATTCGTGAATTTCAAGGTTATGAAAGTTACTTGTAAAGATATATACATCGCACTTTTTTATTTCATTCATTAAAGAATTTAAGTACCCATTTAATAAAATGTTTTCTTAAATGTTAAAAATTTAATAAAATGTTTTCTTAAAAAAGGATACAAAATTAAAGTATACAAAATTATACAAAATATAAAGTATACAAAATTATGTTGTGGGGATTGCATGTACTCCTTTCGTCCTCAAAAGAATAATCAATAAATGTATTTTTTTTCTTCAAAAGAATGAATAAAAGTATATAAAGTGAAAGATAAGCATATCATTTAGTGAAATTCATTAGTATAAAAAAATAAAAATATTTATCACTCTATATAATTTTATAAAATTATTAAGCATAAATTTAATTTTTTAATTTGTGTAAAAATTATATATGCCTATTTATTGTTTTTTAAGACGGAGGGAGTATACTTCAATATTCAATACATAGTGCAAACGTATATAGTGACAAAGTGGGTGTGGTGGACCGTTGACTTGACTACCAATAAGTTGTTCTAACAACTAAGCTTTTTATTTTCCATCTAGTGCCACCGTTAACGGCGGCTCCTTTTCTGCCTTTCCTACACAACTCTCAGTCAATCAAACCCCTTACCCACCCCTCCTTTTTCTTCTTTCATTTCTCTCTCCTCAACTATCCCCAATATTCTCCACCATCACCACCCGCCGCCCATCACCGCCTTCCACCACCCAAAAAATTCATGGACCCACTTATCCAAGCCATCTTTGCCGCCACAGGCAGCTTCTTCGCCATCACCCTAATCTTCGCCTTTCTCATCATCTTCTGCAAAGCCAGAAAACAGGGCCGGGCCCATCACCAACATCAAACCCGAACCCGTACCCGAACCATCCCAATCTCAAATCTCAACGCCATCGCCGTCACCGAGAGCGCCACCTTCGACCCGAGTCTCGCCCGGGTCTCCATGCCGGAGCTCCTCAAGTCGACGAAGAATTTCTCCCCGGACCTCATCATCGGCGACGGCAGCTTCGGCCTCGTCTATAAGGCTAGCTTCTCCAACGACACCACCGTCACCACCGTCGCCGTCAAAAAGCTCTCCGCCGACGCCTTCCAGGGATTCCGGGAGTTTCGGGCCGAGATGGAGACCCTGGGCAAGATCCAGCACCCGAATATAGTGAGGATGCTCGGGTACTGCGCCACGGATCTGGACCGGGTCCTGATTTACGAGTTCATCGAGAAAGGAAGCCTCGACCAATGGCTGTGCGACACGTCATCCTCCGACAACAATGACATGTCCACGTCACTCCCGAGGCCGCCGTTATCTTGGGACACGAGAATTAATATCATCAAAGATGTGGCACAAGGGCTGTGTCATATGCACAATTTGGAGACGCCAATAATTCATAGGGACATCAAGGCTAGCAACGTTTTATTGGACTCGAAATTTGGGGCACATATTGCAGATTTTGGTCTAGCTAGGAGAATCGAAGGCGCGCAATCCCACGTGTCGACACAAGTGGCCGGCACGATGGGGTATATGCCGCCGGAGTATATTCAGGGATCAACGATGGCGACGGCAATGGGAGATGTATATAGTTTTGGAATTTTAATGTTGGAGATAGGTACCGGAAAGCGTCCTAGTTGGCCGATTAAGGATGATGGAAAGGAAATTAGATTAATCGAGTGGGCTACCAATATGGTTTCACAAAATAAGCAAATGGACATGATTGATGCCAATATTATGAGGGACGAGTTGAAAGAAGGTCAAGTTGTGGAGTTTTTTAGAATTGCCACATTCTGTACTCTCGAGAATTGGAAATATAGGCCTGCAATGAAAGAGGTGGTCGAGTTGTTGGATGCTATTTGAGTCGGTGTTTCTTATTTTTTTATTTATTTTTTTGCAAGATGAATGCTTGAAGCAACATTAATTGGTTGTTGTAGTATTCATTTTGTTTGGTGGTTTTGGTTTTAATTATGGGAAGGAAGAAATCACGAAGATGTAAATAGCTCGTGGGGGCAAAATTTCAAAGGTAATTAATATGTTATTTGTGTTATGATCATTATAATATAATCACTTGTCTTTGAGTAATTAATGACATTACTATATTGTGATGCATAATATTTTGGGTGCATTTCCAGTTTCATTCTGATGATTTGGTTTCATCATGGTGAAGTATAGTTTTAAGTTTTTAACGAAGAGATTAGGGAAAGCATTGTGGGTTGTGGCCTCTTGTACTGTCCTTGTAAAATTTAGGCGGCGAGCAGCGAGCTTAGTTAGATGTACAATTGCAATTCCAAAAGATAGATTATTATCAATTTTAAAAGTCCTAATTGCAATTTCTAAAGAGAAATCTATTCAATTTTTAAGCTTTGTTGAGAGAAATCACTCATGTTTCAAGCTTAATTGTAATTTCTAAAGGGAAGTCACCACAACATGAGGATTTTAAACTTCTCAAATGTGAATATGGTCTAATCTTCATGCGTTTTGCTACTGCGATTTGGGATAAAACCCAAGAAGCGTTTTACTCTCCTAATGCAGACTAAATGTCGAGCCCACCTACGTTTGGGATGCTGCGTTTGGTACAAAAAGTGTGTCACGTCTGCAGCAGTAAACGCTGCGATTGAGGAGTAGCCGAACAAGCACTACGTATATATTTCGTTATGGAACATTTGAAAGTCTAAACTCACTTGAAAATCTTGTTCGTCTAGTAACAATTTATTTCAAATGCAACTTATTTAATTCACAAACATAACATTTGTGGCTCAGATGTAACGAACTAAAAAATTTTGTGATGTATTTAGAAGTCTAAATACTAAAAACGTTTGCAAACGATAATACAAACAAACCATATATGTCTTCTTGATATGTTGTAAGTCTGTTGTTATTTGGGTATAATCTTTCATAATCATACATAAAAATATTCCTTTTGTTTTTCCTTTGTTGGCTGTTGCTCAGCCTGTTAGGTATGATGCCATTAATGTTTTAATAAATTATGGAACTTCTTGGGGGTTAATGATAGACCTAATTTTTATCGATTTGACTCCACTCAAAATTTAAAATTAGTAAATTTTGTTTCACAATGGAACTCAACCGATAAACTTCATTATGTATTTATTATTTATATTTATATTATATTTTCAGAATTTATAAAGTAGTCATTTTTTATTTTTGTTATTTTTATGCTACAAATGTTTTGTTCGATTTCAATCCTGAGCAAGGATGTTGATGGGTTTTCTTCTAAATGACATAAATGCACACATGGGAAAAGAAGCTCTTATATCAGGAGCTTTGGGTGGGAGCAAGACTTTTTCACTTTATACTTAATTCATTATGTTTAATCATAGTGAGAATATAATGACTCATTCTTATAAAAAAAAAAAATTATGTTTAATTGTTTCATTAGAATGGAATAAATTATTTTTATTTCTGCTAAATTTGTGAATTTATTCCTCGAGAGAGAATATGAAATAACTCATTTTAATTATGAATAAAAGATTCTATTCACTATTTTATTCCTTTCTTTATTTCATTCTTCACCAATTCTATTTCTATTTCTTACAATCCAAATGTAAATAGGTTCATTTTGGAAGACTTGTAATTTATGTATTTGATCGAATTATGTCTTTCTTTTGTATCCTTATCTAGGTTTTATAGATTTATCATTATTATACTTGTTTTGATTTTAATAAAATTATTTTTACCGACTAGAAAAATAGTCACGTGTACGATACAACGTGTCTATAAATCATTTTAACATCAAATGAGTTTTTGCTTTTGTAGTCTATGGGTTAATGAACTCCCCACCCTTGTTTTGAATCATAGTTTGAATATTGCTAGTTCAAATTGCAGGTGAATGAATGGGATCATATGAATTTAACTTATCCCCAGAAGGTTTTATCAATGTTTATGATATCACCACAATAATACACACTAATCACAAATTTTTTTTTTCGTTCTAAAATTAAAGATATGCTTTTAAAATAATAACTTTAAAAATAATTTTATATTTTTAAATATAGTCTTCATATTAATTATGTATTAAACTGTGGCGACGCAATGTTAGAAATAATAGTAGAAAAACAATGACAAATTAAAAATATTATTTTACTTTAAATTTTTAAAATAAAAATAGATTGCTTTCAAAAAAAATTCTCCCTAATTTTGACAAAAAGAGGTTTGTTTGGACATATGGGTTTCAAACTCACGTTTCTAATTTATCTTTGAATGATTAATTATGAACGTGGGGCGGCTAAGGCTTTGAATTAGATAAGTGCATATGAATCATATGATATGTTTCCCTCGAGACAATTTAATTTTTTGAGGTGGCAAATTAAAAGCATATAAAGGAGATACTTTGTCCCTAAGGTTGGTTCAGCAATAAGTTTGGACCTCTATCTTGGTTATAGGTTATAGTTTTGAGTCTCTATTGTGTTTCTTGGGAGGTGCTGCTACGGGACAGCTTATCCCTGTAACAAAATTTTGGTTAATGAAGTCTTAGTTTAGTGGTTAAAATTAAGGTATTATGACTTTTAATTTCAAGTTCGATGATTGCTTAAGTGAGTTTATTTATTCCATTCGAAAAGTTTGTTTCTCCTTTTTGTGAGACTTATTTGTAAATTTATTTCGAGTGTTGCTACGGTGACAAAAAAAATTTACAAAATAATGTGTCAAAATGTAATTATTAGATAATCAACCATATATGGGTGAGTCTAATGGTAGCAACCAACCATAACCTGTCACATTTTTTTCTCATTTAGCAAGATTTGATTGGTTCTTAATATTATGATAATTTGATGATATACTTGATTATAAAATTATATTATATTTTAAAAAAAAATAGAAATTTAAAAAAAATGAAAAAAAAGGACATACTTCAAAAAGTTCTCATAATTAAAGTATAAACTCTGGTCCCTAATTTTAATTAAAGAATGGAATGTGGATCCAATTATCTTAAGTCTAAAGCACTGCGCAAGTTTTGAGAAATTCCACTTTATGTGGCTGCTAAAAATTCTAGTACTCACTCTTTTTGATTTTTAGTTTTTTCAAAAAAAAAAAGAAGCGAAAACAAGTGTCTTATTCAATTATTGTCAATTTTAAAAAATCACGTGAAAAATTAGGCTTTTCGGCTGTTTTGTCCTTTTCCCACCATTTTACCCCTCTCTAGCTATGTAAACACTAGTTTTGTAGGTATTTTAGTCTATTAAATTTCAACAACTATATGTATTTTTATTCGTATTATTTTTGTATTACACATTCATATAATATATATCTATTTTTGTTTCAATAATGCTATATAATATATATTTTTAATTTTCTAAATAATAAAGAGTTACTTATTTGGACTTTACTTTTATATTTTTAAAATTAAATTAGGATAAATTTATTAAATGCATAAAAGTTTGAGGGGAAAAGGAACGGACCCAAAATGCATTGCGTAAAGCCTAAAAATCTTGGCCTGTGGGCCTAAACAGCCTGAAAACTTGGCTTGGTTTAACCAGTCCTAAAATTTAAGATTACGTTTAGTCTTATTGGACAACAATACTCTGTGAACTATTGACTATTGTATCCAATAAGAACTTGGCAACTATCTAATTTTTTAAAAATAAAAATAAAAGGATAAGCAGTTTTAATTAAATTAACATAGTATTTACCATTTATCATCGTAAATTCTATTTAATTAACAAAGTAATATGTTAATACCAATTTTAAGATATAATAGAATATGGTGTAACTAATGTATCAGACCTGGACTTGTCATTGAACCGAAAAAATTAGCGAGTGCACGAGTCATATTACTAATTCAAGCAGTGACTGAACTTTTATAAAATTGGTGACATCATAAATACATAAAATATATAATTTTAATAATTAATAATATTTTAAAAGATTTCTTTCTCTTTATTTTTGGTTTTGAGGATAATGGAAATAATACTACTAAATAATTTTTGAACAGAGGGGGAGTATATCTGTATACTCCATTTACGGTCTCGATTCTCAGCATCTCTTTGATTAGTAATGTATATGAAAAATAAGTTATGCTTAACCTTATTATTAAGAGCAAATTTAACACATCATTATTTCATTTTTTAGTTCTTTTTATTAAGAAAGATTTTCAGCATGCAAAATAGAAAATTTAGTGAAAATTTATACTCCATACTCTCAAAATGAGAGTTTTTATTTAGTGGATTTATATTTATTTTTTTGAAATGCTTTTCAATTTTATTATAAAATTCTTAGTAAAAAAATAAGTTGTTGATATTGACATATTGTCAATTTGTCGGAGCAAAAATTGTATGTACTCTCTGAACAAATATACATTTTATGACAATTTTATAATTGTTCTAAAGTACATATATTGTTTTAATAACATCATTTGTTGATCTAACTATATAAATTGCCAAAAAAATAAAACATTATCTATTTCATGTCTATATCCTTTCCAAGCTAGCCGTCCAAGATATTAAAAGAATGAATTTGGACACCCAATATTAACAAAACCTTCACTTGGACGTATATAAAGGTTGATTCATTAATGAATAGGTATATATATAAATATATATATCTTTTTTCAGCTTGTACATTTAACTTCAACACGAAACTAAAAAGTTTCTTCCCTATATAAACACAAAATTAAACTTCTTCTTCTTCACTTTAATCTTTTGACTTGCACACCTAAAGGAAAAAGCACAAAATATTTATTTACAATACTATAAATATTTAATGGTGGCGAAAATTCCGGTGAGGTTTAAGAAGGTGGCTGATGCTTTTGAGGAGGTGGTTCAACGGCCTAAACCCTGCTCGGAACAATTGCCGGCCGACGATTTGTTGGATCGTGTAAATTCTTTTATTGAGAGGGGTAATGATAATTATGAGAAGTTTAATTACGAAAAAGATGAAAATTACGAATGTGATAATTCTGAATTTAGTATGAATAATGCAAGGGATTTGTTAAGCTGTGAAAATGATGATGATGATAATGTGAAGCAAATGCTTCGTGCCGAGATGGAACAAGCGTATGGAGCTGCCGGTATTGGCAATGAAGGATAAAAATAGAGAAGTGAGGAAGAGTGTTTAAACTTTAAAATACTTGATTCAACTCATTTGTTGCCAACTGATTACATGAGAGGTATTTATAGATCAAAGGAACATGAACGTATATAATTCTATTAATGCCTCCTACACTTTCAATAAAAACTTTTACAATTCTCAAATAGTCATACAAGAAATCAAAGAGACAATATACAGAACCATAAATTTCTTAGAGACAAATCATGAACAATCTAGAAGACTTTATTAATTTGGTTTAGTTTGTTAATAAGGCCTCCCGTAAACCAACTTTATTCTTCACTCCGAACTTAGCGATTTGCCTCTTGAATACTTCTCCAGTAACGTGTTTTGTAAAAATGTCAGCTAACTGCTCCTTAGTTTTACAATACTTGATATTAATAATTTCATCATTCACAAGCTCCCTTAAGAAATGATATCGTATGCAAATATGCTTTGTCTTTCCATATAGAACTGGAGTTTTGGTAACTAAAATTGTTGAAGTGTTATCACAAAACAAAGTTGGATCATCTTCTTGTTTTTGCTTGAGATATTTCAAATTTCCTCCTAACCAAACTAGATGACATTCAGCATGTGCAGTAACTATATATTCAACTTCAGTTGTTGAAAGAGCAACAATTGGCTCTTTCTTTGAACTCCAAGGAATAGTTCCGCTTCCAATATTAAAAATATAGCTTGAAGTACTTTTGTTATCATCAATGCTTCCTCCAAAATCACTATTTGTGAATCCAGTAAGATTAACTAGAACTCCAACTTCATAGAAAATTTTATAATCAACTATGCCTTTCATATATCGCAAATTTTTTTTTGCTGCTTCCCAATGTTCTAAGTAAGGCTTTTCCATGAGCTTGCTAATCATACTAACAACAAACATTAAATTTGGTCTTGTAGCAGTTAAATACATCAAATTTCAAACCAAACTCCTATAAATAGTTGGATCCATAAGATTTCATTCACCTTTCTTGCTTAACTTAATCTTAGTAGCACATGGAGTTGAAACAGGAGTAGCATTCTCCATCTTGAATTTTTAAAAATTTCCAGTGCATATCTCCCTTGGGAAATAAAAATTCCCTTACTGGATTAACTAACTTCAATGCCCAAAAAATTATGCAACTCTCCCAAATCAATCATGTCAAACTCTTGTTTCATTGAAGCTTTGAAATCATTAAGCATCACCATATCATTTCCTGTAAAAATGAGATCATCAACGTAGAGACTTGCCACCATAAATCTTCCTTTTGAAGAATCAATTTTGGTGTATAAGGTATGCTCTTGAGGACACTTTTGAAAGTCATTCTTCTTAAAGTACAAATTAATACGACTATACCACGCATTTGGTGACGGCCTCAGACCATATAAAGCCTTCTTTAACTTGTAAACTTTATCTTCTTCACCTTTCTTTACGAAGCCAAGTGGATGGTTGACATAGATCTTTTCCTTAAGAAACCCATTTAGAAATATCGATTTGACATCTATTTGGAACAACTTCTAATTATTTTGAGCTGCAAGTGATATAATTAAACGAACAGTATCAAGTCTTGAAACCGGTGCAAATACCTCATTCCTTTTACAAGACCAAAAAGTAGCTGAGAAAATTTTTCGGAACTTACCACAAAAGTTTGATTTTATTATGGTAGCTATCAAAGAGTCCAAAGATGTGTCAAAACTTTCTTTGGAAGATTTGCAGGCTTCTTTAAAGGCTCATGAGTTCCGTGTTAATCAAAAAAATCTACATTCTAATGATCAAGCTCTCAATTCTGAAATTACAAAATGACGAGGTGCTCTCCGTGGTCACGACCATAGTCGAAGTCGTGGATGTGGAAGAGGTGGCTTCCATAGAAACAGAGGTAGAGGCTCTAACTTTCATGACAATGAAAGTGACTCACCAAGTAACAATAATTATTTTAAGGAAGAGTCAAATGAGTATTCAAATAATTATCAAAGAGGAAGAGGTTGTGGTATTAATCAAAGAGGGAGAAAAATCTATATTGAATGTTTTCATTGTCATATGTCTGGTCATAAAATTAATGAATGTTGGTTTGCACCATCTAACAAAAAAGAATCTCGATTGGTGCATGAAAATGAATTAGTTGAGAAAGATTGTTTAGAGTCATTATATTGCTTGTCAATAAAATGATAATCATATTTGGTATTAAGATAGTGGTGCCAATAAACATATGACAGGGAATAATGATTTATTTTTTAACCTGGTGGAGTCAAATTTTGGGCAAATAAAAATTAAAGATGCTAGAACCTGTACAATTAAAGGAGTTAGAAAAGTCACTTTCAAAACAAAATCTGGAAAATTTGAAAAATTGACAGATGTTTACTTTGTTCCAGGCATAAAAAGCAATTTGTTAAGTACTAGACAACTTTTGCGAAATAGATTTGATATGCTTTTTCATGATAAATATGTACCTTGTCAAAAAATAATTAGGTTATGGCAAAGATTTGCTTGGTGGAGAATAATTTATTTTCACTTCGACTCCAAGTGAAAATTTTTCATTGTTTTGCTGTTTTTAATGAAGAAATTTTCAAGTTATGGCATGACAAGTATGACCACTTAAATTTCGACAGCCCTCGAAATTCTCTCAAAGATTGGCCTTTCAATTGCTTGATAAATTTGGAAGAGCGCCTTGTTATCCTTATCCCTTTTATCATTAATTAGGCTATTTTTCTGGGCTTATGACAAACCCTCTTTAGCTTCTGGTTCTTCATAGCCATCTTCAACAATGCTCCATAACTTTAAGGACTTCAATAATACCTTCATATTGTGGCTTCAATAATCATAGTCTTCTCTGTTGAAACGAAAAATTAGAGAGACTAAATTGTTTGAATTTGCCATCACGATGTTACATTAAAAATCAACAATTATTCTGCTGAGATTATGTTGCGTAGTTATGGTGTTTCAATTAGTAATAGCTTCACTCAAGTTGAAGGTCATGTTCTGTCTGCACCAAGGTTGAAAGTGGGAAATGGGGAAGTTTACTTTCCTTGTAATGGGCGCTGAAACTTTAACAATAAGAAACTAGTGGGGCCAACTAAGCAGAAGCCACAAGAAAATATCCTTATATTCCTGTTACTAAAGCTGCTAGACTCAAGCTCTGATACCAATTTATTGGCAATGAAGGATAAAAATAGAGAAATGAGTAAAAGTGTTTAAACCTTAAAATACTATATTCAACTCATTTACTGCCAACTAATTACATAAGAGGTATTTATAAAACAAAGAAACATGAACATTGATAGGTGCAAAATATTATATATTTTTGGTTCCTTTATGCTTAGTATTATTATATGTTTTCTGTGTTTATAAGCTTAATTAAGGTGTTTGTAGATCTTATGAAGAATTGGAATAAGTTTACAGAATATGGAGTTTAATGTCGAGTTTTATGTTATTTTGCAGAAATACTCTACGATCGTTGGGTGAGAGCTCTACGTTCATAGTGTGAGAGTGCAGTCTGACAGCTCTACGATCGAAGGAAGACTAAGGCAAAGTTGTTCGACGATTTCCAGTGTCACTCTACGATTGCTGAGATTCACTCTATGACCAGATTTCCTGTTCGACAATTTGCATGCTCTACAACATTGGACTCTATGATCGGCAAGACTACTTTACGTTTTTAGCTATACGACCGGTGAGGCCCTACTCTACGATTCTGGACGATTTTTGTAGGATTCCTATTCTGAGTAGGATTTGGAGTATTGGAGTGCTAGAGTTCGATTCGTATGGGGATTTGGAGATGGAATTATAGTCATACATAGAAAGTATCTCTGATTATAGGAAGTAGAGTCTGATATGGAATCTGAGTTGAAGTTTAATATGGAAACTGAGTACGAACTGGAAAAGGAAACTAAAGAAGACTTAGTTTTGAAAATTAAATTCTAATTTGATAAGGAAGTTACTTAAAGCTGGATTTCAGAGTTCAAGGAGGATTTAGAATCCTCCCATATCTGCAAAGTGAAGACTTCCAAATTAAAATAGAATTAGAATTCTTCTAGGGTTTCAAAGTATCTATAAATACCTTTAACTTGTAATCAGTTGGGAACATCCTGGATCATTATCCTAGATCATATTTTATTTCTTTGTTTATCAGCATGTTAGCTTAGTATATTTTTATTTAGTTCTAAGGGAATGTAGAACCTTATTTTTAGTTAATAGTATAATTGAGTTTCGTTATTGATTTCTTTTTATATGAGATTTATTCTGATAATCTATTTTAATTGTTTATATGCTATTTTATCTGATTGATTTGATGTGACCAGTTAGATTAATCTGATGAATATAATTTGCTAGATTAAGATATAATATTAAGCAAATGATGTTGTATATGATCACATGTAGTACTTAGTAATACATGATTGTGGACAAGCTTTTGGGTATTACTACGATTATCAGAAGACAAGTTAAATAATCTTTGATATTGTGATTGTTGCTTGGAATAACCTAATTCTCTATTTCTTAATGCTTCTGTTATTAAATTTAAATTGATAGTTCTGGGTTATATAATAGTTAGGGTCTAGTGGGGGCGATTGTCACATTAGATTTAAAATCTAAGGAGAATTTTGGATAATTAGCGATTGCGGTTATCTAGGGTTATTAATTTTATTGAAGAGAGAAATAATGTTAACTTGATTATGTTGTTTCTGTAAATTGGTAAAACTGAACTAAAGAACTGAAGCTTTAATTTATTTGATTATCTTTATTATTTTAACATTGTTTTCTTTAGTTAATCATAATTCAAAACCCCCCAATCTTTTAATTACTATTATTAGTAAGAAACATTAGAATAAATTCAAAACAACATCATTCTATATGAGATCGATCCTTACTTGCTACTGTGCTTATTATTTAAATTTATAGAGTAAAAGTGAAGTTTATTTTTGGATTGCTTAACGACAGCTTCCCAAATTTTGGCGCCGTTGCCGGGGAGTGATTATCTATTTTGATTTATTCTTTGTTTCTTTTCTTTTATTTTATGACTCAATCCTCTCACTCTATTGAATTAAAATTTGATCCAGAAATAGAGAAAACAACAAGGAGGCTGAGAAAAGAGAATCGTAAAGCCAAAAGTACAACTGTAGACCCAAAAGAAGCTCTTATTTCATCACCTGGTTTTAACATAGTAATTGAATTGCTGTCAACCAATTCATCTACGGAATCAGAAGAAGAAGAAGAGATGGTTACTCCCAATAATAAGAGTTTGAAAGAACTAGCCAATCCTGAATTTTAATCAACCATCTTTGTGTATTGAGTATCCTACTTTAGATGCTGCTTTTGAATTAAAATCAGAACTAATTCATCTTTTGCCTACTTTTCGTGGTCTTACAAGTGAAGATCCATACAAACATCTAAAGGAGTTCCATGTAGTGTGTTCAACAATGAAGCCACAAGGAGTGACAGAGGAACAAATCAAGTTTAGAGGTTTTTCATTCTCATTAGCAGATCTCGCAAAAGACTGGTTATGCTATCTACCTTCAAGAGCAATTCAATCATGGACTGATATGCAAAAACTATTCTTGAAGAAGTACTTTCCTGCTTCAAGAGTTGTCAACATAAGGAAGGAGATATATGGAATCAGGTAGTTCAATGAAGAAACTCTTTATGAGTAATGGGAAAGGTTTAAGAAGTTATGTTCCAACTGTCCACCTCACCAAATAGATGACCAACACTTGATCCAATACTTCTATAAGGGACTATTGTCAATGGATAGGAACATAATTGATGCAGCTAATGGAGGAGCACTAGTAGATAAAATTCCAGAAGCTGCAAGGAATTTAATTACAAACATGGTAGCTAACTCTCAGCAGTATGGAACCAGGATAAATCATACACTTATAGGAGTGAATGAGGTAAACACTTATAATATTGGGCAACAAATATCTTATTTAACTACTTTGGTTCAACAAATGGTTGTAGGGAAAATGCAAAAAGTAAGAGTATGTGGAATTTGTTCAAAGTCAGGGCATATTACTGAATCTTGTCCAATATTACAAGAGGATGAAGTTGTTCAACAAATCAATGTTGTGGGGACATTCCTAGGACAACATCAATAACAATATGATCCTTATTTCGACACTTACAATCCAGGAGGGAGAGATCATCCCAACTTGAGCTATGAGGATAATATGCAGCCTGATTGTCAATAGATGCAACAACAGTACCAACATGAACAAGTAGTTCCTTCCAGTTCTGGACCATATCTTGAGGATATGTTTGAAGCCTTCATGACCCAAGCACAACAGTTCCAGCAGGAAACAAAGACTTCCATACACCAGCTGGAGAATCAAGTTAGTCAACTTGTTATAACAGTTGGTAGACTGGATTCTCAAGGTTCAGGGAGGTTACCCTCACAGACAATTGTTAATCTAAGAGAGAATGTAAGTGCAATTATATTGAGAAGTGGTGGAGATGTATGGCAATAAGAAACACCCCTTTTTGAGTATAGACCAACATTTTCTTTTCCTTAAGTCTTAATAAAGAACAGAAAAATTGAGAACAAGTCAGATTTATATGGCATCTTTGAAGATAATGAAAAGGTAATCGATGGAGAGAGTGCTAGCGCCTTACTATTGAGGAGTGACATACAGTTGGAAGTATCTAAAAATGCTGATGAAGTTGATAAGGATCCAAAGTCTAAGGAAGAGGAGCAAGAGGTAGAGGTAGAAGAATTGATAATTCATGTAGATTTCTACAATGAGAACATGGATGAAATACTGATTGATGAATACAAAGATATCTTGGCTATGGAGTTTAATGATGAAGAGATTCAGATCAATGATTATGAGGTTATAAGGTATCTTGGTATTATTAATTCTATTTTTGCTATTGATGTTTTTGATCGTATAATGCAGAAATCTTTTGAGCAAACAAATAAGTAAAGTTTGGAGGCTGCAGTTACCAAAGATTGGGAGCTATCTGAAGGTATAGAGCAAAGTCAAGATTTGCAGGATGTTGCTACTACTTTAAGGTTGAAACTGTTACCAGCTCACTTGCAGTATACAAGTCCAATTACATAGATAGAGAGGATTGATGTCAAGCCAATGACACTAAACAAGGGCAACTTGTAATATTCGAGACCTGTATAGAAATTTGATGAATATATTTAATGAATTTATGTGAAACTCTTTGTGATTTAATAAATATGTATATGTGTTATATATATTTAATTGAATTAAACTAATTTAATTGTTTGAATTAACTAAGGAAGTTATCAGTTTTATAAAATATAAGAAATGAAGTTAAAACTTGAATTTGAGTTCGGAGTGGAATTTGTAGATGCGGACTGGATATTTGAGTTCTGAATGTCGAAATTAGTAAGAATAGACTGTAAAGCATAAAATATGTCAAGGTTGACTTTTTGGTCAAAGTCAATCGGTTAACTTTTTCGGGTAAAAAGTCAAACTCGAGTTCGGGGTTGAATTTGGCGAAACGAATATTTCCACGACGTTTGGAACGTCAATTTTAGTAAGAATCGACTATAATATCAAAAATTTAATTTTCGAAGGGTAAGATGGTCGAATGACTAATTAATTGATTAATTGAATAATTAAGAAAATAAAATAGGAGAGCTGGCGGGTGGGACCCATCAGGGGTCTGCTGAACCTAGTCCAAGATGGGGGGAAATTCATTACGTACTTGCAAAATCAAATTGAGGGAGTATTTCTTTCCTAAGACAAAACCTTTTCATTTTCCGTAACTCCTCACTCTCTACCAACTGATGCAAGAGAATTAATACTGTAAACTGATGCAATGGAAGTGAAAAGGTGGAGGAAATCAGTCTCCAGCATCTATACATATACTCCCCACCAAATTACTTTTCCTTTTACCTAAAACTTCTACCCATGAGAGAAATATTGAGAGTGAGAGTGAAATAGTTTGGCGAAATTCTAGAGGATTGTAGAGGATTTAACAAGCAAAGAGAAGGAATATCAGATTAATTCAGGAAGGGAATTCATTCAAGAGGTAAACTCAATGAACACTCTCTTTATATATATGAAATAGGAAGAAAATGCATGAAAATTGGGAGAAATGAATTATTTGGAATGTAAATGGTTATGTGATGGATATTTGATGATTATAGATGATTAAGAATGAAAGTCCTGAGATTAATCATGTGTGGTATGCTCTAATTTTAGAAGATTTATGCCATGCATGCTAATTATTTGTCTAAATGCCTCAAAGAAGCTAAATCGTGTAAAAGTGGAAATTTATTAAAGTTTGAAGTTATGTTATGTGTATACATGTGATATTAAATGATCTGAACCTTAGGAACAATTTAATTGCATGCTAGAAGCGAATTCATCGAATTTTGCCAATTTGAGTTTTGTAAAGAAATTGTGATTTTTTGGAAAATTCGGAGCTTTGAAATTATGCCTTCGGTAATTCGTTTGATGTATGCGTTAATTTTCTAAAATATTAGGTAGTGTGATGTGTATGCTGACCAAGCTTAAAAGAAAATGGAATTAAAATGAGTAAGTTATGATTTTTGGGAACTGATATGAAAATAACCAAAATCTAGAAAACACAGAAAAATTCTAAGTCTTGTACTAGTCTGTGTACGAGGCCTCTGGTTTATGGTCTTGTTGTGTTAGTTTCATGAATGTGATATTTTTGTAAAATACTATGCTGTATCAAGTCTAACATGTCCAAGGCCAGGTCAACCCGAGTCCACCGCCGGTCCCAGTTCAAAACTGGGTGCCGCAGCGCTGTTTCGGGTCCGGGTCAGGTCTGAGTCGAATCCGGGTCGAGTTAGGTCAAAAAAATAATAATGAATTTTCCCAGATTCTAAAATTGAACAATTTTACTTATGTGATGTAACTTGTTATGTGTTCAGTATGTTATGATATTAAAGCTGTATAGAATGTGGTTTAGGTTATAATTCTAATAGAAACGAAAGTGCTTAAACATATAGCAAAGGAAGCAGTTATTCTTAAACTGGTATATGAATACTTAGTTGCTTATCGTGACTTAAATGAATAGGCTATTTGAAGATCAAGTAGATAGCGTTAATTGTAGCAGCTTATTAGGTAAGTTTCCTAACTTTATTCACTTTATAATAGTGAGTGTAAGTTTTCCTTAACCTGTATAATTTATTGTTGTGTATAAGTTTCTTATGTTACAAGCTATACCTCATTCGAGTTTATATATTGTACAAGTTCAATTGATGACGACTCAATTATTATTCTAATTGTTTATAAGTTCTTAATTATTTATGAACTGCTTTTAAGAATGCGTTCTGACCTTTTGTTTCGGCTAGATACCACTGATGCGAAATGTTTTATTTATTCAAATTCATTGTATCTATTTAAAGTCTACCAATCCAAATTATTTTGGTACGGTCCCGTATAAGTACTAAGATGAACAACCCGGATAACGGCGTAAACTGATGTCAGGCATATAGTCCCATTTACGCTTATGCGTTTAAACTTTATACTTGTGCACAATGTAGGGTTCGATAAGCTGATCACATAGAGTACTTGCGAAGAATATTTTACAGTCTATTTGATTGTCAAAACTTCTGATGGTTTTCGATGAAATAAAAACAATGTTCAGGGTATTTAGTACCCCTTAGTATACTGTTGAAAATTCTAAAACTCTTATCGTTGATATTCAAGATTACTTCATAATTATTAAATCAATTGTTGAAGGATGCCTAAATAGATGATTCTATCCTCGATGTTCATTATCAAATTACTTTATTTACTTGTTGAGCAATTTGTGGTCATTCTTGCTTAAATATTTTAGTTAAGCGTGAGAAAGCAGAGGGCTCGGGCAAGGACAAGGGAAAAACTAAGATGAATGATTGAAAGTTTATGTTATGTAACAAGTTTAGATTTTCACATTTGATGTAATGTTACAATGAACGCTAAGAATAAGTTTGTTAAGGGTTTGTTAAGGTTTTGTAAGCCTGAGATTTAATGGATAATATTGTAATTATTATTATTATTATTATTATTATTATTATTAATTTATGAATCTTATTTACTTGTTGAGCTTTAGGTTATAAACCTTAGGTGGGAGAACCATAGATTATAACCTTAGAGAAATTAGTGGACATAGGAAAAAGATGAACTTATATAGAGTTTTAAGTGATGTGTATAATTTATTTTTACTAAAAACAAAAATGATTATTTTGAATACTAATCTTGTTATTTATATTGATTGTAGGATGTTAGATGAAGAAGAAATTAGAGATATCCATGTGGTGAGTGAGCAGTTGGTAGTTACACCGGAGATAGTAGCCAAGGCAGTAGTTAATAGGAAACCTGAGGTGAACCCTAAAGAGGATCCAGAAGAGGACCTTGAGGAAGATGAGCCCGAGGAGGACTCTGAGGAAGCACCTGAGGATAGTCTAGTAGATGAGCTGATAGATAGGACCATCGAGTTGCACGACAGAGTCCATGAGTTAGAGGGTCAGTATCTAGAGGAGCAGGGGGCTGTGGCTCAGCTTGGTGCGTTGGTGCACCATCTGTTGGCTAGGAACGTGGAGTTGGCAGACAAGCTGTGGGCAGCAGACCAAAAGGCAGAGAGGTTGCAGGAAGAGAAGGAGGCCATCTGGGGCCACATGGGGAATACAGTGAATGGATTGGAGGCGAGAGTTCAGAGTCTCTAATCTGACAAGCAGATGGTTACCACTTACTGGAGGGATGCGATGATAGATCATGTAAGGCCTGAGAATCTGGTGGACGAGTTAGAGAGTGAAAAGAGGAATACAAAAGTTAGGATAGATAGAATGCAGTATGCATTTAGATTAGTGCATGGCAGATTTCAGCATAAGGTGTACCATTACCCGCGTGAGGAGCACCAGTCTAGACACGGGATAAGTTAAGGACTAGTTCTGGACATAGTTGATGAAGAGCACGAAGACATCATTAGGATGGGTCTTTGAGTTTATTATGTAATGGACCTTTAATTATTAGCATAGTGAATGCTTATCTATTATGTAAATGTTTAGATTTCAGTTTTTGTTTGTGTTATGGGTTAAGGGATGTAAATAGTATTTTGCTATAAGATATTAAGTACCTTGGTACTATGATTTTCGTATGAATAAAGATGTGTCTATTTAAATGTGAGATGTTATGATTAAATCTTTACCTGAATTGTAAATGTTGTAGGATTAAGTTATGAGTTGATAACATATAGATTTTATTAAATAGAAAATGCCTAGGGGAAGACGTCGACAACAAACACCAGAAGAATCAGCCAGTAATGCTGGGGATCTACAGAACTGGACCTGCTAGTCGGGGCACTACAGAACTGGACCACGAACAATAATAACAATAACCCTCTAACGGCCCAAGTGGCAACCTTCAAAGACTTTAAAAGCATGGAACCCCCAGAATTTAAAGGGATCACAGAACCCATCGACGCCCAAGTATGGATCAAAGAGATCAAAAAGGCGTTTGCAATCGCCCGAGTAGGGGAAGAGCAGAAAACGATCTTCGCCACGTTTATGCTTAAAGGAGAGGCTAATTTCTAGTGGGAGGCGAACCAGAACAGAGCTGGAGAAGATGTGGTACCATGGGAGAGGTTCAAAGAGGTCTGTTTCGAGAATTATTTTCCCGTTATCATGCAAAGTCGCATGGAGATGCGATTTCTAGAATTAAAACAAGAAGATATGACAGTACCCCAGTGCGCTGCGAAGTTAGGTTTGCAGCTCATCAAGTTGATACAGAGGAAAGAAAGACGAGGAGGTTTGAGCAGGGCCTCAAACCATAGTTGTACAACAGAGTATCGGTGTTCCAGACGAACAACTTCGCTACTCTTTTGGAGAAGGCCATAATCGATGAGGGCGGAAGTGAAGCCCTGATGAAATTCAACAAGGAGAAAAAGAAGAATGAAGGAGGAAACAGAGGGGAAGGTAGTAGCAGTGGTGTTAATAAGAGGAAGTAGAACAACAACAACCCAGTAAGTTTTGTAGGTAAATTAGGTGATGCAAAGAAAAGATCAGAGGCATGCAAAGAGTGTTGAAAGAATCACTTGGGCGCTAAAGGGAAAAATGTATGCTTCAATTACGGGCAAGAGGGGCACATCTTTCCCAATTGCCCCACTCCAAAGAAGAATGGATGCTTCAACTGTAGAGCACTGGATCATCAGGCAAGGAACAATACTTGAGATTGATACTCCAAAAGTTGCGTGAGAATAAGCTGTATGCCAAGCTGAAGAAATGTGAGTTTTGGCTCGAAGAAGTAACATTCCTTAGACATGTGATTTCTAATCAAGGAATATCGGTTAATCCTGCGAAGATTGAAGCAATTTTAACTGGGAACAACCAAAGACAGTCACCGAAGTACGAAATTTTCTGGGTCTAGCTGGTTATTATCGGAGATTCGTAGAAGGATTTTCTCCAATTGCCACTCCGTTAACTCAACTGACTCAAAAAAGTATAAAATTCTAATGGAACGAGGAATACGAGAAAAGCTTCTAAGAACTCAAGAGTAGACTTGTTTCGGCTCCTGTTCTGGCCATACCATCAGGATCGGGAGGATTTGTTATCTATAGGGATGCTTCAGGTAAAGGCCTTGGTTGCGTCCTTATGTAACATAGAAAAGTGATAGCTTATGCCTCTCGACAACTTAAAGATTATGAGAAGAATTACCCTATTCATGATCTAGAGTTGGCAGCAGTCGTTTTCGTATTGAAGATCTGGAGACACTACTTGTATGGAGAGAAGGTGGAGATCTTTACAGAGCACAAAAGCCTCAAATATTTCTTCACCCGAAAGGAACTCACCATGCGAAAAAGACGTTGGCTTGAGCTATTGAAAGATTACGACCATACAATCTAATACCATCCTAGAAAGGCGAACGTCGTAGCCGACGCATTGAGTAGAAGATCATATGCGAGTACGAATGCGATACTGACAACACAAGGATGCATTTTACACGACTTATAAAAGATGGAGATAGATATAAAGACACCAGGGACCTTTATGCAGATTACACATGTACGAATAAAACCAGTTTTAATCGATAAAATTAAAGCTGCTCAAGCTACCGACCCATAATTGATAAATATAAGAAAAAAGGTACAAGAATGTGCTATTTCGAAAACGAAAATTGACGAGAAAGGGATACTTCAAGTTAATTCTCGATTCTGTGTCCCTAATGATCCTGATTTGAAGCATAAAATCATAATGCAGGCACACAACATATAGTTTGCAATTCACCCTGGAAGTATTAAAATGTATCGTGACCTTCGACATACATTTTGGTGGAGCAACATGAAAAGAGAGATCACAGAGTTTATCTCAAGGTATTTAACTTGTCAACGTGTCAAAGTAGAGCATCAAGTACCTAAGCGTCTATTATAATCACTCAAAATTTCAGAATGGAAGTGGGAGCACATTAATATGGTTTTCGTGACCATATGCAATTTGGGTCATTGTGGATATATTGACCAAATCTGCTTATTTTTTGCCCATACGAAAAAACTATGTACTTGAGCATCTTGCTAATATGTATATAAGCGAGATTGTGAGACTGCATGGCATGCTAGTATCCATAGTTTCTGATCGAGACCCAAGATTCACTTCACAATTTTGGCTCAGCTTGCAGAAAGCTATGTGCACTGAATTACGATTCAGTTCTGCATATCATCCTCAAACGGACGGGCAATCCAAAAGGACAATTCAAACTATCGAGGATCTATTGAGACTTTGCATACTATACTTTAAAGAAAGTTGGGACAAATACTTGCCATTGGTCGAATTCTCTTACAACAACAGTTATCAAGCAAGTATAGGCATGGCTCCGTTCGAGACTTTGTATGGACAAAAGTGTCGCTCTCCAGTATGCTGGAACAAGGTAAGAGAAGAAAAATTATTAGGACCCGAGTTGGTGCGTATAACAACAGAAAATATCCAAAGGATTCAACAATGTATACAAGCAGCACAAGAACGACAAAGAGTTATGCTAATTTTCATCGAAGGGATGAGAGATTCAATGTCAGGGACCATATATTTTTATGTGTTTCTCCATAGAAAGAAGTTACGAGATTTGAAAAGAGAGGAAAGCTCAACCCTCGATTTATTGGCCCTTTTGAAATTCTCGACCGTGCAGGAGTTGTGGCCTATAGACTTGTTCTACTGCCAAATGTGTCTCGTATTCATAACGTTTTTCACATATTCATGCTACATAAGTATGTGAATGATTCAAATCACATCATTGAGTTGGAGCCAGAGATAATTGCAGAGGATTTAATGTATGAAGAGGTACCTGTTAAGATCCTAGATAAAAAGGAACAGATTTTACGCTCAAAGGTTATACCTCAAGTCAAAGTTTTGTGGAGAAACCAAGATACAGAGGAAATGACTTGAGAACTAGAATCTGAGATGAGGGCTAAGTATCATTACCTATTTGAAATACCAGTCGAAATACCAGGTACGTCAATTTCGGGGACGAAATTTCATAAGGAGGGGAGGTTGTAAGACCCCAACATTTTATGAATAAGATTTTAATTATTATTATTATTATTCTAAATTGTTAGGTGTTAAATTGATAAAATGATAAGTTAAGGATGATATGTGTAATTATACAGTATGACGAAGAATATTCATTCTATCGGGAAATATTCGTTTTGTCGGGGAGTATTATATTCGGTAAAGTACGACGGCGCCGAATAACCAATCATTGGTGGACCCCACAACGAAATAACTGTTGGATATAGAAAGCGATAGAAATAACTTTTTAAAAAAAATTGGCTGCAGAACTTTTACCGTTAACTGTTGAAATACCCGGTAATAAAAGAATAGTAAAACGCGTTATTTCACAGTAGCACGCGGTACTCCACAGTAGCACATGGTATTACACAGTATTTCATATTATTGGTTCAATAATTGCTCAAGTGACAATAACATAGTATTTTATATTATTGACTTAATAATTGTCATAGTAACAACTGCACAATATTTCACATTATTAAATCAATAATTATCACGATAATAACTCATGTTATTGAAAGGATATTATTAGTTAGCATTATTGGTAATGTCTAAAAGTTCTGTCGAGGAAATAGGTTATTTAATTGCGCGCCATTTATACGGAAGGCCCCATCTTTCCTCGGAATGATCTGATTGCCAGTATTGCGAGTATATGATATCTGTGATATTAATATATTTAACATAATAATACAGAAAATGGATATATTAATAATACAAATTTTGATAATGGAATTATCTTTTTCATAATGGAGTTATTTTATTTGATAATGGATTAATCTTTTTGAAAAAATGGATGGATGATATAAATTAAAGAAAAAATGGATGGATGATATAAATTAAATAAAAAATGGATGGATGATATAAAAAAGTGTGATAATTGATGTGTGGTAGATATTGATTATATTTTACTATAAATAGGGGACCTTAGCATAAGAAAATTCATAACTTCCTTGCTTATACTTCCTTCCACTCTTTAAAATTTTTTTAGTGCAAATTCTCTCTAAGTGTGTTAAACTATCTTGAGTAGTTGTGAAGATCGGTAAAAGTACAAGTATTGTTCAAGTTGATAAACTTCATAGAAAGCAACATCCAGTCACTTGCTAATTGAGGTAAGGGATATTATTTTCTTTTATACTCCTAAATTTATGGTAAGAAATTATCATTTATTTTACAGTGTTATCCTCAAACAGTGAATTTGTTTCATCTAATATCTTTTCACCTAAATCTTCCTATTGCGTTATATACGTTACAGTTAAATTGTGAACCTTATTTATTCTTTTCTTGAATTCTGATCAAATTTCTGGATATCATGTTGATAATTTGGACATTCTTAGACTCTAGACAAATTAAATTACAGATTTTTAATGTTTATTCTTGATCTTATTGTCTTATTATTATTATTATTCATCCTTTATGTCATTATCATCATCCTTAGACTTAAATTGTGGTGAAAAGTTTTCTTTGGCCGGAGTGCAAAAAGTAACCGTTGATTGGCATGATTATGACTGGGAACTGTGAATTGATATAATCATGACTTTTGGTGTTACATACAAAGGCTTGTGGTGAAAGTTCTCTTTGACCTGTAGTGCAAAGATGAACTGTTGATTGCCATGATCATGACTATTGGTGTTACAAATGAATATCTTTGGCCCGTAGTGTAAAGATAAACTGTTGATTTGCAGGAACTGTTGATTGGTGTTACAAATGAATATCTTTGGCCCATAGTGTAAAGATAAACTGTTGATTTACAGGAACTGTTGATTGGTGTTACACGGACAAAATATTAATTGTGAACTTTTAAATTAAAAAAGATTGTGGACATTATGATCCATTTTACCCTCTTAATTGATTGTTATTTCTGCTGCAGTTATTGATCTAAAACTTGTTGTCTAATATATTCTATCAGATTTATCCTTGTTAAAGACCAAAGATAAATTATTCTTATTATCTTAGTCATGATATTCTTTGTTGGCTATTTAAGCTCACCCTTTTCAGTTTTATTCCATTGTTCTTATCAGGAAATGAGAGTGTAGCTGGGACTAGCCGGGGAATGGAATGATGGTCCGAGTTAATGGTTGTCCTCATCAAGTTATAAAATAGTATAACAAGAATTGTACTAAGGACTTAAAACATATGTTGCCGTCTTTTATACGGTATTGTAATAATTTAGGTTTGGATACTGTTGTACCATATACGGTACGATATTTGTATTGAAAATTCACAGTATATGTGTGGTCGTATTTTGCACGACAGTATAATAGTTGTAAATAAGAAAATTTGTATTTGTAGTATGTATTTTTGGCGACTCAAATTAGGTTGTGTGGACCTAATTTTGGGGGTGTCACAATTACGTACATTCAAGCAATATATATATATATATATATATATATATATATATATATATATATATATATATATATAGCCCAGAACTACAACAATTGTTTATAAGCACATTTGTTTCTAATGTATGAATTTTGTCCTGAAATGTTGGCATGTAAAATCTTTTTCTAATTATTATCATAATTGTTGAAAATATATAGAAGAAGATAAATTATAAAATAGTGAGAAAAAGTGTTTAAATCTTAAAATATTTGATTCAACTCACTTATTTAAAATAACTCGCATACAAGATTATTTATAGGTTACAAGAAACCTATCTATATTAGGGGTGAGCATGGTGCGGTTTGAAGCCCAAATCACACACGAAATCGCTTAGGTGCGGTTTGACAAATTTAAAACCACACATGAAACTGCTTGTGATCGGTACGGTGCGGTTTTGAACTATGCGGTGCGGTTTCATTTGGTGCGGTTTCGGTTCCAAAACCAATTTTTGACTATCAGGTGAATTCATTCCATTGACTATTATACATGAAGTTTGACATACTGTAATAATGGTACATTGTTCTCTTAAGGAAAAGTTTGAGAACAAAATACCTCCTAGTTTTCCCAATTATATAAATGACTTACATATTGAACCTATCAGTCATTTACATGAACAAGATAAATTAAAAGATAATATTTAACTTAGTATTCTAACATGCCATGTCAGTCATCTACATAAACCATATCTGCTATATTATAGTGAAACAAAGAATCTTCAATTCAGAATTTATCAATAGAAAGCGTGCATCCCTGTTGTAGGTTCATCTACGAATACGACGGAAGGACTAGCAATAAGCTCACATGCCATTGATAAACGTTTCTTCTCACCACCACTGATTCCACAGACTTTTGCATCCCCAACCCGGGAATCGGCACAACTGATCTTTTGAAGAAAGAGCATAAAGTAACATCAGAAGGAAAAAATAAACAAGAAAAGCTAGTTAGTTTTTATCCAAGCTCAAAAGTAAACAAAACTTTTAATAACTTGATGTGAAACAGTGAAAATATAGTATTGTAATAGATTTATTTTTTTAGAAAAAGGTAGAACCTAATTAACTACATATTGTGACTCATTGTTCAACACTGGATAGAGAATTAAATAAATACTCGTAGAGAAACTAAGAACAAATAATGTTAACTCGTTCCATCAAGGTGTGTTTGTTCATTTTAATTTAACTTTCAACAGTTTTAGACAACATTCTAATATTCTATCAAACAAAAAAAGCCCTAATTAACTACCTCTTCAGTCCAACACAACAAATACATCGAATAAAACAAAATTAAAAAACTAACTCCTTTTTTATACTACTTCATTAAATAAACAAAATTGAATTCAAGTCGTAAAATTTCATTGCTTAAACACTCATATGCACAAACCTATTTAAAAGCATCATCACATTTAGAAAGAGAAACTAAATACCATTTTACTAAAAATGAAGAATACCGAACACATCACAAAGCTCAATAACAGATTCACTTCAATCCATATTGAGAAATTCTGATTTTTTTATATAATATAGAGAGAGAAAATTGAACAGTTAGCTAATTCAATTAAAACACCTCACGATCTACATAAATTCAAGCTAGAAGTTCAATAACTTCAGCCCACATAAAGATGTACAGACAAATCAAGCTAATTAAACCAAAAAATAATGATGGATCAACGAAATTGAAAGTGGTTACCTAAGGGGTAACACCATAACAGGAATTAAGCTCGAACTCAAAACCTAGAAGAATCTGCCATTTCCAAATCCATCACAGTAAAAAAAAACAAAAAAAATTTCTCATATGCGCAAGGGGCGAGGAGTAGAGACTGCAATAGAAGAAGAAGAGATGAGGCCGTGAAAAAAGGAGAAATCGCGGACTCACGGTGGACCGTAGTAAAGCAGAGGAAGAGAAAGTATAGGCTGTATGCAGTAATGAGTAACCTACTAATTAGATATTTAGATTAAGATTAGAATAGATGTTTTTCTTGTGCCCCTACTAAGTTTAACTTTTTTATTAATCTGTTCCTTTGAGTTACTAACTTATAAATTCTGACCCCTTAAGTTTACCTATAAAAAAAACAAAAGTGAGCATACTGCATGGCTGCATACATTATACATACATACACATATGGTGTTTTATACGTGCGGTTTTGGCTAATAACTAAATCAAACCGTAAATTTGGTTTTTCAACCCACCAAAAACCGCAACATACGCCGGAACCGTTAATGCAGTTTTTGGTGCGATTTCGGATGCAATTTGGTTACTTGCTCACCCCTAATCTATATGCTTCCATACATGAAGTAAAACATGAATCTAATTTAATGAATTCATATACATGACCACTAATATTCCTGTATTAATACAAATGTATTTTAAAATATCAATGCATGTATTAAGAAATACTAAAAGTCATTCATGAATCTAGCTAGCTTACTTCCAACATTGCCCTTTAAGCTAGATTTATATCTCTTCGAATGTTGTAAAACATTTTGATCTTCCAATTCCTTCAAACGCAAGAAACTTTTTTGCCATCTCCATTGATGTAAATGACACGAATAATTTTTCTGGCATACTTGAATCTTTAACATATTGTAATATTTTTATTATTTTTGTAATTTCTTTGGACATGAGAATCTTCATTCTTTTCTTCAGTTTTGTGTCTCGACAATTCTTCTTCACACATGCTTGTATTTGCACTTTGTTCTTCTTGATCTTGTAATCCAACTTCTCATATTTTCCATAATTTGTGAACTTCTTGCGCCTGATATTGAACTTTTTTACAAAAATTTTCATAATTTCTTTTTGCTAGTTCTTGTAAATTAAAAAATTTCTTCATGTTGACCCATTCAATGTCTTCCACAAAATTCATCACTCTAAATCTCAAATCATTGCTTTTGATACTCAAAATATTTTTCTCGTGCTCCTCCAAATTTTCTTTTTATCCTTTTCGTCAACATTCTCTTCTTCTTTTTTCTCAATTTCGACAATTTCTTCAACGCTTTCTTTTTCTTCTTCTTTCTCTAAAGATTCAATTATTGTGTGTTCAAATTCTTTATTTTCGTCATGATCTATTTATTTTGCTTCCCCACATATGTCTTCAAAGTCTTCATTTTTACTTTCTTTTTCTTTAAATTCATCAATTTCTTCTACAAGTATCTCATCTTCTTCTAAAAACCAAGACTCTTTAGGTAACGATGAACCTTTATAATATATTGTTGCAAATAAATTCAAGTTCATTCCATAACTGAGGTAGAGAATCAAAACTCGCAACACGTTTCCAAACTTCTTCATGCATTACTCTTTGCAAAATCTCCCTTGTTCTTTTTTCTTTCATTTCTCGAATTTTTTCTAACACACTTTTCTGGATTTGCAATGATATCTTGCCATAAATCGCAACCTCCAAGAAATACTCGAATCCTTATACTCCAAACATTGTAATTTGTGAACACTAATTTATCACCAAATTTAGGAAACATCATTTTTTTAATAATTTACCTCTCCAAAATGCTATCAATATGACGACCTTTGTGGCGTGCTTCAACTCACAAACTTTTTTTTCAAATTTTTTTCTCAACTAGCACCTTCACTAGATTGCATTTTGGAGTTCTAACATGCACACTTTGCACTCGTCCAACGGAACTATTTGATAGCACCAAGTCACCTCAATTTGGTTATCTACTTTTACTTCACCTTGGCTTAACATTTTCTAAACTTTGAAATTACCTTAGCTTTGATACCACTATGTTGGAAATATATGAAAGAGGATAAATTATAGAGAAGTGAAGAAGAGTGTTTAAACCTCAAAATATTTGATTCAACACACTTACTTAAATGATTCACATACAAGACTATTTATAGGTTACAAGAGATCTATCTATATACTTTAATACATGAAGTAGAACATGAATCTAATTTAATGAATGCATATACATGAACACTAATATTCATGTATCTTAAAATATCAATACATATATTAAGAAATACTAAAAGATTCATAAATCTAGCTTACTTCCAACAACAATAATAATATCACATGTCTGTAAATCTAGGTGGGAGAAAATGGGCCAAATACCATCCGGAAACTATGAGTACATTAGTTGATGTCAATATAGGCGGAACGTGCTACATTATAGAGGTTTCTCTTGCTGGCGAATTCGAAATAGCTAGACCAACAAAGACATACACTTCATTACTTGAGGTTCTTCCTTTTTATTTTTGTGGGAAAAATAGAAGAGCTCAAGCAAATTGTACAAATAATGTGCGATGGAATCAAATTGTCATTAAAAAAATATGAAAATGCATGTGCCACTGTGGAGGGGACGTGGATACATGCAGGCGAAATGGTCAAGTTCTTACCATCGAACGATTAATGAAATTTCAGATAAAAGTCCTTGAGATTCTGATGATCTGGTGCATGTCAGCTAAGAAGAGAGCGGCAGTAGCGGTAGGGTTTTCGCCGTTGCCCGGCAGTAGAGGCAAATGTGAGTGTTGGTGCGTAACCTCTCAATTAATGTCTAGCTTCATTCCAAAATGACGCAATAAGTTAGACTAACAGTCGGCTACGAGAGTCAAATATAATGTGAATGAGACACAATACATATACCCTGTAAATAGAACTAATAGTATATAATAATGTTGCATATGAATTAATGTTTTGGAATTGAATTCATTTGTAGGCTCTCTAAATCAAGCCAACACTATTCAAATTGACAAGTACATTTTTAATTTCAACCTCCCACCTGTTACTTCTTTCTTATGTTTCTAGTTATTAATTGTCTACACTATTAAAATATATTTTTCATCCATAACGGTCTAAAAATGATTCTAATTTTCCATTTTTTTTGTTAGTTAAAGAAATATTTTTGTAATTGATTTGGTTAACGTGAAATTGTCACACCACATATTAACAGGGAACGAACCCAGAATTTAGGTCCAGTAGAGGCTGACTTTGCTACAATATATTTAATAAAAAATATAAATAATTAATATAAATTTTACCACTATATATAAGAGTATTTTTTTTCTTATTTTTACCATGAATTCATTAACCACAAAAAAGAAATAACATCGTTATCATAGTTTATATGAAGTGGGTAAATTCATTCTCATAATTAGGGTAAATGCCAAAAGAATATGAAATAGAGAATAAATTCTATAAGGATTGTCTGTAAACTAGTATCAAACTTTATATTTTGAGAGAAAATATCTAAAAATACAAAGTTATCAAAGTTAAAGGGTGTGAAAATACTAGTTTACAGACAATCCTTATAGAATTGATTTCTTATTAAATACTCCCTCCGTTCCAAAATAAACGTCCTAATTTCCTTTTTAGGATGTTCCAAAATAAATGTCCTATTTCTATATTAATAACTATTTTTATCTTATTTTTCCACTTATGCCCTCATAATCTTTTTAGTCAACTTTTATTAGAAACTTGAGAAATGATAAAAGGTTTACATCAGGAAGTGATGTATTATTATACCACTTTCTCTTTCATATTATCAGTATATCACTTTCTCTCTCATATTTAATGTTGGGGTCATAGAAAAATTAATGGATATTAATAAATAATTTAGAAGGACAATTTAGGTAAAAAAATATTATTAATTAGCGTGCCGAAATCAATTAAGACGTTTATTTTGGAACGGAGGGAGTAATATATAAACCTAGTGATGGCGTAAGAACAAAAATGTGCATATATCAAAGAAGGGAAAGAAAAAAAAAACTAGTGGGGACAGAGGCCCTAACTTGACCTTCCTACTTCCGTCCCTGCATACCAATACCATAAAGCTCTAAGATCCCATAGTCATAAAGAGGATCGCCTAGTGAAAGACTGCACAAGGAAAACTCTGAGATCGTTTAACAGTCTTGTAGAAGCCACTACAGGATATATAGCTGAGATTAGGAGTGTTCAAAAAAATTCAGTACAACTAGTATTTTACTAGCACCGATAGGTTCGATATGGATAATTCAGTAAAATTTAAATTGATACGGTATCGGCAAAAAAAATCGTATATAGCAATTAATCGGTACCAGTATTTATTTTTTTTCCAAATGATATATCGTGCCAATATATACCGATTATATCATATATAATATAAATATTTAGATTCATTCATCAAGAAGTATCATGATGAAATAAGAATAGTAAACTAACCTCCAATATACATAAAAGATATTTTATGAGTACCAATACCTTTAACATAAAGAGAAAAAATAAAAAAATAAAAAATCACATAGTGGCACCATGGGAGCTTATTGTAGCTTAACAAAAAATAAGAAGGAAGCTTACTAGCCCTAGTTCTTACTTTAATGATGTCATTGTATACATATATTACTATTTTTACCTCACATTATGGCCACATAATTATAATAAATTATTAAAAAGAAATGAACAAAACAAAAATAAACACAAAATTGGTACGTAACCGATATTATCGGTACCGTCCCTATACCGAACCGACTCACACCGGTACGGAATATCTATATTTTGGTAAGTGTATGGGTACTGATTTTTTTAGACATTTGATAACTGGTTCGATACGAAACCAACTAAATACGGTTTTTTACCAATGAACATGCACCCCTAGCTGAGATCGTTCAATAAGGTCAGTAAATAATTTAAGGACTAACTCCACGATTGTCGACAAAATACTTATCTAGCCAAAATCGTAGAGTATATCAGTTTGACAAGTAGTGACAGGTCAGTGACTAAGGCCACTCGACCTTGACTCTAAGTTTCAAGATTGATTTTATCCGTTAGGAGTCAACAATAGAGACAAAAGAGACAAGTCAACTTTTCTAACAACAAATTGTAAGCGCTTAGGACACGCGTCGCCTACTGCACCAAAAGAGCACGATTTGAAAGTGATCACTTGTGGTATAGCCAATAGCATTTGAAGTCATTTAACAAGTGTCCCTAGTGAATTCGAGCAATGGGCATAATTTCAAGGCTATAAAAATATTGCTACAACAACATCTAGAGACTATTGAAAGATTTGAATCCAAACGCTCTAAAGAACAAGTCTCAAGCTCTAACTGTATGATCCTAGAAAAACTCTCTGTTTGGCCACTTATTGCATACTTAGCAACACCTCAAAATATACATTCTCTCAGTGACGTTGTAAAGATCTTAGTGATTTTATTATACCAAGTCTTTCTGACTTGCTAGAGTCTTTGTGAATCTATGTTATAAAGTTCTTTGTAAAACTAGGTTTTTGTTACCTCACTCATCCTTTGTGGATCATCCCTACTCTCGGAGTAGAAAAGAGGATTAGGAGACTTTTGTACTCTGAACCTCTTAAAAATTCATGTCTCATTTACTTTGTCTTTAAATTTTTGCACAATACATTTTTGTGGTTTGTTCTATGTTTTGCACTAAATTCAGAATCAAGCATTTTCTTATAATCTTTGAATATTTGGTAAAACTTTAAAAAAAAAAATTAAAAGATCTATTCAACCCATCTTTTAGATCTCTTTCGTACTTTTGGACCTAACACCACCAACACAGTTGCTCTCTCTGGTGGCCACGCTATTGGTCTATTCCATTGCACTTCCTTCACCAATCCCCTCTACCCAACTCAAGACCCTAACATGGACCCAAAAGTCGCCAATAACCTCAAAATCATATGCCCCAATGCAAACACCGACAACACTATATTTCAAGACATTTGAACTCCAAATGCATTCGATAATAAGTAATATGTGAACCATGTGAATCGACAAGAGTTGTTTAGATCAGACCATGACTTGTTTACGGATAGTAGGGCTCAGGATATTGTGGCAAGTTCTGCTCATAATCAGACTTTACTTTTTAAGAAGTTTGTGAATGTGGTGATAAAGATGAGGTAGTTAAATGTGACCATGGGCACACAAAGGGACATTCAAAAAACTTGTTCATTGAGAAATTTGAACAATTTATTTCTCTGTAATTGTGGTGGAAGAAGAGATCATAGAGACATCGTCAGGATTTTGAGGGTTACTAGCTATATACGGCTCTTGTTATCTACTTGATTAATTGTTTTGCTTTCCTCTTATCAATAACCAACTATAACAAGGTGTTTGAAGATCTTATTATGAGTCTACTCATAATAATTTTGCAATTTGACCGAGATGTTTTGGTTGGTTGCAAGTCAATCTCGAGTTAATTATTTAAGACTCCTCATTATATATATATTGATTTTTAAAGAGTTCTACCAATATAATGTATACTATGTCGTATTCAGTGGTTCTATCATCCTTGAGGTCCTATATGCTTGTATGTATAAAATATATACACTAATTTGATCTACATGCATGTATATGCTTTACAAATATTCATGACATAATTTAGAAATATATTTAATAATTTCTCAATATTTTATAATATGAAATATTCCATTTTTAAAACCGGTCCGTGTCGTGCACGGATTATCAATCTAATAAATTATAATAATGAATTCTGAGTAATTACTTTGTCCGTTTTTTTGAGTCATTGTAACTTATTAAACTATCCATTCTAACAATACTTTGTTATTTGGTTAAGCGCTAAATACATTATGTTATACCAAATTTTATCAAATTCATAATTTGGCGCTTAAAATAATTGGACTTATAAATTGCTACATAAACTATCGAATTGCATACAAGAACAAATTATTTTCCTGCATAAATTGACCGGAATAGTCGATCCGGCTAGTAACCTGGTTGGACCCAATTGATTTTATACTGTTTGTCCGTATTTAAATACAGTTTGACTTTATTAAAAAAAATACTTCTAAATACAATTATTCCCAAATTAAAATAGTTCTAAATATAATTAACCCAAATTAAAATACTTCTAAATATAATTTATATTAACAATAATAACTTAACTAATATATTTCATGATCATTAACTATAAATTTGAAGTAATTAAAATCAAATTGTATATATAAAAATAATTTATAACAAAACTAAATAACATTAGATGGAATTAGATAAACAATTAAACTTGGTTTTACCCTCTTAACCATTAGTACTGCTTGTCTAAACCAACACGTACAACCACCATTAACAGCAGTGGTTCACCCACCAACACTACCAGTTCGGCCATCCACCACCAACATCATCACCACCAGTCCACCCAACACCACCACCACTAACAATATTCTACGTACGGGTAAGATTAGTAAACTTTTGTAGAACATAATCAAAAACCTCTAAATGATCTAAATAATGAAGCTACTAACTGTTGGGAATTATAACGTCTCACGATATAGAGAAATAGGAAATTGAGAATTTAGAACACAATCACACAGCACAAGAATTTTAGTGGAAATTCCAAAACCGAAGAAAAAACCACTTAAGACAACCAGAAAAAATTTACTATGTGAATAATATTACAATCACTCACACTCTTAGAAATTTCCTCACATCCACTCAAGAAAGATAATTCTTTCCAAGAGAATTTTCCCACACAAAATTCTCTAACACTTGGATACCTCTTATCTCTCTACCTTGGATAGCTCACAGATGAATTCCATCTCCCTCCTCATCCTCTCGGATGGAGGAGTAGCTTATTCC
Source organism: Aralia elata (assembly GCA_034770075.1). NCBI lineage: Eukaryota > Viridiplantae > Streptophyta > Magnoliopsida > Apiales > Araliaceae > Aralia > Aralia elata. The sequence continues at coordinate 26,401,515 of CM068378.1, read as the reverse complement.
ATTCCATGAGTTAGCATAATGGAGGATACAAATATATAGGCAAAAAACCTACACATTTTCCACCATTCTCTACCTAACCCACTAACAATGCACATGCACTTCTTTTCCTTCTTTTCCAATGAGCCAATGTCAAACAAAGTATACTACCTAAACAAGGTAGGCTACCAACCAAAGTATGCTACCAACCGTGGCTTTCCACTTGATTTCTCTCTTTTGCACATGTGAAAAACATTTCTCCTTTTTCCTCCACATGCATATGGAAACCACATCATTTCATTTTAACCAATATTCCAACAAACTCCACCTTGGGTAAAATAAAATGATCATCATAGCTCTGCTATCACTGTCTTTACCAACAGTCATAATTTTCGACATAGAGAATTATCATACTCTACCACGAAGAGTAAACCTCCACTCAGAATCAACCATTCTAAGATTTTTCATAACTTCTGTTATCACTGTCTTCACCAACAGTCATAATTCTCAATATAGAGAATTATCATACTCCACCATAAAGAGTATACATCCACTCAAGATCAACCATTCTAAGATTTTATGTTTACACATACACCACTCAGAATCAACTATTCTAAGATTTTATGTCGAACAACCTTGCTAAAAAATTATGGTGCTACTTTCACGTTGGCTTTTTCGGAAGTATATCAGCCATCGACATCATCACACACCTTGCATCAATGTCAACCAATGCCCGTATGAAAAAACCTGCTAGTAGTAACACATACTCTTTCATGGCAACTTTGGATACTAGCGGCATGCCATGTAGATCCGTTCATACTGAACGCCTTGTGTAACTTGGATTTAATCAACACATCTTTGACTTGACTTTGCCACAAGCCCAAAAAACAATTCTCCCATCGAATTTCTCTATATCGATATTCATGCCAGACATTTTTCTTTAAACGGATCGTACCCGTTGGAGACACCAACGGCGTGAACCAAAAGCTCTTGATACCAATTGCTGAAAATTACAACGTCTCACGATATAGAGAAATAGAAAATTGAGAATTTAGAACATAATCACACAACACAAGAATTTTAGTGGAAACTCCAAAACTGGAGAAAAAATCACTTTCGTTGCCAAAGACAACCAGAGAAAATTTACTATGTGAATAATATTACAATCACTCACACTCTTAGAAATTTCCTCACATCCACTCAAGAAAGATAATTCTTTCCAAGAGAATTTTTCCACATAAAATTCTCTAACACTTGGATAGCTCTTATCTCTCTACCTTGGATAGCTTACAGATGGATTCTATCTCCCTTCTCATCCTCTCGAATGGAGAAGTAGCTTATTCCACTCTATGAGTTAGCATAATGGAGGATACATTTTCCACCATTCTCTATCTAACCCACTAATAATGCACATGCATTTTTTTTCCTTCTTTTCCAATGAGCCAATGTCAAACAAAGTATACTACCTAAACAACGTAGGCAACCAACCAAAGTATGCTACCAATCGTGGCTTTCCACTTGATTTCTCTCTTTTGCACATGTGAAAGACATTTCTCCTTTTTCCTCCATATGCACATGGAAACCACATCATTTCATTTTAACCAATATTCCAACACTAACAATATAAATTAATCAGACCAATAATTAACATACAAGTTGGTCAAAAAAACCTTAACTAGCGATGAATCAATATATAAGGTGTTGAAGGATTATATACCTAACTAAATTTGAGGGGTACTATTCGCCAACAAGTTAGAGGTTGCTGCTGATGAAGACGAGCATGTCGCCGGCGGGACCAGAGGTCTGACAATCGACGATGGTGATGTTATGTTGGTATTTCTAGAAGAGAGAACGATAAAAATCATGATGATGGTGGTTTTGATTTTAAGAGTTCAAGAGGTGGGGATGATGATGATTTCTAATTTGAGGATTTTGAGACCCAAATTTTTTATATCAGATCTATTTACATGAAGAAGGAAGAAGAACACCCAATCTGTGTAAACTAAATAAGAAGAGAGAGAAGGGTGAAGATTTGGATGGAGGAGGGGAGAGAGAGAACTAGGAAGATGAAAGAGAAGAGAGAGAGAGAAGAGACCGAATTTGGTCTCTAATGATTTTTAATGAAGTCAAATCGTATTTATATACGGTCAAACCATATAAACTAATAGTTTTGCTGCCAATTTAGGTATTCCAGTCAATTTCTGTCGGAATCTAAATTGGGAGGGGGGACATTGCATGTAATTTTGTAGTTTATGTAGCAATTTGTAAACTCAATTACTTTGTGAGTCAAATTATGAATTTAATGATGCTTGGTGTAACAAAAGTATATTTAGCCTTTTGGTTAATTCTCTTTTGTCTAACACTCAAAACTAATTATTTTTTGCGGATCCCCTCCATTATACCTTTCATTTAATCTCTCAATATACATTCAGTGACATAAATATTACATTTAGTTATAAAATAAAATTCGTCACAAACAATTGTCTTTGAAAGTGTCGTTAAAAGCAACATTTTTGTCACTAAATATGCATTGGAAAAAATTAAAGAATACATGTAATGCAATAGATCATAATCTATTTTTTTATTTTAATAATGTTGATATTGTCAGAGTAAAAATAATATTGCTAGAGTAAATATATATCTACCAACACTTTTGTAATTATTTTAACTACACTTAATATTAAACAATATTTGTTGCTTTGATAACAAAGTTTTTGGTATGGCGGTATCAATATCATTTTATAAGTATTTATTAAGATAATCACCTGGCATCGTCCATCTGAAGGTGTATATAAACTAAACACGGATGGCTCCAGTAGTGGTGGTGAGTGCACTGGTGGCAGCATCATTCGAGATTCGACCGGTAATGTAATTCGGGTTTCTTCCTCTTTTTATGGTATTGGGACCATCAAGTAATGCTCTAGCTTTTCCCGCATTGTTAACAGTGTGGGAGAAGCTAGAGCATTATTTGATGGTTTGTTATTATGTGCCGAGCTTCAGTTATTGCCTATTATTGTGGAATACGACTCTTCTTTTATAATTGATTGCATACGAAATAAGTGCTCTCCTACTTGGTCCATTGCATATATAAATTGGTTTTTGTTAGTTTTTGATTCAAATGGTGTCCGTTAATCACATATACAAAGGGTAACTTTGGAGCGGATTTTCTAGCTTCTGAGGCATACTCTCATAGGGACTGCATTGTATATTCTACTTTTGGCTCCCTTTCAGCAGATTGTACTCTTCTTGTTAGTGAGAACCCCATCGGTCAACATCCCCTTTGCCCACCTTAGATTAGTTTTCTTTACGACTACTGTAAGTAGATGCCTTTATTATCTTTTAAAAATAAATAAATAAAAAAATCAATGTGCCCTTTTATCAAACTAAGTAAATAATATTTTCTTCTCTTTTTAAATATAGAAGCACTGTTTGTTTAAAAAAATAAAAATAAAATTAATATCAAGGTTGTGCTTGGCCAAAAAACTAAAATGATGAACTAATTAATTAATGATCTTATCATTGATGGTAGAAGGTTCGTTTAACTCTATGATAAAAGAATGAAGGAGGGTATAAGAATCCTATAAATAATCAATCATGATTATTTGTTTTTGGACTGGTTAGTTCGTCTTTTTTTGTATATCTCTCAACTTCTCTAAGAAGCAATTAACTTAATACTTCCCTTACCTCTTCCTTTAATCTCTTTTCTTTCCTTTCTTTGGTTTTGGGTGACCACTTTATCCTCCCATTGAATTCCAATGAATGATCCTTACTATGCACTGAAGTAAAAGAAAATTCGATAGGAAAGTAAAGAAAAGAAGGGAAAGTAAAATAACAATGGTCCTTTTGGAATTCCAAGGCTCTAAAGCAAAAATAAATAAATAAATAAATATATAATATAAGAAAATATCTATTGAACACAAACTCCTATAGTTTTTATCTTGCTATAAATATCCATTCTTAATATAGCTTAAGCTAGAAAAGCCCAAAGAAATTGTGGGCAAGAAAATAGCGCCTTGCTAGGGTTAGGGTTTCGTGTTGGCTGGAGAGGAGAGAAATTTACGAAGAGCACAGAATTGATTGATTAATTGAAGAGGAGAGAAGAACAGGTGGGCGATTACTCCAATGACACGTAGCAGAACTCTCAAAATTCGGAAACCGGGTTAGGGTACCAGGGATTCCAAGAGCCTTCTGGAGTCTTCGAGTTGAGAGAGAGTTCCAAGTGCTCAGAGCTTCCAAGAGTCTAAGTGTAATGTCTTGAGAGAAATCCCTTCTTCTTAGAATAAAGGGGCCATTTATAGAGCTTTCCTGGGAAATAATCACAAGTCAGACACATGTTTTTAGAAAAATTCCCGAAATACCCTTTAGTCATGTTTTTAAAGGAAAAATTCCAGAAATGCCCTTTAGTCATCAAAGTAATGCCCAAATTGCCTTGTTCTTCTAGCCACCAATCCAATCCCTCAATCAATTCCCAAAATGGGTTGCATCCACGAGTCTTCTGCCTTGAAACACGTGGAGACTTCCCCGGATCTAGCACATTTATTTTTGTCTTTTTTGGTATCCATTTAATTACATCATGGACCCTGATCTGTACATTTAATTAGGTCACATGAACCCTAATTTGTACATTTGATTAGGTTTTTATAAACCCTAATTTGTACATTTATTTCAATTAGGTTATGTGAACCCTAATATGCACTTGGGCCCATATTTGCCCTATGTGCGAGGGTCACGATTCTCGAGAGACACTCGTGCAAAATACTCAAACCTTTTGAATGATTTTGTGTGACTCTACTTGTCCAAGTCTTAAACACAAGAGTTCTAGAAGAGAGAACCCCTAGGGGCCAAACCATTAGGGTTAAACCCTAGGGAGGCAAGACCTAGAAGGGCTCTTCCTTGCACCTCTTGGTAGATCATCTGAAAGCTTCCACATCTTGCTTAAAATTCGTTTCCTTATTTTCTGAGAATTAAAACAACCGTAATATATCAAAACGACCGTATCGAGGAGTACTTCAAAAGTCATCGCCAACGACCATGACACTTACCAAAATAAGTCAAAAATGACTCCGAATGATGCATTTTATCTGTCCGAAGTTTTTTGAAAAAATTTCAAATCTTATTTTTTTTTCATAATTATGATTTTGATCCTTCTCTGACTTCGCTTCTTCTTCTTTTCAGGTATTCTGAAGTGCAAATCTTAGATTTTTCCTTTGCCATGGTAAGCATACTCAAGTTCATATGTTTTACTTGACATCCTTAGTACCCTTGTGTGGAATCTTCCTTACTTGCAGGCCTCGTCTACCGGATGCTCTGAAGACGTGAAGACTTCCAGGGTAACTCCCTTCGTCAATGATTGGGGAAAGGCTCCTTTTTTTGGGCCTTCTGACCCTTTTTGGGAGCAAGTTCGGACTTATGATCGCACAACTTTTCCTTCACCAAAGAAAGAAGGCTTGTTCCTTTATGTCGCGACTTGCGGAGGTTGGGACGACTTCCCCCATTCCGGTCGCATTCCCCGCATGTGCATAGAGAAACAAGAATACCCTTTCGGTCCCGTTCGCTTCCTGTTTGACTCATCTGGCCGTCTTCAAGGATGGCAACATTAGACTGACGAGATCCTTGGGAATGTTGAGTATAAGGCTATACTAAAGAGCGCGGGCATATATCGCTGTATTCAGCTATGTAGGGATCTATGTATTCAGCAGGATCATGATGCCCTTACTGTGTTGATCTCCCGCTAGTGTTCTTCTTCATGCACATTCGTTACTGCTTGGGGGGAATTCACCCTTACCTTAGAAGATGTCTATGCTCTCTACCAGTAAGTCTTTTCTTCTGTTTCTTTCATTCGTTCTTATTCCCTTTTTTTCAAATTATGTACTTATTTTGAGTTATATCTTGTAGCCTCCCTGCTGTCGCTTCGACTTCTTGTGACCCATCTAGTATGTCCGCTAGAGATGCTGAGTTCATTGCCTACTCAATAGAAGCCTTCAAGCAGTCTTCCCATTATGTCTCATGATTCAAAGGTGACACACTCCTTCCAGATTTCGAGACCACTAGCCGGTAGAAGACTCCCTGGTTATCTTGGGTGCGCTACTTCTTTCGGGATTACAAAGCTAACCAGTGGGATAGTTCTACTTACGACCAATATGTCCTTGCTTTTCGTAAAGAGCCTTGTCCTTTTCCTCTGGCAGCCTATCTGGCTATGTGGTTGTCTCGCTTTCTCTTTCCCGGGTCTCCTGTTGACGGTCTCTCAGTCCGTATGTTTAGCTTAGCAGCTCTGCTATCTCGGGGTTTGGAGGTTCCTCTTGCTTCCCTCTTTTTGGGAACCTTGTATCGCCGTTTAGATAAGTTGGCTTTTGCTTTAAGAGAATCTGTTGGGAGGTATTCATTTTCATGCTTTCATTAACTGTCTTTCACACTGCATTTTTCTCTTCTTTTCTTGAATTATCAGCCTTCCCTTTTCGTTTACTCAGGTACGACGTGAATTGCTTCATTTCAGGCTCCTTCCTTCAGCTTTTTCTCTTCGAGCATTTCAAGGGTTATTCTTCTCTTGAACATCTTTCTAAGAGGAAAAAGAAGTCTTCAGACCTTTTTTCATTACCCCACATCAACCCCTGGACAGCCCGTTGGATTGATTACCGTTTTAGCTCAGACTTGCGACTTTTCATTGATGATTTTTCATGCTTCATCACTCGTCCCTATACTATTGCCTCAGAAAACAACGGTCGCCTTCCTCACTTCTATAGGCGTGAGTCTCGCTCTTATCTAAACACCAACGGGTTGAGTGGTTCTTCATTGTCCTGGTTCATCTTCCTTCGGGCTGCAGAGCTTCCATATTTTATTGAGGATAATGATTTTGGTACCGTACTTTATAATCCTCATAGGGTTATGAGGCAGTTTGGATTTGACCAAGAACGTCCCTTCGGCCGTACTTGCAAGGAGACTTATGAGACTGCTGTCCTCAATTTCGTGTCTACCTCCCACTCTTTTGCATAGGCCTTTCCAGAACCCTTAGTTGCTCCTCACAGATCCTTTTCCGTTACCTTTGTTGTACCAACTGTTACTCAGAGTGGGTGGTATACTACTGGTGAACGCAACTATTGGCAAATCAATCTTAAGAATTTGGAGGAAGACACCCTAATGTGCTCTATACCAGCTTCTTCTTCCAAGCGTCTTCAATGGGCTAAGATGTTATGTTCTCCTAAACCCAATGTCCGTTCGGAACAGTGGCCAGCCAGTAGCTGGCTTGTTGAGCGTGAGGCCTTGATGCCTAAGTTTTCTCCTCCTCGGTCAGCAAGTGTTCATTCTCAAAGTGTCCCAGCTATCCTTCCCGTACAGGCCCCTACTATCTCTAGGAACCTTCCACCACGGGCCTTGTCTCAGTTACCTCTGTCTCGGATGCCTCCTCCAGCTCTTCCCCAGGGATCCTCTGATACCGGGAAAATGAGAATTACTCGTTCCAAAACAAGAACATCTACCACTACTGATTCGGAGGTGGCTCCTCCTATTGCTTCTACCGTGTCCTTGGTTAGTCGTCCTGGTATCAGGCTTCGCTTAAGGCCATTAGCAAAGCGCCCTCTTGAGGATGCTAGTCCTAGTGTGTCGGCAGCTGAGGATTCGGTTAAGAAACGTCAAAGAAATTTGGTATGTATTAATTTATTTACATATATATATTGTAGTATCTTCATTTATGTTTGTTACTATCCACATAGCTTCTTTCGTGATTCCTTATATCATTATGTCCACCATTTTTAGATTAGCGATGCTGATGAAGAGGATGATGACGTTCCTCTTGAGTTTATGCCTAGTACTGCAAATGGGGCAACCGCGACGGCTTCTACGAGTTGTGACCCTCCCCGACCTATCTTTATCAGTGTTGAGTCGTCTTCATTACATGAAGCTTGTGTCAGTCTTGATGCTAAAGACAATTTATCTGATGTGAGTTCGAGTCTTGCTTTGGGTGAGACAACAATTTCCTCAAACCCTCCTCCAGCTTCTACACATGATAGGCCTAAGGAAACCGATGAGACTCCTGCTTCCATGAGGGAGGATCCTTCTGAGACTATTTGCTGATATGTATCATCCCCAGAAGGATTTTACCAAGTTGGTGAGTTCTCGGGAGGGTATTGTTGACAGCATTTTGGGTGGATTGAACGACATTCCACCTTTTGTGCCATCTCCCAACTATTTTTCCATTGACTATCTTGTGAGTATCTTTCTTTGGTAAATATATCATCTTCTTTTTTGAACTTTCTTTCTTTTCTCTTAAATATATTATGCTTTTATCATCTTGTTTTCCAGAGCGAGAAGATGTAAGAGTTTCCTTTGCCTGTTGATGCGCTTGCCTCATTTGATGCTCTCAATTCGGATGTTGACACATCGCTATATAATGACCTCGGTTATCCTCCAGGCTGTTTTCCGGATGACCAATGCATCGTGGATTCATCAGCATCCCAGCGGCCCCGTGCTCCTCCATCCTTTATCTCGACAAATTCTATGATGGCCTCCAAAGTAGCTCTTGTCAGAGCTTCCTTCAATCCAAGCGGAGACCTTGTTTCTTGGAGGGGCTTCTTGTTATCATCTTCTAGTCAGGAAAGTCTTGAGCGTCTCCTAGCTCAATTCCCACATATACTTGACCAGCTGATTATTAAGGCGTCTTCTGCCCAGACCTTCTTCCTAGATCAGCTCGCAGGCCTTGTGCTTGGGCTGCACACTCTTTCCTTATGCTCTTTGTGAGTTGAGGACTTGAAGAAATTTAGCGATGATGTAGATGACCTTGCAGCCGTGGGTGTTGATATGTCCCCTTTTCGGGCTAGACTGGATCTCCTCAAGTCAAATTTCAATCTTGTTGAACTACGTTCGGAAATTGTTATACGTAAGTGTGAAGATGACTCCTTTTCAGCACTGATTTCAGAGTTTGACGAAGCCGCAAACAAATTAAAGATCCATTCGCAAGATCTAAAGTCCCAGCTTTAGGAGGTAGAGCGTCAGCTTCAGGACTTAGAGTCAGCTACTCGAGATGTCAAGAAATTAAAAGCATAAAATCTCAAGATTCAACATGCTACCATTACTGATTTAGAGGCCTTAGCTATGCCTTCTCTTCAGATTGATATGTCATGGCCTTTAGATCATGACTTTCTGTAGTCTCCTTTTCCTGTTTCAGAAACTCATTTACACATATTTCATTTATCAAATTAGAGTTTTTTTAACCTTGTTGATTGCCTTTTAATTTGAATGATTCCTCGAAACTTAATAGTTATCATTGAATCTCAAGTTACTCAAATTAATACTCTGAGGCAACAATAGGTATTATGAATAGGTAAACATGAATGTTGTCAATAACATGTATATATATCTTTTCGAAAAATAAGTGAAAGTTTGATAATTTATTGATAATCAAATTGCTTTTAACGAAAAGCATAACGGTTCAAAATTTTCATAAAAAAAATAATAAATCTTGCTTTTGTCGGATAAAGCATAACGTTCGTCACTTTTAGAGATAAAGTGTAACTATTTTTTCAGGTTGAGGACTTATAGTCAGGTGCCTCGATTACTTTTAAAGTTGAAAGTATAACTTTGTGGGCTTATAGTCCGGTACCTCAATTACTTTTGAAGTTGAAAGTATAACTTTTGTGATGACTATCTCATGTGTAATATTTCTTTACCCATTTCAGGTTCAATGGGCCTGAGATAGCATTTGATCCCACACGAGATATTTTGCAATACTCGCTTTCGGAGATCTCTCGTACCCTATATGTGCCTTCCCATTTGGGGTAAAATTTGGTTGTTGGTGTTCCCCTCATGACTTGATTTGCTGTCTTGAGCACCAAGTCCCCCACTAGAATTTGTCGCGGTACCACTGTTGTATTGTATTGTCGTCGCAGTCTTTCATGATACCGTTCTAATTTTTCTTTGGCTTGGTCTCGGAAGTCAACTAAGGCCTCCAGGGCTGCTGGTCGGTTCTCTTCCTCAACTAAGCTTCGGAGTCTCATCCTAGCCGAAGGGATTTCTATTTTGCCAAGCAAGATAGCTTCTTCTCCATAGACTAGAGCATATGAGGTTTCACCTGTAGGCTTTCTTTTTGACGTTCGCTATGCCCATAATGCTATCGGTAATTGCTTTGCCCATGTCTTTGGATGATCGTCTAGAGATCAAGGTTTTGTTTGTGGTTTCTGCTTGCTCATTGCCTTTCGGGTAATAGGGTGATGATTTGTAATGTTTCACCCTGTATCTTTCCATCAAATTTTTGATGTCTCTATTGATGAAAGGAGTTCCATTATCTAACAAAATGATCTTCGGGATCCCGAAATGACAAATAATGTGTTCCTTAATAAGTTCGCCACCGCTGGACCCGTAGCCTTTTTTAAAGGGATTGCCTCTACCCACTTTGTATACATCTCAGTGGCCGTCAAGATCCATATGTTGCCTTTAGAATTAGGATGAATGGGACCTATAAGATCCATTCCCCATGTATGAAAGGGCCATGGTGTTGCTATGGTCCGTAGGTCTACAGCGGGAGCATGAATCAGATTCCCGTGGATTTGGCAGATGTGGCACTTTTTGACAAAATCCAAGCAATCTCCTTCCATTTTCGGCCAGTAATAACCATGATCAATAAGTTGTTTGTACAACTTGGCTCCCCCATGGTGCTCGTCTTTATACATTTGATAGACCAAATCTTTGGCCTCTCCTACTTCCAAACACCGTAAGGGTTTGCCATTGAACCCTCTTCTGAATAATTCTCCATTTTGTAAGAAGAATCGTTGTGACTTCCTCTTTATTAAGATTGCATCCTTCTTTTCGACGGGGCAGATTGCTGCTTTGTAAAAACTCTACATAAGGGATTCGCCAATCCGCTATGTTATCAATGAAGGCGCATTCCTCCTCCCTAGGGTATTCTTGACATGAAACACATTGTCGTTGAAGTGCATCTGCTTCCTTCTTCATTTCAGGCCAATAATACCCTTGGCGTTACAACCTGCGATACAACCCAATATCTGCTAATCCGCAGCTTTCTTCATGTACTTAAGACAAAACTCTGTTCACATCCTGCCTCCCCAAACATCGTGTCAATACACCATCTGCTTCTTTGTGATACAAGTCCCCTTTGATGATGTTGTATTTATGAAGTTCCACTGGTGAGATTGTTCCCTCCTTTGTTTGCAATTGATGGGAGATATCATGTCTCCAATCATCTGTCATATCCTTGGGGAACAAATCTAGGACCGTGGTTGGGAGGGCTCTTTTTATTACCTTCACATCTACGTTTTCTCCTTGGATAAATACTCGAGATGCTACAGTTGTCAATGTGTCAGGTTGTTTGTTTTGTCCTCTCGGCACATACTCAATCACCACCTTCTTGAAAGCCTCCATCACCTTTTGTGCTATAGTTTGATATGGCGCCAAGATAGGTTCCTTCACTGCGAATTGGCCTCTTATTTGTTGTACTATCAGATTTGAATCTCCCTTCACTTTCAGATGTTTGGCCCCCAACTCTTGAGCTACCAACAATCCCAATATAAACGCCTCATATTCTGCTTCATTGTTTGTGCAAGGGAAGTCCAATTTGTATGACAAGGTCACTTCTTTTCCTTCTTTTGTAGTCAGCATTACTCTTGCTCCGCCTTTACCTTCTGCAGATGATCCGTCGAAAGCCAAATTCCACCATTCTAGGTCTTCATCTATTAAGTTGATTGCTTCCACTTCTCCACCTGGAAGATCCTCGGAGGGAGGTTCATATTCTCCATTTGGAAACTGAGCTAGCAGATCTGCCAAGGCTTGATATCAGATAGCCTTCGGTGTCACACACTTGATGTCATATTCTGAAAGAATCATCATCCATCTAGCGGGCCTTCCAACTAATGTTGGCCTAGTCAGTAGATATCTGATAGGATCAGTTCTGGTTACGATCTTCACTTCGTGCGCCAGAAAGTAATGCCACATTTTCTGCACAATGAACACCAATGCTAAGCAATGCCTCTCCACCTGTGAGTATCTGGTTTCTGGTCCTCTAATTATCCGTCTAATGTAATACACCAGTTTTTCTTCTCCATCCACCTCCTGCGTGATCAATCCACCTATAGACTTTTTGGTAGATATGATGTATAACTGTAAACGGGATTCCTCTTTGTGGTACTACCATCGTTTGCGCCAAAGACAAAATTCTTTTTACCTTCTCAAAGGCCTATTGTTGGTCTTGCCCCCAGTCCCATTCTGCCTTTCCTTTTAGCAATTTGCCAAAAGGTTCTGTGACTTCTGCTAATGCTGGCATAAATCTCCTCATGTAAGAAACTTTCCCTAGAAAACTCTTCAGCTGTTTTTGCGTTTTTGGTGGGGGCATCTCCGTAACTGCTTTTGCCTTGCTTGGGTCTACTTTTAAACCTCTGTTATGCACCAAGAAGCCCAAGAATTTTCCAGCCGTCATTCCAAAGGCGCACTTTTTCGGATTCATCTTCAACTTGTATCTTCGGCATCGCTCAAACACTTTCCTCGGGTCCTCCACATGAGTTGTTGCCTTCTTAGATTTCACTACTATGCCATCTACATAGTCTTCTACTATATCATGAATCATGTCATGAAATATAGCATGCATTGCCCTCTGATAAGTTGCCCCCGTATTCTTCAACCCGAAGGGCATTACTACATAGTAGAAATTCCCAAACGGGGTACGAAAGGCCACCAACTCTGTATCTTCTACTGACATCTTTATCTGATTGTAACCCACAAACCCATCCATGAATGACATCATCTCATGATTAGTCGTTGCATCTACTAAAGTGTCTACGTTGAGTAATGGATACATGTCTTTTGGGCATGCCTTATTCAAGTCTCTGAAATCCACACATATCCATAACTGACCGTTTGATTTCTTTACTGGTATAATGTTGGATAGTCATATTGGATGTTGGATTGGCTTGATGAATCTTACTTCTAGAAACTTCTTGATTTCTTCTTTTATTTGGGTCTCGACTTCGGGTGCATAGTTGCGAGGTGATTGCTTTACTAGTTTCATTTATAGGCTTACATTTAGATTGTGCTCTACCAACTCCTTGTCAATCCCAGGCATCTCGTTATAGTTCTAAGCAAAGACATCCCTATACTCTCGCAGTAATTTCACGAGCTCCTCCTTCTGATTAGCATCTAGCTCTTTGTTGACGTAAGTCGGTCTTGGCATTCCTTCATCTGTTGCCAAATCAACTTCTTCTAATTCATTTTGTTGAGGTTTCGGCCTATCCTCAAAGCATTCTGGAGCTGGTTCTACCTTTTGCTATATAATTTCTTCTTCTTTATTACTGCTGGAGTGGGGGACACCTCCGGAACCATTAGGTTTGCACTCTCCCTTGGGATCTTCCCCCTTCCACCGTCACAAGCGAAACACCACTTTTCCGTCGGGTTTAACAACCCTCTCCCATTTTGCTTTTTGGTCATCTTCTGATTGTACTGTCCGTTTAGCATTTATTATGTTTCTGGCGTCTTTAGGGCCTGCTGGCCTTTTCTTTTCTCCTTTTCCTTCCTTTTCCAGGTCTACTACCACCGGCTTCTTATTTTTGGAATATTCTCCTTCTTCCGAGGTCTTTTTCTTTTTTTTTCCTACAGGTACGAACTTATCTTCCTATACTTCTTCCCAGCTTGCTAGTCTTAGGGAATTAGGCCTTGCAATCTGGTTCTCTCCCTCTTCAGCGATATCGTCAAAGAAAGTTGCTTCGGCGATGTGTGCTTCCTCTAGTCCAAAGGGATTTCTTGTTGTCGGTACCTTTACTCCTTTCCCCTTTCAGATAGCTTTCAAGCATTGATAAAAAACTGAGGGTACCACCCCATAGTCATTTTGTCAGGCCCTTCTTAATAAGACATGATACGCTGCATCCACCTCGGCAACATGAAACATTAAAGGTCCTCGAATCTTTCCAACCTGCATATCTCTATTGATGTGTCCAAGGGTTCTGGCACTTTGGTTGGCAAACCCTGTGATGTTTGTCAGTTCTTTCATAATTCTCTTCTCTGGCAGGCCTAACTGCTTAAACACAGTGTAGGGCATAATGTTTATAGACGCTCCATTGTCAATGAACGCCCTTCACACCTCTATTTCATTTATTATTGTCGTCACATACAGCGGTCAGTTGTGCGGGTATTTTATCTCTCTGTCAGCTTTAAAGAAAGATATTTTGCATTCTTCCTCTTCCACTGTCTTCACAAATCCTTTGCTTACTGCCATGTAGGTTTCTTGGGTATTCTATCCTTGCTTCCTTGGCCAACCCTATCTAGTCGAAAATTTTTCTGAATTTAGCTCCATTCATCAGCGCCGTCACTTGTAGGCCTGAATCACCATCCATTATTTCTTCCATCCTTTCTGCATTCTCTATCATCTCCACTTTTGGTGCCTCACTATGAGTAACACTGTTGTACGTTTCTTTTTCCTTGTGATTAGGCAGTGACTTGTCATGCACGCTACTTCCTTTTCCCAGCTCGATTTCTCCTGCCGCCAACTTTTCATGGTATATCCTCCGCAGACTGTAATAATCGATAATGGAATGTCCTGCGTATTGGTGGTATACACAGAAGTCTGGCCTTCCTTTCATTTCTTTCGTTACAACAAATCTGGGCTTCGGAGGCCTCACCACTCCATGTTCTATCCATTGTTCATACAGGTCCCTAAAGACCTTCTCACTACATGTGATAGACTCTGGAACTGGCATCCTGGTATACTTGTCCCCATGTTTTCCTTTACTTCGTTCAAAATTTCGCTCGTTCTTCTCCCTCTTGCCCCCTTGTGGTTTTGACTGAGAGTCAGCCAAAGCCACAGTTACTGTTCTCTTACCCTTCCATGTAACCGTCGCATTTCTGATGGGCACTGTCACGATTCCTCCCAAATCTTATACAGAGGATGAAAGGGTCGCAAATGAATCACAGGCCTTTGTAATGAGATGGGGCTTGAAGGAGTCTAGAGCACCATTATTCCATATGCTAACCAAGTTCTTTTCTACAATTGGCTCTGCACACTTCTGTGCTTGGGCCCTGAATCTGTCCACATAATCTAACAGCTCCTCATTCGGCTTTTGCATGAATCGCATTAGCTCTACAATGGTTACCTGTTTCTGCACATAGAAAAATTTCATAAAAAATTACAATTTTAGATCATCCCAATCATGGAATGATCCCTTCTCCAAGTTGTAGTACCAACTGAAGGCACTATCCGTCAAGATCTTATTGAATTCCCTCATCAACAGATTGTAGTTATTCACCTCATCATAACCCAACCATGGAGACATCGACTCCACGAACCTGGCAATATGCTCCTTGGCATTCCCTTTCTCCCCGTTATACTTTGGGAACTGCAGTGGGTGCTCAATATACCCTACCGGGTAAGGTTGCCTCTGAACGTGTGCCGGGTAGGGCGGAGTAAAGTCCAACTCTGAAGATCGGGATGTCTACTTGCGAAGTTGATTGATCACATCTATCATATCATCCTTCATCACATACTGGCTCGTGGTATAGACTCTTTGAGGGGCTATGATGTATTGATGCATAGGTGGTGTATATGGTAAGGAAATTGGCTGGTGTACACTTGCATCCTGCATAATTTGTATCGGTTGTGCTTGTTGGCTTGTTCGTTGGCTAGGACTCGGGATGGTCGGTATCTGCACTTGTGAAAATTCTGGGAGAGTGGTTGGGATGATGTTGGGCTGAGGCTGACTTGCTTACAATCTGAGTTGTGGCACATCATCGCTGTTTTGGGGCTCCAAGTTGATGATTGGAATCGGCTGACTCTCCGTTATTGTAGGCACAGTTTGATTCTCTTTGTTGTTGCTGTTGTCCTCTACTTCTACTCGTTCCCCTTGCGAACTTCTTAGGAACATGGCCTTGAAAGTGGGGATTTTCATCAACTGCTGGCAGAAATTCCCCATTTCTTTCTGCTTCCTCTGCATTTCCAGCATCATGGTCATCATCATCCCTTGGCCTTCTCGTGCCTCTTTTAATGCCTTGAGCATCTCCATCTGCACGACATTCGCAGTTGTCTGTGCTTCAGTTATTTTCTCACCTTGCCTTCTCGTGTTTGTCTGTCTAGCACTGATTTGTTGTTCATCAGCCATTTGAGGTGATGTTGAACTTTCTTCCAAAACGTCTTCTAAGATGGGTTAATCGAGATCCAGATTCGCGCTTTGGAACACTGGATTTGCTTGCCTTGAAATCGGATCCGGTGAAGTGATGTTTGTTGTCGGTGAAACTCTTCTTATAGTTCTCCCACTTCGAGTTGTGGGCATACCCTTCACGAATTCTACACCTCCCCAACAAAGTCGCCAAATAAATATGGGCAAGGAAATTACGTCTTGCTAGGGTTAGGGTTTCGTGTTGGCTGGAGAGGAGAGAAATTTACGATGAGCATGGAATTGATTGATTAATTGAAGAGGGGAGAAGAACAGGTGGGCGATTACTCCAATGACACGTGGCAGAACTCTCAAAATCCGGAAACCGGGTTAGGGTAGAGTCTTCGAGTTGAGAGAAAATTCCAAGTGCTCAGAGTTTCCAAGAGTCTAAGTGTAATGTCTTGAGAGCGATCCCCTCTTCTTAGAATAGAGGGGCTATTTATAGAGCTTTCCTGGGAAAGAGTCACATGTCAGGCACATATTTTAAGGAAAATTCCCGAAATACCCTTTAGTCATATTTTTAAAGGAAAAATTCCAGAAATGCCCTTTAGTCATCAAAGTAATGCCCAAATTGCCCGGTTCTTCTAGCCACCAATCCAATTCCTCAATCAATTCTCAAAATGGGTCGCATCCACGAGTCTTCTGCCTTAGAACACGTGGAGACTTCTCCGGGTCTAGCACATTTATTTTCGTCTTTTCCGGTATCCATTTAATTACATCATGGACCCTGATCTGTACATTTAATTAGGTCACATGAACCTTAATTTGTATATTTAATTAGGTTTTTGTAAACCCTAATTTGTATATTTATTTCAATTAGGTCATGTGAACCATAATATGCACTTGGGCCCACAGAAATAAAATTGTAATTATTATAATTATATAATGGTTTCTACAATTGCTTCTTTAAGCTTTCAGCTTATTTTCTTTTATTTTCTTTTAGTCTTCTTCCTACTTGAATATATCAGAGGCTCAAAGCTCTCCACCTATAGTGGATGGACTCTCATGGACTTTTTATGAAACTAGCTGTCCTAAATTGGAAAGCATTGTCCAAAATCATCTCAGGAAGGTGTTCAAGAAAGATATATGCCAAGCTGCCGGATTGCTTCGACTCCACTTCCATGATTGCTTAGTCCAGGTATACTAGTCAAATTAATTAATGTTTCAATCATATATTAGGACGGAACCAGGAATTCATATCGGGGATTAAAATGTTTACTGAAAAATATAATTTTAAAACGATAATTAATTATTGGGAAAGTTGGAAAAAAAGAGAGTATAGGGCCTTGATCATTTTGGACCTTCATAGTAACATAAAATTAACCCTTAAAAAATCTCAATATGCCCTACCACTAAACTTTTTAAAACCTAGTTTTATATATATATATATATATATATATATATATATATATATATATATATATATATATATTATTGAATTTTGTCTGTTGAATCCATGTAAAATTTTTTGCACCAAAGAATAAGAGTTTTTGCAGTTTTTCAAACATGATTAGCAGGGTCAAGTCACGAGTAATTACTTAAGAATTCCCTAATACCACTGTACGTGGAGTGGTCTACAGTCAAATTAATATAGATTGTTCTGATATTTAGATTTTATTTTGTAGTGTTTGGTAGCAGACACATTAATAAGTGTTCAAATTAATGTTGATAATGTAGGGATGCGATGGTTCAGTACTACTAGATGGATCGACCGGTGGACCGAGTGAGATGGATGCGCCTCCAAATTTGAGGTTGAGAGCGGAGGCATTTAAGATCATCAACGACATCCGGAGCCTCGTCCACAAGAACTGTGGCATATCGCCACCCTCGCCGCCCGTGATGCAGTTTTCTTGGTAACAACTTTATAAAAAAAGTTCTGCCAAAGAAAATATTATTAAACCATTTCATTTCTAGAATTAACTTATGAAACTAGTCTTTCTTTTGGGAATTAATATTTTCACGAGCAAAAATAATAATTACACAAGATTTCTCTCACATAAATAGTAAATAGGTCTCACACACTTGAGGCTTAGGAGATGACAGTATTTTAAAATGACATATAATTAAGTTAAAATTTAAAATGACTTATAAGTTATTTAAAGTGATGACTTATAAATAAAAGTGAGTTAAAATAAAATGTGAAGGTGTTTGCCTAAAATGACTTATAAATTAAAATAAGATGTAAAGACTACTAAAATAAGGATAAAATAGTTTTTACATTTGGTGAAACCTACTTATTTTAAAATGGCTTATAAGTCATTTTTTAAGAAGTTACAATTTGTTACTTATCACTAATGACTTATAAATTAAAAAATAAATCAAAAATTAAGTTGATCCCAAACGTACCTAAACAGTACAAAACAACTTATAAGTTGATTTGATCAATTTATAAGTTGTTCCCGAACACCCAACCAAAAACCCATTGATTGGCAAAGTGAAGAATATGTTAGCTTAACATGTTCTCAGTACCGGTTTATATATAAACCTTAACTACTTTGAACTATATTCACAATAAGCTTACCTGCAAAACTCATCAATAGACATCCAGCAAGTAAATCTAACAGGAGAGAATGTTACGTAAACAAAAACTGTCTAGTTTACTTAATTAAATAAAACATTGATAAGTTGTATTTTACAATCTAATAATACTTTGTCTAGGTAAACTAGACAATTTTTGTGTAATAACCTTGCATTTGCATTTTTCATCTAATAATTTCCTATCTTCTGCCATTTCATGCAGTCTGGCGGCCCAAACTACAAGGCCCCCTTGGGAAGACGTGACAGACTCGCCTTTGCAACAAAGACACAACCCTAGCCAATCTACCCCCACCATCAGCCAACACAGGTAGCCTCCTCACCTCTCTGGCCACTAAAAACTTTGACCCCACGGACGTAGTTGCACTCTCCGGTGCCCACACAATTGGTATTAGCTATTGCACCTCCTTCACCGCTCGTCTCTACCCAAACCAAGACTTTAACCTAGATAAGACCTTTGCAAACAACCTCAAAGTCACTTGCCCCAATGCAAATACTGATAATTTCACAAGTCTCGATATCCAAACTCCAAATGTGTTTGATAATAGGTATTATGTGGACCTTATGAATCGACAAGGGCTATTTACGTCGGACTAGGACTTGTACACTGATAGTAGGACTCGGGACATTGTTAAGAGTTTTGCTGTTAATCAGGCCTTGTTTTTTGAGAAGTTTGTTAGTGTGATGATAAAGATGGGGCAATTGAGTGTGTTGACGGGCACACAAAGGGAGATTCGTGAAAATTGTTCGATGAAAAATTCGAATGAATTCTTCCTACCGTTTGTGGAGGAAGAGAAGGTTCAAAGCCGGTCAGGATTTTGAGGATGTAGCTATGTTATTATGTACTTGATTATTAGTAAAATAGTACTTCTTCCCTTGTAAAATTATTGCTATAAAATAGTTGCATTGAGATTATCATAAAAAATAAAATAAAAAGGGAATTGTTATTTGCACAAGCAAAAGTGCTAACTCCACAAGATGACTCTCACATGAATAGTAAATGAATCTCACACTTATGTAGGATAAATCTTGTAGAAATATCAATTTTTACTTGTAAAAATAACAATTTTTAATAAAAATTATCAGTACCATTTAAAATTCAAAGCTCAAATCATTCTATATGACATTGCTTTCACTACAACAAAAAAGGTATAATTCTGACGGAATATTCCGTCGAAAATAGCCTTATTCCGTCAGAATTATGGTATTTCCGACAGAATATTCCGTCGACAATTCAGTCGGATATACACAGGTCGAAATTTAGTTCATCGAAAATTCAGTCAGAGTTAACAAAAGCCGACGAAATAATACCGACGGGATATTCCGTCGAAACTATTATATTTTCGATGGAAGTATTCGGTCGGTATTATTCTGTTAGCTTAACGACTGCCACGTGGCATCAATCGACATGATTTAAAAATCCTATTTTTGACGGAATATTCCGTCGAATTTAAATATATTCTGTCGAAATTAATAATTTTATATATTAAATTAAATAACCTAATTTCGACAGACGTTCCGTCGGAAATAGTATATTCCGTCGAAAATAATGACCTTTTTAAAAAAAAAAATTGTTTTGGTAGTTTCCAGGGTTTTAACCCACATTTTTATACCTGTAAACCTACTTCATCCCAACAACACATACCATACAAGTCAAATATGAATTACATACATGTAACTATCCAATACATACAAGTACATACAATGTAACTATCTAGTAACATGTATATACAATAATCTAGATTATGTTCATATAAAAGTCCAATATGAATTACCAAGGCCAACAATAACAAATATACGATGTTTTTCCATAAGATATACAAAAATTTAATTAAATTACAATGATTTACAATGTTTAAACTACAATATGTCAAACATCAACTAAACTACGAGGATATACATCCTATTAAGCTAAACTAAAATAAAAATGAATAAAATATGTACAAATCATCTATAAAATTAAGTCAACCTAGTAGTACTACCCCCGGTATGAGGAGGATCATCGGACGGGGGTCGACGGTGCTGCTCTGGTGTATAAAAATCGTCGTCGTCGTCCCTCCGCTCGTGATCAGCATCATCATCGCGCTCGGGATCGCCACCATATTGATACAATTAAAAATATAACTCATTAGTCCATATGACAGACTTAAATATACAACTAAATGAAAATTCTATAACATGCAGAATAATTAACTAAAAATGAATAGTATAAAGCTGACTTAGAATCGGCCCAAAAGCCTCCATGAGTAAGGTAACCACCATCCAGACCACCTCGTCACGTATTGCGGCGAACTGCTCGGGAGGGATACCCGTACTATCGATGGTGGCCCCAATTGCAATGTCCTGAGCAAGTTGGTGGAGGCGAACACGGCTGAGTAGGTCCTGACGACTGAATATCGGATCCGTACCAAACCTCTCCGACACCGCCGTCATAACCTTCTAAAATATAGCATCGTCTAAGCCAGCACCCGTATGTGATGGTCTCACGGGTGCTCTCGGACGCAGGCGCTGGCTAGAGCCTGCGAAAATAAATATAACATTAATAATAATCTATTAAAATTGTTCATAAACGAGAAATATACTAAAATTAATACCTCCAGGTAATGTATAGGCTGGTATCATCGGCAACCTCAGCACACGATATTTGTTGGTAGTGCTACTGGGGGATCTTGAGATTCGACCCAAAGAGTCATCTCCTCATCCTAAGATAAACTAATCTCCGGTGGAGGAATGATGGAATCTAACATCTCAGAATCGCCCTTAGCAGTCCGCAACTGAGCTATACGCTGGTCCTAGAGCTTCTCAAACTGGTCCTGTAATTTATTATATATGTGTGAGTTAATTAAATCATTATATTAATTATGTAATATTAATAATTACCAATTATTATAACTAGTTGTATTACCCATAAAACTAATATTGCGGGAGACATCGTCGACTCCTTCGGCGTGTGAGCCTTATCCCATAACTCGATCATAGTAGGAGGTAGGCCCAAGCTCTCCCGCATGGCCTAATAAATACATTAATTAATATCACATTACTTTACTATAAATCTCGACAATATTAAACCAAACAACTAAATATAAATACATACCAACTTAACCTCTTGAAACGACTGTGAGCCAGTCGTATGTACGATCCGGAACTGACTTCTATTCTTCTTCATCTGCTCAGATTTGGTCTTGAATGTAGCATCATCCCAATACGTACACATGGTATCCCAGGCTGCCTCTGAGACTATACGCGGCTGATGATCTCGTAAATGTACTCTCGGGCTGGTCTTCAACTGCCCGGGCTGCCCTTTGCCTCATCTCATATAGCCAACAGGCGTAATTCTTCGCGATGTGTGCAATAATAATATCGTCGTCGGCTGCAACAGAGACGCCCTCCTCATATCTAAAATATGTCTAAAGAAAATTCATAACGTACGTATCAATAACAATTTGATTATATTTTGTAAATAAGTAAGATCAATTTTTTGCTTAATTAATGAAATGCGACTTACGTGAAACTCACGCAACACCGTGACCATAAAGGATGGATCATACCGCGCGTACTGGCTAAATCGCATGTAGCCAGTTGGGAGGTGCGTTAAGCAAATAGCGTGTACGGTCGCCTTAGCGACAGAGTCCATAATACTACAGCATAAAAAATAAATGGATTTTAATTTAATTGTGCAATCACATAATAGGACCATTTTAATTGAACATGATATATTATAATTGAAACTTATTGGCTCGAGCCGACATCAACACGGACTACACGAGGAACTGCTGGCGGATGGCCTAATAATCCGAGGTTAGTCCCTCAGTGACGTCGACGTGCAGCATTTTTAGGTATATGTGATGACATTGTGTTAATATATTAAATAGGCTTTTGAAAGTGACTATAAAAAAGTAAACAAAACAAATAAACTTGAGCAAAACAATGTTAACTTACTAGCTGATGAAGACGACCCGCCCTAGGAGCCGTCACGAGATCCTGTACGGCCACCACCACGACGACCTCCACCAAAATGTCTAGGCATAAATGTATTGCTGAAACAACCAACATTAAGTAATTAAATTGCAAGTAATTTATTTTAATAACCGTTTCTTTTAGTAAATTTTTTATAAAACAACAATTAGTTTAGACTTAGTACGTCGTCAAACCCGTCAAAATCAAAGTCATTGTCATCCTCTGATTCTGTCTCTTCCTCTCCCGCTTCAATTTCTTCGTTGTTATCATCTTGTACGATGAGATAGTTACTAACAATCACGTCTTCCTCCACTTCGTCATCATCGGGTACGTCAATAATATCATCTACATACACATCGTCATCATTTAGCATTATGTTGTTGGGATTGCTAACTTGTTCTTGCAATGGGTCATCCGTTCCAGACACATTAGTACCATCAAATGCCCGAGTCTTCGTTGTGACAACTGTATACCATGAACTTTTAGAATTTACGACATTAAGGGCATAATACACTTGAGTCGTTTGGTTGGCTAACATGAATACGTCATCAGATTGTAACTTTGACTTTATATCTACTGTGACGATTCTATTACGATCAACTTTAATACCCTTTTCAGTGTCAAACAAGCGACACTTAAATGTAACTACCTTATTACCCCCGGGATAATTAAGCACAACAACTTCCTCTAATCTTCCATAGTAATTGGACTGGGAATCTTGGTAACAGCTTCCCAACACGACAACGCCAGAATTGACTGATGTCAGTTCATTCAATTCATCAACCTTGAATCTGTACCCATTAACGATGCAACCGGGAAATGAACTAATAAGTTTGTACGGACCTGAAATAACATCTCTAAACCGTTCAGATGTGTTATCTTTTTCAACCCTTCTCTTAAACCACTGTTAAAAAAATTTAGTAGTGAATGCTTCCAACTGTGCTGTAGTTAGTCCTGGGTTAGAAGCATAGGCTTCCTCTTCGAATGAACTGAAATAATAATAACATGGTGTAATTGTTGATTACGCTTCTAAATATTAAACTTTCGACAAATAATAATACATACTTGATGTTTGACGATACTTCGGGCATATTTAGAAACATGTATGTAGATACAATCTTCAAATCTTTATCGGTTAGGTAAGTCATCATCTCATGGCCAAATGGTTTAGCCGGATAGGTGAATACAGCTAACTCATCAGCACGAGATTGGGGTCCGACAACCTCATTCCGATTTAAACGGTTGTGCTTCGTTGAGACTACATTGTCAAAGTACAAGGAGTAGAAGTTGACAAGTTCTTTCTCCGTATAGCGTTCAGCAATAGAACCCTCTACCCTGAAATACGATGATTGAACGCAACTAATTCAGAGTATGAGTTATAAGTATCATCAAAATTGCACAATGTAGATACTATTACCTCTCAAAAGAATACATCCACCGATATTACATCGGTCCTCCAAGCTTAAGTTCATCTGGTAGATGAATAGGCAAATGCTCCATCGAGTCAAAGAACCCCGGTGGTAAGTTCATTTCGAGCTTGCATATTGTCAGCACTATATTTTTCTCAATCTGCTCCACATCATTGTACCTTATAACCGTTGAGTAAAGATCCCGAAAGAAATTTGAAAGTGCGGTCAAAACATCAACAAAATTCCTAGGTAGCATCTAACGAAATACAATTGGCATCAACTTCTGCATGAATACATGACAATCGTGACTTTTGAATCCAGTAATTTTCAACTGTTTAACCTTACTACAACAATATATGTTAGAAGCATATCCATTTGGGAGCTGCAATGCACTAACCCACTTGCAAATGTCTTCAACTTGTTGTTTGGTAAGACAAAATAGAGCTTTTGGTTTTGAGTTGTTAAGTCGAAGTCACAATTCTCGCCTGATGTTCATTGCTTCTAAGTCTTTACGTGCATTATCATTATCTTTTGTTTTACCACTCGCGTCTAGCACGGTGTAAAACAAGTTCTCGAATACATTTTTTTCTGTATGCATGACATCTATACAATGCCGAAGTTATAGTGTGACCCAATATGGCAACTCAAACCACATGGGCGAGTGTGTCCAGTTATGAGTTTTCTCGTACCCTATTGCTCGCAACTTACCATGATCCTTCCCTGGCGGCGGAAATGTCAGATCATTTAGCCAGCTCAATACCTCGCTGCCCGACAAACGTCCAACAACCCCATTCTTCTCTGTCTTTCTATTGAACTGTCCAGACATCTTTCTATAACTGTGCTCAATAGGCAAAAATATACGAGCAGTTCCAAAGAAACTAGTTTTCTACCCGTGACGTAGTTGTGTGCCTTACACATGCCCCATACAGACTGGACATGACAGCTTCCCATGAGTCGACCAACCACTGATCATCCCAAGTGCCGGAAAGTCAGTGATAGTCCACAACAAGGCTGCATTCATCACAAAATTTTGTTTGACCGCTTTATCATAAGTCCGAACACCCGTTTCCCACAACATCTTAAGCTCATCGACTAACGGCCTGAGGTACACGTTGATGTCTTTTGTAGGACTCGTATCTCCCGGTATGAGTAAAGTCAAGAAAAGATACGGATCTCTCATGCACATTGACAGTGGAAGATTGTAAGTTACTATGATCACTGGCCAAACAGAGTAGGGCTGGATAAAATTATTAAATGGGCAAAATCTATCCGTAGCTATGCCAAGCCTGACATTCCTAACTTCCTCAGCAAATTCAGGATAATTTTTATCAAACTTTTTCCTTTCATCTCCATCTGCAGGGTGAGTCAGGTGACCAGGCACGACATCCTTTGTTCTATACCAACTCATATGCTCAGCAGTGTGCGACGACATGAATAAACGCTGCAACCTCGGCGCAAGAGGAAAGCACCGTAAGATCTTCTTAGACACATATTTCTCCTTCCCCCCATGTTTTATCGGCTTGTATCGAGGCAAGTTGCAGATATCACACTGCACCTTATCTTTGTCCTCCCCATAGTATAACATACAATTCTGCTCACAAGCATCGATCTTCTCATACCCGAGATTCAACCCCTTTACTATCTTCTTCACTTCATAGTAATTTGTGGGCAGAGTATGATTTTTAGGTAAGACCTCGTTGATAATAGCAAACAAATCATTGAAACCTCTCTCATTGTAGTCATGCTCATTCTTGAAGTGTAAGAGCTTCGTAACTGCAGATAGCCTGGTGTGCTTATCATTTTCAGTATACAATGGGACCCCCGATTTAGATAGCATCTTGTAAAAGGCAGCAGCTGAATCATTTGGTTTTTGCTGAGCACTGCTTAACGACTGCTCATTTTCAGCCCAGTCAATATTGGTAGGGCCATAAGCATCGACCAACATCTCCACGGCATCATAGTTATCGGCGTATGAATCCTCGTGAACTGATTGGTCTATATTGTCAGTTAGTTCTCTTAACTCAGCTGCTTTCCCGTGATGAATCCATACCGAATACCCATCCACAAACCCACGTGAAAATAAATCGAATTTAATTTCGTCGGCAGTCTTCCAGATGATGTTTTTACACTTGAGACACGGGTGTCTCATCTTTCCGTTCGAATCATCAGCATGTTCTATTGCTTTGTTCATAAAATTGCACACCCCATCACGGTACGCATCAACTAATCCCCTCCCATCAACCCGTATCTTACGGTACATCTAACTCGGGTCGGTTGACATCTTTAATTGAACAAAATACACAATTAGAACATAAATATTCATGAATGTGGTCCGTACATGAATTCTATTTTCCTAGTATATTAACTCCACAGAGGTTAGGCTTCTATCCCATTCCTGGATGCATCTCATCAGTAGTGCCAACACGTTGAGCACATTTCTTCTACTTCAAAAAACTTTCGGCAGCACCTCTTCACGGTCTCTAAGTACACGAAATAGACTAAGATAACTTAATCTAAGTATACACTCGAAGAACATGTAGAGATAACAACCGAAAAATCCTCAAAAGAAAAAAAAAAACGTACTCAACTCATTGACACCGGCATAAGTGAGACATAACATCCAGTAACAATCTCAAACTAGGGATTATTCGACATTCACTCCTAATGAGTGAATGTCAAACGGGTTTCTAAGCTCCAAATTAACTATACTACATGCACAAGTATATGTTCAGTTTATTGTAATTGTAAAAAACTAAGCAAATATTACTTAGTTGATTTTTCCAATAATAAACCAAGTAAATGTCACTCAGTTTATGAAAACTATATATTATTTGAATATATTATACTATTTTTACTTTACTTTATGTAGGAGTGGAACTAAGCAAATGCTACTTAGTTTATTATATTATATTAATTTATTTTCAATGAGTATTAATTAATTAATAATGTCATTAAAATTAAATTCTTTTACTTTATTTTATTTTATATTATTTTATTATATTATATTTTATTTTATTTTGTATCATATTATATAATTTTATTAAATTAAAATTAATTTACTTTATTATATTAAATAAAATCAAATTAAATTTATTTTATTGTAGTTAATTTATTTTATTTTAATTTATTATTAATTTTTATTTTATTTTATTTTGTATTATATTATATTATGTTACTTAATTAAATATAATTTATTTTATTTATTTATTAGATATGATTTAAGTTATTTCATTTAGTTTTCTTTTCTTTTCTTTACATTATTTCTTATTACATTATATTATATTATTTATTTTATTATAATTTATTTTCATTAATTTATTTTATTTTAATTAAATTATTTTATTTTAATTAAATTGTTTTATTTTAATTACATTATTTTATTTTAATTACATTATTTTATTTAAATTAATTTATTTTATTTCATTTTATATTAAATTATTTTATTTATTTTGATTATTTTATATTATATTATCTTATATTATATTATGTAAATTTAGTGTTGGAAAATTAAGTAAAATATATAAATAGTTAGCAGGGCCCACAAGTTTTGCAATTGAAGAATTCTGACAGAAATTCCGTCAGGAATTCCGTCAGAAACGGCAAATATCACATTCATTCACAACATGCCAACACACAAATTATAAGATTCATATACTGTAATTGCACATACACTGTAATTGCACAAACTCAGTCCCAAATTAACCAATTCTAAGATTCAGCAGTAATAAAATACACTTTAATTGCATCAGTAATTTATCAGTCCTAAATGAATATACACTTTTATTATATAATCAACATACATATTATAGTTGCAATTACACAAATGTAACCCAAATAACTATAAAACCCAACTTGATAACAGCAAACCCAACTTGATAGCATAACTCAAACTCAGTTTGATAACCCAATTCAAGATCAAATTTTGGACAGCATGCAAACCCAAATTTACTAACTGATAAAATAAAATATTTTAGCCATGAATCTTGGATAAAATAAATACCACATATGTGTGCCAATTCAAAATTGAAGGCAATATTGCAGTGTATATGTCCCAAATTGAAAACCCAAATCTCAGCAACTATTAAAATTGGTTAAATTAAATTAACTTACCTTGACTTGAAATGGAGGTTGGGAACTGTGATGGGCCGATGGTGGCAGCGACCAGGGAGATGGTGGCTCCGACAGCGACGGTGGGTGGCTCCGGCAACGACGGTGGCTCTGACAGCGATGGGGAGAAGGAGAATAGAGAGAGTGAGAGAAAGGGTCTGATGAGAGAGAGAGAGAGAACACAGAAATGCGACGGGGGAAGGAAAGAATTAGATTTAGGGTTATAATTCTCTTAAGTTCGACGGAATTCCGTCGACATTAAGTCTATCGATGATAAGCTAATTTCGACGAAAATTCCGTCGGAAATATGTGCTTTCCGTCGACCTTATCTTTGGCGTTGGAGGGAAATTTTGGCGCCAAAAGTGAGCATTGTTCTCGATGAAATTCCGTCGGGTTTAATTTATTTTCAACAAAAGTATGATCGACTGAATTTTCTGTCAGTAATAATCTATTTCTGAGAGAATTAGTTTCGTCAGAAATAGTTTTGTCGAAAATAACTACTTTTCTTGTAGTGTTTTTTGAATTACATATAGGAATCATGAGGAAAAGGAGATCTTGTTGGAGTTTGTGGACATTGTATGCATGGGATTGGGATTGGGATTGGGATTGGGATTAGGATTTGGAAAGGTTATATTTTAATTGACCGGGTCAATTTTTTATGAAATTGTTGCAATGTGTAGTAAAGTGTTATATTATTTGATATCAAAGGTTATATATGATATCCAATTATGTGCTACACAAATACTACAATTGCCTATAGGATTCATAATGTATCGTCAATTCAAATTTACCTTCACCCAATTCAAATCTTGTATGTGTGTGAGTTCATTTTATGTACGAATTAGTCGTTAGATGTTTCTCCTCTAACAAAAATTCCATTCGCAATCTGTTAAATGTAGCTGGTTCACCCACTACCACTATCACCTGTAAAATTAAATATTTTAAAATTTTAAAAAAAAAATGACAAAAAAAACAGCAGACATGTTTACTGACTCTCAGCCGTATGAGTATCATTCAAAACAAAACAAAAAAGTTCCGTCACTTTGAAGATCTGTCTTTTATTTTAAGGAATCAAATTAAGACAACATGGTCTTTCGAACACTCCAAAAAATATATATATAAGAAAAAATTGAGAGATAAAAGACTACTAATTCATACCCTAGCTCAAATAATAAGCTAAACCAACTCGATGAACTCTAAGATTAATGACGAATATCAATAGCTAGTTATTATTTTTTTTCATCAGCAAATTTGTTTTTAAAATCCAAAAATAAGTTACTGTCTGTGGCAAAATTCATAAGATGTACATCGGACCACAGTAGTTGTTCATTACATCGTAATAACAAAGAAAGAACACTTAAATTTCAAATCTATAACCCCTAATATATCAATAGCTAGTTGACTATGTTCCATTTATAAAATATATGCGAGGAGAGTTGATTTCTAATTAATCCTACTTCTAATTCTTTTTTCTTTTTTTTTTTCTTTTTTTGGGGGGGGGGGGGGTCTCGGGGGGGACAAATAGAATATTAGTTTTTCACTAGACTTAGAATTAAAGAGATTGACGACCAAATAAATTAAGAAAATAGACCAAGAGAACAATAAAAAGAACGGCCCAGAAGCAAGGTTCACATTGGTAAGCACATATATATGGGGTAACGTAAATGACGTGCATACGCCTTGAAATGATTAAGAAAGTCCATTTAAACACATGCAATTGGAATATTTTTCGTTCTTTTGTTGCAAGTTGGGATGTAGTAGTTACATGAATGTTTGTCAACATCTTTATCTGATTCAGAGGTGGCTCCTTTACCAGATAATATATATATTTCTTTACAAGATTATTAGATATTTATATTGAGAAAACGGGAGCACATCAGTCATCGACCAGAATATAGTCAGACGTCTTTACTTAGTATATACATAAATGAAAAAAAAATTATAAAAGAGAAATCATATACTTCTTCCATCCCAAATTAATTGCTCAGATTTGACTTTTTAAAGTCAAATTGACCATTTTTAAAATTAATCTTTTTACTATTTTTGCTAAAATATAGGTGAAGAGATTATAACCAAAAGAAAGTATATACAATTTATTACTAACCCCATTTTTTATAATTTTAGAAATATATTTATATATGCTTAATTATTAATTCTAAAAATAGTCAATTTGACTTAAAAAAGTTAAAACTGAGCAATTAATTTGAGACGGAGGGAATATAATATTTTAACAAAGATTTTAGGATATTTTACCTTGAGAAAAAAGGAGCTCACCAAATGTTGACCAAAAAAATAGAAAAAAATGATATATATATATATATATATATATATATATATATATATTGCAAATGTTTATGTTGATTTTTTGATTGTGATCAGTTACGTGAATAAGTATTAGTGATAACTTTTTTAGAGAGATGTGTAATAAGTGGAGTCTTCTTATAATTCATATCAATCTCATGTATTGATAAGTTTCGCAATTGTAATTCGATGTAAATTTATAACAATACATAATAACACTCAAAAAATAGTCGGTCATCTCGTAATTTTTACACAAGTAGATGAATAAAATATAAAATAAATAAAATTGTGTGTATACAAAGTAAAACTTATAAATCTAACTATAAACGTATATATTAGTCAGGAAGGAACAATACTTGAGCTCTTGCCGACTTTTTTACATTTATTAATTTATTACTAATTTTCTCTAAGTTGAGAATTTTAACTAGAAAACATATGGTTAGAGAGATGTGACCTCCACGAGGTTTCCCAATATAACTGGCAGCTACAAAATATTGACTTATCTTCCTATAAATGTGGCTCCTTGTCTAGCCTTGAACAAACAATTAACATCCAACATTCTTCTGCAATATAATGGCTTCTTCATTCTCTTTCCTTCTACTTCTCTCTTCACTTTTGATATCCTCCCATTTATACGTTTCTCAGGCTCATAGCTCCGTGCCATTGGTGAAGGGCCTCTCGTGGAATTTTCACCATTCTAGCTGTCCTAATTTGGAAAGTATCATTAGGAAACATCTCAAGAAGGTCTTCAAGGAGGATATTGGCCAAGCTGCTGGCTTGCTCCGCCTCCATTTCCACGACTGCTTCGTACAGGTAAAATGATTAAGCATAATGTTTAGGGTTCTACATTAGCTTAATTTATGTAAAGTTCATTTTTGTGGTCTAGGGTTTAATTTCATTGTTATTCGATGAAATACTGATCATATATTATGCTTGTATATATTTCAGTAGTAGTAAATATCATGATAAATATGTTGATATATATATATATATTATATATAGGTCATGGGTTTAAAATTTTATAAAAGCTCTTTGTATTTAGGGGTTTCAAGTGCACATCAGAAGAGGACAGTGACTACGGGTTCTTTTGAATAGGAAAAATAATAAAAGTTCTTGAACTCTATATCTAGCTTTCATTTGTTGTTGTAGTTGGTGAATTGCACACAATTTCTTGAATATTTGATGGAATTGGATGACTATAATAATTAAACTTGGATGTACTATATATGATGTAGGGATGTGATGGTTCAGTGTTGCTTGATGGATCACACAGCGGACCGAGTGAACAAGAAGCACCACCGAATCTGAGCCTTAGGAAGAAGGCTTTTGAGATCATTGATGACCTTCGCGAGCTCGTGCACGATAAATGTGGTAGGGTTGTTTCATGTGCTGATATTACTGCCCTTGCTGCTCGTGATGCTGTTCATCTGGTAAGTTCAAATATAATTTTATCTAAATTAATTGGACGGCCGTTAAATTTATATATTTTTTCTCAATCACTCTTCATATTGCATTTTGACATATAAATCTAATTAATTACCTAGTGGATTCATTAATTTCAAAAATTTTATAAATGTCATATACAATGCACAAAACTCCCGCAAATAGAGAATAAGTTTAAAAAGTTGAAAGAAAAAAAAAAGGGAAGAAGAAAAGAATGAAGGATGTATGTGAAGTGATTCAAATTACCATGTTTTATTAAGAAAGTGTTGTTCTTTCGAATTTTGAGTCTTGCGAGGAACCTGCATGGTCCATATTTTGAAATTTAATTAAGTCAATTTCTGAAATGGCACGTGTGAAAAAATCTACTACGATACCAAGTTGAAACATTAAACTCACACTCAATTATTATTAACTAGATAGTCCACCGGCCAAACCTAACTTATCCGATGTGAAACTTTATATTCTTGACCATTAGATTAAATTTATAATGCTCCCTTCATTCCATTTTAAGTTTTAATTAATGTATTACAAAGAACTACATAGATTAAAAAATATAATTAAGAATTTTTTTGATTAATTAAATAAATTATAAAATTTTAATAACTCTTTTAAAATTAATTGAAAAGATAATGAATAATAAGAAAAATTGAGTCATTAATTATTTTTTAAAATTTATAAATGACAGACAAAAAGTAATAAATTTAAATTTATCCATATGTTTTGAAAACTTGCAAAGGGTCTCAACTCTCAACTTTCTTTTATTTGGTAATGTAGTCAGGTGGGCCAGATTACGAGGTCCCATTGGGCAGAAGAGACGGACTAAATTTTGCAACAAGAGATGCAACACTAGCAAACCTTCCTGCCCCAACAAGCAACGCAAGTGTAATTCTATCCTCCCTAGCCACCAAAAACCTCGACGCCACCGACGTCGTGGCCCTCTCCGGTGGCCACACCATCGGAATCAGCCACTGCAGTTCCTTCTCCGGCCGGCTTTATCCGACCGAAGACCCCACCATGGACCAAAACTTTGCCAAGGGCCTGAAACACACTTGTCCACCAAATTCCAACAACACAACTCCTCAGGACATTTTAACTCCTAATCTTTTCGATAACAACTATTATGTTGATTTAATGTTTCGACAAGGGCTATTTACGTCGGATCAAGATTTGTTTACGGATAAAAGGACGAGGGAAATTGTTAAGAGTTTTGCTCTAGACCAGGAGCTTTTCTTTGAGAAGTTTGTGGTGGCAATGACTAAAATGGGGCAGCTTAGTGTGTTGGCGGGCAGGCATGGGGAAATTCGGGCAAATTGCTCCGTCAGGAATTCGGATAATCACTCATACTTGAACTCTTATGATGAAGAGTCCAAATCAGAATTAAGATGATGAAGATTGGTAATTTGAGGTGTATAATTGATTGTGGTAGTACTCATAGTCCACTTGTTTGTCGTCTATGTTTTTTTTTTTTTTTTGTTCTCGTAATGGTTTGTGAATAAAATTTATAATTAGTTGTTGCAAAGGATTTTCTTAAATAAGTTTATTATTTCATATAATATAAATGCGGGCTAAATACATTTTTGTTACACCAAGTTTCATTCTCTTCACAATTCAGCCCCTAAACTAATTAGACTTACACATCCGTTATCAACTACCTAATTTCAGAAAATACCTCCCAAAATTCAATTTCAGAGTGATATTGGTTGGAATACCTAATTTTTCGACAAGGTAAATATTTTTATACGGTTTGATTGTATTAAAATATCATTTGACTTCATTAAACAATTAAATATATATTATTAATATTACATTACAAAAAATAAAATACACAAAATTAAAATATAAACAAATTAATTCAAACACACACACTAATACACCAAGAAGACACACACACATCCTCATATCTAGATCTAAATCTCCATATAATACCAAAAATACATGAAACCCGGCCCAACCCAATCACCACCAGATCTATAAAAAACAAGCGACAATCAATAGCCAACAAATTAATACAGATATGTTCTTCTCTATTTTTCTCTGTCCCAGCAAATATAGTGATAAATAATGGGTTACCAACACATCCCTATACTTTCCTAAAGCCATAAAATAACCCAGATATCTCCTTAGATCCATTAATTACATCTTCAAAACCCTAGATTCCAACAATAGCAACAATTCCCCTAAACCCTATTACTCCTCCATCTCTACTAAGAGACCTTGCTTCTCCAATCGCGCAACGTCGTTAAGCCCACGTGAAGCCTATCAATTACAGTTGCTTTTAGTGAGCCATTAAGCCTAGAATCGATTTCAGTGCAATATCGCCATCATTACTTTCAGTGTAATCGGGTTTGGTGCAACTGTGTTATTCCCTACTGCTAGGTTTGTCAAAACACGAATAACGAGCTAGGTCGGAGACGCTGCTGTTGTTGTGGTTCCCTACTAGTATGATGATGATTAATTAAACACTTTTGTTTCTATGGATTAGACCAATATTGATGAGATTGAGTAGGAAACTTTGGATCTGACATCCAATTTGGTTCGAGGGTAAATATGACTTGGATTTGGTTTCGGATGTGTCCACCCTTTAATGGATTTGGCCTTTTAATTGGTTCTGAACTATTTATGTAGGTTTAGCTTAATATAATCTAATGAGTCTTTTAAGAAATTAAGTGTATTTAGAAGTATTTTAATTTGGGGTTAATTATATTTAAAATATTTTAATTTGGGTTAATTGTATTTAAAAGTATTTAATTTTTTTAATGAAGTTAAACTGTATCTGAATACGGTCAAACTGTATAAACTTATTAGGTTCTAACCGGGTTGCCATTTGGGTCGGATATTTCACTCAATTTCAGCCAGAAATTGAATTTTGAGAGGGACATTGTGCGAAATTAGGCAGAATGTGTGTGCCAAATTAGTTTAGAGGTCGAATTATGAGGAAAGTGAAATTTGATGTAATAAAAGTGTATTTAACCCTATAATTAGATTATGTTTTTAAAATCTTAAGTCGTTGACAAATGAGGATTATAAACATGTTGAGTGAAGTATATGTAGATTTTCTCTCATGTCCCAAAAAAAAAAGAAAAGGAAAAAGTCTATTAATACAACCTGGTTTTGATTTTAGGTGCCAATCCGAATAAAAACATATTAATATTCAACAAAGCAGAGGTTGAAATGGATATTGATATATATGTGATATATCCTCTTTTTTCTATTTCCAATAATAATACTAGGACTAATTTAACTTTACCAATAAAATTTAAAAAACTCAGAGACTGCATTGTTTATTCCGGTTCAGTTTATTGGATGGATATTTATAGGTTCCGATGTACTCTCTTCATTCTAAATTATATGATTATTATTGATTTTTGAAAGTTAATTTAAAATATTTTCAAATTCAAAATTGATATGACTAGTTAAAAACTATAAAACAATAAAACTTATAATGAATCATACGTTTTAGATAGTTTACAATATTTATTATTATATTGATTAAAATTTTTAAAAAAAAATAAAAAATCTATATCAATTTTGAGTTTAAAAATCTCTTAAGTTGACTTTAAAAAGTCAACAATAATCAAATAATATGAAAGGGACGGAGTATTTAGTTTGATCATCATTAGATGTCAACTCTGTACTGCATATTGCAATCAGCTTTTTCATTCTTTTTTTTTTTGCATTTTTTTTGCATTTTAATCTTAAATTATCACATAAAGTTTTCCTGAATTATGGACGGTCGAGAAATTCATATTTATGCCATTAACAAGAAGATTAATTCCATGTTAATTAGCATAACCCTCTTCTTCAATATGGGGGACGTGTGAGATTCCGATGGCAAGCAGAATTCATGAAAAATTCTCGAAGAAAGATTGGTAGGATTTTACAGTAATTAATATTAGGCAAATTGATTTTTCACAAAGAATTCTGAACCTCTTAAATTTCACCTTTTCAAAACCAAGAAAAATTATACAAATATCAAGAAAATTTTGAAATATTCCTCTTACATCATATATATATATAATATATACACACACTATATATTTAATTCGTTAATGTGTATTATTACATCCGTTCCAAATTACAAGATCATGGTTGGTTTTAAAAGTCAATTTGAAACATTTTTAAATTTAAAATTGACAGAATTCATTAAATTTTTTGAAACAATAAATTCTACGATAAGTAGTATTTTTTTAGATAGTGTATAATATTTATTATTGTATTTACTAAAATTAAAAAATTCAAAGTTAATTTTAAATTTAAAAATATCTTAATCTAATTTCAAAAAATCAATTATAATCTTATATATATTTTAGAACCGACGGAGTATAATTTTATGATGTACCTTTCATCAATGACGAAGAGGAAAATACTTGTTCAAAGTTTGAATGTTAGGTTTATTTTTTTAATTTAATTTATTTTATTTATTTGGTAAGCTCGAATGTTAGTTGTTTGATATTTCTCTTCCATAAATTCAATATATAACTTGTTAAACAAGTGGCTGGTTCACCCACTACACAACCACTCTCACCCTTAAAGATAAAAAAGGATATTAATTTTTGTTTTCCGAATAATTAGATGCATGGAGAATATCAAATTAAAGAAAGATGAGAACTATTCCCCTACTCATTGTCACATGTTCACATTGGCAAGCAATATTATAGTAAATGATGATGTTCTAAAATGAACCCTATAAATTAATTGTGTAAAATTATAAGTCCAATTCAAACACATGAATTGGAAACATTCTTCATTCTTGCTTCGCAAGGTAAATGCAAGTAAATTTTTAAATATTCCTCTCACGTCATATGATATTCTTTTTAATTCTTTAATATGTAGGTAATACTATCTTCTTACTTTGTTATATGATCATTATTGACTTTTAAAAGTCAATTTAAAACATCTTTAAAT
This sequence comes from Aralia elata, assembly GCA_034770075.1. NCBI lineage: Eukaryota > Viridiplantae > Streptophyta > Magnoliopsida > Apiales > Araliaceae > Aralia > Aralia elata. Next base: position 26,364,746 of record CM068378.1, on the reverse strand, counting down.
TTAAAACTAAAATATATAATTCATTAAAAAAATTTAAACAATAAATTTTACAATGAATAATATTTTTTAAATAATTTATAATATGTATCATTATATTGGTTAAAAAAAGTGTTATTCTAGTGATAAATGTCTCTCTCTACTGTGCAAGGTTACAGGTTCGAGTCTTTAGAAGATTTAAAATATATGTTTCTCTTAGTTTCCCCCTAGTTCCCCTCCTGACCTATTTCTCAGACTCCTCCTTAGGCCCTGGGATTAAAATGTATCCTTATATTTACTGCATTGTAATAGTGTAGATTCTAAACAACAATAAAAAAAAATTAAAAAAAAAAAGTTTAGTCAATTTTGAGTTTGAAAATTACTTTAGTTGATTTCAAAAAATCACTTATGATGGATGGAGTAGAACTTCACGAGGAAGAGGAAAATACTTGGTCAGAGTTCGAATGTTAGTTGTTAGATTTCTCTTGCATAAATTCATTATATAATATTCACCCACTGCACTTCCTCTATCCCCCTTAAAGACAAAAAAGCATATTAACTTTTGTTTTCCGAATTAGATGGGGAATATCAAAATAAAGATGAGAACAAATCCCCTACGCATAGTCACGTATTCACATTGGCAAGAAATATTATAGTAAATGATGATGTTCTAAAATGAACTCTATAAATTAATTTTGTAAAATTATAGGTCCAATTCAAACACACGAATTGGAAACATTCTTCATTCTTGCTTTGCAAGGTAGATGGTTGTTAATTTGTCCATGAAAAGATCCATATATATCATGATCTAAGTTCTATTTTCAGTCAATTCATTTATAGTCGTTCATGCGTTATTTTTAAAACTTTTCTGCAAAATTGTTTAGCAAACAAATCAATCCGTCAAATTATTTGAGGAACGTATTTAAAAAAAATTAAATCACAATGATTCACGATCTGCATTGACAAACATATACAAGTTTATTCATGATAGGATAATAACCAACTTTTTTTTTTGAGAACGAACGTTATTGTAATGTAGTAAATTTAGGGATAAATAATCAAAATAGTCCTTGTACTTTAGGATTAGTTTCTATTTTGTCCTTGTACATTATTTTTTTCATAATTGTCCTTGTACTATTTCTCAAATATACAATGTTCTCCTGAGGACTTGCCACATAGGATAAAAAACTGATTTGGCATTAAAAAGGAAAAATAAAAATGATGACATGGATATTAGGAGTCTCCAACATGTGAAATAAAAGGTTTTTAACCTTTTTCATATCTATCTGATGTACCAATGACTATATATCTAGTATGACTTTAGTGTCTTATTAGGCTCTAATTAATCCCAACATCAAATTTAATAATTCAATTCAAGATGATCAATTAATGTTTCAAAATCCATTTTAAAATTAATCATATGAACATAAAACTAAAATGAAGCCCTTTATTTTAGTTCTTTGTAATTTTTAATTTTATTACAATTAGCTTTAATTTTAACGTTATTTAGTTTTAATACGGTATTTAGTTTTAACTTTGTTTGATTTTAAAATATATATCAGTTTTAATATATCAGTTTTAATATATCTTAATTAAATATTATTATTGAATTAGTTATATTAATTAGCTAAATTTTATTTAATTAAATTTCATGTTAATTTTTATTCATGTTAGTTTCTTAAATTTTAATTTTAATTTAATTATGTTAATTAAATTGCTAATTAACTAACATTAATACTTCTGGGACTAAATTGCATGTCTAATTAACGAAAAAATTTAATTTTACATGCTTGGACATCCAAATATCCATGTCAGCATTTTCCCAACGCCATGCCAGTTTTTTTATCCCATCTTGCAAGTTGTTATGACTAAATTAAGTGCATATCTAAGAAATAGTACGAGGACAATTATGAAAAAAATAATGTACAATGACTAAATTGAAACTAGCTCTAGAGTACAAGGACTATTTTAGTTGTTTTGCAGTAAATTTAAGGTCTTAGGGTTTAAGGAGGAACTTGAGAGAAATATACATTAAGACTCGAACATGCGACCTTGTACAATAAAAAAAAACATTTATCACTAGACTATCACCTTTAATCTAAATAATAACCACCTTAGTTATGAATTATTTCCATACATATGTGTGACGAGGACGTTAACTTAATATCTAAGTTGAGAATTTTTAAGGTTTTAACTATAAAATATTAAAACAATTCAAGAAATATGGTAACTTCCGCGTGGTTACGTACCTTGAATACTTTTGAAGCATCCTTGGCCATAGAATATTGAAACAAAAGTCTTGGTCAATGACTATTTTGGCCTATAAATCTTCCTATCCTATTTGTTGTGGCCTAACAAGCATCAAACAGTCTGCAATGGCTTCTTCTTCAATCTATCTCCTTTTTGTGCTCTCTTCCCTTTTGATTTATTCGCGTTTATCCGAAGCTGAGAGCTCTGTACCTTTGGTGAAGGGACTCTCATACACTTTTCACCATTCTAGCTGTCCAAGGGTGGAAATTATTATCAGGAAACACCTCAAGAAGGTCTTCAAGGAGGATATCGGCCAAGCGGCCGGCTTGCTTCGCCTTCATTTCCATGACTGCTTTGTTCAGGTAAATAATTAAGCCTTTATATATATATACTTTTAATGCATGGAATGCATTAGTGATATAATTTATATACCTCTTTAGAACTAATTTACTATTTTTGCTGTATATGTGGTTTGGTAATTTTAGCTTGTCATGGTAAATTTGTCTAATATAGTCAAATAGATAATTAAATGCATGTATTTATTCAATATGTGTATTAGGACTTCGGCATATATGGACTCCTCAATCTTCCCTTATATTTCTGAGATTAGAGATATATTTTGACTTTTTAAAATTAATCTGTGAAATTCTAAAATTTAAAAGGATACAATTTATTTGATTTAAGTATAAACAATAAATATTATAAATTGACGACTAATCTCTAATTTCCACCCTAGATTTTAACCCTAAAATCAATTTGCACTCTAAACTTTATTTTGAATTAAATACACCCTAAACTTTGATGTAAAAGGTGTGGAGGGTGCAAATTGTTTTGAAGCTCAAAATTGAATAAAAAAAAGTAGTGTTAGTTTTCATATTTGTTATATGGCAAGGCCTCAGAATATGAATCAGCTTAGTATTTTAGAACTTTGTATATTGATTTTGAAAAATCAAACTGTATCTCTAGTTTAGAACAGAAGTAGTAGTTTATCGGTGCTTAAATAATATATTTATGATGTCCAAAAAAATAATATTATATTGATGAAATTTTGTTTAGGAAAACTTATTTGATGCTCTTGATCCGTGATCTGTTGTTAATCATGATGCAACCCCCATCAGCATATTTAAGCTGCACTTGGGTACATGTTTTTTTTTTTTTGGTTTTTTGGCTTGGTAAATAAAACTTTTTTTGAATGAACAGAATCATGTACAAGAAAAACTTGAGAACAGAGGAATTAATAACCTCCAAAATATGAGCAATAAAAACAAATGAAAACAAAAGGTCTATCTCAAACAGAGCCTACAGCCCCACAGTCAATTTTTTTTGCATGTTTAGGGATAAGATCTTGTTCAAGAAATTATTAAAAGAAAAAGATGTACCAATAAATTATGGAAATATCATTGTACTACCTAGTAGCTGTAGTTTAATTTAATAGAGTTGACAATTAATTCCACAAATTTAGGTTGTAATCAATAGCTGTCTCACATATTTGAATACTTAACCATAGGTCAATTCTTTTTTCTTCTTAAAAATAAAAAAAAAATAGGTTAACTCACTCCATCGGTCTCTAAAAGGATGAACAAAAAATAATTTGCATACATATTAAATAAAATAAAAATAGAGAAAAGATAGTAAAAAAAATTCAAATTTATTTCCACTGATTCCATAAAATTATATAAAGTGATAACTATTTTTATTTTTTATACTAATGGACTTCATTAAATAACTTAGTTATTTTTTATTTATTTACTTTATCTCATTATTTCGAGATAAAAAAATTTATACCTTTGGAGTGGAGGGAGCAGTTTATTCATAGATTCCATCTAAATGTCTTTCATATGCTTAAACTTCACAGCCAGTAGTTGTTCCATGGCGTACTTTAGAGCCGAAGCTTGAGCTTAAATGAATTAAGTCGAGTTTTGAACGAATTATTTGAACTTTTTTTAGACTTTATGGTACTCGGCTAATTTAATAAACGAGACGAATGAGTTCGAGTGGGCTCTGAGTAAACGTAATCGAGCTCAAGTCTGGCCGAGGTATATGCAGGCTCGTTTCTTCCTTGACTATTGGGTATTTCTGTATGATGAACCAAAATTTTTAACATATAATATATCTAGACGGATTTGGATTTTATGAAGTTGTCACACTTTTGACTATTTTTTGTTATACTTGTTAGCAAATATTATATTTTAACTCTAGCGTTATATTTGTGAGCCAGTAAAAATATAACATTTGTTAATCAATGCAATAAAAAGTATAAATTTCATGGTGGTCAAAGAGTGTGATAAATTCATGGAATCTGAGTTCGTATATAACCTAGTATAACATTATATCATATATATTATGTATGTTGAACATGAAACAACTCGAGTCAATCTACATGTTTAATTAAATGAGCATGTTTGAGGTTGACTCGATAAATGAGAATTCAAACTGAGTAAAGCCGGATTTAAGCAAGCCAAACCTACTTCCTCGCGAGGCCGAATTCCTTTATAGCACTACTATATTTTGGGGACTTTAAACACCTATTATTTCACTAAATTTCAATGAATTAATTAATTGATTACTATATATGATGTAGGGATGCGATGGTTCAGTTTTACTTGATGGATCAGCCAGTGGACCAAGTGAACAAAATGCACCTCCAAATCTGAGCCTTAGGGCCAAGGCGTTTGAGATCATTGATGATCTTCGAAAGCTCGTGCACGATGAGTGTGGAAGGGTTGTCTCATGTGCTGATATTACCGCCCTTGCTGCCCGTGATGCCGTTTTTCTGGTAAAAACTCCATCCATATATATACATTTCACTTGGATATATATATATATATATATATATATATATATATATATATATACACATACTTGAATTAGTGTAGTTTCATTCACTCTTAATTTGCATTACATTTTTACATGGAATTCAATCATCAATAACATGAGAGATAGCTACTATTATAATGAAAATTGAGACAATTTTAGTTAATTTATCTTGAATTCTGATATTAATCTTTGTTTTCATGTAGCAATTATATTTGAGAAGCTAGCTTGTTTTAGTTTGTGCTTATAATATTGAGTTTTAAATTAATTAAGTGGAGTGATCAATATCAAACATTCACTTTAGAGTATTAAAAAAGTCAACACATCTTACGCCGTCCATTATAATATCTTATTTTATTCAAATAAAAGATGAAAAATAAAAATTAAATATACTCTTTGCAACGTTATGTCATGATGTTGCTGAGGGTCCTGTTTTTTAAATTGTATCACTACTCATAATATTATAATGCACGTGGTAAGATAGTTCCCCGTATATAACCCCATAATTAGTTGACTTTTTTCTATAGATCACTCCCCTAGAATTTTTGTAATAACTTTCAGTTTTGATTTGTTATTTTGTAGTCAGGTGGCCCGGACTATGATATCCCATTAGGAAGAAGAGATGGATTAAATTTTGCCACAAGAAACGCAACACTAGACAACCTTCCTCCATCATCATTCAACACAAGTGCCCTTCTCACCTCCCTAGCCACCAAAAATCTCGACGCCACCGACCTTGTAGCCCTCTCCGGTGGCCACACCATTGGCCTGAGCCACTGCACTTCCTTCACCCCGAGACTCTACCCGACCCAAGATCCAACCATGGACGAAACCTTAGCCATAGACCTCAAAGAAATATGCCCTACATCAAATTCCACCAACACAACTGTCCTAGACATTCGAACTCCAAACTCGTTCGATAACAAGTATTACGTTGGTCTCGTGAATCGACAAGGCCTTTTTGTATCGGATCAAGATTTGTACACGGACAGTAGGACAAGGGACATTGTTAAGAGCTTTGCTCTTGACCAGGAGCTCTTTTTTGAGAAGTTTGTGCATGCTATGCTTAAAATGGGGCAGCTTAGTGTGTTGGCAGGTAAACATGGGGAAATTCGAGCGAATTGTTCGGTGAGGAATTCGGATAATCGCTCATATTTGGCATCGATTGTGGAGGATGACGTGGAGTCAAAATCAGAATTGAGAAGATGAAGATTGGTGAATAGCTAGAGGTGATGCTGGTGTTTGTTTTTCACTTGTTTGTTTGTGGATGTTAATGTATTTTGTTTTCAGTTTTTAATGTGGTGTGGAACTTGTTAAAATAATTAGTGAATGATCATGTATTATATAATAGTTTATGACTATGTATTGTTTATATTTGTTTGACAAATTAAAAGCTAAACTAAGAAACCAGCGTGCTCATATTAGCACTGTTGGGGCGTAAATAATAAGGTCTAAATAGTCTTATTATTGTGGCCCGATTTTGATTCATGAATATTGGGCCTTGTTGGAAAACCGGGTCATGGCCCATATGGGAAATCCCAGAACGGTACAGTGAGCAAGTCCGTTTATTTCTACACGCAAGGGTAGGCAGTCAGGATTATATTCGGCACCTACCTTTTTTTACGGGGTGGCGGTCAAATCCCATTAAGGCATTTGACCTAATGAGGAAACCTACTTACTTTTCGAAAATAGGCGTGACGTTAGCTGAAAGAATACTATAAGTACAAGGCTTAGAACCCATTTTACAGGTAATCATTATTTTACGAGCACGAGAGCACACAACCTCCATTGTTAAAACTTTGTTCGGCTTGTACTAATTCTCACGCCTGAGCTATCTCCCGGTGGCAAAACCACCCGGAATTCTCAGTGTAGTATCGTTATTGTGCAGGATTGACGCGCCCTTGGTGATTGAGGCGCGTGGACGAATTCTGGGCGTTAACAAGCACTAATATACTGAATTCATCATAACTCCAAAGTAAAAAAAATAAAAATAAAAAAAATAAAAATAAAAACTATAGAAAAAATATTAATTAAAACTAACAAACAAGCCCTTTGGGTAATCTCTTTCCATATCGGTAAATTGTTGTATTTTCATATGATCTATGTGCATCTCCGTAAGCAAAGATAATGGTCCAAGCATGTTGGAGAACATTCTTTATGGGAAGCAACTTCTTTTTGTTGATTGCTTACCTAGGGAGACAAAATGCTTCAGGGCATATATGGTGCTATAAATTGTGAGGAATCAAATTAAAGAGGGAATTCTCTTGTGTTTTTTTGTGATTGCTCTGCTGCTGATTATCTAGTGATCTTCTTGGTTGTTATTTTGTTTATATTGGAACTTATGTGGGACAGTGAGCTTCAAAGAGGGTACTCTAAAAAGAGAATTAATTGTTATGCAAGGGCTGAATAGTTTTATTTTTTTGAAATTGTTGGTGCCGTCGCCCTGCCTATATTTCATTTAAGATAGGTTTGAAACTCGAAAAACTTGTGCGAAAACGAAAAAAAAAAATAATAAAAAAATGAAATCTAAAAGTTTGCTGGAGCTTTTTTAACCATTTATCACATATATTTTAAAATTGGTATTGATGTTAGAATTTTAGAATTATGGATAATTAGATTTATCTCCGTTAAGATAGATTTTTACTATTTGTTGACATTTTTTTTTTGTTTTCTTTTTCCTTTCTTTTCCTCGGCATTTTCCAAGTTCCAAACGTACCTTTCAATTGCCTCCTTGGCCAACTGTTGAACATCTTTTTTGGAATCAAAATTGAAATTGTGTAGAGACTTGAACATTCTTTGCTAGGCAAGCATATATACCAACAAATCCACCTAATTCTACTTTTCTCTTACTTTGATCCTATTTTTTCTTTGCTTCCCCATAATTGAACAGTGAGTGATCGGTCAGCTCAAATTTTCACAGATGATTAACCAGAATACATAGAACTTAAGTAAAAACTTATGTCTGTCAGATGTAAACATTCGCACACACACATATATATATATATAGGTGATAATTAATATATACCCCCACAAATACTACATTCCAATACATTTTGTTGACATTATCAATATCAACAACTAAATGTCCAATTTACAATACATTATTTAACAACACTCATATATGTTATATCATGAGAAAGCTTTCATTAAAAGCTTTCATTAACAATATATTTATACATGACTATAAAATTTCCCTTCTAAACCAGCTAGATAAAGTATATATAATCACATTTATAAATTCCAAACATCCTAAAAAATGAATACTACTTTCTCTGTATCTTTACCGAGAAAATGGTACTCATTTTTAAGGACAAACTGAGGATGTATTAATTAACTGCATAACCGGCCAAAAGAGAAAAAAAATGAGAAGAAGAAGAAGATTACTGGTGCAAATTAATTATGAATAGGTGCTTTCTTCCGAGCTGGTGTATAATCCATTTCATTGACTGAATCTCCTTCAAAGAAGGATTCTGATTCCGTTTCGAAGGAGTTGCTCCCATCCAAATGAGCTCCATTAGCTCCCTGGCCATCTGTCCGAATCCTTCGAGCTGATTAGCAACAAATGATAATCTTACAACTTCATGAAATCACTAAAAACTGAAAAATTATTTAGTTTCATAAAATATTTTTTAAGGAAAAAAATTAATTGGGAAGTTTCTTCTAACTGAGTTTAATTTATAAAATGAAGAATGTTGTGTTCTGGGTAGAAGTTTAATTCAATTACCTTCAATTGCAAGTGATAAGTCTGAAATGAAGCAGAGGAAGAAAAGAGTGACCAAAAGAGCAACCTTGCATGGCACAACTGATGACTTCATGTCTTGTTGTATATAGAGCAAGCTAGAAGATATATTTCTGATCAAGTTATAACTTTTATATATATATATATATATATATATATATATATATATATATATAGTTCCCTGCTTTCTCTCTGTCTCTTTATATATTAATAGTCCATAGCCCACATTAAATACTTTGTACTTTGAGGATATCAAATACAAGCAATCAGAAATGTTGTGTATTGGCCTAAAGGGCATTATAGTCATTCCATTTGGGTGGCATTCAAGATATTCTTTAACAACCAAAGACATAATGCTAATTAACTCTATATCACCCTCCTTAATCTCTCCCAAAATCTAACCTAAAATAAAAAGGATGACACTAGTGCTGCATTTGGATTGAAGAAATGGAATGGAGAGTAGAATGATTCATTTTATTCCGGTTGAAATGAGTCATTCCAAATTTATAAATTTGAGAGAAATAAAAATGGTTCATTTCATTCTAACGTAACAACTAAACACAATTTTTTTCATTCCATAGGAATGATTCATTTCATTCTCACTCTCATTTCTCTAATCCAAACACAGCATAGGGGTTTAGGGGCGAATCTACTCGTGTGTCAGTTATATATAGCAATTGTTATAGTTGGGTTTTTGATTCTTTTTTTATAATATATATTATTTTAAAAAAAATATTACAATTATAATGTATAGTATCTTAAATATTTAAGTTTATTTGATTCCATACACAATTTAAGGAATAACTGGAGATTGAAATCAATTATTTAGCCTTTATTAAGGAACTTCCAAACAATCATGCCCATTAAAGTAGCAATCATTTCTATTTTCTTATATCGATAGCTTGCAATCATTTTTATTTTCTTGTAATATATACCTATGTATTATTTTCAATTAAAAATTATTTGACCATGATCTAGAGCAATATTAATGAATACCTACTGTATTGTATTTTTTTTCTATTTTAGTTAATAATCTGATACGATTAAAACATACATATTATGTAATATTTTTCTAAATTTGAAGATTCAAATAATGTTATTATGAATAATATTATTCTACATATATATATATGGGCTAATGACAAAACTGTCCCCCCAAGTTTGGACGAAAATCAATTTGACACTCAAAGTTTGGGAATATGCAATCAATACCTCTAAGTATTTTAAAACAACAAAAATGTCCCTTTTGGCCGGAAAATTCAATTTTTTGCCGGAAATTTACACGTGTCAGGCGAGAGGAGAGAGAAAATAATAAACAATAAATTTTTTTCTTTTATCAAATTTCTCTCTCCTCCTCCCCTTTCTCTCTCCTCTTTCCTTCTACTTTCTCTCTCCTCTCCCCCTCCCTACTTCTTCCTTGTTCTCTCTTTCTCTCTCCTCTTCTCCTCTTTTTTTTCTCTCTCCTCTTTCTCTCACCTCTTTGTTGGTCTCTCTCTTACTCCATTTTACTTAATTAATTGCTATTTTAATTTTTTAATTATATATTTGTATAAAATCATAATACATGTATGCATACATTCAAAATATATAATACATAAAAAATATCAATAGTAAGAAAACAAAATTAAAAACAAGATCAAAACTTACTTAAAAAAATTAATTACAAAATCAAAAAATTAAATAGATTCTTTTTCTTTTTTTCTTTATCAAATAGAACAAATTTGATAAAATTTTCCCAAAACGGAGAGTTGATAAAGAAAAAGAAAAAAAATAAGAAAAAAATTTAAATTTTTTAATTTAATTAAACGGAATCTAATTTTTTAAATTAAAATAAGAAAAAAATTTAATCTTTTTCTTTTTCTTTATCAACTCTGTTTTGAGAAAGTTTTCTCTTTCTCTATTTAATATTTTTTGTTATATATACATGACAAATATAATTGTAAATGCAATTTATTATATATAAATTAAAAGTGGCTATAAACAACCATACAACTCCTTCTAACAGGGACATATATAATCATGTGGGCGACACCCAGGCATTGATGAAGGGAAAAAAAATGAACTTTAATTATTTTGCCTCCTAACAAAAATCTTTCAAGTAATAAAAGGTACCGCATATTAAATTGAGAGATTAACATTAACATAATAAATATTTATTATGAATCATTATATATACAATATTGATAGAGAAAGAAGTTACCTAAAATAATTTTATAGTACATCTCTCTCATCTCATAGAGGGCTAGTCATAATTAATTTGCACATGGTGCAAAACATATACAATAAATTACTACCGTCACATGGCGTAAAACATATTTCTTCCGTCCATAAAAATTGATTTAGTTTAATTTTTCAGTTAAATTAATAATTTTTATAATAAAAATTTATGCTATCTATATATAACAAATTGCATTTACAATTTTAATTTATATATAATAAATTGCATTTACAATTATATTTGTCATGTATATATAACAAAAAATATTAAATATAGAAAGAGAAAACTTTCTCAAAACAGAGTTGATAAAGAAAAAGAAAAAGATTAAATTTTTTCTTATTTTAATTTAAAAAAAAAGATTCCGTTTAATTAAATTAAAAAATTTAAATTTTTTTCTTATTTTTTTTTCTTTATCAACTCCGTTTTGGGAAAATTTTATCAAATTTGTTCTATTTGATAAAGAAAAAAAGAAAAAGAATCTATTTAACTTTTTGATTTTGTAATTAATTTTTTTAAGTAAGTTTTGATCTTGTTTTTAATTTTGTTTTCTTACTATTGATATTTTTTATGTATTATATATTTTGAATGTATGCTTACATGTATTATGATTTTATACAAATATATAATTAAAAAATTAAAATAGCAATTAATTAAGTAAAATGGAGTAAGAGAGAGACCAACAAAGAGGTGAGAGAAAGAGGAGAGAGAAAAAAAAAGGAGGAGAAGAGGAGAGAGAAAGAGAGAACACGGAAGAAATAGGGAGGGGAGAGGAGAGAAAAAGTAGAAGGAAAGAGGAGAGAGAAAGGGGAGGAGGAGAGAGAAATTTGATAAAAGAAAAAAATTTATTGTTTATTATTTTCTCTCTCCTCTCGCCTGACACGTGTAAATTTCCGGCAAAAAATTGGATTTTCCGGGCAAAAGGGACACTTTTGTTGTTTTAAAATACTTAGAGGTATTGATTGCATGTTTTCAAACTTTGAGTATCAAATTGATTTTCGTCCAAACTTGGGGGGACAGTTTTGTCATTAGCCCTATATATATATATATTACTTTTAATCATTTTATGTTAATTTTTTTTAAAAAAATTATGCTGTCATAGCTGAACTAATTTCTGGACTCATCTTTATATGGGTCTCAAATTTTTAATCTCAAATGATATGACATTATTATATTAATTGGATAGATCTCATCTGAAATCACTCAAGTCAAAAAATTTGAAACCACTAGTATTAACCAATTAAAAAAACTAACATGAGGGTCTTTCTACGTGCCATGTCCCTTGAACTAGGACTCAGATTTGAAGCTTTGTTGGATCAAATTTGAGCACATTTATCAAAATCGTAAGACAATGTCTTAAGTTGAATTTAAAAAGTCAATAATAATTTATATTTTGAAACGGAAGAAGTATTTGACTAGGATTAATTTTGCATGGTGATGAAAAAGTGAAAATTGAGATAGTTTTGTATGATTTGGGAAAAGCAAATATATATTGGGGATTGTATGTATATAGATCAGAAAAATAGTTTGCACCAAGACATATATGGGAACTAAAGGTCATGGCAGTCACTTTGCCTATCAAACTCCGGCAGGGTTAAATACAGTTGTACTCATTCTACTAGGGGTCGGTTTACAAATGCATCACTGAACTGATTTTTTTTCCAGTCAACTCATTAAACAATAATTTCTTTACAAAAATTGAAAAAATCGTTAGCTCTGTTAAAATCTTAACGGCAAATCTATGTGGCATCTACATGGAGGAGAGAGAAGTTCGGTAACCCGAAATAAATTAAATCAAATTGACATGTGTGTAAGACCCTCTTTATAAAAATAATAAACTTTCTTTTTTCAACAAAAAAAAAAAAAGAATATTCGATATATAACAAATAATTAAATTAATTAAATAAATTAATAATAAAATATGGGCAGTGGATGGTGTAGGGTCGATCTGATTTGGAGGTCTCCGATTTTCTGGTTTGTGGTGTTTGTTTGGCCGATGTTTCTCCCACCCCCTCCTCCATCTTCCATAACCGCCACCTCAAACTCCGTCTGGGCCACCCGTTCCCTCTCCTCCCTTCTCCCCACTTCGGCCCACCATCTTTTCCTCTTCCTCCTCTTTGATCTTGTTTGGTGTTGTTTAGCCTTCTCGGCGGCTGAAATGTGTACCATCCCGAAAATCTATTTCCGATCTATACTGCTTCCAAGTCCGAGGGTTTTGATAGATTGTGGAGTTTCTTTGTGAGATTAGTAAGGGATTGATTTCGCCGGAATCTGGGTTCATCTTGTATGGATGGGGCTTATTTGTCGTGTTTTTTTTTCTGTTCTGGACCTTTTGTTTTAATGCTTATATTTCTAATGTTCAGTTCAGATGTTTTGATCTAATCGGATTTTGGGTTTATGCCCTCTCCTTAATGATCTGTTTCGGATTTTCGGTCAAATTTGGTGTTTCCTTGATTTGGTATCTTGCAGATTTCTGGGCTTCCTCGCCGGAATTTGTGGTGATGCAGGATTTATTGCCTGTCCAGATCTAGGTCCTGCCGATTTGTTTTCTTTGCCCGAAAATTTGTTCAGTCAATGGCGGTGTTGGGTATGCCTCGTGTAGGCTTTGCTGTTGTTGATTGCGTTGGCTGTCGCCGTTGTTTGGCTGGAGTTTGGTCGGCATCTATGGTGTCCGGTGGATTGGCCGACGGGTTGTCTGCTGATGGGTGTGCTTTTTTATTTTTGAGTGCACTTAAAAAAATATACAAAGATAAAAAAGCAAAATAGAAATTAAAAAAGAGAGACACACAAAAGCAAAAACAAAATAAAAAGAAATAAAACGAAAAAAAAAAAAGAAAAGAAAAAATCAACCATATTAATGGTTGATTGGCTGGGCTTGTTTTGACAACAAAATATAAATCAAATTAATATACATAAAAAATAATTTAATTAATTAATTAATTAATAATAAAATATATTAACTAAATTATTTAATAATAAATGTTATATGTTATATTACTAATTTTAGTTTTATCTGAAGAGAGGTTAATTAAATTAGTGAATTTAATGAGTTATTTAAATTTAAAAAATTACATATTTATGTGTAATTTATATAATTTATTTAAAATTGTACCATATTGAAAAAAAAAAGAATTTTTTGTATGCTATAATACCAAAGTTTTACCATACCAAACAAATATTAATGATTAAAATAAATTTTTAAAAATTATTTTTATTGTACTTTTATTTCGAATGGATTATTTTATTTTATTTATTTGATTTTGATTAATTTAACATTAAATTTATACAAGTTTCCATCTAGGCATGCCATAAAGAAAAATGTCTGACATGTATGCTTTCTCTCTCTCATGTGGCAGCTCATGTAATTTTTCCGTCTAAAGTCAAATAATTTAACAGAATTTGTAACGGTTTGTAAAAAAATTGTAGTTCAGTGAGTCGAATGTAAATAAAATCAGTTCAGTGATGCATTTGTAAACCGACCCCTAGTAGAATGGGTAAAACTGTATTTAACCCAACTCCGGCATGATAAGGTGAGGTTTTTGATGGGATATTCCTTGTCCGCTACTTCATATACCCTTTTTTCTTTTTTTCTTTTTCTTTTATTTCTTATTTTGTGCAATGACAATTGTCACCCCTGTAAATGATGTTATGCCTCTTTTTGGGAGTATATCCACTTTGGGCCCAAAAAATTTAAAACATTGTATTGCCCCTTTTACTTATATTTAGTTTTATAATGTTAGAAGTATCAAATAGTCTCGTATGATCTGCATAGTCAATTATAATTATAACAAATGTACTCATAAAAGAGAACAGGAAATATATACCTAAATATGTACGTATGCCTTGGTAGTTGGTACTCTCTCCGTCTCCAAAAGATGATTAAAAGTATTAATTTTTTTTCTCTAAAGAATGAGATAAAATATATAAATTAAATGGTAAATATGTCATTTAATAGAGTCCATTAGTATAAAAAAAATAAAAGTATGTATCGCTTTATATAATTTTATGGGACCACTAAAGATAAATTTAAAAAAAAAAATTATTCTCTTTCTGCTACTTTTATTTTTCTTAATATGTATACAAATTATACTTTGCTCATCTTTTTATAGACAAAGGCAGTATCAGTTTAGAAAATTCATATAGTAGGTTAAAGGTATTTTTAATTCTAAAAAAAATATAATATAAATGTTTTCATAAATTGTACCCCTATATTTTGTAATGTTTTCTTGTTATGTATGCACTTTTCTTTTAGACTTCAGAGTGAGAGTATACAAAAGTTTCTGTCCTTTGGTTAGAGGAAATTATTATTTCTTTCTCTTAATGTCATTTTTTTTATAAATAAAAAAAATAAAAATAAATAAATCCTTATTCATCACAGTCTCGTCAAAGGTAGACATGTCTACGACATAATTGCCATTTGCCAATGACTAGAAGGATAAACCAGAAACTGGACATGTCCAAGAAGTCTATCTTGTGGTTGTGATAATATTGGGCCTAGTCTGGGCTGGCCCACATAATGAATAAAAAGCATAGCCAGTGACTGAAGAGTGATTGCTGAGAAACATATGTGTGTGGTAAGGAACTAAGGATCAGTCTATCCAATTAAATGGGCCAGGCAGGAAAGTAGTGATTCAGAAATGTCATGGGGATTGTGATGGTACTTTGTTAATTAGTTCTCGATAACGGCATGATGCGGTATACCCGCATAATTGGGCCCATTTTTGGTCCTTGAGATTAATTGATTGAGCAAAGCCCAAAGCTATCATCCAAATTCTTTTGTACTCATCTATAGGAACAGGAGGAGATGAAGACTGTGTTTCAAATGTTGATCCTACCAAATTTTTTGTAGTAAAGTTCCAAGTACATTAGCTGGTCAGGGTTAAGAAATTATTGGTTCTCTCCTCCTTTTTCTTTTTTTTTAAAAAAAAATTTGTAGTGAAGTTCCAAGTACATTAGCTGGCCAGGGTTGAGCAATTTATTGGTTCTCTTTTCTCCATTATTTTTTTTTGGGTATTATTAAGATTACATTTCAATTAGGAGAGGAGAGGAGAGATTTGAATCCTCGACTTTTACTAACCATATGCGTGGTAATACCATCCGTGTTCTCACCTTCACTCGTATGATGATACATATTTTTAGGCTACGATATTGTCAAAGTAATAATAATATTATCAGAATAAATATACATTTAATGACACTTTTACACCCCTTTTTACTTTCAATATGTATATATACATATTTTCTCGATCTGGTCCTCAGTGTTCTCTCGATCTGGTCCTCAGTGTTCTCCTTCTACCTCTTTAAGGGGCGGAATGTAGTAAAATCAGCTTTTAGAGGACGACTACAGATGCACTACTCTCCCCCCTCGCCCTCTCAAAAGAATTTTTTTTTACATTATTTTCTATACTTTTAAATATATTATATATATTTAATAAATTATATAATCTTAATAGAAAAGGGTTTGCAGTCATTCTTTGTGTGTTGTACATTGTTGTTCTCTTCAATATTTTGTACAATTACAAATACTGATAAACAGAAAATGTTAGATTGTTGACTTCTTCCTCTTCTTAAGCTTCATTTTCTCTAAAAAAAGAAAAAACATTATCATCATTTTAGAGACCAAAAAACAACCCACACCAAACAGATCAATCCAATAATTGCTTGCCTGGCCTAAATAAGATGATGAATATTCAAATTTCCAGCTGCCATGAATCGTACATGTGAGTGTAGACTTGTCATAACCAAGTGCAAGTTTGTTAAATAGTAATGAAATTCTCTTCTCTACAATTATCTTCTACTTAGATTAGAACAAGACGATCCACCCACTAATGAACAAATTGTGTTATCAATAATTTAATGCTACAAGATTGTGATAAATTAATGGAGCCCAATGTTCAAATATCATGTTGTTTGGTGGGAAGACAATGTTAAGTTTTATTGTAGGTACTTAATTCTATCTTGTCCCGTATAAGTACGTACTAATTACTACATCCGTTTTCAGTAAAAAATAAAAATTGTTTGATTTTGACATAAGTTAATTCTTAAAATTCTAAAATTCACATTCATGTGATTCGTTTAAATTTTAAAATAATAAAATTTATAATAGCGATTTTAGATAGTATGCAGTAATTAAGATTGTATTAATTAAAATTATATTAATTCCAATAAATATTTACTTAAAGTGTTTGAAACTTCTCTCGTGCGTGGTACACGAATTTTATACCGTGAAAAGACATGTATACTCTCATTAAAATATACGTGACTACCATGACCGGAAACTAGAGAAAAATGCCCTAAAATAGAATTTAATATGCGTCAATTATAGAGATAAAAGTGTTCACTTTGCTAATTAAAAGATCGACTATATGTGTAATTCAGTCAAATCTAATCCATGTAAAAATAAAATAATGCTCTTCGTGAAATTCAGAGTATAGTGGTAGCGGTGAACACAACCTTTTAAAGATATATGCAACAATGAACACAATGTGCAGACTGCTAACTATATATTGCCAAAAAATAGTATCAAACTTTGGAGTTAATCCACCGGAAGTAAAAATAGAATAGGTTTAATATTCCACCGGCTATGTGTCGTCGGCGGCAGAAATTTTGTCGGCCAAGTTCTAACCTAACTGTGATACTAAGCAAAAAATAAAGAGATAATTATATATATTGAAAGGCATAATCTAACTTGGACAACCCACAATTTAATAAGAGTAAGTCTAAGCGGACAGGATTTTGGAACATGAAAATCGGACATTTTCATGTTCCCATGGTGTTTTTTTTTATATATTTATTCCAAACATATTTATACTATGGGTTTTTAAAAAAAAAGATTAGTTAAAATTCAAAAAAAATTAGGTGTAATTTGGATATATATAAAAAAAATGATTGTATGAGCATACAACCCTTTTTTGATATATATCCAAATTACACCTAATTTTTTTGAATTTTAACTAATTTTTTTTAAAACTCATAGTATAAATATGTTTGGAATAAATAAAAAAAAACACCATGAGAACATGAAAATGTCCAATTTCCATGTCCCAAAAATTCTGTCCGCGTAGACTTACTGATTTAATAATCCAATAAGTCTACACTGACATGTTTTTGGGACATGGAAATTAGACATTTCCATGTTCCCTTGGTTTTTTTTTTTTGGTATTTATTCCAAACATATTTATATTATGGATTTTAAAAAAAAAATCAAAAAAAACTGAAAAAATTAGGTGTAATTTGAATATATATCAAAAAAATGGTTGTATGGGCCCATACAACCATTTTTTTGATATATATCCAAATTACACCTAATTTTTTCAGTTTTTTTTGCTTTTTTTTTTAAAATCCATAATATAAATAAGTTTGGAATAAATACCAAAAAAAAAAAAAAACCAAGGGAACATGGATATTTACATGGACCGGTCCAATTTTCATGTCAAATTGGCCGGTCCGTGTAGAAGGACTCTTAATAATCAAGGTATACTTAATATAAATTATACCTAATATAAAATATACCGAATCTTCTAATAGTAATGTTTAAAATATTCTAACAAAATTCTACTCCTAAGCGACAAAATGTTACGTTAATAATATCTTAGCCTGATAATTATTTAGGCCAAAAAAATTGCCGTATTTAGTGTTATTTTTTATATATATAAATCCAAATGCTATTTTTTGATTTCCCTATTCTCTTATAGCTAGCGGACTTAATCATCAAAAAAAGAAATGAACTTTAGCGTTTTTTAAAATAAAAAAAAAACCTATGAACTTTGTTTTTTTTTTCAATTAAACCAATGATGGTTTAGAAAAGTAACAATAATAACCAAAATTCGACCAAACCCTCTAACCATAGTTAACTATTGATGATAGGTGTCTTTACATATGGCAAGTGATTTTACTAACATCATATTAAATTATTTTAAACTAATTAAAAATAACTTTAAAATATAAATAGCCATTTTATGTTATTAAACACCACTTAAATGAAACTAGCCATTTTATTTAATTAAAAAATAAATTAATTTAGCTTAATTAGCATTAAAAAACACTCATATAATATTGAACCTTCATCAAATTGACTTAAAAATGTAACTAGCCATTTTATTTAATCAAAAAATAAATTACAAAACAAAATTATTTTTTAAGTCAACTTAAAAACATTTAATTTTATTTTTTAATTAGATAAAACGGCTAGTTTCATTTTTAAGTCATGTTTAATTAAATAAAATGATTAGTTATAGGTTTGGGTTGTTTTTATTTAATTATTTTATTTATTTAAAATAACTTGTAAACAATAAATTATAATTAAAAAAATACAATTGTCATATGAAAAAAAAATACCTCATCAATAGTTAATTAAGGTTAGAATCTTTTTAAAATTTTGGTTATCGTTTTTACTTTTTTTAAGAAATCATTGGTTTAACTAAAAACAAAAACAAAGTTGATATGTTTTTTTGGAAAAAAAAAACAAAAAAGTTGATTGATTTGTTTGAAAAAACACACTGAAGTTCATTGGTTTTTCTTGGTGGTGAAGTCTAGCTAGATTAAAGAGAGTGAGTAGCTATCAAAATTGTTGTACTATTTTTCTAGCATCGGGTACTACGGACAGCCTAGTGGTGGAGCTACGTATCCAATAGTTTGATGGATTTAGCTTATCAATTTTGGTTGGTTCTACCAGTACAAGAAGAGAGGAATGGCCCTCACGTGTTGGTGCCGGTTATCTACACAACCTACTTTGGACAAAATTGGCATTCCAAACTCCAAACATGCGTAACACTTAATAACGACCTTTTAATTAAACATGCATATTCACACACACATGAATGATTGAGAAAGCTACCATCCATAATTTAAGCGATTGTTATTGCCAAAACAAAATAATATTATTAGAGTAATAATTATCACTTAAATATTAAGTATTGTTAGAATAATTATAAAAATATTAAGACCAAAAAATAGCTGAGAGTTACTTCATACTCTTGCAGTTGTAGGTAAATCTCAAAAAGATTTCGTTTTGCATAATCAAATATACTCCCTCCTATATAATGTACAAAAAAGTATTTTTAATAATTTTTTAAAACATTATTATTATAAAGGAATACCACATGTAAGAGTGTGAGGTAACTCTCACTTCCCGTGCCCTCAAATATTAAATATAACTTTTTTAGAAGGGGTCACGAGAGGGAAATATGGGTAACTTAGGAGAAATTTACCTATTTGACATTTTGTAGCATGTCGACGCCTGGAATTTTTTCTTAATTTTGTTATTTCTCCCCTTTTTAAGATTTCGGTTTATTTATTCACTTAAAGGAGAAGTTTTAGGAAAAAGCCGACATAAATGTCAACGGGGTTTTGAAACGTTGATTTTAATGATGGCCCAATTAGACAGAGCCGTCAGTTGGTAAAGGTTTAAATGGATGTACCAACTCATCCGGATTTTTTAAATTTTCGCAATATGGCCCAATATGTGACTCCATAAAATTAGTCTCGAAACCAAGATTCATAAAGTTCGGGGGCTTGCTTAAGCGAGAGGAAGGTGTTAGGCACTCCCCGACTTCCGTGAAAACACGGTTACCGCATCTTGATGTTTTCCTAAGTGTGAAGTGTGTGTGTGTGTGTGTGTGTGTGTAATTTTGAAAGAAATCGCTATCTAGTTTTGGATCAAAAACGTGAGAAGTGCGTTATTTTGAAAGCAACTTTGAACCTCTTTGAACCTATGCGGGAAGGATTTGATTTGGGAAAAAGTTCATTTTAGCTTTGATTTGATAAAAGTTTTTTAGGGTGACGTTTCGAAAAAATCGTTTTCAAACCCTTGGCCAAATAGGAATCGAGATTTTTCGGTACTTTCAATTTTAACTTAAAGTGGTCTTACTAACCCGAGCGATTTGATTTTGATTTTAGAAGATCTTTATCGTTTTGTTTAGAAATCGTTTTTGGTGATAAACGGAAAATTAAACATCAAAATAGGGTCGGGGCGATCTGTGGGCATGAAAGTCATCTCAATAATCCCGAACCCGCAATCACAAATTTCACTATTACGGGGTCTTAAATTCGGTTTTCATGGGATGGAACCCTCGATATTGTTTTAAAGCCCAAATGTACATTTACAATGATTAGATAATAATTTTACAATCGAAATTATGTCCATCGTGGGAATTAGGTCAAAATCTGATTCAAGGATCCCAACTTTAATATTCTTAGGCTCACATCATAATATATTGAAACGTAAGCAAAAAGAGATCTAAAAGCGGGTTCATGTAATCGTATCTTTTAAATTACAATATCGAAGCCAACATTTTGAGGGACTGTGTGTATTAGCGAGATCTATGAAAAGGGACTTAGAATCTAGGATATAAATCCATAGATCTAAGATGTCTCAAATCCGTACAATGCCACAATCGGGATTAAAGCATATAAAAAATGTATCCTAAAACCGCTATCAGGTGATTCAATTGCTAGAATCCCTAGCGCGATTAGTTAGAACCTCCTCCCCACTAGATATGGATCTAGGGTTTTGCGGAGTGTTCAAAATCGATTGAAAACATTAAAAATGACTAGATCTAACCTAGATCCGAGTCAATCTAACATAAAAGTTCAAGTTTGAAGCTTTAGAACCGGTTAAGGGCTAGATCTAGGGTAGATCTAGTGAAAAGATTTGATCTTTAACTATATTCAAGTAAAATAATCGGTAAAATGGATAGATTTATAGATAAACAACCAATATTTGTATAAAGATTGAAACTTTAAATAAATCTAAGCACAATAATATATATAATAGGCAAAATCTATACTAGATCTAATAGATCTATATCAAAACTATATAAAAATCGAATGTTTCGTCAAAATAAACGATATATATTAGATCTACATTAGGTCTATATTGAATCAACACAAAGATCGAATCTTTTACTATAAAAACACGAATCTAAGCTAGATCTATGTTATATCTAGTAGATCTACATTAAATATACATAAAGATTGAGTCTTTCACCTTGGGAATGGTGAAATTCTCCTTCTTGAGCTTGAATCTAGATGGCTTGGATCTAATTTGGTGGGATTTGATGAGAATAGCTAGATCTAGATGGGTATTAGAGAGGTTTTTGGGTGTTTCTCTCACTAAACTACACACTTTCTCTCTTTAACCAAGCTATTGCGGCTGGCCTAGGATGGGCCCCACTTGCTCAGTTTTCGTGCCACAAAGTCTGTTTTTCATGCTGTGCACTGGAACATCCGTAACTTTCAATCCGGGAAGAGTTATAAGACATGTCATACCATTCCGGAAATTTCTTTCCGGTAGCTTCGCAATAATATATTATTCTCTCAATTCTGAGTTTGGGAAGGTAGGGAAAAAGGGGAAAACTCATCCCTTGGTAGATGTCGGTTAGTCGTTCGCTTTGTTTTACACTGAAACGATCATAACTTTCAATCATGGGATAGTTGGGAGACGTGTCATACCATTCCAGAAAGTTCTTTTCGAGGGCTACGTAATGACATAGGATTTGGCCAATTTCGAATCCGAAAAAATGGAGCAATTCACAAAAATAGATCTTCTTGTTTATACCAGTTAGTCAACCATCATGCTTTGAGTAGTTTGTCACTCCGTGGTCGCAATGATGACTTCTTGTACTTTGACCTGAGCCCTAAATTCCTCTACTCGGATGTCTCGTCCTCTGACTAAAATGACTCTTTTACCCTACTGCCAGGGTTGGAAAATATGTGCAAAATTTCGAGTGTCTACATAGCATTTGTTGAATTTTGATTTCTTACTGAAACGTAGATTCAAACTTATTGGTAAGTGATAGACTCGAATATATGATCTTGTAAAATAAATATATATATATATATATATATATATATATATATATATCACCTTTGGTCTCAATATAAATATTTTAATACATCAATTTAACTCGACTTTGATCTCATTTTAGACGGAAGTAATGTACAAGTTACTTTAATTTCAGTCAAATCGGACATTCATAGGATATATGATATATGAGAATTCTATTTCCATTTGTGCGTATATTACACAAATTTCATTTTCGTATATGATTCTATATTACAAGGCCCATCCGTCATCAAAAAACCATAGTCAAGCATGTTAAAGAGCTGGATTGGATCGGCCTAATTGAATATTTTTACCAATTTGAACATATGGTCCGATTGGGCCTTTAAGCCATGCTATCCAACAGAAGAAGGGCCAAAGGTTCTTACAAATTCTCTTGCTATATATACGCTACACAACTGGTATTATAGCCCATTAGCTATATATTCTCTGTTTTTTTTTTCCTTTTAAATATTAGAAACATAGTAGCTCTGTGATAAAATTTTGCTTTTCATTTCATCCATAAAGACATAACAACAGTTTGACCTTTGAAATTTTTTATTTTACCATTTTGGCCTTTGAAATTTTTTATTTTTTTGTTTGGGTACATTTAATTTTCTCCCAACCACATGAGCATTTTTTTGGGTATTATTAAAATATTTTATCATTTCACAAAGGGGATGAGATATGACTTAATCTCTGTTCAAGGCAGAAGTGACCAGTCAATACAATCATTGCACCAACACTTAATCATGTTAGTGGTACCTTTTAAAGTTTAAATCTGATATATTTAAAACTTGCATGAATTACATAAATTTTAAATTTTAAGATTCCGTAGATTAATTTTAAAAAATCAAAGTAAATTTAGCTTTTTTGTAAAATAAAAAATATATATTTTCTCAAGGCCCTTCGTCACATTGATGCCCTATTCATTTGCGGGATCTCGTAGAAATATAAAGTTTTTAATATAAAAATATCACTTCCCTCCCCTTCAAATGAAGGGACAAATTTGTACTTTTGGATTGGGGTTGGGGAGGAAGTGAGATATTAGTAAATTGAGACAAAACTAGTTGTAATTGGCGGGAGAAATGACCGCGTGTCAAATCCGTTTCTAAAAGGCAATTGAAGTTCCTCTTTTTTCTCAAACGAGGAGCAAAATATAATTTACATATATATTAAGAAAAAAAAAGAGTAAATTTTTTTAAAATTTATCTTTAATAGTCCCACAAAATTATATAAAGTAATGAGTACTTTTAACTTTTTATACAAATAGATTCTACTAAATGACATATTTACCATTTACTTTATCTAATCTTTTTGGGGACAAAAAAATTTGTACATTTAATTATCTTTTTGAAGACGGAGGGAGTAATATATCGAGTAATACTAAGGTGACAAAAGACGACTACAAAAAGCTAGATACAAAATAATGTGTCAATAATAATTACTGCATGTTCTATCATACATGAATGGGTCCAATGATTATAATTAATAATTACCATTCACATCATATCTTGTTTATAACTAATTTTTTGTATCAAATGATATGCTTTCGTTTGAGAATGTTTGCCATTAGTGAAAAGTTGGACTTGAATAAGAAGAAACTTTTAAGAGATATAAGCACACATGTTTGTGGTTTGAATTGAGCATTTACCCTTCATCATGACAAGAGAATAATTGTTTTGCAACCAATTATTCCAATGCATATGTACGAAGATGAAGTGAAAATCCACCTCCTCCTTCGTTACTACTCAATCCCTTTCATTATATAAGGTGGGAAAAAAATTTCTAAACGTTTTACGTACATTTAAAAAAAATTCTAAATGTTTTACATATATTTAAGAGATAAAACTAATCATTTTCTACTTTACTTCTAAAAAATAGAGTAATAGAAAGAAAAGAGAAAGAGTAATTAATTAGTACATTAATAGTAATGAAATTTTAAATCAACATTAATTACCTAACATTAGAATTAATGAAATTTCTTAATATGTGTAATTATGTCTTAAACGACTTATATAATGAAAAAGACGGAGTATTTAGTACTCTTAATTTCTTGAAGTGAATATTTCCAAAGCATCAATGAACTTTTGCTTTAATATGACCGTTTTATCCTTACAATTAAAAAATAAGATATTATTTTTCAAATTTTGTGAACCTTATATTATATGCTAAAGAATCTTTTCAAAAGCATGTTTTTTTTAGGTTATGGATGATATTAAAAGGGTCAATTAAAATGAGACAGGAATAAGATCGATGTTCTCATGAACTTGGAAATTGAACTAGTCCTCTTTTAAAAATTAACAATAATTATCATAGGGAGCATTTAAAAATTGAAGTTGTAATTTAGCAAAAAAAAATAAAAAAATAAAAAATTTGAAGTTGTAACTCAAGGTGGAGCCGAAACGTCTACCTAAGTCTATGCTATTATAAGTCTGTTAGTGGGTTGAATTTTGTATTTGTTTTCCAAGTTTATTAGTAATATATGAATATAGCATGTCATATCTCATGTACGATGCTATCCCCAAATATATACCTTTTGGATTAGGGGTAATTTTCATTAATGATTTTTTTTAAACCCTTTGTAAAAAAATAAATAAAAATGAAGGATTAAGTCAAGTTGAGACTAAACTAAGGTTGACAATGAAACTCTCTTTAAATAGACTAGGTGATATCCCGTGCAATGCACGGGCTAGTTTAAAGAATAAATTAAATAATTTGTTAAATATGCGATGAGAATGTTATCTTTTTTTTTATTTATATATATAGACTAACTGAAGACAGGAATAGCAACACCCAATATATTTTCCTATGTTAAAAACAGATCAATAATTAAAAGCTTAAACAATCAATATCAATAATTAAACCTAATGAAATATATAGAAACAGTAGCTCAACACCCAAATTAAAAGTTACAGGACGCAAGGCCCATCTCAAATTAGTCAAATTCCTAAAACATATAGCCTTCTTTTACAGAATTCATATAGGTAAGTGTACATAATTACTGTAGGTTATGCAACTTCTAATATCAATAAAGGTTGTTCATCAAAAATTGAATGTATGATCCCACATATAGCAATTGAAGCCAGAGTTTCTACTTCGCTTAAGCTTCCATCTATATACAAAAAGTGACTCGTCAAAGCCCTCCATCACATCCGCATACTCAAATAAATATGCCAACCCAAACTGCATCAGTTTTGCAACTTGTAAATTGTATTACTATCTTCACTAAAGAAATATAATAAGAATAAATACATGACTAACCCGTGTCTCTACGAAATTGCTCTCCAAACGCAATGACAGAGGCAAAGAATATATAGGTTGTTGGAGTCAAAATACTGCTTAAAGGAAGGCAAGGTCAGATTCCAATAAAATTTCACTTCTATCATAGGTAAAAGAAGAAGCAAAAGAAGAAATAGACCCTGCCCCTTGAGCATAGTGCGTTAATCCAGTCTTGTTTGTAGTAAGCTTTTTTTCCTCTAAAGTCATTAATAATTCCTCTGAATGGTGTTTTAAAAATTTTCATTGCCGAAAGAAAATGTAAAATTAAATAGCATTCTGAGAATAGGAAAACCAATGAGAATGATAAGTCTCCATGGAGAGTACATTAATTTATGTCAATGTTCCCTGAGAAACAGGGTAGGCTAGTCTTATCATCAAATATAAGCTTTATATGCATGTTACTGTTTGGAAGATGAAACAAAAGTCAGTTAATTTGTTGTATATAAATGTATCCACATGATGATTTTGGGAATTTAAATAGTCAATTTTTAATTGATAATTGATAGGGGACACTAAATAACCAGTCTTATTTTTAGCACATGTTTTCTCTCCTAATTGTTTATTCTATTGAACAGTGAAAATGAGTTTCAGAGATGATAATGAAGATAGGAGAGATCTGCAGAAGCCATTTTTGCACACAGTTAGTTGGTATCGAATGGATTCAAGGCAGCAGAGTATGATGGGTGTTTGGAATATGAAACAAAAGTATATGAATATAAGTTGTATATGCATGTTGGTGTTTGGAATATGAAACAAAAGGCAATTAATTTATCATGGGTGTTTGGAATATGAAACAAAAGTATGTGAATATAAGTTATATATGCATGTTGGTGTTTGGAATATGAAACAAAAGGAAGTTAATTATGATGGGTGTTTGGAAGATGAAACAAAAGGCAGTTAATTTGCTGTATATAAATGTATCCACGTGATGGTTTTGGGAATTTAAATTGAGTTAATTGACAATTGAACCGAGTCAATTTTCAAATTGATTCCAAATTGATTTCAATTTATTTCAAATTGAAAGTGGATAAGATAGTTTGTCCTGCTTTTATATATAATAGTTGATAGTTGATAGTTGATTAGGCAAGAAGGGTAGGGGTCGGTGTTGAAAGGAAAGAACTACCTTCATTTTTGAGGTTTGTGAACTAAAACGGATTAAACTCGAATCACACAGCACCAATTCTGATTTAAAAACACTTACACCAAAAATGCATCAACTAAGTCATTATTTCGAGGAAAAATCAGCTCGGTCTAGTGTGGTTCAACCGAGTTTTAGTCGGTTTTGGATCAAATTTTTATCCCACATTTACGAGTAAACTTCAACAAGTTCTTTTGCTTGTATAAATAAGTGTGCCGATCTCAAATTGTGTCACATATATTTGTGTACAAGCTCGGTAAATGATCTAATCAAATTGAATTTAACTTGGCTTGTATAAGTCTAGTTTAGGCTCGACTCAATTTGGCACTTTTAATAAATGAATCGAGCTCGTCTTAATAAATTTAGGTTTGTATAAAGTTCGACTCAATTTAATCCGTTCAAATATTAATTGAGCTCAAATTCAACACCATTTAGCTCAACTCTGCTCGTTTACAATACTACTACGAATAATAAGTTAATAATTCACTAAACACAGCATTCAACATATCAAGGACCGAAAGGTAACTTCAAACTTCTATCACGGACCATGGTAAAACCCTATCTTTGAATTGCTCTGCCGCTAAAATAGTTAAAAGGCAAGGACAATAAGATGGAATTGACTAGATACAAAAAGCCCCCACAAAGCAACCCAACAAAATCAGCATAAAGTTAGGCCAAGCTTTTCAAAAAGGCAAAAAGTGGCTTAATTACAGGATAAAACTTTGAATTAAACTAAACCAACCATACTATATAGCTACACCTCATTGATTTTGATTTTTACATAGCAATAATATTTATGTTGATTTTTTAATTGTTACTTACGTAAATAAATATTAATAATAATTTTTTTTAAAAATACATATAATAAATGATATTTTTTTATAATTATTATTAATCTTATATATTAATAATAATCTTATGTATTAATAAATTTTACAATTATAATTATGCATAAATGCATAATCTTCCGTTACCCAAAACATATCTCACAAAAATATAATCTAGCTTCTCTTTATCAAGACACAATTGTCAAATTTGGGCCCACCCAGAATAGGTTGGTCCCACCTCCCAAAACACCATGTGAACCCATTGGTGCCACCACAGCCATGCCAATATGATGGCATCTTATTGCAAATTAAGTAGGGCCCATTACCATCACCACCACTGGCTCTCATGATTGCCAGCGTGAACCTTTTAACTAATTAATTAATTCCTCCCAACATCACACATGGCCCGGCCTCATGACTTACCCTTCGGTTATCCTTCCAAATCTAGGTGATGCATGGACTTTCATTTCTTTCTTTCTTTCTTTTAAAATATCCTATCCATTATATATATAATTATATATATATAATAGAAAAAGAGAATATTTATCCTGAACACATACAAATACATAATTTTTCGTATTTTTAACCATCACAGTTGCAAAATATAAGATCGTTGTTAATTAATTTATTAAAATCAATTTAAGACTTTTTTTAACTCAAAATTGTTATGAATTTTTTTAATTTTAGTCAATATAATGATAAATATTATAAATTATCTATAAAAAAATGTTACTGGTCGTAAAGTTTATTGTTTCATAATTTTTTAATGAATTATTTAAATTTTAAGTTTAAAAATAAATTAAATTAATTAATAAAAATTAATAATAATTTTATAATTTGAAACGGAATGAGTATTATTTTAAGAGATCTTTTATTAATAATTTTTTTGGCATTTCGTCATTTTCATATATAGTTATTTAAATATTTCACTAATTTTATAAATAATTGTTTAAACATTTTAGTATTTTATCAATCAAAATTATTGTCATATTAAGTACAAACATGTACAAGTTTGTGTGTTTTAAGACAAAACTACCCCTTTTCTCGTGTATATATATATATATATATATATATATATATATATATATATATATGAGATAAAGAGTGTGAAAAAATAGACAAGGGTGACCAAAAGTAAGTTCAATTATATTTTGTATGATCATGGAGAAGAGTAGGTCATTCCCCGAGTACTCATCCTCGTACTCCGGCGAATTCGAGTACGAGAATCGAGCAAATTCCTATAGCTTTAATGGACCGAGCGCAAGGGGCGAAGGGTTTACGCCACCTACTGATCCAGAGCTAAAGAGGAAGAAGAGAATCGCGGCTTATAATATGTTTACAACGGAGGGAAAGCTGAAATCTACTATGAGAGACAGCTTCAAATGGATTAAGAACAAGTTCACCGATGTCCGGTACGGTGTATGATCAGTCATATATATATATATATATATATATATATATATATGCATATATATATATATATATATATATATATATATGCATATATATATATATATATGTGTAAAGAACAAGCCATCTTCCTCCCTAAAGTATCTTTATACCCTTTAGAGTGTGTCTTCATGGTGTTGAATTTTGATTGATATATTATCAAATGGGATATAAACATGGGAAGTGATATTTGCCATATAATACTTTTATCATTTGCACTTCATCTTACTTCTTTACCCGAGCAATATTTATACTCTCAAAGTGTGTGTATATATATATATAGCACTACTTTTACACTATCTCAATGACATTTTGTATTTTCAACTACATTTATTTCTCTGGTAGTATATATAATCATGATTATGGCATTATCCGTGCCTTTTTAAAGTGCAGAGAAAAATAACATCTTAGTCCATCATATAAATAACATCCGAGGGACTGGTATATCATTTGTCAGATTTAAAAAAAGTGTGATGGAGCACAAATGGTAATATATTGAAGCACAAATATCCCTTCCTGGTAAACTTGTATTAATTAGCAGTGTCCTGATGTGATTGGATTGTGTGTACTCACGTTGCATGGATCATGCATGCCGTTTACAGGAATTCAGCTTGTAATTTGTTGTGTTCACAACAAAAAGACTGAGAAATTTTCAGTTTTATATATTTATATGTTTGATTCATGGATTGTTCGGAATTTCCTATTTAAGCTATGTTGGCAAAATTGACATTTGAGAATTAAACTTTACATCCAATACCTCTATTGTTTCCGAATCCTGATTCCAGACAATTTAAAATAGATAGTTCAAATGGACAGACTATAGAAACAAGTTGCATTTTATTTAGCAGAGAGTTGCAACTTGTTTCTATAGACTATTCATTTTGAACTACCTAAAATTAAGTTTATCTGTTTCGGAATAAGGCATTTTATGCAATTTGGGAATAATATTTGCACCATACATCACTTTTAAAGGATAGGAATTTACTTATGTGTCCATAAAATCTTAGAAGGTTGAGAATAAGTTCAACCAGCCATAGTAATGTATGTCTATGAGAGAGAATTTGTGCATATATATTTATTTGTTGTACTAGCAACTTGTAGATTGGAGCAAGAGTCACGTGCAGAAAATGATGGATGGCTAAGTAGTAACTAGCCTACTAGTTAGTCTACATCTAGCAAGAGTTGAGCTAACATTGGGCCAACTTGGGGGTGGCCACGGAGTTCTTTCAAAGAAAGTTCTTTGTAGGACTTCAATGAAGATTTTTCTAATGATATGGGGTGATAGTGTAATAAATTTTTGAATACTTGGAGAATTTGGATATGGGTGAGTGGTCCTCAAAACAAGTTTTAGTAGCCCTTGTTTCAAATTATATGATTAATATTAATTTTTAAAAATTAATTAAAATATTTTTAAATTCAAAATTGAGATGATTTATTAAAATTATAAAATAATAAAATTTACAAATAATACACTTTAGATAATTTATAATATTCATTATTATATTGATTAAAATTTAAAAAATCTGTCAATTTAGAGGTTAAAATTTTCTTAATTTGACTTTAAAAAGTCAATAATCAAATAATATGAAACAGAAGTAATATAATTTTTAGGCAAATTAAAAAAAAGTTAATACTTTCCCGATTTGTGGACTTCAAACAAATGAAATAAAATACAACATCGTTCTCTCAATAGATTTTTCGAATTTGTCAAAAAGATTATGAAAGAAAGAAATCTAGACATACCATTATATTATAGTACTTTTTTTAAGAAACAAGTTAAGAGGAAACAAATGAATTTGACATTTTCCACTAGATGACATCAAATTAGATTGTACAAATGGAAAAATAGTAAACATGAGATTCTAGATGAGGCTGACTACCTCTAAGCAAAGATGGAGCAAGCAGAGGCCTGTTGAATTCAGAAGCCAAAATGCACATTGATACCAGATAATGGCGATATATTGTACAACAAATTTCATATCGGCAATTGGCTGGGAACAAGTTTTCTAAGATTGGACAGAAGACAAAAACTCAGTCCCAAAAATAAAAGGACTGAAACTCATGTTATACTATTTCCACTGCTTCTAACAAAATAATCTTCTACTAACAGATTTCTGTTTGTATGGGGATAACTGCTCTCTCTGCCTTCTGCTTCCTATACATAACATATGAACTGGGAGTCTTACAAGCCAACCCAATAGGAACGACCATTAGTGTTGTGTATAGGAGATGCGATGGGAGAAGTCACACACCATTCGTACCAAACCTGCATTTCATTCAGCAAAATCAGAAAAGCAAGCAATGGCATCACGACAAATAACAGAGAGAGAAAGGATGTGAGAATTGTGGAAACTTGTGTGATGCATCATCAAGGATATTAGAATTCTGGTGCTTCATTCCATAATGTTGCCATTAAATTACTATCCCTCTGCTTTTTGAACTCGGGAAAAAAAATTTGTTCAATTATTCCATTGCCCCTACAAAAGTACAACACTAGGTTCTATGTAACATGCAATGAAATAATTACCTTGGTAGAACCACAGCACCGCCAAAAATGAACTTCTAATGGAAATCCCGGTCGTACGCATACAGGTGTCCTTAACGGTATAAATATCGGAAACCTGCGTGACGAACACAGGCAAAATTATTGACGCAGCCATAATAGATCAAAACTCCATTCATACTATGCCTCCTAATTCATTCGAGTTGAAGTAATTTAGTGGTTCAACACAGCAAGTCCTTTATATAACATAATCCTTTAGTTCAAAATTGAGAGCTCATTAAAAAATCATGCACTTTAAGAAAAGTCATTTAAGTTCTACTTTCTATTAAATTTTGAAAGGGGGACTCATTTCGGGGAGGTGAAAAGAAAAAGGGGACCTCATTCTGGGATGAAGGGAGTATAACCTAAAGCCTAGATGACTTTGTATATCTACTAGCTACTAGCTTGGTGCATTCTTTATGACACTAACCATAATGGTAGTTCAAGTGGTTGCTAAGCTACTAGTTTGGTGCATACTTTATGACACTACACATAAGCTCAAAACTAAAGCACTACGGCAAAAGAAATAAAATTTAATAACATACCAGCTGAACATGTTTGGTGTTGCTGTCATTGGTTCAATACCGAGATGTACATCTTTGTAGAGTGTTGCATCAAAATAACCAGCAAATCCTGTGAATTGGATGAAAAGATGCAATAAGAATGTAATTTACCACTTGAATGTACAGAAAGATTGTCTTAGAAATTGTTATATTTTGAAAACACAAGTAGATGGCCCTTAACTCTATTCATGTTAAAACAAAAACAAAAATTAACAAAACAAATACATGTACTTTTCCCCAATCAATGACAATACAACAACACTCTTAACCACATTAATATTCACTCCATGCCTGAGGTTCTCTAACAAAACACCTCAAGGGTAGATTTGAAAATCAGTTCAACAAACTGAAACTTGAATTATAAATGACAATGACCTAAAAAGAAATTCTACATCTTCACATCATTAAGTGCCCGTTTGGCGGAGCTGTGCGGTGTGGCACAATGAGATGAAACACTTTTAGATGTAGAGCTTTTGACAAAACTGTTTTTATAAGAAAAATAAAATAGAGTTTGATTACATAATTATAGCAGTGCTTTTGAAGGTATTGATGACAAATTTAAGGTAAGTGTATGGTATGAGATTTTATTTCGTTCTAACAATTTAAGCATAATTTTGTACTCTGTCTTTTTGCCAAAAGTAATGGAGTCAAAAGCACAAATTTTCTACTTCAGCTAAAAGTGCTTGTAAACCCAAATCTCTACTCTTTAAAAGTGCTTTTAAAGGGTTACCAAACACCAAAATACTTCCATATTTAATTTAGAAGTGCTTTTAGTCAACCATAAGCTCCCCTAAATGGGCTCTAAACTGATTATTAATTAGGACCTCAAAGTCTCTCCGCAACCAGTACCCTCATAACAAATATATTTTCAAAAACAATACTCCTCACCAACCCTGTACTCCCTTGGTTACAATTAATTATAAAACATCAGCAATTCATACTGCAACTAATCGCCGCAGTTTGCATAAGGGAAATAAGTGCACCATGTGCTAGGCACACCAAAACAAAAAATGGCATCGATCTACATTCTACATGTACCTTATAGAGCCAGTTTAAGTGGAAACAAGGATGATAAAAGATTGTTTCATGTGCAAGAAATGTAACTTCTTCATGAGTGAAAACAAAACTGGACAAATCTACAGTACATAAGTTTCAACTGCTTCCAATAGCATTTTATCGGGACTGAGCATAAGGCCGCCGCCTTATTGTGTTTCTTAATCTTAAGCACCCATTCCCAGTATTTCACCATTTTTATTCAACACCCTCCCCCTTCCCCTAATCCTTTTACCTTTAAGCTATCCATAAGAACCAAATCCCTTCAATCCACCCTCATTTGCAACAGAAAATAGACGAGGCTAAGAAACCTATGGTGCCTACACAGTATAGCATGAACTCCAATAGAAACTTTACTCGTAATTCCCTAGTTCCTAAGATCATGAATATTTCGACACAATTTCCACAATGTATTCCAATTTCCAAATTTTCAACTTAAGATTCATTACTAAAAGAAGTAGGAACATAATTCACTTCCAATGTTCCAAAATTTTTATGTGATACGAACTTCTGTTGTGAGACATTCCTTCACATAACATACCATGAACCATAGCTGATCCAGTGTCGCTGGGTAACTCAAATTGAACCTTCTTGTACCGCTGATTGCTGTTGTTAGTTGAGTACTCTGGATGTGCAAATGTAAAAACCTATGCAATAACAAAACACAATGCAAGTGAGTTGCTGAAATTTATATATTTCAAGTTCACAAGTCTATGATGTTGAATTCATTGTGGAATAACTGTCACCCTGCAAGGCAGAATGAAGCACTCACAGGTTGGGAGGGAGCAAGCCTTGCTACACGGTGAAGCTTGACAACATAAGCAGTTTCAAAATGCACAAGGTCTTTATGCGACTTGATCTGTAACAGAATCTGAAGTGGTTAACACGTATATAACAAAAGCCACATGTAGAGATAACCAAGGCACTGGACTTACATTTGTATATAGTTTTGATGCAGTCACAGGTTGAATGAAACTTGTATACCTGAGGCAGAAATAGTGAGAAAAGAAACAGATGAGAGTTGTAAAACCTGTAAAGGGTATCCAAACACCAAGATTCAACACCATTTCCTAAGAAAACATGGATCATCCTCTCTAGATGGAATTGAGTTGATGTTAAATTTGAAATTCACAAAGGAAATCAAATTAAAATGGGAACCCATATGCATCCACTCAGGAATCTCACATGTAGCAAAGAATTAAGACAATAACCCAAAGGTCCCAAACGACTAGTTTTACTGATAACTTTGAAAAAGAAAGTCATCCATAAACAGCCAAAATCTTCAAAAACAGGCCATGTCATCCAGGAGGGTTGGTACAATTGTCAGACTTGATCATTTATATATACTTATATAGTTTCATACCCGAATCAATATCTCCATAAGTATGATGTGCACAAAACACGAGACTTGTCAGATAACCTTGGGCATACTTTCTGGATTACACTATATATAAACAGATGATACATACGATGATGGAATTGAGACTCCGTCTTGCTTCAAAAATCTTTGAGCTCCATCAAGACATTCAGGTGACAACTCATTGTCACCAAAAGATCCCAGCAACTCACTGACCTAGGTTAACAAAGAACATGGGTATTAGTTAAGAAGCTCAAACGAAAGAATGGAAGGTTAATAATAAGTTTATTCCTAGGACAGTTGTGTACCAAGATGTCTGCTTTCTCAGGAGCATCCCAACTACGCATGTCACTAGAAACTATGGTAACAATGTCCTCCCAGCCCTCTAGTTTCACCAAGGTCTGCTTCAACAAAAATGATGTTATTTCTAAGACGAAGTCGAGTACAACACTAAAGACCAAAAACTAATAAAATAACCACTTAGCTAAAATGCATGGGTAACAAACAAGCGAGTATAATTTAAGTGATGGTGAATCCTAACTTGTGCTGTGAAGGCCATGGATCCCTAAACTACTAGTACACGACACCTATGTAATTTTAATCCTGATAGTTTCAGAAATTTGTATGCATGGCTCCACATGTTAAAAACCAGAGTCTTAATATGCCCATGAACAAGTATCAATCAAGTCCAAAGTAACATTAAGGCTCGTTCCTAATAACATTTGTACAGATACAAGAGAGTAAAGGGTTATGACGATGACTGACGATGGTGAAGGTAGCCAAAAGTTAAGCATTAACAAGGAGCTGGCGCATATTTTGGCAAGAACTTCTATGTACAGAACAACAATGTAGCAAATTCCAATCGAAAGTACAAGCAATTTGTGGTGATACTGAAAAAGAATAAACAGGGACATTATTAATGACGTGATATTGTGAATGTGTTACGAGGTCAAAGGTAGCAAGGAAATTAATTAATACTCCCACGGTCCCATATTTATTGTCCACTTTTCCTTCTTGGGACTTCCTAAATGAGAGTACACTATCAAAACATACCCATACTTACATTAAGTGAATTTTCATAATGGCAGTTTGGACATCTAGAGCATATCTTAAACTAAGTGGCACAAATGAAAAGTTGTGGCAAAAACTTCTTCTAAATGCATCATGAATCAAAGCACTTGGACTTGAGGAAAATCCATAATTTATTTGGACAAATTGAAATCAGCACCTTCATTTCCACTTTCCACAGCTCAAGTAGTCATAAACAATACAACAATTTGGTAGCGTTCTTTTCAATTTTTAAACTCCTCAAATTGAAACTATGAAAATTAATAACCTGGCCTACTTACACAAGTTCCCAGTCGGAATCTCAGTGTTCTCAACTCTATGATAATGCTCGCCAATCAACGTGAAACTTATGTATGCCTCGTGCAAAATTCTAGTGTTCTCAAACTTCTTCTAAATGCATCACGAATCAAAGCACTTGAACTTGAGGAAAATCCAAGCCCAAATAAATTAATCTTTTCTACTCTGTTTGCCAATTGAAATCATCACCTTCATTTTCACTTTCCATAACATAAGTAGTCATAAACAAAGCACCAACTGGTAGTCATTCTTTTGGAGAAAAAAAAAAATTTGAACGCATCTACATCTTAATAGAAACATTACAATAATTAACCCACCTTTCTTAAATCCTAGATATAGTAGGCAATATATATTGCATCTAGACACAGATATTTGTCTTCTAAATGTAACCTTCTAAGGTGAAAATAGATATACAGCCATCCCACCAGCAACTGAAATTATCCGGTCAAAGCACTGACCACTGAAATGCAAATTATGGACATAAGAAAAGTGAAAACTTTGACTAATATCGCAGAAACCTTTCTACAGAAAAACATACCCACAAACAAAATACATCAACAATACAAAAAAAAAAAAAAAAGTAATAACAAAAAAGCACTAGTAGAACAAAACGTCTAGAAAAAGCATGTTGAGATTCATTTCTCAGTCAACTGGGACATATTTAAATCTTGAGCTTGTGTCATGGTGATTACATAAAATCAAATAAATTGCATCGATGAGTTCTCATTGTAGTACTATAAATCAGCATGGCAAACAACTAAATGATGCAAAATCATTCAAAGTATGATGATGGGGGAGATGAATGAATAAAAATATTAACTTACATGGAGTGTAACAACAGCATTTGGATTTTTCTCTACAGCATAAACTCTCAACTTGCGTCCAGTATCTTCAGCTGCCTATTTTTTGTGTATATACATATATATAAATATATATATAAGTTGCAACAAAGTGAAAAAAATATGGTAAGCACACTCAAGTTTGCAACTAATAATAAGCACACAATCAGAGAACATGAGGGCCTAAGATGTGCCGAGACGGATATGCAATAAGATACGACACGATAAGCAACACGATGCACGGCATTTTTCCCAAAAACAGGATATGATACGTTGGCGAATACGTTTGATTTTATACAAATTTTTAATAAATATAAACGTATTTCAGCACATATTCAACTAAAGTGCAAGGACTGATGTGTAAAACTACTAGATTGAGTGACTAAAGACTGAACTGTAAATAACTACAAGGGATTTGACTGTAATTATGCAAAACTAAAAAGGGTCAACTTGTTCACAGCCACACAACTGACAATAGGTCAATAATGACTTGAGAAAAGAAAAGAAAAAAGAAAGAGGAGTCGGTCAACTGCGATCAACAAACGCAATGCTTTTATTCCTTCCAGCTTCCCAAGGTGATCACTCCTCTTCGTCTCTTTCTCATTTTCTTTCTTTTTTTCCCTTTTCTGGTATCCCACTCTCTCAGTCATGAGTATCCAGCGATCAAAGTCCCACGGGGCACAGCATGTGCGTAATTCAAAAAAAGATGAAGAGAGAAAGTGTTGGGACATGTCCAAGGTGTGCCCATAAGACTCATTGACCTCCAAGAAGTGTTCGTACTTCATAGTAGATGAGAACAAACCAAATATGCACCAGCAGAGTTCCAAATAGCATAAGCACCAATAGTACAGATTTAAACAAGATTTTTACTTATGTGACAACTCTGACAGGGATAGCAATTTAGAAAATCACTATGGGGTTTGGACAGAAAATCACTATGGGGTTTCAAAAGGTAATGAGATCTAGAATAGGTATCTATGGGACATCATGTAGAATTTACCCTTAAAATGTTAAAAGGGGACATTTTTTGTTGTTCTTTCTACCCTTTATTTAAAGGAAATTTAATTACTCTTCTATTTCTCCAATTAATTGAGCAACATAAGTAATGAAAATTTCAAAATATATTTAGTATAAGAGATTATAAATGAAACAAGGATATTGAGATTATATTATTCCATTATTGAAAAAGGTATACAACATAATAAAACAGTAAGGGAGCAGGATGGATACTGCTATTCCATAGGTACCCTGCGGACGATAAACAATGTTTTTACGACAAATTTATATTGGGTGAATTCCTCAAGTCTTGGTCTCAGATTTTTTAGTTCTTTTCAAGGAATATGTAAATCTTAGTCTAAGTATTTTCTCTAACAAAATTGACACTTTGAGCATGTCAGTTAGATGTTATATCCACAATATCTGGAAGTATAAACCTGTAGTGATGCTCTAACAAGAGGACCTCTTCCTGCACCTACAACCATCAATACCTGCAAAAATCGAAAAATTGGAAGTCATGTCTTCAAAGCTCACATGCCAGACCTGTAATAATCGTACATGTAAAATTGCAAACAACACAAACAAAGTCAGGTAGAAATTGATGCACTTAAGAATCTTGCACTCAGATCTTTCAATGAGAATAGCGCTTACAGTGGTTACTGTAGATGATTGTTCATCAGGTATCCTGTCCTGCAGAGCTTTACTGATTGCTCTTTGGTACTGCAAAAGTATGAGCCAGGATCAATATTAAGAAAGCAAATATTCACTCTATCCATCGACAATGTTCGAAAAAGCTAAAAGCGGTACGAGGTCCGTACGAGGCGAGGCGTAAGCCTCGAGGCGGAGCGAGGCGGAAGCCTTGATTTGAAGACCTAAAAGTCCCCAAAAATTTATACAAAAATGCTAATAAAATCATAAAATAATCCATCATTATAATCAAGATCATAAAAGACATAAATAACCAACGTCACATTTTATCATTACAAAACATGAAAACAACATAATATCATCAACTACTTATATAGTGATCATCCATCACTATATAAGTAGTGTATCATTCGTATCCAGCGGCCTGAAAAAAGGATCAAATCCTTGATATTATATTTAATATTTTTAAATGAAGTGAATAACATTATATATTATATTTATACAACATTAATTTTAATGTATGTATGTATAAATATCAGTCAGAACTTAAATATAATATTTTTAAATGAAGTGAATAACATTATTAAAAAAAAATGAACATATTTAATATTTTTAAATGAAGTGGATAACATTATATATTATATTTATACATTTTAATGTATGTATGTATGTATAAATATCAGTCAGAACTCAAAACTTAAATATAATATTTTTAAATGAAGTGAATAACATCATTAAAAATATGAACATATTTAATATTTTTAAATGAAGTGAATAACATTATATATTATATTTATACATTTTAATTTTAATGTATGTTTATATATTATATATTATATTTATACATACATTAAAATATAAATATAAATATAAATATAATATAATATATAATATGAACTTAAATATAATATATAATAATCTATAATATAAACATGATTACATGAACACAGACTACACAGTTTATACTTTATACAGTTATACTTTATATTTATATAATATGTATGTCTTCATTATCGTACAACTGTGCAAGTCTAAATTACCTATGTATGATGTATCAGTACAGCAGGCCAGCAAGAAAAGGTCAAAAGGATAAGCAAAAAAAAAAAGTCGCGTCGGAGTACATACCTGCCGTCGCCGATCTTCGCCGATCTTCTTCTTAGCAGCTTCGCCGTCGCAGGCTCGCTCACAGCCTCTCGCCGTCGCAAGCTCGCAGCCTCTCGCCGACTGCGATCTTCTTCTTCGACTTCGATCTTCGACTTCTTCCCAACTCTCTGCGTCTTCGTCTCTTCGATCTACAACTTCGACTAGGGCAATATCCTTCTTCTCACTTCTTGTAACTTCTAACGTCGTCGTTTTTCTTTTTTTTAACCTTTTTTCAATTTGGGTCGGGTTTGAATCAAGGCTTACGCCTTGAGGCGCAACGCCACGAGGCGCAAGCCTCAGGCAAATTAAGCACACGCCTGTAATTATTCTCCGGAAGCGTAGGTCTCGCGCCATGAACCTCCCGCCTCGCCACGAGGCGCGCCTTGAGGCGTACGCCTCA
The DNA here is from genome assembly GCA_034770075.1 of Aralia elata. Taxonomy (NCBI): domain Eukaryota; kingdom Viridiplantae; phylum Streptophyta; class Magnoliopsida; order Apiales; family Araliaceae; genus Aralia; species Aralia elata. The sequence continues at coordinate 26,324,329 of CM068378.1, read as the reverse complement.
AACGCTTTTTCGAACATTGTCCATTGATCACCGTCTAAGACAGATACTAATCAAGCTTATGTAGGCACTCCAACTGAATAACTCAACTATCCAAAAACAGATACTGCAGGTTCTGACACTATTACAAAAGCCTATGATACAGGGAGCTTTCAAATTATATCAAGTAACCCATGTTAAGAACTCGAAACCCAGATAAGAATATGGGAGACATTTCACATCAGATATTATAAGGTTTACATAGTTTTTGAAAAATTGTACACATAAGAATAAAAGAAGTATATATCTTCTATGTTTCATAATAAAATCAAAACATTGGAAAAACAATAAAAATATCATCCTTTGATTGTACGCATAGTTATCAAGTCGTCGCTTAACTAGTCGGTGACTAGTGGTCTAGTCGAAGTGCAAGTCAATAGCTCGACTTGGTTGTCGTCGCTAAGTCGTGCGACTTGAGCAATTAGTCGTTAGTTCAACTCGACGATTTGTCTAACTTGAGATCTAGTCAGACGACTTGGGAACAAACCCAAATTTTAATTTACCCAACTCAATTTCAAATTTCAATTGACCCATAACCAAGTAACCCACCCAATTAAAGATCCAAACAAATATAACTAAATAAGTATGTGACCAAGGGTTTACTTCGGCTAAAAAAAAACATCGACAGCAAAGAAGAAAGGGAACTTAAATGATCTAAACATCGGCAGCAAAAAAACATCGGCCAACAACTTAATTGTGTTATAGTGATGTGTAGATATCTAAATAGCGGATAGTGCGGGAGCCGAAAGTTATGATATGAGCAAGGATCCTAATACGGATTTAATTTTTATTATCAATGATATTTAATAGTTTTGATTGTGAAATTGTAATTTTTTTAATGTTAAATGTAATTTGAATATATATATATATATGAGTAACATGAATATTGTAAATAATTTGTCGCTTTACGGGCGACTAGTTGGGCATCTAGTCAACTGGTCACTAAAGCAGTCGGCCACCGACTTGCTTCGACTTAACGACTTGACACCTATGATTGTACGTCAGTGTATCTACCTAATAACGTTTTTTGATCAGAGTCACCACAACTGTGAGATAATTAAAAACAAGGGATTCAACTATGAGGACCCAATGTCATATACCTTTATAAACTAAAGTTATCTTTTATTTATTTCATTATAAATGCATGTGTTTTCTCTCTCTGATAAAATATACCTGTATGTACTTCATCGTATCCTTTTCAAAAATTTCATACGTTTGGGCCTCTAGATTATCCATGAGAGGCTGCATTAGAAAATTAACAAGGAAAATGCACCTATGTTAGCATAAGAGTAATTCACCACACATGAGATTAGAAATCATAAAATTTTCAAAAGAAAATAACTTTTGTTAAGGAAAAAATGAATTTGAAGCAACTCACTTGCAAGGGTGACTGTAAGAAATCTCTGTATCCAAGCTGGAATAAAAGTATAAGCTTAGATAAGGAAAAGGATTGAGTGTTTGTGTGTGTGTGTCTTGGGGGGAAAGGGATAGAAGTGTGTGCGCGTGTGTGTAAGAGAGGCAGAGGGAAAGACCTCAAATCGTTCTTGCTCTGGAAGGGGATCCATTTTCTGATACAAATAACCAACATAGTCCAAGTATGACCTTAAGGGATGCCTTTGAATACCTAAATAACAAGAGAACCATTAAAACAAAGATAAACAAAAAAAACACAAACTCTGTCAAGATATCAGCAACACCACCTAGACAGCCAAGAAAATACTAGTAACACATTCTAATTTCTAAGCCAGTATATGAAGATAAAAATTATAAACTCAAAATGGATATTAAATTTGCAAATACTATTCAGTTGTGAAACACTGTTGAGGAGGCGAGGAAGAAGGAAGTCAAGGATTGTTCCATTAAAATGCCTGAAAACTTTATGCCAGGTATCATTGACACATTGCTTTGTATATATGCTCACTAGTAATCAGAGGAACTTGATATTGAAATAACAATATAGCAACATACCCTCAATGTGATTATTAGTATTATTAGCACCCTCAGCCGTAGTTCCCACTGGAGCATTAAGGTCTTGGTTTCCAGAAATCACTATCTGGGAGAAGGTACAAACAAGATATATCAGAAGTTTGGCTCAATAACCAGAAAATGAAAATTATAGCATTTAATTGCAATAATTTTAAGCGACTACTAACGCTGTTGGTGAATAAAACAGGAGGTAAAAGGAAATTACACATACCATTTGTACATGAACACATAAAATACCAAAATATTTAAAATTTAGTACAATGCATTGACAAAGTTTCCATAAACACAAACACCGAAAGAGTAGAGTTATTTCGTACCAAAATGTATTAAAGACGAATTCACTATAAAAACATTTATTGAAATCCATATGTATCTTTAGGAACAAATTATCTGAGAAAAACAAAAACAGAAAATATCATAGGTTACCTGGACCGAATGATTAAAAAACCCAGTCAACAGCTTTTGGTGATGCTTGGACAGACATGGGTACCCCCGTGAATTGGTTAGAAAAGACTGGCAAATCAGGTAACATCTATGAGAGGTTGAATCATAAGTCTTCATAGCATTAACTTTTGAAGATGTGCATGATGCAAAGCTTAGGAAATATATACATTTGTATGAATTATGGCTGCTCTAACAGGCTCTCCAAACCAACGTCCAAGTGAATTTGCTGACGGTAGTGAAGACCTAGTCAACAATAGATACACCTCATACAGTTTACTTATTTGTAAGACAGGTGCGACTACTAGAGAAAGTGTAAACAAATTAAGCCTTTAAAAAGCTATAGTAGACCACAAAAAATACTCACAAAACATCAAGAGCAATTGATAACTGACTGTGATGTTCACATAGAAGACGAAAGGAATTCCACAATTCCCAAGAGTCTATATCGTGTCCACCCTATTCGGAAAAAACAAGATCACTGTCAAAATAAAGACTGAATAGCATTACATAAATAAATAAATAAATAAATACATAATCAACATAAATCGCACTGGAAAGCATCATAATTTAATAAAAAAAAAACATAACAGGAAAAATCTGTTCAATCAATTCATTACCTTTTAGTAGACTCTAATAACTATGAAGGACAAACAAAGATTATAGTATTATAACCCCAACCCCGAAAGAAATAAAGAGGAAGATGACGGCGAGATCAGCATTTCTATGTTGAGGATGACTGGATGAGTGATATTTTGATTTTGGAGAGAGAAACCTTGTGTTCATGACTTTTGCCGTGTGGGATAATAGAGATAAAACCTGAATATATAAACTAATTCACATTGAAATCTATTCATTATAAATTTAGTTTCGTTATTATTGATCAATTTAGTGTGGAAGCAGCTCCTATCTACTTTAACATCTTATGTTATGTGAAGAATTTTAATTTAATTTTGTTTTTTCCTATAATATTGAGATTTGTTTTTATTTTAGTTGGGTGTATAAGCTTCACATGATTGGGTCTATTGAAGATCAGGTTAGTCTCCAAAAGTCTTGTTGAAAATCTCTTCAATAATGTAGACAATTAAAAATATAAAATAAACTTAAGTTTCATACCAAAAAAGTTTGATGTTGGGTACTTTTATAAAGAGAGAACTAATACTACAACAAAGTTCATCCAATGTGTTACAGTTGAGGATGGAGAAGAATTGGCTTCTTTATTATTATTTATAGGTGAGTTATTCTGATCATGTTCAGTATAATGAGTTTTAATTCGGGAAGTCCCTAGCTGAGAAAAAACAATTTTCATCAGCATACTTCATGTTCAAGTAAGCACACATTTAGTCTAGCACTATATCACCTTCCAACACCCTAGATGGATAAGACCAAAACCCAGTAGCACAGGAAAATAAACACTCATAATTAGAGCTTTTCATTTTATTTTTTGACAAGTATTCATAGCGAGAGTTCCTTCTGTTATAACATTCAACGAACCAAAATTGGAGTAATCACTCACCTTATGATCAGCATTCTCATTTACAGCATCATCCTCATCAGACTTCTCCAATGGAATCCTAAGCCACAACTTCAGTATGGAAGTAAATGATAAGAAAAATAAAAACTAAAAAGGAACGAGAAGAAAAGGTATGCAATAAAATTACTTATAGAGCATAAAAATATAATCTCTTTTCTGTTGAACATGAAAACAGAACTAAATATTTTAGCAGTATAATTTCGTCGAAGTATGGCACCTGCATATTGTTTAGACTCTGCAGAATCTGATTCACACATCTAGCATAATTACCACACGATGTCCCCTTAGGTGAAGGAAGAAGACATGCCTGCAGAGAACACAAGTAGCTGGAATCAATAAGCTTAGTAGGAATAAGTTTGAGTTTTGGCTGGACCCATGGTTCAAAGTTGCGGTAGCAATCTATGTTTCGGACGGTCATTTGTTGACTCGGTATTGGTTTTGGTAGGTTTCGGGCAATACGCATCGTTAGCTAGTTAGGAACTTCAAAAAAATAAAAAATTATGGATAAATTCTAAATACTAAGAACAAGAAGATGAATCAATTAAGTTCACAAAAAACGCTATTTAGTGCACATAATATTATCCAAATGATAAAACAGGCATCTCGCATATATGTTTAATCAAACGTTTGAATACAACTGATCTTGATGTTGATGTTGTCGTAGCTCAAATGGTTGAGCACACATGTTCTGTATAATTTAATTACAATTTAACTTAACTAAGCATATTTTAAATGCAATTGTTTTCAATTTATTTTTTTAAAATTGTACTTAACTAGGTACTATATAGGCACAATTTAATTATAATTTAAGTACAAGTTAGTTTAACTAATTACATATTAAGTACATTTTTTTATATATTTTTTAAACTCATACTTAACTAAGTGCTACATGTGTATATTTTAAATACAATTTAACTTAACTAAGTTTATTTGAAGTACAAATATTTTTTTTCACTTTTAACTAGGTACTACATAGGTACGATTTAAGTATTATTTATGTAAAGGATAATTCAGACTTCAGCACATACGATATTTCTTTAGTAGCGTTTCTCCCCTTTACGCCATGATTTCTCCTTTGGTCCTAAACCGATACATTACGCCGAGTTGCTGAAATTTCGCCAAAAATTATCCTTTACATAAATAATTTCTAATTTTACAATTCGTGTCAAGTTTGTGGTTCAGCACCGACCAATACCTAACCGATACGATGATATTTTGGCATAACGGTCGATACTTTGAACCATTGATGAACCCAAGTCAAAGCATGGCATACTACAAGCATAATATCAAACAATTACTCCTATCTTAGTAATGTGCCACAATTAGCAACAAATGATACATGGACAAGTAAACATCAAAATTAAACAAGATAGGAGCCAACAAAGCACTAAAAACTACTCCCTCCAGGATGTCAAAACAAGGACATCACAGTCTTTGAGGATACTAGATTAAATAAACAGAACTATATCTTAAGGATAAAGATGAAGACGCAAGGGGAAAAAAAACACTTGGATAAAATCTTGCGACTGTGTTTTCAACTGAAAATAATATAAAGCTAGAAAATTACGAAACATAAGAGAGAATCTGAGAAAATGCTACATTATAAACCCCGAAATTTCATTGCATAATTGTTATTATTGTACAAACCTTTAAAGACAGATGAGAAGCCCAAGCTATTTCTTGCTTCAAAGCAATTTCAGAATCCTTCCGAATCAATTCATCTTCTGAATCCAAGTCAATCCACGAGCCAATCCTGCCTACGTAAATTAGAATTCCATTAGTTGGGATTTTGGCATCCCAATGGATAATGAAGTATAAATAACTATCAGAGCATACTAAAGAAAATTTGCCCGATGATACACCCAAAAAATCCATATTGCAAACATAGTGCTAAATTCTGAAATATTTGAACATCCTATATGCATCTGGACATCCACAAGAACATCCAACCAGTTGATTATTCAAATTACTGATCTTGGCCACCTGATTGATCACTTTAAATATTTTTTTGAAAAAGAGAAAAAAAAAATTGCTTGCATTGAGTAATATTAGAAAAGCCCCAAACATCCAGCAATGTACTAGATATTACAAATATTAAGGGATGTCCGGTAAAAGGATTGTCTGTGGATAAAAGAAGCCCCAAAAGTTTAGTAAAGTCTCCACAGTCAAAGTTTTCAAGAGATTTGAGTTGATGAGGAATCAACGGCCTCACTAAATGAAGCCTTAAATTCTTATTAGTTGGATGCTTTATTCAAGAAATCCTAATTCTCATTGATCATGGCCATGTCTAGGCTGGCATGTCGTAGAAAGCAATTAGAGTGAAGATGAAAAAGAAAAGAAAATTATTATTTAAAGAAACATAACAGAAATAAAATGATTAAGGCCAACAACAAAGTATAATGAAAGCAATAGACTAATAAACTAATATAGCTTAAACCCGAGGTCATACCAACAACATGACTGCTCCACTGAGAAGGGCTTAAAACTAAGTCAGACCCCGCAAAAGGAAGAACACCAGAAGAACTGTTACTGTCATTATCTGTTAAGCTAGGCCTGTAAGTGGGATCCATCTGCATCACAAAATAAAGAATATAAGCCGAAGAGAGTTTAAATTGGAAAAGAAACAGACCAGAATATGTGTATTAAAGTTTAGGATTTGATTGGTAAAAATCATCATGGCGAATTAGGCTTTTGCTTATTTACTTTAGGGTTCAATAATGAAGATTAGGAATGCAATAAAGTGAAAGGAGGGAAAAGAGAGAAACAATAAGTTTTGATGTCAAATAGCATAGAAGAAATCACGAACATTGAAACGTAGTTTGGAGCCCAAGCGTGAAACTAGAGTTCCACTTCAGTATAGAAGCCCGCTAATACAGTACTCTAGGTGAGTTTACTGACCAATCACACAAATGACAGCCATCGAGCTGATATGTGAGTGGCTAATTAACCACCAAAGATAATATACAACAGAGTAATAATAGAAAAGCCAAACCCGAAGGGTACTTGAACTAGTACAAGTAAAAAACATTTAACTTTAGTCAATAGCCTACTTGTGAAACAAAAGCTCCACTTCAAATAGAAAGCCATTAACCCATTACTGTAGGCGAGTTCACTGACCAGTCACACAAAAAATGACGGCCAAATAGCTAATTTGTGCATGGCTAATTACCACCAAAGTAAAAAAGAGGAAACCATTGAGCAAAGAGAAACAAGTAACAGGAAATCCAAAAAAGGTAATTGAAGAATACGAAATACTCATCAACATATCCAAAAGATATTTCTTTCTTCACAAAAAACTATTGATCCTTCATCTTTTCAGGTGATGGTGGTAAACCTTTTTTGAAGTTTAGGTCAGTGGTTCAATTATTTAGCAAGACAGAAGCATCAACTCATTGAAGTGTGAAATACAAAGTAGTAATAGAAATTACAAGCATGAAATGCTCCACAAATATGAACAAAAAATAATGCTGGGTTTAGTATGGAGGATAAACAATCAAGCCCAAAAAGATGGCCAGCAGTATTGAAATGCAAAATAATTAAAATACCAAATTGTCAAAAATTAGTTTCTTGTCATTGAAATGTTGTTAAGTTTACAAACTCAGTCAAACCACCCAATAGATAAGAGCATCAGGTCATACACATACTCAAAGGTAAATAAGAAAGGATCAAAAATCGGCCAACAAAACTGGGTAAAACTACACCATATACAAAATGATATCCAGAAGCCACAAAAGAGAACCCTAGAATGATTGAAAAGATTCAAAGCATGGTTTGTTAATGTTAATATATAATTATATATGCTCTTGATTGTCAGCCGAAATACCAGAAATTATATTCAGTTGCAAAGTCTACCAAGCTCACTTATAGCATGAGGTATTTACAACATTCTAGAGCAGCAGTGCATAAAATGTTGACAGATTCTCCTCTACTCTTTAGTTTCAACTTGACTTTCTATTTCTTACACAGTAAACAAAAGGCCATTGAATCATTATTATTTTATTTTATTTTTAGAAAGGAAAAAAAAATGCATATTGGACAAGCCCAGTTTAAAGGTGTGTTGTTCAAGTTCAACTCCTTACTTTCACGAGCTTAGACCTCAAGATTGGTTCATTTATCAGAGGAGCCAATCTCAAACCAGCCTTTTATTGTCAGACAGAAAAGTTTGATTTTAAAATTGTTACACCAATTTGATAAACGAGAAGACCGTGCTTGACACAGTGCTCACTTATTAAATGCTTGGTCATGGGTTTGAAAACAGCCTTTCTCAAGATAGAGTTAAGGTTGCGTACATCTGGTTTCCCCTTTTTGCGGGAGCCCTGTGCATTGGATACGATGCCGCTAAAGGAATCAGGCTCAAGCCACTTATAAAAAAATAAACAATTTGTTTTATCATCATAAAGCCAATACCGAACTAACTGAACTTGATGGGATATCAATTAGCTTGGTCTATTTTAGATCCCTATCCAAACAAGTTAACTAACTCCAAGTTTAGAAATTTAAATTTTGGACTCATACATATTTGGGAGCAATTCTTCTCTACAATTAGCAACAGCCTCAAGTCAGTCAAAATGATCTTCTTACACATTTGGAAACTACTAAATAACTAACAAAGATTCTAATACCTCTTGCAATTGATATCAATAAAAAGGGTAAACCTTAATTTCACATGGGCTTAGTCCAATTTTAACTAAAGTTGCCAAAATATGTACAATTTACATACATTAACAAAAAGGACTGATTTTGGACAATTTTGTTAAAAGTTTATGAGTGTAACCAAAACATCAGGGTTCCACTACAAAAAAACCTTAACACAAGCTGTAGGTGACATACTGACCATTCACACACACAAAATGGCATTATAAATAGCCAATATGTGACTGGCTAATTAATCACCAATACAAAGGTCTAACCCCCAAAAAAAAAAAAACACAAACATCAAAATTTGAACTATTTGAAGCCATTAGCATTGAATTTGTGATATAACCAACTAACTAACCAAAGTAGCGACGACAAAATCGAAGCCACCGCCATTAATGTTGAACGAGAGAAGCTGAGGGATGTCATCGTTGAACTCTGTCTCCACTCCACAATACCTGGAGTCACTTTTGTCGCCTGGCCTTTCACCTAGCGGCATTTTCCCTGGTTTTTGGAGAGAGAAAATCCTAGAGACGCGAGCTTTGCTAAATCACAGAGTAGTGGAGTAATTTAGGAAGGAGGGTTTTGGTAGGGTTTTAACAGAGTTGGGAAGTGGCAATTATGCAGGCATTGATTAGGAAGACGAAAATGCCCCTTTTTATTGGTGAGAAAAAGGTGGATGTTAAATTAAATCAAACAAAAATAAAATATGGAGAATGCAGAAAAAATTGGAAAAAGAAGTACCAATCGTTTTCCTTGGGTCCCATATTAAAATATATATAAATATATCTATATTTATATATATTGCGAATATTTACGTTGATTTTTTAATTATTAATTATGTAGATAAGTATTTATATTTATATATATATATAAATAAATAATATATATATATAAATAATTACGTATTAATATATAGTTATAAATAATTATATATGTATATATATATATATATATATTAATAAATAAACAAAATATATATCAATAAATAATTATATGTTAATATATATTTATACATAACTAACTATTTAATATGTTAATATATATATAATATATATCAATAAATAATTATATATATTAATATATATTTATACATAATTAACTATATAATATGTTTATATATATATATATATATATATTGTTTATATATATATATTAATAAATAAACATAATATATATCAATAAAAATATATATATTAATATAAATTTATACATAATTAACTACATAATATAAGATTTATATTTAAAATATATATTTTTTATGTATATACAAATAAATATATTAATTAATATTTTGTTACCTGAATATAATTTAACTCATTAATAGATTTAGAAGAATCAGAATCGTTTAATAAATGTTAATTAAGGAGTAGTTTTTAAAGAATCAGAATCAAAATTAAGATCAAAAAGAGAAACAGAAGCTAAAAATAAAACAGTGGAGACAAACATTGCCATCTATCCTATAAAGCGGATGCTCCTCTCCAGATTCCTTTTCTCCAGACTCCTCCAGACAATTAATCCCAACCCTTAGCTAGCAAGGATACAAATCAAAGGGTCAAAGTTCATCTGGGCACTTAATATTTATTTACTATTTTTTCAGTTTTTCCTCTCTTTTTAACTTTAAGGGCCTGTTTGGGGATGACCTATTTTAAAATAATTTATAAGTTAAAATTTAAAATGATTTATAAGTCATATTAAGTAATAACTTATAAACAAAAGTATTTGTCACCATTTTGACTTATAAGTTAGAAATTAAGTTAAAATAAAATACAAAAATGTTTGGCTAAAATGACTTATAAGTTAAAATAAGGTGTAAAGACTATTAAAATAAGGACAAAACAGTCTTTACATTTGGTTAAACTTACTTATTTTAAAATGACTTATGAGTCATTTTTTAATAAGTTAGAATTATTACTTATCAAAAATGATTTATAAGTCAAAAAATAAGTCACCCCAAACACTTCAACAGTAAAAAATAATTTATAAGTTCGTTTGACCAACTTATAAGTTGTTGTCAAATGAGCTCTAACTTCTTCCTCTTGTTCTCTATTTTTTCCATCTTAGATCCTCACTGGACTAGTCTCTCTCAACTCATCCAATCTCGTCCCACCAAAAAAACCCATCCCACCAAAAACTCATTATAATTTTTGATAATTTGAGATCCGATTCCGGCACCCTTTACGCCGTCAAATTTAATAATAACATTGGAGATCTTTCTAGGTCTACAACAAAGCTCAATTTTGACTACCCAAACAAATGTCTGATGTTTTGGGCTCTTATTACGGCTTAATTTTAGTTGATGACAAAGAATGGAAAAACTTCTTGCCCTTTGCACTTGATCCTTGTGCTTGTTGTATCATGTATGGATTTGGATTTATGCATCTAGTGATGATTACAAAGTCGTTACATGATGATGAAGATGAGCCTGATAGCACAGAAAGTTAGAGATAAAATCGTGTTCTTAAGATGGAGAACAAAAAGAAGAAGATAAAGTTGACAAGAGGAAGAGTAAAAATAGAAAAAGAGTAAATAAATAAACAAAAAGTGTCTAAATGAGCTTTGAGCCTTTAATTTGTATTCTTGTTACCAAGGGTTGGGATTAATTGTCTAGAGGAGTAGGGAGAAAAGGAGTCAGGAGGGGAGCATGGTTTCTCTTCAGAGCCGTTGAAGTGGTGTAACCGTGTTATATTATTTTTTTCTCTTTTTACCTCTATTATTTTATTGTTTTTATATTTAAATTTTTTTTATCCTTCTCCTTTAGATCAAAAATATGATCAAAGTATTTACCTGTGATCAAAATTTTGATTTATTTAAATAAAAATATAGCTCAATTACTCTCTAATTAAGTTTTGATGCTTGCCAAGCATTGGACATCAAAGGTGATCCTGTACTGCAATCTACATAGACATCTGAAATTGCAGGTCTGCGACAACAACCCATCCAAGGCATGTAGTTACTCCTGTAAGGTCCATATGTGGCGCAAAAAAATGCAAACTTCTTGTATTATCGAATGTGCAAAAGTGTTGCAATTGCGAGGTTACAACATTATGGAATGAAGTGATTTAAGCAAATAAAATTAAACATCACTTGAAGAAATTACAGTGGTACATTGGAGATGATTAAAAAGAATTAACAGTAAAATATAGTGGTGCTGAAGATCAAGAATAAAAATCATTCAAGATCTACTATCCCGAAATTTGAGAGAAGGATCTTTACTTGATCAACAAAGTCTGAGCCTGTTGCATACTCAGTTAACATCCCAACAGCAAAACCGAACATCGCCCATCTGCTCAAAACAATATTTCAACACACAGAATAAGATATACATGTCAATAGAATAAAAAAAGTTCACTATATTAACATAACTTAAATAGGTATGAAAAATCCATTGACTGATTTAAAGGTAGCAATAAAATTGAAATAAATCTCCATTTCTTGTTACTAATATTACAAGCACCCATGATATATATGTTTTTGTACAATCAACAAAAAAAGAATGTTGTTTTAAGAGTTGGTGATGCAATGCCCGATAAAAAGGAGTTGGTGATGCAAACGAAGATATCATGATTTCTTCAGTTTCTTATAACTGAATAGACTCAAGTGGTTGATAAAATATAATAGAATCAAAATTTAGTATAAGCTCACCGTATAATTTTATTTTATTTTTTTGGGTTTCTAAGAATCAAGCAAAAGCAACATTCCAAAAAGTGTTTGCCCCGAGAAGGTAGCAGGGGAAAGACATGCTTGGCCTTCCTTAAAAATTCTGGAACGCTTCAAAACTCATTTCAGGAGATCACATTCACTTTAATTTTGAAAGAAAACTATCTAGATATGCTGGTATTATGAGGTTTCAGTCTCATATTTTCTTGCTGTGTTGGTTATAGGATTAGAAACTTCAACTTAGCTAAAGAGTTGGACTAGGCTTCCTAAATAGAAGCAGTCATCAGGTAAGAGGCAACACAACATTTCTACTTCTATATTTTTCTAACATTATTCAGCCAAGAAAAGGAACATGTGAGACAGCCGTAGATAATAAAAGTTGGTACATCTTAAATGGTTCCAACAAAATTTAAGAGTTTTGAGTGCTAGTAGCAGCAACAAAAAATTTCAATACAACTTTTAATGAGAACTCGATGGATCTTTTGTGATATTCTTCTTAGTAGTAAGGAACCATTTCATCACAAATTCACAATCAAGCACATTGGAGATTTTGAGCCAAAGAGAACCAACCATATTCTAGTTCCAACAGAGTGTTAGTGCACAACCAGGGACCAACCTACCCGATTCCTATGTCTCAGTGGTCAGTTTATTTAGGCTGAGATGCTGAATAAAGTAACCCCAAGCCGAAAGTTGACCAAAAATGGACCTTACCTATCTATTCTACTTGCATCTGTGTATTCTAATTTAATGATGATGTATGCAAGATCTTGATTTGGTTATACTTCAAACATGAGGTCCTTACCACACTATGACTTAATTCAAGATTGATAAAAAGGAAAATGATATAGACTATTAATTTGAGCTCTTAGTTTTCCATTAAAGTTTGAACAATCAATCCTTCTTGCTACTGCTTTGGGTTCATACATATTCTACCTCCCCCCTCCCTTTTTTCTCTCTCAGTTTTTGCTACTCTATATCATATGTTCTTTATAATAAGTCTATATTATCTTTTTTGCTCACTTTTGAAATCATAATAATTCTTGTTTCCTATGGTGTGCAACACAATAAATCTATTTTACTAAAAAGAAAAGAAAAACCTCTCAAATCAAAGCGAGTCGAGGTATCCACGGGTTGGTTTGAATGGTTAAATGGGTCGCCCTGCATTAAAGAAATAAAAGAAGACTTATACCGGTTTATTTTACTATTGAGGCTACACCAAAGTAGAGCAGATTGGGTTTGCGGACTCTTCACGACTTTTAATAAGCACCTTAAAATATACTCTGTTCTTAGAAGACCGTCTTTCCATTACAACAAATTCATGTCTTCTAACTAACATATGCAGAGAAAGAAATACAAATATTCTTATGATAATCATGTCTAAGAAGAAAACTTCACAGATGCGAGAGTCTGAAATGGAAGCTATTACTGCAGTTTGACAGGTACTTAGTTAGGACCTTAATTCACATTGCTTTACCTGGATTTTGGATAGAATTGTTATATTCTTATAGTTTGACCTAGATTAATCATAGGATACTTGGATTGATGGTAACAAATTTTACCAAGATCGTAGTTCAATGCGGTATGTGGAACGAAATCATTCTTAAAACGTCACTTGTGGTACAAAGTACCATAGGGGTAGGTTTATTCGAATCACTTAATTGGTACAAATTACATTTATTTTAAACATGGCTAGGAATAGTTTTCTAAAAAGTTATAGTCAAAAATAGGTGAGGTTAGGGGTTGTCCTACACGGGGTAGTGGGGGACCGCGCCCCCCGGAATTTTTTTCAAACTTTTTTATATATAGGGTGCCAAGTTGTATATTTAAAAAAATTATAAGTTCATAATAACTAATATTTTATCCATCTCACAAAATAAGTTTCATTTTGAATTCTTAAAGTTGATTTCCAAAATTTGAAAATTAAAATTAATGAAAATTATTTAACTTAGACATAAAATTATAAATATTACTCTCCCCCTTCCACAAAAAGAATTCTCTTTGAAAATTAAGAATTTTAAAGATGTATTTATGTTTCATGATTACTCTTAAATTTATTGAGTGTTAGTTATACTCAAAATTGTCAAATCGTGAATCGTATCGTATCTCGAAAATCTCTATATCGTGTTTCATGTATCGTACGATACGAAAACAAAAGGAAAAATGTGTGGTAATATATATTTAAACATATAAAACACACAATTTAGTGGACGATCAAGCATATTAGCTTGACTATGTATTAAAGTAAATATTATTATAGACTAAAATTAATTTTAAAGTTAAATTGTAGCCAAAATACTCTAAATTGATTTGTTAGATATTATTTTAGTAATATTGAGTAATAAGAGAAAACAAAAATGCAGATCCACCTTTAAAATACAAAGCAAATAGAATAATTCAAATTAACCCGTGGAGATTTATGTTTCTAATTGTGGAAAGTGGAGTGAGAAAAATAAATCAACATTCTATGGAAGAAGATATGAAACTCTAAAAAGTGATTAACGGCTCATCAAGCGATATAGAATATGTTAACGCTAAAAACCTCTTCATTTGAAATGGAAGGCTCAAAAGTTTTGTTTTTACTCTTTTAGATCTACATAGAAACTTGTTCAAGTCAGTTGCTAGCTTTAAAAGGTGTCGTACATTGTATTGTATCGTAAGATATGTATCGTATCGTATTTGAATCGTATGATATGGTGTCATTTTTGATTCACTCTGCGATACTCTTTATCGCATCGTATTGTACAATACGTATCGCGTATCGTAAGATTCTGATAACTATGGTTATATTGATGGTATGATATTGCACTTACGATGATAATTTTAAGAATATTGTATAATTGTATACTACCAATAAAAATGTATATTCCTTTTTAGCAAGTTAACAATACCTTTATATATCAATTATAATATGAATAAAATAAATTTATTAGACATTAACAATTCGTTACATATATTATTTTCTTTTCAAAAGAAAAATATTAAATACCAACACTTTGTGTATTAAAAACACTATTTACTTACAATTTCTCTGTATATAAGCCTAATTTTTATTGTCTTTTTGTTTAACATATGTTTTATTAAGGAAAATATTCACCCGCAGCTGAAAATTTCTAGGTCCTTCATTGGTTGAATTGTTTCTAAGCGTAGTGTCACAACAGGTGCATTTTCAACAAGATTACGTCATGTCATCGCTTACTTGACACTAACAAGGCATTCATTAAACTATATTAGATGACATTCTCTAGAATCTTATTTTACATATTAGGGTTTCTAATAGAGATATTCTAGATTTATTGATGTGATTATTATACTTTGTAAATTTTGTAGAGGATGATTCTAGATAGTCATTCTTTGCCTTCCCTTTTTAGTCATTGGCTGTATGGCTAAAGGGTTATATAAGAGGATGCTCCTCATTTGTAAATCATAAAGCTCTAAAATAATGCTTGTGCAATAGAAGGTTGAGTAAATAGGCTGAAAAAGTTTTGAATCACCAAATCTAATGCTTCGGAACGGAAGTGTACCATGTTTTAAAATATTCGTACCAAAATGCAATTCGCTATTATATTAGTGTTTTCAGATGATGTATAATGAAAAAAATTAACGAATAAAAAGGTAAAAAATTAGAAGCTCTATTGAAAGATCTGAGAGAATTATAAAACTAAATATGTTAAATCATCTTGTTTTGTAAAGATTTAGGGAACTAAAATTTTGTCTGACTTCTCCCAAAAGATTCACGAAACTGTAAACATGCTTTCCACATAGTTAAAATACAGAAATTTAGCTATAAACTATCTTAATTGGACTTTAAAAAGAAAAAACCTATCCAATACTACGTCTATATAAATTTCTCTAAAATTCCTGTAAATCATATCATAAATTTACAATCTGATAGGTTGCATAAATATCTCAAATTTGCTATTGCCATTGAAATTTCACTCAAAAAATCATAATCTCAAAATTATTTTTAATCTTCCCACAATTATAGTTAATTTGATAATAGAATATACTCCAATCTAAAAAGACACGACTTAAAAATTTATTGAAAAAAACTAATACTTTTACCTGCCATTGGAAATTTCATTTTTGCCAATAAACCCAAAGAACGGACCCTGATTAGCCTCTTCAAGTTTCTTCTGCTTAAAATACTCCTGCAGCTCCTTAGCCTTTTGCCGCTGAAACTCCATCGTCACTACACTCTTCTTACTATCCTCCACCGCTGCGACAGCCACCGGCTTCGGCGGAGCTGTTGGCGGCGGCGGTGAAGCTGACGGCGGCGATGGGGGGATGGGTTTTGCCGGGGGAGTAGCCACCGGTCTCCTTAAAGGGCCATCGGCTTGAGAGCTCCGAATGGTAACAATTGAAGGCTTAGTAGCAGAAAATCTAAAAGTAGTTGTAGATGATGATGAAGAAGAACATGTTGCTAAATTTGAGATTTTGATACAAGGGAATGTTGTCGCTGATGACATATTTTCTCTCTCTGGAAATTTTTGTGAATTGGATTTTGTTTGGTTATGGAGATTGGAGGGAGAAAGGGGGAATTAGAAGATTGGATGGCGGGTGTTTTGTTGTGTGCTATCAGAATCAGAAATCGTTGTAGTGTTGTTGTGTGGATAAGGCGTGGCCAAGTTTTTGCTCAATGACTTGTCCAAATACCCTCCATGGTCAACTTTCAAACACTAGAAAATAAAATTATCTAAAAAGGTTAAATGAAATAATTTTCTCATTTATATGAGAGGCGTGTATTGATCTTAAAATTTGAATTTTTATATTTGATCAATTTGTGCTCACTCAAGAGGTGAGAAAGAGATGAATATTCAAAAATGATATTGAGGATGAACTTGATTGTTGATGCTTGAAAGAAGGCATTGAATCAATTGCATTTGTACTTAATTTTTTTCCAAAAATAATTGAATAACTAAATTATTTTGATATTTGGTCTTGTTTTTTAGTTCTTAGTATTTTTTTTCATAGTCGTGAATGAATAAGAGGAAATAGATAAACTAAAACTGCAACTGCATGAGTCACAAATAGAGGTCAAAGATTCGATTAAAGATTGAAGACAGTAAGTATAAATGATACTCCCTCCGTCCCAAATTAATTGTTCAATTTTGACTTTTTAAAGTCAAATTGACCATTTTTAAAACTAATTGTCGACGCCGGGTTTTCGCCTTTAATGCGATTGTTTTGTCCCTTTCCGATTTTGGCCTTTTTATCAGGTGATTTTGGGGAAAAGGTCGGCATTGATGTCGACGGGGTTTTGAAAGATCGTTTTTATGATGAGCCAATTAACCAGAGTCGCCAGTTGGTATATTTGAAATGGATGTACCAACTCATCCGAGTTTTCGTTTTTTATAAATCGCTGGCTCATGTGTGACTCCGAATTAATTGGTCTGCGAATCGAGATTCATAGAGTTCGGGGGCTTGCTTAAGTGAGGGGAAGGTGTTAGGCACCCCTCGACTTCCGTGAAACACGGTTACCGAAATCTTGATACTTTCCTATCCTTTAATTCATGAATGTGTGTGTGTATGTCTGCGTGTGTGTGTGTGTGCCTATGTGAATGTCGTTGTGGGTTTGTATGAAAGAATCATTTGGATTTTTAGGGAAAACCGTGTTTTAATTTGAGAACGCTTCGGAATGTCTTTTCGGTATACACGAGAAAGCTTTATTCTTTATGAGAAAGGTTTGATTTTAATTGTCCAAAACTATGAGATTTTCATTAAATGTCGTTTTGGCAAAACAAGAATTTTAAACCTTCGTCAAAATAGGAATCGAGATCTATACGTTGCTTTCGTGAAACGATCGGGCAATTTCTAGAATCTCTTTCACCCTATGCACGAAGATTTAATAAAACGTTACTTATTTGTAAAAATCATTTTGTGTGATATTTTGGAAAACGATTTTCTTTAGCTTTCTCGTTAAATAGGAATCGACATTCGTTAGCACTTCAATCTCTTATCCTCGTGAAGCTAATAACCTAATTTGATTGATTTTATGCAAGTCTTCATTGTTTAATCTTTGAAATCATTTTTTGTGTCACAAAATCTAATCAAGCATAAACACGCGTCGGGGCTATTCATGGGCATGTAAGCCATCAAAATATCCCCAAACGCCAACAATCACATATTCCATTAGTACGGGGCCTTAAACCCGATTCTCACCTTAGCGTCGTTTTAAGGCCCAACGGTTACATGTTACAAAACGAACATCTTGAATCTATCACATACACCAAAACGTCCATCATCGGATTCGGACCACGGGTACGCATTCCTAGGCTCACACGAGATTAATACATGCCCACAAAATGAATACTACGTAACTAACCCACCCGGATTTATCTAATACACCATAACATCCGGAAATGATGATCTAAATAAATTACACTCAATGAATCACCATAAACAAACTAGAAATTTCGTCGATTGGATATCCTCGGGTTATCAGGAAGAATTTTATTCCAACGGAACCTTCACTAATAATCCCTAATCCAAGATTGTTCAACAATATGTATGAAAACTACATCTAATCTAACCAAGTAATATGATATAAATTGCTACAACAAAAGGAAGTTTTACCTTGCAAAATGATCTCAAATGAAGGTAAATTTGTGTACTTGAATAGGATAAGAAATATATTTGATACAATCAAAATCAAAGGAGTAAAATTTCTCTCTTTTTTCTCTCTTTTCTTCCTATTTTTATTGCAAAATCTAGCTATTTTTCTCTCTATTTCCGTGCTTGGCTGCTGCTGAATTCTTCTTCTTCCTCAAAATTTCTCCAACTCCCTGTATGCTGTCCGAAGCTGAGTTTAAATAGGCTGGCTGGCCCACCTCCCATCGCACTCAGCTGGTAGTGCTGATTTGCTGGTTTCCGTGCTGGCGCATTCACTTGGCCGCAGATCTATCCGCGGCTAGCGGGCTTGACTTTCTCGATTTTCGTGCCACGCCTCGATTTTCGTGCCGCAATGTCAGTTTTCGCTGACAGGCTCGTATTTTACAGTCCGGGAATCATTGAGAAGCGCGCCACACCTTCCGGGAATGCCAAATTCGGATAGCCCTGCTATCATGTCGATTTCGGCTGCAATTTATCATGGTGGCGTCGAGTGTCCGTACTTTTCCATCTTTTGCTCTCGCAGGCCGATCCATTTGACGAATTTGCCCTCCTGTCAAGGTTAGTATACGAAGTGCAAAATTTGGGTGTCTACACTAATCTTTTTACTATTTTTGCTAAAATATAGGTGGAGAGATTATAACCAAAAAAAGTATATGCAATTTATTACTAACCCCAATTTTTATAATTTTAAAAATATATTTATATATGCTTAATTATTAATTTTAAAAATAATCAATTTGACTTAAAAAAGTCAAAACTGAGCAATTAATTTGAGACAAAAGGAATAAAATTTAAATTCAAGCTTGTTCAAATGCAGCTCATTAAGCAAACTCTCGACGAGTTGTGTTAAACTCGAACAAACCTGAGCCAAACTCAAACAAACCTGGCCGCAATCTCCAGATGGCTTGAGCCAAGCTCAAACGGGTCAGATCAGGATAGCAAACTGCCCCGCTAGTATATCTACTTTATTAGTTGACAAACAGATTAAATAAACACCTCAATTATCTAGACAGTAAAAAAGAAAAAGGCTCTCTGACAAAGCAGCTGTGTAAAGGATTCTTTGAATTAGAAAAAAATAAACCCCAAAAATCTGAAGTCATCAGTAATTACAGATACATTATTTAACTCAAGAATTTACTCTATCCCCTAAAAAAGAAACGTTAAATAATGAGAGAATTATAATTTTACAAGACAACCTTAATAATGTTCCACTTTTGCCATACAAAGAAATCTACCAAAGGTACAACGTTTCATGGTGAGTGATGTTTCTGGTTCCCATTCGCGTTCCACGAACCAAAACAATTTGCTTGCTTCCGTAAAAAGTTCCCCATATAATGGTTCAAAGCGCAAGCTACATTATCTTGCACAAACACGTTCTTTCATTCCCGCTGTCAAATTCATTATCTGATCCACCATCATCACTGCTACAGCACGAAGTTTTCATACATAAGTGTTTGACAAAAAGGCGTCAAGAATTGGAAGCAAGACAAATACTCACAAAATAATAACAGTAAAGGGAATCAGAAAAATTGCACTTTAGCAAGAGAACTGCCACAAAAAACTATTTCATAGTTACAGCAGAAAAATAATTACAAAAGATCAACTCTAGGTGTAAAAGCAGTACAAAAGGTTATGCAGCACAAACATATCCAGTAATTATCGATGTCCTTCAAGTATATATGCATGAAAACTCAGCGGTGGATAAATCATTGTTTAATCAGGACTCGTATCCAACAATGTCCTCAAGGGCAAGTAGACAAAAAATATTTCTGCATTATTGAAGTATAAACCCAACTTGAAGGATAAATCATTAGTTGCAGATCATGAAAGGCAATACTGCAATATTTAAGGGACTTCAATGACAAAACATAGCAGAAGATCTGAAGGCATGAATTCTAAAGATGCTGGATGCACATCATCAGATTCCTAGAATATTTTTGGACCTAATTTAGGTTGACAACAAAAATGATGAAAAACAAGTTTCTTACTGTTAAGATGAGGATTGAGGAGAACAATGTTGCTAGAGCTTCCCTTATCTTGGAAGCCAGATTTCAGGTTCCCTAATATTTTACTTTGGAGAGAGATATTAGGAATTTGAAAACTGAAAGCTTGATAGATGCAGAAAAGGTCCTACTAAGCAGACAATTTATCACACGACAGCGAAACATTCTCCGAGGTGAAATAACTCATAATTTTTTTTCTCAAAATCCTTATCAGATGGCTATTACCATATAGGAGTCCACGCACCACCAACCCACCTATCAAAATAAGATTTTGTATGAAGTTTCCTACCGAGTGTCCCCCAAAAGTCTGAGACATTCCAATAAGTTTATGGACAATATTCCTTAAAAATGCTCAATTTCTTTTAAGCTACCATATGGTAACAGCTTCCCCCACAAAAGTTTTTTGATAAATATTAATTGATTATTAGTAATATTAACTTCATAATTATGTGGTACCATAGCTTGTTTAATGGTATAAAGTATAAACAAAATCGACATGCATCAATTTGCACTCTGCACACAACTGCTTTGTGCAAATACAATCAGTCGTCAGGTTTACCCATTCTAGCCCTCCATACTTGTGTGAATATATGGGCTAGATAATGATCTTTTATATCCTTAGATAATGACAAAACTCGGTACAAATTTGGTCTTCAAGTTTAAGCAAAAGTACCAATTTAAAATTTTAATATTTGTTTCTTAAGAAGTTACTTTTTCTTTTTTGGATAACTAAAGGGGGCAAAAGAAAAAAACATCCATGTTCCATTTACAGGGAGTAAAATCTAATAAGAATGCAAACGCTAGAAGCCACAAGTAATATGTAGACTACTGCTGTTATGACATCATGGTAGTAGTTCATGGGCCTACAAGATACATACATCCCTTGTTACAGTTATGTGGGAAGATTCCTCAAGTTTTTAATATTACCATTGGCATGCTCCCGTATTTCTATCCACTCCATAAGAGGATTTTATATTTTCCTTGAGCATAAAGTACCCTAAAGTACTTTCAAGCCCTGTGCATGTCGCAACAAACTTTTTTACTAGAAACATTTTGTTGGGTCACAAACCTCTTAAATGTATTGCTACTCAAAAGTCATGTAATCTTCTAAAAGATATGTGCCATCATATTTTTCTTCCTAGCTCATTTATATTATTAGTTGGGATTCCTTTTTACATGGACTGCGAGCAGCATGGACCAATTCACTGTGGTTGTTCAGTGATTGATCTTAGTTGTTCACATTTCACCAAATCTTTCTTGCAATAATTCTTTTCCATAAAAAAAATGTCCTTCAAGGCTTTAAATAAGCTTGGAACTGCTATATAACAGAAACAATTGAATAACCAGCAGCTAATAATAGCCAAGTTCTGGTAAGAAACTTATGCTACAGTAATCCAATGTAATTGACTGCTATAAGCTCATCTAAAAACACTTAATAACATAATATCTTATGAATTATGATTCAAAAGAAAGACAATGTAGCCTTCAACGTAAATTGTCTCACTATGTCTATTAGAGAATACTACTTATTTTCCACATAATGGATCAAGGTCTTTCAGCAACTGAAGTTCGATTGGAGCATGACTTAGTTTTTAAATTGACAAATGGAGGTCTTTGAGCAATTGGAGCCTAATTAACATTTGGCACAAGCAATGAATAAGAACACGAAGGTAAGGGAAGAATATATTGTAGTCATTTGCAAGAGCAATATCGTGACTTTTGATAAAAATAATAATAATAATAATAATAATAATAATAATATTACTCCAATCTGGATTCTGGGCTTAGTTGTTCACCTTTCTTTTTTGGATAGTAATACCATGTCCTCTCAGTTTTTAGCTTATTTGAAGAATATCACTTTTATCATTAGTTTGAAATGAAAGATCTAAATTGGGTTCCACTAAACCCTAAGTTTAAAATCTAACACTTCTATGAAATTGTGTGAAAGTCAAACAGGGACAACTAAAGTCAGACGGAGAGAGTAATAAGTTAACTATTGAACCAAGGTCTTCTAGACCTTTCCTCATCTTCTGGTGAAATACTGCTCTCTTATACACTCCCATAGTTGGAAAGAATATGGAATTTGGTGGCACCTAAAAGTTTACCTCCGGTGAGACGACCAAAGAATTTCGAGCAACTAGAGTTGACTTCCATCTCTGGTGACTCGAGGATCCATGGGCACTGGGTAAAAAACAACC
Organism: Aralia elata; assembly: GCA_034770075.1. Taxonomy (NCBI): domain Eukaryota; kingdom Viridiplantae; phylum Streptophyta; class Magnoliopsida; order Apiales; family Araliaceae; genus Aralia; species Aralia elata. The sequence continues at coordinate 26,301,227 of CM068378.1, read as the reverse complement.
CAGATTTTAGTTTTGGTTCATTAACTGTTGTTTGCCTCTGTTCTTTGTAGAACTAATAGTAAATACCAACCGCTGCATATCTATCAACAATCATATTATACCTGTTTGACACAGTTCCAAAAATTGGCTCTCTAACAGCGTTCTCAGAGAATTTGTGCTTTCAGTAATTTTAGCATTACTGACTGCAAAAACAATAACTAGAGAACAGAAATCATAATTCTGATGACCCCTGTAAAGTGGTTCATTTTATCTCAATTTTCTAACTGTTTCCTAGATAGTTCCAATCATTGCCAAATTGAATACAAATTTTTCAAGTGTCTAATAAGAACCTCCTACATGGTGATTACACACCAAAAGAAGGTTGAATGTTATGAGACATGTTCATCATCAAGTTAATGAAGATACCAAAACCTCATTCTGGCATCCAACAGGTACATTTAAACATAAGGTAATGAAGAGGTTATTATTAGTAAACATTGGAAAGAATGCATTTTGTTACAATGTACCAAAAAAGCTCTGGATCCTACACCACACACACAACACACACACACTCACTCACTTAGACATGCATAAAGGCAGAATTACTGACAATCGTAATGGAACTTTCATGCATGGTTCAGGAAGAAACAACAGACACAAAACATTCTTTGATATAAATTCAAATTTAGATATGAAGTTCTCATACCTGGCCTCAAATTCTCGGACCTCAACAAGCTCTCCTCCAGACACATCTGTCCACTGCACTTTCCTCCTTTCTGTATGACCAGGAACACTACTACCCTTTTCGCTTAAGGCCTCACTCTCATTACCAACCGCACCAGAAACTGGAATGCTAGTTGTCGTCGTCTTCAAGCTACTCTTAAGATCAACCTTTTTGGCGAGAGTGTCATTGTCGACAAGATCAGCAGTATGAGTATCATCTTTACCTTTATCAGAAACAGGAGGTTCTGGCAAGATGTCCTGCTGTTGGGTAGGTCCTACTTTCAGAGGAGATGGGCTCTCAAGTCCAGCGGCAGCGCGACCAAAGCAGACAAACGAGGCGCACCCACGGACAAGCCGATTCTTACCAGAAGCCAGCAGGAGATCAGGATCGGATTCTTGGTCTACCAACTGGTATTGATTCCACGGCGTAACTCGCATGGGTTTTTCTTCGTTCTTCTGACCCAAGAGAAGAAGGGTCAGGCCCTTACTATACCCAGAAGCTGAAGAAGAGAAAAACCCTCCACCTTCCACTGCCAATAACATCAGTTCTGATCATCCGGGCACCATAAATTACTCGAATAGCTTAGTTTATCTTCAAACAACAGAAGCCACCTGCCCTTAGCCACTGAAAAGAGTCATTCGGAAATGTCATTATATCAGCAACACTTAAACAAAAGCAAAGGAACTAAGTTCTTCAATGTTTTAGGAGAGATAATAACATTTTCAAATTATCATATTTCTGAAAAGGTACACATCCATAGTTTGATAAAAAAAAAACCATAACCACACAAAAACTAAAGGACAAAAGAAAAATACTAGAAAAGGAGTTTTTGTCATGATAAAGAAATATATTTTCACAGAAATTCAGACTTCAGATAACCAAGAAACCGAGATAATCACAAAATGTTAGCCAGTGGACTTCGTTAACTTACACACCTGTTTACAATCATGTAAATACCAAATTAAATAAATAGTCAAAAGCCAAGACACTACAACAACAATGCTTTGACATATAAGATCACCCAACAACCTGAGAAAACTAGCAAATTCTTCGAAAAATTCCGAGCTACTTTCCCAACTTGCTACAGAACTAAAGTCAATCACGCATAACCTCTTAACAGACAAATGAAAATAGAGAAAAATCATAACAAAGATTAAAAATCGACGAAAATAAGTAAAAGAAAATTAAGTTGTAGAAACAGCATAAGACTATAGAGACGTAAAATAAATAAATCGCTTGAAATTGAACGCAGACAAACACATACAAACAGATTCTCCACAAATCATTTCCATAAAACACAAGTCCTCATTACATAACTCAAAACAATCACAAAATTTTCAACATAAACTCTTTATTTTGTTCAATTTAACTAGCAACTCAAACACACGCACATATGTTCATATAGAGATCACAACTCTGAAGCAAAAAGAGCTGCAAAACACAAAACATTCAATAGACAACCAGCCATATTCACAAACCCTAGCTCTGAAACAAGCAACTAACTGCTACTACCATTTTCACACAACTTTTTGAAGCGAAATCAATAAACTTCCAGAAATAGAGAGACTCACAGATCTGAAAGAGAATAAAAATCTCCGGCAACTCACTCGTTGGCGACAGCACGCCGGATTGCAGACTGCTTGATTCGATCCAAAAGCTTCAAAATAGAGAAAATGGCGAAAATCGAAAGACCTGATATAGTATATACATATATCGCCGATGAATTGGAAAGAAAATTTACAGGAGCTACTATTATTACTTTCTACTTAAAATATTTCTTTCATGAACCTGTGTGTGTGTGTATATATATATATATATATATATATATATATATATATATATATATATATATATATATATAATAATAATAATATTCCCTCCGTCCCAGGATAAAAGTCCTGGTTGACTTTTTGCGCATGTTAAAAAAGAGAATAAAATGACAAAATTGTCCATATTTAAATTCTCATTTAGTTACATAGTTTTTTGTACATGAGTAGTGATACTCCATAAATATGCATAAAGAATAGAAATATGACAATTAATACTAAGAGTATTATGGATAAATTATTGTAAAAAATAAATTATTTAAGATAAGTAGATTTTTAATATGAGACTACCTAAAATAGTAATAAAGACTTTTATCCTGGACATAGAGTAATAATAATAACAATTATATTATTATTATTATCTGGAAGAAGTATAGGGATAGTGGCCACATGGCGGATAGTGACCACATGGCGGCGATAATAGCAATGGGTCCCGCCAAGTTTATCTGAGAAATACTTTTTCTTTTTTTTTGCCTTTGGCATTTTTTTTTTTTTGCTTTCTCCTAACTTTAAAAACTTTTTTTGAATAATTAAAAGGAAAGCTTGGTTTTGTTAGCTTGTCAATGGCTGCTTTACCTTTTTAAGAAAAGCACCCATTTGCTTTAAATTATGGAGGAGTTACTTACATCTTGTTGTATTGTATGCAATATATATCTGAATTAAACTTTTATATATTCACCGTGTATATACGAGTGCAGTTAGAATCATAATACATAATTAATAAAATATTTATATTAGATACATAATATGTTATGATCTTAACACCGTTCGTATATACTATATATGTTGTTATGTTAGTGTATCAAATTTAACTCATAATATAAATATAATTTTTTTTTAAATAGTTTAAGACGTTTTTATTTATATTAAAAATTAACATGATTCATTTAAATGTTAAAAAAATAATTCTATAATTAATTGTATTGTTTTGATAGCTTGTGAAATTACTTACTTTATTGTTAAAAATTGATTAGATCCATATCTTTTACATGTAAAATTGATTCTTAATAGTTAATTTTGATATTTATATTTTTGGAAATTGAGATATTGTTAGTGTTAGATATGCAATTTGGAGGTTCCTATTTGTGGATTTATTATCCGAGCCATACACGTGGAGGTCTTGTATCGTATGGACAGTTGGATTCGACTTTATTTGGGTACCTTTTTGATTAATTGGGATATCTAAAAGTCAATGCCAATGTTTGGAGATTACTAACACTGTTTCCACATGGTATTGTCAAGTGTCACAAGAGTGGTTTCCTTAAATACATAATTAGATTTTTATTTATTTATTTTCTAGATCGATATTATTGCAAAATAATTTTTAAAAATACATGTCATCCAAGAGTTGGGGAAGGGGTCAAAACAAGAATCTAAAAAAAAATTATTTTTAATTTTTAGTAACACCGTCTAAATTCTAACATATTGCTGATGAATAAACTCGAACTCGTAACTTTACACAATAAAAACAGGAATCGTTACCACTATATCATCACATTTGATCTATATAATTAAATTTAACAAAAATGGTCCAAACACCCGGGTCATTCCAACTCATCCACAAAAAAGTGAATTTTGAGCTTATATTTTTAAGCTCAATAAAATAGGGTCCTTTTTAGCCAAGTTTAAATCAATTAATTTCTTTTATAAACAGTAAAAAATGTATTTTTCTGAAATATTTGTTTTGATTGAGCAAGTGACACTTCATCAATTTACTTTACAAAATATTTTAATAATAATTACTCTCTCCATTTCATAATCAGATATACAATTTGATTTTTGGATCAAACGACGGCATATTATGACTCATAAAAATTTAGAATAAAATAAATTTTATGAGTAATAAATTTTATTATATACTATACAATTATAATAATTATATCAATTAAAATTAAATAAAATTATATTAATTTAAAATTTAATATGTCGACCTTTGATTTTTAAAGTCAAATTATATATTTAATTTTGAAAGGAAGAAAAAATAAAATGGAATTAAGGAAAATGAATGATTTTTAATTTGACTTGTAATACATTGTCATGTTGGTATTGGACAAGAAAGATGCCTTTCACATTTCTCTTCCTAGTGTCATTTCAACTTCAATTTCAGTTTTGAATGAGAAATATGAAGAAACTATTAATAGAAGAAGTATTTAATTACACCTTCCAATCATATTTGAAAATACCATTACGCACCTTCCCATAAAATGTTATCTCAATGACAGCAAAAGAGGGTTGGGTTGTGGCCGGTGGGACTACATGAACAACGAAGTGATCGGGACTAAAACTTTTCAAATATTGCCCCCCCTACCGACATACGATTCCTTTTTTCCACTTAATTTTTAACAAATTTAAAATTTTTATAAAAAAAAATTGAGTAATTTTGTGTGTACAGATTATTATAAACAGTTACGCACAAACACAGTTAGTCATTATTAAGTTAAAAAAATTATATAAAAAATTAATGAACTTTATTAATAATTTAAATGGTAAAATTTATTTGGGTTATATGTAGGTACACAGTTGTGTATTGCACAGTCGGACTATAGCGACGATTTTTGGGTTATAGCGACGGGTGTTCATCCGTCGCTATAGATATTATGGGCTATAACGACGTGTGAACCGTCGTTATAGCCTAAAAAAATCGTCGTTATAACCGATTGTGCACTACACAGTTGTGTATATACATTTTTCCCAATTTACATATAACTTTTTTTCTCTATTTATGCATAAACTGATTGATCAAAGTTGTGCATATAAACTATTTAATTTTTCAAAGTTAAATATATATAAATTTTGACTGTTTATATTATTTTGTAAAAAATTTAAAATTGAAATGAATTCATTTAAGTTTTGAAAATAATAAATATGATGATAAGTAGTATTTTTTAGCTAATATACCAATAGTTATTTTTGTGTACCAAAATTTTAAATAAGTACTATCAATTTTAAATTTTAAAATTTTATAAATTAATCTAAAAAATTAAAATGTATTACTAATTTTTGAAGGTGGAAGTTGAGGAGGAAGATAGGTAAGTATTAGGTATGACTATTCTGGAGAACCCCAAAAAACTCCATGAATTAATTTTGAAAGCAATTCTATCAACATCATTCTGACCTTTTTCTGATTTCTTTCAATTTTCTCATTATTGAGATGACTGGGACAGTGGGACTAGTTCAAGATTGGTGTGCAGTTTCTCTATTTTTGTTTTAGGAGTAAAGAAAAAGAATAAATCATGATATAATAAGTACTAACTCCATTCTATAATTAGTAACTTTTTAGAAGAAAAAATTTGTTTTAATTTATTTGTCGTCTACAATTTTTTAGGAGAATAAATTATTTACTTTCCTATATTACCCCTAACTTTTCTCCCTTGTATTAATAGTTTTCAACTTCCCATAAAAGGGCAGTGATGAAATTTCATACAAATTTTAATTATTAAATGACTTTCTTAATTCATGTGTATTGAAACTAAAACGACTATTATTATGAAATGCAGGTAATATTTACAAACAAATTCATTTTCCAAGTTGCTATATATATATATATACCCTGATAATTAATGGGACAAAAGGTTGGAAATAACATGGGGAAAATTAAAGGCATAGTTTTAGTAGTTTTTGGGCATTAATTAATAACACCAAATAGTTGCAGAGGATAACACACACAGATATATTCCATACACATTGAGTAGCTTGTAGTTTACACCTGCAGAAGCCATTACTTATAATATGTGTTCTGAACTCTGACAAAATAATAAAATTAGACACCCAGCTTGAAGGAAGCCAAGGATCCAAGGCATGCAGGCATTAACTCCTATGTTCCATCAATTTTAACCTTTTGGAATTTTTTATTTTTTATTTTTTATTTTTTATATGGTGGAGAATTAATTAGTAGAGCTTTGTGTTCTTGTTATTATTATTCATTTTCATTATTATGCCTTTTTTGAATTAATGCATTCTCATTAGCTCATTATTCTTGTAGCTTATAAAGAGAATTGACATTAACAAGGTAAAAAATGTTGGGACATGATATTAATTGTATTTGTTAGATAATAATTAATACAGTAAGTCTTAATTTTCATTTACTATTATAATTAAGAAATCATTAAAAAAAATATTGTCCATTTTTTATTTACGACAATTCTAATACAAATAAAATAAAGAAAAATAATTATTCAATAGAGACTCAAATTTTTGAGAGCCATGCGCCACCCAACATGTAAAGTTTGAGATCCAAATGTAATTAATTAATTAATATTGTGAAAAATGAAAATTAATCCAGTTATTTTAATGCAGGTTTATGTTCTTCAAAACCCAATCTCATGTGAATGTGGCTGTGATTGGGTGATGCATTCGGCTCTATTTTTATTTTTTTTGCAATATATATATATATATATATATGAAAAATTTCTTCGGTGAATCGGAAAAAGGAATAAAAAACGAACCGACTATAGCGACGCGACGATTTTGTCCGTCGCTATAGTCGGTTCATTTTCGATAATTCACCGAAAAAAGGCTCCCTATATATATATATATATTTCCCACTACCAACAAAGATCTTCCTTGGAGTCAGTTTATTCTATTGGAATTGTAAGTTTGGACTTTTATTTACTCAAAAACTAGGAGGCAATATTTATCGCAATTTTCCAAGTAAATCAAAGAGAGTAAATTAAATATTCAAAATTTGTAAGATTAAGATTAGATTATTGATGAACTTTTTAACCTATTTTCTTATAATATAGACTATTAAATTTTTTCTATAAGTTTCCTTGTTCTTAGTTTTTTAAATTCTAGTAGTATTAATAATGATGAAGTTTGGATACTGATTTCGTGCTTGATAACTTCAAAATTGTCATTAGGATCAAGTTATTAAATTGAATTTTGAGTTGAATTCGAGCTATTTTCAAATTGAAAATCGATACGTATTCATTTAATTGTAGTCAATATAAATTATTTAAAAATTATTATTAATTTCAAAAGTTAAATAATATTAATTTTAAATAAAAAAATATTTTATATTAGCTTTAAAATATTAACTAATCTTATATTTTAAAACGGAGAAAATATAATAATTGATGAAATAATAAAATAATCCTCGGTTAAAAATGAGAACCTTGATTATTTAATATCTTTTATTGTTTACGCATATTGAGATTATTTTTAGGATGCACTTAAATATTGAGAATTGCTTAAAGCATTAAATAAAACAAAAGAAGAACAGAAATGATTGAATTTCTAGATTTAGTTGCCTCCTCAAAAATCTTCTCTAATGCTTTTACATGGTCTTCAATCATATAAAAATAAAATAAAAAATGAATATTTGTAAATTTCAATCAGCCTAGCTAGTTCCAATTTCTGAATTTCGACTCTTCTTTTTTTTTTCTTTGGGCCCACAATGATTTGATAGCTTCAATTCAATTCCTTTTTCCAGAAGGAAATGATTCTTTTAATCTACAAACAAGTGGTCCGTCCACTAATAAATACAGATTTAAACTATAAATTGTTTCAATAATAATAATAAATAAATAAAAATAGGGCACCTTTTTTATTTGGCATTCATGAGAATCATTGTTGATGATTTTTAGGCGTGATGGAATGAGATCCTTAAAATCCATCACCAATATTTTTCTATGTTAGCTAATTTATTGTAATTTTATTTTGGTAGTGCTGAGACATATATACTCACACATCCTAAAAAGAGACGATTGTTTTATTCCTTTTGTACGAGAAAGGCTTGTATTTCTTCTTTATGTGATACTTATATTATTTTTTATACGAAGTTAAAAGTCATTGTAGTTCTTAATGAAATGGTTGATCTTAATTATAAAATTCTTACTTATCTGTAATTTCTTTTCATAGTTTGAGTTTCAAAAAAGTAAAGAAATGGAGAGAGGATAAATTCTTTATAACGTGTGTGCACAATTTCTCTCTTTTTTCACTATTCTCTTTAGACAAAAATCATACTCTCCATATCTTAGATATAGGGAGAGACCCTCCCCTAGATCTTACTTGTGCTATAATAATTTATTATTTCTTGCGGAGTTTTGTATTTTCATTCTGTAGGACTTGTTCTTCTATGATATAACTGATTTCTTCTCTTTTATGAGAGGATTTTAGTATCATCTCTTGGGAGACTTTACTTTCTTCATTTGGGAGATTATTTTTTTCGTTCAGGATAATTTTTCGGTGCTTGGATTGTTCAAATTTAAGTGTGGTGTTATCTTGACGGTTAGTTCTTCCTTCGCTCGTATTGAAGAACTGCTCAGATCTGCGTATTTTGTTATTACTTTTGAAATATAACTATTTTTCAGAAGTATATATGATGTCCACTAGTTGTTACAATTGGTCTTTTTTCTTGGTTATCTGTTATTTTGTTTGAAATGATTACATTTTTAATTCTTTGTTTTGTATTTTTTTATCATTTGTTTATAGTTTCAATATATTTCAGTCGATTTGACTGTTTGACAAAAAAATAAAAAAAAATAACTAAATATATATATAAAAAAAACTCTTTTTAGTATAATTTTATCTAATTCTAACTTTACTCTCGAACTTTCTACTCTTTTACTTATTTTTAATTTTATGCTATAACAGAAAAAAAAAATTAACATTCTTCTTCTATTTTTTTTCTCTTCTCAATTTACAGGCAATAAGAAAGAAAATAATTTTCTCTTCACATAATATCATATACTCCCACTCTCTTAAGCTAAAAGTCAGACCTTTTAAAGTCAACTAATTGAGATGAATTTAAATTCAAAAATTGATGTGATTCATTTATATTTTAATAAAAATACATTTTGTGATTAGTAGTTTTTTTATATATAATTTTCAACATTCATAGTTGTATTAATTTAAATTTAAAAATTTTGAATTTAAAAACATGTCAATTAAACTAAAACTTCCTAAAAAAAATCAAAATAACTGGTATATTTCTATTAACAAGGGACTATTGAAAGACAAGTCATAAGATTTTGTCGATGAGATAATAACCTAGTAGTTAAGACTGAGATACTGTAATCTTTAGATCTCAGGATGATGTATTTAATTATGAGATTATGTTGTATTTCTCACGAGTGAAGCTTAAAAAAAATCACAAAGATTTTAATTTTATATTAAGAGAACCATGTAACATATGCCACAAAATTTAGCGGAATGATTCACATCATATCACAATTAAATGAGGAAAGAATGATTCACATCCCTACATCTACATATGCATATAATTCTATACCCGAAGTATGGGGTATATATGTTATAAAATATGTCTTAACAACCACTTAGAATATTTAAATGGAAACAATGGGGTGAATGATTAGATGGTCAAAAAGGGGAAGTACTCTTTCAATTTATCTTTAGATACTTCTTTGAGTCTGATTAAAATTTTCTTTCTAAAGTTGATGCATTTTGGCTTAGGAATGTGGGACATTTAGGCTATAAAGCCATTGTCAACTACCAAAACGGTCTAGAAATATTTGATGACAGCCTAAAAAGTTGAGAAACTTCAATCATATCAAAAGTTGAGAACTACTGCATGGGATTCCCTAATGGAAGAACTGATTGTGAAAATGTTGCTGGTAGTGTATAGCTACATTTTCATTTCACTTTGAATCATTCTGCTATTACTAGTAGTAGTTGAGAACACGTTTTTTTAATCTGAACATGTTATTTTATGACTAGTCAGGGACGAAGTTAGAATTTTTTTTTCTAATGGGGTCGAGAAATAATACTATATGATAATGAATAATTTAATGGGGTCTGAGATATCGTTTCTAGTCCAAAATTTGTAGAAAATTTTATAATTATTAGTTGAAATAAGTTTTTTTTGTGTATATTGTACATACGCACCTTTTATATAGTACGTACACAAAGTGGAGTGAAGAGGAATTGCAAAATTTGATACTCAATAATGTTAACTAAATAATGAGTGATAAATTTATGAATTTGTCTATGTTTTAAATTAACTTAAATCAATAAAAATAACTCTTATATTTGAGATAGAAGTACATTTTTATAATTTTTGAAAAAAGTATCCGTATATATTCTATTTTTGTTATAAATCTTGGGGGCCTAAAGTAAAAATGTCTCCAAAATCTCAGGGGGAGGGCCCTATACTCCCTCTGTCCCTGGGCTAGTCAGAAATGTATTTACAATACGGAATGAATGGGGATAGGACCTAATTATTCTTGTCTAACATTAGTTCTTAAATTGCACCAATGTGTCGGATAAAGTGTGATGTTAATTAAAGATAATAATAAGTAATCACTAGACATTAATCAGTAATCATGAAAACACTTAAACAGGATAAATGCCTTTATCCAACTATAGCAAGATCAGTAATAAACTTTGTAAGTAGTTAATTACTTTGTGGGCTTACAACTTCCACCAATATAGAATCTACTGTTCTTGATCATACCAGTAAAAGTAAGTCTACAGCTTATAAAACACCTCACATGATTGTCAAAAAATAATAAGTTCAAGGATACAAGGGCAGTGAAGCAGAGCTCAAACTGTTTAGAACTAAAAAACTCAACCCTAAACCAAATCACTCAAAAGTTACCGGAAAGGGGAAAGCAAAAAGAAAGTTCCAATTTAGATATTCTGAATAAGGAAATTTGAAAGAACACAAAACAATCAGTATATCCACGGAGAAATGACCAGAATAAGCAATAACAAATGACGATCCAAATATTTCACAATCCCATGAGAAATGATTTTTTACATATAAAATAGAAGATTCAAACAAACTATTAATGGTTCATATAAAACATAACTATTTGAGATAGATTTGGTGCTCATCACAATGCCTTGTGCCTTGCGAGAACACAATACGGATACTCGACACAATTTGAGTCGTGTATTGTATGCAGTAGCCTTCCCACATTGTGCTTCTTTCCTTACTTCCTGATAGACTGCAATGAAACTGAAATAGCCATTCCAAGACTTGTGACTAAGCATCGCAAGCATCTTGAGGCAGAAACTAATTCAGGGTACTTAATAAGTAGATTCATGACCTGGACTATCTGCATGCATGTCCATAGAAGAATCGTTAGAGTTGCTATTCTGTAGTTGAGCAGAGTTGGGCTCGTTATTCCTGATTCCATTGGGAGGTTGCTGTACACCATTTGGGTTAAAATCTCCCTGAGAAATATGATAGTTCTGAAGGCTCCTACGAACTGGGCTTGATAGAGCATTTGAGAAAACATAATTCTTGGACTGCTGATCACTGTGCTCAGACCGAAAACCCTGTCCACCAGTTGGAACACCAGATAAGCCTGCAGAAGCAAGGACACTTGAGTTTGTGAAGGGCATTGCGGTTTGCAAATGCTGATTCAGCGGAGCTCTAGGTGACATAGATGGTTCCTCCCCATAACAGTCCAAGTCAGCCTGCTTCAACCAAAGAAGAAGAAAGCAGAGCTATAAATAATAGATTAAAAAAATATATAAAAGATCCCAGAATTGATATCACCACCTAATCTGGAAAGCAGAATCAGTGAATCCTTTTTAGTTGCTTTCTTATTCAGAAAAGTTGCCAACTATCTAAAATTAACATATTTATTGCTTAAATTCCTAATTAGTTACAATGTATAACCTTTATATCTTCCCAAGTTATCCCTTTTCAAGAATTGACAGATTGTAGAAAGATGAATGTCTCAAGTTCAGAATGGAGAAATAGATTAAAGCTACTTCAGTGATGATCATTACTATTATATTTGTGTCTCAAAAGAGTTGAGAGTAGCGTTTTAAATCCCCCAAACATTATACAGAGAGCTTTGTTCCTTCTTTTTTTTTTTTTGGTTTAAGAGTACATATAAAATGATGCCGAAAGAGTCACCATTCAAGTACATGTGCAATATACAAAAAGTAGGCGGATACAACGCAAACAACCTACAAGAGTGAAGACCATGGAACCCCCCCCCCCCAATACAACCAAGGAAATACTCTCTAAAAAGAAGTCCTCAAACTAAACCAGCCAAAATATTAAGAGAGTAGACAACAGACCCGGATAAACCTCATTCTGCCAGAAAAACAGCAGACACAAAAATAAGGATCAATATAAAGCACCGGCCTCTCAACGTCCTCGAAGACAGTCTGTTCCTTTCTCGATAAATTGTGCACCACAATGCATGAGGAACCCTGTTCTATTTTCCCCAACACATCCTATCCATTCTAAGCCTTTCCAAACATGAAGGAAGTCAGCCACTGTCCAAGGCACAACCAATGACGACCTAGATAGCAAGAACACCATCCCAAAAGTCCCCTAACAAACTCAGTGTAAACTGATCAATCGACATAAACACCTATTCAGAACAAGCTTAACCCCCCTCCAGCATTTAAGCATTACCATGGGTCAAGATCGCCTAAGAGCTGCCATCCATGAAAACAAAGCAACTTTTCTCGGAATTCCCACCTTCCAAGGAAAGCCCTCCACACCAAACCCCTCAAAACTCTTCTAGAAGGATCTCATAGAGATTCTACAACTACTATGGGGCAGTCCCTGCACTAATATTCCGGAGCCAACTCCAGCCAAAAGAAAAAAACAAAAGCCGTTCTTCGGTATTCGTCTTACAATTGTTTAAGGAAACCTAATAATAACTTGTAGGGGATTTCAATTAAGGAAAAGAATGGCTGCTGTTAGCTGAGACCATACTTACTTGATTATTATTATTAATATTTTGATTTTGCTGACTTTATCATATTACATTTTTCTCTCCTCAGTATACTTTCTCTCGTCATGAACCTTCCTGAGGAAGACTGGATGCTATAGATGATACCCATGATCAGCATCTAGTCTGCAATCTCTGCCTTCCACTATCTAAAACAAATATGGGAACTAACCCCCCAAGGGAACTTATCCCAGCCAAATCTCCTTCCAAAACCGGATATGCCGCCCATCACCCACCTTGAAGACCACATGCACTACACAACCAATAGCCTTCCACAAACAGACTCGATACAGCCTTACTGTGCCCTAGTTCCACCTTCAGCCCGCACCAAATCTACTTCGCCACAACCTTGTTCCCCAGCCAGGCCTCCCCTTCCAACGCAAACCTCCATAGCCACTTCCTAAGGAGTGGTTGATTAAAACAATCTAAATCCCGCACACCCAAACCCCTAGCCTTGATCGGATATCTACACTAATTCTCCCTCCATTCCCAGATGAAATTTTCATTTCAACCTTATAACATTCTCAATTATAGCTTGCACACAGACCTAAGATATATAAAGTTAAAAGTTGCCAAATGCAAACTGCTCCCATTATAAACCATCATCTCCTTCTCAAATAAATAAAACCAGAAAATACAACACCATATATAAACTAGGTGCTACGATAATCAAATTAAGAAGTTAAGCTTGTACAGTGGAATAATTCTCTAGATATAAGTCTAAGAAATCAGAAAGCTTTCACAAAAAGGAGTTAAGAATTAAGGTTGCTGCTTGTTAAAAAATAATTTACTCCAGACTCATCAGGCGTAAGCTGGTTTAGATACTGAGCATCACTACTGAGACAGCTTGGCTATCATCAGACATGTCAACAGCTTGAACATAAAAAGAAACATTGATACATGTTACAGAAACAGGCTGGTGACCAAGAGCAAGGTGCTAAGGTGCTCTAGAAGAGCGGATTTCACAGTTCTGTGGTGTATTTGAATAAACAGAGCTCCACAATTTTCAGGGAGCACTAGAGCAGCACCTTGCTTGCATTTGTTAAGGGAGAGTGAGGTTTGTCTTGTTACATTGTGGTCACTAAGTCATTGGTAGAACTGCAATGTTTTTTAAGTGCTTTTCTGAGCAATTTTTTTCTTTATTTAATTATTTTACATAGGGTGGGGTGGACTCCTTGTCCTCCGGTGTAATTTCTCTCTTCTCTAAATAAAAAAAGTTTCCTGTCTTACACACAAATAAACAGGCCCGGGAATAATCACAGAGAGAACAAAAGACCTGCAGGTAGGTGAGTATGTCAGCTGTAGTCACTCTTGATCCTCCCTCTTGTTGTCTCAAAATCCATTGATATAGCTTTTCCTGAAAAAGTTGGGATCAAATAAAGTCAATGAAGTATCACAATAGAGTTCAAACTAAAAAGGTCATATTAATCCGGAACACGGATGAAACAATCAACATTAGATAGCCAAATGAACGGATGGTAAATCTCATAACAACTGGCAACTTCAGTGGTCTGCTCGATAGAAAGTCGAGCAGGGAAGTTGCATCTAAACAATAGATATATACACATTACACTCTAAGTAACCTGCATGAACAATTTGACCGCCTAAGGCTGCAAAGATGATCTAAGAGAACAAAATGAATCCAGAATTCCACCAAATAATATATAAACCACGCACAAGCCATAGCTTAAGTTCACGTGTGGCTCAGAAAGGCCCAAGCTCTAAGTAGCCACTTTAAAACTCCACCAAAGAAAAAGATTTGCTTGGCCCGGCACCCGCCCCCCCCGGGGGGGGGGGGGTATATATAAAATCTATGCTACATTTGAGCTGTGAGTTAGGACGTGATGGGCTCATGGTTGAAGAAATAGAGGTAGACAAGAAATCCACCAAAAGAAAAAACAAGTAGAATAAAAATAAGAAACCCACAATGGAGAAAAGCCCTTCAATCTGATGTAGGACAGATTTAGGATGAAGAATTAATGGGAAATGAACTAGGATTTAAACTCCACGTTTAAACCACTAGAATCTCTCAAGTGTATCAACTCCACGTATCAACACCAAGATGGATAAAATACCTCTACGGTAGGATACCTCTACGGAATGAATAAAATAATCAACTTCAATATCAATAGTTTGTAGTCTAAATGACTTGTGGGGATTACATCCATATTTAAAAAGACTCAAAACCCTAATATTACTTAGGGAATAATAAAAGTACTAAATGACTAAAATACCCTTATTGATAATTCCTATTTCCTAATCACTAATTAATGTCCTAAATCCCCACTAATAAATAAAATACATAAATCACATCAACTACTTTTATATTAAACATAATCAAAACTTCAGATAACAAATATAAAAAATCTCTTCTTTGTTCTTAACTTGGAGTCCCCATCATTCTCCTCTTATTGGAGAAAACTCGACCTCAAGTTTTATAATATGATAGAATAAGCCACAAACTACTTTGCAACGGAATAACATTTTGGAATACCTTTGACAACATCATCACGCAGTAAGGCTCAAATATTTTTGGAAAAAGAATTGATGAGAGCATCGCCTTCGTATTCAAAGGTGTTGAAAATAAGTTTTCTGGAACAATGAAATCAACAATGTCAACTTGGATTGGATCAACTTCTTGAATCGTCCTTTCTTCGATAACGAACAACTCAAAAGCAACTTTAGAGTTTTTCTCAATTTGTTGCTCATACACAATCTCTAGTTCAACTTTTGAAACTTCAAAAATTTCCATGGACTCTTGCTTTGCTTTTCTTCTTCGATTTTTTTTCTCTGGTTCGGTGGTTCAATGGGGTTGAGTAACAAATGATGGTGATTTATAGATCTAGCGACGATGATGGCTGGTGAGTGGTGTTTGAGTGGTCGATCTGATGGGTCGGTTACGATGATTGTTTCTGATGGCGGTTGGCTTTGTTGATGAAGATGACGAAGAGAAAAGCGCAACAGGTCTGGTTCGGTGTTGATAGCAACGCGACGATCCTTGTGCGAAATTTTCCAGTAAGGCTTCTGACAATGAACAGTGATTTCAAAGCAATTCCCAAGGTTCGGCTCTGATACCATAAATGACATAGGACCACCTTTGCAAAATGAATTTTGTTATTAATTGATAGATATGTAGAACTAGGATTTAAACTCTGCGCTTAAACTCTAAGGTTTAGAGTCTCAACTCAGTGTCTATTAAGTCTAGATAAATATTTCCACGATATAAGAAAAGCCAATAATAATCTCAATATTCAGAATGTACTCCGTGTGAAGATTACATTGGTATTTAAACAAAAACAACCCTAAATTGGACTTGGAGACCAATACAATAACTAAAGACAAAAATAACACAACTAATTAAAACAAGTCCATAATAATGAAATAAACAAGATAACTAAATCATCGATAATAAACAAGGGAACTAAATCATCGATGCCCATCACAATCTCTACATAAATCAGACAAAGATATCAGGGGTGTCATACTATAATACAAATTGATTTTGCAGATGAGGGAGCTACCATAAACTGAAGTCCACTTACTTGAAGCATTGGGCAACCCATCCAAAACCTGAGAAGGCAGAATTGTTGCAACTTCTAATACTCTGCAGTCTGCACAAATTGCAAGGACAAAAGGTCCCATTTCCCGACTGAAATGCAACCCCGCTGCTAAAATGGCCAGTATGTTCCAAAAGCTACATTATATTATGTCTTATGTTATGATTTTATGAAGTTAACATTATATCTAATGTAATCCAATCAAATCTTATCCTATGAGAACCCTTTATCTTCACCGTCAAACAAAGCCCTAGGGCAGTAAGAGAAACAGACTAGATTCATAATCCATAACCTGAGAAGGCAGAATTGTTGCAACTTCTAATACTCTGCAGTCTGCACAAATTGCAAGGACAAAAGGTCCCATTTCCCGACAGAAATGCAACCCCGCTGCTAAAATGCCTTTTTTCCAAAAGCTACATTATATTATGTCTTATGTTATGATTTTATGAAGTTAACATTATATCTAATGTAATCCAATCAAATCTTATCCTATGAGAACCCTTTATCTTCACCGTCAAACAAAGCCCTAGGGCAGTAAGAGAAACAGACTAGATTCATAATCCATACAGGCCATACCCAGTTCCCAATTTCCTAGCATAAAGTGACTCAAAACCCAGTTTCGAGTTTCAAGCATTTGACTTTGCAGTCCGTGTAATGACTCTCTTTCTCTCTCACACAGACATACACTATTGCTAATTCAATAATTTTGCATGTCCTAATGCAAGTGAAAAATCCATAATTTGAATTAAAACTGCCCACAGGGTCAGCATCATTATTAAGTTGTCTCAAAAACATGCCCCTGTTTATTCTACTATGCAAAATCACCTACTTCCATTTCAACAAAAGTTATTATAATCTAGTATACAATTCAAAACATCAACTTCCTGCATGTTGTGCAGCACTCAGAATGTGTATGCTGGTTATACTACTTACTAAAGCTCCATATTTCAAGAAGCAAAAATCCCTGAATACACTTCTTCCTGAAAAATGCTCCTTTTCTTTCTCTATAATACATATATCTCAAACAATATTGATATGCTCATCTAACTACCGAACCAAAAAAGTGTCCAAACTATAATCCTGTCATACACACAACAAAGTCCAAATAGGGAAATGACCAGTAAATCCAGGAATCATTTCCTTTGTAACTTTCGTCTAACCAAACCCTAATCATAAAATCACCGAACTAGGGAGTATCAATTCAAAATTGCAACAAAAATTAACAAACAACAGACAAAGATAAAAGTGATAAACCAAATATCAACAAAAACAACCTAATTAATACATCAACCAAACCCAAAAACACGCAATAATTATCATAGAAACCTTCAAAAACTAGTCAGACCTAACACATATATGATATAACAGATTGGTTGGCGAGAAAGGTCTGCAATTACCAAACCGTGGCGTTCACCGGCTTGAAAGGATAACTTTTGGTGGTTCATGGCCTGAGAGTAGAGCTGAGAGATGGCGTTGGCGCCGGTACAAAAAGTAGAGTACATGGTTCGATCCACCTCGTCCAGGCTCGTTGCCAGAGACTTCCTCTTTTTTCCCATCTTTCTCTGTTACTATAAATTATATGTAAAAATAGAAATTCCTTCGGATCTCTGCAAAACCCTAGGAAAGATTAATCGATTCGGAAACTTGAATTGAATTGTTTTGGATGATGGAGTGTGGTGATGAAACGGCCAGAGGAAGAAGATAATGGAGATTTCTGTTTTAATGGTAGGAGATTGAGATTACAGTAATGGCTATTTTGCGCGTGTCACACGCTACTTTTTTCTTGAGAATACACTCTAACGCTGTTTCTTAGCTTTTGGTTCTTGGATAGAAAAGGAAATGTCCACAAACGTTCGTTTGGCAACTGGCTTTAGGTTGCAAATGGAATCCGAAATATTTAACATTGCTTACAAAAATTAGTATTAGTATTAAAAGAGATATTAATTGTATCCGTATTAAAGTGAATATTATTAATATTTGTATTTTTTCAAAACGAATACAGATATAGATACATGTATATTTGTATTCCCGTGTATGTGTATATATATATATATATATATATATATCTCATTTAATGTTGGTATACATTATATAAAAGTATTAACATTAATTAATTATACATCTTTTATGACTATTTAATGATGTACAATATAAAAAAACTATATATTATAATTATATCTAATTTTATTATTGTATTTAATTTATTATACATCATTTTTAATTATTAGTTGATTAAGTGAATGTTTTTTAGTCATTAATTTAACATTGTGTAAGAATTAAAGAAAAACTTTTAAAATTTTATTTTGAACAGATGCGAATACAAATATGCAGATATTTGACATATTTTTTCATATTATATTGTACAAAACAGATACGGACAATATCTGTATCCAAATATTATTCGTCGGATATGAATATGAATATTCATATTGCATATCTGTCAGATACGGATACGAATACGGATATTAAAATTTATTTTTTGATACGGATATACATGTATCCGCATCCGAAAATATCTGTTTACAACCCTAACTGGTTTTGCTTATATGTTTTTATTTTTTATTTTATATGTTTTTACTTTTACTTGTTTTCATTAATAAAAATAAAAATAAGACAATATTATTTGATAATTATATTTAAATGTTAATTTTAATTTATTTTATGAAGAGGTAGAGTTTAAAATTTTGTTATTGACGAATTTGATACCTGGATCGCATTAGAGTTGGAATGACTTCTCGTGTTGTCAAAATTTAAGAAGTAATTTTTCTGTATTTTCACTTCTTCTTTTTTTGTCAAAATGGATTTTACTTCCACTTTTCTCAAAATAAAAATAGTTATCAAACATTATTTGTACTTTTGATTTTTTTAAAAAAAAGTAAAAGTAGAAATGAAAATTTAGAAGTAGAAATAGTTATCAAACGACTCGTGTTTATGAGCTCGGAGCGAAAAACAAAAAAATGGAAAACTTAATTTATAATGGAAAGGAAAATAATAGAAAACTAATACGTTTACTTTTATAATGTTAGTGAGTTTATGAAACAAAAGAAAAGAAAACTTACCTTAAATTAGTTTTGTTATGTTTATAAACTATAAGGTATAATATGAATTATAAAATATGAACTTATATTATTTAGTTTTTCGTCCTAAACTATTCATTTTGGATGAAAAAAATTGGCATGAAAAGTGGCTAACTTTTTCGTCCATTTATTTTCTTTTCTGTTTATTAAAAACTGAATTGGACAAAAAACTTAAGTTTTTCTTTTCTTTTCCATCCATTTCAAAACTCAGTAACTCAGTGTAAATCAAATAAGAAAAGAAAATAATGAAAATTTATGAAAAAATGACTTATATATTGACTAATTTTATGTTGTATGTAGCTTGCAATTAACGTGTGATTTTAAGTAATAAAAGAATAAGGTTGAATGACACTTATGACCCTCCAAGTTGCCACTCACTTTCAATGTCGTCCCTAAAGTATATTTTTCGTCAATTGGACCCTTAAAGTGACATTTTTTGGCGTTTCCGTTCCTTTTACCCTATTTTACCCAAACCCGACTCATTTTTACCAAATTTTGACTCAATCCGACCCATTTTGACCCGACCCAACTTCATTAATTATTTTTTAAAAAAAAACTAAAATAATATTTTATTTTAAAATATTAAAAATAATTATAAAAATAATATTTTATTTTAAAATCTTAAAAATTATTAGTATTTTAAATATTTTTAAAAATAATTCTTATTTTCAGGAAAAAATATAGATTCATAAAATATAGATTCAAAAAAAAACTTTATTTTTAAAAAAAGTAATTTTTTTTTCATTTTATATGTAAAATACAAAAAATAGTAAAAGATAAATAAAAATAGATTCAATTTTTTTTTAAAAAAAAGAAATAAAAAGTTTTTAAAAAAAAATCAGGAAAAAAAATTAGAAAATTTATCATTTTTTAAAATAATTAGTAATGTTTTACAAAATATAGATTCAAAAAAATTAAGCAAAAAAATTAAAATTTATTTTCAGAAAAAATAGAAAATTTTAATTTTTTTTACAAATCATAAAATATAGATTCAAAAAAAGTAAATAAATTTTTTTTATTTTCATAAAACAAAACTAGAAATATTTATTTTTTAAAAGATGTGTAAATTTTCATAAAAATAATTAAGAATTAAAAAATTTTAAACTTTAATTTTTTTGAATCTATATTTTATGAAATTTTACTCATTTTTGAAAAAAAAATAAAAGCTTTTAATTTTTTTTCTTCTGAAAATAATAATTATTTTTAAAACATTTTAAAAATAATATTTCATTTTTAAATATAAAAATAATTATTATTTTAAAATTATTCTAAAAATAATATTTTATTTTAAAATATTAAAAATAATTATTTTTAAATAAATATTTTGAATCTATATTTTATGAAACTTTACTCATTTTATGAAAAAATAAAAGTTTTTAATATTTTTTCTTGAAAATAATAAATATTTTTGAATAAAATATTAATTTTAAAATAATAATAATTTTTAAAAATGTTAAAAATAATAATTTTTAATATTTTAAGATAAAATATTATTTTTAAAAGAATTTTTAAGTATTAATTATTTTTAAAATAATTTTAAAACTTTTTAGTTTTTTTTAAAAAAAAATAATTGATGAAATTGGGTTGGGTCAACCTGGGTCGGTTTCGGTCAAAATGGGTCGGGTGGGATAAAATAGGAGAAAAGGAAAGGAAACGCCAAAAAATGCCACTTTAAGGGTTCAATTGACGAAAAATGTACTTTAAGGACGACATTGAAAGTGGGTGGTAACTTGGAGGGTGATATGTGTCATTGAGCCAAAAGAATAATATGTAGACATTTTCTTACACCATTTTACTTTATATACTCGCATATGTCGGTATCTAATATTGATATTTTTGTCGTTATATCTAATAATGCTCTAACTTTATAAGAATTTTTATGTTATTTGCTAAGTTTATTAAGAAAAAAAAATCTAAGCATATATATTTTAATTATTATTTTCTTTTTAAATTTATTTGGTTGTATTTGTACGTAGAAGATAGGTACACAAAAAATCGAGTTCGAAGTCCAGTCTAGCCTAAAAAAAAGTTTGAAATATTTGTCCTACTTTGGGTCGGGTTTGGCCTAGCATGAAGGTCTTAAACAGGTAAAGGTGTGAATGAGTCGAACTAAAACTGAACAGAATACTGCTTGAATTCGACTCGTAAGGTTAAATTCATACTCAAATTCGACTGAGATTCAAATTATATTTTAAAAATTCTACTCAAATTCGATTCGACTTGACTTGAATATTTATTGCTCGAATTTAATCCGACTCGGATCGAATTATAGTTCAAACTAGTCATGAGCTTGGAATTCAAGCTCGAATTCGAATATCCAAATAGAACCTAGTTTTATAATACATATAATTACAAATCAAACTTATTACGTTATTTAGAAATATTTACAATTACACTTTACAAATATAAAATTACAATTAAAAATAAAATAAAATAAAAATAAATAAATTATTATAATTTTATTTAACTATGTATATATTATCATAAAATGTATCGAACTATGACCGAAAATTCGAGTAGTTTGAATCCTAAGCTAAATTACTCGAGTATAACATTGCTTAGATTCTACTCTTATTTTAATTCGAAGTATTTTTTGTTCTCAGATTTGAATTATATTATTAACAAATCTGAATCTCACTTGAATTTTTTAAAGTTGAGCCCGAGTCGAATTCGAACAGTTTGGTTCAATTTATAACCTTATAAATAAGCCTACTATTTTATCTTCCAAAAGACCGGCTTGAAGCCTGATCTAGGACTCAAAAGGTTAAAGCCTGAAGTCTGTCATGAAAATTTTAAAATATTATGCGTACAAGCCTGAAAAATCAGACTTTTTCTTATATTTTGTAAAAAAAAAATCATTTCACCCATTTTTAGCTATATAAAGGCTAAGTTTGATGGTATTTTTCATTTGTATTTATATTTGTATATTTTTTTATATTACACATTTATTTTTAATTCTATCAATTTATGTAATATGTATTTTAAAAATCTAAATAATTAAGAGATTTTACTTTATGCTACTTTTATATATTTTTGAAGTAAAATAAGAGTATAAATTTATTAAAATTATTAAAAGTGGAGAAAAAAAAAGGAAGCCTGAGAAAACTCGGAGCCCGACCTTGAGTCCACAGGTTTGACTTGCAGGTTCAAACAGTTCATCATTAGCACAAAGATCGGCTTGATTTAACCAGGACCGGCACCAGGGACGGATCCAGGATTTTTTTTCAGCTGGGACAAAACTTTAACGAGACTAGTATCATTCATGAAAAGAAAAACATACAAACTACAATTGACCACGGCGAGTTTTTATTTCGTGAAAACGTTGCACTATGGTTTCATTTTTAACACAAGCAAAAACATCTTTTTCAATATAAACAATCAAGCTATCGCTCAACCACTGATCTCCCATTCTATTTCAAAGTGGACTTTTGATGATCTTCATAGCAGAAAAGGCTCTCTCCACTGAAGCAGTTGCCACCGGTAATACTAAAGCTAATGTAACAAGCTTATAAACATGATTATATGCTCTATGTTTCCCCGTCTCCACCAATTTTTTTGCAAGACTACCAATTCCTTGTAATTGAGAGAACTCACCACTCCTATGCGTGTCTCGAACATAAACCGCAAGTTGATCTTCAAGTTCCAAAATGTCTCTCGTAGAGAAGTCTTGAGGATAAAAATTGGCAAATTTAACAAGCTTTTGTTTGTCAAAAGCTTGAAATGAATCATTTGGGCTTAAACATGCCATACAAATAAGTAACTCAGTATTTACCTCATTGAAGCGATGATTCAGCTCTTAAAGTACTTTATCAATCACGGCCATAAAATAGTTCACCCGATAATGATGGAGGTTTGTTACGACGTGAGCTCTACGTCTTGATCTCCCTCGAGGTACAAATGACGCATCCATTAAAGGAACCATAATATCATGTTCCCCACAAAAAATAGAAACTTGATCAAGCAAATCATCAAATCCATTATCCCTGATGTGTTGTAGTTCTTCCTTACAAGTTTGGACTAAATGCATTGCATTGACAAGATCTTGATCTTTCCTTTGTAATGCTTGTGACAAACAATTTGTGACTCCCAAAATAGATCTCATCAAAAATAGAGGGAAGACAAACTCAAAAGTTTGGATATCTTCCAATGACTTATTTGCTTCACCCAAATTATCAATGTAACCATCATCAACAATCAACTCAAGAACTTTCACCACGGATTTGAACATTGAAATGATACTAAGCAAAGTACCATAATGTGATCCCCAACGTGTATCACCGGGTCGCTTAAGACTAGTTTCTTGATTTAAGCCTTTCCCCGTTACAATACAATCATTTTCAAGAGCATCCGAAAGTTCCTTTTGTAATTGATCTCTAAGTGCATCTCGACGCTTACACGATGCTCCAACAATATTGACCACCATATTAACCGATAAGAAAAAGTGACAATCTCAAGATTTCCTTTTGCCACGGCCACAAGTGCTAATTGAAGTTGATGTGCAAAACAATGAACATAAAATGCACAAGGATGTTCTCTCAAAATAATGCTCTTAAGACCATTGAACTCACCTTTCATATTGCTAGCCCCATCATAACCTTGACCGCGTAACATAGACATGATCAAGCCTAATGTAGAAAATAACTGATTAACAGCCTTCTTTAGTGACTCCGAAGTGGTGTCACTAACATGTTGGACTCCCATAAACCTTTCAATTACTTGCCCATGGTTATCTACATAACGAAGCACTACCGCCATTTGCTCCTTTATGGAGATATCACGAGATTCATCAATCATTATAGAAAAGAATTTATTCTTCATATCCTCTGTGATAACTTTAATAGTTTCAACGGCACATGCATTGACAAGATCTTTTTGTATTGAAGGAGCGACTAACTTGCAATTTTCGGGAGCATTTTTCAACACTACTGCCTCAATTTTCTCGCAATGATCAGCAAGAAAGCACAAGAGCTCAAGATAATTTCCTTTGTTGCTTGAATCCAATGATTCATCATTGCCACGAAAAGGAAGACCTTGTCGCAACAAAAATCTAGTGCAATCAATTGATGCATTCAAGCAAGCGCAATACTTGTCACGAGTTTGGTCTGAATGCTTCATCACAGTTGTTTGGAGATGTTGCCCTTGATTCATAAGATCATCACAAGCTTGTCTTGCTTGATTGTGAGGACTACTAACCAATCCAATATGTTCTCGTAGTCTCATGTCCTTATGCTTCCAATCTTTAAAACCTTGACTAGTAAAGGCATCACTCCCATGCTTATAAAATTTCGCCTTAAATAAATAGCAATAAATGCAAAATGCGGCATCTTTTTCTATGCTATACTCCAACCAATCATACTCATCAAACCACCTCGGGATAAATCGTCTCTTATTGGTTTGTGGAAAATTGTGATCTCTTGGTTGACAAGGTCCCTTTTGTAAATATGCTCTTCGAATTTCATCTCGAAAATTAGGATCATAACCTAATATTAGAGATCGAAGTCCAGGGTCCGCAAGAAGATTAGCCAAGATTCCATCTAACTTAATTTTCTTTGGACTACTCGGATTAATAGGAGTACCCGGATTAGTTGAACTACTCGGATTGGTTTCACAACTCGCCCCCTCCTTTGGCCTTTTAGTAAAGTATTTCTCCATATGAATTAACCAATGATTATGAACCTACAAGCTACAAATCCCTATCAATTAATAAATAAATTTAAGTTAATAATCAATCTTATTTCCTAAACATTACAATTTTACAAAACTCACAAGTGACAAATTCACAATAAACATCATACGAGTCGAGGAGACCAATTTTAACTATTCAAAAATCAAAAATCATAAAATCCCCAAATGTCATAAACATTTAAACAACATCACATTTATTATTTATATCAATTTTAACTAATTTATTAACTAATCAAAAATGCAAATCTTAAAAATAAAACCTTTAAAGCTACTTCATGTAAATTGTTGCAGTTTAGCTTCTCAGGGTCATGCGAATTTCGTTACCAAACAGTCTACTGTCTAAAAGAAAATTCTTGAATTGCAATTTAGAAACAATTCGGGTAACAAAAATGTGGAAAGATAATGGATGAAATTCCCCACCTAATTTCTAAAATCCCCATTACATAACCAAAACACAAAGTCAATTTATATGATTATATCAACACTGCATTTATATCAATTTTAACAATAACCAAAAATTCCTAATTTTTTAAAACCCTAAAACATTTAAAGAAATTTTCAATTAAATATTTAAAATGACAACTGATAAGTGAGAAGAAAAAACCACTTACCGTTAACGGTGACTCGGTGAGGCGGCGATCGACGACCGACGACGACGAGGAGCGGCGTGAGCGACTGGCGAGGGACGAGGACCGGAGCTGCGGCCTGCGGAGGAGGGGCGGAGAAATGAAGTGAGGGCTGGCGGCTGAAGCAAGAAGAAATGAGGGAGCTGCGTATTTTTTTTTTAAAACTTACGAGTGAAACGACGTCGTTTCACTCATAAGTTTTAAAAAAAAATATATACACAGTCGTCTTCTTCACTGAATCGTCGTCGACTGCCGCCGCTCCTCCGCTCGCTGCCGGGGCATTTTCAGACCTCATGGGTTCGAAACTTGTCGGCTGCCTGGGCAGCTACCCAGGTATGCCAAAGGGTGGATCCGTCCCTGACCGGCACAAAGACCGACCTAAACTGATGTTCTTTTTCGTTGTGCGAAATTATAAAACTCATAAACTCGGTGTTAAAGCAAAACTTTTAAAATTAGTTGTTCTTACAAAATTAGATGAATTCGTCAAGAATTTTTATTACCCACTACGTTGAGTTAAATTTCTATCCACATTAATCCGTCACAATGAGTTTGAATGACCTTTTGATTTACTTTCTGAACAGTAGGATAGTGAATGTGTGGAGCCTGCTGGATCACTCAAATGAAGGTGAACTCGATTCCTTTAGGTTTGAAGCAATCCCTCTTCTCATTATTCACTATGGATTACCTATATTTTGGTTTCCTCCCACAATAGTTAGTCTTCAATTTGTAACTCAAGACAAGATTTTTAAGACATGTTGGAGAGTGGTAGTGCACAACACCATTATTATGGTGGGACACCCATGTCTACTCTTTATCCTCTATTACTCCATCCACTACCGGAAGCATCTTGGAGATTAGTGAATGTTCAGTGCATCACACATGCATGTGAATACTCCACTCGTAGTACACTCTCTCTCCTTCATTATATGTATTGAACTGGGTTCTCTAAATGTAAGCATTGGAAATTATTCTGATAAGGAAGTGAGAGAGAATATTGCATGAAGCAATAATAAACACTCTGCAAATATTGAGCTCCCAAATATTCGGTAAAAATCTAGTTGAACGGATCGTGGAATCGAGCTCCGTTTTCATCCCACAAGATTGTAATTCGGAGACGCCGCTGGGTCGTGGATTAGTTCGTGGATTGGTTCGAGATCTTCCGCACCAAAAGATTTAATACGCTTCAAGAGGTATTTTAATTTTGGTTCTCGAATATGTAAACTTATGCTAGCGTACATGGTATTAAATCCCTTCATTGGTATCAGAGCATGCGTATTTCGATCACATGTATGCCATGTATGTAGTTTACATAAAACTCCATTGATGAATGTTTAAAAAGCTTGAAAACATTATCAAACCGAACACTTTGAGTAGCCATAACTTTATGTATATTTGTTCGTTTCGTATTTTGTTAATATGTATGCGTAGTACGTGTTGTAAGCTTTCCAACGACATATTATACGCATTAAACGGATAAATATTGAAAGAGATATGATTTTTCAGAGTTTGGATCGTGTAATGGCATTTCTGTAATTAATGGATGGCTGGAGGTTGAAGATGAAGTAGAATCCCACTCTCAGTGGGATTTACGTTCATCACACTCTCACAATGGAAGCTCCCAAAATGGTGGTTGAGCATACCATTGGAATTAGGAAGCCCCGTCGATCAGAACAGAAAAAGAACCGTCGCGAAAAAAGATGAGGAAGGCGGCGCGTGGCCTACACGCGCGCCGGAGCGCCGCGGTAGCCACGCGCCCGCGCGCGCCATGCGCGGCTGCACTTTGCAGCTGGCGCGTGTGCTGCACGCGCTGGCTGGTTTGACCCGCGCCTCACCCGACCCTGATCCGCTGACCCGGACCCAACCCAGCTTTGACCCGCGCGCCGACCCGCGGTCCGACCCGGTTCCGAATTTTGTTTTAATTTTTGTTTTTTAATTCCAGAAATGATTTATTTAATTGTTTTATTAATGAAAATTCATTATAAAATAGTTTTAATTATCAGAAAATTCTGGAAAAATTACAGAAATTTATTTTTGAGTTATTATTAATATTTCCATTAAAAGTTTTGGAATATTATTAAAATTGGATGTTTTTGTTAATTTCCATTTATATTATGCTATGGTTTATTAATTGTAATAATTAGCATAATTATCAGAAAATTCCAGAAAAATTACAGTAATGTTTTATTGTGATAATATACTGTTAGAAATTTTTTGGAAGTTTTCTCATGTGTTTATAGCATACTTGGTATATTAATTGATTAATATAGCCTATAATTTAATTTCTTTTGTTAATATTTTTGGAATATTAATTGTTGGAACTTGGGATTAAATTATCATGATATTATATACACATGTACACTTATTCCTAGTGGGAGTAATTTAGATGGTAGTAATTTAATTAAATTATTCTCTAAATTACACGTCTAATGCGCTGAAAAATTAAATTTAAATAATTGGGCATTCGTGTGGATTGTGATTCCAAAGCCTGGCGAAGTCTCCCTTCTATATTTATGTCACATTATTTTTATGTTAATTTAGATCATGCGACAAAGATGTTTTTAATATACTGTGGTGAACAATAAATATCTCTTATTAATTCTCATATTTTTAGTTCAACAGAAATGGCTTCAAAACATATTATCGCAGATCTTAATCAGGGAAACAAATTAGACGGAGATAACTACGACGTGTGGCACAGGAAAGTTAGAATGGTTTTGGAGGAGCAAGAGGTTGAAGAAACCCTGCTGTCCAAAATGGTAAAACCAGAGGGTGACAATGCAGATGATCCTGTCAAGGTTGCAGCCTTCGAAAGTTGGCGCAAAAAGGATCGTATAGCTCGCATAACGTTGTTGAGCTGTATGAACAATGACTTTCTATTTGAGTATGAACAGTACTCTACTGCACACGAGATGTGGGAAGTTCTCAAAGATAAATTTGGTGGCACCTCGTTGACAAGGTTGAGAGAATTAACCATTAGATTCGATGGTTACAAAAAACGTGATAATAACACTATGAAACAACACCTTCGAATTATGGCCAATATGATCCGGGAATTAAAAACCGGTGGGACTCAATTGTCAGACGAGCAACAGATTTCTGCAGTGGTTCACTCACTTCCCGATAATTGGGAACATATGCGGGTGAATATGACCCATAATGAGAATATCAAGAATTTTGATGATATTCGTCGTCACCTGGAACTTGAGGCTGAGCGTCTTGAGATTGTCAAATCCTCCAGGGCATATGTAGCTGAATCAAACCCTCATTGGAGGCCCAAACCCAAGAAGGGGAACAAGAAATCTGTTAATACTACTGCGCCTAAAGGGGCTGCGAGTGGTGGTGTCAACAAACGAAAAAGAGGCAAACGAGGTTCTGGTAAGAAGGACAAGGCCAAGATGGCATGCTACAACTGTGGCAAGGCGGGACACTTCGCTCGTGAATGCACTGAGCCGAAGAAGGTAATTCCTAGTCCTAATCTATCTATGTGCTTAGTATCAAGTACTGTTTTTGTTGCTCATTCTCTCCATATGTGGATTGTAGACTCCGGAGCAACGGACCACATAGCTAGAGATCGAAGTGGATTTGTGGAATATCGCCGCATTCCGGCTGGCAGAAAAGTATACATGGGGAACGATTCCAGTGTGGACGTGCTAGGCACTGGCACTTATAAACTGGAAATGCGAGGATGCTCAGCATTAACCCTATATGATGTACTTTATGCACCGGATGTCCGGCAGAATTTATTTTCTGTATTATCAGTACTACGTTTGGGATATTCTGTTATGTTTGAGAATAATTCTGTAATAATTTTATTTGGGACGAATATTGTTGGATATGGTTTTGTATCAAATGGTTTTATGGTGTTGAATACTATTGATTCTAGTATTAATAGTGATGATTCTTATTCATTACTTGTTGAAAATGATCATGATAGTTCAATTCAATGGCATGCTAGATTAGGCCATATTGGACATGATAGAATGGCTAGGTTAGCTCGAGCAGGTCTTTTAGGCCCACTCGCTAAGGTCAATCTACCCACATGTGAACATTGTTTAGCAGGTAAATCAACTAGAAAACCATTTGGTAAAGCTATTAGGGCAGAAACACCTTTGCAACTCATTCATTCAGACATCTGTGGCCCTATGAATGTGAAAGAAAGGCATGGACGTTCCTACTTTCTCACAATGATAGATGACTATACGCGCTTCGGGTACACTTTCTTGATCTCTCATAAGTCTGAGGCATTAGAATGCTTTAGACGTTATTTGATTGAGGTTGAGAAACAGTTAGACAAAAGTGTTAAGGCACTAAGAACTGACCGAGGCCGCGAGTATCTATCCGATCAGTTTAAAGCACTATGTGAAGAAAGAGGGATAATCAGGCAACTGACAATCCCTAAAACTCCGCAACAAAATGGTGTGGCGGAGAGGAGGAACCGGACATTATTAGACATGGTTAGATCTATGATGGCGCAAGCAAATTTGCCTATCTCTTATTGGGGTGATGCATTGTTGACTGCGACGTATATACTTAATCGTGTGCCTTCAAAATCAGTACAGTCCACCCCATACGAAATGTGGACCGGCAGAAAGCCCGAATTGGGCCATATGCGGCCATGGGGATCAACAGCTTTTGTACACAACACTTCTCATCAACATGGGAAGTTGGGCCCAAGGGGTAAGAAGTGTATCTTTGTGAGATATTCTGAACACTCCAAAGGCTATGTGTTTGTTGGAGAGCAGCCTGATGTGACTATATCCGAGATAGAGTCACGAGATGCAGATTTCCTTGAGATGGATTTCCCTAACAGAGGTGATGTAAGCAAGGAGATGAACCTTTATGAGATGGAAGAAGATTTAGGCACCCCAAATCGTACAGTAGAGACCGAAGAGGATATTCCTCAGGCTCCTGTAGATAGTGGGAGTGACATACCTTCGAGTAGTTCTTTTCCATCGAATGAGGAGTCTCTTGTTCCTCAAATACGTAGAAGTCAAAGAGGTAACATTCCACGTCGTCTCTTTGAGATTGAGGGGAATGCTTTTGTGGCTGATACACGGGAAGAGGAGGAACCTCGATCTTATCGAGATGCTTTATGCTCTATTATCTGTTGTCAGCGATAAATGGATGATTGCAATGGAAGATGAAATGGAGTCCATGAGGACTAATCAAGTCTGGGATTTGGTTGACCTTCCACCAGGGCGAAAGGCTATTGGGAACAAATGGGTTCTTAACGTCAAACGCAAGGCGGATGGTTCCATTGAAAGGTACAAAGCTCGTCTTGTAGCCAAGGGTTACACCCAACAAGAGGGAATTGATTATGAGGAAACCTTCTCACCAGTTGTAAGGTTTGCTTCAATTCGCCTTATTTTAGCAATTGTCGCGCATTTGGATTTAGAGTTGTATCAAATGGACGTGAAGACAGCTTTTCTCAATGGATATTTAGCTGAGGAAATATACATGGATCAGCCAGAGGGTTTCATTGTGGAAGGACAAGAGCGCAAAGTTTGCAAGCTCAAACGTTCTATCTATGGTTTGAAACAGGCTTCCAGACAATGGTATCTTAGATTCCATCGAGCCGTCATTAGTGATGGGTTTACGATGATCGAGGAAGACCATTGTGTGTATATCAAACGGTCCAAAGATAAATTCCTTATCCTATCGATGTATGTCGACGACATTCTACTAGTTGGGAACGATAAGGAGATAATTGTCGCTACCAAAGGGTGGCTGTCCTCTAATTTTGAGATGAAGGACATGGGAGAAGCAGCTTATGTTCTTGGAGTTAAGATCTATAGAGATCGCTCAAGAAAGCTTCTTGGTTTGTCTCAAGAGACTTACCTTAAGAAGGTTCTGGAGCAATTCCAGATGAGCAACTGCAAACCCATAGACACTCCTATCGCTAAAAGCGACGCCATTGGACCCGAACAATGCCCTACTTCTCCCGAAGAAATTAAGAAGATGTCCCATTACCCGTATGCCAATGCTATAGGAAAACTAATGTATGCAGTTGTGTGTACTCGGCCTGATATAGCATATGCGGTTGGTTATCTCGGTCGTTATTAGTCAAACCCTGGAATTGCTCATTGGAAGGCAATCAAAAGAATCTTGCGATATTTGAAGGGTACTTTGGACTACATGTTATGCTATGGAGGACCGGACCTGCGATTGATTGGTTACTCCGATGCCAGTTGGGGAGGTAACCAGGGAATACGCAAGTCGACCTCAGGATATGCATTCTTGCTACATGGTGGCGCCATCACTTGGTGTAGCAAGAAACAGACTTGCGTTGCTCTTTCGACTATGGAGTCAGAGTTTGTAGCATGTACGTCAGCTGTTTAGGAAGCTATGTGGCTGAGGAGATTCTTCGAGGATCTTGGAGTCATCCCTAATGCTTCGGACCCCGTTACTGTTTTCTGTGATAGCACAGCGGCCCTAGATTACACTAAGGACCCTAAGTATCACGGTAGAACGAAGCACATTGACCTGAGGATGAACTTTATTAGAGAGAATATAGCAAATAATGAGGTGATATTGAAGTACATGCCCACTGACCTTATGGTAGCGGATCCCTTGACGAAACCTATTCCGAAAGATGCCTTTTGCAGGCATGTTAGTTCGTTAGGTCTTCGTAGGATTTGATGTACTTTCTTTGTTACTGGTATATCACTCATTGTATGGCTTGTATTTGAGATATTCACTATTGTTTCGAGACATTTATCATATATGCGAGATTCATTTGTTCCCACTTATGATTGTGATAGCGCACATGATAAATATTATTAGTTCACACAGTTATTATGCATATTGGATATGCACACACTAAATATATGTCAACAGGTTGATTGGCTCACTCACATGAGCAATCACCCTTGGCGCTTTGAAGAGCGAGCAAGGTTGAGACAATTCATTTTATTGGCGCTTTGAGTAGCGAGCTATTGATGCTTTGGATAAGCAATCAATTGGCGCTTAGTAGCGAGCAATATGAACATAATGTCGCCTTGGCATGTGCCAAGATGAGGTTAATTTAGTTAACCAAATATAAGATGTCCCACCATCTATTTAAACCTATACTGATAGCCGGATGCGAAGTTCAGAGTTGGCGCTTGGGAAAGCGAGCAATCTGGAATTTCGAGTTAGGCGCTTGTGGAGCGACTGAACTAAGATCCGTACGGCATGACTAGAAGACATATGCTCATGTAGATGAGATTGTCTGCCGTAACATGATAACCGGACACGAAATTTTAAATGTGGCGCTTTGATAAGCGAGCAATTTGAAATGTTCGGGTTAGCCACTCTGGGAGTGACTAGACTAAGGTCCGCACAACAAGGCTATAGAATAGTATGTTGTGAGAGGGTTACATGAGCTAAGCGATCAAGCAATGGAGGTGAGAGAATGAATCCCTGTTTCCTCACCATGTGAGTCCAGTAGGACAGGATTGTTAGTCCTACATCTAGTGCTCTTTGTGATCTTTGACTATACTACAAAGATATGGATTGATGTTGCTACTTTGGTTTCGATTCCTACGGTCAGGATTGATGAGACAATAAGGACCGATTCTGGGAAAGCAGTTGATTCATATCTGAGTAGTATTAGGGCAAAGGGAAGACAATTTGATTTCACCTCGTTCTGCACTTATTGTCGATAACTATGGCGCTTTGATAGCGATATAGTAATAAGTGAGATACGAAATGGACATGGGCCCAAAGGTGGTTAAGTATGGCTCTCTGAGGGATTAGAGATGCTTGACCTTGTGAAAATCAAATGTGTCTGGAGTACTCTGAGTTTATGGGTTGTAGCATCTACGTGAACTAATTGAGTTTGGCGTGAGAGCTCCCACACTGTTTTCTTTAAAAGGGTAGATGTCTCTATTTTGGCCTTAACGGGTTTGATATAGAGCTCCCGCATTGCAGGTGAACTCAGCGGTCGCACGGTCCGACAACTAAAGATTTACGAGTTTTTGGTTTGAGCTAATTTTTGCAGATATGAGGATTACATCGTCCCCGCCATGGGTGAGTGGGAGATGTTGGAGAGTGGTAGTGCACAACACCATTATTATGGTGGGACACCCATGTCTACTCTTTATCCTCTATTACTCCATCCACTACCGAAAGCATCTTGGAGATTAGTGAATGTTCAGTGCATCACACATGCATGTGAATACTCCACTCGTAGTACACTCTCTCTCCTTCATTATATGTATTGAACTGGGTTCTCTAAATGTAAGCATTGAAAATTATTCTGATAAGGAAGTGAGAGAGAATATTGCATGAAGCAATAATAAACACTCTGCAAATATTGAGCTCCCAAATATTCGGTAAAAATCTAGTTGAACGGATCGTGGAATCGAGCTCCGTTTTCATCCCACAAGATTGTAATTCGGAGACGCCGCTGGGTCGTGGATTAGTTCGTGGATTGGTTCGAGATCTTCCGCACCAAAAGATTTAATACGCTTCAAGAGGTATTTTAATTTTGGTTCTCGAATATGTAAACTTATGCTAACGTACATGGTATTAAATCCCTTCAAGACACTTCCTTACAACTCACCTATATTAAATTAGAATATTGAAGAGAAAAAGCACAATCAAATAACATAAAGATAAGGGAAGAACCAAGATCGAAAAAATTAAAAAGACTAACCTTCGCTCCATTCTCATTGGTCAAGTTTGCTTTCAAACTAACTTCAAATTATACGCGTACATATGAAAAAATATCAAGATTTGTAGATTTTCATACGTAGTAACCTTTGTGATAAATTTGAGAATTAACACAATTTCAAAGACTTGAATTATTAAATTTTTTGATATTAAAATCTTGAATTTTATATCACTAAATCAGTTTAAACTACATAAACCTTCTTATTTTTCATATTTTTTTATGTGTATAGTTAAAATATTTTAATTTAATTTTAAACATAACAATTTATTACATTAAATACTAAGACTCGAATTATTAATTTTTTGATATTAAAATCTTGAATTTTATATCATTAAATCAGTTTAAACTACATAAACCTTCTTATTTTTCATAATTTTTTATGTCTATAGTTAAAATATTTTAATTTAATTTTAAACACAACAATTTATTACTTTAAATACTAAGTAATGTATGTTTTCCATATTATTTGACACTTACTATTATCTATAAACACTTAAATAGTAATTACCTATAAACACTTATATAGTAATCCATTTTATTTATTTGATAATTATTCAAAACAAATTCCATAGAACAAGTATTTTCTACAGTACAGTGCATGTTTCCTTATTTATTGCTCGTTGCTTTACATAATGGATTGGGTCATGGGTAGACCTGGCAAAATATGAAAACTAAATAAATTAGGATGTATTAATTAATAGAGTCCGGATCCAGTCCGGGATCCCGGACTTTGCTAAAATTCGGACTTTTTTTTTTTTTTTTTGCTTTTTTTTTTAAAACAACTAAAAATAAATAAATAAATAATTATGGAACTGAAATTTTTACATAATACAATGTTTTGGGCGTGATTTGGATACATATAACAAAACATGTATGTACAGTCTGCGCAGACTGTACATACATGTTTTGTTATATGTATCCAAATCACGCTCAAAACATTGTACTATGTAAAAATTTCAGTTCCATAATTATTTATTTATTTTTTTTTAGTTGTTTTAAAAAAAAAAAACAAAAAAAAAAAAAAAAAGGTCCGGATTTTGTTAAAATCCGGGATCCCGGACTGGATCCCCATAATATAGGTCAAAACTAGTTAAACTAGTTTCAACCCATATTTTTAATTTATAATATGCGTTCAAAACTAAACCAACCCATAACATAAAAACTAGTTAACCAACCCAATTAGATCCAAGTGATTTTGATTAACTATATGGTTCTCAATCTAGATTGCCAGGTCTAGTCATGGGTTTAGTTAGGTTAGGTTAGGTACACATGATTTGAATCTCAGGTAAGATTGTTAAAATCGAGATCCTAAGCATGATCGTTTTGGAGGTCATATGATCGGATAGTAGGATTGTAAGATTTTATCAAAAATAAAAAATAAAATTATTTTAATATTAAAATATAATTTAAAAGGTTGAACACATTATAAAAATATTTTTATGTATTTTATATCTACCCTTTCTTTCTATATTGTTTTACCAAAAGAATAAGATGAAATTATAAAAACCAACACCTTAATCATGGAATACCCAATACTGGTCATGTGTGCATGCTAGCCTTGAGTTTTTTTTTTTTAAAAACAACTTAAATATCCAAAAAACTAATAAACTTTTGTTAAGTTATTAGATAAACATATAAACTATTTTTTTAAGATCAATAACATTAAACTTTCAAATAATTATCAAAAGTATTTAAATTTTGACTAAATCTCTAATTATGGTTAACTAAAGATTATGTGGCATCAGACGTTATATGTGATATGTAATCTTGTGCTGACATGATATATGACATGACATTTAATGTATAAAAAAAATACTTTTATTAAATTTTAATAAAGCTTAGAAAATTTTATATATTAAAAAAAGTAACAAGTATAAACTATTATTTTTAATTTTTTTTAAAAGAAATTAATATCAAAATTTAACTTTTGATATTAGTACAAGATATACGTCTGAAATTGCTCTAAACAGGTGACCCGACCCGACGGTCGTAGCAACTGAAAAAACTCTCCGTTGTAATAATTAGTACAAGATATACGAGCATCAACTCTGTGAAGGGCATAACATAATAGCGATGGTCCTTTTTCCTTTTATGTGACTGGGCAGGCCCACTTTATTTCCGAGTTGGGCTTTATTTGGAGGAGAATTCTTCCTTTTGGACCCTTTTTATATAACACGTTTTAGGCTTAATCTTTAGCTTGGGCCATGTCCATATAAAATAAAGAAACATTTACACTTCGTAGTACATTTTTAGAAAAAATTACAACAAAAGTGTATCTACAAAATATTTACAGAATTAATACATTTTTAATATTTTATTTACAAAATTAGTGCATTACCCACTTTATCCCTTATAATAAACTACATTTCAAAATTCAAATTTCAAAAGGCTAATCAGCCTTTGCACCGACGTGACTCCATATTTTTCGGTCAACCATCATCGACCGTTACCAACCATCACCATATTTTCCGGCCAACCATCACCAACCGAAAACTCCATATTTTTCGGCCAAAATCAACAACGCAAGCCTGCTATATTTCACAACAGATCCAACAAACAACAGCAACAAACATAACATGTCTGGGCAACAAACATTATAGGTTGGATTCTGTTGTCCGACGAGATTCAGGGAGAGGTGATTGGGCGTCAATGAAGGCTTGGAAAAGATTCAGTAGGAGACCGGTAAAATGAAATCACGATGTGTTTATACATTATATTAGATTAGTGTAAGAGACTCCATATCAAAATGATTACCTACAAAAACTAAAATGATTACCTTTGTATGGAGGTTTGGCTACCGACTGTACTGAAATTTCTCTTCTTCTCTTTTTGATTTATGGACTAAATCAACCTTCACCACCCCTTGTATGGGCTTCACCTCCTACCTCCAAGGTGCCACCTGAAACAATGACCGCATTTACAAACTATCTCTATAATATTTCGCTCTAAGAGACTCCATATCAAAATGGTTACCCATAAAAACTAAAGTGGTTACCTTTGTATTAAGGTTTGACTAACAACTGCACTGAAATTTCTTTTCTTCTATTTTTGATTTATGGACTAAATCAACCTTCGCCACCCCTTATCTGGGCTTCACTTCCTACCTCCAAGGTGTCACAGGCAACAATGGCTGCATCTACAAACTCGCTCTTTCTAATCTCGCTCTAAGAGGTTCTATATCAAAATGGTTACCTACAAAAACTAAAACGGTTACCTTTGTATGAAGGTTTGGCTACCAACTGCACTGAAATTTCTCTTATTCTCTTTTTAATTTTTGGACTAAATCAACCTTCGCCACCCCTTGTCTGGGCTTCACCTCATACCTCCAAGGCGCCGCCTGTAACAATGGCCGCATCTACAAACTCTCTCTCTCTAATCTCACTCTAAGAGGCTCCATATCTAAATGGTTACCCACAAAAACTAAAATGATTATCTTTGTATGAAGGTTTGACTACCAACTGCACTAAAATTCCTCTTGGTTGGGTTGCGGCGGCCGAGGTGGTGGTGGGGCGGGGATTGGGTGGCAGATCGAGTTTGAAGAACAACCGGTCATCTTTGGAGGAGGAGGATATGATAGTGAGTTCGGGTGGTGGGGGTTTTGATTTGGGGTTTAACATTTTTTGGAATTGAGACTATTTGATTTTGATAGTAAGAGAGACTATTGGATTGTCATTGACGAGGTCTGTAAAAAAGAAAGAAGAGGAGAGAGAAAGATGGTAGATTAAGTTTTAGAGGTGCCGGTTTCCTTATTTATGTGAAACTGAATGATTTGACGTATTTATTGTATTGCACTCTTTTTGTAATTATTTTGTGGATGCACTAATCTTTTAATTTTTTCCTAATTGTTGTATATTACTGTAAAGAACCCTAAAATAAACATACACTCTTCAGTAATAAACTTTCATCAACTAATCATAATCACTCTGTAATTTAGTTTTATACTAAAAAACAACTACTATTAGGAATGACAATGGGATTTTTTTTGGAGGGGAGGGGGTGGCGGGGGTGGGGGCGGGAATTGCACATCCCACCTCATTTTCGGTCCTATAAAAATTCCTTATACTTGCCTTATTTTTCACGGAGATTAAAATTTAATAACCATTCTCATTTTCAAGGAAAATTTATACCCTCACAGAGAATTTATATCACCATAGGGATTAATATTTTGTGAATTTTTTAAATAAAAAAAATCAATTTTAGTTATATTTATAAAATACATACATGAAAATTAATCATATTTTAGCGCATGCATGATAAAATTAAGAAAAATAAAATAATAATATATATACACACAAGGACATATATTTTAATTATGTAATATATAATAGCATAAATATTAATTTAATTAACATATAACTATTCAGGGACGGGTACGAGGCGGAAGAAGCAAATACCACCCCCTTCTTATCTCTATAAATAACATTCGGTGATTTTCCATATTCGGTCTCATCCCAGTCAG
Source organism: Aralia elata (assembly GCA_034770075.1). Lineage (NCBI taxonomy): Eukaryota > Viridiplantae > Streptophyta > Magnoliopsida > Apiales > Araliaceae > Aralia > Aralia elata. Next base: position 26,261,974 of record CM068378.1, on the reverse strand, counting down.
AGTCAAAATCACCATTAGGACGAGGCGTGAGGATAACCGTGGGATAAAACAAATTGTCATCCTTAACTACTATAGATGCACACGCGATGCATGAGATAGTAAATTATTTTTTAAATATATTTATTGATCTTTAAGAGTATAATATAAGAGAAAAATAGATAAAAACAGTAAATATAACTTTTCTCGTTAATTTTTAAAACTGTCCGGTAGTTTTTTTTTTTTCCAACATGTGAGAACTGTTCTAGAAGTTAGAGTTGATGGAAACGAAAAATCTAAAAAAAAATATATAATTTTGAGACACCAGAAAGTCCAAAAATAACTATTTTTTTCTCTCCCTTAATAATATAGATTATTTAGTTTTATTTTTTAACAAAAGGCAATTATTTGGTTTCTAATAGGCTTAAATATGGATTAATACCTTGAACTTTTAATGTTTTTCCACTTTAGGGATTGTCTTTTCAATTTTTTCAATTAGGAGATTAAACTTTTAATTTTTTTTCCACTTTGAGGATTGTCTTCTCAATTTTTTCAATTAGGGGATTAAACTTTTATTTTTTTCCCATTTTGGGGATTGTCTTCTCAATTTTTTTCATTAGAGAATTAAACTCTTAAATTTTTTTGATTACGTATAAATTGATAGTGTAACATTAAAAAGTTGATGACATGACATCGAAATGTGAATAAAAAATACTTGTGTAATATTGAGTCTCATTTTAATATTTATTTGATTAATTTTTTGTGCCAAAAATGATAAATATAAGATCATTATTAATTGGGTTAATTTCATTTGACCACCTGGGGTTTAACGCTTTTCCCACTTGACCACCTGCAGTTCATAAACCTACATTTAAACACCCGAGTTTTTGAGTTGAAGTGAAAACGTCACATTTTCCATCCAGATTAACGGTGTGTGCATAACACTCGCCAATAGAGCGTGAGGTTGGGCTATAACAGTCAAAAGTAGCTGAAAAAAGTCAAAAATGCCCTCTTTCATGTACCTTGGCTTTAAAAGTCCCATTTTGCTTGTATTTTTTTAGTTTATTTAAAATAATTATAATAACTTTCAAATTTATTTATTATTTGTATTTTTTTATTAAATCTAATTATGTTTGTAAATAAAAGGATAGTATATGATTATAAAATTCTAAATTAAATTATTTTCTTTTTTATCCAAATTTGTTTATCTTTTGACATAAAAAAATTTGGATGAATAAAGTTTAGTGTATTTTTCTTTTCTTTTCTCTTACTTAAGAAATGCACAAGCAAATTAATGAACATAAAATGGACTATTGCATATTCTGTTGTTATTTATGAAGTTTAATTATAATTCAAGTATTTTTATTGTCCATCGATTCTTATTGCGATTAACTTTTTATTGATTTGATATATTTTATTTGTTTGAAAGAATTTTTATTTTTATTTTCAACCATTATAGACTTTTCATCGTTATAACAAATTACATTTTTCCGTGCTACATATATATATTTCAATCATTTTAACCGTTTCAAAAAGAAAAAACCTCCCTAAGGAATTGGATATTATTAATTAATGAGTAAGGGAGTGATGATCAAATGCTCAAATTAAACTGTAACCTTCAAATTAATATCCCATAAATATTAATTTCCCCCAAAATTTATTGCTCCCTCCATTTCACTCTAAGACTGCATAAAAAACGACTTACAAATTTGATTAAAGACTGCCATTATACATGACTGCTTAACAATTTTATTTTAATTGATGACACACTTTTTATTAGTATTTTTTTCATTTAAAAATATAAAATTAATATTAACTTTTTAATAAAGTTTAGTGTATTTTTCTTTTCTTTTCTCTTGCTTAAGAAATGGACAAGCAAAATAAATGAACATAAAATGGACTAAAGTGGGAGATTCCAAGTATATCTTTGAACGGATTAAATCACTTTTTGTCTACTAAACTAAACTCTAATTTTTTCAAGACGTCATAAATTTCGTTAAAATCAGTTAATTTTAACAATTGAAAATAAAAAATACATATATTTATTCAATTAACCACATAGACATGTCAAAAAATAACAAACACCACAAAATTTGTCTATTTGAATACCAAGGAGGAAAAATAATTAAATATGTGTAAAAAGTAATAAATTATAATTTTTATATTCTTAATATATTATAAATTTAAAACAAATTAAACATAAAAAAATCAAACTAACTAATAAATTAACTTAACTAAACATTAAAACAATTAAAACATATTCAAATCAAATAATTAAAACAAGTTAAAATAATAAACAGATTAGCTTAATAAAATTAGTTAAACAAATGGAGCCCCATATTTTGCTGAGGAGAGAGAAGATGCAATAGGCTTGGCTCAAAAATCGAGAATAGAGGTTTGTTTGTTTTGTTTTGTTACACTTTAAATATAATACTCCATAGCTGAGCTCTTCTAATTATATATGGAGGACAAATATGTCTTTAGCCATTTAAAATAACGGTGTTAACACGGAAAACACTTTTTCACTTTAACTCAAAAACTCGGGTGTTTAAATGTAGGTTTTTGAACTGCAGGTGGTCAAGTGGGAAAAGCGTTAAACCCCAAGTGGTCATATGAAATTAACCCTTATTAATTTTACTTTAAAAAATTGTCATTAAATTTACTTTAAAACATTAAATTTACCAACAAAATTAAAATTAAAAATTAATAATTTACCGAAAGAGTAAAATTATCATTAAATTTACTTAAAAAATTAATAATGGTTTTATATTAAAATTATAATAATAATAATTTACTTTAAAATTAATAATGATCTTATATTTACCCTTTTGGTATAAAAAATTAATTGAATGAATATTAAAATGAGACTCAATATTACACATAAGTATTTTTTTAGTCACGTGTCGCTGTCATGTCGAAAAAAATTAAAAGTTTAATCCTCTAATTGAAAAAATTGAGAAGACGATCCCCGAAGTGGAAAAAAAATAAAAGTTTAATCCCCTAATTGAAAAAATTGAGAAGACAATCCTCAAAGTGGAAAAATATTAAAAGTTCAGGGTATTATTCTATATTTAAGCCTATTATAAATTAGCTAACAAGTATATTACTTATTTTAAGATTTATTGTTTTATAACTTTTGATAAATCATCTCAATTTTGAATTTAAAAATATTTCAAATTAACTTTCAAAAATCAATAATAATTTTATAATTTGAAATATAAATAATATTTCTTTCTCTCTTTATTATTCTAATTTATTCTGATATTAAAAAAAGACAATAAGCTCAATTCAATTGAGACCTAGCCGTGTGGACTGTGTACTTTCTTCAGATCCGTTAAATGCTGTGAAATACATATAATTTGAGGCGCAAAAAGTATACATGTCACGTACAAACAACTTAAAGCATAATCCTCCCATTTCTTATACGCAAGCCTTGTGTGTAGTCATGTGTTTGCCCATGTTCTTATAATACCAGTGCTAATAAGTTTATTACTCTCTAATTCATTTTAAGTCTTATTTTATGAGTGTCAAATGCCAATCGAAATTTTAGAGGGTGTTTGTTTAGAGCTGAATGGCTGAATCGGTCAGCCATTCAGTGCGTTTGTATTGAATAAAAATCGTCTGAATGACTGAATCGGTCAGATTTTTAGACTGAATGACTAAGTGTAATTTTTTTTTTGTTGAATGGGTTGAATGAAGTATTTTATATATATATTTTTTACAATATTAAGTAATATTAAATAAATTTACAACAATTTTGAATTTTTTCAGATGGGTAAAATAATAAAAATTTGTTATTTAGATGTTTCAGACATGTCAATTATCAAATAACTTTTTTCATTCAATATTCAGAATTTTGTTTCATTTAGCTCATTCAGATTAGTAGATTACTTAAACATTCAGAATTATTTCATTCAGTTTTATTAAACACTCCCTTAGTCTTATGGTTAAGACTTAGGCGGTGTGACTATTGAGTCTTAATTTGATTATTATTTTTTGTGAGTTTATTTATTTACTAGCATATTAACCCGTAAGCCTTTTTTTTGTTTTGTTTTTTTTTGTCATTTTATATATTTTTTGATAATTTAATAATCTTTATTTATAGCTAGTTAAAATTTTTAAATCAAATTTATAACAAATAATAGCATAACAAATTTGCAGTATGTCATAACAATCTTGATAACATTAATAGTAATTTTTCAAGTATAACATTTTCCAGCATTTCACATTATTATATAGTAAAATTTCATTTTGAAGACTTTGATTGTTGTAGTTTAAATTTTCCCAACAAGCTCAGATAGTAAAGAATATGATTCAATCATGAGTAGTAATAATTTGATTCTAAGAAAAATTGAAACTTTTTAATGTGATGGAAACTATTTGCAGGTGAATTTGGGTGACATTATGCATATTCTTTTTGCTTAATATTTAATCATTGTCGATCTCCTCGTTTTTTATTATGAAACAATTAAATGCATGTATCTTGTTTATAAAATAAATGGGCATCAAAGTATGTTACTAATCTATCCCTATTTATTTTTAATAATTTCATTAATTACCATATTTACTTATCAAAACATTTTTTTTAGTAATTTACACTTGAAATAAGTAATTAACAAATTCTTTTATACCGAATAATTTTCACTTTTTATTAGTTTAAGTACTTTATATTTATCAAATACAAACTATTTTTTTAAAAATTAATTATAAGTAAAAACAGTAATCGGAATATGTAATTTTTAAGCAGTTCCAAACATACTATCCTCATTCCTACATTCTTGCATTTCAAAGAATTAATATTCTCGCTTGGACAGCCAAAGAATAAAAAGCATTTCAAGCAAAAAATTTAAATGTGCTCTATTATTATAATCACTTCTTCTGTCTGAGGGAAATTACAGTTTACATTAACTTTTCCAAATTCACAATTTCTCAATGCGAAAGTTTCTTATGTAGGTTTTAACAGTATAATTAGTGTTTTAAGTTGTTTTGTGTTGACTTTTATGAGTTACATTTTTATTAATCAAATATTACTTGCATCTTGGTTTTCTGTTGACTTTTGTCCTGAGTTGGTTTTCTGCTGTCTTTTATTAGTTAGACCTAATTTTACGTAAACTTAATTTTAAAATTTACGTAATCTCATATTTTTATATATTTATTAGGGTTAAGTTCAGATTACCACCTGGGATTTGGCGTCTTTCCCAATTAACCACCTGTAGTCAGTAAAGCTACATTTAAACTCCCGACTTTTTGAGTTGAAGTGAATAAATGCTTTCCGTCTTAACTCCGTTATTTGAGTTGGCTAAAGACTTAATTACCCTCCATATATATATATATATATTGATCAACCATGTTGCTTTCTCTCTCTCTCTTTCTCTCTCTCTCTCCACCCACCCTCCCACCATGTGCTTACCAGAGCTTCTACTGTTTCTACTGAAATTTTTTAATTGTAGGTACACTGGTATGAAATGAAAACAGAGCCTTTCAAAAGAAAATTATCAACTCATTCCTGTGCTGCCAAAACTTTGGAAGTGAAGGATGACCAGGAAAATGTGAGTAAATTATTATGAGTAAATTATCATTATTTTAATATAATGGATGTATAAGAATAATTTATGAAATTAAATTATTTTAATATAGTAAAATAAATGCATTAAATAAATTAATTATTTTTATATATAACATTTATCTTACGAAAATGAAAATATGGAATATATTATATATTGTAAAATATGTAATATATTTTATATGAAATACGTAATATATAATGTATATTGCATATATGTTATATCAGATTAATAATTAAGCTTAGTTGGATAAGATAATTGCTCAATTGGGTAACCTTCAAGTAATTTATGGGATAAAAGATAATTAAGTGGTTCTTAGAGAGAAAGATAAATTCTATATTAATTAATATATGATTTCCATTTTTGGAACGAAGGAGGAAATAATTAAATTATGTATATCAAATTTGATATTACATTAATTTAAGTGAATTAAAATACTTTATGAAATTAAATTATTTTAATATGGAAAAATGTTGGCATTAAATAAATTAATTATTTTTATTTATTTAATGTATAACATTTATTTTATGGACAAAGGGAAAAATGAAATATATTACATATTGGGAAAATATATAATATATATAATAGGTGATATATGTAATGTGTAACCTTCAAGTTAAGTTAATTAGCCAAGTCGGTTTAATAAAAGAGCATGTGCTGGGTATACTTATAAAAGAAGTGCTGCTCAAGTACAATATGGAATTTAGCAAGCAGGAGCTGCCCTGTAGCCTTGGTCTGCGAGGTGGAGCTGAAATGGGGTAGAAAAAAATGATTCTGAATGTCTTTTAAAAGCCAAGAAGAAGAAGGGGGCATTTCGGACCTTTACCAGCCTTTTTTGACCATTACAGTCCCTTCTCACGCACTTTTGGCGTCTGACATACACGCACAGTTAAGTTGGATGGAAAAGGTGACGTTTTCACTTCAACTCAAAAAGTCGGGAGTTTAAATGTAGCTTTACTGCCTACAGGTGGTTAAGTGGGAAAGACGCCAAACCCCAGGTGGTAATCTGAACTTAACCCTATTTATTATATTGATACGATCAAATTATTAAATTGATAGTTAAATAATACTGTATTATATTAAAAGTGACTATATATTTAACTTAGGCACCTATAAGGTTAAAATAGTTATTTATAAAATATTCCTTTACTAAGTTCAAACATACAGATGCAAAATACATGCATAATTACGTGAGATAAAATATTCTTTTACTTAAGTTCAAAAGTACGGATGCAAAATACATGCAAAATTATAATTACGTGAGATAAATTTTTATATGATTGCGTGATATACATTAATAACTTTATAACGATGGAAAATAAAAATAACTTTATAAAAATTTTATTAAAACCCTTTTAAGAATTAATAAAAATTAATACATTGTTAATATATACACGAATAATATTAAAATTATGATGCATCAATAATAAAATATTTATATTAATTAAAATTATTTTTATTTTAATAATATATCGTAATCTTATTATCATACATGAATGCAATTTATTTCGGTGTATCAAATTTAAATTTGAATGAATCAATGGAACACTACAAAACCACTCACAAAACATTTTTTAACGAACAGAGCACATGGACACGTGCACGTCCGTGTTGTGACTTGCTGGAATTCAATTCACTAAAAACCATTCCCCTCTGCCGCCCTTCTTTATTGGTTTCCTCTTTCCTCTCTCTTTAATAACTACGGCCTTGTTTGGTAACAGAAGAATGATTTCTGCCGTACATTACCAAAGTTTTCAGTTGAATTATGCTTGGGATGTATGTGTACACATGAAATAAATAAAGATTCTGAAAAATCTCAATTTAATTTATTTACTTTATCAAATATTTATTGATATGTATATTATTTTCCTAGAAGAATTATTACCTCGAAATGAAAAATTTATTTCTCTTCTAGTAAATTTCGATATCCAATACCTTTAATTATTTGATAAAAAATGTGCAAGGAGTGATTGTCTTAGTTCTTATATGACTTTTTTTTGGGGTAAAGAATTGCACTAATTCTTTCATTTTAATGTTAGAGATACATTTCGACTTCTCCAGTCAATTACAAAATTTTAAATTAATGTATATGTTTATTTAAAATTTAAAAACAACACATAATAATTAATAGTGCTTTTAATAGTTAGTTTTGTTTTATCAAGCAGTTCAAAAGACTGAAATATATTATAATTGTAATCTGTTACAAAACATGTAAAAATAACAATAAGAAGAATTAGAATGATAATTCTTTCAAATAAATAACAAATAATCAGGAAGAGGTCAAACGTAACGCAATTAGTGAACATCACAAATACTCTTAAAAACAGTCATATTCTAAAAGTAATTATAAATTATGTAAATCTAAGTACTTTTTCAATACGAGTAACGAAATAATAAGTCTTAATAAAGTCATAACCAAATCTAAAAAGATGAAATAATAAAAACTCACAAATGAAAAACCAATTTATAAAACGTATAAAGCAATATCTCATACAAAATAATAACAAAGCTCTCCTGTAAAGAGAAAGAAATTACTCCCTCCGTCCCAAATTAATTGTTTTTCTAGGACTTTTTTTAAGTCAAATTGACTATTTTTAAAATTAATAATTAAGCACATATAAATATATTTCTAAAATTATAAAAATTGAAATTAGTAATAAATTGTATATAATTTCTTTTGGTTATAATATCTTCACCTATATGTTAGCAAAAATAGTAAAAAGATTAGTTTTAAAAATAGTCAATTTGACTTTAAAAAGTCCTAGAAATGCAATTAATTTGTGACGGAGGGAATAATTATTTTATCTCATGGAGAAAATAAATTTAACAAAAAAAAGAAAAAGCACACTCCACAACAAGAAAAATTAATTATTACCAAGTAATAAAAAACAACTAAAAAGAAATTTAGGGGAAGATTTCTCAAAAAGAAGAAGAAGGAGAATCCTCCCAAGATCTAAATAAGAGGCTAATTAAGGTTATTGGTCGAAGAGAAAATATATATTTAACTTTACAAGGAGGAACTAATTAATAAATTATGCTTTTCATTTCATAAAAAAAATTATTTTAACTTTTAAAAGTCAATTTATAAAATTTTAAAATTTAAAATTATATGAATTAATTTAAATTTAGTTTTTTAACACATTTAATTTAAGTTAATTTAATTGTTATTATGCAAAAAAATTATTAATCACAAAATTTAATACTTTAAAAACTTACATAATTATATTAAATTTAAATTTTTAAAAAATTAAAATGAGAATTTATTCCAATATACCAAATGAAGCCTAATAAAAAAAAGAAAAATAATTTATATATTGATAAATTTTTTCATAAAATTAAATTACGATGAACGTAAAAATCTAAGCCATAATATTGAGTAAATTAGTAAATTAGTGTTGAATCTTTCTTAATCATGATTTTCTCTCTCTTCGCAGTTCCCAACCCACAAACCCAAAACGGCAAAGCATAAAATATATATTAGTAAAATATTTATTTATTATTTTTTTTTTTTACAAAAATGCCAAACTCTCTTTTGCTCTGTTAAAAGGGAAAGAAATTCATCTGGTCTTCCTCGTCTTCGATAGCTGATCAAACAAGAAAGTACAACCCCTAAATTACATTCGCTTCCCAATCGTCAAACCCTAGCCACATTCATTGCTTTCAATTCAATACACAATTATACACACACATATATATATATATATATATATATATATATATTTGTACTCTCTCTATATATAATAACAGTAACAGTCTAACACCATCATCAAATTGCAAGAGTTGAGACTGAGAAGATCTGAATCATACTCCACATGCCAGTCAACTCTCAACGGTACGTCATTTATCAACCAATCATTTTCAAGCATCTTCAGTTCTCTTTCTTTTATGGTTTATATGTATGGATTATATTGGTTTGGTAGTGGAAGTTATGGTGGTGGATCTGTTATATAGATGATGAGATTTTAGGTGAATTTTCTAATTTGTTTTGATCTAAATGGCTTGTAGTGTTCAGATGCAGATCTGATATGGAATTGTTTACATTTTGATTTAATTTGGCGTGCTTGAGCAAATTTAGTGATTTTGATGTAAAGAGTTATGGATCTGTGATGTGATTGATGCAAGTTTTTATCATTTTTATGACTGAATTTCTTTCATTTTACTGTATTAACTATGTATATTGTTTCGTGCATGAGCGAATTTTTCTAAACACTAACTAATATTGATGATTTACGTGAGAACAGTCCTAAATTTGTTTTTTCCCCCATAGATATATGTAATCCTAAATTTCCAAAGTTGCAGCTAAATTTATCAATCAGTTATTCTTTGTTTAAACCTGAAACTTTTCTGATACCAATTTTGAAGTTCTATTTAATAGTGATAAAGTCTGTTAGAAAATGATGATTTATTATCTTTTCAAAAGTAAAGCTTTTATGACAATTTTAGTGATGTACTAACAAGTTTTACACCGCCCTCATCAATGCAGCTTTTTGATTTTTTTTCTTAAATCGTTAAATGCTTGCTGTGCTGATTCTCTTATGTTCAATTCTGTGGTCTTTTCTCAGGAAATTTTAGTGCTAAATCAGGAAACTTCATATTGGCTGTTAATGCGGAAGTGCAGAGATTTATATATGGTACACAAGGGGTAAATATTCTCCTGTGACCAAATCATTAGAAATTTAGGAAGATGGCGGCAACTAACAAAGCTGATAAGAAGGCTGCACTAGATGCAGCTGCATGGATGTTCAATGTAGTCACTTCCGTTGGGATCATCATTGTCAATAAAGCCTTAATGGCCAAATATGGCTTCAGCTTTGGTTAGTGCTTATTGAAATCTTTTCTTTCCGCAAAATTCTTGTAGCATCTTCATTTTTTTTTTGTGTTTTTTAATTTTTTTTTTTTGTGGTGGGGTGGGGTGTCAAACAAATATACATTATTTGAGAGAACTTATGAAATTTGTTTCAATTACTGATTGGTATAATCTATATCTTTTTTGGGAGCATGGAAAGCTATTGATGAAAATGGATTGATGATGATATGAGTTCATGAAATTATTATTATTACTTGCAGCAGAGCAAGCGGTCTATATTCTTAGATTTGGCAAGGGCAGCTACTTTTTCATTTCTCATTTCAGGCCACTCCCTTTTTCCCCTTTTGGGCATTTACACCCCCTGAATACTCCGTCATTTTCTTTCTTCTCCTTTGACTTCATTTCTGTGTTGTTATTCTTCTCATTTTACTTTGTCATACCCTTTCGCCAATTCCTTTCCGACTCTTTTTTCTACCAATTACCAATGTTACTTATTTAACAAAAAATAAATAAATCATGTTATATCAAATTTACCTTTTGTTCAAATTATTTTCTTTTTGTATTTTACTTGTATAACAAGGCTAGTAAGGAATTGTCAATATTAAAATACTTTGCTGGGGGACTCCTAGTCCTCCTTGCTGGTTTCTCATTATTCCAAAAATTTTCTTTTTTTCCCTACAAAAGTTCTCTCCCGTTCACAGTGTCTTCCCCCACCTTCTTACTTGCCTCATCAATGTAGTGCCCGTAATAGGCAATTCTTGGGTATCTGGAACAACATGATCAACTTCCAGGATGACTATTCAGACTCCTGATAAGTCTGTGTTCTCCCAAATTCATCCACTAACGCAAAGGAATGTTAATCTAAGGAACTTGATTGAGAAAATTTCGGAGCACCAATAGGGATAGTTAAGGAATATTTTTTCGAGGTTTTAATGATCTCTGCAGCAAACAGAAAGGTGATAGGTTGAACTGTTAAAAGTTCTACATAAGGTCGCATGCAAAGACTAGATTGAATGGAGATACTTTTTGATGCGTAATAGTTTGGATGAGCATATTCTGCTGAGTAGATAAAACCAGGAGTTTTATTTCATTATGCATACTTTTCAGTTTGTTTCATCATGTAGATTTTAATTGTTGCCATCCTTGCAGCTACAACGTTAACTGGTATGCATTTTCTTACCACAACCTTGATGACGGGTGTTCTTAGATGGCTAGGATACATCCAACCTTCTCATCTACCTGTTGCTGAGCTTTTAAAGTTTGTCCTATTTGCAAATTTCTCTATTGTCGGGATGAATGTCAGCTTGATGTGGAACTCTGTGGGATTCTACCAGGTAACTAGATGTGCTCAATCTTTTGACTCTTTTGTTTTTTCAATTCCTGTTAAGTTCGTAGTTTTTTGATCCTACTGAAGCTATATTGGAAGTAATATATCCTCTAATTTAACTTTCAGATTGCAAAGCTGAGTATGATCCCTGTATCCTGCTTATTAGAAGTTGTTTTGGACAAGATACGATATTCAAGAGATACAAAACTGAGCATCTCAGTTGTTCTCATGGGTGTTGCTGTCTGCACTGTTACTGACGTGAGTGTTAATACTAAGGGTTTCGTTGCTGCTTTTATTGCAGTTTGGAGTACTTCTCTGCAGCAGTATGTAAGTTTCTTGTTCCTCTACTTAATACTCCCTCCGTCCCAAATTAATTGCTTTTCTAGGACTTTTTTAAGTCAAATTGACTATTTTTAAAATTAATAATTAAGCATATATAAATATATTTCTAAAATTATAAAAATTGAAATTAGTAATAAATTGTATATACTTTCTTTTGGTTATAATATCTTCACCTATATGTTAGCAAAAATAGTAAAAAGATTAGTTTTAAAAATAGTCAATTTGACTTTAAAAAGTCCTAGAAATGCAATTAATTTGGGACGGAGGGAATATTATTTTTTTTAGGTTAAAGAATAATTTTATTAAAAGGAATAAACAGACATCATAGGCAAAGCAGTCCACCAAAAAGAAAAAGAGTACAGTGGAAACTCAGAAAAATGCATGTCCTTAACACAGGACAGCTCCCCAATCCCTATGAATATCAGAAATAGCTACCTTGGAATGCCCCCAATTGCCAAAGCCCAAAGAGAAGCCAAATTGGCACCCTATCCCATTGCAAAGGGCAATGATATAGGTATCAATGAAAATCCTCCCATTGTGTTTTGTCCATATTCCCTGAAGAGTATTTTTTTTAAGATAAGACCAAAGAATGTTCTGTTTAAAGTGCATATATGATAATATAGTTGTCTTGCCAGAGTTAGCTGAAGTTGTGAAGCATCTAAATAGCACTATTGGCCAGACATTCACCCATCTGTACCTTCAGTATATATCCATATTTTGCTTGTCCAGAAACTCCTTGACACTTTTATTTCAGTATGACCTGAATTTCATTTGTAGAGGCTGTAAATTAGTAAGCTATAGTTTGCTTGGCTGTCCTACTTTGTCAAACACTTTGTCTATCAATTTTTGGAGTAATCTAATTGGCCCTTTGGAATTATTTTTGTAATATCCAACGATAATGAAATGTTTCATGAATCTGCTTCCGAATGTGCAGTACGTCCATTACCTTCAGCGGAAATACTCGCTTAGTTCTTTCAATCTGTTGGGACATACTGCACCAGTCCAGGCTGCCTCTCTGCTATTAATTGGCCCCTTTCTGGATTACTTGTTGACAAACAAGAAAGTATATGCCTTTGACTTCAACGTAGCCTCTGCGGTAAGTGCTTAGAAATCTATGTTCATGATATTCGTATCTATTATGTTCTCCATGAGCACCATCATGATCATTGTCCTTGCTTCTGGGCTCTGCCTGTTGTAGCTGTTATAACTTCTAAAACTGGGTCTTTTGTCATTGAATCTCATTCTATGTTTAGTATTTCTTTTTACCATCCACTTCCATATATATATATATATATATATATATATATATATATATGCAAGCATGCTGTTAGTTTTGATTCACTTGCATTAAAAGATTGTGAATTGAATACGGATCATTTTAGTTATGCATTAAGAGATATGCATGTATGGCATCCAACAGTGACCGATTCTGCTGCTGTCATGTCTTGAATCCTTATTCTACCATGCAAATATGCATTCCTCTTCTTCTTTGCAGCAATTTAAGAAAATAAGAAAAGAATGGCTACTAGATCATAAAATGAGAATAAGAGTTCTAGTATGATCTAGGTCTTCATACCATTTGAGTACTTTATTAGCAGGAGCCACCACCTGCTTTTGTTCATACTTAAGTAAACATACATGAGAAAATGCTTGTTTCTACTTTCTAGTATAGCATAATAATTAGTGGTACTGAAATTTTCTCATTTCACTCAATTCGCAGTAACCCTCTTTTCTGTCTCTTCCTCACCATTTCCTCTAGAAGACGATCCTGATACTGTGTTGAGTCTGTCAAGAGTAAAAGATATAGGTTGCTATTGTGTAAATCATTCTGTTGTATTCTTCCTGCTCAGACTAGTATGTTGTTGCCCTGAAAATCCATCTAGTTCATTTGAAGTAAATCTTTTTTGGATTTTCATGGGACGAGGAAAATTAATAGAACTCTTTTCTTCGCTTTAGAGTTTGCAAACTTCAGTAAATGTTCGATAAGTCCACATGATCATAATTTTGTGTTCTGTAATTTAAAATTTTAATTTCTCGTCTCCGAGAGCCTATACGTCTTGCTCTCTCTCTCTCTCATGGTTTTCAAATGACATGCTTTTTGCTATGATTTAATAATGTCCATTGTTTCAGTGCAAACAGTCAATCGTAATGTACATAATTCAGATTGACATATGTGGTGATTGTGTATAGGTATTAGAATCTTAGCTGATGGTTTGGGGAAATGTTTTCTCAGGGATTTTTAGCTGGTTTCTTTCTTAGTTGTGGAAGCGGCTGCATGTCCATTGCTGTTATCTAAGTTTTAAATTTTCAGTCATTAAGCATGTCGAATGGATAAGAATGGTTGCACACATTTTTTTGATGACCATTGATATGGGGATGGCAAAAGTGCTGAAAACACATCTTTTGTTTTAAGCCAACTTTTGTTATTTGCTTGATGTGCTGAGTTATATTCCTTTGGGTTAGCAAGCATTATGTTCTCCCAAGTTTTTAATACTCCCTCCGTTCTACAAAAAGAGTCTCATTTGCCAAAAAAATTGTTTTACAAAAAGAGTATAAAATGCCACAATGTTCCTAAGTTTGTCATCATAATTTTACTACTAAACTCCGAACTTACTATTTTAGGAATAAACATGGAACAAAAGACATCTTTAATATGTGCAAATTTTGCAAATGGGACTCCCCTTTAGGGAACGGAGGGAGTATTACAAATAGTGCTTACCATATATTTCTATATGAACTTAGAACCTGCTGAGGTAATCAATGGTCATAGTTCCTGCGAATTTATAATACATATGGTCTTACTTACCTTTATGGTTACTAAAATTTTCCAACACCTGGGAAATGTTAATTTAAATATGATGAAACCTGGAATAATGATGGTTTCTTGCACATTCATGGCATGTCGTATTTATACTTTCCCTTAAAGTTATATTTACTTGTAGCTGTTAATTACAACTTGCTTTACAAAAATGGTTCTTTCATATTCTTCTCCTCACTTCTATTTCTTCAGGTGTTCTTGTCCCTTTCATGCACAATAGCAATAGGGACCAACCTGAGCCAGTTCATCTGCATCGGCAGATTCACAGCGGTGTCGTTCCAAGTACTTGGCCACATGAAAACCATCCTTGTTTTGATCTTGGGGTTCTTGTTCTTCGGAAAAGAGGGTCTCAATATACAAGTGGTCATCGGCATGATCATAGCTATAATTGGAATGATTTGGTATGGCAATGCATCATCTAAACCTGGTGGTAAGGAACGTCGCAGCCATTCAATGACTAGGAGCAGTCAACAAAAACACGCCGCGTTATCAGAACCATCTGAACTTGACGACAAGGTCTAAGCATTTCTGGAATTTTGACTGGAGCATACAAAAGATAGCGAATACCAGGAAATTTTTAGCCATCTGATTCTAGATACAACCTCCAACAGGTCAATACTATCAGAGTTGTCTAATTTTGTAATTTTTATCTTTCATTTTCAATTGGAGATCCCTTTTAGGGGATGGATACATCTCAAATACGGTTTAGCTCCCCCCCAGGGTTCTCTCATTTTTTAAATCCCATAGTTATAAGTTATAATAATTTATTTTTATATTACCTTTCAATAAATGTTAATATCTTTTGCTGAGCATGCATCTAATAGCAATATAATACTCCATCGTTCTAAAAGAAATCATTATTGATTTTTTAAAATTAATTTAATATATTTTCAAACTCAAAATTGACATAAATTTATATAATTTTAGTTAGTGTTAAATATTATAAATTAGATAAAAATTACTATTTTATAATATTTATTATTTTGTAATTTTAATGAATTTTATTAATTTTGAGATTGAAATTTTTTTATATTGAATTTCAAAAATCAATAATCATTTATATAGAATGGAATAAGTATATATTATAAATATAAAAGCAATGCAAAAAGAGAAAAAAAGAGGAAGAAATGAAAGTAGTATTGAACCTTGAAGGGTTATGACATTGAAAAATAGCATCGTATCAATGCATAAAAGTCAGGATTTTATTAAAAGAAATAATAATAAGAGAACCCTCATAACATCCTGTATCCGACTTTTTGAAAGAATGAGGCATTTTCAAGTCTAAAACAATTAAATTCATTTACAATTATAAAACAATAAATCTTACGACTTGTAATAATATATAAAAACTTTACAATATTGGTTATAAATAAATCTATATCAAATTTCAAGTTTGATAGTGCGACTTTTAGAAAGTCAAAAATAATCTTATACTTACGAACATATCGTAAAAATCAACTTTAACACCATTTTATATTAAAATTATTTTTAATATCAAAAGTGAAATAAACTCTTAGTCTAATAACAGCAAAAAATGGTAAAAAGGAGGTGACTGACCTAGAAAACTACAAACAGTCTCAGCTATCTTTCTGTGATCATTTGTCAGAATAATCCATATTACATCTACTATCTAACCATCAAGGTAGGGTTTGAGTCTATATTAAACAGAAAATACAAATTAAAAACAACACTGCATAATCCTAATTGTGGATTGTCCAGAGTCTTCACTGTACACCAATCATCATCATCTGCTTAAAAGATTATACAAATTTGTGGCTTTAATCTTAAAATTTCACTAAAATCCACTTCTTTCAAGTCCCTGCAGCCTTGAAGATGATTGGCAAGTCTCTCTCCATGTTTAGAATTCAAACTGGCAAAACTGCAAACCTAGTGGAGCAACTGAATGCAGAGTTAGTTCAAATGGATATGGTGCATCCTAATTCCTTGGCAGCAGTATCAAGAAATTGGATAGGCATTCCAGTTGCGATTCGACTATGAGCTTCCCATGTTAGGCACTTCTCGATATCTGCTTGCCAGTCAATGACGTCTACGTTTAGGTATTGGTAAGCAGGGTTGTGGATGCCATTTATCACTTGTTTGCCACCGGAATGTATTAAGCCAGCATGCAGAATAGCACGAAGAACTGATGTGCTTAGTGCACGGACATGAGCACTTGGATGAGAAAGGCAACGGACTGTAGCTGGAAGGCGACACTGCATTAATAGCCCAGATGTGTCTTATTAGTAAAGTTTTGCGTAGAAATCTAAAAGTAAAAGAAAATGCTTTGCACAGGTAGAAACGAGTAATAATAGTTCATGGAAGTTAAAAATAATTATATGGTGCCATATGTATCTACATGGCCTTGTTCTGAGTATTGCATAGCTCAAAAGTAAATTATGAGGACATTATCCAACAAAAGGAGTCTTCCCATGCCAAGTGATACATCAATATTTCGGGGGCATGCAAGTACAAATTAAAAAAGCATGCTCTTCTATGTTCTCTTCCCACCACTTTCTATTTGTTTGTCCTCAAATTGAGAGGCATATGTGACATCATGCGAAGTTTCCAACATATACAATGTGTTGCCAAATGATGCAGAACTAGATTGAATATGTTGGTAGAGGTGAATATATACCTTTAACAGGTTTGAAAGGCCATCAGCCACTGCCACCCCAGATTCTCCCCACTCAAGCACTGGTTGAACTGCTCTAGCTGTTGCTTCCAGAAGCTGCTCAATAATTTTACATTTCTTTGCATAAGTAAACACGTCATGAAATAAAGTATTAAGATTTGTTAACTCGATATTTTGTTTGAATAAGGTACAAGGTATAAGAGTAGATCCAGAAATGCTAGTAAGCACTTAAAACACACCGAGTTTCCAAAACCATATATTTTGCAATGACTTAACATTTGCTCAAAGTACGCCGAGTAGATAGAACTCGAGATGTTACCTCCAGCTGGGGTAAAGTGCATGCTTCTCCATCAACAAGCATTCCATCTGTGGCACGTAGAAGGAGGTCCAAAGCACTAGCCAAAATTATCAATGACTCGGGGGTTTCATGATTCCTCATTAGCTCCACAATCAGTTTTACAATGCGCTGGTTAATCCTCCACATCTTTTGACCAAGATCATCATCTTTAGCAATCCAAGGTTGCAATTCTTTCTCCGCCTGATAAGCACACAACACCGTAAAAGTCACTAAACAGATAAATGGTTTAAATCAACAATGTGGCCTGCTGATTGGACACCTGCCATGTCCGTTTACCAAAGACGGTCTATAAAATACTAACCCTTCCTTTGTCACGTTTTTTCAATATAAAAGTTAACTTTTTGAGTCCTTAGGTTTTCCCATTACCAGAACTGGCAGTGTCCATGGCAGTGGCCAAACAAAAGAAAAATATCATTTTCTTTTGGTAGTAGTAACTAAAATTCACAAAATTAGAACCTGAAGAACAACAGCTGTTGCAGCTTTTGTCGGTGATGCTTTTACCACGTTGCATAGTGCATCAACCACCTGTATACATTTACAAAAGATGGTCAAAATTTTGTAGCATGCATCTGTCTATATATAGTTCAGATAACAACAAATATCATATATTTCTAAACTGTTGACCAATGCTGAGAATCAAAAGATATACTATCGAACACTCTTCTAATGTACCCAAGTTAGTTATATAAATGCAATACCCACTTTGCTATATTTCTTGGGATTAGTACATTTAAATCGAACATCATATATTACCTGTCTCCATCCCTGCTGAGCAGATGTGCTTTCCACACTAGGTTGTGTTTCAGGTGATGCAATCAACTTGTACCAGAGCAATGAAACAACAGAGAAACATAGTTCTTGTTTCTCTGTCAGTAGTGACCTTAGAAGAACTCTTGCACTGCAGTTAAATCCTATGTGCCTGTCCATTGTGAGAAAATTGGCCAAATCTGAAGCATTAAATGGGAAACTTGTAATTTCTTTGCCAGTTGTACTTCTGGCATCCTCACATGGATGAGAAGTTTTTCTATACTTGGGCAAAGATCTTGAACTAGTGAAGCCTTTAGATTGTAAGCCCGATGGCTGCCCTGATTCAGAGCAGCTAGCATTTGCAGTTTCATTTTGATTCTTGTTCTGAAGAATCAAAGAAGAATCCTTCCAAATAGGTGCATGCATTAGGTGTGCTTCCATTGGTTCTGCTTTGTTCACAATAGATGCTACAGCTTTCCTATGAATATCAATAAGATTATAGAGTGAAGATGCCCTCGAGTGAATTTCATTATCCCACTTGCAGCGCATTAACACAGAGAGAGCTTGCATGCAAGCCTTTGAACGTCTGAATAGTTCAGAAATATGAGCCGCAACCATAGCAGCAGCAACTATTTCATTTGAACTGTAACTCCATGAGGTGCCAACAGAAGATGGCTTCAGAGAAAAGAGTGCCTCCAAAATTGCCAATATCCTGCGAGTATGAGAAACTGCAGAGTCTATGCTATTTCGGAATTCACTTCGAGACTCGTTAACTTTTGCAGGCTTGACTACATCCTGTATACCCTTAGAATTAGAATTTTTCCCAACCCTTGAGATCAAAGGGAAGAGCTGTAGTTCACAAGCAAGAGCACAAACAGCAGCAAGAACATAAGAATCAAATGCTGCAACAGGTCCCTGTCTTTTTAATTTTGTAGTTCCCAAGTCTCTCTGTGTTCCATTCACTATTTGCAACTCCTCACTGAATTCATCAGGAGGATAGCCATCTTCACCTCTTGGTCTCTTGCCCCTGTTGGGCTGTGCTTCGTGACTGACACACACAGTTAACACGACAAAAAGTAGGCGAGAAGCAAGCTCGACCGAGGCACATGATTCCAAAAATAGCGAGTGAACCATTGTGCGAAGCTCTGCCACAGCAAGATTTTTTGAGGCAGGCCCAAAAGTATAACTTGTTTTGGTTATTTGTTCTCTGGTGGACTCAGGAGGAAATGTTCTTTGAAGAATCGCTTCCACAGATGCAACAAATATCTTCATGAGACATGCTTCAGAAGGACTCCCACGAGGAAGATACTCTAGTACTTTAAGGAGAGGTATGTAAAGATTCCATGATAAGATGGGAGGTTGTAAAGGGGTTGCAACTATGATTTCAGGCAGATCAACCGCAGAGGAACTTAAAGGAATCAAGCCATAAGCAGCTTCCCATATGGTACATATTCTCCATTCAACCTCAGGGCCATGAGCACAAAGCATTGATGCAATCCCTTGGGCGGTCGCTTCTATTGTTGCTTCAGTTGATGGCATTTCTCTCTGATCAGCAATATTTTACGGGTGGCAATGAGATTCGAAAAGCGAACTTCAAGAAATATATGTACTTAAAGGACGTAGTTTTTAGCAAATAAAAGCATTCAACCTCAAACAATATTCAAATCATAATTTCCGATGGCACGTACCTGCTTTTTCTGCAACGAAATGTCACCACCCAGTGGTTCTTGAACCTCAACCCCTTCAACTTGTCTTAGTGGGGGAAAAAGTAAAGCAGGCTGTGAAAGTATGCGAAACAGTAAAGCAGCTGCTGCATCTGCTGCAATACCTGCTCTCATTGACATTGCTGTTCCTATTGCACGCAAGAAATGCAAATGCATCCAGTTCCTTGGAAGCTACACCAATGAACGAAACGATTATGGCTCGAACTTGTTCAATCATATTCATTAAGTTGATACATACAATACAATCAACAAAGTGATCAATATCCAATCTGTTTTAAAAATATCTTTCATTGATGAGAAATTATAGCACCTATCAACATTCACATCACATTCCTAAATAAGAACTCTGAAAGCTTGGTTTGTAGATGCTGTAATTGGTTGCTCATATGCATAACAAATTACCCCAATAACTTGTATATGGTTATTATATTTATTAAGTTCATCTATATACTATCACAAAAAAATGTGATTGAAATCAGGCATCAAATAAAATTTTCATTGGCAAGAAAACGACAACAAAATATGATCGCCATTATATTGTAACAAATGGTGAAAAAGAGGTAATGCAACCAATGCAAATTCAACCGTTAGAACAATGGTAGGGGAAACAAATGCATTTCCTGCTCTGTATGCTTGGTTTATCAGTCTCAACCATAAAACTAATTTATGACAAGCCACATCCATTTATCACGTGTCTAAGAAATGCCACGTTACTCAAAAAGTGATGTAAACCTAGAATATATGGTGTCTGAAATTATTGAATATTAAGGCAGAAAGTAGGCACAATTGGATCACCGTCCAAGGTGAACCGCAATACACAGAGTTTAACATGATTTGAGTCAATCCGGTCAATCACACATTAAAGTAGGGTGAAACTTTTACTTTAACAAGTTTCTAACAAAACAAGGCTACAAATGAAGTTTCACTTTCAATAAGAAAAGTAATAGAATGTCAAGTAATTCTGCTTTATATGAGGACAAGGACTGGTTATACATTATTTATTTAGCTGTGTCACGATTGATACAACTTACCCTCATGCCAGATGCATAATCTTCTGCTGCTCTAAGGAGTTCCACAAGTTGTACAGCTGCATCAAGGGCATCTGGAGCCCATGATGGTGGCGCTTCTAGAAGTCCAAGAAGAAGTCTTTGGGTGGCACTTGGACTAGCAATTGCATAATACCTAATCCAGAAGAAACACAAAGTTGAATGCTACTTTCTTGGGAAACTTACAGCAGAATGCAGTGAATAGTCCAGAAACTTACCTATGAAATAAACGTGCATATGGCTCTAGAGCTGGTAGCCCTGCAACCAGATGCTCATCCATAGATGTTGTTGGAGGAGGAAGCAATAGTGCAGGAACAGCAGCTGCAGTTAAAGTGGCAGTCTCATAGCGGGCAACTTCCTCGTCACAAACGCTTAATATCACACCAGCACCATTAGCGACAGCCCACCTTGGAGTCGATGGCATTAGCTGAGGATGCTTTCCAGCTCCACTAGAAGAGGCTATGATTGGACAATAAAAATTAATTCATCAATTTTTCGAAGCAACTATCAATATTGCTTTTGACTTGGGAGCATGAAAGCAAAAGATATTGATTGGAAAAATCCGTAGTTATGTCCATGTGCATACTTTCAAAATCCAATGTTGGCCCAGCAGAGTACTACTTTCACCGTTGGTACTAGAATAATATTTAGTTTCCAAACAAAATGCAACAACAAATAACATAGGGGAGAGAGAAATTCCTTTCTCCCCTTCTTTTTTCATGTCCATGTTCATACAAAGAAAAACCATAGGATTTAAGTCCACCAATTTGTGATATTTGTGGGAATAAATCCATGTTTTTTTTTTCAAGTCCATGTTCTCGTGAAAGAAACCATCAATCTCAGACTAGTAAGTAACAACATGAAATAAAAATAACTGGAACACATGTTGACCCAGTTGCGAATATTACACTAGATATTTCAGAATAAAAATCCACTTACAAATTGATGGTGGCTTGAGCTCTCCAGCTGCATATTTCCCCATAACACCACCACACCTATTAGCATAAAAAACTTTCATAAGCTTCAAGAATACGGGTAAATTGGGCCAAGTAGTTGAAACTCAATTAGAAAGAAATGTCTCCCTACCAGCAGATTAAAGGAAAATTAGATTGTCAAAATAATGATCTTGAATTACTTACTGTTTGCTCTTGAATAACATAAAGCAATATCAAAGATTTTTTTCTCTAAACTTGATAGCTAGTATACATTAATTTATGATTTCTTCTAAATCAAAACACACCATAAATGACTCAAAGGCCGAGAAAAAGATAAAGTTTATCTATCAAACCAAACCCCTCCACAGACTATTTCACCACCCTAAAAGTTCCTGAATGTAACTGATACTGGAGCAAGTAGAAAGTGTTTTTCCATGCATGATACATCAAACCAAACCCTACTAAGCCCAACAGAGTTTGCTTATGATATACATCAAATTTTCAACATGTGACTTCACCCTAACATGCATCTGCCTGCAACCCTTCCCTTTAAACTTTTAGATACATTAACCTTGTTCAGAGGCTAGAGTTATCTCTAAACTTTACTCAAGTACTTCCGTTCATGCCTCCATCTTCATAGACATATATATATATATACACACACACACACACACACCAAGTGATTCCAAGCTTTGTAGTAGAAAATAGAACCTCTAATCAAAGTCTACTAGTCTAGATATTACCAGACAGAATCACCGATCAATTCCATTAGAGACTATAAAACATCTGGATTTGTTGTCTAACAATCAATATTGACACGTGCTTGCAGTATAACTACGTGTAGTTGCAAATGCTGGCAGTCTTTCCAACCCACCAGAAAAGGGGTGGAAATCCAGAAATGACGAATGAACACGAAATCGTATAATCAAAAATTTCTACCAAGGATTTAATTATTAAGTAGAAAAAAGGCGATACCAATGGATGAATTAGGAAGAAGAAGAAGAAAAAGAAGAAAAAGCCTTTTACAACCATGTGTGAAGAACCTATATGATTCTTCGAACAATGAGACCAATATGACTGTCACTTCCCATCTGACATAACATCTATATACATCGTAGTTTTAGCTTAACATGATTCCAGAAACAGAATGCATGTCGCTCTAAAATTGGAAGTGAATTGAAAATTTTAGTTGCTTCTCCAAAAAGACTTTCAGTTGAATAATAGCTGATTTAGATAGAATGAAAATCCCAATATGTACGTATGGGGAAATAAACAAAATTTCAAAACAAGTGACAATCTCACTTACCATCGGAAATAGTCGCTTCTAATACCAAGGGGTGCAGCAAGCAATATATCAGTTATCCAGGGGGACAGAGGCCGCAGTGGTTTCTTTTCATGTTGCACAGGTGGTGGAAATGATTCGCCATCTGTAGATTTACTTGTTGTAGCATGGCTGCCACTGTTGCTTCTATCTGCTTCGCTTTGCTTACGCTCCACCTTGTAAATTGGCCTGTTATAATGAGTCAAAATTCGCAGAATCTCTCCACATGCCAGAGCCCATTGTTCAGAGTACTCATTCTGCAAATTGAGAATGTATACTTTATGTCAACGACTCAACCTTCAACCTAATTAAAGCATGTTGCAATATGGAGAATACTAGGGAGATGTCAATGTAAAACAATAAACTAGAAAACAAGAAATCGCTAAAAGCAGTTTTAATTAGGAATTTAGGATTATAATTTATATAGTATGAAAAAAGGAACTGACAAAATGCGTCCACGAGTTGTCTTACCTCACTGCTAGGGCAGACCAAGGAAATGAAAGAAGAAAAGGGGGGAATGGTCCTATCATACTCCAGTGTACTATCAATGATACATGAAATAATTGGAAGAATGACAGTATGTCCGTGCTCTGGATGATGAAGAACAAATGTTGCTGGAAATTAATAACAAATATTAGTAAGTCATCGGGATGGCCCAACAATGTAGAAAAGAGTATTATTTGAAATAATGATGATGAGGGATGATTGACCATCACACAAATCCACAACAGATAAGCAAAAATACCTAAAACATCATCAAAGAGGCGTTTTTCCTTCGAGGGATAACGGTTCCGGATCAGCTGTCAAAACAATATATATTACCAGTTAGCAGCATCCACTGAGCTATTTAATCAACTTAACAGAATGATACATGGGCATAGATTTATTGGAAATGGGAGTATCTCATTTCTCAAATTCTGCCCTACAAAAAACTAGTTAAGAGGTAAAGTACAATTGAAATACCTCAGCTATATCTTCAGGAAACTGTTCTGAAGTGAATTGACCAAAGTAATCAACATATGCAGTAATTTGAGCCTATAGGAGGGAGGAACAAAACAATAAGGACCAAATTTCTTCAGGATTAAGTAAGAAAAGGCAAAATATAGAAAATTAAATCACAACACATTTAAACCGTAAAGCTAGGTAATTTTTAGAAAGTAAGGGGGGGCGGACAAAGAAGAATGAAAGAAGGTTGAACTTTAATCTTCAGCACAAAGTAGCTTCCAAACTTAATTATATCTGCAGTCAAGCTTCATGGTTGATTGATAGACATTTTCTTTCAGTAAATTTGATTCTGAAGTTGGTCAAGGAGGTGGGCAGAGAATTGGAGAAATCTAATCGATTAAGAAGCTACACAGTGAAAAATTGTCTATACCTCCCATTTATTAGTATGAAGTTCAACAAGTTCACATCCAAAGGGAGGATGTCTAGCCGTATCATAAGGTGAAATAGTCCCTAACATTTTCATTCAAACCAAAATAAATAAATAAAATTGTTTATGGACCATTTCCTCTTAACAGCAATAAGTCACTACATCTTTAGTTTTTAACTTTCTCCTTCAACAAAGACTTCTTTTACAGATAAATACCAAATTACCAACGGTACCTAAATCTTCTAGTATTCATCCTAGCTACTAAACCAAATTCATCCGATGCAACCTAAAACTATTTCCACAGCAATAACATTATTAAAACAAACGCAAGCAAGAATTTGGAAATAAATTATTGAATAGGAAAATGCAAAATATGTAAGAATTAAAGTTTCATGCACTCTCAGTGTATACACAAGCGGTGTTCGGATCATAACACCTCATTAATGAAGTACTTATGTTGGACATCATTATCCTTATTTTAATAATGTGCCATGATCCCGCTCTTGTATACACTGTCGGTGTATCAAATAAATGCAACCAAAAATGCATGGCAACTTCAAAAGATAGGTTAAGGAGCTAATCGCACCTTCCTTTGATGTTTGTCATGTGGAGGAGGCCAAAACAATGAGGAGAACTGAAGACCATCAATCCACCTCTCACATGAAGTAGTCATATATAAGTATCTTCCAGATAAGCTCTTAAAGTGCAACAAGATGGCAACACCAAGCAAAACCACAAGCTTCAGTATCCGCTGCTACCAATCAAGTATTAGAAGATTGTAATTCAACATTTTAAAGCCCAAACAAAGCACCAGCCCAGATATCTTAATGAGTCAACGATCACAACACCTCGAGTTTGACCACTCAATTATAAATTCAAAACAGATTTATTGCATCTCTTAGTTGCAAACCTCGTGAACCGGAAAATTATACAAGTACAGTTACGATCTGTAGCCCTGTAAAAAATACAAACTAGAATTTTACAGAAAAATCAATAGAAAAGTATATTCAAATAAAAATGGTGATTATAATCCACCTAATTCAGCTTTGGGAAAAAATAAAACTAATGAAACTGATTGCTCATCAAACAAACTGAACTATTCACACAAATCCTGCCTTCTTGGCTTTAAAAGTTATATTTTGACCTTTAATAAAACTCAAAACCATAAATATAATATAAAATGATAAAACTTGTAATTTCAATCCCCTTGATTTCAGTTTGGTTGTAGAAAAACCGAAGCTAAAATAAATCTTTATATATATTACTTGATAAAAATATCTTCTACTCCATAAAAAATGAAAAAAAGTCAAAAACAACATAAATTCATAGAGAAAAATAGAGAGAATTTTCTAATATCCAAGAAAAATTTATATTTATATTCAAAGCTAAAGTATCTTAATCTTCTTAAAATTAAATATTAAATCTAACAAATATGCGGCCTTCAAAAACTATAACCTCCATCTAGTTTCGGAGAAAACCAATAAATCAAAGAAATCCCAAATCTTATTTGTCAACAAAATTCACAACTGAACCAGCCAACCAGTCAGAAACAACAGTATGAGATATCTACTTCCTTCGGTATGCAAAATCAAAACCAAACTTCTAAAATCCCATCTTTTCCTACATTTTCTCAGTAACCAAACATACCCGTCAAGCATAACCTCACAGCATACCACTTTCCTCAAACTAACACACATAAAGAGTTGTATACATAAATTTCTCAAGAGAAAATTGAAGAAAACTACCTGGTTAAACTTTGTGGGAAATCTATGCTTCTGAAAGTTTTTAGATCAGATGGGGTTTGCCTTGCTTTTGATTTTTGCCTTTTTTGTTTACTGTGACTGTAAAAATGGGATGAGATTTGTGAGTTCTTATGGGGATTGAGAGAGAGAAATAGAATGAAATAATGAGAGAGGAGAGAGAAAATAGTGAAGAGAGAGGAAATGGAGATCTTTAGCTGGTCTCTCTCTCTTCCTCCGCTCGGTACGCTTGCCAACGTGGCTATGATATTTTCCTCTCGTCTCAAGGAGGCCAAGTGGCACGTCATCATGTGCCATGGCCATGGCCATGCATGTATGATTTTACATGCATACATACATCATGTAGGGGGTGTGAAATTACTGTTAAGGGCCTAGGTGGGTCCACCTGTGGTGGAACATTTGCATCTGGGTGTGCTTAATAAAAAGAAAATAGTTGTGGGATGAACTGTCCTAGATATTTTGGGAGAGGTTATTCTCTGCAACTCATGTGTATGTTTTGCTTGGAATTATAGGGAATATTCGGTTTAGTGGTGATAAATTTTGGGGAAAATTTCAAAACTAATTAAAGGAAGATATACATGAAAAGGGGCTTGTTTTATTAAATTTGATGAAAATTTGAGGGTAATATTGTCATTCAGTAGTTCAATACTCCCTCCGTCTTCAAAAGGATAACTAAAGATATATTCTTTCGGTTCCATATTAAGTGTCGTTTTAGCTTCATGCACATGAATTAAGAAAGTCATTTAATACTATCATTTAATAATTAAAATTTGTATGAAATTTTATCACTACCCCTTTATGGGAAGTTGAAAACTATTAATACAATGAAAAAAATTTCTTGAGACAATTGTCGACGCCGGGTTTTTCTCGTCTCTTTTGTCTTTTCCACTTTTGGTTGAATGATTTTTTTGGAAAAGATCGGCATTAAATGTCGACGGGGTTTTTAAAGATTGTTTTTATGATGAGCCAATTTAACCAGAGTCGTCAGTTGGTATATTTGAAATGGATGTACCAACTCATCCGAGTTTTCGTTTTTATAAATCGCTGGCTCATATGTGACTCCGAATTAATTGGTCTGCGAATCGAGATTCATAGAGTTCGGGGGCTTGCTTAAGTGAGGGGAAGGTGTTAGGCACCCCTCGACTTCCGTGAAGCACGGTTACCGCAATCTTGATGCTCTCCTATCCTTTAATTCATGAAATGTGTGTGTGCGCGTGTGCGTGTGTGTGTGCCTATGTAAATGTTATGATGAGTTTGCATAAAAGAATCATTTGGATTATTAGGGAAAATTGTGTTTTTTTCTTTTGAAAAATGCCTTAGGATGTCCATCGGTTTAAACGAGAAAGCTTTGCGAGAAATGGTTGATTTTAGTTGGCAAAACTATGAGATTTTCCTTAGGTGTCGTTTTGGCAAAACAAGAGTTTTAAACCTTCGTAAAAATAGGAATCGAAATCTATACACTGCCTTCATAAAATGATGGGCAACTTCTAGGATATCTTTCACCCTACGCACCAAGATTTAATAAAACGGTGTTTTATTTTATAAAACCATTTTTTGTGACATTTGAAAACGACTTTCTTTAGCCTTCCCGTTTAATAGAAATCGACATTCATTAACACCTCCGAATTTTTGGCTGCGTGATGCTAACCTCCTAGTTTGCTTGATTTTAAGGAAAAAACCTTCATCGTTTAATCTTTGAAATCCTTTTTCGTGTCACAAAATCCAATCAAGCATAAACACGCGTCGAGGATATTCATGGGCATGTAAGCCATCAAAATAACCCCAAACGCCCACAATCACAAGTTTCACTATTTCGGGGCCTTAAAACGCGATTATCGCCATGGCGTCGTTTTTAAGGCCCGACGATTACATATTTACAATAACGGATACATCCACCCGATTACATACATTCAAAATGTCCATCATCGGATTTGGACCACGGGTCGCATTCCTAGGCTCACATCCGAACTTATTGCACAACCATCAAATGGATATAACGAAAATAATCAACAACGGGATGCCTAACACTCTAGGACATCTTACAATGACGATTGAAATACATACGAATGATACATTACCATAATAGTTAAAATTTGCACCAAACGGATATCATCGGGCTATTAGGGGGAATTTCATTCCGATGAGACCCTCACTAATAGTCCCTAACCCATGGCATCACAATAATATGTAAGAAAAAAACTACATTTAAGGTAATTTGGATGACCAAAAGCTCAACAAAATAGCATAACAAAATGCTAAGAACAAAGGGTTTTTTACCTTGCAATTAATCCCCACAATATGTATGAATTTGTGTATTGAGTAGAGTAGAAAATATGAGATATAATCTCACAAAATAGGTACAATTTCTTACTATTTCTCACTCTTTTCTCTCTTAATTTTTGCTGTTTTCTTCCTATTTTTCTTCCTCTCCCCGAACTGCTGCTGCTGCTGAATTCTTCCCTCTTTCTTCCTGTATGCGAACTGGCCTCCCTTGGTTCTCCCCCCAGCCGCGCTCGAGTCCCGTGCGCTTCGAGTCCCGTGCTGCCTCAAGTTCCGTCCTTGGCCGCGAATTGATCTGCGGCTGACTGTGCTGATTTTTTCGTTTTCCGTGCCTCATCTCGATTTTCGTGTCGTACCGTTGGTTTCCGCTGACGGGTTTGCGCTCGGCAGTCCGGAACCCGTCGGGAAACGTGCCACGTCATCCGGGCAAGCACAGTGATCAGTAACTGACTCTCGACATTCGTTTGTTGTCGTGTCGGCTTCAATATCATCCCGTCGTGGTGGTTTTGAGGGTTCGTCTTTACGTCACAACCTTTATTCTCGTGTGCCGGGTCAATTGACGATTTTGCCCTCCTGTCAGGGTTTAGTATAGGAAATGCAAAAATCGGGTGTCTACAGCTGCCCCTCTTTATCATGTTTATGAAATGATAAATGGAATGAACAGGATAAAGAATAGACACTCGATGCATGAATGACAGTGCACAAGAATGACAATACATATGTGATTTGCTTGGATCTCCGCCCTTCCCAGGGTTGTTGTTGGTTTGGATCTTAGCCCTTCCTAGGGTTGTGGTTTGTTTGGATCTTAGCCCTTCCCAGGGTGTTAGTTTTTTATCTTTTTTCTTTTTGTGGATATCAGCCCTTCCCAGGGTTGCTCACCATCTTGTTGTGGTTCGCGTGGATCTCAGCCCTTCCCAGGGTTTGCTCACCACTCTGTTGCGGTTTGCTTGGATGCCTTCCCAGGTTTGCTCACCACTCTGTCGCGGTTTGCTTGGATCTCAGCCCTTCCCAGGGTTTGTTGTTTTTTGTCTTTTTTCTTTTTTTGCGGATATCAGCCCTTCCCAGGGTTGCTCACCATCTTGTTGTGGTTCGCGTGGATCTCAGCCCTTCCCAGGGTTTGCTCACCACTCTGTCGCGATTTGCTTGGATGCCTTCCCAGGTTTGCTCACCACTCTGTCGCGGTTTGCTTGGATCTCAGCCCTTCCCAGGGTTTGCTGTTTTTGTCTTTTTTCTTTTTTTGCGGATATCAGCCCTTCCCAGGGTTGCTCACCATCTTGTTGTGGTTCGCGTGGATCTCAGCCCTTCCCAGGGTTTGCTCACCACTCTGTCGCGGTTTGCTTGGATGCCTTCCCAGGTTTGCTCACCACTCTGTCGCGGTTTGCTTGGATCTCAGCCCTTCCCAGGGTTTGTTGTTTTTGTCTTTTTTTTTTTTTTTTTTTTTTTTCTTTTTGTGGATATCAGCCCTTCCCAGGGTTGCTCACCATCTTGTTGTGGTTCGCGTGGATCTCAGCCCTTCCCAGGGTTTGCTCACCACTCTGTCGCGATTTGCTTGGATGCCTTCCCAGGTTTGCTCACCACTCTGTCGCGGTTTGCTTGGATCTCAGCCCTTCCCAGGGTTTGTTGTTTTTTGTCTTTTTTCTTTTTTTGCGGATATCAGCCCTTCCCAGGGTTTGTTGTTTTTTGTCTTTTTTCTTTTTTTGCGGATATCAGCCCTTCCCAGGGTTGCTCACCATCTTGTTGTGGTTCGCGTGGATCTCAGCCCTTCCCAGGGTTTGCTCACCACTCTGTCGCGGTTTGCTTGGATGCCTTCCCAGGTTTGCTCACCACTCTGTCGCGGTTTGCTTGGATCTCAGCCCTTCCCAGGGTTTGTTGTTTTTGTCTTTTTTTTTTCTTTTTGTGGATATCAGCCCTTCCCAGGGTTGCTCACCATCTTGTTGTGGTTCGCGTGGATCTCAGCCCTTCCCAGGGTTTGCTCACCACTCTGTCGCGATTTGCTTGGATGCCTTCCCAGGTTTGCTCACCACTCTGTCGCGGTTTGCTTGGATCTCAGCCCTTCCCAGGGTTTGCTGTTTTTGTCTTTTTTTTTCTTTTTGTGGATATCAGCCCTTCCCAGGGTTGCTCACCATCTTGTCGTGGTTCGCGTGGATCTCAGCCCTTCCCAGGGTTTGCTCACCACTCTGTTGCGGTTTGCTTGGATGCCTTCCCAGGTTTGCTCACCACTCTGTCGCGGTTTGCTTGGATCTCAGCCCTTCCCAGGGTTTGTCGGTCTTGCCTTGATTCGTCGTGTTCGACGTCCGACTTATTCAGAATTTTGTATTTTATTTTCACATAACGAGTCATGTATGATGCATGCTTTTATTCATGGATAGAGAATGACCCCTGTACAGTCTTTTTGATACTATTTTCCATAGGTGTCGTCGCCAGATGCCGTGGTATGTTTGGATCTCGATCCTCCCACAGGATTGGTCGGTGGCTTCTCCGCTGATTGGACGGTTTGTCGCCGGTGACAGAGATATGGCAGATGATCTTCCGGAACGTTCCTGATCCTTATTATTCTTTCCGGTGTCGGCGGGCTTTGCGGAGGGTATTCTGAGCCATTAGGTCCCGGTCCATCCGGTGTTCACGCATCTCGATTACTACCGAGGCTGAGAGGTATGCTGCTCTCGTTGAGAGAGATGCTGCTATTTTGGCCAGGGATGTTGTTCATGCTGATAGAGACGCCATTGTATTGCAGACTAAGGCAATTATAGATGCTCACTCTGAGACCGTTAGCCGAGCCACTGCTTATTATTGGATCGCGTCGACATGATGGGGCAGCAGATTGCAGGGAATGTCGATGCTTCAGATCTATCCACCACTTTATCCATCCTGCTTCGATTATTTTCAAAAATTGGTAGATCATTTTATTTCCTGCATGGACTGTGTCATTTCATCGGTTATCAAAAGAGAAAACCTTGTAACAAAATGACTTATTTATATAGACAGGTATTTAAATTTTAGTCATTTTTTCCTTTTTGTCGTATCGTTGCCTTTCATTGGACCCTCATTTTATCCAGCTAACCATGATTTTGATATTTCGCCTTCTTTCTCTTCTCAAGTCTTGATGGGGACTTGTCAGATATTGCCGCATATCCTGTCGATTTCATCGGCTGAGTCCTTAGATTCGGGCTAACTGCTTGGTTGGGTTAGGGTTAGGTTATTTGAGATGAAACTGATCAGGTGGCTGGTTTCGGGAGAGTTTCGAGGGTGTCGGAAGGTTTTCTGGCTGTTGGGAATCGGTTTTGATAGAAGAAAGGGTTATTTGTAAGGAATGGGACCGTGCCACAATGGCTGCCTACGTACCCCCACAAGTCGGGAGATCAGGTCCTACGTAGTTCGTTCCTTCAAAGAACGAGGAGAAAAATGATGAGGGATATTTTTTTTTTTTTTTTTTTTATGCATAGAACCGCTTCACCGAGTCGGAATTAAGGGGTTGTGGAAACACCTCCCCATCCATTTCTTGCAGTATGAGGGTTCCTCCGGACAGCACTTTCTTAATCACAAAAGGCCCCTCCCAGTTCGGGGCAAACTTCCCTTTGGCTTCGTCTTGACAAAGCATTACTCTCTTTAACACTAGGTCATTTTCTTTGAATTTTCGAGGTCTTATCTTCTTGTCATATGATCGAGAGATCCTTTGCTGATATAACTGACCGTGCAACACAGCGGCCACCCTCCTTTCATCAATTAGGGCCAATTGGTCGTATCGACTTTGCATCCAATCCTCCTCGTTTATCTTGAGCATCAATCAAGATTCTGAGGGACGCCATCTCAACCTCACTGGCAGAACTGCTTCCATTCCGTATACCAGAGCGTACGGGGTTGCCCCTGTAGAAGTACGTACCGACGTTCTGTACGCCAGCAAGGTGAGAGGTAGCAGATCCGGCCATCCCCGATGATTAGCGGACATTTTCGCCATGATCTTCTTGATATTCTTATTTGCAGCTTCCACTGCCCCATTCATCTTAGGACGGTAAATGACAGAATTGAGAGTGGTTGATCTTAAACTGGTCGCATAATCCCTTCATGAGGTATTGTTTCAAATTCTTGGCATTGTCGGAGACTAAAACCTCAGGTTGCCCGTATCGGCAGATGACATTATTCCTGATGAAACCGACGATGATCTCCTGAGTTACTTTGGGGAAGGAAGCTGCTTCTACCCATTTAGTGAAGTAATCGATCATGACGAAGATGAATCGGTGGCCGTTGCTTGCTTTGGGGCTCTATGTCCGATCACATCCATACCCCCACATTGAGAAATGGCCAAGGGGAGGTCATACAGTGCAGTTCATTGGGGGGCGCATGGATAACATTACCGTGCGCCTGGCATTGGTAACACCGTTTGAACGTGATCATCACAGTCGGCTTTCAGCGTCAACCAGTAATGCCCCGTTCTCAAAATCTTCTTGGCCAGCATCGGCCCACTCATGTGTGGCCCACACACTCCACCATGTACTTCGTCCATAATCTTTTGGGCCTGTGTTTCATTTACACATCGTAGCAATCCCAAATTGGCATCCCTTTTGTACAGTGAATCTCCGCTCAGATAAAATTTTATTGCCATCTTTTGAATTCTCAACCTCTCCGCTCGGCTGGCTTGGTCGGGAATGGATCTATCCCTCAGATATTCCCTTATGTCGTGATACCAAGGCTGCTTTGGCAGAACCCTCTCGTCCGATAGTACCGCCACGTGCTCCTCGTATGTCGGGGCGTTCTGCACTGCTATCTCAATCTGTGGAACGTCCCTGCTCTTGATTGTGTGGATTAGGGAAGCTAAAGTCGCCAATGCATCGGCGAAATCATTTCGTCCCCGGGGGATATGTCGGAAAGCGATATCTTCGAACTCTTGCATCAGTTGGATAACGCAACGGTGGTATGGAAGCAACCGGAGCTCTTTAGTGTTGTACATCCCGATCGCTTGTCTGATTACCAGCTCCGAAATCCCCGAACACCGCTAACCTTTTCACTCCCACCCATGTCACGGGCCAAACGGAGTCCCAAGATACACCCCTCGTATTCAGCGGTGTTGTTCGAGTTACTGAACTGCAATTGAGTGGCTACGGGGTATTGCTCTCCTGTGATAGAGACCAAGACTGCTCCGGCTCCTGCCCCCTCCGCATTCATGGCACCATCAAAATATAATTTCCAGAACTGCCCTCGTCATCTCCTCTCGCGCGCAAGATCCAGAATACATCTTCGCCGGCAGAGGAGTGTCTAAAGGCTCCATTCCCCCTGATGGCGCTTCTGCCAATTGATCTGGCAATTCCCTGCCCTTTCATGGCTTTCTGAGGTACGTACACACTGTCGAACTGCTGTAAGATTAACTGACATCTTTAAACTCGACAGTTCAGCATTGGCCGTTAAAAGATATATTTCCGGGGATCCATCCTTGATATCAGATACGGGGAGTGCCCATGGAGATAATGCTGTAATCTCATTGCACCCAAGCCAAAGCACAACAGGTCCTTTCGATAGGGGTGTAATTCTGTTCACATCGGCTAAATCTCTTGCTGAGGTAATAAATGGCCTGCTCTTTGCCTGATTCATTCTTCTGCCCCAGCATAACAGCCCATCGCAATGTCATTGACTGATATATACATGAATAGAGGGATCCCATCCTTCGGGGGTACCAGCACGGTGCTTCGTCAGCTGCTTCTTAATGATCCTGAAAGGCTTCCTTCTGCATTGCCCATTCCATTCTTGGGAGACATCTTTTTTCTAACAGCTTGAAAATTGGCTCGCACGTGGTTGTCAAATGGGGATATGAAGCGGCTGATGAAATTTTATTCTTCCCAGAAATCCCCTTATTTCCTTTTCAGTGCGGGGTGCCGGCATATCCACAATGGCCTTAATCTTGGCCGAATCCAACTCGATGCCACGATCACTAACCAGGAATCCCCAAGAGTTTGCCCGATTGCACTCCGAAAGCACACTTTGCCCGGAGATTGAGCCTTAAATTATATTTTCTGAGCCGGTCAAATAGCTTTTGGAGATGGGTCACATGATCAGATTCTATCTTTGACTTCACGATAATGTCATCCACGTAGACCTCTATCTCCTTGTGCATCATATCGTGGAACAGGCCATCATAGCTCTTTGATAAGTAGCCCCTGCATTTGTGAGAACCGAAAGCCAACCGCCTATAGCAGAAAGTGCCCCCAAGGGGTGATGAAGGCTGTTTTCTCCCGGTCCTACCTCCTCTGCCACCATTATCTGATGATACCCCCGCAAAGCAATCAACGAAAGAGTACATCTCGTATTGGGCTGTGTTATCCACCAATATGTGTATAAAAGGTACTGGGAAATTATCCTTGAGACTGGCCTTGTTCAGATCTCTATAGTCAACACATACCCTCACCTTTCCTCCAGGCTTAGCCACTGGGACCACATTGGACAACCATTCTGGGTAGGTGGACACCATGATGATTCCAGCCCCTGAACTGGTTGATGATCTCCTCCTTTACCTTCAAGCTCCATTCTGGTTTTAGCTTTCTTAGTTTTTGCTTGACAGGCCTGAAACCCTCTTTGATGGGTAGCTGGTGTACCACAATGTCGGTGGATAATCCGATCATGTCCTCATGAGACCAGGCGAACACATCCTCATACTGGCGTAGTAACTTGGTCATTTCTACTTTCTGGTTAGGGTCAGGTCTGCCCCTATCTTGAGCTCTTTGGGTTGGTCAGGGGTTCCGATATTATGGTGACGGTTTGGTCTAAGTTGGGTTTGGGTTTATCCTCGACCCATCCTTTTGATCTCGTCAGGGCGCGTCGTCGTAATCTGTCTCGTCCTGCTCAATACCCATTAAATCGAAATCCAGCTCGATATCAAAATCATAGTCATCATTCAAATTTGAGGGATCGCTTGTTAAGCAAGGAATACTCAAATTGGTACACCCTGACATTGAAACAAAATACTGTCATATATATAATTCATCTTTCCACAATGGTCGCTCTTAAAATAACATGACAAACTAACATAGTTATGCAAAATATAAAATAAAGAACCAAAACTGGTAGACATTTATCCCCCACTCTCCGGGGTCTACCACCCCGATACCGTGTTTTACCCTTGTCTGGATATTATTGGCTCCACCGTCCAGTTATCGGTGGTCAGATCAGCCGGGATGCGACATATGACAGGCGGCTGCGCACCAGAGACTTCCTTGACGACTACCGCCACATCGTATCGGTCCTCCCTCATAGCCTTGTTAGGGATAACTAACCCTGCCCAATCGATGACAGGCGTACTCTGTTGGGCTCCCGACGTTGTGGCCGTATCCTTCCCCTCTCCAATGTTTATTGATGGTCCAGAGATATAGCATTTGGTTTCGAACTGCTGCATGACCTCCCGCAGGAAACTCTTCCTTTTGACTGACTCATCATCCGCAGGAGTCATTCTTTACCATCAATTCGGACACGGGCTTGTCCGTCCTTTGTTCATTGTGGACCTTCGGCATTAGGATTCCGGTCGATCGAAATGGGGTCTCCCTTTGAGAGTGTTTCCGCTCTATGCCTCCATGATATCCCAACCCTGCCCTGCCTGTCTGGTTGGGCAGTTGAATAGGCGTGGAAATTCCTTGGGCTGTCTTTTCCCAACCCCTGCCAGGTTGAAACTTCATCTTCATCATTTCTCTAGCAACGAAGGTGAGCTCAGGGGAGGCTTTCGATTTTATGACTGGCGCTCCCAGACCTCTATAGTGGGGAGTTGCTGATTTCGAGTGCTTGAAAACTGGCAGGCGCCGCGGATTCGTCCACATTGATTACTGGCAGACCATTCTTGGACGGGAACGGGTCATTTACGCTCTGCGGAGATTGTTACCAGATTCCCGCTGACGATGAACTTGATTTGTTGGTGTAGTGTAGAGGGAACTGCCCCGGCCATATGTATCCATGGTCTTCCCAATAACATGTTATAACTGGCCGAGATATCCAATACCTGAAAGGAAATATCGAAAATACACGGCCCTATCTCCACGGGCAACTCTATTTCTCCCAATGTATCCTTCCGGGATCCATCGAAGGCTCGCACCACCACGTGACTGGCCCGCAAGCGCTTGGGATTAATGTTCATTTTTCTCAGTGTACTGAGGGGACAAATATTCAGTGCTGATCCCCCATCAATCAATACCCCATTCATGACATACCCTGATGAGATCACTGCGATGTGCAAGCGGTTTCCGATGCCCCCTTCCCTCTTTCGGGATATCATCATCTGTGAATGATAGCACATTGTTCTCTAGCAGATGATCCACTAGGCGGCCGAAACTTTCTTGGCTAATTGTCTTGGGGATGTGAGCCTCCCTAGGACTTTGGCCAAGATTCTGCAGTGGTCGCTGGATGATAACACCAAATCCATGATCGACGTTAGAGTCGATTCCTCGCTCACTGCCTTGATCCCCCTTACTTCAGGAATGATCCATCTTTTCCAAGAACTCCACGGCTTTCTCCTCGGATATCCTCTCGTTCTCCTTTCTCTGACTCTCGAGGACTCTTTCCAGGAAGATACAAGGGATTCCCCTTTGATGTTACGGAAGCACAACTGGCCGCCTCCTCTTAATACACCCCCGTAGTTCCACGGTACTGTTTTTAGATTGCAAACAGGGATCTGTGGTCTTGCTGCGATGATGAGAGGTTTTTGGAGCCGCTAACTTGATAGGCCCCCCCTGTGATACTCCGGCTTGCACCCGTCAACCTAATCGGTGCCCCTTGCATATTCTCCTGACTACCCGTCATGCCAACCATCTCATAAATCCCTGTCATATAATTTCGCCTTGGCGGTCCTTCGGTTTCGATGGCTTCCACCATATTGACCCCTCCCCCATCATGCTTCGGCAGAGGATTGATTTTAACATTTGGCGGCTCGGGCTGTTCCACCACGATCTCCCCGCTATCAATCATGTTTTGAATTATGTGTTTCAGCGTCCAACATTCCTGAGTGTCATGACCCGGGGAACCCGAATGATATGCACACTTTTTACTGGGGTCAAATTTTCTTCCCTTCGGGTCACATGGAGGTGCCAAATCGACAATCTTCCTCTGTGATATCAATATTGCCAAAATCTGCTCAAGAGGATCCCCAAGCGGGGTGAATACCCGCCTCTGTGTGGATTCTCAAACCTCCTTCGTCCGTCCGTTCTGGGATTATCAAAATTGGGTTGCCGGGGCGGCACAAATCTCTGTATTTGTACAGGAGGGCTATTCTCCACTTTCCTGGATGATCCCTGCAGCACGAGAGAGACATCTTCCTCTTTTCGCTTTTGGGGCCTGCGGGAAGTACTGCCATAATTCCCACTTTGGATTTGTTCCGCAGCCGTTTCAAGAGCTGTGAAGTCCCGGATTTTACCCGATTTCAACCCCATATCTACCATTTCTCCGTGTTTTATCATCTCGGCGAAAGGTCTTCCAATCCCTGATATGACCCGCTCATAATAAGGTGCTTCATGTATATCCACAAAGGTCATCACCATCTCTGACTCACTCATTGGAGGATTCACTTGTGCGGCCATACCCCTCCATCGTTGGGCATAGTCCCTGAAGGTTTCCCTTGGTTGCTTCTTGATTTTTGTCATTTGATATCTATCAGGGGCCATCTGTGCCTGAAAGCTATACTGTGTCAGAAAGGTATGGGCCAGCTCCTCCCAATTATGAATCCGGGCATTATCGAGACGGGCATACCAGATCCTCGCCTCCCCCGTCAAGCTTTTCTGGAATAATTGCATCCTTAATCCTTCGTCTTCCGCATAGGACCCCAGTTCTCCAATATATATTTTCAGGTGAGTGTAAGGATCCCCTTTCCCATTGTATTTCTCGAATTCGGGGGATCTTAAATTTCTCTGGATATCTGGTTCCGGGGAAGACACACAAATCTGCATAATTAACCCTACCCAAGGAGCCTATGCCCTTTAGAGATTGGAAAGGTCTCCTCCATCTGCTTCATTTTCCTGCGAAGGTCATCAGTATCTCCCTCCTCTGGAATTGTGATTACTGTCTTGTTGAGGGCAGGAATGACCTTTGGGAGGATCGGTTCGTCCTTAAGCTGATGTTGGTTATTTTTAAATAGGATTGCATCATCCTTAGGAGGATTCTGGTCACCCCCTGGCGGTGGTACATTGTGCGGTCCCTGGTTTGACGGGATCCTGTCTGATTAAGAACTGCTCTTTTAGCATTGTGGCCATTTCCATCATCTGCTTCCTAAAGTCATCAAACTCTTCTCGAGATACAGAACTATGATTGGGGAGATTCAGCCATTTCAGAGTTAGAGACCTGGGCTTTCTTAGACTGCGAACGGGTTTGAGGAGCAATCCTGCAGGCAAACGGTTCGAAGTTTCAGTCTTGGGCAATGAAAGGATGCGGATGCATGCTAAAGCTGTAAATTTTTTGTGTTTTGGGTTTTTTTAATCTTTCCCTGCAAAAGAGAAAGTTAGTAGTCTTTTAGTGCAATAACAAATGCTAAACATGAACTTTATTATGCTTCCCCAGCTGTTTCCTGCAAAACATGGAGGTCAGTATTCTCTTTTGACAACAGGGGAGGTAATATATGAAATGGGATCATGACATTTTATACGCTTGAACGTAAAAAGTGGCATGAAGAGACTTTTCCTGCGTTGGGTTTATCAGAGGCTGACCTACCCTAGGGTTACTCTCACGGGCTTTTCGGCATGAAGGTTCCCAAATCTTCGCAATCTACTCGTTTGAGCCCTTTCGATTGGAGCGGATTTGAGGTGTGCGTTTCCTGAGCCATCTCCGGGGAGCAGCCCCATCGAGTCCAGTAATAAGCAACCGACGGGTTCGCCTCAGGAGGAGGTACTCTCTCAACATACATTCACATTCATCGTCCTCACCGCATGCAAATGATTACTTTGAAGTAAAGAAAAACCCATTCAATCATTCATTCATTGGACAACAACACACATTTACACAACAATAAATAAAAGACGTCAAAATGTCATACGCACATACACAATTATAAATTTTAAAGGATAGGATAGCATCAAGATTCGAATGCGGCTTAAGCCCGCTAATGTCCCCAGCAGAGTCGCCAGCTGTCGACGCCGGGTTTTTCTCGTCTCTTTTGTCTTTTTCACTTTTAGCCTTTTGGTTGAATGATTTTTTTGGAAAAGATCGGCATTAAATGTCGACGGGGTTTTTAAAGATTGTTTTTATGATGAGCCAATTTAACCAGAGTCGCCAGTTGGTATATTTGAAATGGATGTACCAACTCATCCGAGTTTTCGTTTTTATAAATCGCTGGCTCATATGTGACTCCGAATTAATTGGTCTGCGAATCGAGATTCATAGAGTTCGGGGGCTTGCTTAAGTGAGGGGAAGGTGTTAAGCACCCCTCGACTTCCGTGAAGCACGGTTACCGCAATCTTGATGCTCTCCTATCCTTTAATTCATGAAATGTGTGTGTGCGCGTGTGCGTGTGTGTGTGCCTATGTAAATGTTATGATGAGTTTGCATAAAAGAATCATTTGGATTATTAGGGAAAATTGTGTTTTTTTCTTTTGAAAAATGCCTTTAGGTTGTCCATCGGTTTTAAACGAGAAAAGCTTGCGAGAAATGGTTGATTTTAGTTGGCAAAACTATGAGATTTTCCTTAGGTGTCGTTTTGGCAAAACAAGAGTTTTTTAAACCTTCGTAAAAATAGGAATCGAAATCTATACATTGCCTTCATAAAAATGAATGGGCAACTTCTAGGATATCTTTCACCCTACGCACCAAGATTTAATAAAACGGTGTTTTATTTTATAAAACCATTTTTTGTGACATTTGAAAACGACTTTCTTTAGCCTTCCCGTTTAATAGAAATCGACATTCATTAACACCTCCGAATTTTTGGCTGCGTGATGCTAACCTCCTAGTTTGCTTGATTTTAAGGAAAAAACCTTCATCGTTTAATCTTTGAAATCCTTTTTCGTGTCACAAAATCCAATCAAGCATAAACACGCGTCGGGGATATTCATGGGCATGTAAGCCATCAAAATAACCTCAAACGCCCACAATCACAAGTTTCACTATTTCGGGGCCTTAAACGCGATTATCGCCTTGGCGTCGTTTTAAGGCCCGACGATTACATATTTACAATAACGGATACATCCACCCGATTACATACATTCAAAATGTCCTTCATCGGATTTGGACCACGGGGTCGCATTCCTAGGCTCACATCCGAACTTATTGCACAACCATCAAATGGATATAACGAAAATAATCAACAACGGGATGCCTAACACTCTAGGACATCTTACAATGACGATTGAAATACATTACGAATGATACATTACCATAATAGTTAAAATTTGCACCAAACGGATATCATCGGGCTATTAGGGGGAATTTCATTCCGATGAGACCTTCACTAATAGTCCCTAACCCATGGCATCACAATAATATGTAAAAAAAAACTACATTTAAGGTAATTTGGATGACCAAAAGCTCAACAAAATAGCATAACAAAATGCTAAGAACAAAGGGTTTTTTACCTTGCAATTAATCCCCACAATATGTATGAATTTGTGTATTGAGTAGAGTAGAAAATATGAGATATAATCTCACAAAATAGGTACAATTTCTTACTATTTCTCACTCTTTTCTCTCTTAATTTTTGCTGTTTTCTTCCTATTTTTCTTCCTCTCCCCGAACTGCTGCTGCTGCTGAATTCTTCCCTCTTTCTTCCTGTATGCGAACTGGCCTAATATAGCACTGCCAAGGGCAGCCGCAGATCTATCTGCGGCTGGCCGCAGATAGATCTGCGGCTGGCCCTTGGTTCTCCCCCCAGCCGCGCTCGAGTCCCGTGCGCTTCGAGTCCCGTGCTGCCTCGAGTTCCGTCCTTGGCCGCGAATTGATCTGCGGCTGACTGTGCTGATTTTTTCGTTTTCCGTGCCTCATCTCGATTTTCGTGTCGTACCGTTGGTTTCCGCTGACGGGTTTGCGCTCGGCAGTCCGGAACCCGTCGGGAAACGTGCCACGTCATCCGG
Source organism: Aralia elata (assembly GCA_034770075.1). Classification (NCBI taxonomy): domain Eukaryota; kingdom Viridiplantae; phylum Streptophyta; class Magnoliopsida; order Apiales; family Araliaceae; genus Aralia; species Aralia elata. Next base: position 26,219,949 of record CM068378.1, on the reverse strand, counting down.
GCAAGCACAGTGATCAGTAACTGACTCTCGACATTCGTTTGTTGTCGTGTCGGCTTCAATATCATCCCGTCGTGGTGGTTTTGAGGGTTCGTCTTTACGTCCACCCTTTATTCTCGTGTGCCGGGTCAATTGACGATTTTGCCCTCCTGTCAGGGTTAGTATAGGAAATGCAAAAATCGGGTGTCTACAACAATGAGAGAAGTTAGGGGTAATATGGGAAAGTAAATAATTTATTCTCCTAGAAAGTTGTAAACGACAAATAAATTGGAGCAAATTTTTTCTTCTAAAAAGTCACTTATTATGGAATGGAGGTAGTAATTTTTTTGTCCTCAAAAGAATGAACTACTGTACATAAAGTGAAGGATAAATATGTCGTTTAGTGGAATACATTAGTATAAAAATAAATAAAAGTAATCATCACTTAAAGCAATTACGTGGGGTCACTAAAGAGAAATTATAATTTTTTTTATTTTTTTTAATATATGTGAAAATTATATTTTACTTATTTTATTTTTGAAGACAGAGGAAGTATTAGCTTAGGACCACAATTTGCTGATTAAAACCCATATGATTGAAAATTGAAATGAGTAAACTTGAAAATAGTTGTGAAATTATGTGGCAAAATAGTGATTTTTGGATCACATATGGTTACGTGAAAATTGGTGTATTGCAAGTGATGTTTTCATTTTACTCCGATTTTATATTCAATCAAAATCGAAAGGTAGAAGTCACTCATTTGGACTTAAATAAACTTTAACTAAATAACTTCTAAAGTTGATAAATAAGAGATATCCAAAATAAGAGATGTCTCCTCCAAAAAGCATCATTTAGTGACAATAGGCGTTTGCACAAAGATAATGTGATGAAGATTACTTTAAGAGGTGCAGGGAACTAGCATAATATTACAAATTTCAAACACCATATCTGCACGGCAGGGGTAAATTTGTGAAAGAAAATTAATTTATTTGTCAACAAATATATACGTGATTTCATGCAAAAAAAAAAACTAAATAAATAAAGTTATATATTTACCCTCGTATGTTATCAAATTTTAATTCTGGAATAATATGTATATATATATATATATATATATGTGTGTGTGTGTATGTGTGTTTAATTATCATTTTTTAATACAATACATTTTAATTATAATTTTATTTGTAATTAATACTATATCACTTAAATTGTTGGTAACTTATAAAACAAACTAATTTAGTTTAATTAACACATATTTTTTGATAAGTGATATAAATATGAAGAATTTTAAATTAAATTATTAATGGAGTTGTTCTAATTAGAGTGATTGAGTATGTTGATAGTTTAGTTTTTGGTGTTTAACAACAAAAGTTATTATTTGAATTCTTAGTTTCATATTATGATTTTTATATGTTAAATTTTCTTGAGTATATATCAAAATTTGGGATGTTTATGATTTTGATTAAATTTTTTAATATACAGTTGGTGTTGTTTTTGTGTAATGTTGAATAAAAAAATATATAATAATATTTATTACTACCTCTATCTTATAAAAATATTTTTCTTTTAATATATTTTTTCTTTTTTTGAGTAACAACATTTGTCATTTTTACTGTAAATAATTGTGCCTAAGTGTGACTTATGTTTAGCATTATATTTTAGAAAAATAATTAATATAATTTTTAATACTTTTTATATGAATAATAAGATTCGTTCTGTAATAATAAGTTTGTTTTTCGTAAATTTTAATATTTAGAAAAAATAATTATAATTTTTTTTTGCGTTAATTAGTACTTTTTATGGGTATTAAAATTTTACTTTTTAATTACAAAAAAAAATATTTGAATGTATATTACATAAATTTTAATCTTTGAGAAATTTAATTAGCAAAAAGTGTATGACTTTATTTTCCTGATAAAATGAATATTTATTATTTTTGACATTTTATGTTATTTATTGCACAAGTTCATAATTTAATTAATTAGATCAAATTAAGTAAAAATTATATTATACAAATTTATATTAGTGGATATATTAAACATTATAACTTGAAAGGTGTATTAAACATTATATTAAAAATATTTTTAGATATTAGTTGGTCAACCACAGTAGGGGTAGTGAATGTTACATATTGTAGACTAGAGGGGTACTGACTGTTACTTGAAAAACTAGAGAGATGATGAATGTTATTATGATTATCTACAGGTGGTGTCAGTGTATTTTACTCAAAAAAAAAGTGCAAGGATCTAAAAGTTTTAGGGGCGATTTATTTACTTCTAAATGAGTCTGAATCTAACCAAATAAGTCATTCAGACCGTTTATTTTATAATTTTTAAACTCTGAATGCATCTGAATTTGTTTGAACGATTCATCCAAAAAATTGTAGTTGAATCAGTAATAAGTAATGTTAAATGATATTTTTACTTACATACCCAAATTGATAATTAAAAATTATATTCAATATTTATCTTGTTTTACTGTTGTAAACAAATTTTGTTATATCTACAAATTATTTTTAATTTTTCTTTAACAAATTGGTCAATAACCAATTTAACGAATGTTGTTATAATATTTTGTTTTGATTTTATGAACTAATAGAATATTATTAATTTTTTTAATGTTTTATTCTTAGAATTATATTATTAATAGTATACTCCATCAAAGATTGTTCAAAAGTTTATATTTAATTTTTCTTATATAATATTGTTTATTTATAATTACATAATAAATTTGATCATAACAACCTAGAAGGTTAAAATAGAAAAATATACATATTCAGATATTTTATATAGACAATTATCAAACACATCATTTCATTTCGTATTCAAATATTCAGCTCATTCAAACTTTTTTATACATTTAAAACTTTTCATTCATTTTTATCAAACAATCAATTAGTCTAATGATATGGGGTACCTCAAACTTCATATATGTATATATGGAAATACTTACATATGCATATATAAACTTTAAAATAGTACTAGATAACATTTAATAGGTTTATTAGTTCCCATAAATAATTTTTAAACTATGTCATACATGTATGCATGTATATATATTTAATATATATTACACGGAATACGAAGAGTTTATATATTGTATAAAAAAATAAAAAGTCTACAATAATTGACTCGATATTGAGTCTTGAACAACTAAAATGATTCAGTAAAATTATAAAATTATTATGTAGAATCTTTTACTGCCTTATTATATACAGTTATTGATTTGATATTTTTATTTATAATAACATAAAATGACAAAAATATTCTTAAATTTGTAATCATAACGTTATTTTTTTTATATTTTACAAATTTACTATTTTTGTAAAGGAGACTTTTAGGAGGGAGTATGTATGATTATACAACGACTAACCCACCTGCTCAATACATAATTGCATATGAGTGGTTTCAAGTTAAAATTTTAATAATTATTATCTTGTAACTAATAGTCAAAATGATGAATTTGTGGATAATAAAATAATGCTCATAAACTATTAAAAATAGTATTTTCAGGCTTAAAATGGGAAACACTGGTTGACCATTAGAATTAGAAGGGAAATGGCTTACTCTTCTTGTCTACATAATAATTAGTGAACCAGTCAGACCACATAAGAAGGTTGACGTTGGTTGACATTTTTTTAGTGGAAAACCATGTAAGCTATTAAATCCTCCACCAAAAGCAAGTCACTTTATTTATAGTGGAGAAAACACGTTAATGATTATGACTAGTTGTGTGCCTTTTATGTTTATCATTTTATAAAAAAAATTAATGTATTTAAAAGTTTAAATACATTTGAAAATTCGCTTATAACAAAATTATTTTAAACGTAACTTATTTAATTAGTAAATATAATATTTGAAAATAAAAGAAACGCATCAAAATTGGTGCGATTCGTTTGAATCTCCAAACATATTAAACACTACCGCCACGAACACTGATAACTCAACATACCTTATTAATTTTAAGACATCTGAAAAATGAAACATGAATTCACATTATAAGCAACTAGCACTGGTGGTACACGCGTTGCGTGTGTAAATTATGTGGAGTAAATTAAAATTTTATAAAATTTAAAGGACTAAGTAGAAAGATAACAAAAATTAATATAAAAAAAATAAAATAGTAATATAATTAAAATTGTAAAGATAAAAGAAAAAAAATATTAGTGTGACACAAAATCACTAAAGTCTCCATAGAGACTTTATAATATAATAAAAAGCCTTAATTACTTGTAACCAAAATATTATTTTGAAATTTGAAGAGCAAAAGCAATCTCGGAAATTTCCCAAAAGTTTTTGTGGTTTCACAGTCCCCTTCTTTCTAAAAAAGGGTTTTATCCTTGCATGTAATTCCGCAATTTTATATTTTGTGCTTAATAAGTGTGTAAAATATGAAATAAAAATTATAATTATTTATTCATGAATTATATTTTATCAGATGACTGAGTTGAATAATACTTTTGTTGTCGAAGATGTAGCGCGGTGTCACAATCATTTTTAAAATTCATTTTTTGTCAACAGAGTCCTTTGAATGGCTGAATGACATTTTTGTCCTCTACATTGTTCGTTTAGAATTATATTTAAAATTTTAATTGTTGTTTGACTACTTGGTTAATTTTTCTAAAATTTTAAATTTTCATTTATTAATTTCAAATAATTACGCCAATGAATGATATTTGGTACATTTTATTAGACAAATACGAATGCTCAGATATTCAAATAATGCAATCATCGAATAGTCATTCAAGAACGAATAATATTCTTATTTTAGTAGTTTTTCGATATCTTAAGAAATTTGCCAAGTGCCAACTATCGGATTTGAGTATGAATAAATTATTTGTTTCGAATACAAATACGACTATCACTGTATCCGAATTTGAATATGTTTATTTACAGTCATAGTTTGAAATGTAATTCAATATATATGTATACCTAGAGGGGGTATTTAAGCGTAAGTGATAAACAATGAAAACTTTTCGATTTTTATGCTACAGGTTGAAATTAGACAGGTATGTATGTCTGCTTTGGTGTTTGTTTTAGCTTATATTCTTCCTTAGTTTATTATCAGATAGGATACTCTGTCTGCTTTGATGTCTGAATTAGTATATCTTCAAGTGAGCTGTACAACACTAAACTTAGAAAAATGATATGCAGAATAAAAACTTAAATGATCAATCCATACAGATTAGCAAACCACAAACACAAAGATTTTTATGTGGTTCGGCTCTTAACCTCTAAATTAATGGTCTAATCCACGTGCAATACCAATTGGTATTGGAGACTTCTTTTATTAATTAAATTGATCAATTACAAATACTCCCTGTATAAAGAAGCTCAACTTTATTGGACACCACTGCTCCCTTGCACCTCTGCAACCTTTTTCACCATTGAGACCTCTGAAACTTCTTTTATACAAACTCTATCCACTATTGGATCAACGAGGCCAAACAAAGCTTGAATACAAGTTTTAATAAGGAGGATTATGATTACAAGATAATTATAATTTTTCAACCAAAAGAGATTAAGAACAAAGCACAAATAGTTACTGGAAATTTTCTTTGAGAACTCTTAATATCAGAATGTGTAGCTTGTCAAGTTTTGCCCCTTTTTCTTTAGCCAAGAAGGATGAATATATAAGAGATGGACTAACGGCTAGAATAATAGTACTAACAAGAATGCCCAGATCACAGTTGGTTTAAAACAGATTTTTAGCAACGTGATTGAAACCAACGGATATGAGAAAATAATTTTTCAAACCGATTTTGATTTTCAATTTAAAATAGTTTGAAAAGCTTAAATCATGGGAAAGATATCAGCAAAAGGATATGATAAAAAAGGAATGATTAAGCTGATAGAGTCTCAATCAAATCATATCTCTTTGACATATTCAGTTTCTTAAATAATAATAATTTAGCTTATGTCAATTTCTTTTAAAATAAGGTTTCCAGCAATTAAATAATGCCTTGAAAATAATTCTTTTGAGCTAGAAAATCTTACATATTTTCCTAAACGAGTCCTAGTGGACCTAGTCCAGTAGCACCACTATAACACTTGAACCATTGTTGGTCCTCCACAAAATCACTTCACCATATATGAATAGTTCTTCCTTTAAGTCCAAACCTACTAAAAAAATCACTCCATGCAAAATTAATATTTCCATGCAAAGTATATTATCTCCATGCAAAACATATTATTTTCATGCACAGAATATTATTCTCATGCAAAATATATTATTTCCACACAAAGCATATTTATTATTTCCATGTAACATATTAACTCCATACAAAACATAAACATAAAAATCAACATTCTCCTCTTTTATATGATGATAATATATAATTATGTTCAACCCAATTCCTAGTTCAATTCTATTAATAAAAAACAATTACATACAAAATATATTGTCATCATTAAAATAATAGACATATAAATTAACATGAAATACTAAAAAATAGTTGAAAATATATACATATTTTTTTTTCAAAATAAAAAAGAATTAATAAATATGCACTATTTTATTTATTTTTACGCGGAGTAACTCGCAATTATTACCTCTTGAATTCTTCAAGCCCTAAATATCTATATGGAATGAAAGAATGCACTTCACACATTATTAGTTACTCCCTCCGTCTCAAATTAATTGCTTTTCTAGAACTTTTTTAAGTCAAATTGACTATTTTTAAAATTAATAATTAAGCATATATAAATATATTTTTAAAATTATAAAAATTAGGGTTAGTAATAAATTGTATATACTTTCTTTTGGTTATAATATCTTCACATATATGTTAGCAAAAATAGTAAAAAGATTAGTTTTAAAAATAGTCAATTTGACTTTTAAAAGTCCTAGAAATGTAATTAATTTGGGACGGGGGGAATACATATTATTATGAGTCAATTAGTGGTTTTAAATTTTTATCTTAAAAAATATCTTAAATAATATATTTTAAAAAATCAGCCAACTATTAGATGTAAGTATGAATAAATTATTTTTTTCGAATACGAATACTGATATTACTGTACTTGTACTTAAATTGGAATATATTCGTTTACTGTTATATTTTACTGTTACTCTTAAAATGCGCAAAATTTATATTTGAAGATAGACACTAGAGGGGTACCAAATAATTAGTCACTGTCCAAACAAGTGGCTGGAAACAGGCGGCATGTAAAAGAAGAAAAGGAGGGGGCAACGGGCAGAAAGCCTTTACCCGATCTCAATCCATACAGCCACAGGTGTGTAAATTCAGTGGGTAGGAACCAACGGGGGCAGATGAGCGGGCAGGAGAGAGAAATCAGGAAAAAGGAAAAGAAATGAAGGACAGAAATATCTGGTGGAATACAACACCAACACCACAGGGCAGTCAGCGTCGGCTTTAAGTTAAGATATTTAAATAATTGGGCGCTGATACCTCCAGCGCGGCGCTGGTGGACTGGACTATATACCGATTAAAATTCAATTTGAGTATTAAAATTCAAAATTAATGGAATTTTTTTTATTTTAATTATTATAATAGTCAATATTATAAACAACTTAAAATGTATTAATTAATACAAAAATGTATTATAATTTTGTAAATTACTTAAAAGGTACTCCCTCATCAAAATATACAATCAAATTTGAGTTTTAAAAGTCAATTTAAAATAATTTTAAATTTAAAATTTATGTGATTCATTTAACTTTTAACAACAATGTATAATATAATTAGTAGTATTATTTACATAGTTTAGAACTTTCATAATTGTTTTGTCTAAAATTAAATTAAGAATAATGTTAAGGTCTCAATTTTTTTGTCACAAATGACGTGACATTGAATAATGCAAAATATACTTTATGACATAACCAATCACAAAAGACTTATCCAACTAATGTAATATTGATGCATAATTTGAGACACTTTTTGAGATCAAAAATTTGAAACCCCTAACATTACCTTTAAATTAATTAGTATCAATTTTGATTTCTTAAATTGACTTTAAAAGTTCAATGTTTATTCTATATTTCGGAAGTGAGTAGTATTAATTTTTTACTACTTATTTGTATATTTTTTAAGTAGTTCACACTATTAAATATTTTATAAATCAAAATTAAATAAATTTATATTAGTTTTGAACTTTAGAATTCAAATTGACAAAAAAATAGCAAAAATGAAACTATTTTTATGGGACAAAGAAGTAATTAAGATTTTTTATTGAATAGAGGAAGAACCTGTTTTAATTTATGTGGAAAATAGGCAAATATATATATATATATATATATATATATATATATATAATGCGTAAGGGGATAAAATTGTCCATCCGGCATATATATATATAATGCGTAAGGGGATAAAATTGTCCATCCGGCGATGGATAAGAAAAAGCAGCGCTGTAGCCTGTACATTTTTAACATTAAATTTCTATGGGGTAGGACTTGTATGCCGACCACTCGTCACTTGTATCCAATCAAAATCAAGCATTAGATACATACTTATGTATCTACATATGCAAATATATGTATTAACTGTATAATGAAGAGATGAATGATATTTGATACTGATACATGTATACGTGGCTCAACCATGTGATAGATATATATCTTCATGATCAAATTTGATCTCTTCCACTTGCCCATAACCTTGTGGGTCCTACTCTTATGGTCATGGCATTGGACCTAGTGTATGCTACTTTATCTTCAACTATCAACATGCATGTTATATATATGTTTTCATAACATACATGCATGTTAATCCATTTCATCTATGATACTATACATATATATATTAACATACAGACGCAGTACGTGTATAAATTATGTAAAATAAAATAAAAATTTTATAAAATTTAAAAAATTAAAATTTTATAAAATTTAAAAAATAAAATAATAATATTTAATAATAATACTAAATAAAAATTTTGGGGGACAAAAAAGAATTTTTTTTAATATAATATAAAACATTTGATAAACATGAATAAATATATATTTATGTAACAAATTATATTTTTAGTGTTAAAAATATTATTATTCCTTTTTATTTGTTCCGATAAAAGGATGATGGTAGTTTTCTTTTTTTTTAGATGAGAATATTATTTAATTTTAGTTTTGAAAAACCCATGTTACTGTTTATATTAAAATTATTAAATCGAACTATATTTTATTTTAGGAAGTGTAGAGTGCTCTTTATTCCGATACCAATTTCCTCCGTGTAAAGTTGGTCATAAATTTTAATCCTTTTGTCCAAATTATATTTTATAGCTGCAAGTAATATTCCATGCGTAGAAAACAAGTGTGACTAATACTTGTATAAACTAATCAAATAATTTTTGTTTATTATTCCAAATAATATCTCTATATATCCATAATATATTACCACTGCACTCTTTTCCCCCTACTTGGATACAATAACAGAATAACTGTGGTTGTTTTAACTTTTACATGAAAATGAAAGTTGGAAAGATTTTACATTTTATATATTTTGAAGCAATATATTATTATTGTCGTTTAAATATTTTATTTTTAAAATTTATCCGTGCTTTGTAATATTAAATAAATAACAATAGTGACAAGTTTTTCCATCCACGCTAATAGTATAATTTTGAAAATTGAAAATGTTACGAAAATGGTTCCGACTGAAAGATAATATTGTATGCAAATTTATAAATTGTTAATTTAGTAACGTGGTGTGATATTAAAATTATGTTTACAAACATTATAATATCATTTTTATAGAACCATCATTAGAAATTGAATTTTTTTAGTGAAACAAAAAATTTGTAAAGCGTAAATAGTTTTTTTTTATAAAAAAATATTTTAAATAAAAAAAGAAAAAGGAAAAAGAAATGCAAACTACTTAGTCTTAGAGTGACAACAGTTGCAACTCAGAACACAAAAGGAAATGAAATGGAAGGTAACATTAATTAATAATTAATTTATAAAAATTAATTTGGAACAATCTAGAACGATAAGAACAACGTCTGGGAACATTATTACGGGTATAAATGTCGGTTAACGCACTAAAATTAAAGAATTAAAGAATTATAGGAGCCACCTGCTAAAGTTTGAAATTAAAAATTATTTTAATCACTACTTTTTCTAATTCAATTTTATATATTTGTGGAGCACTATCGTGTCCGAATTGAATACACTCGTGGATTCATACTAGTCGTACACGTGTCGATTTGTACAATGTGGGCCATAGACATCGTGGGACCATAGACCATAATGGCCCTAAGTAACCAATGGTTATCCTTTGACAAGTTTTGGACGGCTGGTGAATGGAAAATTAGGACGCTTATAATACCAACTGATTAACGATCTTAATCAACGTGACACAAAATACAAATGAGCTTTTAGTTGATGGTTAATGATAAGTGTTTGTTGGTCTATTTTATTATACTTTTGAAATATGACTATTTTATTTTTTTAAGAAAATATTCCGTGTTTATTAATTGTCATTATTATTGATTATTTTTCTAATTATATATTATTATGTTTTAAATGATTATCATTTCAATTATTTATATTATAATTTTTTTATCGTTTATAACAATTTATAGTTTCAATATATTTCAGTCAATTAGACTATTTGATAAAAAAAATATGAAGCGTTTGTTTTGTACATTTAGAGTTTATAACACACATAAAAATATTGTTTGTTTATAATTAAACATCTTATTTCAAATGTTGTTTATTTTAAACGTAACTTATTCAGCTCACAATACAACTTTTGAAGTTTAAAAGCACTATATCACACTATTTTTTGTGCGATTGCCAAATAGGTGCATGATTTTGGTTTAAATCTTTTAGACCCTTTACACTTGAGGATTTTATTCAACTAAACACAATTTATTTCAAACATACTCTTTTTTTTTAAACTTATAAACGCAACTTTTAAGCTCAAAATCACCATATCAAAAATACACACAAAAAATGATGTGGTGTGTCTGAAACTTGAAAGCTATTGCTACAAACGTTATAAATGTTGGTAACCGAAGCATCATATAATATTTTAGATGAATGATTATTTAGAATTTCTTATCGAAAATATGAGTTTATCGATAGACACACATTTTTGTAATTGTATTATCCCTACTTTTATTAGTTTATAGGTTTATTTTATTTAACTAATATTTTTTATTTTGTTTTGTAAGATTTATTATTTATTTATCTTAGTAAACAAGTAAAAAATAATATTTCAAATTTTAAAAAAAGAAAATGACTCTACAAAATTATTATGTAGAAGAAGTTAAAGTCAAAAAAAAAAAAGAAGATAACAAAAATAAAAGAGACCAAGTTCAAGATTAGATTATGGCATAAATAATTTTTCCTTATAAATAAGGCTTATGTAAGAGAGAGGGGGATGGTGATTTTGATTAGTTTCTTTTGCCTTCATATCCGGTTGGACAAGGAGGTAGTGTATATCGGAATGCTTAATGGCCTTGTTTTTTACTGTTATGTTTCTTTGGTTCGCATTAATATATTCCGGCAGGAGCATTGAATAGTAAGTTTAGTTTGTTTTCTTTACGTACCTCATAATCATGTTCTCACTTTATATTAACAGTACACTTGTTAGTTTTGGAAATTGATATTTTCTCAACAGAAAATAATATTTTCATATAAACGAAATTTATAGCGACATTTTTCATTTGAAAATATCAAAAAGTATCATGAAAATATCAATTTCCTTAATTTTTTTTCCCTTAACATGCATTCGTTTTTTTTACTTATATACTATAAGTTAAGTTAGTCTTCTGCATTGCTTACTTAATTATTTTTCTTTAGTTTTATTTTATTTTATGCAATTAGTAGTATTAATAATCTTATTTGTTCTTATTTTAAATTGCATGGCTACCTAAATTTTTAATATATACGATGATACTGAAACTAGGGATTTCATAATAATACTCCTTCCGTCCCAAATTAATTGCTTTTCTAGGACCTTTTAAAGTCAAATTGACTATTTTTAAAACTAATCTTTTTACTATTTTTGCTAACATATAGGTGAATATATTATAACTAAAAGAAAGTATATATAATTTATTACTAATTTCAATTTTTATAATTTTAGAAATATATTTATATATGCTTAATTATTAATTTTAAAAATAGTCAATTTGACTTAAAAAAGTCCTAGAAAAGCAATTAATTTGGGACGGAGGGAGTATTTTCTTTCCGTTCCGATATTAGTGCTTTAATTGTTTTCGCCTTCATATTTATTTTCACGCAAAATTCGTTTGTGATTCTTAATTTAGTTAAGAAATTTTGATAGATTATTATTAATAGGTGTATTTTTTATAGTCTATGATTACTCGCATTATAAGAATCATTATTTTTTTTAAAGGAAGGGAAAACAAAATTAGAAATTAATTCGGAAAGTAATTAAGAAATTATTTATTGTGTTAGTACTTAGTGGATGCGGATTACTAGATAGTTTTTTCTCATTAATAGTTTCATTTATTAATTGTTAGTTTGCATAATTTAGTTAGTTAATCATCTCTATTTTATTTATTTTAAATTTGTCTGAAATATAAATTAAAGATATTTTAAAATTAACCTAATCTATGTGAATTCGACATGTACTTGTCAGTCCTTCAATATGATACTGTGCACTTGCAGTACATAATTCTATCACATCATTTATTATAATTTTAAATGAGAAATTTGATCTTTATTACAAAGTTTTTTGTTTTTTATAATTTTATACCACAGTGTGGATTTAAAAGGAATACAAAAAAAAAATTACTTATAGGAGGTTTGGCAGTTGAGCAAGTCGGGTTTAAAGTTGTCCATGATTAGTTCATTCTAATACTAATTTATCCAAACATAAGTTCAACTTATGCGAGATAGATATGACGGTAAGCTTCACATATTTTTGAATCGATTTAGAAAAGATGTTCGGCTTAAAGTCTAGACTAAATGTTAAAGCCATAATAGCATAAATACTTTTCCCCTTTCCAGTCACTCTTTTATGATATGTATCAAATATAAGCATTAAAACTATCATAATGTTATTAAATAATACTTCGTCTGTTTCAAATTATAAGATCATTTTACTTAAAAATTAAATATTAAAAAAATAATTATCATATTGTGCTATAATTACTATATACTCATTATTTACATGGATTTACAATTTTTTTTATATTTTTTTAGACATCTTGAAGAATTATATTTAAATAAATTATCAAATATAAGAGCAAAATAAATTGAAATTTTATTTAAAAAATATGTCTAAAGTCCTTCATCCAAACAAACCTTAATTGACTTTGGTAGAGATTGTAAGAGGAGAGATACCGAGATAGCAACGGGATTTTGATGCATTTACGTATCTTTTGTTTTTAAGTTGGCAAGTGTGTACCTCATTTTGATCATTTATGTTAGAACCAAAAAAAAATCTCATTTTATTCTTGTAATTTGGAGCGGATGAAGCAAGAAAAAGAGAGTGAAACTTATGTAACACAAATGATAATTAAGCTTAATATATGAAATGAATATGGTCAAATTCAAGTTCGAAATATATTTTGAATCAAATCTCAAGTTCGAATCGAATTAAATTCATTCAAATAAGGCCTTAAACCATTAGTTCAATAGTATTTTCTTGAATCATCTTAATTCACCACATGTTCACCCAAAAATAACTTAATTCTATCTAACTCGAACTTTTGAGAGTCGACTCTGATACCATATAAAATGACTCGGGTCAAAGGCTCACCCAAAATATCATGACTGAATGTAATATTGTTAGTATAACTTAATTTCTTATATACAGATAAATTTTTTCTACATGTTTCGATGTGGGATTAGGGTGTTACAGTATAAATATTTATATACTAATTTTATTTTAAAATTGGAAATACATTATTTATTTGTTTAGATATACATTCATGTTTTAGAATTAGAAAATGACATGAGATTATTATTTTTCAACTATCATTTTTAGTATCACACTACTATTTCTAAACTCTTCAAAATTAACCAAGGCAGTACATGAAAAAGTTAAGTTTTCCCTGACCTTTTTCTCAAGTTCCTTCCTAAGTTTTAGGATAAAATATATCTTTAGAATCGAATTGAAATAAAATAGGTTCTAAAAACAAAAAACTCTTAGATATAGTTGAGAATATAAAATTATTTTTATAAATTATTATTTTAAAAATATATATCTAATTTTAAAATAGAGAGAATAATAACTTTTTTTACTCATATACAAATCAAGCTTGGTTAAGACGGGCTGATTACCTAGTAATTAAGCGGTCAAATATTTAATTCAAGTTTAAATCTTTGTACTAGCCAACGCAATTATTTTTTAAGTCAATTACAAAATTCTAAAATTTTAAAATTTCTGTGATTTATATAAATATTGAAAACTAACAAATTTTATAAATAAAGAACATTTTAAATAGTATTTTCATATATAAAATTCATTAAATTTCAATGTAATAAGTAAATATGATGTTGTTCTGATGTAAAACTTCTTTGTTCTACAAATTTTCTTTTTATTAAACATTGTTACAATGCAAACACTAACTATTTTTATTCAATTACATTTTTTTGGGGGAAAATTTACAAAAGTCTTAAAATGTTTTTACCTTTAATTTCATCATATACTTATATAAAATGTAATAAAAATATTTTAATTGTCAAAAAATACTCATATTATCCAATATGTAATATTTTAAAGAGAGGTTTTTGTTCCTTTTTTATCTGTCGTTTATATATTTCAAGTAAGCATTAAAGACTAATTTGTTTCTGTCTCATATTTTCAATAAATTTTAGAAGGCTAATATTAAAATTTTATACTCAATTTAATCAATCAAATAAAATACTCCATCCGTCTCAAATTAATTGCTCAGTTTTGACTTTTTAAAGTCAAATTGACTATTTTTAGAATTAATAATTAAACATATATAAATATATTTCTAAAATTATAAAAATTGAGGTTAGTAATAAATTATATATAATTTCTTTTGGTTATAATCTCTTCACCTATATTTTAGCAAAAATAGTAAAAAGATTAGTTTTAAAAATGATTAATTTGATTTTAAAAAATCAAAACTGAGCAATTAATTTAGGACGAAGGGAGTATTAATTATATTTCTTATATGCATACCTCAACACGTCAATTAAAAAGGAACGAAGGGAGTATGAACTATAAAGAGATGATTTAGATTAGGCTAAGATACAATTATTCTACCCAATATTGGGCTTGAGCTCATAATTCGAGTTCGAGGATAGGCCAGGATAGGCTTGGACTCACCAACAAACAATGCTATATTTTTAGACCAGAGCAGCCCAGCCCAACCATGGACCGGCCTAAATTTCGTATGTTCCCAGATCATCACGTGCCCATCACGTTTTTTATTCCGGTTTCAACGTTCCATACCGATCGGAAACCTGGAGAGGTAAACACAAAAACAGTAATCCATTATTTTACGATCGTGATTCATAACTCTCATAAAAAAAAAAAAACGATCCTGATTCTTACCATGAAGAAGAAGATCACTTTCTCTCTCCTCTTTCTCTCTCTAGAATTCTTAGTTTCTTTTCTCCACCCTACCACCGCCAGGGGCGGCGACCGGAGCTCTAACGCCACTTCAGGTCTCTTCCTCCTCCTTTTCCGATTCCATTCCGTTGCCTTTTCTCTTTGTAGTTTTCATGTATTTAGATTTTCCATGAGAAATGATTTGATCTTAATTGCTTCAATAACTTACTTAAAGCTTGATCAAAATGTATTATGATTTATGAATAATTAATAAGCTGAAAAAGAAGGTAATTGCAGCAAATGATTGGAGAAATAATAATCACAGTAGCTGAAAACAGTATCTACCTGAAAAGTGTGTTATGTTCTATTGTGTTAACGATTTCTGTGAGTATTTATTTATTTATTTTACTATATTTAGTAAAATATGTTATCAAAAATAGAGAAAATAAAGAAGTCAGTGATAACTGAATCATGAATTAGCTTATGTGGATAAAACTTTTCGGTCACACCCATTCACAAAACTATTTATAAACAAAGCTTTAGAATGTAAAGGAAAAAAAACTAATATAGTTTGTTTTGCTTGCTTTGTATGTGGAGCTTCTTCTTTCTTTCTTTTTTTTTTGTTTCCTGGTACTTCAGGTCGATAATTCTTGTTATTTGCTTTAATACTACCTCCATTCCAAAAAAAAGAGAGTCCCTTTTTGACTTTTAGAGTCAATTAATGAAATCCAAAAATTTAAAATTGATGTAATTGAAAACAAAAAATGTTGTACTTACTATAGTTTTAGATATCTTACAATGATTAAGAATAGTGACTAAAATTAAGTGAATGAATTTTAGAATTTTGCAAGTTGACTTTAAGAAGTCAAAATGGGTCTTTTTGTAGGATAGAGAGTATTTTCTAGGGAACATTTTATGAGCTGGAGGACCATTTTAATTTTAAATAATTTGATGAAAGAATGTATATCTGACATACAAGAGAAAATAATAATTTTCTACATTATTTAATGAAACATTTTCTTTCTGAATTAAAACCTTTTGTCTTGTGAATTTAATTACTTTGTGTTTGATAGGATTTGTGGATAAAAGTGACAGAGTTTCAAGAAGGCACTTATTTGAGGAAGACCACTTTCGGAAACTGTATTCTTGAATCTAATCCCATTTCAATTTATTCTTTTAATTAGTTAAATACTTTGTTGCCTTTACATGTTATGATTTTTTAAGTTTTGAAGACTAGTTGTTTTTTGTTACAGTGAGAATTTATCTCGTGGGTACATGACAAATGCTGATATTGAGATGGCCATCAAGGCATTGAATGGCAGATGTAGTAGTATATCCAGGATATACAGGTGATTTAGTGAGATGTTTGGTTGTCTTTTAAGCTACTAAATTTTTTAACAGTATTAGGGATCACGAATTCACTATGCTAATACCGATTTTGGAAGCATAACAAAAATCAGCTTAATTTATCAACTCGCTGCCCCTATTACTATCCCATGGCATGGTTTTGATGCACCCACATATTAACAACAAATAAATTCTTTAGTAGAACTCATTAACAGTTTTCAGAGCTGTTATTATCTTCAGTTGATCTCTTTAATGTAATGTAGTGTTGTTAAAATGATGTTCTGATTTATTCTTTTCTCTCTTTGAGGGATTTTTGGAATGGAAATCAGTATTGGAAAGAGTGTCCTAGGAGTTCCACTGGTAATACTTTTGTTTTTCCTGGTTCATTGCTCAACTGTTTCACCTCTTTTTTCGTGGTATTTTAGTGCTTATAAATATCATAAGCTTCTATGGTTTATTGATTGTAGTGGGTGATGGAATTTTCTGACAAGCCGGGTGAAGAAGAGGCTGAACCTGCTTTTAAGGTAATCATACTTTACAGAAAAAAACCAAGATTTGAATCCCATTATACTCAACTACTCAACTACTACGCCCTTATCCCAACAACACATGAATCCCATTTGACAACGAAAAAGTGGAAAGAACATACAAATAAAATAAAATGACTAAAATTAAATTTCTAAAAAAAAAAAAACTAGAAAGAATATAAAATAAACAAAGGAAGGAAAACAGGTATTCAAAAACTAATAGGAACACCAACCCGACCTCCAAAGTGTGAATTGCATTCTGCCTTTCATTCCTATCACAAGCCAAATCTCATGTTATATTCCACTCCATCAAGTCTCTTCATACTACTTCCCTAAGTAATTTTTGGTTGACCTCTCCCCTTCTTATATCGTCCTCTTAATACCATACTCCTCTTCTCACCGGAGTATCTAAAGGCTTCCATAAAATATGGCCAAACCATCTCAGCCTATGTTCTCCAATTTTCCTCTCAATCAGTGCTACCCCAACTTTCTTTCGAATATCCTTGTTTTTGATTTTGTATCAATCCTTGTATGACCACACATCCAACTTAACATTCTCAGTTCATCCACTCCTATTTTGTGCTCATGTTTTTTCTTTGCTGTCCAACATTCAGCTCTATATAGCATAACCGGCCCCACTGCCGTCCTATATAATTTTGCCTTCAACTCGGCAGGAATTTTACAATTGCACAACTCCTCTAATGCACTTACGCCACTTCATCCAACCCTGTTCATATGACTTACATCCTCATCAATATCTCCCCGCTTTTGCAATATTGATAATATTGATCTCAAGTATTTAAAGACGCCCGTTTTGGGCACCTCATGTCCTGACATATTCATAAAGCACTCATCTATTTTTCTAATGTTGCTGAACTCACACCCCATATTTGAATCCCACTAGGATTTTTTTTTACTTATAAAAGTGAATGTTATTTAAAAATCTAGTATATATTTTGGGAATTGATATTTTTACAAATAAAATTTGATATTTCCACAAGGTCTCTCTCATATGAGTGTGTGATCCATTTACTATTCATGTGAGAGGGACCCTGTGGAACTATCACTTTTACTTGTGGAAATATCAATTCCCTATATTTTTTAAGATACAACTTGATTTGCCAAATATATTGAAATCATAAAGAAGTTAATTTTCAGAAGAGAGAGGTTTAAAGGCTCCATAAATGTTTCTCCTATTTCATTCAACGAATTTCACCCCCTATTGCTGTCTATCCAATTTTCCTTTGTGCAAGTATCATTTTAGCTGCTTATGTTCTTTAACTTCATAATCCCAAGTGTTGGATGCTCTGGTTCCGTATACTATCATAATAAATGTTTTTGTCCCTCCTCTTTGATAAATGATAACAATTGTAACTGGCTACTCTGCATTAGACTTCTGTCTATTTTCGCTTAGTATTTGGTATATTGTAATTGAAATCAACACATGTCGTGATGGATATTGTTATAAATCAAGGTAAAGTGGCATTCATATGATGCACATCTCAATAACTTAATGTTAATGCAATTGATACCTAGAATCCACTCATGATATGAAACTTTGCACCGATAAATTGAAAGAATGATTCACTGCAACTTACCCTTTACGGAAAAAGAAAACTTCTAAATTCTAGAGAAACTAGGCCCTGTTTGGACAGTTTATAGAAAGCTGTTTTCAATTTATTTTATTCTATATTGGGTCAGAATACTTCTTTAGTCAGCTTGAATATTAATCTGTTAGAACTTAAAATTGGGTTCCTAGGCTGAATTATGAAATCTAGCCAAGTAGAATATATTTCAAAACTACACTTGAAAATTCTATTTTGAAACTGTTTCCATATTTTTGTTTTTAATATTGTGTCACAATACTTGCTTGTCCGGCTTGAGTATTTCACTGTGAATTTTTTTTCCTAGGTCTAAATAGGAACAAAATCAGATAGAATATATTTCAAAACTATATTGAAAATTATATGTACAAAACTGTATTTGAGAACAGTTCTTAAAAACTGCCCAAACAAGCAATGTTAAAAATTTACTGCTTAGTTGGATTTCTTTTTTTTTTTTTTGTGCTAAATATTAGTTGGATTTCTTCATTGCCTTGTAACTCATCTAATTTCTTGTACTGCATATCTTCTTCAGTATTAGTTGTTTAGTTAAGGATTTTATTGAATTCATTGAGTTCAGAGCTAATAGGTTGTTGTTTACCAATCATTCTTCGAGCCACCCCATGAATTTCTCAAAATGTACAAATAATAAATAAGTCTGTTTATTTTAGTGATATTGGCCCATTCAGTCATTCACTATCTTATTGCTTCCAAATAGGATGTGAATACGACCGCTTCTATTAATTTTGACACAAATTGAGGATAGAAAACACAATTAATGAATCCCATATCTAATAGGAAACCCAAGAATAAAATTATCCTTACAAAGTCTTGCTTGTTCTATTCACAATTCAAATGCTAACCTCACTCTTTATTCAGATTAACTTTTTCTTTTCCTTTCTCGTTTTGACAAGTATTATATTAAAAAAGATGCCAAAGGGGGGCAACTCCAAATGATTATTTTTAATTTTTTTTATTGGTTTCTTCTCTATCGATTATTAGTTGCCCCAAATTTCTGTCTACTAATCCTGGCTTCCCTTCCTAGTTTTCCTCCAGTATATATATATATATTTATATAATTTATATTTTTATTATCATTCTAATATTCGTTGCAACTGTACTGCTTTGATGCAAATTGGTTGTATTGTTTCTTTTGTATGCTTTTCCTCAATTCTTCAGCTTCTTACATTGCTTCAAGAATGTAGTTTGTTAACATTCCTGAAACAAAGTTAAGTAACAAATAATCTATGATCCGATAAGGAATATAATTGGCATGTCTATAGATAAATCTAGGACATATCATGGATTTAGTACCCGGTTATGATCACATCAGGGCCTACTTCGGAAAAAATAGAACAAAAATGATCACATCAGGACCCCTCCTGTATGCGGCAAGATTATAGTTTCTCTCTCTGCTTATACCTCTACCTGCAAGCATTTCTAGTTTTACATCAATGATTGTTTCAGCATTGTCCTGGAGATCAGTCATGCTACGATTGTTTTGGAGATTAATTTTACTGAATATCCTGCCTATTGCAGTTCATTGGGAATGTGCATGGAGATGAACCTGTAGGCCGTGAGATTCTGTTGCTACTAGCAAATTGGCTATGTGATAATTATAAGAAGGATCCTTTGGTAATTTTCTTTGCTTTACTGTATTTTGGCCTTGCTCAAGTATATTGCAGTTGTAAATCGTTTATTTGTTCATTCTTCTCTATGTTGTTTTTCATTAACAAAATGATTCCTGAAGCTTTAAAAGCTTGCTAGTCTTCTACTACCTTAAATTCCATCCTATTATTGGTTTATGTTAGTTTTGTGCAAAACTGATCCCATTTAGATTTAGTACATGCATATTGATGATGTATTGCATAAAAAACTATTTAGTGTCTCATTAGACCATTTGTATTTACTTTGTGTGATTTGTTGTGTTAATTATGTATTCCTTGCAATATTTCCTTCTTGTTGTATGATTATAGTTAACCCAGTTGATATTCCAGCTGAACTTAACATTTACTGTCTATGTTTGTATATCTAGGTACTTCTTAATTGTATATTTTTCTGGGTATAGTCCAGAGCTATAATGCTTCAGTATATTCAGTACGTGTCATTTAAATGTGTAACTTGTACTGAACCAGGCATTGGTCACTACAGGCAACATTGATTGTGGATAACGTTCACCTTCATATACTTCCATCAATGAATCCTGATGGGTATTCCCAAAGGACGCGTGGTAATGCAAACAACATTGATTTGAATCGTGATTTCCCGGATCAGGTACTCTCTTTGCTGCGATAGTTCTGCTGGATTAAACCATGGTTACCAGGAATGGTGATCAGCTGAGTACGCATAAAGGAAGCGGGTACGAGGAACGGATAGAATGCATTATGCATTTAGTACTCGTATTCCCGGTATGCGGAACTCAGGGTAACAAGAGTTCCTTGGTAACCCTGTTAATCAAACAACTATCTAACTGTATGATTCTAAATGAAGGAGCCACTTGGGCGTTTAGGGGGGTGGGGGGAAGGGGTTATTGATAAGTTTCATATATCCATTCAGAATCCAGACTTTCCCTTTGGTTGGACGAATTGGATAGGTCTTCATTTAAAATGACGTGAGCATGACCCAAAAATGGTAGTTGCACTTACGTAGAAAATTATTAAGGACAAAAGGAAAATATATTTGTAAAGCTGCACGCAATAACAAGTTTATAATGACATGTTTCATAGTCCATAGGAGCTTGACAGTTTGTCATATTTACGTCTGTTGCATCATAGAAATCCGTATCAGTAAATATATATAATATGATTGTGGTATGTGTTCATTTAATTGAAAAAGGGTTCACTGTGTTTTGCAAGATTTCATTTACTTCCCCTCTAAAGGATCTAGACGTTGGAATCTAACTGTTTGTTTAAGAAAGAATTATTGTTGTACTTATAAATTGCAAACACAGAAACACTTTATGTTTACAATTACTTGTCAATAATTCCAAAGGTGGGATATACTTTCTATTGTTAGAGACTCCTTTAAATTTTTTTTTTTTGAGAATCTATTCTTCCACACATTTTTAATTACCTTTATCCTTTCTTTAGTTGTAGAAGCTATTTATTAAAAGCACTTACTGACTTGAAATGACCCAGTTCTTTCCTATGAATGATGACATGGAAACACGACAACCTGAAACAAAAGCAATTTTGAGTTGGCTGAAAGAGACACAGTTTACTGCATCTGCCAGTCTTCATGGGGTAATTATTCTCTCTGTTTTTTGCTATGTGCCATAGTGAGTTGCTTTGGCATACATCCGTCATCTTGTACTATATGATTTCTTGTGGCTCTAATAAGTGGAAGTTATTTATTTTTAAAGGCAATGAAACTTTAAAACACATTACAGTCTTGCTGTTAAACATCTTCTGCTGTCAATTTTATAAGCTGACACTACTTGGTCCCTGCCTTTTTCCCCTTTCTGCGCATTGTATAGAAATTGCTTATATGTCTTTGTTACTCTTCATACAGTAGCTTGTTCTTGTCTTTCAAAGAAATTTGGGTTATAGCCAATTCAAAGTATCGAGTCTGAACTTACTTGAATAATCTTATTGTTTCAGATTATAATTATTTTTCTGATAATTTGAGCAAGTGAGCATGTAGATCTGAGTCTTCACAATGTATCTTCTTGTTTACAGGGAGCACTTGTCGCAAATTATCCATGGGATGGAACTGAGGATAAAAAGTTAGTTTTCTACATTAAATTGTGCATCTTAGACCCGTCACACAGATATACCAATTGAAATGTTTTATCTGTTTTCTTCTCCCCCCGATAGGTTCCTCGAGTAGGTCATTAAAACCTCAATCTATTAGTTTTCGTCCCCTGCTGTGTATGGTATATTTCTGAATTAGATTTCGTGTATATATTCTTTCACCAAAAAATATCTTATTACGGCATTATAGGAGCCATTTTAGTGACCAATACTTCACCTATTTGTTTTGTGGCAAAATGCTAATAAGTGCCCAGGAGGCACTTGTCAAGAAGCAATTGTTTTGTCTTGTACATGTAATGTAATTTTTTTCTTAAATGTTACAAAAAATTGTTAAAATGTATAGAATGTAGTGCACCTAATTAATTAGTGAGGGCTAACATAAGATATGAAAGTCCGTGCTTAACAAGTGCCTCTGGGCAACTTGTTAGCAGGAATGTTTCTTTTGGGGGTTGAATAATGTTTAAATAAAAAAAATGACGAAAGGACTTCCTCTGAACATAAATACAACAAATGAATTTCAGCTCTTTGAATGCCCTTTCAACTTGGGAACCATGGAGTGTCCTTGTAAGATCATACTGTTCAAAGTGCTTCTCTATTATTTCAAAGTGTTTTCATATTTTTACGTTTACCTGATGCTTGGAATTTTAAAAGTTCATTACTTTCAGTATGAGTGGCTGAACTATTTGTTCTGTTTAATGCTTCTTTCGCCCTTACAAATTTTTCTTAATCTGGCTGAATCTCAGGAAAAATTACTATGCATGTCCTGATGACAAAACATTCAGGTATATGGCAAGTTTATACAGTCGGTCACACTCTAATATGTCTCTGAGCAAGGAATTTGAAGGAGGAATTACAAACGGAGCATTGTGGTATGTAGGTGTAGATGTAAATTCAATGCTGTCCATATTAAGCAGAAGGTTTTTCTCTTCTGCATTGTTTGCCATACTAAATGGAAGGACTATTAGTGGTACTGGTTTTCCCTAATTTTATTAATATCAAAATGCTTTTACTTTGTAGGTATCCTATATATGGTGGCATGCAAGATTGGAACTACATACATGGTGGTTGTTTTGAATTGACATTGGAGATTAGTGACAACAAGTGGCCTCCTGTTAATGAGGTTAGATCTCTCTCCCTCCTCCCTCTCTCTCTCTCCCCTTTTTCCTGCCTCAATGATGTAGGATGAGCCTGCCCAACTTGGTTGTATCAATACAAGAGGCTTTGAAAGCCTATAACCATGAAGTAGATTATTGTAGAATTTTAATTATAGTAGATAATTATTACTCCCTCCGTCCTCAAAAGAATGACTAAAGGTACAATTATTTTTGTCCCCAAAAGAATGAGATAAATTACATAAAGTGAAGGATAATTATGTCATTTAGTGGGATCCATTAGTATAAAAAATAAAATTACTCGTCACTTTATGAATCTTGTGGGACAAGGATAAATTTGGAACTTTATTTACTCTTTCTTCTACTTTTGCTTTTCTTAATATGTGTGAAATTTGTACTTTGCTCATCCTTTTAAGGACAGAGGGAGTAAGATTTTGTTTCCACATTTAATTAGGTTTTACTTTGTTGTTAAGTTTAGGGTTTTGACTTAGTCCTATATAAAGAGATGTAACCTATCCTTGTTATTCTCATATTGAATGATTGATATTATTGAATTTTAAACCTTGTGCTTGTGGATTTTTATCTAATTATCTTCTTTTAATCTCCTCTATACCTTCGTTCCATCTTGTCCTACATCAGTGCCATAAGAATGTCATTGTTAATGCAACTCAACTATAGTTGACAATGTCATTGTCAATTCCAAGAACGTGTTCGATCTTTATTTACCTATCAAAAGACTAAAAATGTGGTGAACTCGGGTCAGTAAGTCTATGAAGTTACAACGAGGAATTTATTTGGTGAAAGATCAAAGATCCCCAATTCTTTAAAAACAATAAGTTTGTTATATTAATCTTTGTTTTTGTTAGGATGTTTGGAAACCTAATTGATTCATATGGGTCAATCAGAACAGTTGAGTTCATTCTTTAGCTTATCAGCTGATCATTTGTTGAAATGAAGCTTGGACCATTGGCTTTTAAGTTATGTGGTTTGTCAGGCTTTCAAGGGCATGCTTCATTTTTTTCATTGGCTTTATGCTGATTTGTGTATGTGCAGCTTTCTACCATTTGGGAATTCAACAAAATGAGTATGCTTAATCTTGTTGCAAGCCTTGTGAAGGTAACACGTTGACTGCTAAATTATTTTTCTTGAATTTAGAGCAACACATTGCTCACAAGCATAATTAAATTTTGATGGCCATTTATTTGTTCAATTATTAATAGTTCTATTTTACTCTCAGGAATTGAAAAATCTTAGAATCTTGTACATTGCTCGTCTGTAAATGGTGTATGCTACTATAAACATATAACTTTATTCAAGCATCACATTAGTTCCTTTATTAGACAGTCATATTAGTTCCTTTATTAGACAGTCACCTACATGGCCCATGAGCATGTGATGATGCTTATATGTGATACAGTTCATTTGATGTTTAATTCTAAAAGGTTGACTTGCAGTGTTGCGCAATGCTACTTCATACTGCAGAAGAAAATGTAGGATTAATCAGTGGCCACCAATAATCACACAATCTTCTCCGGATATCTTACTAGTAATGCTTAGTAGTCTCAATTTAGGTCACAAATGATTTATCGTGAATATTTTTAATAGTATTTTATTAGACAACCAATCATAAGTGATGTAGAGTCAACTAATGTAATAACGATACATCACTTGAGACCAAATTGAGACCCATAAGGCCATAATGTATTAACATGACCATGATTGCAAAACTAATATCAGCTACAGGCTCCTGTGACTTTTGGTTTATATAAAATCAGGCCAAGTAGAAACAAGTTAACTTGCTGGTGTATTAGGCAAAAATACTTCGATGCAAGAGACAAAGTAGGATAAACTTTCTATTTCCTTTTTTTTGTTTTGAGAACTATCTTCCCTAAAGAGTTGATCACAATGAAAAATCTAATTAAGGGCACTCTGATAAAATGAGATGCTATGACAGTCTAGATTAAAAGAGGAATCAATGAAGCAATTCTTTGTTAATAGAATCCATAATTAAAGTAAACTGCAACTGCAAAGAAATAAAAAAGATCTATTTATTTGTGATAAGGATTGTGTTGAAGTGCCATTATTTGGGCTTTTTTAGCATGTCCAAGTCTCACATTCCATATTTAGTTCCTCTCTCTATTTTATTTACTTTGGAGTAAGTGAAAGGAATATTATGGAGTTGTTCAAGAAAATGAGGATGAGCTAGGAAAACTAAAAGTACAAGAAACAAATGAATAAAAATGAAAAATTCTACTAAAATCAGCCAGCAAATCCTACCAACAAAAGGGAAAGAGCCAAGGAGGATAAGATGGCTCTCCTGGAGACTCTATGGTGATTGTACCACTTCTGTTTAACATAATGGTCTCACCCCTGACTAATCTAGAAATCCAACAATTTTCCGCGTCAACAGTAATAAGAAATCCCCAAATTTAGTTATTTTCAATCAAAGACACCTGAGTCTCTTTGTGAACGACCTTACTACACAAGACGTGTTCTTCAATGAAACAATGACCCCTGGAGAGGTTCATGAAGCCTAACTTTAAGTTTGCCAAATCCCTGGGAGGAGAAATGTGAACAATACAACATTATATGTTTCTAACTTTCCAGGACATGTCTGCATGACAATAGCCAATTTGAGACATTTCTCAGCGGTAAGTTAGTATGAATAGATTGTAGATGTGTGAAGTCAAACACATAAAATTTGTTATCTTCACACATATGCTTAGTTGCAAAGACAAGGTAAAGAAATAGAATTTGGTACTTAGTTTTTGAAAGTAGAAATCGGCTGTTTACAAAGAACTTGTGGATGTTTAGTCGTTGAATGATGAGGGGTATAGAGTTTCTTTCACGTCTCCTTGTGAACATCGAAGATGGGTGCTTTCCTTTGGGTGTCTATATTGGATTTGCTTGGGACCTGGGGGCTGCCCTCAATTAAGGATGTCACAGTTTTACTACTTGTCTTTACACTTCTTTGACGACCTCTTGTCCTCGGCTGTGTGCTTTCTTTTTCTATCATAAACATCAACTTCTTATTTTATCAAAGAAACATATCTTCCAAGTCCTACATAGTCCCACGTAGTTAATGTCCCGTGTATCATTATTGCAATATTTATTTCAGCGTTTGAAGTGTTATTACAATAACAACTCATGTACAGAAGTCGCATTTTGAGTTTAATAATTTTGCTGCAGAGGCCTTCAACTTTGATGTTTAACATCCATCACACTGCAAATGTTGTAGTTTAAGATAGTGATTTTTTTTCTTTTCTTCCTGTCAGCAGACCTATGCTCTTGTATACTTCTTGTATTTGTGCTTAACTAATAATTAACTTTACCTACAAAAGAAATAGTGATACTTTCAGCATCTCTTTTTAAAATATGGAGAACTCAACACTATGTATATGAAAATACAAATTAAATAAATATGAAGAACTAAACATTGAATATCTTTGAGGCAATTGTTGAAAAAGTAGAGATGCTATTACAGGTCTACAAAAATCGATACTTGTGTTGAATGGACAGGTCTTTTACAGCTCTGCATGCACAATTAGTTCAAACATTAAAGTAATAATAATTAAAATAAAGTGCTAGTGGTAGTCACAAAAAGTTATGTTCTCAATCTTGTTATTTAAATACTTTTAAGAACTGGATTTATATGAAGTGTGAGTTCATCAGTTATACGACTGCAATTTGGTTTACATGGAGGGTGAATTCATTTAGTTGTATGAACTAATGATTATATAGACAGGAGTGCATGGAAGGATCTTCTCCTCAGACTATGGAAGGCCTTTAGCCGCCTCTGTTGCTATCAAGGGAAATAACTACACGGTATGTTCACCTACCATGAATGGTTGTTCTTAGGATTATGGCAATGTGATAATGTGCTTCGATTTCTTTCACATTTGTGATTTTTGGTGTGGAAGTTGATTGGTTGACGTAGTTTCTTCCGGGCTTTGACTATATATATAAATATATAAATATATATAAGTTTATTTAATTTAGTGAAATTCTTTGGGTCCTCAGTATCAACAGGTTTACGGTTATGCATATGGGTTTATTGGTTTATCCTGATTATATTGTAGTAATATATTGACGATTTATGTATCCATAGTTGATGAGCACCATGAGATGTCACATTCTGTTGCCGCCTTCTTTCATCTCTTCTTTAGAGAACTTAGTTCACCTAATCTAGCACTGTTACATAATCAAGCTTAATGACTTGTAGGACTGAATGTGATATATAATTTATATAAATGCTTCAACTTCGAGGTTGTGACAATATTGATGGTTTCTGTCTCACAAGTTAGTACAAAGACAAATCTAGATGAGATCTCACTGGTCCTTCTACAAGATTTAAATTTCCCTCAGTCAACTAGCTACATTGATCTGCCACACCAGTTCCCCTCAATCTTTTGGTGAGGTGTAGAATATCCTAGAGGAAAGAAGAATAGTGCTTCCTGTAGCATCTCTGAGTACCTATGATCATAAGGAACAACCCTTACGTGTATAATTCACCTTGTGGTCAAGGGCTTTCACATAATAGAGAGCACTGCTCTTGGGTAAAAGGAGGATATGGCATTGCAGTCTAACCAGCAAGGTTTTCCCCTTGAAGGCTTTCCTTATGGCTTTTTCCTTTGAAGTTTTTTGAGTCGAGAATCACACAGATTATTGTTGATGATCCCATTTCAAATCAGTGCTTCTGACTGAGGTTATAGCCATGCTATTTCATGGTGGATTTCCCTTCCATTTTTTTGCCTCCTCTCACCCCACGTCTCAGCCTATTTGGTTATTTTCCTGAAACTTTGCTTTTCCTGGAATCCTATTTAACTTTGTTTTTGCAAACCTTCCTCCGAGCTTTACTCATTCGTTTTTCATATCCATATTTATCTAGTCATCTCGACGTTTCTTTGTAGAATAGGCAGGGAACCACCTTTCCCTGGATTTCTTCTTTGTTGGAGAGCACTCATCAAAAAACTTCTAAAATTCCTGTCAACACATGCTCATCACTTCTGCATGTATAACACATTTTAGAGTTCATGCCTGGGGTAACTTGAAAATTGGTGCATTATGAATTCTAGAAAATTTAAGTATGAGAGGAAAACAATGTTTACGAGGACACATTAAATATATCCTGGATTCATCTCCAATGATGTATCTTATATAAGCGGAGGAGAAAGAGTACATTTATCTGATTACTTGTTGCTCCAAAATCTTAAGATGTTTCAAGATTCAGCCAACAATGTATAACATTTTTGTAGCACTTCCTTACACATCAGAACCACATAAGCACTGGCCTTCTGTCCTTCCACACAAATAATTTTTTTGAGCAGTAGTCACTTTTCTACAAAATATTTACTTTACGCTAGTGAAACTGACATATCCATGCACTGATTTTTACCCCAGATTTTTTGCAATGAATACACTACATATATGTTGATACCTCTTTCATCTTATTTTATGTGTCCTTTTAAGACTGTGCTCCTGGTCTGGATTTTGAGTTGCACCACTGACAACACATTCAGAGATTATATTTTTTGGGTGATGCTAGGGGTTTCAAATTTTTAGTCTCAAAAAGTGTCTCAAATGATGTGTCATTGTAACATTGGTTGGGTAGATCTCATGTGGTTGGCTATGCCATAAATTATCATTAAAATATTCAATGCCATGTCATTTGAGACCAAAAATTTGAGACCCCTAGCATTGCTCTATTTTTTTAATATAAATGTTCAAAATCATTCTTTAGCATCTAAAGTGAAATTTTGGGAGAAAAGAATAGCAACTTAATGTGCCAATGACGCCTCTTACAGTCTCTGCAACTTCATTGTTTTAAAAGGGGAGACAACTTGGACAGAGTAACAAAACTCATGATAGTGCTTGTAATGATGATTTCAAGTTTGCTAAGACCAGGTTGACATCATTTATATCCTGATGCTTTTACCTAGTTGTTGTTCATAATATCCTCCTATTTTGACCAGCAGATTAAAGCTAGTGAAACATTAGCTGATTATCATCGCTTGCTTGTTCCCGGAGAATATGAAGGTGAGTAAGATTTGTTCAAGTCTGACCTCTTCTCTGTTCCATCAATAGATGTTTTGTCAGTAATATGCAGAGAAGTATTTTTAATTGCTTACCTGTAGCTTTTCATTAATCTTATCGTATATAATTAACAATATTTAATCTATGAAGTTGTTAAAGAATGAAAGTTTTATGATACCCTTGGGCTATGTTTGTTTGCAATTATGTCGCATGGGATTGGACTATTTTGACTTATTTATACTAGTTTAGTACCTTAAAAGCACTTTTTATCATTGGACTAGTCCAAAAAGGACAACCCCATGTATTATTAATTACTATTTTTGTTTCCAAGGTCATTTATGAGTGA
The DNA here is from genome assembly GCA_034770075.1 of Aralia elata. Taxonomy (NCBI): domain Eukaryota; kingdom Viridiplantae; phylum Streptophyta; class Magnoliopsida; order Apiales; family Araliaceae; genus Aralia; species Aralia elata. Next base: position 26,189,795 of record CM068378.1, on the reverse strand, counting down.
CTGTAATCCCAAGGAGAAAGGTGAGATTGAATAGTAACCCCCCCTTTTGAGGTATCAAATGGCATTTGAGAGTTAAAAAAACATAGTCCATGAGGTTGTCTTCGGGATAATCCAAGGATAAAAATGTAAAGGTATTAAACTAGTATAAATAAGTTAAAATAGTCCAAGCCCATGCAACATAATTAGCAAACAAACATAGCCTTGATGTCTTGGATGATCCAAGATAGAAATGAGACAAAAGATTGTGGAGTGACCAAATTCTTTGTAGCACTAGCTGTGGTGCTCATTTAAATAGGGGATAGTAAATATTTCTTCAGATATGGATGTAAGCTTTCAATTTGTGCACACAATCTGTACATATTGTAATGTGTTTATTTTTGTTTTTGGGCACGATGTGAAAATACTTGGTAGTATCTAACAAATTTGACTTGTAGTTATAGCGACAATGCCTGGTTACAAAACGAAGAGCACGCGGATTTTGTTGGGAGAAGAAGCCATGACAGTAGATTTTGTTCTCGATCCAGAAATCATTCATCAGGGAAGGTTACCAAAAAGTGGTTGTTATTTCCCCGGCGATGGTGACAGTATGAGTGGAATACAGCTCCTAGAGTATGTGCCAGGGTCTCAGTTGCAGGTTCTTTCTATTGTTTTGGTAATTAGTTTGGTATTCCTTTGCTTTTTAATGATGAAGAGAGTAACATTCAATCAATCAAAACATAGACAACCTGTATGGCCAAGACGGTCAGTTGTGGTATGAGGCTTACTGTATATTTTGATTTTGAAGGGGTAATATGTTGTATCCAACAATGTGATATAGGGTTCTCCTAATTGTTATGCTTACACGCATGATTCCATGATTTGAAAGAATCCCAGTCCTGTTCTATTATAAGCCATATTGGTTGTTTATGCCAAAATATTACATTACAAGCGCGCAAGTCTATTTTTTTTTTTTTACATAATCATGCAGGTGATCTAAAAGTGAATCCTTTTATTTCCCCTCCTTTTTTTGTGAACCAGATGGAGTAGTAAAAAGGATCTGCCAAGTGCAAACTGGGGAATTGCTTCATAAGAATCAACCAGCAAATTAAACTTGCTGTAGATATATAACTTAAATTTATCAAAGGCATGGATGGATAATGTCACAAAAGTAAGCCTGGATGAAATCTGTCCCGTTTATAGTCGCATTATACTTCCATGTTATTTTGAGAAAAAGTGTTTGCCTGTTGGTATCTATATTAAATTCTCTTGCAGTCTTATATAGACAAAATCAGGGGCAATTTACTCTGTTGGCCCTCAGGAAATAAGGGAGGTACTTGGGCCGATTGCAATAAAATAGATTAATCTCTGCTGCAGCATCTTTTTATGTAGAAAATCATCCTCAGGACCCAATTCCTCCAGACAGTCATATTCGGGATTGACAAATTGCCAACGTTAATTCTATGAACCGGTTATAATCTTACTTTTAACCTGAGTAGCAGAATCCGGAATGTTGAGGACAAGAAATGTTTCAGTTGCATTAACCTATGCAAAAGATTAACCTCGAGGAGTGAAGTCAAATCTGAACTCTCCAACATTAGTAAATAGATAATTATGATAATAAGAATATAGATGATAAAGTGTTTGAAATTAAATAAAAGAGAGAAAATAGTTTTTTCCCCTAAATTTTAGGTTTTTATTCTTATTTTAGTGTTGAAGGATTATTCCTAAATATTAGGATTGAGAGATCATTTTGTGCTATTAGTTATATATATAGATTTAATGGGGTTAAGTAACTCATTTAATTTTTAAGGTTGTAAATAAGTTGGATTAGATGGTCAACTAAATTTCGGGAGTTATATTGAGCTATCCAACGAGTTATAATTGGGTGATTTTTGGTATTTGTATAGTTGAGAAAGAGCGACATTTGAATTTTGAGGGTTGTTAATAAGTTGAGTTAGATAGTTAATTAAATTTTGGGAGTTATATATTGAGCTATCCAACGGGTTCTAAATGGATAATTTGGTATTTGTTTAGTTGAGAAAAAACAACATTTGACAATGAAGACGGCTTACGGATGGGCAGACATTCAATTTCTTTTGCCTCCCTCTGCACTCTGCACTCTCACTCTCACTCTCATCTTTTTTTTTTTTTTGTCCTAAAGGATTGAGGAGATTTTATTAGGCAATAACATCATTTTAAACAATAGAAATAAGGGATAACTCCTAGTCCCTGAACTTATTGTCAATTTTGGTCCATAAACAATTTTTTTGGTACTTTTGGTCCCTGAACTTTTCAATTCTTTTAATCTTAGTAACTTCCGTCTAACTTAGACGAACCCCCCAATTCTTACAACGGACAGTTGATTAAAGTTTGCCAATGGGGTAAAATGGACATTTGGCAATCGTCTTCTTCCAATATTTAAAACCTAACCCTAACCCTAATCTTAATTTTAGATTCTTAATACATTTGATTTCCACCAAACCCAAAACCCATTTAATATTATACCGCTCAAAGTACAATCCATCCAAACAGAATCCCTTCAAAATAATTCCAAACCCTAGCTAAAACTCGAGTAAAATTCTTTCAGAAGCCCTCTCCTTCTGTAAGGAACTGAAATCTGAATTCAATCCTTGCTCACAATTAACCAAATCTTTGAGAGAATTATGAGAGAACCAGAGAATTGAGACGAGATTAAGAGAATGGAAAGGAGAAGATTAAGATACAGAGTAAAGGAGTAGAGAGAAGAGATAAGATTGAGAAATTTAGAGAGAGAACAGAACAATGCATTTCATACCAAATACTGGGTACATCACATGTATTTAATTTGTAATGGAATGAAAATGACAATCTTATCCTATCCTAACAACACACTACAATTCCATTCTATAACTCCACTCTACGCTTCTAACACATTCTATAAAACAACTATTTTAACTACTAACAGACATCATAACAATTCCTTACAATCCCCTCTCCTTAAAAAGATCCTTGTCCTCAAGGACGGAAAGTTGGAAAGCGAGCATGAATATCAGACCAAGTTTCCCAAGTAGCTTCAGAAGGTAAAGTATTAGACCATTGGATTAAGACTTCTGTAACAGCTGCATTGTTCCTCTTTACCAATCTGCGATCAATGACTGCAATAGGCTCAATAATGAACTGTCCATGATCATCTACTGATGGCAATACCTGAGACACCTGTGCTGCAGCACAAATTTTTTTTCTTTAAAAGAGAAACATGGAACACAGGATGAATTTTGGCTTGAGCTGGTAGCAACAACTTATAAGCAACAGGTCCAATCCTTTCAAGCACCGAAAATGGCCCATAATATTTTGAATCCAGCTTATAATACTTGGATTGTGCCATAAAAATTTGCTTGTAGGGTCGAACTCTTAAGTATACCATATCGCCCACAGCAAAGACCCTCTCCTGCCTATTCGCATTAGCATAATTCCTCATTCTACACTGAGCCTTAGCCAAATTATCTTTCAAGAGCTGCAACAATTGATTCCGAGAAGCACAAAATTGTCGCGCTGTAGGATCAGAAATTTGGCCATATTGATGGAAAGAAATGTGAGGAGCTACATAGCCATATAAAGCCTGAAAAGGAGTAAGCTGAGCACCACTGTGATAATGGGTGTTATACCACCATTCAACAAGTGACAACCATTCGCTCCAAGCCTTTGGTCTTTGACTGCACATGCATCTTAAGTAAGTTTCCAAACACTGATTTAACTTCTCAGACTGGCCATCACTTTGAGGATGATAAGCTGTGCTAAGTTGCAAATGGGTACCCAAGGACTTAAACAATGACTGCCAGAAATGCCCAATAAAATTTTTATCCCTATCTGAAACTATTGATGAAGGTAATCCATGCAGTTTATGAATGTGGTCAAGGAATACAATAGCTATATCAGTAGCAGTAAATGGATGTTTCAAACCCACAAAATGAGCATATTTAGTAAGTCTGTCGATGACTACCATGATAGCAGTATATCCATGAGAATTAGGTAGCCCTTCAATAAAATCCATGGCAATATCCTTCCACGGTGTTTCAGGAATAGGTAAGGGTTGTAATAAGCCAGGAGTAACATTAGTTTCATGCTTGCTTAACTGACAAACCTCACATTCTTTCACAAATGTAATCACATCAGACCTTAAAGTGGGCCAATAAAAATACTGGGATATTCTTTCAAAAGTACCTCTTCTCCCTGAATGGCCCCCAATAGGAGAGCTGTGGAATTCTTGTAAAAGTTTGAGCCTTACCTCTGAGGAATTACCCACAACCAACTTACCCTTATACCGCAACCTTCCATTCGTAAAAGAATAATAAGGAATTGAGGAAGAGTCCAGTACTAACTGAGAGATAATTTGCTGCAGGTCTGGATCAGTTGCCCATGTTGCAGCTAAATCTTGAACCCACTTAGGTGACACTGTAGTGAGGGCCAAACAGTTTAGAACATCAATTTCCATTCCACGCATAGGATTTCCAACAGGAAGCCTAGACAATCCATCTGCTGCTAAATTCTCCCTGCCTTTCTTGTACCAGATTTCATAATCCAATCCCATGAGCTTAGTAATCCATTTTTGCTGATTAGTAGTAGTGATTCGTTGATCCAACAAATACTTGAGACTTTGATGGTCTGTTTTAATAATGAATTTGTTTCCCACTAGATAATGTCTCCATTTTTGTACGGCATATACCACAGCCATCAGTTCTTTCTCATAGGTCGATAATCCCAAATGCTTAGGAGCAATAGCTTTGCTTAAGAAAGCAATTGGTCTGTCCCTCTGCATTAACACTGCCCCTATACCAATACCACTAGCATCAGTCTCCACTACAAATGGAATGGTGAAATCAGGCATAGCTAAAACTGGAGCAGTTATCATAGCTTGTTTAAGGTTGTCAAAAGCTACCTCAGCTTCATGGATCCATTGAAACTGATCTTTCCTTAACATGTCAGATAATGGTTTACTGAGAAAACCATAATGCTTAATAAATTTTCTATAATAACCTGTTAAACCCAAGAATCCCCTTAAACTCTTAAGGTTTATGGGCTTGAGCCACTGAACCATACACTCCACCTTAGTTGGATCAGTTGATACACCTTCAGAAGTAATAACATGACCAAGGTACTGTACCTGTTGTGTAGCAAAGGTACACTTGGACATTTTTGCATACAGTTTATGTTGCCTTAACAGTTTTAAAGTCATCTCAACATGTTCCAAATGAGACTCATAAGTGGGGTTGTAGATCAGGATATCATCAAAGAAAACCAAGATAAATTTTCGCAAGTAAGGAGCAAACACAACATTCATGAGACTCTGAAAAGTAGCTGGTGCATTAGTTAGCCCGAATGGCATCACCTTAAATTCATAGTGACCTGTATGAGTCCTAAAAGAAGTTTTAGGAATATCTGGAGGATGAACTCTAATTTGATGATAACCAGACCGCAAATCCAACTTAGAATACCATTTTGCACCATAAAGCTCATCTAACAGCTCATCAATTGCAGGTATAGGAAACTTGTCCTTAATAGTAACATCATTCAGAGCCCTATAATCAATACACATTCTCCATGTGTTGTCATGTTTTTTAACCAACAAAACTGGAAAAGAAAACGGACTACTACTGTTTTGGATAACCCCAGTTTTTAATAAGTCAGCAACAATTTTCTCAATCTCTGATTTCTGAACATAAGGGTATCTATAGGGCCTCAAATTAATAGGTTGGCAGCCCTCCTTCAAGTTAATATGGTGATCATGAGATCTTACAGGAGGTAGACCCTGTGGTTCTGCAAATACATCAGAAAATGAGGCTAATAACTCTTGCAATTTAGGACAAGAAGGATTCGTAGGACTACACTCCTCACACTCCATAATACCATAGAGATACCCAAAAAACCCATGGGAAGTTGTCTGTAACACCTTCGTAAATTCTCCGGAATTCATAAGATGTATAGTAGGGGTAACATCTGTACTTTCCCCTTGCAATATTACTGATTCCCCATCTTGATAAAACTGAAGTTGTAATTTGTTGAAGTCAAAAGTAACTAGACTCACTGTTTTCAACCATTGAACCCCAAGTACTGCATCAACTCCTCCCAAAGGAAGTACCCTCATCTCAGTATTTAAGTCCAGATTTTGTACCTACCATTTAAAATCAGTACACACTTGAGTGCTGTGTACCTGGAACCCATCAGCCACAGACACTGTTACTGGCTTAGTATCCATAAGTTTGACTTTAAGTCTCTTAGCAGCTTGTGAATCCAAAAAATTCCCAGTACTCCCACTATCAATGAGAATACTTACTGGTTTATTATTCACTGTTCCTTGCACTCTAATAGTGTTGTTTGCATTGTGGCCTGACAAAGCATGTAAAGTTATCTGAACATCATTTAACTTACCATCTGGTAGCAATTTATTTTGCTCTACCTTTGGCACCAAATCTGGTTCACACAAAGTTTGCTCCTCATAATCCCAGTTTGATTCCTCTTCCTCAGAAGGTATCATCATAAACAAGTGGGGTTGCTTGTAGACATGTCCTGGAACATAGGGTTCATCACATGAGAAACATAAGCCTTTCTTCCTTTTTTCAGAAATTTGTTCCCTAGTTAGGTTCCTAATAGGTAAGATCTTTTTAGGCTCAACTGTATTGACTCCCAATCTGATATCTGCATTAGTGGTTCCAGAGTTTCCCATTCCTATACCACTAGGAAACTTTTGCACACCAGATGCTACAAAAGAAGTTCGACTCACTGAATTACTGTGAGTAGCAGGCCTCAAAACAGATCTGCTCCTTTTAATCCAAGCTTCTAATTTGGCTTCCTCAACTCTAGTTAAACGAATAGCTTCTTTAAGAGTTGTAAAACCCAACTCCTGGATACCTAAAACTGAATCTCCTCACGTAATCCACCAACAAAACAATCAACAAAAAATTCTTCATTCAATTTAGAATTCTTTATTAAAGCCCAACCCCTGAGCTCTTCAAATTTAGCTCTATATTCATCCACAGTTCCTGTTTGCTGCAATTTTTTGAGTTCAGCTATGGGATTGACTTTAATCTCAGGACTAAATCTAGCCAACAGTTCTTCAATCAACCCATTCCATGTCAATTCAACTCCACTTTCAACAAAACTAGAGTACCAATTTTCAGCTTCTCCCTCAAGGTGCATAGTAGCTAAGTAAAGCTTCTGATTCTCAACAACGTTATGATGAGAAAACAATTTATTGCACTTCCTAATCCATGACCTAGGGTTAGTACCATGGAATTTAGGAAATTCAAATTTGATCGTGTGGAATATTCCTTCACAGTTGCTGAATGAAGGAACACCTCCTTCATAAGGTCCGAGGACATATTTAGTAGGATGTTGCGTTGGAGATTGAGGAACAATACCTGAGGGCTGTCCGTCAACTTCAGATGGACACGAACCTTGTTTTTGATTCTGAGCTAATAACATAGCTTCAAATCCTTTCAACATCTGTTCCAATTTCTCATCGAATCCTTTCTTCAACGACTCCACAGAAGACTGCAGCTGATTTTTGTAAATCATGAACATTACTCTCCAAGTTAGTTAATCGCTGATTATTAGTAGCCATGGCCGTCGATCGACTGAGCTCTGATACTAAATGTAAGGAACTGAAATCTGAATTCAATCCTTGCTCACAATTAACCAAATCTTTGAGAGAATTATGAGAGAACCAGAGAATTGAGAAGAGATTAAGAGAATGGAAAAGAGAAGATTAAGATACAGAGTAAAGGAGTAGAGAGAAGAGATAAGATTGAGAAATTTAGAGAGAGAAACAGAACAATGCATTTCATACCAAATACTGGGTACATCACATGTATTTAATTTGTAATGGAATGGAAATGACAATCTTATCCTTCCTAACAACACACTACAATTCCATTCCATAACTCCACTCTACGCTTCCAACACATTCTATAAAACAACTATTTTAACTACTAACAGACATCATAACAATTCCTTACACCTTCATCCAAAAATTTCATAACAAAACTATCGTCTTCAAGTATGGCACCATCCAAAAATCAACCATTGTCTTTGTTCACGGTATCAATGATATCCTTGTCTCCTGCATCAAATCACTGACACCTCCCCCATGGAAAATAGTCTCCATGGTTTTGATCGGTAAATCACCAAACTCATTTTTTTCATTTTCTATACTTTTTGTCTTCAACAATGATTTTTAGAGCATGAATTAACTCTAATTTATGAAGTTATTAGTAGATCTGTTGGATGTGAAAGTCGTATCTTTTCCAAAGTTGCACGACGGCAGAATAAAGACGACAAAGAATTGGGAAATTTTTGAGATTTTGAATAGGGCTAAATACACTTATGGTGTACACTTATGTTACACCAAGTTCCACCCTCCTCATAATTTAGTCCCTAAACTAACTGTGCTCATAATTTAGCTCCTAACTACCTAATTTCACATAATGTCCCCCAAATTCAATTTCCGACTGAAATTGGCCGGAATAACTGACCCGAATGGTAATCCGGTTGGAGCCTAACGAATTTATACGGTTTGACTATATAAAAATACGCATTGACTGTATATTACAAGAAATAAAAAATTATAAAATTGAATAATGGTATAAAATATATAAAAAACCAAAATACAAAAATAAAACACTCTTCCTCCCTCCCAGATCTCCCAAATCTCTTCATCCCTCCCCCTAAAATCTACAACCAACTAGTTGGTAGTGTTGGGGTTGTATGCTCCCGTAAGGCGTTTGTGTTAGCAAATCCTTTCAAAATCCTTTTTTCTCAACCCATCTCTGTTTACTCGTTTTCGTTTCTCTTTTTCCAGAGAAGAGAAATTAAGAGAAGAAAGGCTGCTATACATATATTATATATATAATTTAATTTAATTTAGAAAAAGAGATATGAAAGGAGGAGAATGGAGAGAAGGGGATTGGGAGTGCAATGGATGTGAGAATATAAATTATACCTTCAGATCATTCTATCAGAATATAGATTCATTCAGTTATTCTAATCTATTTTAAATTCAAACTGCCTTGTATTCAATAATTGGTTAAGTCTTCCTTAAGACTAGGATCTTTCCTTGTATTTAGATGTGAATTAATTTTCCTAAACCCTATATACATCTTTCTTAATTAATGAAAACAGTAGGCTTCATTACGTTTTGTGTTACTGTCAATATGGTATCAAAGCCTCTCAATATTCTCCTCCATTAATTTTTTTTCTTCCTATTCCATTTTTATTCCTTTTTCCTCCAACCACAGCATGACCACCCAAACCAACCAATCAGATACTGTCTCTCCCACCAACTCTCAAAACCAAGAAGTTCCTCTCATCACAATAAATATCTCAGCTCAAGCACCTCTCAAACTCACATCCACAAACTACATCTCCTGGAAACTTCAATTTGAAGCTCTATTCATTGGATATGACCTCATTGGGTACATCAATGGATCTACACCATGTCCTCCAGACACCATCATTGCCAACAACATCACAGTCGCAAATCCTTCTCATAAATTTTGGATTCGCCAAGATAAGCTATTGCTCAATGCCTTGATTGGCTCTATCTCCCCTACCATCATTCCGTTTATTGCCCGTGCAGACACTGCTAAGGAAGCCTGGACCATACTTGCAAATACGTATGCCAAACCCTCTCGTGGCCGCATTAAACAGGTCAAAAACTAACTTGAAAACCCAACCAAAGGCACTCTGACCATAACTGAGTACCTGCACTCTATTAAAGCCTGTGCTGATGAACTGGCTATACTAGGTGCCACACTGGATCCCGAAGATCTCACAGACAAAATACTGGATGGCCTAGGAGACGACTACAAAGAACTTGTCCGTGCAGTCCAAGCTCGTGACACATCCATTTCCTTTAATGAGCTTCATGAAAAGCTTCTTTCCTTTGAAGCCTCCACATCAGCATCCAACAGTTCAACAACACCTCTGCCCATTATAACCAATCCCACACAAAAGACCAATCAACCATGGTGTCCACCCAGAATCAACAACAATTGACGTCTCTCTCATTTCTCACATGCTGGCTACTCAAATTGGCTTCCTTCAGTTGACCGAACTGGTCGTCCTCCTCTATTCTCAAACACCCGCTCCCAATATCACAACAACCGCCCTCCATCCCGACCCTATCAAGGCTTTTGCCAAATCTATGGCATTTAAGGACACACAGCCAAAAGATGTCCCTCCTTTCAGCTGATACCGATTCAGTCCTCTACTATTGCGCCTACATCATCCAACAATCCCACAACTTCTTGGCAGCCCAGAGTTCACTTTGCAGCCAACACCACATCCACCAACCCGATATGGTTACTTCACAGTGGCGCATCTCATCACGTCACAACAGATTTAAACAATCTGTCTCTTCACTCGCCTTACAATGGATCAAATGATGTTATGATTGGAGATAGTACAAGTCTCTCCATCACACACACCGGTTCTACACATTTTTCTTCTCCCAACTCAACCTTTAAATTGTCTTATGTACTCTGTGTACCAACTATGGAAAAAAAATCTGATTTCCATTTCTCAGTTTTGCATCACTAATAATGCATCTGTTGAATTCTTACCCTCTTCATTTTTTGTGAAGGATCTTCGCTCGGGGGCAATTCTATTCTAGGGCAGTACTAAGGATGAAGTGTATGAATGGCCGGCTCCCACACCTGTGTCTACCCCGATTCTAGCATTTTTCTACTACCAAAACAACATCCACCAACTAGCATCATCGTTTAGGACATCCAATTTCTCCCATTTTGCAGCATATTCTATCTAGATACCACTTAGAATCATCTTCATCTTTGACAAAAGATTTCTCCAGTAATGCATGCCTTTGTAATAATAGTCATAAATTACCATTTTCTGTGTCATCTCTTGTGTCTACACATCCTCTTCAAATAATTTTTTCTGATGTATGGACTTCTCCTGTTATGTCTTCTAATGGCTTCAAATACTATGTCATCTTTATTGATCACTTTACCAAACACATCTGGTTTTATCCCCTCAAAAGAAAATTTGATGTTCAAGAAGTATTTCAACGCTATAAAACCGTTGTTGAAAATTATTTTAACCACAAAATCATCACTCTCTACTCCGATAATGGGGGAGAATATCTGGGCCTCAAAGATTTCCTTTCTAAAGCTGGTATCAATCATCTAACCACTCTGCCTCATACACCTGAACACAATGGCTACTCTGAACGTAGACATCGTCACATTGTCGAAATCGGACTCACCCTACTCTCCTATGCCTCCCTTCCATTAACATTTTGGTCTCATGCATTCACTACTACTGCCTATTTAATTAATAAAATGCCCACCCCTACTCTCAACCTTGCTAGTCCCTTTGAATTAATTTTCAAAACCACACCTAACTATTCTAAACTAAAGATTTTCGGGTGCTTATGTTATCCATGGCTTCGTCCTTATTCATCCCATAAACTAGAACCCAAATCTAAACCATGTGTCTTTCTTGGTTACTCATTATCTCAGAGTGCCTATCTCTGTTTTTGAACCATCAACTTCTAAAACCTATGTCTCTTGCCATGTTCAGTTTGTAGAATCCGTATTTCCTTACACCACTCTCAAAAATCAGCTACCCCGTCCCAACTCCACTATCGCAACAACATGGCTTCCACCAGTTCTTACAGTCTCTATACCTCTTCAAGAACAGCCGCATTCTAACACTTCAGAAGTACATGTTCCAGACTTACCCCCTGCTGCAGATCCCTCTTCAACATCGCTATCCTCATCCCCTCAAGCATATTCTCCACCACAACACCCTCTTGCCTCACACCTAACCACTACACCACCCCCTTGCCATCCCATGACTACCCGAGCCAAAAACCATATCACCAAACCAATTCAAAAACTAAACCTTCACACTCACTTAGCCCCTTCACCTAGCCTAGAAACATCTTCCATTACCCAGGCTCTAAAAGGCCCAAATTGGAGAAAAGAAATGTCAGAAGAGTATGATACTTTTGTTCGCAATGGCACATGGGAACTTGTCTCTCCTACTGGTATCACCAACCTTGTAGGCTGTAAGTGGATATTTCGTATCAAAAGGAATTTTGATGGTTCCATTGACATGTTTAAAGCTCGCCTTGTGGCCAAAGGCTTTCATCAACGACCAGGTGTGGATTATCTTGAAACATTCAGTCCAGTCATCAAGCCAACTACTGTCCGACTGATACTTAGTCTTGCTGTCAGCAATGGGTGGTCCCTTAGCCAATTAGACGTCAACAACGCCTTCCTTCAAGGCAATTTATCAGAAACAGTGTACATGGCTCAGCCCCTGGCTTCATTGACTCTAATAATCCTACTCATGTGTGTAAACTCCACAAAGCTATTTACGACCTCAAACAAGCTCCTCAGGCATGATATCATGAGTTGCGTCAATTCCTTGTTGATTCCGGGTTTAAAAACTCCCATTCTGACACTTCCTTGTTTGTTCTCAATCTTGGCACCAAATTGATCTACCTCGTAGTCTATGTTGATGATATTATACTAACTGGAAACAATAACGACCTAGTATCCCAATTTGTTGCTTGTCTAGCTCAACGGTTTTCTCTCAAGGATCTGGGTACTCTTTCATATTTTCTTGGTGTTGAAGTTGTTCCTCATCAGCATGGTGTTCTCCTTTCCCAACGAAGATATATACAAGATCTACTTACTCGAACACATATGCAAAAGGCTAAACCAGTACTCACTCCTTTACCAACTTGCTCATCCTCCCTCAAGTTATCATCTGGATCACCTCTCACTGATCCCACTGAATATAAAACTATAGTGGGAAGCCTTTAATACTTGTCTCTCACTCGTCCAGAAATTTCATTTGCTGTTAACAAGATGTCTCAGTTTATGCATCAACCAACAGATGAACATTGAATTCTTGTTAAAAGAATTTTGCGTTACCTCGGTGATACCTTAAATGATAGCCTTCTTCTTCACCGTAACTCACCACTATCCCTTCATGCCTTTTCCGATGCTGACTGGGCAGGTAACAAAGATGAATACTCTTCAACTGGTGCTTACTTTGTTTACCTTGGCAGAAATCTCATTTCCTGGAGCTTTAAGAAGCAGAAAACTGTGGCTCGTTCTTCTACTGAGGCTGAATATCAGTCAGTTGCTACTACTGCTGCGAAATTATGCTGGATTCGCTCTTTGCTATCTGAACTTTGCATCAATCTGATCAGCCCCCCAGTCGTCTACTGCGATAATGTAGGTGAAATACAATTAAGTTCAAATCCAGTCTTCCATTCTCGAATGAAGCATGTGGCAATTGATTATCACTTTCTTCGTGATCAAGTTCAATCTGGTACTTTTCGCGTGGCTCATGTTTCCTCTGCAGACCAGCTTGCTGATATTCTTACCAAACCTCTACCTTGTTCCCAATTTTAGCAATTACGAGACAAGATTGGCCTCTCCACACGTGGCCTATCTTGAGGGGGCATATCAGAATATAGATTCATTCAGTTATTCTAATTTATTTTAAATTCAAACTTCCTTGTATTCAGCAATTGGTTAAGTCTTCCTTAAAACTAGGATCTTTCCTTGTATTTAGATGTGAATTAGTTTTCCTTAACCCTATATGTACAACTCTCTTGATTAATGAAAACATTAGGTGTAACACCCCCATTCCGGAAATAGGGAAAGGGAGGTCACGTGCAAAGCATAACAGAAATAACAAAATAAATCCATAGCTCTATGCCTCAAAATTTAACTCCAAAAATTAATAATCTCCAGAAGTCAAGCCGTAATAAATGTCAAACCAGCTCATACCACAATTTAAAATATTTAATACAACTCCAACTCAATCAATGAATCACAACCTAAACCGAATATCTAAATCACTTGGATAAAAGGGAACTCTCGTCACACTATCTCTGAATCACCTCTGCAAATCTGCCAGAAGAAAAACACAGCATGAGCCAAATGCCTAGTACGGATATAGATACACAAATATGTATAACTGAAATACGAAATCAACTGAGATAAAAATACTGAACAAGCCTCAAGCTTAAATACCGACGAAGATATAATCTCTGGAGTCTGAATAGAATATATCTGAATCAACAGAATTATCGAAACAAACAGAAGAGTACATAAATAATGAACTGAAATAACTAACTCAATTGATTGAACTAAACAGAAACAAATAAAACTAACACAACGAAGTAATAGGCTGAATCAAATGGATGAATGTTATAATTTCATACTGAGCTCAGAAATATAGCTTGTCACATAGACAAGTCAAATAATGCCACATAGGCAAATCATACATTGGACTGTAGATCCAAATGCATGCAAAATCGGAAGGTGTGTTTGGCACAACATCACCAATCCGCAGAATAGAATAGAACAGAAAACTAGGGTCGACCCATACGCCTCTCACAACAAATCACCAAATGGCTAACTCCCATCGGAGCACAAAACAGAGATGCCGTGGACTAATCACACCTCCACGGAAGTGTTATGTCTCTTGTGCCAAGACGACATGCTAGTGGTACCCCCACAGGTGGTTATAGCTCATGTATACTCTACGGTATATTCTAACAAGATATCATGTCACAACACATTCGACACAATACCAACAAAAGGGTTCTATATGTACATGTTGAACCAGATCAAATCATAATCATAATGTCTCAAAAAGAAGGCAACAACCTGTACCACTCTACAAATATCAAAATAAATACTAGACATGATAATCCAACTCAAAGAGTACAAATACGAGTCTTATCTATCAACTCCAAAATGAAATAATTTCACAAGAAACAATTATGTAAAATAATAACGGAATTCGAAACGCGGAACAAAACGAACTAATTAAATTTCACAAGAAGTAATTATGTGAAATAATAATGAATTCGAAATAAGGAACAAAACGAACTAGAGAGAGAGAGAGTATATTAATATATATATATATATATATATATGTATAGTTACAACTTGTAGTGCTGACCTTGTTAGACCCAAATGCTAGCTAAAAATTCGGTCAAATTGATGGACTACCCATGTAAGTCATCCATTCATCAAGAAGTTGCCCGCAAGAGAGAAGTTTTAACATGTGCTAAAATAATAAAAGAACAAATTTCTCTCTCCTCTCTCGTCTCTCCTTCCTAGCCGAGGCTAGCTCAAGTATTGGGCAAGGGTTAGTAGTTAACGTGTGCTAATAAAGATTTGAATTTGAAAAATAAGAATTCTCTCTCCTCCCTCTTTCCTAGCTCCTAGCCCACGGATGAACTTGTTGGCATTTTTCTCCTTATACCCGAAATGCCCACGGTCCTTTTATGTTTTGATTAAACTACCCCAACTCTTGGATTTTTTTATAAACGGGAAGCCTTTTCTTTCTTTTTCATTCACCAATTTAATTAAAGGAAAGCTATATTCTCTTGTCTACATTCTTTTTACAAGCTTTCAAAAGTTCTCTTCTAAAGTTATAAGTTGTTTTATTAAAGAAGAAAATTTTCCAATTATTAAGATAAGTGTTTATTAAATTGTGTACTTATTTACTCAATCTCTTAACTGTTATATATATATATATATATTTATATATATATATATATATATTTATATTTCATTTATTTATATCTTGTAAAAACTTTGTCTTTTTATAGATATAATATAGTTATATAAATATTCAGATAGTGAGTTCTCGATATTGGTACTGGATCACTTTGTGAGTATCTCTTAAAAGCGGGATATTTCTCATAAATTCTTAACCGGTGATCCACATAAAATATTTATATAAATACAGTTGTGAAATATTGAATTCAACGAACTCCGATACGATATCAGGGCTCAATTTGTTCATGAAAAATTGGCCAAAAAAGAAGTGAGTGTACTCAATGTCAAGTGGTTGAAATTAATTTTCACTTCATAAATAGTACATATAATCATATATATTTCGGGTATACAATATTATTATTTGTGATTATATATTTAGTTTGTTTCAGGTATTATTAAATTGATTAAACTCATTCATACTTGATTAAATTTATACACTGCAAATATAATTATAAACTAATCATTCATATATACTTGTGTGAATATATATATTAAAGTACAAAACTTTTATATACTCAAAATATAATTGACTTTTTATCTGCTTTTAAAGAAAATATTTTTTTCTCTCATATAAAAGTTATATAAACTTTTATATAAGTGAATCAAAAATCTATATTTGCTTAAACAAGAAGCAGTTTTATACAAATAAAAGCTAATTGAAACTTTTATATACTTGAACTAAAAAGATTATCTGCTTAAATTAGAACCATATTCTTTATTTATAAAAGTATTTGAACTTTTATAAATTGAACTGAATCATATATATCTATGTATATGAAGCATATTTCAAATAAACAACTTTTATCAAAAAAGGATTTTTTTGGGGAGTTAGTTTATTTTATGTATCTGTGAGAAAAGAGTAATTCTAAAACTAAGACTAGAGTCGTAGAGAGGTCAACGAGTAGTTGGGTTTCTAGCGTGCTTATGAGGTGAGGAATTGAATTTTGTTTCAAGACCAGATATTAAAGATAGAACTGAACTTAGGAAACAGGTATAACTACATTTGAGGAAGCAGCGGAGAGCTACTGTCCAAGAAAATTAGTTGTAGGAATAGTTTAAAAGTTTTGTCTATAAAAATTTTGTAAATGCTTCTCTGCATGTTGAAGGAGTATTTATTACTGATAGTAATAGGATCCCAAGTCCTGGAGAGTAGTTTGGGATTGGACGTAGAAACATACATAGGTTGTATGTTGTGATCTAGCTAAATCTTTGTGCATTGTGTGATTGAATTCTGTCTCTTTACTTATTCTGCATATTATTTTATCACATAGTAATTAAGTGAATTTTAAATATTTCAAAAAGGTCAAGAAATTTTAAAATCGGTAATAATCTATTCAACCCCTTCTAGATTATTATTGACCTTTCACTTTCTCGGTTTCACAAACAATTTTATTTATAAAATTTGTAAATATTTACAGTTGTTGTACCTTAATAACTTTGTGTGCAGGAGTGCCAAAGTTCGCTGAACTCACACTGAGAAAGTGTTTTGTCTAATTGATAAGATTATATTCAGTTAACACTGTCCTTCAAGAGTGGCCAACTACTTAGCCGAAACTGGTTAGACGATTAAAGAGAATAAGAAAATGCTTCTGTATGGGTCTTTTTGCCTTTGACTAAGTATTTTAATGTTAGACACTTGGTTTTATGGTTAATTGACTCTAATTATTTACTCGTTAATTTATAGCCAGAGCTAGACTACACTATAAATAGCAAGCTAAATTATTATCAGTTTATTTATATTAATTCGTTGATTTTATGATCAAATTCAGTTAAGCATGCAAATTAACCAAGATAACCGAGTAATATGATAATTGCAATTATAAAGCAAATTAAATTGATCTATCTGCTTGTCTAGCAAGTATCAATCTCACACATACATAGATACATGCAATAATTTTAATTACTAGTAACAGATAGTTAAGTAAAAATCTGGAAATAACTACTGAACATGTTATATACTTTACAACCCGGATCAGTACACCGTTGGCAAAGTGCATAACAATTCAACAACACCGTATAACGGTCTAAATGTAAGTAAACAACTAGAGTTGAATATGTAACTAAGTCCGAATAACAAGCTGTAGATCCAAGATTGAATACACAATGAAGTTCGAATGGAAGTAACAAGTTGTAAATCCAATGTAACTAACTGTTACAACAAATAACTAAGCCAAAAGTTGGCATAACAAGCTAATTGTTGTAGTCTAAGCTAAATTTACTGGAAAAATTAGAAAACTGGATGTTCTGGAGTGTATTGTGTGTTTATTCACGTAAGATGGTTGACCGCCATTTATAGAGCTGCCATTTAGTTGATGCACCGCATTAGCTGTCCAGTAACCACGTTCTCCTGAAAATTAGGCACACTAACCCACTATCTATTGATGTTTGAAACCACGAATGCGAGTCTATCCACTATGCTTAACTAAAGGAACATGCATGTATTACTGTTATTTCATGTGTTTGATTGCCTTAAAACATGTCTTCAACTGTTTTATTAAGTTTTGACCTAGCTGGATGCCTTTGTCTAAATGCCATTAGTTAACTGAACTCCTTCTGTCATGTCTAGTTAACTGAAGCAAGTACTTAGCAAAAAATTAGTTAATCCAAGACTAGAATTTTAGAATTTGAGTGTAAATAACAGTGTATTTTGTTTTCTTTATTTATCCCTAAATTAAAAGAAGGCAAAATGGGAGGTAAGAGATATCTTATGCTCTTGCGTTAGGTAGGGCTGTAAATGGTAACCGGAAAATTCGTATTCGTCCGCATTCGTATTAAAAAAAAACGGATATTATTCGTGTAATAACCCAAGATTTTTAAAATAATTTAAATAAAAAATTTTGGGAATAATTATTTTTTAAAATAATAAAATTATTTTTATTATTTATCAAGGTAAGTATGGGAATACGTGCAAGGAATGTATATGAGTATATGTGATAAATATATATCATTTATTATATGAAAGATTGTAAATGAGTTTTTCAGAAAAGAAATTGTTAATTATTTAAAAATTTATATTCTTTTAATAAATTAATATTTAGTAAAGACATAGTATTATTTATTTTTCATAAAAATATGATTAATATATTATTTTCATGATAAATGTATATTTTAAGAATGATTATTAATATTATTATTATTACTTTGATTATTTCTTTATAATATGAATATATAAGATTAGTGTTGTAAATGTGGTAAAGTGACATTACGGATCAATTCCCTAATTTGATCTATGGTCATGTATTTTAATTTTAAATATAATTATTGTTGTAATTATATTTAAAAGGATTTATGTTTATATAATGGATGAAATAAATTAACTATTATATATAAAAGCAGGACATCCGATCCTATCTTTAATCAATTGAAAAACTCGCTGAGTCAACCCTTAATTAATTAAGAGTTAACTCGGTTAATTTGTTACGAATTGGTCTGATCTCAACCCTTAATTGTCGATTCCTTTTCCGCCTGCCTTTTGCGATGTCTGTCGTTGCGATCGACTCCTCTTCTTCATAATCTACTGACTCCTTCTCTTCTTCTCGATCGATTCTCTTCCTCTCAACCCTTCTCGGCTTCGCTGCAATCTCCGCCTCCGCTTCCTCTTCCGTTTCCTTCTTGCTTAATAAATTCAATCGACTCCTCCTCTCTTCTCACTATTCAATCGCCTCCTCGAAGGGTTTAAGAAACTTCAAATTCCACAATCAGTGGTGCCTAATTCTTCAGCAGCAGCGGCAACCCCTTTCTCGCCTGAATCGTAACAAGCTTAGGCGTGTTCATTATCAATAATTGGTTTTCAATTCGTTGCCAAGTTTACATCATGTATATAAGCTATATATATATATATATATACTAATTTCCTTAAGCCTCCCTAATTACTGTATTTCTCCCTCAAAATTTATATTTACTTTTGCATATGAAAATTTGATTTGTTCTAATTTTATTGATGTCTCAGCCATATGCAAGTTACCTGTTTGATAAAATGCCAACAGGAAAAAAATATCTGATATTCGCAAGGTTGCTTAGCTTCATGGTATTCATTTTTTTTACATACCTAACAATTTCGTGTTTGAGTTTGTATTTTATCTCGCGTATTTGTACAGTAAAATGATCAATCGAGCCATCAAGTTTGAGAGCAAGCATGGTCATTGTCAATATGTCATCTGGATGGGGAAGATCTTTTGCCGCACAGGTAAAACTTTAGAATTGACGGATATGTTTGTTTGTCAGGAATTTTATTTTATCATCTATTAAGTTAATCATTTTGATGAATCTCTAATTTATTCTGCATTTATCCTTATATTCTGTTTGCAAATGCAAATAGTTTAAAAGGGTCGAGTTTATCACCAATCATACTTAGACGTGG
Source organism: Aralia elata (assembly GCA_034770075.1). Taxonomy (NCBI): domain Eukaryota; kingdom Viridiplantae; phylum Streptophyta; class Magnoliopsida; order Apiales; family Araliaceae; genus Aralia; species Aralia elata. Next base: position 26,169,863 of record CM068378.1, on the reverse strand, counting down.
GATTTTATGGTCCAGATATGAACTTTTCTCTTTTTTTCTTCAAATTAAGGCATGTCTGTTATTAGTTACGTTGTTTGAAAAGAATAAATGTTCATTTTTTTGAATCATAAATTTGAAGTGCTTCTACTAGCTTTTTAAGTCTAACATTAGCCACATATTTATTGGTCCTGTTTTTGTCAAAATTTTCATTTTTGTAAGAGGCTTTTAAATGGTTGGCAGGAACCAGTTTTAAGTTTGGTGTTGCTTTGAAATTTTCAAATGTGCAATGTTATCAAGTTTACATAGTACGAGTGCATAAATTTCATATAATTTAGGACGAAGGGAGTATTTGATTTGAAGAGGTTTGTGTGGAAAGGTTGGAATTTTATGTTCTCTATCATTTGAGACAGGACAATACACACACAATAATTAGAATAAGATATGAGATGTGTTGATTGGTTTGGGGCTCCAGTGGACGCTGAAAATGGATCTGTTGTGTTGTTGTTTTAATCTCCTTATACCATTGTCAGATTGCTCGGGGATGACTCAAAAATCATGAATGTTTGTCAATTATTTCATCTTTTCTGATTAATAATTTGATTTGATTAGGCTTTTGGATGCAAACCCAGAAGGGAAGGTGCCTCTAATCAAATTTGGGGATGACAAATGGATTGCTGACTCTATTTATAAGTAATATAGCCTTGAGGTATGATCGTTGAAATTGTTATTTTAGCTGTTTATTGAAAAATCAACCGACTTGCTCACAATTCTTTTCACGCTTCTTATCAATCCATAGAATTGTTCTGTATATATACCTGATTCTCAGGTAATGTTTTAGGCTTCGATTCAATATTTTCTATCCGCATAAATATCAACCCAATTTAATTTTTCAAAAATAATTTTCCATACAAGGATTTTGAAAAAAGTTTTAATTTTGTTGCTCATTCATTATATATACATACATATATATATATATATAGAGAATTTCAACATGAAGTTTGGAGAGACATTTATGGAGTATATCCATGGAGATCAAGAGGGATTTTTGGATGCTTGCTCTCATGTTGAATACAAGAGGCTCAAAAAAGTCCTGAAGAGATGTAGGAAATGTAGGGCTTTGAAGGACTCCAATGGAGATGAAGACTATCAATATGAATCTTGCCAATGTATGTCTCCTGACTCTTTAATAGTTTAATTGTTCTTAATGAGCTCCTTAAGATTTTATGTATGAATATATCTAATTAGATTGAAAAAAATGCAAGTTCTTTATAGTGGAATTGTTGTTAAAGAATTTTGCATTTTTTTATATGGTAAGGTTTCCATGCAGTCATGGATAAATTATGGAATAATTAGATATCCTAGAATTGCTTATATCATGTCCTTTTCAGTGTGGTTCACTTCAATTTGGAAAACATGGTTGGAGTTTGAGATTCAATTGCAAGTGTTTTCTAGGCCTGGATAATAAGGCTCTGGAAGAGACGTTTTTGTGTGAAGGTTTATATCTATAGCAGAGCTTCCAGTTTTTGTAAATCCTAATTATTCATGTTGGACAGGATTACACACCTTGCAAACCAGTTTTTGTGTTATATCCTATGGCTTACTGCCTAGCTTCGCGGAACAAACTGGTCTGCTGAAAACAAGACACTATTTTTTAACCCGTCAATGCTATCATATGCCAATCGACTTTTTGTTCATATATTTGTATTTTATGTTAATTTTCCAAGCATGAATGTATGAATTATAAGAATGTAAAAGGTTTACAAACTTGGAATGATATAAGAATGTAGTAGTTTTATTTTTGGGTTGAGGTAAGAATTATAATCTATTTCCTCCCTCATTTTTTATTGGTTAGTCTAACTATTCCAAATAGAGGTCATTACCCTTAAAAAGGCGAAGAAAAGGTCCAAATAGAGGACGATTCCTTTGAGTAGATTTGGTTACGGAGTTTGACTTGGAATATTTGTTTTACTTATATGCCTTCAATATATTTTGGTCACGCTGCATTTGTATCCTACCCGTAAATCTCCTCTTCCGTATGAGGAAATCTTGCTTTTGTTTCTTCTAGATTTATGTTTTATGTTTCAGAAATAAGTATAAAAAGTGTTTACTAACTACTATAATGTGCTCCTATATATTTGACAAATTATTCAATCTATTATTTAAACTAGCCCGTGCATTACACGAGATATCACCTAGTATGTAATAGTTCTAGTAATATAAATTATTGGTGGACTAGCTCAATTGATTTAAATAATCAAGCCCATGTAATTAATTTATTATGGACTTGAATGATTAATGTATAGAATTTTAACCCATTAGAATTTAATTAAACCACATTTGGGAGTAGGGGTGCTCAAAAAATTTGGTTTTTTCGGTTTTTTACCAAACCGGTTGATACCGGTACCGGCGGTACTGGTTTTTTTCGGTATCGGTTTTTTCGGTACCGGTTTTTCGGTATTTTAACACTTTTTGGTACCGGTAGCGGTAAGGAATTTTCTGAATTCGGTACAAACCGAAATACCGAAATATATAATTATTATTAATAATTATATATATGTATATAAATTTTAATTATTATTAAATAATAATTATTGTTAATTATATATTTAATTATTGTTAATATATATAAAAGAATTATTTAATTATTATTAATAATTATATATATTACCATGCGGTATTACCGACAACCGAACCGAAAAAACCGGTACCGAAACCGGTAATTCAGTACCGATACCGGTTCTTAGTTTTTCGATATTTTTGGATCGGTACCGGTTCGGTATTTTCGGTACCGGTTTGATTTTTTACCGATGAGCACCCCTATTTGGGAGTCCCATTAATTTAATTAGTTAGTGACCCATAAATGGTGAAAATTAAAAGTTAGTTCAAGTGGCTTAAACAAGATGATTTCAAGCCCAAAAGAATTAACTAATGGCCCAACCTTTTGACCCATTGAGCTAGGGCATGTTAGTCATTTAACAAGCTAATTAGTTAATAAAAAAAAAGAAAAAAGAAAAGAAAAGAAAGAGATATTTATAAGCAAAGCTTATCTAATAAGCCACCAAACTTGCTAGGTATCTCTATCTTGCCTAAACACATGTTAGCTAATTAATAAGGGGACATGTAGCACTCAAAGAAGCAATGAGATGTATTGGTTAAAAAAAGAAAATAAACTAAGTAACCAAATACTTGGTTACTTCCATTTTTTTTTCACTTCTTCCCTCATTCCTAGCAAGCTAAGTCCACTAGAAAGAAAGAGAGAGAGAGAGGGTACACTACAAGGAGAGGAAGAAGGAGAGGGAGGTCTAGTCCATGCACTCAAAGCTCATCACCTATTTTGGGAGGAAGAAGATGATTGCTCATAAAGGAAGGTAAGAAAAAAAAGAAAAGATTCTACGTGTTTAGTAAAAACTTTCATGTAATATATTATCCTTGTTGTAGGTTCATGAAATTTTATGAGTTATTAGTCAAAATCTTATGAAAATTGTTAGTTCTTGAGTTAGATGGTGTAACATGTCAGTATATGTGATTTCATGTTACAAATGTTAGAGAGAAATTTAGAATTAGTAAGTTTTTGGAAGTTTTGTTTAGATGAGAACTATGCTATATTTTTATAGAATCTATGTATTGTTGTGTGATATTTTTGTGGGTTATAATAGATACATAAGTTAGGGGCAAAAGTCCTTTGGTTTGATTAAAAAATATTGTAGTATGAGAAAGTTATGGATTTTGTTCCTAGAAATCTCCTAGTTGGAAAAACTAAGAAGAACTGCTTACTATGTACTTTGGCAGTGATTTCCGAAACTTAAAAAAATTAGAATTTGTTGTTTGATAAATGGAAATTGTAGTTCGAGAAGTTACGAATGCAACGCCTCTGACAGAACTTTAATCGGAGTTGTAGATTTCGTTTTATGACTGTTTCCGTAAAGGACCCCAAATCTAAAAATGTGACCAAAAATAGTACAAATAGTAGAAATGGAAGTAAAAGAAAATAAATGAATAAGTGTTATAAAAATTTGTATGGAATACTTATAAAGAGCAAATAAGTGGTATTATGTAATAATAATGTAATTACTTAATTATATTAATAAAATAATTATTTATTATTTAATTTAAATTATATAATAAATAAGTGTATATACTAGTTCATTATTTTTGAGAATGAACAATTAGAGATTTATAAAGTAAATAAATTATTTATTTTTCAAGGATAAATAATTGATTAATTATTTATTATTTAATTAATATTAAATAATAAATAAGATTAAATGCTAATTAGCTATTCTTTAGATAAATATTAAGGAATAAGTGAAGACTAATGAGGTAAATAGATGAAATTTATCTCATTTTTTTATTTGAGGATAATTAATTAATTAATTATTATTAAATGATAATAATAATTTGACTATTTATTATCTAATTAAAGAAAGGATGTGATTAGTTATGATTTACAATTACTAAAGGTATTTAATTAGTTACTATTTAATTAAATGCAAATAGTGTTAATTAAATAAAATGAACTTAATTAACACATTAATTAAACAATTATAATGAATTGTTTAAGGGCTTAATAAGTGTTTATCACTTAAGGAAAACATTATTTATTAATTAAATCATTGATCTAAGATAAATTAAATGTCTTATAGGATTAATGATAGTATATTAAATTATGGATGCTATGTGATTGATTTATTTGCTAGATAAATAGCATAAGTAAGCATATAGATATGCAATTATACTATGTACTAATTGATAGACCGACATTATTAATGCTAAGTCATTCAAAGAGTATTAATTAAAGCTAGATAGCTGTAGTTCGTCAGACAGGCAAGTTCCCTAACCTTACTCACATTTATATTGAGCAAGTATCTCAATCCTATGCATTACTTTTATAATATGCCAGAGAAGCTTTGATTTTGCAAGTATCCTATCCTTTTCATTTACTTTATGAAATGGATTCAGGTTTATGCAAGCTTTTAACTCAATGTATTATTGAGCAATTATTCTATCCTTTCATTTATATTATGAACTGGATCCATATGATGTGCAAGTATTCTTAAACTTTATTCAAGCTACCTATTGATTTCAAGCATCTCAATATTGTCTCATGTGATGCGTTTATAATCAAAATTATTCTGTTCTTTGTGCAAGTGTCTTCACTTGTAGAAATTATTATAATTATTATAAATTCGAATTTCCTTCGATGGTTCAATGTTAAAAGTATCTTATTACTGAATTGCTATGACTCATATTAAAAATTTGTATTCCAAGTTTGGTGATGCAAGTGTCCTCACTTGTATGAACTATTGTACATAATCAATTACCCTTGAATTCGAAATTCGTGACAAATTCTGATACATACTATTAAGTTTCGGTATGTATACCTAGTTTAAAGATTGTCTAAGCTATTTGACCAGCTAGACCTAATTTGAAAAGCATTGTTGAACATTATTGGTTATGGTAGAGTCGTCCAACTAAATTATTTTAGTTAGGACTCCAGACTGAGTATGAACAACCCTAAATGGGAAATTTTTATGCGCTAATAGCGGTGATGTAGTTTATATGCGCCAATGGCGGTGATGTATTATATAGTATTGATCAATACAGGGCACAACGGGACTGATCATCCTCCGTGTCCGTAAGACCAGACGGTTTACAGATGAATTTCTGTTTAAACCTTTTTCGAAAATGAAAAATGACAGTTCATGGTCTTTTGACCACTCAGTATTCAAAAGTCACTCCGTTGTTTCAAAAATCTTAAAATAATTTGATATGTTGTTAAGAATGGTTTCAAATGACTTCACTATTATTGATTCGTGGTAGAAGTAGTCCTCAAAGAAAACATTTACTTCTTCAGCGCATTATTATAATTGTTATTACTTGCTGAGCAATTGAATATTCATTCTTGCTTCGACTTAAATGTTTTTAGCTAGGCGTGAATGTTCAGAAGACTCTGGCAAAGATAAGGGCAAAGGAAAGTTCAAGGAATAGGTTTTAAGGTGTTATCTGTAATAATTAGTTTTTTGTATTGTGATCATATATATTATATAACATGTAAGGAATGTAATTAAAGGTTGCCATACCTGGGGAATAGACAACTCTGATATAAATATTAAGTTTGTAATATATTAAACTGCTCAAAAAAAATAGTATCGTGATGCACCAAATACGGGTTTCAAGTACTCGGATTTGGGGGCGTCACAGTTCGCATTCGAAAAAAAACAGATATATATGTATTCGGTTTAAAGGTATCCGCAAATAAACGGATACAGATACGGATATAGGCGTATTCGTATTCGTTTAACATCCGACCGTAAATATATCCGGCAGATAGCGAATATTCAGAATTCGATATTCGGATTCGTATCCGCATCCGGAATTCGTATCCGAATAACTTATATATATATATATATATATAAGTTATTATATATATATATATTTAAACAAATTACATATATATATGTATATATCTATATTAATAACTTACATTCATTGATTAATAACTTATATATATATTAATAACTTACACACACACACACACACACACACACACATATATATATATATATATATATATATATATTAAGTGACAAAACTATAGCTATTAGCTTGTTATATATATATTAATAACTTACATTCATTAATTAATAACTTACACACACACACACATACACACACACACACACACACATATATATATATATATATATATATATATATATATATATATATATAGGGTCAGGATCAGGTCCGGACTCTCGGACCAGATTAAAATGCGGACTTTTAATATTTTTTTTTCAAAACAACTAATAAAAAATGTATAGTTATTTTTGGTATTGAAAATATTTTATAATACAATATTTTGGGTATGATTTGGATACATATAACAAACAGTGTTGTAGAGACTGTATAACACTGTTTGTTATATGTATCCAAATCATACCCAAAATACTGTATTATGAAATATTTTCAGTACCAAAAATAACTATATATTTTTTATTAGTTGTTTTGAAAAAAAACTGAAAAAAAAATATAAGGTATTTTATCAGGTCTGGGAGTCCGGACCTGATCCTTACTCTCTCTCTCTCCCTATATATATATAAATTAATAAATGTAAGTTACTAATATATATGTAACAACATAATAGCTATAGTTTTGTAAGTTAATATATATATATATATATATATATATATATATTAACTTACAAAACTATAGCTATTATGTTGTTACATATATATTAGTAACTTACATTCATTATATATATATATATATATATATATATATATTTATTTATTTATTAATAACTCACGTATATATATTAACTTACAAAACTATAGATATTAGCTTGTTACATATATATTAACAACTTACATTCATTAATAACTTAAATTTATTAATTAATAACTTACATATATATATATACTTACAAATATATATATATATATATATATATATATATATATATATATATTAACGTACAAAAACTATAACTATTAGCTTGTTACATATATATTAATAACTTATGTTCATTAGTTAATAACTTACATTCATTGGTATAACTTTACATTTATTAATATCTTACATTCATTACTATAGCTTTACATTCATTAATATCTAGTAATTAAATAAAATATTAGTAATTTAGCAAAAAAAATAAAAAATAAAAATCTTAGTTTTTAAATCTGTCGGATACGGAAACGGAAACGGATATTATCCGTATTCAAATATTATTCCGAATACCGAATACGGATAATATTTTTAAAATCCACCAGATACCGGATATCGGATATGAATACGGATGCAAATTAATTTTCCGAATACGGATACACTAGTATCCGTATATATCCGTTTACACTCCTAGCGTTAGGTAGCCCTCAAAACGACGTCGTTTTTCATAATTGAATACACTCCCTTTTATGTTATGCACAAAAGGGTATTTTTATATTTTTCCAAAATATTGTTATTATAAAGGGATACCTCTCTTGCATGAGGTAACCCTCACCTCCTGTGCCATCTTAAATAAATATTATTTTATTAGTAGTGGCATAGTAATAAAATTATGATAAAAATTTTGAGTATAATGTGTCTTTATACAATAATCAAAAATAAAATTTTTTTATGAAAAAAATAGACAAATGAAACTCTTTTAGAACAAAGAGAATAATTAGGTGCATAAATTTTGACCTTACATTTTAAAATGGAGGGAATATATATTTAAATAATAATTTGTTGCATATAAGTTCACTTTTTAGTATTTTGTTAATATAAGTTCTCTTTTTAATGTTTTTTTAAATTAAAATAAGTTATCATTAATCTTCTTCTTTGTTTTAGAAAAAAATATCATATTAAAAGTTGGCATATAACCTCTGTTGTTTTCCAGAGGCACTTAGAGATCTAGAAGGGAGGTTGAATAGATGCTTTTAAAATTTTGATTAATAAAGGATATATTACCAGATAATAAATTAATCAAGATTAATTATGCACAATGGAATATGATTTGGAAAACCCCCTTAAAGATTTAAGAAAATTCTCAGTTCCAAATTTAGTCTTTGTGGTATTAAGTCACAAACAATTTAAATAATATGACAGAAAGTAAGAACAGAAAAGTAAATGACGTAGATAAATTTTAAGTGGTTCGGACACTGAATAACTCCTAGTCCACTATTCCAACAAGTAGGAAATTCACTAAGGATATAGATCACTCAGATCTTTACAACTGAACCACTAAGGTTCCTTCGAGTTACTAAGTCTCGGAATATGGCCATTTAGTCCTAGATTACTAAGATCTCTTCAAGTCACTTAGACTTAGAAGATTGTCACTTAGACAATGAAGAACTGCTGATTGAATGTTGTTGAGAGGTGCTGCTAAGTTGGCAATAAGCTTCTCTTCTCTGGCACTTAACAACTTGAACTAGATGTTCAAAGTCGTAGGGTTAGTTCTTTTGACTTTAGCAGAGCTTAGGCTTTTTGATCAGAGTTTGTATTGCTTTGAATTTGAATCTTTGTTGCCTTTTATAGTCTGTCGAAAATTCTTCCCGTTGCTAAGTTCCCGTTGGTGCATTTAATGCTATGATATTCTAGGATCCTTGATGTTGACGTTTAAGTTGATGTGCAAGCTGCTTTTTGACTTAGTCTGTCACATCAGCCTACAAACTCACCTGCCACTTGTGAGTTGTCGCTTTTAGCAAACTAGCTAGTAGATACATCTTTCTGATCTTCGATTTTAACCAAGGATGTTTGGAGAATGCATCGGGACCTTCAATCAGCAAAGTTCCCAGTCTTATTGTCAGACCTGACTTTGCTCTACGATGATAGAGGAACGTAAAGTTTGCTCTACGTCCTGATCTTTACGAGGATTGCTTTACGATAGGAATATCACTCTACGATCAGCTCTATGAAGATTCACTTTAACGTTCAAGAGCTGACTTTACGATATTGTCTTCACTAAACGATCCTTGAGTCACTTTATGATTTGAACTTTTACTTAACGACTTCATGGAGAACTCTACGTTCAGTCTTCACACAACGATCTTTGCTTGACTCTGCGAACTTGTATTCACTCTATGGACTGATCTTTTCTTTACAATTTAAAGTAACTTTACGTTCAATTCAAGAGCTCTGCGATCGACCATCTGATGCTTTACGAAGACAAGTTAACTCTGCTATCCACGAATTGACAGAGTAATTAAACGATCAATATGAACCTATTAACTATATATCAGATCAACTTAACATATTTGATCTTTATAATCTAAGTTCTTGTACATCAAATATCAAATCATTATTAAGGACTTTACAAAAACTTACTCGTACAAATATAGATTAATCACATTCATTATCAAATTAAATATGCAAACTCTAACAACCTCCAACCCGTTACATTATGATTTATTCTAAAAAAGATTGTCATTTGAAAAAAATGTATGAATTTTAATAATATATTTTCTAATCCCTTATATGTTGTGTTGAACCATGTCCTTATGTGTTGCTATCTTTTAGCATAGCTAGGCAGATCGTGTGCGATAAACGCGTGGGAATTTTTATAGTTATTAAATTAATGTCAGTTATTCTTCTTGTTTTAAAATATGTAATTAATTTTAATATTTTAAAACTAATTTGAAAATTTGAAAATAATTTTTTCAAAAATTTAATATAATTATATTTAATTTTTGATAAAGATAAATATTATAATAAAAAATACTTTGAAGTTAATTTACAACTACAGGCAGATCCCACGCATGTAGCACATGAGATTTTTTATGATTATTAAATCAATGTCAGTTGTCCTTTCCGTTTTAAAATACATAATTAATTTTAATATTTTAGAATTAATTTTGAGATTTTCTTAAATAAAAAAAACTTAAAATTTAAATTTAATATAGTTTTGTTTAATTTTTGATAATAATAAATATTATAATCAGAAATACTTTGTAGTAAGTTTATAACTATTATAGTTGTTTATCTTTGAATTAAATAATTTTGTATTAATTTTGAACTTTAAAGATCCGACCGAAATAGAATTTTCGGGATAAGGAATAAACTAAACAAACCAACCAATTCAATTCTATAATAATTATTTCATTTGTTTTAAAATTTTAATTTGATATGAAATCATCTAATTTTGGACAATATATATATGTATATATTATCTAAAAAATAATATTAATTACAACATTTATTATCTATAAAGTTAAATAAATTACATCAATTTCAAATTTAAATATTTTAAATTAATCAATATTTAAAACGAAAGGAATATTACTTTATTTAGAGAATTCAAATATAAATATTTTATATTATTTAGAGATACTATTTATTTCCAGATTTATGTCGTCAAACTTGAAATCTGAGTTGAATCGAGACCAACTAAAAGGTGCTCAAATATGTTTTATTTAAAACTTATCTTATAAGTTCTTTCTGAGTTTAGCCGTACTTTGCACAGGATATTAAGCTTGTAATAGAACATGAATCGTAAAAACCTTTAAAAAGTGAATATTTACCCTACCATGATACAGTGAGATTAAGGATAAGAAAAAAACTTTATAATTTAATCAGTATCAAAGATTGACCAAATTGCCAACACGATGACCAAATTGAGTCAAATTCAAGAATGATATTCAAAAAATTATTTCATGCTTCAACTATAACGTATAAAATGAAATAGAAAGATTCAAGTGAAAAGATATTAGATGAAGCACAAACTATTAAGGATATTCTACTAATTTTCACGGATTTTCTCCATTTAAAAATAAAGTTTTGGAAACAAACAAGGATTTCTTATCATAAATGGAGAAATGTGAAAGAAAAAGATATCACTTAAAGAGTACAAAAGAAATGATACATTATACGAGTATAACAGAATATATGAAACTGCAAATGGATTTTCACCCGTCATGCGATAATTCGCGTAGACAGATTATTTCCACAACAGATTAATAAGTAATGAATACAAAGGGTTATTTACCAGGCATGCGTCAATCCGTACGGACAGGTTATACCCACAGATTAATAAGGAAAGAATACAAAGGGTTATTCACCAGGTGCGACACTCGTACATATAGGTTATTCCCACAGAGTAATAAGGAACAAATACAGAAGGGTATTCACCAGGTACGACACTCGTACATACACGTTATCCCCACATAATAATAAGGAATGAATACAAAAGGATATTCACCAGGCATGCGTCATACCGCACGGACATGTTATCCCCACAAATTAATATAAAACGAATAACAACCTTTATGAGTATAATATCACTTACGAACATGAAAGGAAATGATATTATATATGAGTATGAAAGAAATAATATTCCCTACCTTCGGTAACTGGATGTTACTTTCTATGAAGTTTACTAACTTTGGACAATACTAGTATTCTCACAAATACTCACAAAAGCCTAGCACACTAAGAGAACTTAAGAAATTTAGAGAGAGAGAGAGGAAGTATAGGCAATGAAGGTGTGAAAATTTCTTAAGCAAACTCTCCCTATTTATAGGAAAATCAAGGTGAGGGCATTTTGGTCTTTTCCCTAACTTTTCTTGGTTTATTACGCTTATACCCTTGACATATTCTTTTAATATCATCCATCCATTTTTTCTTCCATTTATATCATCCATCCATTTTTTCTTCCATTATCAAAAGATAATTCCATTATCAAAAAGATAAAATCATTATAAAAATAACTCCATTATCACAATAAATCCCTTTTTCTGTATTATTGTGTTAAATGTATTAATATCACAGATAGCATATACTCGCAATACTGACAACTAGATTATTCCCAGGAAAGAGGGGGCCTTCCATAAAAATGGCGCGCAATTAAATAACCCCTTTCCTTGACAGAATTTCTAGACATTGTCAATAATGCTAAAATATCCCATCAAATAATATGAGTTACCGTGTCGTGACAAATAATAAAAATATTATGCAGATGCTACTGTAACAATTATTGAATCAAGATATTGTGCAATTGTTACTTTATCAATTATTGAATCAATAATATAAAACACTGTGCAACACCGTGTGCTACTGTGGAATAACGTGTGCTATTGTGGAATAACGTGTGCTACTGTGGAATAACGCGTTTTACTGTTCTTTTTATCACCGGGTATTTCAACAGTTATCGGTTAAAGTTTTGCCGCCAATTTCTATCACTTTCTATATCCGACAGTTAATCCGTTTTGGGCCCACTATCGTTGACAATATTGTCATTTCGGCGCCGTCGTACGGTACCGAATATAATATTCTCCGACAGAAAGAATATTCCCCGACAAAAGGAATATTCCCTGACATACTATTTATCAGATAATATGCATATAACACCTTTAACTATCATTTATAATAATTAAGCACTTCACTATTTAGAAAAATAATCATAAATAAAATAATAAACTTTTATTTAATAAATTCGGAGTCTTACAATCTCCCCTACTTATGAAATTTCGTCCTCGAAATTGACGTACGTACCTGGCATTTCGAAAAGGTGAGGATACTTTGCTCTTATCTCGGATTATAACTCCCAGTTCATTTCCTCAACATCATGGTTTCTCTATAAAACTTTGACTTGAGGTATAACCTGAGCGTAGAATCTGTTCCTTCTTATCTAAGACCTTGACAGGTATCTCCTCATACGTTAAATCCTCTGCTATCTCGTCAGATTCTAATTCAATAACGTGGTTTGGATCTTTCACATATTTACGTAGCATGGATATGTGAAAAACATTATGAACACGAGACATACTCGGCGGTAAGGCGAGTCTGTAGGCCACAGTTCCTACTCGGTCGAGGATTTCAAATGGACCGATAAATCGAGGGTTAAGCTTTCCTCTCCTTCCGAATCGCGTAACACCTTTCCACGGAGAAACACGTAAAAATACATGATCTCCGACATTGAATTCCTCGTCTCTTCGATGAAGATCAGCATAACTCTTTTGTCGATCTTGAGCTGTTTGTATACGTTGCCGGATCATTTGGATCTTTTCCGTAGTCATACGTATCAACTCAGGTCCCAACAATTTTGCCTCACCTACTTCATCCCAACATGCTGGAGATCGACACCTTCATCCATACAACGCCTCGAAGGGAGCCATGCCTATACTTGCTTGATAACTGTTGTTGTAAGAGAATTCCACCAATGACAAGTATTTGTCCTAACTTCCTTTGAAGTCTAATACGCAGAGTCTTAATAGATCTTCGAGGGTTTGAATAGTCCTTTCAGATTGTCCGTCTGTCTGGGGATGGTATGCAGAACTGAATCGTAGTTCAGTGCCCATAGCTTTTTGCAAGCTGACCCAAAATCGTGAAGTGAACCTAGGATCTCGATCAGAAACGATAGATACTGGCATGCCATGCAATCTCATAATCTCGCTAATATACAAATTAGCAAGACGCTCGAGTGAATAGTTTTCTCGTATAGGCAAGAAATGAGCAGACTTGGTCAATCTATCTATAATGACCCAAATTGTGTCTAAGCCTTGAGAAACTTTGGGAAGACCTGTCACAAAATCCATGTTGATGTGTTCCCACTTCCATTCTGGAATCTCAAGTGGTTGCAATGGACCCCTTGGTACTTGATGCTCTGCCTTGACACGTTGACAAGTTAAACATCTTGCGATAAACTCTGCAATCTCTCTCTTTATATTGTTCCACCAAAATGTATGTCGAAGATCACGATACATTTTGGTACTTCCAGGGTGGATTGCAAATGGTGTGTTGTGTGCCTCCATCATGATTTTGTATTTCAAGTCAGGGTCATTAGGAACACACAGTCTAGAGTTGACTCGAAGTATTCCGTCTTCGTCGATTCTTGCTTCTGGAATAACACCTTCTTGTACCTTTTTCTTCATATTCACCAACTCCGGGTCTGTAACTTGAGCAGCTTTAATTTTGTCGATTAAAGCCGGTTCTACCTGTATATGTGCGATCTTCACATGGGTTCCTGGAGTCTTTAACTCTATCTCCATGTTTTGTAAATCCTCCAAAATGGGCCTTTGTGATATCAATAATGCACTCGTACTTGCATATAATCTTCTACTCAATGCGTCAACTACTACATTCGCCTTTCCAGGATGGTATTGGATGATATGGTCGTAATCTTTCAACAGCTCGAGCCAACGCCGTTGTCGTATGTTGAGTTCCTTTTGGGTGAAGAAATATTTGAGACTTTTGTGGTCTGTATAGATCTCCACTTTCTCTCCATACAAGTAATGTCTCCAAATCTTCAACGCGAAAACGACTGCTGCCAACTCTAGATCATGAGTAGGATAATTCCTCTCATATTCCTTGAGTTGCCGAGACGTATAGGCTATAACCTTCCCATGTTGCATGAGAACACAACCTAGTCCTTTGCTTGAAGCGTCGCTGTAGATGACAAATCCTTTCGATCCTGATGGTATTGCCAATACAGGTGCTGAAATGAGTCTTCTTTTGAGTTCTTGAAAACTCTTCTCGCATTTTGCGCTCCATGTGAATGTTGTGCTTTTCCGAGTCAGTTGAGTTAATGGAATGGCTATTCGAGAAAATCCTTCTACGAATCTCCGATAATAACCAGCTAGACCCAGAAAGCTTCGTACTTCGGTTACTGACTTGGGTTGTTCCCAATTTGATACTGCTTCAATCTTCGCCGGGTCAACCGAGATTCCTTCTTTAGAAACCAAGTGACCAAGAAATGTAACTTTCTCAAGCCAGAATTCACATTTCTTCAACTTAGCATATAACTTGTTTTCACGAAGTTTTTGGAGTATCAGCCTCAAGTGTTGCTCATGATCTTCACGACTTTTAGAATATATGAGAATGTCATCAATGAAGACAACCACGAAATGATCCAAATATTCTTTGAATATCCGGTTCATCATATCCATGAAAATAGCAAAAGCATTAGTCAATCCAAAAGAAATGACTAGGAATTCATAATGCTCGTACCGAGTTCTAAAGGCAGTCTTTGGAATGTCATCAGCTTTAACTTTCAACTAATGATATCCAGAACGAAGATCGATCTTTGAAAAGAATTGAGCACCTTGTAACTAGTCGAACAGGTCATCAATGCGAGTTAACGGGTACCTATTTTTGATGGTGACATGGTTTAACTCCCGATAGTCAATGCAAAGTCTCATACTCCCGTCTTTCTTCTTTACGAATAAAACAGGAGCACTCCAAGGCGATGTACTCGGACGTATGAAACCGCTGTCTAACAACTCCTGTAGTTGGACTTTTAACTCTTGAAGTTCAATAGGAGCCATTCGATATGGGGTTTTAGAAATAGGTTTCGTACCGGGTTCAAGGTCGATACAAAATTCAATTTCACGGTCTGGGGGTAGGCCAGGAAGTTCTTCAGGAAATACGTCAAGGAACTCATTAACAACAAAAATATTATTCAAATTTGACGTACTTTTATTTAAATCCGTTACATGGGCTAAGAAGGCTTGACATCCGTTTTTCAATAAACGAATGACTTTGTGACTAGAAATGATGGTTATTGATTTCAATGGTTTGGTTGCTTGAATTCGCATAATAGGTTGATTAGGAATATGAAAATTAATGACCTTACGAAAGCAATCAATTTTAGCATGATGAGCAGTTAACCAATCAATTCCTTAAATCACATCAAATTCATGCATGTTCAAGGAGATAAGATCAACAGGTAATGTGAGGGTGCCGATTTGAACAAAGTAAGATTTATAGACTGTAGATGTAACGAATGTTTGTGCTAATGGTGTTTCGACAGATAAGTTAAAATCTAATTTTTCAAGAGTCAAATTCAGGCGTTGAGCACATGTTGGTGAAATAAAAGAGTGGGTAGAACTAGTATCTAATAAGGCATAGACTTCACAAGAGTTAATAAGTAGTTTACCCGTAATAACCTCGTTCGGATTCTGCGCTTTTTGTGACGTCACGACAAAATCTCTCCCTTGAACCACAGACTTTGACTTATCCGTGACCGCCTTCGGTGTCATTATTGCAGCTGGACTTGACTTTGCTGCATGACAAAAACGAGCTATATGGCCTTCCTTTCCACAATTGTAACAAACTTGGGATGACGATTGTGTACAATTTGGACTGATGTGTCCTTCCCTCCCACACTTGAAACATCTAACAAGTGGTCGTTCTCCTTCCTTCGAAACTGGTACTGGTGCTAGTGCTGACGTTGGTGCCTTTTCATGGTTATTGTTGAATCTCCTCTTCTTGGAATTGTTGCCACTTGACTCATTTCTTCTGTTATCCGGGCCAGGATTACCACCGAAGTGGTTACCATTTCCGGTGTTGTGATTCCCTCCTCGCTGATTATCATTATTTCGATAATTGTTGCCACCATTACGATTATTACCGTGATTTTGCTCTCATGGTTGGGTGTTGCTTCCTGGTTGTAGTAGTCCTCTTTCCTGCTCCACTACTTGAGCCCTATTCACAGCATCTGCGTATATACAAATTTTATGAGAAACGAGATATTGGCGAATCTCTGGTTTCAACCCTCGTAGGAACATTCGTGTCATCCGTTTCTCAGTGTCCACCAAATGGGATGCAAAACGCGACAACTCGGCGAACTTGGCTTCGTACTGTGACACCGTCATGTTGTTTTGTTCCAGTTTGATGAATTCTACCTCCTTCATATGACGAATACTTTCCGGGAAATACTTCTCGTTAAATAATTCCTGGAACTCGACCCAAGACATCTCGAGTACCGAATGATGGGTACGTTTCACAGATTCCCACCAATGGTCCGCTTCTCCTCGTAACATGAAGGTGGCAAAAGGAACCTTTTGGTTGTCCGTGCAACGCAGTACATCAAATATCTTTGTTAATTATTTAAGCCATGCCTCTGCCTTGAGTGGATCTGGCTTGCCGAAAAATTCAGGTGGTCCCAATTCTTTGAACTGCTTAGCAGTGACCATCCGTACATTATCAGCGTTTCTGCCAGTATTGTAGACATGAGCTCTTCTCGCCTGGTTCTGTAGGTATTGCATGAAGTTCCTAAAAAATTCATCATTCATCCGATTGTTAGCATCATGATTAACATCATGATGTTCTGAGTTTGCACCCGTATTATTTGTGGCTTCCTGATTTTCAGCCACAATGGTCTCATAGTGAATCTCTTGGTTTTCAGATGCCATTTTGAAATGTGATCACAAAACAAAGATTAGTTAAAGAAATAGACATGCAACATCTTGTCCCTATAACCAAACCAATTACTTAAATAACCAAAAATAGCTTAGGTAGGACACACTAGAGAAGGATTTTACTCGTCTCTCCCCTCCTAGTTCTAATCCCAGATCTCTACCAGAGATCATATCCCTAAGCTCTGATACCAACTGTGACGCCCCCAAAATAGGTTCACACAACCCATTTCGAGTCGCCAATAACATTCTACAAAAATACAAATACGAATTTTCCCATTTACAACTAATATTTGTCGTACAAAATACGACCACACACATACTGTGACTTTCCATACAAATATCGTACCGTATGGTACCACAGTATCCAAACCCAAATTATTACAATGCCGTAAAAAGACGACAACACATGTTTTAAGTCTCCAGTACAATTATTATTAAACTATGCCATAACTTGATGAGGACAACCACTAACTCGGACCATCACTCCACTCCCCGGCTAGTCCCAACTACATTTTCCTTTCCTGAGAAGAACAATGGGATAAAACTGAAAAGGGTGAGCTCAAATAGCCCAGTAAGAAATATCATGACTAAGATAATGAAGAATAAAAATTATCTTTAGTCTTCAACAGAATTAAATCAGAGATTTAAAGATATTTTAATTGTTCAACAACAACAATTGCAGCGGAACAAACAATCTATTAGAAGAGTCAAGTAGATTATGACATCTACCATCTTCTATAAATTAAAGGATCACCACCAATATTTTATCCCTGTAACACCAATCAACAATTCCTGTTTATGAACATCCAAATCAACAGTTTATATTCAACAGTCTCTCTTTGCACTACGTGCCAAAGATATTTATTTGTAACATCACCGGTCATGATCATGCCAAACGCCAGTTCATCTTTGCACTACGGGCCAAAGATGACTTTCACCATACTCCTTTGTTTGTAACACCAAAAGTCATGATTATACCAATACACAGTTTGGTCAAAATCATATCACGCCAGTTCATCTTTGCACTACGGGCCAAAGAGAACTATCACCATAATTTAAGTAAGAAGATGAGGATGATGACAATGATACAGTGAGATTAAGGATAAGAAAAAGCTTTATAATTTAATCAGTATCAAAAATTGACCAAATTGCCAACACGATGACCAAATTGAGTCAAATTCAAGAATGATATTCAAAAAATTATTTCATGCTTCAACTATAACGTATAAAATGAAATAGAAAGATTCAAGTGAAAAGATATTAGATGAAGCACAAACTATTAAGGATATTCTACTAATTTTCAGGAATTTTCTCCATTTAAAAATAAGGTTTTGGAAACAAGCAAGGATTTCTTATCATAAATGGAAAAATGTGAAAGAAAAAGATATCCCTTAAAGAGTACAAAAGAAATGATACATTATACGAGTATAACAGAATATATGAAACTGCAAATGGATTTTCACCCGTCATGCGATAATTCGCGTAGACAGATTATTTCCACAACAAATTAATAAGTAATGAATACAAAGGGTTATTCACCAAGTATGCGTCAATCCGCAGGGACAGGTTATACCCACAGATTAATAAGGAAAGAATACAAAGGGTTATTCACCAGGTGCGACACTCGTACATATAGGTTATTCCTACAGAGTAATAAGGAACAAATAAAGAAGGGTATTCACCAGGTACGACACTCGTACATACAAGTTATCCCCACATAATAATAAGGAATGAATACAAAAGGATATTCACCAGGCATGCGTCATACCGCACGGACAGGTTATCCCCACAAATTAATATAGAACGAATAACAACCTTTATGAGTATAATATCACTTACGAACATGAAAGGAAATGATATTATATATGAGTATGAAAGAAATAATATTCCCTACCTTCGGTAACTGGATGTTACTTTCTATGAAGTTTACTAACTTTGGACAATACTAGTATTCTCACAAATACTCACAAAAGCCTAGCACACTAAGAGAACTTAAGAAATTTAGAGAGAGAGAGAGGAAGTATAGGCAATGAAGGTGTGAAAATTTCTTAAGCAAACTCTCCCTATTTATAGGAAAATCAAGGTGAGGGCATTTTGGTCTTTTCCCCAACTTTTCTTGGTTTATTACGCTTATACCCTTGACATATTCTTTTAATATCATCCATCCATTTTTTCTTCCATTATCAAAAGATAATTCCATTATCAAAAAGATAAAACCATTATAAAAATAACTCCATTATCACAATAAATCCCTTTTTCTGTATTATTGTGTTAAATGTATTAATATCACAGATAGCATATACTCGCAATACTGACAACTAGATTATTCCCAGGAAAGAGGGGGCCTTCCATAAAAATGGCGCGCAATTAAATAACCCCTTTCCTTGACAGAATTTCTAGACATTGTCAATAATGCTAAAATATCCCATCAAATAATATGAGTTACCGTGTCGTGACAAATAATAAAAATATTATGCAGATGCTACTGTAACAATTATTGAATCAAGATATTGTGCAATTGTTACTTTATCAATTATTGAATCAATAATATAAAACACTGTGCAACACCGTGTGCTACTGTGGAATAACGTGTGCTATTGTGGAATAACGTGTGCTACTGTGGAATAACGCGTTTTACTGTTCTTTTTATCACCGGGTATTTCAACAGTTATCGGTTAAAGTTTTGCCGCCAATTTCTATCACTTTCTATATCCGACAGTTAATCCGTTTTGGGCCCACTATCGTTGACAATATTGTCATTTCGGCGCCGTCGTACGGTACCGAATATAATATTCCCCGACAGAAAGAATATTCCCCGACAAAAGGAATATTCCCTGACATACTATTTATCAGATAATATGCATATAACACCCTTAACTATCATTTATAACAATTAAGCACTTCACCATTAAAAAAAATAATAATAAAGAAAATAATAAACTTTTATTTCATAAATTCGGGGTCTTACATGCTTCCTCCTTTTTTGTCTTCTCTTACAAATCTTGTTTAGTCATTGCTACATGCTTTCCGTTTTTTGTTTTGTTTTGTTTTGTTTTGTTTTTTTTAAATCTCATCTGCTTGGGCTGGTTCATCCAGCTTCAAGCTGCTTCGATCAGCTCCTTCTTTATTTTTTTCCTCTTCTCTCCTGCTTTCCATTTGCAATCCATTTGTCTTCTCTATACAATGAACCAGCTACTATATAATATAATAATTATATGTTACTGATTTATAATTAACTGAATACAATATGGTATTATAGATATATTTTCTTTTCATATATTTAACTTGTTAGTAATTAAAATATGAAAAAATTTATATAAACATACTTTTTCCATCACAAAATATAAAATCAACTTAAAATTTCAAGAAAATTTGAGTTGTTTTTAATTTAATTATTTTATATAAATCCCTTTAATCCTCAATGTAGTTATAAATACTGTTTGTCTAAGATTTAAGTAAAATGACAAATTAACTATAAATTTGAAAATGTCTTAAAATAATTTTAAAAATTCGAATTTGGTTTTTTATTTTGAATGAACAGATCTAGAACACATTTTAATGATAAAGTTAAATTTAAAATGTCTACGTTATTAATTTTTATGGGATATTTTATGGTAATAGGGTAAATTATGGTGATAGTTCTCTTTGACCCGTAGTGCAAAGATGAACTGGCGTGACATGATTTTGACCAAACTGTGTATTGGTATAATCATGACTTTTGGTGTTACAAACAAAGGCGTATGGTGAAAGTCATCTTTGGCCCGTAGTGCAAAGATGAACTGGCGTTTGGCATGATCATGACCGGTGATGTTTCAAATAAATATCTTTGGCACGTAGTGCAAAGAGAGGCTGTTGAATATAAACTGTTGATTTAGATGTTCATAAACAGGAATTGTTGATTGGTGTTACAGGGATAAAATATTGGTGGTGATCCTTTAATTTATAGAAGATGGTAGATATCATAATTTACTTGACTCTTCTAATGGATTGTTTGTTCCGCTGCAATTGTTGTTGTTGAACAATTAAAATATCTTTAAATCTCTGATTTAATTCTGTTGAAGACTAAAGATAATTTTTATTCTTCATTATCTTAGTCATGATATTTCTTACTGGGCTATTTGAGCTCACCTTTTCAGTTTTGTCCCATTGTTCTTCTCAGGAAAGGAAAATGTAGCTGGGACTAGCCGGGGAGTGGAGTGATGGTCCGAGTTAATGGTTGTCCTCATCAAGTTATGACATAGTTTAATAATAACTGTACTCGAGACTCAAAACATGTGTTGCCGTCTTTTTACGGCATTGTAATAATTTGGGTTTGGATACTGTGGTACCATACGGTACGATATTTGTATGGAAAGTCACAGTATGTGTGTGGTCGTATTTTGCACGACAAATATTAGTTGTAAATGGAAAAATTCGTATTTGTATTTTTGTAGAATGTTATTGGCGACTCGAAATGGGTTGCGTGAACCTATTTTGGGGGCGTCACAAAGCAGGAGGGAGACAGCTGAGTACAAATTCTTTAGTCAATTCTTTAAATAATTTTGGACAAAATAAACATAACATGAATTTTATTAAGTTATTACATGAATAATCTCATAAAAAACAAAATGTAATTATGATTATTTAATACTAAATTTAATAATCCTGATTATAACTCATGAGAATATATTCTCGAAATTATAATTCTTGCAAACAAACATAATTTTAACGGCCACACCCGGGTTCAAACATGCGCCGACATGCCCAACGTACAGATTTCAAGCCTGACTCCTTAACCACTCAGACATATCGATGTGGGTCCAACTCAGAGTAGAAATGGCATCAATTATTGACAGGATGCATGCAATGATAATGAGATGACAATATTGGTCACTCCACGTACGGACCCCTCGGTCGGCCATGTTTTGCAAGACTTCTAGTCGTCGAAGTTAGGCATGGAAAAAAATGTAGCTACAACGCAACTGCAAAATTAGTTTGTTCCACCACACCACTTAGAGATATTGTTTCCTTTGACATCGCTTAGTCAATTAAGACACAGAAAATAGTCCCGCCACACCACACAGAGATATTGTTTCCTTGGTCATCGCTTAGTCTGAGCGATAACCAATTAGAAAACAAATAAGTGAACACTGATCTTAAATTCCTTCTATCTAAATTAGTACTCCATTTTCTTAATTTCCTTTTTATCTCCAATCAGGAACATCAAAAACCTGCACAAAATTCAATATGAGTTATGATGCTACTACTTTCTTGTGCACATTTTTGTTATGTAATTGTTTTCTCCAATATTGTATTTGTTCCTCGGCAAGAGATTACGTAACAACAGTAGTCCCTTTGAGAGGTGATGCGGGTGAAACTCTGGTGTCAGCCGAAAACAAATTCGTACTAGGATTCTTCACACCTAGTAATATTGCACCCAAAAGGTGGTACATTGGAATATGGTATAACTCCATAGATCCAGTAACAGTTGTATGGGTCGCAAACCGAGATCAACCACTACTAAACCGCTCCGACGGAATCTTTACAATCGATAAGAAAGACGGTAACCTCAAGTTGTTGAACGGTTCCGATGAGTTGTCTCGTTCCTATTATTTCTCAACCAATCTTTCAAGCTCCTCTGAATCCAGGAAAGCTATACTCTTGGATACGGGTAACTTGGTTTTGATCAATAATCTAACTGGAGATAGATTGTGGGAAAGCTTTAAAAATCCAACGGATACATTTCTCCCTGGTATGAAAATGGACGAGAGTCTTAAGTTGACTTCGTGGAAAAATCGCGAGGACCCTGCAGAAGGGAACTTTACCTTTCAGCAAGACGAAGAGAATAACGGGTATAAAATTTTGAACATATCAGAGCCACACTGGAAGAGTACTGGAAGAGAGTCGAATAAGGGCATATTCACCCTAAAAATGAATCCATCTGCAGATTACTTGTTATCAAATTTTACCAGCCCAAGCTTCAGTCCACCGCCAGCCCCATCTCCTACCAAGAAAGAGATAAATTTTACAGGACTAGATCGGGTTGATTTTACTAGCACAAGGTTCATAATGAATTTTACTGGTGAGATACAATATTTAAGTTGGGATGAACAGGGGAAGAAATGGTTAATTAAGTGGTTACGGCCAAAAGGGCCTTGTGGTGTTTATAAGGCTTGTGGTGTCTTTGGTAACTGCACCGAGACTGATAAGAAAAAGTGCGAGTGTTTTCCCGGGTTTGAACCTTCTTCGCCGGATGATTGGAATTCAAATGATTTCTCTGACGGGTGCAAAAGGAAGTCCGATATATGTGAGCAAAACGGTGGTAAAGACACATTCTTCAACGTGACGGTGATTAACGTCGAGAACTTGAGCCCGTTTTCTAAGGCTGGATTAAGTGAACAGCAATGCAGGGAGGAGTGCTTAAAAAAGTGCCATTGCCAAGCGTATTCTTATTCTCCTACCACTCGCACTCCAAACAATCCAAGGCATTCCGCTAACAATAACAATAATAAGAGCTCGTGCTTGACTTCGGAAGAGGAACTCACTAATATTCAAGTGGGCTATGCTAGTACTGTTATAGTACTTAATATCCGAGTAGCGGCGACTCGCCAAAATGGTAACGTTTGTACATTTATTTTTAAACCGAATAATTCATTACTCTCTCCGTTCTAAATTATATGATCATTATTTATTTTTAAAAGTACAATTTCAAATCCAAAATTTATTAATAATTAGGCAAAAATTACCCCTTAAATAATCAAAGGTCAACCATGATTAACTAACTAAGATTGAGATGACGTCTAATGAGTAACCAATACTGATATTGTGGCATATGACAGACATTGTGGTGAAAAATCATAGGTGAACCATTGTAGAGAACCATGGTTAACTAAGATTGTTAATTATCATGGTTCACCTCTAATCGATTTTAAGGGTATTTTTAACTCAATTATTAGAGTTCGAAGATTTTTTGTGAAATAAAAAGAGTCTGTGGGTGATATTGAAAAAAATATAAAGTTCAAGGGTATTTTAGGTAATTAAATCGTAAAAATAACATATATTTACTTCCTATATATAGTTTGGCTGGGTGCACATGAACGGAATATTCGGGTCCTGATCTGAAAGTTTCTCCACCTCTGAGAAATCCTTGATGCAAATTCCCATATTACCACGTTTTCCATATCTAAGGGAAAGTGGGAAACTCTCTATCCAAACAAAAAAAGAAAAAGTAAAGAACTACGACAAATTGACAATTTTCATGCGACTGATTCCATTAATTATAAGTTACTTGGCATTAATTAATGCAAACAGAGATGTATGTTATGAATACTAAGGTTAGCATGACTTAATTCCTTTTCTTTGGGTTACTGAAGTGACATCTCCTGCCCTAAGATTATGATGAAGGCTGTCATATTTGTTGTTTTAATTTCATTTTCAGGAGTAGAGAATACTGCGCAATTAGGAGGGTCTGGGTCTCAACCCGGAAGTAATAAATCATCATCTCCAAGTGCTGCTATTATTTCCATCACTGTGATTATTGCAATTGCACTCTTTTGCAGCATTAGCTATATTGCTTATATAAGAATGAGGACCAAAAGGAAAGGTAATGGCAATTTTAAGTGCGACGCGCCTCCTGTGCAGCTCTACTATTCTTTTCTAATGAATGATATATGTTAATAACATGTACAATAATAAGATCTATAGCTGTGTTTTGTTACCAGAAACTGAGAGCATACAAGAGAAACCAGTGTTTCAATTGTATGACAGGGAGATAGGAGTTGAAGACTTCATAGATCAAGGTGATCAGTTTAGAGAAGATGATAAGAAAGACATTGATGTGCCTTTCTTCGAATTGGAAAGCATACTAGCTGCCACAGACAACTTTTCACAGGCAAATAAGCTTGGACAAGGGGGATTCGGCCCTGTGTACAAGGTGATGATCCATTTTATTCGCAGGACGTACCTAATTAGATGTAATCTGTAATATTTAGCAATCCATTCATAATATATATGCATGCATGATAGATGTTTGAAAATTTTATCAGGGTAAGTTTCCTGGTGGAAAAGAGTTTGCTGTAAAGCGGTTGTCAAGCAACTCAGTACAAGGCTTTAAGGAATTCAAGAATGAGGTGGTGCTGATTGCTAAACTCCAACACCGTAATCTTGTTAGACTTTTGGGCTATTGCATCATGGGGAATGAAAAGATATTACTTTACGAATACATGCCAAACAAAAGTTTAGACGCTTTCATATTTGGTTAGCCTTTAAAGCCAGAATCCTAAAACTTGTTATTCATTGATTAATTTCTTACTTTGCGAAATCAATGATTAATTGGAATGAACACGTTGCTAGATGAAAAGCTAAGCATGCTATTGGACTGGACAAAACGATTTGACATCATTTTGGGAGTTGCTCGAGGGATTCTTTATCTTCACCAAGATTCTCGATTAAGGATTATTCATAGAGATATGAAAACAAGCAACATTTTATTAGATGAGGAGATGAATCCAAAAATATCCGACTTTGGTTTGGCAAGGATTGTTGGAGGCAGAGAAACAGAAGCCACCACCGGCAGAGTTGTGGGAACCTAGTAAGTACATCAATACAGGCATTACAATACATATATAATCAATTTTAAAATTGCTAAGTACCCCTACTATGATTTTGTAACGTAGTTGCTTCACACAAATCATTTGATTATTTGGCATAGTGCAGCGGTTACATGTCTCCAGAATATGTATTAGAAGGACAATTCTCAATTAAGTCCGATGTCTTTAGCTTTGGAGTTGTCGTGCTTGAGATTATCAGTGGAAAAAAGAACACAGGATTTTATCAATCCCAACTTGCATTGAATCTTCTAGGTTATGTAAGTGAAAGTTTATAATTTGTCAAATTTCAATAATTCATTAATTTATTTACATATTTACTTATTTGAAAGTTATATCACAGACATGGAATTTGTGGAAAGAAGAGAAGCCATTGGCATTGTTAGATCAAACACTGGTAGAATCATGCAATGAAAGAGAAGTATTGAAGTGCATAATCATCGGACTTTTGTGTGTACAGGAAGATCCGGGCGATCGTCCCAACATGTCCAAGGTACTTTACATGCTCAACAGCGAAATGGAAACGCTTCCAAATCCAAAACAACCAGCTTTCATATCAAGAAAACGCCTTTCTGGCGCAACTTCTTCCTCCTCCAGTAAACCAGAAACACTTACCAAAAACGAAATAACATTCTCCTTGGAAGATGGCCGATGATAAATTAAGAATTAAAGGTGATTTTCTGGTAAGGAATTGAAGGGTATATATGAAATATTGAAGTTCTTCTTCGGCCCAAGGATGATCACCTGAATCTGGTGGATTTAACGGAACCTATAATTATCGGGAACTCAAACCGAAGATCATATTGTAATTACTTTCTCTATTTTGGGTTGCACTCTGTAGTGTACATCTATCTTTTTAAACCCTGATAATTGTTGTAATTACAAGCTTAATTATAATCTGTGCAGAGCACAGGTAAAGTTTAAAAACTATATATATGTCGGACAAATTGACAAATTTTAAAAATAATATATTGGAGTGACTATTTATAATAATAATAATAATTTCATCAATTTCAAATGAACAAATTACAATATATATATATGCCATTTTAATTTGGCAAAACTAAGGGATGGATGGATAATGTCACAAAAGAAAGCCCCGATGAAATTGGACACATGAAACCTCTACGTTTGAAAAAATTGTTTGCCTATTGGTACGTACCTATATTCAATTCTTTTACGGGTTAATTGATGTTTTGGTCACTGTATAAGGGGTCAATTTTCATTGTGACTATCGAATTTGTTTTTTTTTGGTTACAAACACATTACTATATTCAAAAAGGTTACAAAATGGTCATCATTGCTTAACATTCCGTCTAAAAAATTGAACTGAAGTGCTGACTAAACTAACGGTTAACATATGTTAATTATGTGGCAGGTGACGTAAATCAGGTTAATTGATGTTTTGGTCATTATATATACTAGGGGTCGATTTTCATTTTGGTTACTGAAACTTTTTTTTATTACATTTTCGTTATCGAAGTACCAAAAATATTACAAATTAGTGATTTTATAATTTTTCGTCCTTTAATTATTACCGGTGGTTACTTAATTATGCTTGGAAATTATAAACCTTGGATAAAATTTGTGCAATTAAAGATTGTTTATGAATTTTAATAAAAAAATATTCACAATGTTTCTCAACTTACTTAAGTCTAATAATATCTAGAAACATTAATAATATTTAATATATATAGTGAGACCTTTCATATTATTCAAAAATTTTGGGATCGGTGCATGAATAAATTAATTAACATATATATTACACATGCTTTAAATTTTCAATTAAAATATTTTGGCAATAAGGATGGGTTTTCTCGCGAATAAAATTTAAAGTTAAGACATTCTTTTCGATAAGAGAATGCACATCTTGATATCTACATGTCCTAGGTAATACTTTTGTTTTTCTTGGTTCATTTCTCAACTGTTTCACCTCTTTTTTCGTGGTATTTTAGTGCTTATATATATCATAAGCTTCTATGGTTTATTGATTGTAGTGGGTGATGGAATTTTCTGACAAGCCGGGTGAAGACTGGTTTTATGGTAATCATGCTTTACGGAAAAAAACCAAGATTTGAATCCCATTATAGAAAACTACTCAACTCAACTACTACGCCTTTTATCCCAACAATATACATGAATCCCATTTGACAACGAAAAAGTGGAAAGAACATACAAATAAAATAAAATGACTAAAATAAAATTTCCAAAAAAAAAAAACTAGAAAGAATATAAAATAAACGAAGGAAGGAAAACAGGTATTCAAAAACTAATAGGAACACCAACCCGACCTCCAAAGTGTGAATTGCACATTCTGCCTTTCATTCCTATCACAAGCCAAATCTCATGTTATATTCTCTAAGTAATTTTTTCCTTTGTGCAAGTATCATTTTAGCTGCTTATGATAATAAATGTTTTCGTCCCTCCTCTTTGATAAATGATAACAAATGATAATAATTGTAACTGGCTACTCTGCATTAATTATACTTGTCTATTTTAGCTTAGTATTTGGTATATTGTAATTGAAATCAACACATGTCGTGATGGATATTGTTATAAAGATTTTCTTAATGTGTGCCTTAGGGCACACATTATACACAGGAATCGAGTGAATATTCTTTGAATTTCTATGCATATTCCCTTGATCTGTGTGTAAGTGCAGAAATTAAGAGAATATGCATAGGAATCAAGAGAATATTCTCTCTTGTGTATAATGTGTGCCCTTAGGGCACACATTAGAAGGACCCTTGTTATAAATCAAGGTAAAGTGGCATTCATATGATGCACATTTCAATAACTTGATGTTAATGCAATTGATACCTAGAATCCACTCATGATATGAAACTTTGCTCCGATAAATTGAAAGAATGATTCATTGCAACTTACCCTTCACTGGAAAAAGAAAACTTCTGAATTCTAGAGAAACTAGGCCCTGTTTGGACAGTTTATAGAAAGCTGTTTTCAATTTATTTTATTCTATATTGGGTCGGAATACTTCTTTAGTCAGCTTGAATATTAATCTGTTAGAACTTAAAATTGGGTTCCTAGGCTGAATTATGAAATCTAGCCAAGTAGAAAATATATTTCTAAACTACACTGGAAAATTCTATTTTGAAACTGTTTCCATATTTTTGTTTTTAATATTGTGTCACAATACTTGCATGTCCGGCTTGAGTATTTCACTCTGAATTTTTTTTCCTAGGTCTAAATAGGAATTAACAAAATCAGATAGAATATATTTCAAAACTATATTGAAAATTATATGTACAAAACTGTATTTGAGAACAGTTCTTAAAACTGCCCAAACAAGCAATGTTAAAAATTTACTGCTTAGTTGGATTTCATTTATTTATTTTTGCTAAATATTGGTTGGATTTCTACATTGCCTTGTAACTCATCTAATTTCTTGTACTGCATATCTTCTTCAATATTAGTTGTTTAGTTAAGGATTTTATTGAATTCATTGAGTTCAGAGCTAATAGCTTGTTGTTTACCAATCATTCTTCGAGCCACCCCATGAATTTCTCAATATGTACAAATAATAAATAAGTCTGTTTATTTTAGTGATACTAGCCCATTCAGTCATTCACTATCTTATTGCTTCCAAATAGGATGTGAATACGACCGCTCCTATTAATTTTGACACAGAGGATAGAAAACACAATCAATGAACAAATTTCCCACATCTAATAGGAAACCCAAGAATAAAATTTTCCTTACAAAGTCTTGCTTGTTGCATTCACAATTCAAATGCTAACCTCACTCTTTATTCTGATTAACTTTTTCTTTTCCTTTCTCGTTTTGACCAGTATTATATTAAAAAAGATGCCAAGGGGGGGCAACTCCAAATGATTATTTTTAATTTTTTTTATTGGTTTCTTCTCCGTCGATTATTAGTTGCCCCAAATTTCTGTCTATTAATCCTGTCTTCCCTTCCTAGTTTTCCTCCAGTATATATATATGTATATATATATATATAGATGTGTGTATATATATATATATATGTATATATATTTATATATGTATATAATTTTTATTTTTATTATCAGTCTAATATTCATTGCAATTCAACTGTACTGCTTTGATGCAAATTGGTTGTATTGTTTCTTTTGTATGCTTTTCCTCAATTCTTCAGCTTCTAACATTGCTTCAAGAATGTAGTTTGTTAATATTCCTGAAACAAAGTTAAGTAACACATAATCTATGATCCGATAAGGAATATAATTGGCGTGTCTATAAATAAATCTAGGACATAATCATGGATTTGTTACCCGGTGATGATCACATCAGGACCCCTGTATGCGGCAAGATTATACCTCTACCTGCAAGCATTTCTAGTTTTACATCAATGATTGTTTCAGCATTGTCCTGGAGATCAGACATGCTACGATTGTTTTGGAGAGTGATTTTACTGAATATCCTGCCTATTGCAGTTCATTGGGAATGTGCATGGGGATGAACCTGTAGGCCGTGAGATTCTGTTGCTACTAGCAAATTGGCTATGTGATAATTATAAGAAGGATCCTTTGGTAATTTTCTTTGCTTTACTGTATTTTGGCCTTGCTCAAGTATATTGCAGTTGTAGATCGTTTATTTGTTCATTCTTCTCTATGTTGTTTTTCATTAACAAAATAATTCCTGAAACTTTAAAAGCTTGCTAGTCTTCTACTACCTTATATTAAATTCCATCCTATTATTGGTTTATGTTAGTTTTGTGCAAAACTGATCCCATTTAGATTTAGTACATGCATATTGATGATGTATTGCATAAAAAACTATTTAGTGTCTCATGAGACCATTTGTATTTACTTGAGTGATTTGTCATGTTACTTATGTATTCCTTGCAATATTTCCTTCTTGTTGTATGATTATAATTAACCCAGTTGATATTCCAGCTGAACTTAACATTTACCGGCTATGTTTGTATATCTTGATACTCCTTAATTGTATATTTTTTTGGGTATAGTCCAGAGCTATAATGCTTCAGTATTTCAGTATGTGTCATTTAAATGTGTAACTTGTACTGAACCAGGCATTGGTCACTACAGCCGTAACGACCGAGAATTTTATATGATTATATATATATATATATATATATTTGCGAATAAATTTTTATTTATATATTTATTATTATTATTATTATTATTATTATTATTATTATTATTTTGAGCATATGTGATATGAATTAAGCAAGTTAGTTAATTTATTTATTTTAAGTTTACTAAGAAATGTAAATGAGGCAAAGATGATTAACTAATTAAATTGATGGCAGGAAAGTAAGATAAACTTATGTTAAAAATTAACATAACTTGAATGTTAACCTTGGATGGTAAATAAAAAGATTTATAATCTTTAAATGATTAATTAGTATTACTAATATATTAGTATTACTAATATAAAGTGATTATATGAATGTGTAATAACTTATTAAAGGAATTAAGTATATTAAATTATTTATTAGTGTATTGAACACTTTGTAACTTACATTGAATGGATATGTGGATAAATGAATGTATTAAGTATTTATCAATGACGATAAATATATTATGACTTATGTGGAATATGTATGAGACTAAATAAATATATATATTATAAATAGGTATATTTATTTATTTATTATATAAAGAGAATTAAAAAGAAAGCCTTGTAACCTAATATTATATATTAGAAATGAGAATTTAATAACCTAAGGGTTATAGTTATTGAAGAATTCTAGTATTTAAAATATATACTAGTAAACAAACTTAATTAAAGGATTTATTTTATTATCTCAACTTAATTATTTATTTTAAACTTAATTAAAGCAAGTCTAATTGGGTTAGATAATTAAACTTATGTGAGTGATTATTTAAAGTCCAAAATGAGTGGACTAGAAACCCTTATTAAATAAATTAGGGTAAGATAAAATTAAGGGTTCTTTATAAAAATATACAACAATTAGTTAAAAATGACAAGATTAGTGCATAAATAAAATAATTACAAAAAAGAGTGCAATAAGGACAAATTAATTACAAAAAGAGTGCGAAAAGGACAAATTAATTACAAAAAGAGTGCAATAAGGAAAAATAAGGAAACCTGAAATCAAGAAGAAGTAACTGTCATATTCGGCAGTTACCAAATCTTTGCGATCTAGAAACCAAAACAAATAGAAGAAGAAGAAGCCGCAGATACCAACACAAAGAGAATTCAAGAGTAAGAACATATAATATACGGAGTAGCCGAAGTTCGAATAGATCGAAATCTGCAATAATACGGGATCAAAGTTCGAACATATACCATGAATTCTAAAATTTTACAAAAAGTAATAGAAAGAAAGAAAGAAAAAGAAATAACCTTGTCCATAAGTCAATTCAGAGGAAAACAATAATACGGGATCATTCTTTCCCAAGGACCATCAATAGATTAATCAAAAGACAGAAATGCAGGTTTGGTTACCTTGGTATGAAGGTTTGGTTACCAACTACAATATGAAAAAACTATAGGTGTTGAGGTAGATTGGTTAACTTAGTATGAAGGTTTGGCTACCTTGGTATGAATGTTTGGTTACCTTGATATGAATGTTTGGTTACCAACTGCACTATGAATGTAACCTAATAAAACTGAATTAGTTACCTTGGTATGAAGGTTTGGCTACCAACTGCACTATGTAAAAACTGCAAGTGTAGATGTGGATTGGTTACCTTGGTATGAAGGTTTGGTTATCTTGGTATGAAGGTTTGGTTACCAACTGCACTATGAAAAAACTGCAGGTGTGGAGGTGGATTGGTTACTTTGGTATGAAGGTTTTGTTACCTTAGTATGAATGTTTGGTTACCAACTGCACTATGAAAAAACTGCAGGTGTGGAGGTGGATTGGTTACCTTGGTATGAAGGTTTGGTTACCTTGGTATGAAGGTTTGGTTATCTTGATATGAAAGTTTGGTTACCAAAATTATCTACTTACCTTAAGTTCTCTACACCAGAATAACACTGAGTAGAAGTCTCTTGCTGTTGAATAGAAAGCCTTGGTGTAGCTCAACAGAATACAACAGAACAAAACAAATTGTTAAGAGAAAGAGCAGATAAGGAACATTGCAAATTTGAGGACAGATATGCTATCCCAGTCTTGCAGCAACTATAAAGAAGAATTTTTTGTATAAGACTTGGAAGCTATAGATAGCTTAACAAATATTTTGCATCAATATGCTTAGATGTAATTAAGTCTACATAACCTCCATACCAAGCCCTCTTATGAAAAACATAAAATATAATCCATGGGGGGAAAAACCATCTGAGTTCCAAAAAGAGGACACAACTTTGATGCTTTGAAATTTAAAAAAAAAAAAAGAAACATTCAAAAATATTTCTAATACAGGGCAACAGAGTTTCCAGAAATCTGAACAATCCATACAAATACTATTCTGAGATTATCATATAATATTCAATCTGTATGATTACAGTATCAATCATCGATGCCCAGCTTCTCTTGTTCATAATCTCCGACAGGTTTTTTAATCGGAGGAATGAGCAGTGACCGAATGTCTGAAGGAGAAGATGTAGGCGATGTGGCGGCGATCATCTTTTTCTAGAACACTCACGTGATGGTTGGGATATGCTTGTAAAATTGGGATATACAAAAAGGATATAGAAGTAATTTGAATAAGAAAGTAATTTGAATTTTGAATTTTGAAATGTGCAATTAAATCACCAAACTAAATTGAAGGGATAAGAATGCACTAATTTGTAAATTAAATATTGAAGATGCACTAATTTTGTAAATATTTTATTTATGCACTTTTGTTGTAATATTTTTTAAAAATGTACTAATAAATGTAATTGTCCCTAAAATTAATGTATTGAGCTATGCTATTTTACATGGCCCAAACAATTAAATTAGAGAGCCCAAACAATAATTTAAATGGCCCAAACTTTGGCCCAATTTATATGGACCTTCTAGATGATTTATTAGCAAATAAATCAACAAATAAAATAAATAATTTGGGAAGAGAAAGAGGGGATGTACTGGGCATGAATAGAAAAGATGAGAGCACATGGGAGTATTTAATTTTTTCACCTTGCTAAGCTACTTACTAACTCTTATAGCCTTGCTGGGATAAGTTTTGAAAGTGGAAGATATGGGAGAATCCGTGTATATATATAGAGAGAGAGAGGAGAAAATGGGCTCATTTAATTTTTCCTTCACAAATTCAAAAGCTAGCTTACTAACTCTCTAGCTTATGTTCCCTAGTTTTCTAGCTTTATAAGTTCAAATCCCTTAAAATGTGGATCTACAAAGAAAATTGGGAAATAAGGGATGATTATGTATACATATATATGATATATCTATACATTTAGGATGACTATAAATAAGAGCCATCTCATTTCTTAGTAAGGTTAGTCAATTCCATCTTAGAAAAAGTAGTCAACCCAAATAGAAAAGATTGGAGTCTTAGATTAGAAGATGCACTTTGGGCCTATAGAACTGTATATAAAACACCTATAGGTATGTCACCTTATAGGTTAGTGCTTGGTAAACCCTGTCACTTACTTGTAGAACTTGAACACAAAGCTTTTTAGGCAATCAAACATTGTAATATGAAGTTGGATGAAGCTAGAGAGTATAGGAAGTTGCAATTGCAGGAGCTTGAGGAGTTAAGGAATGAATCATATGAAAGCTCTAGAATTTACAAGGAAAAGACCAAAGCCTTTCATGATAAACAAATTTTAAGGAAGACTTTCACTGTTGGACAAAAAGTTCTCCTTTTCAATTTAAGGCTGAAGTTATTTCTAGGTAAGTTATGTTCTAGATGGGAAGGTCCTTTTGTGATTACTAATGTTTTTCCTTATGGTGTAGTTGATATCCAGAATTCAAGAACAAGAATTTTTTTTTAAAGTTAATGGTCACAGGTTAAGACCTTTCTATAAGGGCTATCAAGAACAGGTGGAGTTGCTAGATTTGATGGATCCAGTTTATGAAGATGAAGATTGAGAGAGGAAGGATGTCGAGCCAATGACATTAAACAAAGGCAGTTGCTTGGGAGGCAACCCATGATATCAGATTTGATTTCCTATTCCTTTTACCTTTTATTTTAAGTAGTTACATGTTAGTTCATACTTTCTTCTTTTACATAATTGTCTTACATTGGGGACAATGTAAGGTTTGAGTGTGGGGTAGGGGTTTAGATTTAGGATTTGTTTAAGTTTATGATAAAGTGTGGGGTAGGGGTTTAGATTTAGGATTTGTTTAAGTTTATGATAATGTGTGGTTAAAACTAAAAAAAATACACTGGAATTTTTTCAAAATTTTAACTCTACGATTATTGCTCTACGATCATAGTGTTCTGCTAAATTTTTGAAGATTAAAATCATAGAATGAAATTGATGCTTATTTGCAGAATTTGATTGATGCTTAATTGATTGATGAATAATGATAACTGAGTCATGATCTACAGTAACTAATTTGAATTGGATTTATGCTGTATAAGTATTTGAATTTGAGATATATGCTATTTAGCTGAGTTATTTGTGGAGTTGACTGTATGTACTGATTTCATGATTTATTTGAACTGCTTATTTTGTTTGCAAAACCTTGTGCAAGAAAAAAATTTGAAGGAAAAACTGGAAAGTTGAATGAAAGTTGAAAAATTAGAAAGAAAGAAATGGAAGCAAAAGTGAAAAACATGTGGTGGGTTGAGATGGAGCGTAAAACGCACTCACCCATAGACACATGCAACGAGATAGAGCATAAAACACACTCGTTGGGAATGAAAGAAGTGAGATGAAGCATAAAATGCACTCACTTGAAATAAAAGATATGAGAGGTGAAATGGAGCATAAAATGCATTCACATGGAAAAGAGATTTGAAGGTTCTGTTGAGAAAAAGGAATAAAGGGCAGAGAAAACATGTTCTAGATTTTGAGTTAGTGTGCATAACTGTTGTTCATGATAATTTACTTGGATATTCATATGGATCATAGGAAAGATATTTGTGTTGATGTAGTTTTATTTAAAGAAGTTTAGTGGAGAATAATGAGGTTATTGTTATAAGTTAATTGATGAGGTGTTAATTAGATATCTGTTAATTGGTATTCATATTCATGGAATTTGACAGTTTAGCTGGACAGAGATTTTGAATAAATTTTAAGTGTGATGTATGTTCTGTTTACATGAAGACATGTAAAAAGCTAAGTGTGAGAGAATTTGATAGGTGCATAATATTTGATTATTTTCCTTCCTTTATGCTTAGTTTAGTTGCATGTTTTTTGTTATACAAGTTGATTTAAGGTATTTATTGATTTATAGAAGAATTTGATGTGATTTTGCAAATATGAGTTATAATGCTGAGTTTTATGTTGTTTTGTAGAAATACTCTACGATCGTTGTGTGAGAGCTCTACGTTCATAGTGTTAAAGTTCAATCTGGTAGCTCTACGATCGTAGGAAAACTATGACAAAGTTGTTCGACGATTCTCAGTGTCACTCTACGATTGCTGCAATATTAGAC
Organism: Aralia elata; assembly: GCA_034770075.1. Classification (NCBI taxonomy): domain Eukaryota; kingdom Viridiplantae; phylum Streptophyta; class Magnoliopsida; order Apiales; family Araliaceae; genus Aralia; species Aralia elata. The sequence goes on along the minus strand of CM068378.1, from coordinate 26,133,204 downwards.
TCTACGATTGGTTTACTTTTGTTTGACGATTTGCATGCTCTGTGACACAGTACTTTACGAAAGGCAAGTCTACTCTACGTTTTTCATTCCTAGTTGAGTTGCTTTACGACTGACGAAGTTTACTCTACGATTCCGAGAGAAGAGTTCCACTCTACGATGGGGTTCACTCCACGACTGCATGACTACTCAACGAAGTGCTGATGCAGAGTGTTAGGGGGTGTTTGATAAAACTGAATGAATCTGAATTTGAATCTAAATGAGCTGAATCTGAATCTGAATGAAAAAAGCTGCTTGATAATTGACATGTCTGAAACATCTGAGTGACAAAATTTTATTATTTTACCATTTTGAAAAATTTCAAAATTGTTGTAAATTTATTTAATATTACTTAATATAATAGTTAATATTTTTTTAATTTTTTAACTTTTTAATTTTTTTTTTACTTCATTCAGCTGCTCATTCAGCCAAAAAAATCTGACTTAGCCATTCAGCTCAATCATCTGACCGATTCAGTCATTCAGATCAAAACAAACGCACTGACCGATTCAGTCATTCAGCCATTCAGCTCCATTCAGCTCTAAACAAACACCCCCTTACTCTCTACGATTTTGGTCAACTTTTGTATTTCTGAATCAGAGTAGGATTTGAGACATTGGGGCTTAAAGATATGATTCATAACATGATTTGGAGATAGACTTGTGCATCAAAAAGAAAGTTAAATCAAATATGGAGATCTAAGTCAAAGTCGATATGGAAACTAAGTATAAGTTGATGCCGAATTGGAAAAGGAAACTGAAGAAGATTTGGCTTTGGAAACTTAATTCTAATTTGATAAGGAAGCTACTAAAAGCTGGATTGTGGAGGTTGACAAGGATTTAGAAGCTACCATATCTGCAGAGTGAAGACTTCCAAAGTAGAGTAGGAAATAGAATTTTTCTAAGGTTTCGATGATGTATAAATACTTGCTATTTGTAATCAGTAGTGACACATAATTCTTAACACACATCTTAGATCATATTTTGTTTATCAACATGCTAGACTAGTTTATTTTATTCAGTTCTAAGGGGATGTGGAACCTTATGTATAATTAATAGTATAATTGAGTGTCATTATTAATTCTTTCTTACATAAGATTTATCCTGATAATCTGTTTTAATTGCTTATATGTTATTTGGTTTAACTGATTTGGTTTCTGCAGGATTGAATTGGTTAACTAATATCATCTGCTAGATTAAGATATAATATTAAGCAAACGATGTTGTATCTGATCACAGGTAGTGCTTAGTAATATATGATTGTGGACAAGTTTTTGAGTATTGCTAAGGTTATCAGGAGAGAAGTTAAATGATCTGCGATTGTATGATTGTTACTTGGAATAATCTAATTCTCTATATTTTAATGTTTCTGTTATATTAAATCTTGACTGATAGTTCAGGGTTGTATAATAGTTAAAGTTTAGTGGGGGCGATTGTCACACTAGATTTAAAATTTAAGGATAATTTCGGATAAACTAACGATTGTTGTTATCTAGGGTTATTGATCTCATTGAGGAAAGAAATAATGTTGAAATAGATTACACTGTTGCTATAAATTGGTGAAACTGAACTGAAAAACTAAACTTTAAGTTATTTAGTTATCTTTATTAATTTAATTATGTTTTCTTTAGTTAATTATAATTGATTCAGAACCCCCCAACTTTTAATTACTGTTTTTAGTTAGAAACATTATGATAAATTCAAAATAATATCATTCTCTGTGGGATCGATCCTTACTTACTACTGTGCTTATTATTTGAATTCGTAGAGTGAAAGTGATGTTAATTTTGGATTGCTTGACGACAACATCCCATTTTTGGATATTAGTTGGTCAACCACACTAAGGGGTAGTGAATGTTACATATTGTAGACGAGAGAGGTACTGACTGTTACTTGAAAAGCTAGAGGCAAGGGCGGATCCAAGAATTTATCCCAGCTGGGGCGGATTTAAACTAATTTTTTTGTTGACGTTAAATAAAGAAAACGTGTACTAATCATAATATTAACTAATGAGGGCCCTTAAGCAAATATTCTCAGCGAATACTGTCTCTCGTTACCGTCATATTCCATTATAAATGGTCTTAGTCCCGGATCCACAACAACTCCCTCTTCTAAATTGAATTCAACTTGGGCTTGAGAATTGATATTTTGAGATTGTTCTTGGATAGGAGTTTCATTTGAGAGAGTTTGAATAGTCTTATTGACTCGAATGGACTGTGATATTGATGATTCAGTTTTGGAACATTTGAATTTTGACCACACGTCATGAATGCCTAAATCAATCAAAATACAAATATACAACAATTCCAAACAAATAATTATTTTATGCAACATAAATAGAATTCTATAATATACAACAAATAAATGTCTAAAAATCATAACCCAAACTTAAAAAGGAATTTCAAAATAAAAAATATTTAGATATAATTTAGAAACTTACTTCGGTTACTTAACAGAGTTCAATTTGAATGATTCCTCAAACAATTACAATTTCAACCGTATGCACAAAGCCTCAAACTAAATTTGCTTTCTATATTCAAACAAAATCAAGCCATAACAGTCAAAATCAACTCACAAAGTCACAATTCACAAACACAACAAAATTCAAAAAAATTGAAGTGCATAACTTCATATTTGATGAGTATGAAATTTGTTATGTTTTTATCCCTTAATTCTTTACCTTTTGTATTGATTTTATGCCTAAATATGCTCACTATTCTTATATTTTGATTTTAGGTGCAATTGGAGGAGTTTATAACTTTGGAGACGATTTGGAGAGCATTTATGCGTATTTTTGGACTTAAAGCAAAAGGTTAGAATTTCATGAACTGGCCCTGTGCGGTAACGCTGGGATTTGTACTGCAGTTGGCATGACAGCGCTGATAGGATGTGAACTTTGAATGTATGGCATGGCAGCGTCGATTGAAGGCCAAAGTGAGGCACGACAGCGCAAGGACGGGTTGTTAAAACTCTATGTGGGTGGCATGACAGTGCCAAAATGAAGAAGGAACGCAGCACGACAACGCCAGGTCACTGAATGCCCAGATTTTCCACGTGTTTTTGCTTAGATTTTGATTCTAAATTGGATTGTATTTCCTTTTAAGTTAGGGTTTTCCTATGTAAACTATAAATACATGTTATTAGGCACTAGAGAGGGAGTTCCTAGCATATAATTCTCTTCTTTATTCTTTGATATTTTCATGGCTATGAATAGTTAAACTCTTGTTTTTGGATTAAGAAGACGGAAACCTCAGAATTATTACACTGTGAGATCTAATTGATTTTAATTGTTCAATTATTATTTTGAGCATTGATTATTCTTCTGCGCTTAAATTCTATGATTGATGTGTTTAATTGCTAGGTCGCAAACTAGTTTATTATTCATTAAAATCTACTGCTAAATTAGATATCAAATCCGTAATTGTTTGGTCCCTCTAATTTGTGAAGCAACTAGGGTTAATAATTTACTGCTGATCATGAGATTATTATATTTTAGGAAGAATACTCAACTAAATTAAATGCAACCGCTTGTGCTTGTGTTGTTTAGCTTTATCAGTTTTTCTAATTCTTAAAACATCTACTAGATTAAACTTTTAGCGCTTGTCAGAAGTTGTTTAGTAGTTAGGGTTATTTAGATCGCATGTTTCTGTCAAACTAAAATTAAGGAAAGACATGGAATAATTCTGAATGGTGAATTGATTCTAACAGTAAATATTCAGAATATTAATTGATTATGCTTGAGTCAATGATTAGTGTAAGTTTCTGAGGTGAAAGTTGAACTAATCCAAGGTTTGTTTTCTCTGATTTACTTTAATAAATTATTTTGCATTATTTTTAATTTACTTTCATAATCACAATCAAAATCCCAATTTTGGTTACAAAGCATAAAAACAAAACAAATCATTCTTTATGAGATCGACTCTTACTTGCACTACTACATAATTATCTTTCGCAGTAAGGTTTTATTTTTGGTTGCCTGCGACAGCACACCAAATTTTGGTGCCGTTGTCGGGGAGTGATCATTGTTTATTTTTGTGCTTTCGTAATCCTTATTTTGTTTTAGTAAACTTTTAAATTTTTGTTAGCGTTTTTCATAGATTAGTTGATTTTCCTCGATTGTTTATGACCAAAACTCGTTCTACTAATCAAAGTGATTTGGAGTGTGATTCAGAGATCGAGAAAACCATACGCAAATTATGGAAGATAGCTAGGAGAAATTTAGAAGAGAAGGAAGTTATGGCAGGAAATCAAACTTTGAAAGAGCTTGCAGCTCTGAATTTAGCTCAACAACCTTTAGGCATAACTTTTTCTAATTTAGATGCTGATACTCCTTTTGAATTAAAATTTTGATTGATAAATCTTTTACCTACCTTTTATGGTCTTTCAGGTGAAAATCCTCACAAACATCTAAAGGAATTTCATATAGTGTGCACACGTATTAAACCTACTGGAGTAACCGAGGAGCAAATCAAATTGAGAGCCTTTCCATTTTCTCTGAAAGATTTGGCTAAGGATTGACTATACTATCTACCCTTCGGAAGTATCACTATATGGGAAGGAATGAAAAGATTATTTCTGGAAAAATATTTTCCCGCTTCAAGGGCTGCTAATATTAGGAAAGAAATTTGTGGTGTGAGGCAAAATAATGGAGAAACCTTACATGAGTATTAAGAACGTTTCAAGAGAGTATGTGCAAGTTGCCCCCATCATCAAATTAGTGATCAACTTCTTATCCAATATTTCTATGAAGGACTTTTACCTACCGATAGAAGCATGATTGACGCTGCTAGTGGAGGAGCTTTAGTGGATAAAACTCCTGATGCTGCGAGAACTTTAATTACAAATATGGCAGCTAATTCCCAGCAATTTGGCACTAAATTTGAATTTTTATCTTAGAATGTTAATGAGGTAAAAATTTCATCAATTGAACAACAAATTACGAGTCTAACATCTCTTGTTTGTCAAGTGGCTATAGGTAATACATAACAAGTAAAAGCTTGTGGAATTTGTGCGGTAGTAGGACATCCGACATATATGTGCCCAACTCTTCAAGAGGAATCTGTTAAACAAGTGAATGCAACAAGTGGATTTCCTGGACAACCACAAAGGCCATATGATCCCTATTCAAATACGTATAATCCTGGATGGAGGGATCATCCTAATTTTAGTTTCGGGAATCCGTAAGTGCATCAGCCTGCCAATCACACTTTCCTAAATTAATAGCAGTACAAGCAACCGTATCCCAATAGATCGCAACTAGGCCAATCTTCTAACTCTAGTATGTCTTTAGAAGATAATGTTAAATCTCTTGCCACTAACACTTTACAGTTTCAACAAAAAACAGGGCAAGCATTCATAATTTAGGTATGTAGGTGAGACAAATGGCAACAACAATCAGTCGTTTAGAGGCGCACGGTTCGGGGAAGTTACCCTCTCAAACAGTGGGGAATCCAAAGGAGAATGTAAGTGCGATCACCTTGAGAAGCGGTAAAGAGGTAAAGAATTCAGAAAATATAGTACCTACATCGGAGGAGCAAAGTAAAACAGAAACGGATAATTCAGATAAAAGAGTTGAGTGTGATGATGATGTATGGAAGCGTAAATTTCTTCTTCTCTCTGAGTATAAACCGGTACCCCCTTTCCCTCTGGCTTTAACTGAAAACAGGAAAATTGATAAGTATTCAGATTTGTATGAGACTTTCCGAAGATGCAAGGTAAACATTCCATTGTTAGATGTTATTAAACAAGTACCTCGTTATGCTAAATTTTTGAAAGAACTGTGTACACACAAGAGGAAATAGGAATTTAAAAGATATGAAAAAGTAAAAGTAGGGAAGAATGTCTCAGTTGTTATTTAAAGAAAACTCCCTACTAAGTGTAAAGATCCGGGTATGTTCACTATCCTTTGCACAATAGGTAGCACTAGATTTGAAAAAGCTATGTTAGATTTACGAGCATCTATTAATGTCATGTCATATTCTATATATGCTTCTTTGTCATTTGAATCTTTGAGTAAAACTGGTACGGTAATTCAATTGGCTGATAGATCTAATGTTTATCCTAGAGGTGTAGTTGAGGATGTTTTTGTGCAAGTCAATGATTTTTATGTGCTTGATATGGAAAACGGTGACCAAAATGCACCTATTTTGTTAGGAAGATAATTTTTAAAGACATCCAAAACTAAGATAGATGTTCATGGTGGTACACTTTCAATGGAATGTGATGGCGAAGTAGTTAAGTTTAATATTTATGAGGCCATGCAATATCCTAGTGATGATACTTCTGTTTATTCTATTGATGTGGTTGACTCTTCAGCACAGGAAGTCTTTGAACTTGATGGAGAAGATGCCTTAGAAATTGCACTTAGTAAGAACAATGATGAGGAGAGTGCAAAATTGATCTTGAGCACCGATTTGTAAGAAAATATTACAACTTTGAATGATGTACCGAAGTCAGATAATTAATACCTTTTATTTGAAATTTCCAGTTTCTGACAAGAGGTCCCCACCATCTGTATTGCAGGAAAGCAAGCTTTCAAATGGTCGCGATGAGTGTTTTCGGGTTAGTGTGGTCAAGGATGCAGGAAAAGGTGAATCGAATGATGAAAGTTATTTTCTATTGATGGATGAAGATGAGTTCGGGGGCTTTCGAACGTACAATGATGCCTATGAATTCAAAGAAAAGACTAAGAGAAGGCATGAAATGATAATTTGAGCGTTTGAACCAGACTGAGAGATGAGGAAGTCGTCGAGCTAATGACAATAAACAAAGGCGTTGCTTGGGAGGCAACCCAAGAAATCAGATTTTCTTTTCTTTCTCTTTTCTTCTTTTTAGTTGCATTTATTTTTGTTTACCTTTCTTTGCATTATTACTTTACATTAGGGATAATTTAAGTTTTAAGCGTGGGGGGAAGGATTTATGTTATTTGTTATTTTGTTAGGTCATATTTTTATTTCTTGAATTTTATGAGTATATTCACTGCAAACCCTCACGAGACAAAACTCGTTTACTTGGGGTAATCTTGGGGTTTAAAGGCTTGTTGTACATGCTAAGTGCAATCGTGTTTCCTACGAAAATGGGGTATTTTTTAGGATTAGTCACTTGAGCAATAAGTTAATTTAGATTTTAATTTTTGACCAATGATAAAATTTTGATTTCTTTTTGATAACTTATTGAAAGATTGATAGACATTGGGTAATCTGAATTTGGTTTTCTTTGTTGATTATTACTTTATTTGAGACCCTTCATTTTTGAGCACATGTCCACTTGGTCAATCTAGTTTTAACTTGGAGAGAATTTATTTGATTTAATGAATTGGGGGAGAAATTTTGGAACTCTATTGCTTATTTGATCATAATTTGAAGTGAATATGAGATATTATTTAAGAAAGGGGAAATGATTTAGGCAAATTTTGCAAGTTTGAAAAAAAAGTAATAAAGAAAAATATGATTTTATGTGATGGATTGAGATGGAGCGTAAAATGCACTCACTCATAAACACGTGACATGCAAGATGGAGCGTAAAACGCACTCGCTGATAAGATGGAGCATAAAATGTACTTACCGAAGAAAGAAAGAAAGAAAGGATGAAGAAAAAGAAAAAAAAAAGCCTCTTGATCATCTAGTGTTATCTGCTTGTGTTAACTGAGAATGTTATGAAAATAAGTGCTTGAGTTTCTCTTTTTCCTTCAAGGTTTTGATTTCATAAGTTTATCTGAGTTATGATTGGGTTGGTACATGTGGATTCACACACGCACAAAGGGTTGAGAGTAAAGTAAGATTGATAAATAAGCCCGAATTTTAGATTAGTCATTGTTTTGAAAATTTTCAAAATTTATTGTTTTGAATCTTTAAAGTTAATGTTGGAATTCATATTAATTTATGGCTCAAGGTTGTTAAGTTTGTTAGTATTGTTTAAATGAATTTTTGGTTTTATAGTTTATTTTAGTTTTGCCCGAGGATGTACAAAAGGTAAGTGTGGGGGAATTTGATGAGTATGAAATTTGTTATGTTTTTATCCCTTAATTCTTTACCTTTTGTATTGATTTTGTGCCTAAATACGCTCACTATTCTTCTATTTTGATTTTAGGTGCAATTGGAGGAGTTTATAACCTTGGAGACGATTTGGAGAGCATTTGTGAGTATTTTTGGACTTAAAGCAAAAAGTTGAAATTTCATGCGCTGGGATTTATACTGTAGTTGGCGCGGCAGCGCTGGTAGGATGTGAACTCTGGATGTATGGCGTGGCAGTGTCGGTTGAAGGCCAAAGCGAGGCGCGACAGTACCGGGACGGATTGTCAAAACTCTGTATGGGTGGCGTGACAGCGCCAAAATGAAGAAGGAACGCGGCGCGGCAGCGCCAGGTCGCTGAATGCCCAGATTTTCCACGCGTTTTTGCTTAGATTTTGATTCCAAATTGGATTGTATTTTCTTCTAAGTTAGGATTTTCCTATGTAAACTTTAAATACATGTTATTAGGCACTAGAGAGGGAGTTCCTAGCATATAATTCTCTTCTTTATTCTTTGGTGTTTTCATGGCTATGAATAACAAACTCTTGTTCTTGGATTAAGGAGATGGAAACTCAGAATTATTACACTGTGAGATCTAATTGATTTTAATTGTTCAATTATTATTTTGAGTATTGATTATTCTTTTGCGCTTAAATTCTATGATTGATATGTTTAATTGCTAGGTCGCAAACTAGTTTATTATTAACTAAAATCTACTGCTAAATTAGATATCAAATCCGTAATTATTTGGTTACTCTAATTTGTGAAGCAACTAGGGTTAATAATTTACTGCTGATCATGAGATTATTATATCTTAGGAAGAATACTCAACTAAATTAAATGCAACCGCTTTTGCTTGTGTTGTTTAGCTTCATCGGTTTTTCTAATTCTTAAAGCATCTACTAGATTAAACTTTTAGCGCTTGTCAGAAGTTGTTTAGTAGTTAGGGTTATTTAGATCGCTTGTTTTTATCTAACTAAAATTAAAGAAAAACATGGAATAATTCTGAATGGTGAATTGATTCTAACGGTGAATAGTCAGAATATTAATTGATTATATTTGAGTCAATGATCAGTGCAAATTTCTGAGGTGGAAGTTGAACTAATCCAAGGTTTGTTTTCTCTGATTTACTTTAATAAATTATTTTGCATTATTTTTAGTTTACTTTAATAATCACAATCAAAACTCCCAATTTTGGTCACAATTTTGCATTACTACATATTCATTTAAGTTTTAACCTCAAGTCACAACAAATTCAAATAAATGTAAACTTTAAACTATCAAACAAACAAAGCCCTAATTAGTTACGTCTAAGTCCAAAATACAACAAATACATAAAATAAATTGAATTGGGTTGAACCCCAAGTCCCCAACCAACAACAAATTTAAACAAACTACAAATTTTAAATTATCAAACAAAAAAAGCCCTAATTTAGTTACCTTCTAAGTCTGATATGCACACTAGAGAGTAGAGACTGCAATGAAATGAGAAGAGGAGACGAGGTCGCAATGGTCGTCACTGAGAAGAGGAATGAGGTCGCGGACTCGTGGTGGTGTTTCACGCTTTTTGCCAAGCAATGAAGCAGAGGAATGAGTTTTTTCAATTTCAAGTATGCATATATGCTCTCGCGGTCTCGCCTCTCTGACTCCCTGTAAGTAGTAAGCTTACTTAATTAGACTAGAATGGAACTTTTTAGTTTGCTCCACCAAGTTTAACTTTTTTTATTAATCTGTCCCCTTGAGTTTTTTAACGTATAAATTTTGCCCCATTGAGCTTATCTATATAAAAAAAGTGAGCATAGACAGGTGCTTATGTTGCCCTTATACTGCATCCGCCCCTACTTAGAGGGGTGATGAGTGTTATAATAATTATCTATATCGGGTGTCAGTGTATTTTACTCTAATAAAATTATGATGAAAATTTTGAGTATAATGTGTCATTTTATACAATAATCAAAAATAAAAAACTTTTTATGAAAAAATAGACAAATGAAACTCTTTTTTAGAATAAAGAGAATAATTAGGTGAATAAATTTTGACCTTACATTTTAAAATGGAGGGAATATATATTTAAATAATAATTTGTTGCATATAAGTTCACTTTTTAATATTTTGTTAATATAAGTTCTCTTTTTATTGTTTTAAAAAAAAAAAAAGTTATCATTAATCTTCTTCTTTGTTTTAGAAAAAATATCATATTAAAAGTTGGCATATAACCTCCAATCCGTTACATTATGATTTTTTCTAAAAAAGATTGCCATTTGAAAAAATGTATAAATTTTAATAATATATTTTCTAATCGCTTATATATATATGTTGTGTTGAACCATGTCCTTATGTGTTGCTCTCTTTTAGCATAGCTAGGCAGATCGCACGCGATATATGCGTGGGATTTTTTATAGTTATTAAATTAATGTCGGTTATTCTTCTCATTTTAAAATATGTAATTAATTTTAATATTTTAAACTAATTTGAAAATTTTATTTTAAAATTTTAAAATTTTAATATAGTTATATTTAATTTTTGATAAAAATAAATATTATAATCAGAAATACTTTGTAGTTAATAGGCAGATCCCACGTGCGTAGCGCATAAGATTTCAGTTGTCCTTCCTGTTTTAAAATATATAATTAATTTTAATATTTCAGAATTAATTTTGAGTTTTTCTTAAATAAAAAAACTTAAAATTTAAATTTAATATAGTTTTATTTAATTTTCGATAATAATAATATTATAATCAAAAATACTTTGTAGTAAGTTTACAACTATTATAGTTGTTTATCTTTGAATTAAATAATTTTGTATTAATTTTAAACTTTAAGATCCGACCGAAAAAGGATTTTCGGGATAAATAATAAACTAAACAGACCAACCAATTCAATTCTATAATAATTATTTCATTTGTTTTAAAATTTTAATTTGATATGAAATCATCTAATTTTGGACAATACAAATATATATATATTATCAAAAAAATAATATTAATTACAACATTTATTATCTATAAAGTTAAATAAATTACATCAAATTTAAATTTAAATATTTTAAATTAATCAATATTTAAAACGAAAGGAATATTACTTTATTTAGAGAATTCAAATATAAATAATATTTTATATTATTTAGAGATACTATTTATTACTAAATTTATGTCATCAAACTTGAAATCTGAGTTAACTCGAGACTAAAATAAAAGATGCTCAAATATGTTTTTTTTAAAACTTATATTATAAGTTCTTTCTGAGTTTAGCCGTACTTTGCATATGATATCAAGCTCGTTATTATAGAACATGGATAGTAAAAACCTTTAAAAAGTGAATATTTACCATACCATGACTTAGGCACATAAAATATCCCATAAAATTAATAAAGTAGACATTTTAAATATAACTTTATCATTAAAATGTGCTCTAGATCGGTTCATTCAAAATAAAAAACCAAATTCGAATTTTTAAAATTATTTTAAGACATTTTCAAATTTATAGTTAATTTGTCATTTTACTTAAATCTTAGACAGCATACATATCTATAACTACATTGAGGATTAAATGGATTTATATAAAATAATTAAATTAAAAACAACTAAAATTTTCTTCGAATTTTAAGTTGATTTTATATTTTGTGATGGAAAAAGTATGTTTATATAATTTTTTTTCATTTTTTTTAATTACTAAATAGTTAAAAATATGAAGAGAAATATCTATAATACCATATTATATTCAGTTAGTTATAAATCAGTAACATATAATTATTATATTATGTAGTAGCTGGTTCATTGTATAGAGAAGACAAATGGATTGCAAATGGAAAGCAGGAGGAGAGAAGAGGACAAAAATAAAGAAGGAGCCGATCGAAGCAGCTTCAAGCTGGATGAACCAACCCAAGCAGATGAGATTTTAAAAAAAGAAAACCCAAAAAACGGAAAGCATGTAGCAGTGACTAAGCAAGATTTGCAAGAGAATTAAGACAGCAAAAAAGGAGGAGGAAGGAGGAGAGAAGCTGCTAAAAAGGAGGAAGCAGGGCAGGAGGGAGGCAGCTGAGTACAAATTCTTTAGCGTCGACACCAGGGTTCAAACATGCGCGGGCATGCCCAACGTACAGATAACAAGCCCGACTCCTTAACCACTCGGACATATCGATGTGGGTCCAAGTCAGAGTAGAAATGGCATCAATTAATGACAGGATGCATGCAATGATAATGAGATGACAATATTAATGGTCACTCCACGGACCCCTCGATCGATCGGCCATGTTTTGCAATACTTCTAGTCATCGTTGTTTGGCATGGAAAAAAATGTAGCTACAACGTAACTCCAAAATTAATTTGTTCTAAAATTGTGTCCACAAAAAATAGTCCCACCACACCACATAGAGATATTGTTTCCTTGGTCATCGCTTAGTCAATTTAAGCGATGACCACTTAGATCGCTTAGTCAATTTAAGCGATAGACCACTTAGGAAACAAACAAGTGAATATTGATCTTAATTTCCTTCTATCTAAATTAGTACTCCATTTTCTTTAATTCCTTATTATCTCCCATCAGGAACATCAAAAACCTGCACAAAATTCAATATGAGTTATGATGCTACTACTTTCTTGTGCACATTTCTGTTATGTAATTTTTTTCTCCAATATTGTATTTGTTCCGCAGCAAGAGATTACGTAACAACAGTAGTCCCTTTGAGAGGTGATGAAACGGGTGAAACTCTGGTGTCAGCCGAAAACAAATTCGAACTCGGATTCTTCACACCTAGTAATATTACAGCCAACAGGTGGTACATTGGAATATGGTATTCCATAGATCCAGGAACAGTTGTATGGGTCGCAAACCGAAATCGGCCACTACTAAACCGCTCCGACGGAATCTTTACAATCGATAAGGAAGACGGTAACCTCAAGTTGTTGAACGGTTCCGATGAGTTGTCTCGTTCCTATTATTTCTCAACCAATCTTTCAAGCTCCTCTGAATTTTCCAGGAAAGCTAAACTCTTGGATACGGGTAACTTGGTTTTGATCAATAATATAACTGGAGATATATTGTGGCAAAGCTTTAAAAATCCAACGGATACATTTCTTCCTGGTATGAAAATGGACGAGGATCTTAAGTTGACTTCGTGGAAAAATCTCGACGACCCTGCAGAAGGGAACTTTATCTTTCAGAAAGACGAAGAGGATAACGGGTATACAATTTTGAACATATCAAGATCAGAGCCACACTGGAAGAGTACTGGAAGAGAGTCGAATAGGAGCATATTCACCCTAAACAAAATGAATCCATCTGCAGATTACTTCTTATCAAATGATACCAGCAAAAGCTTCAGTCCACCGCCAACCCTATCTCCTACCAAGAAAAAGTCTCAGTTTCAAGTAATGAATTTTACTAGCACAAGGTTAATAATGAGTTTTATCGGTGAGATACAATATGTAGGTTGGGATGAACAGAGGGAGATATGGGTAATTATGTGGTTTCGGCCAAAAGGGCCTTGTGGTGTTTATAAGGCTTGTGGTGTCTTTGGTAGCTGCAGCTTAAGCTCCGAGACTGACAAGCCAAAGTGCGGGTGTTTTCCCCGGTTTCAACCTTTTTCGCCGGGTGATTTCTCTGACGGGTGCAAAAGGAAGTCCGAGATATGTAATGGAAACGACACATTCTTGAACGTGACGGTGATTAACGTGGAGAAGTTGAGCCCGATGGTTCACAAGGCTGGATTAAGTGAACAGGAATGCAGGGAGGAGTGCTTAAAAAAGTGCAGTTGCCAAGCGTATTCCGCTAACAATAATAAGAGCTCGTGCTTGACTTCGGAACAGGAACTCACTAATATTCAAGAGGGCGACGCTAGTACTGATGATATAGTATATAATCTCTTTATCCGAGTAGCAACTCTCCAAAATGGTAACGTTTGTACATTTCTTTTTAAACCGAATAATCAATTTCTCCACCCATTCCAAATTATATGATCATTATTCATTTTTAAAAGTTAATTTGAGACATTTTCAAATTCAAAATTATTAGATTTCTAATCGATTTTAAGGGTATTTTTAACTCAATTATTAGAATTCGAAGGTTTTGTGTGAAATAAAAAGAGTCTGTGGGGTGATATTGAAAAAAAATGTAAAGTTCAAGGGTTTTTTTAGGTAACTAAATCGTAAAAAGAACATATATTTACTTCCTATATATAGTTTGGCTCGGTGCACATGAACGGAATATTCGGGTCCTGATCTGAAAGTTTCTCCACTTCTAAGAAATCCTTAATGCAAATTCTCATATTACCACGTTTTCCATATCTAAGGGAAAGTGGGAAACTATCTATCCAAACAAAAAAAAAAGAAAAAGAAAAGAAGTATGACAAATTGACAATGTTCATGCGACTGATTCCATTAATTGTAAGGTACTTGGCATTAATTAATGCAAACATAGATGTATGTTATGAATACTAAGGTTAGCATGACTTAATTACTTTTCTTTGGGTTACTGAAGTGACATCTCCTGCCCCAAGATGATGATGAAGGGTTGTCATATTTGTTGTTTTAATTTCCATCATATCTATATGAAAATGTCTCTTTCCGTTGTTTCATTTTCAGGAGTAGAGAATCCTGGGCAATTAGGAAAGTCTTAACCCGGATGGAATAAATCATCATCTCCAAGTGCTGTTATTATTTCCATCACTGTGATTATTGCAATTGCACTCTTTTGCAGCATTAGCTATATTGCTTATATAAGAATGAGGACCAAAAGAAAAGGTAATGGCAATTTTAAGCGCGTCGCGCCTCCTGTGCAGCTCTACTATTCTTTTCTAATGAATGATATATGTTAATAACATGTACAATAATAAGATCTATAGCTGTGTTTTGTTACCAGAAACTGAAAGCATACAAGAGAAACCAGTGTTTCACTTGTATGACAGGAAGACAGGAGTTGAAGACTTCATAGATCAAGGTGATCAGTTTAGAGAAGATGACAAGAAAGACATTGATGTGCCTTTCTTCGAATTGGAAAGCATACTAGCTGCCACAGGCAACTTTTCACAGGCAAATAAGCTTGGACAAGGGGGATTCGGCCCTGTGTACAAGGTGATGATCCATTTTATTCGCAGGACCTAGTTAGATGTAATCTGTAATATTTAGCAAACCATTCATAATATATATGCATGCATGATAGGTGTGTGAAAATTTTATCAGGGTAAGTTTCCTGGTGGACAAGAGTTTGCTGTAAAGCGGTTGTCAAGCAACTCAGTACAAGGCTTAAAGGAATTCAAGAATGAGGTGGTGCTGATTGCTAAACTTCAACACCGTAATCTTGTTAGACTTTTGGGCTATTGCATCATGGGGAATGAAAAGATATTACTTTACGAATACATGTCAAACAAAAGCTTAAACGCTTTCATATTTGGTTAGCCTTTAAAGCCTGAATCCTAAAACTTGTTATTCATTGATTAATTTCTTACTTCGCGAAATCAATGATTGGAATGAATACGTTGCTAGATGAAAAGCTAAGCATGCTATTGGACTGGACGAAACGATTTGACATCATTTTGGGAGTTGCTCGAGGACTTCTTTATCTTCACCAAGATTCTCGATTAAGGATTATTCATAGAGATATGAAAGCAAGCAACATTTTATTAGATGAGGAGATGAATCCAAAAATATCCGACTTTGATTTGGCAAAGATTGTTGGAGGCAGAGAAACAGAAGCCACCACCAGCAGAGTTGTGGGAACCTAGTAAGTACATCAATGCAGGCATTACAGTACATATACAAGCTAAAATTGCTAAGTACCCCTACTATGATTTTTGTAACACAGTTGCTTCACACAAATCATTTGATTATTTGGCATAGTGCAGCGGTTACATGTCTCCAGAATATGCATTAGAAGGACATCTCTCAATTAAGTCCGATGTGTTTAGCTTTGGAGTTGTCGTGCTTGAGACTATCAGTAGAAAAAAGAACACAGGATTAATTTATCAATCCCAGCTTGCGTTGAATCTTCTAGGTTATGTAAGTGAAAGTTTATAGCTTAATTGTCACATTTCAATAATTCATTTATTTACATATTTACTTATTTGAAAGTCATATATATCACAGGCATGGAATTTGTGGAAAGAAGAGAAGCCATTGGCATTGTTAGATGAAACACTGGTAGAATCATGCAATGAAAGAGAAGTATTGAAGTGCATAATCATCGGACTTTTGTGTGTACAGGAAGATCCGGGCGATCGTCCCAACATGTCCAAGGTACTTCACATGCTCCAACAGCAAAATGGAAACGCTTCCAAGTCCAAAACAACCAGCTTTCATATCAACAAAACGCCTTTCTGGCACAACTTCTTCCTCCTCCACTAAACTAGAAACACTTTCCAAAAACGAAATAACATTCTCCTTAGAAGATGGCCGATAAATAATTAAGAATTAAAGGGGATTTTCTGGTAAGGAATTGAATTGAAGGGTATATATGAAATATTGAAATTCTTCTTCGGCCCAAGGATGATCACCTGAATCTGGTGGATTTAACGGAACCTATAATTATTGGGAACTCAAACTGATTACTTTCTCTATTTTAGGTTGCACTCTGTAATGTACATCTATCTTCTTTTTTCTTTTCTTTTTTTGATATGTGGAGTACACCGATTTGCGTCTGACTAATTCCTTCATCCCGAACAAGGCTTCCGAAAGCCCTGATGATTTTTGTAATTACAAGCTTAATTAGAATCCGAGTAAGGTTTAAAAACTATATGTCGGACAAATCTTAAAAATAATATATTTGAGCAACTATTTATAATAATAATTTCATCAATTTCAAATGGACAAATTACAATATATATGCCATTTTAATTTAGCAAAACCAAGGGATGAATGGATAAAAATGTTGGGATATTTCACGTAAATTTTATATCAGATAAATTTAAGGGTATAAATGAGTTAATAAGTATAGTGGAGTCTCAACTTAATATGTTAATTTTTTAGATAACAAGGTGATCTAACATGCTTAAATGGATTATGGACTGTACAATTCCCGCTGCAAGAAAGCCCCAATGAAATTGGACACATGGAACCTCGAACCTCGATGTTTGAAAAAATTGTTTGCCTATTGGTACGTACCTATATTCAGTTCTTTTGCAGTCTTATAGACAAAATATATCAAGGGCGCATTAACATATGTAAAAAGATGAATCCTGAGGAGTGAAGTCTCAACTTTCCAGCATTGATAAAGAGCATGAATTCTTTAATGACAAGGTGAATGAATTTCTACTGCTTTGAACTCTTAAATTCGATGGTACTGAAAACCCAGAAACTGAAACGATGAAATAAATAAGCATTATATATGGAGATTGTCTTCGGGAGATGAAAAGGTGTAGAAATGAAGGCGCACTGATGCAGCGTGGGGTGAACAAGAATTGCAAATCAAAAACTCGCTGATTCTAAGCAAAGAATACAGAGAAATTGAATTGAAAAAAAAAAAGAGATTTTATTGAACTACATGGAACAAAACTTATTAAAATTACGAAAATATCCCTAACTTATTGAAAAAGTGCAAAATGTTACTGAAAAATGAAAAAAAAATGCCGTTTTGAGCATCAAAACGATAGAATTTGGCTAAAATTACGTTGGGCACAAAAGGCCGTTTTCACCCAAAAAGTGATATTTTTTTTGTTAAAAATGGACATAGTTGACTTTTTTGGTCAAACTTAGCCTTTTTAAGCCTTAAGGTGCTCTCTTCGGGCCCGGACATCCCACTCTGTTGCATTGCATCACGTACAGTGAAACTTTTCAAGGTGAATATATTGTTGTTCGTGTTAGAGGTAGCAATTGTATCTCATTACCCACTAACTTGACCAATCAACTCATATTTTTTTTCTTGAACACCCTGACTTTGAAGTGATATAAGTACAAATTTAATAAACTACATAATTATCAACAATCTAAACGTATACCTCACACTTTATGAGTGAGAATAAAAAAAAATTCCATAATAAAAGAGAACCAATATACCTTGTAGCTCGTACTATTTCTTGATCATAGTTCATGAACTCGGTTACCATAGAGAACATATCGTAAATATTTATAAAATATTTTATGCTTGTTTTTTTCTTTTGTTTGAGACAAGTCGTGAAGATATAATATCGTATTCCTTTACCGTGAAAGAAGTTGGGAAGAGACTGTTAATAATATATTGCTGAGATAAATATGTAAAAGAAATTTCCATTCAAGATTTAATAGTTGGTCTATTCTTAGCCTTGGTAAAGTCCATCTTGTTGTGATAGCAATGAATAAGAACAAATATAAAATCCCATAATAAAAGAGAAAGAAAGTTTTACAAGGAGAAATCAAATAATAAAAATCGAACCTGCAACTTAATGGTTATAAGACTTTAGCATAAAAATAATTAACTCGTAATTTAATGGGTTAGGTAACCCATCTAATTTTGAGGGTTGTAAATAGGTTAATTAAATTCCGGGTGTTATATTGAGTTATCCATTAGGTTACAATTGGATTCATATTATATATATATTATGACACACGTATTGCATGTAAAAATATATATATAAAACACAGTGTTACTATAAAATTTTACTAAAAAAATTATTAATTTTACACCACATTCAATTCACAACACTTAGTGTTACGCCCCCAAAATAGGTCCATACAACTCATTTTGAGTCGCCAATAACATTCCACAAAATACAAATAAGAATTTTCCCATTTACAACTAATAAGTATTGTGCAAAATACGACAACACAATACAAATACATCTTAAATTCTCAATACACTTATTGTCACACTAATAGTAAGGTATTGAGATACTTCTATTATTTCGTATTATCACTTCATTCCCTGGTTAGTCCCCGCTACACTCTCTTTTCCTGAGAAGAACAATGGAACAAAAAGGAAAAGGGTGAGCACAAATAGCTCAGTAAAAAATATCATGACTAAGATAATGAAGAATAAAAATTATCTTTAATCTTCAACAATAATAAATCAGAGATTTAAAGATATTATAATTGTTCAACAACAACAACTGCAGCGGAACGAACAATCCATTAGAAGAGTCAAGTAGATTATAATATCTACCATCTTCTATAAATTAAAGGATCACCACCAATATTTTATCCCTGTAACACTAATCAACAGTTCCTGTTTATGAACATCCAAATCAACAGTTTATATTCAACAGCCTCTCTTTACCATATGTGCCAAAGATATTTATTTGTAACATCACTGGTCATGATCATGCCAAACGCTAGTTCATTTTTGCACTACGGGCCAAAGAGAACTTTCACCATACGCCTTTGTTTGTAACACCAAAAGTCATGATTATACCAATAAACAGTTTGATCAAAATCATGTCACGCCAGTTCATCTTTGCACTACGGGCCAAAGAGAACTATCACCACAATTTAAGTATGAGGATAATGACAATGATATAAAATGAATACAGTGAAATCAAGAATAAGAATGAATATCCAGTGTCGAAGGTTGACCAAATTGCCAACATGATGACCAAATTGTGGAGTCAAATTCAAGAATGATATTCAAGAATAAAATTCACGATTTAACTATATCGTATCAAACGAAATAGAAAGATTCAGGTGAAAAAATATTAGATGAAACACAAACTATTAAGGATATTCTACAAATTTTCAGGGATTTTCACCATTTAAAATAAGGTTTTGGAAACAAACAGGGATTTCTTATCATAAATGGAGAAATATGAAAGAAAAAGATATCCCTTAAAGAGTACAAAAGAAATGATACGTTATACGAGTATAAAAGAATATATATGAGACTGCAAATGGATTTTCACCCGTCATGCGATAATCCGCGTAGACAGATTATTTTCACAAAAGATTAATAAGTAATGAATACGAAGGGTTATTCACCAGGCATGCGTCAATCCGCACGGATAGGTTATACCCATAGATTAATAAGGAATAAATGCAAAGGGATATTCACCAGGTACGACACTCCGTACATACAGGTTATTCCCATAGAGTAATAAGGAATGAATACAGAAGGATATTCACCAGGTACGACACTCCGTACATACAGGTTATTCCCACAGAGTAATAAGGAATGAATACAAAAGGATATTCACCAGGCATGCGTCAATCCGCACGGACAGGTTATCCTCACAAATTAATACGGAATGAATAACAACCTTTATGAGTATAATATCACTTACGAACATGGAAGCAAATGATATTGCATAAGAGTATGAAAGAAATGATATCCCCTACCTTCGTTAATAAGTGATTGGATGTTGCTTTCTATGAAGTTTACTAACTTGGACAATACTAGTATTCTCACAAATACTCACAATAGCCTAGCACACTTAGAGAACTCAAGAAATTTAGAGATAGAGAGGAAGTATAAGCAAGGTAGGTGTGAAGAGTTCTTAAGATAATCCTTTCTATTTATAGGAAAACCAAGTTTGAATAATTGCATATTAAGGGCTTGACTTATTACACTTTAATTCCTCCATCTTTGCCTCTATTTTTAATATAGTCCCTCAAGTATTATCAATCTTGCATAACATCCCCTAATAGTTCCCACATGTGAACCAATAGTTCCCACATGTTAACCAATAGTTCCCACATGTTAACCAATAGTTCACAGCATGTGAATTTCAAAATTTCAATTAGCTACCCCTAAGTTAGACTCCACTTTTAATCCGTCAATAATGCTAAAATATTATAACAAATAATATGAGTTACAGTGTCATGATAAATAATAAAAAGTACCATGCAGATGCTATTGTAATTATTGAATCAAAATACTGTACAATTGCTACTTTAGCAATTATTGAATCAATAATTTAAAATATTGTGCAATATCGTGTGCTTGTGAAATACCGCGTACTACTGTGGAATAATGCGTTTTACTGTTCTTTTTATTATCGGGTATTTCAACAGTTGCCGGTGATAATACTGTTGACAAAATACTGTCGTTTTTAGTATCCGACAATGGGGCCCACTATCGTTGACAATATTGTCATTGTGGGGCCCACTAATATTTTGTTATTTCGGTGCCGTCGTACGGTACCGAATATAATATTTCCCGACAGAGAGAATATTTCCCGACAAAAAGAATATTCCCCAACATACTGTTTATCAGATAGTTTGTAAATAACACCCTTAACTATCATTTATAATAATTAACCACTTCACTATTTAGAAAGATAATCATAAAGAAAATAATAAACTTTTATTTCATAAAGTTGGGATCTTATAGTACACGTTAGGGCTGAGCAAAGAACTAAAAACCGCACAAACTGCACCAACGGTTCCGGCGTATGTGGCGATTTTAGGTGGGTTGAAAAACCGAATTTAAGGTTTGAGCTTGGTTACTGACAAAAACCGCATGCATAAAACTGAAACCGCACCATACTTCTTTTGATTTTTTTTTTTAATTTGCTCTATTAAAACTAAAAAGTAAGGTTGTGAATTTTCAAGCATATTAAAATTTTTAGTTTTGTCATTTTCAGACCATATTTTGTATTCTCCCCAAAATACCTTATATTTTCCAATGAGAGATACTACTGAATATTCCTAGCACGATATAAGTATATTACTTACAAACTTTCTAATATACACCACACAGTAAAAATTCAAGCATACACTATATTATATAAAAAATTATTTATTATGCTGCAAATATCACTTACCACCCAATATATATATTACTGAAATTTGAATTAACACCATTCAAAAAGGATTGTAAAGATATATTATTATTATTCAAGTTTGAATGATGATATTATTTAATTTCTCTTGCTATTGTTCTAGTGTTGCGTTGTTACCAACTAACAAAACAAATTGAAAATTAAGGAATTTGAAAATTCAAAACAATTTGCCCTATTAAAACTAAAAAGTAAGGTCGCGTGTATTATCAAAGTGGTATTTAATATTGTGTGATGCTAAATTGTTAATTTAAATTATATAAAATTTTGTTGTTTCAATTGGTTTTGGAACCGAAACCACACCAAATGAAACTGCACTGCACGGTTCAAAATCGCACTGCACCAATCACAAGCGGTTTCATGTGCGGTTTTGAATTTGTCAAACCGCACATAAGCGGTTTCGTGTGCGGTTTTGGACTTCAAACCGCACCAAACCACACCATGTTCACCCTTAGTATACGTGTGCGTGTGTGTGTGTGTGTGTGTTAGGGAATTATATCCCAAACCCTTCTAGGGACTCGGTTTCCTAATGAACCCCGAACCTTACACTTGGTCCCCCGAATTCTAGTTATCACAACTCAACTTCCCTTCAGGCATGAAATGCGTGTGGATCAGAGTCATTCTTAATAAGTGTTCTTATCCTTATCAGTTCACTTATATTTGAGCTTATCAGTAACAGTTCCCAACCTACAAGGAGGAAACTCTAACAAACAGCTATCACAGCTTCAGATATAAATAGAAAGAGGCCTCTGGTATTTTTTTTTTTGCTACTTTTGTATTCTCAAATTAATAAGCTCCATAAATGTTGTTACTGACTTAACCATCGGAAGCGGATTCAGAAGTCAATCATGCGCGCATGCATTTGTTCCTTTTTAAGTATCTTGGAGCACCCATATCTAGTTGTTAAGTTTGCCAAAACCAAGCGATATCAATATATATATATATATATATATAAAATAGTAAATAGTTTGAAAGCTGTTGGTTGAATATAATTCGGTAGGAGTAGGACAACTAAACAAACAAAATGCAAGTCTTAACTATTTTTATTTATTTATCAACTAAATAAAGTCTTTTATTATTAAACAAACAAGTACAATATGCCCAAAAAATCTTGGACAAACATTACAATAATACACAAAGGAGCTCAATCTACTTGACTTGTAATATTCAAGTCTCCTTGATGGATACATCACTAAGAATATGATACATGCCCAACTCCTTTACAACAAATTATGGAGCAAGTATAAGCAATGTACCTCTGTAAATACATTAACAGGTAATTAATCAACCAGCTTATTTCATTTAAGCAAATTAGGTATTTGCTTTAAATTTGCTAGGTTCTTGAAGAACTAATTGGTTTACTCGATGGAGTAATAGGTCAAAATCATCTTGCGTCTTGATGAGACTAAGGCGCACATAGCGGCTACTAGCACCAAATAAAGTCCCTTCACGGCCCAAAATACCGCCGGATTTTAGGATTTTGTAACAATCTTCATTTTCTTCCCTCTCACATTTCAACCATGCATAAGCTGTTGCAACAAGTTTAGTTTTAAAACAAATTAGAACTTTTAATACATACTTTCTTGAGATAACGGGAGTTCGACAATTATGATCCAAAAAATGTTAGCAGTCTTGTACTTGTGTGCATAGAACTACAAACGAATCAAACTATCTACAATCCTGACCTAATTTGACTAGACTAAACCTGACTCGAGTTTGTTAAATGAGCCGAACTCGAACAAGCTCATTTGAACTCAAACAATATGGTGTTTGACTCGAGCACGACTTATTTAGGCTCGGCTCAAGTAAGCAGCTCGACTCTAAACATTAATTACTTATTTTATCTTATTATTGTAATAAAAAAATTGAACGAGAATCCTGACTAGGCTCGGCTCGCTTAAGTCCGGTTCGAACTCAAGCTAGACTTGTTAATTAAACGGACCGAGTTCGTACATCAAATTTCAGACTTATTTAAATCTCGGCTCAACCCGGCTCGTTTAACTTTTAAATGGGTTCGAACTTGAAAAGTCAAATCCCGACTTGATATGGCTCATTTCAGTTTTATGTGTGCATATACGGTTAAACTCTACTTTATATGCATAATAAAGAAGAAGTTCTAAACTCAAGATTGCTAAGCAATCCCTAAAGAACAAGTTCTAAACTCAAGATTGCTAAGCAATCCCTTGTCAGAGACTACTGAGCTTCCGTGGACTCTACTTTTATTTCTTGTATTTAGTCAGGCTACAAAAAAATAATTTTCACAGACAAAAATATATCACCTGGAGAAGGTTCTCTAACTCTCTGGAAAAAAGTACAGAACTGGGGTGCAATTTCTTGGATAGTGAAGCGATTGGACAATGATAAAATTTGGCTCAACCTTTCCCAACGGTTCCTCATTGTTCCATGCCCAAACTCAAATATTGATCTTCCATTGTCTTCAAGAGCAACTTTTATTAGCTTCAAAGCTATTAACTGAGTATCCCTAGAGACGCCAAAGGTATTATCATCTGTATAGGTAAACATCGTCTTATACACAGCCTCATCCTTTACCAATGCCCACCTAAAAAAAGGAAAAAAAAGTATTAGCAATGATAAAACTAGAAAAATATTCATTTAATCGGGACTCGAAACTGATATAAGTCCCCTGTAACAACAAGATCTAATAGCACTTGAGTTAAAGCTCGTTAGTACTATTACTTGTTTATGAATTCGACATCCATCTTTTTATTTTAAAAAAAGAAACACTTTAATAGGCTAGTGTATCAAAGTTTTAGTTCTCCATATAATTTAGGTCAAAAAGTAAGGAGATTGATGAATTCAAATCTATTATCCCGTTCCCTGTCTCATCAACTGTTGCATCTCATATATTACATTTTACGTAATTTCTATTCAATTACAAAATAGTTACATATAAATATTAAGGATGACGTGGCAACAATGCATAGGAGTGAGATAAGAAATGAGACCGACAATGCGACAACAGAATTAGACTCATGATGGATTGATTGCTAATTACCCAAATCTAAGACCTGCGTGACCAGTAAGCTTAGAAAGTGTAAAAATCATGAGATCTTCATCTGCAGGGGACGGAATCGCGGTGAAATGTGGCCAATTATAGGCGTGATCATAAATTGTTTTGGCATATGGACCTTGAAGAACTGCCTTTTTCAACTGACCATCAGGATTGTTTGGAGAAGTAACAAACTCAATCACATTCATAGAGGCGTCAGAAGTGTTTTTCAACATAGATGTATCTCCATAAAATTTGTAATCCTCTGTTGCAAAGAATTCAGTCTGTGATTCATAAGCCTGTAAAAAACAACTACTCAAATTCGTAACCCTACATAGCATTACTAAGGGTGTGTTCATGTTTCAACGTTTACAGCTTTTATAACGTTTACAGCAATAACATTTAGTGCGTTTGGAGGTCCAGGTGTGTAGCAGTTGTGAGTTAAATGTTGTAGCAAGCTGGGCAGAAATAACATTTTTTTTTGCTAAATCAAAAATAACATTTACCTTATTATACAAAGTCCGTCAAATATAATATAATTATAATATTTACCTTATTATATTTGACACAATTTGTGCAATAGGTCATTGGACTTAAAAAAATATTTTCTGTCATTTTCTTTTTTGTTTCGGCATGTCACGTAGGAAAAAATAGAGGCTGATTTAGGCAGCCGTTTGATTAATTTGACAAAATGGGTTGATTGCAGATTTTTTTGTAGTTCAGTTGGTTGATTGTAACTTTTTTTAGTTTAGTAACCTATTGCACAAAAATGGATTAAATGTTATGTCTGACAAATAAGCTGTTTATAAACGAATAATATTCTCAACTGCGTTTGGACCTCGAAATGCCCCAAATATGCTATAAGCTGGTAAATGAACAAGCAGCATTGAAATTAGGCATCAAAACAAATAAATACCGGGTAAAAAGGGATTGAGACTACAACTCGTGAAGGTGAGGACGAGTTCTTCAAGGAGAGGGCATGAACTGCTGCATTGAGGAGTTGAGTTGAGCCGGTCCCAAAAACTATATATTTTCCTTCTGTAACTGCATTCCCAACTATGGAATGCAGTTTACGGATGTGTTTTTCGAGTTCTTGTGAGGTAAAACTGTGGTCATTAAATGCATAGCTCATTCGATGCCATCCTGCCACAACGGTTGCGCTACTAGCTGCATTTTGCATCCAAAAGGGTTCCAAAAATAAGGGATCCCCACTACAAGCAAGCAACATTATATTGATGATATTAGGTTAGGATAAATTTGTAGATAAAAATGTAAGTGAACCAAATCACCTATTGTGGAGTCAGGGGATTCATAAGTACAAATTTATTACTTAGCTTCTTTTGAGGCTATGTTATGGTTTTTATTCTGTGTAGTTTCCTGGGGTACGTCCTTGTAAACATGTACTATTTTCAGTTTCAAATAAAAGTTTAGCATCGAAAAATAAAGTGTGGGCAAGTAAATTTCTTGTATTAATTATGTACTCATATGATCACTCTAATGATGAAAGACATGCATCGTGCGTGCTTTGTCAGGAAATCAAGCACGCAAAAATAAACACATATAAACTGATCAATAGGGACAGAATATCCACGATACAATAACAGAATAAGAACACTCTTTACAAATACAAATTCAACTATATAAACTACAACTTTTTTTAGCAAATACAACGCAAGAAAATTTGGAAGTAAGAAATCTTATTGAAGGAGTCTTAACAAATACATATCCAACTACATATACTTCAACAAGTACACAAAATTTCCTCATTTCACTACTTATACTTTTCAATTCCCTTTTCCTTTCCCTCAAACTCTCCTAGTTCCAAACAAAAGCAAAAACAAATTTCCATAGCGAAGTTACCTCAAACTTCCTCATCAATTAAATTAAAAATAAAAATAAAAAACAGTTTTTCGTAATAATCGACACAAAAATTTTCACTAATCATACAAAAAGTATTAGATTATTTACCTATTAACATCAGCAGCACAACCAGGGATAAAATTGGAGCAATCAGGGCCATCAAAGCAAGTATTACACTCACATACTGGTTTTCCATCAACAACAACTCCATCCAAGTAGGCTCTTCCATGGCCAGAGCACGAAATCGATGCCACAGCTTCTGCTTCTGCTGCAGCCATTGTGCTCCAACTGAGATTCCATTTATTACCCAGAAAAAGATTATATAACAAGAAAATATTCAGAAATACAGAACACACAAATGTTAAGGCATAAAAGTAGTATTTGGAACTCTGAATCTTAACCACCATTTCTTATGGATTTGGCTATCTACAATTTGATGATCATTGACCCATTTTATTTTCTTTTAAAGCATTATCCAAAAAGTAGTGATGTCATCGGAATGAATTATTTAGATTCCACTAGAGAAATAATGTCACACTCATGCCATTTATTTTGTTGTTTAATTGTCCTTTTCATTTTTCTTGGTTCTTTATATTGGAGTTGGGGCAACACCAATCAAATAGGAGATACTTTTAGTTGAATCTTTCAATTTGTGCATTAAATGGTGGTCCTAATGCTAGAAAATGATTTTCAGGTATCTTTGGCAAATCTGAAAAATTAGATGAGAATAAGGACCGATTCTTCACTTATAAGTATTTCGTAAAGGAAGTTAATATTGACAAAACAAATATAAATTTAATGATATTTTTATAATTGTTTTAACGACATTTAATACTTTAAACACACTTATTGTTCTGATAATATTATTTTTGTTATCACAGCGACAGTGCATAAAAAACCAAATAAATACAAGCAAGTTTATTTACAAAAAGTCAATGTTTATTTTGGAGAAACATGCGGAAGACTTGAACAGAACTCATAAATTTTGAAGAAACCCATACAAGCTCTTTACAATTTAGTAATTTACGTTATATAATTATACTAGCACTTCGCCCGTGCCTCCGGCACTACGAAGAGCGGGAAAGAAAAAAGGGAACGGAGGAGGAAAAGAGAGAGGCGAAGAAGAAAGGGGAAGGAGGGTAGAAATATAAAGAAGGAAGGGTTAGATTTATCCGAAACTTTGGACGGTCCGGATGATTTAAGAGGTTGAGCGGGAAAAATTTTATATTCAAAATCATTTGTGTTTTGTTATATAGATATGCCAGCTAAGTGGATCCTAAAATATTTTTAATTTTTTTTCCCTAAAAAAAGGTCGTATTCTTTAAGAGCTTCATTTTGTCCTAGTCCAAAACTGATGCTTGGCCGAATGGTATTGAATCTATCTTACTTACAATCTCAATTTTGAAGTTCCTCTACAAGAAGGTAATTATCGGCAAGCATGATATAAATAGCAACCATCATTCCATATATATATATTGACTAATACATGATGCTGAGAATCTGACTGGTAGCATTGACAAGGACCTAATACCCTTTAATAGATATTGGGGTTCATCCAAATAATACCAACAACAAAAAAAACTAATACATAATACTTATATCTATTTATATTGAAATTAATAAGCAATACTTATATCTATTTATATTAAAATTAAACACCTTCATATTGATTTTAAAATTAATTTGAAAAGGCAAAATGTATTATTAACTCAGAACAATTTGTAATTCTAGAAGGAAGAGAGGATGTGTGTGGAATTTTTCATTTTTTTATATTTTTTTATAAAAACAATCGAGAAAGACTGAATTTAATTGAGCTTGATTATTCTTTATAATTAACAGAAGAATATAAAAATAAATTTTTTCTAATTAATAAATAATAACAAAAACGTTTAAATTTTTCGACGATCAATTTAACTAAGTCATGAGCAACCGAATTTATTAAGTGATCCTCAATTAAAATATCAAAATAACAATACACATCCATATTGTCAGGAGTCCTATCAATGCCAGTGCCCAAATAGTCCGATTAGAGTCCCTAACAATAAATGCCAATCCGGTCAAAGATTCAAAACCTGTGCTTCCCCGTCTTATAAACCAATAAAATAAAAATTGACAGGCGCAGCGTATCTTTCTTGGAATCTTAGAATGTCATGAAATTAATACAAGGTTGGCGGCCCAATTTATTTCGTACTTTCATTCAGCTGGCTTGCTTTGGTAGTTTAAATAACAAAAACAAAAAATACAATCGAATTATTTTTGTTTTATTTTTTAGCAAAACAGCAAAAAAAATTATTTTTGGAATAAGGTTAATTGACTCCAAATAATTTGGATTCGACCATACATATTTTTATTACTCGTGAATTCTTTTTAGGTAAATTTAAATTAAAGCAAGGAGGAGACTATTTAGAAATGATTAGATTTAATTTTTTTTAACAATTAAAAACATAGCAATTCTATGTCCACAAAGTCACAAACTATGTACAAACAATTATATATATATGGGCAAAGGTGCAAAAATGCCCTTGTGGTTTATCCCGATATCCCACTTCCACCTTGAACTTTTTTTTTTCCAAAAATGTCTCTAACGTTATAAAACGTAGCTCAAATATACCCCTTCCGTTTAAAAAATGCCAGCTAGACAAACGGATCTTAGTTTATTTATTATGTGGCTGACACGTGGCGCTTTGATGCTTGTGCGTAAAAAGTTAGTCATTTTACAAATTTTCTTTTATCATTTATGAAAGTGAAAGAGCAAAATAATACTAATAATTTATAATAGATTATCAATAAAAGTAAACTGACAATTAAATTAAACATTTAAACAAAATAAAAAAAAAGAAATTAAGCTACCCTTCTCCTCCCTTGCTTTTCCCCTTCCCAGTTCCCGGTATCCCTTTCCCCTTCCCCCATTTCCCTTCCCCCTTTACCAGATATCCTCTTCCCCCCATTCCCTTTACCAGAAATCCTCTCCCCTTTTCCTGCCGTCTCTTGTTCCTTGTTCTCTCATCCATACTAGATAGCAACAAAATAGAAAGATCATTATACCAACACAAAATAAATCTTCTGCACCATCGGCAACGAGTGAAGACGTCGACGATCAGATCGACAACAAATGAAGACACCCACAAGCAGATCTACAAGCATGCTTTCATTTTCATAATATTTTCACAAACATACTGGTTAGGAGTAATTGCAACAGGCGTTTGGGCTTGTACGTTGGTGATAATATTTTTGTTGATTTAGGTGTAAGGGTTTTGCTGCTATTTGGGGCCCTTTTAAATTTGATTTATTTTCATGATTTTCTTTGAATGGTTGATTTTGCTTTATTTCATTTTCTCGCCTTGTTAAAATTGTTGTTATTATTAAAATTGTTGTTAGTGTTCTGGTTTATCTTATTGTGGGTGATGGTGATGATGAAATTTTCCAGTGGTTGACTTCCTTCCATTTTCTTTTCTTTTATTTTTTCGATTTGGGCTATGGTGGTGTTGTGATGGGTGGTGTTAACGGTGGTGGGTTGTGTTAACGCCTTAATGGTAGGTGTAAGAAGTGGTAGATTGGGTGGATCTCGTGGTAGTGGTAGTGGATCTGTTGATGGCGTGATTTTGAGAGGCGGTGGTGCATGGCGGTGGATGGTGATGGATTTGGATTTTATTGGTGGATCATGGTGGTGTATGTTGCGGATCTGAATTTTGGTGGTGGCGTTGGTTCACAACATTGAAACCTGAAAGTAGCAGAAGAAATAATTAGAGAAGAAAGCCGAAAAAAAAAACTTATTTCACTGCATATTGTGATAATTACTTTAAAAAATAAGTTTGAAGAGAAATAATTACTTACATAAAATATAGTTACTTTAAAAAAATAAATGGGCCATTCCACATAATCATTTTTACTTAATACAATTATTAATAAATAAAACTAATTAATAAAATACATATAATAAATAAATTATAAAATACACACAATATTATATATCTCAATAAATTTTTGTACAATAAATTAATCTTGCCATCTTGCCATGTGTTCTGTCTTCATGCCTCGTCAGCAAAAAATGTCCACGTGTAAGCGGAGTTAGTCTAGGTGTCATGTCCGTTAGGGGCAGGGGCATAGTTGACCTAAAATTTGTAACGTTAAGGATATTTTTGGAAAAAAAAAAAGTTCAAGGTGGAAGTGGGATTTCGGGGTAAACCACAGGGGCATTTTTGCCCCTTTGCCCATATATCACATTTAGCGACGGACCGGACGACAGTTTGGTCCGTCGTCATAACTTTTAGCGACGGACCGAAAATATGACGACGGACTAAATCGTCGTCCGATCCGTCGCTAAAAGCGATATGCTTAGTATGTCAGATAAGAGGATATGCTCTTGATCCGCTCTAACATATTTATATATATATATATATATATATATATATATATATATATTAGGGAATTATATCCCCAACCCTTCTAGGAACCCGGTTCCCTAATGAATCTCGAACCTTATACTTGGTCCCAAACACTAGTCACCACAACTCAACTTCCCTTTACGCATGAAATGCACGTGGATCAAGTCATTCTTAATGAGGTTTCTTATCCTTATTAGTTCACTTATATTTGGACTTACCAATAACAATTTCTACTTATAATGGAGAAACTTTAACAACTAGTTATCTAAACTTCAGATATAAATACAAAGAGGTTTCTGGTATTTTTTTTTTATACATATTTTTGTATTCTCAAATTAATAACCTCCATAAATGTTGTTACTGACTTAACCATCGGAGAAAGATCCGGAGGCCAATCCTCCGCGCATTTGTTCCTTTTCAGGTATCTCAAAGTACCCAGATTCAATTGTTGAGTATGACGAAACCAAGCATTATTGATATATATATATATATATATATAATAGTATAGTTTGAAAGTTGTTGGCTGAATATAATTAGGTAGGAGTAGGACAACTGAACAAACAAAATGCAAGTCTTCACTATTTTTATTTATTTATCAACTAAATAAAGTCTTTTATTATTAAACAAAGAAGTACAATATGTCCAAAAAATCTTGGACAAACATTACAATAATACATAAAGGAGCTCAATCTACTTCTAATATTCAAGTCTCCTTGATGGATGCATCACTAAGAATATGATAAATGTCCAACTCCTATACAACAAATTATGTAGCAAGTATTTATAAGCAATGTACCTTTGTAGATACATTAACAAGTAATTAGTCAACCAGCTTAATTCATTTAAGCAAATTAGGTATTTGCTAGGTTCTTGAAGAACTAATTGGCTCGATGGTGTAATAGGTCAAAATCATCTTGCGTCTTGATGAGACTAAGGCGCACATAGCGGCTCCTAGCACCAAATAAAGTCCCTTCAAGGCCCAAAATACCGCCGGATTTTAGGACTTTGAAACAATCTTCATTTTCTTCCCTCTCACATTTCAACCATGCATAAGCTGTTGCAACAAGTTTAGTATTAAAACAAATTAGAACTTTTAATATATACATTCTTGAGATAACTGGAGTTTGACAATTATGATCTAAAAAATGTTAGTAGTCTTATACTTGTGTGCATAGAGCTACAAACGAATCAAACTGTCTGCAATCCTAACCTGATTTGAGTAGACTAAGCCTGACTGAGTTCGTTAAATTAGTCGAGCTCGAACAAGCTCATTTGAACTCGAACAATGTGGTATTTGACTCGAGCACGACTTATTTAGATTCGGCTCAAGTAAACAGATTCTTTTAACATTAATTACTTCCTTTTTTTAATTATTGTAATAAAAAATTGAACGAGAATCTTGACTAGGCTCGGCTCGCTTAAGTCCAGTTCGAACTCAAGCTAGAATTGTTTATTAAACGGACATAGTTTGTTTGTACATCAAATTTCAGGCTTGTTTAAATCTCGATTCAACCCGACTCGTTTAATTTTTAAATGAGTTCGAACTTGGACAGTCAAACCCCGACTTGATATGACTCATTTACAGCTTTATGTGTGCATATACGGTTAAACTCAACTTTATATGCATAATAAAGAACAAGTTCTAAACTCAAGATTGCTAAGCAATCCCTTGTGACTACTGAGCTTTCGTGAACTCTATTTTTATTTCCTGTATTTAGCCAGGCTACAAAAAAATAATTTTTCGCGGAGAAATAATATATTACCTGGAGAAGGTTCTCTAACTCTCTTGAAAAAGGTACATAAATGGGGTGCAATTTCTTGGATAGTGAAGCGATTGGACAATGATAAAATTTGGCTCAACCATTCCCAACGCTTCCTCATTGTTCCATGCCCAAACTCAAATATTGATCTTCCATTGTCTTCAAGAGCAACTTTTATTAGCTTCAAAGCTATTAACTGAGTATCCCTAGAGACGCCAAAGGTATTATCATCTGTATAGGTAAACATCGTCTTATACACAGCCTCATCCTTTACCAATGCCCACCTAAAAAAAGAAAAAAAAAGTATTAGCAATGATAAAACTAGAAAAATATTCATTTAATCGGGATCCATCTTTTTATTTCAAAAAAAGAAACACTTTAATAGGCTAGTGTATCAAAGTTTTAGTTCTCCATATAATTTAGGTCAAAAAGTAAGGAGATTGATGAATTCAAATCTATTATCTTGTTCTCTGTCTCATCAGCTGTTACATCTCATGTATTACTTTTCACGTAATTTCTATTCAATTATAAAGTAGTTATAAATAAATATTAAAGATGACAATGCATAGGGGTGAGATAAGAAACGAGACAGACAATATGACGACAGAATTAGACTCGGATTGATTGTTAATTACCCAAATCTAAGACCTGCGTGAGCAGTAAGCTTAGACAGTGTAAAAATCATGAGATCTTCATCTGCAGGGGACGGAATCGCGGTGAAATGTGGCCAATTATAGGCGTGATCATAAATTGTTTTGGCATATGGTTTGGAGAAGTAACAAACTCAATCACATTCATAGAGGCGTCAGAAGTGTTTTTCAACATAGATGTATCTCCATAAAATTTGTAATCCTCTGTTGCAAAGAATTCAGTCTGTGATTCATAAGCCTGTAAAAAACAACTACTCAAATTCGTAACCCTACATAGCATTACTAAGGGTATGTTCGAGTTTCAACGTTTACAGCTTTTATAACGTTTACAGCAATAACATTTAGCGCGTTTGAAGGTCCAGGTGTTTAGCGGTTGTGAGTTAAATGTTGTAGCAAGCTGGGCAAAAATAACATTTTTTTTTTTGCTAAATCAAAAATAACATTTACCTTATTATACAAAGTCCGTCAAATATAATATAATTATTATATTTGACACACTTTGTGCAATAGGTAACTGGACTTAAAAAAAAAAATCTGCCATTTTCCTTTTTGTTTCAGCATGTCACGCAGGAAAAATAGAGACTGATTTAGACAGCCGTTTGTGGTTATCTTATGGTTTTTATTCTGTGTGGTTTCCTGGGATATGTCCCTTGTAAACATGTACTATTTTTAATTTTAAATAAAAGTTTACTATCAAAAAATGAAGTGCGAGAAGTAAATTTCTTGTATTAATTATGTACTCATATGATCACTCTTATGATGAAAGACATGCATCGTGCGTGCTTTGTCAAGAAATCATGCACACAAAAACAAACACATTTAAACTCAATTGAGAAAAATCACAGGTAGAAATTAGAATATCCACGATGCAATAACAAAACAAGAACACTCTTTACAAATACAAATTCAACTATATAAACTATAACTTCTTTAAGCAAATACAAAACAAGAAAGTTTGAAAGTAAGAAATCTTGTTAGAGGAGTCTTAACAAATACATATCCCAATACATATACTTCAACAAGTACTCATAATTTCCTTATTTCACTACTTATACTTTCCAATTCCCTTTTCCTTTCCTCAAACTCTCCAAGTTCCAAACAAAAGCAAAAACATATTTCCATAGCGAAGTTACCTCAAATTTCCTCATCAATTAAAAAAAAAAAAAAACAGTTTTTCGTAATAATCAACACAAAAATTTTCACTAATCATAGAAAAAGTATTAGATTATATACCTATTAACATCAGCAGCACAACCAGGGATAAAATTGGAGCAATCAGGGGCCATCAAAGCAAGTATTACACTCACATACTGGTTTTCCATCAACAACAACTCCATCCAAGTAGGCTCTTCCAAGGCCAGAGCACGAAATCGATGCCACAGCTTCTGCTTGTGCTGCAGCCATTGTGCTCCAACTGCGATTCCATTTATTACCCAGAAAAAGATTATATGACAGGAAAATATTCAGAAAAACAGAACACACAAATGTTAAGGCATAAAAGTAGTATTTGGAACCCTGAATCTTAACCACCATGTCTTATGAATTTGGCTATCTACAATTTGATGATGACCCATTTTATTTTCTTTTAAAGCATGACCAAAAAAGTAGTGATGCCATTGGAATGAATTATTTAGATTCCACTAGACATATAATGTCCCACTCATGGCATTTATTTTGTTGTTTAATTGTCCTTTTCATTTTTCTTGGTTCTTTATATTGGAGTTGGGGCAACACCAATCAAATAGGAGATACTTTTAGTTGAATCTTTGGATTTGTGCATTAAATGGTGGGCGTAATGCTAGAAAATGATTTTCAGGTATGTTTGGCAAATCTGAAAAATTAGATGAGAATAAGGACCGATTTTTTATTTATAAATATTTCGTAAAAACAGTTGATATTAACAGAATAAATATAAATTTAGTGACATTTTTATAATTATTATAATGATATTTAATATTTTAAGCACATTTATTGTTCTGAAATATTAATTTTGTTGTTGCAGCGGCAGTGCATAGAAAAGCAAATAAATACAAACAAGTTTATTTACAAAAAGTCAACGTTTATTTTAGAGAAACGGCAAAATATATAAATATCACAATGTGGTTGTCGTGTTGTCAGTATTACTGCACTAAATTTTAAAAAAATAAAATTAGTCCACTGAACTTTTTAAAAAATTTTAATTGGGTCATTTCATCTAATTTTTTTGACAGAGTCAAATAATCTGTCTAATTTTTCTACGTGACCTTAAAAAAAACAAACAAGTAATTTCCAACGTGACTTAAAAAAAAGACTGACCACCATTTTCCTTCCTCTTTCTTTGACCACTATTTTCTCTCTCCTCTTTCCCACTTTTCTTTCTTTTCTCTCTTCTCTTTATGGCCACCATTTTCTCTCTCCTCTCTCCCACTTTTTTCTTTCTTTTCTCTCTTTTCTTTTCGGCCACCATTTTCTCTCTCCTCTGCCATTTTGTTTCTTCTTTTAAATTTGATGATAGGCACCAATCACCATCTTTTTCAAATCAAGATTATCAAGGCAACAATACCAACCACAAAATAAAGAAAAACAAGAGCAAGAATCTCATCAAAATGACCCACAACAACCTAAATTAGCTAGATCAAATTATGTTGTTGAACAAATTCATGAAGAAAAAGCCTTCGAATCACAGACCCAATTCGATTTTGAGCAAACCCATGAATGAAAAATTACAAATACACAGACCCAATTTTCATGAAGAAAAACCCACCAAATCTCAGACCCATTTCGTTGTTGAACAAATTCATGAAGAAAAAGCCTCCGAATCACAGTCCCAATTCGATTTTGAGCAAAGCCGTGAAAGAAAAATCACAAATACACAGACCCATAAAGCTAATGAAGAAGATGATGATGAGCCCAGGGACGAAGCCAGGATTTAATCTCGGGGGAGCCAAAATTTTTACCAAGTCAGAAATAATTTGACGGGGGTTCGGGGGCAGCGCCCTGCGAGCCAATTTTTTTTTTCATACTTTTGTCACTTTCATGTCACACACAACCCATATATATATATAATATATAATATTATAGGGAGATATACCATATATTAGAGGGATCATGAGTCCATATGGTGGTTAAAATTTGACAGACTAAAATTATAAATTTTTTAATTTGACCCCGTATAATAGGAAAAATTTATAATATTTTAGTGGCAGTCAAATTTAGTATATAATAACTTAAATTTTTTAAAATTTACCTTACATTATAAAGTAATTATTTGTTTTAGTGCAGTTAACTAATCCAAGTCTTTCCTAGTGAGCTTCCCATTTTCTTTTTCATTTAGTATGGGAGGTAGGAAAGTTGCCATTTTTTATTTGAGAATGTTATTTGGGGGGCAGGTTATTAGGCAAGAAGGACATGTCTATTTAATCTCATTTAATAAGTGTCTGAATTTAGGCTCTAGTTTAAGATCAGAGTGAGGACCGCTATGTCAACTTATATCTTGTTACAAAGAATGTGTTGTGGTCGTTAGTATTGGATAGTAAATGAAATTCATTTTTTCTGAAGCATTGCATTTTTTCTTGAGAGGGGCCAAAAATATTTTTTTTGAAACTTTAGGGTGAGACTTACAAAAGTTTCAAACCTTGGGGGTGGCCGTGGCCCCCTCCGGTCCTAAGGTAGCTTCGTCCATGGATGAGCCACAAAGCCTAGATGAGGTTTACAGTCAGCAGGTCCAACATTTTTTTTTGATGAAAAATGTTTTGAGTTGACAGGCTTGAAACTTTTATGAAGGAAAAGTGATGGTTATATTTCCCCCTTATGGAAATCTTTCTGCTAATCTCCATTTTAGTCACTTTATTGAGTAATAATTTTAGTTTTTACATAAATGAACTTTTCCGGTTAAACTTGGGTATCAAGAAACTTAGAGGATTACTTTTTTGACCCGTTTAAATGTACGCAGGTTGGGTTGATCAGGACAGGTCCAAGATGAGCCACTTCAGCATTTACATATTTTTTTTTTTGAAGTCACGTCTGAAAATAAAGAAAAGATTTTAACGTCCGTTAACAGAATGACCAAATTAAAAAATTTTTAAAAGTTAAATGGGCTAATTTTAATTTTTTAAAATTTAATGGGGTAATACTGACAACACAACAACCACAACGTTGTATTTATATGTTTTGCCTCAGAGAAACATGCGGAAGACTTGAACTGAACTCATAAATTTTGAAGAAACCCATACAAGCTCTGTACAATTTAGTAATTTACATTATATAATTATATATGCCAGCTAAGTGGATGCTAAAATATTTTATTTATTTTTTCCCTAAAAAAAGTCGTATTCTTTAAGAGCTTCATTTTGTCCTTGTCCAAAACTGATACTTGGCCGAATGGTATAGAATCTAACTTACAATCTCATCTCAATTTTGAAGTTCATCTATAAGATAATTATCGACAAGCATAATATAAATAGCAACCATCACTCCATATATATACACACACATATATACTCTGTTAACTAATACACAATACTGAGAATCTGGCTGATAGCATTGACCCAGTCCCCTGTAATAGATATTAGGGTTCATCCTAATAGTACCAACAAAAAAATTAAAACAGAGCTGATCACTGGCCAATAATTGAGAAAGCAGATGCTCCCTCCACACTAAAACAGAGCTCTATTTTTAGTTTTATTTTATTTTTTTGAAATAAAGTTTTTACGTGTGTTCAAGTTTGCATAAAATATACAATATTAGTTTCACAAAAGGAGTCATATTTGACTCTTATTTTTTTAGTCAATTTGTAAAATTTTAAATTTTAAAATTAATAGATTTGTTTAATACTCCCTCCGTCCCAAATTAATTGCGCAATTTTGATTTTTTAAAGTCAAATTGACCATTTTTAAAACCAATCTTTTTACTATTTTTGCTAAAATATAGGAGAAGAGATTATAACCAAAAAAAAGTATATACAATTTATTACTAACCTCAATTTTTATAATTTTAGAAATATATTTATATATGCTTAATTATTAATTCTAAAAATAGTCAATTTGACTTAAAAAAGTCAAAACTGAGCAATTAATTTGAGACGGAGGGAGTATCAGTTAATAATAATAATTAATTACTAATTTTAAAAGTTATTAAAATAAAATTGTTTATTTCATATTTAAAATAAATTTACTTCGCAATTTAAATTTTAATATTTTACAATTAACTTAGATTAGAGTCAAATGATACTCTTTTTGTAGAACGGGAGAAATATCTGAATTATAACTTTTGGTCGATACTAAACTTATTGACTGAACTTATTACATAATATTATTTAAAAAATATTATATTTGCCGTGTACAAAGCTTAATAGCTTTTAATAAATCAGCAAAAATATAATTATTTTTTCCAGAACATGGTAGCATATAGAAAACTGAACTACTGAAAAATAAAGGGGAGAGGATAGAACGGAGGGGAAAGGTTTGCATGGCTTTGCACTTGATGTTAAAGGAATGTTATGAACTTGAGAAAACTAGAGGGGAAACAGAGGAGGCGGGAGGGTGTAAGAAAAATGATATTTAAAATTTTATTGTAGCTTTTTTAATCATCCATTACTTTATATTTAAACATGAGTATTTCTATATATTGCTACAAAAATAATATTTTTCGAATTCGCATCTCAAATTCATCAGAGATGATATAACCATCAGAATAGTCATAGCCTATT
Organism: Aralia elata; assembly: GCA_034770075.1. Lineage (NCBI taxonomy): Eukaryota > Viridiplantae > Streptophyta > Magnoliopsida > Apiales > Araliaceae > Aralia > Aralia elata. The sequence continues at coordinate 26,094,135 of CM068378.1, read as the reverse complement.
CGGTTTCACACCAATACGACAATTGCAGTACTAGCTGAACATCTAAATGTGTTATGGCATTAAGAAGTAACCATTACTTCTTCATTAGTACGAAAAGCTTTAAAACTCGTCTAAAGGTGTGTCAGTTCCGCGGCTGCAATCTCGTAAGGTAGCTAAATCTGATGCTAATCTAACTTAATAGAATTTGAGTTCTGAACTACAGGGGATCTTCGGGCAAGTATCTGCTTTGTCCTCTCAAGAACGCCAAAGAAAATCGAACCTCCAACACCTATCCACAATACTCTAGGTCCAATTCCCTGCAGCACAAGAGAGGTAATATTTAGTATCCCAAGTAATTTTTTTAATTAAATTAGCATTCTTGACAAGAGAATGTAATTGTCAACGTAAATGTTAACTTATTAGTTAGGACCATAGTTACCGGAAAACCTGGCCACAACTTGTATATGAGCACAGTATTACAAACTTTATTCAATTTTAATCATCATTACTAAGGTGTCACAGACATCTATTTTAATGCTTAACAGAGAGAAGTTTTTTTCTGCCCAAATGATTTCAACAAGGTGAAAACGCAACTTTTGGGTGTTAATTCATATAACTGCGTCTTTCACAGAAGTAATGTAGGATGGGATGTTTGGTTTGTTTCGCTTCACAGAAGTAATGTTGGATGGGATGTTTGGTTTGTTTCGCAGGAAAGATGCAGATAGATCCCAAGAGGGTGACTGAATTCCTAACAGCTAAGTAATCATCTTGACGAACAAAAATCTCTGGAAGCAATTAGATTTGAGCCAATTAATAAGGCTACTTTGTATCGATCGGACTGACAAGACATTGTTCAATTGAACTTTTGCATTTCAGTTTTCATAAATTCTGTTGGGTAATTGAGCATTGTTTGGCCCCCTTCACTTGTATACTTTAGCATAACTACTGGCACGAAACAAGACCATAACATGGATACTCAGTGCAGCAGCTGATAATGCAAAATCAAGAAACATGCTTATATCCAACTGAATTCTCATTAGGAATAAAAATATCCTTGTCAAAAATGAGGAAATTAGTTCAATATAGAGACCGCACCTTTAAAAATGCATGAGGTCCCTCTTCTCTCATGATAGTCCCAACACAATCAAAGATACCTTTGTACTGGTTTGCTGATCCCTGCAAAGATTATAATACACACTAAGAGAAGGGGACAACTGGCTCCACAGCCATCTATGAAGTAAAGATCAGAAAGAACAATATGAGTAATACACTGCATTGATTTTACCTGAACCATTAGTCTAGTTTTTATCACATCAAGAGGAGTTGTTATAGCTCCAGTAAATGCACCTGTAAGCAATTCAAAATGGTTCAGAATATGAGGATATAGTATTGGATGGGGTAGAACTTCAATATGAATAGTTTAGCAATAATTTTGAGCATAAATGCAAAGAGATGAGATGCAGGTTTTTGAACAGTATTCTGGCCACCTACCATAGCCAAATACAGAAGGAATCCTAAGATTATCAAGCCCAAAAAAAAATGAGATAAGAAATAGCTTTTCAAGGTTTTTGGAACATGACCAAGGTGTACATGTTTTTGGATTGTACACTATTAACCATTTATGTACGACCCAAGAAGATATATAATATGGTAATTGTATCGTACGCTATTCACATGTTTTTGTATTGTATCGTATCGTAAGAATCGTATCGAATCGCAGCTAAATCGTATCAACGGTGTCATTTTCGATTCACCCAGTGATATGTATCAAATTCTCCTATCGAATTGTCTCCAAATCGTATCATACGATACGTATCACGTATCGTACAATTATGATAACTATAAATACAGTTTATATGTCATAATATCCATTATTTGTTTGATATTATCCAATACTGTTAATACTCCCTCCGTCCTCCAAAGCATCTGTACAAGCACAACTATCCAAAAAAGGATGTCAATACACAGGTCAAATATAAAATATACAATTATACATATAAACTAGATTTCCCTAAAAAGTATACTGAAGTAGGGTCCACTAGTTTTAAAAAGACAGATTCATTCGTGTACTTGTATGGGGTCCAATATGGGTAAAATTGGAACTTATTTTTCTCTCTTTCGATTATAGCTTTCTAAATTTGTGTGAAAACTATACTTTGGAGTTTGGACATTCTTTTGAGGACGGAAGGAGTATCAAGCAATGAATATTGTAACTTGTAAAGACATGCTCATTTCCACAATTAGAGTCCCATTAACCAATTCTTTTTGTTCCAAAAAAACAAGTCCCACTTCTTTTAGTGGTAGAGAGTAAAATGACACAAGTCCTCAAGTTTTTCACCACAATTCCATTATTATATCATCGCTATTAACTAAACGCTCAATAAATTAGGGGTAAACATGAAGAAAAAAAATATCCTTAAATTTTGTAAATTTTGCAAATTTGACATTTTTCTGGAACACAGTATTTAACATCCTGGTTATCAATTGTTTTGTAAGAAAATGAGGGTGGTTTCCATCTCAAGTACGATACTTTTTAACCTTTTTATTGATGTCATACATCTCTTTCCAATGTATATTTGTGAAAATTCAGTATTGTTCTATCTAATGTGGCTGAATGAGTTGGTCTTGGAGCAAGGGATCAGGAAAGGATACAAAGTGGATACTCATCACAAGTATGACACAAGGACTAGATGGGCAGATGGCAGGAAAGGTCAAAAAAATTATTATTTTATTTTTAAAAAATTTGGGATGGTGGGGTGGGGTGTTGGGGGGCTCACGCCCATATTTCTTCAATTTACTAGATTTCCTTGTTCTCCCAAGGGGACAAACAAGGATGATTTCTGTCCCATTCCATGATGGGCACTGCAGACAAGTGGACATAATGATTTAAGCATTTTATCATTGCATGACACGTGATAAGCATGCATAGGTGATAACTTAACCATCACTAGAATTTTGTTTATAGCATGAAATGACAATGAAAGTAAAACATTCACTTAATTTTGGATCAAAAAAAAAATAACTTCAAAGCAAAATCCATTAAGAATCCAGATATACTTGGATTGCAAATGTTTGCACTATATTATTACCTGCAAAAGCACCAATGATAGCATTCTCAGGATCATTTAGATCCCTCTTTGCCTGCAAAAAAAGTAAAAGTACAATTGTCACCTCATTATTTCATGCAACATGAGTACAAACATGTTTTAAGCTACCTTCATTTTTCCCAGACATCAGTACTTTTTATTGATTCAGGGAAAATTATAATGCAAAAAAATAAATAAATAAAACTCATATTCTGAACAGGAACAGGATAACCACAATCATGCAAGAAGGATAAAACCAGTCAATATTTAATTGGGAGATATTATTTTCTTTAAGTTATGCCTGGTAATTCAAACCTTTTGGAGGCAAGACTAATCCCACTGATACATGCAATTACCCTCAAATTACATGAATGGATTAAGCTCAATGTTTTGTTTATCAGAGAGATGCTATTGCCACTTCACAATCCACAAAGATGAATTGCTGGCTCACTGCACTATTGAGGAATGCATGAAACTGCTCTAGGACTTGGAATACCAACACCACCCTAAAAATAAATATGTAAAAGAAGCAGCTGAAACCTTTTATAAGGACTGCTCAGTTACGAATTGCTAATTTCACGACTTCAAGGGCATAAATCTACTGAAATTGACTACTGCATCAGTATCATATATGGACTCTTTTTCTATTCCTCTAGTGGGTGCTTTGAACTTTCCTTTATAGTCTTATGAATCCTTAACCATTATCATGAAAATAGGAAATCGATCAAAGACTGAATCTGTATGCATGTGATGGCAAAATGAGAAAAAATAGAATAAGATCAGCCTGCTTACCGCAAGCTTGTAACCCATCCGAAGCTGCTCATATATGCAAAACTGGATGGCGTCAAAAGGCAAATCTCGCAATAAAAAGGATCCATACCCCTACAATCTCTAGACAAAGGTTAATGCATAGACATATAATGGTTTCCACAAAGCTCATGAAAAGGATTCTAGTTTTCTCTGGTGTGAAAAGACCAGAATTAACATTCAGAAATAGCTCCAACCTTTTATAGGCGGACACTAGGACGGAAAAAAAAAGGATTTATTTGCATCTCGGAGATGAAACACTAGACTGGATTTAAATCTTAAAAAAATAACCATCACATACCGCATAAAGGCCTCTAAAGCCCTCTTTAGCAACAATAAGCCGGACAGCATTGGGAGCTGAAGCAAATTGCCCAGTTTGCATCCTTTGCTTTACAACCTAGAAATTGTTAAATATTAAACCTGAGACACAATATGCAAAAATTAGACTTAAGATGTAGAAGCACTACCTCTGTTGGCACACGAACAATTGAAGAAGCAGCTCCTCCAACAGCACCTGCAGTCTAATGAAGTCTAAAAGCAGTTTAAACAAACGGAAAAGCTTTCACAATATACATTGACAGCCCTTAGGGAGGCCAGCCATAAGACAGAAAGTATTACAGCCAAGTTATCTCCCAGTTAGAAACTTACCAAATGAGCCAATGCACTAAGATTCTCAGGGAAGCTCTTCAGCAATTTTTGCTTTGTTGGTTCGTATACTCCAACAAATATAGCAGATGCCCTGGAAATTATAAGAGATGTCATCAGTATTGGCCTCCCAAAGAGAATCTTGGGAACCTTTTTTAAAATTTACTTTCCACTAAAATTGAGCATTAGTAAGAATATAGAGACAACAAGTAGCTGAAGGGGTGGCAGGGAGAGATAGAGGTGGGAATCTCTCTGAACAAGCTACCTCTTGAACTGATCTATCAGAGCTAATGCTAGCTTGAATTTTAGGAATAGAATGAGGGAAAGAATGGAATTATTTTTAAGAATCTCAAGTGCATGTTTGGTTGTTGTTGGTGGTGGATTGTGTGATAGGATGGCATAATTGTCACATTAACTGAATGGATCCCATTCCACCACCTTCCCCATGGAATGAAAATAAAGGGAATGGAATGAATTTTTATTCCATCGGAATGATTTATCCACCAGAATAATCACCAAATACACTTTTTTCAATCCATTCCTTCAATCCAAGTGTAGCATAAGCGAATTCAAACTAGACTTGGAAAAGTAAATTATATCTCAAGTGTTTATTAATCTCTTACTTTTAAAATAATTATGAAGGCTGAGTTGAATTGAAAGCAATAATTGAAGAAACAAAGGGGTGAAATGACAAACATAATTCTATAAACATTTTTAGGTAACTTCAATCTGAATAATTACTGAATTAAAAGGTGGGGGTGTTATTAAATAACCAATAATCATCACAAGATTTCATATTGGTGTGGCAACATCGGCACTAGATAAATATTATGAAGTCAGTGACCATAATGGATCGTGAAAAATTAGCAAATTGGAGCCTCACCCTTCCTCAAGTTCTTGGGTTGTTAATAGGCATTAGTCACTCAACAGAAGATCAAGTGGACTAAAAAGAGATAAATGGATCAAACTGGCCCTGGGATTTCAGAAACTGACCGGCACAGATACCATGCCATTTAATATTTGTTTCTATGTTCAATGAGATGGCCAATAATTTGGCTGGAATGAAACTTGGAGGCAGATATACATTATAAAGTTCTATTTTAGAGGTTTATTTTTATTAACAAGAAGACTCCGAGTTCATCATCTTCTCATGTCTTAACAAATGAGTTTTCCTACAGTTCTACTACATCGAATTCAATACAAGGCTTTATCTAGGGAACCACATAGTAATTTTCAACAGTACAACACTCTTAAGTGCCAGTTCCATAAAGATTTAAAATATTAAAAGGTCACTATTAGTGCTGCCAAGTTGCTGGATACACTATTACAAGTGATAAGTACAGGTTAATTTGTCTCATCACAAAGGACAATTTAAAAACTACTGGTTGCGATTGTCTTTTCAAACAATAAATATGAATTTCAGGCTACCATTGAATTTATTATTAAAAAAAAGGTAAAAGGCTTTTGTCAGGCCCTAGCTGTGGCCTAACCAGAAAATTAGAGAGAAACAGAGACGGATGGATAGAATTAGAAAAACAAAGAGAATAAGGGAGGAAGGAGAAGAACACAGTGAACACACACTGTGTTCGTGATACAGAGAGAGAGAGAAAAAGCTTAAAAACTTTCTTCATTTCATTTGTAAAATGCATATTATCAAACTTGGGGAATACTCTTCCCATTACACCCATATATATAGCTACTAAAATGTTGAAAGTGTAAATATTCCTAACCTACACCATTCTCTTATCCTATACAAACATGCTAACAACCCCCATGTGCACCAAAATATACTAATTCTGGAATATACTAACTGCCCTTTAATGCCCAGTTTACCCTTATTCTGGTGATCCTAACATTCCCTCCCCCTCAAGAGAATTCATGTCCTCATGAATAAGTTCTGAGCGTGTTCCTTCTTCAAATTTCCTTGACAAACTATCTGCTGCTATGTTATCCTTCCCCTTTTTGTAAGTAATGATGTAGTCATATACCAAAAGTTTGCTCATCCATCTTTGTTGTAGGCAAGTCACTACTTTTTGTTCCAAGAAATATTTAAGTGACTGGTGCTCTGTTTTGATAAAAAATTGCCTTTGACCCAAATAGGAAGACCATCTTCTAGTAGCCTCAGTCACAGCCACAACCATTAGTTCCTTCTCATAAGTGGAGTAACTTTGAGCTTTTGGTCCTAGAGATTTACTAAAATAAGTCGGGGGTCTCCCACCTTGCATTAAAATGGTCCCAATGCCAGTTCCAGAGGCATCAATTTCAATCTCAAAAGCCTTGGTGAAATCTAGCAAAGCTAAGACTGGTGAAGTGGTGAGGGCCCTTTTTAAGGTTGTGAAGGCCTATTATGCCTCTTGATTCCACTCAAATTTCCCTTTCTGAAGAAGAGTCGTCAGAGGTTTAGCCATAACCTTGAACGAACTTCCTATAGTATCCAGTGAGACCAAGAAAACCTCTCAGTTGTTTGATGGTTTTAGGAGAGGGCCAATCCAACACATCCTGGACTTAAGAAGGGTCAATTGCTACTCTTGCACTTGAAATGACATGCCCCAAGTAATCAATCTGAGACTTGGCAAAAGCACATTTGCTCCTTTTGGCAAACAGCTGATTCTTTCTCATTATTTGAAACACTTCCTTAAGATGTTTGTAATGCTCCTCCTTGTCTTTTGAATATACCAAGATATCATCAAAGAATACTAGTACATGGTTCTTTAAGAGAGGTTGAAATACCTAGTTCATTAGATTTTGGAATGTAGCACAGGCATTGTAAGCCCAAAGGGCATGACTGTGAATTCAAATAAACCTTGGTGAGTACTAAAAGTTGTTTTCTCAATGTCTTCCTCTTTCATTCTTACTTGGTCATATCCAGCCCTCAAATCTAGTTTAGTAAAAATTTTAGCTCCTTGTAGTTCATCCAATAGTTCATCAATAAGTGGAATAGGGTACTTATTTTTTATGGTGAGGGAAATGAGGTGCCTATAGTCTATACAGAACCTCCAACTACCATCTTTCTTCTTAACTAGAAGTAAGGGAGAGGCATAAAGAGTAAGGACTCTAGTTGGGCCTTATAATCCTAGACTGTAACATCTCCAGAACTAGTCTCTCTATCTCATTCTTTTGGTCATATGAGCATTTATAGGGTCTAATAGAGAAGGGTGTGGAATTAGCTTTGAGGGGAATGTTGTGATCCAAAGACCTTTCTGGTGGCATACCTTGGGGTTTTTGGAAATATCTGAGAATTCCTTAAGCATAGCTTGTAGTTTTGGGTCTGTGTTTTGGTCAGGAAGGTTTACAAAACAACAACTTGAAGGGTAATTTTGTGAGTTAGGTACCATGGTTGGGTAACTACCATTAGAAGACCGTGTTCTTTCTCCTTAATGTGCTCTACTAGTCCTTCTAAGGTAATCATCTTAAGTTCTGGTAGAGAGTTTCTTACCAGTCCTTGCAGCTTCACTGGTTCCCCGCCATAATTGAATTTTATGGTTAGGTTCTCATAGTCAAAAGTAGTTGGTCCCAACTTTTTAAGCCACTGTACTCCCAGCACCATGTCACAGTCAGCCTCCTAGGGGTAGCAGTCTAATTGTATCTTTGAAGAAAAAATCTCCCATTTTCCACTGGAACTCTGTGCATTGTTGTTCACTTGTGAGTTTACTCCCATCTGCTACTGCAACCATCATGGGAGGAGTAAGCTCAAGTGCACATCTCAGTTTTTGTGCAGTCCTAGGATCCATGAAGTTGTGAGTACTGCTCCCATCTATAAGAATGGATAGGGGGTACTGCCCCCATCTATAAGAATGGATAGGGGTCTCTTTCCTACATACCCAGTCATCTTTATTGTTTGAGGACTAGCTTGCCCTTCCAAGGCATTTAAGGAAACTTCTATATTTTCCCCACTTGGTTGGGTTCCTGTTGTAGTATTAGTTGGTTCTTCATCAAATTGTGGAGGCCCAGAGTAGTCCTCACATTCTAATAGCACTTCACAAGTTATCATGAAGATCTGGGGAGCTTTACACTGATGTCCCATGGTGTACTTCTCATCACAGTAGAAACAAAGGCCTTTAGCCTTCCTTTCATCTCTCTGGGTTGCTGTAATAGGCTTCAGTTTGTTGAAATCTTTTTGGGGTAGGTGAGCATTGGTGTTTTGGTTGTAGAGGATGCAGGGAGGTCCGTTTTAGTGTTGGGATGAGTGTTTGTATAACTAGATTGGGCTTTAGAGTAGTTGTTGGCAGGTTTAGAAGTGGGAGTCTCATAAAACTTGGTTTGTTTGAAGGCTTGGGAAAGTGTCTTTGGGTCAAGAAGTTTCACCATCTTCTTAGTCTCATCCTTGAGTCCACCCACAAAGTTTCCTACAAAGAAGTCCTCAGCCAAGTGAGGTAGTTTCTCAAGTAGTCTCCCCTTATGCCTTTCAAACTCATCATAGTAAGTATCCACAATGCTTACTTGTTTTAGTAGGTTCATATATATTTTTCACACCTGCCTCAGTGAACCTCATAGTGTAGTCTCTTGCAAATTCCCTCCATGTAAGTCCATCCTTGCCATTGACATAAGACTTGTACCAGTATTTGGGAGAACAATGTAAATGCATTCCAGCTATGGTAATCCTCCTATAGGAGTTGATTCCATAAATGCTAAGTACTCCTCACAGTCTTGAATCCAACTTTTAACATCATCGCCCTCAGTAAATGATGGAAACACTAATTTAAGATGCTTAAGTTCTCTTCCCTCTTCACCATCATCGTCATTTTGGTTCCTCCTCCATTGAGCATCATCTTCTTCATGTCTCCTTGCTCTTTCTTGCTCAGCATGCCTAGGGTCTCTAAAGAAGCCCTTATCTCTCCTTTGTCCCATATGAACAGGCCTCTTATCCCTTTCCTTGTTCCCAAAAGGATTCTCAAACCCCTCTTCACTATCTGAACCTCTTTGCTTTAACAACTCAATCATCCCGTCCATGAATTGGTCCATTTTTTCATCAATATGCTGCAACCTCTCATTAGTGTGCTCTCTGTAACTCAAAAAGTCCTGTTGCAACATTTGTGATGGTCCAGCCATGCTTACAGAGAATGGAAATGAAATGAATCACAAAACAATTGTGATTCTGAGTTTGAAATGAACTTCAAGCAGTAGCAACAATACTTGAGTGAAAGTAAGTGAGCTTGAGTGGCTTTATAAGTGAGAATTGGATATCCTCAGTGATCAAACTGAGTATCTGAGGCCAAAACAATTTATAAATTCAACTAGCTAAAGCTTAGTTGAATTTTAGAGAGTAAATGAGCACATAATTAAGCTATAGCACCAAAAGGAACAAAATATAGCATGAACATTAATTACTAGGGTAGTAAGAGAGTGTTAATACTAAAATAAGGCTGAAACTGTTTAGTTTTTGAATTTTAAAACAAACTGAGACTTAATTTTTGTGTTTTTGGATTTTTGAAAGTGTAAACTAAAGCTTAGATAGACTAAACAACCTAATATGAATCAACCTAATATGAATCACTTAACACAAACAAACAAATCAATCAACTCTAATTTTCAGAATCTGAAAAAAATTTTCCGACAAAGAAGAACTAGCAACTTATGGATTGAAACATGTTTGGGTGTGGTTGTTTTTGAGATATATGTTATGGGCTACTACTATAAGACTGAAACAAGAATGAAGTGATTAATACCTAAAACAAGTGACTAATCACTTAAATTTGCTGAGTTGCAGGTTCGGCAGCAAAACAGAGCACCGGAATTCCTTTTTATGTTGCTTGCTTGCTGTGATTTTGGGTTGTTGATGATGAGTTTGGGCTGAGAATAGAGTCGTAGAAGTCTAGAAGAGAGTAGAAGAAACAGAGTTTGGTTTGGTTTTGTAGAAGAAAAGATATTAGAAGTTGAAGATAGAAGAAAACAGAGGATTAGAAGGAAGAAGATGATGGTTTTGGATAGAATTTTAGCTCTGATACCAATTTGTCAAGCCCTAGCTATGGCCTAACTAGAAAATTAGACAGAAAAAGAGATATGGATAGATAGAATTAGAGAAACAGAGAGAATAAGGGAGGAAGAAGGAGAAGAACACAGTGAATACTCACTATGTTCGTGATACACACACAAAGAGAGAGAGAAATAGAAAAAGCTTAAAAGCTTTCTTCTTTTCATTTATAAAATGCATATTATCAAACTTGGGGAATACTCTTCCCATTACACCCATATATATAGCTACTAAAATGCTAAAAGTGTAAATATTCCTAACCTACACCACTCTTTTCTCATATACACACATGCTAACAACCCCCATGTGCACCCATGTGTACCAAAATATACTAATTTTGGAATATACTAACTGCCCTTTAATGCCCAGTTTACCCTTATTCTGGTGATCCTGACAGCTTTTAATTAGGGGAATATTATATATTTTTTTATGCTTTTCCCTTTTGGAATCCATCTCATCCTTTTTGTTAATTAAGGAGTCTAAAGAATAATTTTGCGAGTATAGCAATTGATATATACCTCATTCAGTTAGTCTGTCTAGCATAATAAACATATTAAATTCGAGTCCAGACTCATTAGTGGTACTCAAATAACATAGGAAACATCATCGAAAATAAGTAATTTTCAAAATACAAACACCTATATAAGTACTGAAATATAAGTAGAGGTATATTTGTAATCAAGAGAACTCACGGTAAGACACCAGCAAGATTTCCAGCTAATCCAGAGTACAGGCCCTTCAAAATGATTTTCCCCCCTCCATGAACTGCCAGGGAATGATTAATAGTTGAAGTAATTTTAAAGTCAAAATCTCATAAGCTTGAGGATTCTAAAGAGTACTATTTTGCATTCATATCATGCAAAGACAAACAGATAAAGTTCATGCATTGTGACATCTATACAACACCTTTGACAATCCAAAATTTTTAGAAATTATTAATAATGATTAATATTAATTATTGGTCTGTTCCACTAAAAGTGTTATTTTATTAAACGTATTAATTCTATATTTTTCTTTTTATTATTATTGGAAAGATTAACTAATACATTAATTAGTATATGTATTAAAAGTATGATATATATTATATAATGTATGAGAATATGTAATACGGGATATATGTATTTGGAATGCATGTAATGTAAGTATAATGTATGGAAGGAATACATGAGTTAATTTGTGTGTATGTATTTGAAGTGTAATATATATATAAAAATTGTAAAACATACATTATGTATATAAGTAATGTGAGTGTAATATATGTGGTATGCGAAAATTAGAAGTTAAAGCATATATGTTATATGCTAGTATGTACTGAGAATTATTAAAGCCAAGTATATAGCTGAGTCATTATAAGTTTAAGTAGGAGGTGGCAATTGATTATACCATAGCATGACACGAATCAATTTTTTTATAAACTAAGAGAGCACATTAGCTTAGTCATATAATCATTTTCAGCTCTCTCATTTCTTCTCCCTAGCCATCCATTTCATCCTTTTCTCTCTACATGGTTCAAAACTTTCACACTCCTATATTGCACAAATATTCACCAAAAATATTCAAAGTTAGATTTACCAACTGAAATTATAAGGAGAATTGGAGCGGAGTATTGGCAAAGAAAAGGTTTAAATCATCTCTAATCAAGCGAACAAGAATTCTAGTAAAACTACAAACAAGAGGTAAACTTGTCAATTTATGGAAAAATAAGAGTAGATAATATATATTCTTGCTATGCTTGGTTGTGAATTGTTGTAATGGGAATTTTGTTGGTATTTATTATCAAATGTACCATTATGTAATATGTACGGAGATGTAAATAGTAAATATAAATAGATATATTATGCATGCATATACTGGATATATATATATATAGATGTATATGTATAAATAGTATGTCTATGTATGTATGTAATGAATAAGAGTAACCTGAAAGGAAAATTAGCTGAGTAAGCCTAATAAGAGCAGGAGCTGTCATCTTCCTAAACATCAGTAGGCTGTATACTCACCTAAGCTATTAACGTAACCACCAAGGAAATTATTCCTTTTATAAACCAAGCCAAGAACGGTAATTGATTCTTTGTTCAGTAATTAAGCTTTAAAGCCTATTGTTGCATCTGTTAAAAAGGAGTGAGGTAATTATCTTCTATATTTATTGTTTGAATTAGGCTTTATATGATAGAATCTAGTGGATTGAAGATTTTGTCTAATTGGGTTATGATGAGAAATCTGTACTAAAATTATTTGTTAAGACACCTAGATTTCAGAAGCTTGAAAGTTAAAATTAGTAGTTGGGATACATATTGTTAATGGAATTATCATTTTGGGTATTCTGGATATGCGTTGTAACAGCTTTGGAATCATAATTGGATTGAATATAGCAAGTTGGGATTCTGTAGAAACTAGAGCAGGATTTTTGGTCTGGTGCGCACGGGCGCAACTGCGCCGAGTAGCAAACCATACATGTTATTTTCTTTGTAATTTGAAACATGAAGCAGACATATTGCTACTTGATAAGCCTAATGATATGTTGGCTAACATGATGATGATAATTACGCTAAGATTAGCTATATAGAACTAAGTTTTCAAGAAGAATTTCAAAGAATGCAAGAAAATGATTTCGAATGGTTTTCAAACAAAGCAAAAGTATGTTAAATAAATCTATGTACGGAATATACCATGTTGAAATAGAAACATGATCAAGCATGTTATGTTTATGTAATCTGAACATGTGTAAGCCATGAATGGATATTCATCCAGGAAGGTAAACTAACTAAGTGTACATAGGATAGCTATGTATAAGAAATGGACATATGTTGTATGCATATTAAATGTCTGCGATATGTATAAGCTTGGTACATATGGTATGTGTGAATATGAATTTAATATGAATGTCTAATGGATATGAATATGTAATAATCTATGTATTATTGTGCGATGCTAATATGAACTTATACATGGGTATATGGTATAGGTTACGTGAAGTAGTGCTAAGTTAAGCTTTAATTGAATTTGTTAAACTCCGGACAAGGCAAGTATCTAACCCTACTCTTTGTTGGACAAGTTTCTTTTATAAATTTGTATTAAGCAAATATTTGGATCTTACTCTTTGTTCGGCAAATATCTCCAATTCAGTTATTGTTGTGCAAGCTATATATATTCAAATGTTTATACGAGTTTCCTAACTTGTGCAATCCAGATATTGTTTCAAGTATCTTAAATTTCTTTATTCTTCATATTTGAACACGATTCTTTAAACTCTCTGTTATGAAATTACTTTGTATTCATCAAGTATATTCAACTCAGTTATTGTTATAGTTTATCTATATTCGACTATTTGTACAAGTTTCCCTAACTTGTATAGTCTGACTATTGTTACAAGCATCCTGCATTATTTCATTCCTTATACATGAACAAGTTTCGTTCATTGACACCAAATGTTCTAAGTTTTATACTTCATGTTTCACTAGCTTTCTAAAATTGCCAATTTTCCATGTTATCTTCGAGATTTATAAGGTTATGATGTTTCTCGTTCTGATGAATTGTTTAACATGACAAGTCCAAGCCTTTTGTTACGGCTAGACTGATATTCCTATGTCTATCAAAGTTCTAAAATGTTATTGAGATTAGGTAGAGTTTTCCGACCAGGTTGTTTTGGTCTGGAATCCAAAGCTGAGAATGAATATCCCTTATTTGGGAAACTTTTATTGTGCCTAATGGCAGTGAGCATATCGTATGTAGTGTTGATCAACGCAGGGCGTAAAGGGCTGATCACCCACCGTGCCCGTAAGTCAGCCGGTTCACAGATGAATTTCTGATAGAACCTTTTCAAGAAAAGAAAATTAACGTTCATGGTCATTGGACCACTCAACATCTATGGTCAATATATAGTTTCAAAAGTTTAAATGATTTAATATATTGGTCTGAATTGTTTCAGTACTTCACAACTATTGTTCCGTTGTAGAAGTTTCCTTCAAAGAAAACATTTACCTCTTTCACATGATGTTATTGTTTGATTGTTACTTGCTGAGCACATGAATGCTCATTCTTGCTTTGAAATTAAATGTTTTCAGTTAAACCTAAGCGAATAGAAGGATCCATCAAGGACAAGGGCAAAGGAAAGCTACAGGAGTAATTAGAAGTTGCTAATTGTAATAGCTGTTTGGTATTTGATAATATGTTATCTATCATGTAATAAGTACTTAAAGGTCTTCGTACCTGGGATTAGCAAACTCTGATGTAATTTTTTTTTATTAAGCAATTGAATGAATAGTATCGTGTTGCACCAAGTACGGGTTTGAAGTACCCGGATTTGGGGGCGTCACAACACAGGTACAGGTAAGAAGGTACATATGTACGTTAGAACTTATGAAATGGATGATGCAACCCCTTATCAAGACTTTCATGTCAAACACATCTGAACTCGGGCATTTCTCACTAAATCATACGCAATAGAAACACACTTGTATCAACAATCCTAGATATTACAGTCAATGGCTTTCAGCAAAATGGACATCAAACCATCTGGTAACAGTTAGCGTTCTGAATTGATGAAATGTAAATTAAACTAGCAAAAGACAACTTTATTACATATAATTATGGGTAGAAGATAAAATAATATTCATTACAATTGACCTGCTTGCAGTCGAGTTTTTATTGTATCAATTGGGTATAAAGCTGTTTCCACCACAACACCAGCAGTAGCTCCAGCTACAGCACCCTCTACAAAACCCCATAAAAATGAAGTTAGAGACAACAAAAGCTTAAAATATTGCCTTTTGATTCACAGCCATTTGGCATTAAATGGAAACTATAATAAATAAATGGATGCCTAGGCGGACGCCTTATCACCTAGGCATCTAGGCGCTCGGCCACCACACCTCACCTTGCTTTAGCGCCTTGACAACCATGACAACAATACTAATTTATAATTAATTCTTAATTTTCTTCTTCCGTTCTGACAAGTGGAAAAAAGGAACAAAGGTACCTATCCCCTCAGAGAATCAGTAGAGAATTAGACCATAAAAAAGCACAGAGCGTTTTTGAATTCATGATATATTCAACCTTAAAATTAAAAAGGGTTACAATTTACAATACTCTATACAGAAAACTTGCGACTTAACAACCAATGAACCAACTAATAACACTAATTTAAAATAAGGAAATAACTCCTAATAATTATTTACTACCTTAAATTATATTCTAGAATAATCCACTTAACCTAATCTAGCTATAATTACATAAATAATTAATATTTATCTTTAAACAACAATTAAAAATAATTACTAGTTAACTTCTTAATTTTCTTCTTCCCTTCCGCAGCAGCGAATATTGAGTTTGCCCAGCAGGAGTTGAAGGTTGTTTGTTACCAGGTTTTAAAGATTTGGTTGGAACAGATATTTTAAGGTGCTCAAGAAGTGTGCTTGCTTTGCTATTCTATAGGGTATTTGGAGGGAGAGTAAAGCTCTGATTCTTATTGTGCAGTACATGTATAAATTTCTTAGTAGAATATTGACAACATACCGTTTCTTTCCCTTCTTCTACAATTAATTTTCAAATCTTTTTGTTAAGTTTATTCTTCAAATAATGCAAAACATATATTTTCATATACTATCAGCAATAACGGATAATTTCATCTCAAATAACTATGTCGAAACGGTTCAAAAGATGGATCGACTTAAACTTAATAATACACCATACCAAATAAAACGCGAAGGAAATCGAATGGCTTGTCTTGTTGTATGCTGACTGATGCAGCAATCTTCTTTGGTTCATCCTGGTAAGTGGACATTTTGCACTTCACTATATCTGTTATGAATATCATTTGTTTAACACGAGAAAGGGGAAGAGTAGAAAATATTTTTAACGGAGTTATAAGACCAGCATCAATAGAATCAACAAGAGGTAGAATTTTCTACAATAGAAGTTAAAAGTAGAATGGAAAAGGTTTTTTTTTTTTTTCTTTTTCAAAACGGAAAAGTATTAGTAAAACATAAACCACCAGTTTGATTTCCCATTGACTATTCTATCTTTTCACACTGATCAAAAACCTAATGAAAACATAAAAAATAGCTACATTCTTCCAATCAACCATGGCTCAAGCCCACATTCTAAAGTGCTCAAAGCTCTTGTTGCATTCCTCAAATCGATTACTGGAATAATCGAAAAGCAATCATATGCAAAGTCAATTGGGGAAATATAACAAATGCATAATATTAGAAATTGTAAAATATGGGAAGGGAATTTCCAGGTGAATCTGTTTTCACTCTCACTAAAACTTGTTCTCCTCTACAAAATCCAATTAAACTGACTAGTTAAAGCATTATATGATAAATATTCTTCATGTCAAACCATTCAGATGCAATAATTTATACCAGCAATGTAATTTGAACCTAGTGGAGAATTAAGAACATACATTTTGAAATGATTTGGTTTTCAATCAAAGCTAGGGTTTTACACACATATATCTATAATATAGATTTAGAGATAGAGGGCAAGATGAAAACCTTAGGGCAGAGCCAGAGCTTTGATCTTGGTCACCTGCCAAGACAGACAAAACACCGGTGAGAGTTGCAGCATGAAGAGGGGTTTTAGAGTGTTTTATTTTCAAAATTACCAAATTACCCTTATCTCTCTTTTCTTTTACCTTCTCTTTTTGCTCTATTTTTTATTTTATTTTTCTTACACTTCTGAATACGTATGTTTAATCTTCTCCATTTTCTTAGTTTTGGTGGCAAATAAGAATTTTTCTGAGATTTTTGTCTTTTTAAAAACAATTGATTACCAAAACTAAAAAAGTATTCCTCTGTTCGATAAATAAAGATTTTATTATTGATTTTTTTTGTTTGAATATAAATGTTTGTATATAGACACTTAGGCATAATTTTTAATATTAAATTGTATGATTTAAATTTAATATCTAATTATATGGTAATATTAAGAGTCTCAATTTTATTTTATTTTTGATTCAAATGATGTTGTATTGAATAATATAAAATATATTTTATGACATAACCAGTCACATTAGATTTATTCAATAAATATAAGCATTGTACATTATTTGAGACACTATTTTGAGACAAAAATAAATAAAATCGAGACCCCCTTGTACTACTCTTAATTATATTAGAAAAATTTATAACAATAATCTTCTGTTTATGCCCCTTTGCATTTGTAATTTTTTCATACAATACATCTTAAATTTAGTAAATAATAATTAAAAAAAACCCTAATATTACTCTCAATTATATTAGAAAAATTAAGAACAATAATCTTTATATGATCTTTTAAAAATTGAAATATATGAATGTTGTAAGTATAATTATCACTTAATTTTGTTATTGAGTTATATCATTACACTAAAATTTGAAACAATCTCAATTTTTTTATTTTTTTTTTAATGTAGGCTCAATTTAGAAAAACAATCAGGACTGGTCCATGAATTTCACAAACCAACAGAAGACAATTAAGAAGCCCATTACTACCGTACACCGTTACAGCCCAAATTAAGTTCTGTAGGTCGAAAATAATAGTTGTTCACACT
Source organism: Aralia elata (assembly GCA_034770075.1). Lineage (NCBI taxonomy): Eukaryota > Viridiplantae > Streptophyta > Magnoliopsida > Apiales > Araliaceae > Aralia > Aralia elata. The sequence continues at coordinate 26,076,110 of CM068378.1, read as the reverse complement.
GCTAAAACAGAATTGGGCTTCACCCAACCCAAGTTCTCTACAGCAGAAATCATTTTGCCTTAACATGTACCCTCCTCCGTCCGAAATTAGATATATAATTTTTTAATTTATTCTACAATTAAAGAGAAATTTAAAATTATAAATTATAAAATTCATATTATATCATTACTTATATTATAAAGTAAATTGAGCAATATTCTTTCACCTCTACTATATTTTTAGCAAATGTAAAGGGCTTGATTTTCCTCCATCATATTTTTTCTCCTGACCCCCAAGTAATGTAATACACTAATAGTATAGGTTGGTTGATTTAAATAATCATATTTTTTGACAAATTATTAAAAAAACAAAAAACAAATTAAATAAGTGAATTCAAATCCCTTTTTTTTTTGCTTATTTATTCAGGGTATGTTCGGTCGCAAGCGTTTGGAGCATTTGTAGTGATAACGTTTGGTGCGTTTGGAGGTCCAAATGTACCGCACTACTTTTAAAACGTTGCGGTTGAACTCCCAACACAACGTTTATGAGTTAAATAAGTTACGTTTAAAATAAATAACTTATAAAATATAAATAAGTAAAATTTTCAACTGCGTTTGGAAACTTGAAAGCCACCGTAACAAACTCTTAAACAGTTAGAGGGTGTTCAATGCTACACACAACTTGTGTAGAAACAACTTATATGTTGTGTCTCCATTTCTGACTCCCAAAACACAGATGATGCATATTTGTGCAACAACCAATCTTAGTGTCAAAAAAGTCACCGAAAATGACATATTACATATACGCGTCTTATACACTCTTTGAATTGGTCCGCCCTACATTTAATTTTTATTTTTTTTCATTGTTTCTTTTTGCTGATTATTATAAGAAGAATTTATTTCTCAATTTCACACCATCTATTAAAGTTCTTTGGGGTCTTTTTCTTTCATTTTTTAACAAGAGGGATTTAATTACATACCTACCAATTTTTTATTTCAATATCAAATTATTTTTATACAAGTGTTCTAACTTGGGTCAGGATAGAAAATTTTGATATAATTGTTGTTTGATAAGTCTTATTTCTAAAATTTACGACTATTAAAGATATATTTTTATACCGTGAATGTTCTTAAAAATAACGAATTATGAGTTTAGTAGTGTGATATGATATTAAAATTCAGAATATATGTCATTTTGTTAGTATCACTGAAAAATAAACTCTTTGTGAAATATAAAATATATAGTTATGAATTTTTGTAGCCAATCTATATTTTTTTAAAATGTTTTCGCAGAATTTTTGTAGCTCAGTCTATATTTTTTATAAGTGTTTTCGTAAAGTTATCAAACACCAAAAATTTCTATTTTCGGTTTAAAATATTTTTAATCTATAAAAAACTCTCATAAGTCATAGGTAGGCAATTATTCTGAGACTTGTTTTCTCAGTTTTGTCCATTTATACTTCTACTAACTTCCTTTCTAATAGGTTTTTTTTAAAAAAAAAAGAAAGAAAAGAAAGGTAGAAGGTCATATTTTAATTATAACTTTTTTATTTGTATCTAATTTTTTTAGTAAGAGTTTAGTGGAGTCAATATTACTATCACCGTCCAAAATATTTATTGTCACCGCTAGGTATAAATCTGATTACCGCCCCCAACAAATCCATTGTTTGACTAAAAAACCTTATCCACATTTTTATAACATTATCTAATACAAATCATTATTCAAAGTACTTTTTCATTAAAAAATAACTAGAGTTAAAAATTGATAATGTATACACGAGTGGTGTTAAAATTATGATACATAATTAAAATAAAAATAATGATGTTTGACGTAAATACTCATTAATAAGGTGTAATGATCTGAACATTGTTTGTATATAGTGATAGTACATGAAACTTTAATTCAAATAATTGCTCATAACAAATACTCTCTCTGTCCCAAATTAATTGCTCAATTTTGACCATTTTAAGTCAAATTGACTTTTTTTAGAACTAATCTTTTTATTATTTTTGTTAAAATATAGGTGAAGAGATTATAACCAAAAGAAAGTATATACAATTTATTATTAACTCCAATTTTTATAATTTTAGAAATATATTCATATATGCTTAATTATTAATTCTAAAAATAGTCAATTTGACTTAAAATGGTCAAAATTGAGCAATTAATTTGGGACAGAGGGAATAGTATTCTTTTTGTCCATAATATAAGATTAATATTGCCTTTTAGAGTTAATCTGAGATTTTCTTTTTTAAAATTTAAATTAGTATAAATTAGTTTAGTTTTTAACAATAAAAATTATGAACTATCTAATAATAAATTGATTCCAAACTCTCAAACTTGATCCTACAGTGGAGAAAATATTTTCTATCATTCCATCTCTGTCCATAAAAATAGTTTTATTTTCAAAGTTAAAAATTTTAAGGATATAATTTTAGGCCGTTAATAATCTCAAAGCAATATTTATGCTGCTAGAATAAATATGCATTTAACGATATTTTTACACTTGTTTTAACAACATTTTGTGCTTTCAACGACACTTATTGCTCCGATATTATTAATGACCATAATTTTATACTATGTTTACTTCTACATTTATTAAGTGTTTAGTTGAATAGTAATAACATACAATTTTTCAAAAAATTATGTCATTTAATATTACCGAAAATTTTCTCTCAAAATAAAATTTGGATAATTGAGACTCCTTTTGGGAAATACAAGCGTATAATTTTTTTACCAACAAAAAAATTGATTGTAAAACACTTAAACAGCATGACACTATAAAATTTTTACACTATAAAATTTTTACGAGTAGTAACATATTTTTTATTACTTCATCCATATCAAAATTAAATATACATTTTAATTTTTTAAATTAATTTAAGAAATCTAAAAATTCAAAATTAATGCTAGTTTATTTGATTTTAGTATAAATAAGAATAACTATTATAAATGAACTAAAAAAGCAGTACTAATGATCATACTTTTTTCTTTTAAAGATTAAATAAAATCGTATCAATTCATTTAAGTTTTAGAACTTTTGACAAATTAATTCAATAAATCAAATTATTGACAAATCAATTCAATAAATCAAATTATATTGTTTTTTTTCCTTTTTAAAAAAGAGTTATTATTGTTTACGAGTACAACAATTTTGTCCCTTTTTTTTTAATTCCCACGTGTGTCTGTTCAATTGGTTGACACGTTGTGTACGCGCCGCAATGCTTGTGCCAGCTTCACGAATCCGAAAGTCTATATATGTAGTTAGAGACTCTTGGCCTTTGATCATTTACACATTTTCAATACAAAGCAAAAATAAAAAAAAGATTCTTGGTGTACAAGCTTTTTTATTTTCTTTCATTAAATTATAAATATACTATAATCAGCTATATATACAACTTTGTCAATTTCTCTTAGTTCATACTTCAACAGGGCCAGTTGATCAACTCTGCTATTTCTTGGACAATTCTGCTTTTATTGGGTAAGTTCTTCAATTTCTTTATGTTAATTCATCTGGGTATCTTTAAAAATTGTTGGGTTTGTCTAATATTAGCTCAGCAATTTGTTTGAAGCATTCTTGATGAAATTGGGTTGTTCAATCTTTAGTTTGTTTTTAAGTTGTTCAAATTTGATTTGAACTGGGTTTGTTACATAACTGTTTTTGGATTAGTTTAATTATTTTCTGTTAATTTATTTTGGTTAATCACATATATATTCATTGTTTATAAGTGTAATTTAGTGTGTGTGTGTGTGTGTGTGTGTTTTTGCAGCAGCTCTGCAATTCTTTGAGCCATCCTTCTTGTTCTTGGCTTAGTTCGTTATTTTCTGTTAATTCATTTGGGAGTTTTCATTCATAAATTTCTCCCTCCCGATTATATTAATTTAGTTTGTTATTTTTGAAGATATTTATAATCTTACAATTATATATGTACTGAGCTGAAATTAAATTTGTTAATTCTATCTTAATTAAGGTGAAAGCATATTTTTCTGGTACTTATGGCGGTAAAGACAAATGGGTTCATAGAAGGTAGTTTACCGGAGGAATTGCTGGAGCTATTGATATCATTGGCTTCAAATTGGGGGGATTTGATTGATTTTAATGTGTTGAAAGTGATCCATTTAAGTGGTGCCATGACTAATGAGGTTTATCGGATAAGTTGGCCTACAAAAACGGAAGGTGTCTCGAGAACTGTTTTGGTTCGGATTTATGGTAAAGGTGTTGATGTTTTCTTCAACCGGGATGAGGAAATTAGGACTTTTCAGTGCCTGTCGATGCACGGACAAGGCCCTCGCCTGCTTGGGCAGTTTCCGGTAGGGCGGGTGGAGGAGTTCATTCATGCTAGGGTATGTGAAATTTGATTCTGCTTAAGAACTTCAATCATGCTTGTGTTAGTTATGCTAAGTGTATTTTATAGTTTAACAACTAGATATCTATTGTGCTAATTTTCTTTAAAAGGTCTAATTTGTGTCTTTTATCTTAAAAAGATGTACCCTTTTCCTTTTGGTTAGTCAAGTTTATGGATTAGAATAGCTACTTTAGATATGATAATTTAACATAGAAAAAGTCCATTGTACTTTCTGTATCCATCTTTACTGGTGCAACGTTGAAAATCAGTCCCACTTTAGCATTCCACTTTGATAAAGATTCTAAAGGGTTTTTGAAAGAAAATTAAGTGGTGCAAATGATTTATGAATGAATAAAGGGGATATATTATATATAAACCACTATGCTTTCATTCTAACCAGAAATATGATTGTTAGAAAAAAGAATCCATGTGGCTTATTTCAAAATTACCTACATTTTTATTGATAAAAATTTTACTCACCCGTCTCGCCTCTTCAATTTTCAGACACTATCAGCTAGTGATCTTCGTGATCCCGAAACATCTGCTCTGATTGCAGCTAAATTGAGGGAATTTCATAATCTCAACATGCCTGGTTCAAAGAATGTGATTCTTTGGGACAGAATGAGGTATTAATATGCTAGGAACAATTAAATTTGCTTGCCTATTAGAGTTGTAGACAGTTTTACTGACTCAAATTATATTCTTTCCCAGAAACTGGCTTGCTAAAGCCAGAACTTTGTGCTCCAATGAGCATGCAAAGGAATTTTGTTTGGATACTTTAGAAGACGAAATATATGCAGTGGAGAAGGAGTTATCACAAGGCTACCATGATGTTGCGTTTTGTCACAATGACTTGCAGTATGGCAACATTATGATTGATGAAAAGACGAGATCAATTACTATAATTGTGAGTTTTCTTCCTGAACTTTCTAATTTGCCATTACTTTTTTGCTACCATTTCTAGCATAATACCAGTACCATCACTAAATTCTTAGCTAACATTAAGGGTATATTTGGGAATTAAAAAAATAAAATTGTCCTTAAAATTCGTCATTTTAGAAATGTATCTTTAATTTTAGAATGAAGGGAAGTAGATAGTAAATCTTGTTTCTGTATGTAGTAAAGTAAAATCATACCGTTATGGAATGCAGCCAAACTTTTTTGAGATTTTTATACACATTTCATGATAATTCAATTATATTTGCAAAGTTATGGAGTCCGCCGGTTGGTTGAGCATATTTTTTACTGGAATGTGGCTGAGCATATTTTCTTGTTTGCAATGTTTGCTGAGCATATGTGAAATTTGCTAGTTCAGCAAATTTCTGCGGAATATTCAAGCACTTTCTGTAGTGAAGTTTATTGAATTTTTGACTTACTATTTTAACAGGATTACGAGTACGCCAGCTACAATCCTGTTGCCTATGACCTTGCAAATCACTTTTGTGAAATGGCTGCAAATTATCACTCTGAAACACCTCATATTTTAGACTACAGTATCTACCCAGGTAAGCAGCTGTTAATATGCTAGGGTTTAGGTATTACATTACTGTAATTTCCACCCTTTCTTCTTCTTTGATATGAAAATCAAAATATGCATATACTTAAGGTAATAACTTTTCCTGTTTGTTTTCGATTTGGCAGGCCTGGAGGAGCGTGAAAGATTTGTACGTTCATATCTTAGTTCCACTGGTTAGTCCATTTTATTTCCACTTATTTGGATATATTTGGCTTAAAATTTGAAAAACTTAGATGCCTGTTGATGACATTATTTTAAGCACTTTTTTGTTTGGTTATTTGTAGTTAATCTTTGTGTAAATTTAGATACTTAAAAAAGCTTTTGTTTATCTATGCCAAGCTGTCTAAAACTCTAAATGGACACAGTTGATGTGAAACATTACATTTCCCTTGAGATTGCAGTTCTAGCTAATACCTAACAGGCTAACACAAACGCGATTGACCCCAAGCCATTTGATGAATTATTCACACAGGCAAGGAGAAAAAGTCAATGAATTTCCTTCTATACTTTAACTAAAGTTATAAGTTATTGACCCGAAGCCATTTGATGAACTATTCACACACGCAAGGAGGAAAAGTCAATGAATTTCCTACTATACTTTAACTAAAGTTATAAGTTATTGATAAGTACTAGTTTGATAAATTGTGCTTATGCACTTGGATTAATATTACATATTGACTTTTCCTACCATACCTTAACTAAAGTTATAAGTTATTGATAAGTACTAGTTTGATAAATTGTGCTTAAGCACTAGCACGCTGTCTGTAATATTACACGAGTCTCACGTCAAAACATATGTTATATGTAATACTCGAGTCTCATATCGAAACATGTAGTCATGTAGAACAGATTCAAGGGTATAATAAAAGTAGAATCTCCTACTTTTTGTTTGATGATGACCTGAAGACTTGTTTGGTTTTAGATAAGAGCAACCAAGTGCAGATATTTATGCTTCATTAGTGACCTTCAATAGTGACTTTAAAAGAAACTGAAAGGTCAATTTTCAAATATACTTTTTCTCCATTTGTGACCCGGATTTTCTTGTAGTTTGTGGATATATCTTAATCTGATAATAAGAAATTTGTCACTTTGCATGAATCGACTGAAAACAACCCATGTTAGTAGAAAAAGAGATCATCTTTTTTTGGGGGGCTTATTTTGATCTTATCATACTAAAAATATCGTACGCAGGCCATAACCCCAGTGACAATGAAGTAAAGAAGCTTGTCAATGATGTAGAGAAGTACACTCTAGCAAACCATCTGTTTTGGGGCTTATGGGGGATAATCTCGGTACGCTTTTCCACATTCTGATCTTCTTTTCAACATCCACTACACGTAAAAAAAAAAAAAAAAAAAAATCCAAAAAATATATAAAAATGGGTTGATCCTTTTTTTCGTTCTGCAGGATTATGTGAATAATATCGACTTTGATTACATGGAGTATGCCAGGCAGAGGTTTCAGCAGTACTGGTTAAGAAAGCCCCAACTCTTGAGCTTGGCTACAAGAGCAGTTTCTATAAATGGTGTAAATGGCTCTGCAGAATTTACTACATGAAGTGTAATTCCTTTTGTATTATAATAATGTAGCCTGTAGGTCAATGTAATGTAATAATAATTGGTCTTGTAAGCTTATTGGTTGCTGGTTGTTTTGTAAGTATTTGTGGCTTGGTCCCCATTGTTGCATAGCCAAAATATATAGAAATGTAACTGCTACTAATAATACAAATAATATAGACAAATTTCCACTTCATATGCATATTTGTGACAGAATACAGATGTACTTCCTCCGTCTCAAAATGAGATTATTATTGCTTTTTGTAAAACCATCTGCCAATTTTTCACATTTTAATTTATTAACTCAATCCAAATTACAACAGTGATATGATATACATTTAACCATTCCTCACTAAAAGTAGATTAGAAATATTACGGCACTTTTCATTCTATTTTTATAAAAAGAAAATTTATCATTTTATGATGAGCAAAAATATATAATGGAATTTGGGCAAAGAAGATTGTCGGACACCTCAACTCGGTTAAAGCATCCAATTTAAGAAAAAAATAGTACGCATGTGCTTTCTGAAATGGACTCATGTATTATTTTATCTATGTTAGTGCACAATCGATATTAAACAATTAGTGCACATAAAACTACTTCTCAAATGTATATAATAAGTTTTCGGGTCAAACTTAACTTACATGAAAACTTTGACCAAATACATTTAACTTGTAAAGGAGAGAGTATCACTTTTTAATGGAGTGAAAAATCTATTCCTTCATGCTAGGTACAGTCTCTGGTTCCTCAGCTTTCCATTCTTTCATTATTGATCAAGAATTGATACACTATTAAGAGAGATTCCAATTGTGATGGTCAACAATGAATGTTTTTGGAAAGAGAGGTGGTGATTTTTAACATATTAGGAAAGTGATTAGGTGACATGTTTACAAGAAAGCATGGGCACTTTGAAGGGCTTATCGCAAAAGTGGAAGGATTCTCTTTGAAAATAAAAATAAAAAAATGGTTCTAATAAATACTTTTGACTCTGCCTTATACTCAAAAAATCATTTGAAAAAGAGTGGTGGTTGCATAGAAACTAAACAAGTATGGAAGATTATTCAAGAAATCTAGCTAGCTGGCCTACAAGCATTTTGTTTATAAGTTTTGAAAATACATAATCAAATCCCAAAATTGACTAAAATATATGCGAATAATAATGTTCTCACAAACAAAAAAATAATACTACGTGCATAAATTATACACAAAAAATTGTGCAAAAAAAATAAGACTCATGTATTGCTCACCAATAGAAATATGTAAAATATCCAATGATAGGTCCCGGTTCTTATTTTCTCTTTTTTTTATACTGCGTTTATACATTTTTTTGTGCATAATTTGTGTCCCTAGCATTATTTACGTCGAATTCCAATTACGAAACTTATCAATACATGATATTAGTAGGAATTGAATTATAGAAGTGTCCCACTTATTACGCATCTCCCTGAAAAGATTATCACTAATAATTATTCACGTAACTGACGATCAAAAAAGCGACGTAAACATTCGCAATATATATCATTTTCCTATTAATTTTTCTTTTGTCTGTCTACTGATGAATAGAATAATCGATCTAATCTTATCTCCCGTGGAATTCATGACTACAATGTAAATTCTGTCACTAATATTGGGGTTGGACGGCCGGGGAGAATGATTGTTCTATATTATTGGCTTTTATATTTCAACATTGAGATGATTAGCTGAGTTTTACGCCTTTGTCAAGTTCCTCTTCTATATAAATAATGCCAAAGAGGTAACTATTGTAATTGCCCCAGTGGTCTAGTGGTAGAATAGTACCCTGCCACGGTACAGACCCGGGTTCGATTCCCGGCTGGTGCATTTTTATTTTTTTCCTTCCAAAAATAACATTAGCTAAAAATTTAGTAAAAATGACATGACTAAGGAAAAAATAACATGTGCATTTTTATTTTTTTCCTTCCAAAAATAACATTAGCTAAAAATTTAGTAAAAATGACATGACTAAGGAAAAAATAACATTAGCTAAAAACTTAGTAACGATGACATGACTTGGGGAAAAAATAACATTAATTAAAAATTTAGTAATGATGACATGATTAACCAAGGAAAAATGATATGTATTGTGTTTACATCGATTTTTTGAGATAACTTTTATGTATAATAATTGAGAGATATGTGTAATAATTGAGACCCTCCTATAATTCTTATCACTCTCACGTATTGATAAGTTCACAATTGTAATTCGACATAAATTTATCGCAATATATAACTAACAATACAAGTATCCATTAGTATTCAAGTATCAATATGTATTCATATTATGATTGTACATCTTATGCCTCTTATCTGAGCCTTTTAGATAAGGAGTATTTTTCAGAAATAAATTTCTTTAGCCTTTTGCAAAAAAAATAAATAAAATAAAAAAATACAAGTAACGACATGTTAGAACCTGTGAGTTTATAGTCTAACAATAAAAATGCATCTCCCATCAAAGCACAAAATATTTGTAACTTCTAATCCCATTAGAATTCATCAGTGTTCCTACATGTATCAAGCTTAAAGTTCTAATCCAGTTAGAATATTCATGGACTACGAAATTCAAATAGGAAGATTATCAAAGAGCAAAATCATCTAACAGTACATTCGATAATTTGATGCACTTATTGACAGTACTTAACCAAAACAATACCAGTCTTCCAGAAAATCATTTATATAGAGAGAAATAGAACAGTAACCAACCTCGGCAACCAAACGATCATAAAGCAAGAGAATAATAGAATAGAAGTCAGCTGTAACTTTGAGATCTCCAGTGTCATGAGAGCCCTCATTTATTGTCTCTTCGTGTATTGCAAGATTTAACTAACACTCTCAATCAGATACATCCTGCATCAACAACGAAATTCTCTCGTTCAGAGAATAATTACATTCAAAATAGTGAGAAAAAAATAAAAGAGCATAGCAATGGTATTTATCCATAACATTAAAATTTTACGTGCATTATATCAGCTATAGGACTAACATTCAGTCTGAAATCAAGCTGATTATAAATGGTGAAAACCAAAGAAAACAAGATGAGATTAGAGTTAGATTTCTGAGTCGGTTCAAAAGTGAAATCGAACTAACAATGTTTACACTGTTAGTGCTAAAATATGTAGTACACATGTCACTTTTACTTCTTCAAACCACCACCCATGTGGAAAGAGCTGCAAATATAACAAAGTATAGGTGAAAATTAGGAGGCTTGGCACGCATAAGAATGGCTCGTGATCTAGTATTGGCTTCGACAAAATATCTCACCAGCCACTGGTTTCACTGGTAACACCTTTGCATAAGTCAGACTTGAAACTTATGCCTCCAAATCAAGTAGGTTACACACTCATAGCGCATTGACACATTAAAATTCAATAAAAAATCTGAAGCTCCAAAAAGTCCTGCTATAACACTACCTTTGTATCAAGATCTAGCCCTTCAGCCTAAATTCTAACACGGTCGAATACACGGAACATTCTTGCAAATATATTGAAATAACATGCGTGCCTGAATTCCATGTAAGGTCTATAAGGCAAAAATAGGCCTCAAACCAATTAAGAGTGGTGGAAATTACAAGGGAAACTATTAATAGGGCTTGGACATGTTTAGTGATTTCCTCCCCACTCTTTTCCTCCAATATTCTTATTATCTCTGTTCTGAATGTCACGAAGATCAAACCACTGTTATATATCAATCTTTTACTAAATACTTAATTAGTATTTATTTTGATAAGAACACTTCTTTTAAAGATGTTTCTTTACGAGCTTACTAGACATGCATTTAAATGTTCAAACAAAAGTGATAATAATCACGTACATTATGTCTATTTTTATTTTTATTTTTTCTTTTTTTATTAAGGACCAATCGCACTATGACAAGAATGTTTCTTTAAATTAATACTATTATCCTAAATCAACACCATTGCACATACCATTGAAAATATTTGGTTCTTAACAAAGCCTAGTTGCTCTTGGAATCTCAAGTACAGAGTCGAGTATTCACCTCTTCAAATCTTAACCGATTCATTCCACCATCAAGTCCCATGTTCATTACAACTTCGCCATCTTCAATTTCTGCATCAGTGTATGAGAGGGCCTTTTGTAACCTCCTTGGATGAAACTCCTCAACCTCTACCACATACGAAGCAGTCACAGGTCGATGATCAGAAATCCTGACCTCAGTCCTCCTATAGCTGATAATCTTCATTCCCATCCCAAATGAAAGAATCCGGTCACACCTGAAAGGTTGCTTCAAAAGACGTAAAAACAACCAAAGAAGCCATTGCCACTACAGAAATAGTCCACGTGTAGGCCAAAACATGAGCAGCAAATAAAAATAATGGAAAAAAAAGAAGAAGAAAAAGAACAAAATTAAACAGAAGAATAAGAATACTAAGAAATTGTAGATGCAATTGCCAGCAGACATCTTATCTGAAATAACAAAATAGTCGAACTAGGGTCCACCTATTGAACGTAAGGCCACCAAAGAAACTATGTTTGGCAAATGTGGAATCAAACACCAGGATAAGAAAGATCTTACATACCATGCCGGAGTGCGCCTCCCAATTTTTGGATCTTCTCCATAATACTTCTCTGAATTCAACTCGTACTTATAAGTTGGTGGAAAATTTAAAGTACCTTCAGACCATCCATCAAATGCACAACCTTTTCTAAGCTCTTGAGTAAGCTGCCAGATAGGAAGATGTCAATAAATTAAAAGCAACAAAGCATCATATCAAGTTTAAGAAAATAGAATAGAGTTCAATAACTGGCAACTGCCTCATTGAACCTACACCTTTAATCACTTTATCCGCACCAACTACTTAAATGCCTCATTGGTCAATTTTAGGATAGATAACAATTACAAATTAATTATGAGATAAACCAAAATCAACAATCAAGACGATTCAGCGTTTTAATTGAACTAATGTTTCCAATAACAGAATCTAGATACAACAGTCGTAGAAAAACAATTAATAAGCACAAGAGACAATTACGTATGATGAACAAATAAGGATGAGCAAAGTAACATAGTGTTTCGGAGCACCATTACCATAGAGAAAACGCGCACACTATATTTCCTTTAGTTTTCTACTCTATTCCAATTATGAATTCCTTGGTGCTTAACCCACTCCCCCTCCCACGCTTTTTTCCTCTTTATCAAATTTTCTTTCAGGACAAAAAGCGGAGGGGAAAAAGGACAGAAGAATAGAATATTCTGAAGGAAATGCAAACACGAACAAATACATGTTTCTTCATCTTGAATATATAAAATTGGCTTAGTTTAAAGAAAATTGACCATCCTTAGATTGGATAGGATTGACCTGCTTCTTCATTTACATTGATAAAGATCACGTAAGTACAAGAGACCCATTAACAACAATATTTACAAAATTTTATGGTGCCAAACCATGTGGAACCACAACAAACTCCTATAACTTCCCCAAAACATGAATATATAGACCATCTATCACATACATTAAGTGAACTACAGAAGGAAGTCACGTAACATGCAACCAATGCTTACCTCTCACCAGCTAGATAAAAGAACAAATTCTTTTTATCCTTCTTCAGAATACAAAAGTACAAATAGAGGACATTGTATTCTCTGCCATAAATTGGTTCCAATGATCCTAGATATATTTTGCACATAATTTGGTGAACCTTAACGGAAGAAAGCAGGTCGAATTGGGTCCTAACAAGATTATCAAGTAGCATTGAAGTCCCAAAATACTAGGAAAAACCTTATTAAGATAAATATGTAAGCCAGTAAGCCACTTGGCACAACACAGTTCAATATGTTTTACAACCACAAATTCCATCACAGGCCTTGAGTTTCTAAACTTATAGAGTGGATAATCCTGCAATGCCACTTTCAGGATTACAGGAAGTCTATGAAATTAGACATAAAAAAGTAAATAAAAATACCAGTTATCCAGAATGGTGTATCACAAATTCATAAATTAGCAGTGAAACAAATACTGATAGTGAAACAGCCTGATTGTTTAGTTAATTCAAACAATACTTGGAGAAACAAAATCATAAAGAGTAATATTAAGTTATTAACCTACCTGATCGTACTCAACCAACTTAGGCCAGTCCTTTTCCGAGATTAGTTGCCGTGTTTTATCGTATGACAAATTTAAACGGTAATTAAGATCACCCAGCCAAATTATTCTCCTGCAAATTAAGAGAAAATGTGATATTAGTTCAGTTTTTCTTAATCGAATAAAGAATTTGACAATATCAAAATCTGCCAGAGAAAGATTAATTAAAATATATCTTGTATCCTGTATGATAAAATTTTATTTCCTATTCTTCTGAAAATCTCTATAGAAAATGCAATATGAGAACTCTCAATGTTGCAACTTGCAAGTCAGAGGGTGTAAATGTGGCCTGCTTGAACTCTTGAGAAAAACTATTCCAAAACAAGAATTCAGATTTTTTTTTTTTACCATTACTTCATTTTTTTGAGAATTGATTGATGCAAAAACATGGTCAAAAAATGCTTCCAAAAAATAATGCAAAGAATAAGGATTAATGCAATAGCTGCTATAGCATAAGAGAACCAGTTACTGAAAACAAGCCAGCCAATCCTCAAGTAACAAACAAGTATCATCAAGGATGTCAAAATTATCAACTGAAATGGAATTTGGTGTTTCTTTCCCCCGCCCAATTTTGGAATTCAACTATATTTTCCCCCCTTATATAAGCACTTCTGAATCCCACTACTGAATTAAGACTTGCAGCATAGAATATAACTCGGTTGTGGTTGCCATAAGTAGTTGACTGCGGCAATGGCCCAAAACAATGTAGTTTTTGGTATTTCATTAATGGCGGTTTTATCATTTCACCAATTTCATCAATGGAAAATTTGACAATTCATCATTTTATTAAACAAAACTACGTCGTTTTGGGTTGTTGCCATAGCCAACTAGTTGTGGCAACACAACCACACTTGTCCCATATATAATTATATACAGATAAATAGCCTCCCACAATATAAACAAGTGAACTGAATGGTATAACTTTAAGGGAATGAGTGGGAAAAGTGAAGAAGAAAAGTTTCAACAGGAAATCATAACGGAGGCCATGTACTAACTCATGATCACGGATGCTTTTGGGAAGTCCAATGCTTGAAAAGGAATTAAAGCGAGTCCTACGATGTATTGCATGCACATCAGCATTTCTTTTAATTGCCTCGGCTTCTTTTTCACCTGATGTAAGGTGGGTGCATATGAAACAAAAAAGAGTCTGGTATATAGACATGCTGACTGATATTGATCCCTGCAAGATAAAAATATATTCAGTATGACAAAAAAGAACATCATGACATATATGAATTGCTATAGTCAGTAATAAAATCCTGTACAATGAACTAACTATGAACACGATGTCCGCCAAGCAAACCCCAGGACCGTGGTACATTCACCGGTGAGACATGCTTTTTGGGTACAAGTGTAAAATCCCGAAGTACATAACTATGGAACTCTTATTACCATGTGTTCCGCTAACCGGGCACTATCGTTCTGGTACGAAAACTTAGCTACCTTGTGCATCCACCACAAGTAGCATTCCCTGTACCTGTTCCGCATAACCAATCATTCCGCACTCCAGGTAACGGACCCAAAAACATTAGCATCCAACACCCTCATTCATCAAATTATCTGACACTTCTCAACCCTCATCCATCAAATGATTCTGTTCTCATATGACTTGCTCATTTAAATGATCTTTTATGCATGACTTCAAAAACATAAGACTATCAAGCCAGCCAAGAACCCAGATCACAAAACAAAAGCTATACACTTCTCGACCCAAAAACCCTCAAAGAGGGGATCCTCCTAACCCCAAAAAGGCACCCCGCCTACAGTGGTGCCCCCACCAAACCTATACAAACCAAGGCATAAATCTATACCCCCTTTTACATTCTTCATTTAGGAAATCAAAGCACAAGTTTAAGTAAGAATTTGTTTCTGCCTAACTTTAAGGAGTAGGCCTAAACACACATCTTGTGTCTGACAGTTACTGAGAGAGGTAGGGGGAGAGAGACAAACATATTCTATATAAATAGCAGTTTAAATCCAATAGAAGTGCTCAGAAGTATTTATCAAGAAACAAGATAAATCAAATAAAAAACAGATAATAAAAAGGTAAAAAGAGACAACAAACCTTGTTACCAATGTAGCACATAACACCAACGCCAACAGTAGACACGTTTACATTCTGGATATGCCTTCGCAAGCTTCTACGGACCCATATAGTGAGGAAAAGACCAACCATTTGCTTACTTGCTATCTTTACATATTGGTTTCTTCTCTTCCGGTTCACGAGATATTCAAGGTCAACTTTTGTCAGTGAAGCTGCCTCCGGTTGCACTCTATTATCAACAATCATAGATGATTTGAAAGAATTAAATGTTTTGAAAGATTTAGAAGCTTTGAATGACTTAAAGGATCTAAAAGAATTAGGTCTCTCTAGAACACAGTGAGCCGGAAGATTCAACGGTTGCTCTGGCCAGCTTAAGCCCATCATTTCTGTTCGACTCTGTGTTTTAGGTATTCTACTATTAAGTAAAGGAACTGATGCTTCTCCATTTCCTAAATTGGTATTGGAAGTAGGGAATGAAGCATCAGCATTGGGAAACACTATTTGGCCTGTGCTTGGTCCATCACTGACTTCATCAAAATTCGTCTCGTCATTCAATGGATATATTTCCTCCTCACCATCACTATCAGTTTCAAGTGATATTTCATCTTCTATGTCGGGAGCATCAGCAGATGGCTTAAACCTTGATGGAGAAGGAGGATCACTGTAGCATTTACACTTGGTCTTTGTGGGTTGGATTTTATTAAGAGTTTCGCGGATGATGTTTTCCCATTTTGGAATAGGGCGATTATCTTCAGCACCAAACATATTACCAGCATTTAATGGTATAATCTCCTGAAAACTGTCAAAAATAGAATGTGTACAGTTATTCTAAATTATCTCTTTTAGGACATGCACAACCTAATGATTCAATCAACACTGACAATCAAACAAGCTAATATATATATATATATATATATACACACATATGTTAGAGTATATATCTTGTCCCACATCGAATACCTTGACAAAGTATGTCTAGTATATAATGAGTTGGGCCAACTCTTCTCATTGCTAGTTGGTTTTGAGTTAGAAAGCTTGATGTCTTTATACACTAGGCTATGTGCCCATTTTATAAAGCTAACATGGTATTAGAGCGGCTATCCTTAGGCCTAATTAAACACTCTTCTTAGCCTACATTCTTACCCACTTGTTGTGGTTTACTAGCCTTCTTCTGGGCATGTCTTGTGACTAGCTTCTTTCGGACTTGCTTATATTGTGTGGGTCTCATATTCATCAGGTTCACGTGCAACCCTTAATACATCGAGTTACACGTGAGGGAGTATATATCTTGTCCCACATTGAATACCTTGACAAAGTATATCTAGTATATAATGAGTTGGGCCAACTCTTCTCATTGCCAATTGGTCTTGAGTTAGGGAGCTTGATGTCTTTATACACTAAACTTTGGGCCCATTTTATAAAGCTAACAATATATATATATATGTCAACTATTCTAAAAGTTTGTAATAAACTATACATGTATTATATGAGCTATCGCTTAGCTGCTTCGCGTATTACGAAAGGGTGTAAGTTAAAGACTAAATCTAAGTATAAATAGAGAAGCATGGATTGTATGGGATCATCAATAAAATGAAATAGAAAATAGCTTAGTCCATTCTATCTTTTTCTCTTTAGCTTCTTCTTTCTTCTAAATTTCTTCCCTAAATTCCCCAGTAGATTCCCTAAATAGCTTAGTTCATTCTATCTTTTTCTCTTTAGCTTTTTTTTTTTCAACCTTGTTCTTGATTGTCTTCTGCATTGTTCAATATTTCATTGCTAAGGTACTGATTGGTTCTTAATCTTCTATTGCTAGGTTAATTTATTGTTTGGGTTCGAATCTCTTGGATTGAATAAAGTCAGGACTAAGGTTAGTCCTTACAGAAAATCTGAGAGTAAGTGAAAGAAAATTGAGCAAAGCTAGAAAAATTGAACAAGACTGACTTCAGATCTGCATATGATTTTTATGACTGCTTACCTCTTATAAAAATAAATCCGGCAAAAAGAATTCAGTTTAACTCTTACCCAATCACATAAATATCAGCAGGGTCACTGATATCTAGCCAATCTTCAATATCTAGGTCCTCTGGTGGAAGTTCTCCTCCAACATTCCACGTGCCAGCACGTATTCTAATAAGACAAGTAACAACAAAATGAGGTCATACTAATAAAAGATTTCAAAAATCTGATTCTTACAATAGTCTAATTATTATCAGTTAGCTTGATCAGCATATGTGAGGAGAGGCAGCATACTTGATTTCCTTTGCAGTTATATATTGTGCCCTGAATGTCTCCGACTTTTGTCTTCTTAATCTAGGAAGAGCCTCTGTAAGCTCAAAAGAAGATTTACAATACAAAAGTAATGAGTTCTAAATTATGTGGATTAAAGCATGCTTTTTATGACAGGATTTCAATAACTAAAGAAAAGTGACAAAGGGAAATATTATGAATACATGTATGCCGCTATCAGGATGTAAGACAGCATATAGCCCAACAAAATTATGAAAGACAAGCCAAAGTAACAAGATAGGGTTAGGAATGAGTGGATGTTAAAGAATGCATCATTCTGGAAGCTGAATGTAAACGAGAAGATTCAATCATAAATACCTAATCATTTTAGAATAAAAATTACTAAAGATGGTGGAGTACCAAGCAAAATAAATCCATGTTTGTTATTATTTTAAATGAAAAACGAAAAAGAAGAAAATTTCTAGGACTGAATTTTAACCAGTTAAATTTTTCTTCCAAAAAATCATAATTTCTTTCCACCGCCTTAGAAACACTCTAAAACTACTGAAATAATAAGTTTTTAAAGCTTAAAAAAATTCTTCCAATTAAACAAAGAAAGCATAGATTATGCTCATGTACCTAACTTTTTCCTTTTTTTGTCAATTTTCAATATAAAGTCACTTTTACAAGTTCCATAAGTATCAACGATCCAATAAACCAAGCAAAAAAAACCATCTTCGAATCTATAATTAAATTAATGACTTTTAGAACCCAAAAAGTGCAGCTTAAGCTATCATCACACTATATGCAACAACTCTCCAATCAATATAAAAGTTACCATTCCCCAAAAACTAACAAGAAGCAAGTAAATGGACAATCGTCACAATCTTAAACATCAAAAATTCAACTTGAAAGTTGAAACTGCACACATTACCGTTAGGATCCATCTTAACCTCATTGCCTTTATTA
The DNA here is from genome assembly GCA_034770075.1 of Aralia elata. Lineage (NCBI taxonomy): Eukaryota > Viridiplantae > Streptophyta > Magnoliopsida > Apiales > Araliaceae > Aralia > Aralia elata. Next base: position 26,057,358 of record CM068378.1, on the reverse strand, counting down.
TCCTTAAACCGTGATTCTTTCGGCCATTCGCAAAGTTCTGCCATGAAAGAAAGAAAACCCAGTTCACCAATCAAATTCAAGCCCTTGAAGATTCTTCAAATTCCAAAAATAACAAAAAATCATAAAACCACAAAAACATATACATCAATTCGAACACACATGTTAATGTAAAACAAAGCTCCCTCTGTTCCAAAATTAGAGATACATTTTTAAAACGACCAAGGAAAATTTTACTTTTCCGAACATATCCCTAATATTAGATAAAAATGTAGTAATGATAGCATTGTGATAATACTCAATCACATTAGCATCATGTCACTTTACAGTCTAAAAATAAAAATTTATCTCTTACAGTCCTCCAAATGCTGGTAACTCACCAATCAGAAAATTGTGACTAAGATCAAGATTTTGCAGATTGTGCAAGTTATTTATTTGGAAGGGAACAACTTCTCCAAATCTGTTTCTACTCAAATTCAAGGTCCATAGCTTCACGCACTCAAAGAATTGCTTAGGAATTGAGGCACTTAGTCTATTTTCAGCCAAGTTAAGTATTTCTAAATTAGACTAGTTGCCAATTTCTAAAGGAACATAGCTAGAAAGCTTGTTATTATACAAAAAAAGTTCAAGCAATAAGCTTAAACTTCCAAAACTCTTAGGAATTTGACCAATTAAACGATCTTCACACTATATGCAACAACTCTCCAATAGATGCAAAACCCCAAAACTCACAAGAAGCAAGTAAATGGACAATTGTCACAATCTTAAACATCAAAAATTCAACCTGAAATTTGAAACAGCACACATTACCATTAGGATCCATCTCAACCTCATTGCCTTTATTATCCTTAAACCGTGATTCTTTCGGCCACTCACAAAGTTCTGCCATGAAAGAAAGAACCCAGTTCACCAATCAAATTCAAAAAATAACAAGAAATCATAAAACCACAAAAACATATACATCAATTACGAACAAGGAAAATTTTACTTTTACAAACATATCCCTAATATTAGATAAAAATGTAATGATAGTTGCGATAATACTCAATCCTGTTAGCAACTTCATGTCACTCCACTGTCTAAAAATAAAAATGTATCTCTTATCATGAAACGGACAAAAAGCGAAATGTATTTCTAATTTTGAAACCATGGGAGTAGTTATGAAGGAAAATAAACTGGCGACCTTCAGTGTCACATTCATTGCTATCATCATCATCTTCTGCATCAGCACTGTGATCGGATTCCTTAGCACTGCCATTGAACCATTTGCGTATAATACCTCGAGGCCAATAGAGCTGCAGGCATAGTGCAACACAAACAAAAAAAAAAAAAAAATCAGCCCAATTTCTTTTCAATTCTTATCAAGTTATAAGATTAATACTCCCCTCCGTCCCAAATAAAAAAGTCCCAATTTTAAACCTACTTAATTTGCAAAATCCTAAAATTCAAATTTGCAATGTGCATTTATCAATTTTGTTTTTGGTGATACTTTTTCTAAAGTAGTTTACAATTGTAACTATATCATTAAACAAAATCAAATAAATACACATTAATTTTGGATTTTAGGATTTTGCAAATTAACTTAAAAGAACTGAAATAAGACTTTTTTGTGGAACAAGGGAATACTAACTTAAATTTCTAGAAAAAATTAAGAAAAAGAGAGTAAGAAATACCTCATGGTGATTTCCGGAGCGACGGAGCTTCATGTTTGGATTGGGATTGGGATTGGGATTGGGATTGGGCAGAGCAAATTAAAGCTACAGAAAAAAGTAAGAAAATGATGACATGCACAATTATGAAATGCTGCTATAGTGAGCTTTTTGGTGCTTGGAAATGGTGGATGAAGAAGAAGAGGGAGCGTGGTGCGTAGGTTAAGGAATAACCAACTTGGCCGGAAAGTAACGATATTCACCGGTGAAATCATTTATTTGGATTTTACATACTACCACTCAATTACGACAAATCAGAGTTTTTCCCCTTCTAGTTGTAAGTACTCCCTCCTTTTCTTTTTATTTGTTCTTTTTTATTCTGTCATTAATGATTTATTTTTTTATATTATTCTTACATTAAATATTAACTTATTTCTCTTTTATTTTTTAATGAATTTTAAAAGGATAAATTGACATTTGATAATTATTTTGATCAATCCGACAAAATATTAATTACATTTCTTTATCTTTGTGTTTAGTAGCTGATTACTTAGACTAAATTATTAGCAAATGGAGTGAACACTAGACAGGGTTGTAAATCAACCAACTCGAATAAAACGTGACTGGACTTGACTTGACCCGAGTTTGTTTCATAAGTCGAGCTTGAACTAATTTTTTGTTCACGAATATACTTGAGCTGGGATTGAATTATCTATTGTTTGACTCGAATTCGACTCAAATTCGATTTTTATAAACTTTACCTTAGCTCGACTCGTTTAATAAATTAATTATAATATTAATGTTTTATTATTAAAAACATATAATGATAATTTGTTTGTTTTGGAAAAATAAAAATCCAAGTTAGACTCAATTCAGCAAAGCTCATGACCAACATCTTCATTAAAAGAGTTGAGATTGAGTACCACATTTAAACTCATTTAGAAACTACACTTGGTTTATATTTTTCACAAGTTCTAGTTTATCAAGTCAAAATTTGACTCGATTTGATTTTTTTATCGGCCCAAAAGTATACAAAAAAGTATACAGGTATTTTGTTTTTTTAGGCAGATTGGGGTACAATTGTGCCCTCAATTTTCTCAAAAATCTTACTCTCCTTTGTGAATTTTAATACAGTATCCTTGATTTTTGATAGTATGATATCTCTGATTATAAAAAAAATGATATATATTTTTTTATTTTAAAAAAAGTACTCCAGCTTATAAAATAATCAAAAAGCCCCCCCCCCCCCACCACTTTTCAAATATAAGAAACTAGCTCTTTAACTCGTGCCTCCGGCACTATTTACGTATAATCATTTTAATTTCAACAATATTTCAACAATAAATCTACATTTCAAGCCATATAGCATATATATAGTTGCCTCTAATAATCCAACACAGTAAATAACTCAATTAATTGTTATCAGTTCAAAACTTGGTATTCTAATAACAAAGGGATTTGCCCATTCCAATCACAGTATAGCACCAACCCAGTTCAAAACTAATGCTGATTTCATCACATTCTTATGCATAAGGGATTTGCCCAAAAATTCCAGCCACATAATAACATTCATCACTGATTATTACTTATTCTAATTTAATAACAAACTAATTAATTGAATCAACACTTTAGCAAATAAATAAATAAATGGGTTTTCACCCAATCAGAATTAGAACAACAAAACTAAGGCCGACAATTGTCTTTGTAAAATTCTTAACTCTGCAATACCAAACTTAGAAGCAAAAACTTATCAGCCAAATCCAAAAAAAAAAAAAAAAAAAAAAGTTGGTCTTTTCTGGACTTGCATCAAAACTTACATACAGAGTTTAATACTGTAAAAATACAAAACATGAAAATACAGAACATGCTAAAATACTGTAATTACAAAAGCCCAAAATCTAGACATAGCTTTATATGAATCCCAATCAGTTTGCTAAAAAAACCCTAATTCAATGGAATTTAATGAAGCCAGAAATGAAAAAACACTAAACAACCCATAGCTTTATATGGTTAGGTTGATCAAACTCCCTCATAAAATAGATAGCTCAAATGTAAAATAGTACAATCTCTCATACACTTACCATGCACAAAATCGCCGGCGGTTTCGTTTGCTTGAATCTGCAAGCTCTGATCGTTGCCAGTATCAGGAAGGATATGGGCTTGAATTGATTTAAGGCGGTGATGAGAATTAGTTGATTTGGAGAAGATGGAAGAGCGGGGAAGGGGAAGAAACTGAAAGCGGAAGAAGAAGAGAAGGAGGAAATATGAAGAGATACAGACGGAAGGCAACGAAGGGTGGGATTTATCCCAAAAATTTAACGGTCCAGATGATTTTTGAGAGTGAGCGGGACAATAAATTTTTTTCAAAATCCCTTCTATCTTGTTATATAGATATACACTTGCTAAGTTGCTAACATCAGTGTCTATTAAAAAATTCGTCTTTTGCCAATACAGCTAATAAGAATGAATATAACTGAATTATCTATCTATATCTATATCTATCTATCTATCTATCTATATATATATATATATGTGTGTGTGTGCAGGAATATGCTTCAAACGAACTGCAACACCAAGGCATATTGTAATTTAATTTAGAGATACATAGCAATTCAGACATTAAGCTTGAACTGTTGAAAATATAGATACAGCTTAAATTATACTACTTACGTTTCGGAATAGAGTCTCCTCTTAAAATTTAAGATTTACGTGATTTATGTAAATTTCGAAAACAACAAAATTTGTAATTAGTAGTGTTAGTTAGATATTTACAACAAAATTTCACAATTACATACTTGAGAGTTGAGGGATTGAATAAAATAGAACACTCAATTGGTCTCTGCATCATTTATCACCATAAAACTCAAAACCTAGATGCATATGTCCATACATACACACACATATATATATATGCTCATAATAATCAAGGGAAAAACTTGTTTAACTCTTGCAAGAAAGACTAAGTGCACTTTCCAGAGCACAGAGCCACATATATATATATATATATATATGGTTCATGACATAACAGAAGAGAACAGAACATACCTTTTCTTTATTTGCCAGAAGAGAGCTCTCCTTTCCTTTCCTTTCCTTTATTTTTTGAGTGTCTGGAAATGGCAAAGGAAGTCACTTTTTATTTCTCTCTCCTGTCTGTCTCTCTCTCTCTCTAAAATGTGCCAATAATGTGGGAAATATATAGTCAAAGTGTCAAATACAGATAGCACTTGTATTATTTGATAGCTTCTCAGACTTCTCTTTTGGTTGAGCGGTGAGGTAAGACGAAATATTTTTAAATAAAGTCTTAATTTTTTTTTATTTATAAAAAATTAAAAATAGTGATTTACAGAATAAAAGTTCAAAAACTGAAAATAACAATACAAATTAAATAAAACATGAGAAAAATAAGCTCATATCATCCTTTTTCCAGGGTTTACATAGTATTAATTAATTAATGTACTTTTTAAAATCACATTTTAATATATTGGTTTGCCTTTTAATCCTCTTTTTGTTAATTTAATTTGTAAGTATTACCTGTAAGGTTATTATATAAGTGAGAAACTACAAAATTTGCTACGAATTTAGTAAATAATCTCATTTTATAAAGTCTCTAGCTTTTTGTAACTGTTTTTTTGTTGTAATTGGGTCACATCTTGTCCTAAAAAGAGTTTAATTAATTTAATTATTTTTATGTATGGAAATCAATTATTATCTCCATGTTCACTCACGTGTATTTGGATCACATCTTATCCTAAAAAAAATTTAATTAATTTAATTATTTTTATGTCTAAAAAATAGTTATTACCTCTATGTTCACTCAAGTTAGTTTTTTAATTGTTTCGCACGTCTCTCTTTCAACACCCTCTGAATTTAAAACTATAGAAGAGCAAGTCTAATTTACATATTTTGCGACTTTAGATTAATTCTTTTATGCTGTAAAAATTTTATAGTGCATACACATCGTGTGTGCCAATTACTAGTAATAATAATTAGCGATCAGTTCGTCAAACGAACAACTCCGTGTTTTTACCGTAGGTCAAATTTTCTCAAAATTATTTTCTAAAGTAGTAGTTTTTTGACAACTATTTTCTAAAGTAATAGTTTTTTGACAACTGATGATTAAAGAATATACATCAAAATTTAATACAGAATAATGCGTCTGGTTGTAACACTTGCATAATCGACAATAACATTTTTAACAATTAAATATATTATATGACTCAGTTTTTTATTGGCCAAGATTGAAGTGTACAAAAATTAATTTAAATAAAATAAGGAGTACGTGTTTAGCACGAGAAGAGCATCGGCAAAGCATGTGTAAATCATGTAAAATACTTTTCAAGTTATATTTTAAATTCATAAAGTGATAACGTTTTTCATGCAACAACTAAAAAGACAAGACGGGTCATAATATTTGTTAAAATACTTTCTAATTGATATGGTTCGTGGGATATGATAGTGTTGTTATTTCAAATAGGTTCTCTTTGCTAATTTTGTATTCCTAATTTTTTTTTATGAATAAAAAGTATGAGAATTTCACAAATAAATGATATAGCTTGTTATTTTATATGTCTATTTTTTTACTGCGAGTTACGTTGATAATTATTGTTGATTATATTTTAATAACAGATTTGATATAGTGAGTCAACTTTATAATTTTACTCAATCTCATATATTAATATAAGTCGCAAATGTAATTTGACAAAAAAAAATTCACAATATATAACAAAAACTCTTTTGTTAATAACTCTTTACTTGGAATGATAATTTCTTCTATATGTTTGTTGCTTGATTTACATTGATTTCTTTCAAATGCATTCCCCTTCTTTGATATCATTAGATAGCATTCTATTTCTTATTTTTATGATCATATAATTTTTTTCTCTCATCCCGTGACGAGAAATAAGGAGCATATAATAATCAAACAAAAATTTGTTTATATATACAGGGTCCTCATCTATAGCAATCGATTACTATGGACACTATCCGTTGATCTGAATAATGAATGACCAAGAATAAATCTATCTTCTCCACTGCCGCAATAAGCTACTGCGACAGCAAAACAACTTGTTTGTTAAAGACCATTAAGCCCCCCAAATAGCTAGCTTGCACAAAGCAATTAAACCCTTACCAGCACAAGTTGTTGCGGCAAGGTGGGAAAATTACATAATCGCCCCCACTTAATTTGAATACCTGTTGACACAAGCTGTTGCGACAAGGTGAGGAAATTATATAAATGTCCCCACTTAATTAGAATACCAGCCGCAACAGGTTGGTGCGGCAGCCCAAATCCAAACCAGCCTCATCTTAACCAAACCACATCTTAACAGTTCGCAGCAACCATTGTGCAATTAAAATAAGAGAGAAAGAAGAGATAAAGATGAAGAAAAGAAGGACCACCCTACTGCAACAAATTTCTACTGGATTTCAGCAACTAAGTCTTCACTCCAATCACAGTAGTTGTAAGATTATTTCTACCTATTTTGTTTTTAAGAATAAATAAATAATGTGATTTATTTTGATAAATTTATTTTAGGCAAATGTTTTCATGTGAACTTGTAGAGAAAATTAGTAAGTATGTCTATGTATACATATATGCATATGATTTTTGGTGAAAATTAGTGAGTTATGTCTTTGGCTAAATATATGCATGTTATTATGGGATGAATAGTATGTATATAAAAATGTAACTTTTTACTTTTTAAATGGTTGTGGATAATGATTGAGATATTTTTGTGTGTTATTGTTGTTAATTTATTGAGTTATGTGTTTGGGGATGCTATATGCATGTGATGATTTATTGAGACTAATAATGAGTATAAAAATAATGTAAATTATCTTTTTTGAATTATTGTTAAATGGTCGTTTTTCATTAATTCGGATATAATTGTTTTTACATAGTTGTTAAAATAGTATAAAATGGTTTTATGTTATTTTTTTAGGTAAAAGATGAACAGTTGGAATTATGGACCAGTTAACCAAAATGTTCTTTATGACCTATCACGGTAAAGATAGGGGAAAACTAGTCTCAAGTCAGCAAACTAAACAAAAATATAATCAATGGAACTTAACAAAAGCGCAAAAAACTCTTTTAGATAAATATGGGTTTGGGGTTTTTAAACACACATCAGTTATACATCAAACTAACATTGGTCTTGTGTCCGTCTTAGAGGAAAGATGGTGGCCGAAGACCAATAGTTTTCACTTAAACTGTGAAAAAATAACAATAACCTTAGAGGATGTTCACTTCATTTTTGGGTTGTCGGTGGTGGGAAAATCCTTAACTTGTCTCCTATTTGACGCCCTAGTGGCTCATTTTAGTGAATATTTTGGTGTTGAACATGTGACTGAATATCAACAATAAAAAAATGGGGTCCTATTTTATTGGTGTGACTGAAAGAACATTTTAATAATTGTCCTCCTAGGGCGAGTAAGAAAATTATTGGTTGATACACAAATGCCTACATTCTTTGGCTGTGTGGGGCAATATTATTCCCTAATAGGTCCAGGAATATTGTTCACCCAAGTATATGTATTTTATTGTCAATGCTGAAGATTGTGTAACGTATTTTTTTTGGGGGGGGGGCGGTTATGTTAGGGTATTTGTATAGGGATTTATATACGGCCAGTAAAAAAATGAGTGAAATATATTAATGGTTGTGTAACACTGTTACAAGTGTGAGCTTATAAGCGTTTAATAGTTGAAAGGCCCAACCTGGTCACAATCAGAGTTATGGTTACCTAGATTCGTAGCTTGGGCATACTCTTCAACCCACAATTACCCTGGTAGATGTGACGCCCTCAAATTCTCTACACTTTCCTGTAGCAGATTTGGTGCTCACGTGAAACTATACAACTATAAATATTTAATAAAATATGACTTCTATCTATCTAAGGTTCACAGTATCCCATAACAGATGAGAATTCCTGCCAGAACATTATCTGTGTTTGGATACCCTCACTTGGATGTATAGATTCATATCTTATGAATACCTCTTTCATATCGATATTCCCTATCTATCTGACATTCACAGTATTAACGATAAGATTGTTCTTGGAACTGAGGGGCGCATTCCGGTAAAGGTGGCACCTTACCGGCGCTCATTAAGTGTAACCTCAGCGCTTACAAAACTCCCAATATCATTTAAATACCCTCATTCAGATGTATAGTTTGTATAGATACTGTATTTACTTAGTACAATTATGCTAAAGAAAGTAAAGATCAGAGTATAACGGATTCGATGTAATAAAGGATGATAATATATTACATATCATTAAGTTCGGTTACATCGTTCTCAGTACTAAGTTATTACAACAAAGCCTTATAAAAGACTTGAATTATTCAAAAACAGTAAATAAAACTAGTAAACATGTCCTTTTCCTTTGTCTGTCCCAGAAGTGCCGGGATTATCATTTAAAACTGTAAAAGAAGATATATGCAAGAATGAGCTACAAATGCTCAGCAAGTTCATTTGAAAATATAAACACAATGTGTTTGATTTGAAAGATGTCAATGATATATAACTGAGGGTTCTGTACATGAACCATATATTTCAATTAGTTCTATTAGTCTTCAATGACTTAGAACCGTTTGATTTCGGATATTTGGTAGGGGATAAACCTAACCAATATCCTAGGAGTATGCATATCATCCTACAATTTTGTGTCGATATATAATCAACATTTACCACCACCTTATATCAAGGTGTTTTAGTTCACCTTACATTAAGGTGTTCTATTTCTCAGTATAAGATGTCGTACCAAAATAATTTGGTTTGACACAACATTTTACGCTCGAATAAACAATATATGAGTAATGATTCATTTCTTAAGTTATACTGAACAAGAAGCAATAACTTCACAATAATTGATAGCAAGATGTAATAGACTTGCTTAAATGTAACAAGGTTAGAAGACTTGCCTCGTATATCTTTTACAGTTAATATAATAGTTTAAACGTTCGTCGTAAATTCTACACGATTATAAGTTTATGTAGACAAATAAGCGTTTAACGATTAAATCTTTTAAGTTTTATTTCGGGTATCATAACTGTAATATCCTGGATAGTTATGAGACTTGTAAATAAGGTCTCAAATATTGAATAAAGGTTAAAGTCAAAACCTAGATTGTTAACAGAGAAATGTGTAGAGAAATGACTCAATATTTTCTTTGGTTTTGAAAGAACTTATATGAATTGAGGACGTATTCAATAAGTTTATGCGATGAAATAAATGTCGCAAGAGTTTAGAAGTTAACCGAACTTGAGCGTTTCGGTAGTAGTGATTCTGATGATGGAATCCTTATAAGGGTTGAGTTTAAAACCTAGTTTTGAAGAAGATGATTGTGTAGAGATGATTAAACACTTTAACCTAATCTCTGTGTTAGAAATTAAATGTGTGAAACGATATGTAAGGGATTGAAACCCTATAATTGATAAGGTGGTATACAGAGATATATGGGTATACAAACATGTATAAGCTAGATGGGGTTAGAGAAGCTACCCTAGAAACTTTTCATAAGTAGAAAGTTTAAAGAAGCAATGATATATTTGTGTATTATGATTTTAAGTGATCAATGAAGATGGATTTCTACGATCTAATCAATGTGTTATGTGATACGATATAAGCATTAATGAATCGTAGAGGAAAAATATTTTCTTAGAAAATAACGCGGGAAACACTATTCACGCGAGAAACGCTTCTTCGTTTTTCGAATTTTCACATCCCCGAATAGCGTTTATATGGAGTATAAGAGCGTATTTACTATTCAAAAATACGAGAGGAGAAGCTTTCCATAAATGGAAAGTTTGAGAATTTTCTATAAAAGGAAAGTTGTGGTGTATAGATGTCCACCAATAAGAAGAGGTTAGAGACCTTCCATAAATAGAAAGTGTAGGATGAAGGGTATGATGGTAATGATCCAAGCCTAGATGAGTAATTAATTAGGTTAATTAATGAGAAACAAGATAAAACTATGTTATGAATTAACATAGCTTGAATGTTGGCCTTGATTGGCAAACGAGAAGGGTGATCATCATTAGGTAATTAACTAGTGTGATTAATGTAGGAAATTTGAATAAGAGGATTAATTATGGTAGCCAATATGGGATTGCCTAGATGTGAAGTGGGTAATTTAAATATAAGCCCAAATGTATGATAATTGATAGTCCAAGAGGGATTTATTATAAGCCAAGCTATGAATAAGGATTTAATGTGTTAGGGTTTTATGAGTAACCCAACAAATTAGCTAAAGGATGAGTAAACTAGGTTGACCATATTTTAACCAACCTTGAGTTAAAGAAGCCCAAAGAAATGGAATGGTAGAAACTTTCCATAAATGGAAAGTTTAGATAACAAAGAGAGAGAAGAGTATGAATTAGTGTATTCGGTTTGCTGAATTAGTGTATTCAGTTTGCTGAATTAGAAAAGCAGTTTGCTGTATTAGTGATGTTAACTTGTTATAATAAGGAACAAGAGAATGAGTATATCATAATTATATATATACCTATACTTAGAAAGTTTAATTAAATTGATCATACAGATTAATGGAAACTGAGCCTGAATGGTAGTTTCAGAGAACCTAAAGATATTAAATTGGGAAGAGATGAACTAGGTGCGGTAGTGTTAATTAAATGAGCCTAACCTAGTAGTCAAGTATTGGAATTTAATAAAAGTCCAAGAGGGATTAAGATCATGATAAGTGAACTGTATATGGCAAGTCATATAATAAAGACTTATGAAGCTTAGCAAATAGTAAAAAGAGATATTTGATAAGACATGAGGTTGAATGTCAAGCCTATTATATAGGAAATATTAATTATTTGATGATAAGGTAAATATATATTGTGAATATGTATATTTATCGACGGGGTAGAGTGTAATAAAAGAACTATATAGCCTAATATATTATATATTAGGAATGAAAAAAAATTAAATAACCGAAGGGTTATAGCTATTGGAAAAGCATAGTGTTTGATCTATGTGGTTTATATGGTATGTCTCAACATATTAAATTATGTTAAGGTATATATAGAATGAATATGAGAGATAAATGAATAGCAATCTTAGGAGATTGTATATATAATTGTTTATTATATTATAAACAAATAACATGAGGTATTGTAAATTAATCTTTATATGTTAAGTATGTGGATTAATGATGGCGATTGAAGTGTACTAGTAAAAATAATGTGAGAGAGACTTATTTCAATATATCTCAATTATTATTTATTTTGACTTAATTAAGAAAGAATTTAATTGAGTTATATAAATAAATGTAAGTGAATAATTATTTTAAATTCCAAATTTTATGGAAAAGAAATCCTAATTAAATATTAGGATAAAGTGATTATGTGGGTTGAAGTATTTTATTTCATGACCCAAATGATTTAATTAATTATGTAATAATAGACTTGGGGGAAAGTTAATATATATATATATATATATGTATATATAAGGATAAGAAATGAAAAGGGAAGTAATATATATATATATATCTCATTCACTCTCCATTTTCTCATTCTCGGCAACAAAAGGAAAGGAGGAAGAGAGAGAAAGGTTCGACCGAGGAAGAGAGAGGGAGAGAGAGAGAGAAGGCTTGGCTACCATGAAGGAAGAAGAAAGCAAGGAAGGAAGCCATGGAAGGAAAGAGAAAGAAAAGGAAATGAAATCCAAAAAGGTAAATCTCAAAACTCTATCCATTTTTCTTGTGATTAAGCTTGGATCTAGCTTTGGGTTAGTGTTATTATACTTTATATTGATAGATCTACATGATTTATGATGATTCATGGTTGGATCTAGAGGTTTGATGGGTTATCAAACTTGGATCTAAGAAATAATTTCTTAAAACTCTAAAACACCCATTTTCTTTTGATCCTTAGATCCGCTTAGTGGGTATGGATGAAAAATTATATAGATGTAATATGTTGTAATATTATGAGTTACGAGTTCATAGAACTTGAAATCGTTTGATTTGGTGGTGTAAAACTCAAGATACGAAAATTAAACGGAGAGGAGAGAAAGAACGAGGGAGCTGCTGCCCAAAATTAGAAAATTAAGGGCTAGCTAGATTGCTCTAAAAATTATGAGCTTTTGGTATGTTATTGTACACTATATAAGCTTTCCATAGACTCTAAAACGGACCAATTCCGACTTCGGAGCAAAAAGTTATGGCCAATCTAAGTAATAGGCAAAACTGTCCAGCGAAATTCGGGGTCAGCCCCCTTTATGTGCGATTTCTGTATTGTTGTGTTGAGGACTGGAAAAATTTCAGTATGACAAAATTGTAGATACGGAAGTTAGCTTCGCGTGGCCGCTGGAATCACCCAAAAATTGTAAATAACGAAGAAGTTATGACTGTTTAAGCGAGGTTGGGTCTGAAATTCGCGAGCTAGGCAATGTGATTTTGACATCCAAAACTAAAATAAGCATAACTTTTGCGTACGAAGTTCAAATTTGATAATTCAAGATGTTTTTAAAAGCTTAAGTATAATGCTACAATTTTATGTAATAAAAACTAAAATTTGAGATTTTGAGAAAAGGTCAAAATGGGCGTTTTGAAGATGTTGCTCAACCGGATGCGAACGAAAGGTGTCGGGCTTACGTTTTATGAACCGTAAAGCGTTCCGAACCTACTAATTACCGTTCTAGGTATTATAAAGTGTAAATATTGAATAGTGAGATAAAGATTAACCAAATGGGTTATATTTTAATAGTTTAAATACTTAACTACATGTTAAGTATAAATGGGAGAAGTTAAGCGAAAGCTTGATTAAAGATTTTTTTTTAATTAATCTAATATACCTCCAAAACGATGCGGAGACATTTGATAAGGACTTAACTACATGTTAAGTATTATTTGAGAGAAATACCTTGAGGGTATAATATGAAGTTAATTGATGACTTGAATGCTGAGGTAATTATTCTATCAACCTAATAAACATGTGAAGGAGGTGAATACAAGAGTATAAGAACTTAGCTAAAGTGTTAAGTAAACATTAAAAAGAAGTTGCCTAAAGGCAAGATGGGAGAGTTATTTAATTAACTTTAATGAAGATAATACATTGATATAATGTAACTTCAGACTAAGACTACTTAACCAAACGTTAAGTGTCGATCAAAAGAGAACTTTAAAGAAGGATAAGACGAACGTTAACCTTAATATTGTTAACGATAATTATACATCCAACGTGATGTAAAGATAAGATTTAAGACTTAACTAAATATTAAGTAGCAATCGAAGACAGTTATAAAGGGACTTGATATAAAAGGTTACATAATTAACCTTAATCAATTATATGGAATGAGAGGCTCTCAATACGAAGTCAAGTAAAGCTTTAAACATTTAACCGACTGTTAAATGTCAACTAAAATAGGAATTTACAGTTGAATCCAGCTTGCTGGATTGTAGTATCTGGCTTGCTGAATTGGTAAATATGGTTTACTGAATTAGTGAATCCAGGGTGCTGGATTGTAGGATAGTTCGAATCCAGGTTGCTGGATTAGTATGTTTAGATAATCCAACTTACTGAATTAGGTATTCAGGCTTAATGGATTATAAAGAAGAACTTATAAAATGAAAGACTTAGTGTTAAGTCATACAGTTTATAATAAAATAGTGGTACAATCGTACTCTTTAATATGTTGATGTATAGTAGCTGGGCTAAACAATTCCTTCAGGGAGCGGAGGTATATACGAACTAGCAACCGATCTAACTCACTGTGAAAACAGTGTAGACGAGACGGAAACTAGTTTGTTGGTTATTTGTGGGAAACCACTCAGCATACTATATTGAACATTGTTAAAGACTCGATGTGTGCTAGTTTTAGAATTATGAACGTGTAAGGTGCTATCTAATATTTGCTTATGTGCTTAAATATTAGAAGTAGTGTTATGAGGTATATGTGTTGCTAATTGAAAGATCAATCTTATAACTGATAGGTCTTTCATAAGAGAATAAGTTAAATTGCATAGCAGTAATCGACGGTACAAGCAAGTTCCATCTTACTCAACTTTTATATTGAGGAAGTTTCCCTAACTCACACTCAAGTTATTATCTTCCAAGCATGTTAGTAGATAATTATTGTTGATTTTCCCACAACTATGATTATTGATTCGCACTTAGTGCATATTGCATATGTTCATCAGGTATGAAAGGCTGATCACCTTCATTACCATAAGGTTCAGTTAAATTGTTCATGGTCATTATTGACACCCCTTATTATTGAATTCAGTCATTCAATTATTGAAATTCTGATTCATGCTCTTTCACAATTATTATATTGTTGAAAAGTTCTAAAGCTTATTCATTATTTCAATCATGATATATCTTTATTGTACTTAAACTTGCTGAGCAAAGTAGTTGCTCACCCTTGCTATATCATGATAACAAATTTCAGATTTAAGGCGAACGTTCGAGGAAAGACAGTACAAAAGCAAAGGACAAGATTAGATGGTTATGCATGATAACCAAATTAATTATCTGATGTAAATGATATGCTGTAAACCTTTTGTGAATCTAAAGGTAAATATGTATTAAAATAAAGGTTATAGACCTTGGGATATGTAGCAAAGTTTAATGTATAAACAATTTATGTTTATATCTTCCGCAATAATTGTAAATATGATGTATCGTGACGCACTAGGTCCGAGGTTCAAGGGACCAGGATTTGGGGGCCTCACAATAACCGCATATAAATAAGACTTCTTTTACAATATATGAAATAATTTTAGCATTATAACTGCTTACAGAATGAATATTTTTCAATTATATTTAAAATAAATTGAGCATTATAATTGCTTATAAAATGAATATTCGGCTATTAGATTTGAGAAAATTTCAGCATTATAACTGCTTATAAAATGAATATTCGGCTATTAGATTTGAGAAAATTTCAGCATTATAACTGCTTATAAAATGAATATTTTTACTAAATAGTTGAAGAAATTCGGACATAGTAACTGCTTATAAAAATATATTTTCTAATATATAAGAGAAATAAATCGGACATTATAATTGCTTGTAAATAGGACTTTTGTACTATATACTTAAAATAATTTGGGCATTATAACTGCTTATAAAAGTATATTTTTACTAAAGAAAATGAAAATAATAACCACTAGAGTAATACCTCTTGTAGTTGCTAGCTTTACTTCCAATCGCGTAGCGCTTCGATGCTTAGAAAGTAATTTTTATCTCACAATATCTCTCAGAATATAATTATAGAGTGTTTTTGCTTTTGAACTGCTCTTCAAAAATAGTAAGGAATGAATGAACTGAGCTTGCTATTTATAGAAAAACCAAGTTTCACTAATTGCACGTTAGGGGCTCGGCTTATTACACTTTGGTGGTACCTAGGTTAATTACACTTTAGTACTTAGCGTGTGCCAGGCGTAAGCTGTCGTGTGTCAGGTGTAAGCACGACAAAGCATCCTATCAGCGTAAGCACGACAAAGCACTATATCAGTTTAAGCATGACACAACAGCTTACTAAAAATAATTTGTCAAGATACTTTTTGGTGAAATCGTGGAAAGCACGACAAATCATTTTACTAATGTAAGCACGACTAAGCTGTTTGACCAAATATTTTTATTTGACCAAATTCATCGTTTACACTATAAAATCACAAAACACCTGGTTCGAAATATCATTTGGATCTTTATTTAAGCACATATAATACAAAATTCAAATCTCATTAGGGTTTAAGGTTTTAAACTTTTCGATATCTAATTTTATGTTATACGTTCTAATTCTAAACGTATACGATAATGTTTTCGAATCGTATTAAGTTTTCAAAGATTACCTGAACAACCGTTCATCAAAATATATCATCACATAACACAGAGTCGGAATAAGAAATTTCATTTAATAAACACATAATTTACATATACAAATCTTATTAGGGTTCGGAATATTACATGAGACAATTTTCACCACCATCTGACATTTTACCGAGGGGAATTAGATGTCCAGCCTTCGTAGCAGGTAGCTTGTCTCCCTTACATGAGGTGAGATGATAATCTTATGGGTTTTAATTTTAAAGGAAGGTTGTTAGGATCGAGTAGGGTCTCCTTGATCCTGTAATAACCAAGAAATTTTAAAAGATTATTAATGAAAATGAGAAATTTTTGAAAACAATTATGTGTACTTATATGTGATGTGTGATTATGAAGCTAGCTAGGATGAAATTATAATGTATGAGAATGTATGATGACCTTAAGTTATGAATTATCTTAGCTCGGAAGAATGAGCCTTGTGTGGCATAATGATTAAGTGTTTAATTAAATTATGAAAGATGATTAATATAGATCCAAGTTGATAATTGATAATTAAGTGAATAATGAAGATTAAGTTAGTCCATGTATTATGGGAAAAAGCCTGACGGGAGATTAATACTAACTAGCCCAATATATGTGTAAGGTGAGTATTTTTTTTTTGGCCTAATCCTTTGAGTGTTAATAAGATTCAGAAAAAGAATTAATAAGCCCATGGTTAGTCTATAATTAAGTTGATATAAACCCAAGTCATAGCCCAATTATTTGACCCGAATTAAGGGCCCATTTTCTAAAAGTGTGAAAAAAAAAAGAAATAATAATAATAATAATAATAATAGTACTCCCTCCAAATCAGGCCAATGACATACCCCCAATGCTGTTTAATTTTAATCCCATGTGAAGTATTATGATTACTGAGAAGCATGGTTTAGGGTGATTTGGCAAAAACTTTTTACCAAATCTTCCTTAACTAATGGACAAAACCAATTCGTGCTGGACTAATACGTAGATAATATACGTATAGGAGTTCTCCTATAAATATGAGATCCCAACTCATTTTACAAGGTCTGTTTCCAATTGCTAAGTTCTGATATAGAGAGAAATAGAGAGCTTGAGAGATAAAAAGAAAGAACTAAGGAAAACTCTTGAACTTCGGTAAATCAAGAGGAGTCTAGGAAGGGAGAAGACAGTGAATAGTTTACTCAAGTTCCTTGCTAAGAGAAAAAGAGTTTCAAGAAGGTACAATCCTTTAACCTTAGAATGTTGTCCTTTGTTTTGTTCAACTAGTACATTTCAGTTGAGTACTATAATTATGCATGCTTGGTTGTGGGAGGATTTTGTGTGAGAATCATGGTGGATTTTGAAGTTATAAAGTGTTCTTGATGGAGATTATATGTTGTTATGTGTTAAAATGTGAGCTATAATCAAGCTTCATAAACATAAAATGACAAACCAAAGTTGGTTTCCATAGTAAATTCTAACTTGGTTTCCATATCAGATTCCAATTTTCATAAAATATTGTAGTCTCTTTACAGATTTTAACTCCATAGACCAGTGACCCAATGCTCCAAATCAGACCCAATCCCATGCTCATAAGTCAATCCAAATCGTAGAGTGAAATTTCTCTTCAGAAATCGTATAGTGAAACTTCTCTTTAGAAATTGTAGATTGAAACTTCTCTTCAGAAATCGTAGAGTGAAACTTCTCTTCAAAAATCGTAGAGTGACTGGCCAAGCCAATCGTAGAGTGATTAGGCAAGTCATAGAGTGCCAGAACACAAACGTAGAGCTTTATTTACCAATTGTAAAGCTTCAACATTATGATCGTAGAGCACTTCTACAGACTAGCTAAAAGCTAAGCTTTCTACTTCATACCTGTTAAATTACCTCCAATTCTTCCTAAACTCGAGAAATACCTGTCAATAATGTATTTAAGTACTCTTAATGATAAGGGTGAGTTAAGAATGTTAAGGAAAACAACTAAAGAAAAACTCAGTAAATGCTACAGACTTGATATTTACTGGTAAAGATGGATAAATCAGGCTTATTAAGGAAATTATGGTTATCTTGGACTGTGTTATGTGTAATGACTAATGGAAGATGATTAAATAAAGTGCTAATAAAGTTTATGTTGTTTGTGGATTCTAGTTGTGGGAGTTGTAAAGTTGGATCAACTTATATCATTATGTGGAATACAACAAAGATTGATTATAAGAACGACTTATGACTAATGTAGGTTATCCGAAGAGAAGAAATTTATAGTTAAATAGTAGCAGCAATCTAGGCAAGTTCCCTAACTTGTGCAAATTGTTTATTATGTGCGAGTTTCCTTAAATTGTTGCAAGTTCCCTCATTCTGAGTAGAATTAAATACTGTTGTATGCAAATCCTCTGACTTATTGCAAGCCTCTAAACTTGTGCATCCTTACTGATCTATGCAAGTACTTTAAGTATGATAAGTTCTGAAAAATTATTTCATATTGAATTATCCACTCTGGTATGCTCTTGAACGATTATTCAAATATCCAAATGATGGTAACCAAAGCTCTAACTGATATGAGCTAATTTAATAAATAAGTCTATGTCATTTAACTTGGCTAGAAAGATGATGAAGTAAATTGATGAATCAATCATATTTCTTTGAGCAACTAATCTAAACTAGATTGTTCTAGTACGAACTCCCATGATGTGCTGAAATAAGCAACCCTCATAGAAGGGGTATTATGATTATTTTAAGTTGGGGAACCGACTCGCGCGCTATGACTAAATATTATGCATAATGTGAGGTACGACGAGGCTAATCACCTCATGTACTTATTTTCGGTGGGTTGTAGTGAAATACTATCAATCTTTCTAAAATGTTCATGGTCCATAGTGAGCTCTTAGTGATAGTACTCAGACGTTGAAACTGTTAAGAATTACTACACTCAGTTTGCTCAATTCAGTTCATGAATTATTCTTAAATTGTCATACCTTCTGAAATTATTTAATCTTGAACATGATTATTTGACTATCGTCGACTTTATACTTGCTGAGCAAACTTGTTGCTCACTCTTGCTATACTTTGAATGTTACAGTTAAAACCAAGCAGTGTGGTGGATCAGTGAAAGACAAAGGGAAGAGCAAGGCTACGCACTAGCTTTGATTTACTAGTTATTAAAGAACTATGTTAGAAAATTTTATTAAGACTTATGCTAGCCATTTGTATCTAAATTATGTTATGTATTAGTAAAGGTTAAGAGAACCTGAGAATATGTTGTTATGTTTTATTAATTAATGTAATTATAATGTTATTCCGTAATGAGATGATATTTAGTTATGGATTGAGTTAAATCATGAAGCACCAAGTTCGAGGTAGAGGTACTTGAATTTGGGGGCATCATAGATCTATTTTGATATCGTGGAATACCATATGGCGAACCAAGTGATAAGATAGTTTGGGTTCCTACAAGGTATACTCTCTTCGTCCAAAAATCACGACGACCTAAGAAAGGCCAAAAAAATATAAATTTGACGTTGGTGATTGCATGACCTTGAGACGAGAGTACATCGCGCATTGGGAGACTTACATAGATCATCTCGAGGGATAGCAGTACGAAATTTTTAACTACGTGACACTTGATAAATACATGGACTGGTACGTGAGAATTACACGTAGGAAATTGCATCGACCTCGACCGGAAGGGGATCCAGACCCTACTTATGAGTCTCGGGCCGTTTACAACTAGCATCGCCTTATTAACATGGTACACAAACATCATTCATTTTAACTTTTTGGTATTTTAGTATCTATATATTGCACTTATTGATCTTATTTATTGTTGCTAATAGTTGTGTTCATCTTACATGACAGGTTGAGAGTGCAAAGTCATTACTTGATAAGTGCTTTGTATTTATGTAGATGCCTCTCGATTATGTTCTGGAGAAACAGGGATAGAACCACCATTACAGTGTATATAACTTTGATATAAAGGGACAGAAGGTACCTCAGTCGGGGGTCCCAATGGTGAAGGACCATAGTCCCAATTCTCCTAATTCAAAGAAGAGCAAGGGAAGCCAACTGATTTTACACTACAAGAGAACTACATTCCCACCACCCATGCATATGTTCCCTCCTACTCATCATTTGAGGGTGCTTCTGACTTTATAGGGGAGGAGGACCATCAACTACAAGACGTGGGA
Source organism: Aralia elata (assembly GCA_034770075.1). Taxonomy (NCBI): domain Eukaryota; kingdom Viridiplantae; phylum Streptophyta; class Magnoliopsida; order Apiales; family Araliaceae; genus Aralia; species Aralia elata. The sequence continues at coordinate 26,036,762 of CM068378.1, read as the reverse complement.
GGACACATCTCTTATAGACGCAAAGGGTGTCCAATTAAAAAACTTAGGGAGCATAAGGTCGCGTTCATAAACGAACAATTGTTTGAGGACGGGGTGGTGGATAAAGAGATATTTCCCGTAACACATCCACAAAGGTGGTATACTTTAAACTACGACGAATTCTGCGCCTTACGCCCTAGCGCCTGGATTTTTGAGTATGTCCTGGATGCGTACCTGTTGTTACTGCAGGACGGAGATGACTACTATAGAGAACGATTAATTAAAAGGTAGGGCCAATTTGATTTCTTGGGGCCGTTCTTCATGCATCTTGGCAAGAACTGTGTGCCCCGACCGAGGCAAATCGTGCGGCGAGTTTCTATCATCCCTATGTGTACCCGGATGTGGGCCCGCTTTTACACGAATGCGATTATATTCTCATATTGGTGTGTAATCTAGATAATCATCATTTTATCTTGATCGTATTCTCGGTCGTAAAATGGGTAGTCACCATCCTTAACTCATTGTACAATGATACCGAGTATATAAAGATCCAGGAAACGTACAAATAATTCGTTGACGTAGCGGTATGTGTAGTAATTGTTATTCTACTTTCATAAATGCCAAACATTTTCCATGTTAGTAACCTATATTTTTGTACATATAAGTACAACTGATACCATTTTGTTTGCAAATTAGTGATCCGATGTGCTAGTGGCCCACTTCTGATGTGCGTGTGCACGTACCAAAAACTGACCTATACAACATAACACATCAGATTGTGGGATTTTAGTCTGCAAGTACGTTGACTATTTCGTCAGGGGCACTGTTGATCTATGTAAAGGGAATTGGTCTATAGAAGACATAACGGTCTTTAGATACCGGATCGCGTGGGAACTTTATAGACGTTAATCGAGACTACTTCAGCAGATGAGATATAGAGAATCTTGTAGCTTTCATTACATGTTATAAAGAATTGAGGATGAAACAATATGCATTTGTACATTGCTTTAATTTTATTGGATGATGTTTAATGGTAATTTTAATGTTTCGCAGTGGATATGTTTAATGGTTGTGTACATGTAAATAAGATTATGTTAATATTTTGAAATTTTTACATTAATATAATTGTAATGGTTATGTGAATAATATTAGTTTAGAGATGATGAAATGGTTGATATAGTAGTAATGGTTTTGTGAATGAGATTGATTTACATTGGTTGATATAATTGTATTTGTTATGTAAATGCGATTGGTTTAGATTGATTGATATAATTTGTAATTGTAATGTGAAATATTAGTTTAAATTGGTTTATAATTGTAATAGGTAATGTGAATGATGTGAGATTGCATTTGCAGGTTATGTGTCAAAAAGATGTAAGATTGAATTTGCAAGTTATGTGCCAAAAAAAACAAAGTGTGGAGATCTTCACATTCTGCATCTGCCGCAACAAGCTGTTGCGGCAGGGAGAGAGACAAAAAAAAACTAAGTATTAGGCTGCAACAGACTCTATCGGTAGGGAGAAAAAAAAGGGGTATGGGTTCTGCATGTGCCGCAACAAGCTGTTGTGGCAGGGGAAAAAGCAAAAAAAAACTAAATGTTGGGCGAGCATGGGTTCTGCATTTGCCGCAACAAGCTATCACAGCAACAACAGCTTTTACTGGCAGACTATCCAAGCCAGCTATTTGGGGGGCTTAATGGGCTTAATGGTCTTTAGCCCTGCCGCAACAAGTTGTTTTGCTGTCGTAACAATTTGTTGCGGCAGGGGAGAAGATGAGTTTATTTTCGGCCATTTATTATCCAGATCAACGGTTATGATCGTGGTTTTTAGAATAGTATAGATAGCAACCGGTTACAATGGATGGGGGGACACACACACACACACACACATATATATATATATATATATATATATAAGATTCCGGTTTCTTACAAAAAAAATAAAAAAAAATAAACTAGTTAAACACATGAGTAAATAAGATTCCCACAATTCTTACCGATATGAATGCTAACACACTTAATCCCCACATAAAGCCACTTGGCCTGTTCTTTAATTACAAACCAAGCAGTATATTATAGTCGTACTCGATTTTAGTCTACAAGACTACAACTTGGGGCCGGAGGTCTCCTCCATGGGTAAAAAGTAAATTTCACAAATAAATGTACCTTTTTTTTATTCTCAAAAAGACAACCATCTTGGACTCGGGACAACCACCACTTTGCGATGAAAATATATTTTAAATTTTTAATGAAAGATTATAAACAGGATTTCCGAGAATAATATTATTATTATTTTTAACCCTTTCTTTGATATTAAGATTTACATAACATACAATTAGATATTATTTTTAGGTACGATTACTCGGGTATAAGAAAAATTGATGCTCTCAAGAAAATCTTTAAGATAATCTTCAATAAGTTCGATTATATATAAGGATAAATTAATATCGATATTAAATATTGACCTATGTGAATATATAAGATTAAAAAGAATTAAGAAGTGTTTTATATATTATTATTCTATCTTATTGATTAAAATTTAACGTTAGTTACAATTTAATTTTATCATAAAAATTATCGAGATATATTTTATTTTTGATCCTCTATAATTAAAATATATAAAAACAAATAAAAAATCAGACTGTGGAGAACTAAGACTTGAAGTAGACCGGAGGCTCTATCTCTCAATCACATCTTTCAAAAAGAAAAGAAAAAGAAGGGAAAAAAAATTCCGTAGCAAAACATCATCTATATAACAAAACATAATTAATTTTAAATTTTTTGTTTACCTTAATAAATTATCAGGATCATTTAAAATTTGGGATAATCTCGGAGACAAGGGTACGGAGCTAGTTACTCTATAAATAGCCTTGGATCCTGCACAAACGAACTGACAAATTCCCCATATCATGAAAAAGCTGGGAATCAAATAAATAAATTTATCAAACCACATCAGACAGACATTCTGTCCCTTGTGCATTTGTTCTCCTTCACGGTCCTCCCTGGCTAAATTCCAATTAACTCCTGCAGCCTCTTCGACTAAATTATTAATTTATACTCTCTCCGTCTCAAATTAATTAATTTTCTAGGACTTTTTAAGTCAAATTGACTATTTTTAAAATTAATAATTAAGCATATATAAATATATTTCTAAAATTATAAAAATTGAAATTAGTAATAAATTGTATATACTTTCTTTTGGTTATAATATCTTCACCTATATGTTAGCAAAAATAGTAAAAAGATTAGTTTTAAAAATAGTCAATTTGACTTTAAAAAGTCCTAGAAATTCAATTAATTTGGGATGGAGGGAATATTATTATTTTTAGATATATATATATATATATATATATATATATATATATATGGAACAAATGATTATGACGGTGTATAATACTTGTGTATTAGAAGGAAAAAAAGGGTGAGATTGCCGGAAAAAGGTAGAAAGTTTAGCATATCTAGAAGCTACATTTTTGCCACTAAAGGGTGTACTTTGACTAGTTCAAAATTTTATAGTTTTTTTTTTTGTTATTTATTTTTGCTAGTTTGTGACATAATTTAAACAAATTTACAACTCCCACGAAGCACGAACTAATTTTTTTAAATTAAATAAATTATATTAATTTATACTGTGTTGCAGCAGACAATCTCCTATTTTAATATTGTATTGTGATAGGATATAGCTACCATTTTTATGAATGGACTTCCTGTATATATATTGGGCGTCTATGAATTAATGATATTTTTTTCTTTGAATACCCCTATTACAAATACAATAAATTATTATAATGACAAATTTAAGAATATTTTATCACTTGATATTATTATTAAAAAATAAACTTTTTTGTATTTTTTTATTATAAATACGACTCTTTCTACAAAACAAAATAATTATATTATAAACACAATAAACAATTCGAGTTTATAAAATCATACCTAAAAAAGCTAATATTGCAAACAATTGAAAAACCAGATTAGACAGTAGAATCAAGAAGAGGCCCAAATCTAGGATACACAGTTTCTGTAAAACAATCTTATTATATTAGACCACGGGGACTCTTCAAGGGCCCAAAAGTAGGGCACATAAACCCTTTTACATAGAATACAAACTGACCTATTAAAAAACATTAGCTGAAAAGCCTGAAAGAAAATGCTTAGGGCCGCACGCAACATACCAGATGTCCAGATCGGTATCCAATCCAATAATGCTTGATTAATTCTGACTTTTTCTGATTTTTGTATTTAGTGGTATACTTAAACTTGTGACTTTGTGCAAGTGATGAAGCCAGGAAATTTATTTGGGTCAAAATATTGTGAGGTTATAAATAATTTAGTTGAGGTTTGGAGGCCGTCTCTGAACCAATTTTTTTATAGATAATTTTACACTTTTGGATTGCATATTTAAAACATGTATTTAATTAAGTAGTAATATAATATACATATACACCTTATTGACCCCTCATAGTTTTTTTAATTACAAATTTATTCATAAAACTTAATTCCTTAATTGTTTTTAAAAAATAATATAAATTATACTATTATTTATTTTAAGAAGATTAGAGAGAAATGCATATATAAAGGAGTAGGAATGATGTGATTGAGAAGTTATAAAATTTTAATTTGACCCGTATATTAGAAAATTTATAAAATTTCAGTGGGTCAATTTGTCAATTTTTCTTAAATTATCATATATTATAAAATAATTTTTTTTAGTAGGGTCATTGACCTCACACCTCAATGCATGGCTTCATTAGTGCTTTGCACGGTATAAAGACAAACCTCTACCACCGGACGATCATCTTTGGTTTAAATAGTCGCGTTGGTTCATACTATATTTTCCTTATTTTAAATAACTAGTATAGATCCGATTAGGGTAAAGTTGACACTAACTTTACTCTAATAAGTTCATATAGATTTTTATTGCATGAGTTATAGAAAATGTTGTATTAACCAATGCAATAAAAAGTTATAGAACTTATCAATGCAACATTTTCTATAACCAATGCAATAAAAATCTATAAAACTTACTAAAGTGAATTTGGTGCCAACTTCACCCTAACCGGATCCAACTAGTTGCGAACCGCCCACAATGGTGTGTTGGCAACACTAGTAAGAATAATGCAAGAGCTGCTATAGCACAGAATCGGTTATCTTACCCGAAACAAGATGCTTGATTGTCAACAACTAATTAAGGTAGCTGATTGAGAACATATGTTAAGCTCACCATTCCTTCAAATATTGATTCTACAGTACCAGAGAGCTTATTGTGAAAAAGAAAGTATTTCCAAGCTCTTTAGTCCTCCAAATGCTGGTAACTCACTGATCAGAAAATTGTTACTAAGATCAAGATTTTGTAGATTGTGCAAGTTATTTATTTGGAAGGGAACAACTTCTCCAAATTCGTTTCTACTCAAATTCAAGCTCCCTATATGGCTTCACACAATCAAATAATTGCTTGGGAATCGAGCCACTCAGTTTATTTTCAGCCAAGTTAAGTCTTTCTAAATTAGACAAGTTGCCAACTTCTAAAGGAATGTAGTCAGAAAGCTTGGTTATTATGCAAAAAAAGTTCAAGCAATGAGCAAGTGACGTTCATGATCTCTATATTATTCGTATAGCTTTTCGGAGTGATGGACCAGCATATACTTTGGCGCACGTGTGATCTTTGTTGGAAGCTAGTGACGTTCTCTTAAGCGGTGTTTAATTGCATCTTAACAGTCCACCCTTAATATATCTTAACAACTCACATATTTGTATTAAGAGGTCTTCTGAATAGTTTAAACTCATATTTGTATCGTAATGATTTAGAGGCATTCAGAGGGAATTTTTTTTATCATAATTTCAAATATTAAGATGTATTAAGAGATGAGTTGTTAAGATGTATTAAGACGTAATCAAACACCACCTTAGTCTATTCAAGAGAAGTCTTATTGCGTGGTCAAAGTTAAAAACTAATTAATAACAATAGAATAGACAAAGAACTGATAAAAAATAACTTTAAATAAAAAACAAGGATGAGATGATATAACAAAAATAATCAAATAATAATCTTATAATCTAAATGGAGATACTAATAATAATAATAATAATAATAATATTATTATTATTATTATTATTATTATTATTATATGCTAACATGTTTCTAGTACAATATATAAAAAGAAGAGTTCAGCTACAGAAAATTTTATACCGAATTACGATTGCAACGCATATTAATATATAGGATTGTGTGAGATTATAAAGTTAGCCCACCATAGCAATACATCGTTAAAATATTCCTAACTTTAGTTATTCACGTAACTTGTAATAAAAAAAATTGACATATAAAGTCCCAAGATATATCATTTTCTTAAAAAGAGCTCTCTAAAAAGGAAAGGTATTTTTATAATTTAAAACAAGATGTAATAGTTAGAGTAAAATACAGTGACACTCTCTTTAGACAATAATAATAACACTCAGCTCCCTTATAGTTTTTTAAGTAATCGTAAGTATCTTTGCAATTTTTTAGAGTTGACTAAATAGATAAAATACATATTTACCCTTGTATGTTATTAAAATTATAATTCGTGAAAAATATATTTTTTCAATGACAATAGTATCCTATTTTAATACAATACATTTTAATTATAGCTTTGTTTGTAATTAAGACAATCTCATTCAAATTGTTGGTAACTTATAAAAAGAATTAATTTAGTTTAATTAACACACATGTTTTTGGGCAAATGATAAAAATATTAAGAATTTTAAATTAAATTATTAATGGAGTTATTTTAATTAGAGTGAATCGGGTGTGTTGATAGTTTAGCTTTTTGGAGTTTAACTACAAAAATTATTATTTGGTTTTTTAATTACAAATTATGATTTTCATATGTTAAATATTTATCTTGGAATAATGCTAGAGACACAAACTATTTTACAAACTGGTTGATGTGGCAGTTTTGTATTGGTGATAATGTTGTATTGGAGAGGTGTTTTTTATAAAAAAATTTGATGTGGAGTATGCCACATCAGCCAATTTGTAAAAAATTTGTAAAATAGTTTGTGTCTCTAACATTACTTTTTATCTTGAGTATTTGTCAAAATTTGGAATGTTTATTGTTTTGATTATATTTTCAGTGTATAATTGGAGTTGTCTTTATGATAGTGTTGAATAAAAAAAAATGTAATATATTTATTACTATCACTATCTTGTAAAAATATTTTCTTTTTTAATACTCTTTTTTTTAATAACAACATTTTTTATTTTTACTATAAATAATTATGCCTAAGTGGGACTTATGTTTAGTTAATATTTGAGAAAAATAATTAACATAATTTTTAATACCTTTTTATATGAATAATAAGATTCATTTTGTAAAAGTTTTGTCTAAGTTTGCTTTATGTAAATTTAAATCTTTGTGAAAAATGATTATAATTTTTTTTGTTTTGTTAATTGGCACTTTTATGTGTATTAAGATTTTACTTTTTAATTATAAAAAATTATGTATAATGTATATTATGTAAATTTTAATCTTTGAGGAATTTAATTAGGAAAAAGTGTATTGAGTTTATTTTCTTTGTAAAATGAATATTTGCTATATTTGACTTGATGTGATAAAATTTTATTTATCACATCAAGTCAAATGAAAATGAAAATATACAAATTTATATTTAGTGGATATATTAATCATTATAATTTGAAGAGTGTTTTAAACATTATATCAAAAATATTTATAGATATTAGTTGATCAACCTCACTAGGGGTAGTGAATGTTACATATTGTTGACTAGAGGGGCACTGACTATTACTTAAAAAATTAGAGAAGTAGTGAGTGTTTTATTATCTACAGGAAGTGTCAATGTATTTTACTCTAATAACTAACATGAAATATGGACCAAGAGAAATAATTTATGAGTCCTACTATACATTGTCAATATTTTCAGCCGAATGATTGCGATGTATGTACATACATATGATAGATAAGAATTAAAAAATGTCATACTCTAATTTTTTTAACTTATTCAAATATTTATCGACACGTATATTATTTTCCATAATTTCTATTTTTTAAAAGTGTTTCAGAAAGTTAGCGTAGGCCCAAAAGTAGGTGACATAGTAAAACAACCATATTAGACGATGGGGACTCTTTAAGGGCCCAATTTTAGGACTCGCAAACCTTTTACTTATAATACTAACTGACCTACTAAAAAATATTAGCTAAAAAGCCAGAAATGAAAATGCTAAATGGGCTTGCAGAGTACTAGATATCTAGATCGGTATCAAATACTTATTGATCAAATATGGAAGTGCTTTTTTTTTTGAATGCCTTAATTTATTTAGATGTTGTCTTTATGGCTCTGCCGTCGCGTTGATAATAACACTTTTAACTTAAGCATAAAGTGTAAGATTATCCTTAGATTGTTAAAAAAAAAATAAAAAAATCATACCAAATACTTATCTTAAAATTGTCATTAATATATTTAGAAGAACTTCTATAATGATTTCACCAAACACAATATTTTAATTTTTTTATAAAAACACTTTTGTCAAAAAATCCACATATAAAAGTATTTCATTTCACCACACCTCAAAACTCCAATATATGTGCACTTAATAACATTAAATAGTCGGGTTGGTTCATAATGTGTCTTCCTTACTATAAATAATATCTGTGACAATCACAATTAACATGACTACGACATGTATAAGGAGAATCTATTATTAAATTACGGATAATTTTATCAGTTCACATATTTTATTAATGACAATTTTGTCATTAACTTTTTTATCAATCAAAGCTACGATGTTTTGGACTGGTTGCCACAACTAGTTAAAACTCTATGCAGTTAGATGTAATAACCACTGCAACATTTTTCTCTCTCTTTATATAAACATATTTGTTTATTTATTTCCTCCACTACAATTTTAAATTGTACTCCATTTCCAATTCTTCTAAATAATCCTTGTTGATATGGAAGTTGATATTTTCTGAGGACAGATTGTAAGATGCAACTTTAGTCCTATGAAAGTTGATATCAACATGTGCAGAAGAAAAAATAGCAAAATTCGATCCAATTTATTGCAAAGTATTGGGAGAGAGTAACATTTTGTCTAGACAAATATGCCTTTGACAATAAAATAGGATAGGAACCGCAACATAAATTGTTAAGGGTATATTTGTCTAACAAAAAATAATTATCTTGTTTCGGTACTTTCCTCCCCTATTGGTCTTTCCCAAATTATTATTTTTTACTTCAAAAGTTACTTTCAGAAAAATCAAAAGACAAAAAAAAAAATGAAAAAGGAAAAAACAGAAGCCATCATGCTCTCCTAGATTTTAGTATATGATTTGGCGGAAAGTCAAGAGCATATGCATAGGTCTTCTCAGTTGTCTCTCCATGTTCAAAATATTTTAGCTCTATCCCTTTATTTTATAGTGAAGAAAAAAGTTCAATTTGTCTACCTGCTTACAATTTTTTTTTAATTTTTCTTTTTACCGATTTTTCTATCTGTCAACCCCTTTTGAATTTTGATCCTAAAAAGAATATCAGAATAAAAATGCAAAAGATAATAAATTTCACCACGATAATTGAAAACTTTAAGCAAAATATAAATTTCGTAAACATAGTATAATGAAACATTAAGCAAAACAAAAAATTACATAAAAATAGTATAATGAAACATTAAGCAAAACAGAAAATTACATAAACATAGTGTAATAAACCTCATAGATAACTATTGAGGATGCCTAAAATTCAATATTTAACACTTGACCTAATGTAAGCTTGTGAAATGAACTTTTTAAGGGTTCCCTTTCCTTGGTTAACTGCATAGAAACTTGTTGCATGTTAGGCCGACATTGCGGACTTGGATGAAGACACGCAAATGCTAGTTTCATACCAAGGACCACTTCCCCTGCCGGTTGATTAATAGGAGGCGAGAGGCGTTGGTCTAACAGATCATTCAACAACATATCGCGGATAGTTGATGATGATGATGTTGATGACCATGCAATTGAGGAGAGAGATGAGATAAAATCACCCGGATGCCTCCCCATAAGCACTTCCAATAGTAACACTCCAAAACTGTAGACATCATTTTTCTCATTCACTTCCATTGTGTATGCAAGTTCTGCAATAGAAATACCAAAACAAGAACTAAAACAAATACAAAAAATCTAAAACGAAAGAAACTTGCCGTCTTTTGTTATTCTACTCTCTAAGAACGGCTTTTGTAGTTGCATCTAATTCTCTTATAGAGAAATATATAAATTAGACTTGAAAATATCAATTCATACATGATCACACTTATCTATAAGTTATAAAATTAGAACGAAAAACTTATGTATTTCGAATTAAGAACTCATATAGTTCTCTACACAAAAAGAAAAACAAACTTGAAGTAGCTAAATATGATTGAAATGGATAATATTAGACATTTTCAATGAATTTTCTAAAACCAAAAAGAAACGTACGTACCTGGAGCTGCATATCCAAAAGTTCCAGCAAATGAAGACCAATTACTAGAGTCTGCCTTCAAAAGTTTAGCCGTGCCAAAATCAGAGACGTGGGCCTCAAATTCTGAATCCAGCAATACATTCTTGCTTGATATATCTCGATGAACAATAGGAGGCAAACAATCATGGTGCATATATGATAAAGCATTTGCAACACCCCTAACAACATTGAACCTCTTCTTCCATTCGAACTGCTCTGCTTCTTCATTGTTGTTCAATACCTTCCACAAGCTTCCTCCTTCCAAGAACTCATAAACCAAAAACGAGTGCAGTAAATGAGAACAGAAGCCATAAAGTTTCACAATATTGCGATGCCGTATTTCAGTTAATACACGGATCTCACTCGTAAAACTTTTTAGATTCCGCAACTCTCCATCTTGTGGCTTATGAAGTTTCTTTACAGCAACGACTTGATCACTTGCTAACACAGCTTTATAAACAGTTCCACATCCTCCCTCACCAATGAAATATTTGGAGTTGAAGTCCTCTGTGGCTTCAATGATGTTTTCGTGTACAATTTTTCCGTCATAGCTCCATATTGAAAACATATTTTCAATTTTAGCTTCTGGTGGGTCTTTTACTTCTTTCCTCACTCTTCTTTGAAAATACACACAGATCAAAGCAATCAACGCTAAAAGAAACAAACTCCCCAAAATTGGAAGTGTGATTATGAGCGCAACATTTTTTCTCCTTTTCTCATTAGCTCTAGTGAGGCAATGCGACAAGCCGGTAACATTTCCACACAACCCTTTATTATGTTCCAAAGCTGTTATGTTAGCATCTTGAAAGGCTTTGACTTTAGGAAGAGGACCCTCAAATTGATTCCAAGATATATCAACAGATGTTAAGCTCCTCATTCCTTCAAAAATTGATTCGATAGTACCAGAGAGCTTATTGTGAGAAAGATCAAGTATTTCCAAGCTCTTTAGTCCTCCAAATGTTGGTAACTCACCGATCAGAAAATTGTGACTAAGATCAAGATTTTGCAGATTGTGCAAGTTATTTATTTGGAGGGGAGCAACTTCTCCAAATTTGTTTCTACTCAAATTCAAGCTCCATAGCTTCACACAATCAAATAATTGCTTGGGAATTGAGCCACTTAGTCTATTTTCAGCCAAGTTAAGTCTTTCCAAATTAGACAAGTTGCCAACTTCTAAAGGAATGTAGTCAGAAAGCTGGTTATTATGCAAAAGAAGTTCAAGCAATGAGCTTAAACTTCCGAAACTCCTAGGTATTTGACCAATTAAACGATTTGACGAGAGATCAAGTCTACCTAGCTGAGTTGCCTTACCAAGCTCAAACGGTATCCTTCCACTGAGATTATTGTTAGAGATATTTAAGACCGTCAAATTGTGGCAGCGCCCCCAATTTGGAGAAAGCTCTCCATACAATTCATTGTGACTCAAATCAACATAAACAAGATTTGGGTAGATGCCAAAAGAATCTAATATATTTCCTGTGATTTTGTTTCCCTTCATGGTGAGTCTGGATAAGCTAGTGCAGTTAGTCAAGCTTCTGGGCACAGGACCTGTGAAATGATTTTCTGAAGCGGAAAAACGTTGAAGAGATCCACCAAGACATATATCTCGCGGTAAATGACCAATGAGATTGTTTTCACTTACCAAGAATGATTCCAAATGTGTGAGATTATTAAATTCTGGAGGAATGGATCCTGTGAGATTATTAGTATACAGACGAAGGTGAACAAGAGACCTTAGCATTCCAAATTCCTTAGGGATGGCACCTGAAAGGTTATTCATAAAAAGGAATAGAGTGTTTAAATTACTCAAGTTCCCTATAGTGGTCGGGATCGAGCCATTGAGTCTGTTACTTAATAGTTGGAGATGAACTAGAGACCTTAACATTCCGACTTCTTGAGGGATGGATCCTGAAAGTTGATTACTATAAAGGTACAACTCGGTTAGGTTGACCAATTTCCCTATACAAGTAGGGATTGAACCGGTGAGTTGATTACTCGAGAAATCAAGAATGTTTAAGTGGACCAAGTTGCCAATAGAAGTTGGGATTGTACCGGTGAAAAAGTTTGATCCTAACGAAAGAATAGAAAGAGAACTCATCATTCCAACTTCTCGAGGGATTGAACCGTTGAGGTTGTTTGAATAAAGATAAAGAACAGATAGGGACCTCAACATTCCAATTTCTCGAGGGATTGAACCGCTTGTTTGACAATTGTACAAGTTTATGCATTCAAGATCTGTGAGCAAGCCTATTTCAGATGGAATCTTTCCGGTGATATTAATGTTTTCAGCAAAGCTTAAATAGGTAAGCTTTGAAAGGCTACTGATGATGGAGGGGATAGTCCCGTATAATGCGTTCTTGCCCAGATCAAGGGTGTTAAGATGAGGGAAGGAAGAGAAATTAAGATCATGAAGCGTACCTTTTAAACCAAAATTTATGAGGCTTATCTGGGTGACACGTCCTGCTCCATTGCAACTAATCCCGGTCCAATTATTGGTGCAAGGGCTGCTTCCAGCCCATGATGACAGGTTACCTTTGTCAAGGCTGGCTTTCCAGGCTAGTAATGCAGTTGCTTCTTCTCTGTGTTGTGTTATTTCTTTCGCATTCACAAAAGGAGAAGATGAAGAAGAAGAAGAATAAATAATGACTAGAAAAAGGGTGATGGCTATGAACATAAAAGGCAAAGAAGAAATAGATCGTTCCATTGCTGCTGCTTGGTTGGATTGATGAAACTCTAAATGTGAGTGAGCTAGGTATTTATAAACTCTAAATGTGAGTGAGGTAGGTCCACTGCTTGGAAATATTTTCTACATGCTTTGCAAATTTGATTAACTTTGCTATATATCATGCATGCATGCTCATATTCTGCCCATCTAATTATATAATAAGCCAACATGCCTAGACTTGACGTCAATTTTTTCCACAAACAGATGGGAAGAAAAGAAATTGGAAAAAGGAATTATTCAAGAACATATTTGCATATATTTGTTTTAGGAAAAAAATTAATAACTGTATTTATGTAATATTATTAGTTATATTCAACCATATATGCATAATTAACGTTTTGGGAGCTAGTCCTTCTGATTGGACTATAGAAATAGTTTTGAGAATTAATTTTAAGTTGTTAAAGCGTTCACAGTATATTTTCAAAGAGACTAAATTATATTGCAAATAAGCATTTAATTTTTCATTAGGGAGAATTAATGATATATTTTGCGACATGAACTCTTTTGTTACTAATTACGTGGATAACTATTAATGAATATAACAACACAACACATATAGAATTTAAGAGAAAATAAAGGAATTTGAAATGTATTGACAGATTTTATATTATTATTTACCATGTTAAAATTGTTTAACTAATCATATTCGATTTCAAATCTCTTGATTTTCTCCTAAATTTCCTACGTGTGATGGTGTTATTAGAGGGTATAAAACTATACTTTTACACGCTATCCATATATAATTTATGTTGATAAGAGCGCAATCAGCAAAAATAAATAAATACACAATAAGCGGCATGACTCAAACATTTCACCAAACATGAAGTTTAAATAATAATAGCATATGTGATTCCAAAAGTATGTTTCGTTTTATTTTTTTAATTTTTTTTTTTAAAATAAATAATTTGCATTGATAAATGAATCAAATTACCAAAATATTAGAGTCGAATTGATACATTCTTCATTCCCAAACTAAAATTCGAGAATTTACAAATTTTTAAAAAATATACAAAAATAAACGGACATATAACAATAGAGCTAAATTAGCAATTCGCTCATTTTTTTCACACAAAAGTTGACATGTACATATCAATTAAAACATAAGATTTGACTGTGTATCCGTTGGCGTTTTAAAGTTATATTAATACATATATAATCAACCCCACTAATTAACTCAACTAATTAATATAAATAAAATAATTAAGTCAACTTAATAATTAAAATAAAATAATGAATACAACTAATTAATCTAAATAAATAAATATCTCAACTGGTTAACTCAAATAATTTATAAAAAAAGTCATAACAACAATAACAAAGTTCGAAAAAAAAAAGAAATAAATCAAAATAGCAATAAAATTATTGTTTATATGATTTCTAAATATCAAAAAAAAAATTTAGAAAAAAAAGGAACCCATCTTCTCTCTCAAAATCATCAAACACCTATTCCCCCAAATCTTTACATGATCTCACATGCAGGACATAAAAGCAAACAAGTGTGTACCTGGCTCTCAATTAATTTTAAGTTCATGTTTTAGTTTGATGACTCTCAATTAATTTTTTTTTATTTATTTTCCTTTTATTTTGTTTTTGTTTTTGTTTTTTTTCTTTTAATTTTTTTAAATAATATATTCTGAAAGTTAAAAGATATAAAATATAGTCAAATAAAAATTAGGAATTTAAATTACAATAACATATTATATAATTATTATTTAAATTACAATAACAGATTATTATGTACCATAATAAAATTGTCTAACTAATCATACTCATTTGAAATACTTTATTTTCTCCTAAATTGCCTATTTAATTTGCATAAGTGTGTTTGATATGATTATAGGATCTTTTTTTACATGAGAGTGAGGTGGATCTTACTTTCATGTGAAAATGGATAATGTTAAAATATCAATTACACTTGTGAAAATTTTAATTCTCTATTTTTATTTATTTGTAACCATATTTGCTTGGCTAATCCCATTGAAAATAGTTTTGAAATGGTGAAATCACTCCTGCTAATTTTAGGCTCTAAAAGAACTTTTCCAGAATTAATTAAAGTAAAACTTTTTTACCAATCAATTTCAATATTTAGAAGTATCGACGATAATTTTCCAAAGGGACTAAAGTGCAAATAAGCATTTCTTTTCTCCATCATTGAGGAGAAAATAATTCCCATTGTGTCTAACTCACGGGCAATAACCTTGATTTTTACTTAAATTGGCTATTTGCATTAGGAATATTCAAAGTTATGGTTACTACCTGAAAATTGAGAAATAAATTCACATATTCATCAAATGGTGAAAAAGAATTTCAATCATTGAAAATTTTGATAAATAAATTCACATATTCATCAAATGGTGAAAAAGTATCAAACTGCTTTTGTTTCTAGAATAATTATACTACTCAATATTATAAATTAATTGACCGATGCTAATTTCAATTAGACTATCTAAAATTATAAAAATTCGGTATATTAGATGAAATTAGAGGGAATGTATAATAAAGGGAAGCTAAATACAAAATAATTGTAGAAGAATCAAGATTGGTGGTAATCATAGTTATAAGCATATCAAAAAACACAAAACATGAATTAAATATTCCACAAATGTAATGAATTTTTAAGGCTACTCAAGTTTTACTTAGTATGAATTTATCAATGTTTATGATATTTGAAATATTACATTCACTCGCTCATTGGTAGACTGACCGTGAATTTCACTATATTTAAAAATAAAAAAATAATTGATTCGAAAAATGAAATTTGATCCTCCTACCTACATATATGGTTAATGTTGGGCATCAAATCCGTCTCAAATTAATATTTTATTATTTATTAAGATATAATAAATGATAAGTACCTGCCATAATTTTAAATAACCAACGTAATTATAAATTGAGTTCTGTTATATATTGTGAAAGATTTCTACCAAATTACGATTGTAACGTATATCAATAACATGAGATTAGATAGGATTATAAAATTGTCCTACTATATCAAATACATCGTAAAAATATTACAAATCATAATTATTCACGTAATTCGCAATAAAAAAATTGACATATAAAATCGTAAAATATATTATTTTCCTTATAAATTTTAAAGTCTAGACAAATTTGAGCTTCAAAAATATAAAACACCTAACATTGTCTTTTTTTTTTTCTCGGTACATAAACTCCTAACATTATCACTCCTATATATCCAGTTGTTATGCACGACTATAGTATAAAGTATAAACTTGATTTCACCATAATATATAAACTTGATATTTCTTTTCCTAAGTTTAAGTATTTTTTTTAAGTTCTTGTTTTGGTTTGATGACTCTCAATTTAATCTTGATTTTGTTTTGTTTTCATTTTAATTTGTTTTATTTCAAATTTATTTAAACTAGCTCATGATCCCGTGCACAACATGAGTTTTATTATAAAATTATTGTATTATTTATATTTTTGGTATTTTAATATACTAATATATTAACTATAGTAATAATTGATTAATATTGTGTACGATAATTCTTATAATTTTTTTTTATTTCTTTATAAAATATATTATTTAACTAATAAAAATTTAATAATAATAAGTCATCTATTCATATAATATAAAAAATAGTATTTGATGATTCATTAGTTTATATATTCATATATTCATGTACTTATGTAATAGTAAGTTATATTTAAATTCAAACAAGTATACTTATATAATTTAATAAAAAAATATTAATATAATTAAATATAATTGATAATAATATGAATTTTACAGCACACTAATTAAATTAAAAATTATATGAAAATAAGAGATAATGGTAAGTACATAATTATGATAATAAGAATATTGATAGAAAAATGTTAAAATTGAATAAATGATGAAAAAAATACTTGAGTGGATTTTTTTCTCCTAGAAAAACACATTTTTTTTTAGTTTTAAATATACGATGTATTCCTTTCCTAAATTTTAACTGAAAAAGAATTTTTTTTAATTTCTTACGAATTTTAGATACGGTCAAAGCTTATCACTATTGAAATAAAAATTGTTGATGGATTACTTACACTAAAATCCCTTGAAACTACTGATGTTACTGTTGAAATACAAAAGATAAATAATTCTCACGACCTCCTAAGCATTTAAATTATTGTAGCATGTAACCTGTATCATTCACAAAAAAGAAAAAAGAGAGACACAATTATTGAACTACAATTTTAAAAGAATTGTGCGAAATAATTATAAAACAAATCACTACACATCTAAATTTTTTGTGATTGGATGTTCATGATTGATAAGTAATATTGATGATTGAATCTTCATGATTAATAAGTGTTGT
Source organism: Aralia elata (assembly GCA_034770075.1). Classification (NCBI taxonomy): domain Eukaryota; kingdom Viridiplantae; phylum Streptophyta; class Magnoliopsida; order Apiales; family Araliaceae; genus Aralia; species Aralia elata. The sequence goes on along the minus strand of CM068378.1, from coordinate 26,019,271 downwards.
GCAAGAAGCTATGATAGTGGTTGAGTTAGAGTTATTTCTTCTTTAACGTCAGTGGTATAAGAAAAGTTCTAAGGTAGGGTTTTATATAAGATATATAGGAAAAAATTTGATGTAAATTTTATTTTTAGGATTTAGAATTATATAGGAAAAAAATTGACGTAATTTTTTTTTAGGATTTATAATTTTATCATTTATTTGTAGGTAGGGTTTTAGGGTTTTTAGTTCTTAAATTTTTGAGTTGAAATACCATTCATAAATTTTAGGATTGCAGATCATTTTGTATCCCTCTGTTATAAAATTAGAGATACATTTTTATTTTAGAATTATAAAGTGACATGATATTCCTAATTTGCCATTACTTTGCTACTATCATTTTCAATATTAAACCGTCACAACTGAATTCTTAACTATAATAATAAGGCTATATTTGAGAATATAAAATTATCTTTAAAAGTCAGTCATTTTATAAATGTATTTTTAATTTTGGAAGGGATGAAATATTATTTGAATTTGTCATCCAATAATGGAAGTGGTCCCGTTGTGACCTTTTGAGGGATTTGATGAATGAGAATGGGATTGCAATCTTCTGGCGAATTCAAGGAATTTATCAGATGATGGAGTGGCAATCCAATCGATGAATCCGTGATAGCTTTACATATATATTGTGATTTATATATTGTTCAAAAAGTCATGGAGGAAGTCAATAGTAGTAAGGAACAGGAGGTTTAACCCTTGGAATTGACGGTAGATAACGCCATTGGTCATAAAAATCATGACTTAACTCCCAAATTAAGCATAAACAGCGTACTGGGTCATTCGAATAAAAACTATGAATTAAATAGAATTTATATACAGTATGGTTTTATTGTTAATAATAAAAATTATTAATTAAATAGAATTTTATTTATAGTTAGAATTTATTATTAAATTTTGGACTAATCTCTATCCATTCAATTTCATTTCATGTTGTCCCCACATCTGTTACGTATTTCATTTGGACCGTAAGAGAATGAGTTTGCCGCTAATTTAATTTCATTCAAATATAATAAAATAATTCATCATTGTATTTATCAAAGAAAAAATTGTTAAAGAAATTTATATAATCAATAGATCCTACACCCCGGTAGTTATAAGTTCTAGTTTCTAGAACTTTTAAAAAAAACACGCATTTGTACACAATTGTCTTCCGTATGCATCACTATTTGCGGAAGACAATTTTCTTTTATCACCGAAACAATTTTATAAATGTACGATATTATTTATTTTGTATTTTTTAAAGTGGTTGATAATGTTAAAATAAATATGTATTTAGTAATATTTTTATATTTATTTTTATTAATATTTTAAATTTTTATTAATAATTATTATTTTGATAATTTAATTATTACTATGATATTATATTAGAAATGTCAAATCTTGTCATTTAGAGTTCTAGACGCTTGAATGAAGACACTATGATTATTATATATTTCTATGGTTTTAAAAGGAGAAGATGGGGCCACGACCCACGATGAGGATTTTATGAATTTCTAATCCTGGGTGGGCCAAATGGTTATGGATTTTAAAACTTGGTGGGCCACCCAGTCCTTTAACATTCATGGAGTCATCGGACATATTCCGCCCCTTAAGAGGGGCAAAAAAAAAAAGAAGACTACTTGCTATAAGTAATTATCTTTTCACCCTTATTTTTAATAATAAAATAACTGCGTCCTTCTAAGGGACGGAAGGAGTTCTTTTTTATTACTAAAAATAGGAACTAAAAGATAATTGCATGTTCCGGGTCTAAGTCTTCTCCTTCCACTCCTTGAGGAGAAATAAGTTTTTATTTTTGACTAATCAAGTCTTCTAGATTTTACCTTGAACGGTCTTAGACACATTAGTTGGAATAGTGCTTACATTTAATGTTAACTATGTATCATTCTTCATATATATATATATATATATATATATATATAAAAGCCATTATAGTATTATTTTAACCAAACACATATTTAATATATACAACTCAAAAATATAAAATTATCTAAAAAAAATTGATTCGAGAGCATTGCCTCTAACTCCAGCCAGATTATTTATAACTTCATAATAATTTTGATCCCACTAATAAAAATTATTTTTTCTTTTATTTCACTTTCTTCTTAAAAGTGAAAATAAAATATTCTGATTAAAAAAAACACTTACTTCACTTCTTGTTTTTTCTTTCTTCCTTTTCTAACTAAAACTCCAACATTGTGTCTTGGAGTTTTTAATTTGAAGAGAAAAGAAATAAAAAGAAGAAAAAATAAGTGTTATTTTGGCCAAAATATTTTTTCTCGCTTTTAGAAGAAGTGAAAAAAATAAAGCTTCCCTTCTTTACTTCTCTCTCTTAAGAACTCACACAGGGTGCAAACCTTTCTTGTATTTTCTCATCTCTTCCGTCTTTTAAGAAAAACACCTCACTTTTATTTTCTCTTCCTTTTATTCTTAAAAACGTAAGACACAATTAAAGACTATGTTGATCTTTTCTCTGCTGTTAACTCTATAATTCTGGAGATAACTTTTCTTTAGAAAATATTAAGGTTTGTTAAGTTGACAAATACTTTTTTTAAGAATATTTTTTAACAACATATTTGGCCTTAAAATTTGGCAATAGAAATAGGGCTTGCCAGAGGTATCCTATAGGGTATATAATTAATTAACCTATATACTCTAGCTTCATAAAACGATTTTATTTTAATCTTTTAACAAAATTAAAAAATTATTTTGAGATTGTGGAGCAACATTATTATAATCGTATAAAATAAGTATATTTTTTGGCGATTTAGACTTATTGAACTTTTATTAATACAAATTCGTTGATAGACATTATCAAGTTATATGAAAATTCAAGTATTTAAATATTTTTTGTATGTTCTTTATATTCGTACGACTGAATTTATCTAAAGAAATCCTAGAAAGTGACGTATTAACCTCTATAAATTAATACTGTCGGGACTGAAATTTTTTATTAATTTAGAGAGTTATTATTTTATCGATAAATTAATAATTTATTAATTTAAAGAGTGTTTTTCTATTCGATGAACATAAATTTAATTACATTAAAATTATTAAATGAACAAGTCTCAAGGAATTTAAATGAAGCAATAAATGAAGAAGGTATTCAAGAACTTGAGATAATGATTACTAATCTCAATTAACAAAATAAAATGGATGTCAATCACCTATTGAATTATCCGGTGAAAATGAAGCATGTTCAGAAGTCCAGAGCTTAGAAGAAATTGTGGCTTCTATCACCGAAAATCCTATTGATGATGAAGCTGAGGATGATACAATACCTTTGGAGCCAATAACGTGAAAGGAAACACTCATAGCGTTAACAACTCTTCACAAGTTTTTATTACAATTCGAGAATTCAACACATGAACTTTTGGACGCAATGAGAAAAATTAAAGATGAAATTCAATTAGATTTGAATTTCAAGACAAAACAAACGAGAATAGAATCATATTTTACAAAATTACCTTAGATATATTTGTAATTTAAAAGAATTATTAATTTATGATTTTGATGGGACCATATATTTATATAAGGGTCTTTTTAAAAATTATTATTTTATCGAAATTATTAATTTATCCCATTAGCCCAAGTCGGGATTGGAAAAAAAAATATTATTTTAGAGAAATTATTAATTTATCGAGTATTAATTTATAGAGGTTCTATTGTATCTTCTAAGCAAATTGTAATATGCATAAAAAGTCTAAAAAGAAAAATGGATATCATATTCCGTGATAGAGTATGTTTCTGATTTTGTAACAACTGTTATGTATTTATGCAAAATAATATAAACATAATTATTTACGTATTTTCTATTATGTAATATTTTTAAAGAGAGCACTATTTTGGTAATTGTATATTTGATATTCTTACATGACCCTTTTTTATATGAGAGTAAGGTGGATTCAACTTTTCTGTAAAAGCGGATGATGTAAAAATATCAATTACATTACATTTTGTGAAATTATCAATTCCCTATTTTTATTTATATGTATCCATATTTGCATAACTAACCCCGTTGAAAATAGTTTTGAAATCCCTTCTAATGTTAGGCTCTAAAAGAACTTTTTTGGAATTTAATTAAAGTAAAACTTTTGCCAATGAATTTCAAGATTTAGAAGTATCCACGGTATTTTTCCAAAGGGACTAGAGTACAAATTAATAAGCATTTCTTTTTCTTTATCATTGAGGAGAAAACGATTCTCATTGTGTCTAACTTACGCTCAGACCTTTCAAAAGGTTTCTTGTCAATTTTTTAATACTAAAGGAACCCATCAACAATTTTTCCACAAAAGGCGAGAATTTTTGAGCAAATTTTTTAAAGGTTGGTTTATTTCTTATAAATTAGGATATTTAGTGTCTAACTCATGTGCAAACCTTTCAAAGGGTTGCTTGTCAGTCTTTTAATACTGGAGGGACCCCATCAATAGTTTTCCCACAAAGGGAAGAATTTTTGAGTAGAGTCTTTAAAGGTTGCTTGATTTCTGATAAATTGGGATATTTAGTGTCTAACTCATTCGCAGACCTTTCAAAGGGTTACTTGTCAGTCTTTTAATACTGGAGGGACCTATTAACAATTTTTTCACAAAGGGGAGAAGTTTTTAGCAAAGTCTTTAGAGGTTGGTTGATTTCTTATAAATTGGGATACTTAGTGTCTAACTCGTGCGTAGACGTTTCAAATGGTTGCTTGTCAGTCTTTTAATACTAGAGGGGCCTATCAACAGTTTTTCCACAAAAGGGGAGAATTATTTTAGCAAAGTCTTTAAAGGTTGGTTGATTTTTTATAAATTGGGATATTTAGTGCCTAACCAACGCGCAAACCTTTCAAATGGTTGCTTGTCAGTCTTTTAATACTAGAGGGACCTGTCGACAATTTTTTCACAAAAGGGGAGATATTTTTGCATAGTCTTTAGAGGTTGGTTGATTTCTTATAAATTGAAATATTTAGTGTCCGTTTGGCGGGACTCTACGTTGTAATATAATGTGTTGAAGCACTTTTAGATATAAAGTTTTTAATAAAAGTATTTTTATAAAAAAATTAAAATAGTATTTGGTTACATAATTGTTGAAAAAGTTTAAGGTATTAATGATAATTTTAAGGTAAGATTGTGGTGTGAGATTTTTTTTTATTTTCTAGGTTTTTAATAATTTAAGGATAATATTGTACTTTTTATTTTTATCAAAAGTATTGGAGTCAAAAGTATAAATTTTATGCTTTAGCTAAAAGTGCTTTTCAACTAAAAGCTCTACTCTTTAAAAATAATTTTAAAGAGTTATCAAACACCAAAATACATTCGTATTTAAATTAAAAGTGTATTTAGTCTACCCATAAACTCCCCAAACGGACTCTTTCTTTAACTAATTTAGTATTTTGGAGTACCATATTAGTATATTACAACTTTAGAATAGAAAGTGGGGTTTCTAATTTCTGTAAAAGAAAACCTTTACCTTATTTTCCATTATTATTTGAAATTATCTTAAACATGTGAATGAGAAGAATGGGCCGGGTCTTATTTTCCATTGTCTATAATTTTTCCTGTTCTATTGAAATTTCCCTTTTATATGTGTCTAACACTGCAATGACCTTGATTTTTTTTTAAATTAGAAGTCTATTTGTACCAGAAATATTCAAAATTATGGTTGCTACTTGAGAATTGAGATATTTCCTTCGTTTTAAAATTAAAAATATATAAAATGCATATATATATATATATTTATATGTATATTGTTTTAAAATTAAAGAAATATTTTTTTTACTTTATATTATGCTTAGAGTTCTACCAAATAAAAAATAGAGTTAAATGCACTTTGCATCCCTCAAGTTTATCCTATTTCGCACATTGTATCATATAATTTAAAATGTGACACTTTGAATCCCGCACTTTTAGCGAACCGGCACATAACACTCTCTGACCCAAAATTCGTGGCTAAAAAGTGCAAAATCCAACACTTCCCCGTCATTTTTAGCGACGGATTTTGGGTCAGAGGATGTTATGTTCTGATTCGTTAAAAGTGCGGGATGCAAAGTATCACGTTTTGAAGTATATGATGCAATGTGCAAAATGAGGTATACTTGGGGAATGCAAAGTACATTTAACTCTAAAAAATATTAGAATAAAATACAATGACACCCCCTCTAGATAACCATAATAACACTCACATTTCCTCTATGATTTTTTAAGTGACAGTTAGTACCCCTACAAGTTTTTATGGTTGACTAAATAGATAAAGCTACATATTTACCCTTGTATGTTATCAAATTTTAATTCCTGAATAATATATATATATATATATATATATGTGTGTTTAATCATCTTTTTTTTATTACAATACATTTTAATTATAGTTTTATTTGTAATTAAGACTATCTCATTCAAATTGTTGGTAACTTATAAAAAAAAAATTAATTTAGTTTTAATTAACACATATTTTTGGATACGTGATACAAATATTAAGAATTTTAAATTAAATTATTAATGGAGTTGTTCTAATAAGAGTGATTGAGTATGTTGATAGTTTAGTTTTTGGTGTTTAACAACAAAAATTATTATTTGAATCTTAGTTTCATATTATGATTTTTATATGTTAAATTTTCTTGAGTATATGTCAAAATTTGGGATGTTTATGATTTTGATTACATTTTTTAGTATACAGTTGATGTTGTTTTTGTGCAATGTTGAATAAAAGAAAATATAATAATATTTATTACTACCTCTATCTTGTAAAAAGAATTTTCTTTTAATATATTTTTTCTTCTTTTAAGTAAAAACATTTGTCATTTTTATTGTAAATAATTATGTCCAAGTGTGACTTACGTTTAGTTTAATATTTGAAAAAAATAATTAATATAATTTTTAATACTTGTTCATATGAATAATAAGATTCGTTCTGTAATAATAAGTTTATTTTACGTAAATTTTAATATTTGGAAAAAATAATTATAATTTTTTTGCGTTAATTTGTACTTTTATGGGTATTAAAATTTTACTTTTTAATTATAAAAAAATATATTTGAATGTATATTACGTAAATTTTAATCTTTGAAAATTTTAATTAGCAAAAAATATATGATTTTATTTTCCTAATAAAATGAATATTTATTATTTTTGACATTTATGTTATTTATTTCACAAGTTAATAATTTAACTAATTAGATCAAGTTAAATAAAAATTATAATATACAAACTTATATTTATGGGATATATTAAACATTATAACTTGAAGGGTGTATTAGACATGGTAGTGAATGTTACATATTGTAAAGTAGAAGAATACTGATTATTATTTGAAAAATTAGAAGGATGATGAGTATTATTATGATTATCTACGGGAGATGTCAATATATTTTATTTAAAATATTATGCTTAGAGTGACAAAATGTTTCAACATACTATGAAATCATTGTTCGAAGAATTTTTTTTTCAGTACTATAATATCGCCATTATTACATAGAAAATAATCTACACTTATAACGATAATTCATCCTTGTACATAAATAGTGCAAAGTGGGGCTTTTCTTAAAAGGAAAAATTGGTGGGACCAGACAATGGTCCCACCGTCTAAATTTGTAGCTCCGCCCTTGTTATACATTGTTACATGGAAATATCGAAAAGACGTACACTTGTATTGAGAATATATATGAATGAGAAGAATGGACTTGTGCATGGAGCTTGTCCTAAAAAAACCTGAAGATCAGGCCGAAAAGCCTTTTGTATTATTGAGGAGAAAACAATTCTCATTGTGTCTAACTTACGCTCACACCTTTCAAAAGGTTTCTTGTCAATTTTTTAATATTGGAGGGACCCGTCAACAGTTTTTTCACAAAAAAGGCGAGAATTTTTTAGCAAAGTTTTTAGAGGTTGGTTTATTTCTTATAAATTGGAATATTTAGTGTCTAACTCATGCGCAGACCTTTCAAAGGGTTGCATGTCAATCTTTTAATACTGGAGGGACCCCATCAATAGTTTTTCCACAAAGGAAAGAATTTTTGAGTAAAGTCTTTAGAGATTGTTTGATTTTTGATAAATTGTGATATTTAGTGTCTAACTCATTCGCATACCTTTTAAATGCTCACTTGTCATTCTTTTAATACCGGAAGGACCCGTTAACAGTTTTTCCACAAAGGTGAGAATTTTTTATCAAAGTCTTTAGAGGTTGGTTGACTTCTTATAAATTGGGATACTTAGCCCATGTTTGTTTGCAAAAAACATGCTTAGGATTGAACTATTTCTCTTAATTTAACACTACTTCGAACTATTTTATCCTATGATGGGGATTAATAATCCTTTAAATAGTCCTATGAACTATTTTTTGTCATTCCTAGAGTTATTTATGTGGGATTAATAGTCCCATGATGAATGTGAAATTAATAGTCCTCCCTATTTTAAGTTATCAAATGGTTTTATGAGACTAATAATCCCACATCAAAAGACTAATAGTCCATGGTCGAAGGATTATATAGTCTAAAGTAAGGTTAAATTAAGACAAATAATTCAATCTCAAATTTACTTTTTATAAATAAACATGACCTTAATATATAACTCATGCGCAAACCTTTCAAATGGCAGTTTTTCCACGAAATGGGAGAATTTTTTAGCAAAGTATTTAGAGGTTGGTTGATTTATTATAAATTGGGATATTTAGTGTCCAACTCACACGCAGACCTTTCGAATGGTTGCTTGTCAGTCTTTTAATACCGGAGAGACCTGTCAACTTTTTTTCCACAAAGGGGAGAATTTTTTTGCAAATTCTTTAGAGGTTGGTTGATTTCTTATAAATTGGGATATTTATGCTGCGTTTGTGAGTTTGGAGGGATAGGATGGGAAGGGATGGAAGGGGATTATAGTTTTCCTTTGTCATGTTTGTAAGTTTAGAAAGGAAGGGATGATATGTGATTTTAATTAATTTTTCCTTGTTTTGTAAGTTAGAAGTAGGGAAGGGAAGGGATTCTTATTTTTAAACTACACTATTACTGTATTACCCTTACATATATAAATGTAAGAAATGATATGATTTAATAATGTCTATCTATTAAAATTAGTTTGCTTAGTCTTTTTTTTTTGTTGCTTTGTTACACACACACACACACACATATATATTGACTTACTTGTACTATATTTATTTTTGTTAAAAAAAAACATACTTTAATTTGAATAAGCACAAAAATTCATTTCAACAAGAAATTAGAAGAATACAGAGATCTAAAAAAATTAATAATAATAACTTCATCAATTACACCCCAAGAAACAAATAAGCATAAAGTTTATTTTTCAAAAAATATAGATGAAATTAAATAAAAAAATTAATTTTGGACCAAAATCATATTCAACAACTCAAGTTTATTATTGTTAAAAGGAACTACTGACAAATTTTGCCTATTTTAAGTAAACACACATAATTATATTATTTATTCTATATACTTTGATGAATAGTAATATCACCATAGTGTTACTCGGGGCATATTACCAAGCTTAATCAAATTATCCTTTTACTTATTAATATTTGGCGAAACTGATTATATGAGGTGATTTAATCCCATTATTTGATCAAAAAATAAAATGTGTCGTTTGATAATCTTATACCAGGTGATTATTTTATTCATATATTTTTAATACAATGACTCAATAATTTCATTTCATTATTCAGATAGGATATTTTTAACGGTTATATCCGTAATAATCAAGTTTTGGTCATAACATATCCTATTAACCATTTTAATTGATATCATGGGGTTGATACCATATACTTGAAATATTAATATGAAACTTGCAGGATTTGAAAGTACTCTAACTATTATATTTGAGACCAAAATGATAGTGATTATAATAGTATTGGCTTAATATGACCTTATTTTTTAATATTCTAGTTCATTTTAGGTAGTATACATAAACCAGAGATAATTGTTATCATTAATTAGATCAGAATTATTCGAGGCATCAGCCGGCTATTAATTTGCAATGATTCAGCGGTGTAGAGAGAGAAAAATGAGAGTTTTAAAACGTAATTGAGAGTTATAATAGTGTGAATAAAATTGTCATATTATTTATTTTATAAGGTTATTTTTGGTAATGTAAAATATTTCACTTTCTCATCCCTCCAAATCCTCCCATTTTTGAGGGGAAAATTTTAAGCCAAAAATTAAATCAATTTTATCTCTAAATCTCTTCTCTTCCTCTCTGAAAAAACTCACAAACATGTGATTTGGAAGAATTTTAATTATTTTTTTTTCCTTTCCTTTTCCTAAAATAAAAATTTACAAACACAGTATTAGTATCCGTTTTGCAGGACTCTACGTTCTAATATAATGTGTTGAAACAATCTTAGATATAAAGCTTTTAATCAAAGTATTTTCGATATTTCATATACGTTTTCAATACATATGCCATTTGGGTTGACAAGTATTTTCGATATTTTCGATATTTCATATACGTTCTCAATACATGCAGAATGGACTTGTGCATGGAGCTTGTCCTAAAAAAAACCTGAAGATCAGGCCAAAAAGCCTGAAAAATCAAGCTTTTATAAGCCTTTTGTATTATTATTTTTTTCATTTTACCCCTAGCTAATGCTAAATCTGAGGTTATTTTGCTTCACCGAATTTAAAATTTTATATTTATTTTAATTTAAATCATTTTTTATATTACACATTTATGTATTATATATTTATTTTTAGAGTTAATCACTTAATTGTGTATCTAACCCTAAAGTATTCACCCTTTTACATTTGGTACCCTAAGATTTAAATGTTCTCATCCCGGTACCCAAAGTAATGTTAAGTAAGCACGATGAATCCTTTTTAGAATTTTAGCCAATTTTTTTTTGCCAAAAAATTGACACATGTCTCAATTTATGTATAAATACTCTTTGATTGAATAATGACCATAATTGACTTATTTAATTAGTACAAATACGTAGAAATTACAAAATCAATACAAAGAGCGTTTTAATATAGAATACATTCACCTACTAATAATTTCAAATAATTAATCCCACTAATAATTAATCCTAAAACATAACTAAATCTAAATAATTAATCCCGAATAAATCATTAAACTAACTAAAAATACAAATACAAATCAATTAAACAAAGCAATACCTAGAACTTTAAACAATTTATATAAATCGTTAAATCATATTAATTATTAACCCATTTTAAACAATTTAAAAAATAGACCAGCTGTATAACAAAAAATTCAGAACAAATAGATTCATTATCGTTATCTAGAAGATCCCAAAATAAATTGCCCAAATTGAGACAAATGAATCTCATTCTCTCTTTCTCTCAAGTAATGGAAGAAGAAGTCAGGATTGTTAGTGATATGCCATTTGGGTTTTTGGCAAAACAAATTTAGGAATCAATTTCACAAATCGAATACCCCAAATGCTATTTGGCTTTCTCCGTTGAGGGCTCAACTTTCATAGTGTGTGATGTGAATTAGCCCTTCGTATGTAAGTGTCATGTATGTCATTTGGGTTATGAGTTTTAGAGAGAGAAAATAAAGTGGATTTCAATTTTGAATTTAAGAGAGAGAAAATGAAGTGGGTTTGCACCATTGTTGGCTATAGTAAGATCAATGGAAACAATTCATGGATCCATATATACCTGATTTTGTGAATCAAGTAAACGTGTATTAAAATTTTAGGGTATTAAAGTTGTTGGGTATCGAGACCTCTCGGTAGTGAAATTTCTGGACTTTAGGGTGTTTAATTTTCGTTTGTTACTTATTCGTATTTGATTTATATCAGGTAGTAAAAATGAAAGAAGTTATGAAGAGGAGGTTTTATGTTTGCCCAATTGCTTTGAGTTCTATACCTAATTCCAGATCCATCTTTAGAAATGCATGGAGCCACATTTTTTGCAAATTCGATTCTTTTTGATTTTCAATTTGCAAATTCAATTTTCAATTATTTTTATTTGTTTTTGATTGGGCAAATTAATGTGTTGAATCTATTGTTCGTGTTTGATATATTTGTTAGTTTGATAGATCATCATTTGAAGATGATAAATGGTTTGGAGTTTTTGGATTTGAAATTTTTGGATTTCATGAATCGGGGAAGATGATGAAGATGAGATTTTTAATTTTTTGATTTTTCTAAATATATCTCGATTTGTATTACGGAGTATGAATGTATTAACTTGATATTTAATTGATTTTAAGTTGATTTTATATGTTTAAATGTATAAATATACGGTCAAACCGTGTTTATACTCCTTCTATCGGAACACACGTGGCAATTTCGGTCACTTTTCTTGTCAAAAATAACACGAGAGTTAGTTATGATTACTTATTATTATTTTAAGTAACGAGATGAGAGCTTTTAAATCTTGAGGTATCAAGTGTAAAATGTAGCATATTTCGGAGTCAAATACGGAGTTAACCCTTATTTTAATTCTATTAATCTATTTAATATGTATTTATAAAATTTTAAATTATAAGAAGTTAACTTGTTTATACTTCACTTTTGTGTTACTTATATACTTTTTAAAGTAAAATATGAGTATAAATATATTAAAAATATTAAAAGGTATAAAAGAAAATTAAAAAACAAAAATAAATCATACTTGAAAAACTCGCCTGGACTTACAATTTAAGCCTACATTTCTTTTACTAATGTCTTGCCTGATTTGACCAAACTTTTGGCCCGGGAGTAGCGGCCAGTTTTATGGCAAAAATGGTTGAGCTAGCAGCCTAGCATTTTACTTAATTTATGGCTTTGAATCTTAGCATAAGGTTGTATGTTCTGGTCACTTTCTAGGAATTTGTGAGTCTTGCATACAAAGTTCAATAATATAATATAGAATCACAAGTGTCTAAAGAAAGAGAAACACTAACACTTTTCATGTAATGAGCTAGCATTTTACTTAATTTATGGCTTTGAATCTTAGCATAAGGTTGTATGTTCTGATCACTTTTTAGGAATTTGTGAGTCTTGCATGCAAAGTTCAATAATATAATATAGAATCAAAACTAGCTCAACCATTTTTGCCATAAAACTGGCCGCTACTCTTAGTAGCGGCCAGATATTAAAATAATTAAATATTATACCCGCTAGAGGGAGTAACGGCCAGTCAAAATGCTACCGTTTTGACCGGTCGCTACTCTCTCTAGCGGCCAGTATAATATTTAATTATTTTAATATCTGACCGCTACTGGGAGTAGCGGTCGTGCTCAAATCCAGCCCTTGGATCTTATATTGAACGGTTGAATATGAGTTAGCTTAAACAGTATCCATACCTAACGTTTTTTGTGGATCATTCCCCATATATATATATATATATATATATATAAGATTCCGGTTTCTTACAAAAATAATAATAATAAATAAACTAGTTAAACACGTGAGTAAATAAGATTCCCGACATGAATGCTAACACACACTTATTCCCCACATAAAGCCACTTAGCCTGTTCTTTAATTACAAACCAAGCAGTATATTATAGTCGTACTCGATTTTAGTCTACAAGACTACAACTTGGGGCCGGAGGTCTCCTCCATGGGTAAAAAGTAAATTTCACAAATAAATGTACCTTTTTTTTATTCTCAAAAAGACAACCATCTTGGACTCGGGACAACCACCACTTTGCGATGAAAATATATTTTAAATTTTTAATGAAAGATTATAAACAGGGTTTCCGAGAATAATATTATTATTATTTTAACCCTTTCTTTGATATTAAGATTTACATAACATATACAATTAGATATTATTTTTAGGTACGATTACTCTCGGGTATAAGAAAAATTGATGCTCTCAAGAAAATTTTTAAGATAATCTTCAATAAGTTCGATTATATATAACGATAAATTAATATCGATATTAAATATTGACCTATGTGAATATATAAGATTAGAAAGAATTAAGAAGTATTTCATATATTATTATTCTATCTTATTGATTAAAATTTAACGTTAGTTACAATTTAATTTTATTATAAAAATTATCGAGATATATTTTATTTTTGATTCTCTATAATTAAAATATATAAAAACAAATAAAAAATCAGACTGTGGAGAACTAAGACTTGAAGTAGACCGGAGGCTCTATCTCTCAATCACATCTTTCAAAAAGAAAAGAAAAAGAAGGAAAAAAAAATTCCGTAGCAAAACACCATCTATATAACAAAACATAACTGATTTTGAATTTCTCGTTCATCCTAATAAATTATCAAAATTATCTAAAATTTGGGATAATCTCACCCTACAAATAGTGTAAGAGACACGAGTACACACCTAGTTACTCTATAAATTGCCTTGGATCCCGCACAAACGAACTGACAAATTCCCCAGATCATGAAAAAGCTGGGAATCAAATAAATAAATTTATCAAACCACATCAGACATACATTCTGTCCCTTGTGCTTGTGAGTCCTCCTACACGGACATGGAAAAATGACATGGAAATTGGACATTTCCAATTTCCCTTGGGTTTTTTTTTTTTTTTTTTTGGGTTTAGTCCAAATATATTTATACTATGGATTTAAAAAAAAAAATTAGAAAAAAATGTAAAAAATTAGGTCCAATTTGGATATATATCAAAAAAATGGTTGTATGGGCCCATACAACCATTTTTTTGATATATATCCAAATTGGACCTAATTTTTTACATTTTTTTCTAATTTTTTTTTTAAATCCATAGTATAAATATATTTGGACTAAACCCAAAAAAAAAAAAAAAAAAAAAACCAAGGGAAATTGGAAATGTCCAATTTCCATGTCCCTTTTTCCATGTCCCCCTAGACTTACTGCTTGTGCATTTGTTCTCCTTCACGGTCCTCCCTGGCTAAATTCCAATTAACTCCTGCAGCCTCTTCAACTAAATTATTAATTTATATCTTTTAAGACTTAAGACTGAAAGTGAAACCTTGAAAAGTATTAAGTTTCATGTATGATTCTTGTTATTTTATTTTATTTTTATTGTGGAACGTTTTTTTCTTATTTATTATGGGACTTGATTTTATTTTTCAATTGTGAGGCTTGTATAATATTGTTATTGAGAGATTGTTCAGATTGATTATATAATAATTTATTGTATTTGTAATAGGGGTATTCAAAGAAAAAAATATCATTAATTCATAGACGCCCAATATATATACAGGAAGTCGATTCATAAAAATGGTAGCTATATCCTATCACAATACAATATTAAAATAGGAGATTGTCTGCTGCAACACAGTATTGTAATAGGTAATAGTGTTAATATGGTGGCCAGAAGTAAATCTATAAACACCATTTATTGGGGACCGACTCCCATAAGATCAATATCAATTTCTTAAGAATTAATTTGAGATAGTTCCATATATAAATTAATATAATTTATTTAATTTAAAAAAATTAGTTCGTGCTTCGTAGGAGTTGTAAATTTGTTTAAATTATGTCACAAACTAGCAAAAATAAATAACAAAAAAAAACTATAAAATTTTGAACTAGTCAAAGTACACCCTTTAGTGGCAAAAATGTAGCTTCTAGATATGCTAAACTTTCTACCTTTTTCCGGCAATCTCACCCTTTTTTTCCTTCTAATAGACAAGTATTATACACCGTCATAATCATTTGTTCCATATATATATATATATATATATATATATATATATATATATATATATATATATCTAAAAATAATAATAGTTAGTTTAAGCGTGTAGTATTATATCACTTCGTCCCAAATTAATTGCTCAATTTTAATTTTTTTTAAGTCAAATTGACTATTTTTAGAATTAATAATTAAGCATATATAAATATATTTCTAAAATTATAAAAATTGGGGTTAGTAATAAATTGTATATACTTTCTTTTGGTTATAATCTCTTCACCTATATTTTAGAAAAAATAGTAAAAAGATTAGTTTTAAAAATGATCAATTTGACTTTAAAAAGTCAAAATTGAGCAATTAATTTGGGACGGAGGGATTAATAAAATTATAATGACAAATTTAAGAATATTGTGTCACTTGATATTATTATTAAAAAATAAACTTTTTTGTATTTTTTTATTACAAATACGACTCTTTCTATAAAACAAAATAATTATATTATAAACATAATAAACAATTCGAGTTTATAAAATCATACCTTAAAAAGCTAATATTGCAAACAATTGAAAAACCAGATTAGACAGTAGAATCAAGAAGAGGCCCAAATCTAGGATACACAGCTTCTGTAAAACAATCTTATTATATTAGACCACGGGGACTCTTCAAGGGCCCAAAACTAGGGCACATAAACCCTTTTACATATAATACAAACTGACCTATTAAAAACATTAGCTAAAAGCCTGAAAGAAAATGCTTAGTGGGCCGCACGCAACATACCAGATGTCCAGATCGGTATCCAATCCAATAATGCTTGATTAATTCTGACTTTTTCTGATTTTTGTATTTAGTGGTATACTTAAACTTGTGACTTTGTGCAAGTGATGAAGCCAGGAAATTTATTTGGGTCAAAATATTGTGAGGTTATAAATAATTTAGTTGAGGCTGTCTCTGAACCAATTTTTTTTATAGATAATTTTACACTTTTGGATTGCATATTTAAAACATGTATTTAATTACAATGTTAATATAATAAGTAGTAATATAATATACATACACACCTTATTGACCCCTCGTAGTTTTTTTAATCACAAATTTATTCATAAATACTTAATTCCTTAATTGTTTTTAAAAAATAATATAAATTATACTATTATTTATTTTAAGAAGATTAGAGAGAAATGCATATATAAAGGAGTAGGAGTGATGTGATTGAGAAGTTATAAAATTTTAATTTGACCCGTATATTAGAAAATTTATAAAATTTCAGTGGGTCAATTTGTCAATTGCACTTTTTTTTTGTTTTTTTTAAAATTATCATATATTTTAAAATAATTTTTTTTAGTAGGGTCATTGACCTCACACCTCAATGTATGGCTTCATCAGTGCTTTGCACAGTATAAAGACAAACCTCTACCACCGAACGATATATCACCTTTGGTTTAAATAGTCGCGTTGGTTCATACTATATTTTCCTTATTTTAAATAACTAGTATAGATCCGGTTAGTATAAAGTTGACACTAACTTTACTCTAATAAGTTCATATAGATTTTTATTGCATTAGCTATAGAAAATGTTGTATTAACCAATACAACAAAAAGCTATAGAACTTATCAATGAAACATTTTCTATAACCAATGCAATAAAAATCTATAAAACTTATTAAAGTGAATTTGGTGCCAACTTCACCCTAACCGGATCCAACTAGTATGCATGCGAACCGCCCACAATGGTGTGTTGGCAACACTAGTAAGAATAATGCAAGAGCTGCTATAGCACAGAATCGGTTACCTTACCCGAAACAAGATGCTTGATTGTCAACAACTAATTAAGGTAGCTGATTGAGAACATATGTTAAGCTCACCATTCCTTCAAATATTGATTCTATAGTACCAGAGAGCTTATTGTGAAAAAGATAAAGTATTTCCAAGCTCTTTAGTCCTCCAAATGTTGGTAACTCACTGATCAGAAAATTGTTACTAAGATCAAGATTTTGTAAATTGTGCAAGTTATTTATTTGGAAGGGAACAACTTCTCCAAATTCGTTTCTACTCAAATTCAAGCTCCCTATATGGCTTCACACAATCAAATAATTGCTTGGGAATCGAGCCACTCAGTTTATTTTCAGCCAAGTTAAGTCTTTCAGCCAAGTTTATTTTCAGACAAGTTGCCAACTTCTAAAGGAATGTAGTCAGAAAGCTTGGTTATTATGCAAAAAAAGTTCAAGCAACGAGCAAGTGACGTTCATGATCTCTATATTATTCGTATAGCTTTTGGGAGTGATGGACCAGCATATACTTTGGCGCACGTGTGATCTTTGTTGGAAGCTAGTGACGTTCTCTTGAGCGGTGTTTGATTGCATCTTAACTGTCCACCTCTTAATATATCTTAACAACTCACATATTTGTATTAAGAAGTCTTCTGAATAGTTTAAACTCATATTTGTATCATAATGATTTAGAGGCATTCAAAGGGAATTTTTTTTATCATAATTTTAAATATTAAGATGTATTAAGAGATAAGTTGTTAAGATGTATTAAGACGTAATCAAACACCACCTTAGTCTATTCAAGAGAAGTCTTATTGTGTGGTCAAAGTTAAAAATAATTAATAACAATAGAATAGACAAAGAACTGATAAAAAATAAATTTAAATAAAAAACAAGGATGAGATGATATAACAAAAATAATCAAATAATAATCTTATAATTTAAATGGAGATACTAATAATAATAATAATAATAATAATAATAATAATAATAATAATAATAATAATAATAATAATAATAATAATAATATACCATTAGGGGGGAGAACCGGCGGAATAATATGAAACACAGCACAAGCACAGCAGTATGAAATTTTATGAAAATAATTTTAATCAACAGCCAGCATTCAGTACTGGCAAAACAAATTAATTTACTATGAACAAATTTTATTGAATTTGAAAGTATATACAAACAAGATAACTTACAATTGACTTAAATAACTAGAAGAACATTAGAAGAGGTTTAGATGGGTTACTGGGTACAAGTCTAAAGATTCGTCAGAGAAGGAACTCTGAGTCTTTCAAAGAGCTTGTATTGGTTTACTAAAACCTGAGGAATACAACTGACTTAGCCTTCCTTTTATAACACAAGGATAGGACTATTACAAATGAATAAAATATTACAGACGCGTATGAATTATTACAAACAGTACATTGAAAATGACTTAATAACTAAACAATGGACTCTGGCCGACAACTTTTGACGCGTCTTCAGCTTTCGGCGGAGTGGGTGATGACTTTTGACTTGTTGGCTGCTTTTGAGGAAAAGCAGGTGAATTATTTGACTGAGTGCTCGGGCACTGATGACTGGCGGGCCATGGGGCCTGATTAATGATAATGACTTGGGGGCCATGGGGCCTAATGACTATGCAAATGGGTCCTGAGCATCTTGGAGGTCGATGCTGCCGTACGGATCTGCAGATTTACTGGAAATAGTCTTCTGTGAGGAAGACGATGAACAGCTGCTACTGGCTTCAATTTCTTTGTGAAGCCGAGTGACTTGAGCATTAATGGCGTCAGCCAAAAGTTTTAATTCTTGGGCTGAGCATTTCTGAATGGTTGAAATATCAATCGAACCAGTTGGACTTGGGTTTGATTGAGTTTTCTTTGATTTACTGGTTGAACCTTGAGTCGGGATTGACTTAATAGGAATGGCTGAGACAGGCGGGAATTCTTTTTGAACCTGACCAGCAATTCTCTGAACATCAAACTTGTCCCACCACTTTATGAAGAAACGTCGTGCGACAAGGGTGACTGGAACTTCTTCTGCCACTGCAACAACTGCAAGTCTTGCACCGGCGGGAGATTGGTGAATACATTCAATTTTTGGAGCATGAAGGACATACTGCCATTTAAGAATCCAAGGGATTTTATACTTGGATACAAATTGGAGAAAAACAGAAATGCCTTCATTCTTTTTATTGTATTTACTATGAAGTGTGAAATGATTAATTTGAGTTTTTAGGTCTTGGGGCATGATATCAAAGGTTGATCCATGTCTAGACCACCATCTGGTAAACCAAACGGGAATTTGACTTTTAAATTTGTGGTCAAACTGAATAAACCACGAGTGAGTAAAAGAGGAATTTTGATGAAGGAAAATCATATCCCAAGCATCAATATAATCATAAAAACAGAAATAATGATCACTATCATTTAATTTCTCCAAATCGGAGGGATGACTACCCCAATCAAGCATTGAGATAATCTGCTTAATATACATTGAATGATAAATGATTTTTGATTCATCATTCCGATCAAATATCGGTTTGATGAGGACTGACTCTGTTTGAACAAGAATGTCCTTATAATACTTAAGAGATTTATAAGGAGCATGAGGAACAAAGTGCCATCCAGGTGGAAAATACTTGGAGGCAAGATTGACTGGATCATCTTTAGGGGTCATGAATGGTTCAACATAAAAGAGATTTACTTGGTAACCAGGAATGTACTGGGAATTCAGACCCTGAGGTCTGGGATTACTAGACGATGATGAATAGAATGGGTCAATAGGTTTGGGTTGACTAGCCAAAATCGAACTGTAGGGTTTTGGGACTTGACCAAGGACCTGATACCTGTTAACTAAATTGGGCTTATCTGTTGGGTTAACTGGATGAGGAACCAAAGTTCCTTTGGGTTGATTACTTGGGCCTGAAGGGCGACCCGACCCATGATTGCCACCTCTCACACTCATTTGGTGGTGTTTGGGGTACCTGTGTTAATAAATTCTCTTGTTAGAAAATCTGGGATTGAATTGTCACTGCCTTTAATGTATTCAATATCAAAATCAAAAATACTTAATAGAGATTGCCATATAGCAAAAACATGCTTAGCAGCTATATTTTCAACATCTTTTTCTAAAATATATTTTGCTGACTTGCAATCAATTCTGACTAAAAATTTTTGATTTAATATATCACTTTAAAATTTATTAATACATAATACAAGCGACAAAATTTCCTTTTTAATAGTGCTATACTTGGCTTGTGTTGGATCCCATTTGCCGGAATGGAATCACACAATTTGTTCAGCAGAAGTTGGGGTTAACTTTTGCTTAAGAATGCCTCCATAACCAATATCAGAAGCATCGGTTTCAATAATTTTAAATGCTGAATCATTTGCGATGCCAAGACAAGGCAAGTTCTTGACATATTTTTTGACTTGTTGGACGACAGAAGTATGAATGTCAGTCCAAGGAGGAGGGTTATCTTGTAAACGCTGAAATAGAGGTTTACAGATTAATCTAAGGTCTTTATAGAATTCTCCAATATAATTGAGAGAACCTAAAAACCTTTGAAGCTGTGTTTTATCAGTGATCTTATCAGGGAATTTATCAGCGAACTGAATAACTCGATCAATAGGCTTGATTAAGCCTTGATAAATAGTGTGACCTAGAAATCTGACTTTAGTCTGAAAAAGACTATATTTGGTTGGTGAAAGAACCAAACCATTGAATTTGACTGTTTTAAAGAATGAGTTTAAATGTTTATGATGTTCTTCAATAGATTTACTGAAGATGAGAATATCATCAATGTAAACGATAGCAAAATGACTGAAAGGATTTAGAATATCGTTAAGGATATTCTGGAATTCACTAGGGGCATTTTTCAGACCGAAGGGCATTACATTCCATTCGTAATGACCAAAGGGAGTGGTAAAGGCTGTCTTATACCTATCTCTCTCGTCAATCTGGATTTGCCAAAATCCTGACTTAAGATCAAATTTACTAAACACCGTAGCATTACTAAGCCTATTAAGAAGATCTTTCTTATTGGGCAAAGGATATCTAATCCATTCTAAGACCTTATTTAATGGTTTATAATTAATGACTAAGCGAGGGGCTCCTCTCTCTTTCTCAGCTTCATTGTTAACATAAAAGGCTGGATAAGACCAAGGAGACTTACTATGTCTAATTAGACCTTTACTTAGTAACTCATTAATTTCTTTTTTACATAATTCCATTTGTTCATGATTCATTTGTATAGGTCTAGCCTTAGTAGGAATTAAATGCTCTTTAAATTCCTCAGCATAAGGTAGCCTAACAATATGTTTTTTCCTATGCCAGAAGGCATTAGGGAAATCTGAACAAAGGTTGTCTTTAAGATAGTTTTTTAAATTTTCTATCTTTTCTTGTGTTTTACTATCAGTTAACTGTTTTTCAACTTGTTTGTATTTTATTTCTTCTTTAAGAAATTTTAACTGATTGGTTTTACTAGTCAAAAGATTTAAAGATTTGGAAATAGATTCATCTTGAATTATTTTTAAATCTCTTTCTTTTGGTTTAGTAATAAATTTAAACATAACTGTTTTACCTAAATGTTTACTGCTTAATCCCTCTGTACTAGTAGTAAAAGGGTAAAGTAAGTATATGAAAGGTAATCCTAAGATTATCTTATCAGTCATATTTTTTACTAGGACAAATGAGGTTTTAAAGCACATTTTGTCTTGACAAATATGAACTTTAGGTAACTTATATTTTATTTCCATATTACTACCATTAGCAGAAATTAATCTTTCATTAGTTTTTTCATAAAATTTAGTGGGGATTAAACCTTCTTGAATACAGTTTAAATCTGCACCCGTGTCAACTAGGGCAGGTAGTTCAAGAATGAATGTTTTATTAATAACTAGGGTTATTTTAATATACCATTTTTGAATAGTAATATCTTTTAATCTGCTAAGAGTAAAGCCTTGTAAATTAATTAAATCTAACTCATTCTGAGTAGAAGACTCAGCTTGTTCAGCTTCCTCATCTTCTGAAGATTCATTAACTTGCAAGATTTTATCTTTATCCTTAAGGTTTTCATTAATTTTATTAATCTCTTCCTTTAACTTAGGTATTTCTAATTTAAGCTTAGAAATCTCTTTTTTAAGTATATTTACCTCTTGATTTAACTCAGGTAAAGTTACTTCTTTAATAGGGGCTTTAAATCTATCTAAAGTCTTATTTAAACTAAAGATAGGTTTTTCTTTATTCTTTTTAAGCTTATCTTTTTCACTAGTGTCTTTAGTTAATAATTGTTTTAACTGAGACATATATTGAGTTTTTAACTGTGGATCTGTGATTTTACTGATTAAATCTATTAACAAAGATTGTTCTTCATCATCTTTAGTTAATACATTTAATCTCTTAACGCAACAACTATTTGTACAATCCTCTGTACAAAGGGTAACTTCATCAGATTCACTATTCGGGTTACTAGTGCTGTTACTATTAGAATCATAAGGAATATCAGGATAATTTTCAATGTCAAAATTATTTTCAATCCTTAGTAATTCTAATATTTTCTCAGAATCTTCACTAGATATTTTTAATTGATTAAGTTTTTGTTTTATTTTACACTCGTTTTTATAATGACCTTTCTGCCCACAATTGTGACGGATAACTTTACTCTTGTCATAATTTTTTCTTTTACTAGAATGTTTTTTACTAGATTTAGGTTTAGTGTAGTAACTATCTTTACTATCTTTATCTTTACTGTGGCGACGCTTATGTCTATGTTTTTTATGACTTTTGTGATGCTCATGTTTATGCCTATGCTTTCTTCTAGAGGGAGCAACATGAGGTAAACCATATTGTTCACAAAAGGTTCCTAACTCATACTTAGCTTTCTTTTTATCTTTTCTAGCCTGTTTACTAAGTTTAAAATCAATACACATTTTTAAACCTAATTTCTGAATTTGACTTATAATATCTCCGTAAGTTAAATTATCATAATCAATGAATCCTAAATCTTTACTAAGGGCTTCTCTAACCTTATGAGCAAATAAATTGGGTAAACCATTTACAATTTTTTTTTTCCAAAATGGTTTATTACTGTCATTTCTCATCATGACATGAGAAGTAAAAACATCTTTGTACCACCTAAAATCACTTAGAGTGGGACAAGTAAGATTACTTAACTGATCATGAATTCTTTCAGTGATGTTACTAGGGGTTCCAATAAAATGTTTTATTATTGTATAAATTAATGTGTTAACACCATCAGGAAGACCTATACCTAATTCTTCATTGAATATAGGGTTTCCTTCTTCATCTCTTTGAATAGCATAAATAATAGTAGTTCGGGCATCATCAGTAAGGTGTTTTTTCCACCAAGACCTAAGAATACCAGTGAAACCACTAACTAAAAGTTCAACAATTTCTGCCTGAGCAAGATTACTATAATTTGTGACATAACTATTTGCAACCATGGACATATGATTAAGTTTGTTGAGTATTTCTTGTTCGCTTAATCCATCAATATTCCATTCATAAATTTTATTTGAGGATACAGAAAATTGATTATCTAGATTTCTCTCTTCAAATTGTAGATCTGGAGGAGTAGGTCTAGTATACCAATTTCTTGTAATACCTGTATGATTAAAGGTTAATTTGTTTAACTGATCATTAATAGTGTGATTACTATTGGTAGTTGAATCAGAACCTGAGTCAGAGTCTGACTCAGAGTTAGCACTATTGCTAACCTGATCAATAGTAGCAAGAGTATTACTGGGTCCACTACTATCTTGCATTTTTCTAAACATTTTATCAAGTTGTTTAGTGATTAAATCGTCCTTATTAGGAAGACCTAAACTTGACCTGTTTTCTGGTAATTTTAACAAAGGTTGTTCAATTTTACTAGTTGGATTCTTAACAATCGATTCATCAAATTTTTCTTCAATTTTATCTAACTGTTTACCTATGACAGCTAGGCACTGGTTAGTAAAATTGTTTTGTTCAATAATTTTCTTTTCATCTTTATTGCCATCTGGAACTTTAAAAGGACTGGCAACAACAGATGTGTTTTTGACTGGGATGATGACTGTTTCTAATGGAGGATGACTAGAAAAGACTTTTGACTTGTCTTCTTTAGTCCATTTATTTTTTGTTAAAACTCTACATTTACCATGATACTTTTCATACCAAGTAAAAAAGGTAATATTTATTTTTTCATCTCGAATAAATCTTTTCCATCTATTAACTATTTTTTCTCTTTCTTTTTCCGGGTGATTAGCTCGGAAAATATGTCTATTACTTTTATTTTCTTTAGAATTGAAATCATCTGCAAGATAATCCCAATCTAATTTAAATTCTTTAGTAATGACCCTTAATTGATGACAAATAGGAGCCTCAAAATCTGTCTGAGTAGGCGATGACTGCTCATCATCTACTGATTCATTAGTAGTATAACAGGGATGACTAGTTTGACCTTCGTTTAAAATGCCTTTCATTTTAATGTCTTGAACAGAAACATTACTAGCCGTTTCAGCATCTCTTCTAGAAGATGTTTCTGAAGGAGCTGTAGTACTATTATAGTCTTCAATTACTAAAGGTCTTTTGGTACGTTCAAAGTTGATTTGAACAGTGCCATCAGAAAATTGTCTAACATTTTCAATATTTAATAAATTATTAGTGACTGGCCTTTGGGGCACTTCAGTAGGTAAGGTCCATCTATTTGGTAAAGTAATATCCTTCCAGAGAATTGTTCTCGGGATTTCGATATTGGCATCACTAGTACTGCTTTGAATTAAAACAGTTTGACCTTTAGGGCTTTTATTTAAAGCATGAACATTTAAATTAGTTTTCATGGTTTTATAATAAATATGGTAAATTAAAGCAATGGCTTGAGAGCCTTCCATCATCTGGGTAATTTCACCAGAAGTTTTAATATTCAAAGTTAATGCTTTTAATAAGTTTGGATCACTTAAACTCAAAGTGAAATCTGGAAAACAATTGAAATGAATAGGACCATTATGCAAACTTGATTCCATAATGCCTATTATGCTGGGAAAGTAATTAAGAAACCTTGCATCACGAAGACACAAGTAAATGCTAGAATTAATGCCTTTAATATTTAAAGGTTTTACTGCAACTTGAATTAATCCTAAATGAATGAAATTATAGCCCTTTTTTCTATGTTTTTTAATAACATCTGGAGATAAAAGACTACAAGTTTCATATTCTTTATTAATAGCATAAACTTTTTCAACTGTTTTAATGTTGTAATCTGACTTAAAGTTGTTAATAAAGGTTGACTTATAAATCTCTCTAGGAGATACACTGGGTAACTTCCAATTATTAAGTGCTTGACTAATGTTTTCATAACTGTGTTCTTCCTGATTAACTATATCTGGGACAGGTGGTATTGCTGACCTAGAGTCATCTGATGAACTAGACCCAAATAACTTATTCATCTTTTTAATCCTAGATTTGTAACTATTTACTATGTTCGTTCATTCATACCCTCATACCTTAAGCAGACTCATACCTATGACCCTTTGTTTACAGTCATTCACTGCCCTACCCTGGGACTTACCTCGACTTATGACCCGATCACGGTGGACTACAGTATGTTAGGTGACTTCGGAACAAAGTGAATAGTAAAAATCTTTGAAGAAGAAGATGAATAGTTTACTCAGATACAGAAAATCATATAACTCTTCGGGGGCAAAAACAACATGGCTCTGATACCATGTTATTAATAATATTATTATTATTATTATTATTATTATTATTATTATTATTGTTATTATATGCTAACATGTCTGATGACAAAATTAGTACTTGGATCATTTGTAAGGAAACTCGCACAATCTTGACCATGTTCCTCCAAAATATTTCTTTTTATAGAGGAAAAAAAAGAAGAAAGGAAAATATAACAGTTTATGCTAAGTGATAAATTTGAGAATGTTATTTATATTATTATTATTTAAAAATATGATTTTTTATATAAAATAATATATATTTTTTAATAAATGAGACTCTTTTTATACAACAGAAAAATGCCATTATAAATACAACAAACAATGTTTTACACGTACATGGTAGAGTACTCCCCCTGTCCCAAAAAAAAAAAATACAAAATACTTCTAGTACAGTATATAAAAAGAAAAGTTCAGCTATGTATTGCGAAAATTTTATACCGAATTACGATTGCAACGCATATTAATATATATGATTGTGTGAGATTATAAAGTTAGCCCACTATAGCAATACATCGTTAAAATATTTCTAACTTTAGTTATTCACATAACTTGTAATAAAAAAAATTGACATATAAAGTCACAAGATATATCATTTTCTTAAAAAGAGCTCTCTAAAAAGGAAAGGTATTTTTATAATTTAAAAGAAGATGTAATAGTTATAGTAAAATACAGTGACACTCTCTTTAGACAATAATAATAACACTCAGCTCCCTTATAGAGTTGACTAAATAGATAAAATACATATTTACCCTTGTATGTTATTAAAATTATAATTCGTGAAAAATATATTTTTTCAATGACAATAATATCCTATTTTAATACATTACATTTTAATTATAGCTTTGTTTGTAATTAAGAAAATCTCATTCAAATTGTTGATAACTTATAAAAAGAATTAATTTAGTTTAATTAACACACATGTTTTTGGGAAAATGATAAAAATATTAAGAATTTTAAATTAAATTATTAATGGAGTTGTTTTAATTAAAGTGAATCGGGTGTGTTGATAGTTTAGCTTTTTGGAGTTTAACTACAAAAATTATTATTTGGTTTTTTAATTACAAATTATGATTTTCATATGTTAAATATTTATCTTGGAATAATGCTAGAGACACAAATTATTTTACAAATATTTTACAAACTGGTTGATGTGGCAGTTTTGTATTGGTGATAGTGTTGTATTGGGGAGGTGTTTTTTATAAATAAAAAAAACTTATGTGGAGTATGCCACATCAGCCAATTTGTAAAAATTTTGTAAAATAATTTGTGTCTCTAACATTACTTTTTATCTTGAGTATCTTTCAAATTTTGGAATGTTTATTGTTTTGATTATATTTTCAGTGTATAATTGGAGTTGTCTTTATGATAGTGTTGAATAAAAAAAATGTAATATATTTATTACTACCACTATCTTGTAAAAATATTTTCTTTTTTAATACTCTTTTTTTTAATAACAACATTTGTCATTTTTACTATAAATAATTATGCCTAAGTAGGACTTATGTTTAATTAATATTTGAGAAAAATAATTAACATAATTTTTAATATCTTTTTATATGAATAATAAGATTCATTTTGTAAAAGTTTTGTCTAAGTTTGCTTAATGTAAATTTAAATATTTGTGAAAAATGATTATAATTTTTTTTTTGTTTTGTTAATTGGCACTTTTATGTGTATTAAGATTTTACTTTTTAATTATAAAAAATTATGTATGAATGTATATTATGTAAATTTTAATCTTTGAGGAATTTAATTAGGAAAAAGTGTATTGAGTTTATTTTCTTTGTAAAATGAATATTTGCTATATTTGACTTGATGTGATAAAATTGTATTTATCACATCAAGTCAAATGAAAATGAAAATATACAAATTTATATTTAGTGGATATATTAATCATTATAATTTGAAGAGTGTTTTAAACATTATATCAAAAATATTTATAGATATTAGTTGATCAACCTCACTAGGGGTAGTGAATGTTACATATTGCTGACCAGAGGGGCACTGACTATTACTTAAAAAACTAGAGAAATGGTGAGTGTTTTATTATCTACAGGAGGTGTCAATGTATTTTACTCTAATAACTAACATGAAATATGGACCAAGAGAAATAATTTATGAGTCCTACTATACATTGCCAATATTTTCAACCGAATGATTGCGATGTATGTGCATACATGAGATAGATAAGAATTAAGAAATGTCATACTCTAATTTTTTTTGACTTATTCAAATATTTATCGACACATATATTATTTTCCATAATTTCTATTTTTTAAAAGTGTTTCAGAAAGTTAGCGTAGGCCCAAAAGTAGGTGACATAGTAAAACAACCATATTAGACGATGGGGACTCTTTAAGGGCCCAATTTTAGGACTCGCAAACCTTTTACTTATAATACTAACTGACCTACTAAAAAATATTAGCTAAAAAGCCAGAAATGAAAATGCTAAATGGGCTTGCAGAGTACTAGATATCTAGATCGGTATCCACTTCCTAGAGCCTGTTTGGTTGGGCAAGCTTTTGGGTGGATTAAAAATACTTATAAATCAAATACGGAAGTGTTTTTTTTTTGAATGCCTTAATTTATTAAGATGTTGTCTTTATGGCTCTACCCTCGCTTTTTGAATTTGTCTTCAGACTCTTTTGTTAACAAGATTCAAACCCTTGACTTCTATATAAATAGAAATGAGTCATATCGTAGACCAAATGTCCATCAATTGGTAATAACACTTTTAATTTAAGCATAAAGTGTAAAATTATTCTTAGATTGTTAAAAAAAATAAAAAAATCATACCAACTACTTATCTTAAAATTATCATTAATATATTTAGAAGCACTTCTATAATGATTTCACCAAACACAATATTTTAATTTTCTTATAAAAACACTTTTGTCAAAAAATCCACGTATAAAAGTATTTCATTTCACCACACCTCAAAACTCCACTATATGTGCACTTAATAACATTAAATAGTCGGGTTGGTTCATAATGTGTCTTCCTTACTATAAATAATGTTTGTGACAATCACAATTAACATGACTACGACATGTATAAGGAGAATTTATTATTAAATTACGGATAATTTTATCCGTTCACATATTTTATTAATAACAATTTTATCATTAACTTTTTTATCGATCAAAGCTACGATGTTTTGGACTGGTTGCCACAACTAGTTAAAACTCTATGCAGTTAGATGTAATAACCACTGCAACATTTTTCTCTCTCTTTATATAAACATATTTGTTTATTTATTTCCTCCGCTACAATTTTAAATTGTACTCCATTTCCAATTCTTCTAAATAATCCTTGTTGATATGGAAGTTGATATTTTCTGAGGACAGATTGTAAGATGCAACTTTAGTCCTATGAAAGTTGATATCAACATGTGCAGAAATAAAAATAGCAAAATTCGATCCAATTTATTGCAAAAAGTATTGGGAGAGAGTAACATTTTGTCTAGACAAATATGCCTTTGACAATAAAATAGGATAGGAACCGCAACATAAATTGTTAAGGGTATATTTGTCTAACAAAAAATAATTATCTTGTTTCGGTACTTTCCTCCCCTATTGGTCTTTCCCAAATTATTATTTTTTACTTCAAAAGTTACTTTCAGAAAAATCAAAAGACAAAAAAAAAAAGAACAAAGAAAAAAACAGAAGCCATCATGCTCTCCTAGATTTTATATGATTTGGCGGAAAGTCAAGAGCATATGCATAGGCCATAGGGTCTTCTCAGTTGTCTCTCCATGTTCAAAATATTTTAGCTCTATTCTTTTATTTTATAGTGAAGAAAAAAGTTCAATTTGTCTAACTGCTTACAAATTTTTTTTAATTTTTCTTTTTACCGATTTTTCTATCTGTCAACCCCTTTTGAATTTTGATCCTAAAAAGAATATCAGAATAAAAATGCAAAAGATAATAAATTTCACCACGATAATTGAAAACTTTAAGCAAAATATAAATTGCGTAAACATAGTATAATGAAACATTAAGCAAAACAAAAAATTACATAAAAATAGTATAATGAAACATTAAGCAAAACAGAAAATTACATAAACATAGTGTAATAAACCTCATAGATAACTATTGAGGATGCCTAAAATTCAATATTTAACACTTGACCTAATGTAAGCTTGTGAAATGAACTTTTTAAGGGTTCCCTTTCCTTGGTTAACTGCATAGAAACTTGTTGCATGTTAGGCCGACATTGCGGACTTGGATGAAGACACACAAATGCTAGTTTCATACCAAGGACCACTTCCCCTGCCGCTTGATTAATAGGAGGCGAGAGGCGTTGGTCTAACAGAACATTCAACAACATATCGCGGATAGTTGATGATAATGATGATGATGATGATGATGTTGATGACCATGCAATTGAGGAGAGAGATGAGATAAAATCACCCGGATGCCTCCCCATAAGCACTTCCAATAGTAACACTCCAAAACTATAGACATCATTTTTCTCATTCACTTCCATTGTGTATGCAAGTTCTGCAATAGAAATACCAAAACAAGAACTAAAACAAATACAAAAAATCTAAAACGAAAGAAACTTGCCGTCTTTTGTTATTCTACTCTCTAAGAACGGCTTTTGTAGTTGCATCTAATTCACTTATAGAGAAATATATAAATTAGACTTGAAAATATCAATTCATACATGATCACACTTATCTATAAGTTATAAAATTAGAACGAAAAACTTATGTATTTCGAATTAAGAACTCATATAGTTCTCTACATAAAAAGAAAAACAAACTTGAAGTAGCTAAATATGATTGAAATGGATAATATTAAACATTTTCAATGAATTTTCTAAAACCAAAAAGAAACGTACGTACCTGGAGCTGCATATCCAAAAGTTCCAGCAAATGAAGACCAATTACTAGAGTCTGCCTTCAAAAGTTTAGCCGTGCCAAAATCAGAGACGTGGGCCTCAAATTCTGAATCCAACAATACATTCTTGCTTGATATATCTCGATGAACAATAGGAGGCAAACAATCATGGTGCATATATGATAAAGCATTTGCAACACCCCTAGCAACATTGAACCTCTTCTTCCATTCGAACTGCTCTGCTTCTTCATTGTTGTTCAATACCTTCCACAAGCTTCCTCCTTCCAAGAACTCATAAACCAAAAACGAGTGCAGTAAATGAGAACAGAAGCCATAAAGTTTCACAATATTGCGATGCCGTATTTCAGTTAATACACGGATCTCACTCGTAAAACTTTTTAGATTCCACAACTCTCCATCTTGTGGCTTATGAAGTTTCTTTACAGCAACAACTTGATCACTTGCTAACACAGCTTTATAAACAGTTCCACATCCTCCCTCACCAATGAAATATTTGGAGTTGAAGTCCTCTGTGGCTTCAATGATGTTTTCGTGTACAATTTTTCCGTCATAGCTCCATATTGAAAACATATTTTCAATTTTAGCTTCTGGTGGGTCTTTTACTTCTTTCCTCACTCTTCTTTGAAAATACACACAGATCAAAGCAATCAACGCTAAAAGAAACAAACTCCCCAAAATTGGAAGGGTGATTATGAGCGCAACATTTTTTCTCCTTTTCTCATCAGCTCTAGTGAGGCAATGCGACAAACCGGTAACATTTCCACACAACCCTTTATTATGTTCCAAAGCTGTTATGTTAGCATCTTGAAAGGCTTTGACTTTAGGAAGAGGACCCTCAAATTGATTCCAAGATATATCAACAGATGTTAAACTCACCATTCCTTCAAAAATTGATTCGATAGTACCAGAGAGCTTATTGTGAGAAAGATCAAGTATTTCCAAGCTCTTTAGTCCTCCAAATGCTGGTAACTCACCGATCAGAAAATTGTGACTAAGATCAATATTTTGCAGATTGTGCAAGTTATTTATTTGGAAGGGAACAACTTCTCCAAATCTATTTCTACTCAAATTCAAGCTCCATAGCTTCACACAATCAAATAATTGCTTGGGAATTGAACCACTTAGTCTATTCTCAGCCAAGTTAAGTCTTTCCAAATTAGACAAGTTGCCAACTTCTAAAGGAATGTAGTCAGAAAGCTGGTTATTATGCAAAAGAAGTTCAAGCAATGAGCTTAAACTTCCGAAACTCCTAGGTATTTGACCAATTAAACGATTTGACGAGAGATCAAGTCTACCTAGCTGAGTTGCCTTACCAAGATCAAACGGTATCCTTCCACTGAGATTATTGTTAGAGATTTTTAAGACCGTTAAATTGTGGCAGAGCCCCCAATTTGGAGAAAGCTCTCCATACAATTCATTGTGACTCAAATCAACATAATCAAGATTTGGGTAGATGCCAAAAGAATCAGATATATTTCCTGTGATTTTGTTTCTGTGCATGCTGAGTGTGATCAAGCTAGTGCAATTTATCAAGCTTCTGGGCACAGGACCTGTGAAATGATTTACTGAAGCGACAAAATGTTGAAGAGATCCACCAAGACATATATCGCGCGGTAAATGACCAATGAGATTATTTTCACTTAAATATAATGTTTCCAAACGTGTGAGATTATTAAATTCTGGAGGAATGGATCCTGTGAGATTATTTGTAAATATACTAAGGTAAACAAGGGACCTTAGCATGCCAAATTCCTTAGGGATGGCCCCTGAAAGGTTATTCAAAGGAAGGGATAGAGAGTTTAAATTACTCAAGTTCCCTATAGTGGTAGGGATTGAACCGGTGAGTTGATTATTCGAGAAGTCAAGAATACTTAAGTGGACCAAGTTGCCAATAGAAGTGGGGATTGTACCGGTGAGAAAGTTTGATGTTAACAAAAGAATAGATAGAGACCTCAACATTCCAATTTCCCGAGGGATTGGTCCTTCTAGTTCATTTTCTTGAAGGTATAGAGTGTTTAAATTACTCAAGTTCCCTATAGTGGTCGGGATCGAGCCATTGAGTCTGTTACTTAATAGTTGGAGATGACCTAGAGACCTTAACATTCCGACTTCTTGAGGGATGGATCCTGAAAGTTGATTACCATAAAGGTACAGCTCGGTTAGGTTGACCAATTTCCCTATAGAAGTAGGGATTGAACCGGTGAGATAATTCATCGAGAAATCAAGAATATTTAAGTTGACCAAGCTTCCAATAGAAGTAGGGATTGTACCGGTGAGAAAGTTTGATTTTATCAAAAGAATAGAAAGAGAACTCAACATTCCAATTTCTCGAGGGATTGAACCGTTGAGATTGTTTGAACTAAGATGAAGAGTAGACAGGGACCTCAACATTCCAATTTCCCGAGGGATTGAACCGTTGAGATTGTTTGAACTAAGATAAAGAGAAGATAGGGACCTCAACATTCCAATTTCTCGAGGGATTGAACCACTTGTTTGACAACTGTACAAGTTTATGTATTCAAGATCTGTGAGCAAGCCTATTTCAGATGGAATCTTTCCGGTGATATTAATGTTTTCAGCAAAGCTTAAATAGGTAAGCTTTGAAAGGCTACTGATGTTGGAGGGGATAGTCCCGTATAATGCGTTCTTGCCCAGATCAAGGGTGTTAAGATGAGGGAAGGAAGAGAAATTAAGATCATGAAGCGTACCTTTTAAACCAAAATTTATGAGGATTATCTGGGTGACACGTCCTGCTCCATTGCAACTAATCCCGGTCCAATTATTGGTGCAAGGGTTGCTTCCAGCCCATGATGACAACCGTGACAGGTTACCTTTGTCAAGGCTAGCTTTCCAGGCTAGTAATGCAGTTGCTTCTTCTCTGTGTTGTGTTATTTCTTTCGCATTCACAAAAGGAGAATAAGAAATAATGACTAGAAAAAGGGTGATGGCTATGAACATAAAAGGCAAAGAAGAAATAGATCGTTCCATTGCTGCTGCTTGGTTGGATTGAAACTCTAAATGCGAGTGAGTGTGGTATTTATAAACTCTGAACTCTAAATGTGGATGGTCCACTGCTTGGAAATATTTTGTACATGCTTTGCAAATTTGATTTAACTTTACTACCATGCAAAATTCTGCCCGTCTAATTAATAAGTCAACATGCCTAGACTTGACGTCAATTTTTTCCACAAACAGATGGGAAGAAAAGAAATTGGAAAAAGGAACATTTATTCAAGAACAGAGGTAATGTGTTTTAGGAAAAAATTAAGAACTGTATTTATGTAATATTATTATTTATTTTCAACAATATATGCATAATTAACGTTTTGGGAGTCCTTTTGATTGGACTATAGAAATAGTTTTGAGAATTAATTTTAAGTTGTAAAAGCTTTCACAGTATATTTTCAAAGAGACTAAATTGCAAATAAGCATTTAATTTTTCATTAGAAAGAATTAATTATATATTTTGCAACTATATATATGAACTCTTTTGTTGTTAATTACGTGGATAATTATTAATGATAATATTTTTGAATGAAATAAATTATATGCAAATGGCATGTAAAATTAGAATTTTACACCCTCCAATAATAGCACGACACATAGAGAACTTGTTTTAACTTAATTTGTGACTTATAAGTCACAACTTAAAATAACTTATAAGTCAACTTATATTTTAACTTATAAGTCATTTTAAATAAGTCATTTCCGAACAGGCCCTTAGACACATTAGTTGGAATAGTGCTTACATTTAATGTTAACTATGTATCATTCTTCATATATATATATATAATATATATATATATATATATAATATATATATATATATATATATATATATATATATAATGTCATTAGTCATTATAGTATCATGGTAACCAAACACATATTTGATATATACAAATCAAAAATATAAAATTATCTAAAAAATTTTGATTCGAGAGCATTGCCTCTAACTCCAGCCAAATTATTTTTAACTTCATAATAATTTTGATCCCACTAATAAAAATTCTTTTTTCTTTTATTTCACTTTCTTCTTAAAAGTGAAAATAAAATATTCTGATTAAAAAAAACACTTACTTTCACTTCTTGTTTTTTCTTTCTTCTTTTTCTAACTAAAACTCCAACATTGTGTCTTGGAGTTTTTAATTTGAAGAGAAAAGAAATAAAAAGAAGAAAAAATAAGTGTTATTTTGGCCAAAATATTTTTTCTCGCTTTTAGAAGAAGTGAAAAAAATAAAGCTTCCCTTCTTTACTTCTCTCTCTTAAGAACTCACACAGGGTGCAAACATTTCTTGTATTTTCTCATCTCTTCCGTCTTTTAAGAAAAACACCTCACTTTTATTTTCTCTTCCTTTTATTCTTAAAAACGTAAGACACAATTAAAGACTATGTTGATCTTTTCTCTGCTGTTAACTCTATAATTCTGGAGATAACTTTTCTTTAGAAAATATTAAGGTTTGTTAAGTTGACAAATACTTTTTTTAAGAATATTTTTTAACAACATATTTGGCCTTAAAATTTGGCAATAGAAATAGGGCTTGCGAGAGGTATCCTATGGGGTATATAATTAACCTATATACTCTAGCTTCATAAAACGATTTTATTTTAATCTTTTAACAAAATTAAAAAATTATTTTGAGATTGTGCAGCAACATTATTATAATCGTATAAAATAAGTATATTTTTTGGCGATTTAGACTTATTGAACTTTTATTAATATAAATTCGTTGATAGACATTATCAAGTTATATGAAAATTCAAGTATTTAAATATTTTTTGTATGTTCTTTATATTCGTACGACTGAATTTATCTAAAGAAATCCTAGAAAGTGACGTATTAACCTCTATAAATTAATACTGTCGGGACTGAAATTTTTTATTAATTTAGAGAGTTATTATTTTATCGATAAATTAATAATTTATTAATTTAAAGAGTGTTTTTCTATTCGATGAACATAAATTTAATTACATTAAAATTATTAAATGAACAAGTCTCAAGGAATTTAAATGAAGCAATAAATGAAGAAGGTATTCAAGAACTTGAGATAATGATTACTAATCTCAATTAACAAAATAAAATGGATGTCAATCACCTATTGAATTATCCGGTGAAAATGAAGCATGTTCAGAAGTCCAGAGCTTAGAAGAAATTGTGGCTTCTATCACCGAAAATCCTATTGATGATGAAGCTGAGGATGATACAATACCTTTGGAGCCAATAACGTGAAAGGAAACACTCATAGCGTTAACAACTCTTCACAAGTTTTTATTACAATTCGAGAATTCAACACATGAACTTTTGGACGCAATGAGAAAAATTAAAGATGAAATTCAATTAGATTTGAATTTCAAGACAAAACAAACGAGAATAGAATCATATTTTACAAAATTACCTTAGATATATTTGTAATTTAAAAGAATTATTAATTTATGATTTTGATGGGATCATATATTTATATAAGAGTCTTTTTAAAAATTATTATTTTATCGAAATTATTAATTTATTCCATTAGCTCAAATCGGGATTAAGAAAAAATATTATTTTAAAGAGATTATTAATTTATCGAGTATTAATTTATAGTGGTTCTATTATATGTTCTAAGCAAATTGTAATATGCATAAAAAGTCTAAAAAGAAAAATGGATATCATATTCCGTGATAGAGTGAGTATGTTTGTAATTTTGTAACAACTGTTATGTATTTATGCAAAATAATATAAACATAATTATTTACGTATTTTCTATTATGTAATATTTTTAAAGAGAACACTATTTTCGTAAGTGTATATGATATTTTTACATGATCCTTTTTTTTATATGAGAGTGAGGTGGGTTTCACTTTTATGTAAAAACGGATGATGTAAAATTAAATATCAATTACACTTTGTGAAATTATCAATTCCTTATTTTTATTTATATGTATCCATATTTGCATAACTAACCCCATTGAAAATAGTTTTGAAATCCCTTCTAATGTTAGGCTCTAAAAGAACTTTTCTGGAATATAATTAAAGTAAAACTTTTACCAATGAATTTCAAGATTTAGAAATATCCACGGTATTTTTCCAAAGGGACTAGAGTACAAATTAATAAGCATTTCTTTTTCTTTATCATTGAGGAGAAAACGATTCTCATTGTGTCTAACTTACGCTCAAACCTTTCAAAAGGTTTCTTGTCAATTTTTTAATACTGAAGGGACCCATCAACAATTTTTCCACAAAAGGCGAGAATTTTTGAGCAAATTTTTTAAAGGTTGGTTTATTTCTTATAAATTAGGATATTTAGTGTCTAACTCATGTGCAAACCTTTCAAAGGGTTGCTTGTTAGTCTTTTAATACTAGAGGGACCCCATCAATAGTTTTCCCACAAAGGGAAGAATTTTTGAGTAGAGTCTTTAAAGGTTGCTTGATTTCTGATAAATTGGGATATTTAGTGTCTAACTCATGCGCAGACCTTTCAAAGGGTTACTTGTCAGTCTTTTAATACTGGAGGGACCTATTAACAATTTTTTCACAAAGGGGAGAAGTTTTTAGCAAAGTCTTTAGAGGTTGGTTGATTTCTTATAAATTGGGATACTTAGTGTCTAACTCGTGCGTAGACGTTTCAAATGGTTGCTTGTCAGTCTTTTAATACTAGAGGGGCCTATCAACAGTTTTTCCACAAAAGGGGAGAATTTTTTTAGCAAAGTCTTTAAAGGTTGGTTGATTTTTTATAAATTGGGATATTTAGTGCCTAACCAACGCGCAAACCTTTCAAATGGTTGCTTGTCAGTCTTTTAATACTAGAGGGACCTGTCGACAATTTTTTCACAAAAGGGGAGATATTTTTGCATAGTCTTTAGAGGTTGGTTGATTTCTTATAAATTGAAATATTTAGTGTCCGTTTGGCGGGACTCTACGTTGTAATATAATGTGTTGAAGCACTTTTAGATATAAAGTTTTTAATAAAAGTATTTTTATAAAAAAATTAAAATAGTATTTGGTTACATAATTGTTGAAAAAGTTTAAGGTATTAATGATAATTTTAAGGTAAGATTGTGGTGTGAGATTTTTTTTTATTTTCTAGGTTTTTAATAATTTAAGGATAATATTGTACTTTTTATTTTTATCAAAAGTATTGGAGTCAAAAGTATAAATTTTATGCTTTAGCTAAAAGTGCTTTTCAACTAAAAGCTCTACTCTTTAAAAATAATTTTAAAGAGTTATCAAACACCAAAATACATTCGTATTTAAATTAAAAGTGTATTTAGTCTACCCATAAACTCCCCAAACGGACTCTTTCTTTAACTAATTTAGTATTTTGGAGTACCATATTAGTATATTACAACTTTAGAATAGAAAGTGGGGTTTCTAATTTCTGTAAAAGAAAACCTTTACCTTATTTTCCATTATTATTTGAAATTATCTTAAACATGTGAATGAAAAGAATGGGCCGGGTCTTATTTTCCATTGTCTATAATTTTTCCTGTTCTATTGAAATTTCCCTTTTATATGTGTCTAACACTGCAATGACCTTGATTTTTTTTTAAAATTAGAAGTCTATTTGTACCAGGAATATTCAAAATTATGGCTGCTACTTGAGAATTGAGATATTTCCTTCGTTTTAAAATTAAAAATATATAAAATGCACATATATATATATATATATATTTATATGTATATTGTTTTAAAATTAAAGAAATATTTTTTTTACTTTATATTATGCTTAGAGTTCTACCAAATAAAAAATAGAGTTAAATGCACTTTGCATCCCTCAAGTTTATCCTATTTCGCACATTGTATCATATAATTCAAAATGTGACACTTTGAATCCCGCACTTTTAGCGAACTGGCACATAACACTCTCTGACCCAAAATTCGTGGCTAAAAAGTGCAAAATCCAACACTTCCCCGTCACTTTTAGCGACGGATTTTGGGTCAGAGGATGTTATGTTCCGGTTCGCTAAAAGTGCGGGATGCAAAGTATCACGTTTTGAAGTATATGATGCAATGTGCAAAATGAGGTATATTTGGGGAATGCAAAGTGCATTTAACTCTAAAAAATATTAGAATAAAATACAATGACACCTCCTCTAGATAACCATAATAACACTCACATTTCCTCTATGATTTTTTAAGTGACAGTTAGTACCCCTACAAGTTTTTATGGTTGACTAAATAGATAAAGTTACATATTTACCCTTGTATGTTATCAAATTTTAATTCCTGAATAATATATATATATATATATATATATATGTGTGTTTAATCATCTTTTTTTATTACAATACATTTTAATTATAGTTTTATTTGTAATTAAGACTATCTCATTCAAATTGTTGGTAACTTATAAAAAAAAAATTAATTTAGTTTAATTAACACATATTTTTGGATAAGTGATACAAATATTAAGAATTTTAAATTAAATTATTAATGGAGTTGTTCTAATAAGAGTGATTGAGTATGTTGATAGTTTAGTTTTTGGTGTTTAACAACAAAAATTATTATTTGAATCTTAGTTTCATATTATGATTTTTATATGTTAAATTTTCTTGAGTATATGTCAAAATTTGGGATGTTTATGATTTTGATTACATTTTTTAGTATACAGTTGATGTTGTTTTTGTGCAATGTTGAATAAAAGAAAATATAATAATATTTATTACTACCTCTATCTTGTAAAAAGAATTTTCTTTTAATATATTTTTTCTTCTTTTAAGTAAAAACATTTGTCATTTTTATTGTAAATAATTATGTCCAAGTGTGACTTACGTTTAGTTTAATATTTGAAAAAAATAATTAATATAATTTTTAATACTTGTTCATATGAATAATAAGATTCGTTCTGTAATAATAAGTTTATTTTACGTAAATTTTAATATTTGGAAAAAATAATTATAATTTTTTTGCGTTAATTTGTACTTTTATGGGTATTAAAATTTTACTTTTTAATTATAAAAAAAATATATTTGAATGTATATTACGTAAATTTTAATCTTTGAAAATTTTAATTAGCAAAAAATATATGATTTTATTTTCCTAATAAAATGAATATTTATTATTTTTTGACATTTATGTTATTTATTTCACAAGTTAATAATTTAACTAATTAGATCAAGTTAAATAAAAAATTATAATATACAAACTTATATTTATGTGATATATTAAACATTATAACTTGAAGGGTGTATTAGACATGGTAGTGAATGTTACATATTGTAAAGTAGAAGAATACTGATTATTATTTGAAAAATTAGAAGGATGATGAGTATTATTATGATTATCTACGGGAGATGTCAATATATTTTATTTAAAATATTATGCTTAGAGTGACAAAATGTTTCAACATACTATGAAATCATTGTTCGAAGAATTTTTTTTTCAGTACTATAATATCGCCATTATTACATAGAAAATAATCTACACTTATAACGATAATTCATCCTTGTACATAAATAGTGCAAAGTGGGGCTTTTCTTAAAAGGAAAAATTGGTGGGACCAGACAATGGTCCCACCGTCTAAATTTGTAGCTCCGCCCTTGTTATACATTGTTACATGGAAATATCGAAAAGACGTACACTTGTATTGAGAATATATATGAATGAGAAGAATGGACTTGTGCATGGAGCTTGTCCTAAAAAAACCTGAAGATCAGGCCGAAAAGCCTTTTGTATTATTGAGGAGAAAACAATTCTCATTGTGTATAACTTACGCTCACACCTTTCAAAAGGTTTCTTGTCAATTTTTTAATATTGGAGGGACCCGTCAACAGTTTTTTCACAAAAAGGCGAGAATTTTTTAGCAAAGTTTTTAGAGGTTGGTTTATTTCTTATAAATTGGGATATTTAGTGTCTAACTCATGCACAAACCTTTCAAAGGGTTGCTTGTTAGTCTTTTAATACTGGAGGGACCCCATCAATAGTTTTTCCACAAAGGGAAGAATTTTTGAGTAAAGTCTTTAGAGGTTGGTTGATTTTTGATAAATTGTGATATTTAGTGTCTAACTCATGCGCATACCTTTCAAATGGTCACTTGTCATTCTTTTAATACCGGAAGGACCCGTTAACAGTTTTTCCACAAAGGGGAGAATTTTTTAGCAAAGTCTTTAGAGGTTGGTTGACTTCTTATAAATTGGATACTTAAGTTATGTTTGTTTACAAAAAAATATGCTTAAGATTGGACTATTTCTCTTAATTTAACACTACTTCGAACTATTTTATCCTATGATGGGGATTAATAATCCTTTAAATAGTCCTATGAACTATTTTTTGTCATTCCTAGAGTTATTTATGTGGGATTAATAGTCCCATGATGAATGTGAAATTAATAGTCCTCCCTATTTTAAGTTATCAAATGGTTTTATGAGACTAATAATCCCACATCAAAAGACTAATAGTCCATGGTCGAAGGATTATATAGTCTAAAGTAAGGTTAAATTAAGACAAATAA
Organism: Aralia elata; assembly: GCA_034770075.1. Taxonomy (NCBI): domain Eukaryota; kingdom Viridiplantae; phylum Streptophyta; class Magnoliopsida; order Apiales; family Araliaceae; genus Aralia; species Aralia elata. Next base: position 25,977,899 of record CM068378.1, on the reverse strand, counting down.
TTCAATCTCAAATTTACTTTTTATAAATAAACATGACCTTAATATATAACTCATGCGCAAACCTTTCAAATGGCAGTTTTTCCACGAAATGGGAGAATTTTTTAGCAAAGTATTTAGAGGTTGGTTGATTTATTATAAATTGGGATATTTAGTGTCCAACTCACGCGCAGACCTTTCGAATGGTTGCTTGTCAGTCTTTTAATACCGGAGAGACCTGTCAACTTTTTTTCCACAAAGGGGAGAATTTTTTTGCAAAGTCTTTAGAGGTTGGTTGATTTCTTATAAATTGGGATATTTATGCTGCGTTTGTGAGTTTGGAGGGATAGGATGGGAAGGGATGGAAGTGGATTATAGTTTTCCTTTGTCATGTTTGTAAGTTTAGAAAGGAAGGGATGATATGTGATTTTAATTAATTTTTCCTTGTTTTGTAAGTTAGAAGTAGGGAAGGGAAGGGATTCTTATTTTTAAACTACACTATTACTGTATTACCCTTACATATATAAATGTAAGAAATGATATGATTTAATAATGTCTATCTATTAAAATTAGTTTGCTTAGTCTTTTTTTTTTGTTGCTTTGTTACACACACACACACACACATATATATTGACTTACTTGTACTATATTTATTTTTGTTAAAAAAAAACATACTTTAATTTGAATAAGCACAAAAATTCATTTCAACAAGAAATTAGAAGAATACAGAGATCTAAAAAAATTAATAATAATAACTTCATCAATTACACCCCAAGAAACAAATAAGCATAAAGTTTATTTTTCAAAAAATATAGATGAAATTAAATAAAAAAATTAATTTTGGACCAAAATCATATTCAACAACTCAAGTTTATTATTGTTAAAAGGAACTACTGACAAATTTTGCCTATTTTAAGTAAACACACATAATTATATTATTTATTCTATATACTTTGATGAATAGTAATATCACCATAGTGTTACTCGGGGCATATTACCAAGCTTAATCAAATTATCCTTTTACTTATTAATATTTGGCGAAACTGATTATATGAGGTGATTTAATCCCATTATTTGATCAAAAAATAAAATGTGTCGTTTGATAATCTTATACCAGGTGATTATTTTATTCATATATTTTTAATACAATGACTCAATAATTTCATTTCATTATTCAGATAGGATATTTTTAACGGTTATATCCGTAATAATCAAGTTTTGGTCATAACATATCCTATTAACCATTTTAATTGATATCATGGGGTTGATACCATATACTTGAAATATTAATATGAAACTTGCAGGATTTGAAAGTACTCTAACTATTATATTTGAGACCAAAATGATAGTGATTATAATAGTATTGGCTTAATATGACCTTATTTTTTAATATTCTAGTTCATTTTAGGTAGTATACATAAACCAGAGATAATTGTTATCATTAATTAGTTCAGAATTATTCGAGGCATCTGCCGGCTATTAATTTGCAATGATTCAGCAGTGTAGAGAGAGAAAAATGAGAGTTTTAAAACGTAATTGAGAGTTATAATAGTGTGAACAAAATTGTCATATTATTTATTTTATAAGGTTATTTTTGATAATGTAAAATATTTCACTTTCTCATCCCTTCAAATCCTCCCACTTTTGAGGGGGAAATTTTAAGCTAAAAATTAAATCAATTTTATCTCTGAATCTCTTCCCTTCCTCTCTAAAAAAACTCACAAACATGTGATTTGGAAGAATTTTAATTATTTTTTTTCCCTTTCCTTTTCCTAAAATAAAAATTTACAAACACAGTGTTAATGTCCGTTTTGCAGGACTCTACGTTCTAATATAATGTGTTGAAACACTTTTAGATATAAAGCTTTTAATCAATGTATTTTCGATATTTCATATACGTTTTCAATACATATGCCATTTGGGTTGACAAGTACTTTCGATATTTTCGATATTTCATATACGTTCTCAATACATGCAGAATGGACTTGTGCATGGAGCTTGTCCTAAAAAAACCTGAAGATCAGGCCAAAAAGCCTGAAAAATCAAGCTTTTATAAGCCTTTTGTATTATTATTTTTTTTCATTTTACCCCTAGCTAATGCTAAATCTGAGGTTATTTTGCTTCACCGAATTTGAAATTTTATATCTATTTTAATTTAAATCATTTTTTATATTACACATTTATGTATTATATATTTATTTTTAGAGTTAATCACTTAATTGTGTATCTAACCCTAAAGTATTCACCCTTTTACATTTGGTACCCTAAGATTTAAATGTTCTCATCCCGGTACCCAAAGTAATGTTAAGTAAGCACGATGAATCCTTTTTAGAATTTTAGCCAATTTTTTTTTGCCAAAAAATTGACACATGTCTCAATTTATGTATAAATACTCTTTGATTGAATAATGACCATAATTGACTTATTTAATTAGTACAAATACGTAGAAATTACAAAATCAATACAAAGAGTGTTTTAATATAGAATACATTCACCTACTAATAATTTCAAATAATTAATCCCACTAATAATTAATCCTAAAACATAACTAAATCTAAATAATTAATCCCGAATAAATCATTAAACTAACTAAAAATACAAATACAAATCAATTAAACAAAGCAATACCTAGAACTTTAAACAATTTATATAAATCGTTAAATCATATTAATTATTAACCCATTTTAAACAATTTAAAAAATAGACCAGCTGTATAACAAAAAATTCAGAACAAATAGATTCATTATCGTTATCTAGAAGATCCCAAAATAAATTGCCCAAATTGAGACAAATGAATCTCATTCTCTCTTTCTCTCAAGTAATGGAAGAAGAAGTCAGGATTGTTAGTGATATGCCATTTGGGTTTTTGGCAAAACAAATTTAGGAATCAATTTCACAAATCGAATACCCCAAATGCTATTTGGCTTTCTCCGTTGAGGGCTCAACTTTCATAGTGTGTGATGTGAATTAGCCCTTCGTATGTAAGTGTCATGTATGTCATTTGGGTTATGAGTTTTAGAGAGAGAAAATAAAGTGGATTTCAATTTTGAATTTAAGAGAGAGAAAATGAAGTGGGTTTGCACCATTGTTGGCTATAGTAAGATCAATGGAAACAATTCATGGATCCATATATACCTGATTTTGTGAATCAAGTAAACGTGTATTAAAATTTTAGGGTATTAAAGTTGTTGGGTATCGAGACCTCTCGGTAGTGAAATTTCTGGACTTTAGGGTGTTTAATTTTCGTTTGTTACTTATTCGTATTTGATTTATATCAGGTAGTAAAAATGAAAGAAGTTATGAAGAGGAGGTTTTATGTTTGCCCAATTGCTTTGAGTTCTATACCTAATTCCAGATCCATCTTTAGAAATGCATGGAGCCACATTTTTTGCAAATTCGATTCTTTTTGATTTTCAATTTGCAAATTCAATTTTCAATTATTTTTATTTGTTTTTGATTGGGCAAATTAATGTGTTGAATCTATTGTTTGTGTTTAATATATTTGTTAGTTTGATAGATCATCATTTGAAGATGATAAATGGTTTGGAGTTTTTGGATTTGAAATTTTTGGGTTTCATGAATTGGGGAAGACGATGAAGATGAGATTTTTAATTTTTTGATTTTTCTAAATACATCTCGATTTGTATTACGGAGTATGAATGTATTAACTTGATATTTAATTGATTTTAAGTTGATTTTATATGTTTAAATGTATAAATATACGGTCAAACCGTGTTTATACTCTCTCTATTGGAACACACGTGGCAATTTCGTTCACTTTTCTTGTCAAAAATAATACGAGAGTTAGTAATGATTACTTAATATTATTTTAAGTAACGAGATGAGAGCTTTTAAACCTTGAGGTATCAAGTGTAAAATGTAGCATATTTCGGAGTCAAATACGTAGTTAACCCTTATTTTAATTCTATTAATCTATTTAATATGTATTTATAAAGTTTTAAATTATAAGAAGTTAACTTGTTTAGACTTCACTTTTGTGTTACTTATATACTTTTTAAAGTAAAATATGAGTATAAATATATTAAAAATATTAAAAGGTATAAAAGAAAATTAAAAAACAAAAATAAATCATACTTGAAAAACTCGCCTGGACTTACAATTTAAGCCTACATTTCTTTTACTAATGTCTTGCCTGATTTGACCAAACTTTTGGCCTGGGTCTGGTCTAATCAAATTAGGCTTAGTCAGGATCGGCCTAAGGATCGGTTCAACCCAATCTTTGTGTATCTCCATATTTTTGTTGACTGCTGAGCTAGAGGGTGCAAAAGCACTTTTTTTTTTATAATTAAAAGTGAAAAAAGATATTTTCTTGATGAGAGAGAAGCTCACCAAATTCAAGTATAATCCTTCCCATTACAATTCTCTCCATATTTTCTTAATTCTATATTATATTTATTATAATATTTCTTTAAATATTAAGACTTAAATAGAGTCGCACTTCAGCATATATTGTTTCAACAACAAAATTTTAAAATATTTAAAATCATTTACTAAGGAGTGGTACTAAGAGGAGTTAAGAAGAGAAAGTAAAATTTTAAATTTGAGTTGACGAAATTTGTTTAACGAATAATCTAGCTTTTCACCTAAATCTTTATTTTTGACTATAAAGTTTTGAGTTAAAATTGTTGTTACTATATGACTTTCTCTCTTCAATGAATTAAATCGCACAAATATACTTATTTCAAAAGAAAACTTTTAAAATCATCACTTTTTCTTTACTTCTTTAAATGTATAACATTTTTAACTTACAAACTTTAAATCAGTTGAATAGAGTAATTAGTGCTGTTTTTTTTGGTAATAGAATAGAGTAATTAGTTGAACACATACTTAACATCCAATCAAAATAAATATTATATTTAATGATTATCAGAAATAAATATTTTTTTATTTTGATTTCTTGATCTATATATATTATTCGTATAGCTAAAAAGTATGACACTAAGGTGGTTGTTATATACTTGGAGCGATGGACGCCTTTACATGGCACGTGTGTGATATCTGTTGGAAGTGCAGCTAGTGGCATTCTCGTTATTTGTTCAAGAGAAGTCTTATTGCATGGAAAAAGTTAAAAACTAATGACAGTAGAGTAGACAAAGAAGTGATAAAAAAATTAAATAAAAAAAAATTAAGGATGGAATGATGTAAAAAAAAAAGTCAATAATAATTTTATAATTTAAAATAAAATTAGTATTAAGTTTTCAAATATAATAATAATTAATATTAGTATATACTAACATGTCTAATGACGAGATAAAATTAGTACTTGTGGTCTTCGATTCTTTGTTTGTGCACAATTGAAGAGAAAACACTTGAGTTTGATGGTGAGCTGCCGTCGATTGAGTGATAACTCTGGTATGAGAATTAATGCAAAGTTGAATAAGTTAACAGTGGAAAGGTAGAGATTTGAGAGTTCAAATAGGCATTACCTCTATCACCTTTGCATGCATGAAGTTATTTAATTATAGAGTTTGGTCGTCATTGGCTAAAGGCCAAGTGACTTCCACTTATTCTCTAGTGGGATCAGAGAATGTTTAATGGGGTGCTTAGTGTGAAATAGGTGGGACTAGTGTCGAGGTTAGTGGACAAATTGAGGTTAGTGGACAAATTGAGGTTAGGGACAGTTATCCACTCTAGATGCTTAACAGCTAATCTGGTGGTAATCTGGACAGTTTTAGTTTGCAGTTACTTGATGAGACTCTTTGTTTACTTCTTAATGGATCTGAATAAGTTTGAATTTGACCGAATAAGTCATTCAGATCGTTTGTTTAATAATTTTTAAACTCTGAATTTGTCTGAATATATCTGAACGATTCATTCAAAAATTTATAGTTGAATGAGTAAGAAATAGTGTTGAATGATATTTTTACTTACATATTCTCATAAACAATTAAAATTTACATTCAATATCAATCTTGTTTACTATTGTAAACAAATTTTGTTATGTACAAATTATTTTTGATTTTTGTTTAATAAATTGGATAACTAATTTAATGAATGTTGTTGTAGTCTTTTGCTTTGATTTTATGTACTATAAAATGTTATTAATATTTTTTAGTATTTTATTCCTAAAATTATATTTTTAATAGTATATTTCATCAAAGATTGTTCAAAAGTTTATATTTAATTTTTCTTAGATAACATTGTTTATTTATAATTACATAATAATTTTGTTCATAACAGTCCATAATGTTAAAATAGAACAATACACGTATTTAAATATTTTAGACAGACAATTATCAAACACATCATTTCATTTTGTATTCAGATCTTCTATTCCATTCAGTTCATCAGATTTTTTTTATACATTCAAAATTTTTCATTCAATTTTATCAAACAATTCATAAGTTGGTTAAATCCAAAGTCACCAATCAATTGCCTGTCTCAAAATTTACCGGAGTCACGCTGATGTCAGCCGAAGCCTATCTAGACTTTCTATCCGAAGGTATCTTCAACCTATTATCACTTCGGTTGTTCATAGTTATACTCGAAGGATATACTTTTGACCCATGTATACCTTAAAAATAATAATTTAAAAATTATAATTTATTATTTGAATATTAGTATATACTTTTGTTCCATGTATACCTTAAAAATAATAACTTGTTAGTTTAGTTGTGTAGTATGATAATAAAATTACGGTGATAAATTTGAGAATATTTTGTCATTTTATACTATTATCATTAAAAAAATGAATCTTTTTGTGGAACAATATTTATTTTATAACAAATAAGACGTCTTTTGTACAGCGAAAGACATATATTATATTATAAAGACAATGATCAAAATTTTACACAAAACAGAACACAAAATACTCCTAAAACAGTATATAAAAAGAACTCTCCACAAATTAAGGAAAGGTACTTTTATAATTTAAAACAAGCTGAAACAACTAACATGAAAAATGGACCCAAAGAAATAATTTAGTGGTAAACTTTTTCCATTATCCTAAAAATTCAGGGTTCGAGTTTATAAAATCATACCTAAAAAAAACAATTGCAATAAAAAAAACAATTGCAATCATTATCATTATTATTAAATTTTTTTTTGGTACAATGAAGAATTACATTTCAACTATGGGGATGGGGGATTTGAAACTGCATACTTTGCATGATACCAACCGAGCTTCGGCTCGGTAAATAATTGCAATCTATATAATTGAAACACCAGATAAGATTAGAAACTTACAGAGGCCCAAAAGTAGGTGACCCAAATTTTGTAAAACCAGCCCACGGGGACTCTTTAAGGGCCCAATACGAGGACACACAAACCTTTTAGGGTTCTTTACATAAGTATACAACATTTAGAGAGTATTATCAAAAACAGTACAACCCCAAAATAATTACCAAAATAACGCCAAACACAAATCACGTCAGATTTTTTAGTTAAAATTGTAAATTTTAAATTGCTGAAATCAAGGAGCAGTTACCAAAACAATTTATCAAATCCAACAACCGAAAATCAACCCAATAATTCAATATTGCAAAACACAAACGAATTAGAGAAACAGAATTGAAGCAACAAGTAATCATATACTGGATTATTAACGAAAATATTGAAGAATTTCGAAATCTTGATTAATTTTTTGATACATCCATTGACGTCGTGTTCGAAGGAATACAAATCATTCATTAACGAGAAGCTTGATTCATAATCTGGTAAATATACCATAATATGGATTTCTGATAATGTTGACTTATCTTCATATAAATGATCGTTTACTTCTTCTTCTTTTTTTTCATTCGAATATTAGCAATTCGTTTAATGAGTGAAACTGTTTACCTCGGCATTGGTTAATTAGTAGTACTAATTTGGTTACTATGCACAAAAGATTTGATCACATTGTTTACTGTTTGTAGGTATTAGATTGTAAGCACTTTAGTCTAAACCTTGTATCGGAATATTTATTTTTTAGTAGAATTATTTTGGTTACTATATAAAAATTATATGGTTACTTTATTCACTTTGTTCGGTTACTTTCACATACACATACAGTATATGTATAATAAACATATTGGTTAAGTTTATATGTTTGTTTTGTCACTTCATGGTTGGTTACTTAATTAATACTATTAATTCAGTTAAATAACACACTGTATTTGGTCACCAATGTTTGATATTTGTATTAGTTTAACTAATAACCATATTGGTTGAAAAATTGTTTCAGAATAATGATTTCTTGGAAAAATTAATCTGGTTACTATAAATGTGTTATTTTAGTTATCTTCATATCTTTGTTTGGTAACCATCACATACACAAATACAATTTATGTTTATTTAACAAATAGTAGGCTTTCATATGATTGTTTGGTAACTTCGAAATTGGTTACTTAATATTACTAATTTTGTTACATAAAACATTATATTTTGACACCTTTGTCTAATCATTATACTTGTTTAGTTTGAAAGCAAATTATTTGAACATTGGTTTCAGATTAGTGATTTATTTACCCAATTAGTTTGGTTATTACTTGGATGTTATATGGTTATCATTATATGTTTGTTTGGTTACTTCATATACATGATACAATTTATATATAATAAACAAATGGGTGACATACAAATGTTTGTTTGGTTACTTAATTGTTGATTACTTTAAAGTAATATTTTGGTTACTGAATACAATACATTTGGCCACCATTATTTGATGATTTAACTTGTTTAGTTTATAACCAGAATGATTGAACTTTTGTTTCTGATTGATGATTTCTTAATTCAAAACTTTGGTTACTATAATTAAGTTAGTTTGTTACCATCATAAGTTTGTTTAGTTACCTTAACAGACACAAAACAGTTTATGTATTACATACGGATTTGTGGGCTGCATATGTTTTTTACTTTACCTCATGTTTACCGTATATTGCTCATATTATAATCTTTGACATTAACAAAGTATTTTTAATGTCTCAGTTATCACAGAATGGAGATGATTCCGGTTCTACTATATTTTAACAGAATGTGGTCTGACAGTAGCCAATATGACAATTTTGAAGTTACCGGCATACTAGTCCCAGGAACTTGTAGTTTTCCAGAATTACACGACTTGATATACAGTGCATTAAAGATAGACACCAACACCACAACATTGGTAATCAAATTTCTTATTAAAAGCAGCATTCCACCAATCACTATATCAGACGAATCAACTGTCAGATTCTTTATGGAAGTGGTTAGAAAATCAGATGAACAAGGAAAGTTTCCACTTATTATACAAAAGATCTACATCAATAGAGGCAGTACAAGCTTACAACGATTGAGGAATGTAGAAGAAAACAGTAACCAAAACGAAAGTCCAATACGATCGACACAAATGAATTCACAGCTAATACCACTATCTAATCACTAAATTGGAAACCAGTATGTTGAGCATCTTGCAATAGAAGCTATTGATCAAGGACAAAGCAGTCAACGAGACATAGCATATTATGAAGAACAATCTGATGAGGTCATATCCGATCCACACGGAGTTGATGTGAAAGTACATCAAACGTACAAAGACAAAAAAATATTATCACAAGCAATAAAACTACATTCCATCAGGCAAAATCGACAACACAAGGTTGATAGGAGTAGCATTAGAGACTATGTCCTGGTATGCATAAAAAATGAAAGTTGCAATTGGAAGTTGAGAGCTTCAAAACTTCGAAAGAGCAGTATGTTCAAGGTAAGATACTTTAATGATACACACACGTGTTCGTCCGACATACTTATGGGAGATCACAGACAAGCTAACAGTGACTTGGTTAGTCAATGCATAATGCATAGATTAACAGATCCGAAGAAGATATACACACCAACGGATATTATGGAAGACATGATGACAGAATATAACGTGTCTATATCTTACCAAAAAGCTTGGAGATCAAAGGAGAAAGCTTTGGAAAAAGTAAGAGGAAATCCACATGACTACTCTTTGATCCCATCATGGTTATACATGTTAGAGAAAACAAATCCAGGTAATTTTACTTTTTGGTACTTGTTTTGTAACCCAATAAAACTTAAATGATAACCTCTCTATTAAGTGTTGGTTACCAACTGAACTGTAACAAAACTATATCCACTTTTTTTATCTGTTAATCATCATCTATGTAAATTTGATATCAGGTTCAGTAACAACCCTTGAGTTGGAAACTAATGGACGTTTCAAGTATCTATTCTTTGCCATAGGAGCATCGATTGAAGCATGGCATCATTGCTTTTCGATTATTGTGATTGATGGGACATTCATACAATCAACCTACAATGGGACACTCCTCATAACAAGCACACAAGATGCAAATAGAAACATTGTTCCAATTGTTTTTGCAGTGGTTGACAGTGAAAATGAACTATCGTGGAGATGGTTTTTCGTCAACTTAAGAAAGGTTTGTGGAGTTAGGGAAGGACAATGCATTGTTTCAGATAGGCATGAAGCCATTATACAGGGACTGAACTTTGTGTTCCCCGATGCCATGCATGGTTCATGTACATATCATGTACTCAAGAATATTAAAAACAGATTCAAAAAAAGTGGAGAAGAAGTCAAAAAAGCATACAATGGGGCTTGTAGAGCATACACTATTGAGGAATTCAACAGAAACATGGCTGATCTCGATGCAATTGATGTTAGAATAAGAACATATTTGGAGAAAGAGGTTACGTTGGAGAAATGCACAAGGCTTCATGGGGCTGTAAGCAGGTACTCAACAATGACTTCGAATACTACAGAATCTATAAACAATACAATCAAGGGAATCAAGGGACTTCCAATCACCATAATGATCGAATGTCTACGTTGTATGGTACAGAGATTGTATTTCACACACAAACAAGAAGCCATATCAACATTCACGACCCTGTCTACAACAGCAGAGAGAACACTACAATCTAACATCATGGAATCAAAAAAACATAAGGTGACTAATACTACTTTTAACTTATTACATAAGTATTTATTAGAAGTATCCAATGTAGTTTGAAGTCCAAATATTGTATTGTAATTATGTTGCATAACACATTTTATTTGGTCGCCAATGTTTGATGATTGTACTTATTTAATTAATAACCATATTGATTGAAAATTTAATTCAGACTAATGAATTCTTGTTAAATTTACTCTGGTTACTATATATCTGTTATTTGGTTATATTCATAGGTTTGTTTGGTAACCTTCACATACACAGATACAATTTATGTTTATTAAACAGTTTAGTGGCCTTCATAAATTTGTTTGGTAACTTCATAATTGATTACTTAATATTACTAATCGTGTTGCATAATACATTAAATTTGGCCATCATTGTTTGATGATTGTACATGTTTAGGTTATAAACAGATTGTTTGAACTTTTGATTTAGATTGATGATTTCTTAATACAAAATCTGTGGTTACTGTATACATGTTATATGGATACCATCAAATATTTGTTTGGTTACCATAACAAACACATCGCATTTTATGTAAAAAAAACAGATTTGTGGTCTGAATATGGTTATCATTATATGTTTGTTTGGTTACTTAAAATACATGATACAAATTATGTATAATAAACATATGCTTGACATACAAATATTTGTTTAGTTACTTAATTATTGATTAATTTAAAGTACTATTTTGGTTACTGGATACATTACATTTGGATACCATTGTTTGAGGATTGAACTTGTTTAGTTTATAAACAGAATGAGCAAACTTTTGTTGTAGATTCGTAATTTCTTAATACAACAACTTTGGTTACTTTATACATGTTATGTGGTAACCATCATATGTTTGGTTGGTTACCATAACAAACACAACACAGTTTATGAAAAAAAATACAAATTTGTGGCCTGAATATGTTTGTTAGTTTACCTCATATTTACCGTATATATCTCATTTTATAACCACTTGCAATAACAACAAATTTCTTTCTAATAAATTTTTAAAATAGGGGATTTTGTGTGTGTGTATATATATATACCTTTGAAACCAACAATGCATATGCATTCCATTATTCAGATTTAACATAACTTAATAACTACAACCATGCTTTTTGCTGCAGGTTGAGACGTCTAAGCTTGTGATTTTCACCGTTTACGATACTACCAAACAGTATATTGTGGACATGGAACGAAAGACATGCACATGCAATAAATTCCAGTACCACGAGATGCCATGTCCACACGCTGCTGGTGTTATAAGCAAAAGGAATTTGAGCTGTTATGATTATTGCTCAAAGTATTACTCAAAAACAACTTTGGTAGACACGTATTCAACTTCTATCTTCCCATTAGATGACAAGGATAATTGGGACGTCCCAGATGAAATAAGAAAAATATGTGTCAACCCATCAAATACAAGAAGACCAGCGGGAAGACCGAAGATAGGAAGGTACAAGCATGGATCAGAAATCAAAATTCAAAACAGTTGTAGTAGGTGTCAAGAAAAAGGACACAATAGGAAAACCTGTAAAAATCCAACAATTTTATGACCAAAAACAGGTCTGAAGTAGTACATCAATAACAAAAGTGTATGTTGAAAAACACAGACCTTGGTACCTGATATTAATGTTTTAAATGGAAACTGGTTACTCCCTACACAAAATATGGTTACTTGTGAATGAATGTTTGGTTACCAATATTATGTAATTGAAAAAACGATGACTGTCAATCACACTCATTCAATGTTAACAAAACTATTGATATTTAATTTGGTAAACCATTATTGAAGCCAAAATCTTATATTACTCCCTTCGTATATTACACATTGGGTAAACAAATGAATTCAAATAAAGGATATATTACGAAAACAAATACAGTTAACTCCTGTTAATTGTATATAATTTTCGATAAGGATATCTGGTTACCCACATAACATAGATTAGATACATATGTATAACTATTTGGTAACCAAATGTCTACAATATAAAATAGTTAACAAAAGTGAATGTCCATTAAACACAATATTTGGATACTTAAAAAACATAGATTAGTTACCTTCGTACAACTGTTTTACACTAAAAAAAACTATTACTTTACACAAAAACATTAAGTTTTAATGTTAGTGACAAAATGAGAAGAAAACATGAGCATTAACATTATAAACTATCCTTACTTTATTTCACAAAACCTCATTAAATTTCATGGACTATGAATACATATATGGAAACTTATTCATTGAGATAAGGTATCCGATGTTGACTCACACAATTTTGAAATTAAAAAAATAAATTACAATTAACACTTAGAATATGGAGAAAAATCCTAAAAAATTAAATGGTTACCCAGAAATACTATTCCGGATACCATGGAGAAATAATTTCGAGAACACTAAAAAAATACAACCAAAAAGAATTTTGTCTTATTTTTAGTATACTTGCCATTGCAGCCATAATCAATGTAATAATTAAATATGCAACATCAAAACAATATATAAAATGAACTTATATCATTATATATAAATAAAATGAAAGTAAAGCATTCATAACATAAATACTGTAATGGAAACCATCATACAACTGTTTGGAAACAATTAGAAAATATAACCAAATTTTAAGAAATTACAAGGAAAAACATAGAAATCTAGTCATCTTGCACAAATCTCCCTTGATATTCTGAATCAGACTCATAACCCTCAATTTGCTTCTTCCTACCAGGCATATAGAGGTTTACACACAATTTCTTCCTGTATTGCGAAATAGGAAATGGGTTTGGAATTTCACTAAACTTTTGGTGAAGAACATATTCCGCAAAACAAATTGTGAACATCCCACAATCACTGTAAAAAAGTTAACAAAATAAAAAAAAACAAGTCAGACCAGAAAGCATTGTACATGAAATAATTAAATAGTTCGAAACAGAATAAACCTTACCCCTCGACTTGTTCAGGCACCCCTTCCGCAAATTCAAGTTCAATAAGATCATTCTCCCCCTTTTGACTATATTGTTCACTTGATAAATCAATATCTGTCCTAGCCTTCTAAAATCCACATTTTGTTAACATTATAGGTAGCAAAAATATGTAAGCCTCACAAGCATCAGAAATATTTGTACGCATGAATGACCTGGTCGGTTGAAGTGAATTGTAAACAACTAGACGTCTACGATGAACATCGAATACCAACAAAAACCAATGCTCAGGATCACTCATATGAATGGGGAACAAAACGTAATCAACGTTAGTCCATGGCGTGTTCACATCCATAATAAATCCATGAATGTATTCCGTAACATCACCATCCGCAGACAATATATCTGGATCTTGATTATGTCTATGAAATTTAGCAAATAAAGCATTAAACTTCATATGAAACCAACTATCCGTGGTAGTAGCTCTGATCTGAATATTGTTAGAGTATTTAGCCAATTTTCTGAGATAGTAAAAGAAAATGTCGATATGCTACAAAAAAAATACCCAAACAAACTGTGACAACCCGAATTTTTGTGATTAATTATAATAAGAATTTAATTTAGAATAATTCTTATTATGATTCAAGTTGGAATATATATGTGTTATATATATATAAATATATATATATATATATATATATATATTTATGTGATTTATTTAGTGAGCTTAATATGTATATATGATTGTAATATATATACGTAGATTCAGAATGAATGAGTTAATAGTTAATTATGGTAACGACCGCGAGTCGTGGATAGCTTGGTAATTCGAGCTTATGGATTTTATTGAATAAAATAGACTTTTATTAATAATATTATGTGTTAAGCGTTTAAAGGTTATATTATGACCTAGATTGTGTGTAGACGATGATTAGTATGTATGAAAGTTTTCGTATAAGCTAATTTGGTGGTTTCGAGAAATATCGCTAGATAACTATTTATTGGATTAAATAAATAGTTGAAGGATAATATTAGTGAACGAGTTATTTGTTATAAAGGCGCTAACCCAAAATATGGGTGGGAGATATGTACGTTGATGTATATGTTTATGGGGAGTTAATCGTCAAGAGCAGCGATTGCGAATCGTGAATACCCTGGTAATTTGGGTTTATTAATATTATTAAATAGATTAAATATTATTTTTATGTGACATGTTTAAAGGTTATTTTATAACCTGGATGATGTCAACGTATGAAGTTTTATGCGTTATTGAATCGTAGGAGTGAATAATTGATTTTGCGAAAGATCGCAAAATCACTATTTACGGGGCACGTTTCCCGAGGCACTATTCATGCCATAAAATTTTTGTGTCTTTTTCGATGTTGAATAATTTCATAAATACGTGAACGCGTACGAATAATTTTTCCAAGTGTCTGAAATTTTATTTGAGCTGATACGTGATTTTATCCGTATCCAAAATGTATTATATGGGTGTTCCGAATAATTAGACAAATCCCATAATAATTATTTTTATGAATCCCAATAATTTATAAGAGTACCCATTCTAATTATGGGTATAGTTATTGTGCAAATTTGGTACAAAAGTGGGAGTTTTTGGATATATAAGAGAGAGTATTCGGGTACATATATTTGTATGTCACCCGAATAGTATTCATTAAATTGAATTTCGCCAATAGGGGAGTGACAGCAGGGGGTGCTGCGGCAAGATGTTGGGCATTAACTATAACCAATGCCTAGAGAATCCATATTGCAAAACATTCCTCCTTGAGAGGCCACCCGAGGAGCCTTGTAGACCAAACCCATTTCATCTCCCCAAAACCTTTCAGCAGATAATTTCTTGCTCTAGCCATCTGCTCCTCTTACATTTTATCTTCCTAGTTGCTGCTGGTATAGAATATATGCAGAGAGAAAGAGTGTGTAAAGGAAGAAGAAAGAAGAAGGAGAATGAAGAAGAAGAAGAAGAAGAAGGAGAAAGAAGCATACGGGAAGAAGAAGTAAGAGTGCGTGAGCAAGAAGAGGGAAGAAGGAGGTCCCTAGCTAACTCAATAATCTCTAGTAGCAGATAGTATGAGGTAATCTCCTCTCCAAATGATTTTCCTTCCCTTTTTCCTCCATTGATGAACCTTGGAGCTTTTTTGCTTGAGTTTACTTTTCTGGCGATTTCTGGTTGCTTTTGTTGTTTGTGGTTGTTTGTATATGTTGTTAAGAGAATTTATAAGCTATTAATAACATTAAAGTGGAACCAAAATGCCAGAAATTCATACCTATGCTTAAGGAGGATGAAGAACATGAAGAACATGAATATTTTGGACATTTTTGGACAATATGAACATTCGGACGAATTTTAGAGGACTATGTAGCTATGATTTTTTGTGTGTTTCATTTATTTGTTGTTATGGTATTGTAGTTCCATGGGTTACAAAGTTAACCCAACTGGAATCGAGCAAAAAGGTGTAAAAATGAAGATTTGGTGATGATTTTAATGAAGAACACTAAGAACACCAAAAACAGAGCATGAGTTGATACTTTGGCCTAAGATTTGGCCATGTTAATGTTGATGGGTAGCTCTGAATTTTTGGTATGTTGTAGCTCTATGTCTTACGAGTCCATAGAGTCCGGAACGGACCAATTTGAAGGTCTAGAGAAGAAGTTATGAGGTTTGGAGTGAAGGAGGGTCAAAATCGCGATGTCTGGCAAGGGCCATCAGGCCACCCGTGCGCCCGCAGCAAGGGCCCGAGCGCCCGCGCGCGCGCGCTGCCGCACGCCGTGCACCTGGTGCCGCCCGCCCGCGTGTGCGCTGCCCGACTCAGCTTCGACGTCCGTTGGGAAAATGACCATAACTTTCTCATACGGCCTCGGATTTGGGCGATTCAAGATGATCCGGAAAGCTTAGAGATAGACCTACAACATCCATTAATTAGAATTGAAATTTTCTAACTAGAGAAATTTTGAAATTGACCATTTTTAGGGCTATTGTGCAAACGATAGGCGTTGGTCATGCGCGTGTGCAAGTATAATGCTCCCGACATTGTTAAATGATGTTCTAAGTTCTAAAATATGATTATTATGATTTATAATGATACTCAACATTAACCTTTGGGTATTATACAATTTGAATGGGCGTGCTAGGCGTACGCAATTGCGTGTCGCTTGGGCGTTCGAGTAGACAAGTTTGGTGTATGGGCGTGCAAGCGTCGTAACGTCGTGACAAGTGTGTATAACCTTATTTAATATTTTGTTTCTAATAATAATGAAACATAATAGAGTGTTATAACCCAATGTATGAGTATGCTAAGCATATTCTAATGAGGCGAATTAGGCGTGAGACGTGTAAACGTCAAAACGCCGTGGCAGGTGTTAAAGAACTTAAATAGTGTTTCGATTCAAATGAAACGAACATTATAAGATACGAAATAAGGTTAATGTAACCAATACGTATTGATGATGTTAAGGGTCGTAACGTTTTCAAACGACGCGACACAGAGTAACGTTTTAGAGTTAATCACATTTATTAATTTATAATATGTGAACATTATGAGATAAGAATTATTATAGTTTAAACCATTATATGAAGCCGTTTTAGTGGCTAATTGGTATTTTATTGTTAAATAAATTGTGTAGGATATTTTGAAGGACGAGCTATAATAATTTGGCAAGGAACGCTTAAGGCAAGTTTTTTTTCAGTAACTTGTTAACTTGTTTAAATGTATTGATGTACACGACTTGATTACTGAATCTTTCATTATTATATGGATTATACGTGAGCATGATTTATGTGTGCACAAGGTGCAATTATGTGACTATATTGTTCTATGTGGAACTTGAATTATTGTAAATATACAATGTGAGATGCATGATGCATATATATAAATGAATTGCATAAAATTTATAATGCATAAGTAAGATGCATAATATGAAAATCATGATGCATGGATAAAATGCAAACTTATGTGTTACGTGAAGCATGAAATGTGAAAACTGTTAGATCTTGCTGAGCCGTCGTGCTCATTCTTGCAAAATAAAACTTTTGCAGATTTTACGATGCAATGCAATTATCTTGATATCGTGGTGATAAGGATTAGAGATGCATGGAAACAAGAAGGTTGCTAAATATTTCTTTATTGTAATTATTTAGCTGTAATGACGGTATATGATATACGTGAAATTGACTATGTAAACCTTGAGTTATAAATGGAGGTTATCCATTATAGCAGTAAGATGAGGGTATGTTAGTTACTTATTAAAGTAAACTAGAAGGATGTCAATGATGTATAAAGGACATTTTTATTATGAGTGTTTACTTGTTGAACAACCTTGTGAATACTCAGGGATTGAATAAGTCAAAATCTGAACCTTGCGTTCACCTATAAGACCTTGTACAGAATCATGGTATTTATTAACCCTTGATCGTAAGTGTTTGAGTTAAATGTTACAAAACCTGAGATTTAGGAGAATTTGAGGTAATAATTGTTAATGCTTATATTGGTATGGACTGATATATATATATATACAGGAGGAATAAAATTGAATTTGTAATGATTATTAAGTGATGTATTAGTTAAGGTCTTCGTACCTGAGATTAGACAAGAACAGGTTGTAATAATCTGGTAATTACTTTCATGCAGTAAGATCATGTTTTAGTTATGGTTTCGAGGCTTGGGACGACAATATTTATATTATATCAATGTAAATATGTTTTTTTTCCGCATTAAGTTATTGTTAGATGATGTATGAGTTGCATAGTGATGCACCAAATTCGTGGATAAGGTAACCCGGATTTGGGGGCGTCACACAAACTACATTAGATATATATATTCAACAACAAAAATAAAACTTATGTTATGAGTAACCAACAATATAAATCTGGTTAAACACACACATCTAAACAAAGTTTCCTACATATAATTAGTAATAAACATAGATTGAAAACACTGCTAACATCAAATGGTAAGAATTATTACTCTGATTAACTGACTAGTAACCATCACTAACAATAGTGATAACCAACAATAATAACTAAGTTAATACTACCATTGCAACAGTAAATATACATTTGAAAGCAATAACAAACAGCCGGGAATTAAAATGATGTTTGAAAGTAATAAATATGCTAATGTGACCAATGTAAAACTGATAACCAACAATGACAACAATGTATACTAACAATAACATCACTGGTAACCAACAAGAATAATATTATTAACCAAACAATAAAACTAATATATATATAGATATCCAACTGGTGCCAATAAAATGCAACGATACAGTAAATTTAACATAGACTAATGACAACATCAAATTCAGGACCGAGTACATGATATTTAAAGCATATCAAAATTTAAAACCACAGATACTACATTCAACTCTAGAATAGAACTGTACTGAGTTAATATGGAACATCAAAACTACACTAAGTACTCAATTTCAATATTGAAATGACCCTTTACTTCATATATAAAAAAATAAAAGCAAAAATGATATAGAAAGCATACAATCAGAGACCACCAGCTAGGCACCCTATTATGCTGCCAAACCTAAGTAATTAATCTATTGGGATTCAGTGAAGGATTATGAGCATTAATAGAATTCTTATCTGGTCCAATGAACCATTAAGAATTTAATACATGCATATATATTTGATAACTTCAGTTCAATAGAACAAAGCAAACACTGGCATTTCAGTTATATTTTCTCACCAATAAAATTATCAACTTGATAGTGGACCACCAAATAAAACAGCAATACAAGCAACTATAATCATATTTTTCTGTTAGAAAAATAAGTAATATCTCAACTATGCCACTGAGATAAAAATTCACTGTATAAAAACAAAATCACTGGCAACATTATTAACCAAAAAGGGAAACATTAGTAACCAACATTATCAAACAGGGTAATCAAAACATTTAAATGAAATTACCTACATATAATTAGTTATTAACACAAAATGTCATCACAGATAATATCAAATAAATAAATAGTTAACCAACATTAACAATATGGTAACCGACATTTCTAATAATGGTAACCAACACAAATAACTATGTTAATACAACAATATAAATAATTGTAACCGATAATATTAATACTAGTAACCAACAATTACAAAACTAGTAACTAACAAGAGCAATCCTGTTAACTAACAATGACAACACTGATAATCCAACAATTACAACAGAGCTAACTAAGAAATTAAAACACTGGTAACCAACAAGGGGAACATTAT
Source organism: Aralia elata (assembly GCA_034770075.1). Classification (NCBI taxonomy): domain Eukaryota; kingdom Viridiplantae; phylum Streptophyta; class Magnoliopsida; order Apiales; family Araliaceae; genus Aralia; species Aralia elata. Next base: position 25,957,853 of record CM068378.1, on the reverse strand, counting down.
TAACCAAAAAAAGGTAAATATGATAACCAATCCAAAATATAGAGAAAAAGTACCCAATACATAACTCATAAATAATTTAGTTATATATAATATAAAATTAAAATTCAATAAACTCACATCATTATCCAGCCACTGTCCCGGAGTCTTAAGTTTGTAAAACCACATCTTAGATGATATTACAATAGATCTGAAACTGAATGAGGGCTCGATCTTATCATGTGATCCAGAAAATTTATTAATCCTTCAAAATAAATAAAATAAAACACATTATTATCTTTTTTAAAAAAAATATATTACTTAACAATTAAAATAACATACCTTTTTCTGTTATTCAAACCAATCTTGAACCACTAATCAAACAATAAATCTTCAGACTTGGATGACATTCCCATGCAAACATTGGGAAATGCAGAAACAGCTTTGCGTACTTGAGAATGACCAACAACAGAAGAAGATGAAGCAGAAGAACCAAACGTCATCGTGTATGGAGACCTCATAGCAGCACCCATCACATGAACACGAACCGGTCTTCCACGAGCTTTAACAACAGTCCTTTCCACTTCAATACATTGAACAATATCCTGAGTTGTAAGAATCATTTCATCAATCGCCGAGTCGTTCTTTACCTCCATGTTACCAACCTTAAGCAATTGAAAAAAAAAACACAATCATAAGTCCAATTACAAACTACAAAATTACTGACAGTAACTAAAAACTTATAAGGAATATACCAGTCCAACGTAGTAAGGTAACTTAATTTAACAAACAAGACAAACCTGAACAGGAGTATAAACAACAACTTCTTTCCCCGTAATATCGCTTAAATTGTCCAAATTTGTTTCCTCATTATACTTGCGATCCTGTAAAAATAAATACAATTAATACTTAGAAAAACAAAAACATATAAAAAAAGTGTTCAACCTTGTCATCCTGGACATCATTGTGAAAACCACTTATACCACCATCCCCAGCACAACCATCATCACCATCATCATGTATGATATTACCACCGACATCGTCATCAACTCCATCTTCATCATCATCATTCCTGTCATCATCATTCATGTCATCATCATTCCTATCATCATCATTCCTATCGTCATCCTCATTTCCATCCACACCACCATGAGTTTGGACACCAAAATGCTTTGCCAACATTGACCTAATGTCATTACAAATCTCAGAACGAAAGACTTCCAAATCATTTTTTAAATCAACCCTAAGCTTCTCAACATCTTTCTTAACTTCAAGCACATTTTCTTCAACAACTTTTTTAATATCATCAAACGTAAAACAACCATCTCCACCCATTTTGGTTTCACCCCCTTTAACGAGATCAATTTTAACAGCACTAAAATTCACAGAATGAAAATGAAATCCATCCAAATTCAATTGCTCCTTCTCAGAATCCGTAGGGCTGATTATTTGAATCATCAACTGAAACAAATACAAAACATTAAATAAGGCATCTATCAAAACATTGTACATTTAGAAAAAAATTAGAGCAATAACAATAAATAAATATAAGTAACCAACATTATTTATCCAGGAAACCAAATATAATACAATAGGTAACCAACTAACATGTGGTGAACCAAAAACCAAATCATGCAGATTGCCCTTATTGGGAGCCTTCACCAACTCATTCCACCTGAATAACCTAACATCAGAGTAGGAATGGTTTCAAACAAGAAAACTTGGAACACATATGGCACTCCGTTCAACTTATACAATTTACAATAATTGTCCTTGAAAAAATTATATACAACATTCCCCTTACTACCCTTACTTAACTGCCCCTTCAAAGCAATGGATAATGACCTCTTTGTCATCTCATATGCAAATTTTTCCCAGGGATAACTGTTGAGATCACCATAAGAAATGTAGTTGAGCAATACCTCGTCGACATGATTTTCCGAAACAGATGCTAGGAGAAAATTGAAAACCAACAATATGGCAGACATCCTCGCCGCCTCCTCATAGTCATCAAACATAGCAGTCCGGTACACCCTCCCGATACTACTGCGGGTCACTACCTCACCCCCAAAAAACTTTTCAACCAACTGATTCTCCCTCCCCCTAAATACTGAAATATCTTCATCCCCTTGATCACGCAGACCAGAAATCAAACAAAACTCGGGTAACCCAAATCTTACCCGTGTCTCACCAAACATAAACCACATCTCCCCCTTCTCGGTTTGGTAAACCTCCCTCACCAATGCCTGATGTATTAATTGAGAAAACATCATTGGTTCCCCAAGATTTACAAAGTTTCCAAAACACGACGACTTAAACATCTCCATTTGAGATGCGGTCAATTTCTGCATGATCAGATTGGGCACCTCCATATCGGACCAATAAATAATTTTTCCGTTGAAATTTCGATGACGCTCGTCGTAGTATAAATCCCAAACCTGCAAAATACAAATCATTACCAGAAAAATAAGCAATAATGGCCAAAAAACAAAAACTATAATAATATAAATTAAAAAAAACAACTAACAACAAAAAAAGTTACCAAACTTTTAAAAACAATCAAAAAAACACACCTTCATATACTTTTGACTTCTAAAAATATTATTCGAAGAAGTATTTGCCTCATAATCTTGAACTTCTTTACCAACTTTAACTGGCTCAACTTCGAAATCAGATTCTGAAACAATCAATTCCTTACTCTTTTTTAAGAAATGTCTCCTCCTTGAAGGATTAACCGAAGAATCGGCCTCCCAATTTCTTTTACGTGTTTTAACCTTCCCAGCAATCTTCTTTTTACTGACCATCACAATGCTATTTCTTATAGAAACCATCCTATACAAAATCAACGAAATAACAAAATAACACAAAGTCAAAATAGACAAATTTTCATTAACATTATAACATGATAAATGCAAAAAAACAGAATTAAAAATAAGTAGTCAATTACTATCCTGAAATAAATATCAACGACCGTCAAAAAACCACTTCCAACCACAACCAACGACAACAACACCAAATACATATAAAATTACTTAGGTTACTATATACATGATATTTGGTTGCTTTAAACACTTTATTTGGTTACAAATACAAATACAGTTTATTTATAATAAACAAATAGGTAACCTTTTATATGTTTGTTCTGTCACTTAATGTTTGGTTACTTAATAATATTCATTTGGTTACAATCTTGCAAACAGAGATCCTGACTCAATAAGGTAGAATGTGTATAGTGGTAACCAACACGATTAACTATGTTAATACTACCTTAGCAACACTCAATATACAATTGAAAGCAATAACAAACACCCGAGAATTAAAATGGTGTTTGAAAGTAATAACTATGCTAATACGACCAATGCAAAACTGATAACCAACAATGACAACAATGTTTACTAACAATGACAGCACTGGAAACGAACAAGAATAATATTAGTAACCAATCAATAAAACTATATTAACCAATCCAATGAATAAAAACAAATTCCCTGATGTTTGCTAATAATGGCTACAATAGTAACCAAAAAGGCAAACATTAGTAACCAACACTATCAAACTGGGTAATCAAAACATGTAAATTAAATTACCTACATATATTTATTAATTACCACACAATGTCATCACTGGTAATAACAAATGAATACACAGTTAAACAACATTAACAATGTGGTAGCCAACAATTCTAACAGTGGTAACCAACACAAATTCAATTATATATTTTTAAAATAAAAGATTGAACAATACGTATATATCTATAACATCAAGGAGCATATTAACATAGTTGGAGACTTCAGCTTCACCAATGACCAAACAATAACACTGGTTCTGGAACAATCATAATATTATACAAACTATTATATATATATATATAACAACTTTTACAATTACATAAAGTGAATTGATTGATGTACTATTACAGCTATTGGTAGTTTACGAGAAGTTTTTTATGTGACACTGTTATCCTCTAATTCCTTCATTCAAACTGAGATGCATGAGTCATCTAAGAGTGCTCATATGCAGCAGCTATAAACAAATGAGAAAAGGGTCTCTTCACTAACATCTACTCGACAAAATTGCAGACCCTCACGAAGACAAACAATATCCAAAAGGCAGATCAAAACAAATGCATCAAACTATTTACAATACTAAATTAAAAAAGCAAACCTTTGAAACAATAGTTCCACAATCTGACTCAACTTGTCGAAACTTTGGGGTATTATGAAACGCACAAACCAGGAGGGTGCAGCTTGAATTCCAGTCAGCTTGATACTTTGCGCCCAATTTCAAAGCCTGAGAACGCAATACACTACTCTCTTGATCAAAACCAACAACGGAAACAAAAAAGAAGAAACGAAAACGAAAAGAGGAAAAAGGAATGAAAACGATGCTGAATCCAAACTATAATGGGCAAACACATATCTGGAGTATTCGATTGAAGACCAAAATCGAATGCGAAATCTGGAGAATATTTTACCTTCAAAGTACCAAATGCACAAAATGAGGGTTTCCAAATAAAAGATATTCAGTAAACAAAAAAACCACAAAAACACGAAAAGAAAGATAATACAATAATAAATTCAAATTTCCACAAAATAAGCAACTAAGCGCTAATAAGGAAACTTATTAAATCGCGAAGCTAAATTAAAGGAACAACTGTTGCACCACTTTTATAAATAAAACATTAAATTATAACATTTTTGTAAATATTTTTGAATTGTACTTTTATTGTAATTATTTCTAAAAAAGTACTATAAAGTGTAAATGTCCCAACCTTTTACTTATAAAACTAACTGACCAACTAAAAGACATTAGCTTTAAAAGCTTTAAATGAAAATGCTAAATGGGCTCGCGGGATTCCAGATGTCTAGATCGGTATCCAACTCTTATGTTGCGTTTGAATTGAAGAAATAAAATAAAAATTAGAAAAGAATAATTTTAAAATATTTTAAGTGTATGTTTGATTGTTAATAGTAGTGGGTGTTGCATATAATAGCAAAATTATCACATATATTCATTCCATTGGAATTGATTTTATTCCATCTTCTCCACATAGAATAAAAAAACAAAGGGATAAAATGAATTTTTATTTCATTAGAATAGTTTATCTTCCAAAATAATTATCAAATACACTATTTTTTATTTCATTTCTTCCTCTATTCCATTTTCTCAATCTAAACGCAATATTAGAGCATGTTTGAGGGAGCTTTTACGTGGATTAAAAGTATTTCTAAATTAAATATGGAAGTATTTGTGTTCGGTAACTTTCTAAAAGCACTTTTAAAAGGTAAAAATTTGGGTTCAATAGCACTTTTAGCTTAAGCAAAAATTTTGTGTTTTTGACCGCAACACTTTTGGCAAAAGCATAAATTACAAAATTATCCTTAGATTGTTAAAAAAAAAATTCAAGTCAAACACTTACCTTAAAATTGTCGCTAATACCTTGAAAAACACTTCTATAATTATTTAACCACACACGATATTTTAATTTTCTTATAAAAGCAATTTTGTCAAAAATTCTACAAATATAAGTGCTTCATCTCACCACACCACACCACATCACACCGCAAAACTACTCCATATGTGCACTTCATAATATTAAATAGTCAAGTTAGTTCTTAGTGTGTCTTCCTTGTTTTAAATAATGTTTGTGACACCCACAACTAACATGACATGTATAAGGAGAATCTACTATTAAATTAAAGATAATTTTATCAGTTCACATATTTTATTAATGACAATTTTGTCATTCACGTTTTTATTAATCAAAACTACGACGTTTTGGACTAGTTGCCACAACTAGTTAAAACCTATGTAGTTTTTATTTATTTATTTATTATTTTTTATGATCAACAAAAATAATTTCATTAATATCAAATAATTGTAATACAAAATTGACAAACCCAAAAAATTTGGATTGGGTCACAAATTGCTTACAAAACACCTTAAATAATTGAGGGCTGCACATTTTTATATAATGAATTGTCTGAATTGGGCTCGATTCCAAGCCATTATAGCCTTAACGCCCGTAACAAACTCCTAAGTCCAAGAGGCTTGGGTCACTATCTTGTCAACTAAAGCATCATACAGTTACTATATCCAATACTAACTCTTGTATGTTAATTACCTTTTCTAATGGAATCTCTTTATACAAATTGAGATGGTAACAAAACTATGAATACAGGTTATCAATAAAGATAAAGATATGCACGTATAGCCTACTAAATACTAGCTCCTTCATTGTTAATCCATCTTGAAATCTGTTCTTACTCTCACATCGGAGGTATCTCCGACGGCCCAAGCCGTCAAATACTTTCTGGTGGTTCTTTCTGTACGGTTCCGCGTTCAAAACGGCAGTTGAACGTACAGACAAATTCAAGCGTTAACACAATAACCACTGCCATACTTCTCTCTCTCTCTCTCTCTCTATATATATATATACATATTATTTATTTATTTCCTCTGCTAGAAAATTAAATTGTACTCCATTTCCTATTCTTCAAAAAAAATCTCAACAAAATAAAACAACATAATATGTCGCTGTAAAGTCATGGAGTGTAAATCTGCTTGCTTAAATTCTAATAAAAACTAAGCCGGAAAAGGAGAAAATTCTTTACCATTAGTTCAGTTTTAGTATTATGCAAATATATCATCAAATTATATTTTCCAAAAAGAAGTTGCAAAGAAAAAGGATAATGACCGGAAACAAGCCAGACAATGATCAACAGTCAAGTATCCCCAAGGATGCAAGAAATATATATCAATTGAATAAAATCTGGTAGTTAATCTAAATAATCTTTCTTGATGTGGAAGTTGATATTTTCTAGAGGACAAAATATATGATGTAGCTATGATCCTATGGAAGTCGATATTAACATGTGCAGAAGGAAAAAATAGCAAAATTCGATTTAATTTATCGCAAAAAGTATTTGGACAAAGTAATTTTTTTTTAGACAAATATGCCTTTGTCAATAAAATAAGATGGGAACCACAACATAAATTGTTAAGGGTATATTTGTCTAATACTCCCTCCGTACTTTTTAAAGTCAATTCGTAAAATCTTAAAATTTAAAATTGATATAAAATAATTTAATTTTAGTACAAACAAATATAACAATTTTAAACTAACAATAAAGTACTACTAATTATCGGCTAGGTTGCTTTCAAAATCTGAATGAAATTATATTAATTTTGAATTTTAAAATTTCATAAATTAATTTTAAAAAATTAAAATGTATCCCTAATTTTAAACAGAAGATAGTACAAAATAATTATGTTGTACCCGTACTTTCCTCTCTGCAGCTCTAAATCTAAATCTAAATCTAAATCTAAACTAAAAGTAAACAAGCAATTCTTCCAGAAACACAAGCAGAGCAATTCTTCAGTTTAATTACAATTTTGCCATTTACTTTTTTCCGCATCATAACCTCTTTTTTGGGTGCAATCACCTCAACCAAATGTTTTTTTTTCCTTAGAGTTGCGACATTTTAATTGAGCGACAGAACCTCCGCTGGAAGATGTTAGCGCCGCGCCGGGAAGGAGAGGAAGAGGAGGAGAATGGTTTGGCGAGAAAATTGTTGATAGTGGAGTCGATTTCCGAAATTGTGAATCTGAGAGTTTTCCGGCAATGAATCGCGAAGGGGGGATGAGAGATGAGAGGGTGGATGTCGTTAATTTGAGTAATTTGACCAATCGAATGGGAAGGTGGAGCCGGAGGTGCTAAATTGTTTATTTCCGGGCGTAATAGCTGTAACTAAAATTGCTTGTTTTTACAAAAAATTAAAGAGTATTTATGAAGATGCAAATACAAATTTGCCGCACATGGGGACTAATTATACTTGCTGAAGCAGTTAAGCTTCAACAACACCCCATCTTTTACATTGAATCCCAAATCTATAAATTTCAACCCTTCGCTAAGGTTGACTTGAATACCGTCCGGGAGCGACTTTGTTTTTTAGCAATGGAGTTGAGGAATCCAATCTACGCATTATTAATTTCCAGAGCCAGATACATCCTTGTTCCTTCATACGCCAGAATACTGGTTAAATAAGAACGAAGGATATTGTCGATAATAAGGGTAAAATTATCAAATCAATTTAAATTGTCCCGAGCCCATCTCTTTTGCTCTGTTAATATGATAACCTTTTTTTTCTTCTTTAAACTTCTTAACTAAAATAATACCAATACTTACAATAAATAAGCAATGGAAAGGAACAATTTGCAACCGCAAAATTTATAAATAGATGGTGTGGAAATGGTGGTCGAAAATAGACTTGCAACCACCATCACCATGCATCAATTATTTATATATATATATAAAGAGAGAGAATTGATTCATAACTAGCACTAGATAGGAGTATTATTCTATGTAGTGCATCTAACGTCGTTTAGTTAAAAATTCAACCGCCCAGATAAAATTTAAATATAGCATTCCTCCCCTTAGAGAACATACATACATACATACATACATATATATAGGGAGAGCTTCTAAAACGAATTTTAAAAAGCGAACCAAAGACGAACCGTCGTCTTTGGTGTCTATGGCGACGATTCGACCCGTCGCCGTAGCCATGTAATCTTTGGCGACGGGTCAAATCGTCGCCATAGACACCAAAGACGACGGTTCGTCTTTAGTTCGCTTTTTAAGAGTTCGTTTTTGAAAATTCTCCTATATATATATATGTTACACACACGTTCTTCTTTTTTAAGATATAAGATTAATATTGACTTCTTAAAAATTAATTAATAATAATCAGTACTTATTAGTATTTTTTATATAAGTTATAATATTAACAACTATTTTAATGAAAATTAATTATATTTATATTAATTTTAATTTAAAATATTTCATATTAGTTAATGTTATGTTTTGAAGCGAAGAAGTAATATTTTATCTTATACTAGATGTAAAGAAATATGTAATATTTTTGTGGATTCAAAGTTGACATAAGCAAATGTTATATTTTACATGAATATTTAGGCAAAATATAATACTCCTACAATAATAAACCCATCCATGGCCTCTGTATTATAGATAGAAAGGGAACCGGTCTTTAGCATATCTTTTTAAATCTTATAAATTTGATATTATCTCTATGATAGAGAGAGGTTTGGAGGTGGAATATGAAGTCAACCTACAAAATTATCTACAACTTGAGGGGCAAAGATCTACAAAATGTGTGTTACTTTGTGTGATCAATTTTAATGAGAACGTAAAATTTAAGTAGATGAGTTTGTAACACCTTAGTTTCACATCGAAACATATTGAAAAAAATATGTGTATATAAGTAATTAAGTTACTAAACATAGTATTTTCGGTTATGACTTTTTGGGTGAGTATGTAGTGGCTTAAAATAACCTATGAAAATATTATTGGAATAGTAATTTAAAATCTTGTTCATATGAATTTAATTCAATTCGACAAAGTTTATTCCAAACTCGAGATTAAAATTTAACCCGAATTGTTTTATTGTGGCTCCAAACTCTATAAAATTTTGAACCTGTCAAAGTACAACCTTTAGTTGCAAAAATGTAGCTTCTGAATATGCTCAATTTTCTACCTTTTCCCGGAAATCTCACCCTTTTTGTCCTTCTAATACACAAGAATTATACACTGTCATAATCATATGTTCTATATATATACCTCTAAAAATAATAATTGTTAGTTTAAGTGTGTCGTAAGATAATGAAATTATGGTAACAAATTTGAGAATATTGTGTCACTTGATATTATTATTAAAAAATAAACTTTTTTTGTGATTTTTTTTAAATTATAAATACGACTCTTTCTGTAAAACAAAATAATTATATTATAAACACAATAAACAATTCGAGTTTATAAAATCATAACTACAAAAAGCTAATATTGCAAACTATTGAAAAACCAGATTAGACAATAGAATCCTCGGGAACTCTTCGAGGGCCCAAAACTAGGGCACATAAGCATTTTACATATAATACAAACTGACCTATTAAAAATCATTAGCTAAAAAGCCTGAAAAGAAAATGCTTAGTTGGCCGCTAGCAACATACCAGATGTCTAGATCGGAATCCAACCCTCTAATGCCTTGATTAATTTTGATTTTTTCTAATTTTTGTGTTGAGTGGTATACTTATACTTTGTGACTTTGCGCGGGTGACGAAGCGAGAAAAGTTATTCGGGTCAAAATATTACGAGGCTATAAATAATTTGGCAGAGGTTCGAAGGCAATATTTCCGAACCAATTTGTTTTGGATAATTTTGTAATTTTTTGATTACATATATAAAACATGTATTTAGTTACAATATTACTATAATAAGTAGTAACATAATATATATACAAACACTTATTGACCCCTCGTACATTTTTCTAATCACAAATTTGTTCATAAATACTTAATTCCTTAATTGTTTTAAAAAATAATATAAATTATACTATTATTTATTTTAAGAAGATTAGATGGAAATGCATATATAAAGGAGTAGGAGTGATATGTGATTGCGAAGTTATAAAATTTCAATATGACACCGAATATTAGAAAATATATAGAATTTCAATGGGATCAATTTGTTAATTACACTTCAATTTTTTTTCTAAAATTATCATATATTATAAAGTAATTTTTTTCTAGTGAGGTCAATTGACCTCACACCTCAATGTATGACTTTCGTCCCTGCTTTGCACATTATAAAGACAAACCTCTACTACTGGACAATATATCACCTTTGGTTTAAATAGTCGAGTTGGTTCATACTATATTTTCCTTGTTTTAAATAACTAGTATGGATGCGGTTAAGGTGAGTATCAATTTCACCCTAGTAAGTTTATATAGGTTTTTATTACACGAGTTATAGAAAATGTTGCATTAACTAATGTAATAAAAAACTATAGAACTTATCAATGAAATATTTTTTATAATCGATGCAATAAAAACATATAGAACTTACTAGGGTGAAATTAGTGCCAACTTCACCTTAACCGGATCCAACTAGTATGCATGCGAACCACCCACAATGGTATGTCAGCAACACTAGTAAGAATAATGCAAGAGCTGTTATAGCTGTTATTTTATATTATTATTTAAAAATATAATTTTTATATAAAATAATATATATTTTTTAATAAATGAGACTTTTTTTATACAACAAAAGAATGACATTATAAATACGATAAACAATATTTTACACGTACATGGGAGAGTATCCCCAAAAAAGAATACAAATACTCTTACTACAATATATAAAAAGAAGAGTTCAGCTATGTATTGCAAAAGTTTATATTGAATTACGATTGCAATACATATTAATATATGAGATTGGGCGAGATTATAAAGTTGATCCACCATAGCAAATACATCGTTAAAATATTACCAACTATAGTTATTCACGTAACTCGTAATAAAAAAGTTGATATATAAAGTCGCAAGATATATTATTTTCCTAAAAAGAACTCTAAAAAAAGGAAAGGTATTTTTATAATTTAAAACAAGATATAATAATTTGAGTAAAATACAGTGACACTATCTTTAGACAATAATAATAACACCCAACTCCCTTCTAATTTTTTAAGTAATAGTAAGTATCCCTGCAATTTTTTAGAGTTGATTAAATAAATAAAGTACATATTTACCCTTGTATTTTATTAAAATTATAATTTGTAGATATATATATATATATATATATATATATTCAATGACAATAGTATCCTATTTTAATACAATATATTTTAATTATAGCTTTGTTTATAATTAAGACCATCTCATTCAAATTGCTGATAACTTATAAAAAAGTTAATTTAGTTTAACTAACACACATGTTTTTGGGTAAATGATACAAATATTAAGAATTTTAAATTAAATTATTAATGAAGTTGTTGTAATTAGAGTGAATTGAGTATGTTGATAGTTTAGTTTTTGGAGTTTAACACAAAAATTATTATTTGATTTTTTAATTACACATTATAATTTTCATATGTTAAATATTTATCTTGAATATCTGTCAAAAATTGGGATGTTTATTGTTTTGATTATATTTTTTAGTGTATAGTTAGAGTTGTCTTTATGGCAGTGTTAAATAAAAGAAAATGTAATATTTATTACTACCACTATCTTGTAAAAATATTTTCTTTTTTAATAATCTTTTTTTTCTTTTTTTGAGGAACATTTGTCATTTTTACTATAAATAATTATGCCTAAGTGTGACTTATGTTTAGTTTAATATTTGAGAAAAATAATTAACATAATTTTTAATATCTTTTTATATGAATAATAAGATTTATTTTGTAATAAGTTTTGTCTAAGTTTGCTTTATGTAAATTTTAATATTTGTGAAAAATGATTATAATTTTTTGTTAATTGGCAATTTTATGTGTATTAAGATTTTACTTTTTAATTACAAAAAATTATGTATGAATGTATATTATGTAAATTTTAATCTTTGAGTAATTTAATTACCAAAAAGTGTATGGGTTTATTTTCTTTATAAAATGAATATTTGTTATTTTTTGAGATTTACACAAGCTCATAATTTTATTATCACGTCAAATGAAATGAAAATGAAAATGTACAAATTTATATTTAGTGGATATATTAACCATTATAATTTGAAGGGTGTTTTGGACATTATATCAAAAATATTAATGGATATTAGTTGATCAGCCTCACTGGGGTAGTAAATGTTACATATTATTGACTAGAGGGGTACTGACTATTATTTGAAAAACTAGAGAAGTGATGTGTGTTATTATGATTATCTACAGATCAGTGTATTTTACTCTAATAACTAACATGAAAAATGGACCAAAAGAAATAATTTATGAGTCTTGGTATAAATTATCAAAATTTTCAGCCGAATCATTATTGCGACGTATATGCATACATGAGATATGTAAGAATTAAGAAGGGTCACATTTTAATTTATTCTATCTTATTATATACCATTCTATGTTAGTCGCAATCCAATTTCATTAAATATTTATCGATATGTATATCATTTTTCATAATTTATTAATAACACTTCTCCATTATCCTAAAAAGTAAGGGTTCGAGTTTAAAAAGTCATATACCTAAAAAAATATTAACATTGCGATTTGCAAACTATAAAATTGAAAAACTAGATAAGACTATAAATTGGCATAGGCCCAAATGTAGGTGACATAGTAAAACAACCTTATTAGACCATGGGGACTCTTTAAGGGCCCAATACTAGGACAGACAAACCTTTTACTTATAATATTAACTGACCTACTAAAAAACATTATCTAAAAAGTCTGAAATGAAAATGCTAGATGGGCTTGCAGAATACTCATTCGATTATTTAATATCTGACGTTTTAGAGTTAAACACATATATTAAGAAATCTAATTACTGCTAATTAAATATGCTACCAAATACCCAAAACACCATTTCATTTATCTATTTATCTACTTTCTCTCTCCTCATCTTTAACCAACATGTAATTATCCCATAAACTTAATTTCTCATATAGCTAATTTTTCTCACCCACTTCCTCTATCTACGTCATCTCACTCTTCCTTTTTTTTTCCTAAATTTTTTGTTAGCTCTCTCTTTTTTATTTTTCACCATTTTTTCTTATAATTAAAAAGTTGTTTTATGGAGTATTTAGATTACGCATGTTCTTATAAAACAGAACAAAAAGAAAAAGAAAAGGAAGAGAGTGAGTCAGATAGGGAATAAGAGAGAAGAAAAAGAAGAGAGATAGGATAATATGTGGATTGTACGGATATACATAAAGAAGAAAAAGTATTAAAAATTGTAGATAATTTATTTTAAGGGTAATTTGGAAAAGATTATAACCAATTCTCCTAAAAATCTTAAAACGACAGATATTTAGAAACAAAAAATGTATCCTAAAACATCATATATTAATGAACCGAGGGACTACTACATATCTAGATCGGTATCCAATTCCTAGAGCTTGTTTGGGCAAGCTTTTGGGTGGATTAAAAATACTTATTAATCAAATATGGAAGTGTTTGTGTTTTTTTTGAATACCTTAATCTATTACAATAATTTATCCTAAATTAGAGAGGAGGGGTCTAAGTGTGGGAGATGATAACTTTCGCTTTGCTGCCGCCTTTTAGATCTATCTTCATAACATGTTGTCAACAAAATTCAAACCCTCGACCTCTATATAGATAAACGTGAGTCATACCAGTGAACCAAATGGCCATCGGTTGAAAGTGTTTAAGTAACTTTCTGAAACACTTAAAAAAAATAGAAATTTGGGTTTAATAGCATTTTTAACTTGAGCATAACGTGTAAGATTGTCCTTAGATTGTTAAAAAAAAAATTTAAAATTCATACCAAACACTTACCTTAAAATTGTCATTAATATCTTTACAAACACTTCTATAATGATTTAACCAAACACAATATTTTAATTTTCTTATAAAAGCACTTTTGTCAAAAAATTCTACATATAATATAAAAGTGTTTCATTTCACCACATTTCAAAATTCCGCCATACATGCACTTAATAACATTAAATCGGGACAAAGGGCCGCGATCCCGCGAGGGTGAGCTAACTCCAAAAACCCGTCGGGTTGGTTCATAATGTGTCTTCCTTACTATAAATAATGTCTGCGACAACCACAATTAACATGATTACAACATGTATAAGGAGAATTTACTATTAAATTAAGGATACTTTTATCGGTTCACATATTTTATTAATGACAGTTTTGTTATTAACTTTTTTATCAATCAAAACTATAATGTTTTGGACCGGCTGCCACAACTAGTTAAAACTCCATGCAGTTAGATGTAGCAACCACTATCACAGTTTTCTCTCTCTATATATAAACATATTTATTTATTTATTTCCTCCGCTACAAATTTAAATTGCACTCCATTAATTTCCTATTCTTCTTAATAATCCTTGTTGATATGGAAGTTGATATTTTCTGATGACAAATTATAAGATAAATAACAAAATTCGATCCAATTTATTGCAAAAAGTATTGGGAAAGAGTAACATTTTGTCTAGACAAATATGTCTTTGACAATAAAATAGGATAGGAACCACAACATAAATTGTTAAGGGTATATTTGTCTAACACAAAATAATTATCTTGTTCCAGTACTTTCCTCCCTGCAGCTATTGGTCTTTCCTAAATTATTATTTTTTATTTAAAAAGTTACTTTCAGAAAAATCAAAAGACAAAAAAAGAAAAAGAAAAAAAGAAGCCATGCATAGGGTCTTAGTTGTCTCTCCATGTTCAAAATATTTTAGCTCTATCCTTTTATTTTATAGTGAAGAAAAAAGTTCAATTTGTCCAACTGCTTACAAATTTTTTAACTTTTTTTTACCGATTTTCTTATCTGCCAACCCCTTTTTAATTTTGATCCTAAAAAGTATATCAGAATAAAAATATAAAAGATAATAAATTTCACCACAATAATTGAAAACTTTAAGCAAAATATAAATTACATAAACATAGTATAAAGAAACATTAAGCAAAACAGAAAATTACATAAACATAGTGTAATAAACCTCATAGATAACTATTGAGGATGTCTAAAATTCAATATTTAACACTTGGCCTAATGTAAGCATGTGAAATGAACTTTCTAAGGGTTTCCCTTCATTTGTTAGCTGCACAGAAACTTGTTGCATGTTAGGCCGACATTGCGGACTTGGATGAAGACACGCAAATGCTAGTTTCATACCAAGGACCACTTCCCCTGCCGCTTGATTAATAGGAGGCGAGAGGCGTTGGTCTAACATATCATTCAACAACATATCATGGGTAGTTGATGATGATGTTGTTGTTGACGATGTAATTGAAGAGAGAGATGAGATAAAATCTCCCGGATGCCTCCCCATAAGCACTTCCAATAGTAACACTCCAAAACTGTAGACATCATTTTTCTCATTCACTTCCATTGTGTACGCAAGTTCTGCAACAGAAATACCAAAACAAGAACTAAAACAAATACAAAAAATCTAAAACGAAAGAAACTTGTTGTCTTTTGTTATTTTACTCTCTAAGAACGGCTTTTGTAGTTGCATCTAATTCACTTATAGAGAAATATATAAACTAGGCTTGAAAATATCAATTCATATATACATGATCACACTTATCTAGAAGTTATAAAATTAGAAAGAAATACTTATGTATTTCGGATTAAGAACTCATATGGTTCCTTACACAAAAAGAAAAACAAACCTGAAGTAGTTAAATATGATTGAAAAGGATAATATTAGACATTTTCAATGAATTTCCTAAAACCAGAAGGAAACATACATACCTGGAGCTGCATATCCAAAAGTTCCAGCAAATGAAGACCAATTACTAGAGTCTGCCTTCAAAAGTTTAGCCGTGCCAAAATCAGAAACGTGAGCCTCAAATTCTGAATCTAGCAATACATTCTTGCTTGATATATCTCGGTGAACAATAGGAGGCAAACAATCATGGTGCATATATGATAAAGCATTTGCAATACCCCTAACAACATTGAACCTCTTCTTCCATTCAAACTGCTCTGCTTCTTCATTGTTGTTCAGTACCTTCCATAAGCTTCCTCCTTCCAAGAACTCATAAACCAAAAACGAGTGCAGTAAATGAGAACAAAAGCCATAAAGTTTCACAATATTGCGATGGCGTATTTCAGTTAATACACAGATCTCACTCGTAAAACTTTTTAGATTCCATAACTCTCCATTTTGTGGCTTATGAAGTTTCTTTACGGCAACGACTTGATCACTTGCTAACACAGCTTTATAAACAGTTCCACATCCTCCCTCACCAATGAAATATTTGGAGTTGAAGTCCTCTGTGGCTTCAATGATGTTTTCGTATACCATTTTTCCATCATAGCTCCATATTGAAAACATACTTTCAATTTTTGCTTCTGGTGGGTCTTTTACTTCTTTCCTCACTCTTCTTTGAATATACACAAAGATCAAAGCAATCAACGCTAAAAGAAACAAACTTCCCAAAATTGGAAGTGTGATTATGAGCGCAACATTTTTTCTCCTTTTCTCATTAGCTCTAGTGAGGCAATGCGACAAACCGGTAACATTTCCACACAACCCTTTATTATGTTCCAAAGCTGTTAAGTTAGCATCTTGAAAGGCTTTGACTTTAGGAAGAGGACCCTCAAATTGATTCCAAGATATATCAACAGATGTTAAGCTCCCCATTCTTTCAAAAATTGATTCGATAGTACCAGAGAGCTTATTGTGAGAAATATCAAGTATTTCCAAGCTCTTTAGTCCTCCAAATGCTGGTAACTCACCGATCAGAAAATTGTGACTAAGATCAAGATTTTGCAGATTGTGCAAATTATTTATTTGGAAGGGAACAACTTCTCCAAATCTGTTTCTACTCAAATTCAAGCTCCATAGCTTCACACAATCAAATAATTGCTTGGGAATTGAGCCACTTAGTCTATTTTCAGCCAAGTTAAATCTTTCCAAATTAGACAAGTTGCCGACTTCTAAAGGAATGTAGTCAGAAAGCTGGTTATTATGCAAAAGAAGTTCAAGCAATGAGCTTAAACTTCCGAAACTCCTAGGTATTTGACCAATTAAACGATTTGACGAGAGATCAAGTCTACCTAGCTGAGTTGCCTTGCCGAGCTCAAACGGTATCCTTCCACTGAGATTATTGTTAGAGATATTTAAGACCGTCAAATTGTGGCAGAGCCCCCAATTTGGAGAAAGCTCTCCATACAATTCATTGCGACTCAAATCAACATAATAAAGATTTGGGTAGATGCCAAAAGAATCTGATATATTTCCTGTGATTTTGTTTCCGGACATGCGGAGCCTTTTTAAGCTAGTGCAATTTATCAAGCTTCTGGGCACAGGACCCGTGAAATGATTTTCAAAAGCCGTAAAACGTTGAAGAGATCCACCAAGACATATATCTCGCGGTAAATGACCAATGAGATTATTTTCATTTAAAGATAATTCTTCCAAATGTGTGAGATTATTAAATTCTGGAGGAATGGATCCTGTGAGATTATTTGTACATATACCAAGGTGAACAAGGGACCTTAGCATGCTAAATTCCTTAGGGATGGCCCCTGAAAGGTTATTCCTAGAAAGGATTAGAGAGTTTAAATTACTCAAGTTCCCTATAGTGGTCGGGATGGATCCTGAAAGTTCATTATCATAAAGGTACAACTCGGTTAGGTTGACCAATTTCCCTATAGAAGTAGGGATTGAACCGGTGAGTTGATTGGTCGAGAAATCAAGAATATTTAAGTGGACCAAGTTTCCAATAGAAGTGGGGATTGAACCGATGAGATGGTTTGACGCCAGGTTAAGATTAGAAAGGACCCTCATCATTCCAATTTCCCGAGGGATGGGTCCTTCGAGAAAGTTTGATGTTAACGAAAGAACTTTAAGAGAACTGATCATTACAACTTCTCGAGGGATTGAACCGTTGAGGTGGTTTGAATCAAGATAAAGAGTAGATAGGGACCTCATCATTCCAATTTCCCGAGGGATTGGTCCTTCTAGTTCATTAAATTGAATGTATAGAAGTTTTAAGTTGACCAAGTTGCCAATAGAAGTGGGGATTGCACCGGTGAGAAAGTTTGATTTTAACATAAGAGTAGATAGGGACCTCAACATTCCAATTTCTCGAGGGATTGAACCACTTAATTGACAATCGTTCAAGTTTATGTATTCAATTAGATCTGTGAACAAGCCTATTTCAGATGGAATCTTTCCGGTGATATAGTTTTCAGAAAAGCTTAAATAGGTAAGCTTTGAAAGGCTACTGATGTTGGAGGGGATAGTCCCGTATAATGCGTTCAAGCCCAGATCAAGGGTGTCAAGATGAGGGAAGGAAGAGAAATTAAGATCATGAAGCGTACCTTTTAAACCAAAATTTATGAGGATTATCTGGGTGACACGTCCTGCTCCATTGCAACTAATCCCGGTCCAATTATTGGTGCAAGGGTTGCTGCCAGCCCATGATGACAACCGTGACAGGTTACCTTTGTCAAGGCTGGCTTTCCAGGCTAGTAATGCAGTTGCTTCTTCTCTGTGTTGTGTTATTTCTTTCGCATTCACAAAAGGAGAAGATGAAGATGAAGAAGAAGAAGAAATAATGACTATAAAAAGGGTGATGGCTATGAACATAAAAGGCAAAGAAGAAATAGATCGTTCCATTGCTGCTGCTTGGTTGGATTGAAACTCTGAATGTGAGTGAGCTACGTATTTATAAACTCTAAATGTGAGTGAGGTAGGTCCACTGCTTGGAAATATTTTCTACATGCTTTGCAAATTTGATTAACTTTGCTATATATCATGCATGCATGCATGCTCGTATTCTGCCCATCTAATTATATAATAAGTCAACATGCCTAGACTTGACGTCAATTTTTTCCACAAACAGATGGGAAGAAAAGAAATTGAAAAAAGGAACATTTATTCAAGAACAGATCTATATATATGTTTTAGGAAAAAATTAAGAACTGTATTTATGTAATATTATTATTTATATTCAACCATATATGCATAATTAACGTTTTGGGAGCTAGTCCTTCTGATTGGACTATAGAAATAGTTTTGAGAATTAATTTTAAGTTGTAAAAGCCTTCACAGTATATTTTCAAAGAGACTAAATTATATTGCAAATAAGCATTTAATTTTTCATTAGGGAGAATTGATGATATATTTTACGACATGAACTATGGTGTAAACTATGTTGTTGCTAATTACGTGGATAACTATTAATGAAACTATGATAGATTTTGTATTATTATTTACCATGTTAAAATTGTTTAACTAATCATATTCGATTTCAAATCTCTTGATTTTCTCCTAAATTTCTTACGTGTGATGGTGGTATTGGAGGGTATAAAACTTAGTTTTACACATCATCCGTATATAATTTATTCTCTTATCAACATATATGACATACGTTGATAAGAGAATAAACATCGCAATCAGCACAAAAAAAAAAATACACAATAAGTAGCATGACTCAAAAATTTCACCAAACATGAAGTTTAAATAATAATAGCATATGTGATTCCAAAAGTATGTTTTGTTTTATTTTTTTAATTTTTTTTTTAAAATTAAATAATTCTCATTGATAAATGAATCAAGTTACAAAAACATTAGAGTCGAATTGATATCTTCTTCGGTCCCAAACTAAAATTCGAGAATTTACAAATTTTTAAAAAATATACAAAAATAAACGGACATATAACAATAGAGCTAAATTAGCAATTCGCTCATTTTTTTTTCCACCCAAAAGTTGACATGTACATGTCAATTAAAACATAAGATTTGACTGTGTATCCGTTGGCGTATTAAAGTTATATTAATACATATATAATCAAACCCACTAATTAACTCAACTAATTAATATAAATAAAATAATAAAGTCAACTTAATAATTAAAATAAAATAATGAATACAACTAATTAATCTAAATAAATAATTATCTCAACTGATTAACTCAACTAATTTATAAAAAAAAAGTCGTAACAACAATAACAAAATTCGGAAAAAAAGAAGAAGAAATAAATCAAAATAACAATAAAATTATTGTTTATATGATTTCTAAATCTCAAAAAAAAAATAGAGAAAAAGGAACCCGTCTTCTCTCTCAAAATCATCAAATCCCTATTCCCCCAAATCTTTACATCATCTCACAACATAAAAGCAAACAAGTGTGTACCTGGCTCTCAATTAATTTTAAGTTCATGTTTTAGTTTGATGACTCTCAATTAATTTTAAGTTCATGTTTTAGTTTGATGACTCTCAATTTATTTTTATTTTTTTTTAATTTGATGGCTTTTATATTGTAGTCTTGTGATGCATTTGGCTTCAATAACATGTCATGTTTCATGATATCCAAAAACATTTGTCAGTTTCAATATATCCAAAAACAGTGTCCAAAACATATCATGTGCAGCATGATTGAGAGAATATGTACTATATCGTTTCAAGCACATTGTACTCGCTCCGTTTAAAAATATAAGATTAAGTTTGATGGCTCTCAATTAATTTTAAGTTCATGTTTTAGTTTGATGGCTCTCAATTAATTTTTTTTTGTTTTCCTTTTATTTTTTTTTAAATAATATATTTTGAAAGTTAAAAGATATAAAATATAGTCAAATAAAAATTAGGAATTTAAATTACAATAACAGATTATATAATTATTATGTACCATAATAAAATTGTCTAACTAATCATACTCATTTGAAATACTTTATTTTCTCCTAAATTACCTATTTAATTTGCATAAGTGTTTTTACATTGAGGAGAAAATTTAGAAGTATCCACGATATTTTTCCAAAGGGACTAAAGTGCAAATAAGCATTTCCTTTCTCCGTCATTGAGGAGAAAATAATTCCCTGTGTGTGTGTCTAACTCGCGGGCAGACCTTTCCACACTAGGGGATAATTTTTGGACCGGTCCATTTCTTTTGAAATTTCACTTTTATATGTGTCTAACACTGCAATAACCTTGATATTTACTTAAATTGTATATTTGCATTAGGAATATTCAAAGTTATGGTTACTACCTGAAAATTGAGATATTTCCCTCGTTTTAAAATTAAAAATATGGTTGGGTATTCATTTGACTGGTACAAGGTTGCTTAACGTGTAGGTTAGATTCAAATATAGTCTTACATCAATTACGACCATAACATTTGGATTTAGATCTTCTCCATTCCATGTTATGGATTTAGATCTTCTCCATTACATCTTCTATCCAATATATCATGTATTTGATTTTTAATAATTTTGTTAATAATGATCAACATATGTCGATATAGATAGTTGATCATATTAAGATCAATCCTACTAAAAATTAAAAGTTTAAAAGAATTTCAATCATTGAAAATTTTGATAAATAAATTCATATGTTCATCAAATGATGAAAAAGTATCAGATTGCTTTTATTTCTAAAATAATTATACTACTCAATATTATAAATTAATTGACCGATGATTTTAATTAGACTATCTAAAATTATAAAAATACGGTGTATTAGATAAAATTAGAGGGAATGTATAATGAAGGGAACCAAGTCCAAAATAATTGTAGAAGAATCAAGATTGGTGGTAATCATAGTTATAAGCATATCAAAAAACGCAAAACATGAATTAAATATTCCACAAATGTAATGAATTTTTAAGGCTACTCAAGTTTTACATAGTATGAGTTTATCAATGTTTATGATATTTGAAATATTACATTCACTCGGTCATTGGTAGACTGACCGTGAATTTCACTATATTTAAAATATTAAAAAATAATTGATCCGAAAAATGAAATTTGATCCTCCTACCTACATATACGGTTAATGTTGGGCATCAAATTTGTCTCAAATTAATATTTTATTATTTATTAAGATATAATAAATGATAAGTACCCGCCATAATTTTAAATAACCAACGTAATTATAAATTGAGTTCGGTTATATATTGTGAAAGATTTTTACCAAATTATGATTGCAACGTATATCAATAATAAGAGATTATATAGGATTATAAAATTGTCATATTATATCAAATACATCGTAAAAATATTACAAATCATATTTATTCACGTAATTTGCAATTAAAAAAATTGACATATAAAATCGTAATATATATTAATTTCCTTATAAAATTTTAAATTCTAGACAAATTTGAGCTTCAAAAATATAAAACACCTAACATTGTCTTCTTTTTTTCTTTTCTGGGTACATAAACTCCTACCATTATCACTCCTGTATATCCAGTTGTTATGCACGACTATAGTATAAAGTATAAACATGATTTCACCATAATATATAAACTTGATATTTCTTTTCCTAGGTTTAAGTATTTTTTTAAGTTCTTGTTTTGGTTTGATGACTCTCAATTTAATCTTGATTTTGTTTTGTTTTCATTTTAATTTTTTTTTCTTTCAAATTTATTTAAACTAGCTCATGATCCCGTGCACAACATGAGTTTTATTATAAAATTATTGCATTATTTATATTTTTGGTATTTTAATATACTAGCTAATATATTAAGTTTAATAATAATTGATTAATATTGTGTACGATAATTCTTATATAAAAAAATTATTTCTTTCCAAAATCTATTATTTAACTAATAAAAATTTAATAATAATAAGTCATCTATTCATATAATATAAAAATAGTATTTGATGATTCATTTGTTTATATATTCATATATTCATCTACTCATGTAATAGTAAATTATATTTAAATTGAAACAGGTATACTTATATAATTTAATAATAAAAATTATTAATATAATTGATAATAATATGAATTTTACAGCACACTAACTAAATTAAAAATTATATGAAAATAAGAGATAATGGTAAGTACATAATTATAATAATAAAAATATTGATAGAAAAATGTTAAAATTGAATAAATGATGAAAAAAAATACTTGAGTGAATTTTTTCTCCTAGAAAAACATGATTTTTTTTAATTTTAAATATACGATGTATTCCTTTCTTAAATTTTAACTGAAAAAAGAAGATCTTTTAATTCTTTACTAATTTTAGATACTGTCAAAACTTATCACGGTTGAAATAAAAATTGTTGATGGATTACTTACACTGAAATCGCTTGAAACTATTGATGTTACTGATGAAATACAAAAGATAAATAATCCTCACGACCTCCTAAGCATTTAAATTAGGAATTTCTTAACATGTGCCCTTAGGGCACATGCTAAGCACACAGTTTAAGAGAATATTCTCTTGAACTGTGTGCATATTCTCTTGAACTTGGTGCAAATGTAAAAATCAAGGGAATATGCACATAGTTCAAGAGAATATTCTCTTGAACCGTGTGCTTAGCATGTGCCCTTAGGGCACATGTTAAGAGGGTTAAATTACTATAGCATGTAACCTGCATCATTCACAAAAAAAGAAACAGAAAAAAGAGAAAAGAGAGACACAATTATTGAACTACAATTTTAAAAGAACTGTGTCAAATAATTGTAAAACAAATCAGCGTACATCTAAATTTTTGATGATTGAATGTTCATGATTGATAAATAATATTGATGATTGGATGTTCATAATTGATAAGTGTTATGCAAAAAGTTATGATAGTGGTTGAGTCAGAGTTTTTTCTTCTTTAATGATAGTGGACTAGTGGTCTAAGAAAAGTTTTAAAGTAAGGTTTTATATAAGATATATATAGGGGACAAAATTGATGTAAATTTTATTTTTAGGATTTAGAATTATATAGGAAAAAATTTGACGTAATTTTTTTTATGATTTAGAAATTTATCATTTATTTATAGGTAGGGTTTTAGGGTTTTTAATTCCTAAAATTTTGAGTTGAAAGACCATTCATAAATTTTAGGGTTGAAAGATCATTTTGTATTATTTATTACTCCCTCTATTCCAAAATTAGAGATAAATTTTTTTTTAGTCTGTTCCAAAATTAGAGATACATTTCTATTTTAGAACTATAATGTGACATGATGATCATATTTTGTCATTACTTTGCTACTATTATTTTTAATATCAAACCGTCACAGGTGAATTCCTAGCTATAATACTAAGGCTATATTTGAAAATATAAAATTATCATTAAAAATCATTGTTTTATAAATATATCTCTAATTTTGATACGGAGAAAATATTATTTGAATTTGTCATCCAATAATGGAAGTGGTCCCGTTGCGACCTTTTGAGGGATTTGGCGAATGAGAATGGGATTGCAATCTTCTAGTGAATTCAAGGAATTTATCGAAAGATTTATCCATCAGATGATGGAGTGGCAATCCAATCGATGAATCCGTGATAGCTTTACATATATATTGTGATTTATATATTGTTGAAAAGGTCATGGATGAAGTCGATAGTAGTAAAGAACATGAGGTTTAACCCTTGGAATTGACAGTGGATAACGCCATTGGTCATAAAAATCATAACATTAGCCCATAACTCCCAAATTAAGCACAAACAGCATACTGGGTCATTCGAATAAAAACTGAATTAAATAGAATTTTATTTACAGTAAGGTTTTATTGTTAATAATAAAAATTATGAATTAAATAGAATTTTATTTATAGTTAGGATTTATTGTTAAATTTTAGAAGATCATTCCTAAAAAGTAGGATTGAACGACTATTCCTAAAAAATAGGATTGAACTACGATTTTGTCTTATTTATTATAGATATAGATATAGATATTCGGCTTCAATATGTTAAAAGATCAGTTGTAGTGAAATTGATGAAATATGATTTTTTGTTAGGGCTAAATAGAATTTTATTTATAGTTAAGATTTATTATTGTTAAATTTTAGAGGGTCACTCATAAAAGTAGGGTTGAACGACTACTCCTAAAATTTAGGGTATAATTTAATAACAAAAAATTATTATATAATAAAATATTATTGTTATCAATAATATGAATTTTAAAGAACACTAACTAAATTAGAAAATGTATATGAATAAGAGATAGCGGTAAGTAGATAATTATGATAGTAAGAATGTAGATGAAAATATTTTGAAATTAAATAACAGATGAAAAAAAAATAGTTTCTTTTATTAAAGTTTAAGTTTCTATTCTAACATTTTTGGGATGTAAGACTATTCCCAAGTTTTAAGGTTGAGAGACTATTTTGTCTTATTTATCATATATAGATTTTATTTATAGTTAAGATCTATTGCTAAATTTTAGGTTGAAGAGTCACTCTTAAAATGTAGGGTTGAACGACGATTTTGTCTTATTTATTATATATATAGATGTATTCCAAAAGCTGAAAGATATATAAAATATGGACAAATAGCGTTTGAAATACATGACTTTCTCCTAAATTATCCACTGGATTTTTATTTTATTTTATAATATTGACAAATTTAAAATTTTAGGTATGATACATAAATTTATCTTACTGAAATTTTGCAGTTTTTTAATAGATATGATTTTGAGAATTTTATAACTTTCTCAATCGCATGTCTCACTTACTACTTTGTATTGGATCTCTCTAATATTTTCAAAATAAACAATTTAATTTATATTCTCTTTTAAAATAATTATGAAATTAAGTATTGATGAATAAATTTATGATTAAAAACCCCTATTAGAGATCAATAGTGTGTGTATGTGTCTATATATATGTATAGCAAAGTGATCTACGACAAACACCAGATGGGGGTACTATTCTATTTAATCCAAGATAAGATTTAAATGCCTAAATTATTTTTTTAAAAACACATATTCCATTTTCCGCCCCTTTGAGGGGCAAAAAAAGAAGACTACTTACTATAAGTAATTATCTTTTCACCCTTAGTTTTAATAATAAAATAACTCCGTCCCTCTAAGGGACAGAAGGAGTTCTTTTTTATTACTAAAAATAGAAACTAAAAGATAATTGCTTATTTTGGATGGAGTTTGTTTACTTCTTAATAACTCTTAATTAACTCCACATCTAATTTGGTAAGAGGATAAAGTTATTTGGTAAAATTTTGTTTGCCTCTTATCGCCTCTTAATCGGTAAAAGAAAGACATAAATCTAAATCTCTTAATGAAAATTTTAAATTTATTTCCCTCTATAAATATTGTATTCCTTTCATTCCAAATTTTAAGATCATTATTGATTTTTAAAAAGTCAATTTAAGATATTTTTAAATTTAAAATTGATATTTTTAAATTTAAAAGTCATTCAGATGTTTTATACTTTTTAGTTACCAAACAACTTTTTAAGTTCAGATGTTATTTCATTCAGATAATCTAATTTATTAAGATATATTAATCATTCAGATCTTAATTACTCAATTTTATCAAACACCAAATTTTTTCCTTCCCCTCCTTTAAGTGGGGCGAAATGAGTTTTATTTTTATTTTTATTACTAATCTAGTCTTTTAGATTTTACCTTGAAGAGTCTTAAGACACACTAGTTGGAACAGTGCTTACATTTAATGCTAACCGTATATCATTCTTCATATATATATATAATATGTCACTGGTCATTATATTACCATTGTAACCAAACATATATTTGATATATACAGCTTAAAAATATAAAATTATCTTTAAAAAAATCATTACGAGAGCATTGCCTCTAACTCTAGTCAAATTATTTATTACTTCATAATAATTTTGACCCCACTAATAAAAATTCTTTTTTCTTTTATTTCACTTTATTCTTAAAAGTGAGAATAAAATATTCTGATTAAAAAAAAAACTCTTACTTTCTCTTCTTGTTTTTTCTTTCTTCTTTTTCTAACTAAAACTCCAACATTGTGTTTTGGAGTTTTTAATTTGAAGAGAAAAGAAATAAAAAGAAGAAAAAATAAGTGTTATTTTGGCCAAAATATTTTTCTCACTTTTAGAAGAAGTGAAAAAAATAAAGCTTCTCGTCTTTTCTCCTCTCTTTTCATCTCTAGCTAGCCTTCCCTTCTTTACTTCTCTCTCTTAAGAACTCACTGATCAGAGTGCAAACCTTTCTTGTATTTTCTCTTCTCTCTTCCCCCTTTAAGAAAAACTCTTTACTTTTATTTTCTCTTCCTTTTATTCTTAAAAACTTGTGACACAATTAAAGACTATGTCGATCTTTACTCTGCTGTTAACTCTATAATTCTAGAGATAACTTTACTTTAGAAAATATTAAGGATTGTTAAGTTCACAATTAATAATTTTTTTAAGAATATTTTTTAACAACATATTTAGCCTTAAAATTTGGTAATCGAAATAGGGCTTGTGGGAAGTATCCTACAGAGTATATAATAAAACGATTTTATTTTAATCTTTTAACAAAATTAAAAGATTATTTTGAGATTGTGTAACAACATTATTATAACCTTATAAAATAAGTATATTTTTTTGCGATTTAAACTTATTGAACTTTCATTAATATAAATTCGTTGATAGACATTACCAAGTTATATGAAAATTTAAATGTTTAAATATTTTTGTATGTTTTTTATATTCCTACGATTGAATTTATCTAAAAAAAATCCTAGAAAGTGACGTATCAATCTCATGGGGTTTATCACTTAGCCTCTAAAGTATCTCCCTTTTTCACTTAAAAATAAAATACTAAATATGTTCTAAGCAAATTGTAATATGCATAAAAAGTTTAAAAAGAAAAATGGATATCATATTCCGAGATAGAGGGAGTATGTTTGTAATTTTGTAACAACTGTTATGTATGTATGCAAAATAATATAAACATAATTATTTACGATTTTTCTATTATTTTTTAAGAGAGCACTATTTTCGTAAGTGTGTTTGATATTTTTACATGACCTTTTTTTATATGAGAGTGAGGGGGGTTCCACTTTTATGTAAAGCAGATAATGTAAAAATATCAATTACACTTTGTGAAAATAGTTTTGAAATCCCTTCTAATGTTAGGCTCTAAAAGAACTTTTTTGGAATTTAATTAAAGTAAAACTTTTACCAATGAATTTCAAGATTTAGAAGTATCCACGGTATTTTTTCAAAGGGACTAGACTACAAATAAGCATTTCTTTTTCTTTATCATTGAGGAGAAAACAATTCTCATTGTGTCTAACTTACGCGCAGACCTTTCAAAAGGTTTCTTGTCAATTTTTTAATATTGGAGGGACCGTCAACAGTTTTTTCACAAAAAGGCGAGAATTATTTAGCAAAGTTTTTAGAGGTTGGTTTATTTCTTATAAATTGGGATATTTAGTGTCTAACTCATGCGCAAACCTTTCAAAGGGTTACTTGACAGCCTTTTAATACTGGAGGGACCCGTTAACAATTTTTTCACAAAGAGGAGAATTTTTTAGCAAAGTCTTTAGAGGGTGTCTAACTCATGCGCAAACTTTTCATATGGTTGCTTGTCAGTCTTTTAATACTGGAGGGACCTGTCAATAGTTTTTCCACTAAAGGGGAGACTTCTTTAACAAAGTCTTTAGAGGTTGGTTGATTTAATATAAATTAGGATATTCAGTGTCATGCACGCGCAGACCTTTCAAATGGTTACTTGTCAATCTTTTAATACCGAAGGGACCTGTCAACTTTTTTTCCCACAAAAGGGGGAATTTTATTGCAGCCTTTAGAGGTCGGTTGATTTCTTATAAATTGAGATATTTATGCCGCGTTTATGAGTTTAGTGGGATAGGATGTGAATGAAAAAATATAGGAAGAGAGGATGAAAAGGGATTATAATTTTCTTTTGTCATGTTTGTGAGTTTTAGAAAGAAAATGATGAGCTGTAATTTTAATTAAATTTTTCTTTGTTTGTAAGTTTAGAAGTAAGGAAGAGAAGAGATTATTATTTTTAAACTACACTATTACTATATTACCCTTATATATATAAATATAAGAAATGATATGATTTAATAATGTCATTCTATTAAAATTATTTTGCTATATATATATATATATATATTGACTTACTTGTACTATATTTATTTTTGTTAAAAAAAACATAATTGTAATTTGAATAAGCACAAAAATTCATTTCGAAAAGAAATTAGAAGAATACATAGATCTAAAAAAATTAATAATAATAACTTCATCAATTACACCCCAAGAAACAAATAAGCATAAAGTTTGTTTTTCAAAAGATATAGATAAAATTAAATAAAACAATTAATCTTGAACCAAAATCATTTTCAACAACTCAAGTTTATCATTGTTAAAAAGAACTATCGACAAATTTTGCCTATTTTAAGTAAACACACATAATTATATTATTTATTCTATATAATTTGATGAATAGTAATATCACCATAGTGTTACTCGGGGCATATTACCAAGCTTAATCAAATTATCCTTTTACTTATTAATATTTGGTGAAACTGATTATATGAGGTGATTTAATCCCATTATTTGACCAAAAAATAAAATGTGTCGTTTGATAGTCTTATACCAGGTGATTATTTTATTCATATATTTTTAATACAATGACTCAATAATATCATTTCATTATTTAGATAGGATATTTTTAACGGTTATATCCGTAATAATCAAGTTTTGGTCATAACATATCCTATTAACCATTTTAATTGATATCATGGGGTTGATACCATATATTTGAAATATTAATATGAAACTTGCAGGATTTGAAAGTACTTAACTATTATATTTGAGACCAAAATGATAGTGATTATAATACTATTGGCTTAATATGACCTTATTTTTTAATATTCCAGTTCATTTTTAGCTAGTATACATAAACCAGAGATAATTGTTGTCATTAATTAGTTCAGAATTATTCGAGGTATCTGCCAGCTATTAATTGGCAATGATTCAGCCGTGCAGAGGGAGAAAAATTTCAACAGTGTAGAGAGAGAAAAATGAGAGTTTCAAAATATAATCGAGAGTTATAATAGTGTGAACAAAATTATCATATTATTTATTTTATAAGGTTATTTTTGGTAATGTAAAATATTTTACTTTTCCATCCCTCCAAATCCTCTCGCTTTTGAGAGAAAAATTTTAAGCCAAAAATTAAATCAAATTTATCTCCAACTCTCTAAAAAAACTCACAAACATGTGATTTGGAAGAATTTTAATTATTTTTTCTTCTCTTTTCTTTCCCTAAAATAAAAACTTACAAACACAGTATTAATGTCCGTTTTGCGGGACTCTACGTTGTAATATAATGTGTTGAAACACTTTTAGATATAAAGCTTTTAATTAAAGTATTTTCGATATTTCATATACGTTGTCAATACATATGCCATTTGGGTTGACAAGTATTTTCGATATTTCCGATATTTCCGATATTTCATATAAGTTCTAAATACATGCAGAATGGACTTGTGCATGGAGCTTGTCCTAAAAAAACCTGAAGATCAGGCCAAAAAGCCTGAAAAATCAAGCTTTTACAAGCATTTTGTATTATTATTATTTTTTTTCATTTTACCCCTAGCTAATGCTAAATCTTAGCTCTCATTTCGGTACTCATACTAAAGTAAGCACGGTGGGCCCTTTTTAGAATTCAGGCCAATTTTTTGCCAAAAAATTGATACTGTGTCTCAATTTATATATAAATACTTTTTGATTGAATCATGACCATAATTGACTTATTTAATTAGTACAAATACGCAGAAATTACAAAATCAATACAAAGAGTGTTTCAATATAGAATACATTCACCTACTAATAATTTCAAATAATTAATCCCACTAATAATTATTCCTAAAACATAACTAAATCTAAATAATTAATCCCGAATAAATCATTAAACTAACTAAAAATACAAATACAAATCAATTAAACAAAGCAATACCTAGAACTTTAAACAATTTATATAAATCGTTAAATTATACTCTCTCTATCCCATATTAAATGTCCTAATTTTTTTTTTGGATGTTTCAAAATAAACATCTTATTTCTATATTAGTAACTATATTTATCTTATTCTTCCTCTTATACCCTCATAATCTATTTAATGTACTTATTGGGAATATGAGAGTTACAAAAAAAATGTATCTAGAGAATTAAATAACATATGAAAGAACAATTATTGGGGTCATAGAAAAGTGAAAGAGCAATATTTATTGGGGTCATAGAAAAGTAAAGATATACTTTAATTAATAAGTAATCAAAAAGGGTAATTTAAGTATAAATTTTTTTTATTAATTAACGTGTCGAAACCAATTAAGACGTTTATTTCGGAATAGATGGTATTAATTATTAACCCATTTTAAACAATTTAAAAAATAGACCAGCTGTATAACAAAAATTCAGAAAAATTGAGACAAATGAATCTCATTCTCTCTCTCTCTCAAGTAATGGAAGAAGAAGTCGGGATTGTTAGTGATATGTCATTTGGGTTTTTGGCAAAACAAATTTAGAAATCAATTTCACAAATCGAATACCCCAAATGCTATTTGGCTTTCTCCGTTGAGGGCTCAACTTTTTGTCCATCGAAAGCTTGAACAAAATATGCATACATTTCATAAAGTGTGATGTGAAATAGCCCTTCATATGTAAGTGTTATGTATGTTCTTCTTCCTTCTCATTTGGGTTATGAGTTTTAGAGAGAAAATAAAGTGGATTTCAATTTTGAATTTAAGAGAGAGAAAATGAAGTGGGTTTCCACCATTGTTGGCTACAGTGAGATCAATGGAAACAATTCATGGATCCATATATACCTGATTTTGTGAATCAAGTAAATGGGTTATAAAATTTTAGGCCATGTTTGTTTGCAATAAAACATATTTCAGATTTGACTATTTTTTTTAATTTAACGCTACTTCGAACTATTTTATCCTATGACGGAGGATTAATAATCCTTTAAATAGTCTTATGAACTATTTTTTGTCATTCCTAAGATTATTTACGAGGGATTATATAATTTTTTTTATTTTTGAAGCTTCAAGCAACACAACACAGATTCAACCGTGAAAATTAACATAAATCCACCAAATTCAACCATTGAAACTAACAGAAATCCACCAAATTCAACCATAAAAATTAATAGAAACCCACAGATTGATGAAGTAATGGAATTAAAATTCTAATAAGACTTTTAGAAATTAATTTAAAAAATTGGAGAAGAGAAAAGAGAAATACAAAGAACATGGAAAAGAGCTAAAATGGTTTAGCTTATACCACTTGGTTCCTCTTTTCTCTTTTCGACTCTTCTGTTCATCTTGACAAGCGGATTTCAAATCTTATTAAATCAACTCCACCAGTTTAAAGTGAAAAAAAGGTAGGAGAAGGGGACAAAGAATTAAAAAATAATACGCAAAACGACGAAAGAACTAGCGTTTCGAGAAGCAGAGAGTAAATTAGATGTATGTATAGATTTATTGTTTGCCAATTCAACTCTTTTCGATTTTTCGATTTGCAATTTGCAAATTCAATTTTCAATTATTTTTATTTGTACTTGATTGGGCAAATTAATGTGTTGAATCTATTGTTCGGGTTTGATATATTTATTAGTTTGGTAGAACATCATTTGAAGATGATGAATGGTTTGGAGTTTTTGGATTTGAAAGTTTTGGGTTTCATGAATTAGGGAAGATGATGAATATGAGATTTTTAATTTTTTAATTTTTCCAAATACATCCCGATTTGTATTAAAGAGTATGAATGTATTAATTTGGTATTTAATTGGTTTTAAGTTGATTTGATACGGTCAAATTGTGCTTATACTTTCTCTACCGGAACACACATGACAATTTCAGTCACTTTTCTTGTGAGAAATAACACGAGGGTTAGTTATGGTTACTTAACATTATTTTAAGAAGCGGGATGAGAGTTTTTAAACCTCAAGATATTAAGTGTAAAATAGAGCATACTTCAAGGTCAAATACGCTATTAACCCTTATTTTTAATTCTATTAATCTATTTAATATGTATTTAAAAAGTTTTAAATTATAATAAGTTAACTTGTTTAAACTTCACTTTTGTGTTACTTATATACTTTTTAAAGTAAAATGTAAGACTCCAATTTTTAATAAATAAAATTTAATTTTCTTTATAAATATTATTATAAACAGTGAGGTGTTAACTTGATAAAAAGGCTAAAGATAAGGATGATATGTGCAAATTATAAGAAACAAAAAAAATGTCGAAAAATATTCGGTAAACTACAATAGCGCCAAAACAACCAATCATTAGTGGCCCCCACAACAAAATAATTATTAGATATAGAAAACGACAAAAATAATCTTTTTAATAAAAAAAATTTATTGGCATAACTGTTACCTTTAACTGTTAAAATACCTGGTAATAAAAGAAAGTAGCACGCGGTATTTCACACTAATACACGGTATTTTACAATATTTCATATTATTGAACTAATAATTGTCACAGTAACAAATGCACAGTATTTCATATTATTGAACTAATAATTGTCACAGTGACAAATGCACAGTATTTCATATTATTGAACCAATAATTATCACAGTAGTAAATACACAATATTTTCACATTATTGAACCAATAATGTCACCGTAGTAAAGGTAATAATAGAAAGTTACATAATTAAAAGTCACGAGTATTAAATAGTTAGACAAACTCGTTATTTGAATAACACTGTATACTTAAATATTTGTGATATTAATACATTAAGTCAATAATGCAGAAGATAGATAATATAATAATAATTGTGAATAGTAAAGAAAAATATAATCTTGAAATGTGAAAAATATGGATAATTAATGTGTGGTAGATTAAAGTTAATCTTGAAATGTAAAAATGTGGTTAATTAATGAATGATATAAATTAAATATAATCTTAAAATGTGAAAAGTGTGGTTAATCGATGTGTGGTAGATGTTTGTTAAGTTTTAGTTATAAATAGGAGGCTTAGCATAAGGAGTTTTATAACTTTTTTGCTTATCCTTCCTTCCACTCTCTAAAATTTGCTTAGTGTAAGTGTCTCTCTAAGTGTGCTAAGGCTACCTTAAGTATTGATGAATATCAGTAAGAGTGGAAGAATTATTCAGGTGAATTTTTCTATAAATGTTACACAAGCACCCACACACATCACACAGTGTTTACAACTCTTCCTTTAGAAGATTCATTTTGAAAAGCTTCATCTCGAAGATTATTTTGAAATATTATTTTATTCCTTCAAAAACTATTTTGAAGTTTATTCTGCTCTATTTTGTACACTACACAAATTCATATTATCAAGTCACTTTTGACGATTTCATAATATACGAGTTAGTGTACACCATGAAATTTATATGTGGTAGTTACTAATTAAATTATAAATATACATATAGGTTGATCAACTACATAGAAAGTAGTGTCTAGTCACGTGCTAAGGTAAGTGATATCATTTTCTTTCATGCCCCTAAATTTAAAATTACTATGGTAAGAAAATATTGTTCGTTTCTATAACCCTTAACATTAAACAGTGAAAATTCCTAAAATGATTATAGTTTTCTTAATAGTTGATGTTTCATCCAATATCTTTTAACCTGAATCTTCCTGTTGAATTTTAAGTGTTACATTTGAACTATGAACCTTAAATATTATTCTTGAACTCGAATCAATATTCTGGATATCGTGTTGACAATTTGAACATTATTGGACTCTGAACAAATTAAATTACAAATCTCTAATGTTTATTCTTTATTTTATTATTCTTATTATTTCTGTTCATCATTTATATCATTATTTTTTGTACTATAAGTTGTTGTGAATGTCTTTGGTCCGCAAAGACAATATGATTGTTAAGTGTCTTTAGCCTGTGTGGTAATGACACATGGTGAAAGTTTTCTGGGTTAAATATTTTTTTTATCACTATACTTTAGGTCAACTTACAAATGACTAATTATATTTTATTTTTCTTACAGTTAATTGAACTTATGTTTTCTTACAAATCGTTAGAAAAATCTTTAAATCTGTTGACTTTAAACAGAAATAGACACATAAGCAATAGATGTGTAAAAATAAGCTTATGTGTCTTCTAACTCCCTCCTAAATACCCTTGGATGGAAATATTAATTAATTTGGATAAAAAAAAGTTTAATTTTCTTCTCTATACTCCATCTCTTCTTACTGCATTTCAGATTATTCAAAATGGAGAACTAATCAAGACAATTTATTTGAGTGATCATTATAAATTAATCAAAACAAACATGTGTATATATATACACCCAAGAGTTTGTAAAATTATTGAGACCCAAAAGAAAAATTTTAGAGAGAAAAACTTACAAAATCATACGAACATTTATCTTGGATTAGATCCGACTATGTTCTTTAATAAGGCCAACCACTTAACTGGACAATGAAAATTAGATAGCCCAAGAGAGGCTGCGAATTAACAAGACGTTGATGGCTAAGAGGCCACGACGAGCTCGTGAATTTACAAAAGTTTGGCTATTGCTTCAACAGAGCAGGATTAAGTGTTGTGTAGAAGGTTTGAGGGTTTTGGGGTATAGCGGCTGATGGTATTTTGGGTTGTGCTATAATACCAAATGGTGGGGACTAAACAATTAGAATAGATCTGGGTTACCTTTATCTTGGACAGATCTGTGTTCAATTTTTCTTGCCTGAAATGGTGGGTTGAACCTCGCCGGAGATGGTGTCCAGATTGGATTTATGTAGCTATTTTTGTTTTTGATATTATAATACTTCTTTTGTCTTTGTTATAATTTATTTTATTTTTTCCTCCAAATTGTTATTTATTTTGTATTAAAAGTTGATGCTATAGTTGAATTAATTTTTTACCCTTAAATTGGAACATATTAAACCACGTCATGTGCCATGTCGATTTTTCGTTAAAAAAATTAACGTCGAAGACGGGATTTGAGATTTTTGTAAGTAAATTAAAGTTTAATGAGTTGACTGTAAAAAAAACACAGTTAGTCATTTGTAAGTTGACCTAAAGTATAGTGATAAAAAAAATATTTAACCCTCTTTGGTCTGGGTGCAAAGAGGAACTGTTGATTGACATGATCATGACCATTGATGTTACAGTTGATGAAATCTTGATGGTGAATTTTAAAATTGGAGAAGATAGTAGACACTATGGTTTATTTGACTCTTCTAATAGATTGTTCATTTCGTTGAAGTTATTTGTTAAAAATTTATGTTGTCTAACATTTTTTAAATATTTGATTTATCAATGTTGAAGGT
Source organism: Aralia elata (assembly GCA_034770075.1). NCBI lineage: Eukaryota > Viridiplantae > Streptophyta > Magnoliopsida > Apiales > Araliaceae > Aralia > Aralia elata. The sequence goes on along the minus strand of CM068378.1, from coordinate 25,921,409 downwards.
TAAGGATAACTTATTCTTCGTTATCTTAGTCATGATATTCTTTCATGGACTATCTGAGCTCAACCTTTTTGTTTCATAATTCATTCCAGAAAATGAGAGTGTAGCTGGGGTTAGCGGAGAAAACAAAGGAATGGAATGATGGTTCGAGTTAGTAGCTATAGTAGTTCTCACCAAGTTATAAAAGAGTGTGATAATAATTGTACTGAGGATTTAGTGTGTGTGTTACCGTACTATACACGACATTGTAATAATTATAATATGAGAATTTATGTATGTTATTTTGTATTTTGGCGACCCAAATTGAGTTGTATAGGCCCGAATTTGAGGGGCGTCACATAAAATATGAGTATAAATATATTTAAAATATTAAAAGGTATAAAAGAAAATTAAAAAACAAAAACAAATCATACTTGAAAAACTCGAAGTCTGGACTTAAAATTTAAGCCTACATTTCTTTGACTAATGTTGCCTGATTTGACTTGACTTTTGGCCTGGACCTGGTCTGATCAAATTAGGCCTAGTCAGGATCGGCCTAAAGACCGGTTCAAGTCGATCTTTGTGCATCTCCACACTTCTGTTGAGTGTTGAGCTAGAGGATGCAAAAGCACTTTTTTTTTAATAATTGAAAGTGAAAAAAGATATTTTCTTGATGCTATAAGCTCACCAAATTCGAGTATAATTGTTTCCATTACGATTCTCTTCATATTTTCTTAATTCTATATTATATTTATCATAGTATTTCTTTAAATATTAAGACTTGAATAGAGTCGCACTTCAATATATATTATTTCAACAACAAAATTTTAAAATATTTAAAATCATCCATGGAGTTAAGAAGAGAAAGTAGGACACGTAAGAAATTAAAATTTTAAATTTGAGTTGACAAAATTTGCTTAACGAATCATCTAGCTTTTCACCTAAATCTTTATTTTTGGCTATAAAGTTTTGAGTTAAAATTGCTGTTACTATATGACTTTCTCTCTTCAATGAAATCGCACAAATATACTATTTCAAAAGAAAACTTTTAAAATCACCACTTTTTCTTTATTTCTTTAAATATATAACCTTTTTAACTTACAAACTTAAAATCAATTGAATAGAGTAGAGTAATTATTAGTGGAACACATACTTAACATCCGATCAAAATAAATATTATATTTAATGATTATCAGAAATAAATATTTTTTTTATTTTGATTTCTTGATCTATATATATTATTCATTGTCGTCGTTTGTTCAAAGAGAAGTCTTATTGCATGGACAAAGTTAAAAACTAATGACAATAGAGTAGACAAAGAAGTGATATAAAATATTAAATAAAAAAGAATCAAGGATGGGATGATGTAAAAAAAAGTCAATAATAATTTTATAATTTAAAACAAAAGTAGTATTAAGTTTTCAAATATAATAATAATTAATATTAGCATATACTCCCTCCGTCCCTTAATATAGGTCGTTTTAGAGAAGTGTTTTTGTTTTTTAATATATGACGTTTGACAATTTCAAGTAAGCATTAATTGCATAGTTTTCAATATTACCCCAAGTGTTAAATATAACTTTAGTTCTCTCACTATTTTTTGTCCAATAAATAACACTCTCTTTTTCCAATACAATGACAATATAGGCAATTAATATTATATTTAATGTTATACAATCATTTTCTTAATACTTGTGCACAACTCTAAAACGACTTATATTTTGGACGGAGGGAGTACTAACATGTCCAATGACGAGATAAAATTAGTACTTGTGTTTGGATTATTTGTAAAGAAACTCACACACCCTTAACACACACACACACACACACACATATATATATATATATATATTTATATTTGTAGGAGGATAAAAAAGAGAAAAATATAACTTTTTATGCTATGAGAGTCGATCTCCTATAAATATTTAACTGTTCTTTGCTTCTTAACATTTCATGTTGTTAATGCTCAATTTGTTCCGGAAACTGGAATCAAGATGATAAGGATGTTAGATAATGGTGGTGGTCAACACCATTATTTTGGTGAATGACACCCATGGGGTCTCCTTGATGTTATGGCAAACATGTTTAAAGCTTGTCTCCACTTTCTCTTTGTTTAAAGCATTTTCCTATTGTTCACCCGTGAGTCTACATACTCTCTCTTTGCTTAATAAATGATTTGCCTGATCATTGAACAAGTAGACGAAAAATACACGGAAGAAGTATTAGGAGATATTTGATCAGATTGCTAAGAACAAGAGAAGAGAGAGAATATTGCATGAAGCAATAATAAGCACACTGCAAGAATATTGAGCTCCTAAATATTCGGTAATATTTTAGTTGAACGGATCGTGGAATCGAGCTCCGTTTTCATCCCACAAGATTGTAATTCGGAGACGCCGCTGGTTCGTGGATTGGTTCGTTGAGTTGTTCGAGATCTTCCGCACCAAAGGATTTAATACGCTTCAAGAGGTATTTTAATTTTTGGTTCTCGAATATGTAAACTTATGCTAGCGTACATGGTATTAAATCCCTTCATTGGTATCAGAGCATGCGTATTTCGATCACATGTATGCCATGTATGTAGTTTACATAAAACTCCATTGATGAATGTTTAAAAAGCTTGAAAAACATTATCAAACCGAACACTTTGAGTAGCCATAACTTTCTGTATATTTGTTCGTTTCATATTTTGTTAATATGTATGCGTAGTACGTGTTGTAAGCTTTCCAACGACATATTATACGCATTAAACGGATAAATATTGAAAGAGATATGATTTTTCAAAGTTTGGATCGTGAAATGGCATTTCTGTAATTAATGGATGGCTGGAGGTTGAAGATGAAGTGGAATCTCACTCTCAGTGAGATTCACGTTCATTACACGCGCTATATGGAAGCTCCCAAAATGGGTTTTGAGCATACCAATAGACTCAGCACATCAAATCGAGCACAACAGAAAAAACGGCGTCGCGAAAGGAGGCCGGGAGGGCGGCGCGTGAGCCACACGCGCGACAGACCGCCGCCATTGGCCACGCGCGCGCGCATGGCGCGGCCTGCTGCTTCAGCTTGGCGCGTGGGCCTCACGCGCCCGCGCGGATCGCGCCCGTGTTTCTGACCCGCCCAATCCGTACCCGATCCATACCCGGTGGGTTTGACCCGCGAGCTTATTTAAGCCGGACCTAACCCACGGTTTGACCGGCCCGGTTCCGACCCGCGTTCCGACCCGCGCGCTGACCCATTTCCGGAAAATGTTTTTTATTTTGTTTTTTTTTTTCAGAAAATGATTTAATTAATTATTTTATTAATGAAAATTCATTTTAAAATAGTTTTAATTATCAGAAAATTCTGGAAAAATTACATAAATTTATTTATGGGTTATTATTAATATTTTCATTAAATTTTTGGAATATTATTATAATTGGATGTTTTTGGTAATTTCCAATTGTATTATGCTATGGTTTATTAATTGTAATAATTAGCATAATTATCAGAAAAATTCCAGAAAAATTACAGTAATGTTTTATTGTGTTAATATACTGTTAGAAATTTTTTGGAAGTTTTCTCATGTGTTTATAGCATACTTGGTATATTAATTGAGTAATATAGCCTATAATTTAATTCGTTTTGTTAATATTTTTGGAATATTAATTGTTGGAACTTGGGATTAAATTATCATGCTATTATATACACATGTACACTTATTCCTAGTGGGAGTAATTTAGATGGTAGTAATTTAATTAAATTATTCTCTAAATTACACGTCTAATGCGCTGAAAAATTAAATTTAAATAATTGGGCGTTTATGTGGATTGTGATTCCAAAGCCTGGCGAAGTCTCCCTTCTATATTTATGTCACATTATTTTTATGTTAATTTGATTCATGCGGCAAAGATGATTTATATATTGTGGTGAACTAATCGAATATCTCTAATAAGATTCTCCTCTTTTCTTTTCCCAAAAGAAAATGGACATGGCTAGGTTGCATCTCTTAACTACAAAATTCAACAGTTATAACAAGATAGTTGAACATACCTTTAGAGAACATCTTCAGGTCATGTCGAATATGATTGAAACGTTAAGAGCTGCTGGCAACCCTTTGTCAGATGAATAGCAAATTCGAGCAGTGATACGCTCATTTCCCGACAATTGGAACTATCTCAAGATTAACATAGCTCAAAATGAAAATATTAAATCTTTGGAAGATATTTTTCATTACCTTGAGCGCTTAGAAGCTAAGCAGCAGGAGGTCGAGCGTTTGAGAACTAAACGACTAGAAGTTGAACGCCTAAAGGCTCAACAAATAGAGATTGGTAATCCCACTGCGCCTAAAGGGGCTGCGAGTGGATGTGTCAACAAACGGAAAAGAGGCAAACGAGGTTCTGGTAAGAAGGACAAAGCCAAAATGGCATGCTACAACTGTGGCAAGGCGGGACACTTCGCTCGTGAATGCACTGAGCCGAAGAAGGTAATTCCTAGTCCTAATCTATCTATGTGCTTAGTATCAAGTACTGTTTTTGTTGCTCATTCTCTCCATATGTGGATTGTAGACTCCGGAGCAACGGACCACATAGCTAGAGATCGAAGTGGATTTGTGGAATATCGCCGCATTCCGGCTGGCAGAAAAGTATACATGGGGAACGATACCAGTGTGGACGTGCTAGGCACTGGCACTTACAAACTGGAAATGCGAGGATGCTCAGCATTGACCCTGTGTGATGTACTTTATGCGCCGGATGTCCGGCAGAATTTATTTTCTGTATTATCAGTACTACGTTTGGGATATTCTGTTATGTTTGAGAATAATTCTGTAATAATTTCATTTGGGACGAATATTGTTGGATATGGTTTTGTATCAAATGGTTTTATGGTGTTGAATACTATTGATTCTAGTATTAATAGTGATGATTCTTATTCATTACTTGTTGAAAATGATCATGATAGTTCAATTCAATGGCATGCTAGATTAGGCCATATTGGACAGGATAGAATGGCTAGGTTAGCTCGAGCAGGTCTGTTAGGCCCACTCTCTAAGGTCAATCTACCCACATGTGAACATTGTTTAGCAGGTAAATCAACTAGAAAACCATTTGGTAAAGCTACTAGGGCAGAAACACCTTTGCAACTCATTCATTCAGACATCTGTGGCCCTATGAATGTGAAAGAAAGGCATGGACGTTCCTACTTTCTCACAATGATAGATGACTATACGCGCTTCGGGTACACTTTCTTGATCTCTCATAAGTCTGAGGCATTAGAATGCTTTAGACGTTATTTGATTGAGGTTGAGAAACAGTTAGACAAAAGTGTTAAGGCACTAAGAACTGACCGAGGCCGCGAGTATCTGTCCGATCAGTTTAAAGGACTATGTGAAGAAAGAGGGATAATCAGGCAACTGACAATCCCTAGAACTCCGCAACAAAATGGTGTGGCGGAGAGGAGGAACCGGACATTATTAGACATGGTTAGATCTATGATGGCGCAAACAATTTTGCCTATCTCTTATTGGGGTGATGCATTGTTGACTGCGACGTATATACTTAATCGTGTGCCTTCAAAATCAGTACAGTCCACCCCATATGAAATGTGGACCGGCAGAAAGCCCGAATTGGGCCATATGCGGCCATGGGGATCAGCAGCTTTTGTACACAACACTTCTCATCAACATGGGAAGTTGGGCCCGAGGGGTAAGAAGTGTATCTTTGTGAGATATCCTGAACACTCCAAAGGCTATGTGTTTGTTGGAGAGCAGTCTGATGGGACTATATCCGAGATAGAGTCACGAGATGCAGATTTCCTTGAGATGGATTTCCCTAACAGAGGTGATGTGAGCAAGGAGATGAACCTTTATGAGATGGAGGAAGATTTAGGCACCCCAAATCGTACAGTAGAGACCGAAGAGGATATTCCTCAAGCTCCTGTAGATAGTGGGAGTGACATACCTTCGAGTAGTTCTTTTCCATCGAATGAGGAGTCTCTTGTTCCTCAAATACGTAGAAGTCAAAGAGGTAACATTCCACGTCGTCTCTTTGAGATTGAGGGGAATGCTTTTGTGGCTGATACACGGGAAGAGGAGGAACCTCGATCTTATCGAGATGCTCTATCATCTGTTGTCAGCGATAAATGGATGATTGCAATGGAAGATGAAATGGAGTCCATGAGGACTAATCAAGTCTGGGATTTGGTTGACCTTCCACCAGGGCGAAAGGCTATTGGGAACAAATGGGTTCTTAAAGTCAAACGCAAGGCGGATGGTTCCATTGAAAGGTACAAAGCTCGTCTTGTAGCCAAGGGCTACACCCAACAAGAGGGAATTGATTATGAGGAAACTTTCTCACCAGTTGTAAGGTTTGCTTCAATTCACCTTATTTTAGCAATTGTCGCACATTTGGATTTAGAGTTGTATCAAATGGACGTGAAGACAGCTTTTCTCAATGGAGATTTAGCTGAGGAAATATACATGGATCAGCCAGAGGGTTTCATCGTACAAGGACAAGAGCGCAAAGTATGCAAGCTTAAACGTTCTATATATGGTTTGAAACAGGCTTCCAGACAATGGTATCTTAGATTCCATCGAGCCGTCATTAGTGATGGGTTTACGATGATCGAGGAAGACCATTGTGTGTATATCAAACGGTCCAAAGATAAATTCTTTATCCTATCGATGTATGTCGACGACATTCTACTAGTTGGGAACGATAAGGAGATAATTGTCGCTACCAAAGGGTGGCTGTCCTCTAATTTTGAGATGAAGGACATGGGAGAAGCAACTTATGTTCTTGGAGTTAAGATCTATAGAGATCGCTCAAGAAAGCTTCTTGGTTTGTCTCAAGAGACTTACCTTAAGAAGGTTCTGGAGCAATTCCAGATGAGCAACTGCAAACCTATAGACACTCATATCGCTAAAAGCGACGCCATTGGACCCGAACAATGCCCTACTTCTCCCGAAGAAATTAAGAAGATGTCCCATTACCCGTATGCCAATGCTATAGGAAAGCTAATGTATGCAGTTGTGTGTACTCGGCCTGATATAGCATATGCGGTTGGTTATCTCGGTCGTTATCAGTCAAACCCTGGAATTGCTCATTGGAAGGCAATCAAAAGAATCTTGCGATATTTGAAGGGTACTTTGGACTACATGTTATGATATGGAGGATCGGACCTGCGATTGATTGGTTACTCCGATGCCAGTTGGGGAGGTAACCAGGGAATACGCAAGTCGACCTCAGGATATGCATTCTTGCTACATGGTGGCGCCATCACTTGGTGTAGCAAGAAACAGACTTGCGTTGCTCTTTCGACAATGGAGTCAGAGTTTGTAGCATGTACGTCAGCTGTTCAGGAAGCTATGTGGCTGAGGAGATTCTTCGAGGATCTTGGAGTCATCCCTAATGCTTCGGACCCCGTTACTGTTTTCTGTGATAGCACAACGGCCCTAGATTACACTAAGGACCCTAAGTATCACGGTAGAACGAAGCACATTGAGCTGTGGATGAACTTTATTAGAGAGAATATAGCAAATAATGAGGTGATATTGAAGTACATGCCCACTGACCTTATGGTAGCGGATCCCTTGACGAAGCCTATTCCGAAAGATGCCTTCTGCAGGCATGTTAGTTCGTTGGGCCTTCGTAGGGTTTGATGTACTTTCTTTGTTACTGGGATATCACTCATTGTATGGCTTGTATTTGAGATATTCACTATTGTTTTGAGACATTTATCATATATGCGAGATTCATTTGTTCCCACTTATGATTGTGATAGCGCACATGATAAATATTATTAGTTCACACAGTTATTATGCATATTGGATATGCACACACTAAATATATGTCAACAGGTTGATTGGCTCACTCACATGAGAAATCACCCTTGGCGCTTTGAAGAGCGAGCAAGGTTGAGACAGTTCATTTTATTGGCGCTTTGAGTAGCGAGCTATTGATTCTTTGGATAAGCAATTAATTGGCGTTTAGTAGCGAGCAATATGAACATAATGTCGCCTTGGCATGTGCCAAGATGAGGTTAATTTCGTTAACCAAATATAAGATGTCCCACCATCTATATAAACCTGTACTGATAGCCGGATGCGAAGTTCAGAGTTGGCGCTTGGGAAAGCGAGCAATCTGGAATTTCGAGTTAGGCGCTTGTGGAGCGACTGAACTAAGATCCGTACGGCATGACTAGAAGACATATGCTCATGTAGATGAGATTGTCTGCCGTAACATGATAACCGGACACGAAATTTCAAATGTGGCGCTTTGATAAGCGAGCAATTTGAAATGTTCGGGTTAGCCACTCTGGGAGTGACTAGACTAAGGTCCGCACAACAAAGCTATAGAATAGTATGTTGTGAGAGGGTTACATGAGCTAAGCGATCAAGCAATGGAGGTGAGAGAATGAATCCCTGTTTCCTCACCATGTGAGTCCAGTAGGACAGGATTGTTAGTCCTACATCTAGTGCTCTTTGTGATCTTTGACTATACTACAAAGATATGGATTGATGTTGCTACTTTGGTTTCGATTCCTACGGTCAGGATTGATGAGACAATAAGGACCGATTCTGGGAAAGCAGTTGATTCATATCTGAGTAGTATTAGGGCAAAGGGAAGACAATTTGATTTCACCTCGTTCTACACTTATTGTCGACAACTATGGCGCTTTGATAGCGATATAGTAATAAGTGAGATACGAAATGGACATGGGCCCAAAGGTGGTTAAGTATGGCTCTCTGAGGGATTAGAGATGCTTAACCTTGTGAAAATCAAATGTGTCTGGAGTACTCTGAGTTTATGGGTTGTAGCATCTACGTGAACTAATTGAGTTTGGCGTGAGAGCTCCCACACTGTTTTCTTTAAAAGGGTAGATGTCTCTATTTTGGCCTTAACAGGTTTGATATAGAGCTCCCGCATTGCAGGTGAACTCAGCGGTCGCACGGTCCGGCAACTAAAGATTTACGATTTTTGGTTTGAGCTATATTCTTGCAGATATGAGGATTACATCGTCCCCGCCATGGGTGAGTGGGAGATGTTAGATAATGGTGGTGGTCAACACCATTATTTTGGTGAATGACACCCATGGGGTCTCCTTGATGTTATGGCAAACATGTTTAAAGCTTGTCTCCACTTTCTCTTTGTTTAAAGCATTTTCCTATTGTTCACCCGTGAGTCTACATACTCTCTCTTTGCTTAATAAATGATTTGCCTGATCATTGAACAAGTAGACGAAAAATACACGGAAGAAGTATTAGGAGATATTTGATCAGATTGCTAAGAACAAGAGAAGAGAGAGAATATTGCATGAAGCAATAATAAGCACACTGCAAGAATATTGAGCTCCTAAATATTCGGTAATATTTTAGTTGAACGGATCGTGGAATCGAGCTCCGTTTTCATCCCACAAGATTGTAATTCGGAGACGCCGCTGGTTCGTGGATTGGTTCGTTGAGTTGTTCGAGATCTTCCGCACCAAAGGATTTAATACGCTTCAAGAGGTATTTTAATTTTTGGTTCTCGAATATGTAAACTTATGCTAGCGTACATGGTATTAAATCCCTTCAGACTTGAATCCTGCACAATTGAAGAGAAAACACGTTTGATGGCGAGCTGCCGTCGATCGAGTGATAACTCTGGCACGAGAATTAATGCAAGGTTGAACAAGTTAACAGTGGAAGGTAGAGTGGAATCCTCGGCTCCTTTCAAAATATTTTCTAGTGTGTGTTTTAGTTTGATTGCAGCTAGCACGCAAAACAAACAAATTTGACTGTCGTTGTAGTATTTATAGTGTAATTGTGTTAGTCAAAAAGGTGAATTCACAATAACTTAGAAGGAGTAACCACCGGATTGGGGGAGAGACTGTATAATTGAACTTTTTTAATTTTAAAGAAGTTAGTTATATGACTTTGAAAATTACAATTGAGAATTGATATGTATTGAAATATAAAAATTAATTTTATATGTTATTTTCGACCTAGTATAATATAAATTTATATTCTCAAAACATGAGTCTACACTTATAAAAAAGAATTTACACAATTAAGAAGGAACCTACTAACAAAATATACAAATATTATTATACACTACATTAAAAAAGAATAAATTTAAATTTGGGGGCTTGGTCCCCTTCTCTCCCAACATAACTATGTCACTGATTAAGTATAATTTCTTTTTATTTTTTAGTTGTCATGTAGATAATAAATAGACAGATTTTTTTTTAATTTTTTTTTGGAGATAGAATAATGCAATTAAATTTTTTTAGTTAGTTCATGTAGTAGTAATTACATAATAATTTTTATTTTTATTTTTTTTGAGTAACACATAATAAGGAACAGACAAGTTAGGACAAGCAAACCTTATTTTTGCCTAGAATAAAACAAATAACACAGTAGCCTATGCTGCTGAACTGGTTCAAGGCTTAGAACTCATGTAAGCGCCAAGGATAAGAAGATATGGCAATCCTTCTTCATCCCTGTAAGTCATTCTCTCGCCTCAACCCTCCCTTACAGCTCAACAATTTCATTATTTATAATGCCATAAAAAACACAGCTACTTCAAGCTTCCCTGTATGCCCAATTGCTAACAGTAAAACCCCAAAAAAGTCTAGTTCAGTTTTAATTACTGGGTCTTGTGAAAGTCTGGTTATTACTACTAATTGTGCAATTTCAAGAAGTACCCATGTTTCCTTTTGCTCAAATGGTGAGGATTTTGATGAATTTACAAACACCCATTTGGATGTAGAGCCTAAAATTGAGAGAATTGAAGAGGTTGAAGGGCTTGAATTGCTAAATAAGCCATATCCAAAACCAATTAGCAATGGATCTGTAGTAGAAGTGGAGCCTGAACCGCGCAAGTTAGATAAAGAAGAGGTGTTAGAGCCTTTCTATAAGTTCTTTAAGCCTAGAGACTCGGTAGAACAGTTAAGTGATTCAGAAGAGTCAGAAGAGAGTAGTGAGGAGAGTGAAAATGAAGAAGAAGAGGGCAAGAATGTTTCTGTTCAGTGTTATGAGCCTAAACCGGGCGATTTTGTTGTGGGTGTTGTGGTTTCGGGTAATGAGAACAAGCTTAATGTAAATGTTGGGGCTGACATGTTGGGTATAATGTTGAGAAAGGAAGTGCTTCCTTTGTATGACAAAGAGATGGATTACTTGTTATGTGATACTGAGAAGGATGCCGAGGAGTTTATGGTTCGAGGAAAGATGGGGATTGTGAAAAACGACGATGCAATGAATGGTGAACCAGTTCCTGGAAGGCCTGTTGTGGAGCCTGGAACTGTTTTGTTTGCTGAGGTTCTTGGAAGAACTCTCAGTGGGAAGCCATTGCTCTCTACTAGACGGCTATTTCGGCGTCTCGCGTGGCATCGAGTGAGGCAGGTTCTTTTCTTGCTTTTAAATACCTGAATCTAGTGATATTGTTGTTGGTCATGTGGGTTGATTCTTGATTTAATGGTGGTTTAAGGTTATTGAGACCTTTTGTGCAAGGAAGTTTAATACATGCTCTCCATTGTCAAGTGAATAATTGTAGTGTATCATCATATGTAGTAAGGAATGCAACACCTTGTATTTGATGTAATGGTTCAATGAGAGAATAATAGTTTGAGATTGCGGTTTGCAGTAATAGGTACAAAGAGATGTGAAAGCAATTAATTGAAGAATAATTTTAACAAATCAACTGTTCCTTGGACCTCAAAACCTCACTTTGTCTGTCATTGCATAATGAATCCTACATGGTAGCGAGTATGAGATATATGGTGGCCTATATTGCAAGAAATTTCTCTCCATTTGCATACAGAAAAATACAAATCTTTGAGCTTTATTTACCATTCACGCCTTGTTCAATGTGAAATTTGCTTGATTGCAGTCACAATTTATGAGATTGCAAGATAAGATACTTTGAGACAATGGATGGGCATTTTATACAGAATCGGGATTTCACTCGGGTTGTTACACACTTACATACACTTAGCATATTGTCTGTCTAAAACTTGTCATCGTTGTATGTTTGTGCCTATAAATAAGAAAATTCTGAAGTATGTAGATGTGGGCTGTCACCATTATCAAACAAATCCTTTTCTAAAATATAAACAGTGTGATTAGATGGACAGTTTTGGTTTTTCTATGAAGATTTTCCTTACATAGGACCGATTTGAGACAAATTCTCTTTCAAGACAACAAGCTTACAAGCTTCTGTGGCTTTACAGCTGGTTCCAATGGCTAGAAGAAGGGTAGTATGCCAACTTAACAAGTTTAGCAGGGATTTGATTGAGCAGCAGGTGCCCAGCAGAAGGTAGCAATCAGCCCCAGGCACCATTTACGAGGCATAGGTTATTGCAGCAGGGTTGTTAAGAAGAAAGAAAATTTTCACCATATTTGATTGAGTGAATTGTATGCAAGGGAAAGTGGAGGACAACTCCTTGCCTCTTAGCCTTAGGAACTAATTTTCAAGAGAAAAAGGGGGAAATTTGGGTCATAAGAAATGAAGGCTTTTGTAGTTGATAAAACTTTTATCTTTTGAGGACTTGGAGGTCCTCGGCAGTATGCATGGGTTGCTAGAAAGCAGATGTTGTTGTCTGAGAGTAAGGCTCAGGTTGACGAAACACAAAAAAAGGACTTTTATATTGGTTTGCCTTGGATTGCATCTCATTTACACCCGTGGATCCTCTGTCGGAAGGATCTAAGTGGGATCATTCAGCATTCAATAACTTTTGTTCTTAAATCTTTTTCTTAGCTCATAGTAAATAATTATAGACTCCTTGACCGCTTGATGGATGGAACTAGTTTAGAGGATTTTGTTGTTCAATGCATATATGATTATTACTATTTGTAGGGTTCAAATAGTGCTATATATTGTTTGTTTATTTTATTTTGTTTTTGATTATTTATTCTGTGCAGATTAACTTATCAAATATATACGCACTCTATATTTTGTGCAGATTAAGCAGCTCAATGAACCTATAGAGGTCAAAATTACAGAGTGGAATACTAATGGCCTCCTTACAAGAATCGAGGTTTGCCCTTACATATCATGCATCTCTCTCTCTCTCACACACACACACAGACACACACACAACACACGCACACTCACTCTCATCTGTGTGTGTGTTTGCATGTGACATGTCTCAATCTATTTTTGATATTTGAATTTAATTTTGTAGGGTTTAAGAGCATTTCTCCCAAAAGCTGAATTAGTAAATAAGATGAACACCTTCACTGAGCTGAAAGAAAATGTAAGTTGAGACTTTGTTTCAGATTTATCATGTTTCTTAATTTAGTAATGTATTTGCTGATGGATTAGTATTTTCTTACCTGGGCAATTGTCTTGTTATATTAGTAGAGTCTATGACCAATATAGGTAAAAGGGGTTGCAGTTGGTTTGTCCAATACGTTGGTTATGTAATGCTTTGAGTATTTTGGTAAAGTAACTAAATATCCTGATTTTCTGTTCCTTGCTTTGCACATGCGGTGGCTTTCTTTTGTTTAATATGTTATATGCTCTTACTCATGGTTAATTTCTTGGGGGTGTAGGTGGGACGACAGATATATGTGCAGATTACTAGAATTAATGAAACTACCAATGACTTAATTCTCAGCGAGAAGGAAGCTTGGGTTGGTCTTTCAGTCAGAATCATGTGTTACTATCTTTTTAATTTGTTAGGAATATTCTTTTTTGTCATCATAGTTCCTCCCATTCTTTTCCATTTTTATTAACATGGCTGACTTTGTTTACAATTCACAGAATATGCTACATCTTAAAGAGGGAACACTTTTGGATGGAACAGTGAGGAAAATTTTCCCTTATGGTGCTCAAATAAGGATAGGTGAGAGTAACAGAAGGTGAGGTGTAGTTTCGTAACTCGGCTGGCAAACTTATCCTGATAACATTTTTCGTACTTGCTTTTGTTGTCATTTTGATAATTTTCAGCTATGTAACTGAGGTTACAATGAAAAGGCAAAGTTAGGATATAGGTCTTCAAAATACTATTCTAAAGGGGATAAATTAATTTCATAAAAAAATTTAAATCAAGAAAGGAAATGAAGGTGACTCATGTAGAAAATCAACTTTTTAGGTTAAAATATGTTCAGAATGGCAAAACATACACCTTTTTCCAACTTTTTTTATTTTCGATTTTCTGGGGATTGCTGCAGGAATTGGAACCTTACAATATTGTCTCATGATTATTGACCTTGTTTTTGCTCTCTTTTTCTATTCCCCTGAGAAGTAACTGCATTAAGGAAAAACAGAAGGGGGGAACTTTTGACTAACATGCCCTGTTTATGTTTTTATGAATGTTGGATGTTCTGAATAGAAAAGAGTTTTCCATATTCCTTTACTGATTATGCGGTTGAACGTTTACGGTTGGCCTTTGTATTCAGTGGGTTGCTGCATATTTCAAACATCACTCGAGCCCGAGTTTCTTCTGTGAGTGACTTGCTAGCGGTTGATGAGAAGGTCAAAGTTTTGGTTGTGAAGTCGATGTTTCCTGACAAAATTTCTCTTAGGTAAACTCAAAATGAACCGCCAACTCCTCTTTTTCATTTCATTCATGCTTACTGTATCAGAATCAGTTGTCCAATTACTTACAAATTTGTGATACGAAGCGGGCATGCACACAATCAGATTTTCACATAAATTTCTTGTGAATTCCATTTTTAGTACTTTTCCAAGCATTAGCCAGACTGCAGTTCTTTCTTGTAAAATTTTAATGTCAAGTTTCAACTTCATTTTCTACGGTGAGTTGTTTTATAGAAATGTTTTCTGATATATGGGACAATTAGAGTTGGTTACAACTGCAATCCTTTGCTACTCTGAAAACATTGCAGTTTCTAGTATTTGTTAATTGATAAAAAATTTCCAAATTGGAGACTCACTTTCATACTTCAATTCTTGTCGACTTCGTCGTGTTTTTAGTTATCTGATGCTTAAGATTTGTTATGTTCTTCGTACTTTTACGATTTGTATATGGTGGAAACTTCTCTATCACATTCGTCTCTATCACATTAGGAGGAATTTCGTGTTGGTTCTATTAATAGTTTATGTTAGATTTATAAAATGGGCCCAAAGTCTAGTATATAAAGACATCAAGCTCTCTAACTCAATACCAATTGGCAATGAGAAGAGTTGGCCCAATTATATACTAGACATATTTTCTCAAGGTATTCAATGTGGGACAAGATCTATACTCTAACACTCCCCCTCACGTGTAACCCGGTGTATTAAGGGTTGTACGTGGACCTGATGAATATGAAGACCCACATAAGATAAGCAAGTCCAAAAGAAGCTAGTCACAAGACAAGTCCAAAAGAAATCTAGTAAACCACGAGCAACTATTGACCAATTGATAAGTGATACTAGTTAAGAAATGGGTAACTTTGACCCTTAAGAAATTAAGAAATGGACTGCAAGTGGGTAAGAATGAAGGCTAAGAAGAGTATTTAATTAGGCCCAAGGATAGCCCGCTCTGATACCATGTTAGATTTATAAAATGGGTCCAAAATCTAGTATATAAAGACCTCAAGCTCTCTAACTCAAAACCATTTGGCAATGAGAAGAGTTGGCCCAAGTCATTATATACTAGACATATTTTCTCAAGGTATTCAACGTGAGACAAGATCTATACTCTAAGAGTTTAGTTTAATAAGGATTCTCATATATTAGTACCTGCCCAGCTGGCGTCTTTAATCAAACTTTTAAAGTTAATAAGATACTGTTACAAAAATAATGTGGGGGCCTTTTATGATTTTTGATATATACGTTTATGTATATCTAAACGCCTACAGTCACAAAAATAAATGCTAAAGATTTGTTTCTTTTGTCGAATGCAGTATTGCTGACCTTGAAAGTGAGCCTGGCTTATTTATATCAGACAAAGAGGTACGCTCCATTTCGTTTTGCATTTCCAGCATCTATTTGGGATGCCTTTTCAAACACATTACGGATTTCATTTTGGAGCATTAGCTACAGAAGTTATATTGATATTATTTTCCTTTTGTTCTGGTAGAGAGTATTTTCTGAAGCTGAAGAGATGGCGAAGAAATACAGGCAGAAGCTGCCCACTGTTTCAGCAGCTCGGAAGTTCGAAGCCCTTCCAGCCGACACCCTATCTTATGAAGATGTAGGAAATTTATATTCAAACTGGAAATGGTTTAAATTTGAAAGGGATAATGAACCAGAGTGATCCATGAATCTCTAAACTCGAGGAAGAAACCATATTAAGCCAGAAAAAGGAAGGACTGAGGCCTACTCAAATGCAACCTCGGCTCAGATAAAGGGAGAAATGTTACCAGATAAGGCGAATTTCACTTCAATTGATCACGAGCAAGGTAATTTCCTTATGCTGGCAAGACATCATTGAATTTCGAATCAAGATCCATCTGAATCAAACAACATAAAGCATCTAATGATCTCTCTATAAACATGATCTTCCTTTTCTTTTCTTGCAAAATTTTTATAGATGTGCAGTACCATGAATCTGGTGTTTCTTGTATCTGTATTACAGTTAGATATAGCATGTATGTTATGTCCATTTAACGAGAAACAATTTAATTCATTAACATTTTATGATGTTTAAACTTTTTTTCTTTTTGTTACGTCTTCGACTCTAGTTTTTTATTGACTGATTTCCTTAGCAAATTCATGTAAAAATATGTTTTTCATTCTTCTAGTATAACATCATGTGATCTGCTTCTATCGACTATAAGCGTTTTCTAGTTTTTATTCTCTTGGAAAAACTGTTTCTAGTATTCTGTTGTGTACTAGAAGCTTTAGAGGTAAGTCTATTTTTCTTGGCTCAAAGTTCCTCAAACTCAAAGACAGTCCTCTACTTTCTTAGTTTCAGGTTTCCTCATTCTGGCTTTTGTTTGGCTTATAGAAAGTTTATTTCTGAGGCCAGAGGCCTTACAACTCTAGCCCTTGTATGTGTCTATGTATATATATACGCACACATATATGTTTTATATATATATATATATGGGGAGTAAAATAAATGTTTGTTATGCCACTATTTAGGCAAACACATCTCAGCCCGTCCATTGGAACTCAGTGTCCAGATTTAAAAAATTTAATCCTTCCGCTACTATTAGTAGTGAATAACACTTCTTATTTATTTATTTATTGTTGTTATTTTAAATTTGCACCGCTTATATCTTCTATGAACGGTTAGAGACGTGTTTGCCCGAATAGTAACATAGCAAATCACTCTCACATATATATATATATATATATATATATATATATACGAAAAATCTCTAAAGCGAACCGGAAAAAACGAATCAAAAATGAACCGGCTATAGCGACGGTTTTGTCCGTCGTTATAGCCAGTGACAATGGTTTTTTTACTTATAGCGACGGACTGAACCGTCGCCATAGTTAGTGCGTCGCTTATCTGACCTATAGCGACGGACTGAATCGTCGTCAATCCGTCCGTCGCTATAGTCGGTTTGCCAGCGAACCGGTTCACTGGAGAGTCGGACTGATATATATATATATATATATGATAGTTGTATACATATGTATCTATGCAACTAATTTTGTCATCTTCACTAACTTTAGAAGAAAGCTTTGCTAAAATGATTTAGAATGCAATTGAACACCCCTATTCTAATTTTTAGGGTTCTGGGCTCCATGAATCTAATAATTAAGAAAGAGCAAAGAAACTCCAAACCCTTAAAACATGATTATAGACTTTAAAAAGCTGCCTGATTTACCATAGGGAGCTAAGAAATTATTTGTTTGGCATTGGGGAAAATTTACAACCCAAAAGGACATGGGGCAATAATTACAGATTAAAAGGGAGGGGAGCAGCATGCATAAAAATATGATAGTGTATGGACAAGAATTTAGGCAGCATCTATGCTAATAAGTAATAAATATATAGGTTTAAATATATTTTTAGTTAAAAGTAATAGCATGTTCCCTATGGAGAGCCATTGTTAAATGCAGACCTAAGTTCATGTTGGTGGGGCCTAAAATATTTTCTTTCTTTCTTTTTTTCTTATTTATTTTATTTATTGTTTGGGTGAATCTTTTATATAACTTAGTGACTAATGAAGATTTGCCATGCATCTCCATATGATGGTTTTGACACAACTATATTTTTTACTCCTTCCCAATACGAGAGTCATTTTGAATATTATTTAGGCACTAAAATTTATCAATTACATATATATATATATATATATATGTATATATGATATTAATAAAGAAAAAAGAGTACGTGTCTTAAACACATAAATTTATGTGTGTCCTACACCTAACGTGACGTAATTTTAATTGATAATGTAGTGAAATGTCAAAATAATCATTAATGAAAATGGTATAATATCAAAATTATCATTAATAAAATCTCTTTAAATAACATGACACACATAAACTTGTGTGTTGAGAACACATGCTCCCTTTTTCCTGTTAATAATATACGTCCAATCCTAAAGTTTTATCCTAAAGTCTAATACTACAGGAAAATCATAAACACAAAACTATGTCTACAACAAGAAAGCTTTTAATAAGTTTAATCCGTAATAGAAATGTTGGTTTCTCATTTTGAAATGATTCATAACAAATGTTTGCTATGATATTTTTTTTAGTAAATACATTCTGACAATCTATAGGAGATCAGACCGTTCAAATTTAAAACTTTTCAAATTGAAATTCAACTAATTTGGAGTTGAAATTAGTCTTATTATGTATTGCGATAAATTTATGTTAAATTATAATTGAGAAATTTATCGATACATGAGATTGGTATAAATTATAAGAGGATCTCATTTATTATTACACATCTCTCTAAAAAAAATTATCACTGATATTTATTCATATAAAATAAAAAAATGGACGTAAACTTTTCAAATATGTATCATTTTCTTTTCAATATTATTATGTAAATCAGGAGAGAGAATCTAGCGGCGCATTAACGTATTCTTTGAACCCTTTTTATAGAGATTTTATTAGAAGGTTCAGGTCTTCCAAGAACCTTTCTATACATTTTTAACACGTGTAATGGACCATACATAATTAATACAAACTGACCCCCACATGTTATGGGTTATTGATTAAAAAAACAATTATTGTACACGTGTCAAAAATATATAAGAAGGTATTTTTTCTAATTGAAAGATCTGAACCTCCTAATAAAAATTTCTTTTTATACGAGATGTGTAATTTTCTTTTTGTATCTTATGGTGCACTGTATACCATACCATTCCCATCTTTTATTGAATTCTTTTGTAAAATGTAAAAGAACATTATATCATTATTTTAATATTTTTACAAAAAAAAAAAGTCTCATTTATTAAATTTTTTTTTCAAACAAACGGTCTCATATTTTATTATTTGTAATAGTACAGAATGTCAGATCTATTAAAATAAGCACTTAATAAATTACATAATAAATATGAAACAAAAGTATATCTATAAAAGTATTAAATTTTTAAATGGGACATTTTTTTTTTATGAAATGAAGGGAGTATATTAATTATTACTGAATTATAAGAGTGTCAACATTCACTTAACTTGTGTACTTTTGACTTGCTGATTGAGTGAAATGGACTCCTCAACTAGATGTTCAAATTAAAGATTCCATGTGATTAATGTTAGTATTAATGTTTTCTTTTCTTTTTTTTTTTTGATCGGCAAAAGATATTACTCTTATCTATTTTCTATATATTTAGCAAATTTGATTTTGTTCAAGTTGTTTTCAGTTAAATATGGTTAGGGATCTTATGAATCCATCAGCCTAACGAGTTGGTTTCTTTTCCTTGCTTCGCCCTCTTCGTATTAATCACCAAAACAAAATCATTTAAATGTAAATATGAATATGGTTAGGGGTCTTATGAATCCATCAGCCTAACGAGTTGGTCACAAATTATAAAGTTCATCCCTTTTTCTCCTCGTGCAGTGCCTTTAATTTTAGGATGTTTAAAATTATTTATCATTTTAAAAAAGCTAATGCAAAGTTTTTTGTGTTGTATTATCTTTTGGAAAATAGAAAAACGGAAAATGATATATATTGCAATTATTTATGTCAATTTTTTTAATTATGAATTACGTAGATAAATATTAATGATAATTTTTCTGAAGATACACGTCTTAACGTTTTATATATTAATTATCTTGTTACTCGTAAGTGCAGGAACATAATAAATTAATCAACATTTGTTTCTTACACTGAGATTCTATTAACCATGACATAGAAAATGAGACAAAGGCAGTACAACTAACAATCTTGAAGCTCAGTATATTTAGTAGGGGTCTAGGATACTTCCATTACTGGGATGCAAAAGACAGGAAAACAATTAGAAAAAAACAAAGGAAGAAAGTGTACTTAGCTGGCACTCTAGAGGAGCCTAATAACTTAGTGACAAATGACCTAACCTATAGTCACATTTTAAAGTTCATTCATTTTCTATTTTTATTACACCTTTCTCTTGCATTTTAAAAGGGAGATGGAAAGTCAATAAAATAAATTTAAGCAAATGAAGCACAAAGAAAAATGTGATTATGATCAATAGTTATATACTTATTCTATTCCAAAAGGGGAGTGATACTTAAAATTGAATGGAAGTCTTGTCCATCCAACGCAAATCTCATCATTTATTTTTATGATTCAAAAGTTAGAATTATTCTTATCCGCATAACTGTTATGCGAATGATGAATCATATTCGCACAATAATTATACGGATGAGATATTTCATCGGCACAATAATATATCTCATCCGCAAAATAGTTGTGCGGATGAGATATAATTTTTGAGTTCTTATCTGCATAATAGTTGTTTGAATGAGATATCCTATCCGCACAACTATATATTGTGCGGACGAGGTAAATCTTGAGTCATTCGATCTTTTTTTAAACGGTCATAGATGAGTTGGATAATAGACTCCTATCCAACTTTGGATATGAATCATTATCCATTCCAAAATTAAAAAAAACATTTATAAAATAATTTTTTTTTTAAGAATAAGTTTATGTTCCCAAATGTGTGCCCTTAATTGTTAAGTACGAATTTAGTAGTGGTGGTGTGATACCAGAAATAATTGTAAAAAAAATAATGACATTAAAAAATTTTCATATTACTTTAGAATCCTAAAATAAATAACTTTAATTTTAAAACGGATTAAGAAAAATTATATATCTACTAGACAGAGTATACTTTAAGATGCTCAACACTAATGCAACATAAATTTAGTGCAGGAAACATTGACAAATATCTAATCTATTTACTCTTTCTCCTTTGCTTTTTTATCATTTCCTTGTGTCTTTCTTATAGTTCCTCTGTCCCATAGTTTCATCTCCCTTTTCTTATTTAATTATTTTTGATTTTCTATTTAGGCTTCTTTAGTTTTTGTTCTTTACAAAAATTCTCACTATGGGAAGGTATTTTTGAAAATTAATTTTAAACTTTGTATGATATTATAATATTTTAAAAATTTTATAAAAAACAAGAAAATACTCCATGGTGACTCTTTTTTATTTGTATTCATATGTTATTCATCATTTTATTGTTACAATAAAATGTTCAATAGTAACTAGGGTTTGCTCACAATGTGTTCAAATGTGCACTTTGAAATTGGCAACAACCCCCCCCCCCCTCTTGTAGCAGAGTAGAACAAATTTCAACACCTACAATTAAAATTCTAGTTCCATAAAATTCCACAAACCTCCACAATTTCAGGGTTAGATTCTTAGAAAACTAGAAACACCCATATCAATATGTTCTTTCTTAGGTCTTCACAAAATATGTTCTACTCAATTCTAGTGACATTAATGAGTGAATTATTTCGTGTGGCTAACAGCCTAACAGAGTTAAAACCTAAAACCCTAATAAAAACCCAAATTAGATCAGCAAATTATAAAAACCCTAAATCGTTATTTGTACCCTAATTTATTCAAATCTTTACTCATGTGTTTGTATATATATGAATATATCTCTTTATCCCTACTTCCAAAACACTCCCACTAGTCCTCCTCGGTAACCAAATAACCCAATCTTACTTCAATTTTTTTACCATATCATTAGTAAAAATAAAATAAAAAATAGAAGTAAAAATTGATATTTTTATGCCAACTTTACCCTTTGAAAACAGATGCTCCAAATTAACTTCCTCTATATCCACGCCCTGACTTTAGGCCTAGTCGTATTATTTTTATGACATTTCACGTTTAAGGCCCTATAAATAAATGTCAAAGTTTAAGCATGTATTAAAAATTTGTGAGTGAGAAAAAGACACGGAATTGGTTGCTAATTTATCCCTCTTTTGCCTTTCACAATCCCCTAAGCTGCCTCACTCAAATATGATCAAGTCTCCTCTTCCCTATGCACTCTTGGCCAGCTAGTCCATATTTACAAAAGTGCAATTTGTACTTATGAAAATTAATGCCAATAGCATAAACAAATAAATCCTTTATCCCATAAAAAATATTTTAAATACACTTTCAAGACAATTTTAAGAAAAACTAAAGTAAAAAAATTAGTATAAAATAAATTATCGTTTTATCCACGGTAGTCGTGGTAAACACATATTTGAGTACTTTTAAAGGTAAAGCAGACTTTATATGATATTATATATTTAAATTCTGTACTTTATATATCTTTTATATGACAATTATTTTCGTACTTCCACCGTTTTAAAATATTAAAATAACTTATTGAAAATATAAAAATTATGGTGATGATTTATTCTCTTAAAAACACTCACTTGTAATTTTATATTTGAAGCCATTATTTGTTATTTTACTTTAGTACAAAAACTAAAATCATTTTGCACATATATCATAAAACTGTGGGACACCAATCATAGTCCAGTGTTAACCGGGTCGTTTATCTAGTTCAAAATATGAGTTTGATTTTAACTTACAACTAATGATTAGTGTTAACTCTACGACTTACATGCTACTTGCGCAGAATCCTATCCCCAAGTATAGTGAGAATTTCATACGTAATTATTATGTCCTCTTGAGAATTTAAAATATTTTACTTACCTTCCATCATTTGCACTTACAAAAAAGAAAAAGAAAAAATGACATGTATTACATAGAGTCCAGATCATCTGTCTCAAATAATGTATCATTTATTGTCTCAAAAAAAAGATTATGTCATGTGACAACATTTTAAGATAATTTTTAAATAACAAATAAAAGGACTCAATTAAATATTTTTTAAAAGAAAAATTAGGAAGGAAAGTGTTTTTCCATTCACACAAATTATGCTATTCAGTCTAATTTCCAATTCATGTCTATTTCATCCTTCAATTTACTCCGGCCTCTCTCCGTTCTCCTCTCTCCATAGTACGGCAACGAAAAAAAATAGAACAGAGATTTCAAATTCAATCTGGGTCTCTTATTAAAATATAGTTTAATTTAGAAAGCAAAAATGGAAGACTAGCCAAATTATTAAACAGAATTTCGAATTCACTCATTAAAGGGGTTGTTGCTGTTATGGTTTGTCTCTTGCACTACAATAATTATATTGAAGACAAAAACAAAACATTAAACAAACATGAGCCCAAAATATTATTCACTATGTCCCAAATTAATTACTTTTTATGACTTTTTTAAGCCAAATTGATTATTTTTAAAATTAATAATTAAGCATATATAAATATATTTCTAAAATTATAAAAATTGAAATTAGTAATAAATTGTATATACTTTCTTTTGGTTATAATATCTTCACCTATATGTTAGCAAAAATAGTAAAAAGATTAGTTTTAAAAATAGTCAATTTGACTTTAAAAGGTCAAAATTGAGTAATTAATTTGGGACGGAGGGAGTAGATATCTTCATTATGGTCTAATTAATAGCCCTAGATCGAGCAACTGAGAATTGTTTTCTGGTTTTTGTTTAATTAGTGCATGTAAAACGATGTAATGAATTTACAGTATTTGAGCCCAGTCAAAGACAAAGTGATGAATTTGGACAACTTGCATCAATGGAATTCTGAATAATTTGGTTAGTCTTCCATTTTTGCTTTCTAAATTAAACTATATTTTAATAAGAGATCTGTTCTATTTTTATTTTTTTTCGTTGTCGTAATATGAATAGAAGAGAAAGAGGCTAGAAGTAAATTGAAGGATGAAATAACATGCCGTATGTTTCTTGGCCCAACAATAATTCGTGTCTTATGATTTTTATGAGGTCAAGGGTTACATGAATTGAACATCAGAGGGAGGAGTTTGAAATTTTGAATAGCGTAATTTGTGTGAATGGAAGAGCACTTTTCTTCCTAAATAACAAATTGAGAATGTTTACCTCAATTTTTTGTTTGTCAATTACACAAATAACTATTAATGATAATCTTTTTAGAGAGATGTGAAGTCTTCTTATAATTCATATTAATTCTATATATTAATAATTTTTTTACAATTATAATTCGGTATGAATTTATCACACTACATAACATGACTCACAAGGGAAAAAAAAATGAAATGAAGGGAGTATTACACACTGCAAGGGCAGGATTGGATTTTCAACAGGCCATGAGTCCAATGCCCCAATGAAGCAATAAAATCAGAGGCGCCCTAATCAGAGCACTAAAATAACACACTCTCCATTTAAATTCAACATTTGCAATACAGACTCCACTGAACAATTTTACCACCAAACAACTTATATCTCAAACCTCAGCCACCACTGCACCACCACCACCCAACCTTGTACCAACTAATGAGCACAAAATGCAAAGCACCATCATTGATCAAGTAAACCCTTCAAGAGTTCGGATTTAAGCTGCCCATCCCACCACCTCCAGGCCATCCACTACCACAAACACCACCATTACCAGCAGCACCGCACCCGGCTCAAAGGTCTATTTCCGGTAAGATTGAACACCACCCTGCAGCATTTAAGTTATAGTAGTCTTCACTAAAAGATACAACCAAATATACTTTTGTTCACATGCATAAATTTTTCAACACACAAATGTGAGTTTTAAGCATCCCCACCACCTCAAATCCCCTTTCACATGCATGTTGTCCCCTAGAGTGGACTTTCACCACCACCACCGCCACCACCACCACCGTCGCCACACCTTCAACCCCTTCTCTTAACCTTCACCATCAATCAATCCATTCCCAAAAACTAACCTCAAAATGGAGAAAAAAAACAGAACCCCTCATTTTTTCCCCTCATTTTTCTTCACATTCTGTTTCTATGTACTCTTGAAAAAAACCCAACTTTCAACTTCTCTCTCCCCTGATGGCCAATCCCTACTCTCTCTCCTCTCCTCTGCAGACCCTTTTGCCAAGTCTTCATCCCCATTACTCTCTTCTTGGAACCCATCAAGCCAAACTCCATGTTCATGGCAAGGAATCACTTGTTCTCCCCAAAACAGAGTAATATCTGTTACTCTCCCAAACACATTCCTAAATCTCTCTTCAATACCTTCACAACTCTCTTCTCTCTCCTCTCTACAACTTCTCAATCTTTCATCCACTAATATCTCTGGCTTTATCCCCCCTTCTTTTGGCTCATTTACCCATCTTCGCCTTTTAGACCTTTCTTCAAATTCAATTTCAGGACCAATTCCCCCTGAACTAGGCCAACTTATTTCACTCCAATTCCTTTTCTTGAACACAAACCAATTGACAGGTTCCATACCCCCACAACTTGCCAATCTTTCTTCATTACAAGTGTTTTGTGTGCAAGATAATCTCTTAAACGGGTCGATTCCGTCGCAATTAGGCTCATTAATCTCCCTGCAAGAGTTTAGAATTGGGGGAAATCCATATCTAAGTGGAGCAATTCCCCCACAGTTGGGATTTCTCACTAATCTCACCACATTTGGGGTGGCTGCCACTGGACTCTCCGGTGTCATACCGCCTACATTTGGAAACTTGGTTAATCTCCAAACTTTGGCAATTTATGACACTGAGGTATTTGGGTCAATTCCCCCTGAACTAGGGTTTTGCTCAGAGTTGAGGAATTTGTATTTGCATATGAACAAGCTCACTGGTTCAATCCCTCCTCAATTGGGTAAGTTGCAAAAGCTTTCTAGCTTACTCCTTTGGGGCAATTCCATCACCGGGCTAATCCCGGCTGAGATTTCAAATTGTTCATACCTGGTAGTGTTTGATGTTTCTGCAAATGAATTAACCGGTGAGATTCCGGGTGATTTGGGGAAGCTTATGGTTCTTGAACAGCTGCATTTATCGGATAATTCATTTACGGGTTTGATCCCATGGCAGTTGAGTAACTGCACTAGCCTTACAGCTCTTCAGCTTGATAAGAACCAGTTTTCAGGTCCAATTCCATGGCAAGTTGGGGATTTGAAATTCTTGCAGAGTTTTTTCTTGTGGGGGAATTTGGTTTCTGGAACTATACCATCTTCTTTTGGGAACTGCACTGAATTATACGCGCTTGATCTTTCGAGGAACAAGCTCACTGGCTCAATACCAGAAGAGATATTCAGTTTAAAGAAATTGAGCAAGCTGTTATTGCTGGGGAATTCATTATCAGGAGGCTTGCCTCAAAGTGTTGTGAAATGTCAGTCTCTAGTGAGATTAAGGCTTGGCGAGAATCAGCTTTCGGGACAGATTCCAAAGGAAATAGGCCAGTTGCAAAATCTTGTGTTTCTTGATTTATACATGAACCATTTCTCTGGTGGTTTGCCCGCGGAGATTGCTAACATAATGGTTCTTGAGCTTTTTGATGTGCACAATAACTACATAACTGGTGATATACCATCTCAGTTAGGGGAGCTTGTGAATTTAGAGCAGCTTGATCTCAGTAGAAACAGCTTCACTGGAGAAATTCCTTGGAGTTTTGGGAATTTCAGTTACTTGAATAAACTCATCCTTAATAATAATTTGCTTACTGGATCAATCCCGAAATCCATTAGGAACCTGCAGAAACTAACTCTACTTGATTTGAGCTTCAATAGTCTTTCTGGTCCAATTCCACCTGAGATTGGTTATGTCACAAGCTTAACCATTAGTCTTGACTTGAGCTCAAATGAATTTACAGGCGAAATCCCTGAGACAATGTCTGGCTTGACACAATTGCAAGCGCTTGATCTTTCGCGTAATACGCTTTATGGAAAGATTACAATTTTGGGTTCCCTCACAAGTCTCACTTCCCTGAATGTCTCGTACAATAATTTCTCAGGTCCTATACCCGTGACACCTTTTTTCAAAACTTTATCTTCGAATTCATTCCTTGGAAATACAGATCTTTGTCAATCTTTCGACGGGTATACTTGTTCTTCGCATCTGATTCGTAAGAATGGGCTGAAATCTGCAAAGACTATAGCTTTAGTTGTTGTTATTCTGACTTCTGTCGCAATGGCAGTTCTTGCCTCATGGATTCTTGTATTGCGAAATCACAAGTACTTGGTCGAGAAATCCTCGGGCACATTAGCCTCTTCGTCGGGGGGAGATAATTTTTCTTATCCATGGACTTTCATTCCATTTCAAAAGCTAAGTTTCACCATTGACAATATCCTAGATTGCCTCAAAGATGAAAATGTCATTGGGAAAGGCTGCTCCGGGGTTGTTTACAAGGCGGAAATGCCCAACGGTGAGTTGATTGCAGTGAAGAAACTTTGGAAAACAAAGGGAGATGAAGAGCCAGCAATAGACTCTTTTGCTGCAGAAATTCAAATTCTTGGACACATTAGGCATAGGAACATAGTAAAGCTCCTAGGTTACTGTTCCAATAAGAGTGTCAAGCTCTTGCTCTACAACTACATTTCAAATGGAAATCTCCAACAGCTTCTACAAAGTAACAGAAATTTGGACTGGGAAACCAGGTATAAAATTGCAGTTGGAGCAGCCCAGGGTCTCGCTTATCTTCATCACGATTGTGTTCCCGCGATTCTTCACAGAGATGTGAAATGCAATAATATCCTATTAGACTCCAGGTTCGAGACTTATTTGGCTGATTTTGGACTGGCCAAGCTGATGAACTCGCCGACTTATCACAACGCAATGTCCAGAGTAGCTGGTTCTTATGGATACATTGCCCCAGGTATACTAACTAGGATCATACTATATGATGCTTCCTTTTGTGTTTAAATTTAGTATTCTTTTTTGTATCATGCTGATAAATGATGCTTTTACGAGTATTTAACATGGTTGGGAGTTTATCTTTAATGGGATTTCTTAGTACATATTGAGAATGTTGTGTAATTTTCTTATGCAGAATATGGATACACCATGAACATAACAGAAAAGAGCGACGTCTACAGTTATGGGGTGGTTTTGCTAGAGATCTTAAGTGGACGTAGTGCTGTTGAATCTCAACTAGGCGATGGATTACACATTGTTGAGTGGGTGAAGAAGAAGATGGGAAGCTTCGAGCCAGCAGTAACAATTCTCGATTCAAAGCTGCAGGGACTACCTGATCAAATGGTGCAAGAAATGCTTCAAACACTAGGAATAGCTATGTTTTGTGTTAACTCCTCGCCGGCTGAACGGCCAACAATGAAAGAAGTGGTGGCATTGTTGATGGAAGTGAAGAGTCAACCTGAAGAATTCGGAAAAACTTCACAGCCTTTAATAAAACAGTCCTCAAATCAAAGTTGATATTTCCCCCCCTTTATAAGGATGATGATATTGATTATTGAATGATTCTCTTTCTATTTCAGAAGCCAGAGAAGGGGAATGCTAAAAGGTGGTAATTAGTGGCTTTGGTTAAGGGGTTTGTTCATTGTACAGTTTTAGAAACACTATTTTTGTCGATTCACTTCGTGTTTTTTGTCATTGTTCTTGCTATCGTTTCTTATAACTCTCAAGGCTTTAGTTGATTATATGAAAGATTGAGATGAATGTAAATTGCAATTTTAAAGATGAAAGGCTCATCTTTGGGAACTTTTTGTGTTTCTCCTTGTTCCTTATGCTCATAACAACTAAAAGCATTGCATTGCATTGCCACAATTTATCCGCAGAGTTTCTAGTTTGTTTTCCATAAAATTCATAAACAACAGCTCAAAAAATTTCCAACACTTCCATGGAATTTACACAAAATGGAGAGAGTAAGGTTACTAAGAAACTTTTACTGTGCGTTGCATCTTTCGCTCAGAATCGTGGTACGATAACTAAATGTCTTGTTGCATCTTTTGCTCAGAATCGTGGTACGAGAACTAAATGTCTTGTACATTTTACCACATTTAGCGTTTCTCATACCAAATTTCATTTCGCGTATCTAGTCGATGAGCGATAAGATAGTGGTAACCATGGGGGGGGAGAGAGAGAGAGAGATTCATTCCCTATAACTAAAAGAACAAGCACCTTCATAAAGGCTTTGATGTGCATATTAAATTGGAAGTATGCATGCAGTTAGTGGAGCCTAGAAGATCAAGAGAAAAGAAGGCTCTCTCTCAAAAACATTACACTAAAATGTAGGACCTTTGATGCAGGGGAAAAGGAGACAGACAAGAACAGATGGTGCATCCTTCCCACTCCCCCACATGCCTTCAAATGCAGTGGAATTGTCTCCCCAAACTCAAATTATCTTAAAAAAAAAGTCCATTTCCCAATTCTGTTTTTATTGAGAAAAAAAAATGTAGGCCAAAAAGAAAATCTAATAGGATCTTTTTTGTTATCTTTTTTATTTTTTTATAATTAAATCCAATAGGATCACCAGTTCATCAGATTTCTTCCCATACATTCAGTTTCTGTCACAAAATCCATAGCCAAGAGATATTGTTTCTTCTACAGACAAACTAAAGACATGACATACTCTCAAAACAAGAAGCTGCCAAATTTAAAAGAAAATGGTGCACTGAAAAATAATAATGGAGAGATCAATATGTGGTCCAAGTAGATTCACTTCTTGTTTACTATTTAAGGAAACTGTTATACACAATGAGATTTTTAAATATGGAGGGGAAAGATCAAGAAAATAAAGAAAGTGTGTCACTTTCTCTTCATTTATCATGCTTGTAATAGTTACTTTGGAAAGAACAGAAAATAAGAGGAGAGAGATATTTTTCATGAATTTTTTATTTTCCAACTTTAACCAGTTTTTATTTTTTTTATTTAGTTTATAATGGTAAAAGAGTAACACTCTTTTCCATTCTTTTACTTCTCAACTGACAGGCAACAAGATAGAAAGCATTGGTGATCTCTAAGGTCATCATGCCCCCATGTGCAGCAAATGGTCCATAGCAATCCACTCAAAACTTTGAAGGGTATATCTATTTTTTATATAAAAATTCCAAATTGAAATCCAAATATACTATTTTCTCTAAATTTGGATGACACGAAAGCCTAACAAAACACAATAGTATCGATTAATAATTTTAATTTTAAGCAATGGTACAACATTAATATAGTACATAATGGATTTCTGCCATTATGTGCATGCAAGTATTAATTTGCAATTTTTGCAGCATTGACATGCGATATCCCCAGAAGTATTATGTGCATAATATGGATTTCTTTCATAGACAGACACCAAAGAACATGAGTTGTCTCAACTATCAAGCATGTGCAAGGACCAAGGATAGGAGTTTGAAGAGTTGGAAGTATATATAATACTCGCTCATTTGAATTTTTTTTTCCTAGTCAATTTGTGAAATCCTAAATTTCAAATTTGATGCGAAATAAATTAATTTTTAATTAATACAATAGTTAATATTATAAACTACTTAAAAGTTTTGTTGAGTACAAAGAACATAGCATATAGGAGAAATATGAGGCCCAAACTTACCTCTACAAAATGGAATCCAGAATTCATTCTAATGTTTTGGAAAAATTAGATATAAATTCACATCACAATATGAATTTTAGTATTTCGCAAATTAACAAGGATCAAGCTTAAATGAGACTCTTTTTGTGCAACAGATGAACTCAGCAACCAGCATTTTTAAAACCAAATTCCAAGAAACATGCCAGAAATAAATAGGCATCGCCTTCTTGAAAGTTCATCTGAGGCCATTTATCTGGTGATATAGCTTAACCGACACCAGATGCAAGACTTACATGCCATCTAAGCTCAAGACCAGATGTCAAACTGGAGGCATATAAAGTTGATGGCAAGGATACACAGTGTATCTTGGATCAATTTTCAGAAAGAGGATAACTCAGCTGATTATACAAGGAAAAGGAAAACAATGACCAAGTGAACTCTGGGAATTCATGGAGAAATAAATTGGAAAGCAAAATACAAACAGTAGCATAAAATGGTTTTATAATGTACCATGTAAACCTAAAAGTGCCTTAATATAGAGTGATAGAAGTTGCAGGTCAGTACAGTGAATGAGATGAAAACCATTTCATGTATGCTGTAAATGGTAGAAATCAGTCGATAATACAGGAGAGTTAATACTGGCCAACTGCGTTATAAGGATAATGAATGATATGATTCTACATTTCTGGTGGCTAAC
The DNA here is from genome assembly GCA_034770075.1 of Aralia elata. Lineage (NCBI taxonomy): Eukaryota > Viridiplantae > Streptophyta > Magnoliopsida > Apiales > Araliaceae > Aralia > Aralia elata. The sequence goes on along the minus strand of CM068378.1, from coordinate 25,890,125 downwards.
AATTAGTTTCAGCTGGCAATACTAGTCTTAGTAGTTTATTAGTGTTTGTATCCACCCAACTTCTCTTTTTCAACTGTTTTTCACTCCTTTACCTTCTCTTTTTTGGGATTCCTGAAACCTTGAGACCTTAAGAAACTAGGAGTTACATCTTGCGATCACAAGCTGTCTAACTTTAACTATTACATCAGTTTACAAACTTTTGTGACCCCAAAGAAATCTACAGCAAACTAAACTACTACAAGTACATTTAACATCAAATAAAACATATCCCAATCTCATTCCATGTATTGGAAACCCTCACACTCGCATCATTACAGTGTTTATGCCATGGTTACCAGGAGTGCTAACCAACTAGATACGCGGCGGGTATGAGAAACGCTACCTATGGTAGAGTGCACAAGATATCTAGTTTCACGCCACGATTCGGAACGGCAATATATAACCGGAACGTAGGGTAATAGGAGTTTCCTGATAATCCTATGCAATCAAGACTGAACTTAATCTTTAAGTTTTTCTTTGAAAGGATTTAGGATAGAGTCGAAGTCATTAACAATAGTTATGAATAATGCTTTTTCTAGTAGGTTCAATTACTTGAAGGCTCCACTACCATATCAGCCTATATATGTGTTGTAATTAAGATCCAAGGAAGATCTGAAACTTCGTTGCAGAAAAGTGCAGATATATGACCAAACTCTGAACTTTAATTTCGCCCTCTACAGTAGTGTTAGACAGGCCAAGAACACTATCAGCGTCATATATCTTGACCAAAGGAGCTGTTTCCAGTGTCTGGTTTTGAAGCCTGATGACACAATGAGATGCAAGTAGAAGACTCATTCTGACTATGTTTATCCACTAACTACTAATGGTTATTGCAAAGGTCAGATTCCATTTAGGGTACAATTTCAAAACCCAATTTCAGTTGTTTAGAAGCAACTGAAGATTATAGAATTAATAGAGTTGGTTGTACAGAGGAATAGAAGGAAACCTAGAGATCACAGGGTTCTGCATAACCTCCTCAAAGAGCCAAACAGCCCATCTACGTTTGAAGAGAGGTTCAATAATTTTCCTTCCATTTTAGATAAAAGAGAGCTTCAGCTCTTAAACCTTGAGTTGATATCGGGAGGGAAGTAACATTAGCAAATACTATTCTGGTTAGCTGAATTAGTGAAGGCAGGGTTAGATATTTTATCTGATGGTCAACTAATGGTTCCTTAATTTTGAGACAAGGAATTCAAAATTGCAGCAATCTCACACGTCTCCTTAGAATTACAAATGTGTTCAAGTTACAACCAAGGCAGCGGTGACTTGAGGCATTGCAAACTATTTAGCCAAATGTATCTCAATCGAAGAATATGACAAAGGATAGAACTTTTATTTAATACACCAAGAAATATTTTTCTCCTTGAACTAATGTACTAAGAATAGAAAAGGATTTCAACAGAGAAGAAGCACATATTATTTCTCCAAAGGAGAAGAGAAATAAGAAATTTAGAAAATGAAAATGAAAGAGTACAGGAGAAAATTAATAGAACTGGAATGAGTTCAATAATTCATAGATAAGCGAAAAGTTCTACAGAGAATTAAAAGGATGATGACAACCACGGAAAGTGGAAACAAGCAAGTGGTAAACAAAGTTACAAAAAAGATGTTTTTAGAAATTACTCCACTATTAAATATCGTAGAAAGTATGACTAACAATTTTAGTTTGTAGATACCTCTTCATTTACATGTTTTCAAAATCTAAAAGTTTGCCTCAAGCAACTTCAACAGGAAAATGAGTTTTAAAACTCTTCATATAAGGGGCATAACATAAGCCCATGAAATATTGCATAAAGGAGACCATGCCTAAAATATTATTGTATCCAAAGTACTTTTGGGAGACAATTCAATTCTAAACAACCACAAGGTACAAAATAAGACTACCTATCCTCTATATTTTTCCTTGTTTTCCAACAGTTTCAATCTCTGTTCTCAACTTATAAAAACTTTTAAGCAATGTTTGTTGGTGACTGTTTGCATAAAAGAAGCATAGTGAGCATTGACCAGTTATGTTTTGTTCATGTTTTTTTAAAAAGTAAATATCATAGCACCATTGATCAGTTGAGTTTTATTTTGAACAGCTTTTATATATAATGATTGTAACAACAAACTAAATAGATCACACGACCTATGTATAAGTTTAGGGCAATGTACTTGCTAAATTTTTGTATTTGTTATTGAAGAGTACAACAAATTCCACCATGATCAATACCATACCAAAATCTCAGATTAACAAAAAAGACCCAACTAAACCATTATTCAAGACCACCTCACAGTCATATCATAATTCTCGAATTGCAACTGTAGCAATTAAACATTACAAAAATAAAGATCTTGAAAAAGACCCAAATAAACAAACCTCACTACTCATTCAATTGAGCTAGCTCAGCCTTCAATTGCTCAATCTTGAGCCCCATAGATCTCTGCAATGCTCCCTTCTCTTTATCCGGCAACTTAGCCAACAATCCCTCAAACATGTCTAAGACTTCTTTAACTGCAGTACGAGCACACTCAGCTTCTTCATCAAAATACACAGTTTCTTTCGATTCCAATGCCATCTCTATTTCCTCTCTTGCCTCTGCGAACTTGAGATTGATTTCATCTACTACTTTGTCCGTCTCAACACTGTATTGCCTCACATTTGGGAAAATCCTGAAATGGGTTGAAGGGATTGAGCCTGCTGGGTGAAGAAAATGGTGGAAATTCTTGGGTTTGGAAGGTGAAATTGGGTCTGAATTGCATTGATTTGAGAGAGTGGGGAGTGATTTTAAGGAAAACAAAATTGTGGGTTTTGAAGAGGTTTGTAAAGGGTATCTGGAGAGGAATTTATAGAGAGAGATTGATGAACGATTATGCATTTTGAAAGAGGGTGAGAGATAAAGGAACTGAAATTTTAACTGTTACTCGAAAGAAGAAGAAGAAGAAGGTTCTATGGCTTTATAGAAGAACAGCATGCCCTAATATGTTTGAGCAAAAAATAATTACTGAATTTAATAATATTTATGTTGAAGTTATTTGAACTTATTTCACTCCTTAATTATTCTTCTTTACTCTGTTACTCAAATCAACTTAAATAGTCAGGCTTGGACCAGTTTTGTACTGAATTCAAACAAACATCTAAATATGCGAGGAAGAAATTTTTAAAATACATTGGACCTTATTTAAAATATATAAAAATAAAAATAAAAGTAATATTATCATGCTCCATATTAATAAATTCATGGAATTAAAAAAGGACTTTTGCAAATATGGGGTGGTAGTACTTATTGATAGAGCATAGAGGGAGGAGGAAGACACAAAATAGTTGGTAACTGTTTGTGGAGTTGTTTTTTCTTTTATTTTATTAAGAGTTACTTTCACTATGAAACTATTCATTTTTTTGTATTTAAAAAAAAAAAAATCAATGTCCTTACTAATTTTTAAAATTAAAAAAAATGAAAAAAAAGTTCTTATCAATTTGTATTTCATATACACCCAGGTATGTTAGTTTAAATTCGTTCAGTTTAATGTATAAATTCAAGGGAGGCAACTTGGTAGATTCAAAGCCACATTAGCTTTGTGGCCACCAAATGTTCACCCCAAAAGAAATGTTGTCACAGCTAATTAGGTTAATCATGTGTGCTTTGGGCCTAAACTCAAAGGCCCATATTAACTCCAACTGTACCTCAACTTAGGAATTGACCTTGGCTAAAGTAACTGTAAATGGCCACCAAAACCACAAAAGAATGTTAGTTGTAAAACAAAACCAAGTCAAATATCAATCCAAACCTTAACAAATCCCCCAAACTCACCAACCCCAACTAGGAACCAACACACAATGACCATACATATAAACACACTCAGCTCGAGCAGAACAAAAATATTAGACAACCAAAAATCCCAATGGCCCGGCAACTTCCCCTAGAGCACCGGCTAACAAGCCCGTCTCGGGCGAGCTTGGCTTTAGGCTCACTTCTTTTATGTGCCTTTGCAGTGTTCATGTGTGCTAGTCATTCGCGAAAATGGCGTCGCTGGAGAGCCTGCTATGGCTACCGCGATGAAGATCCTGTCATACAACTTTACAATGAAGGGATGATGAGTGGAAATGGATTTCAGTTTGGAGATTGTGATGAAAGCACTCGTAGTGGTGAAGTTTCTGTTTGGCAGAAGAATATAATTATGGGTGGAAAGTGTCAGCTTCCGGATTTCTCCGGTGTCATTATTTATGACTCCACCGGAAATGTCGTCACCCCGGCAAAGCCTTCTGCCAGACCTCTTGCTCTTACTTGGAAATGAAATCAAGTTTTCAGAACCATTTAGTCAAAATTGCTACATCTTGTATAATGTCAAGAATATTCATGTATGTTATTTGTTTTATACAGCAAGTATTTGATTCTTACAAGCTGACACAAGCATGCAAAATCTCATGCAACAGAACAAAATTGCACTAGAAAAAAATGCTGAATAAAAGATAACAGTTCACTTCTTATACAACTTGAATAATCTTGCAAGAAACAATTCCGAAGATACATGGCAGAACACAGAATTCACCCCTGCTAAACTCCATCACACTATTGCATTGCCTATATCCGAAAGCTAATCCTAACCCGTAGAATTATACTGAATGAGGAAGTAAATAAAATTTACAGCATTGTAAAAAGACCAAACCAGTTGCAACCTAAAAGCATATAGATCATTTGTGACCGCAATCAAGTGGCCCTAAATGGCTTATTAGATGAAGAACTCCGCCCCCTGAACCCAACAACATTCAGTTTTGACGTAGATTTTACAGCACCAGACTTTCGGCTCCCTGTCTGTTTCTTCCCACCAGAAACTGGCCCTCTGGGGCTACTTGCACTTGTAGACTTGGTTGGTTTTGAAACCTTAATTGTTGCCTTATGTTTCTTCCCACCAGACACTGGCCCTTTGGTGCTACTTGAACTTGAAGACTTTAGTGGTCTTGAAACCTTAATAGCTGCCTTCTTAGGTTTAAATCCAGTGGATACTTTACTAGGTTTTGCTCCGGAAATTTTTCTGGTATTTACAGCCTTGCCGTGAACAGCAGATGATTTCCCTGATGCAGCTCTGGTCCTGCTTTTCTGATTTGAAACTTTCACTAACTTTTCATTCTTCCCTTTCTGCTCGGTTATTTTGGACCTGGCAGTGTCTCTTCTATATTGTTCAACGGAAAGAGACTCCAAGCTCTCATTCTTCATTATGGCTTCCTCGATGCGAGTTGCCAAATTATGGTCCTTCTTAGCTACCAAACTTGTCACCTTCCCTGTTAAATGAAGAAGATATTTTAAACTTGATAAGATTAAATAATCATACAATAAGAAAAACGTGAACTGTTGGCAAGCAAAATGAAAAGAATGAAGCCAAAACACAACATGACACAGTGGCTGCAATATATCCCAAGTAGCAATCATATTGCAAAACCACATAAACAGAGACCACAATAGGAGATATAATTACAATTTACAAGTCATTCTGAAATGGGAAGAACTTTATAAGGGATAAATGTCCATGCCGTACACAAAGATCATGAATAAATGAATACCAAGGGAAGAAGTTTGTATATTGCAGTGCCCGTTGGCAGGGCGGTGTGGTGTGGTGCTGCGAGATCAGCGCTTCCAAAATTAAGAGTTTTGGACAAATTTATTTTCATGAAAAAAGTTAAAATCGTACTATTTGGCTAATTAATTCAACGAGTGCTCTTAAAAAAAAAACTAATGACAAATTTATAGGCAAGTGTATGGTATAAGACTTCATTTTTCTTCAGCAATTTCACTCAGTGTTACCTGAAACGTGGTACGTTTCAGTACGTGATACAAATACAGGTATGTGGTACGCTACATAGCTAAAATGCAATACGCTAGGGTATCTTTATATAAGTTTTTATAGTTAAGAATTCTCTTAGAGTTTAAATGTAATAAACCTAAGTTTTATAGAAGATTTTTTAGTTGAATCAACAAGTTGATTGATTTATAATATTTTGCTACAATGTAATGTTTGAACATCCAATACTAAGTTATAATATTGATATTTGTGCAAGTATAGTTAAACAACAAAGAAATTTTTTGGTACGCTAAATTTAGAGTATTGGTACGTAAGAGTACCTTGTTTAGGTATGCAAATACCAATACACGGTTCGCTAGGTTTATGAGAGTATCTGGTAACTCTGATTTCACTATTTAAGGATAAAGTTCAACTTTCTTTTTCCACCAAAAGTGCTTCAGGCAAAAGAACGAACTTTCTGCTTCCGCAAAAAGTGCTTTGGAGTCCAAATCTCTACTCTTTAGAAAGCGTTTTCAGGGAGTTACCAAACATCAAAAAGTTTTCAATTTTGATTTAAAAGTGCTTTTAATTGAGAGCAAAGATCCTAAACGCTAAGGTTATACATTTGTTTCACTTGTCCGGTATCTACATCTCGAATTGGAAACCCAAAAACTAAAGACAACAAATAAAATAAGGAAAATATATGGATCATGTTAGCAACCTGGTAAATTGTGGATACAAATGACATACCTTTCGCACCCATGCGAGCAGTTCTTCCAGTTCGATGGAGGTAGTCAATCTAAGTCAACAAAAAGGAGGACTTCTTACTTCAAAACAATAGTATAAAAACACTGATGTGAAGCTAATGAAAATACTCAAAATACTAACAAGCGATCAGCTGTGATGCTTACAGAGGTGAGTGGAAAATCAAACATGATAACATGGTCAACATCTAAGTCCAATCCTCTCGCAGCCAAGTCTGTGCAGACAAGTGTGGGGCAATCTCCATCATCACTCTTGAACTTCTTTAGGTTTTCAACCCTAGGCACGATGAGAAAATTTTACACTTTAGACAGATATAGCAGTGCAAGTATATAAAGGAAAAACCTTGCTCCTAGTTGAGCTTGAAAAAGAGCATCCTCAAGCTTTTGGTTCCTTATAGTTAAGTTTCATGCTGAGGAAAATTAATTATAGCTTAAATTTAAAATTCTTTAATTTATCATATGTACTTTATAAAATAAAGTAGATTAGCAATAGTGTATTTTATATCCTAGCCGTATGACGTGATCCTGTCATAACTGTATAGCACTCTATAGTTCATACAAAAAAAATATAAGAAATTTGATCACTTTCACAAACAAAACAATTTTAACCTTGCATGCATTTGGATGAGTAAGGCAGAAGTTAAAAATTTTAGAGGGGAGTTGTGCTTGGAGAGGACATATAGTCTTTAAAGACACTTTGAAATTTGCGTATGTACAAAGCAGCAAATAGGTGTAACTGGTACCGTCTCACCTTTGTTCTGCCGGTACTTCTCCATGGTAGTTAACAGTAGAGAGTTGATTTTCAGAAAGAAAGTGATCCACAGCACGACTAGAATTTAATGTATTACAGAAAACCATAACTCTGTTCCCCTTTGCTAAACTTGGTTCAAGTACCTAAAAGTAATGTCATCATACTGTGCACTGTAAGTTTTACTTCGCTATCAATATAACAACAGAGCTAGCACAAATTGCTTATACGGGACTTTGATTATGAAGACAAGATATTGCTACAACCAGTGATTGTACTCCAAAATGTAAATTCAGCTTACAATAAGCCTACAGCTTAAAGGTACTTCGTAGAATGTTCAATCATAGTAGGTACTCGAGCCAACAGATTAGACTACAGAAGCTTCACTGATGAACTTGTAGCACATTTTCTCTAGTACTAAAGTTACACTAACAAGTCTTATTAGTAAGTTAGTAACAGAATCATACTTAACTTGACAGGTTTTAAGAGAACTGCCTAGCTACATAAATTAGAAAATTTCCTTTTCCTCCTTGCCGCTGTTTGTTTAGACAATCTTATCAAACAACAAGTAGTTGGAGTTTAAGCTATATTAGATTCTATTAGAAAAAAGAGAGAAGATACAAGAGTCCAGAGGTAAAGAGAAGGAGAAGATTTCTTTTAGAAGAAGAAAATATTTATTAGATGAAATGAGAAAATACAAGCATAGGGGGGACAAGGAGTTCACCTTTAATATAACAAGAGGAAATAAAAATACACACTCAAATGAGGGCACAAAAACTCTTTAATCTCTACAAAGATCAGACCCAGAAATACCCCTAAAGTCACCCATGACAAAAGCCAACAAATAAGCAAGAAAAAAGAACCTATCTCAGAACAAAACAAAAGTTAAGTAGCTATCTCTAAGAACTAAAAAGGAGAAGTCCTCCAAACAAAACAAAGAAGTAAAACCACAATGTCCTAATGCAGGAAGGCCCCTTAATCCCTTTCAAAGAAGTAGCGCAAATTCTTAACTGATAAAAAGATCACAAGACATAAGAAACTGAGCATCAGTAAGCTCTAGACTGCTTTTCAACCTTCATGGATAGTGAAATTGTTAGCCAATCTTGCAAGCCTACTTCCAAGTTTTCAAATTGACTTTAGTAACCCCATGATCCTTCTAGAAACACTAATGCAAGAGGGATGTCTACTCTACAATTTCCTGAAAGGTAGCATTGTAAGCATCCTTATCTTTTCATTCTATTTCGACGACATTTGAACAAAGAAATAACATTCATTGATGAAAGCACCACGATAATTAAATGAGAAACTAAAGAGGAAACCTGTAGAACCTTACAGTTTGCCACCAAGTACTGGGGTCACAACTAGTACTCATACTAATTCTGGCTTCCAATGTGAAATTTAAAATACCCAATAGTCTAATATTCACATCATTTTTTTTTTCTGTTCCCCTTCCACAATTCACTTATCAAGTTCAAAACCAAGAGTGAAAAATTAAGAGCAATTTTTGCACTTCTTTGTTAGTATACGGGTGTTAAAACTAAAGTTACCCCTCTTAAAAATAAAAAGATTTATTGACTTCCAAAAATGAAGTTCTAAATATGATTTTGTAGTAATTTTTATGTGTGTTTTAAAATCTATATTTGGTGAATTTAATTATTCCATCTGTTTCACAATAAAAGAATCTCGTTTTTTTTATTGCTCCACAAAAGGAGTGCTCCTTTTATTGATAGTAGTATAAAATGACACAATATTCTCAAATTTGTCATTATAATTTCATTAAATTTCACCACTTAACAACTCATTATTTTTAATGGTAATTATGAAAGAAATATGCATCATTAATACTTGTATATATTACAGATGAGACTCTTTTAATCTAACGAATAATGTAATTTTATCATATTTTTTTATTTAATTATAAGTGTGCCCTCTCTTGATAAAATTCCTGCATCCGCCCGTCTTAAGTTCAGAGATACATACATCTAAATTAGGATTCATCTAGCCAAACATGATTTAAGCGTAGTTTGATACCAAGAGTAGAAAATTAAGAGCAAAGTATTTTAATCAAGAGAGAAATGTTTTAAGTTCGGATATCACATATGTCTAATTAGAGTAGAGAACATATCAAAATCTTTATATTGCAACAAAATACATACTAGTAATTGCAATTAGCACAACCATGAGGTCCATGACCACCAATATAACCCCCATCTAAAAGTTATTAACAATTACACAAAAAATTATAAACAAAACAATAAACTGAAACTAACCTGCAGCAATGCCTCGAGCTTGTTTTCTGAACCCGAAAGTTTGATAAAATCATGGCGAGCAGAAGCAATCTTCTTATGCAATGTTGAAGTGCGCAAATGTACGATTCCTTGAAACTCCTCATCAACCAGCTTTTGCACTGCCTGCAAACCTCAAATAGATCAGTTATACTATATTCTCGGAGACCATGTTCATACTAAGACAAAAATTAGGGAAAAGGTCTAATTGGCGTAGATCCTGATTAGATAATCACACCAGCACCGATGCAATCAGCAGGTTTCATTTGCACAAACCTAATCTCATGGTGTCTTACACTCGAATAAGTTTTGAGCAGCTCATTTATAAGCTCCAACCACGTAACATGAAATTGCAACAAATTTACTCATGCAACAAAAATAAATATTGTTTAAGTAAGTGTGTGTGTGTGTGTGTATTTTACTTGTATCTGCACGAAAGAAATTCACTTGTTCAACTAAAATATATACAATCTAATATCACAATATCGGAGAAGTTTCTATCTCATGAAGATGCCCACAAAAATTTCTCTTAGGGTTTCAAGTATCAAGAATTAGAATACCTTTGTCATTGTTGCGGTGACTAAAACAGTTTGAAATCCTAAACCACCGGGTTTTGATGCACGGTTATTCAACGGGCCAAGAAACTTGCGAATTTCAGGACCAAAACCACGATCAAACATGGTATCTGCCTCATCCAAGACCTACATGAGATTAAACACCACTCAGTGTACCAAAAAGCACTAGAGTGCTTAAATACTTTTATAACATTGACATTAATTCATAAAGTGAACACGAAGAACTCCTTGCAAACAAATAAGAGAAAAGTGCAAAAGTGGCGAGGTAATCACCACGTATCTGATGTCACCATACACCAAGTTTCCGTCCTCAATATGTTGGAGAACCCTGCCTGGTGTCCCAACTACCATGTCAATTGGGGTATTTAGTGAATCCTCTTGGGGTCTTAGACGGCCACCACCACTAACCATGGTACACCTGAATCGTGCATGATGGCTAACAGACTTCGCCACCCGAAAGACCTGCAAAGATCATCCACTTACAGTTAAAGAAGTCCACACAACATATGTGAGTCTAAAAATAAAAAGCATATTTACAAACCTGCTCAGATAGCTCCCTTGTGGGGCATAGCACAACAGCTCGAGGACGTCTAGGCTTCATTAGCATACCGTACAATACCTCATCCCGTCTCAACAACTACAATAAACAACTAACTGAACTATGTTATATATCTCTTTTGTATGTACTACGTATATCATACAATGGGTATGCAATTACTCTGTTTCAAGATAAGAAAAATCATACAAATACTATAGTAGACATATTGTGACAACCCTTTGGGAGCAAAAGTATGGCTAAATTTTTTACAAACTAGAAGCATGGCTAAGGTTATCACCAAGGGATGTCCGCTAAGTGGGTGAGTGTCCTAGAAGGGTTTACAGATGTCACAAACTACACAAATGGAGACTACGGTGCTCCAGCATTGGCTCTTTACATCGTGTCCAAAATCAGCCTAAGACCATAAACGTATTTCGTAAGGAATAGTTAGGGGGATCATCACATGGAGGAAAAAAATGAAACGACAAGCCAGATTCAAGAGTAACACATCTAAGGTAATTGTTAAAAATTTGAATTCTCCCTCTATAGTGAGAAGACCTGGAAAAGGTACATAACAGTATCGGTAGTGGCCGATACATAAGTACATAACGGTATCGGCCAATACATAAAGGTATCATCCAATATTGGTATTTGCAAGATATATAAAGAATTTATAATTTAGCATCAAGAAAATGTTAACAAGTCCATTTAGCTATGTTACTATGTATCATATGACTTGCATAATGTTACACGTATTAAATATTTAAATGACAACTTTGTATACATTAAATTCATTATTTTACTTATTCTTATTTTTTAGTTTTTTTTTTCAAAAACAGAAAGAAAAAAAAAGAAAAGTAATGTATAGCTATTTGTTTTGTATCCCTGATATCGATACCCAATTCAGTATCAAGATTGGTTGTTGATTCATCTTCCATACCACAACTTTCAACCCTTCTCTAGAGGGGAGACCCTTTTGTAATCCAATTCTTTCAAATGTAAAGCTGGTCCTGTTACGTTATACTTGTACTAAATAATCTCAACTTGGATTTGTATGAAGAATCGCAAATGCAGGACCGCTTGGTCAAACATTAATACAAAGCCAAGGAATGGATTACCCAGAAACACCTCAATAAGAATCTCCACGGCAAATCCGTCATATCGGAAAGATGTAGCCATGTCAAATTTGGACAATTGGTGGCTATAGATTATCACTCAAGGCCGCCACCACCACCAGCACACCCCAAAAACTCCCTAAATCTTGAAAATAGCTACACCTCAGAAGGCCCCTATAGCCAATACCCCTATTTGGCTTATGTATTTAAAACTTTCTACAATAATATATAAATGGACCTAAATATAAAATTCGTTATACATAGCAAACACAAGTTTCTAATACATTTTACAACCAAGGCACGAAATAAACAGTTTACGAGCTCCTTTACCCCAAAAAGGTATTAATAGATAAAAAAAATGTAAATAAAATGGACCTGAGCAAGAGGCAACATGTAAGCAAGAGTCTTTCCGGAGCCAGTGTGAGAACCCAAAACCACACTCTTCCCTCCAAGCACAGCAGGCACACCAATACACTGAATCTCAGTAGGAACAGAAATACCCATTTCCACCAAAGCCCCAATTACTTCCTCACTCAACCCCAACTCCTCAAAGGTGGAAGCTTTAGCCCCAGTTTCCTTCTTCTTTTTATTCCTAGACCCATCATTCCCTCCTTCAATACCCAGCAATGGCGTAATTGTTACTGGCTTATTTTGTGGGGTTTTTGCAGATTCTTTGAGGTGTCTGATTCTGAGTCTTTCGAGTAAAATTGAATGCTTCATGGGTTCTATGGATTCATCTGTTAAAGGGGTTGTGGTGGCTGTGGAAGTGGAGCAAAGGGGCCTAAAACTAAAACCCAGATAAACCCTTGAAGGGTTTGGTGGGGATAATGGTTTAAGGACTGAAAATCTTTTGGAGATTGGGTTGAGAGAGAAAGAAAAGCGGGTTGCGGTTGAGGAAAGAGAAAGGGTTAAGAGTGTTCTACCTGTTCCTCCCATTTTGGACTTTCTTCTTCTTCTTCAATGAGGTATTATTTGTTCTGGTTTGGCAAATGGTGTAGATAATGGGGTTTTTCTAGTCTCGATTTTTGATAGCATCCTCGGTCTCTCCTTTATTTTTCCTTTATTTTTCACTTCTTTTTTACCAATATACTCATAACTTATATTTTCCTTTTTCTTTTTCATTCCTTTCAAGGATTTTGGTATTTTCTCTTCATTTTTCCTTATTTCATTTTTTTAATATGAACATAATTCCTAACTTGAACTTGGAAAATATGGAGAAAAAAATAATACAAATATAAATATAAACAAATATATGCTAACAATCGAATTATATATACTTCTTCTAAAATAATCTACTATCAAGAATAATGTTAAAAATATAATTTAGGCAATTAAGAAAAAGTCAAAAAAAATATTAAAATTTTCTTTTCTTTCTCCCTTAATCTTTTTCATTTCGTCTTTTGTGATTTTGTTAATTTCCAACACATAAAACTGTTTTCTTTATTACTTTCGTGTCTCCCTCCAAAAAAAAAATATATCTATTTTTAATTTGTAATAATTCAAACATAGCACCAAATAATGTAAAACTTTACATACTTTCGTATAATTTTATTTTGTTTATTCATACTTTTGGATTTATTTTTGTTAGGGTGTAAATAATAAGGCCCAAATAATCTTATTATTGTGGCCCGATTTTGGAACATGAATATTGGGCCTGGTAGGTAAATCGGGCCATGGCCCATGTAGGGAATCCCTTTATGGGGAAAATCCCTTCTGACAAAACGGGACAGTGGGCAGGTCCGTTTATTTCTACACGCAAGGGCGGGCAGTCAGGATATATTCGGCGCCTACCTTCTTTTACGGAGCTGCGGTCAAATCCCATTAAGGTATTTGACCAAATGAGGAAACCTACTTACTTTTCGGGGATAGGCGTGACGTCAGCTGGGAGAATACTATAAGTACAAGGCATGGAACTCATTTTACAGGTAATCATTATTTTACGAGCACAAGAGCACACAACCTCCATTGTTAAACCCTTGTTCGGCCTGTACTAATTCTCACGCCTGAGCTATCCCCCGGTGGCAAAACCACCTGGAACTCTCAGTGCAGTATCGTTATTGTGCAGGATTGACGCGCTCTTAGTGATTGAGGCGCGTGGACGAATTCTTGGCGTTAACATTGGCGCTAGAAGGAGGGCCTAGTGCTTAGTAACTTGTCAATCACTTAAAAATTTTCTTGACTAAGACATAACAGTAAAAAATAGACTGGAAATGACTTCGGCACAGGGAGAAGCCCCCCTTGACCATCCTCACTCCAGAGGATCCGTCAGAGATAGGCTAGGGATGTCCAAAAGTCTTTCAGAACGGTTGGGCCCGCTAAGCCATTCGGTGGGCCCGGCCGACCCAAAAACACCCGTAGTCCAGAAAAATTTGTTACCGACACCCCAAAGAAGGGGGCAACGACGCGACCGCACTGGAGGCCCGAACCCTAGGAGAGGTCGGAACCACGATGAAAGAGACTCACTTACTGCCAGAAGGGATCAACGGCGTAAAGAAACGGTAGAGGCTATACGCCTACAACAAGTGGAACTGGAAAAACAACTGGTCCTCTTAGGGGAAGAGGGGGTAGCTTCCTCCAGTCGCCGTAGTGGTCGGGAAGTAACGACAGGAACCCAGTCCAGGACTCACAGTTCGGACAGTTCTTGGCGGGAAAGCAGAGAGGCCCGGAGCCGAACAGAAGAAAGCGTGGGGCAGGCTAGCCATTCACCAGAACGAAACAGCAGACTAGTACGGAGCAGGGGAGATATCCCTCTAGTCCTAAGTCGGAGCAGGCAGAGCAGGCCTAGGAGCCGCTCGGCCGAACGAGGCGGAGGATCCGAACGGAGAAGGGGAGAGACCTCTCCAGTTCCCTGTCAGAGCAGGCCCAGGAGCCGCTCACCCAACCGAAGAGTCGGATCCGAACGGAGAAGAAGAGAAGAGACTCCAGTTCAAAGTCATGGTGGGCATGAAGCCACCCGTCCGGCCAGGGACCCCGAGGCGTTGACCCGAAGGGTTGCAGAGCTCGAAGAAATGCTTGCTATGGCCCATCAAGAGGATATCTCGGTAGACCCGACCTCGCCATTTTCACCAGAAATTGACCGAGCTCGGGCTGACCCTACGAAAAAGGCTCCTCATATGGAGAGTTTTGACGGTTCGGGAGATCCATATGACCATAGCCAAGCCTATGATCGGCTGATGAAGTATAATGGCTATTCTGATGCGGCTAAATGCCAAATGTTCATCTCTACTCTGAGGAAAGAAGCACGCCAGTGGATGACGTCGTTAGCCCCGAACTCGATATCCTCATGGAAAGAACTTTGTACTCAATTTCACAGTCGGTTTGGGAGCAACAAAAGGAGAGGAAAACCTACAGCCTCCCTAATGCAAGTAAGACAGTATTCGAATGAGTCCTTGGGGCAGTATGTCAAGCGGTTCTGGGAGGCCGTCGGGGCAGTGACCGACCTGAACGACCCTCAAGCTCTCGGCTATTTTAATACGGGGTTGGACATAATAAAGTCTAGGAAGCTGGTGAAGGACATGATGTTCAATGCCCCGAGGACCCTCGCCGAAGCATATGACAGGGCCGAAGGGTTTATAGCCGTTGAGGAGGCCATGGGGAGTCTAAAGTCAAATCCCTCTTCGTCAGAAAAAATGAAAGAACGGGATAGAAACCCGTATCCTCGGATCGATGTCGGTAACAGGTCAGACACGTGGCCGAAGAAGAATTTTGGGGGAGTGGGAGGTCGCCCCCCTCTCCCAAATCGAAAGGTCGAAAAGGTATACACCACCCTGAATACTGACCGAACTGCCATATTGGCACACATGAGAAATCAACCTTATTTCAAGTCGTGCCCAAACAATGTACACCCGAACCGAGGAAATCAAAACAAGTACTGCGATTACCACCAGGCTTCGGGACACTCCACCGAAGATTGCCGGAACTTGAAAGAATTGATTGAGACGAATGTACAGAACGGGGAGTTGGTACGGTTTGTGGCAGGACGCAATGGTTCGGGAAGAGCCGCGAACGGCGACGTCGTGGTACCGACCCCTCAAGATCAAGCGGCCCCTAATTCTTCGGCTCGGGGGGTGGTCGATATAATAACCGGTGGTTCGGGTGGGAAGGTCATCGGTAAGAAGAGAAGGGGAACACTAGATGCAGTGATGACGGTAATGGAGAAACCGGTCGGGAGGGAACGACCGTACCCCGGCACGGTGATCTCTTTCAGCGATGATGATTACCCGCCCGAAGCCATTGAACCCCAAGAAGGTGCTTTGGCAATAACTGCCCAAGTGGGGTCTATGGACATGAGGCGGATTATGATCGACAATGGTTCTTCGGTCGACATAATGTATGCTCATGCCTACCAAAGATTGGATTTGGGTGGGAGAAAAATGGAGGTAGGACAAGAAGCCCCGTTGTATGGCTTCAGCAATGATCCGGTTCGAGTGGTAGGCACCATTGAGTTGCCAGTCATCTTTGGGACGGCACCTCAAGTGGAGGAGGTCAATATCAAGTTCTTCGTTGTCAACGTGGACTCTGCGTACAATGCAATTCTGGGAAGGCCTACGTTGATGGCATTACAGGCGGTGACATCTATTCCGCATTTTAAAATCAAATTTCCTACCCCGAACGGGGTCGGCCAGGTCCGAGGTGACCTTGATTTGTCTCGGAGGTGTTACAGGAATTCGTTAATATCTTCAGCTGTCGGCAAGAGCAAACAGAAGCAGACCATGGCTATCGAAATTGAACCTTTTACTGAGGGATGCACAGAACCCCTCGCACTGCCAGCCGAAGAGACAGAAGATATCGAGCTGATCCCAGGGAAGAGAGATAAGACAATTAAGATTGGCTCGGGACTACTGGAACCATTCAAAACTGGGCTGGTGGATTTGCTTCGGGTGTATGCTGATATTTTTGCATGGGAACCTAGGGATATGCCTGGAGTTAGTGAGAAAGTCGCGGTACACAAGCTGCGCGTGGATCCCGACAAAAAACCGGTATGGCAAAAGAGGAGAATCTTCGCCCCGGAGCGACAAAGGGTCATCGACAACGAGGTAGCCAAACTGTTGGCAGCGGACTTCATCTATGAGATCGAGTATCCTGAATGGTTAGCCAATGTGGTGTTAGTCCCGAAGCAGAACGGGAAATGGAGGATGTGCATCGACTACACGGACTTGAACAAAGCTTGTCCGAAGGATTTCTACCCACTTCCCCATATTGACCAGCTAGTCGATGCTACTTCGGGGTATGCCTTGTTAAGTTTTATGGATGCATTCTCGGGGTACAATCAGATCTCTATGCACAGGAAAGACATCCCGAAGACAGCGTTTATTACGCATCGGGCAACCTATGCCTATAAGAAGATGACCTTCGGGTTATTAAATGCCGGTGCGACTTATCAGAGGATGATGAACTACGTGTTCTCGAAGCAGTTGGGTCGGAACATGGAGGTCTACGTAGATGATATGATAGTCAAGAGCATGTCTACAAGAGACCATTTGGATGACTTGGAAGAGTGCTTCCAGACAGTTCGGCACCACAATATCAGGCTTAATCCTACAAAATGTACCTTTGGCGTTGGAGCGGGGAAATTTCTGGGTTATCTGATTAGCAAAAGGGGCATTGAGGCGAACCCTGAGAAAATCGAGGCCATTCTAAACATGAAGTCCCCTCAAACCTTTAAAGACGTACAGAGACTAACGGGTCGGATTGCGGCATTGAGGAGATTCATGTCGAAGTCAGCCGAACGATGCTTGTCGTTCTTCAAAACACTCAAAGGACCGCAGAACGAGAAGACCTTCCATTGGACTCCGAAGTGTGAAGATGCTTTCCAGGGCATAAAGGAATACCTATCTTCGGCACCCCTGTTAATGAAACCCGTCCCCACAGAACCGTTGTACTTATATTTGGCTGCGAGCCCGATGACAGTAGGAGCAGTGTTGGTTCGGGAGTCCGGAGGAAAGCAGTACCCAGTATATTATGTCAACCATGCTCTTCGAGATGCTGAGACACGATACCCGAACTTGGAAAAATTTTCTTATGCCTTGATAATAGCCAGTCGGAAACTCCGACATTATTTCCAGGGACGGCTGATTGTAGTATACACCGACCAACCACTGAAGAAGATCTTGAGCAAGCCAGAACTTTCGGGACGATTGGCGGCTTGGGCTATGGAATTAACCCAATTTGTACTAGAATACCACCCCCGAACAGCAATTAAAAGTCAGGCATTGGCCGACTTTATGATCGAATGCTCATTTTCCGAAGCCGACCCGGATGATATGCCGATGAATGTGAATTCGGTTTCGGATGACCCCTCTGCCCAAACGTCTTGGACTCTGTATGTCGACGGGTCATCGACTCCAGAGGCAAGCGGAGCTGGATTGATCTTGGCGAGCCCGGAGGGGTTCAAGGTACAACAGGCAATTCGTTTCGGATTCAAAGCAACTAATAATGAGGCCGAGTATGAGGCCTTGTTGGCAGGATTACGATTGGCTAAAAGCCTTGGGGTGCAAACCATAATTATCTTCAGCGATTCCCAGTTAGTAGTTAAGCAGATTCTGGGGGAATATGAGTCTCGGGGGGCGATAATGTCCAAGTACCTGATGGAAGTACGAGATCGGCTCCAATATTTCACATCGTATGTACTCCAAGGGATAGATCGGGACAATAATACTGTGGCCGATGCGCTGGCTCGCCTTGCGACTGCAGAAGCCAGCTCGTTCAGCGGATCGGTATATTTGGAGACCCTAGACTCACCAAGTGTTCGAAGGGGAGAGTTGCTGATAGTCGAACGTTCGGATTGTTGGATGACCCCTTATCTGAGTTACCTGTCTGATGGCGTCTTACCATCGGATCGGATACTGGCGAGAAAGATAAAGTATCGGAGTACGAGTTTTGTGCTTATTGATGGCGACCTTTATAGGAGAGCTTTTACGTCTCCTCTATTAAAGTGTTTGACCCCATCCGAAGCCAATTATGCCCTTCGGGAAGTGCATGAAGGTATTTGTGGAGATCATATGGGAGCCAAGGCATTGGCGTATAAGATACTCCGACAAGGGTATTACTGGCCAACAATATATCTCGAAGCTAAGGAGTATGTGCAGAAATGTCGGAAGTGTCAGCTTAACAGTATAGTCCCCCACACACCGCCTGAAGAACTGTATTCGGTCTTGTCACCAATCCCCTTCGCCGTATGGGGAATCGACTTACTGGGACCATTACCAAAGGCAAAAGGGCAGTTCTGTTTCGTGATAGTGGCGATTGACTACATGACCAAGTGGGTAGAAGCAAAACCGCTTCGGACGATCACAGAACAGGAATGCCTGAAGTTCCTCAAAGAGAACGTTGTATTTCGGTTCGGGATTCCGAGGGCCGTTGTGTCTGATAACGGCCGGCAGTTTGTGGGGTCTAAGTTTGAAGAATTCTTGAAAGATTTAGATATACAGCATCGGAAGACTTCCGTTGCCCACCCTCAGTCTAATGGTCAAGTAGAAGTCACCAATAGGACTCTACTCAATGGCATCAAGAGAAGGTTAGATGAAGCCAAGGGGAGGTGACCCGAAGAGTTGATTAGTGTGTTATGGGCTTATCGAACTACACCTCGGACAACAACTGGAGATTCGCCATACAAACTGGCTTATGGAACCGATGCACTCATTCCGATTGAGATCGGATCCCCTTCACTCCGGGTCAGCCAATTTAAAGAACTGTACAATGATGAAGGCATCCGCCTCAACCTAGATTTGTTAGAAGAAGTTCGCGATTCGGCCTTGGTAAGGCTAGCAGTCTACCAAAGGAGGACGACTAATCACTATAATAAAAGTGTGAAGCTAAGAAGGTTTGAAGTTGGGGACTTAGTCCTTCGGGAAGTGGAGGCATCATCGCCCCAAAACCTTGGCAAACTAATGCCAACTTGGGAGGGACCCTACGAGGTTACAAATGTACCGAAGCCAGGAACCTACCGGCTTCGGGCTATGGATGGAACAGAAGTCAAAAACACTTGCACGCGGGGAGACTTAGGAAGTATTATCAGTAGACTACCTGTTAAGTAATTTTCTTATGACTATGTAATTTTGGTGAATTGTAAATGTAATATTATGAAGGCAGTGATTAAATAGAAATCGGATCTCCATTAATATTTTCATCTTTACCAAAGTCTCTATTTACAAGATAAAACCTAAACCGACTATTACAAATAGAAATAAAAACGTGCTAGTCCGAGGGGGCAGGCCCTGCTTCATCTTCATCCTCGTCAGAAGTATCAAGGAGGTCGCCATTCAGTGCAGCCCCCCTCATCGTCTCTTTATCTTTATCCCGAGCATTCTGATAGCCGAGATTGTATTGCCGTAGCACTTCATCAACAAGCTCGGACGACGATCGGTACTCCTGGCGGATGAGTTGTTTGGCCTCTTCGGTCAAAAGGGGCGCTGATGCCTTGTATTCGGCGAACTCTTTCTCCACCAGGACACGAGCCTCTTCGGCCATCCCGATCTTCACCTCGACGCTCTCGAGCTTCCGATTAACAGACTGGTTATCGGCCATCAGCTGGTTACGCTCCTTTTTGAGCTCATCATATTTCTCGATGATCAGCCTTCGCCGTTGCTCGCCTTCGATTGCTTCCTCCTTGAGCTTTCCAACTTCGGCTTGTAGTTCCTCGCAGTGCAAGGCGGTGTTGGAATGGAGTTTCTTCTCGTTCTCCCAACCTGCCATTGCAGAATCCAACATTGACTTCAGCCGAGCGTTTTCAGCCTCGAGCCCCTTCTCTCTTATGTCGGACTGTTCGAATCGACGCAAAAGCCGACCTGTGGCAGCTGCAGCCTGGAACATATAAAAGGGGAGATCAGTTGGCATATATTTCTTAAAAATTTTGGAAATCAAAGTAAGTTGAGTAAAGCATACCCGACTCAAGTATAAGGCATTATAATTTGCCAGCTCATGCTGGTTCAACCCCTCAAATACTCTGTCGTCTCCAGGCAGGATGAAGTTGTTGAAAATATCGATAGGGAAGTTCCCCTCATCATCTGGCCACAACGTGGCTGACGAAGAGGTCTCCTGAAGACGAGGAGAAGTGGCCGGTGATGGAGGCGGGTCGACTGGGGGTTCGGTATGCAACCTTTTGGCTGCCGGAACCTCTTCGGCCTCTTCTTGAAGATTGGCGTGAAGGGCTTCGGGCGGGGGAGCTTCAGACTGAGGGGCCTCAGGAGGGGGTATATTGTCCTTCGGGGTAGGCGTTTCCACGATCGGGCGATCGGGTTTTGTGGTCTTCTGGCGCCTCCTTTTCACCCGAAGGATATTCCCCCTCTCGACCTCGGGGAGGTCTAGCAGGCTCCTAACAGGGCTGGAGCCAGGAACAGAAGTTGGCGGCATCGGCACTGACGATATCGGAGGGACCATCAGAGGGTCTTCAGTTGAAGGGATCGGGAAGACGAATTCCTCTTCGGTCGGCTCGTCAACTGGCTGTCGAGCGTCAGTAAGTTCGGTTGGCTTGATCAACGCTACTGTTCGGATTAAATCATAATGTTAACAAGGATAAATTTGACATGAGAATAAATTCAGATCGGCACGGGGACTTACATTTGTGGTTATATAACCAAGACTCGTCGCCTAGCAATTCAATGTCCCATTCTTTCATCGGCAGGCGTGTGATGATCTCTAGAAGCTCCCCTAGTCGGGTTCGGGACAGTTCTCCGACAGAAACATTGCTTCGGGAGGAATCGGCCCAGTTGGGAATATCTTGGATACCGGGGCCGTGGATGTAGAACCATTGTGAATGCCACCCTTTATTACTGGTGGGGGTCTTCATCAATGGGCGCTTCTCAAGGGTCTTGCTGTGTTGTTTGTTTATCTGCCGAAAGCCGACCTCTCGGGATCGGCTTATAGAGAACATGGATAAGAAGAGATCGAGGGTAGGGGTGATGTCTAGCTCATGGCAGAAAGCGATAAAGGAAATGATATGGATGTAGGAGTTCGGCACCAGTTGGGCGAAGCCGACCCCAATAAAACCCAACAGGTGTACGATGAAGGCGTGAAGTGGGAGGCGTACCCCGTACCTGAGGGCAGAGAGGGAAATAGCGGTCCATCCGCCCGGCCGGTGGTACATCCTCTCGACATGAAGAGGAGCCCGGATCTCGTATGTAGCCGGGATGTGGAACTGTTTTCGTATCCCCTCCATATCTTGAGGGGAAATGGTAGATTGGGTGTTAATGTGGGCGTAGGTGGTTTTGTTCGAATACTCTTTGAGCATCCGCTGATGGTCGACCTGAGCCTTGGTCAGTTGAGTGGGGTTTGGGTTCTGCGGAGCCCTGGTTGTAACTGTAGTAGCCTCAGTGGGTTTGGCGGTGGAAGTTAGTGGGACGGTGGTGTTACCCATTGTTGAGCAGCGGCGGTGATGGCTGACGAATGTGTTGGGAAGGATAGGGCAGAGTGCAAAGGAAGCAAGAGAGATAGTGGCGATTGATTTTGAGGAAAGAGGGGAGTCTTTAAACCTTTGGGGATTGTGGCGGTTAAATTTTGGGGAAGG
Source organism: Aralia elata (assembly GCA_034770075.1). Taxonomy (NCBI): domain Eukaryota; kingdom Viridiplantae; phylum Streptophyta; class Magnoliopsida; order Apiales; family Araliaceae; genus Aralia; species Aralia elata. Next base: position 25,867,800 of record CM068378.1, on the reverse strand, counting down.
AGGGAGGTTTTTGACTTTTGAGATTCATGCGTTCCCCCGAGAGCGGCGCCATCACTTGGAACGTGTGCAAGAGGTGGGTCCCGTTGAGATGTGCCGGTTGAGTTTCCGATATAATTAATATTGGGCCTCTCCTTTCGTGACCTTCTTCTTTGGGCCTCTGTTTGAGTACTCTTCCATTAAACACTCATTTTAATAGAAGACTGGGGGGCAATGTTAGGGTGTAAATAATAAGGCCCAAATAATCTTATTATTGTGGCCCGATTTTGGAACATGAATATTGGGCCTAGTAGGTAAATCGGGCCATGGCCCATGTAGGGAATCCCTTTATGGGGAAAATCCCTTCTGACAGAACGGGACAGTGGGCAGGTCCGTTTATTTCTACACGCAAGGGCGGGCAATCAGGATATATTCGGCGCCTACCTTCTTTTACGGAGCTGCGGTCAAATCCCATTAAGGTATTTGACCTAATGAGGAAACCTACTTACTTTTCGGGGATAGGCGTGACGTCAGCTGGGAGAATACTATAAGTACAAGGCATGGAACTCATTTTACAGGTAATCATTATTTTTACGAGCACAAGAGCACACAACCTCCATTGTTAAACCCTTGTTCGGCCTGTACTAATTCTCACGCCTGAGCTATCCCCCGGTGGCAAAACCACCTGGAACTCTCAGTGCAGTATCGTTATTGTGCAGGATTGACGCGCTCTTAGTGATTGAGGCGCGTGGACGAATTCTTGGCGTTAACAATTTTTATAAGAAAAACTAAAAATAACAATTTTAACCCTAGGGTTATATTAAGTTATATATTCAATAGTGTATCTCCTTTTTCACTAATCTTTAATTTACATAATAACTTTGATTTATTAACTCTTTTTTCTGGGGTTGGGGAGAAATTTTTTTCTTTATAAAAAATCATTTTCGTTTATAATTTATACCAATTCCTATTCCTGTTTTTATATAGTACATCTCCCTCCTCTTGCTATCTGTATTGATTATGTATTTATGTGTGTGTGTATATATATATATCTTTATCAAATTTTCCACAAATTTTGTTAAGCCATTTTCTACAGATTTTGTTGTAAGGTTTTATTTCACAAATTTATCAAATTAATTTCCGAATTCATCCTCAAACAGTGTAATAAGTTAACTTGGTTGGTTTTCTTTTACAGGTGCTGAATTTTGTTCCAACGATAAATTCTCTATGATTATAAGTTTCATATTATTGCAATTTTGAAAATTGATATGCAGTTTTTTTTTCCCTGTTGAGTACCCAAATATCATGTGTTTGGGATTCCCTGTTTCTTTTGTGTTTGTATGTACACATACATACCTTGATCTTATGCATGCATACAAGTCTGAAAGAATAAGTTGTAGATCTCACTTGGAATACTTGGCAGCAATGTTAGTTTTTCCTTTTGTGCTTCTAGATATATCATTTTCCTATAGTGACGAATGTTTCTTTGCTTTTCATTTTTTTGAAGTTGATATAACATTATATGCGAGTTGAAAGAGATTTATGCTACGTTTGAATTGCAGGAATCAAGGTGGGAATGAAATGAACCACTCTCATTTCCACCAAATTTATGAATTTTATTCTTAGGGGAAGGATATGGAACGACTAATTCCAGTCAAACTTGGAATAAATCATTCCACTCACCATTCCATTCTGTTCTCCATTTTATTCCTTCACCAATTACATTCATTCAATCCGAACGTAGCATTAATCCTTATTGGGGCTATACCTATTTGGGACAAACTACAAAACGTTGTATATGTCAAACTTGATATAGTGATAAGCATTTTTTTAGTCAAAATTATTTATATTCCAAAATATAAGTACAAGGCAAGTGATTTTACATTTTAGAATTGAGATAGTACATTTTATTGAATATGAAATTTGCCTTTTATATATAATGTTAGACTCTTTATATATAATTACAAAAATTTGTTCATTTTTTTAGAATCATCATTTAATTTTGTATGAGTTTACGCAAAATGTAAAAGTTTTTATAAACCATAATTATATTTATTAATGAACTTTTTAAATGCAAAGCTTCATGAGTGTTTTGATGAGTTTTCAGTTTTTATGAATCATTACTGAAGGAGCTAATACAAAGAAATCGTGGATGGGATGGTGATTGATGTTAGCTGAATTGCTCGATTAGCAAATGTTTACATATTCTTTAACATTTGGGCTCTACCCTTCCCCATCTCTCGTATGCAGGGACGAAACTATGTTAGGACCGGAGGAGGTCACGGCCCTCCCAAGGTTTGAAAGTTTTGTAAGTTCCACTCCAAACTTTTAAAAAAATTATTTTTGGCCCCCCTCAAGAAAAATGCAATGCTTCAGAGGAAAATGAATTTCTTTGCTACCAAACTAACGACCACAACATATTCTTTGTAACAAGATATAAGTTTACACATCGGTCTCACTCTGATCTTAACTAACCAAATTCATACACTTATAAATAGATTATAGATCTGCCCTTCTTGCCTATAATCTGCCCCAAAAAATTTTCAAATAAAAAATGGCAACTCCTACCTCTATACTAAATGAAAAAGAAAATGCAAGCTCACTAGAAAGACTTGGAAAGTACTGCACTAAAAAAAATTACTTTATAATGTAAGGTAAATTTTAAAAAATTTAAGTATTATATATAAATTGACTCCACTAAAATTTTATAAATTTTCTATTATACGGGGTCAAATTGAAAATTTATAATTTTGTCAATCAAATTTTAACCACATATGACTCATATCCTCTCAATATATGTATATCTCCTTATAATATATATATATATATATATATATATATATATGTGTGTGTGTGTGTGACCCGAAAGTACAAAAGTATTAAAAAAATTGGCTTGGGGGCGCTGCCCCCGAACCTCCACCAAATTATTTATGACTTGGTAAAAAAATTTGGCCCCCCTTAAGATCGAATCCTGGTTTCGTCCCTGCCCGTATGTTCCCTTCCTCTTTTTCCTTTGTATTGATATCCATTTAATGGGTTTTAAGTGCTGGATGATGTTTAAAAATGTTGTAAATCAAAATAATAATAATAGGAAATTGATATTTTTACTTAAAAAGTGTCGTATAGATGTACAGTGACAGGGAAAATCGTCGCTATAGGATCTGTGGCGACACTTTTCAGGTAGAAAATAATAATCATGTATTTTATGTTGGATATGGCTGCAATGCAGATCTTTTGAAGCTTTAATTAGGAAGCTAAATAATAAAATTTGGATGGATTCTTATTTATTTTATCAAAAAAAGTTGATTAAAATGTTGAAACAAATCCTAGTTTCGGCCCTGATCTTAGTAGGGTTAAGGGCTACTCTCACTCTGCTCAGGTGGCCCCATGGCTGGTCCGGAGTCGTTACTTCGGCATCGGGTTGTCGGGAACACGTCGCCTGTTGGATAAGTTTTGGGTAGAGGTTGGAACCAAACAATGATTAGATATGGGTAAGAGTTTTTATATGATTTTGAAATGAAACTTACCAAATGCTAATTCCAACTTTTTGTTGCTCGTCTTGGATAATTTATCAATGCAAAACATAAACTCCCTATCCTATAAAAACAAGTTCTATTTAAGTTTGAAGTTCAAAAGTAATCTCTCCTAAATCACATATATATAACTTCTTAATAAATTAATTGTATTCAAATAATTTTGAAGATCAATGTTAACCCCAAAATACATATAGTGACACTAGGCATAAAATAGTGCAACGGTGACAAAAAAATTAGATACAAAATGATGTGTCGAATTATAATTAATTGATATTTCATTGTGTATGAGTGCATCTAATGGTTATAACCAATTATTATCATACACATCATTTTGTATTCTCTTTTTATATTTAATTTTTTATTACCAAAACATTATTACTAGGCATATTAGCACTTTACTAACCCACGCTAAGTCTTTCTACCATCTTTGTCTGAAAAATCTCCATGCATCCAAAGAAATAGAACATCCAAATTTTTATCAATACCCAATATAACATCTAAAGATACACACAAAAGTAAAATAGTTGTTTAGGAAGCAAAATAATAAAATTTGTTTAGGACCTCTACCCATATCTAATCATTGTTTAGGAAGCAAAATAATAAAATTTGGTTGTGGGGTAGTTGCTTAATTTCTGGAGAATATTTATCAAGTAATTAAGCTTTTTAATGATGAATTAGAATCTGGCAAGCTTGGTTTAATTAATATCTAAAGTCAAATTATTTACTTGATCAGTCAGCAATTGGAATAAATGATCAAAAGACCAAAAGACAGCTTTGTACAGAGGTTGGAGCAAGGAGAAAAAGAGTTTTTACAGTTTTTTATTTTTTTTATTTCAGGAATTTATGTCATGAAAGAATGCTTTATCCTGAATGATTTTTGTAAGTACTTATGGATATCCATGTAATGAGGATGAAGAGCTTTGTCATATTACAAAATCCATAGATAAAATTACTCTGCTTTTTGCAGAAAAACATAAATAATAGTAATAAAATTTTGTCAATGTATTTTCTCTTTACAATTTTAAACCTTGGGTTGTGGGATTGCCTCAAACTGCCTTGTATTTTCCTCGTTAAATTGAATACTATTATGTCAATTCTACTGTATTTCTAGCAATCCCTCCGTCCCAAAAGGACAATTTTCATACAAATTAAGGTAGAACAGAGTGCAAATTTTTCTTCCAATCTATCCTTAGGTTTTAGGTTTGGAGAGAGAGAGAGAAAAAAAAAGTTATTGTTAACCACTCATTTGTGATGTGAATAATGTATAATCAAAGATAAATTAGTCCATACAAAAATTTATGTAATTGACTTGCTTACTTTACTCATTCTTTGGAGGACAAAATCTTTTCTAATTTTAGTCATCCTTTTGGAGACAGAGGAGTAAATGTTAGAAATATGTTTGACAAGATAATTTTTTTTCTTAAAAGCCATTATTTTACATTTGTATTTTGGAACCGATGGAGTAATTGAATTCCATAGCAAATGATATTGATGCGGTTGATGAGCAAGCATGTCAGTTTATGGAAAGATTTGATAAGATTTGATAAATTATGGAAAGATTTGATCTAGTGGCAGTTTGGTAATTTCTGTCAAGTTTAGAGTATCGAATTTTGACGTTTCCGGAGCCTAATTTCATTGGAAACGGGCCAACGGTCAAAAGTCACCAGCGCTTCGCTCGTGAGCTGTAGGGTTTTTTGGTCAAATTCCATCGTTTAGGCCTTCAAAATTGTATTTTATTGTTTTCGGGTTATTTTTGTAATTTTCTTTATTAGTTTTCCTTTTCCGTTTGGGTTTCTGCTATTAGGGTTTTGCTATTTAAGTGTTTGTTATGATGGGATTGAGCAGTTTTGGATGAATAATAAAATTTCTTTATTTACCCAAATTTCTCTGAATTAGAATTTTTTTGCCTATTTCCTGGAATTCGTAGAATCAACAGGTTGTAGAAGGTTATCGTTGGTAATCGTGCGCGATTCAACAATTGGTAACGATTTTCGTTTACTTCCGCTACGTCAGTTGGTATCAGAGCCAGAACCATATTCACCATGCCACCCCGTAGAGTGCAACGTATGGATGAAGTTTATGGGCGTGAGGATCTGCAACGCCTTGAGCAGCGGTTCGAGCAGCGAATCGGAGAATTGATGGAACAGGGGATGAACACTATGATGGATCGACTGACACTACAGATGGGTGAGTTGTTGGCGAACCAAAATAGGGCAATTCCAAATCAGGAGAGGAACCCTACTTATGATGATCGGAGGAATCCTTTCGCAACAGAGAATGATGACGGCGATGACTTTGATGTTGATTATGAGGAGGCACCTCGTGGGCGTCGTCGACCATATGCAGTGGAGGATGCTAAGAGACGTTGGGAGACTGGTATGAGGACTGAGATTCCTGAATTTCGTGGTACCCTCCAGCCTGAAGAATTCATTGACTGGCTGGCCACGGTAGAAGAGATCCTGGAATTTAAGGGTGTCCCTGATGATAAACGAGTACCCTTGGTTGCTACCAGACTCAGAGATAGAGCGATGGCATGGTGGCAGCAACTCAAGCAAACGAGGGTTCGATTGGGGAAATCAAAAATTACAAACTGGGAGAAGATGAAGAAACAGTTGCGGGCGGCGTTTCTACCTTATAATTATCAGCGATTAATGTACCAGCGGTTGCATAATTTAAAACAAGGAGGTCGTACAGTTGATGAATACACAACTGAATTCTATCAGTTGATTGCTCGGAACGAGGTGCATGAGACAAAAGACCAGTTGGTAGCCTGTTATATTGGGGGATTACGAGAACAAATTAAAGAGACAATCAACATGTTTGATCCGATGTCTGTTTCTGTAGCACATCAGCAGGTTGTGCAGGTTGAGAAGAGGCGTCTTGGTGGTTTTGGACAATATTCTGGTATTGGGAATTCAGGAGGCGGTGTTAATAGTGGCCATTCAGGCGAGGTTGTTGCCGCGGGGACAATAGCCAAAACGGGAGCAACAACAAATAATAACAGGAGGATTGGTCCAGTAAGTGGTATCAAGTGTTTTGCATGTGGTGAACCGGGGCACAGGCAAACTGATTGCAAGAAGACCGGAAAAGGGCAATGTTTGCTGAAACAGATGAGGGTGATGCTATCGATGATGAAGCCCTGTTGACTAGTGAACTGATTTTTGATTCAGAAGGCCTGGATGAGGAGCTGGTGACTGGTGATGTCGGGACTGCATTAGTGGTGAGAAGGTCCTGCCTTACACCTAGGGTTGTTGATGATGACTGGCTGCGAAACAATATTTTTCAATCAACCTGTACTGTAAAAAGGAAGGTGTGTAAGTTTATGATTGACGTGGGCAGTTGTGAAAATATAATTTCAGCAGAGGCAATTCGAAAGTTAGAACTAACAACTGAAAAGCACCCAAAGCCATATAAGTTAGCCTGGTTGAAACAAGGGGGCGAAGTGACTGTCTCAAAACGTGCACTGGTACCTTTTTCTGTGGGAACAAAGTACAAGGACGAGGTTTGGTGTGATGTAGTCGTTATGGATGCGTGCCACCTACTGTTGGGACGACCTTGGCAATTTGATAGAGAGGTGGTTCATAATGGTAAAACAAATACATATAACTTTATGTTTGAGGGGGTAAAGATTGTGTTAATGTCCAAGCGGGAAGAAAATAAAGGTAGTGCTAGTTTGTTGACTTTGACACAGTTTGAAGAGGCGGTGCAGGAGACAAAAATAGTGTATGCCTTAATCGGGAGAATGGTTGACAAGGATGTAGAGGTTCCTGATGTAGTCAAACCAATTCTAGATGAGTTCAGTGATGTATTTCCAGAAGAACTGCCTGAAAGATTACCCCCAATGCGTGACATACAACATCAGATTGATTTGGAGCCCGGGGCATCATTACCCAATCGCCCTCATTACAGGATGAGTCCTGGAGAGCATGAAGAATTAAGGAAACAGGTGGAAGAGTTACTGGCCAAGGGCTACATCCGGGAAAGCTTGAGTCCCTGCGTGGTACCAGCCCTTCTGACTCCAAAGAAAGATGGTACTTGGCGGGTGTGTATCGACAGTAGAGCCATCAACAAAATAACGGTCAGGTATCATTTTCCTATTCCACGCTTGGATGACCTGCTGGATCAGCTTAGTGGGGCTACTGTTTTTACTAAATTAGATTTAAAGAGTGGGTACCATCAACTCCGAATTCGAGCTGGCGATGAATGGAAGACCGCTTTTAAGACTAGGGAGGGATTGTACGAGTGAATGGTCATGCCGTTTGGATTGTCCAATGCACCTAGCACCTTTATGCGTGTTATGAACCAGGTTTTGAGGTCTTTCATTGGTAAGTGTGTTGTCGTGTACTTCGATGACATTCTAATATACAGTGTTAATCCGAGCGAGCATCTTAGTCAGTTGCGAGAAGTTCTTCATGTGCTGCGTCGGGAGAAATTGTATGCTGCAGCTAAAAAATGTGTCTTTTTGACACCTAGGGTACTGTTTCTTGGATACATAGTGTCTGATGTAGGGCTGCAGGTAGATGAGTCCAAAGTCGAGGTTGTGAAGCATTGGCCACGACCTAGTACCTTGACTGAAGTTAGGAGCTTCCATGGGTTGACATCCTTTTATCGGCGTTTTATTCCACACTTTAGTAGCATTATGGCTCCTATTACTGATTGTATGAAGCAGGATGAGAAATTTGCTTGGACTGGCGAAGCAGATGAGGCGTTTGAGCTGATTAAACACCGCCTTACAACAACTGCTATTTTAGTCTTACCGGATTTCCATCAACCTTTTGAGTTGCACTCTGATGCTTCCAAGGTGGGAATTGGGGCTGTTTTGAGTCAAAATAACAGGCCAGTGGCATATTTTAGTGAAAAGCTGTCGGGTGCCAAGTTGCGTTATAGCACTTATGATGTTGAGTTTTATGCTGTGGTTCAGGATATCAAGCATTGGCGCCATTATTTGTTTCAGCGGGAGTTTATTTTGTATACTGATCATGAGGCTTTAAAACATTTGCACAGTCAAGATAAAGTTTCTGCTAGACATGTGAGCTGGGTTGCCTACCTCCAAAGGTTCACTTTCGTGGTGAAACACAAGTCCGGCGTTACCAATAGAGTGGTTGATGCTTTGAGCACGCGCAAGGGGCTGTTAACTCAACTTTCTGTGGAGGTACCTGGGTTTGATTCATTTGCTGAATTATTTGAAACTGATCCGTATTTTTCTGGTGTTTTGGCAAAGGTTTGGGCCGGGGAGAGGACAGATTTCCATTTACATGATGGATTTTTATTTAAAGATAATCAACTATGTGTTCCAGATTGTAGTTTGCGGTTAAAGATTCTTAAGGAGCTGCATGGCGAGGGACATGTAGGGAGAGACAGGACCTTGCAGTTAGTACAGTCTACTTACTTTTGGCATACTATTCGGAAGGAGGTTGAAAAACTGGTGAAACGTTGTCGGGTTTGCCAAGTCGTTAAAGGAACAGCAACTAATGCCGGTTTATATATGCCTCTACCAGTTCCATCTCAGCCATGGGTTGACATCAATATGGATTTTGTGCTTGGCTTACCACGTACACAGCGGGGTAATGATTCTATTTATGTGGTAGTTGATCGTTTTTCCAAGATGGTGCACTTTATTCCATGTAAGAAGACCACAGATGCTGTTCGTGTTGCTCAATTGTTCTTTAGGGAGATTTATAGGTTGCACGGTTTACCAGTGTCTATTGTGTCTGACCGTGATACTCGGTTTCTTAGCCATTTTTGGCGTAGTTTGTGGAAGATGGTGAACACACAGTTGAATTTTAGTAGTGCCTACCACTCGTAGACGGATGGGCAGACTGAAGTGGTGAATCGGTCTTTAGGCAATTTGCTGAGGTGTTTGGTTGGTGAACATGTGAAGGGTTGAGATCTGAAGCTATGTCAGGCTGAGTTTGCCCATAATCATGCAGTTAACAGGAGTACTAGCTTTAGTCCCTTTACTACTGTTACTCCTAGGGGACCACTTGATTTGCTACCCTTACCAGCAAAGACGCGAATTCATGGGACCACAGAGACTTTTGTGACTGGATTGCAGGAGGTGCACAGGGCTGTCCATGACAATCTGCTGCAGGCTGCGAGCAAGTATAAGCACGCTGCTGATAAGAAACGGCGTCATGTTGAGTTCGATGTGGGCGATTTTGTGTGGGATGTTCTTACTAAGGATAGATTTTCTGCCGGTGACTATAATAAGTTGTCTGCCAAGAAGATTGAGCCGGTGGAAATCATTGAGAAGATCAATCCTAATGCATATCGTTTACGACTGCCAAGTTATATTCGTATCGCGCCTGTTTTTAATGTCAAACATTTGATTCCTTACACCGGTGATTCTTCTGATGATGACAATTCGAGGGCGAATCCACCCTGGGGAGAATGATGCGGTTGATGAGCAAGCATGTCAGTTTATGGAAAGATTTGATAAGATTTGATAAATTATGGAAAGATTTGATCTAGTGGCAGTTTGGTAATTTCTGTCAAGTTTGGAGTATCGAATTTTGACGTTTTCGGAGCCTAATTTCATTGGAAACGGGCCAACGGTCAAAAGTCACCAGCGCTTCGCTCGTGAGCTGTAGGGTTTTTTGGTCAAATTCCATCGTTTAGGCCTTCAAAATTGCATTTTATTGTTTTCGGGTTATTTTTGTAATTTTCTTTATTAGTTTTCCTTTTCCGTTTGGGTTTCTGCTATTAGGGTTTTGCTATTTAAGTGTTTGTTATGATGGGATTGAGCAGTTTTGGATGAATAATAAAATTTCTTTATTTACCCAAAATTCTCTGAATTAGAATTTTGTTGCCTATTTCCTAGAATTCGTAGAATCAACAGGTTGTAGAAGGTTATCGTTGGTAATCGTGCGCGATTCAACAATTGGTAACGATTTTCGTTTACTTCCGCTACGTCAGATATTTACACTGGTCTACCAATTAATATGCAGCAATCTCTTTCTGGAGTTCAGCCTCCAATCTTTCTGGTTTATACTGTTCTTAATTAATTTGTCAGTTTCACTTTTTGGTCACAAGTGAAAGGAAGAATAAAATGAATTACCTGCATTCACCTTTCACCGGTAACATATTATTGAGATTAAAATTGCAAAATGTGAGACATTAAACATTTTCCTAATTACTATAACATTGAATATTGGTTGAACAAGGCCAACAATGTATATATGTGGGGATTAAAGAGAACCCCAAACAATTATATGCTGCAATAGTTTGAAAGCAATCACTTGTAGAGTTCAGGTTTCAAGACCCCAACATAAGGCAAGTTTCTGTAATGCTCCGCAAAGTCTAGTCCATAACCCACCACGAAATAATCTGGACACTGCCACAACAGGAATGTAAACTCATGATTTTGTTTCCCATTAGTCAAAAAAAATAGTACAAGATGCTCTCAGCTTAAAATAGTTTTCAATAGCAAAATATTAGTGGAAAAAACAAATATAAGATTCAATATGCAAACTAAGAAAACCAACAAATATCCCCGTTCTATGTATTTCTGGAAGCTAATGCCTAGCTAAGATGATGTGCAAGCGAAAAATTAGCTAAGTTGGGTCCATATTTATCAACCAGGGCAAGAAGTGATTCGACACATTATTCATAATAAGCATCAAACGTGAGCACTAGAATTTCTAATTTCAACAAATCGAATCGAATGTATTTCTATGCTTGCTTAGAAAAGAGAAGAAAATAAGCATCATTCTAGGACTATCAAAGAATCTGTTTAATAGCTAATAAACTGATGGTGTGACAAAATCTATAAAACTGTAAATGAAAACAAAAAAGAAATCTCAAATACTGTGTTCCCAATCAGCTAACCACTTACTTCAACTTCTGCTTCACAAAATGAAGATTATGATCCAAAACTAATGCTCTTAAATTTTTCTAAGAAGTCGTTATCTTGGATAAATAACTTCCACGATGACCACAAAGAAACAAATTAAGAACGAGTTCCTCTACAGCGATGAACATTACAAACTATATTTAGATCAAAATCCTTCACAGCTTTGATAAAATACATTTAAATAGAAAATCTGGTTCTGGTGAGATGTACAAGGCAATTGGATATTGAACTTAATTATCCGAGTTTTTTTAAGAGAGAAGAAGTAAATTAAAGTGCAACAGATCATATTAAAAAGCTTCCTCAATGGGAGGAACTACTGTTGAATTATGCATCAAAGCAATAAAGAACAAATGGAAAGTATTTGCTAGGAAATACTGCAGAACCAGGTAACTTAAATTGAAGAAAGAAAACAAATAAATCTGTAGAGGTAAGAGATCAAGCAACCAATATCAAAACATGGAAATAATAGGAATTACTAAACCGATATATATATATATATAGAGAGAGAGTACCTCAAAGCCACAATAGTACTTTCCCTTGCCTAGTAGCTCAAAGTTAACCTTTCGTCTTGATGGTTTATCAAGGAAAGTACACACAGATATGGAGGATGCCCCCTTAGATTTCAAGTGGGTAATGAGGCAGGATAAAGTGTTTCCAGTATCCACAATATCCTCAACCTGAGCCATGAAGCGGATTTATGATGCATATCAGTAAATAACCTTCATTGTAACTAGAAAATCTGGAAATGATTATTTAACAAAAATAATGTTCAAGAAAAATATTGGCACTAATTGATATCTATTCTTGACTATAAATCACATTACTAGTATCCCTTAGTTTCTCAATATTGTCTCTCTTTCGTAGCATAGTTTAAGAACTTCATGGAGAGGGCTATGAACTAAAGACCTATAGGTCTTAGGGTGATTTTGTGGTCGTTATTTTAAAATCACGCAGTTATTTATCCCCTTAGAAACAGCTTCCCGGGCTCTAGATACACTAAATATGCCTTTTACATTGCCTCTCGTTCTCTGGATAGGTATTACTATTAGTATTACACTTCCTCCACATTTCCTTATATGCATAAATTACCTTCCTCAATCTCCTAAAATATGTCAACTAGAAAGTTTGTTTGAAGTGGTTAATGAGACATACAGGCTTACTACTTTCAGGAAAGTAGATTAGAATATTGTGAAATAAAGGATTACTTAGATATTTGAGGTTCACTTCAAACTTATATATTTGCGGGTGAGTAAAACCCACCCCACCTAATTATCAGAACAAGCTAATAAGATAAACCCTGAAGATACACTTCTATACTATATATGTATACACACAAACTACACTAATAATGCAACAAACCCAACAAAGATTAGCATAAAAAAAATATGGAATACAATTATATTGAATATAATTCGAGTCTCATAATTAGAAATGAAGACATAACAGTCCCAAAATTAAACTATTCATCCCAATTCTAAAGCTTTAACTAAACGCTATCAAACAGGCCATTACTTTAAACCCTCCAAAAATTATGAACGAAACGCCATGAACTAAAAACTAAAGATAAAAACAAAAAACTACTACTTTACTTTAAAATGAGGAATTATTAACAATAATTACCAGAATTACGTGCTTTCCCTGAATATCAAGCTTCAAATCAAAGGAAATTAGTGGGGCACCGTTGGATTGGGTGGCGGAACCGTATGACGAAACTCGAATGAAATCGACGGTGACTGGTAATGGGATTTTTCTGACGAGGTCGGCGAGGAACAGAAATGCTCCGTTGGCAACGCCGATAATGACCGGTGAGAGTGGGTTATTGTTGAAGTCTAGGGTAATTTGAGAGGCGAGTTCGGAGATTCGTTGAGAGATTTGTTGTTCGGTCCAAAGAATTCTCTCTATATCATTCTCCATATCCCTCTCCTAATTACTCACAGAACCAGAGAGGGTTTAATTAGAGAAACCTATTGAAAATATTAATACTTCCTCCAAAATATAAGAACTTTTTAAAATATTTTTAAATTCAAACTAACATAAAATTCTTTCATTATAATAATATAATAATACATATTATAAATTATCTAAAAAATATTACTTATTTATTGTTTTATAATTTTTGATAAATTAACTCAATTTTAAATTAACTTTTAAAAATTAATAATACTCTTATAATTTGAAGTGAAGGGATTTAAAATTCTTCATAAAAATTAAAAACTAAGGTAGATAATAATATTTTGAATTTATATAAATAAGTAAATAATATCTTACCCTACACACTCTCACACACACACACACACACACACACACACATATATATATATATATATATATATAATGATTCCATTGGCGCATATTGTATATGATGTTTCTACATAGTAAATGTGTTATAATTACTTTTGACTCTTATGTTATGTTTTTCATTTTTACCAATTTCTGTGATAATTTTGTGTGGTTTTATTTGTTTTAAATAACTAAAATATTGAAAATAATTGAATGGTGAAATTTAAAGCCTAATAAATATTAAAAATAATTGAATAATTGATTCTACAATGACAAGAACAAGCCCTCTACTCCCAAGAATATATTGTATTCTAAATGTTTGGATTTTGGACAATAACTCAATAAGCATCTATCAGCATTTCTCAAAAAGTACTTACAGACCCATTAAAATTAGGATAATATTAGGGATTTTTCATTTGTAGTATCTTTAAATGTTTAAGTACTTTAAATGATATGTTATTAATATATTGATTAAAATAATTTCTTTTATAATTAATTATATCATAAAATATTATCATAATATCTAATGTCACATTATTGAGAATAAAGTTCGAGACACATAATATTACCCTTAAAATTAAGAATATTTTAAGGAAAAATTGAGTATCAAATAAAAGGATATAAGATTCTTTTCACACACCAAAACTGAAAAGTTCAAAGAAAGGGAAGCATCATCTTTTCGTTTAAGCTGTGTTCTCGCTATAATTATTTTATCATTTCATATTAAAGTTCAAAGAAAGGGAAGCGCCTCCGCTAGTTTTTTTTTTTTTTTCAAAAATTATATATGTATATGAAAATTAGACATGAGTGTATTTGAATTTTACTTATTTGTATTTTGACCCTAATGGTGGGTAAAAATATAAATAGATAAAATTCAAATACACTCATATCCAATTTTTATGTTCGCCTAGAAGAGTTCTTTTTTTTTCCTTCTTTGATATATATTTTTGTTTTTGGGTCTCCACTAAAGTTATATATTATTTAATAAAGAATCAATTCTATATGGATTGCGTGTAAATTAGTATTTTCACATCCTCCAATTCTTACAACTTTGTATTTTTTAGATGAAATCAAATAGTTTTGATTTTTTAAAGAGATTATGCAAATATTACTTACTACGATAAAATCTATTTAATTATTTTAACATAATCAAAACTCCTTGATTTTGTCTCAAAATGTAAAGTTTGACACTAATTTACAGAAAATTCTTATAGAATTTATTCTTTATTTCATATCCCATTGGTCTTTATCCTAATTTTAAGAATGAATTGACACACTTCATATAAACTATGTTAAAGATGTTGTTTCTTTTTTGTGGTTAATGAATTTATGATAAAAATAAGGAAAAAAAAATACTCTTATATTAGTATATATAGTGATTAAATTTATATTAATTATTTATATTTTTTATTAAATATATTGTACCAAAACCCGCTCTCACTAAACCTAAATCTTGGTGGGCGAACACCCACCTCATGAACAAATGAAACTACAAATAAGACTATTGTATTGTCAAACTGAAAATAAAATTATCAGAGCAAATATATATTTAACGCTTTTATAATTATTTGATCAAAATTTAACACTTTAAATGACACTTATTATTTTGACACTATCATTTTTATTTTAACAATATCAACTACCATAAATCAAAAATAAAATATACAACTCACCAATACCGTATCTTTTAGCTCGTATAGTAAACAATTTATTCAGCAACACCCATATTTTCTCTGAGCGAATCTTCACAAGCTTTGCACCATTATCTATCATTACCATACTTTATACGTCCTCCGTTCTTCAAAAAACAGACTTAATTTAATTTTTTTGTCAAATTAATTATTTTTGTAATCTAAATTTATATTATTTTCTTATAAATATAACTAAAGAAATTATAATCATAAAAAAATTATACTAAATTTACTACTACTTCTAATTTTTATGAGTTTTAAAACATGAATAAATATACTTAATTTTTAATTTAAAAATTGATCAATTTGATCAGAAAAGTTAAATTAATATGAAGGGAGTATTCAAAGTTTTATTTATTTTATTTCATTTAAATTTTACAGTGAGGTGCAAATGACAAAAGCTGATTCATAGGGGTGTAAATGAATCGAGTCGAGTCGAGTATTGAGTTGCTCATATTTAGTTCACAAAATTTATCGAGTATGAAATAAAGTTTGATTGAAACTCGTTTAGCTATCGAGTCGAGCATGATCTTGAATCGAGTCCGAACAGTTTGAAGTTTTCGAGCGAATATGATCCGAATATCAATAGAAAATTGTAATTTGAAGAGGTTCGAGTAATTTATCGAACTTTAAAATTTGATCATATTTGAATCATTTATATTTCAAGTCGAGCGAATACGAACCGAACTGTTTGATTAATTTTACGGCCTTAATACTAAGGTGCATTTATCATCCCAACACAAAAAGTATAACCAAACATGCCCTGTAGACCCCTCCCCAAAGTCAATTAGGCTAAAAACAATTGAATACATTTTGGCGCCTAAAAATCGCATGAACACATACAAGATACAGAAAGAGAGAGATCAAAGCGAAATATGTCTACCATTTTCATCGCCGTTCAATGTTGTCAGTGCTCCACGATGCAGGCATTCTTCAATTCTCTCTATATTTACACACACACACATATTCACTTATTATAAGTATTGGATTTGTTGATGTACAACACAGGTGAAGCAGAGGAAGAAGAGCAGCAACAAATGGAACTGTGTGGTTTGCAACCAGAAGCAATCCGTATTGAAGGTCTTTGCTCAGGCTTTCATGGCCAAGGACATTCGTAAATTCGTTCAGACCTTCAATATGTCGCGTCAATTTGCCGAACAGAATCAATCGCTTGAATTAGACCAACAAACCCTAGATTCATCGTCAGACGAATCCCAGGCTAAGAATCGGAAAAAGAAAAGGACCGATTGGACCGAGTACATCGATCCGGAAAAAGAAGATGAAGAAAATAAAGATAATTCAGGTGTTGAAAATTAATGAAATAATGGATTCCTGTTTGTTTATGTTTTATCTGCTTAATTGCTATTTTTTGATATGCAGGGAATGTGTTTGAGCCAATGATTGTGACGGAAATGCTGAAATCATTGTTCAAGAAACCAAAATTGAAGAACTATTCTGCCTCTTCCGGTGGTTTGGATACTAGGAAGAGTAATGAAAAGCTTTTTAGACCAGTTTTTGGAAAGAGGAATTTCAATAAGGAACTCGGATCTTTAGGTAATGACACTTGAGATATATCTAAGTAATTTTGCTTTTCAAAATTCTTAATATGAATGGCTTCAATATTTATGATTAAGTATTGGTTCTATTGCTTGGTTTCTCTTGTTAATATTGTTATGCCTACATATACATGATTATTGGTTCAACTGTTTGATTTTGCTCGTCAAAATTCTTAATCCAAATGCATGTGTGTGTGTGTCTAGTATATGATTTTTGAAGTGTCCAGCATTTTGATGAACTTAAATTTTATTAGAAAGTCTAAGAATTTGGCAGTGGAATGTGTACTAGGTGAGTTTTAAGCTTTTAGGCCTTCATTAGTATCTAGACTCTGTTGAGAACTCGAGATACTTTTGTTTTGCAGAGAAGCAGCCAAGCATACCTGGAGGACCACCAATGGTGAATTCGAAACTGAGTGATTACTCAAGGCAAACTGTTGACATTTTTGCTGATAAAGAGCTAATAAGACCGCAACCTTCAGAAGAAAAGGGGGCACTTCCAAATGCTGGTGATAATTTTGGTGAAGAAGTGCTAATGAGAGGTCAACCTTCAAAAAACATGGGGGCATCCAAATGGAGAGATTACATAACTCAAGAAGATAGTGATGACAATGACAATCTTGCAGCAAAAGTGTCATGGCAGCGAGAGGCAACAGCAGTCAAAGGTGCAACTTCAAAATGGAATGAATACATTACAGAAGATGATAATGATGATGACTTGAAGCTTCAAAGTGGGAAAGGTTTAGAAGATCATCAGATGGGTAAATGGAATTATGCTGCATTTCACACATCCTTGAATGATCAGACAGTTGAAGACGATATCCACCCTGATTTTCAATGAATCATTCCTCTCCCTCGTGTGGATTTCGGATAGTATTTGGGAAATACTTTCTATTGCAGCACTAGTTAGAATTGCTAATGTGTGTAAACCAGTTCTTTACTACTTCAATTTGCTAGAACTAGAAGGCGAAATGCAAACAGAATTGGGTCAATATTAGAAGTGGGTGTTCCAATTTTTATCTTTTCTTGATTTTGGTAATTTACATGGTTGTTTCATGCTATGATACAAAGATGAAAGGATATTTTCTGAGCTTATTTCTTTGAAGATTATGCTAGAAGGCGAAATATGCAGAAGTTTTCTTGATTTTAGTCACCGAGCATTTCACATGTTTGTTGGATGCAATATAAAAAGATGAAAGGATACAATACTACAAGGCAATCACAAAATATTTTGCTAGAAGGCAAAATACAACATTTCCCCTTTTTTGATTAATTTTATTTTAGTATCTTTTCTTGATTTTGGTCACACAAACATGTTTGTTTGATGCAATAATATAAGGATGGAAGGCATGGAATGACAAAAATGGAACCTCCTCTCCTTTGATTCAAACTGCTCTTCTTTTTTCTTCCTTTCGGATTCGTTTGATTAATTGACATAGCAAATGGTATCACACAACCAAACACTTGCCAACAACGACACACATAGTTAAAATAGAGTTTATGACAGGCTAAATCAAAAGACGCAGTAAAAACAAAAGCAAGAAGTCGATGAAATCAATTTTCAAACAGCAAAACATATTAAAATAACACATCCTCCAGTTAAAATAAAATAAAACGAATAGATAATAACCCTACTAAATTCCAGGTCTTCCGAGAAAACCCACTGCAAAATGAAACACAATCCAAGAAGGAAAACGCCATGTTCACAGCTCACCAACCCTACAAAAATTGGGTCCTCGGGCAACAAATCTATTAACTGTAAGTTCATTCACTCAGAGCCAGAGAACCAAGCTGATCACCAAGATCAGAACCCGTTGTTGTTGCTAAACGAAGCACATCCAGGGCCTCGGCAACTTTCTTCTTCAAGGCATCTGGGGATTCAATGAGATGGAGCACCTCTCTTTGGTCCATCTCCAGCAACATACCAGTCACTTTTCCTGCATTCTCATGCTCAAGACCCTTCAAAAGAGGAAATAACTGCTCCCCCAGCATCTATGATTTTAACACGATAAGTACATTAGTTCTAGAAAAAAGATCTAGCTAGTAAACGACAGCAGTAAATTCGTTTATTTTGACGACTTTGTAAACTTAAACCAAAAAGCTAAAAAAATAAATTATTATAAGATGGAGGATAAAAGAGTACCATTGGCTGAGTTTCGGGGTTAGCAGAAGCCAAAGTAGAAGCAAGTGTTGACCTGGGCACTGGTCCAGAACGCTGGGCATCAGATGGAGATGCTGGTATTGCCGACCCATCAAAAGGCAATGGCATCATTTGGCCCATAAGAGCTTGAGGAACCACAGATTGGTCACCATTTCTACCATTTGACATGCATCTGCTGAAACCATTATTGGAGTTTCGAGGCATCCACTAATTTCAATCAAAAATAAGATTGTCACCGTTAGAAGTCAACAGTTATACCAATAAAATAACTAAAACTTGCATTTGAAATGATCTGGTATTCATAAAAAAGCACAATTAAAGAGATTTAATCAAATGCCTGACCCAAAAACAAAAGAGATCTAATCAAACAGTTGATCCCAAAACAATGTTTTCATACAAGTAATTGCCAAAACTTTAACAAGGCTTTATTGCTCCTGTAACTAGGAAGAGAGTGAAAAAGAAAAGGCCAGCCATCTCTCCAGTCTTCTTCCCTTATTGGAGCTAAAAAGGAAATCTAGAAACAGATACAACAATTAATTAATTTTGAGACTCTTTAGGACTCTTAATGAGTATTACCTGTATACTGAACCAGTAATTGAGAAGGCTAATACAAGAGTATGGAGTGAGATAAAAATTCTTCACATTGGAAGCCACCTATATGATTAAAAAGTCAAAAGTTAAAAAGATAATTTTTCTTGTTTATTTCCAAATTTCAGCTTGACAACAAATTCATACAGTTTATCATAATACTGTTTGGTATTAAACAGCATCAAACAAAGCTTAATACTGTTTGGTATGTATTACTTAAGTAATGCTTAATACCGTTTGGTATATATATTACTCAAGTAAAACCAAAATTTTCTAGTTTGTTACCAAATTCTAGCTTGAATATAGATTCTTACAGGGCATCCTAATCTAAACGTTAACTCCGAAAATAAGGCTTAATACAATTCAATTAATATGTACCTGCTGCTGCAGCATCTGTTAGTGTTTCCACCTCTTCTTAAACCCATTCGTTGTTCAGCTTGTCCTTGCCTTTGAAATTGGAATGGCATAACCATATTCGTATATGATGGACTTCATTTTTATGCCTATAAGGGCCTAAAAGAGTAACAAATCCTGATGCCAACTTTAAACCTTTTTCTAACACGTCCAAACGAACTGTTGAATCAAAATCAAAAACCTAAACCTAAGCATTCAATTGTAAATGAAACTGAAAATTATCCTTAAAATTAGCTTATAAACTATGTGATGAAATAAACAAATACATTCTGCCATAACTGAAACTACGAAAGCTATTAAGATAATTGACGGAAAAAATGCAAAAATTCTGCTATTGGATGAGCTTAAAATTATTAGATACTTGAACCATACATCTATAGACTATAGCACATTCACACATTTTTCCTATTTTTTTAAGCATACTAAATAGCTCACTGATCGAGTGCTCTTTTGCTGAAAATGAACAGGGCTAAGCAATCTGCCGAAGCTGTGGGATGTAAAAAATTTCTCATCAATAGAGTAAATCATTTCTGCAGAATATTACAATCATATTTCTTCACTGGTTCATGTTCAAATTTAGTAACATTTGCAGTTGCAGTTATATGAGCATCATTAGTTAATGACACAGACAGTACATGTATCTTCAAACACAGGATTAACAAGTTGGAACAGACGCATGTTCTCAATCCATAGCAGATAAGAGCAATATCAATAATACAAAAACCAAATTATACTGTCATCAAGATTCTTCATGTACAAATTCGCCCCTTTAAGCTTTTCACATTTACTAATTCTTTCCTGTTCAAATTTAGCTTTCAATTCTGCTTTCCTTTCTCCTTTCCTTTGAGCCTTCCCTACATACATAACTTTTTCATCATTAAAGGAGGTCCCGTTTAAGTTCTCAACGGCACCAGCCGCATCATCAGGGTTATGGAAAATTTACAAAGCCAAAACATCTTGACTTCCCATTTGCATCTTTCATAACAACTGCACTGGTAATAACAGCTGAAGATTCCAACAGAGATGAAGCCATCGTTTCTCAACCAAACATTGAGGGCATGGAAAATGAAGATAACTTGTAAGGTCTTGTAACCCCTAAAGCATATATTCTTGCTTGGTGGTCTGTAATTCCTTATTTTGGTGTACACCAAGTGCTGTAAAATTCTTTCAACTCCATATAAAAAGATGCCTTGTTGGTATTTCGAATTTGTTTGCTGAACAAAACTTGTGGAAGACTGGCAGTAAGTTGTGTATATTTCTGACATGAAACTTCAGCTGCACAATTCAGGCTCTGTTATTCTGGAAGTATTAGAATATTTTAGAGACCAGGCTATGCACTTGTGCCAGACTCAAATGGAAGGTCAATAATAATTGAACATTATTCCAATGGTCTAGCTCTCTTCCTATTGACAATATGATGACACTGGTTTTAACGGGTACCTTTGAACAATTAGGTTGATACCAAATTAGTTTGATACCATTCCCTTGATGTTTCTTCTTCTTATGTAAAGAGTTATTAATCTAAAATGAGAGGAATTTTAGGAGATTAACCAATCATGGTAAAATACAAACCAAAATATGCATTTGTAGGTTTTGAAATTTGGTTGAATTGTGTAAAAAGCCGAGTCTTTTTATCAGTTTTTGCATGTGTAGAAAAAGAGCCAAGAGTTTGAGCTCTGATGTTGAGCACAACAAAACTTATTTTTTCCCCAAAATTAGACCACCTGTCTTTAACTGCAAATAGCATTACCCACCGAAACCAACATATTCTCAGCAAATAAGAATATAATTAATCATACCAAACATAACACAATACATTTCATTTTGTTTGCCCACTGTTCAATAAATCATCAAATGGGGTACAGTATTTGCATAAAACACTACTGTCTTCTTTAAGCTAAAAGCTTTCGGCAGCACCAGAAATTAACAATATCACGACTCCTCTTCAAATGCTTCAGCTGCAGCTATCTCCGAGTCCAACTTGTTTATCAACTGCTTACTTGCATGTTTAGCAACAGATATCATGTCCAGTATGATGCTTGGGTCTAGGCCAGCACCCCCACATTTTGTCAACTCACATATACGCCCTTGCCTATTAACAGACACAGAGACAGCCGAGCTCATTTGGGATTCCTCTTCTGAAGTTGCATCCACAATATAATGCCTCCCAACCTGCAACCAAAAATGGCAACTAAGTACAAGAAATATGTAATATCGGCTGAAACAAATAGTGAATGAACTTGTGCGACCTTTGTTAAAGTAATAATGACAGGGATGGCAGAGGTATCAAATTGTAAAAATTCTTCGTCGCTTATGTCAACTTCTGGCTGCTCATCAGAAGAGGCACCAACAGCAACATTGACTTTTGGAATGCCTGTATTGCTCAATGCAGCCTAGAATAACAAAAGCAAATAGCTAAAATACGGTTTGTGTGATAATACAATCACAATTCACAAGAAAACGATGAACAAAAAAAGACACAACTCTCAAAGGTGGCTAAGAGTATACTGTATAGATAGGAAATCACTTCAGTTGTCACCTTAAAAAAATGCATAGGTAACTAAGCTATAAAGAACACGCAACTAAGAGTGGAGTCAATTAAACTGTAAAATCAATACTTCCACAAAAGGAAGGAATATAGGAGATGTTAGAAATTTTGATGTTCAACCAATGTAGTCCTGAAATCTCCTCGAGAAATTTTTCGTCTGATTAACCACTAATCACATTTGTGATTAAACATGCAAAACATCTTCAAAATGCTCAACTCTGTGGCGTATATATAGTACATACATGTTTAAAAATACAAAATGTAAACATATAGAAATACCTTAATGGCAGGCACCTAAGGCATCTAACAGGTTCCCGTCTGCACTAACCACTAGACCATCAATATAGAGATCCCAACAGACCTTCCCTCCAATGATTGACAGAGACGAAAGATCAATTCCAGCTCCTGATCCAAATTTATAAGACCTCTACTTTATCAACTAAAGTAACGTGTAGAAATAAATTCACAGTAATAGTTAAAGGAGGGTGTGGTTTGCAACAAATTTCAGAAGATATATATATATATATATATATATATATTAATTGTGGATTTCACTATCTTTTACGCCTACGTACCTGCGCTGCTTTTACCACCCAAAAGACACTTCTGAAGAGCTGCAAGAAAGTTCCATAGACAACTCCTCACCACCTCTGCCCTGCATAATTTAGACACATTGGACAAGCTTAGCAAAATATATTGAAAAACCCAGTGGCAAAAAACAGTTGCACAATGTAGATAATTAAATAGTTATCATTAAGGGAAAAAATCTAACAGTAAAGGAGGAGGAATGACAAGGGCAAGAAACTTAATCTGGCGCCTCAAGTAAATCTATGAGCAAAAAAATTGCCATATGTGTTGACTTAACAAGAAAGGATTGTTGATTCTCTACTTTTAAGTAATTTTAATAAGCAACCACCATTGCTGCCCATGGTCATATAAGAACCTGTGACACTTGTAGAAACACTTAAACTAACAATTCAAATTCACATATTTTAGATGTCTATAAATTCTAACTTGCCCTAATGGTCACAAAATTCTCTTGCATCTTACTTTGAGAGGATGGAGTTGAAAATACAAGATAAATATTTGCCTTCACAGCTACTTCACAGGAAGGGAACTGCTCATCTAAGATGGTGACATGGATGTGTGTGCCTACCACTTAAATGTTACGTTTTTCAGATTATAAAACCTGGACATTGATGTAAACAAAGAAGCCTAAATTTGTTCGTCCCCTAGTTTACTCTTGGTCACAAAGAAATGCAGCAAACAAGGAGCTCAATTGATACATTATAAGAAACACAATTGCAAAAGCACCAGAAAATCAAGGGACAGAATCAAGGTATACAACCTCAAACATTGGTGCTGCTGTAGGACTGCAATCTACATATATAGAAACATTTCCCTTGTCAGGTTGCGAAGCACTTGGCCTTCCAAGTTCAGCCTGCAATCATATGCAATTAATAGGCAACAGTAAATACACTTTCATCTGACAACTCAATAGTAGAGTTATTAAGCTCAGAAAAATAAACACGACTCATCATCTGGAAAGTAGATGAAAAACAAGTGCCAAATGCCTAGACGACAAAGTACCTTCACATTAGCTATAACTTCTGTTGCACCCATCTTCACTTTTGCCGAACCACTTGCCTGTCATGAATCCCTACTACTGTGTAAACATGACATCTTGAAAAATGATGCAACAGAAAGAGGGATCATTAAAAGTAAATGTTATACCTGAGGAATAACTCCGGTTTCAACATAAATGGGCCGGTAAGTTAATCTTTTTCGACCATCAGTCCGAAGGTCTTGCGCAATTCCACCCTGTATGAAATGCTGCTCTCCAACAGATAGCCCCACCATTCCTGCAAATGCGCGAAAGAACAATAATAAATCAAATAGAAGTATAATACTACCTCCGTTTCAAATTATTGACTTTTGAAAATTAATTTGAGACATTTTCAAACTTAAAATTGAGATAGTAAAAATTATGAAATAATAAATCTTACAACAAGTATTGTCTTCACTAATTGACAAATAGGGTAACAGGGAATACTCATACGGACATAATTACAAACCGTTGGATGGCAATAACTACGGACACAGATGTGTTGGCCACAAAACCCTAAAGAGAAATAGCAAAATAAAGCCTAAACAGTAATATCAAGGCGTATGCAACTTCATAGGATTTGTAAGACAATAAAAATTGCTTGAAATTAGAAAGATAGAAAAGAAAATGGTGTTGAAGCAATGGTCTTACACAAGTTATCTTCATTTTCCATGCCCTCAATGTTTGGTTGAGAAACGATGGCTTCATCTCTGTTGGAATCTTCAGCGATAATATGTCTATCTTCCATCTCTTTCGACAACTTCAACACCAGTCCGTCTTTTCCACACTGGCTAAGTCCGTTGTAAAGATCAGCTAAGATACTCGCGTTAGGAGCAATAGATCTTTCTAACATCTCCCTTAGAACTTGGACTGCCCCATCATAATCCTCATTCTCGCAGAAGGTCGACATTAATATCTTCAACGAATGTTCATTTGGATGACAACCACTCCTTATCATGCTTCTATACAGTTGAAAGGCGCGCTTAGAGTTCTTTCTTGTACATTGTCCTATTATAAGGGCATAAAAGGTTGACGAGCTTGGAACCAAGTTTTTCTTATCAAGTTCTTTGACCAGATATGCCGCTTTCTTTGTCTTGCCCTCCTTGCATAGTCCCAAAATCAATGCATTGCAAGTCAAGATATCAGACTTAATTCCATTCCTGGACATCTCCTCAAAAAGCAAACTGCACATCATGTTATTACCCACCTGGCTGTACCCATTTATCAATGTATTATAAGTAACAGTATTAGGAGCCACATCCACTCCTTTCATCTCGTTGAAAAGCTTATTTGCTTCAAGTAATTTCCCTTCCTTGCAGAACCCATGGATAAGTATGTTATAAGTAAAATCACTCGGGCAAACCCCGTTCCTCCCCATCATATTCTTTAACTTCAACCCTGAGCTCAAAAGGCCCTGTTTACAGTAACCCGCAATCAATGTATTATATGAAGCAACAGTTGGGTTAAACCCCAAGTTCTCCATCTCCCTGAAAACTGCAACGGCCTTATCCAGTTTCCCCAATTTGCAAAAAGCACCAATAGCCATATTAAGAGTATAAACATTTGATGAAATCCTTGATCTCTGCATTTCCTTGTAAAATGCCAACGCAATATCTGCCCGATTTAAATTAATTAACGAGCTCATATAGGCATTGCACGACTCAACAGTTGGTAAAAACCCGTAATCCTTCATACTACAAAACGTATCCGTGGCATTCCTAAACTTCTTCATGTGAGCATAAGTTTTGAACAACAAATCAAAAACTCGAGGTGAAGAATCACACATTCTGTACGAGTGAATCATAGCATCAAACAGCTTTGAAGGAAACTCTATCGAACCCAAATCCAGAATTTGCTTCAAAATTGACTCCGCGGATTTGAATTTCCAGTGTTTGGTAAGAATATGAATAATCATTGAATGTGTTTCAAGTGTATGCAAACTACGATTTTGGAGTTCAACCCATTTGACGAATTCAAGTGAAAGAACATAATCCTTTTGGACCTTGAGCAGAATGTGCTTTATTCTAAACTGAGTTAACCCGAATGCTAACTTATCGAGCTTAGCCCAATCCGAGTGGACAAGATGACTATGAGCTACATTCACATAATCAAGATCCTGGCCTCTAGGCTCCGGCATGGTTCTGTGTGGTAATGGAATTGGATTCCAATTCCTTCTCTTTAAGTTCCCAGCAATATTATCTTTCGAAGAACTAGGGGTTTTTAGGGTTGAATCAATTAGGGTTGACATTCGACGAAATTGCAGGAAATTCATAATTCTTATATCTCCCAAATAACATGGAATCTGTTCTGTTTTTTAAGATGAAAAAAATAATTGTCATAAACCAACCACTATATATGTCTATATATATATGTATGCCCAGAAAAGCAAATATGATACTGAGTTTAATGAGATCGATATAAAATAAAGTTTATAAGAATATAAATACTGAGAGCCCATTCGGCAACGACTTATTTTAAAATGACTTAAAGTTAAAATATAAGTTGACTTATAAGTT
This sequence comes from Aralia elata, assembly GCA_034770075.1. Taxonomy (NCBI): domain Eukaryota; kingdom Viridiplantae; phylum Streptophyta; class Magnoliopsida; order Apiales; family Araliaceae; genus Aralia; species Aralia elata. The sequence goes on along the minus strand of CM068378.1, from coordinate 25,841,079 downwards.
ATTTTAAGTTGTGACTTATAAGTAAAAGCGTTCGGCACCAATTTAACTTATAAGTCAGAAATTAAGTTAAAACAAGTTATTAAGGTGTTCGGCTACTAATGACTTATAAGTTACAATCAAATGTAAAGATTACTAAAAAGGACATTAATAAAAAGATACATTGATTCAATATCATATCATAACAACCATCCACAATTTCAATAAATAAAACACTAAACAAATTCTCTAAACATCTAAGTTGCTATCCTGAGCAAGTGATTGAGAACAATGCATGTTTGACATAAAAAAAGTTAAAGTGCTAAGTATCGTCCTGCCTAAATCCAAATTGACAATCAATAACCATATTTATAATCTCTTCATCCTGACAACACTCTTTACCATTTTACCCATGGAGTAAGCTTCAGGTTTCTTGGTTGCTTTTGTCGATCAGGGTAAATAAGGAAAGAAATTAAACCTAACACACTCTGTCGTTCATATAAGAAAGGACTAACACAGACAAACAAGAGGCAAATGAGTGTATTCAATTCAGATTTAAACCATAGTATCACAAATTCAAGGTTCGAGCTATCTTTTCCTTTTTAATCCACTAGCTTTGAAACAACAGCAGCAATAGTTGTAAGTTTGCTCTTTACTAAGAAAATATTGTATATTGAAACTGAATTACACTTGGCATTTAAGAGAAACTGAAAAGTCACGAAAATAGAAATGTTTTTTTTATCACAAATAGCAAAACAGTCCAGCTGATCAACAACATTTCATAGTATCAATGATCAATCAAGCACAGAATCCAATTGATATACTTTTCAACAACTCCATATCAACCCATAATTCTACAGAACCCAATTCAAAATAATACAATCTGTTAAAAGTTAAACTCATCAACATCAAACTTTCCCCCAAAACCAAGAAAAATTCCCACTTCAAAAAAAAATCCCATTTTTCATAAAATATGACTTTTACAGACACAAAACAGAGAAACTAAACAAGTATATACTCCTTTAGGCCAAATTCTCAAAGACCCATAATTTCTAAGGGTGAATTGGTAGTAAAAATTCTAGGGTTTGAACTTAGAACACAGAAATCAAAAAGTTGGGCAGAAAAACTCACCTTTCTTTGTGTATATAACCGTCAATCAGATTTTCTTGAAAATTTGTGTAGGATAGGCTAGCAAAATGTGTAGGTTAAGAACAACAACATGCTAATGAAGAAAGAAAGGAAGAGCCTTTTACTACTATTAACAGTAGTTTTGCCTGGGGTCTTTTGACTTCATACTATTCAAAAAGAAAGACACCATACCAATATATAGAAGATGTATGGAACTATAACTGTTAAGAAAGAATCTAGTACTTAGAGAGCCAAAACCCACTTCTCTGTGTCCATATAACTGTGATACGGCGGGCACTCAAAAGATCCCTCCTTCTTTGTGCTCTCACACTTAATATAAGGAAGTAAAGGGAATCTCTTAGGAAAATGATTCAAGCGAACTTTAACCTACCATACTGATTCTGGAAAATGAACCAGCAAAAGATGTATGGTTGGTTCCCTGAAAAGTATACATACACCCATTGGCATGATATATATATATATATATATAGCAGAAATAACAATGTCAAAATGAACCTTGCAGCTCCTATAGTCCTATTTACTTCAGATATAACATACTGCTAAGTTGAAGTAGCACCGTTCACAGATTAAAATCAGGAGATGCTTAAAGCATAACATAATACAATAATAGACCAATAGTGAAGAGCCATTTGCCAAATGATACCACACAATATCAAAAAGCTAATTTTCACTTCTCAATTTCACCAAAATTTAGACATGATAATTCAAACTTTCTCTAGTATGGTAAAGATGCAAAATTTACATTTCATGATGAACCAAAAGAAATAACAAAAGTTCACACTTGCAAAATATGAGACTCTAGCATTCCACAAAACAAATTTGCACAAATTAAAAAGGAAAAATAATACAATACAATATTACTAAAATTAAGCTGCTCACATATTGCCAATTAAGCACAACCCAGTATACAACAATTCATTCAATCAATCAAACAAACATTTGAACCACATAAATTAACAAAAAATGGAATTGAATCGAAACCCACAGGCTCTGAAACTACAGGCAAACTTCAAGAGGTAAAGAAGAAGAAAAACCACATGCCAAAGATTCAAACATAACATAATACACACATATATATACATATCAAACATATGGTCTAGGGTTTGGTACCTAACAGCAATCGAAGGAGTTGCAGCAATCGAAGGAGTAGCAGGAGTAACAGCCACGGAGGGAAGGAGGGAGAAGCCAAGAAATTGACGGATCCAGCGCAGAGAGCGAGAGCAGAGCAGGTCTTCAATTAGCCGTTGTGTTTACGTTAGAGCATTCACTAACGGTTTCCCCAAATAAGTCTTTATCCCCATCTTGAAGAATATATCAACAAATCATTATCCAACAGTTTTCTTATACAGGATTTTACTCCCAAAGTGAGGGAGTCAATAGATGGTTCTCTATATATGTAAAATGACATTTTACACCCCCATTTAAGCGGACAACTCATCAATCATACACATCTTAAAATTATTGTCACATGACTTTTTTACTACTTCGTTTTCAAATTATAAAATTAATATTGACTTATTTTTTTAAAATTATTTTCAAACGTATTCAAATTTAAATTGATATAACTTTATTTAATTTATGTCCATATAATTATAAATATTATAAAAGTAATATTATTTTTAAAATTTATTATTTTTAAAATTTAAATGAATCATATTAATTTTAAATTTTAAAATATCACAAATTAACTTTTTAAAAGTTAATATTGATCTTATGTACATTTGCAACTACAATCCATTCAATACTCATTCCATAAATTACTTAAAATTTAAAATAAAATAAAAGTTATTTTATAGTGAAATACAATTGATAAATTATACTCTCTCTTTTATAAATTATAAGATTATTTTTAATTTTTATAAGTCAATTTGATGCATTCTCACATTTAATAATTTTGCTAAGAATTGTAAAAATAATAAATTTTATAAGTAAGAGTATTTTATTTTCTAAATAAGTTAAAATATAATATGTATTTATTAAATTTAAATTTTTTGTTGGAACTTTCAAATTTTAACTTTTAAATTTTATTATTTAAGGAAACAATATAAGGAATTTGTTGGGTACATAATGAAAAAATTGAATCTCTATCTTGCAAAATGACCTAATGACACTGCAAAATAGGGATAGCGTTTTGACTGGCCGCTACTCCCATAGAACCGGCCGCTACTTGGAGTAGCGGCCGTGCCCAAATTCAGCCCTTGGATCTTATATTGAACGGCTGGATATGAGTTAGCTCAAACAGTGCCCGTAGCTAACGTTTTCTGTGGATCATTCCCCTATATATATATATATATATATGTCTCCATCCGTGGTAACCGATTGCCACAGATACTATTCCAGCAACTACATCTTACACCGTCTATTATGATATCCAAAGGCCGAGATTAAAGTGGACTTAAATCATGCTGCTACTCCTTCTAGTGGCAAACATATTTTTTCCAGCTGCACGAAAAATTATAAATGTGTCTTCCATTCAACTTTATCATTGCCGCTAGAGGATCTAGCGACAGGTACACTGTTTGGACCACCAATTGAATTAACGTAATAAAGGAAGAAGTAGCCTAGTACTAGTACTGGTGCTAACTTAGTACTAGTCTTATCAAGATGTTTTAGCTATAGCTAGGGTACCATGGATAGATATGTCCGATACCAAGTAATACTAAAAATAATTTCAAATTATTGCACATTTAAGATTAGTTTTATATAAAGTGTATAATTCCAATAAATGACTTTTGAAAAATTACTTCCTCCATCTCAAAATTAAAGATATATCTAGACTTTAAAATCTGTGATATTTAACATATTTATATTTAATTTATAATTATTATAGTTATTTGTATTAACACTAAATAATTTTACAATAATAAAAAAGAAGGAAAAAATATATAACATTAGTATTTAATGAGTATGCGTCGGAGACATAAAAATTAAGACCTACTTTATTTTATTTTTGTGATTGAATATGTCATAAAATTTCACTTATGTTCTTTAATTACACATCATTTGAGATTTAGGACACGTGTTTAAGACTAAAAATTTAAAATCTATTGCATTTTTCTTTTTTGAATAATGCTAGAATATTCAATTTTTTGGTCACAAATAAAAGTATCACTACCCTGTAAAGATGGTGTTAGTGCATCTCAGATCAGAAAGACAGAAACCCAAGGGTCCATCATTTTCCCCCAGCAAACAAACATTGCATAAGTTGACCCTTTAAAAAGTTAATGCCAGGGTCTTCAGACTCTAAAATGATTTGACTAAATATAAATAGACCAAATTCTTGAATCTCAACATGCACTAGAATTATGCCAGTTTACAGATACCAGTAACCAACTCTAAAAAGACTTCCGGGGACTAAGTATCGCATAGCTCTTTCCAAGGATCAAGCAGTCAATAACATGTTCGTCAAACCAAAAGCGATTTCCGGATAAGTAAAAGTCTAGCATAGACCGAAACTAGTGGTTGATCATGCCCACTTGTGATTAAATATCAGTTGATCTCTGAAATTCATATTACAGACCAATCACCTTTGGCCGAGATTTATTCTTCCCCAATAATCTCATCTGGTTTGCATGTTCTTCCTCTTCTTCAAGTTTCTTTCTTCGAGCAGCCTCTTCCTTTTGTCTTTGAATCAGTTCTAACTCGCGGTGGCGTTCCTCCTCTTTCCGCTGCGCCTCCAGAGCTTCCCTCCTTTGAGCCTCTTCTACCCGCCTACGGTTTTCCTCAAGCATCTTATCCAATTCTTCTCTCTCTTTTCGAGCTTGTTCCTGTTAAATATGAAGTTATGATCAGAATAATGTACTCAAAAGGTAAGGATGAAGAAAAACAGAACGAGATGGATTTAAGAAACATTCCCCATATATTTAGCATCGAAAACTAAAAAGAATACTGAGCTGGCAATTGCAAGTAATATTTCCAACGAGATTTCTGACACAATCAGCTTGTATGCAGCTGCTGATCGATCAGCAACTTCAGAGCTTGATCACGGAAAATTAGCAAACCCTTGTGAACAGGGACCTACTAAGTTACCACGGGATCTTACATTCTCTTCCCTCCCCCCCCCCCCACCCCCTCATAAACCTACATTCTTTTGCGTTCAGCATGATTTGCACCATCTATAATCGCAGAACCTCTAGAACTGTGGAAGCTAATCAACTGACGGAGAAGACTGATTCTTTTTTGGACCAGAGAGGATCTACATTATCATAATTAAGGCAGATTATTTCATTGTGTTAATACCTCAAATGTTATATAGCACTGCTATACACAACTTGGCCTTCACATCTACATTATCTCAGTCTAAGTAAGTGATGCTGCTGAATTGTAACCATAATTTAGAATCCCCACTAAGATGGTCAATAAAACTCGGAAGTACTAGACATGTTAGTAAGTATTACCCTTGGAACAAACATAAATATTCGATGAAATACATCTCATCAAAGTCTTCAAGAAGCAAAGGATCATATTCATAAGGTATATATCCAGACAACATTTCTGTATAAAAGCCATTTATGTTCAAAGACCTAGGTTCATAATCTACTAAAGGGAGAGGCTTGTAGAGATTTGAAAACCATTTTCCATTTCAAAAATCTACTACCATGTTTTGTTTGGCGGAAATCATGAACATACAAAGTGCAAACATACCAAAAGGCACAAGATATTTTGTACCAAATATGTAAGATGCATAGAATTTACACACATACTTAAAAAATTGTATAAAATAAAAAATCAACAGCATAGCAGAAATACTTACTTCTTTCATCCTTGCTTCAGTCAAAGCTGCTTCTTTTTCATTTTTAAGTTGCACCTCAACATCATCAAATGCTTTTTTCCGGCCTTCTTCTATTCTCCTCTCTATTTCTAGCCTAACTTCTTCAGAACCCATTTTCTCCTCTACTTTTTTCCGAATTGCTTCTTCCAGTCTCTTTGCAGTTTCTTCTTCTAATTGTTTAAGCTCTGCCTCTCGTTGGCGCCTAATAGCACATATTAACAATCAAGTGCAAAAGTAACAATCAGTGCAATAACAAAGCAGGAGCAACAAAGCAAGCCAATGTGCTTCTTATCAAACTGGAAAGGTGACATAACAATTATGGTTTGAATGGCGTATTAAGTATATTGTCCACTTCCATGCAAAATAGTCATACCTTTCAAATAGCATTTTTGATTTGTTAGAAATCTAGTTGAAACCTAGGAAAACAGAAGGAAAAAAACAGATGGCAACTACGCTTCGCCAAATTTAACAAAATGAACTATACTAGTAGCTTCCTTCAGAAAATACGGCAGATAAAAATGTCAATATGTTGTTCGGCTGTTGGAAGTTAAGAGCTAATTATGAATTTGACAGACTAGCAATTTTAGACTCAATTCAAATTGAATGCTGAAAGGCTATGAAAGGAAAGGTAAAAAGTTCATTGGCTCCACCCACCAATCTAAAATACCTAAGGAGTACCTCACACAGTAGCTTATTGTCCAGAAGCCAATCCTTGGGACCAAATTTGCTCTGGAGTGCAAGCGTGTAGCGCAGCATAGCCATATTGCCCCCTCTTCGGGATGATCTTTTTTTTTGGCAATATAGCCCCATAATGGCAACGAACTTTGACCGGAAAGAGTTACCCATTTGAATAGGCAACTACAGTATAACATGGGAGACACTTCAGATGAGGTTGAATATTTAGATGAGGTTGGACACATGTGTAGACAAATAAAGTAACCTCTCACAAAAGTTGTATTCATGCCAAAATCAGTGGACAGCAAACCAGGGTTGCCTTAATAACATATTACAGATTAATATCCCTCACATGGCAATCCCTGATAAAACTATGGAAACCTCTCATACTAGCAATGACTTGAGAATCACCAAGCACTGAAATCTCCACCCTAAAAAAAATTAAAATAAAAAATAAAGTAAAGCAAAAACTTAACGACACACTTCTAGTTATTAAAATCAGTGTTCAAACAAACAGATATTCAATCTCAAACATTTAAATAAAATGCATATTCGAAAATTTTTAAATCCATCCCAAAATGGCATTCAACTTTTTTCCCCTTCTACCTAATACTATTACTTGTTTTTCTACTCCTCCTTAATCATTTGAGATTTCAAAAAAAGTTAGCCCTGCAAAATGTTTATCTTATTTTAACATGCTTTTTGGTTTGGGTGTAATAAGTTCACTGAATAGGAATGCTTGCATATAGATCTAAAATATACTCATTTTATCATTGAATGCCCATTCAGCCAACAACTTGCATGCTAAGTGTCATGGAATTAGTCTTAACTCTTAAGATAAATCGGCTGGTCAATGTCAAATATTGAGAACAAGGGAATGGAATTAAGGATTGGACTTCTATCATAGTAAAAGGAGAAAGATATTGTATGGTATTTCTTGATAACCTTTGAAAATTAATCTGCAAAGACATGGTTTCTTCTCTGTCTCTCTCTCTCTACACACACACATATTCACACTCACATGTATCCAATGCACCTGAACATATCAACAACAATTTCTCTTCTTTAATAAAATATTCTTCTTTTATCAATAAATAAATAAATATAAGCCATGGTTATAACTGATAATTAATATGCTCGACAACCTTTTCCAAGATTTTAAAGAAGTCACTAAGTACTTACAATATTTATAAATATATATACACACACAGAGAGAGATACTCAGATGTATCCAGTGTATCTGAAGATGTCAACCATAATTTCTCCTAATCTCCTCTAATAAACAATTCTTCTTTTATCAGTAAAATAAAATAAATAAATAAAACCAGGGGTTATAACTGATAATTGATATGCTCAACAACCCTTTCCACAATTTTAAAGAAGTTACTAAGTACTTCAAATATATTCGACATACCACAATAACTTTGGTGTTTTATTAGAGTATTAATTGATTAGTTGGGGGTTGGGACTACGGATTGAAGCTACAATAGCAGCTTTTTCAGTCATTCAAGAAGGAAGTAATCCATTCAATATTCTTGAAGGGTATAAAATATTTGTACAACATAAAGTAAATTTCAACAAAGCTGCGGATGAAGATGTTAAATACTTTTTACATCACTGTACTCATAGTTATCAAGGCGACAAGTCGAGTCGAGGCGGTAGCCGGGAGCTTAAGCGCTTAGGCGATAAGGCGCCTGACTAGTCGTCCACAAGTCGTTAACAATGTAATTTTATACGTATAAAATTATATATATTTAATATTTATTTGAATATTGATATATTTATATTTCTAATGATTTACTATTTCCATAATGTAGATCGTAGACTATCAAATCACAACAAGAAGTGAATAAGATCAAGTCAAAATGATAATTTTATTATAGTTGTAATTTTTTGAACTTTTACCAATTTCAAATTTATAAATATTGATAACTTTGTAATATTTAGTTTTATTCAATATAATTCTTAAATTTATGTTTAATTTCTTAACATTGTATTTATAGAATACCATAAATTTCAATACTAAGAATTCAATAATTTATGATAAAAACAAATAAACAATCATTGTTAAGATAAAGACATAAACAAGCATAGTCATATCATAAGTCATAACATTAGACAACCATCCTTACAAAACAAATTCAATTACAACTATAATATGGGCTGTTTTAATATTATAATTATAATATTATAACATGGTACTAATATTATTAAGCTAATTATATTATCTTACCTAACAGCTCATAAATTAACACTAACAAAGAAAACAGACCCACTAACAGCTCATAAATTGACATATTTGCAAAAGAAGTTAAAAGTCAAATCTCTTATTTGAATATGTGCCCCCCTCATATATATAATTAGACACATAAATAAAAAAATAGAAAAAATGAACACCAGCCAACAATACAGTGAGCAGCAGAGCAGAGGGAAAAAAAGAAAGGAAGAATCGTTAGCGGAAGAAAAGAAGGTAGAATAAAGAAGAAGAATATAGAAGAAGAGTATAAAAGAAGAAGAGTAGAAGAATAGAAGAAGAATGAAGAAAAATACTTGATAAAGAAGAAGAATTGCCGGTCGGAGTAGGAGGCTGCAGTCACCGGTCGGAGGAGAAGGCCCAAGTCGCCTGGGTCGGAGTGGTACGCTCTCTCTCTCTCAGTCTCGTGCTCTTTGAGCCTCTTTCCTTTATGCGATTTGGGATTAAGTTTTAGGAACTGCCGAACTGCGAAGGTTTCTTTCTTTCTTTGTTTTTTTTTTTACCCAATTGGTCTTCGGGTCGGGGCACACCTGCCTTGTCAAGTCACCCGCTTAGCACAGTAGCCGTCCATGTCGTCCCTAAGTCGTCCAAGGCGACGACTTCTTTCGCTGAGCGCTCAACTTGCGACACCTCCCCCAAGTCGCCCAGACGACTTGGTACCACAGCAACAACCGGACGCCTAAGCGTCGCCTAGGCGACGACTTGATAACCATGACTGTACTTTAGGTCAACTTACAAATAACTAACTATACTTTTTTTCTTACAGTCAACTAACTCAACTTTTGTTTTCTTACAAAACGTTACAAAATTTGTTAATTCATGTTTACTTTAAACGGTTTGACCACATAAGAGAGAGAAAGCTGACATAGAACTTTCATGTATGATGTAGCCACGCTTAAGTGGAAATGAAAAAAATCTATGGAGAAAATGAATAAAATTCTTTTTGAATAAAATATAAATTAGAAAAAAAAACAAAAAAAACAAGAACATAAATTTAAAAAAATATATTTATTTTTTTTGTAATTAACATCAAATGAATTTTTGTGTAATTATTAGCAAATATAATTAGGGAAATTATAAAACATAAAAATTTAAAATATGCTAAAATTTAAAATCTTTTCAAAAACTTTATATATGTACATATTTATAACTTCTTAGTGACTTTATAACAAAATACATGTATTTTCTTAGAGTAGTTGTAAATAATAAAAGAAAAAACCAAAATAAAGAAACAAATAATAATACTAAAACTTAAAAGATCCTCCTGATGCTCATCCCGTGCTCGGCTTCTACGAAACATACTTGTGATGCTCATCCTCCTTATGCTCATCCTCCTAATGCTTATTAACACCTTTGATTTGGAGCCTTGTTTGCATGTATATGGAATTACTACCATCATCATCCGTTGCCATCTTGGAGAATTAGGAACACCTTTAATTAGGGTTTCTTTTGGGATATATGATGAGGTTAAGGGTGGCAATCTGTTGTCACAAACCAAATCATTGACGATCTGGGTTTGAAAACCCAAAATCAATCAGATAATTAGACGCAAATCTGGTTTTGAAAATTCAAATCTTGAACTAGATTTTGTTAGAATCTGGAAATAAATAAATAAATAAATAACCCAAAAGAAGTTTCAATTGATTCAGATTTTAAGCTTTGTAGCTGCTTTCTTCAAATTTTGAAGAAGAAGATGAAGAAAAAAAATTCAAAAATATACCTTTTTTTATTTCAGATCTATCATTATTATTATAATGATAGTAGTTGGGTCAGGTCAAATATTCATGGATTTGGATGAGTAAATTTATTTTTATGGGTGAGTTTCAGATGACATGTAAAAAACTATTAAAAGAACATTCCAGCTAGGATTTAGTACATATGTGGCACTGCCATGTCAAACTTCCGTTAATAAATTTAACTAACGCTAATGACGGAAATTCAAATTTTTGTAAGAAAATAGAAGTTGAGTTAGTTAACTGTAAGAAAAAAATATATAATTAGTCATTTGTAAGTTGAACTAAAATATAGTGATTTAAAAAGCATTTAACCCGGTGAAGATAGCAAAATTACTATTATCATCTCAGCCATATAACAATATATGGAGTTGTTACAACTACTAGCATTTAGACAAATGAATATTATGTTAGATCCTCTATAGTCTGTAGACTCTAGACAGATAACTTCTTTTAGCGAATATTATACTGATTTTACAGAGCATAACTATGTGCGAAAACAGCTCAGCTCTTAAGAAAATAAGCATGGAAAACGTCCATAAATACAGTATGCAACAGTCGAAAGCAATTTAATTTCAACTTCCAATGGTATACCCACTGCCAGAAGATAAAGATGGAGTGTAAATTCCGTAGAAAGTGAAAACAACAAACAAAGCATGTAACTGAAAGCATAAATAACGGTGGATGTACCTTTTCCTTTCTTCTTCTTCCTTTTTCAATTTTTCAAGAGCATTTTTGTGCTCAGTTGATGTTAGGCTCGGACTACGGGACTTGGGTAAAGGTGATAATGAGGAACTCTTGCTTCTTTGCCTCTTGTGACGTCTTGGTGTTGGAGATCGACTTCTTCGACGCCTTATAGCTGGTGAACGACTTCTACGACGTCGGGGGGTAGCAGATCGACTTTTTCGCCTGTGTAATAAAGTAACAACATTGTTACAAAAAAAATTAACGAATTAGGTATATAATATATTTTATCAATTACCAAATTACAAAGAAGCTGACTTTGTAAGAAAATCTGTGTCGCTATGGTACATAATCACTTCATGTTCTGAAATATGGTATTAAGGAAAATTCACCATCTTCTACTACCGAATAAAACAAGTTATGTTCCTTACAAACAATTATCCGTAGCTATGTATAAGATATAAATTCACTCATTTGTCAAAATTCCGTAAGTGAAGATAAATTTTCAAGTGGTCAACTACATATTGGAAAATCTTAAATGGTATCGTCAAAAACATCAAATAGTATGAGCAGGTTCACTTATGTTGCAGCCTCAGGAAATACAGTCCATCAACTAAATTTCAAATAAAACTAAGAACATACTTGCTTCCAACAACTTCAACCCCTATAATTCGCCATTTTGTCAACTAAAAGGTGATGAATTGAAAATAAATGAAATAGACAAGCAAAACAAGATAAAATAAATGAACTTCAAATTGTACTCAACACATTCGCCCTCAACTTCAAATTGTAAATTAGTGTAAAATAAGGAATGCGTGGAGACGTACTCCCTCTGTTTCAAAATTAGAGATACACCAGACTTTTCGAAGGCAATTTGAGTTTTTGATATAATTTAGTTTTAGTAGAAGTTTTGTAGTTGGTTGTATTAAAACTAAATAATTTCCTATTGATTTTAAATTTTAGGATTTTGCTAATTGACTTCAAACAAAATCTGAATGTATCTCTAATCTTGGGACGGAGGAGTAATAAGGAAGGTGAGTACCTAGTAGAGTAAGGTGAGCGGCTACGGTGGTCCCTTCTGCTCCGGCGGCTGTGTCTAACCGGGGAACGAGAGTATCTTCTCCGGTACGACGGAGACCTTGATATACTCCGACCCATTCCTCCTCCTTTCTGCCTTTCTTCCTTTGTTAGTCAGCCCTAATAAATGTTTTTAATTTCAATCTCAAACTGCAAATATAAACCCTAATCGAAATGAAACGGTAGTTGGATGAGAATTTTATAGGAGCAAGGCTTTGGTTTATTGAGTAAAGAGCGAGCTTGGAGTAAAGAGCGAGCTTGGTGGCGAGTTACAGCTATGGTGGAATGATTCAGTTTTGTAGGATTAATTAGGGACTTGTTTGGTTCAACATAACAAAATCTCATTTCAACAAAGAAAATTATTTATTTATTTATTTTTATAATCAAAAATATTATAAAAAAGTTAAAAAGTTCTATTTTTTATTGAAATCCTATCAATTTTAAAATTTAAAATTTTACAATTTGACTTAAAAAATTAAATAACACTTTTTAAAAATAAAGAACAATAATAATAATTGCTCAAACTCGAGCATAGTTCCAAACAAATGAAATTATCTCTATAATAAACTTGGAAATCATCTAACTAACTTAAATTCAACTTTTCTAAATTATGTAAAAGACAACTCATCATATTATTTCATAATTTTTAGTGAAATGTTTTAATTTGAATTTTAAAATGTTTTAAATTAATTTTTATAAATTAATTATGATCTTATAATTTAAAAAAAATAATAATATATATTACGAATATTTATATTGACTTTTTGATTGTCAGTTACGTGGATAAATATTAGTGATAATGTTTTTGGAGATATATGTAATAACTGAGACTCTCGTATAATTCCTACCAATATCTATAAATTGTCGTATATATATATATATAAATTTCGCAATTATAATTCACAATACACAGGATGACTTAATTTGAAATACGTACTATTCGAGAAAAGTTAAATTTGAGCTTAGCTCAAGTAGAAGTCCATTTTATTAATCGAGAAGACAAATGAGTTTAACTCCATTATAGAGATAGTTTAACTTGTTTGGAATTACACTCGAGTTTGATCATTTATAATTATTGATCCCTTTGTTTTTTAAAAATTCTTATTAATTTTTTAAGTCAAATCCTAGAATTTTATATTTTGAAATTGATATGAATTTTTTGAAGTTTTAAAATAGTAAATTCTCTTCAAACAATTTGTCAAAAATATAATCTTGAAGCTCGATCAAGACAAGTACACGTGCATGTCTAATTAATAAACTTGTTGATAGCTTGTACTAAATATAATTCTCAGAAGTTGAGCCTAGGGAGAGAAAATAAGACTTGTTGAAAGCTTGTACTAAATGTAATTAATATAGTAAGGGAATTATAATTCATGCAGACTTGTTGAAAGCTTGTAGTAAATGTAGACAGTATCATGTATTCAAAACTATAGTATGCACTCCCTTCCTGATGACACTCGGAACAATGATGTTCATAGAGTGCTAGAAATGTAGCATCACTCATCAAGCTAATACTATGGTTTATATCTAATTAAAGTTAGCTCCAACACCTATATGACAAAACATTACTTCCTATCTTGCTTGCGATAATTGTATAGCTTCTTGGTCATGTGTAGATTCTTCAGACCAAATAAATTGGTGAGAAATATGTGAGAATTCTCGGTTTCTTACTTCTTCATGCTGTTCCCACTCGGCCCATTTCTCCGACAAGCCTTCTCCTTGCAGCATGGTTACGACTTCTGCCATCTTTGGGCGTTCTTCGGGTGAACTTTGGGTGCAAAGCAACGCAACCTGAATGATTGTTTCAACTTCTTCGGGATCAGCAATCTTCATGTGCTCATCCACAATATCGGCAAGCCTCTTTTCTCTCAATAGTTTCTTGATCTGCAGGAATTATATCGCAGTAATTCTTCGGTAGTACTAACCAAACACATACAAATAATTGAATTCTACATATACATACAAATAATTGAATTCTACATATATCTTTGGTATCACTAGCAAGCACATGTGTAGCTACAAATATAACGCATTCTAATGGACTGTCAAATGCCATGAAGTGTCATCAGAGTAATGACTTCATCCGGATACATTTGCAGTAAACAACAATATATCAAACCTTAAAACAGCTCAAATTTATAAGCACGGGGCACAACCAATCATTTGCATTACATCAAAAGTTTGCATAAAGCTTTGGTCTGATATCCGTGCAATGGAATACTAGCAAACTTAGTACTTGCTACAAATATTGTTTACCCCCATACGTTTTATCGGAAAAATAAAATTACTTTTCAAATGGTGCAACAAAATATATAAGATATTCATATTAAAAATAACACTGTGAAGGTGCTATCACCTTGGGTATTTTGAAGTCTGTACTTTGATACTCAACCTCGCGTTCTGAGGTCTTGGGGTGAGCTTGAACATGGGCCTTTGTTTATATAAATAAATGTACTTGACAACTATTTTGGCAAATAAATAAATAGGTATAGCTAGGAAATTTATTTCAAAAACTTTGCAGGCTCCATCCCATTCTTCCTCCTCTACAATGCCTACATCCCTCATCAAACCATTCGTTCTCATGTAAATCCGAAACAGTAAACATGCATTAACCTAATACAGAATGGCAACGAAATTGACTTTATTTTTACCCCAAAAGACAAAAACAAATGGATAATAGAGGAATTTGAAAGCTACTTGAATAAAAGAGGAGTCTATATTTAGTAATTAAATAGCTGACTTTGTACTTACATGATCAAGCAGGAGAACATCTTCCTCTTCTTCAAGGCAAGAGAAATCAATTGCACGCTGACCAGTTACGAGTTCTAGAAGAGTTATACCATATCCAAATTCCAAATACATCCATCTTTTCTGATGATTTTCCTGTAGACAAATATTCAGGGGAATGTGTCCCATGGTTCCACGGACTTGAGTTGTAATATGTGTCAATCTTGTATCTACTAGTTTTGCTAGCCCAAAATCTCCAAGTACAGGCTCAAAGTCATCATCAAGAAGGATATTTGCAGCCTTCAGATCACGATGTATGATCTTAGGACTGCAATGCTCATGCAGGTACTCTAAGCCATGGGCTGCACCAAAAGCTATGCGTTTTCTTGTTGGCCAATCGAGGCCTTTCTCGCCAGGTTTTAGATCTATTACATGGTCAAGAGATCAAGTAAATGCTTAAATATTTTTGCTGACATGAATTAGAAAACCCAGTCGATGCTTCAAGTAGATGAATACTTATCCAAAAGAAGTTGGACAATCCATTGTAAAAGTTCAAGCCACTGAAACGTGAAAAAACATTGGTTTCTAAAATTTTGATCAATTTGTTATATTGCAATTACTAAACTTGCATCTTCCATCTAGTTCTATACGGTTCTAAGAGGACCAATTCATTGTGCAGACAAAATTTAGTTAACGGGGAACATTGTTTAGTAATGCAGAAAGATAGGATGGTTAAGCAAGTACCTCTTAATCGATATGCAACACTAAGATTTTGCATGAACGGATATACAAGAATCCTCTCTGCCGAGGTTGTACAAAATCCAATCAGTCGTAGAAGATTCCTGTGAACTGCAACGCTTATCAAATGAATTTCCCTCAGAAATGCAGCCTCTCCTCCAGGACTCTGATAATCATTGAGGCGTTTCATAGCAACCTTTGTGCCATCTAAGAGAACACCTTTGTAAACTTTTCCAAAGCCTCCTTGTCCAATAATGTTACTTTCATTGAAATTATCAGTTGCAAGCTGTATTTCACGCCAGGAAAATCGTTTGACTTGGCCAAAGGAGATCTTGCACTCATCTTCACCTGGAGTGAGAATACTTTCTTAAGTTAAATTCAAAGAATGAACAACCAAGAGTGTGAAAACTGGAATTTTGTCATCAGCTACCATCACCATCCATGTTCTTATAGACTATACCAAAGAGAATACAAAAACCTATATAATCAAATGATCAACAATTAAAGCAACCTTTCTAAACAGTTAAATTTTACTATATCTGAATGGATCCATTATATTTTCAAGAACATGTATACATGTTCAGTTCTGAAGGGAAAAAAATGAGTATATATATTTCCAAGGTGATTCTTACACTTAAATGTACAAGGATATCTAGTGATGAACAGTAAAGAAATTCACTGAATGAATCTAATCATGAATCCAGCAAGGTGAGGTGAGCAAAAACTATCAATAGAAACAGTAGTTAGAAGTCGAATCAAATACAGCTTTGAGCTTTCCACCATACCAAAACTTCACTAGATAATAATACTCAAATATGAGAACTAGAAGAGTCATTGGATCTATTAATTTCAATATTTCAAACAAAGTTGACATAAATTTATTTAATTTCAACAATATAATGATGAATAGTGTAAAGTATTAAAAAAAACTACTCCCTTCGTTCCAAAACATAACATAAGATTATTGACTTTTTGAAGTCAACTTAAGATATTTTTAACCTAAAAATTGATGTGAACATTTAGTCTTGGTAAATAAAATGATGAATATTGTAGACTTTTTAAAAAAAGGTACTACACATTATAAGATTTATATTTTCACAATTTTTAATGAATTGTCTCAATTTTGAGTTTGAAAATGACATAAAATTGACTTGCAAAAGTAAACAATTATCTTATAATTTGAAACAAAAGAAGTACTAATTATAAGATTTATTGTTTTGTATTTGTTAACAAATCATATCAATTTTGAGTTTGAAAATTTATTAAATTGACTTCACAAAGTCAATAATAATCTTATATTTTGGAATGAAGTATAAAAGCTATAAAAGAAAAACATGTTTAGTTGTCAAATAGCTTGGTGGTGGTGGTTTCACTGCACTTGCATTAAATTTGTGATGTGATCACCTATACCTAAACAATTTGGAATTAGTATTATGAGTATTATTGTTACATTACCTTTCAGTTGCAGTCTAAAATCCACCCCCGACAAAGTTGCTAAAGTGAGTGAACTGAACTAAAACCAGGCTTCGGTTCTAACCCCTTATGTTTCATTACTTCTCTCACCATCTTTACATCCTCCCACCTATCTGCAGCAGCATAAACATTAGATAAAGCTATATAGTCTTCACTCATTTCAGCAATATTACTTGTTGACACAAATTTCTGCTCTGGCTGTATATGGAGTAGGACCTTGGCAACCTTCTCACCAATCAGCATGTCCCCATGAACTTTGCAAGCACCAAGTAAACTCCTCCACAGAATCGCATCTGGTTTAACCTTCATATTGCTTATAAAATCATAAGCCTCTTGTAAATGCCCAGCTCGGCCAAGAAGATCAACAATACAGCCATAATGCTGTCTTAATGCCCCAACTCCAAACCTGTCCATGCTATCAAACAAAGAAAGGCCTTCTTCAACAAGTCCTGCATGGCAGCAAGCAGATAGCAAGCTAGTGAAGGTCACCTCATTGGGTTTTATCCCAGAAGCCTCCATAGCATCCAAAACCTCCAATGCTTCTTTTCCTTTCCCGTGAACGGCCAACCCGGTTGTCATAGCCGTCCACGTCAATACATTCTTTTCTCTCATCCTCTCAAATATGCACATAGCACTATCAAGGCATCCACATTTTGAATACATATCAACAAGTCCAGTTCCAATATACACATCATTTTCCGGGGCATAAATTGTTTTCTCTATATAACCATGGATGCAAGTACCACTTTCCAAAATACCTAACTGAGAGGCCGCGGAGAGAACAGATACCATTGTAGTATCGTTCGGCTTCACTCCACAAACATCAACCATCATATCACGCAACAATATCAAAGCAGCATTAAAGGCACGTTTATTCACCCTTTCTCGTTGTGAACAATAACCTGCTATTATGGAATTCCATGTCTCCGTACTTCTCATAGACATTTCATCAAACACTCTCCGAGCAGATACAACATCCTGATTTCTTGCATAAAAATGTATAGAAGTAGTTTGCAGCATAAAATTAGAGAAAAACCCCTGTTTTACTATCTGACCATGTATTTGTTTCCCTTCCCACAACAAAGAGCACCGAGCACAAGCTCCAAGAACAAAAATGTATGTGAAATCATCGAAAACAAGATCAGCCCGTGAGACATAATTTGCAAAAACAAGGACAGAATATCTGGGGAGACTACATCTGATTAATACATTCAAAAGATACACATTTGGATTAATGTCAAAGTGGGTGAGAACTAGGTGGGCATAACTCATGCCTTGAGAAGCTGATAGCGCGGAGTACTGCTCGATTAATCTACCAAAATTGGAAGGAGAACTGAGGCCGTTGGTAATGAGCTGCGTATGAATCTGCTTAATCTTTTTAATGCATTTGGTTTTGAGGTTTAATAAAGAGAGACATTTTACTCTAGGAAGAGGATGCATGTGGAAGGAGAACTGCACAATGAAACAACATTTATATAAGAATGAAATTTTGTATTTCTGGGTCACATATAAATGAGGGCATAACTTAATTAATTCACGGACATACAAAAGATTTTGTTCCCCACCTTTGATTCTAACAAGTCTTTGATCACACAAAGATGATAGACAAGGATTGATTAAATATTTCTTAAAATTAAAGTTGTTGAAGGAGTACATACCAGTTTAGATTACAAAAAGAATAAAATGAAAAGTAAATAGCAATACATAAAAGGAAAAAGAAATCTTAAATAGTTACTGGTGAGTCTCGATATGGTTTGACCAGAGCTCCAAAAAAGCTCAAATGTTTTTCTAAAGTATTAATGCTTTGGTTTATAAGTTGACTAATAACAACATTTTTTCCTTCTATAACAACTTGCTATTTACAGAACCTAAATATATTAAATTGTACTATCATTTTTTATGTCTTGAAAAAATCAACATTCTTCTGTTCTTTCACCTGATTGTTATATAATTCAAAATCATACTGTCAATGAGGATGCATCGTCCTTCAAATTATATAGACCAATCAAAGTTCTAAGTATTTTAAAATAATCCATATAATGGGCAAAGCAGAGAGCTATTAACTAAATCAGATATGTCCAATATTTTACCGGACTCTTTAAGCTCCCAGACCTTCCAAATTGCTTCAAAGTAGCATGAACACTTCTGACTTTCGAGTGCAAGGGTAACTAGTATATTATGTTACTAACATCATAAGGATAACTCGTTAGTAGGGAGGATATTGAAGTTAATTGACAATTCTGCAAACTTCAATTAGTAGCAACCACCAAGAAGGAATTCTGATTATGACCGCAACAGAAAAGGGGGGTAAAGGTTAAGAAAAGGATTCAAAGGGACAAAGTGTGAGTAGTTCACACGAAAAAGCACATGGATTAAGCAAATGAGACAATTCATGTTTCTCAAGACCACAATTATATTTGTCAACCTATATCTGAGATGAGACAAGACATGAACCGAAAATCACAATGCAGAACAATATAACAATGAGAAACTTAATTTTGGGCAAAGCAATATACGACAAAGATAAACTCCTCCGTCTCACTTTAAAAGGATGTTTTGAGTGACACAATGTTTAGCAAGATGGAATTTCAATAATTATATTGAAAACATTTTTTTTCTCCAACTAACCCTTATTGGATTTGGAGTAGTTTCTTAGTACTGTAGGGGAACATGTACACTCAAAAAGATGAATATGAGACAGTGCGCAAGTTTTTCTTCTGTGTGACAATTCATCAAATGGGTAATCTGCAACTGATGGAACCCAACAAAGCAAATTACCTTTTCCTTAAAAACCCAATTATCACAAAGCAGTTACTAGGCTAGGGTGGCAGTGTGTGTCACAGCTTTTGTTCTAAATTGGGTTTGTTTTAGTAGAGATTTTGAGAGTTAGGGCTTTGACATTTTCAGATTTGAAGCAACACTGATTCAGATGAAAAAGTGGTGGTGCAGAGGATGAGTTACTGTTGAAGGAGGCCGGAGCTATGGATCTGTTGGTGGCCGGAGCTGTGTAGGTTGAGGGTCATGTTGTCTACGAAAAATTATTTGATTGGTTATAGGGAGAAGATGAAGATGTTGAAGGTTAATTTTGAGTGTTTTCATTTTAATTTATGCTTTGTTACATTGAAGTAATATAAATCAATATATTCTTAAAAAGTCAAATTGTATAAAAATAAAATAAACATAGTAAAACTGTGGAATTATAATTTATACCCATGTGAATTGCTCCGATGTAAAAGTTATCGGATCCGGCAGTAGAGAATAACATTTTATTTTAAAAAAACATTGGGGACTATTTTAAAATTTATAGGTTGAAAACGAAAATTTTGTCAACTTGAGCGAGCACTTTTGTCATTCTTTCAGAATATGGGTAAAGATATATATTTTGTTGGGACAGTTTAACAATTTTTTAAAATTTTGTTGTTTTATGTTAAGCTATTTTTAAGAATATTGTTCTTGAATCCTTATATATATATATATATATATATATATATATAATTCCATATGAGCATCATCAAACCACAATCCTAAAGCTAGCTCCAAAAGCCTTTTTATTGGCTAACTGCTCTCTTGAGTAAAGAGCATTCTTCCTGCTGTACTAAGCATAAATGTCCAATACAAAAGAAAAAAAAGTTACATTATATAGAGAGAGAGCTAATGATAGTGTACTACCGGTTCGAAGTCTCGGTCGTTGCTCCGAAAACTCGGCGTAACGTCTAGGTCTCGGCCAGCGATCCAAATCCAAGACACGATACGACAATTAAAGGGAAATCAACGTAAAGGGATAATTTCGGCGAGTTTTTGGCAACTCGCACAGAACGGAATCAAGTGCGATAACAAACATGGTTATCAAGTCGTCGCCTAGGCAACGACTAGGCGTCAAGGCGGTACAAAATGGCAAGTCGTCGGGGCGACTTGGGTGCAGAGCAGAAAGGCGAGCGCTTAGTTCTCAATTTGGACGACTTCGACGACTTGAGGGCGCCTTGGGCAACTATATAGTTAAGCGGGCGACTTGGTTCGACCCGATGCTTAACTGGGTTTTAAAAAAAAAAGAAGTAAAGTTCGACTGAACAGACCTAATCGATCGATCGCAACTTCGGAAGATTGGAGAGGGAGAAACGAAGCGAGTCCCAAGAGCAAAGAGGGAGAAATGAAGCGATGAGACGACTCCGACGAGGCGGCGACCTGTAGCGACTCCGGCGGCGGCGGCTTGAAGTATTCTTCTGATCTTCTCTTCTTCTTGGCTTCAGTTCTTCACTTCTTCGCCTCTGCTTCTTCGTTGCTTGTGTTGTGTGTGTGCTTCCGTTGCTACCTATACTGCTATATTATATTTTATATATATATTATATATAGTACATAATTTTTAACTTTATTACTTGTGTTGCGTGTGCTGCCTATTCTGCTATATTATATATGTTGTGTTGTGTTGTGTGTGCTGCTGTCGTTGATGCTTATACTGCTATATTATATTATATATATAGTACATAATTTTTAACTTTATTACTTGTGTTGCGTGTGCAGCCTTAGTACTGCTATATTATATTATATATATAGTACATAAATTTTAACTTTATTACTTGTGTTGCGTGTGCTGCATGTACTGCTGTATTATATATATATATATATATATATATTACATATAAATAGGTTGCCTAATGTGCAGCATGTAAGTTGTAACATCTTAATAAAAAAACATTGCAGCATGTAAATCTTAATAAAAAAAAATTGTTTTATTATTACAAATTACAATGTAATAATAATAAGTGTAATAAAAACTAAGTGTCCAATAAATTAATACAAATTACAATATAATAAAAACTAAGTGTCCAGTAAATTATAAATGAGCAAGACCAACAAGTGCAATATCAGGCTTCAAGAATTATAAATAGTTGATATATTTTATCAAGACATTTTATATAATTTATTATTTTCCCGCATAATAAACAACATTGATATGTCTTGCGCTTATTAAATAATTACAGATTACTTTATTTACTTTATAATATCTATGTTTACTTGTTTTATTATTACAAATTACAATATCTTGTTTGTGTAATTATATTTTGAAGTTAGTACAAGTTCAAAAAATTCCAAGTTTACAACTATAATAAAATTATTCATTTTGATTGTTCACTTCTTGTTGTGATTTGATATACAACAACCTGCATTATGAATATGGTAAATTATTAGAAAAAGAAATATATCAATATTCACATAAATATTAAATATATATAATTTTATTCATATAAAATTTACATTGTTAACGACTTGTCGACTTATGGACGACTAGTCGGGCGCCTTGTCGCCTAAGCGCTTAAGCTCCCGGCTGTCGCCTCGCCTCGACTTGTCGCCTTGATAACTATGATAACAGAGAAAGCATGGTGTAACCGGAGAAACCCAAAAAAAAATAAACATAAATAAAACATCGAATTCGTTGTAAAGGAGAAATTGACAGAAAAAGTTTACCTTCTGCAAAGTTGCTGCACAAAGCCAAAAACCACGCTACCTGCCGACGATAATTGAAGGTATGTATGGCTGTCCGATTTGATGGATTTTGTCCCAATCCTCCAAAATTTTCTTCATATACGCCTCATCTTGAAGGGTTTGGAGCACCCACTCCTCTTGTTCCAATCAATTTCCTCTCTTTACCTTACAAGTTGCTATTTCTGATCGATTTTTTCTCGAATCCTCCCGATTTCGCCTCCCTCTGGTCTGATTCCTCTTCGCCTCTTCTTTTATCTGCGAACTGCGAAGTTAAGGTAATTTTTTTTGCTTTGGACCATTGGGATTTTTGGTTTTTTTATATAAATAATAGTCATATTAGCCATATTCTTAAAAGTTTGCACGCTTGTTAATTCATCAAATCGGGCTTGTATTTTTATTTTTTAATAAAGTAGAATATGCTTAAAATATATTTTAAATTGAACATGACTCATTAGTTTATTAAATTAGGCTTGTATTGCTATTTGTTAATAAATTAGAATATGCCTAAAGTATATTTGGACATGACTTATTAATGCATTAAATTAAACTTGTATTGTTATTTGTTAATAAATTAGATTATAATTAAAGTATATTTGGGCAGGACTTGCTAATTCATTAAAGTGGGCTTGTGTTATTATCCTCTTCTTCGTGATATTTTTCCTTGTAGCTAAATTAAATCGAGCCATTACTGCATTTAGAGAGACAAAATAACTAATTATAACATAAGCCAACTTCCAAACACTAGTATATTATAAAGTCACATAAAAAGAAACACAAACATAGGAGCATGAAACGACTAGAAATTCCCTAAATACACACTTTCCCAGTTTAAAATAGTCCACACTCTATTTGGATAAACTGAATTATTAGATAAACTGAATTATATATCAAGGGCTCTACATGTGCTAGAACAATTATAAAACAATTCAAACATGAAGTTTTATAGCATTCACTCTATTTGGCAACACAAATTCTTTGGGTATCTCTCAATCATGCCGCACATGATATGTTTTGGACACTGTTTTTGGATACATTGAAACTGAAAAATGTTTTTGGATATCATCGAACATGACATGTTATAGAAGCCAAATGCACCACAAGACAACAATATAAAAGCCTGGTTTGAATAGTAGGGGATAAGACCAGGCCTATCCACACAGACAACAAAGAATAGCCACATCATGATGAATGATTTATAACATACTTGATTGATGATATACTTCTTTTTCCATTTTTTCTGTGTTTTGGGCCCTCTTTCAAGTTTTAGTCAACATTACAACACACACATGTATATATCTCAATCCATTTGGCAGGGGGACACAAACAAGAAGTACATATATAGGGGGAAAGAGGCAAATTGGCGAAAATAAAGAAGCTGCAGGAAGTACTGACTAATGATTTGCAAAACAGTACTGGAGCCATTGAGTTTTAAGTCAACATTTCAAAACAGAGAATTGTTCTTCCCAACAGATGTGCATAATCACAAATTAGCATTAACATCACAATCACAGCAAGATCAAAGGTTCATGATTAAGTGTCAACTAAAGGAATGTTTGAAGGAAATTGCAGATGCACAATATTCATGGACTTGAAGCAACATTGGGTGAAAGCTTATAACACTTGAATGTGTTAGTTGCGCAAGCTGGTTATAGGTAGTTAGGATCCAGGCTGTATGTGAATAGATACAAAATGTACATCTAGTAGAGTAGTAACTAACGACACATGTATATAATGTAATTTTTCTCTTTCATTTGTATTCATTGGATTCTGGAATAAACAGAGAGCTTAATAGATTTTTTCTCCACCTTCACTGTCCTGCTATGGCTTGAGGGTGATATGAAGGAAATAGCTTAGGACCAAGATATCCTTATTTAACTTAAAGTATTCATGATTAAAGGGATTTTTGAAATTATCCTATGTACTCTTGTGTATATAGTCTTTGTAATTCTTTTGGGGTCACAGATGAAATTACCCTGTCATATCCCTTCCTAAGTTTCCTTCCTAAGTTTCAGACGTGGGGAAGAAAGATCGTCAAATTTATGATCGTCAACACATTTGTACATAATACATCCATGAATACATTTGCACATATATAACTACTCGTTTAATCAAAGAAAGTTTTAAGTACATGTGTGACCTATAATACATATGCACGAATGATCATGTCCATAAAGAATCATCAACAAAAATAGAAAGAAGAAACATGATGAAAACAAATAATATCAAACTATGTATCTTCTCTAAAAGTTGGGAATTACAGGACCCAAGAACAATTTGTACCAGCAACAAAATACACATCATTAACTGAGAGGCTGCACTGTAATTATCTAAATTGACTCCAAACTTGGGTTACACTGACATCAAATTACTGACTAAATTTACCGACTAAATTGACCCCAAACTTACACTTACTCCAAACTGAGAGAGGACTGAGAGGGTTACACTGACATTAAATTTGTAGCTATAATGTAAAAGCTAATGGAACAGATGGACAATACATCAAACATGTGGTGCACATAGCACCAAAATCACCACATATAACCAGAATCAAATTTGATTAAGCACAAATGGATGAACAAAGTGAAGAAATTACAAATAAATAAACTGACATTAGATGTCTTGCCGAATTGAAAGATAGCAAAAGAAGAAAAATTACCCTAGAAAACGAAAATCAATTTCAGAGGATAGATGTAGGAGATAGAGGAGAGAAAAGAGAAAGGAGAGAGAAGAGAGAGGAGAGAAGACGGACATGCACCTGTGATGGAGGACATGCGAGCGAAGCTAGGCGATGGGATCGATCGATCGGAATGAAAAATAACATTCAGACGGGAGTGGAATAACCAAAGGAAAGGAATGGACGGAATGCTTATTTCAGACTAACCAAACATTTTACAAGTCATTATGATCATTCCATTCTCAGTCCCTTCCATTCTATTCCCTGTATCTAGTGTTATGTTTGGTTCTCATTCTTTTGTACGTATGGAATGAAAGGAATGGAATGGCTTAAGTAATAGAATGGAATGATCATTCTCATTTTTATGTTTGGTTTGTTCGTTCATTCCATTAGAATCACCATTCTATTTTGTGTTTGGTTTACATGAATGATTACATTATGAATAAAATGTGAAATGATCTTTTTTATTTTTTATATAAAACAAACTTATAAAATGAATGAAAAAATAAATTAAATAGAACTAAAAGAACATCTCCACTAGAAAAATAATTTTTTTTTATATTTTTATGCATTTAAAATTCAAATAAACACCTTCATGAAAAATAAAAAAAATCTTAAAGCCAATACAAATCATATATAGAAATAAACAAAAAGTAATATAGTATGCACTAACAAACAATTATTCAAGCTAAGGTGTGTGTATATATATATATGGGCAAAGGTGCAAAAATGCCCCTGTGGTTTACCCCGAAGTCCCACTTCCACCCTAAACTTTATTTTTTTCCAAAAGTACGCTTAACGTTTCAAATTTGTTGTCAAATGTGCCCCTGGCCCTAACGGGCATGCCACTTAGTCTAACTCTGCTTACACGTGGACATTTTTTTGTTGAGTATGCTTGAAGACACAACAAAAGCTTTTCCAGACTTCAAAAAGGGCAAAAAAGCCCTAATCAGTGTTCTTCAAAGAAAAGGGACGAACGAAAGCGAGGAGAAGAAGATCAAGGGACGAACGAAGGCGCATGGCTTACTGTTCGTCGTCATCTTCATCCTCTGCTCGAAAACGCGCCATTGATGTTGATTACGAAGCTATGTCGTTGTGTTATTGTGGGTTAAGAGCTCCTATGTGGACCTCATGGAGCGAAAAAAATCCTCGCAGGAGGTTTTTCTCATGCTCGAAATTCAGAGTAAGTTCTTATAATTTAGTTTTTTGAAATGGTTTTTACCTACAGCAATTGAATAATTTTTAATTTTTTGGATTCAGGAAAGGGGATGTGGGTTCTTTGTATGGCATGACCCACAGATGTGTGAGAGGGCAAAGGTTGTCATAAATGATCTGAAGAGGGAGAACAAGATTTTGCTGAATAAGGAGCTGAATAAATTTCCTCAGGTTGAAGGGGCATCTGAATTAAAAGAATTAGTTCATGAGTTAAAGAAGTTGAAGTCAAATGGAGATGAAGTATCTGTGAAACAAATTACTGAAGTAGATTATTTGAATAGGAAATGCATTGTTGTGTTATTTTTAGTTATATTCATTTGCATTTTTTTTATGCAGCAAAGAACAATATCATGAGGTTCTCATTATCGGTCATCTTCTTCGCAGCTTTATACTTTTGCACTTTGAAAATTCTAGAAATATTGGAGAGGAGCTCCTCATTGAGTTTCATTTTTTACTCCATCAGATTGTCCTCACAAATTGCTTGACTAAACATTTTGGCAGTTTCATGAAGTTGAGTAGCTATCATCCTTGAAGCACTATAAACACCCTATCTCTTCCATTTTACTCCACTTTCACTTATTCTTTCCAGTACCTCTTTCCGAATCTTGAGTACTTGGCTCCATAACTAACGAAGAAAAATAAACTCATGTCATAACCAATCTATGAAACAAATTTGTATAGTTAGTACCAAATATATAGCTGATGGACACATTTTTTATACATTTTATTATTCTCATATTTATTATTTTATATGTTTATTTTATTTAACTGATACATTTTATTTTGTTTTGTAGGATTTACCTTATTTATCTTGGTGACTAAGAAAAAGATAATTGTTGCAGCTTTTAAAGATTGAAAAGGACTTTTTGAAGATTATCATGTAGAGGTTGAAGTCCGGAAGGAAAGAGGAGGATAAAAAGGAAATAAAAGAGACCAAGTTCAATGAATCTAAATTAGGGCACATTTATTTTTTCTATAAATAGGTCTTTTGTTTTAGAGAGGGGGACCACTTTTGATTATTTTTATTTCTCCCTCATTCGGCTGGAACGAGGAGCGAATTAGCTTTTATTGTTTACTTTTTCATTTTATACTCGAGAGCAGCTTGAGAGCTTTGTTCCTTGATTTCTTTCTCTTTTTCCTTACAATGGATTTGACTTGTAACAGTTCTATGATTTAATTTTATAAAAATGATTGCTATTCAACTTTTCTTTATTCGGTATTCTTTTAGTTAATTACTTTATGCTTTCCTGTTAGTTTATACAAGTTGGTTCGAGTTTTCTTTTATTATTATTAATCTGATGCAATTATTATTAGTACCAATCTTAGTTGTTTTTATTAATTTTAATTACATGGCTAACTAAATTTCTAATACCTAGGATGATGATGAAACTAGGTATTTCATAATAATTAATTTTTTTTCCGTTCCGGAATTAGTGCCTAATTATTTTCACATTCATATTTTCCTTCGCACAAATTGCATATGATTCTTATATTGATTGCGAGGTTTTGATAAGTTATAGTTAATCTATGATTTTTTTCATAATTTATGCTTGCCCATATTAATTATATGAATCATTATTTTTTTTAAAGGGAAGGGGAATAATTTGGGAATTAATTTGAAAAATAAGAAATTATTGTTTGTGTTAATATTTAGTGGATTCGGATTCATAGGCAGTTTTTCCCATTAATAGTTTTCATTATTAATTTTGAATTTTCATATTTTAGTTAGTTAATCATCTCCAACATATTTATTTCTAATTTGCCTAAAATATTAATTAAGGACATATTAAAGAATTAATCTAGTCTATGTGGTTCGACCTGTATTTGCCAAATCTACAATAAACGTTGTGCACTTGCAGTTACTAAATTTTATCACATCAATAGCATAGTAAGGAATCTGTGTTAGAAGTATTTAATTGTCGAGGTAGTTAAAAACTTCTCTACCCGACACAACATAGCCACAATTTTGAGAACTTGACCAACAAATTTTACACAAGAATGGTAAGGAGCAAGGGCTACTATTTCTCCATACTCTCATCTAATGCAGTGATGATGAAGGGAATCTAATGCAACCAACCTTGTGACTACTATTTTATGTTGCAACCAAACGATTAAATTTTTACAACATAGGCAAAGCCAAGAAACAGATACAAGTTTGGAGGAATTACAGAAGGATCAGGGTGGTCATATTTCTCTGACACTACAAGCTCTTCAACATTATTAGAGGACTAGTTCACTGTATGAGTTGCATGTGGATTTTAGACTATAACTGAGACGAAACAGTACAAACTTAACTGTCGTTTTGCATCATATATGATTGAATTAATGCCTACAACATTCCAGTGCAAATCATAATCAGAGAAGCAGAACACTTGAGTACTACTAATCACTAGTTGTAATAAGCATGTATTTAGTCCGGAAGTAACAATATTTACTACAAACAGATGAGAAAATAATGCCACATAAGTAAGAACACCTGAGTAAGCACTTAAAACAAAAATATATTATAGCCAAATGCTAGTAGTTTATATTTCTGATTACAATATTGACAGAACTACAAATTTAGTCAATGTTGCAACATGGTGACTCCCATTATCTATGCACCTGTAGTTCTACCTCCAATATGTTTGTGCGTAATTTTGTGCCTAAAATATCAACTCCCGCTTTACTTTTTGGGATTACCTAGTGTTCTTATTGAACTACTAATGAGAAATTATCCAACTTAGTCTAACATATATGAAGAGCAAGTTTTGGAAATGAAGACTAAGTACTGTTGGCATATCTTCTAACTTCTTCAACCTCCTTCCTCGCCGCCGGCTACGTCCTCGTCCCCACCGGTCCTCTAGCCTTTGCCGACGATGCCCTCTCTTCACTTTCCACCGGTAATTGTCATTTCTCTTATGTGTAATGTCTATCTTTTGTAGAATTTGGGAATTGGGATTGATTTTGATTTTTGATGTTTAGACTAGGTGGGTGTTGAACTGTTGATGGGTGGAATCAGTTTGAGGATAATTACACCTTTCTTTACTTAAACCCTCAAAAGGGTTCCAAAAAGGTTTTGGTGAAATGCCTTTGCTTGAACGATAAATTGATGGTTGAGACTTTGAGCGACGGCGATTCTGAACGTTGTTTATATTCTGAACGTTGTTTATTCGGTTATTAACCGAATAACCGGATAACAAATTCGATTATTCGGTTACCTTACAATTCGGGTTATTGTTCGGATACTTTAAAACGAAGAATTTTGTTTTTCAGTTATAACAGAATAGCTTATTCGGTCGGTTATAACCGAATGCTCAGCCCTACCAATGGAAATGATGATTTCTATGATAAATAGTGAACTTTATCATTTGTATATGTTTCACTAAAGCTAAGCTACTATAACAGATTTTACCATGAAAACATAGTTTAAAATTTTATCTGCTGCCTATCCCCTAAAACCAGGTCCACATTACAAGCATTATTTGTGATACCCAGAACACTTATAAAACAATTCAAACAGCAAGGAGAGAGAAAATTACCCAAAAATTCAAGGGGAGGCAGATTGATTAACTATATCGTTCCTCATAATTAATACCTATAAGTCCAATTATTTATGATACTCCTAGGAGGCTTTTGTGTTTTCCCTATTCTATTCTTCATAGCATCAATACATCAAACATGTGGTGCATATATAACCAAAATCAAAATTGATTAAGCACCAAAATCACCAAATATAGCCAAAATCAGATTTGATTAAGTACAAATGGATGAACAAAGTGAAAAAATCACAAATAAGTAAACTGATGTTAGATGTCTTACCGAATTGAAAGAGAACAGTAGGAGAAGCAAAATTACCTTAAAAAATGAAAACTATGCGATCAATTTTATAGGAGATGGAGGAGAGAAGAGAGAAGACAGAGAAGAGCGAGGAGAGAGAAAAGAGAAAGCAGAGAGGAGAGAAGAGAGACATGTATCTTAATATCATTAACTATTTATTAACATATTTGGATCATTACTAACCAAATCATTATGCTCCAATGATTGGTGAAATGGAGGGATTGGGGGGAGGTCCGGTACAAATTTGTACCGGACAGTGTGCGGTGCAAAATCCTGACCATTAGATTGTTTTAAAACATATCTAATGGTCATAATTCATTTTTCTTTTTTATCCTCTCTCCTCTCTCATTTTTTCTTCCTTTCCAATTCTCTTCCCCCTTCTTTCTCCTCTCTCCTCTCTTCCCCTTTTATCTCTCCTCTTGCACAAATATAATCTTATTTTCATACAAGTGTAATTAAAAAAATTATAACTAATAATAAAAATAAAATATATTTACTATGCAAAATCACGTAAACAAAAACTCTAATTTTAGTTTACAATAAATTAAATGTAAATTTATTTTTAAAAGTGAAAATATATTGAGAAAAAAATGAAATACAAATACCACCCCATATCATCATTAGTCAATCACTCTCTCTCTCTCTCTCTAACAAAAGAATAACTCAATTTATTTTTAAAAGTGAAAATTATGGTGTAATTTGAATATATATCAAAAGGGTTATACACTATTTTTTGATATATATATTCAAATTATACCTTCTTTTTTGATTTTTTTAAATCCATAATTTAAATATATTTGGAATTAATAAAAAAAGAGCAAGCTAACTATGTAATGTCAAATAAATGTCTTAAAAAAAATTGTCCGCATACAATTATTTTTTTTAGAGGGAGAGTGACTGAGTAATGATGACATGGGGTGATATTTGTATTCCATTTTTTTCTCTATATATTTTTCTATATTTTCCACATTTTTTGAGTTTTTAATTCTTTTTAGGGAACCATAATTTTCACTTTTAAAAATAAATTTACATTTAATTTTTTGTAAACTAAAATTAGAGTTTTTGTTTATGTAATTTTGCACAGTAAATATATTTTATTTTTACCATTAGCTATACTTTTTTCTCCACTTGTATGAAAATAAGATTATATTTGTGAGAAAAGAGGGAAAGTAATGAAGAGGAGAGAGGAGAGAGAAAAAGGAAAGGGACGGAGAGGAGAGAGAAGAGGGAAGGGAATTGTGAAAAGAAAAGAAAAAGAGAGAGGAGAAAGGAGAGGAGAGAAAAGGGAGACAATTTTTGCACCGCACACTGTCCGGTACAAATTTGTACCGGACCTCCCCCCAATCCGAAATGGAGACTCTCCATTTCATTTGAAATGGACAGGATCCTATTCCCCTATTAAGATGGGAATGAAAAATAATATTATAACTCAGAATGGAATAACTACAGGAATGGAATGGTCATTCTAAAAGATTAACCAAACATGTTTTAAGTCATTTCTGAAGAAATGGTCATTCCATTCCCAGTCCATTTCATTCTATTCCCACCAACCAAACATAGCACAACATCTTAAACTGATTCTTACACACCTTTTTATATGTTATAATAACAGTAGTATCCTTATTAGTGAGATGCTTATTAATACATTTATCACTTGTTTATTAGTCTTAAGTTTATTAATCTCAAAAAAACTCCAAATCTCTATCAATTATATTCACGAAATACAAATTATTACAATATATTTTATTAGTCATGATATTAATAAATTTGAGTATTTCTAAATTTTGACATATATTCATTTGAATTTAAAATCAGTAAATTTCTAATTGGCCATTTTTTTAAAAATAGTTTACAATATTTGAAATTTTATTAACTAAATAATTTTCTATTTTTTTAAATTTTAAAGTTTTGTGAATTTTAACATAGTTACGACTTACGAGTAATGTTACGGTGATAACAGATAATTACAGAAAAAATTGATACAAAATACATGTCGAATTATAATAAGTGGATATTTTATTATACATGAGTGAATCCAATAGTTCTAACCAATTACTATCATACACATGATTCAATATTCTCATTTTGTATTCAATCTTTTGTCACAAAAATATTATTGCATATTTACTATATTTTGGAGTATCACTTCAATAACACAACAAGTTAAAATATACTATATTGTGTCTCAAAATATACAAACAATAAGGTTTACCTTTTATAAATCTTTATTTTTAATTTAATTTTTTAATAAATTATAATATAAAATATCTCAAATTGAAAAGAATATTATTGCTTAAGAAAATATAATCGACATTTATGGTGGAGGATCATGTTTTGAAATAGCTAAGTGTATACACATTTTTCTTTTTAAATATGATGTATAATAAATTTAAAAGCAAAATAGATAGATAGTAAACGTGTTCATTGGTTTATATAAATTAATGGTAATATAGTCTTTTTAATATACTTAGGTGTACAATTATTATTTTAGGGTGTGTATATATCAACACTCTTTTTTTTCTTTTCTTTAATATAGTTGGGTGTGAAATTATTATTTTAGGGTGTGAAATTACAAATGAC
Organism: Aralia elata; assembly: GCA_034770075.1. Taxonomy (NCBI): domain Eukaryota; kingdom Viridiplantae; phylum Streptophyta; class Magnoliopsida; order Apiales; family Araliaceae; genus Aralia; species Aralia elata. The sequence continues at coordinate 25,808,053 of CM068378.1, read as the reverse complement.
CATCGATTGTAAATACCAACTTATGTATATACATGAAATCTAAAAAAATTAAGAATAACCTCACCTTAATTTATTTTATCGCTTAGAGTTTCACGCAAATCTCAATATAACTTCGTCATAGATTTGTCGACTTATAAATCATTTTCTTTATTTTTTAATGTTAAATGAGTCAAATTTTTTGTCTTGCGTAGTATTTTAAATGACATGAAAAATTATATTATTAATCTATTTTAGTAGATGAGAGTAGATGAAGTAACCGTCTTCTTGAAGTTATGTCATCTTTAACTTCTTTTTCTTTATCCCACCTTTTATCTTTGAAAATTTTCATATTTTTTCACCCATATTTTATAATTTGAATTCAAATATTTATTATTTATATTAATTGTGCACATTTAATGTGCGCTAGAAATACTAGTTGAGCATAATTTTAGGTCTTACATTTTTGTTACAAATACATTTTAAATGATGTGGTATTGATTAAAACAAATAAAAGTTTATGACATAGTTACCGAGAAAAAGATTTAATCAATTAATATAAGGTAAAACAATCATTTGGTCCCAGTCTACTATGTCAGCCATGTGCTGCGTGATGCTGAAACCAGGTATCCCAATTTGGAAAAATTTGCTTATACACTTATAATTGCTAGCAGGAAGCTTAGACATTATTTTCAAGGAAGATTGGTGGTGGTGTATACAGACCAACCTTTGAAGAAGGTCTTGAACAAACCTGACCTATCAGGGCGTCTTTCAGCATAGGCAATGGAATTGACCCAATTCGTTCTGGAGTATCATCCTCGAACAACAATAAAAGGTCAGGCTTTGGCCGACTTTATAGTGGAATGTTTGTTCACTGAACCCGACACAGATTCTTCAGGCCTAAACGTGGGTTCGATATTCGATGTTCAGCCAGTTCGAAAATCGTGGACGCTTTACGTGGATGGATCTTCAACTTCGGATGTTAGTGGGGCAGGAGTTATTTTGACGAGTCCGCAGGGATTTAAGGTTTAGCAGGCTAACCGCTTTGGGTTCAAAGCGACCAACAACGAGGAAGAGTATGAAGCCATTTTGGCGAGGTTACGATTGGTGCGAAGTCTGGAAGTACAACACTTGGTCATCTTCAGTGATTCCCAACTGGTAGGATGACAAAGTACTTGACGGAGGTAAAGGATCGACTACATTACTTCAGTTCGCATAGTCTACGAGGGGTTGATCGGGAGGACAACACGATAGCTGATGCGTTGCCAAGATTGGCGACGACAGAGGCTACTTCTTTCAGTGGATCGGTATATTTGGAAGTTTTAAATGAGTCGAGTGTTCAGAGGTTGGAAGTATTCCCGATAGAACGGATGGACTGTTGGTTCACGCCATACATTCTGTATCTTGCCGATGGTGTCCTTCCCTCAGATCGGATGCAGGCCAAAAAGATAAAACATCGAAGCTCCTTCTTCATCTTGATCGATGGGGATTTATATCGAAGAGCATTCTCTTCGCCATTGCAGAAGTGTTTGACTCCTTTAGAATCGGATTACGTACTTCGGGAAGTTCATGAAGGAATTTGTGGGGATCATATGAGTGCTAAGGCATTAGCGTACAAGGTTTTAAAGCAGGGTTACTACTGACCAACTATCTTCCAAGAAGCAAAGGACTATGTGAAAAGGTTCAACAAGACCTAGTAAGATAGTTGGCCAGTAGAAACCCTGTCTTAAAACCTTGTACGCTAATGCCTTAGCACCCATATGATCCCCACAAATTCCTTCATGAACTTCCCGAAGGGATAGGTTCCATCAAAAGAGGAGCTGAGGATAGATACCTTTTAATCCCTTGGAAAACATCTTCACACTCTGAAGTCTATTGGAAGGTCCTCTCGTTCTTAGGTCCCTTCAGAGTATCGAAGAAAGGCAGACACCGTTCTGCTGATTTTGACATGAACCTACAAAGTGCTGCAATTCTGCCAGTCAATCGTTGTACATCTTTAAAAGACTGTGGAGACTTCATGTCTAGAATAACTTTGATTTTTTCTGGATTGGCCTCGATCCCCCTCTTGCTAACCAAATATCCAAGGAACTTACCAGAACCGAGGCCAAAAGTACACTTGATCGGGTTCAACCGGAGTTTGTGTTTCTTGACAGTGTCAAAGCATTTATCCAGATCATCCAGGTGATCCCGAACTCCCATACTTTTGACTATCATGTCATCCACATAGACTTCCATGCTTCGGCCCAACAGTTTTGCGAACACGAAGTTCATCATCCTCTGATAAGTAGCCCCATCATTCAGCAATCTGAACGTCATCTTTTTATAAGCGTATATTGCTCGATGCGTAATGAATGCTGTCTTCGGGATATCCTTTTTATCCATAGAAATTTGGTGGTATCCCGAAAAGGCATCCATGAAGCTCAGCATAGCAAATTCGGAAGTATCGTCGATCAACTGGTCAATATGCGGAAGTGGGTAGAAATCCTTCGGACACGCCTTATTCAAGTCAGTGTAGTCGATGCAAACTCTCCACTTACCGTTCTGCTTTCGCACCAGGACCACATTCGCCAACCACTCTGGGTAATCGATCTCAAAAATGAAGTCCGACTTTAGCAATTTGGCTACCTCTTTATCGATGATCTTCTGCCTATCAGGAGCGAAGATCCTCCTCTTTTGCCGAATAGGCTTTTTGGTTGGATCCACACACAGCTTGTGGACGGCCACCGACTTGTCAACTACTGGCATATCAGTAGGTTCCCAGCCAAAGATGTCCGCATACACCCGAAGCAATTCCATCAAATTCGTTCTGAACGGCTCCGCCAGTCCCGAACCTGTTTTAACCAGTTTATCCCCTTTACCCGGGGTTAGCTCTATCTCTTCTGGCTCTTTAGCAGGTAAGATAAGGGGTTCTGTGCTTCCTTTAGTGAATGGCTCTATCTCGATCGCCATCATTTGCTTTTGTTTGCTGACTCCCACGCAGAAGATATCAGCGAATTTCTATAGAACCTTCGTGCCATGTCCAAATCACCCTTCACTTCACCGACTCCACTGGGAGTGGGGAACTTCAACTTAAAGTGAGATATTGATGTGACTGCCTGTAGTGCCGTCAATGTTGGTCTACCCAGAATGACGTTGTAAGTTGAGTCTACATGCACCAGAAAGAATTTTATTTTAACATCCACTTGCCGAGGTGTTGTGCCAAAGATCACTAGAAGCTCAATAGTCCCCGCTACCCGAACCGGATCATTGCTGAACCCATATAAAGGGGTCTCCTATCCAACCTCCATCCTTATTCCCCCCAGGTCTAACCTATTGTATACGTGGGTATACAATATGTCGATCGAAGAACCATCGTCAATCATGATTCGTTTCATATCCATCAATCCGACCTGCGCCGTAATAGCTAATGCCCCTTCATGCGGATCAATGGGTTCCGATGGGTAATCCTCATCGGTAAAAAAAATCACCGTGGTTGGAAATAGTCGATCTTTCCCAGCAGGTCTTTCAGAGACTGACAGTATTGCATCCATCAATCCCCGCCTCTTTTTCCCAATTATCTTCCCAAACGATCCCCTAGTAATAACATCAACACAACTTCGGAGATGAGGGTTCGGCTGGGGTTGTTCTTCTGTTTGCTCATTATTATTCGCCCTTCTTCGGTTACCAGAACCTGAGCCATGCCGGCCCACAACGTACTGTACCAATTCGCCACTTTGGATTTTCTTTTCTTTTAGGTCTTTCAGCTAATAGCAATCCTCCTTGGCGTGGCCAGATGTTTGATGGTACTCGCAATAACGATTGGTATTTCCCCTGTGAGATCTGGTAGTCATTGGGTAAGGTTCAAAAGAGGGTTTGTCTCTAATTTCCTCAAGAATCTTTGCCCGATCCATATTGAGAGGTGTGTAGACTTTATTCACATCCTTCTTCAAAAAAGGCGGTTTGCCAGCTCCCGAACCACATCCTCCGTAAAAATTACGCTTCGGATGCTTCTGATCCTTATCTTTTGGCTTTTCCTCTAACCGATCGTGATGGTTCAAACTCTTATATGCCTCTTCTACGGTGATGAGTCCCTCTGCTCGGCTATAAGTTTCAACCAAATCCATTGGTGGGTTAAGGATGAGGTCCTTCCATAAAATCTTTCGATTTAGTAGCATCCAAATCTGTAGTGAAGAATCTAACCGCCTGCTGTACATTCAAATTAGTTACCGTGCCAGCCATTTCTCTGAATCTCTTCACATACTCACCCAAGCTCTCCTCCGATCTTTGTTTGACTTGCGTCAAAGCCGTCGTCAGCTTCCCTCTCTTCTTGTTACTCCCGAATCGTGCATGAAATTTGTCACTTAAATTCTGCCACGATCCTACAGAGTTCAGGGTGAATGACGCCATCCATTCCCGAGCCCCATGTTTTAATGTAGTGACAAACATGTGAAATTTGGCGGCATCGAGGTGATCATAATAGTTCATGACCTGGTTATATCCGTGAGTATGATCATATGGATCGCCTGTGCCGTCATACGGCTCCAAAGGCGGCATCTTCTTTGATTTGTCTTCCTTTACTTGCTCTATTTCCATGGTAAAAGGCGAACTTGTGGCGTTCGACAACTCCTTAGGGTGAACGACTTCGACCAACTTTTCTTCTAGCTCAGCCATGCGTCTTATGAGGGAATCAGATTCATCCCTTCGGGGGGGCGATCTAGGCCTACCGCCCTGTCCTGATCCCCTTACTTCTAAAATATTATCCCTGGAACGGCCCATTCGCCTGTTCCGGTCTGGTGAACGGCTCATGGGCCTGCTTCTGTCCTGTTAGCGACTTCTTTGCCTCCTGCGGGCTGGGGAGCGGCTCTGACGTTTGCTCATCTGCCGCGAAGGGCTTTGGCGCCTGTCGCGGATTTAGGAGCGACTAATTAGCCTGCTCTCATCCTGCGAGCGGCTTCTGTGCCTGCCACAGACTGGGGAGTGACTATGTTGCCTGCTCCGAACTGGGGAGCGACTATGTTCCCTGTTCCGAACTAGTTCAGAACCATCCGAACGATATGTCTTGGATTTGCTCCGATTAGTAAGTTGTCGACCATGGGTGGCTTGAAGAGACTTCCTCATCTCCCTCCAGCCTAGCCAACTGTTCAGTTATTTCCCACTATTGTAGGCGTAAGACTTCTACTATATCCAGATTATGCGTCCTCCGTCGGGTCTGAATCCACTGCCTTTTATCCCCGTGGTTACCGGTACTCTCCGGATAAACAAGAGTTCGGACGGGAGTGCCCTTAACACGGGCTGAAAACTCCGGCGTTTGCTGACCAGTAGGAAACAAACGACGTCGAACCGGTGCCGACTGGACCTGTAGGGGCGCCCTAGGCTGACCTTTTGGTCCCAACCTCTCCTTCGTTGATGATTTAAGTTGATCCAGGACCGATCTTCGTAATGGAGTATTGGAGTCAGCTAACCTCTCCTCCCGGTTTAAAGCTGTGTTCACCATTTCTATTACTCCTTTCTCAAATCCTACAAGTGATTGAAAAGTTACACTAAAAGGCTCTCCTTCTAGCGTCAATGTTAACGCCAAGATTCGTCCACGCGCTTCAATCACCAAGAGCGCGTCAATCCTGCACAAAAACGAGACCATACTCAAGAGCCTAGCGGTGTTATCCGTCGGGGGATAACTCCGGTGTGAGAATGAGTACAGGTTGAACAAGGGTTTAACAATGGAGGCTTATTACTCTAGTGTACAGTTTTGCATTACCTTTAAAATGAGAGGAAAGCCTTGTATTTATATCTCATCATCCACTTATCACGCCCGACCCCCATATGTCAGCATAGTATTCTATCACTGTCAGTGACATCATGTAAACCATCCCGGTCCAGATATAAGTCAACCTAGTTAGGAAATTATGTTTCTTAACTGAATAACATCCCAATCAGCAAAGACCTTCACGTAGGGTAAAATCTTCCACTTGGGGTTGGGCCCACCGAACCCACCTGGCCCATTGAATCCACATCCTAACATTGCGTCCAATTCCAGCATCTATACTTCATAATTGTAAATTATTAGCTTGGATCTGTAACGTAGTAAGTATGCAGAAATTTATAAACAGATTTTCCAAATCAATAAGAGAATTACTTTGATATAATCAAACAGAAAATCAAATCGATCTCCATTGTTGCTATTATCGGCACGAGTACGCTTTGTAATCAGAGAGGACAGAGCATCCATTGCCTCATAATAGGGAGACACAATAGGTTTGTTGATTCATTGTCGCCTTCAACAAAATGAACAAACACAAAAAAAAACATAGTATACATGCTTAAAATATAAATTAGGTACACATATAGAGTTAGTAAGTTTGAAAGAATTAAGTTCTGAGAAGAAAGTGATTCAGAGAAAGAAAGAAACTGCAAGAAATACCTTCCGTGATCTTTACTCAGCTCTAAAATTCAAAACCTGAAATATTGCAGAAGGTTGAGTTCAATGACAAACAATTAAGCATAGAAAGACACAAATAATTCCGTGCATGCATTCAAATACATGTGGTGCATTTGGGAGTAAAGTATCTTATTAGTTAGAAATTGATATATTTTCTAAACAAGTTGACAAACTTCGCAGCTGGTTTGGTTTGAGTTTCATCAAGGGCGGAGGGTCTAAGCAGGCTGAAGGAATAAATTACAAGAATGTTTAGCTATTGATAATTTCAGATTCTACCTTGAATATATGCAATGTCATTAAAAGTACAAACACTCGGAACACTTCCATATAAGTTCTATAATACTTGATTATATAGAAAAAGGCTGACCAATTAAATATGCATCCTAAGAAAACAGTATGGCTCCCACTATATTCTAGATCATTTTATGAGGCCAACATTTTATCCTTTTAACTCTGCGAAGCAAATAAAAAATCTCTTCACAACAATAGCCCACCAGTAGAAGGTATTCTAATGGAAAAATCATCAAACAGCTTGAAGGGAATATAAACAGCTGATCTCAATCTTTGGACAGGTAAATTTCAATTCATACACTCAACTCCACCTCCCATAAAATTATTTAGAAGCACAAAGCCGGCTTACATTCATCTGAACATCTGTACTCTCTACTATAGAAAAGGAAAACAAAAACAAAAACAAAAACAAAAACAAAAACAAAATAATTCCCCAATTTACATTCACAAGTACAGAATGCTCGTAAATAAATTACAATAATCTAAACGACGTAGCATCATTCAAACCAACTCCCTCCGGGCGTATCTGATGGTATGCCGTCTCACCCACAGCTGATACATCACCATATGAAACGCATCGTACGGCTGAGGAGCTGCGTTCCACACCAAATGCCGACTGGCCGTCACACCCAATTCCCTCATCCGCTCATACCGATCTTCACTAATTCCACCCAACACCGCCTTCAGCCACTTCACTCCGCCACGTGTCCCCACCACCACCGCAATCTCCGACCACCTCAGCACGTCCATCAACGGCAGATCCTGAATCGGACGGTCAGTGATCACCGCCGGCACGCATCCCGATGCTAACGCCTCCACCATCCACGACACGTCACCGTCGTACATAAACAAACAGTATTTACTACTCCTAATTCTCCCCGTACGACCCGACGGCTCAGATTCGATCACAAACTCGGGATCATCGATCAACTCGTCAACAAAACTCCAAGTTGACTTTACACGCGAATCCAATTTCATATAGCCGAGAAACGCTGTCGTTCCGTTGGCCGGCGCGTGAGGAAGCTCGATCGGGGATGGGTTCACCGGAGGGAGAGTTATGTCCTTGTGAGGAATAAAATTACCTGAGGTAGTAGGAAAACAAGAGATTTGCACTGAATTCTTCTTCAATTCGACGATGTTTCGGTCGGAGGTGTATTCGATGCCGGAGCGAGACAAGAAGAAATGGTCGGCGCCGAGCGAGCTGTTCCAGTACGGGAGGCTTTGCCGGAGCTCTCTTACGAGACGCGCGAGAGAGCGCTTGGAGAGGTCTGAAAAGGGGACGAAGAAGAGGTGAGCTTCTTTTGGGTTTTGGGTTACGAAGGAGCTCTGGAGGAGAGAGGAGTGGAAGAGAGACTCCGGCGGCGTGGAGAAGGCGGCCGTGAAGGGTTTGGGAGGGGTGTGAATGTAAATTTTGAAAACTGAGAGCATTTTTTGGTAATTTGGGAAGAGGGTCGTGGGTGAGAGGTAGGGCGTTGAGCCGGCGAGGGGTTTGGGTTGAACGACCGTGAGGAGAGAGAAGAGAAAGAGGAGAGAGAGTGGAGTAGCGATAGCCATTGGAAGTGACGGTGAAGAAGTTCCAATTTTCAAGTTAATGGAGGGGCAGAAGTGGCTGCAGATGGGATTGGTAACACGTCTTCTAGTTTTCTCCGGTGATGGGGTTTGGTATATACGACTTATGGCTACTACGGAATCTTCAATTTCAAACGGATCCAAATTCAAACAGAATCTCAATCAAATCAAACAACAAACAAGCTCCAAGTTCAGTAAATATACAAAGAAGTATAGATATATACACAGATGGAGACTGCAAGTACTTTTAGAGAGAGAGCACTACCAGAACCTTGCAGATTTGGAATCGTTATTAACTTTTTTTTCTAAGGTATTGGGTGGATCGGGGGGTGTTCGGAAACTCATAAGTCATTTGTTATTATTTGATTGTTCGGAAATTACTTATTTTAAAATAATTTATAAATTATTTTAAAATAAATTAATTTGAAAAAATATAATATTTATTTGGTTTTTTTTATTTTATTCTTTTTTTATTAATATTTTTTTTTAATAATTTTTATATTATTTTAATTTATAAATCATTTAAAATAAGGAGTTTCCGCCCTTGGTGAAACCTTTTCCCACTGGAGCACTACTGAACCGCCATATTTTTTAGTACTACTATTATTATTCTAACAGTGACGTATGCAGAATGCAAGAGAATATTTCACCAATTTCATTACCCACCACCACCCAATCAAAATTTTAGGGCTTTTGGTATAGCATGACTTTTATTTGTCTAAACATTCATTTTTTGGTTCTTTTAGTTTCAATTTTATTCATGTATACTTTTTTTATAATAATTTTTATACTTTAAAATAAAAAAATAAATTAATCTTTTTTAAAAAAATAATGATGATATGATTTTTGAAAAATATAAATAAGTGTCAATGTAGATAAGTTTTTTTAGTAAGGACAAATAAATTTTTTTATCACTTTTTATTTTATTAAGTGATGTTTCAAACTTCTATTTTTTTTCATGTAATATATTTATAAATTTATACTCATTTTCTTCCACAACTTAGTCATGTATTTGTTCCTCATTGTTTAGATTCTTATATGACGTTCATACTCTCTAAGATATATATATGAGGTTAATTAATTTTTACATTTTTACACCATTTTATATTCCTTGAGAATTTGCATTTGTACAAAACAATAAGTATAAAACTTCAATTTATTTTGCTTATAATGGTTCAGTGATCATAACACCCAATGACAAGGCAAAATAACGACGTTATAAACTATGAACACTCAAGAAAAGTAGTATTATAAACAATAAACATGCATGTTCAAAAAATAAAACAATAAACATGACATTGCATGCACAATAGTAAATTAAGAAACATAATTTTTTCGATAAAGAGTAATATAAATGTAAGTCTAAATTAAAAAAAAAATTTGATTCAACAAGAATTACTACTCAATTTTATATTTATTATATTAAATATCCCAATAAATAAATTCAGAATCTTGGTACTAAATATTTAAAAAATACCACTTATTAAGTTTAGAACTTGAGATTCAGCAAGAATTACTATCCTATGTGCACTATTAGTTTACCTTGTCATAAGCCTTACTGATCTTCTTGGAGCAGAATCTTCTTCTTCTTCTTCTTCTTTTTTAAATAAATTTGTACGCAGAAAAAATTCTACATAATTTGTCAAATTACTAATTTCTTCCCTATTAATGCCCACTTAGATTATTAAAATAAATGCTGACATATTTTTTTTTTTAAAAAAAGTCGAGGCATTATTTAAGTTAAAAAAAAACTAAATTATTCATCTCTTTTATAATACAAGATGAAATTAAAATTAACTCTAGAGTACAAGAACCAAAATAGTTGTTTAGCCCTTTTATTTTGCGGAAGCACCTACCGTAATTGTGATCCACGGAACATAGTCCATAATAACATTTTTACCTCCTTTGTACACAAATGATAAGTGAGTCTCTTTTACGGAATTGAGGAATTATTAATATTAATTTGTCAGAACAAATATGATAATTTAGTGTTTAACATTTTTTTTCTTTTTTTTTTACTTGACTTAACATCTCTTTATTTATTTATATGGTCACGAAGTCTACAACATTGAGACTCTATAATTTTTTTATTGTGATATTTATTGTACTTATAAAAATATTTTCAAACATTGAGATATTAAAATAATATTAATAATAACATCTAGGTTTGATATTATACTCAAAATGTTAAATATATTTAACTAATTTTGAAAATTCCAAGCCCCTAGCTAGTTGGAACTGAAGGATAAAATTATTGAACCTGGTATCCACCTTGGGTATCAACTATCTAGGGAAGAATTTATCAAGCTACCTAAAATCTTGTGAAAATAACAAATCTTAATCAATACATTTATTTAGTTGATGATTGATACTTTCTGACAAGTTAAATTTATCAAACAAATACTACTCCCTCCGTCCCAAATTAATTGCTCAGTTTTGATTTTTTAAAGTCAAATTGACCATTTTTAAAATTAATCTTTTTACTATTTTTGCTAAAATATAGGTGAAGAGATTATAACCAAAAGAAAGTATATACAATTTATTACTAACCCCAATTTTTATAATTTTAGAAATATATTTATATATGCTTAATTATTAATTCTAAAAATAGTCAATTTGACTTTAAAAAGTCAAAACTGAGCAATTAATTTAGGACGGAGGGAGTAGTATCAATTGTTATTGCATTTGTAATCTGATCCATCTGAACATCTGTACTCTCTACTATAGAAAAGGAAAACAAAAACAAAAACAAAATAATTCCCCAATTTACACCAATTCAATTTTAATTTTAAGATTTCATTTGTAAAAAAGTATTTTGCTGGCTGTTTACATCAGTTTTAATTTTATTCATTTGCAAAAAAGTATTTTGCTGATTATTTACACAGTGCGAGTTAGACATCGTAAATGAACGAGTATGAATATATTTGAGTTTACGTGGATCAAGTTTATACGGGTTATAAATTAATTGGATTGTAATTCGACGATTATAAATAAATATGGACTAATCTATTTAAACATGTATATATACATGGATGTAGAAAAAAAATAAAAAAAATCTCATATTTAATTTTCTCTCTCTATAATTTTGTATAACTTTCTCTTTTTAAAATTTTATATCACATTTTCTTTCTAAAATTGTATATTACTTTTTACCTCTCATTTTTCTCTCCCATAAATTCTAAGCATCATCTCTCCTAGCCAAACAAAAATCAAAACAAGAATCTGAGGCTTTTTCTCTTTCTTTTTTTCTCTCTTTTTCTGGCAACTACAAATCTGAGACTTGAACCTAAATATATATCTTCTAAGTTCTAAATGTGAAGATGTTCTCATAAATTTGAGCCGTCCACCACTAACGCCAAGCCATTTGTCTATACTTGAGAGAGAGTTAGCACTTTTCAACTATGATATATCTTCGTGCGCTAAATGCTTACAGTCCAACTTTTAATACTTCTACGCGATTATGCTAGCATACACCTACTACCAAAGGCGCACACTAGCGTATTAAGATCCAGTGAGTCAAATACTACTTGGAATTCAGAAGTCTCTAACCTATGTATGTGTTGGATTAATCTTCATTTCATTTTTGAGAATAGATGTATCATTTAGTTAGAGATTCTGGGGTAAAAAAATGTGAATATTTTAGAGTGAGAAAGTGATAAATTACAGTTAACTTTTACATATAAGAGTATAATTGGGGCTCAATAGGCAGCTCACTTAATGTGGTGTTTGATAAAACTGACCAATTAAGATCTGAATGGTTAATATATCTTAATAAATTAGATCATCTGAGTGAAATAACACCTGCATTTAAAAAGCTGTTTGGTAACTAAAAAGTATAAAACATCTGAATCACTTTTAAATTTAAAAATATCTCAAATTGACTTTTCAAAACTCAATAATAATCTTAAAATTTGGAATGAAGGGAGTACAATATTTATAGAGGCTCTACAGATTTAATTTTTTTTATTAAGAGACAGTTCTTAATGATTTAGATTTATATCTTTCTCTTACCGATTAAGAGACAATTAGAGTCAAAACAAAATTTTATCAAACAACTTTACCCTCTTACTGAATCAGATATGGAACTGTTAAGAGATATTAAGAGATAAACAAATAATACCTTACACCCACTTATTATATAGATGAATATGGGTTGGATCAATTAGTATCTTATTTAATAATTATCAATTTCAACCTATATAATATGGGCAAAAATGAGTTGTCCATTGAGTTTCTACCCATCTTGCCGGGTCTACTGCGAGTTCTAACGTCATAATAAGGAAAACACGAATTGCTGGGTTTTATTGTCTTTGGTCATCGTACATTTATAACAAATTCACTACACCACCAACATAAATTAGTTGTCACAAAGCTCAGTACTATAGTTACTCAACTTGGAATATAGGAGTAATAATTTGTAACTTTATCTTATGTCACTGCTAGAACATTAGAAATATTTGGCCAAGGTGGCCCCTTTGTCTAGCTAGATCTATGGTATTTTACATATGTATTGACTGCTTCATGTTTTATATAATACAATTATATTGAGAAACATTATAATGGATACTTTTACCATTTCACAATAAGATTTTCTTTATTAAATTTGTAATTAAAAAAATTATGTTCATCTTAAAATCATGTCATCATTATTAAATTAAAATCTCAATAAATTTAGCTGTAAATATTGAAAAAAATATTTTAAAGTTTATAAATTTAAAAATGATTCTATTTTTATAGAATGAATGTAGTTGTTGGGACATGATTTCGTGGGCCCGGACGGTTCGGTGGGTCCTATTTCACGTGGAGGATTTTTTCTTATGTGGAGGTATATTCTAGTCAGGAGGCTTGACTATTAAAGAATCTACATTCCTAATTTTATTCAACTTTTAATTCTTAAGAAAAGAGTCAGGATTATATTCGACTTCTTTTTTTAAGGAAATTGACCTCTATCCTATTATGCTAACTACCATGATAAGGACTCCTAATTCTACTCGGGGAAGGGCGAAAAAATTAAGGAGGTGTGGTTAATTATAAATACACGATCATGATTCAGGTTGCAGGGATCTTACATATTATTTATTTTTATGCACTAGAACAATTATATGTCTCCATTGTTGACGTTTTCTGGCATGTACTGATTCTCACACCGGAGCTATCTCCTGACGACCCCGACCGTCAGGCTTCTCAAGTGTGGTAATTTATTTCCTGTGTAGGTCTCTCACTCGTTGTTTGGTGATTCTGCGGGCGGACAGATTTTGGCATTAACATTGGCGCTAGAAGGAGGGTTTGTTCTAGTATCAGATTAAAATCACCAAATTTAATTTGTCAAAGGTGCAAAGAATTTTGATTGTTATTTTTGCACGGGAGAATTTTTTGGATGACTTCAAACATGCTACAATCTGCGATTTACATCGCTCAAATAACCATATCTTGTTTGTGTTAATTTACTATGGCAAGAAGGCGCAACCAATACATAAAGTTAAGTTGCTTTCTTTTATTAAATCAAAAAATATATATGCAACATGTGCACGAGCCTTCTTTATTAATCCGTTCGTGATAATTAAAATTGTATCATCGTCATTACTGATATTACTTTACACGTATACATATCATGTGTACAAATTTATATAGAATGTCTTTCTTGAGTTGGGGGGTTTATGTCTGGAGTAACAAGATTAATATTATAAAACTCATGATGCCCACTGTTACCTTGTGTGCTCATGCTTAGGATCATGCCCATGTAATTGTTTTTCAATAAGCGATGACAAGCAACTGTGCATGATGTAAGGTCTTAAGTCTTTGACTTAAGTCAGAATTAAAAAGGAACAACATGTGAAGTGGTCATCGACTAAACCCAGTTGTACACCATCTCATATCTCTCTCTCAACTGTCGCTCCAACTCCTAGACAAAGGTTAGCAAATTCAAATAAGGTTTGTGATGAATGATGTCGACCTCAACAGTTAGTTTGTGATGTAATATGGCACTGGTTGTCACACATAAAAACGATGTCGCTTTACATTGGTCGCGAGGCTTCAAAGCTATAGAAGAGAATATGTGCAAAGACAACAACAGAGTATTGAGAATTTTAGGGCTTTGAAATTTGGGGGAAGGAGTGATGGGAATTTGGGAAGACATCGGCAACAATATGAAGCCCCATCGTAGCACTTGGAGACCGAAACGCCAAGTCGAGGAACTGATAAGATGTAATGAGGACGAAGAAGAAGATTTTCTAGTTCACCAGTTTAAAAATGATGTGACGATAAGTTCCAACGACGGCAGCGATGATCACGCCGGTAGCAGAAGATTGTCGCTCCGACCTTACACCGAAGATTGCACCTTTTACTTGAAATCTGGGACTTATAAGTTCGGTTTTGCCTGCAAGTTCAATCACCCTACCAAGAGGCCAAATCAGGATAAGAACAAGAACACAGACAATGAAGACTTTACAAAACAGTCAAGGCAGACGAAATATAAGTTTCGAGTTGCAATCGAACGCGACTATCAACAAAGCTCCATAATCGAAACAAAATAGCTCAATTGTCTTCTACGACACGGCTAATAACATCTAATAGTAGATTCAATCAAATCGACAAAAAAGAAAGGGGAGAAAGAAAATAGCACCAAATCATTATACGCATATCGGAACAAGGCTCTGTAATTTGGGGAAGAAAAATTTTGATGACAAAGTGAAGAATTGAAGATCCCATTATCTTATCTTGCGTTTAATTTGTTGAAAACATAAATCCCCTTTTGGTCTCGTTCCTTAATTTCCTTAATTGTTTCTAAGTTGAGTGTTGATCAATTCCCGGATATCTGAAAATGGGTGCAATTAAGGCGGCGGCGGCGATCGTGATGGTGTATTAACTTTCATGGATGAGTTTAATATCTGGTATAAGGTTCTAGAGTTGTTAAGCCAGTGAGAAATTGGGCATAGAGTGGATTGAGCAGGCAGTTGTTATATGTCGTCGCACATGGGGCTGAGTACTCTTCTCCGACACCAGTTTAGATGGTCGTAATTCCGGTATGGCTTCAACGGTGAGATTTTGTTTGTTTTTGCAATACGGGTTCTATACGTGGGATCTTCTTTTAACCATTAACTGGTGAATTCAAGCTGCTTTATGCATAAGTTCAAGGGTATTTTCTTGACGTTTCGGCAGGTCGGTTTGGATTTTTTTTATGGCGTCATGTTAAGGGCGGCATCTCATACTATTGTGTTCATCTTGGTTGGGGAGATTGAAGCTTCAAGGATAATATTACCATGACTTTTGGACGATCGGATAATACTAAAAGATAAACTCTACCATTACCCATTCCTTATTGCGATGTTCATCTTCACTTCAGCATGACCGATTAAATTATACAATGGATTCGGACAACATTAGCACTCAGACTAAATTTCGTATCACTTCGGACTTCGGTTACCATTTATTGTCTCTCTCTTCGGCACGACGACAAAATTGGCAAAGGAGAAAATTTTTAGGCAAGATATAAGGTTGGTATTTGATTCAGCTTCTTTTCTTATTCAGGTTGAATTGGCTAGGGGGCAAGATATGCGAGCCTGATATGAGCTTTGACGGTCCAAGATGTTCACCTGTGACACTTCGGGCAACAACAACCCACTTTGGCTTCATTATGCCTTCGACTAGTCCAAATTGTCTCCTTCACAATTTAATTTTGCCAAAACATAGAGCTTCATTTTCGGATACACATTCGAGAGAGATAAGATTAATTATCTATCTTCGGCGGAGATAAGGTCGATTATCTATCTTCGGCTGAGATAAGGTCGATTGTCTATCTTCGGCGGTTAAGGTCGGTCATCCACCTTTGACGGTAATAAGGTCGGTTACCTATCTTTGGCGGTGATAAGGTCGGTTATCCACCTTTGGCGGTGATAAGGTCGACTATCTACATAAAGCCTCCCTAGGGGATCAGGAGCACTGTTATGGCAATATAAGGTCTGACAGTTCTCCGGAACATCTATTTAAACCTCCCTAGGGGTTCCGGAGCAATATTGCGAAGATATAAGGTTGTATGGTGATATAAGGTCGGATCGGATCGAAACCTCCCACAGGGGTCGGGACGACTATTATGGTGATATAAGGTCGGATCGAAGCCTCCCACAGGGGTCGGGACGACTATTATGGGGATATAAGGTCAGATCGAAGCCTTCCACAGGGGTCAGGACGACTATTATGGCGATATAAGGTCGGATCAAAGCCTCCCTAGCATTCAGGAGCATTCTTTTGGTGTGATAAAGCAAGAACGAACATAACAAAAAGAAATAATACAGGCAAACAATGATGATATAAGGAGAGGGGCGACAAAAGGCAGACATCTTATAGAGATCGGGAAACAGTTTACTTAAAACTCGCTCGACTTCGACAGACCAAATCCTCACTTGGCGATCAGTACAGTAATATTAGTTGTTTACAAAAGCACATGAAGGATATCATGGTCAATCCACTAACAGACTTGTCGTACGCCTATGAGCGGGCATAAAATTTCATAGCAATTAAGAACGTTACAACATGTCTGAGTCAGAGTCAGAAGTTTGTGTAGAGGTTCAATGAGGCATTAGTAAAGTGGTTGCTTGAGTAGTGGAGTTGAGTCAATTTGTCTTGGGTGGTCGGCTGTGAATGGCAATTGAAGGACAGACATTAACATGCTTTTGTGATAGAATGAATATTTTCTGAAGAGGACCCGAAGGGATGATCGGGTTCAGGATTTAATGGGGGGCAATAATTGTTATCATTTTTAGATTTTGTACCTAGACGGTTTGTCAATTGCGTAAGAAGTTAGTGGTATTTTCAGTTTGGGATTTTGATGGTAATGACGTCGGACAATGGATAACCGATTATAGATTCAATGTTTAGGTACCTCTTGATGGTTCTGGACATTCAGCAACATAAGAAGCTCTTATATCGGTGAAGTTCAGATGACTCACTTTAGGGAGATATATTCCGCTCAATTCAGATTTATTAAACGATGTTCAGGTTGGAGATCGACCGTGGTCGGAGGAAGGGAGGCGTGTTTGGCTTGCAGTTTGGGAGTTGGAAATTTTTCTTTGGTTTGGTGTTCGAGAAGTAGTTCGGATGGGGTCGACTGAGTTAGTGGAACATGTTTTGATTATTTTTGGGAAGTAACTTTTGCAAACTTTCAGCGCTTGGTTTCTCGGAGTTTATGTTTTTCGGCCTCAAATATTTCGAAGACATCTCTCTTATTAGTATTTTGAAGATCGACATTGTTGGTGGATGTGTTTTGTTTGGATTTCTGAAATAGACTGAGATGGTTCAGGATGAAGTTTGGTGGTTTCGACAGTATTAAAGAAGACTTCGGCAGTAGTAAAGAAAGCTTCGGCGACTTCAGTAGTTTCAGCAGTTTTGGTTCATCCAGTTAGTAATCATTTCTAGTACTACTCTCTTATTTTAAATTCTTTAAAATAAGAGAGTGAGGGCAATGTTGGGGCGTGATTTTATGGGCCTGTACGGTTCAGTGGATCCTATCCCACGTGGAGGATTCTTTCTCATATGAAGGTATATTCTAGTAAGGAGGCTTGACTGTTAAAGAATCTACATTCCTGATTTTATTCAACTTTTAATTCCTAAGAAAAGAGTCAGAATTATATTCGACTTCCTTTCTTTAAGGAGATTGACCTTTATCCTATTATGATAACTACTATGATAAGGACTCCTAATTCTACTCGGGGAAGGGCTAGAAAATTAAGGAGGTGTGATCAATTATAAATACACGACCATGATTCAAATTTTAAGGATCTTATATATTATTTATTTTTACGCACTACAATAATTATATACCTCCATTGTTGCCGTTTTTTGACCTGTACTGATTCTCACACCGAAGCTATCCCCCGACGGCCTAGGCCGTCAGGCTTCTTAAGTGTGGTTGTTTGTTTCCTGCGTAGGTCTCTTGCTCGTTGTTTGGTGATTCTGCGGGCGGACAGATTTTAGCGTTAACGGTAGTGAATGATTAATTTGACAATTATGTCATGATAATAAATTCGAGACAATAAACTTGAAGATAATATATTATTTCATTTTATTATCAATAGTAATATGGCTCTTTTTTTAAAAAACAATTTTTTCTCAACTCTTATTCAATAATATTGCGACCAGTAATGGAAATGGGACCTCCATTGTCTCAAATTAATAGTCCAACTTTCTTTCTACCTGAACATCTGAAATATTTAACTTGTCATGTTTGTTTATAAAAAATATATTTAGAATTGGACTATTTCTTTGAATTTAATATTATTTTGGACTGTTTAATCTTTTGACGATGGACTATTAGTCCTTAATGTGGAATTATTAGTCTCATAAAACTATTTAATAACTTAAACTAAAGGAGCCTATTAATCCCACATTTATTATGGAATTATATAGTCCTTCATAAATAATCTTAGGAATGATAAAAAAAAATCCATTGGACTATTTAAAGGACTATTAATCCCTCATTATGGGATAAAATAATCCAAAGTAGTATTAAATTAAGACAAATAGTCTAATCTCAAACATGTTTTTTGTAAACAAACATGGCCTTAGTTTCAAATCAGCAAAACTAAGGATTATCCCACTATAGTTAGAAGTTTTTACTTATTACACCACTGAACTTTTAATTTTTGCAATTACCACATTGAGCTAATTAAAAAATTAAAACTGAATCATTCTGTTAAAAAATAAACGGTCGTTAACTTGATTCACGTGGTTATTAAAAAAAGGGCAAAACTAAGGATTATTCGACTATAGTTGGCAACTTTTACTTATTACACCACTGAACTTTTAATTTTTGTACTTACCACATTGAACTAATTAAAAAAGACAAAACTAAGAAAAATTTCACTATAGTTGACACGTTTTACTTATTACACCATTGAACTTTTAAAAATTAAAATTACCCCATTGAATTAAAAAAAATGCAATTAACCCATTCTATCAAATTTATCTAACAGCCGTCTAAATTGATTTTATATTTTCCTACGTGGCAGGAAAAAGAGAAAAAGGAAAAAAAATGTAACTACTTCCTCTCTCTTCTTCATAGTCTTCCTTTTTCTCTCTCTTCCCCCTTTCTTCCCGTTCTTCCTCTTCCCTCTCTATCTCTTCTTCTTGGACTCACAAATTGGGTCTTCTCCTTATATCTATAAAAAATTGTCATTAAAAAAAAATAGAAACCCTTTTCCCATTCCTCTTTCATAGCTCTACCGTATTTTTCTTCCCATCGCCATGGCTGACGGGAGCATCAACGGCAGCGACAACCTCTGTTAGTGGCCGCGGGTGGTGCTCTTTAGCTTGTCCATCCGAGCAAGCCCCGATCTGACACCACGTAGAGCTCACCCACCACTCAACAGTTCGGCCCGGAGAAGTTCATGTGCCGAACTACTGTTTCCAAATAAACTAAAAAGTTGCAGCACGACAGCGCCTTACATATTAATGAGGGAGAGGTCGGCATGGCGGCCCTACAACAAGTAGATTTAACGAGATGAAATGGTAAATCATCGATTTTCAAAAGGAATTCCCAACTTCCCTTAAATTCAACCCCAATTGAGTCCATTTTTTTAAAATTTCATATTTAAAAAGGAATTCCAAAGCCCCAAAGGAGTTCAATTTTAAAATTTACATATTTACAAAAGAATTAGGGTTCCAACCTCTGCTCAATTTTAGCCACGAGAGAAGAGTTTTTTTTTTACTGTGATGTAGGTGGGTGATGGCGGTTGATTTATGATTCCGACCATGGCCAACAGAAAAAATTAGGAAAAGAAATTTGGAAGAGCTTGAAGAAGTATAATAAAATTAATGGTGGATTTGTAACCGGATGCATTAGATTATTAAAAAGTTTCTTCAGAGATATAGATTGTTTAAATGAAGATAAGAAGAACCAATTATGACCATGTCGGTATCTATATAATGAAGATCACGATGCTTATGTATAAGAACTCCAAAACTTGTTTGATCGGCGCTCCATAACTTCCGGTGTGTTCAGATGTTCTGGTTAATTAGATACTGATAAAAAAAGTTATTTGGAAGCTACTGAATTAAAGTCAAGCCATTATTTCTTTATTAATTTATATTTTAAATTCATTTTATAAGACCAAGTCAAATGTAGCTAGCTACCTCATTTTTACATTGTTTTTCCTATTTTTTTTGTCTTCCACGTATGCAAATATTTAAATTAATTTAACGTCTGTCCAATCTTATTAATGGAATGATGTAATTTCAAAATTTTAATTAGTTCAATGAGATAATTTCAATTTTTAAAAATTTAATAGTGTAATAAGTAAAACGTGTTAACTATAGCTAGATTTTCCTTATTTTGACAATTAAAAAAAATTTTAAATTGGACTATTTTGTTAAAAAAAATGAACAACAGTTAACTTGATTTACACATTATATTAAAAAGAAAAGATAAAAGAAATAACTAATGACATGATCAATTTTACTGAGTAAAAATAAAAATAAAATAAAAAACAAACATAAATTTCATCAATCTCATCCATCAGCTTCTTCTTCTCCCCCTACCTTCACCATTCTCACCTCTATGAACACCATCACCTCCGACTACCATCATCGATCATCTACAGTCATTGCCAAAAATTTCATGTAACTTCATTTTTCTGACCAAATCCATGGTTGGATTTTGTGATTTTAACGAAAAATTTCTTAAGTTTCTTTAGCAGAGTAATCAAGCTTTGGATTCATGGAGAGATTTTGGTGGAAAGATCATGAGTTTCTTCATATAAGGGAAATCAAGATCAAATTCTAAATTAGGGCTTCTCTCCAATTATTAGGTCACATATCTGTGCTCCATCAAATTCAAACGTAATTTAACAAAAAAAACTAAGAAGAATTGGGCTTTTTTTAGGGTTTCATCTCTCCATAACCGAAATTGAAGAGGAATTAAAGGAAATAGATGCAGCAAATTCTGGGTTCATATGTTACTCGATTGGAATTGAGGTTGATGTCGAAAAAGGGGTTAGGGAGGTGAAAATGAAGGATTCGGCATGGTCCTGTGTTATTTGGTGGGATTATACCTTTAATATTTGGTAAGCTATTCACTTGCATATAATGAAGAATTGTTTTTCCTTTTCCTTGGTAGAAAATTTGGTATTGAGGTCCTACTTCTTTGTCAGTATTCTCATAGATGGGAACTTGTGTTTTGTTTAAAGTGATGACGACGGCCACGGAGAATGGTAGATGAAAGAAGCGGAGCAATAGAATGATATTTGGGTTTTCCATCGACAAAGACTTCAACAATTTCTCATTAGGGCAGAGTCGTAGAGAGTCGCCGATGATTACCTGACAATTTTTCCGGTGAATGAGTTGTCTGAAACAATATCGTGGCGTTACCTTTTACTGCCTATGCCACATGTGAAAAAACTTGTAAACTATTACCGGCCGACGACGACAATGAATACATTGACGAACGCCTTCGGTTGGGAAGAGAAAAAATTGGTTTGGTCGCCGAGGAGGGGGCGTGTCTTCTCTGGGTTGGGCTGGTATGACATTCGAAGAAGGAAGATAAAGTGTGGATAAGCTAAACCACGTAGGCACAGCAGCCCAGGTCATTTTCTTTTCTGTTTTCCTTTTTTTTAAGGGACAATTACATATTATAGTACATTTTTAGAAAAAAATTACAACAACAGTGCATAGATAACATAATTACAAAAGTAATATATTTTTTCATATTTATTTACAAAATTAATGTAATTAGGATTCCTTTAATTTAGGTGGGTCAATCATCATTCCTTTAATTTAGGTGGGTCTTCCAAGTCAATCCTCCTTCCAGTTACAATTTCCATTCCCATTGGCACCATTCCCGGGATAAAAAGTACCATTCAAGACCTACTGTTGCCCAAATCAAAACCCCTATTCCATTAATCAAACCATTTTTCCACCCACCAACATATTCATTCCCATTTCTCCACACATACTTCCCCTGTCTATCTTGTAAGTTCTTTTTCCAGGACCCTTCATAGTAATCGCCATTGTTGTACCTCTTCTGTCCATACCCGTGTTTCCTGTCGGAGGACCAAGCCCCACGGTAAGTATCTCCGCCGATCCCTTCTACACCATCGTCGATAAGCTCATGGTGGCGTCAATGGAGTCTTCGCGTTCATGGTGGCGTCAAGAGTGGCGTCAATGGAATATTCACGCTCATGGTGGCGTCAATTTAATTTAGGTAACCAAACACTAGTATGGAGGTAACCAAACACTATTATGGAGGTAACCAAACACTATTATGACGATTTTTTGCTGCAGTAAATCTAGGTAACCAACCACTAGTATGGAGGTAACCAAACACTAGTATGGAGGTAACCAATTCCTGAATGTGTAGTAACTATTTTTTTTGTGCAGTAAGTCTAGGCAACCAAACACTAGTATGGTGGTAACCAAAAACTAGTATGGAGGTAACCAATTTTTGAATGTGTAGCAACTAGTTTTTTCGTGCAGTAACTCTAGGTAACCAAACACTAGTATGGTGGTAACCAAAAACTAGTATGGAGGTAACCAATTCCTATATTTCTTGTTTATCGGCGCTTATTATAACTTAAGTTATGTAATGATCATGGTCTTCTTTTTTTCCTCAGGGTAGTGATCAACTATGACTTCCCATTAAATCTCGGCGGTGGTGTAGAAGGGATTGGTGGTGGTTATGACGGCGCCGATCATTGACGCCACCATGAATGTGAACCAAGGACTTCCGGAGGCGACGGAGGAAGATGATGATAAGGAAGATGAAGATTAGGATAGATAAGATAATTTTTTTGTTTTTCGTTCCTTTTGATTTGAATTTTGAATTATGTATTTGTTTTTGTTGTTAGATTTCAAAGATTTGAATTTGAATTATTAGTTATGGCGGTTACTTCTCCTTGATTTCAGGTTTCCTTATTTTTCCTTTTTGCACTCTTTTTGTAATTAATTTGTCCTTATTGTACTCTTTTTGTAATTATTTTATTTATGCACTAATCTTGTCATTTTTAACTAATTGTTGTATATTTCTGTAAATGACCCTTTTTTAACAGCCACGTAAGGTTCGAAACAATTTGTCAGAGGTTTAGTCAATTTAATAGAATGGTCCAATTTTAATTTTTTAATTAGTTCAATGTGATAATTACAAAAATTAAAAGTTCAGTGATGTAATAAATAAAAGCTGCCAACTATAATGAGATAATCTTTAGTTTTGTCCTTTTCTTTTTAATGTCACGTGCGAATCAAGTTAACGACCATTCATTTTTTTAACAGAATGGTCCAATTATAATTTTTTAATTAGTTCAATGTAATAATTACAAAAATTAAAAATTATCAACTATAGTGGAATAATTCTTAGTTTTGCCACAGTATATATATAAAATTTACAATTATAATTCGGTGTAACTCTATTCAATATGAAATAGGTACTATTAGAGGAAAGTTAAATTTGAGCTTCGCTCAAGTAGAAGTCCATTTTGTTAATCGAGAAGACAAATGAGTTTAACTCCATTATAGAGAGATAGTTTAACTTGTTTGGAATTACACTCGAGTTTGATCATTTATAATTATTGATCCCTTTGTTTTTAAAAAAATTCTTATTTAATTTTTAAGTCAAATCCTACAATTTTATATTTTGAAATTGATATGAATTTTTTGAAGTTTTAAAATAGTAAATTCTCTAAAAACAATTTGTCAAAAATATAATCTTGAAGTTCGATCAAGACAAGTACATATGCATGTCTAATAAACTTGTGATCATAAAAGTTCAAAGCATTCTCAGAAGTTGAGCCTAGGGAGAGAAAATAAGAACAATATAGTAAGGGAATTATAATTCATGCAGACTTGTTGAAAGCTTGTACTAAATGTAGACAGTATCATGTATTCAAAACTATAGTATGCACTCCCTTCCTGATGACACTCAGAACAATGATGTTCATAGAGTGCTAGAAATGTAGCATCACTCATCAAGCTAATACTATGGTTTATATCTAATTAAAGTTGGCTCCAACATCTATATAACAAAACATTACTTCCTATCTTGCTTGTGATAATTGTATAGCTTCTTGGTCATGTGTAGATTCTTCAGACCAAATAAATTGGTGAGAAATAAGTGAGAATTCTCGGTTTCTTACTTCTTCATGCTGTTCCCACTCAGCCCATTTCTCCGACAAGCCTTCTCCTTGCAGCATGGTTATGACTTCTGCCATCTTTGGGCGTTCTTCGGGTGAACTTTGGGTGCAAAGCAACGCAACCTGAATGATTGTTTCAACTTCTTCGGGATCAGCAATCTTCATGTGCTCATCCACAATATCGGCAAGCCTCTTTTCTCTCAATAGTTTCTTGATCTGCAGGAATTATATCGCAGTAATTCTTCGGTAGTACTAACCAAACACATACAAATAATTGAATTCTACATATATCTTTGGTATCACTAGCAAGCACGTGTAGCTACAAATATAACGCATTCTAATGGACTGTCAAATGCCATGAAGTTTCATCAGAGTAATGACTTCATCCGGATACATTTGCAGTAAACAACAACATATCAAACCTTAAAACAGCTCAAATTTATAAGCATGGGGCACAACCAATCATTTGCATTACATCAAAAGTTTGCATAAAGCTGTGGTCTGATATCCGTACAATGGAATACTAGCAAACTTAGTACTTACTACAAATATTGTTTACCCGGCCCCCATATGTTTTATCAGAAAAATAAACAAGAAAAATAAAATTACTTTTCAAATGGTGCAACAAAATATATAAGATTCATATTAAAAATAACACTGTGAAGGTGCTATCACCTTGGGTATTTTGAAGTCTGTACTTTGATATTCAACCTCGCCTTCTGAGGTCTTAGGGTGAGCTTGAACATGGGCCTTAATTTGTTTATATAAATAAATGTACTTGACAACTATTTTGGCAAATAAATAAATAGTTATAGCTAGGAAATTTATTTCGAAAACTTTGCAGGCTCCATCCCATTCTCCCTCCTCTACAATGCCTACATCCCTCATCAAACCATTCGTTCTCATGTAAATCCGAAACAGTAAACATGCATTAACCTAATACAGAATGGCAACGAAATTGACTTTATTTTTACCCCAAAAGACTAAAAACAAATGGATAATAGAGGAATTTGAAAGCTACTTGAATAAAAGAGGAGTCTATATTTAGTAATTAAATAGCCGACTTTGTACTTACATGATCAAGCAGAAGAACATCTTCCTCTTCTTCAAGGCGAGAGAAATCAATTGCACGCTGACCAGTTACAAGTTCTAGAAGAGTTATACCATATCCAAATACATCCGTCTTTTCTGATGATTTTCCTGTAGACAAATATTCAGGGGCAATGTGTCCCATGGTTCCACGCACTTGAGTTGTAATATGTGTCAATCTTGTATCTACTAGTTTTGCTAGCCCAAAATCTCCAAGTACAGGCTCAAAGTCATCATCAAGAAGGATATTTGCAGCCTTCAGATCACGATGTATGATCTTAGGACTGCAATGCTCATGCAGGTACTCTAAGCCATGGGCTGCACCAAAAGCTATGCGTTTTCTTGTTGGCCAATCGAGGCCTTTCTCGCCAGGTTTTAGATCTATTACATGGTCAAGAGATCAAGTAAATGCTTAAATATTTGTGCTGACATGAATTAAGAAAACCCAGTCGATGCTTCAAGTAGATGAATAGTTATCCAAAAGAAGTTGGATAAACCATTGTAAAAGTTCAAGCCACTGAAACGTGAAAAAACATTGGTCTCGAAAATTTTGATCAATTTGTTATTTTGCAATTACTAAACTTGCATCTTCCATCTAGTTCTATACACTTCTAAGAGGACCAATTCATTGTGCAGACAAAATTTAGTTAACGGGGAACATTGTTTAGTAATGCAGAAAGATAGGATGGTTAAGCAAGTACCTCTTAATCGATATGCAACACTAAGATTTTGCATGAACGGATATACAAGAATCCTCTCTGCCGAGGTTGTACAAAATCCAATCAGTCGTAGAAGATTCCTGTGAACTGCAACGCTTATCAAATGAATTTCCCTCAGAAATGCAGCCTCTCCTCCAGGACTCTGATAATCATTGAGGCGTTTCACAGCAACCTTTGTGCCATCTAAGAGAACACCTTTGTAAACTTTTCCAAAGCCTCCTTGTCCAATAATGTTACTTTCATTGAAATTATCAGTTGCAAGCTGTATTTCACGCCAGGAAAATCGTTTGACTTGGCCAAAGGAGATCTTGCACTCATCTTCACCTGGAGTGAGAATACTTTCTTAAGTTAAATTCAAAGAATGAACAACCAAGAGTGTGAAAACTGGAATTTTTTCATCAGCTACCATCACCATCCATGTTCTTATAGAGTATACGAAAGAGAATACAAAAACCTATATAATCAAATGATCAACAATTAAAGCAACCTTTCTAATCAGTTAAATTTTACTATATCTGAATGGATCCATTATATTTTCAAGAACATGTATACATGTTCAGTTATGAAGGGAAAAAAATGAGTATATATATTCCAAGGTGATTCTTACACTTAAATGTACAAGGATATCTAGTGATGAACGGTAAAGAAATTCACTGAATGACTCTAATCATGAATCCAGCAAGGTGAGGTGAGCAAAAACTTTCAATAGAGAGGAACAATCCAGTTTCGTCTCTAGTTATAATAAAATGAACTCGATTTTAAACAAGAAATCTATTTCCTTTTTAGTTTCTTTAGGCGGTATAAAATTATATACTAATCTTTGCGAAAAGCAAAATGGATATTAATTGAGGAACCCTAGTTGCACTGACAAAAATTGTGGACAAGTGATGCTTAATGTCACGTGTAATTTAACAACCACTATTGGTTGATTACTTGAAGTTCAACCATCAACTTTTTTTTTTGTCTACTTGAGGTACAAAAGAACATGACGTAACTAAAAGAATACATCCTCTAAATTCAGAATGTATTTCAACCTTAATTTGCCAGGAAATCATCACTCCAGTAACTTTATTGCTGCTTTTCTGCCTTAAAAGCAGCAAAGAAACTGCAGCTATTTCATTAAAACAGTATATCAGTAATTAAAGCCTTAAGACTGACATTCGGAAAATTCCCAATAGTAGAGCAAGTTTATTAGCCAGTAGATGCCTGCCTTTTACTTTACTAGATATTCCAAATAGATCTCATATATTTTTGTCAAAACTCTATTCAGAATTGCATACACCAATAACTACAACATAAGTTCCCAAAACCAAGCATTTATTATTGACCCAAACCTCAACTTCAAACTTATATGAGCCCCAATCATAATCTCCGATCCTGTCTACATCTCTCAGAACTCCGACAATGCTGAAGTGGATGGTGGAAGAGTTATTCCCCAGGAAATAACCCCTAAGAATGATCAGGAACAGGCACCGCAAAAGACGATTTACGAGCTCAAAAGTCGACTGGAAAGGGCTGAGCTAATACTCCCTGTATCGCCTTTACTACTAATAATGCTAACTCAAGTCTAAATCTGTACCTCGTTAGCATGGAGGAATACTTGAGTCAGCATCCTTCAACATTCCTTCATGCTAACGAGGTACGGATAATTGTCGTCTGTTTGTTAGGTCATCTTTTTGGATAACATTCTCATTCACTGTTAAATGTTGTAGATCCCTGAGTTTACTCAGTCTCGGGGGAATTGGTTCAGCGTTTACACCCTTTAATAGTCCCTCAACTTAGATTATCGCGCGATGGTGGATTCGTGGGGTTTCTGTCAGTTCTTTACTATCGCTCCTCGTCGACCTCCGTGGGGCTATCTACGGGCTCTATTTGAGAGGTGCTTTCATCAGACTCAATCCCTCCACCTTTTGGATTGTGAGGTGGTGATGACGCCATTGGATTGGCGATACATTACCGGCATCGAGTTTACAGGTCGTCGAGTGGATCTAGAGGTGCAGATCTCCCCTACCACTATCCGCTCTTTATTGGGTTTCTTAGCTCAGGACAGGGTTTTCAGTGGTCGAAGCATTGGTTTCGGAGCCTTATCGAAAGAAGCGATACAGGGAGTATTAGCTTAGCACTTTCCCGCCGATATCAGAGCTCGCGATTATCTTCTAAAGCGCATGTTCTTGATCATTCTTAAGGGTTATTTCCTAGGGAACAACTCCACCATCCACTTTAACATTGTCGGAGCTCTGAGAGATGTAAACGAGATAGAAAATTATGATTGGGGCTCTTTCACCTTTGCCTACTTCCTCCAGGGGATGTGTCTACGCTCTGAGGGTCAGACAGATGCTTAGCTCAGCTTCTACCCTTCCTCTTGGTAAGTCTTTTCGTTTTGTCCTCTTTTCATTTTTGCCTTTTCTTTTGTTATATTTGATCGAGTAGTCGTTGTTTGCATTTTAGTTCTGGGCATGTGCGTAACTCCTCTGCCTTTGACCTATCACTATATTAGGTCTCGATACGTATCCGATGCTGGCACCACAACACTTTAGTAGAGGCACTAGTTGCAGATAACTTTACCCATTACCGCCTTCAGCTGGAGTTGATCTTAACGTGACCTAGATCCCCTACATTGCTGGGTACCTGATTGAGGGGTTTGTGGATGGATTCCTAGTTGGACCAGAGTTTGCTTTGTCGACTCGTCAAGTTCCTCTATTGACTTTGGGAGGCTGGGAGTTGTACTTAGGGGAGAGGCTTTTCGCTGTGTGACCGTGGAGATTCGTATTCCATTTTATCCACCACCTCAGAGATTTTGGTAAAGTGGCCATATTTGGTAAATCTGTCGATAACCACTAGTATAGTATCCTTCCCATGAGTCTTGGGAAGCCCCTCAACAAAATCCATTGCACATCTTCCCATATTTGAGTAGGAATTGGTAAGGGTTGTAGCAGGCCAGGTAGGGCAACATTTTCTCCTTTTACTCATTGGCAAATGTCACATGCCTTAACATGTGTCTTTAAATCCCTTTTTAGGTTTGGCCAGAAGAAAAATTGAGAGACTCTCTTTGTTGTGGGTTCAATACCAGAATGTCTTGGTAAGTCTTTTCGTTTTGTCCTCTCTTCATTTTTGCCTTTTCTTTTGTTATATTTGATCGAGTAGTCGTTGTTTGCATTTTAGTTCTGGGCATGTGAGTA
Organism: Aralia elata; assembly: GCA_034770075.1. Taxonomy (NCBI): domain Eukaryota; kingdom Viridiplantae; phylum Streptophyta; class Magnoliopsida; order Apiales; family Araliaceae; genus Aralia; species Aralia elata. The sequence continues at coordinate 25,778,703 of CM068378.1, read as the reverse complement.
GCTCCTCTGCCTTTGACCTGTCACTATATTAGGTCTCGATACGTATCCCCGGGGTCGATGCTGGCACCACAACACTTTAGTGGAGGCACTAGTTGCAGATAACTTTACCCATTACCGCCTTCAGCTGGAGTTGATCTTAACGTGACCTAGATCCCCTACATTGCTGGGTACCTGATTGAGGGGTTTGTGGATGGATTTCTAGTTGGGCCAGAGTTTGCTTTGTCGACTCGTCAAGTTCCTCTATTGACTTTGGGAGGCTGGGAGTTGTACTTGGGGGAGAGGCTTTTCGCTGTGTGACCGTGGAGATTCGTATTCCATTTTATCCACCACCTCAGAGATTTTGGTACAGTGGCCATATTTGGTAAATGTAGAATCCTTGGTAATAATTCCCTCCAAAATTTCGGGTGCCATTGGGTCTTGCTCATAACTAGAAATGATTTCCTCAATCCGGGATTGTTAGTGCTTATTGCTTGGGATTGTCCCATTTAGTTTTGAATTCTGGATAGTGCATCTGCAACCTTGTTTTCCAGCCCCTTCTTATAAACGATCTCGTTATCCAACCCAATCAGTTTGGCTAACCATTTCTGCTATAGCACTGTTGTGAGCCTTTGTTCTAGCAAGTACTTTAGGCATTGATGATCTGTTCTTATCATGAAGTGATGCCCTTGCAGATATGAATTCCATTTTTGTGTGGCCATGACTATAGCTAATAACTCCCTTTCATAAGCAGATAGTCCTTAGTGCTTCGGAGCTAGTCCTTCACTTAAAAAAGCTAATGGTCGCCCCCTTGCATCATGACTGCTCCTATTCCTTGTTCACTTGCATCAGTCTCAATGATGAATGGTTGAGTAAAATCGGGCAATGCAAGAACCGGAGTCGTGGTCATGACTTCATTGAGCATATTAAAGGCACTGTTAGCTTCCTCAATCCATTGGAAAGCCCCTTTCTTTAACAATTGTGTTAAGGGCTTACTGATAATTCCATAATTCTGTACAAACCTCCTGCAATACCCCGTGAGGCCTAAAAATCCACTTAATTGTTTAAGAGTTTTAGGAATTGGCCAATTAACCATTGCTTGCACCTTGCTTGGATCCGCAGCTACACCATCATAAGAGATTAAATGTCCCAAATACTTTAGCTTTTGTTGGGCAAATGAACACGTTGACCATTTTGCAAAGAGTTGTTGTTCCATGATGAGTAACACTTCATCTAGATGTCTAAAATGACCATCATAATTGGAGTTGTATATCATCATTCATAAGACTTTGAAAGGTAGCAGGGGCAATGGTCAAGCCAAATGGCATGACCTTAAACTCATACAATCGTTGATGAGTCCTAAAAGCAGTCTTGTATACATCTTCAGTAGCAACTCTGATTTGATTTGGAGGTAAACTGATCTGAGATCAAGCTTAGTAAACCATTTTGCCCCTCTTAGTTCATCAATTAACTCGTCAATGAGGGGAATGGGGTACTTATTTTTAATCGTCAAGTCATTGAGCCTTCTATAATCCAGTGTTCTAAAAGTCGGTCTAGTCGGCGACTAGGTCAGGGTCGGAAGGCAACCGAGGCGACCAGGGCCTAGTCCCTTCAAGTAGTCGCTGGCCAACTTAGTCGGCGCCAGGTCGAAGAAAGTCGGTGAGTCGGCAAAGTCGGCAGAGCCTTCTTCTTCTTCAGAGCTGCGTCGATCGACTTCTTCAGGTTCGCTTCTTTCTTCTTTCTTCTTCTTCTTCTCCAGAGTCGCGATATGTTCCTTCCGAGATCCGACCATGAAGAGATGAAGAGTCGCGATCTGTTCTATCAGAACAGATCTGTTCCATTAGAGATGAAGAGATGAAGAAGAAGAAGATGAACAGGTAGAGAGTCGCGTTCTATCAGAGTTCCGACATGAAGAGATGAAGAGAACACATCTCTTAATCTGATTTAATATTTTATGGATAATTACAGTTAAGTACCCCATAGTCTTTATAAAATTTTAGTTTAGTCATAAAAGTTTTCTTAAATTTCAAAATAGCCCCTAAAATGTTATATATCAGCCCCTGTAGTTTCATTTTCTTTCATTTCAGCCCCTATACTTTCGTTTTCTTTCATTTAAGCCCCTAGCCGATTAATCCCCGACTAATCCCCTAGTCGCTAGTCCGTAGCCAACCGACCTAGGACGGACTAGCAACTTTTAGAACACTGCTATAATCTACACACATCTTCCATGTCCCATCCTTCTTGTGTACAAGTATAACTGGAGCAGCAAAAGGGCTGTAGCTAGGTTCGATGATGCCAGAGTTTAACATTTCCCTTACCTGTTTTTCTACCTCAACTTTTTGAATGTAAGGGATCCTGTAAGCAGTGGCGAAGCTATGTAGAAACTGTGGGGTCAATTGACCCCACTCAATTTTTGACCCCACTGATTTTTTTTTTAATTTGATACCCACCCCTAAATCTCATACCCAGCTTCTAGTCAGCCAAAGTTCAAAGAGAAACCACAAAACACAGAGAGAGAAGGGCAAAGGGAGGCGACTGACGAGTGCGACACCAACTCACCATTTACCAAGTGCTTCTCTTCTCCAATTCTCTTCCGGATATGCTTAAGAATAAGATTTATGCTAATCATTTGATTCATCTCAGTATTTATTGGGATTGCTCTGTGATTCAATTTCAATCCAGTTCTATATGATACAGATTACAGAGATTAGACTTAATGATTTTTTAATAATTTTTTGTTGTTGTAATTTTATTAATTATATGTCATACGTGCAACTTGATTCTCTCTCATGGGCTTCTTTGAATCTCTTTCCAGAATGAAATTGGCACAACAGACCATCTTTCTTTTCTTCAATCACAATTGATTTCAGGTGTGAACTAAGTTTTGTTTATTCTTGTTGTAATTTCAATTTTTTCCCTTTTATTAGTATTATTAAATTGGATGCATCTGACCCTTTTTCAACAAAAGTTGAGTTCAAGAAATTGGCACAACTTTGTTTTTTGTTGTAATTAAGTTCATAATATCTTTAATTCTTTAAGCAACCAATATGGACAAATTTGTATTCAGAAAAGCTTATGCATTTGAAGAATCATGTTCTAATAAAAATCAGAAAAAGGATGATAAAGTAGATTTGGGAAATCTTGAAGCAGACCCCGGGTTGCGAAAGAAAATATCAAAGTATCATCCTAATATTCAAGATGAAGTAAGAAGAGCATTCATGCTAAAGGGTCCTTGTCAGCCTCTCAAACATAACTTCCCGCAGACACAAATTGGGGGATACTTACATAGATTTAATCCTTCTTGGTTTAAAGAATATGAAAATTGGTTGGAGTATAGCATAGCTATTGATGCAGCATTTTGTTTATGTTGCTATCTATTGGAAAACAAGTGGGTGGTGATTCTTTCAATATGGAAATTGGTTGGAGTATAGCATAGCTATTGATGCAGCATTTTGCTTATGTTGCTATCTATTTAGGTCGGACACTGGAAAACAAGTGGGTGGTGATTCTTTCAATACTAGAAAATCTATTTACGTAGATTTCGTTTTTTGTTACTATAATTATCAATTTTGATTTATTGTCTAATACTCTAATTATTGACCTTACTGCGAACCAATCCTGGCTTCGCCACTGCCTGTAAGGCCTTAAATTAACTGGTTGACTGCCATCCTTCAAGGGGATTTTGTGATCTTGGGTCCTTATGGGAGGTAGTCCTTTAGGCTCTTCAAAAACTTTTTGATGTTTCTTAATAATTGCTTGCACTGCAGGAACTGGAAGTACTTCCCCTTCCTTGGCTATTAAAAAGAATAGATATCCCATAACTCCATCCTTCGCTTTAGTAAAGAGTTTGTGCAAGGCCTTACCACTTATCATTTTTAGTGAGCCTTCTTCAGTGTTTCCTTGTAGGGTTGCCTTCTTTTTACCCTTATGTAAGATTATGCTGAGCTTCCCATAATCTAAGGTAATAGGGTTGTGGAGCCGGAGCCAGTCTACCCCTAGTACGTCACACCCCCCAAGTGGAAGTACCCTTAGGTTAGCTGTAAAATCCTGTCCTTGCATGTGCCACTGAAAATCTTTACAAATAGCATTGCTTGCCATCTTGTTACCATCAGCAACTGCTATGATAAGACGGTTGGTAAGTTCTGCCACCCCAACAACTTGTCTCAAGGAATCTAGGTCTATGAAGCTATGAGTTGAACCACTGTCAATAAGAATGTTCAGCGACTTCTTCTTAGTTGTGCCCTTGATCTTGATGGTGTTATTGGTTGCACTCCCTGTAAGAGCATTCAATGATAATTCTCCAGAAACCTCTTCAGAATTAACTTCCTCTATTATATCACACTCCACATTTTCCTCTTCCGCTTCTTCTTATTCTTCTCCAATGATCATGTATAATTTAACTCCGCATTTACGTCCAGGTGTGTATGCATCATCACAGTAAAAGCATAACCCTCTCCTCCTATCTGCAATCTCGTTGCTAGTAAGTTTAAGTCTTGTCCCTGTCATCCCCTGGTTATTATGTGCAGTACTTCTCACAACACTTGATGATTCATAGGTAGAGGAGCTTGAACCTTGGTGTGCCGGGTTGTATTTCAAAGCAGTTTTGACTGGTTGTGGATATTTAGCAAGCCTGGATTCTTCTTGCTTAGCAAAATAAACCACATCAGCCAGTGTTTGGGGTCTAAACATTTTCACAGCCCCTTTTTAATTGCTATTTCAACCCACTTATGAAGCTAGAGACAAAATACTCTTCGGTAAGCCCTCGTTGTTTTACTACCACTTGTGACCTCAATTCCTCAAGCCTATCTTGATACTCTGCCACAGTAGAGGTTTGTTTGATCTTGTTGAAAAGATCCTGTATATCTGAATTATCAGGGTTCTCAAACCTCACAACATCCCTTACTAATGCCCTCCAAGGTAATATCCCTTATCACACTGATAATACCTGTACCAGACACTTGCCCTTCCCTCAAAATGTATCCCAGCAAATCTAGCCTTCCTTTGCTCTTCCATTTGTACAAACTCAAAATATTGTTCAGCTCTCACTACCCATCCCCTAGGATCATCTCCTTCAAATTTAGGGAATTCTAACTTTGGGCCAGGGTGTAATGTTAATGAAGGTAGAGGAATAGGCTGGTGGAATTGGTTTGGGAGGGGGGGGGGTTGATATAAGAATTTGTGGTGGAATTCTAGTGGAATGGGCCTGGTGGTGTATAGGGGTTATTTGGAAAGGGATTGAAGGCGTTGACGCCTCCGATTGGGTTTGTTTGGTGAATGAGATTTGGGATTGGGGGTATAAATTGAGTAAAAAAAGATTAAGGATTGGTGTAGAGATGAGTTAAATCTGGTTGATTAGCTATGGAGGCGAATGGTGAAATGTTCTGGGAATTGGTATTAACTATGGGGTTGGTGTAAGAGAGTGCTTGTGTGTTCATATTCATGGGTATAGTAGTAAGAGTGGAACTAGAAGGAAGAGTATAAGGAAGAGTAACCTGAGATTCTGCCCCTCCACCGTTGCCAATGACTATTTCCCTTGGAGGGTTAATATTGACGACACCTACCAGTGTACCGATTTGCTTTTGCGTCTCCACCATTAACGATCTCATTTCATCCACCTTCTGATTAGTGTCCTCTTTACCTTTGGCTATGCTTTCTCCCAACTCACCTATCTTTCCTTCCAAGGTTCCCATCCTCTTGTCCATTTGCCTCAACCCAGTACAGTCGACCATCCAAAATCAGCCCCCACAGTCCAAGGAACAGCCTAACTCTGATACCAATTGTAACAATCTCATATTGTATAACAGCCCAAATTCATCAATTTCACACAATCATAGATAAAACTTAACAATTGAATACCTTAAGAATGGAAATAACAACTGACACGGATTGAAATAGAACTAAAAGCTTAAAAGGAAACTCTACTGGTTATAATAACCCATAACAAGCAGCAAAACAACTCTAATGAAATAAGATAACAAGAATATTCTTGCCCTCTCTAATGAACTTTTGAAAGATCATATACTGGTACCCTCCCACACGTCAATAGCTCAGTCAATAGGAAATTTCACAGCAACTTCCTTTTGGATTCAGCACCAAATGGAGTGACTCAGCACCTTTTTAACAGACTGATAGAAGTATGGAAACGGTGTCGTTGAAGTGAGAGTAACTGCTTGCCCTTCATTAAAAGGAGAGAGTTTCTATCTTACCCTTCTTCTATTTGTAATTAGTAACTAATAGTTACATATACGTACTTGTTAAACATACTTTTCAATTAAAAAAGAAGTAATGTATACGTGTTGGTCAAAGTGATGACTTATAGTTAAACATACTTTTCTATGTTTTTTTTGGAACAGTCCAGCAAGGGACAATGAATTTTTTTGAGCTCGTAAAATAAATTCAAGAGAATTCTCTAATTTGAATTCAATTCATCTTTATAATGTGAATAAGTAGAAAAATACTTTATAATAGGAGCTGTACGCTGTTGTTGGCCTTTTTCTTATTTTATTATTTTTTTGTGAATTGCTGATGAGATTTTAATGCATCCTTAACCAAAAATAAAAAATAAAAAGTAGCCTTTTTAGCTATCTTTTTGGAACTAAATGTATAATAAATTAATCATTTTTTTATAGATAAATTATTAAATGGGTGTTGAATATTTACCTACTAATTGGTTTTTGCTTATTGAACTTGCATAGAAGTTTGAATATTTAGTTGATATATATTTGTATATATATTTTATTGTATGTTTTAGTATGTGCGCCTCACTTCGATAAGGCGTGCGCCTAGCCTTGCGTCTCGCGCCTAAGCCCCAAGGAGACCTTTGCGCCTCAGTGCCCCTCGCACCTTAAATAACACTGGGTTTACCTGGTTGGGCCCATTGTAAGTTTAATTTTTTAGGACTTGCTATCTTCGCATAATATAAGAACTACGGTTTGGCAAGGTCTTGGGTTTGAATCTCCAACTCCCATTTCCCTCATTATGTTAGTGCAATTGTACTCTATCCCGTGTGCATGTTATTATGCTCCTAAGTGTATCTTCGTGTTTGAGCAGGTGTTGAACATAATTGTTACGGCGCCACGACGAGTCATGGCGGTAGTCGACTGCCAAGACACCTAGGCGACAAGGCGACCGCCATGGCGTCCGTATGGCAACAAGTCGTTTATAATGTGCAATTTATATATTATTTATTTTACTTAACAAGTATATTGACAATAAAATTTCATATACATTAAAACTCAAAACATAACACTATGGACTAGTTAACTACTTTATAACAATATATATTTATCACACCACACCAGCCTTAAATTTTATTTGATTAGACAGCATATAACAATATGGACTAGTTTTATTTTGTACCCACCTACTTTTACAATTAAAATGGTGTTCATGGATCTAATGTATGTATGTGTTTATATTTATATAACCATAGTCAATATGTATGTGTTCATTATCTAATATATATAAATTTTCTATATATCAGTACATATATTGTATGTAAGCATGTATTAGTATATAAATATATAAATATAAATTTATAATTTATTATATAATGTGTTAATTTATAATCTACAAATTATAAATTTATTTATATATAAATATAAATATATGTATAAATTTATATATATATATATCGACCCTACAGAAAGAAGAAGGGTAGCAAAAAAAAAAGCCAAGTGGCCAACAATCAAACAGAAGAAGACAAAAAGAAAGCACCGACTTCATATACTGATAGATAAAAAGAAAACAGTCAAGCAGTAAGCAGTAAAGAGGGGGAAAGAAAAGGAAGAAGACATACTAGCCGATCACGTCGCCGGAAAAAGACCTTCGCAGTTGTCTCGAAGAGTCGAAGTCTCTCGCTCTCAGTCTCTCTCTCGGTCGCAGCCTCTCGCCCTTGCAGTCTCTCTCTTGACTTCGATTTCTTCTTCGCACTTCGCTTCGCAGTCTCTCGGTTCTCTCAACTTCAATCTTCTGATAGTTCTTTGTGAATCGACTCGACTAGGGCTAGTTTTGGTGTTCCTACTACGACGTCGTTTTTTTTGACCCAATTCAGATTTGGGTCAATCCATACCCATAGAGACCAAGTCGCTCAATCAGCCAGATAGTCGTCCAAGTCGTTGCCGCGTTGTCCAAGGCGACGACTGTTTTTGCTAGGCGCTCACCTTTCAGCCATCGACCAAGTCGCACACTCGTCTTGTCTGTCTCTTACCGTCTGGACGCCTTGGCGTCGCCTAGGCGACGCCTTAACAACTTGGTGTTGAATGTAAGAGAAAGTGTTAAAGCATGAGATACACTGCTGGCACATATTCTTTAACAGCTTCAGCTTTTAGAGCAATTAGTAACTAAGCATGGCTCATTTTTTATTTAATAATGATGCATTTGGGTTGCATGCAATGGACTATTTAATCCAATCTATTAGATTATGAGGGTTGTAAGATGGAATATTAGAGTACTTGCAATTGCCATGTAATATTCCTGTCGGTGCATATGCCAACCACTTTTAGACTGTTTGCTAGAAGAACTAGTTTGATGAAATTATAAAAATTGTTATATAATTAATTATGATTCCATAGATGTTCTCATACTAACCCTTTTAAATTGTTAAGAATATAGCTTGTGAAGAGATGCATATAAAGGTTTACAACAAGAAGCAGATGCAAACCAACTACAGATGCCTATTTGGGATCTTTTTCTAAGCAAGCTAGACAATAATGCCGTTTCGGAAGGATTATTTCTTATGAAATATCTCCTTCAATATCATAAATTAAAACTAAAGATAACATCAACTGCTTATGGAACACACACGAACAACAGAGAAGCCAACAATACCTGCCACGTCAACAAATACATCATGTTTGGATGTATGCACTCGGTGAAATCGGTACATGAAGATAGCCCCAAGTAACAGAAGAAAGAAAGCTCCACAGCTTACACCAGTACTAACAACCTTAAGTTTTGATTTTCTGGTAGAAACTGCTGCAATATCTAAAACTTATCAAAATGAGTAGATGTCATATTGACAGGATATGGAGCAATGCAACAGCAAAAATGAATAAACCTGGAAGTGAGGAACTTGAAATGCAAGGTTCCTGCAAACTGGTGCCACAAGCAAGATGAGTTCCTGTAAAGCTGCATTTTCAATGCATAAGATAGAGAAGTATTCCCAAAAATAAATTAAACGTAACATGTACGCAATAACTTAAGCTTCTTCCTTCTTGACAGTTACTAATAGCAACAAGCAGCTATAACAGACAATCAAGGACCACTTCTTATTTTTTTCCAAAATAAGATAAATAATTCAGATCATAGAACATTTAAACATCAAATGGAAAATGAAATATGAGATAAACTTACTTGAATACTGGTACCAAAAACAATCGCGTTGGGATTCTTCCAGCTAAATCGTTGGATGAAAGATCCCTGCAAAGAGATAATTTCATAGCAACATTAACATGGGCAGGAGGAACTAAAGAACTAATAGTGAAGGCCAGATAGCTCATGAAATTCAACTAACATTTTGATAGCAGTTACAGAGGTGATCGGAAATTCCTTACAGTTCCATTAAGTTTGTAATATTTGCAAGTGAATCAGGAATATATCCACTTAAGTGGTTTCCTCTTATCACCCTGATGCAGAGGTGATTTTATTGCTTTAGGACAACAAGTATTACATGTAAACAAAACTCCGTAACAAGAGTTTTCTCCGAATCAAGGGTATTTCTTCATTTAGATAAGAGTTCATCAAGAAGCAGAGGAGCAGACTTACAAATGCTTTAAGTTGGAGAGTTGACCCCAGGATGTTGGTATCGAGCCACTAAGACGGTTGCGTGCAAAATTTAGATTTTGTAGGTGCAACATGCTACCAAGGTAGTCTGGTAATTCTCCAGATAGATTATTATCATGCAAGTCCCTGCATGGAATGGAAGCTTTTTAGTTTACAATCAATGATTTTGCTTGGTCCTTGAAATAAACATCAAGAGCTGCCACCAAATATAATTTAGATCTATATATTCAATTTGTCAACTGTTAGAATGTGTTAGTTAGGGAAAACATGTTTCCATGTTTTCCTCTCCATGTTTTCATCTATATGTTTTCTTCCTAGAATTAAGGGAGCACTACCCATAATTTATGGAAGCACTATCCATAAATTAAGGGAACACTACCTTGTGAAACTAGTATATAAGTCAATGTAACTCAATGTAAAATAAGAGAAGCAATGTAAATGTTTATGTGAGAAGTATTAATGGAGAAACCCAAAATTAGTTTCTCTCTTTCAATCTTAGTTTCTCTCTTTCTACATTGTATCAAAGCTACGTTCCTTATTCTTCTCTTCCAACATGGTATCCATTGTTGATATCTCTTCTAACATGGTATCCATTGTTGATGTCTCTTCCAACATGGAATCTATTGTTGATGTCTCTTCCAACATGGTATCCAATGTTGTGCTTGACTTTGTTTCATGGCTAGTTCGTGGCTGCACATGGGCTGATTTCCAGCACATTGCAGCTGCTTTTCTGCGTGTGGGGCCTGCTTATGGGCTGGTAGTGTCTCTTCCTTATGCAGATTTTATGGAGAGATGTTGTGTTGGTCATGTGTGTTGAGCATAATTTGGAGTCACGTGGATCTAATTTTTCGATATCCTTTGGAAAGTTTATTTTCCTCGATATATATTGTACTCATCTTTTACATGGCGGAACAAAGTGGTGCTAGCAGTGAAGTTCATGTCAGTAGGTCAGTAGTATGGGACAACAAGTTGTTTCATCTATTCTGTTTCAAGTTGGGTATGCGAAATATCTATACACCAACTTGAGGGGGAGTGTTAAAATGTGTTAGTTAGGGAAAACATGTATTCATGTTTTCCTCTCCATGTTTTCTTCCTAGAATTAAGGGAGCACTACCCATAATTTATGGAATCACTATCCATAAATTAAGGGAACACTACCTTGTGAAACTAGTATATAAGTCAATGTAACTCAATGTAAAATAAGAGAAGCAATGTAAATGTTTATGTGAGAAGTATTAATGGAGAAAATGAAGTACATAATTTGAACTAGTGTCTTGAAGTACAATATAGATGAATATATATATATATGTTTATATATCAACAAAATAAATGAAGTACAAAATTACTCATGGTATTCTCATAATTTGAACTAGTGTCTTGAAGTAGGACAACAGCAGGCAAAGAAGAAATGGGTTAAAGAAGAAGATTATTAATCTTCACAAGGCAGGATTCCCACAACTGATGTCCAAAGCCTGACGCCTGAGCTCATAAAGCTGTATATGCTAATAACAAAACATAATGTTGATTTATGAGTTTTATTTTAATGATGACAACATATTTTTGTATGGAGATGTCTTATACTTTTCAGGTTTTATCATTGGACTGATCATTCATTTCAAGTGGGCTATTGTGGAGAAAAAGTCTTAGAGACACTACTGGATTAGGTCTCTAGGAAATCACCTAGGAAATCAATGAATTTTCTAGCTTGAGTTATTAATTGCAATGCAACTTTTTATTTGCTGAAAATATTTTTTAAAAAGATTCAAAAGCTTAAAATTCAAATTCATTGAGAGGTTATATTTATTTGGAAACCAAATCAATTGGGCAATTATTTAGCCATGATTTCCAAAGTTATATCAATATCAAAGATCTTTCCCATAAAGCTGATTGAACTGATTTTGCTAAAGATCTTATCCCTTAATTCAAAGTTGCCTTGATTCAAGCTGTTTATTTTTCAAATTCAAAATTCCTTTCTTAACAGCTTGATTCTATCTTCCGTTGGGATTGCTGAAATTGAGCAATTGGGTTCACTTTGTTGTTGGTCTTTTTCTCTATATATTTCATTCTCGACTAAGCTTGAAAGAACAACGAATTCTGAAAATACACAGAGCTTTGAAAGAAAAAGTTTCTAGCAAATAGTTTTTGCCTTATTCTTAATCTCTTATTGCTGGAAATTCATAGATATATTGTAATCATATTCGTTCTTATTAAAACTTGTATACAAGCCTAGTTTGGTTTGTGTGATCCAATGGTGGATAGGCCTGTACAAAAAATGTTCTAAGGTTGCAGTGGTGCAAGCAGGTGCAGAGGTGCAAAAGGTTGCAATTGTGCATAGGAGGTAGTGGTGTCCAACAAGTTCAGAGCTATTTGTACAGGGAGTTTTTGTAATTGATTGAATATTAAATTAATAAAGGAGTCTCCAATACCAATTGGTATTGGACGTGGATTAAGCCACTAGATTAAAGGGTAGGGGCTTAACCACGTAAAAATCTTGGTGTTCATGGTTTGCTGATTATCTTGTGTGGTTTGCTTAATTCCGCATTATATCATTGTTCATACACTACTTAGTTAAAATCAAAGTTATATAAAGAAGGTTCTACATAATAGGTTCATATAAACACCTAAGCAAACATGTCCTACCCTGTCTGGATAGTTTCGTTAGCAGAAAATTTAAAAGTGTCATTGTTATTCAATTTAATCGGATACACCTATTCAACCCCCCCCCCCTCTCTAGGTGTGCACACACTGAATTTCACATAATACCGCAAGGACTAGGACTAATGATTTATTATTAAAACCATAATCCATGAGGAATCCTATTTTTTCTTTTCTTTTTTCATAAATGCATTCAACACCATGCATAATTTTGGAAAAGGAAATACTCGGTAAGTCTTTTTTCACCCTTGAAACTCCACCTCTGATACAGTCACATACAAAGGTAAGAAATGAATAACTCTAATATGCACAACATGTGAAAACCAGATCTAGAATGGTATAAGCAGCTGTTTTTATTTGTAGCTGTCAGTATATAGAGTCAAATTTCAAAGTTTCTCTGCTTCTAAGATGCTGCTTGGTTTTTAGGTATTCTTAATAAGTATCCTGGTAATCTCATCCATGATTCTTCCATCTTGACAAAAAGGACCAGTGAACGTACAAATAACATGTAACTTTATTCAAGTTGAAGCAGCTAACATGAGAAGGACTGAGTAAGCCATAAAATATGAAGTATGGGGCAACGCATATACGTGAATGCAATTCAATAATTATATGTAAAACTTACAAGCTGACCAAAAACTTCAGTTTCGTAATTGATGGCGAAAGAGTTCCAGAAAACCCAATTGAACCCAAGCTCCTGCAAAAGTAGTTACTCACAAGCTTAATGTAAAGAAGGGAAAAAAGGAAAAGAAAAAGAAAAGCAAAAATATATATATAAAACTCTCTTATTATGATCGACTTCAAATACATATATTAGTTGAACCACTTACCAAAAAATAATTATAATTTAAAGAAACAACATCATTTATCATGGACGTACAGGGATATGACGTGTGCATCTCTACAAGTAACATGAGACCAAGTAAAGCAAGGGCTCACGAGAAAGTGACTCCAATCTGTAATTCTATGATTGGAATCATTCAAACTTTTTAGGATCTCAACCAAAGCTTCACCTGAAACAGTAGCATAAAAAGGAATCCATCCATCATATGAATATGCAATGTTGCGTACTATCAGAGCCCACCACTCACTACTGGCAGTAGTAGTAGGGTGTCAGAATAAACATCAAACAAACAATCGGCACTTTATCTTTTATTCAAATACATAACATCACACATAACAGAACGATTTTCGAAACTGATCAGAAAATTTTTGATGGATTGTTTCTTATATGAAATTGAAAATTTTGGGCTCTGACTGTTGTTATTTCAAATCTGAAAAGTGTTTTTGAGATTTTGAGAAAACAATAAAATGATTAAGTAATCTTAATGATTAATACATCTCTATAGAGTTAAGACACTCATGACCATGTCTTCAGATTACCAAACCTTGTGTCCAATTGCAAATATTCATATATATGTCCTATAAATACCTGTATTTATATATAAGTTCAGTTTCAGCAAATCAATGCCTAGTAATTTATATAGAAGACAATAATTACAGTGGTTATAGTAAAGCAGAAGATGGACTCACTATACCTTCAACATCAACCCCATTGGATGAATAACCGCAGCTCAACAAGAAAAAGAGTATTAGCCAGCTTACTAATAACTTCAAATGGATATGCCAGTGAAAAAAGGCAACAGGCATGTGATTGGCTCTAACCCCCAAGCAAGACTCTCTGCATGATCCTTTTCCTCTTTTTGGTGATTCTACATACAAGAAAAAATTGTGAAGGAACTAACTACGAAGGTGCGTTTGTGTACACATATAAATTGCAATATAGTTTTTTGACAAACATTTGGAAAAACTCTACCAACCATTAGGCAGCAGATTAGCATAGTAGCGTATCATACCAACAATTTTTCCATTTATATCAGATGATAATTATCTTTTGTGGCCCAACATCCACATACATGCAGCACAAGGTAATTAATGTCTCTTATCTTTTATACTTTCTCAAAGGAGGCTAGTACATTAACCTTATAATGATGGTTTAGTCTTTGGTTTCTCATCATAAAATAACAAACTACTTGTGATTTCTTCATTTATGCCATACCAGGACTGACAAAAAAAAAAAAGTTAAAGCACTGAAATTTAGAATGAAACTGTCAATATTTCAATGGAGTTGCCTCTTTTGTCCTTTAATAAGCCCAAAATCCTTGACAATTAGAAGAGACTCAAGAGAAAGATATCCCATTTGATCAAACCATTCAATTAAAGAAACCATCAGTTGAAAATTTAAAAATGGCATCAAAATTATGGCTTTCCCAAATCATACAAAAATGAAATAGTGATCCCCAACTACCAAAACAGGACAAATTATGAATACCCAAATTATAAAAGATATAAATAAAGACATATATAAGAACAGAAACTTGTGGGCAAAAGCTAACCTGGTTGAGCCATGGCTGTAGAAACCCAACACCTGAACCAAGAAATACAAGGAACTGATAACTCTCATGATCAAGATTATCTGCATATTTGCAGATGGATTAGTGTAGGGGTCCCACTAAGCATTCAGAAAAGGAAGAAGAGAAAGGGGTGTGACTTAATTTGGGAAAGAAATTCTGGGGAGGCCAATGGCTGAGTGGAGCTGATGGGTCTACTTGGTATGACCTAATGGTGAATGAGAATCCCACTAATGTAGAAATAAATGCTCTCTTTTGATGCTAAGTAGCTATCAGCGAGAAAAAATAAACTTCTTTGCATCATTTTATTCCCTGTTTAGAACAACACCACCTTTAAAGTTTTTTTTTTTTTTTTTTAGAACATTTAAGATTTGTTTATCATAATATTCAGGATAATGATGATCATGTCACTCTTTTTTCTTCTTTCCCCCTGCCCCTTTTGGGTGCCTTTATTTTCCTTTTTTCTTTTCTTTTTCTTTTTGGAACAACAGAAAACTTGCCACTTGGCTTTGAAACCAATTAGGTGTTAATGTGCCAAAACTTGGGAAACGCATGAGCCGGTTTCAACTTTCATGTGTGGCTAAAGGAAGAATCGAGAGCTGGTGCCCAAAACTCTTTATAGTTATAAAATGGTAAGACTTTTCAACTTTCATGTGTGGAGGATTATGACATGAAGGGAAGATATTTATAGGAAAATAATTAAATAATGAAAAGGTGAATTTTGGTGGTGAAGCCACTTGATATGGATGGGATTAGTTCCAACTTTGTGATTGTGTATGGCAAGAGGGGAACTATATTGTTCTTTGACTTTTTTGGTTCTTTGGTACCGTACTTTTATATTGAACCACTATGCAATAATAAGTAAGAACATAAGCATTTTTTCCGATGCATAAATCCGTTCACAAGAAATATTGATATTTTGGCACTAAATATTAATGCATACTTCTTTTATTTCAAACTAGATATATATTTTTAAAAATATATATTTGATTTAATTGTTCAAAAAAATAGTTAATGGAGTATTATAAAGCATTTAGTTTAGTTTTAATTATTTTATAATTCTTTAGTGGACGCCGCTTATAAAAA
Organism: Aralia elata; assembly: GCA_034770075.1. NCBI lineage: Eukaryota > Viridiplantae > Streptophyta > Magnoliopsida > Apiales > Araliaceae > Aralia > Aralia elata. The sequence continues at coordinate 25,762,792 of CM068378.1, read as the reverse complement.
ATATAGGGAATGATGATAATAATCAAAGCAATTTGTATAAAGTTTACATTTGATACATTGGCAGTGTATGCACGAATAATGTTAATACCATGTCACATAATTAAAATTATGGTTATTTCATCCATCATAAGTATTTCATTAGGGACGTGTCATGATCCTGATATCACTTGTGTATATCAAATTTAAATTAATTTGTATAAAACATTTGAAGGCGAAGGTAAAATAACAATAACGCATCTTAAGAAGTAGAGGCGTCTCTTTTTTTTGTGCATTGTTATAGGTTCGAGTCTATGAACTCAAAATTAGTTGCGACACTGTATGAAATATGTAAGTTTGACACTTTTTCCAAGTTCACCCTAATTCTCAAAAATAAAATGTATCCGTATAATTGAACCATAATATAATAGGTTCTTAGAAAAAACAGAAAAAAAAAATGCCAACACAAATTTGATTGAATGTTCTTTCATGAATACGAGTCCTCTCCTCCACTCAAGTTAATTATATGACATAAATTGAAATTTGTTGAGAAATATGAAGAACGACACATATTGCTGTTGTTTTTTTATATTGTTGGGTGCAAAGGAGGCCGGCCAACACAGGTCAGTTAACTATTTAAATTAAAATTAGAGTCATTATAATCATAATCAAGAAAGCTAAGGAGAATACAAGGAGGATCCATACTACATAAAATGCTATACTCACCAACAGTGTGTGTGTGTGTGTCTTGAGCCAAAATTAAATTGGACAGGATCTTTGGGTATTAATTGTCTCAAAACTATTATAAATGTTAGGCCATTCTATATAAAATGTTATTTATGCTTATTTTTTTGAATAATATACAAATAGCATAACATTATTAAAAAATTACGAGCACTATTTTCATAATAGCCAATAATATAAGCATAAATATGATTTTATATAAAGTTTTAAGAGACATATCTTTGTTTTTTTATGTTACAAAACTTATCTATGAATAAATAATGCTAACCCATGTCAATTTTATAATATCAAAATTGAATCCTCATTTATGATTTTCTCGAAGTCATTGGAGTCTATAAATTAAATTTTTTCAACAAATTTATAAATATTATCAATTTAATCCTTGAAGAACTAACTATTTAATTGCTTGAACTGAAAACCAAATGTTCAATATAAAATTTTATGTGATTATGTTGTCCAAATATATTTTACTTAGGTTTAACTTAATATAATATGAGTTTATATTCTTAAAACATTGGTACACTATGATATATTAAAAAGAAATTTACACGAAGAAAGAAGAGACTAATATTGACAAAAATATACAAATATTACTCCCTCCGTTCCAAATTAATTGCTCAGTTTTGACTTTTTAAAGTCAAATTGAACATTTTTAAAACTAATCTTTTTTACTATTTTTGCTAAAATATAGGTGAAGAGATTATAACCAAAAGAAAGTATATACAATTTATTACTAACCCCAATTTTTATAATTTTAGAAATATATTTATATATGCTTAATTATTAATTCTAAAAATAGTCAATTTGACTTAAAAAAATTAAAACTGAGTAATTAATTTGGGACAGAAGGAGTATTGTATATGCTATGTAATAAGTTGAAATTTAGGTTGGGATTGGGTTAGGTGGGGGATATTTTTTTTATATTATGATATTTTTTTTATCAATTAATCTTAGACTAAAAGACATATTGCACCCCAAACTTTATCCTCGCGTTTACTTTTTAACCCAAACTTAAAAAGGTATCTAAGTACACACCAAATTTCATATATGCGTAACAAAATGCACACTTTAGTAAGTTTACCGGTCAAAAATGACCGGCTAAAATTTTAAGTGCAGATATAGATGGGTGTTTTAGACTTTTCCATGTCTTCTTCTAAAACAAAAGGGACTCCCATTTTGGGACAAATATGTACCACCAGGACTGAAATCAAGCTTCCTAATACTCCTTTCCAAAAACTGAATTCGCCATCGAAGAAACTTGGTTCTCTTCTCCTCGTCAGCAAAAGTCTTCTTATACAATTCCTTATTCTGAAACTCCCCATACACATTGTAACAAACTGGGTGACCTTCTCTATCAAAGCCATCCATAAAAACAACCTTATCAAGATCATCCCCAATATTCTCATCTATCAAACCCTCAATTCCAAAATTCTTTCTCCATTTCACTGTATTTTTAAGCATTATAAATGCTTCTTTCACTTTGAAATCCCTGGCCCTCAAAAATTTCAGCAAAATCACATCACTCCTCTCATCTTGTAAAAGTGGTATGCCCCAAATGTGAACTTCTTGCTTTTCTTCACCTTTAATGAATTCCTGAACAAAGTTCTTCAGCTCATCAAGTGTCCTTTTCTCTGAATCTGAGAGATCTGTTACTTTGTTGCTTTCTTCTTTGAAAGAAACAAGAGATTGAGGGATTTTCTTTGATTCTTCAACTGGGTTTGGTTTTTCTGCTTCAATAACTTCTTTTTCTTCTTCTTGGGTAGTAGCTGAAGCTTCCAATGGAGTCTCTGTCTCTGTGACGGAGACAGCCTCCGGCGGCGGCGACCGGGAGTACTCTTTCTCGGCAGTTGGTTCTGTCAGCTCTTTGGGTGTTTCTGGGGCTTCTGCCGGAGGAGATTTGGTCGGAGTTCCATCGGCCATATTGGATTTGGTTCTGTCAGCTCAAGCTTCAGATCGCCTACCCAAGCTTTAGAAGAAGACATGGAAAAGTCTAAAACACCCCTCTATATCTGCACTTAAAATTTTAGCCGGTCATTTTTGACCGGTAAACTTACTAAAGTGTGCATTTTGTTACGCATATATGAAGTTTAGTGTGTACTTAGATACCTTTTTAAGTTTGGGTTAAAAAGTCAACGCGGGGATAAAGTTTGGGGTGCAATATGTCTTTTAGTCTTAATCTTATATACTATTTCCTTCATTTTGCAAAAAAAAATTGTCTTTATCAATTTTTACTATAAGTTTTTAGCGATAATAATACACTATTTTCAAACTTATTATTATAAATTTATTATCACGTCATACTATTAAATTAAGAATTTATTATTTTCAAGGAGATGCATGAAATAAAAAGTATATATTTAATATTTCTTAAATTTTAGTGATGATATTATTTTTATGCAATTGAGTAAGTATTTGTTATTGACAACCAATAAGATATTAGCATGATGGTTATTTTTAAGTGAATTAATATATTATTTTCTATTATGAGAATTTCTTTCGTCCTTTACCTCACATATTTAAAAAACAAAAGAGAGAGAAATAGCACAACCCCTGTTACCCAAAAAAGAGAAATTGTAAGAAATTGGATTTTGGGCACATAATGCACGTGATATGCACCTGATTTCACCCACGATAAAAGCCCTAAAAATTGGCGGGAACATGATAACCCCTCTATTCTTCTTCGCCCCTCTTTCTCTCTCTTTTTCAGTTAGCCATGACCAACGGAAACACTAAGAAGCGGCCTGCACCGCCACCAGCTCAACACCCGCCGCCGCAGAAGCACCATGCCGTGGCGGTTGTGGAAGAAGAAGAGATGCTCGACGAGGACGTTTTCCTCGATGAAACCCTACTCTACGAAGAGGAAGCCCTCGTACTCCGAGACATGGAGGTGAGAGAAGCAATTGCTTCGCTCCTAGGGAAACGGAAGTGGTCGTCGCTGTCTCAAGCCTACCAGTCTCAGTCTAAAAACATCAGTAAGTAATTGATAAACTACTATCAACTTAACTGTTTGAATTTTTAGGGATTTGAAAATGATTTTCCTTTTCTTCATGATTTTTTTTGGGTTATTTATCTACTTTTTTCTATAGTATTTCAACAGCTGGAAATTGATTACGTGATTGGAGAGAGTCACAAAGAGTTGTTGCCTAATTCTTCTGGTCCCGCTGCTATTATCAGAATCTTTGGAGTTACTGAATGATAAAGCAGCCAGATGGGTTCAAGTGAAAATGGTATTCTCATTCAGATAACCTCAAGAACAACCTGCTTAATGCTATGCTCCTTAAGATCAACAGCAATCTCAACAAGCTGGATGGAGATAAGAATAATGTGCACACGAATGAGGACCATACATTGTCATTCCGATACTCAACAATCACTTGAGTTTTACCATCAGGCCTTAACCATGTACAGGTACCATATTTGTACAAGCTTCAGCTAGGCGAATACCAAGTTTGGTAGCAAGAACATGGCTGAGGGGTGTCCGCTCAAGGGTCGCATCAGTGGCATAACCAACCATATGAAAGTCTTCATTTAAGCAGGTACCTATTTTGACAACAGGAACAAACTCTTCCATATTCTGTAGCAACAAACTCCATCAAAAATGCCAATAAACCCACTGTCAATAACCCCAATCCTCTATTCAGTTTTTTGAACAAAGTAACATTAGCGGTTAAAACAAGCACAGGCATCACAGTCATGGCATTCCAAATGGCATTGATCAGTCCCATTCCTTCAAACAACAGCTCCATTAAACATAGCAAGGATACCAATGTTAAGGACAACTCCACGCTGAGGGTGTGGATTACCCTTCGCGGATCCTCCCAACCTGGCTTCCAATTTATTTGCCATGCCAAACTCAGAAATCCCTTCAGTTTTTCCCTGAAAATAGATATATATTTCTTTAAAGTTTCCATAGTTGCATTATTAGTGCTAACCAGCTGAATATATAGGTGCTGCCTCCATCCACTTAACCAACCTCTAGAAACTATATAATTCATTTTACCAGTTATGGTAGAGGCTCCTATATAGATTTTGCAACTGGAACCTGAACAAGTGATCATCTATGAAATATCTTCAAACAAATAAGCATGGATACACCACCCAATATTATCCCATTGAGAAAACATATGAGCTACTGGTTTGTTATCCTCACATATTTTGTCACAACAACTTTCCAAACTAAAATTTTCCAAACTCTTAATGGACCCATATTCAATCTCATAAAAAAGAAGGCACACCCTTGGGTTTCCTATTGCCAGATTGGGCGTATTTATGTTCAAAGAGGAATAACTAATTTCAAGTCTCATGGTGGTATCACTTATAATTTTAACTAAAATTGAACTATGTTTGCTCATTATTCCTGGATCCCAATAGAGAGAACGCAGCAACAAGAATACTATGTTTTTCCCTCTTATTTATGTCATAAGCTTTTCATCAACCATATAATAAGCACTATCCAACGTAATGTCAGTATCACAAACTTTTGAATGAATAGGCTCACGGGTGTGATAGCATATAAACCCATTTCGAATTGAATTCCTCTTCTTATAATGCCAAGTATGCTTACGATATTGAAACTGAGATGTCACCTGCATTGGAACTTCACCATTACGAATTTCAATTGGTTGTTGTGAAAGACACATTATAGTATGACAGTGCCATAATGGAGTTTTTGACGGGGTAGTGCGATTGAAGGTAGTGGGGGTGACGTGAGATCCTTCAAGCCGTGGAATTCCAGTCCCACCTCCACTATCATTGTATTTCGGCTGGTATTGATTAGTCATAATGCACACACAATCTTCCTCCTGATTGTAACCAACAATATGAAAACATTCCAGGACATATTATTTTTGCTAGGCCTTTCATCGAACATCTCGCAGATAACTTGTATTCTCACTATTGGCGGTGGTTTTGGTGCTATCTGTGCTCCATGAAACCCTTCTATATCTAGTGGCTTCGGGTAAGGCAAGCAGTGTATCCGTTTAGTTTGGGACTTTTGTCGAACACCTTGTCCGCAATATTGTGCCTATTTTGATTTGCGGAAAATCTCTCTCCAACAATGTCGTCTGTGATAAAAGGAGAGAAGAAATCACTTTTGAGAACAGAAATTACCTTATCATGAATTGATTCAATGCAAACTTGATTATCGGATGAGCTTGGGTTTTCAATTTCTGTCATAAAATCCTCATGATTTCCAACCTCAGGAACAATCAAAACACCATTTTGTTGAATCTCGTATGTTGCAACTTTGATTTCTTCACTATCTGAGCCTATGATCTTCATTTCAGCTATCACCTCCAAACCTCTTCTATTGGAATCTCTTAAGTCATCAATTTTCTTCATGAACTCTTCATCCATAGAACTCTGCAGTTCTTTCATTGATTCTCGAATTTTCTCGAAAAGGTTTTCTAGGGTTGTAGAATTTTGATTTTCAGTTGCCATTGTTCTTGAGATCGGAACGGCTTTGATACCAATTGTAATGATATGTGAGGACAGAACCTTACTTAGCACAGCTATGAAGCTTTGTTTTAGATAGAAATAGAGATTTAAGTGAGAAAAATAGAGACAGAGTAGGGGAGAAGATAATAGAAAGAGTTCGAGAAAGAGTTAAAGAGAAACAAAATTTCAATTCACATTTCACATGTCGCTTCTTACAATTTGTTACACTATTTATCAGACATTCACATTGGAATGGAAATGACAACTTTATCCTTTAACAATAATTGACTCTGCACCTGACTCTACTATACGATTACTACTCTGCGACTGGTCTCCACTCTACGACTGACTCCATTCTACGACTGGTCAACAACAACTGACTCTACGATCAATCATTTCAACTCTACGACTTCATACATTTCCTTCCTTGTATTTATTTCTATATCCCTTCCCTGCCTATTCCTTACAGTTACCTCTTTATCTCTTTAAACTTATGTATTATATTAATTCTAAATTATGTAGCCAAATAATAAGGGCATTATCGGTAAATTATAGTTCTTTGAATGTATGATTGTGCGGGTGTCTGTATAGCGTTAAGAATGCGTGCACCTTACTCTTATAACAAAATTTGTACACTTTATGTTACTAACATGTTTAGAGAGAAGTCTGAGTGACTGAAAATTATTTACGACAATCTTATCTTTTCACGTCAAAGGAGAATGTGGTGGTTCACGTACTAACATGTCACATCATCCAGTGCATGCAGCATAAGTAAAGAAATTTTGCTTGCCATGTGCATTTCAGACCCCCAAAATTTGCGCCTATTGGTTTTTGTGCCAAAAGGGTAAAATTGCAAAACTCACACTAATATGGGGGATGATTAATCATGAATGTCAACGGCAATGAGACTTACTCGTAGGGCACTCGCATACCTTGGGGCATTAAAGTGCAGAAAGGGTGCCCAAAAGGACCACTTTTCCTTAAATTGAGATGTTGTCATTTTTGGGACGATTTTTAAGTCTTGAGTTTAACTCCAAATTGGCTCAAACTTGGTACCATTGCGAAGAGTTCAACGAGAGCTTTCCGGATTGTACTCACACATTTTCGAGCACCTCTTGTATAACAAGTTATGGCCATTTGAAGTTGGGGCTGAAAAATTTCAGGAAAATCTGCTAGTATATTAAAGAAATATTTTTTTTAATGTGTGTAGTTATTTTGATTTGTGACACTAGAACTTCTATCACGGACCAGCTCAATATGGTGAATGACTTATATCAACATAATATTGTAGGATTTTATATGCTATTTTTTCTCAAGGCATGCTTTTTGGGTATAAATCAGTAAGATAGTTAATAATTAACATTTAATTTTTCAACATATTAAACTTCATTGTTATTTATAAGTAAAGAAAAGAATGCAATGTAAAAGAAAAAGATGCAACGAAAAAGAGAAAGATGAGAATGTTTACATTCCTATGTTCTGCTATGCCTTCTCGATTTTTAACTTGCTAGCACAATTTGAATCTATATTCTAAAACTTTAATCTTAAAACTCGAACTGTAATTACGATATTGCATATGACGACGAGTGTACATGCCCAGTTATAGGCTGTATTGACTAAAAATGTTATGCCATAGAAAAGATATCAACTTACGTAACAAGGTTTTTGTGTATGTTTTCGGTTAGTGTAGTATCAAAATGAGACTTTTAATTGAACCTATTTAGAATATTGCAGGTTCAGAGCAGTCATGTCATTATTATGTTCAATTTCTGTTTGATGCTTCATTACTTAGAACTATGTGTAATTATAAGAAATGTATTTTTGGGTGTTGGTTAGGACATATATACCGCCTGCTGCCATGTTCATGGATTTGAACCATATTTCTATATCAGCTGCATGTCCTCCAGAGGAATGGGGCCCGATGACATCTCTCGTTTTCATCAACTTCTTGAGGTATTTTGTTCATGACTTGGTGAAGAAGTAATTTTAAATGTGTAAAACTTTTGTTTTGGGTTTACGTATATATAGAGATGTGTGTCTCTATATATAAGTATCTTCAGAAATTACATGCCTTAATTAACTATATGTGTACTTGTTGCCCATGGTGATTACTACAGGGGAGGATGAGGGAAGCCAACAGAAACAGTAAGGTTCCCAAATTTGTTCGGCATATTGAAATGGTTCAGAAAAGGAGCATCATGTATTATCAGCAGCAGAGCTCTCAGCCTTTCCTTAAAATTGTAGTTGCATTGCCGAGAATGGTTGCCAGCTGTCGTGGTAAAAGTCAATTCATTATGACTTCGAGATTAATTCTCCTTTTCCTTTGAGTTGATTGCACTTATTTTAACTGTTACCTAGTTACATGGTTTGTATCAGATGGCTATGCATGCTGTGCATAGATGCTGGTCTAGTTCTCCTTTTCATGCATTAATAACTTCCCAAATTAATTAATATTTTTCTAGTCTAAGAGGTATTTTGCATAGTGCTTTGGTAACTCTATATTTGTTCTTTTTTTTTGCTGGATCTGATCCTGTGATCCATATATTTAGTTAATAGGACTTGTTAGATTTATAAAATGGGCCCAATATTAATTTATTTTTTAATTTAAGTAAATCTCTATTATACTGATAACCATTAGTCACTTTCGAACTAATACATAATTTTTGGATTAAGCAGTGTTAGAGTTGGAGATACTTTTTGGTAAGCTTTGGACACAGTGCCAGGAGTGTCAAGGCTCTCTTCATCAGGATGTGCTGTGCACCAGCTTTTAACTGTTTCCTCAGATTATGTTTTTTTTCCCTCTATTTGTTTAAATTGTTTTTTTTACTATTATATCTGGCAAATCCTGGCATGATAATTTGCTGAAATTTCAAGTGAAAAAAACAAGGAGGGCAATTCATTCCATAAATAAAGCTTTGGCACGCGGGCACCTCTATCAACTTGGAAAAGATTTTTTGCTTCCTTAGGATGAATTTTAGGGTGCTTTTCTTAGGATGCTGGCCAAGCGATTTCCCCTTTAAGTTACTCACATTACACTTTCTCCTTACATTTGCTTACATGCTCTCTCTATTCGATTATGAGTATTCTTTTTTTCCTCTTCAGTCGAGATTGTCCAATATTTTACCGGCGGAAGAAAGCACTGAAAGACATGGCTGAAGCTAAAGTGCAATTTCTAATATCATCAACTGTTTGTTATGCTGAAATCCAATGTCTAGTTGTGTCCAAAAGTCAACATTCGGGCATATGCTATGGCACTAAAAGCTGTCTCGTGTAAAGCCCAGAAAGTAGCAGATGTTCATTGGAGTCGAGAGAAGTGGATGAACTAAGCTTATGTTTGATCGCAAGGATTACACTTGGGATAGGACTATTAATCTCAAGTGTGTTGTTTGTTTTTAAATTTGGACTTGGGATTATTAGTCCAGAGATTATAAAATAGCTTAATATGGGGGACTATTTAATACCATGGTCAACTAGGTATTATAATCCCCACCATTTGGGACTAAAAATTTCTAAACAAAATTAACCTCAACCTTTTTTCTAAAATGATCATAATATCCTATTCTATCCATTTACTTTCTTAATAAATGTTTCATAATATCCCAAGTAAAAAATCTTGGCTCACACTAGTATTTTTTTTTCTTTTCTTTTCTTTTCTTTTTTTTAAGAGTATGATATGAACACAAATAATAAAGCTATATTGCTGTTTACACGCTAGTTTTTTTTTATTTTTTTATTTTTTAAGAGTATGATATGAACACAAATAATAAAGCTATCACAGTAATAATAATAAGTACTCCCTCCGTGGTCATTATGTGCGTATGAAAAGTATTTATACATTTATCACAGTAATAAAGCTATATATGATCATTTGTATTACTGTTATACTCCTAAATGTATCACTGTTTATACATTTATCACACTAATAAAGCTATATTGCTGTTTACAAGCTAGTTTTTTTATTTTATTTTTTATTTTTTAAGATTATGATATGAACACAAATAATAAAGCTGATCTTTTGGTAAACAAGTTTTTTTTGTGTATAAACAAGTTTAAATTATAATTTAAAATATGTTATTATTGGTAAGGGTATAATAGTTCAAACGATATTTTTTTTTCCAATCCTTTAATTAATTCTAGAAAAAACAAACATAACATGAGATTATTTTAAGTTATCCCATGAATAATCCTATAAAAAAACAAACATGTGAGTAGGATTATTTAATCCTAGGATTAATAGTCTTGGATTATAATCCTATTATAATCTTTGCAAACAAACATAACCTAAGAAAAGAGGCTGATCTAAAGATCAAGTGACCTGAAGCATTTTATAGGGTGGTAATAGACAAGACAAGTTCTACGAAATTCGAGTCTTTGGGCTGCCTTTTCAAAGTAATACGTATCACCTGTACTAATGTTGATCGTGGTCTTGTGAAGACCAAAGAGGACAGACTTTGTAATGGTTGGACACGAGGGAATGTCTTTTATGTCTTTCAGATAGCAGTGGTTAGATAAGAAACTTGACTTGGTTAATTCACAGAAAATGTCTTATTTTGTAGATCACTTTACAGGAGTTATCTCGAGGATAAAAATATATATTTTTTGTGGATGTATCCACCAGTTGAAATGAATTTTATTAGGGAATGTTTGGAGTCCGTTGTGATTCACGTTTATATCCATAATTGAAGATGCGTACTTTTTTATATGTAATTTTGATATTTTAACATGATCTTCTCACAAGAGAGTGAAGTGAGTCTCACCTTCATGTAAGAAGAGTACATATGAAAAATACATTTTCCATTTAAATAATTTGACTAGTGTGATGGCTGAAATAATCTATAAAAATGTTTGGATTATACTTATTTGAAATTGTTTAATGAAAACAAACAAGTTGAATATTGTTTAGGTTTACTCTTGGTTTTGTGATTGTCTAAATTTGAATATCACCTCATGAGTCCGTCCATCTAACAGGACCATCCCTTTTTCCTATTAAATGACATTGTGCAAGGGAACTAGCTAGCAAACATATAAATCCATTACTAAAATATTATTGTGTGTTTGGACCTAAGATAACAAGTACTTTTTCAAAATGTAAGATTATTATTGGTTTTCTAAAGTTAATTTCATATATTTTTAAATTTAAAATTGTGATAGATTCACTTAATTTAAGTTAATGTGATGATAAACATTGTAAACTATCTAAAAGTACTACTAATTATAATATATATATATATATTATTTGTAATTTTTGATTAATTTTATCAAATTTGAGTTTAAAAATATTTTAAATTAGGTTAGCTAGGCTCTGTTGACAAAATTACCTTAATTGCATTATCAAGAGGAGAAGTTTAGTTGATAACAGAAAAGTATGGGAAAGGCTAAACTCTCTTATGGTATGCTGTAGGAAGGTTAAAAAACTAAAGGGATGGTAAAATGGGAGGACTAATAAGAGCATGCTCGGGAATAATTTATTTTAAAATGACTTATAAATTAAAATATAAATTGACTTATAAGTTATTTTAAGTTGTGACTTATAAGTAAAAACGTTCGGCTGATAATGAGTTATAAGTCAGAAATTAAGTTAAAACAAATTATGAAGGTGTTCGACTGATAATAATTTATAAGTTAAAATCAAATGTAAAAATTACTAAAGACTAAAATACACTTTGAACCCCAAAGTTTGTAGCATCGTTAAGGTTTGCATCATAATATTTAAAACGTATCTAAGTGCACCATAAACTTCTTTTTTGTTAAACAAAATGCACCCTTCATACATTTAATCGGTCAAAAGTGACCAGTTGTGCCCGTAATCTAAATTTTGAAGGGATAATTTCGATAAAACATGTTTAAGAAACAATAAAATAAAATAAAATATACCCCAACCCCCAAGTCGCTGTGCATCTTCTCCATCAATAACCCCAACCCTAAACCCAAATCAATTTCACACCAATATTAACCATCATTAGCTAGGCAATGCCTTTACCATCATTTGCACGACATCACCATTGTTTTTGTAATTTTGATTTTAGATTGCTGCAACAGTGGAGTAGGAGATGAAGATAATGAATGATTACATTTGGGATCGGATGATGATAGCTAGAATTTAAAAATTAAAGATGATGAACAACTGGTTTGGGTTATATTTGGGGGTGTGGTTTATTGTTTATTTTTTTAATGTATGATTTACTGATTTTGCCCTTTACAAAATGGGTTTACAGGAATATTCGGTCTTTTTTAACTGATTAAATGTACGGATGGTGCATTTTGTTTAACGAAAAAGAAGTTTAGAGTGCACTTAGATATGTTTTAAATATTATGATGTAAACCTCAACAATGCTACAAACTTTGGGGTCCAAAGTATATTTTAGCCATTGCTAAAAAGGACCTTATAAAAAAATACATTGATTCAATATCATATCATAACAATCATTCACAATTGTACTAAATAAAACCCTAAACAAATTCTCTAAAAATAAAAAGATACTTTGATTCAATATTATATCATAAGAATCACTATTTTTCCGTTACGTAAAACACTAAACAAATATGAGCCTTCATCAATGTGCTCAAATTGTTTTAAGGGTTTTTAAAATATCAACTAATTTTGATTTTCACTTAATAATCTAACTTTTCAGATATAAAAAATTTGTAAACGTGTTAATTTTTATATAATTTAGGAATATGAATAGACAACTTTATAATAATAAATAATCAAGTATAACCAATATTTAATATTTTTATTTTACACTATTATAATATTAGTGCTTTACAATCTTAAATTAAATAAAATTAAATATTTTTATATTTTTTACTATGATTAAATTGTTAAATGAAAATTAAAACTAATTCACATTTGAAATGATTTTAAATAATATCAATGTAAATCTAATTATCATTATAAATCTAATTTGAAAACTAATTTGCATTATTTAGTAAAAATTAAAACTAATTATCAATGTAAATCTTAAAGATATTTTATCACACACACATACACACACACATATATATACACACACACACATACATACGGTTCGTTTCTCCAGCGAATCGTTGAGAGCGAACCAAAAACGAACCGGGTTATAGCGACGGTTTTGTCTGTCGCTATAGCCATGCGTCACTTAACAGACCTATAGCGACGGGCTGGCCGTGTGTGTGTGTATATATATATATATATATATATATATATATATATAAAAGCTCATTCAAAGGTTTCTCTCATTCAAAGCCCATACATTTTTTCATACAAATCTTATTCTACTTAATCCTTCTTCTTTACCTTCATCTCTTTTTCTCTCTCAAAAAATAAGCCCGGTACCCCTTCTCTCTCCTCTTTGTGCTTGCTTCTCTCTCATATGGAGGTCTCGTTATCTACCGCCCGCGACCGAACCATCAGCTCTTATGCTGCTAACCCCACGCCAAATTATGCCCTCAATTTCAACCACCCACCATATGCCGAGGTATAAAATCGAAAAAAAACCCTCTTTCTCTCTTTATACCTATAATATATATACATTTCTTTCTCTAAAAATCACTTATATTTGTGTTTATTTTGATGAGTATTTGGGATTTTATGTGTTTGTTTTTGTTTTGTAGATGAGGAGGAGTATCCAGAGGCCAAAGCGATCGGAGGGGGCAAAGGTTTTTGTGGGTAAAATTGTCATTTTAGTAAAAATTAAAACTAATTATCAATGTAAATCTTAAAAATATTTTATCACATATATATATATATACATACGATTCGCTTCTCCTGCGAACCGCTGGGAGCGAACCAAAAATGAACCGGGCTATAGCGACGGTGTTGTCTGTCGCTATAGTCATGTGTCACTTAACAGACCTATAGCGACCGACACAACTATCGATATAGGTTTGTTAAGTGACGCATGGTTATAGCGACAGACAGAATCGTCGCTATAGCCCGGTTCGTTTTTGGTTCGCTCTCTAGCGGTTCGCTAGAGAAGCTGACCGTATGTATGTATGTATGTATGTATGTATGTGTGTGTGTGTATATATATATATATATATACATATATATATAAGTCCATTCAAATGTTTCTCTCATTCAAAACCCATACATTTTTTCATACAAATCTTATTCTACTTAAGCCTTCTTCTTTACCTTCATCTCTTTTTCTCTCTCTAAAAATAAGTCCGGTACCCCTTCTTTCTCCTCTTTATGCTTGCTTCTCTCTCATATGGAGGTCCCGTTATCTACCGCTGGCGACCGAACCATCGGCTCTTATGCCGTTAACCCCACACCAAATTATGCCCTCAATTTCAACCACCCACCATATGTCGAGGTACAAAATCTAAAAAAATCCTCTTTCTCTCTTTATACCTATAATATATATACATTTCTTTATCTAAAAATCACTTATATTTGTGTTTATTTTGATGAGTATTTGGGATTTTATGTGTTTGTTTTTGTTTTGTAGATGAGGAGTATCCAGAGGCCAAAGCGATCGGAGGGGGCAAAGGTTTTTGTGGGCAAAGTTGTCATTTTAAAAAATAATAGAGAGTAAGGTTGTTATTACATTTGATCTTATATAAAATGACTTATAAGTCATTTTTCAAGAATTTAAAATTTATTACTTCTGAAAAATAACTTATAAGTTAAAAAATAAATAAAGATAAAAGTCGCTCCCAAATATTAAAACAGTAAAAAACAACTTATAAATTAATTTGACTAATTTATAAATTGTTCCCCAACAGGGCTAACTATCTCTTCTTTAATATTGAGCTCCCCACGACTAAGTCACCCTTCTTCTTCTTTTTTTTCCATGTGTTTCCCTTTTAATATTTGGAAGATGAAATATGGCAAAGCCCATATGAAAAACCCATCCTCCCACTTAACTTACTTTATACTCACTATTTTCCATAAAAAGAGTTATATTTGAGCTTGATTTAGTTAATTTATAAAATCCTGAAAATTCAAATTATTATGTGAATTTATTCTAATTTTTAAAATTACAAATTGTACTTGGTAATACTTAATAAGTAGTTTATAATATTAACTATTCAAATAAATTCACATTAATTTTGAACTTTTAAATTTCGGAAATCACTACAATCCCCCCCCCCCCCCCAATGAGACTCTTTCATTGGAAATAATGTATTATCAAGTTTTCCCAAAGAAAAAGGCCACTTTTCCAGCCTCCTTTTTCCATCCATTTACCTTTTCACCACATCAAATATAGTATTAAGTCGATGGCACAAAAAGCTCAATTGAAAGGTTGAGGTGCGCTTAAACCTTATTCAGCCTTGGATGTTTATAAAATAGGGCTGAAGGTGATTCACGCATAATGAAGTAATTGTAGTTGTGTTCTCATTGAAAACCTACAGCATATCCAAAAGATTTAACAACTGGCTTTACAAAACAATGTTTTTTTTACACTTTTACATATATGGACTGTTTAGTTAAAACATTGGAATGGAAATGGTATGGAATGAACATTCCTATTCAAAACAACTAGTCAGAATGAGAAGCTACACGATTTTTATCGATCGAGATTTTTTTTTAAATTTGTAAATTAGAATGGAATGATTAATCTTTAGCCAACTTGATGGAATAAACACTCCCTTAAATATAGGATTAGGCATTCCATTAGAATGCTCATTCTCTCTTCTTTTAAAGTAACCAAACATAAGAATGAGCATTCCTTGCTCATTCCATTCCCCCCAAACCAAACAGAGCAATAGAAGTTTGAATTATTCAAATAGTTGAGATTTGCCTTACAAATCTATAATGTAAACTGCTAAAATGTATAAAAATCACTATGCACATGTATTAATTTCAAGTTTATAATATACCTCACATACATACAACATTGCTGTGTGCTCTTAACTTTTGCCCGAGAGTAACTGAAAATCTTGCAACTTCAGCAAAGATAAGGCTCTCATTCAAGAAAATAATCTTAGACGAGTTCTTATGGGCTCCCGACACAAAGGGCATAATGATAAAGTCGCGCCGCACTCCTTGCAAGTCTAGAAGAAGAAAATTTGAAAACGATAGAAACAATCAATAAAAACTATACATTTTGAAGAGTAATGATGCACCAACAAAAGAATCTAACAGAAGAACAAGGAATCCGAAGATTAAATCCATTTTCGATACACAATTAAAGAAATAAAGTCCATGTCTACACTAATATCAATGTGTGTACAAGAAGAGCCTCTCTTGGTTGTGCCAAATGGAGAAGACTAGAGTTTCTAATTATTGGATGGAATTGAACCTTGATGTATTGATTTGACAGTAAAGTTGATTAATGAATTAACCTATTTAGTACCTTGCTTAAACTCACTTCAAGATGATGATCAAGTGGCTGTAAAAAGATGCCATGACATATCTAAATACTACTATTATACTTTCAATCAGCCCAAAAAATTTGGAACTTCCATGTCAGATATAATGGATGCTAGGAAAACTGTTGGATTACAAAATGATAAAAGCATTGAAAATCTGGTATCTTGAAGTCATTACATTTGACGATATACAAAAATGTTGAACATAAAGAATCCAATACAAGTTTAATTGTAACTCCCGACATGTTCCGTACATATATATGGTAGACTCAAAATGCTAATGTTCAGACAAATAAGATAAGTTGGTAGAAATACTCACCAGATGACCGCATCCGAAAGCCATATCCTTTGGATTTGTCAAGCAAATGGGGCAAACCTAGTAATATGCAACAAAAAGTTCCTTCAAAACCATAAGCCAAGTGGAAAGAAATTTTAAAATGCATAACTGAACAAGTACCTGTTCTACTGGTGCCATGGTTTCATTTGAATCAACGCTCGTCATGTGTGGGACTGATTTAACAGCATTATCATGATCAATTACTTCACGTGGTGGGGGAAGTGGCTTTGTCCTTCGGCCTCCTAGATTTCTAGTTCAATGTAGAATATGTAAGAATTCTCCATAAATTGACTCAATGATATGAAATGATTGATAAAAAACTATAGGTGGCGGTCTTACTCATTGTACCGATAACTTTGAGTGGCTCTGTATTGGAGTGGAATTTCCATTAATGCAGCAAGAGCAAAGGCTGCTTCTTTCTTTGACATATGTGTGTGCTCAGACATTATTTTTGTGAAGTTCACAAACTGTGAAGAAGAAGGCATGAAGTCATTACAACTGTTAACAGATAATGTAATTAATAAGTACCAAGGAGAATATGACCAAAGAAATGTTATAGGTGAAGCCTAATCTGAACTTTAATTTAGAAGTGATTGTAAAGCTACCCAAAAGGTAACTAGGTCTGATCCTGGAGCGGAGGGCCAATAGGGTTTCTTATATTGTGTTATATAAGGATGAGATCCTACGTTGTATGATATACGAAAATTTTAAAAAGATAGTGAAATTGATATGCCGCCAACCGTGGACTAGCCCAACGTTTTGGGTGAACCACATAATTTGTGTCTTGTGTGATTTTTTTTTCTTTTCGATTTCTCTTTGTTATTGTTTTTAGCTGCGTTGTTATTCTCGAAAAAGAATAATTACATACAAAGGAAACAACTGAAACTTGTTAAATTTTACGAAGTTTCAGTTATTCCACATGACAAAATAATACTCACAAAATACATCCATCTTAATTAAAGTCACTTTGCAGCCCCAATGGAGCACAAATTTCATGCACATCGCGAATAATGCAATATGGAATCTACAAATTATAAATCATTAACAATTTATGACATGTCATAAAACTCAAAATAGAGCTTTAGCAATACGAGGTATGTGCAGAATGTTAGTAGATACTCTAGAAGGATTCTACGATATTATTATATTGCATGATTTGGGGGATTGCATGATTAGAGGGATTACATAAATAAGGGATGATTGGTTTACTTTTCAAATGTACTGCAACTCTAATATATATATATATATAGGCTCTCTATTGTTCATTGTAAAATATAATAGAAAACATCTTCCCTTTTCTCTTTCTCACATGGTATCATAGCTTGGTTGATCTTGGCAATCAAATCAAAAAGTCTTGCTTTTACCGCTGGCGACACATAACCAGCGGCGGATATCGTTTCTTTTACTATTTAACTTCATCTTAAAAAAAAATAGATGGTTAAGGTTCAGTTTTAGTATTTTTGTTGGAATTGTAGTTTTTTTCTTTTTTTTTCCCCTCATTTTCAAAAAGGTGACATGTTCAAAGTAGTTAATCTCGAGTTGAAATATGTAAATGGATTGTTGCCTAGAGAGCAAGGATTTTCATGGAACAGAGGTTTGAAGAAGGTGTGTGTCCTTCGATTGGGAGGTTTAATTAAGAGTCTTCCGTTATTGAGGAAGGCAAGGAGTCCTTCATCGTTTTGTTGGAGACAAGTGTTCTCCGTTATGGCCTGCACATAATACTCTTGAAAAGTGGATGTGAAGTTATGTATTGAGGGTGAGAATCAACTTTGGACACACATTATTTTTTCTTTTTCTTTCTTTTTATTTTATTCGTGCAAATTGGAGAGGGCCTCAATTTGAAGGGGAGTGTTGGAGATAACATAATTTCAATTTATATCTGGTTTGAATCTTTTTATCTTGGGGATTATGTTTTGTAATAAGCTGTAAGTCATAATATAAGACTTTCAGCTTGAGGGGGGAGTGTTAGTAGATACTGTAGAAGGATTCTAGGATATTATTATATATTGCATGATTTGAGGGATTGTATAAATAAGGGATGATTGATTTACTTTCCAAATGTACTGCAGCTCTAAGCTTATATATAGGCTCTCTATTGTACATTGTTAAATATAAATATATAATAAAAAATATCTTCCCTTTTCTCTTTCTCACACAGAACAAATGATATGTAACGGATTCCAACCAATTATAGCTTTACAGAAAGAAAAAAAGAAACAATTTGTCTGAAATTATACACTTGAAAAGTACCTGGAAATTGTCAAATGCACGCTGAGGAATGTTATCATCAAATTCTTGCATTGCATCCCATGGACCATCGCCCACACCGACCAGAATTATTGATAGAGGATACTCGCTGTTTATTATACACTAACTATCAAGACAGGACAATTGATACCGTGAAAGCCAAGTTTAGCACATGGTGACTTTTTACCTTGCAGCAACTATAGAGTTGACAGTTGCTTGTTCTTGTGGACTGAACCTTCCCGGTGGTGTATCAGGACTTCTGGTAACCTAGTTTATAGAACCAAATATCCAAAATTTAAGAAAAAGGAGGATTAATTCAAGGAGTTTACTGTAGTTCTTAACGGAAATATTAAGGTATAAAACATGGTTTTTGTACCTGCCCATCTGCAATTATGACGAGGACATGATACTGCCCATTGCTTCTTTCCACAATATCAATTGCAGCATCAATTATTGGGGCAAATGAGGTTGGTCCTTCAATGAAAACATTTAAGAATTTGAATAATGCAATCAGTTATAATTGTATATACATACATGTATAAGTAAGGTCCACAGAAACCTTAAAGTGAGATTTAGATGATGACAAAATCAGTGTTGTGTTTCCTTACTTTCCTTGCCTTTAAATTTAGCTTCAGTACATTTCACTTATCTTATTTGTAGTAAAATTACAAATCATTCAAGACATGCTCCTCATAATATTCAGCAAAATTATTTCGCAAAATTTGAGTTGAGACCTCATCATTTAGGAAACAAGTATGTGCAAGAATAGTGTTTTCCCATATTGACTACTTAAACATGTATGTTCTTTGATGGTCTATATCATAATCAATAGTAAGCCCCAAGTGCTGGGTTAACTTTGTTGAGTTGAGTTATTTATCATGTGTACATAAGCTATTTCCAGAAGCCTTACTCATACTTTATTTTCCTACCAGCACAACCAGGCGTGATGCCTATTTCCCTTAAACATGCAATAAGAGAAAAATGATGAACAAGTAAATCATGCGAAATATACTTCAACCAGCTATTAATTAATCTAAGGAATTGCAGAAGAAAAACATAACTAATCCCACACCTGATAAGTTTAAGTAAGATAGGATTTCCCGATATCGTGCAAGAGCTTCCTCAAAGCCATGACAAGGTCGGTTATCAGGGTAGAAGCTGAACACATATTGATCATGTGTGGATGCTATAAAATGAAAAATATTAAGGCTACTGCTCATTGTTGATTTGAATATATTTATGGATCAAAACTAACCGTCACCAAATCCAAAACAAGGTATCAAGTTGTCTTCATCAAAAGGAGTCAAAGTCCGTCCAATGATATTGATGGCTTGCTCATATGGATTTGGTGTGCTACCGATTGCGTGAAGGCTTTTTCTGCTGAATGAATATTTACCTACAGCCAGTGAAGTGTCACATTATGTTCTGCACTGATCATTAGTTAGAAAGTTTCAATATCGCAAATATAAATAATCACCTGTCCATTCATTGCTCTTAGTAAAGTCAATACCAAGTATAAGATTTGATGATTCAAGGCCCGCTTCTCGTAATGCAGAAACAACCTGGGAATACAAGACACAGAAGAATCAGCCACTTCCTTAGGTCATCTATATGGCGTAAAAATGTCTAGCTAATTCACATTTGTTGAGAGTAGATCTAATATGTAATAGAGAGTAGAGAGAGAGAGAAACTATTTTCTCTTCTTGTATTTTGTGTATTGAAAGTTTCAAAAGACAGAGATGTTGAGGCAAAGGATGACGATTTACAAACTTATGGCACTGCAAGCCCACAAAACAAACATAACACATAGAAGCATAAATGACTAACATCAAAGTATCCAACCATTGTAAATTTTCAGTATCCTATAGATGGCTTGCCAACCATTTACCTCTTATCATGATGAATAGAAGCAACAAAGGCTTCAACAGGAATCTGTGAGTTACCTTCAATTAGTTACCCTTAGACACAAGTTGAAAAACAGTTTTGCCCAAAAAAATAACGTCCACCCCTGCTTGAAAATGAATAAAAGATGTAATCTGGGCCATGGTTGACAAAATGCACTTTTTCTCAATGAGATTGTTTCCTTCCAAAGGCTCATATCAAAAGTAGCAAGTGAATCTGCCATAAAATTCACGCAATCTATTCATTTATAAGAAACCTTAACTTCTATATCAAACATGAGTAGCTAGTTGTCGCATTCCATTGAGTAAATGGAGCCCCGCCCAGAGGTATGTATCAACAGCTTGCTCATGCCGAAAGACTCCTAACTAAATGAATTTTGGGCGGACTTCACATGGAACTAAAACAAACCACCAATTTTTACAAGTTCATCAGCCATATTGCATATCAAGAATCAAATTGTCTTTAAAACTGATTGGTATTCCTCCTTAAGTAATATTGTTAACCATTTTTCGAAGGTATCAAATATCATGAGAAGTACATCACATATAAACAGTTACTGATGCCAGTAAATAATGAAAACTTATGGAATAATAAGAACCTGTTCTACGGAGTCATAGTTGTCAGCTATGTGGGTAGTTTTCTGTTTGCTTCGAGAATGAGGCTCCATTGAACTTCCAGCATACGGAGGTTGATAAGGAAAAACATCTCGAGTATCATCATAGGTTGATTCACTATTCCCCATTATCCAGAGATCTCTTCTTGCACTTTAGTGGGAAAATATTCCTGCATATATAGAGCGTAGGGAGACTGTGTCAGCTATTCATTCTAATGTCTTCCTTATATTGACCAAGAAAATAAAATTGAAATGGGGAAGTCTTATTTTCTTTATGTGAGTGGGAGTGTGATACCCAAATAATTGGAGGAAACAATGCTAAATAAGTCGAGCCGGCTAATGGAAATGTAGAATTCTCATACAGTATTAGGAGGAGGGTGTTAAATATATTTCAAACCGTACCTGAAAAGGTAAAAATAAATGGTTGAATGGCAGCCAACTTACTGAACTGTCAAGTGTCAAGTATTGCTACTCCCTAATAGTGTTTTCTGTTATTACAACATAAAAATAAATAAAAAATAAAATAAAAATAAATTTTATTTACTCTATGGAACTCCTTTGTAATACTTCTCTCTGAAATCATAGTGATTCTATTTACAACACATGTATAGTACCTTAACATACTACTAATCATTATAAGCTACATCAAGCTTGTTTATTTTATCGAATGATTAGCAATCAATACTTACTTTCATAACCTTATCTAGTTTGGCCTTTAAACAAACCAATATGCACTAGAGTTTTTAGATGTAGTTCTGAGAAGATCTCTCTTCCATAATTTTTTTTAAAGCCATGTCTGAATACAAATCACGAAACTTGGGCCAATAACGGAAACTGTTGTAGCTATTTAATTTCCAAAGCATTTTCTCCACTAGAGGGGAAGTCCCTAATAGAAATCCTCATTCCACGACCCATAAAACTCCAATTAACAACTCAGTCTTGATACTATAAAATGAGGCTAAAGCTTCTTGGTATGTAAATATCACAAATCAAATGAAAAAATTTACTTTTTAAGGTCTCAAACTCCTTCAAGTTAATCAGAGTGTAGAAGTATACCCAACCTATCTTTGATTCACAGTCATTTTAAAAAATAAAAAAATAAAAAAAATTGGAATATTATACTTAACTACATGATGCTTTATAGATGATGGGGCAGCTACAAAGACAATTCATCTCAACTTAGATTTATATGGAGCTATATTCCATGTACAAAAGGTGTAACTACACATTATGCTAATGATGTATGAATACCCTTCTCCTTAATTGGGTTCATGCTCCTATTAAAGGATCAAAATTGTTGCGCCTCATCTAATGGACTTCCACAATGTCTTTAAGACAATTCATTGGAATAACTGAAGAAAGCTAGAAATAATATGTACTCTTGCTTATTGATTTCCTTTGATAGTAGCTACATTTATATACAAGATAAAGTAATTACACAATAAATGAAACACTGAGAGGGTTATATGGAGAGGGAAACAGGGAAACCTGTTTCCCTAATACATGGAACATAATACCTGTTAACACTCCCCCTCAAGTTGGTGTATAGATATCTCGCATACCCAACTTGAAACAAAATGGATGAAACATCTTACCACTAAGCCCCTTAATCAAAATATCAGCTAACTGATGATCTGTTTTTACAAAAGGTAAGCAAATAAGACCACTGGTTAACTTTTCTTTGATGAAGTGCCTGTCAATCTCAATGTGTTTCGTTCTATCGTGTTGTACTGGGTCGTTTGCAATACTAATGGCTGCCTTATTATCACAAAATAACTGCATAGGCCCTTTAGTTGTAACACCCAAATCTTCTAACAACGTTCTAAGCCACATTAGTTCACATATACCCAAGGCGATAACTCGATATTCAGCCTCAGCACTAGATCTTGCCACCACGGACTGTTTCTTACTACGCCAGGTAACAAGATTACCTCCAACAAATGAACAATAGCCCGATGTAGATCGACGGTCCTCTATAGAGCCAGCCCAATCTGAGTCGGAAAAAGCTTCGACTCTCATATGACCATTTGGCGCAAACAATAAACCTTTTCCAGGAGCAGACTTGAGGTACCTCAAAATTCTGTAAACGGTTTCCATATGACTTTGTCGAGGATCATGCATATATTGACTGACTATACCCACAACATAAGATATATCGGGTCTAGTATGAGACAAGTATATCAGTCGTCCCACTAGACGTTGATATCTTTCTCTGTCAACCGTAGGTCCTATGCCTCCTTCTAGATGATGATTAACTTCAATAGGAGAATCAATAGGTTTACATCCTAGCATGCCAGTTTCTGTTAAGAGATCAAGGACATACTTCCGTTGAGATAGAAAAATTCCATTGGAAGATCTTGCAACTTCAATACCAAGGAAATATTTCAAGGTGCCCAGATCTTTGATTTCAAATTCTTTAGCTAGACTTGCCTTGAGGTTAACTATCTCTTCTTTATTATCCCCTGTCACTACAATATCATCAACATAAACAATAAGAATGACAGTCTTACAATTTATTTGTTTGACAAATAGAGTGTGATCTGCTCGACTCTGCTTGTACCCAAGTTTTATCATTGCTTTGTGGAATTTACCAAACCAGGCTCGGGGAGATTGCTTCAATCCGTATAAAGCCTTTCGCAGTCTACAAACCTTACCCTTGGTGACAGATGAGGCAAAACCAGAGGGTATTTCCATGTATACCTCTTCTTCCAGGTCACCATGAAGAAATGCATTTTTCACATCCAATTGCTGAATATCCCAGCCAAAGTTTGCTGCACATGAGATTATGGTACGAACAGAGTTCATTTTCGCCACGGGAGCAAAAGTCTCCTGGTAATCAATCCCGTGAGTCTGAGTGTACCCTTTTGCAACTAGTCTGGCTTTGAGTCTTTCAACTGTCCCATCTGCCTTTTGTTTCACTGTATATACCCATTTGCAACCAACTGGTCTTTTCCCATAAGGAAGAGTAACTAGTTCCCAAGTATCATTCTTTTTCAGGGCATTCATCTCTTCTATCATAGCATGTTTCCATTTCTCGTTGCTAATTGCTTCTTTCCACCCCTGAGGAATAGATATAGAGGACAAGGAAGAAACAAAGGAATGGTAGGATGCAGATAATTTATCATATGAAACAAAATTCGAGATAGGGTGTTGTGTACAAGACCTGACGCCTTTTCTAAGAGCAATAGGAATGTCAGTATCATCAGAAGAACAAATAGGATTAGGATTCATACCTTTAGTATTATCAAGACTCGGTTCAGGGCAAGGTTGGTGTAGTGGTGCAGCGATGGTGACCTTATTCTTCCCTTTTCGAGTATAGGTCCTTAACTCAGGCTCGGACTGTAACTGTAACTCCCCCTGTGTAGCATTATCAGAAACAACAGGAGTAGAGGAAGATGGCTCGTGTAACTGTAACTCCCCCTGTGTAGCATTATCAGAAACAACAACAGGAGTAGAGGAAGATGGTATAATAGTACTTGTACTTGTATTTGTAATACCAGTCTCAAAAGGAAACGTCTCCTCATCAATAACATCCTCCCCCTGAGGAGACAGTGAAGAAGAATAAAAAGGTTCCGACTCCCAAAAAGTTACATCCCGAGTGACAAACACTTTGTGAGAAGGGGGATGATAACATTTATAACCTTTTTGGGTTGGAGAATAACCAATAAAAACACACCGAAGAGCTTTGGGATCCAATTTACCCCGAGTGGGAGATTTATCATGAATATAACACACGCATCCAAAAACTCGTGGCGAGGGGGAAGGAGTGGTTATGTGCTGGAGAAAGGAGATAGGACTTTTGTTTCCAAGGCTTCTAGAAGGAAGGCGGTTGATAAGGAATGCCGCAGTCAGAACCGCATCACCCCATAAAAATTTAGGAGTTTTCATTGTAAACATAAGAGTGCGGGCAACTTCTAGTAGGTGTCGATTTTTTCTTTCTGCTACTCCATTTTGTTCTGGGGTTTTGACACATGAGGTTTGAAGAATGATGCCATGCTGGGAGAGGTAAGATTCAAAAACGTGATTATTACTGTATTCACGACCGTTATCACTATGGAGAATTTTGACTTTAGCGTTAAATTGAGTTTGAATCATTTTATGAAATTCCTGAAAGCAATCAAAAACTTCATTTTTGGAACGCAAAAGGTAAATCCAAGTGACACGAGAATGACAATCAATAAAGCTAACAAACCACCTAAAACCAGAACGGGAAACAACCCGAGAAGGGCCCCATACATCAGTATGAATAATAGCAAAAGACTCAGAATGACGACTGTTAATAGCAGAATAAGTCGAACGTTTGTGTTTACCGAATTCACATGGTTCACACAAAAACTGAGTTTTGTTACATCCTTTAACTAAAGATGGAAATAAAGACTCTAATACTGAAAAGGAAGGATGACCCAAACGACGATGCCATTGATGGAGAGAGGTCAGGCTGGAGTCTGAAATAGAGTGATGAGCCTGAGTAGAGACCATATTAGATGAGAGAACATCTAAATAATAGAGACCATCAACTGCACTACCACTGCCAATCTTCTGCCCCGTCACCAAGTCCTGAAAAATACAATAATTGGGAAAAAAGGTTACGGAACAGTGCATAGATTCAGAAAAACGTTGAACAGATAATAAATTTGCAGTGAAGGAAGGAATATGGAGAACAGATGATAATGTTAATGAAGAGGTACAAACTACAGAACCACTCTCGGAGATAGAAGACAGGGAGCCATCAGCAACTCGAACTTTGTCTTTTCCAGAGCGGGGCGTGTATGAAGTAAATAGGTTGGAAGACCCTGTCATATGCTCGGAGGCACCTGTGTCTATAATCCAACTAGGGCAAGTGGATGAAATATGAAAAGCACAAGGAGGTATACCTGTTTGGGCATAATGAGAGGAAGTAGGTTTGGAATAGAATTTCCGAAAGGCTGAGATTTCCTCAGGAGTGAGTGTCGTAGTAGTGTCTGCAGTGCTAGATACATCAGCAGAAGGTGGAGGAGCAGACATGTAGGCATGGGATCCACGTCTACGACCAGACCGACCTCCACGTCCTCTAGAACGTCCATGGAGCTTAAAGCAGCGATCCCTGGTATGATTCTTCCCCCCACAATAGTCACATTCACGGGACTCCTTCTCAATAGGAGAGGAAATGGGAAAGCCAGGTTTAGGATACGAGGCAATCAAGGCTGATCGGTCAACAGGATTTGCCTTTAGTATCATCACGCGTCGTCTACTTTCCTCTTGCTGGACTCTAGCATGAGCCTCTCTCAGGGATGGGAAAGGTGTCTGACCAAGCAGTTGAGCTCGAATTTGATCAAACTCTATATTCAAACCAGCCAAGAAATCCACAACTCTATCTTCATTAATAAACTTTTGATAAGCTGCTGCATCTTCCGGACATTTAGCTGAGAAAACCCGATAATGATCAAGCTCCTGCCAAAGTGCATTAATCTCTGCAAAATATTGTGCTACAGATTTCTCTCTTTGGCCCAACTCACGGATTCGTTTACGAATATCATAGGCCTTAGACATATCACCAGAGATAGAGAAGGTTTGAGAGATAGCTTCCCAAAGTGCATATGCAGTGTCTAAGAACATGTAACTACTCCGCAGACTAGGTTCCATTGAGTTAAAAATCCATGTTTTTACCATGGAGTTATCAGATTTCCATTCTTCTTGAGCAGTACCTGCTTGTACAGGCATGGTGTTTGTACCAGTGATAAAGTGCTGCATTCGGTTTGCTTCAATTGACATACGACATGCTTGGGACCAGGCAAGATAATTGTTTCCATCCAATTTAAATGGACTAAGAACCAAAGCGGAATTGAGATGATGATTTCTAATCATCTGTCCCTTATTGGTTTCGATAATAGGACCAGATTCTGCCATGGTGATATAATAGGAGCAACAATTTATCCAAGGAACTTAACAACAAGGATAATATACAGGCTCCCAAACAGTACGAGGGGTTAAACAGTACTAGCTTAACACTGATAAAACAAGTCTCTTTGGTGTCAAACAGTACAAATAGTAGCAGAATAGGCTAAACAATACGAATAGCAGCAGTATGTATATATGGGCCAAACAATACTCGATAATACAAAACAAGCCAAATAGATATAGGCCAAACAGCAAAGGTGACCTAATATATAGGCCAAACAGTACGAGGGTTCAAGCCAACAAGCCGCAGGTGATAATCAGTGAAGAAAAACAAACCAACCGAACCAAAAATTAAGCCAAATCCAAGCAAACCTGATATTTTCTCTGGGAAACCACTGTGGATGGAAAGAGGAGGAAGAGTCGACCGGAGTGGGAGAAGCCGCGCCGGAAAAGGATGCTGGAAACTGGCTCACGTGCCGGCGCGTGGCGTCGGAGCTCCGGCGACTGTGCGGCGGTAGGTCGGAAAATTGAAAGCTCCGACGTGGTCACCCGACAACAGGTATCCCAAATATGATGTCAATTTCTCAATATATAATTATTGGACTAGCTTTCTGATGGATTGTATGAACAGCAGCGACGCGGAAGGAAGGAAAAGGGATAAAAAAATTCTAACTGCTGAAAATGGTTAAGGCAGTAAGCTCCGATACCATGAAGAAAGCTAGAAATAATATGTACTCTTTCTTATTGATTTCCTTTGATAGTAGCTACATTTATATACAAGATAAAGTAATTACACAATAAATGAAACACTGAGAGGGTAATATGGAGAGGGAAACAGGCCCTGTTTCCCTAATACATGGAACATAATACCTGTTAACAATAACTTTTTTCACAAGGTTGTTATCTTATTTTCTATCAACTTTGTCCAAATCCTTAAATTGCATTTACAATTTATCATTAAGTAATTTGTGTATACTGTATACTTCTTTTGTTTAGAATATACACATCCCATTTCAACCAACAAATATTGGTTTTCTACTACTTATGAGGCATGCCGATATGCATTCAGTCAGAATTTCAAATAATACTTGCTCAAAGGAAATGCCTAACACCTAGTTCGGACGGTCAAAATCCAATATTGCATACAAATCATTTGGGTTTGAACCTTCAAGAAAACAAAATGTTCAATAAATATTACTACTGTTAATTTTTATCCAGCATACTTTCTGTTTTGTAGTTGATTATTTTTAGGGGTACAAATGGGAAAGAAATATTGAGGCTTCTGCTCTCTTTCTCTTTATTGATTATATTCTAACAACTGAAAACTCAATTGAACAAAGAGTAATAAACTATTGAACATAATTAAGCTTAGGTGAGGGTGGTATTTTTCTACTCATGTCCTAATAACCAATAAACAAAGAATCATCTTACAAATTAATCAGTATTTCCACCAAACAAACAGAAGAGTTCTGCATATTCAAACAAATAAACCAAACAAGCATTCAAGATTTCTACTCTTTCTCCAAGCAGATTGCTATAAAGACTAGATTTTTTACTCCAAAGAAAAATACCCAAAAAGAATTTTACACAAAAGATCGAATATATCCCATCAAGATCGAGTTTTTTTTTTATACAAAATCAAGTAAAACCCAACTACCCAAGTAATGAAAATCCACAGATATTTGAATTACAGACTGAATTATAACATCGTCTATATATACAGAAAATGAAAGAGAGAGAGAGGGTACCTTGTGATGAAAGTGGCTACGGGGAAATAGAGAAAGTGAGATTCAATGGGATCCTTGTATAAAGCTAGTTCATTTTGTAATTCTTGTTTTTTCTTTGAATAATTCTTTGTACAGCAGTGTCAGCAGAGGGAGGAAGCTGACGTTTTTTCTGTTTTCTTCCCTTTTTTATCTCGAAGGTTTTTGGAACTTTTACTGGTTTTCTTTTCCACATGCTGAATTCCATTTTTTCGATTTAAATATTCTCTCACGTCTTTTTTCTATCTAATAATTCACAAACAAGATAAGTTGAACTGTTTGACCCTCCTTCCTTAACTCAACCACCCTCCCTCCTTAACTCAACCACTCCTTTTAATTTTATTGGACATGAGATACAGAAGAATTATGAAAAGAGCAAAGAAAATCACAATATATATGGAGGTATTTGACTTTTTGATTTTTTTTAATGCTCTAGATCTTGTTGTAATTATACTAATGGTATTAGGAAGCACGAGCACTTTTCGGAGGGTCACGAATTTGTGTCGGACATAAATACGATTTCATTTCGATACGTTTTGGACACACACTCGACAAATGTTCACGAGCTCTTTTTAAAAAAAAAATAAAAATTTGATACGCCTCGAACACTTCAGGACTCATCTCAAACACTTCGAGACTCGCTAGAGGACACGTCTGAGATCAAATTTATTTATTTATTTATTTATTTATAAAAATGGATTGATGCTGATGAGATTAGCTCATTTTAGTTGTTTCATTTTGTTTTATTATGGTCGTATGGGTTATTTTATATCTTTTAAATTTGGACATTATTATGTAACTTTAAGATATTTATTATGAAACATATTCGTGTTTCTTATTATTTTGTTCAAGTTTTTATCATGCTCTATTAATATTAAATTTCTTTATTATAATATATATATATATATATATATATATATATGGGATCTAATTCGTGGCAACCGGTTGCCACGGACACTATTCCAGCAACCAAGCTATCATCCGTTGATTAAATGAATTAATAGCTGAGATCTAAAAAAAAAAAAAAAAGCCTGCCGCTACATGTTGTAGCGGCACTGCCAAATTACTAAAAAGCTCCCAAATTTCTAATATAATAATATATTAACATCACATCATATATATATATATAATAATATATTTTCCTCCTTGCCGCTACAACATGTAGCGGCTGGAGTCTTTTTTTTTGCCATCCTTTGTCCCACTTTGTTGTCCCACTCACGGCTTGGTACATTTTTTTGTTTCCAACACAAGTGAACAAATATTAATATTGTTAATTATTAATATTAATATGAAAATTGCATTATTAATATTGTTAATTATTAATATTAATTTTAAAATCACATTATTAATATTGTTAATTATTAATATTAATATAAAAATCACTTTTAAAAATCATATGTTAATATTAATAATAATATTAATATTATTATTATTAACATTATTGTTGTTATTATTATTATTATTACTATTATTATTAGTATTAACATACGATTTTTATTAACATTATTGTTATTATTATTAATATTAACATATTATTATTATTATTACTATCATATGTTAATATTAATAATAGTAATCATATTATTATTGTTATTGTTATTACTATTATTAATATTAACATATGATAGTAATAATAATAATAATAATAATAACAATAATAATAATAACAATAATGTTAATAAAAATCGTATGTTAACAATATTAATAATGTGATTTTTATATTAATATTAATAATTAACAATATTAATAATACAATTTTTATATTAATATTAATAATTAACAATATTAATAATGCAATTTTTATATTAATATTAGTTCACTTGTGTTGGAAACAAAAAAATATACTAAGCCATGAGTGAGACAACAAAGTGGGACAAAGGAAGAAAAAAGACTTCAGTCGCTACATGTTGTAGCGGCAAGGAGGAAACAAATATTATTATTATACATATATGATGTGATGTTAATATATTATTATATTAGAAACCTGGGGGCTTTTTAGTATTTTGGCAGTGCCGCTACAACATGTAGCGGCTGACTTTTTTTTTTTGATCTCAGTCATTAATTCATTTAATCAACGGATGATAGCTTGGTTGCTGGAATAGTGTCCGTGGCAACCGGTTGCCACGGATTAGATCCCTATATATATATATGTATATGTATATGTGTGTATATATATATATTCCCATGTCGTGTATGGTGTTCGTGTTCCGTGTCCAAGTCGGTGTTTCATATTTAAGGTATTTATATGATAAGTGTAAACATAATTTATTTCAACAATTTATAATATCAAATTTTAAATTTAAATTATTAAAAAAAAGTACTTAATAGCATTCTAATAGCATTAACTACTTAGATTGTTTTTGTTATATTTATAGCTATTGAATGATGGAGGTGATACATGCTACTCCCTCCAAAATAGATATGATCTTGAACAAAAAAAAATAATTTTGATCTTTGTATATAATTTCCTAAAATGAGATATTTGGATGATCCTAACTTGACAAAAATACGCAAATTTTTTTATTTTTTGTGGATAATCCCCAATTCTACTATGTTTTCTTCTATGAAAAATGCGATTTTAATAGTTAGACTTGATTCAGCTAACAATTATAATTAGTTGATGCTTGACAAGCCATTAGTCAAAGAAGCTAATGACTTACTTAACATTCAAATCAAGTCGTCTTAATTATCTGTGATAATTGACAGGTGCATCCAAAAAAAAATATTACCCCCTCCGTCCCAAATTAATTATTCAGTTTTGATTTTTTTAAGTCAAATTGACTATTTTTAAAACTAATATTTTTACTATTTTTGCTAAAATATAGGTGAAGAGATTATAACCAAAAAAAAAATATATACAATTTATTACTAACCCCAATTTTTATAATTTTAGAAATATATATATATATATATATATGCTTAATTATTAATTCTAAAAATAGTCAATTTGACTTAAAAAAGTCAAAACTGAACAATTAATTTAGGACGAAGGGAGTAAAAATCAAGAGAGAAAGGAATATTAGGATAGAGGAAGGACGAAACGAGCAATTTGATTTACGTTTGAATGTCCATGGCAGTAAAGTTTGATTTACGTATTGGGGGTATCATATATTTTTTAGATTGACAAAGAAGCAATTTCGACAACATGAACTTTTTGGGTGGGTCAGTTGCAACTCAAAACTATTAGTCAGTGCTTATTTGCAAGTGGTATTCATTAGTTCATCAGCATATAAAGATTTTTTGATCAATATTTCAGAAGCAGATTTAATAGATGTTCTTGTTGTTATGGTGGTTTATTTGAAGGGTAATATCTAGAAGAATACAAGGGTGTGCTCAGCTTCTCTTCACTTGAATTTCAAATCTTAATGTTTTTGGTGCAGGTAATGGTATATTTCATAAGTGATAGAAGGAATAGACTTATTTAGAAAGTTTGAATTGTTGGATTAAGTTCAGCTGTGATCAATGATGGGGCTTTGCAAGAGGGAGTTTTCTAATGTTTTTAGCTATTTGTTGTGGAAAATTGCTCAATGTGATTTATGGTGGTACAAATTAGTTGCAAGATTTTTAAGAGTGGAGTAGTTTTTCATTTTATATTGTATTTGACAATCAGTTGGATGTATTCAGACTGTTTTGTATTTTTCATCTATAGTCCAAATATATATTTTGAATTATAGATGTTTTCAGAAATAAAATTCTTTTGCATATAAAAAAAAGAAAAAGTCAAGTCTTAATTAGTTGATGTTTGACAAGTTGTTAGTCAAGCCAAACTTAAGCATTGACTTGGATGGTATCACTAGGCTTGGCCATAACAAAGACTTGCGTTCAATCCCCCCCACCCCCCACCCCCGGTTGTTAGTCAAGCCAAACTAAGCATTAACTTGAATGATTGACTTGGATGATATCATTAACAAATGCGAGTTTTGGTTTGAGGAGGTAACATTTTTTGGACACATGATATCTAAACAAGAAATCTCGGTTGACCCGGCGAAGATTGAAGCAGTATCAAATTGGGAGGGGAGCAACCTAAGTCAGTAACCGAAGTACGAAACTTTCTAGGCCTAGCTGGTTATTTTGGGAGGTTCGTAGAAGGATTCTCTCGAATTGTTATTCCATTAACTCAGCTTACTCGGAAAAGCACAAAATTTGAATAGAGCGAAGAATGCGAGAAGAGTTTTCAAGAACTCAAGAGAAGACTCATTTCAGCACCTGTTTTGGCAATACCATCAGGATCGGAAGGATTTGTTTATCTACAATGATGCTTCAGGCAGAGGTCTCGGTTGCGTTCTCATACAACATAGGAAAGTTATATCTTATGCCTCTCGACAACTCAAGGAATATGAGAGGAATTATCCTACTCATGATCTAGAGTTGGCAGCGGTCGTTTTCACATTAAAGATGTGGAGACACTACTTATATGGGGAGAAGGTGGATATCTATACAGACCATAAAAGCCTCAAATATTTCTTCACCCAGAAGGAACTCAACATGCGACAACGACTTTGGCTCGAGCTATTAAAGGATTACAACCATTCCATCCAATACCATTCTAGAAAGGCGAACGTGGTAGCTGATACGTTGAGTAGAAGATCATATGCGGGTACTAATGCGATATTATCAACGCAAAGGCCCATTTTGTATAATTTACAAAAGATGGAGATAGAGTTAAAGACTCTAGGATCCAACGTCAAGATGGCACATATACGAGTAGAACCGGCTTTAATCGACAAAGTTAAAGCTGCTCAAGCTACATACCCAAAGCTGGTGAATATGAAAAAGAAAGTACAAGAAAGTACTATTTCAGAAGCAAGAATCGACGAAGAAGGAATACTTCTAGTCAACTCTAGACTGTGTGTTCCTAACGACCCTGAATTAAAATTTAAAATCATGATAGAGGCACATAACACACCTTTTGTAATCCATCTTGGAAGTACCAAAATATATTGTGACCTTCGACACACATTTTGGTGGAGCAATATGAAGAGAGAGATCGCAGAGTTTATCTCAAGGTGTTTAATTTGTCAACGTGTCAAGGCAGAACATCAAGTACCAAGGGGTCCATTGCAACCACATGAGATTCTAGAATGGAAGTGGGAACATATCACTATGGATTTCGTGACTGGTCTTCCCAAAGTTTCTCAAGGCTTAGACGCAATTTGGGTCGTTGTAGATAGATTGACCAAATTTGCTCATTTCTTGCCTATACGAAAAAATTATTCACTTGAGCGTCTTGCTAAGATGTATATAAGCGAGATTGTAAGATTGCATGGTATGCCAGTATCCATAGTTTCTGATCGAGACCCTAGATTCACTTCACGATTTTGGGTCAACTTGCAGAAAGCTATGGACACTGAATTATGATTCAGTTCTGCATACCATCCCCAGACAGACGGGCAATTGGAAAGGACCATTCAAATTCTCGAAGATCTGTTAAGACTCTGCGTACTAGACTTCAAAGGAAGTTGGGACAAATACTTACCATTGGTGGAATTCTCCTACAACAACAGTTATCAAGTAAGTATAGGCATGACTCCCTTTGAGGCGTTGTATGGACGAATGTGTCGTTCTCTAGCATGTTGGGATGAAGTAGGCGAGGCAAAATTATTAGGACCAGAGTTGATACGTATAACTACAGAAAAGATTCAAATGATTCGGCAATGTATACAAACAGCGCAAGATCGACAAAAGAGTTATGCTAATCTTCATCGAAGGAATAAAGAATTCAATATCGGAGACGATGTATTTTTACGTGTTGCTCCATGGAAGAGAGTTACGAGATTCGAAAAGAGAGAAAAACTCAACCCTCGATTTATTGGTTCATTTGAAATTCTCGACCGAGTAGGAACTGTGGCTAACAGACTCGCCTTACCGCCAAGCATGTCTCGTGTTCATAACGTTTTTCACATATCCATACTACGTAAATATGTTAAAGACCCAAACTACATTATTAAATTAGAACTAGACGAGATAACCGAGGATTTAACGTATGAGGACGTACCTGTCAAGATCTTGGATAAAAAGGAACATATTCTACGCTCAACGGTTATACCACAAGTCAAAGTTTTATGGAGAAACCATGATACAAAGGAAATGACCTGAGAGTTAGAATCTGAAATGAGAGCAAGGTATCCTCACCTCTTCGATATGTCAGGTATGTACGTTAATTTCGAGGACAAAATTTCATAAGGAGAGAAAATTGTAAGACCCCGACTTTTTATGAAATAAAAGTTTATTTTATGATTATTATTTTAAACGGTAAGGTGTTTAATTGTTATAATGTTATAGTTAAGAGTGATATATGCAACTTATCTGATAAATAGTATGTCAGAGAATATTCTTTCTGTCGGGGAATATTCATTCTGTCGGAGAATATTATATTCGGTAAAGTACGACAACGCCGAAATAACAAAACATTGGTGGGCCCCATAACGACTAATTGTCGGATAAAACGACAGTATTTTGTCAACAGTATTATTCACCTGCAACTGTTGAAATAGCCGGTAATAAAAGAACAATAGCACGCGGTATTCCATAGTAGCACATAATATTGCACAACATTTCATATTATGGATTCAATAATTGATAAAGTAACAATTGAACAACATTTTAACTCAATAATTGTTGCAGTAACATCTGCATAGTATTTTATATTATTAAATCGCATTATTGAAAATGTCTAGAAGTTCTGTCAAGGAAATTAGTTATTTAATTGCGCGCCGTATATACGGAATGCCCCCTTTTTCCTAGAAATGTTTTGGTTGTTAATATTGTAAGTCTATAATATTAATGGTGAATAATTGTTGAAAGATTAAAAATGTGTTGATTAAAGATTAGTGATATATAGTAGTTATTTGTTCAATTTTTGGGGCTTGTTATGAAGTGTTTGTTGTAAGTTTGACTGATTATTCCATGGGACCCACCACTTGCCAATATTCAAACCGTCGACAGAATTTTCAGAAATAATTTTTTATATAAAACAGAAAACTTTTATATTATATATAAAGTTATTTGTTTTATTATAATATAATTAGAATATATTATATTATATATAAAATTATTTGTTTTATTAAAATATTTTATTGCACAGTAAAAATCAGACGAATTTGTCCGTGAACTTCAATTGTTCATCCGTGATTAAACAGTGTGTTGCCATTCTCCTATAAATAGGTTACTTAGTTGATCAATGAAACTCACACTAGAATCAAAAATTTCTTCTTCTATAAAATTGTGCGCATTTCTTTTGAGCATAAGGATACTTTGAGTATAGCCTATAATGCAAGATTTTCTCAAGATAATCTCCTTTATACCAGTCAGATCTAGTCTCCTACTGAGGTAGGGGACATCATTTATTTCATACTCGTATGTAATATCATTTGCTTTCACATTCGTAAGTGATATTATTTTACTTCATACTTATAAAGGTTGTCATTCTATTCCATGATTATTAATCTATGAAAATAACCTGACTACGCAAATTACCGCATGTCTGGTGAATAACCCTTCGTATTCATTCCTTATTAATCTTTTGTGGAAATGATCTGTCTACGCGGATTACCGCATGACGGGTGAAAATCCAATTACAGTTTCGTACATTCTTTCATACTCATAAGTGATATTATTTTTCTTTCATACTCGTATGAGATATCATTTCTTTTATACTCGTCAAGGGATATCGTTTTCTTTCATATTTCTCCATTTATGGTAACAAATTATTATTTGTTTCCATAACCTTATTATTAAATGGTGAAAATTCTTGAAATTAGTAAAATATCCTTAATAATTTGTGTTTAATTTAATATCTTTTCACCTGAATCTTTTTATTTCGTTTTACACGTTATAGTTGAATCGTGAACTTTATTTATTTTATTCTTGAGTTATAATCGAATTTCTGGATATCATGTTGGCAATTTGGACAATCTTCGACACTGAATAAATTAAATTACAAATCTTTAATATTTATTCTTATTCTTGATCTCATTGTTTTTATTGTTTCTATTCATCCTCTATATTATTGTCATAATCCTCAGACTTAAATTGTGGTGCAAAGTTCTCTTTGGTCCGTAGTGCAAAGATGAACTGGTTATTGACATGATTATGACTAAGAACTGTGTATTAGTATAATCCTAACATTTGGTGTTACATACAAAGGCTTGTGATGAAAGTCCTCTTTGGCCCGTAGTGCAAAGATGGAATAGTGTTTGGCATGATCATGATCATTTGTATTACAAATAAATATCTTTGGCCTGTAGTGCAAAGATAAACTGTTGATTTAGATGTTCATAAATAAGAACTGTTGATTGGTGTTACAGGGATAAAATATTGATGATGAACTTTTAAATTGTAGAAGATAGTGGACATTATAGTCTACCTGACTCTTCTAATGGATTGCTTGTTCCGCTGCAATTATTGTTGAAAACTTATATTATCTTTAAATCTTTGATCTATCAATGTTGAAGGTTAAAGATAATTTATTCTTCATTATCTTAGTCATGATATTCTTTACTGGGCTATTTGTGCTCACCTTTTTCCTTTTTGTTCCATTGTTCTCCTTAGAAAATGAGAGTGTAGCTGGGACTAGCCGGGTAATAGAGTGATGGTCCGAGACTGTATAAGTATCTCACTATATTATAAAATAGTGTGACAATAATTGTATTGAGAATTTAAGTTATGTGTGATTATTGTTGTACTAGTTTCAGTACAATATTTGTATTGAAACTCACAGTATGTGCGTTATCGTATTTTGCACGACAGTTTAATAGTTGTAAATTAAAAATTTTGTATTGTATTCAAATTTTGTATTATGTATTTTGGTGACTCAAAATAGGTTGTGTGGACCTATTTTGGGGGCGTCACAGGTATTATCACCTGTAACTATAAAAATACTCGATAATAAAAAATAGTATCATGTGTTATTCCACAGTAGCACGCGGTATTCCAATAGTAGCATACAGTATTGCACAATATCTCATATTATTGATTCAATAATTGTTACAGTAACATCTACACATTATGTTATATTATTAAATCAATAATTGACACAATACAGTAAATTATTTTATTTGATATGATATTATTAGACCAGTTAGTATTATTAACAATGTCTAGAAATTCTGTCAAGAAAATAAGTTATTTAATTGTGCGCCGTTTCTACGGAAAGCCCTCTCTTTCTTGGAAACGATCTGGTTGTCAATATTGTGGGTCTATAATATTAAATAGTGAATAATTGTTGAAAGATTAAAAATGTGTTGATTAAAGATAAGTGACGTGTGGTAGATATTTGTTCAATTTTTGATATAAATAGAGGGGTTTGTCATAAAGCGTTTGTTGTAAGTTTGACTTATTATTCCATGGGGACTTGCCAATTTGTTAAAACCGTCGGTAGAAATTTTCTTTCAGTATTTGTTTTATTATTATTATTATAATAGTAATAAAACAGAAAACTTTTTATATAAAACAAAAAACTTTTATATTATATATAAAGTTATTTGTTTTATTAGAATATAATTAGAATATATTATATTATATATAAAGTTATTTGTCCTATTAGAATATTTTATTGAATAATAAAAATCAGACGAATGATTTTCGCCATCGGTGTGCTTAGCCTGCGCAATTGTCAAACTTGGTGTGCTAAGCATTTTTCTATAAATAGGTTATTCAGTTGAGCAATGAAAGTCACATCAGAAACACAAAATTTTTCTTCTATACTATTGTGAATATTTCTTTTGAGTATAAGGATATTTTGAGTGTAATTAATAGTGTAAGATTTTTTCAAGTTAATCTCCTTCATAACAGTTAGATCTAGTCTCCTACTAAGGTAAAGGATATCGTTTTCTTTAATACTCGTAAAGGATATCATTTTTTTTCATACTCGTAAGAGATATCATTTTCTTTCATACTCCTCAATTTATGGTAAGAAATTATTATTCGTTTCTATAACCTTATTATTAAATGGTAAAAATTCCTGAAATTAGTAGAATATCCTTAATAGTTTGTGCTTCATCTACCATCTTTTCACCTAAATATTTCTATTGTGTTTTACACGTTATAGTTGAATTGTGAACTCTAATCGAATTTGTAGATATCATGTTGACAATTTCGACATTCTTGGAGTCTAGATAAATTAAATTACAAATCTCTAATATTTATTCTTGATTTTATTATTTTTATTCATTCGATATATCATTGTCATAATCCTCAGACTTAAATTATGGTGAAAGTTCTCTTTGGCCCGTAGTGCAAAGATGAACTAGTGATTGGCATAATTATGACCAGGAACTGTGTATTAGTATAATCATGACCAGTGGTGTTACAAATGAATATCTTTGGCCCGTAGTGTAACGATAAACTGTTGAACAAGAACTATTGATTGGTGTTACAAGGATAAAATATTGATGATGAACTTTTAAATTGTCGAAAATAATAGACATTATGGTCTACTTGACTCTTTTAATGGATTGTTTGTTTTGCTGCAGTGATCGTTAAAAACTTATATTATCTTTAAATCTCTGATTTATTACTTTTGAAGGCTAAAGATAATTTATTTTTCATTATCTTAGTTATGATATTCTTTTGCTAGGTTATTTAAGCTCACCTTTTTCATTGTTGTTCCATTGTTCTTCTCAGGAAATGAGAGTGTAGCTGGGACTAGCCGGGGAATGGAGTGATGGTCTGAAACTATAAAAATATCTTAATACATTATAAAATAATGTGGTAATAATTGTATTGAGAACTTAAGTTAGGTGTATATATTGTTTTACTAGATACGGTAAAATATTTATATTGAAACTCACAGTATGTGTGTTGTTGTATTTTGCACGACAGATTAATAGTTGTAAATAGAAAATTTTGTATTTGAATTTTGTAGTATGTATTTTGGCGACTCAAAATGGGTTGTGTGGACCTATTTAGGGGGCATCACAATTTTTGTCATTATCATGAAGTTCAGCACCGGGGCGTTCAAATTAGTATTAAATCCAGCACTGGGGCGCTGGGGCGCAGGGGCGCAGAAAGTTTGTCGGGGTCAATTTTGCAGCTGGGTCGAAGTTTGATGATTCCTAGTTGGGTTTGGATGCTAAAGAGCCGAATTTTTACATGGGAATTAATAGTAGTGTTAGAAAGGGAATTATATTATAGTAGTTTATTAAAATTAGGATACTATGTATGTAATTTTAATTAGGATTGTAATTCTATTAAGGTTAGGAAAAATAAACTTCTTTAAATATTTTTATTTTGGGGATTGTAAAGGTGGGGGGAAAAGCCAATGAATACCTTGTGAGGCTAACTCTCTACCAAGTTCAAGAGCAAGCAAGATATCATCAACAATAGAGGTCATAGATTGATGAAGCTTGGAGATAGAAGACTTGCGGGAGACAGTTTTTCTTCTCTAATCTTTTATTTATTTTTGTCTTTCATTCATGTTGAATATTTTGTGGATTATAATTTATCTGCTATGAATATGTTTTTAATTTAAGTTTTTAATGGAATCTCTTGTATAGTTTAAATTGAATTTCTTTTTATTTGATTGACACCATATGAATTGGTTCATTATATTTTGTGCGTTCATGTATAATTACCTGATCAGTAATTAATTAGGATAACCTATATTAAATTGGGAGATGGATTATAGGTTTAGATCTGAATATAATGACATGTGATTATATTTATTCTTCGTAGGATTGAATACATAATTTGTGTATAGGATAGCAATATATCTATATGCTATGTGTAACCTAAAGAGAATCTGTGCTTAAAATCCTTGTTAATTTAGTTCATATAGAGATATAGTGAGTTATTTAGCTAGGATGTTCTTTCCCAATTCTATTCCCATAGTGGTAGATTTAGGAAGGATTTGTTATAAGACCATCGGGAGATGCTTATAAATACTGAAGAATTCTTGGTTAACAGTTCATCGTGACCGTATAATTAAATGGAGAGTTATGAGATTTAAATGAAGCATTGGGTGAAATTAAATTCTTAGATTATTTATTTATTTAGTATATCTTATTATTTAGTTATTTATTTTTAGTGTTTAGTTTAATTGTTAATTTTAGTTAATTTTAGTTAATTTATATGTTTAAATAAAATTGAGTTGATATAAAATTGGTACTTGAAAAATATTAAAATTAATTCCTCCTGGGAACAATATTCTTCTTGTCTAGTCGAGCGTGTATACTTGCGTGTATTTACCTAATATAAAATTAAGCAAACATTTAATCACATAGAACCTATTCAGTAATAGTTACCGTACAATTCAATCCTTCTACCATACAATCTTCCGATTAAACATAAGACATGGAATTACTAACAAGTCTTATTTATTTAATTATATGTATTTCGATTCATAAATGCACAACTCTAATTAATGTAAATTAGAAACTCCTTTCTAATTTCCATTCACCTTGACCCAGGATTTCTGAGTTTTATTTATCGAATCGCATAGGACATTCTCTCCCTATACTGGACGTGGTAGATTCTTTGTTGATCATTCATCTACTTCTATGTATACTTTATTATACTCGAACATACCCTATAACATACCCCGAAGTATTAAGGAATATGACAAAACATAATTCAGAATACACAAGATACTATGACGATCTCAGGTTTAAGAATCACTTTTACGACTATCACTATAGGAACTCATATTGTCAGACAAGTAAAACTCCATTAGGTGTTTCACGTTCAGTGAACTTATTCTCCAATAAGCACCTACATATTTATTTTAGTGTCTCCACACAAATGATTATGAGATCAATCATCCTCTTCAATAAAGCAAGCATAGTATGTACCAATCTACTCGGAATCAGTAACCCCACATTATTGATCCAACGATTGGGAACATTTTAGTTTTGAGCTATCTTGAATTTAGATCTCATTAATATGATCATCATCACAATTCTAAAAATATTGCTCCAAAACTATGGGTTTATTACATTTATTTAATTCAACCAATTAAACATGGATAAAGTATTTCTTTAATTAAATGAATTCTTTTATTAATAAATGAACAAGATTAAAAAGTAAATGCTTATCACGTCCTATGTGATTGGCTTGAGGGCATATTACTTTCACCTCTGTCACCACTACTCTTTCACAAATAACCACACCATCATCCTCAAACACTCCATCACCTATGTTGGCCCCTGCTAAGATTGCCGAAATGAAACTCCGTGATCAATATTCATCTGAAAAAGCCTGCACACACATCAACACTCGATCATCCGTGCAAGCTAACCAAATAACCAACATCCACCAACATTACCAAATCCCTAACACTTACGAACTCCGAGCCCTAAACCTATTAGAGAAAATGTACTAGCGTCCGAAAGGCGAATGGATCGTCGTTCCCATCTGAGCTCTAAAGTATGGGGTTCGATTTCCTTTACACGAATTCATCGCCTTCTTCCTCTACTTCGTTGGAATCGGGTTCGCATAGTTAGTGCCGAACTCATACATCCACCTCATCTGCGCCTTCTGCCATGATTGCAGAGTTAACCCTCGGTTAGATTTCTTCTTCGCGATGTTTAGTGTGGGCCGATCCAAAGAACCTGACTTCCGACAACTGAACAAGCAACCTGGGTGACGCATATGGATGAATATCCCCTCAAGCAATAAGGAGTGGCACTCCCAATAGATCTTCATCAAGGGACCCGACACCCACCTTCTTCCAAGCTGGTCCGACCCCCTCACACTCATCGTTGGGGTCGACAGTTTCCCCAAAGATCGAGTGGAAGATTTTAAAGCCTTTTACCATCAGATGCCGAAAACGGAATAGTCAATAGATCTACTGTTTGACCAATGTTGGCTCTATAGCCACAAACGTAAATTCCAACCTCAATTTATAAATTTTACACATAAAACATATTTATCTTCAATCCTTATTGGCATTCTATTGCCTTTGCAGTGACACTTTTTAAACCAAAATCGGTTAAACAAATCGGTTCTTAGCCAACCATTAACATCACACCAATAGATACCACCCCCGAAGGCCCCACCAACACATCTCCAGAACCCATTATTGACACCACAACAATCTTCGAACCAAACACTACCTCAAAACCTCAGTCGACCAAAACCTCCATTAAAACTATCCCGACCCTAAATCAACAAATTGAACCCACTCTTACCATCAAACCCATATTTGTCATCCCTCTTCCTCCAGTAAGCACAAAGAGTACCTTAGAAATGACCACCAAGAAAAAAATGGCGTTAATGAAGATAAAGAAGCGACGGTTAGTGAAGACATCAACCAAGGTACCTTCCTCCACTCCAACTCTATCCACCAATCCACCCTCAACCATTATAACTGATCCTACCCCACCAACCACCAATACCACACCTCCTCAACAAACTTTACCCGACCCCCAAAATGAAGAGTCCATCACTGAACCACCCCTAAAGAAGGCTTAAATCGAAAACATCCCAACACCTCCACCCCCACCAATTACCGAAGTACCTTCCTCTTCGGAGGCACCACCACGAAGGTTCCTAAATGCCACCTGGTCCAAGGTCATGCCCCTCCTTGGTTTCCTATATGAATATTACAATGCCTTTGTCCTTTTTGGAGACGATGCAATGTATGATGGCCTTGAGCCAGAAGATTTTGTCATCGCTACAGTCGTCCACTAAGGTCGGGTAAGTATTCCTTATATTCCTTTTGAGTCCTCAACGTCTTCATAACTTGAGCAAAATATCTAACATGTTCATGTCATAGTTAGGCCCTGTCAGCCTTCGGTCGGCTACCACTCAGA
Organism: Aralia elata; assembly: GCA_034770075.1. NCBI lineage: Eukaryota > Viridiplantae > Streptophyta > Magnoliopsida > Apiales > Araliaceae > Aralia > Aralia elata. The sequence goes on along the minus strand of CM068378.1, from coordinate 25,718,851 downwards.
GTGCAAGAGATGTCGGACAAGAGGAAGAAGCTTGAGGCCGACGTCGAGCGCTTCCAAGGTGAAGTTGAAACCCTGACGTCCGACCTAATGAAGGAACGACGACAACACAACAAGACCCGACTCCAATCTAAAGAGCTGATGCACGAAGTGAAAACCATGAAGTGGCAATGTTCTGACATTGCTGAACAAAGGTAGAAGCTCTTGGAAGAACATGACGGATTAAAGGAGGACAACGAAGAACTGGGGAAGGCCTTGGCAACCCTCGAGAATCAGTTCGATCAATTGCACTATAAACTGGCGAACATAATCAAGGCGACTTTGAAGCTGGAGGATGATTACATAATACTCAAGAATGAAAAATCAACTATCTTCGAAGCTGACCATTAGAAGATCATTAACGAATACAAGGGTTCGACAGAGCTGACCGGGGTTATCAGAAGCCTTCTGAAGGCTAGCAAGGCTCCAAAGAAAAAATAAGAGCAAAAATGCTAGCAGCCGACCTTAACAGGAAAGTTCTTGACTCCTCAAATGATGAGGACAAAGCCGAAGAACTCCACCCACCTTTTGAATAATCAGTTGTACACTATTGTTTTACTTATATTGTAAAACTTTGTGAGGATCCTAATGTAAATATGATTGAATGAAATGAAAAACGTTTGCAGTATGAACTGTCTCAATAAAACTAACTTTATTGATAAATTGATAAAATTACATAAGTGAAAGAATGAAATAACTTAATAATAATATTTTTGATGTCGACCAACATGCCAAGTGTTTTATATTTCTGTTCCATCCATTGCCCGAGGCCAATAAGTACCGGGCTTCGGCACTTCAACAACTTCATAAGGACCTTCCCAGTTAGGCATAAGTTTTCCCATGTTCTGGGGATAGACGCATTAACTTCTCGAAGCATTAAATCACCAACTTCGAACCTCCTTTGCTTAACGCATCGGTTGTAGTGTCGGGCAGTCTTGTGTTGATAGATTGTTAACCGTACCAATGCCGAATTTTAAACCTCCTCTAATAGATCTAGATTGAGCCGAAGGCTTTCATCATTGTACAACTCCTTATATTGACTGACGCGAAGAGAGGGAGACCCGATCTTTATTGGAATGAGGGCATCGGTCCCATAGGCCAACCTGAAAGGTGAGTCTCCTGTTGTTATCCGAGAAGTGGTCTGATAAACCCACAAAATGCAAAGCAACTCCTTTGGCCAACGACCCTTAGCTTCGTCCAACCTTCTCTTGATACCATAAAGTAAGGTCCGATTCGTCACCTCCACCTGACAATTAGACTGAGGATGCGCCACTGATGTTGTCGGGTGCTGGATGTTTAGATCTGTCAGAAATTGTTCGAACATGGCCCCAACAAATTGACGTTCATTATCTGACACCAAAACCCTAAGGATGCCGAATCAGAAGACCACCAACTCCTTGAAGAACTTTAAGCAATCTTGTTCAGTAATCGACCAAAGGGGTTTAGCCTCCACCCACTTGGTCATATAGTTAATAACAACCACCACGAACGTCAACTAACCTTTTTCCTTTGGCAGTGGACCCAAGATATCAATTCCCTAGATTGCAAATGGGATCGAGGACAGAACTAAAGATAACTCCTCCGGAGGCTGACGCGGGATAGGACTGTAAAGCTAACACTTCATACATTTCTTCACGTATTCCTTAGCCTCTTAAAACATGGTAGGCCAATAGTACTCATGTCTCAACATCTTGCATGCCAACGCCTTCGCTCCCATGTAGTCCCCGCAGATACCCTCATAAACCTCTCGAAGGACATAAACTGCTTCGGACGACACCAAACACTTCAACAATGGAGAAGAAAATGCTCGTCGATATAGGTCTCCATCAATTAGGCAGGAGTACAAACTTCCACACTTAATCTTCTTTGTCAACACCTGATCTGAAGATAACTTTCCATCACTAAGATAATTCAGGTATGGTCGACCTTTCGACCACCAAAATATCTATCCTCTAAACGCTCGGGGCGTCAAGAACCTCTAAATACACTGATCTTCCAAGAGAAGTTACCTATGTCGTAGGCAATTTGGATAATACATCAGCCACGGTGTTGTTCGATCGATCCACTCCCTGAAAAGAATAAGAGTTGAAATAGTGGATCCAATTCTTAACTTCGGCTAGATACTTTATCATCCTTGCCCCCTGAGCTTCATACTCCCCTATAATTTGCTTGACCACCAGCTATGAATCACTGAAGATAACTAAGTGTCGAACCTCCAAACTTCTAGCTAACCGCAAACCGGCCAATATTGCCTCATACTTTGAATCGGATCCGAATGACCTATTAAACTTTAAACCCTTCGGGACTGATCAATATTACACCAGCCACGTTGACATCCGAAGTCGAAAACCCGTCAACATAAAGAGTCCACGAGGACTGTACTAGCTGAGCATCAGTGATTGAGCCCACAACTATATCCAGCTGATCCGAAAAGTCCGGTTCGGATAATGAACACTCCACCATGAAGTCGACCAATGCTTGACCCTTTATAGCTGTCCGAGGATGATATTCTAGAACATACTAACCCAACTGCATGGCCCACGCAGCAAGCCGAGACCTCCGATTTATGTAACACCTTCTTGAGGGGCTGATCCGTATATACCACCATCAACTGACCCTGGAAATAGTGTCAAAGCTATCGACTAGCCACTATTAACGCATATGCAAACTTCTCCAAATTCGAATACTAACTTTTCGCATCCCGAAGAGCATGACTGATGTATATTCGGGGAACTATTTTTTGCCCGATTCCCTAACCAAAAATGCCCCAACCGCCAACGAACTTGTCGCTAAATAAAGATATAAGGTTTCCTTGTGGACTGGCTTCATCAACAACGACGCTGAAGACAGGTACCTCTTGATCCCCTGGAACGCGTCTTCATACTCAAAAGTCCACTGGAAAGTCTTTTTATTGTTCGGCCCCTTTAGTGCGTCAAAGAATGGAAGGCACTATTTCGCTAACTTATACATGAACCTTCTGAGGGTTGCAATCCTACCAGTCAACCGTTGTATGTCTTTAAAAGTCAGTGGAGAGTTCATATCCAATATAGCCTTAATCTTCTTCAGGATGGCCTCGATCCCTCTCTTACTAACCAGATAGCCAAGGAATTTGCCCGAACATAGACCGAAGGTGCACTTGGTCGAATTCAAGCGTATGTTGTAATCCCTAATAGTCTAAAAATACTCCTCCAAATCATCCAAATGGTCCTGGACTGCAACATTTTTGACGATCATGTCATCCATGTACACCTCTATTTTGCGGTCGAGCTACTTTTAGAACACGTGGTTTATCATCCGTTGATAGGTGGCCCCCGTATTAATTAGCCCGAACGTTATCTTCTTATAAGCATATATCGCCCGATGAGTGATGAAAGTCATCTTCGGTATGAAGCCATTTTCGGGATATCCTCGTTGCACATTGAATTGATTATATCCCAAAAAGGCGTCCAAAAAACTTAACTAACTGTACCCAGAAGTAGCATCGACCAGTTGATCTATATGGGGCAGTGGGTAAAAGTCCTTCGGATAGACCTTGTTCATATCAGTATAGTCGATACACATCTTCTATTTCCTGTTCTGCTTCCTGACCAAAACCACATTTGCCAACCACTTCATGTAATCGATCTCAAAACTAAAATCTGCAGCCAACAACTTGGCCAACTCGTCATCAATGATCTTCTCCCGCTCCGGAGCAAAAATTCTCCTCTTTTGCCGAACAGGTTTCCAGACAAGGTCTACACAAAGTTTATGTATAACAACTGATTCATCAATCCCCGACATATCACTAGGTGTCCAAGTAAAAATATCGGCATATACCTGCAACAATTCCACCAGACTCGTCTGAAGGGATTCCTGTAACCCCGACCCAATCTTTACCAGCTTCTCAAAATTCCCAGAATCAATTCTACATCCTCTATCTCTTCCGCAAGGAGAGCTATGGGTTCGATAGCGCATTCTGTAAATGGTTTCATCTCTATTGCCATTTCATGTCTCTACTTACTGACCCTTGTTGAAATCAAAGTATTGCAGTAGCATCGTCGAGCAATATCCAAGTCCCCTTTGACCTCACCGACACCATTTGATGTAGGGAACTTAAGTTTAAAATGAGGTAGAGAGGTTGGGAGCTATAGTTAACACTCTAAAATTAATACCTTACTTCTACGCTCCTAACTCAAGAATTAATATAGCAATAAGTAATGGTCGATCCCACAGATAGTGAATTGTTTGATATTTATCCTAATATTTTCTAATACAACTGAATCTAAATTGGAGGGTTTGGAATTAAATTACACTAACTAATGTAACAGAAAATAATCAATAAAAATAACCAGTGAATTAAAGACTTCAGTTCTTCAGTTCAGTATCACCTTTTTACAATAATGAAGTGATCAAGTAAAACAATATTTATCCTTCAATGAAACTAATAGTCCTATATAATAATAATCTCTATTATTTGAAATTTTTCTTAGATTATCCCTCAATGAAACAAGCTCTTCACAAGATTCTAACTATTATACAACTTATAATAAGCTCTCTAGATTTAATATAATAGCAACATTAAGAATTAGGAAATTAGACTATTCCAAACAATAATCACACAAGCTCAAATAATTTAACCTGTCTTTTGATAATCTTAGTAATACTCAAAAGTTTGTCCACAATCATGTATTACTAATTACTACTTGTGATTAGGAATAATATCAATTACACGTAATATTATCCCTTAATCTAGCAGATGATATTAATTAGATTAACTTAATTGGTAATATCAAATCAGTCTAAATAAATAGCCTTCGAACATTAAATCAAATTATCAATAATGAATTTCATATGAGAAGAAATAAATATTGTAACTTAATTAAATCATAAATTGTAAATAAGGTTCAACATCCCTTAGAACTGAAATAGAAAACTTAGCCTGACATGCCTTCAATCTTTAATCTCCACAACTAGGGTTTGCAATTGTAGAAGAATGTGTGTAAAACCTAACTAGGAACATCTATTTATAGTCCTAGAATAAATTCCTAAACTTATAAGAAATAAAATTCCAAATTCCAGTCGTAATTCTCAGCAACTGCAAAGTTGGGAAAAATCTGCCGCACGACCACGCGCCCATGCATGGACCCTAGCGTCGTGGCCCAACTTTCATAGCACCGCAGCACAAGCTACTAGTGTCGCGACCCAGCTTCTCGAGCGCCGCGGCTCACAAATTTCTGCCTGTTTTCGCTTTTTCTCCTTTCGCGCCCATTTTCGTCTTTTTTTTCTTTTTTCTCTTTTTAGCTCAAATTTCACCTAAAATCAATAAATACCTTAATAAGCTCATTTACACATAAAACATGTAATAAAACTAAATATAAAAGAATCAATATTATCGAATATTATGCACTTATCAAATTCCCCCACACTTAGCCTTTATACGTCCTCGTGTAAACCAAAACAAAGGTCATATTGAAATCATATGAATTCTATTCAACCAAACTTTCAAATATTTTAACTCAATTCTTAACCATGAATATCAACATTAATCAACAGAAATCTGTTTAACACCTCATCAATCATTTCACAACAACAACCTCGTCATTCCCCACTGAACATCTTCGAATAAAATGTATCTACATAAATATATTTTCTATGATCAACATAAATACTCAATTAAGCTCATATGGACCAACAGCTATGCACAATTGACTCACAACTCAGAACTTAATTTTTCTGCTATTCTTTTTCTCCCAACAGAACCTTCTACTTCAAATTCTAATTTTTTTTCTTTTCTTTTTTTATAGGTGATTGCATTTTATGCTTCATATCATACTATATACATTCTTTCTTTTGTAAGTGAGTGCGTTTTACGCTCCATCTCACTTATGCATGTGTTTATGGGAGAGTGCATTTTACGCTCCATCTCAACCCACCACATGAATTTTACACTTTTCTTTCTTCTCTTATCATTTTTCTTTCCAATTTTTTCAGCATGGTTCTATAAACAAAACAAGCAGATAAACAGCTCTAAATCATGAAATCATGCACATAGTCGGATCCCACATATAACTCAACCAAGTGCGATGCATCTCATATTCAAGTACTCATGTAACACAAATTAGATCTAAATCAGTTACTATGGATCATGACTTAGTTATCATCATTCATCAATCAATTCTGCATCAAACAAATTATATCAGATTAGTATCAATTCTCATTTTTCAACCAAACACTTTTCAAAACTTAGCCAAACACAATCTTAAAGCCAAAAAATTTTAGAGCAAAGAATTTTTAATTTATTCAATTTTTTCACAAAACAACTCAGATTATCAAACTTAGAGCAAAACCTACTCTAAATTAACCTCAACCTAAATAAAAATAAAATAAAGAATAAATAAACGAAAATAAAGAATAAATAAAAACCAAATAACACTCCCCGGCAACGGCGCCAAAATTTGGGAGCTATCATTAACACTACAAAATTAATACCTTACTTCTACGCTCCTAACTCAAGAATTAGTATAGCAATAAGTAAGGGTCGATCCCACAGAGAGTGAATCGTTTGATATTTATCCTATTATTTTCTAATACAACTGAATCTAAATTGGGGGGGGGGGGTTTGGAATTAAATTACACTAACTAATGTAACAGAAAATAACTAATAAGAATAACCAGAGAATTAAAGACTTCAGTTCTTCAGTTCAGTATGACATTTTTACAATAATGAAGTGATCAAGTATAACAATATTTATCCTTTAATGAAACTAATAGTCCTAGATAACAATAAGCTCTGCTATCTAAAATTTCTTTTAGATTATTACTCAATGAAACAAGCTCTTCACAAGATTCTAACTATCATACAACCTAGAACAAGCTCTCTAGATTTAATATAATAGTAACATTAAGAATTAGGAAATTAGACTATTACAAGCAATAATCACACAAGCTCGGATTATTTAACCTGTCTTTTGATAATCTTAGTAATACTCAAAAGTTTGTCCACAATCATGTATTACTAATTACTACTTGTGATTAGGAACAATATCAATTACACATAATACTACCCCTTAATCTAGCAGATGATATTAATTAGATTAACTTAATTGGCCATACCAAATCAATCTAAATAAATAGCATTCGAACATTAAATCAGATTATCAAGAATGAATTTCATATGAGAAGAAATAAATAATGTAACTTAATTAAATCATAAATTGTAAATAAGGTTCAACATCCCTTAGAACTGAAATAGAAAACTTAGTCTGACATGCCTTCAATCTTCAATCTCCACAACTAGGGTTTGGAATTGTAGAAAAATGTGTGTAAAACCTGACTAGGAATATCTATTTATAGTCCTAGAATAAAGTCCTAAAGCTATAAGAAATAATATTCCAAATTCTAGTCGTAATTCTCAGCAATTGCAAAGTTGGAAAAAATCTGTCGCATGACCACGCGCCCACACATAGACCCCAACGCCGCGGCCCAACTTTCATAGCACTGCGGCTCAAGCTACTAGCACCGCGACTCATAATATTTTGCCCGTTTTTGCCTTTTCTCCTTTCGCGCCCATTTTAATCCATTTTCCTCTTTTTTTTAGCTCAAATTTCTTCTGAAATCAATAAATATCTTAATAAGCTCATTTACAAATAAAATATGTAATAAAACTAAATATAAAGGAATCGAAATTATCGAATATTATGCACTTATCAGAGGTCGTCGCTTGTAAAGTCGCTAATGTCAAAATGGCGTTGTAAGTCGAATCGATGTGCACCACAAAAAACTTGATGTTCGCCGGAACCTATTGAGGAACCATGCCGAAGATGACAGACAGCTTAATAATCCCCGCAATGTGAACCGGATCGTTGCTGAAACCATACAATGGGGCTTTTTGAGACACTTCTATCTTCCAACCTTCCAGATCTAGCCTCTGATATGCATGACTTTAGAGGATGTTTACCGAAGACCCGTTATCAATCATGATCCTTCTCATATCCACTGGTCCGACTTGGGCGATAATAACCAACGCCCCTTCATATGGTTCTACCGACTCGGGCTTATCGGTAAAGGAAATTATTGTGTCAAGATAAGGTCGATCCTTCCGTACTGGCTGTTCGGACACCGTAAGAATTGAGACAACGAGCCCGGACGCTTTTTCTCGATCATACGTCCAATCGAACCTCTGGTGATGACGTCAACCACCCGTCAGGCGGGCTAATCTCGATCAGATTACCAATCCCTTTATTATTCCTGACCAGCAACCTCCTGTCTCCTTCCCGATCCTTACCGTCCGACAACATAGTGGACCAGTTCCCCGTTTTGAACATTTTTCTCAATTAAAATTTTCAACTGTCGACAATCCTGTGTTAAGTGTTCAGCATTCTAATGGTAGTTACAATACTGACTCTGATCTCCGCTGGGAGTGAGCAATTCGGTTATATCCGAACCGAATAGCTTATTCGGATATAACCGAATACCAAAATCTTCTAAATTTCACTATCTGAATAACTAACCGAATTACCGAATAACCGAATTTACAATTCAGTTATTTCGGTTAACAACCGAAATTAAGTTCCATTTTATCAAACAAAAAAAATCATTTCAAAAATATAAAAATTTATGAACCGTCGCTTTAGTTCTTTCAGAATATAACTAAAATTTTGAATTAATTTTAGTAATTTATTAATTATTATTTGTACAACTTGATTTGCAAACTGTATAGTTTGTAGAGTAAGCCGCAAGGTAGTATTAAAGGATAATAATGCACCCACAAATCAAGAGACACATTTCTTCATCCTTCTCAAACCCAAGACCCCGAGCTTAAGAAACCAACAAAACCCTTCTTCAAAGTCTAGCCTAAAACAAAGTACCCTCTTCAAACTTTCAGGGAAAATCAGTGATGATTCAAAGAAATCAAAATCACCATATGCGTCTAAATCTACAATTCTCACCCATCTTTCTCTCTCTACTTTTTTTTATCATTCTTGGGTATTCTTCTTCTTCCTCAGACAACATAAATTTAATCTTCAAAGGCTGTGCAAACCAAAAATCTCACGACCCAACTGGGATTTACTCAAAAACCCTTGATAACCTTTTCAGCTCAAAAACTCTCTTGGTAAAACAATTTCAGAACAAAACATTAAGATATAACCCTCTTAATTCTTGAATGACTCATGAACCCATAGAAATAATACTTTTGACTTTTAAAAGAAACAGAGACATTAAGATATAAGGCTTTAATTTTTTTAAAAAAAATATACTCGGTTAACCAAATAGCCATATTTTAGTAACCGTATCCAAACCCGAATACCGAAATATTAAAACGGTAATAACCGAATTGAAGAAAATAACCGAATAACCGAAATAATTCGGTTAAAAAAATTCGATAATGTTCGGTTATTCGATTATATCCGTTTTTTGCTCAGCCCTAATCTCCTCTCCTCGGATGACTGCTAATCGGACACGGTTCAAAAAATGGTTTCTTCCGGATCTCCTCTAATATCCGGGTCTGATCAGTGTTAAGAGGAGTGTAGACTTTATTGATGCTCCGATTCGAGAAGGGTGGTTGACCGCTTCCTGGATTCTCATTATTGAACCTCTTCTTCAGTTGTATATTCGACCAGGGACGGTTGCTCCAATCACAATCCCGAGGCCCATCTAAGTTGTGCGTCTGTGGCTTCAGGCTCTCCATAGCCTCATCAATAATAATAAAATTCTCCGCCCAGTCGTACGCTTTCGACAAGTCCTTAGAGGGGTTGAACATAATATCCTTTATCAATTTTTTCAACTTCTGCACATCTAACCCTGTAGTAAAGAAACCGAGGGCCTGAGGCATGTTGAGATCTGTCATAGTGCCAATCGCCTCCCTGAACCTCTTCACGTACTAACTCGGGCTCTCGTCTGGCTATTGTTTAATCTGCATGAGGGAATCGATCAATTTTTCCCTCCTCCTATTACTTCCAAATCGGTCATAGAATTTGTTGCACAACTCCTGCCAGGACCCCATGGAATTAGGCAGCAGCGACGTCATCCACAACCTTGCTCCCTTTTTCAACGTAGTAACGAACATCTGACATGTGGCGGCATCAGAGTGTTTATAATACTGCATCAACTGATCATACGTGTGTGTGGATGGTCGTAAGGATCGCCAGTGTCGTCGTAAGTCTCCAAGGGCGGCATCTTTTTTGTCAAATCGGCCCGAATCCGATTGATCTCTAGTGTGAAGGGGGATTTTGGGCTGACTGGTAGTTCCTGCACTGCCGCCGCTATCTTCTGCTCCAATTCCACCAGCTTCTGCATGATGGGATTTGATTTTTTCCTCGAGGGGAATGCCTTGCGTCGATCCCGTACGTACTATTGGAGGCCATCCGCTGCCATCGCCCAAAACTCGTTTGCTCCTCGTTGCTATCCCTAGAGCGTGATCTGCGCCTGCTCATTTCTTCCCGAGAGCCTCCCGAACAATAGGTCCTGGATCGGCTCTATGGCGTGGTCTACCGATGGCAGTTCCAACTTAAAGAGACCTCTTCTTCTCTTTCTAACTCAGCCAACTGCGCGTTTGTCTTAGCCGTCCCGTTCCCGATCTCACTCTGAGTGTGTGCGCGTTCGGGACTGAGTGTTCGCGCCGCTGCTGTGGGAACCGGGAGACCTTTGGCTTAGGGAGAATAATTGTTGTCGAGCAGACTGAGTGTGTGCTTAATCCCTAACGGGATTGTTGGGACCAAACCTATCCTTTACCGATCCCTTGATTTGTACCGAGGGGTTGACCGAAGATCATTTCGGGTCAATGACCGCCTTGCTCTTACTCACCATAACTCTAATAAAATAAGTAGGTGATTGAAAGAATAACACTAAAACAGGGCCCTCCTAGCGCCAATGTTAACGCTAAGATCCAACTTCTCATCCAATCACTAAATTACGAGCCCAATCCTGCACAGAAAACGAACAAGCACATTGAAGAGCCTGACGGCCGGGGTCGTGAGGAGATAGCTTCGGTGTGAGAATAAGTATAAGCTAGAAAAAGTTAACAATAGAGACATAACGCATGTTCCTGAGTATAGTCATGTATTTATAGTCTTCCCACACCAACTCATAACGCATGTCCTTGAGTAGGAATAGAACTCCTTATTACGTCAGTTATCATATACGGTTAAAACTCAATCTCTTCAAAGATGGGAAGTCAAAGTCAATTCGAACTGTTTCCATAAAAGTAGGAAGTCAAATAGAATCAGGACTGTAGATTCCTTAAAAATAAAGTTTTTTAACTAGAATATACCGCCACGTGAGAAAATTCCGCCACTTGGAATAGGTCATATCAAATCAACCAGACCCATAAAATCATGCTCCAACAATATATATCAGAAAGGATCTCCAACATACCTCTTTAAAATGACATACCAAACATACCCCCTTTAGCGACGGACTGGGCGACGGTTTGGTCCGTCGCCATAGGTCCGGTCCGTCGCTAAAGCCTTTACCGATGAGTCCGTCGCTAAAAGTTGTCTGTCGCTAAAGGCTTTAGCGACGGACCGGACCTATGGCGACGGACCAAACCGTCATCCGGTCCGTCGTTAAAGGAGGTATGTTTGGTATGTCATTTAAGAGGTATGTTGGAGATCCTTTCTGATATATATATATATATATAGGAAAAATTTCAAAAGCAAACTCTTAAAAAGCGAACTATAGACGAACTGTCGTCTTTGGTGAATATGGCGACGATTCGACCCGTCGCCAAAGATTGCATGGCTACAGCGACGGGTCGAATCATCGCCATAGACACCAAAGACGACGGTTCATCTTTGGTTCGCTTGTTAAGGTTCGCTTTAGAAAGCTTTTCTATAAGACTATATATATATATATAGTCCATTTCTTAAGCTCACCCTTATATAGCTCACCTCAAGCTCATCCCCTTTAGCGACGGACCCGGCGACGGTTTGGTCATACAACCGTCGTCTATACTTTTAGCGACGGACAATATATAGCGTCGCTAAAAGTATAGACGACGGTTGTATGACCAAACCGTCGTCGGGTCCGTCGCTAAAGGGGGGTGAGATTGGGGTGAGCTATATAAGGGTGAGTTTAAGATTCGGACCGTGTGTGTATATATATATATATATATATATATGTATATATATATATATATATTATATATATATATATATATATATATATATATATATATATAGTCTTATCTTAGTGTCGAAAATTTTCAGCAACGTGGACCCGTTTGTCTATCCAACATGTGGATATATTCTGTCTTTTTTTCTAGTTTGATTAGGCAAAATTCGACCTCATGCATGTAGTGTGGAAAGTTGACCAATATATTCTTTGTTCATGATTTTCTATTTTCTCTAGATACTTGTGATTGACTAAATGTTCAATTAAAAGATAATAATATTCTTGGTTATGAGTCTATGACCACATGTTTTTTCTCTTCCATCACATAATAATAAAATAAATGAAAAATAAAATAAAAATCCACCAAATGAAATAATCTCTCCATGCCAAAGAATAAGATTCAGTTTGACTTTTTAAAATCTATTTAAGATATTTTTTAAAAAATATATAAAATTGATGTAATTCGTTTGATTTTAAAAAATAATAAATTTTGTCATTAGTAGTATTTTTTAAGATAATTTTCAGTTTTTATATTTGTATAATCTAAAGTTAAATAAATTCATATTAATTTTGATTTTAAATTTTTTTTTAAATTGAATTCAAAAGGTTAAAATTGATTCTATATTTATAGAATGATAAATTAATAACTTTTTTCTTTTTTTAAACATTTTTTACTATCAAATCTACAAACCTGCATTCACTATCTTATTTTAATGTGCATCGGGAATTTACTGCCCCTAAAGAGTCAATATGGAGTTTAGAAGCCATGATCTACATCTCAAAGATAGTTCTGACGATGCTCACTACCAATAGAGTAATTTCTTGGAATATTATATATAGTATAGTTTCTATAAGAAAAATGTGAACTTTGTCAAGGTCTTTGAATCCCAACTCCTAATGTTACGATTGAATTGAAAAAATAAAATAAAAAAATAAATAAAATAAAAATAATGTATTTAATTATCATTTTGGAGGATAATCCATTTTAATAAAATAAAATTTTATTTTATCCTTTTATTTTTTTATTTCATGTGGAGAATGTAAGACCCTAACTTTTAATAAATAAAATTTAATTTTCTTTATAAATGTTATTCTAAACAGTAATGTGTTAAATTGATAAAAAGATTAAAGTTAAGAATAATATGTGTAAATTATAAGAAATAAAAAGAATGTCAGAAAATATTCGGTAAAATACGACGAGACTGAAATAACCAATCATTGATGGACCCTATAACGAAATAATTGTCGAATACAAAAAACGACATAAATAACTTTTTTAATAAAAAAAATTTGTCAACAGAATTGTTATCTTTAACTGCTAAATACCTGGTGATAAAAGGAACAATAGTACACGATATTCCACAGTATTTTATATTATTGAACCAATAACTGTCAGAGTTGTAAATACACAATATTTCACATTATTAAATTAATAATTGTCATCGTAGCAAGGGTAGTAATGAAAAGTTACGTAATTAAAAGTCACGATTATTATATAGTTAGACAGACTCATTATTTGAAGAACACCTGTATACTTAAATATCTGTGATATTAATACATTAAGTCATTAATGCAGAAGATGAATAATATAATAATAATTGTGAATAATAAAAAAATGTAATATTAAAATGTGAAAAATATGGATAATTAATATGTGGTAGATTAAATGTAATCTTGAAGTGTAAAAAGTGTGGTTAATTGATGAATGATATAGATTAAAGGTAATCTTGAAATATAAAAAATGTGGATAATTAATGTGTGGTAGATTAAAGATAACTAAAGGCTTACTATTAGTAGCGAAAGACTTTCTTTTATTTTTAATCTCAGCCATTGATTGCTACAATTGATGGTATTGATGGTGCATGTCATATTTTCCTTCATAGCAAGTACTTGTTATGGATCATTTTTCATATATATATATATATATATATATATATATATATATATATATAGTGATCTGTACCAACCATTTGTTATGGACACTATTCCAACAAACAGATCATGACTGTCTAATAGCAGATCTAATGGCTGAGATCGACTTGGACATGGGTTCGGCCGCTAGAGGGACTAGCGGCCAGGAAAATGACTAAATACGTCTGCAAGTACGTCGACTACTGCGTGCAGGGCGCCTTTGACGTTGTTATTTATTTTCAATGTATGTTATTTTAATTTCAATGAATGATATTTTAATTGCAATGTATGATATTTTTGGTTTAGTGATTTTAATAAGTGTTTTGTGCATCTTGAATGGTCTAAATTATTCTACTATTTTGATGATAACAAAATAAAAATGACCAAGTCTTTACTCTACGAACTGGTTAGACTGACTTCAGCCTTCACTCAACGATCGTCAAGTTTGCTTTGAGTACTTCACTCTCCGATAGTAGAGTAATTTCAGCCTTCACTCAACGATCGTAAAATTCCTATTGAACACTTATTTTCCCGACCGCTAGTAGAAGTTGCATTAGCCGCTAGTCATTCTAGCAACCGGGCCTATGTCCAAATCAATTTTAACCATTAAATGTGTTATTAAATGATGAGAGATTTGTTTACTAGAATAGTGTCCATATCAAATAATTGTTATGAATCACTATTCATATATATATATATTGATAGTTGTTGTGAAATGATAGATAAAATAAAATGTATAATCAATAAAATGTATATTGATAATCTCTTGTATTTGAGTGATCATCCACAATTCTTTTGATATCTCTCATAATCTTTCGGATGAGTGTATCACATCATTCCTTTACACTTTCGGATGTATCATTCTCCATTTTTTCACATCTTCTATTCTTCTATATGATGCATATATATAGGCATGGAGGGAGAGAAAATGGAAGATGAAGAGATAGGAAGATGAAGAGACATAAAACTAAAAGTTTTTCTAACACTCCCCCTTGGATGACCACTTTCTAAGAATATGCCTCGTTAAAAACCTTATCAAATAAAAATTCTGTGGGAAAAATTTTGGCTAAGGAAAAGAGTACAATATTCTTGTATATCTTCTAGTGCCTTAGGATTGCCTCATTAAAACCTTGCAAAGGAAAATCCAGAGGGAAAAAACCTTAGCGAAGGAAAAAGAGTACAATCAGCACATTTCCTTCAGAAAATTCACTCCCCCTCATGAGTATCACTGTTCATAGTAAAAATATCTTTAAGTCGACGCATGTCAATGTTGTGCACCATCTTCTTAAAAGTCGCAGTTGGTAATGGCTTAGTGAATATATCAGCCAAATTATCATATGATCGTATCTACTTGACATCAATATCGCCACTCTTTTGGAGCTCATGTGTATAAAAGAATTTTGGTGCAATATGTTTGGTTCTATCACCCTTGATATAGCCTCCCCTAATTTGAGTGATACAAGCAGCATTATCTTCGTATAATATCGTTGGACTATTTATGATTGATGATAATCCATAGTTCTCACGAATGTGTTGAATTACCGATCTCAACCAAACACATTCACGACTCGCTTCATGAATTGCGATAATCTCTACATGATTTGATGAAGTAGCAGAAATTGTTTGCTTAACAGATCTCCATGAAATAACAGTATTTTCATAAGTAAATAAATATCCTGTTTGTGATCTGCCTTTGTGTGGATCGAAAAGATAACCTGCATCAGCATATCCAACTAGTTGTGGTTTTGATCCATTTGGATAAAATAATCTCAAATCAGTAGTCCCACGAAAATATCGCAAAATATGCTTAATTCCATTCCAATGTCTTCGAGTTGGTGCAGAAATGTACCTTGCTAGTAAGTTAACTGCAAATGCTATATCATATCATGTGAAATTTGCAAGATACATCAAAGCACCAATTGCACTAAGATATGGTACTTCAGGACCAAGAGTTTCTTCATCATTTTCTTGTGATCGAAACGGATCTTTCTTGATATCAAGTGACCGACCTATCATTGGAGTGCTCAAAGGATGAGCTTTATCCATGTAAAAGTACGTCAGGACTTTTTCTCTGTATGTTGATTGATGAACAAAAATTTCATTTGGAAGATGTTCAATTTGTAAACCAAGATAAAATTTTGTCTTGCCAAGATCTTTCATCTCAAATTCATTCTTTAAATAATTTGTTATTTTTGTTAACTCTTCTGGAGTCCCTACAAGAGTTAAATCATCAACATATACTGCAATAATAGCACATCCGGATTCTAATTTTTTTTTTTTGATAAAAATACATGGACAAATTGGATTATTCTCAAATCCTTCTTTCAAAAGATATTCACTGAAACGATTATACCACATGCGTCCGGATTGCTGTAACCCATATAAGGATCTTTGTAGCTTGATAGAATACATATTTCGAGATGTAAAATTATATGCTTCCGGCATTTTATATCCTTCAGGAATTTTCATGTAGATATCATTATCTAATGATCCATACAGATATGCTTTAACAACATCCATTAATTGCATATCCAAATTTTCTTTTACTACCAAGCTAATTAAAAATCTGAATATAATTGCGTCCATTACAGGAGCATATGTTTCTTCATAATCAATATCAGGTCTCTGCGAGAAACCTTGTGCTAAAAGTCGCGCTTTGTACGTTATAATTTTATTTTTCTCATTTCGTTTATGTACAAATACCCATTTGTATCCAACAGGCATTACATCTTCAGGTGTTCGGACTACAGGTCCAACGACTTCACGTTTATTTAGTGAATTTAATTCTGCTTGAATCGCCTCTATCCATATTGGCCAATCATTTCTACGTTGACATTCTTCAACGGTTTGTGGTTCATATTCATGATCATTACTTCTGGTAATATCAAAAGCAACTTTATATGAAAATATGTTGTCGACAACAATTTTATTTCTATTCAATATTTCTCCTGTATGTACATAATGTATCGAGATCTCGTTATTTTCAAGTACCTGATCCTCTTCAGGGGATAACTCTTCAAGAGTTTTATTTTCAGGAGATTTTTTGCTCATAAGTTTTGAATAAATCAGTTATTTTTGTGGCCTGTTTCATGGGTATAGCCTCTTTATAGGCTGCAACTTGTTTTTCTTGTATTTTCCTCTTTCAGGGAATTTTATCTTTAACACCGATCGGTCTTCCACACTTCAAGTGTGGTTTTGATTCATTTACTACTATATTAACTGATTGTCCTACAGGGACTTCAATCTGTGCTGGAGTATTAGCAGCTGGAATGTGAGATTTCACTATTTTCTTATTATCGGTGAATACATCCGGTAATTGATTTGCAATTACTCACAAATGAATAATCATTTGAACTCCCAGTTCTCATTGATTTATACGAGGATCAAGATGAGATAACGTCGAAGCATTCCATGTATTCTCTCGTCGTGCTTCAGGCAAATTTTGTGCTTCAGGCAAACGTCGTGCTTCAGGCAACGACTTTTCTCCCCCTAATGGTGGGAAGATTGTTTTATTAAAATGACAATCTTCAAAACGTGCTTTAAAAACATCACCAATTAGAGGTTCAAGATATCTAATAATAGATGGGGAATCAAAATCGTATAAATTTCAAGTCTACGTTGATGACCCATTTTAGTGCGTTGTGGGAGTGCAATAGGTACATATACAGCACAACCAAATGTGTGCAAGTGAAAAATATTTGGTTGTTGGCCAAGTACAAGTTGCAATGGTGAGAATTTATGATAAGCAGTTGGTCTAATGCGAACTAATGGTGCAGCATGTAAAATAGCATGATCCCAAGCAGAAACTGGTAATTTTGATTTCATAAGCAAAGGTT
Organism: Aralia elata; assembly: GCA_034770075.1. Classification (NCBI taxonomy): domain Eukaryota; kingdom Viridiplantae; phylum Streptophyta; class Magnoliopsida; order Apiales; family Araliaceae; genus Aralia; species Aralia elata. Next base: position 25,700,978 of record CM068378.1, on the reverse strand, counting down.
GAGCAATAATTTGAAGTCTCTTGATAAGTGATTCAGCTAAACCATTTTGAGTATGTGTATGTGCAACAGGATATTCAACATCAATTCCAATAGACATGCAATAGTCATCAAAAGCTTGAGATGTGAATTCACCAGCATTATCTAAACGAATTTTCCTAATTGGATAATCAGGAAATTGCGCTCTCAACCTAATTATTTAAGCAAAGAGCCTAGCAAATGCCACATTTCTAGTAGAAAGTAAGCATACATGTGACCATCTGGTTGATACATCAATTAAAACCATAAAATACTTAAATGAACCACAAAGTGAGTGTATTGGTCCACATATATAACCCTGAATTATTTCTAAGAAAGATGGACACTCAACAACAATATTTGAATGTGATGGTTTGGTAATTAATTTACCTTGAGAACATATACTACATGGATAATCAGTAGATAAAAGAATCTTCTGGTTCTTTAAAGGATGTCCATGAGAGTTTTCAATAATTCGACGCATCATTAATGATCCTAGATGACCAAGATGATCATGTCAAAGCATAAAAACCTTTGGGTCTGAACACTTCTGGTGTATTGCAACATTTGTTTCAACTGTTCTAATTATAGTATAATATAACCCAGAAGAGGAAATAGACAGTTTTTTTAGTATGAGCTTCTGGCCCGATACTATTAAAGTAATATAAAGAAATTATTCATTGCCTTCGTTATTAGTTACAACATAATAACCATTATAACGTATATCCTTAAAACTGAGTAAATTTCTGTTTGACTCAGTAGAATACAAAGCATCATCAATACAAAATTTTGTGCCCTTTAGCAATATTATAATCGCTCTTTCAGAGTCTTCAATTATAATCGCTCTTCCAGAGCCTTGATTAAGTTTGGTGAATAATCACTCTTCCAGAGCTTTCAATTAAGTTTAATGAACCTGATATGGTATTGACATTGACTTTGCTTAATTTCAAAAATTATTCTATATGGTAATCGCTCTTCTAAAGCCTTTAATTTCCAAAAGGACCCATACATCTTCATATATGTAAGACATAAATTAAACTTTATTACTTGAAACATAAATCAAATATATCAAAATAAAAATGCTTATTATAATGCCATAATATAATGAAAGAAAAATAATTAATTGATATAGCCATTTTCATTTGGAAAGTCAAGATAATTTATAAGATCTTCAAGATCATTATAATCATTCATGGGATCTTCAATATCCTTATGATCAACAAATTTTGTTTCAATTCCCTTTCTCTTTTCTTTTATGAAAACTTGGTACAAATCTACCAAATGATAGGTACGTGACCAATGACCTTCCACTCCACACCTACGACCACGACCATAAATTTCTCTATGTTTATCAAATGAGGTTCCATTCACTTCAGGGAATGGAGTAGAACTGGTCTTACGAGATTGGTGATTTTTTTTTATAGCAAAAACTCATTATTTTGTTCAGCCACTAGAAGACATGATATCACTTCAGGGAACATAGTTTCCTCTATCGCTTCAGAAAATATTTTGTGAATTTATGCTCTCGATATTGCTACTGTATGAGCATATTTGAAGCATGAAATGTTGTCAGTGTTTTTTCTAACATGTCTTCATAAGTGAGATGATGGTGAATAAAAAAACATTGATTTTTGCATGATCCTGCAGGGATGCATGATTTCCAATCTTAATTGTATCTTCAAGATTCTTTTGTCTCTAGATGAATCTCAGCATCAAGAGTTCATGACAAATAATTCTTGCTCAAGATATCAAGAGCAACAAATTTAAATTTTGTAAGTTCGACATTTATATAAATATATAATTACGTAAGATATTAAATAAGTAAATATAAATTTATAGGAAGCCAAGAAAAGTATTTAACTCTTCTCTAATTACTTTCAAAGTAGGGGAATTGGGAGGTGAAATGATTATTTATTTATACTAATATTACTACATCACAAAAGTAGTGTACTTACGTAATTTGTACTCTCAAGGAGTGAGTTGAGAGAACTTCATTTCCTCAGCTGGTTAGAGCATCGTGCTGATAACGTGTTGTGAAATGATAGATAAAATAAAATGTATAATCAATAAAATGTATATTGATAATCTCTTGTATTTGAGTGGTCATCCACAATTCTTTTGATATCTCTCATAATCTTTCGGATGAGTGTATCACATCATTCCTTTACACTTTCGGATGTATCATTCTCCATTTTTTCACATCTTCTATTCTTCTATATGATGCATATATATAGGCATGGAGGGAGAGAAAATGGAAGATGAAAAGATAGGAAGATGAATAGACATAAAACTAAAAGTTTTTCTAACAATAGTTGAATTAGGCAAAATGAATTAGGCAAAATATGGTCCCATGTCGTGTGGAAAGTTGACCACTAAGGCTATGTTTGTTTGCAATGATTACACTTGGGATAGGACTATTAATCCCAAGTGTCTTGTTTGTTTTTAAATTTGAGCTTGGGACTATTAGTCCAAGGATTATAAAATAGCTTAAGATGAGGGATTATTTAATACCATGTCTAGCTAGGTATTATAATCCCATCATGAAGGATTAAAACATAACATGAGATTATTTTAAGTTATCCTATGAATAATCCCATGAAAAACAAACATGTGATTAGGACTATTTAATCCTAGGATTAATAGTCTTGGGATTATAATCCATGGGATTATAATCCCGGGATTATAATCCATGGGATTATAATCCCGGGATTATAATCCTTGCAAACAAACATGGCCTAAATTGTTTGTTCTTCGTTTTCCTATTTCACTAGCTACTTGTCATTGACTAAATTTTCAATGCAAATACAACAATATCCTTTTAGGTAAGACCACATGTTTTTCTCTTTTAATACATAATAAGAAGAAGAAAAAAAAATTAAATAAAACAGAAGCCACGTAATGAAATATCTTTCCATGTCGAAAAATAAGATTATATATAATTTTTTAAAATTAATTTAAATATTTAATATAAAATTAATGTGATTAATTTGACTTTTAAAAATAATAAGTTTGTCACTAGTAATACTTTTTAGATAATTTTCAATTCTTATATTTGTATTATCTATAGTAAAATAAATTCATATCAATTTTATTTTTAAAAATATCTGAAAAATTAACTTCAAAAATTGATCTTATTTTGAAACGATATATTAATAACTATTTCTTTTTTTATATCTCCTTTCAAAATATTTTGTACCGTCAAATCATATACCCAATAACGAGAAACCTGCAGTAATTACCCTATTTAATTTTGATGTGCTCTGAAACTTACTGTCCTTACGTTTGAATTGGTAGAATAGAAGGGAGAATGGAATAACCCATTCTTATGGAATGAAAAAAATTATGTTTGGTTGCGATTGGAATGGAAAAAAATTGTGTTTGGTTCTTTGAGAAATGGAGAGCATATGGAATGAATCATTCCAACTAGAATGGAATGAATCATTCCACTCTTCATTTCATTCCTTCAATCCAAACGTAAAGGTTTTGTCAATGTAAAGTTCAAAAGTTATGACTTAGATCTCATCTATATATAAGCCATAATGCGATTCAATTTGAGTCTACTATTAATTAATTATGAATTAATTTTATTCGTATAAATTATTTTATCGTGTTAACGAGAAAAATAAATTAATTTGAATTTGACCATAAGTTTAATTATATTAAATATATTAAAATACAACTGAGTGATTTTCGTTCGCACAAGTCATAAGTTCAATTTAAAATCGCTCCTTCCTTATTTCATTCAATATCAATTAATTAAATCCAAGAGTTAAATCTTTTAGCCTAAAAAAATACAAAAGCTCTTCTCCTTCCAAAACTTATTGCTATATTAGCGGTTATTATAAACATTTAAGATATGTATATCATTTAACATCTAAGAAACATATAAACGAGATTTGTATTTAAAATTTAAGATATGAATAACATTTAACATTTGAACTCCAATAAAATAAATTAAAATTATTTGGGGGTCATGTACTACTTAAAAAAATATAAAATTATTTTTGTTTTAAATTACTTGATAATTATTGACTTTATGAAATACGATGAATGAAGTTGATAGTTAAATTATATATTGAATTGTTGATTAATGAATACATATGCTTTATTAATAATTTTGTAAATTTATTTGTGTTTTGCATGGGTACGCTGAGTACGTTAATTGTCGAGATAATAATGATGATGTTCACTATCAATTGAGAAAATGCTTAAGGTTTTATATATTAATAACTCCATATGATATATTGTTACAAATTTACAATTTAAATTAAACAAGAGAAACAAGTATTTTAAAATTGTGGAATTGAAAAATAAAGGAGACATGAAACTTTCATCCATAACCATCCACGCGATATGCTATGTGATTATACTATCTTCGTCTTTTAAAAGAAGTTTCATATATATTTAAAAAGTCGATCAGTGAAATTTCAAAATTTGAAATAAATGTAAATTAGTATAAATTTTAAAAATAACAAAAAATTTAATATTAATACATATCAAATAGTTATAATATTTGCAATAAATGTATTGACTAAAATTTAAAACTTATATATATATATATATATATATATATATATGTTAAAATTAGAAAATATCACAAGCTGATTTCAAGATGAGATGTCGTGATTGTATTTTTATAATGGTTAACATCCTCTATTTTTATAATGGTTAATTTATTTTATGGTTAACATCGTATACGTCATTTATATGTTAAAATAAAATCATAAAAATAAGAATAATGTAATGCTATGAAATCACGAGTCATATGAAATAGATATGTACAAGTTAAAAACTGAAATACAATGGAAAAAAATTATCTAAAAAATTCCATTCCTATATTTATATCGTCAAAAATACATATTGTTTTGTCTTAGCACTCTTATACTATCTGATGTTACAAATTTGGTTGAATCAAGTTAATTATATTAATTTAATAAAGTCACGATAAACAATAATTGCCTATACAAAACAAGAGGTTGGGGTTACTTTCAAATACTATAAAACAATTAGGTCATTCTATTACTTTCTGTTAGTACTAAATCCTCTTGTTGGATTGTTGGGCTGTTTTGAACCTGTTCACTGAAAAGGCTTTTTTTTAGGGCTTCACTATCCAAAACTTATTTCAAAAAACTGATTTGGTATCAGGCCTGTCAATATATATATATATATATATATATATATATATATATATATATATAGTTGTTGTATGCATTTTTCACTCAGTAAAATGTCAAATGAGAATCTCATTTGACACTATACATGCTGTTTTATGCATCCTAGGGTTTATTAATAAATTGACGATTCTACCTAATAAAAAATTCTTTAATTTTGTTTTTTCAGTAAATTAAATTAAATTAATTTTGAAAATTTGATTTAATTTTTTTTATCATCATATTGGATAGTGGGGAGACAAAATATGTAACCCTACATAAAAATAACATCATAACAGCTATAAAATAGCATTTTCACTAAGATTGTAAAATAAGAACATAACAGTTATAGCTATAATAGTGTTTCTACTGATACTCGACTACAAATTGAGCTATAGTTCATTATAAATGAGAAGAGGCAAATACTTTTATGCATACCTAGTTCTTCTGGTTGATTCACGTCATACTCTATTTTCATAAGATGATACACACTAGTTAACCGTTCACCTAGTGCTATATCATAGGCACATTGGGAGCGTAGATAATTATAAAGTGAAAATAGAGAAATAAGTGGCAACTAGAAATCAACTAATTTAAAATATCTCTGAATTAATTTATTTAATATAAATGTCAAATATCCAAAAGTTAATTTACATCCTTATTATTTTTAACCTCTTTCTTTGGAAGCTATTTTTTGTATTTTTCAATATAAAAGTTTAAAAAAAAAATAAGAAAAACAGAACGAGACATGTTTATTGTCTTCTTCTTCTGCATGTAATAGCATTGGAAGATGGGAGGTCACATGTTAGATGTTACATATGTTGTGTCGAAGACAAACTAGTGTTGGAATTTGAAAACTGGTTCCCAACTGGATTCAGCAACCATTTTCTCTTAGTGGACCTCGGAATTCATTGACATTTGGTCCTTCTGCTGATCATCATCTCTTTGGTAACATTCAAACAAGCTAAAGCTTCAAGCCAAAAAAAAAAAAAACCCTTTCAAACACTATGGTATTATCACTTTACCTATAATCTTTGTGTGTCTGTAAATATATATGGTATTATAAATATGCACTTATATCATGTTCTTTAATTTTTGTCCAAAACCCTTTCAAACACTCTGCTCCAAAAGTTTTTGAAAGTGTTGTACAGTGCAATGCTTTCAAACACTTCCAAGATACTTTGGGCAAAAAAATTCAGGGCATTTTATTTTATCATTGCTCACATGACAACTGTTGGTGGGCTTAGCTTGAGATGACAAAAGATGACATGTAGGAAGAAAGTTTCATATTTAATTTCTATTACCTTTCACTCATTCTCACGTGTCTTTCGTCCTACATGGATACTATTACCAATAAATTATTATTTTTTTTCAAGAAATTTATTGGCTTTAAAAGGACCCATACCCAAAGATCGAGAAGAGTTTTTAAATAGTCGGAACTAAATATATAGTGAGATTTATTTTAAAGCTATGTTGCAACAACCAGCAAGTATATGTATATAGATAGATAGATAGATATACCATAGAAAACAAGAGAAATTCTTTGCAATGATATTAACTGTATATATACAGTACTCTAAATTCTATTAATGGGGTTTGGACAAAGCAACGGTTAGGGTGTCTATAGATATACCATAGAAAACAAGAGAAATTCTTTGCAATGATACTAACTGTATATATACAGTACTCTAAATTCTATTAATGGGGTTTGGACAAAGCAACGGTTAGGATGTCTAAATTCCATTAATGGGGTTTGGACAAAACAACTGTTACTGCAAATTAGTTGACCACTATTTTTTAAGACTATATTCGTCCTTTATTTTTGTTATACATGATTATTGCAAATTAGTCTTTTAAGATAAGATAAATTCAAATTTTACTCTGTGTTAGAATTTGTTGTGTAAAAATAAATCTAGTACAAAACAATAAATAAGAGAGAAGAAAAATATAGTAAGAAAAAAATATTAGAATGATATTTTTTCTAAGAACTTGAAAAAGATTTGGAATGATTTTTTTTAAGTCCAAAACTTGGGTGGATTTACAATCTATTTATAGGTTTCCAAGTACCCTTTTAAAGATATACATATCCTTTTGAAGAGATTTTTTTTTTTGAAAAAGTATTTAAATATTAGAGATATATTCCTTTGAAAGGATATGTTGAATTATTGTAATGATTCATCCAATGATCTTATCAATTTGAACCATTGCATCGATTCAATTGTTTCATCATGAACTATTGCATTGGTTCAATTGCTTCTTAGTTAGAATCAATATATCCCTTGTCCGAATAAATTCATCTTGTTCAAAGAATTATAATTTTTCAAATCAAACCAATTGACTAAACATATTTATTAATTTTAATTAGAGTATATAATATATTTATTATATACTTTTCAAATTTAAAAAGATCTAACATATAGGTGACCCCATAAACTCCAACCCTTAGCTTGTAACGACTTATAAGGGTATAAAAAGAGGCATAAGCACAGTTTTGGACACATTCACTATTTTACTTACTATTACCTCCGTATTATAATATTGTCTAAATAGTTACTTACTTCCACACTAGATGCGGGTTTACGGTTTGCATGCCCGTTATTGTTTCAATGTTCACTTTAGTGCAAATACCACTAAACAATTGAGGCACTCCAATAGACAATTGGTGACGAAACTAGAAACCAACTAACTTAAGCTACATCAGCCGTTGGAGTTCTCCTAATAACCAAAAAAATTAAGTTAAATTACATATAGGGTTTTCTTAACATGTGCCCTAAGGGCACATGCTAAGCACCAAGTTCAAGGGATGGGGCCCACTAAATGTTATCTTTTTTATACATTTGTATCTGGAGCAATTAATGAGAAAATTGAAGGACAAAATTACCCTCCAAAACTCATTTCCCTCCATTATAATTTTTTGTATCAGAATCAATTAATGAAAAAAGCATCATATTTTCCCTCGCTCAAAAAGTTGAAGAGTCTGAACGAAAATTGGGTTCCCTCACCTGCCAAGGACCCAACGTTGCTCTAGTTGCTCAGAGGGTGTGAATTGTCAACATTGGCTGCTAAGGGATTGCTCGAGTTGAGGCACACCTTGGAGAAGATCATTCGTCATAATTCTACTGTAGGTTAAACTTTTTTTTTTTTTGCTTTGTGCTATTTTACACTGTTTCATTGCTGAGAAAATAGAGGGAAGGAAAGAAAAAGAGAATTAATGTTTGTTGAGATTACATTCTAATTACTTGTCAAAATATACATATATTTATTTATTTATTTTCATTTTTTGCTTTTTGAGTTTGTAATTGAGGCTTGGTTCTTGGCAATTTTTTTTTATATAACTTAGGATGCTCTACGGCATGTGTTTGCAAGTAGAATTGCATAGATAAAAGGCTCTCCACAATGGAATCGGCTGGCATTTGTTTCATGTGCATGCAATGGGTTGATTGTCATAGTTTAAGAAGTGTTTGATTGTCAGAAATCTCCTTTAAGTATACATTGTCATGTATTCTTTTGACTTGAATGAGTTTCCAAGTGATATGGATTTTGACAACATATTAGAAAGAGAACAAGAGGTGATTAATTTTGATGGTAATACACATGATGGCATGAATGATTTACTGAGTTTTGAGCCTTTTGTTGGACAATGTTTTCTAAGTGAAGAAGAAACATATCAATTCTATAAAAATTATGCACAAAATCATGGATTCTCAATTCGAAAGGGTCGGTTTGTCACCAAAGATGGAGAAACTAAGAGACGTGATTTCTTTTGTCATCGTGAAGGGCATCAACCATTGGAAGTTGCTCAATCATCTATAAAGCAACGAAATACACCCTCTTCGAGATGTGGGTGTAACGCTCATATGCGAATTACACTACGAAAGTCTTTTGATATTTTTCCTATTGAGTGGCATGTGACAAAGTTTGTTGTGGAACATAATCATAAGCTTTTATCTCCATCTGAAGTATGTTTTCTTCCGGCCAATCGAAATATAGATCAGAAAGACCAAGATCGAATTCTTTTGTTGAAAGAAGGGGGTCTTTCTATTAGGCAAATTATACGAGTTATGGAGTTAGAGAAAAATGTTAAGCATGGAAGTCTTCCATTCCTTAGTCAAGATATATCTAACCTTTTTTATAAGGTTCGGAAAAGCAATTCAAATAATGATGCAATGGAACTTTTGGAGCATTGTAAAATGGCAAAAGAAGAAAACTCAATAAAAAAAAAAAATTTCAATACGCATATTCCATTGATCAAGAAAGAAAGTTAGAACATATTTTTTGGGCTCATTCATCATGTTTTGATTGGTATCAAAAATATGGAGATGTTGTTGTCTTTGATACTACCTATAAGGTAAATTCGTATGACATGCCTTTTGGAATATTTGTCGGTATTAATAATCATGGCAAGACAATATTATTTGGTTGCGCACTACTTCGAAATGAGACAAGGGAAGCTTTTCGATGGTTAATGAAGGTATATTAACTTTCTCGTTAGTAAATTATTTTTGGTTATCTAAATATTTAAATTGTTAGTAATTCTTTTTTGTTTAATTTTGTAGACATTTGTACTTTTGATGAAAAAGTCACCACAGACAATACTTACTGATCAAGACCCATGGCTCACAGAATCTATTGCAAGAGAAATGCCTACAACAAAACATGGCTTTTGCATTTGGCATATTACCTCCAAATTTAGTGGCTGGTTTACTTCAATTCTTCATACACAATATTACAAGTGGTGTAATGATTTCTACAAGTTATATCATGTGGACACCGTGGAAGAATTTGAGAGTGGATGGGCGCAAATGGTGCCAATTTATAATTTACAAAATAATAAACATGTGATTGGGCTATATAAGATCAAAGAATTTTGGGTGCCTGCTTATTTGCGAGGATTCTTTTTTGGGGGAATGACGACAACCGGAAGATCTGAAAGTATAAATGCATTCATAAAGCGATTCATTGGTTCACGCACATGTTTAAGCCAATTTGTGCGACAGGTTTGTTTTCACTTATGTGATTTTTACTTACTTTTATTTGTATATCTATAGGGCTAACTTTTTCATGATTTTTTGTCCCAGGTTGATCTTGCTATAGAAACTATTGAGCATACAGAAGTGCATGATTCAATGTTTAAAAAATTTAAGAATTCTTCGATGAAGACAATGTCACCATTGGAGGAACAAGTTCTAAATGTTTTGACACCATTTGCATTGAAAAAGTTCCAAGAGGAGCTTCGAAGAGCTAGCCAATATGCAGTTCATCAAGAATTAGACAATGAATTTCTTTTGCAATATTACAAACATGATGGGCCAAAGCACAGAGTAACTTGGATGGGTGAGACAATTATATGTAGTTGCAAACAGTTTGAATTTTCAGGAATTCTTTGTCGTCATATTTTAAGTGTGTTTATTCACAAAGGTTGCTTTGATATCCCGTATAAGTATCTACCTTCTCGTTGGCATATGGAAGAAGAGCATATTGAAAGAGTTGATGTCCATCAAGCTACTGAAAACTTGTGCGTAAGTGAAGTTGCATTAGATGACATTGACATAGCAAGTAGTACTATGGTTATGTGTCCTCCAATTTCTAAATCAAAAGGACGTCCTAAACAAAAACGGATGAAGGGTGGAAAAGAATTAGGGAAGCAAACAAAAACTTGTGGACTTTGCAAGGAAAGAGGACATAACATTACAACATGTTCTCAAAAGGAAAATACTGACATATCAAGTCGAAAGAAGAAGAAAGTAATGTCTCAAGATATTGGCTTGAATCCTGTATTTTGTTTGAAATATTAGGTAATTATAATTTTAAATTTGTTCCTTTTATGTTTATATATTATTTTTTTGGGTGGAACTCTTAAAATTATTGATCTCTTACATTTTTTTTGTTGACATATTCAATTCTAGAGTTTTGATAAGTGCATTGGATTTTCAGTGGCTCTATGGTCTTGTTCTCGTAGTGTGTTTTGCTTCCTGAGGAGTGATTTTGGTTTCATCATGACCAGCATATTTTGCAATATATTTTTAGTATGCTTCTATTACTTCCTGGTTTGTAGCTTTTGTTTTTGGTAAACCTTCTTGGTTTGTAGCTCTCTTTTTTTGGTAAACCTTCTTGGTTTGTAGCTGCAAATATGTTGTAATAACTTTAATTCTATCCACCTGGAGCCATATATTTATAAATTTTCAAAAGTCAAATATGATGCTTTTGGGCAACAAAATTGTAACGAAGGGAAATGGGTTTTGAAGGGTAATTTTGTCATCCACTTTTGTTTTGAAGGGTAATTTTGTCCTTCAATTTTTTCATTAATTGATTCTTATACAAAAAATTATAATGGAGGGAAATGAGTTTTGGAGGGTAATTTTGTCCTTCAATTTTCTCATTAATTGCTCCTGATACAAATGCATAAAAAAGATAACATTTAGTGGGTCCCATCCCTTGAACTTGGTGCTTAGCATGTGCCCTTAGGGCACATGTTAAGAAAACCCTTACATATATAACCAACCAAACTAAACTACAACTTCTACTATTGACTTATCTCGAGACTTGGACAAAATCACATAACCTAACTATTAAGTTACAACACTTACATGCTCCTTGGAAACAAGCAATTTACTCACTAGAAGAGACAAAAACCCAAGGATAGATACGGCTGCATGAAGCTTACCTATAATTAATTTTCATATAAATATCTCTCTCTTTTTCTGTACTCTAATTCTTTTACAAAGAAAGTGACTCAAGGTTAAATAGGGCGTCACTCGTCCCAATAGTTGGCTTCTTATTCCCCTCAAACAACATTATTTCATTATTAATATTAGTATTTATTATTTCCACTCTAATAATAATTCCTAGCAAAGAATCCAAACATTTAACTATATATATATATATATATATATTGGTAATGACCCTCGCTTATTCTTTATGCTCTATAAATACATCCCATTTGGTCCAATACATTTTCACTTCAATGCGCCCAATGGACTCATCATCCCCTACTCTCCTTTTCAACCCTTCTTTCCTCCAAACCAAACAAAACTTGCCCACCCAATTCATATGGCCGAAGGGGGACTTAGTTCAAACCCAAGAAGAGCTCAATGAGCCCTTAATCGACCTCGCCGGATTCCTCCAAGGCGACACCACCGCCATCACCACCGCGGCTGAGCTCGTCCACGCCGCCTGCGTAAACCACGGCTTCTTCCAAGTGACTAACCATGGAATAGATGAAGGGCTGATTCGGGCAGCCCATGATGAGCTGGATGCTTTGTTTAAGCTTCCGGCTGACAAGAAGCTGAGCCTAAGAAGGAAGCCGGGCAGCATGTGGGGCTATTCGGGTGCCCATGCTGACCGGTATTCGTCGAAATTGCCGTGGAAAGAGACATTTTCGTTTAGGTTTGACCATGGAAGCTGCCCGGAGGAGACTCTTGTTCTTGACTATTTCAACTCTGTGGTAGGGAAAGAGTTTGAAGCAACAGGGTGAGATTAATTAATTATTTGCACTTTAATAATTAATATAACATTATTTTGTAGTTTAGGCCATATACGCACGAGGAATCAACTGTAATGCATGACTTATATTTTCTAGTCACGTCCTATCGAAAATTTAATAAAATACAAAAATATATTATATATATGAGTCATCAACGCGTCTTAGGATTTATGTCACGCAAATTATTTTGAACCATAATAATTAAATTTGGATGGAGAAAGTATATAACATTTAGATATCCTTTTATTTCACTTTAAATATCATGGTTAAATGATACATAATTTAGAAACGGGAAATTGATATTTACACTTCAAAATTTTTCAGTCTTTATTAATTACAGAATAAAATTAACTCCATTTTTAAATGAAATGTAAAAAATAATTTAGAACATTAACATTATTTTCTTAGTAATGTATATTTGTTAATCGTTTACATTACATGCACGGTAAGGTCTACATATATACTACCAAATGCATGCAGAGTCGTTCCTGAACACGAGCGAGAGGGTCGACTGTCTTGGGTTCCCGATCAAGAAGGTCCCAAATTATATATATATATATATATATATATATATAATGGGGATCCAGTCCGGGATCCCGGATTTTAACAAAATCCGGACCTTTTTTTTTTTTTTTTGCTTTTTTTTTTCTAAAACAACTAAAAATAAATAAATAAATAATTATGGAACTGAAATTTTTACATAATACAATGTTTTGAGCGTGATTTGGATACATATAACAAAACATGTATGTACAGTCTGCGCAGACTGTACATACATGTTTTGTTATATGTATCCAAATCACGCCCAAAACATTGTATTATGTAAAAATTTCAGTTCCATAATTATTTTTTTTTTTTTAGTTGTTTTAAAAAAAAAGCAAAAAAAAAAAAAAAAGTCCGGATTTTAGCAAAGTCCGGGATCCCGGGCTGGATCCGGACTCTCTCTCTCTCTCTCTCTCTCTCTCTATATATATATATATATATATACACACACATGTGTGTGTGTGTGAACATTTATTGAAGATTTTGTCTCTAGGAATACTAGAAGAAGAATCTTTCAATAAATGTATTCTCATATATTTTGTTACAGTAGAACTATTATATTTTAAGTTCCGGAAAGACACTTTTTTGGATACAGTTTGTACGTTTTATTTATTTATTTTTACTTTTTTTATAAAGACAGTATTTCGAAAAAGACCTCGTTTTCATTTTTTGTCATGAACCACCAAAATCTTAAAAACGACCGTGAAATGCATGCATTGAACATTGGACAATTCCATAGCCGTTCGTGTAATTAATTACATGAGAAAAATAAATATCTTAAAAGTCACACAAGCAAATTTCATTACACATGCATTATGCACTTGAAACCAAAAGATCTAGGTCATTATTTATATTAGCATTCAGTGATATACACATTGCGTGCGTAAATTATGTGTAGTAAAATAAATTTTTTATAAAAGTTGAAGAACTAAATAGAAAAAATACAAAAATATAGAATTAAAAAAATAGTAATAAAACTAAACTTGTAGGGATAATAGGGAAACAAAATTATGACCCAATTACACCAAGTGGTCCATGGTGGCTTCATAATATAGATGTATAGATATCCGTCACCTTAATTAACCGTTTAGAAGGTGTGAAATTTTACTTAATTTAAGTAATTAAATTGTTAAAATATTAAAATTTCATAAAACATTTAACATACTTTATAACTTGTGGATTTTTTATAGGTTGGTGTACCAAATGTATTGTGAAGAAATGAAGAAATTATCTCTAGCAATTTTTGAACTCTTGGCAATTAGTTTGGGTGTAGAACGCGAACACTACAAGAAATTCTACGAAGATGGCACTTCCATAATGCGATGCAACTACTACCCTCTGTGCACTCAGCCGGGCCTCACCCTCGGGACAGGCCCTCATTGTGATCCTACCTCTATAACCATACTTCATCAAGATCAAGTTGGAGGCCTCCAAGTTTTTGCAAATAACAAGTGGCAAGCCGTCCGGCCTCGCCCCGATGCCCTAGTTGTCAACATTGGTGACACATTCATGGTATATATTACTTTTGTCGCATTTTTAAATGTCATAGTTTTAATTTTTCTGATCAAATTGATCATTTTTATAATCAGTATATCGTACACTTTTTTAAAAATATAGGCGTAGAGACTATAATCATAAAAAACTACATGAAATTTACTATTATGCCCGACGCTTTTTATTTTAAAAAATTAAATAAATATGATTCAGTTTTTATAGAGTACTTTTTCTCTTCTTTTTTTTTTGGAAGTAAATAGATTGATTTTTTCAAATAAATTAAATCTCAACTATTATGAGTTAATTCGAAAAATATATCGAGAGTCTTTGACTTGGGTAGTATTCTAAGCCTCTTAACAATAAGTTCTAAATTCGATTCCCCCTAAAAAAAATGGAAAAAGTATATGTTCAAGAAGAACGACAAAAATGGGACAAGTGGGACATGAAATTAATGCATGCTGGCAGTTATATACGCTAAAGATTTTTGGAAGACTAGATGAAATATTTGTACCAACGCCCACTTACAGAAGGTGTTGGATTGTAGCTGTTTTAACATATTGTTCAACTTTTATGATCTGCCTCAAAGATTCTACCTAGCCTTCTAAATCTTTGCATAAATTACTAGTGGTTCTCATCATCTCTTCAAATGGTTATTGTTCAGGATATAATTGTTGCTTTCTCATCCTATATATTGTATTTTATGTATTTTTTATTAAATTAAAAAATAACTGTAAACAAATAGATAAAATTAGGTGACAAAATACACAATAGTGAAATAGATGAGACAGACACACAATGTCACATCATAAGAATTAATTTGCATACACCATTTGGATGTGATTACTTTAGATAATTTTGTAATATCAAATTTGAAGATTAAAATTAATTGAGAAAAAAGAATAGTTGAAAAAGATATAAATCACAATAATCTATGTATCGTACGAGGAATCTTTATTTCCTTCCTATTATGTGATGGAGACTTATAAACAACTAATTAGAAGCACATAAACATACATATATCTAGATATTTATATGTTGGGAACTTATTTATTTTACGATTATAAATCATGAAACTCGTTATTTTCATAAATAAATAAAAATTGATACTTTCATGATATTTTACTCATTTAATTTTTATCAAAAAAATTAACAGTTTTACAACATCTAACTCACATAAACGTTTGATATCATGTAGTGTAGTGCTAGTGCTAGGGCTAGTTCTAGTAGATTATAATGTGTTTGTTTGTTTGTTTGATATGTAGGCATTGTCTAATGGAAAATACAAGAGTTGCTTGCATAGGGCAGTGGTTAACAAGGAGAGAGAAAGAAGGTCATTGGTTTACTTTGTGTGCCCAAAGGAGGACAAATTGGTGAGACCCCCACAGGATCTTGTTGACAATGAAGGTGGGACAAGGAAGTACCCGGATTTCACATGGTCCGATTTGCTCAACTTCACGCAGAACCACTATAGAGCCGATGACAATACCCTCCAAACTTTCTTTCATTGGCTTTTTCCTTCTGCTGCTGCTACTACTAATAATTAATTAATTAATTAATTAATTAAGACTTATTATATAACCCCCAATTCCATGCTAGCTAGTTTCATGTTTCTTCCTTTCTTGGATCTTTTTGATCATTGCATTTCCACATATATAATCCCCTACATATAGTTCTGTATATTCCCCTTGTGATGTAATCTAAGAAGGAATTCTTTATTATTCCGACGAATAGTCATATCTAATTTGTACCGGATATTTTGATGCTCGGAAATTTTTAGGAATTCTCTCCTGTTTTATAACTTATGTTTAATTTGAATTATATGTAATTATTTTTTGGTATAGTTTGTGACTTTATATTTATATAAGTACAAAACTTATATTGTTCCTTGAATGTTTGTATTTTTTTTTGTTAGTATTTATTTTATTGAATGTTTATCATGTGTATATATAATTAATTAACTAAACACAAATATGTACAACTATAATTATTAAATATGTGTCAAATTTCTCCGCATGTCGTATTTTTATATAACACGTGACCAATATTCGATCTCTTATTTTTTAAAATTTGACGAATTGTGGTATTCCTATAAACACATGACCAGTATTCCTGCATTCGTATGTGTTTTTTAGGATATTGTGATTAGGGTGGATCTTGGATCATTTATGTAGATGAGTTTTTACCTAACATGTTCATGTGTACGTTTACTACATTTACCCCCCCCCCCCCCACCCTCTCTCTCTCTCTCTCTCTCTCTCTCTCTCTCTCTATATATATATATATATATATATATATATATATATATATATATATATATATATATATATCTTCTCATGCACTTATTCATAGCCGCACGTACTTGTATTTGATAATCAATTATTGTTTGTTTGATGGTGAAAATATCAAATTCTTTCTGATAAAATCTTTCACGTAAAAGTGACCTTTATAATAATTTACACAAAAATTATTAACTTTATATACTGGAAGAAGCAATTTTATTTTTATTCTTTTGGAGGATTGGACTTGGGTGGGGTGGTCAAAAGAAGTTACGCGGACCATTACTTCATTAACAATTATCTATATTTATCTTTCTATATCTATATTAGTATCGCTCAATTGGCTTTTACCCTCAATTAAGTTTACACTTTTGCCTTTTCCTCTCTAATATTCCCTCTTATAGGTTCTTTTTGAATTCACCAATCAATATCACAGTTTTACTATTCAATTCAAAAAAAATAACTTATTAAAAACAAATATAGATGGTGTGATTCTCCAAATACCAATAATCGTGACCCTTGTTGTGTTACATGTGACTTCTTTTAATCGTTGAATTTGTCAATTATAGCTTCGCTTTAGAATTGATGATGATTGAACGGAATGATCTCTTGGTTGAAATTTGATGATTTGATGGTGTGCCACAAGTTTGGTTAGCACAATTGAAATAACCACTGAAAATTTTTCTATATTTTTTTTACTCTTCAACAAGAAAAATAAAAGATAAATAATCTGCTAGGAACTTAGCTCTGATACCAAATGATAGACTTCACGGCACGACGCTTGCGTGAGTTGGTCGTCGCTCGGATCATTTCTAACAAGTTATATTTTAAGTCACATTTGTTCTTAAATATATTATTATTTTATTATTTTTAATTTAAATTTTTTTATTTTACTATTTAGTCCTCGAAATTATATAAAAATTTAATTTTACATCATATAATTTACACGCGTTGCACATGTGTCACCGAGTAAAATTTCATTTGATTTAAAGTATTGAAATATTATTTTTATAATAATGTAAATAATTTGTATATAAGTATATATTTCGCCGGATTTTAGTAACTTCTATCATTATAATGTTAACGCATAACCTCAAATCAAACGAAATTTTACATAATCTTAAAATTTTACATACTTATTATATTTTTACAATTAAATTATTAAGTTGATAATTAATTAAATAATATTATATTAAAAGTGACCTAAAATAATTAAATATTAAGAACATTTTACTTAGCTGCAAAAACTGACTCACCCGATTCTAGTGGACCATTGAGTGGAAAACAAACAAAAGATTATTCCCCTTATATGTGACTTGTCAATTTTTGGCCATTCGGAAAATTTTGACTTTGCACTTGGTAACAATATTTTAATTGAAATTTTTGATTCAAAGAGTATAGGGAAATTATTTAACTACTAAATTTAGAATAAAGGGAATTGCACCATTAATTATAAGGATTAGACTAGTCAAAGAATCAAATTCCTAGGGTAGCACCATTGATAATACTGATCAAGACTAATCAAGGAATCGAATTAGGAGTGAAAATGCTACATATTAACTTCACTTTTAACAATTTCTTTTTTGATGCGACTTTGCCATAATTTAGTCAAAATATATATTGTTTATGGCAACATATGGGCACATAGAATGTGAATATATACCGACTTTGAAAAATAAATAAATAAATAAATAAATAAAGTCGAACGAACAATGATCCTCTAATGCATTACCACTTCCATACCAATCCAAATACACCAACTAAAAATGAACTTATTAAAGCATATGTGGTGATTTGACTTGTAGATTTGCTTTAACTGGTTTGTTGAAATCATATCAAGGTGACTCATTTACCGTAGTAAATTTTTATTATTATTATTATTTATTTATTGGTAATTTGAGATGTTTTAAACCTAGAACCTCTTATTTAGTATTGATTTTTTCAATATATGTCACTTTTTTTTAATTAAAAAATAGTTCACAAAGACTGAAATCTATAAATCTGTCACAATAAATGAAAATATTACATGTGATGAAAGTACACAAACATAATTTTTTTCAAAATAATTACCAGATCAAATTAGAAGATGGAACAATTGTAGCCAAAAGTTAATGAACAAAAAAATTACTCTTGAAATACAAATATAAATATATCAATAAAAATTATATGTCTGACCAATTCTTTAATACGAGGATCCGAATGGCATGCCGACAGTATTCATCTTGCATGCACGACTGAATAGATCTACCATCACTAATAAGCACATTGATAATATATCTTCCATATCAATAACAAAAATCTCATATAATAAAAAAAAATAAGATTCCATGAGAAACCTAAGAAAAAAAATTGACAAAAGAAATCACGCAACTCAATGGTGAGACAAACTCTCGTATAAGGGAAGAATACTAAATCATATCAAATAAGTAAAATAAAAATAAAGAAAAGTTCTAAGAGGGTGTTTGTTACATGTCATGACAGATATTCACCTAAACACAGATGATTGGATATTTGATTACCGATAATAGAAATAGTCATAATATATTATTTCTGTTTGGTAGAAGATATGTGATTACCGATAATTGTTATTGTGAGTGTTTGGAATGAATTTAAGATTATTGAGTATATTTTTTCTAATATTAAACTAATTTTACTAAAATATCCTTGTACTAATTTTGATTGAATGATTCATCTATATGATTATTGTCGAATACAATCAATAATCATCAAAGTATTATCCAATTAATTAATTATGCATTACTTAGTAAATCGTATTTGTGACACCCCAAAAATCGGGTCCACAACCCAATTTGAGTCGTCAAAATATAACAACCAACTCATAAAAATACAGTACTAAATACAATAATTCATTCTAAGTCTTCACTATAATTATTGTCACACTATTTTACAACATGGTGAAGACTACTTTAGTAACTATCTCGGACCATCACTCCATTTCCCGGTTAGTCTCAGCTACACTCTAATTTCCTGAAAAGAACAATGGAACAAAACTGAAAAGGGTGAGTTTAAATAACCCAGTAAAGAATATCATGACTAAGATAATAAAGAATAAATTATCTTTAATCTTCAACAAGGATAAATCTGATAGAATATAATAGACAACAAGTTTTACATGAACAACTGCAGCGAACATAACAATCAATTAAGAGGGTAAAATAAATCATAATGTCCACAATTTTTTTCAATTTAAAAGTTCACCATCAATATTTTATCCCTCCAACACTAGTCAACAGTTCTTGCAAATCAATAGTTTATCTTTGCACTACGAGTCAAAGATATTCATTTGTAACACTAATCAACAGTTCCTGTAAATTAACAGTTTATCTTTGTACTACGGGTCAAAGATATTCATTTGTAACACCAATAGTCATGATCATGCCAAATATCAGTCCATCTTTGCACTGTGGGCCAAAGAGAACTTTCACCACAAGCCTTTGTCTATAACACCAAAGGTCATGATTATACAAATTCACAGTTCCTAGTCATAATCATGTCAATCAACGGTTACTCTTTGCACTCCGGTCAAAGAGAACTTTTCACCATAATTTAAGTCTGAAGATTATGACAATGACATAAAGGATAAATATAAATAATAAGAACAATAAAATTAAGAATAAACATTAGAGATCTGTAATTTAATTTGCCCAGAGTTCAAGAATGTCCAAATTATCAACATGATATCCAGAAGTTCGATTAGAATTCAAAAATAGAATAAATAAGGTTCACAATTTAACTATAACATGTATAACGCAATAGAAAGATTCAAGTGAAAAGATATTAGATGAAGCACCTGTAAAGTGTAATAGAAAGATTTAGATGAAAAGATATTACATGAAACAAATTCACCGTTTGAGAATAACACTGTAGAAATAAATGATAATTTTTTATCATAAATTTAGGAGCGTGAAAGAAAAGATATCCCTTATCTCAATTACCAAGTGACTAGATGTTACTTTCTATGAAATTTATCAACCTAAATATATTTATAATATAATTAGTAATTATCACATTTGGTGTATACTAACTCGTATATTATGAAATTATTAAAAGTGATTATATAGCATATTTTGTGTAGTGTACAAAATAAACTTCAAAAATAATATTTTAAAATAAAAAATTTCAAATGAAATTTTTCAAAATAACTCTTTTAAAAGAAGAATTATAAACATTGTGTGATGTGTGTGGTTACTTGTCCAACTTTTATACAAAAACTTACTTGAACAATACCAGTACTCTTAGCTTGAACAATACCAGTACTCTTAGTGATCTTCACAAATACTCAAGATAGTCTAGCACACTTAGATAGAACTTACACAAAGAAATTTTTAGAGAGTGGAAAAAAGTATAAGCAAGTAGGTTATGAATTTTCTTATGCTAAATCCCCTTATTTATAACAAAATTTAACTAATCTCTACCATACATCAATTATCACACTTTTTTTATATCATCCATCCATTTTTTTTAAAATCTATATCATCCATCTATTTTTTTAAAAAAGATTAATCAATTATCAAAAAAATAACTTCATTATTAAATATTATTATTATTAATATATACATTTTCTATACTATTGTATTAATGTATTAATATCACAGATATTATATACTAACAATTATGGCAACCAGATCGTTCTTAGGAAAGGCAAGATCTTCCGTATAAACGACGCGCAATTAAATAACTCTTTTTCTCGACAAAACTTGTAGACATTGCAACAATACTAACTAATCTAATAATATCATTTCAAATAATATGAGTTACTGTGTCGCGATAATTATTGCCTCAATAATATAAATACTATGTGATTGTCACTGTAGCAATTATTGAACCAATAATTTGAAATACTATTATGCAGTAACTATTGTGGCAACTATTGAATTAATAATATGAAATATTGTGTTACTACTATTGTAACAATTATTGAATCAATAATCAAAAATACTGTGTAATACCATGTGCTACAGTGAAATACCGTGTACTACTGCGAAGTGGAATATCGTGTATTACTGTTCTATTATTATCGGGTATTTCAATAGTTAATGGTAAAAGTCATGCTACCAATTTTAAAAAGTTATCGCTTTTTAGACAATTATTCAGTTGCGGGGTCCACCAATGATTGGTTATTTCGGCGCCGTCGTAATTTACCGAATATAATATTTTTCGAGAGAATAATATTCCCCGACAGAAGGAATATTCTCAGTTGTATAATTACACATATTATCCTTAACTTATCATTTTATCAATTTAACACATAACAGTTTAAAATAATAATAAAAAATAAAATCTTATTTATAAAAAGTTGGGGTCTTACAGTATTAAATTTTTTAATACGTTTATAAAATAACAATTTATGATTTATTCAATTATTAAGCAAAAAAATTTCAACTATGTCGTTAATAATATATTTAACTTATAATAACAAACAACAAAACATACTTTGCATAATGAGTTATTTTAGTTAAACTAAACATGTCGACAAAAAAAACTAATTTTTTTTTAAAAAAATAGTAAATTATGTAACTAATAAGGATATTTATGTCTCAATTATTAAATATAGAGGATATTTTTGTTTAAATTTTTTTCAAGGTGACCATTGTATGGTAATCTCAAATTATCACATATTTTTTGGTCATCTGATTATTAAAAATCTTGACACTTTACCTAGTATCTGATTATCGAGAATATAAGATTACCGATGAACAAACATGATCTATAAAGATAACCAACTCATACTACCGAGTATGTAATATTATTACTTTAAATGATCTATAACAAATGTCCAAAATTATAGAGGAACCCTCCTCATAACTAGAAGGAAAAAAACTTAATAAAATGTTAGGATTTTTTTTGTTACAGAGAAATAAGGGAGAACAAAATACATGTCACCCTATGTTTTGTCATTTTAGACCGATCTACACTCAAATTTGACTATGACACGTCACATATTTTTATATTTATATATTATATTAATTGACATAGCGCTTTTGACGTTGTTACTATAGTCAGCGGAAATTGCCAGTGTGATTGATCATACAAGTACGAAGGTGGTACGTATCTTTCTATTACAATTTTTTTTTTCTTTTTTGTCTTTGAAAGTTTAGTTATATTACTATCTTTTTTGCTTTAATTTGAAATTTTTACTTTTATTTAGTACTTTAAATTTCATAAAAAAATTATTTCATTCTAATACTAATTATACATATAAAGCGTGTACCACTAGCCGTTAATATACGTTAATATACATTATTGGTGATCGACAACTGGTACAAAATAATTGGTTGTAGTACATGAAAAAGTTAAAATAATAGCTGAAAAAAGCAATCATGAATTAACCTAGGTTATAATTACACTTTAAATGATACTCTTGCAATTTTTATAATTGACGGGCATGGGGGAAATTATGTACTTGCGGAAGGTGACATATGTATATATATAGGTCAAGTACATAAGTCAAATCTCTCTCTCTCTATATATATATCTATACATATATATGTGTGTGTGTGTGTAGGTTTTGAGTTATTATACACTTGTCCAATGAATGATCGAGACGTCTTACATTAATCCGACACTGAATCACTTTGGCCTATCAAAATATCAATTCTATACTTTATAGAGCATGCTATGCTATCAAAATAATGTCACACTTGCTTTACATGTATTGGACAACACACACCAGCTGGCTAAAGCTATGAGCTACTGCTGCTTAATTGGTAGAAGTTTGACTTGGTGTTTGCTTCTTGAATTCTATTTATAGGTAAAATGACAAATTTCTTTCGAACTATAGAAACATGCTTCTCCTGTTTTAGCAAGTTGAAACCAACCAGGCACATTCTTTTTGGCTTTTGGGCATATTACAATAACCTACCCCAGGGTATGTCCAATTTACATATGCATCCTCTATTGGTCTCCAGATTCTAATAGACATTTGACAAGTGATGACCGTATATTTTAACGACCAAAATCATCCAAAATGAATAACCAATGTGACAGTTGAAGGTTTAACGGCGAAATTATCCCGCTTTTGTTCGTAAATTTTTTATTATAATTTGATAATCAAACAATCAACTCCCCATAAATATATTAAGAGACAATCTATAGCCTCAATGAACTAGTGATACGGTGTTGATATGATATTGATGGTTACTTGGCAACAACGTTGTGGGGGTAGATGATGATGGGTTGTGACGGCTACGCTTTAAAGTTAAGGATGATTGATGATGATGAATAGATTGGGTGATTATGCTAATGCGAGGTTATTAGGTTGGTCATCTTCTTTCTTCTTTCTTGTTTTGATGGAGATGATGGCAGTGGGTAGGATTTTGCTAATTACTCCCTCCGTCCTAAATTAATTATTTTTTTAAGATTTTTTTAAGTCAAATTGACTATTTTTAAAATTAATAATTAAGCATATATAAATATATTTCTAAAATTATAAAAATTGAAATTAGTAATAAATTGTATATACTTTCTTTTGGTTATAATATTTTCACCTATATGTTAGCAAAAATAATAAAAAGATTAGTTTTAAAAATAGTCAATTTGACTTTAAAAAGTCCTAGAAATGCAATTAATTTGGGACGGAGTGATAATAGATATGAGAATTAGAATAATAATTAATAAGAAAAAATAATGTAGAAAAGGTTTGATCAATGTAAAATATAGAATTTTGCTTGTTTTATAGCATCAAATATGATCAAATAGACTCAAAAGTATAAAATGATGCATATGATCAACGCATGATAATTTTTGGTAAAAAAAAATACAGACCATGCCAAAGGGAACAAATATTATCTTTTAAACAACTTTGGGGATTTAATTGTCAATTCTTAAACTTCAGGGTTAAAAATCAAAAACTTGTCAACTTTTAGATGTTAATTTTGTAATCAACCCACAGTTGTACATTTGTTAAGTTAACCATGAGTTACGATTCTCCCTTGTACCCATTTTTTTTATGTTCTATAATTACTAAATGATTATCCTTTAATCACATTTTGATTGTTCAAAAAATAGAAATTAACTCACAAATTTTTTATTTAGTATTGTTAACTAGTTTATGTCCATAAATTGATTCTTTCTTCACCTTCTTGTATACTATAGGATGTCCCCACTAACATAAATTGATTCTTTCTTCACTTTTTTGTATAAAATAAGATGTCTTTTCGAATCCTCTGCGTTAGATTCGCAGAGAATTAGTCCCACTAAATTTGCATCAAAGTTACGCTTCTATATTGGATCAAACTGTGTAACGTTGCTTTTAACTGCTACAAAATATCAATGACTCACTTAAAAAAAAGTACTATACTAATTTATTTTATAATTTTATATTAGTCAAAATTTAAATTTACTATAAAATTTATCAACATATAAATTATTATTATTTTTTATAAAAAAAAAATAGGGCACAAACCGCCACCGTTTCCCCCTAACCCATTCACCACCACCATTGACTCCATTTATTACCACCATCACCCATCATCATCATCTATGATAGTAGTAGTAGTAGTGGTGGTGTTGTGGTAAATGAGTCAAATCTTAAGTTGCATTTATGAGGCCTTTCATGATCACATATATCTTTCTTGGAAACATAAACACTTGCTTATCAGAAGGGGGTGTCCTTAAAGTTGTTGATACAACAAATCTGTGGAAATAAGTGAAAATTTAAGAGCTAAGGGCCCATAAAAGGTGGCAATCATGTCTAAATTTTGTTGGATACTTGAATAGGAAAGATTTGGATCAGGGCTTTTCATCTATTTTAAGACCTTTCTTTATCTAGCTACTACATATAGTTGCAACATGCCCTCGTGCGGTTGTCCCCATTAAAATTTCTTATTAATGTTTACGGTCTAAATTCATTTAATAATTTTAATTTTTTTAGAATTAATCCCATTATCTTAAAGTATCTATTAGTGTAGTTGGATCATTACTAATAAATATAAAAATAAAAAATGTATTAGACGAATATATATATATATATATATATATATATATATATGAGAAGTGATTCATAACTTGCGTAACTATAAACACTATTCCAACTAACTCATCTCATGTCGTTCAATGAAAGATCTAAAGGCTTACTTATATTGACCAAGGTTGAGTCCGACCGCTACTCTCTCTTACGGCCAATCAAATTCTTTTATCTTGACCACTAGAGAGAATATCGGCCAACAAAAAAATTTGACTGACTGTAAATTAATCATGAAACTTAAAGTAATTATAATTTAAATTAAAAAATATATAGCTAATTAATAATCCACTCATTAATTGGTTCACAAATATAAAGAATTATAAAATAAGTAGTAGACTAATATAAAAAATAGTACTTGACTAGGTAATTTGAGAGTACGTAATTTGTTTGTGAGTAGGAATATATAATAATCCATATAAGAAATGGTGATTAAATTTATATTATATTCATACTCACAAACAAATTACGTACTCCCAAATTACTTAGTCAAGTATTATTTCTTATATTAGTCTACTACTTATTTTATAATTTTTTATATTTGTGAACCAATTAATGAGTGGAGTTAATTAACTATATTTTTTTAATTTAAATTATAATTACTTTAAGTCCCATGATTAATTTATAGTCAATCAAATTCTTTTATGTTGGTCGCTACTCTCTCTAGCGGCCAACATAAAAGAATTTGGTTGGCCGTAAAAGAGAGTAGCGGTCGGGCCTAGTCTTATCAATATAGGCTCTTAGATCTTATATTGGACGGCACGCGATGTGTTAACTGAAAGAGTGCTCATAGCTAACGCAAGGTATGAAGTATATGTCTTAGACACACACACACTTCACGCACCTAACACGATATAGTTTTGAATGATAAATTGATAAAATGTCAAAATAACCATTAATAAAAATAGTAAAATATCAAAAACATTATTATTAAAATATCTTAAAATAATAAGTTTGTGTGTGTCTAAAACACATACTCCCTTTTTTCATATATAATAGAGGAGAACCAAATCCTTTTTAATTTCTAATAAATTTTGTTTCACACCTCCTATATTATATACTCCATCCGTTCTTAAAATGACGACTAAAATTATAATTTTTTTATTTATAAAAAAATAGGCTAAGGTACATAAAGTGAAATGTAAAAATATCATTTAATGGATTCACTAATATAAAAAAAATAAAAATACTAATTATTTTTATAATTTTATGAAGCCTCTAATCATAAATTTATAGTTTTTTTTTCTCTATTTCTTTATTTTATTTTTTTTAATGTATAAAAAATATATTTTATTCATTCGTTTGAATAGGGAGGGAGTATATCATTTATTTGAGTTTGATGTCTTTTCCGCCCACGTGTCTAATTACGCATCGGCTGTATTATGTAATCACGAGAAAGCTTATATATTTAAATCTCTTGTTTATTCAACTTATTTTCTTGTCCACACAAGAAAATCATATACACTACACTAGTTTTCCTTATAATGGTTATGTAATACACATAATTATAGTATGCAATTCTATATACTCTCCGTTGTATATATTTTATTAAAATTTTAAAATTAGAAATATATTTTTAATTAAGATTATAAAGATACATATTACCACTAGTATATTTCTAATTAATATTAGAGATATATTGATTTAAAAAAAATAATTTATTTTTAATTTTAAAATAAAAACAGTATGTTTATACTTCAATTTCAAATTATAACTTTAAATAGTGCTCCTAAAATTCTTTTAAGACTCATGACTAGGTGAAGTCGATTATCTACTATATATATATATAGAGAGACCGGTTCTTCAACGGACTGGTCCATTAACGGACCGGTTATGACGACGGTTTTTTAGACTATAACAACGGTATGAACTGTCGCTATAATCTATAAAGGGATATGACGACGGTTCATACCGTCGCTATATATATATATATCTAATTTTTCTTTGACCATCTGAAATAAGATTTGGCTTGAAACTTCGACAAGCTTATTCGGAATAAGTCTTCTACGTCCTTAATTTGGCCTAATCTCTAATCTACAATTTGATTACTTTTATCAAGACTTATGACCCTAAATTTTTAAGTTCCCTTTATAAGAATTATAAATTTCATCCTAATCTTTTCTTTAATTTTTATAATACATCAAATTGTTTAGTCTACAACTTTTTAAATTTAAACCACTTCGTTAGTTTTTTAATTAAAATGCTAAAGAACTTTACCAAAAAATAATTAAAAATTAAAAAATTGTCTAAGAAATAACTACATACATACATATATATATATATATATATGAATTTCAATTAATGACTAATAATTGGATTTAGGAAAGGCTCTAGTTTGAAATGATTTCATCATAACCTTGTCTCTCTTTTTTGTTGATATTTTCTATGTGCAATTTAGAATATGTGCATACCATCGATAAATCCTCTATATACTATAGACAAATATACAATAATTAAAATAAAATAAGATTACTTAAAAAACGAGTCGTCCCTTCAACCGTACTGATCCAACTACCGACTTATAGATAATTAATTTTATGTGTGTGCGTGTATAAAAAATAATTCATGCCTAAAGATTACTCTCGGAGTATATAACAGCCTACTCATCTCTTAGTGTATAGTGACGATCAAAAAGTGGAGTATATATAGACGAACTATTAAGCGATCTATTTCATATTCACCATTCGATCGCCACGTCTACGCTTCGAGATGAGTTAGCCATACTACTCTTTTGGTTTTTTGGACAAATAGATTAAATCCTATATAAACTAATGGTTGGTTCATGTCCAAAAAAAAAAAAGAGGTTTCATAATTAACATAAGTTCATATATATATATATATATATATATAAGAAAATGATCCATAATACGTATACGGATTTTTATAGAGATTTTCATGAGGCATATACTATTTCTATCATTCATTTTAAACATCAACTGACAAGATTAAAAAAGTCAAACCAGTCATCCGCTACTAAAAATAATGGACGGTCTATTCGTTACTAATAGTAGCGACGCTAATCAGCTTTCACGCGAGCAAATGTTTGATTTTATTAACTAGAGTTTAGGGTTTATTAACTCAGATTTAGAGTTTATAAACTAGGGTTAAGAGTTTATTAACTAGAATTTAGAGTTTATTAACTAGAGTTTAATATTTATTAACTAGGGATTAAGGTTTATTAACCAGAGTTTATGATTTATTAACTATAGTTTAGGGTTTATTAATCAGGATTTAATAACTAGGGATTAATAAGGTTAATAAACCATAAACTCTGGTTAATAAACCTTAAACTCTAGTTAATAAACCCTAAACTCTAGTTTATAAACCCTTAATCCTGGTTAATAAACTCTAAACCCTAGTTAATAAAGTTAAACCCTTAGTCGTGTGAAAGAAATGAAAAAATCTGATTAACATCTGTTATTATTAATAGCAGATTGTATGTGTATGGCCTATAAAGATTCGTAACAAGTACGTGCTATAAATTATTCTCTATATATATGTTAGGGAAAGTATATATATTTAGATATATATTTGCAACTTAGAATTGATATGAGAACTGAGCGCGCGCGCGCACGTGTGTGTATATATATATAATTTAGCTGATGTAACCAGAAATGGTATGTCAAAACTAATACTTTGTACTATATCCTTAAGACAATTATGTTCTCCTTATTCGTGCTTAGAGTTGATAGCACTTGTCTCCCAAGATACAATGACAACATATACTATAGCAGCACTACAAATAGTATACACAACGAACTAAAAAAAAATACTCTTGTCTTTCTCAAATATGCTATGAATATGATATGAAGAAATGAAGATGAAAAGAATGAATTGAATGAATGCAATGCCTGCAATGATTTGTTATTTATAGAAGGGATAAATGACCCTTCATATTGGTCATGTCCCTTTGAAATGGTTTGGATGCCATTAAAAAGGCATGGCTGATGAGGTGTAAGTCAGACTAAGCGAAGCAAGCCATTAGGCGCGCGCGTACGCTTCAGAACACCGCGACTCTAACTCCAAACGTCGCGACCCTAGTGTCAAGTGCCACGATACTTGACTTTCTGTCTGCACGCTTCTCTTGCCTTGTTTCCCAAAATTGATCAATAAAAAAATTAAACTAAACTTTATCCAAAAAGATATATATATATATATATATATATATATATACAAGGACCCACGACCCGCGCACGAGCCCGGTCGATTAGCGGCACACGTGTGGTCAAACCAAACCAAGCCTTTGCTAGGTCCTTTTCCCTCCACAAAAGTGGGGTGTCCCCCAAGAGCAATTTTATTGTATATATACTAACTTAATGTTTAATTTATAGTTGATGTGGAACTCTTCCTACAATCATTTATTTATCCTTTTTAATGGGTGATTTTTTAGAGTAAATTTCTCATTCATTACCTTATAGATTTAAGCTTCTAAATACTTAATTTTAATCTACTCATGGAGTAGAATACATTGATATGTGAATTCATCTCAAATAATTAATTGAACCCACTTAAATTCTAGTTTCAAAACCTGTCACGTCCCGAAATCCACCTGCTTGCTTGGTCGAACTTCGTACTAACTTATATAACTTTATTCATAACATTCATTAACTTAATAGTAATGTACACAATAAGTTTCTATAAAAACTCGCAATATAATTGATTTGAATAGTATTACAATGCCCAGGTTCTCACTTTCCATTGCAAAAGTCATTTCGACTTAACTTTATTATACAAAATAAAGACAATAATAAAATATCTCTTCAACTTTCTTTGTACCGCCAGAATCGTCTCGTAATTCTTCCTTAGCTGTAATTTTTAAAAGATAATTGCAAAAATGAGCATAAGAATGCCCAACAAGTCTAGTAAATATATATATATATATATACAGAATAAGCTGATACAAGATTTTAACGATTATCAATATAGTAGACTGAGTGGTTCCTAACCCGTGGTTCCTAACCCGTGAACTAATGAATTAGTTTCCCGTCTCATCAATACTTCTACCAATGTCTCAATAAATGTGCTTCGATCTATTCGACAACCACACTGAATTGTCCACATTAGTACCTATAGTATAGTTAGATCGGTTTCCTAACACATCTTAAACTCTTACCCATACAAGAGAGTTTTTCAACTCAGATACTAACATGGTTTTCAATTGAAATTCAACCATCACTATCACGTTGCACATAACAGATAACAAGTATGTTAATGCACATGGTGCAAAAGAAACAATACTTGCATAACAATAAACTTTATAAATAAGACACGTTATTGCACGAAGTGCATTTCAACAAATAAGTAGACTTGCCTTTTATCGCTTCGATCATTTATGCTAGCTCACGTTATTCATACGACCTCTTGAAGTACAAGCTTTACTTTCCTTTGATTATGCTAGGCTTCTTGCAAGGATTCTCTCTATATTATCAACTCTAAAGCTTTGTGAATTGGTGAGGAATTAATGCAGGGAATGCTTGGTATTTATAGACTTGCAAGATTAGGATATAATGGACTTTGTTACATACTTGCAACCAAAAATATCTTTTAAATTTTATTTCGGGTATCATAACCGCTTATAAATAAGACTTCTTTTACTATATATGAAATAATTTCAGCATTATAACTGTTTGTAAAATGAATATTTGTCTATTATATTTGAGATAATTTCAGTATTATAACTGCTTATAAAATGAATATCCTTACTAAATACTTGAATAAAATCGGACATAGTAACTACTTATAAATAGGACTTTTGTACTATATACTTAAAATAATTTGGGCATTAATTATACTGTTTGTAAAAGTATATATTTTTACTAAATATATAAGGAAGAATGAAAATAATAACCACTAGAATAATACCTCTTGTAGTTGTTAGTTTTACTTCCAATCGCGTAGTGCTTCGATATTTCGAAAGTAATTTTTTTTTTACCTCACAATATCTCTCAGAATAAATTTAGAGTATTTTTGCTCTTGAACTGCTCTTAAAAAATGGTAGGAAATAATGAATGGATGAAGGGGTATTTATAGGCTAGGAAAACTTAGGGTAAAAGGGTAATTGTGACGTGTGTGTGTGTGTGCTAGCTTGTGTCAAACGTATGCCAGCGTGTGGCAAGCATGTGTCAGCCTCACTCCTCCACTCTCATTAGTTAGTTTAACTCGGAAGCATGACAAAGCATTATATCAGTTTAAGCACGACAAAACACTATATCAGTTTAAGCACGACAAAGTAGCTTTTCGTAAATATACCGAGAAGCTTGCCGGTGAAAATATTTTAAGCTTGACGTTTTTATTTTTAAGCTTGATGTTTGTCTTGAAAAAAATATTATCTCACCTAAATCATCGCTTACACTATAAAATCACAAAACACCTGATTCGAAATATCATTTCGATCTTTATTAAGCACATATGTTACAAAATTCGAATCTCATTAGGATTTAAGGTTTTAAACTTTTCGATACATAATTTTAGATTATACGTTCTAATTCTAAACATATACGATCGCGTTTTCGAATCGTATTAGGTTTTTAAAAATTATTTGAACAGCCGTTCATTAGGTATTTGATTGATAATATTTAAAGTTTTAATTTATTAATCTTTTAAGATCGTATTTATAATCCTGATAAAATTTCGGGATATTACAAAACCCATGTTTAAAATTCTAACAATATATATATATATATAAACGAGGAATGGAATGGCCCGTGTCCCCAAAGTTTCCCTGGTACAATATCCATCTGACGTGAAATGTGGAATGGAATGGCCCGTGTCCCCCTATTACAATATCCACCTGCCGTTCATGGAGTTGCAATCTAAAACATAGACATATATCAATTAGTTGCCATAAATCAAAATCTTTTTGTGGGTACAAAAGAATAGCCAAGGGCTGTCAATGTGTCATAATCACATATTGAATAATTTAAATGAAATACAAAATATCATTTCATAATTTAGGATAATGACATCATTCAACTACTTGTGTGGAGGAAATTATTTTGTATAGGACTGTAATGCCAAATTTTCATCCATACAATTGATGAGGATCCGCCAACTTGGGATTCCCCAAAAGGTGTGGCATTAATTCCTTACCAAAGGAAACCCCAAGTTTCTATTTAGAGCAATGTATGTAGTTCAACTTGACTAGATATAGTAACAATCCATGGAAATTAAATAATCAGTTTATATTTTATGAGTCTACTCGACAAAATATCCCTGAGTTATATATAATTATTTTCATACTATGAATATTGATAATAAAAATTAAAAATATTCATCTTTTTCTCTTCCCTCCTCCAATTTAAATAATACTCTTTCTTTCTCTACCTCTCTCTCTCTCTATATATATATATATATATATATATATATATATGTGTGTGTGTGTGTGCGCGCGCGTGTGAATTGAAAATTTGTAGTAGTATCAATTTTACATGATGTAGTTAACGTCCATATAATTAAGATGTTAAGTATTTTTTAAAAGACGGTTGATATTGTCAATATAAAATGATGTTGTCAAGTCAATAACTATTATTTTAAGCGTTAAGTGTGGCTAAATGTATAATTTCACAACAACCGACAATATCAATGACTTTTTTTAGAAAGATAATTTTAACTATTGCCAATTTTGAAACTTGATCGAGGAGGATCTCATCTATATAAGTCTTTTGAATACTGATAAGATAGTTTGAGTATTTTAAGAAACTTTCTTTATTTTTTATTTTTTTGACAAAAGTATTTAAAGTAACCTTAATTACTTGAGTAATCGAAGCCAATCAAATAAGAGTATTAGTGCACTAGCTAGAATATTCTACTTATAACAAACACATTAGTACATTTGCTTGCTTTCTATCCCCTTTACAAATGACCCTCCAATATAGATGAAGAGTTTTACTTTGCCAAACGGAACCTTAACTTAGTGAACTAAGAATATGTTGAATTATTGAACTTAGAAATTTCTCAAAAAGTGTTACCAAACAGAACCTAACATGTTTAATCATACTTGAAATTACTTTTGCCCATATAGCCCCATGCATTAATTCTAGTTGCTAGCTTTTCCAATGCACAGAATATGTCAATAAATCATGATAAATGTGATTACTATACATTACAAGTGAAATATATTATTCATGTCTATTCCACTATATCTCGACTCGCCAACAAGAACCACTTTTTTTTTTAATTATTATTATTATTATTATTATTATTATTATTATTATTATTATTATTATTTTAGCGGATTTGGTCGTATATGTAATCTCCTAATACATACATCTCTTAAAACGTTATGCCTCTTAATTACCATACTACTACTATTTTATACACGCATGTTGAGTACTACTCAAATCCAAGTACCTAAAAATACATTTAAACTCGAGGAACTCCAAATTGAACTGCACGACATTAGTTGGACATTAGTTGCAAAGACAATTTAGTAGGGTTGATATAGGTCTCGACTTCTTCACTTAGTCAACAAACTTTTCAAGGTGAACATAAAGTGTTCAAGCTTGTATCGATCGGTGTTTTTATTAAGAGCTCATATTTACGGGTCAATGGACGATAAGTGGAAAGCTGACGATGTCATTAGTTTTGCATAATGGGTGTATTGATAACCTAACTTTTCATGGTCAATATCCAGTTTGATCATGGATTCCACCGCAGAACATATATGTTGCATAACAGTTAACTTTCTTCTTTAATTAGTTCTTTAACTGTTTGATAAAAATTAATTTTTCGGGCTTTGAACATATCATGTTGCTGACAACTATCTATCATTATTTAGAAAGAGTTGAGGGGTCAATTGTATTATCAATAATACTAAGGTAACGACGTTACAACTTACAAGACCTTAGATTCAGTTGTACTAGCTGATTTTTAGGGGACCACAGCTCCCTTCTAATATACTTTACACTCAGTTTTAAAGTTTCAATTAGTATCACGTGCTTGACGCATTAGTTGTACTAACCAACCACCTGCTTTGAGCAGGGATCAAATCATATCCCCTTCCCTTGTACTGGCTAACCACCTCTGCTCAATGGCTAACCACCTCTGCTTTGGGCAGGGGTCAAGTCATATCCCCCTCCCCTCCCCTCCCCTTTGTGAAATGATAAAATGCTTTAATGTTTTGCCAAAATAAAAATAAAAATAAAAATTTGATTATACAGCAGTTAAGTTAGTCATGACTCATGAATTACAATTGCAATTCAATTAAATGATCCTGATTATTAAAAAAAATATTCTTTTTATCACTCGTGGGTTATTTAATTCTACATTTGTCAATTTGAAGAAGGGGCACTGTTATTTTTTTGAAGTGCAGATGGCTGCGGCAAAACATATTTATATAGTTCACGTGCCTCACGGCGTGCTTCGGCATTAGCATGCTACTCCACTTCATGCGTTCAAGAGGCAAGTAAACCCCAAAGACATAAGGAAGCAAAAATACACAGCTTGTAACTTCTTACTAATACACAAAAATATAGAACAGACATGAATAGGAATAGCTCTAAAGATTAAAACAGCCACTCGTCAATGAATTTTATTTTAATTCAACACATCTGTACCAAAATTAACAACAAAATATCTCAAAGCAACACTAAACTTGAAGGCTAGTAACAATAAACTGACCGACTGACTTCTACCTGGAAATATAAAACAATGGTAGTTCTAATTATCTCAATACTCAACAAGAAGTCCCGTTGGTCTTCCAAAATCTAGATTAAGTGTGTTCGCACTTTTAATTCAATGGCCTTCTCTTGGCTTTACATTGTCAAGAATGTGTTCACTATCAATCAATTTTTACTTATATATAATATTACAACGAAAATCCCATAACCCACCTCGAAAAGAAGAATCAAAACCGAAAAGATGAATTATAAGACCACAAACTAATGAACCAACACATGATACATGAGCTAAGAAAAATATGGGTGGCTGCCATTTTGAAGTAGCGGCCACAACAAAAAAAATACACATTCTCCCTCGGCAAAAGATAGAATGCAAGTGAACTGACCGTGTAATGACACAATCTCCTTTAAGCAATGGCGTAAGTGATTGTTATTGCCTCCGTGGGGCGCCACATGGTCTTCTGCACGCACAGCAATCCTTCTTTGTCCTTTGAGTAGGTCATTCGTACCTCCCAATGCATAGACCTAAACATGGTCTCCAGTTCGCCTATTGTCTCGACTTTGTCTCGCACAATGAGCTTTCCTTCTGGTCTTAAAATGCGATCAACCTCGGTAACAAATGCCACAAAATTACATCTGCAATGCCCAAAAGGAAAGAAATCGTTAGTAAAATTAAGTCGCATAAAGCCTTTTAAGCAACTCATGTGTATGGAGAAGATGCGCACTTCTTTTTCATCTTGGAGAAGAGATGGTCCGCATGGAGAAGATCATAAGTTCTAGGGTACGTGCTGAATGATTCGCACCAGTCGTGATACATTCCAAATAGCCCCCGTTCATATATTATAGGTAGTGTATCAGGAGAGTCGATGTTGACCACATTCATGACCCAAACATTCATCTCTCTTAAAGCAGCAGCAAATCTGCGGGCACAGGCCATAAACAGATTCATGGTAAGGGAAGAAAATTACCGGAATATGCTCAATCATAGAAACATGATAACTGAATGAAATAAAATGTTGTAAATGTAGCCAGGAATGAATATGAAGTCTAAGAAACTCGATCATCTCAAAACAATTACACACATAAATCAATTATATATCAAATTATAAATGGAGTTCTGCTAGTGCCAACCGCACTGAACCATTCAAACTGGAAAGTACCTTAACAATTCAAGTATGGGAATCACGAGATTATATTAACTAGAAATTCTCCAAATTATTCAAGCTCAATGAGAATTACAACATAAAATCATTCATTTATTTATTGAAAACACGTTAGAAAAAGAATGATGTGAACAATAAATCCGAAATTTTCATATTCTTGGTTGATTAAGAAAAACCTTATCATGGCGATCCCTAGGTAGGAATTTCTTATTTGTTCACACATGCACACATACAGAGATTTGTCATTTTGCTCCGTCTTTTTTCTATTTGATAAGTAATTTCCTACCATTTTGCAGTTTGCACCAAAAATAAAAACATGGAACCATGAAATGTGTTTTGCTTACCCTCCATAGATGGCTCTCATGTCCATGACATTCCTCACATTAGCCCAGTTTATCCCCATCCCGCTTAAATACGACTTGGTCACCACACGTTTCCAGTGTTCATAGTCTGCTGTGAAATCCTCAGGTGCAGGTTTTCCATAAACTCCAACCTGTGAACTCAATAACCAGTAAGGTGGTTTCTCCACTCTTGCGGGCCACTGTTCTGGCCATTGTGACCCACGTTCCGATGCACCAACAGGTGCTTTATGCATGCATGATTGCAACGGAACATTCCTAGATACAACAAATAAGATTTAACTACAATTTAAAACGATACTCTTTCTCTTCGCAAAAATTCAAGAACATGTAAATGGTTAGTGGAGTAGCAACTGTCAAACCACAACAGCAGTTTGATAACTGTCATATCCATAGTCTTTATGTATAAGCAAACCTCTAAGATAAACCATCAAATTTTAAATCAATTATAACATAAATAATTTTTTCCACAGCTAATGAGAATAATACCAGGATGCATTTGGATCATCAGATTCACTGCACAAAGGAGGCTCCTTCTCTACTCTTGTCTCATAGCACTCATTAGAACTAGGCTTCTGATATACAGCAACACCTACACTGTTTACTCTGTCCTTACTAATTGACACAATTTCCCAGCACATTGCCTTCGTTAGTTTCTTCATTGCTGCCGACAATTGAAAAGAAAATACACAATTTGTTAGATATACTACCAGCATATTTTTTACTAGAAAAGATTAGGTAAAGAGTCTCCTACCTTCCCATATCTCAACATCTTCCGCAAGTTTCTGGTAAACAGGAGTAGCAGACCACACAAAGAAACCACCAGGCCGGAGTAAACGATTCAACTCCAAGAGAAGCTTGCCACCTGCATTTTATATCAAGCAACAAATTTACGACCATAAGTAAATATGGCACAACTAGAGGGGGAGATAAGAGGAAAAGAGCATGTTTACTATATGTACGAAAAAGTGTGACTCAAAATGTTCAGCACTTCAGCTTCAGCTATCTAACCCTGCTTTCTAAACAAAGTCATCAGAAGTATATGGAGTACCTTCAATATGCCACGGAACCCTACAGCGTGCACAGTGAATAATATCAAAAACTCTAGCTGGGAATGGAAGTCTCTTTGTGCCCATCACAGCAGATAATGCAGGAATTCCTCTCTCAAGTGCAAATTGAACCTGAGCTTCATGTTCATCTTTTGGGGCAAATGACATGGTCAGCACATCCCTATCGAAAAGAAAACCTCCAAAGCTAGCAACCCCACATCCAACATCCAATATTACACGCGAACGTTTTCCCCATGCAATATCAGGTACAATCTGCAGTAGCAATAAGTACATCCATGTTAAAAACAAGACTTGTCGGAAGATGCTAAGAAGGATTTCATAAAGATCAACAACGCTGTCTAGCAAGACATTATAAGGCATTAGATTAATCTAAAAGTATGAATTAAAATACATATTAATGTAAACAATTCATGAATCCAATGTTTTCACATCACTAAGAATATAAAGTATATAGTTTGCAATGATATTTCGATCAACATAACTAATTCAAAATACCCTAACACATTTTCTGAAAAAGACTAAACAAAAAATCTAGAATGTCTCCACAAGATGGAATGAAGTTATCTTTCTGATGCATGCCTCTTCCAATATAAAATCATCCTGAATTCTAATATTTGATTTGTGATACAATTTCCATTTACATTGTCCATGCCAAATGGTTAACAAGAAGGTGTATTTTTTTTCTGAACAAACTTACAATGGACTCCAAAATGGCTATGAGATTCAAACTATTCCGGATTCTACATGAACTTTAAATGATTAGTGTACAGTAATGTGTAGAAAGAACATGATTTGATAATGACTAGGTTTGAAAAGATCACATAATCTACCGATGATATTTGGGGTTGTCATGCAATAACTACAAAACTAGAACATGTACATTTTGATTGTGATTGCTTATAGTAGAGCCACTTATTATGATTTTCCATCAATTTGTTTGTTCATCTACCTATTGACAAAACTCATAACTTTTGAATACAAATTAGTGACGAAACTTCTTTTGCATTTGCATAAATAGGTTCAGGTATATTCTTTTGCCTACACAATTTATATATAATTATATGCCATCTTCATTTGCATACTTTATTAAAGAAAGAGTTGCATGCTGACACCAGTTAGCAAGTTGAATAATTAAAGTTAAAGAGAAGACAAACCAAAATCGGAACCAGAACTGAAGAAAAGACTAATATCAAACATGCTACTTTGTATCCAAACAACTACCCACTGCATCTTTGACTTTGAGAGCATACAAAAGATGAGTTGTTTCTAGGTCCTGAACACATCTCTTCAATAACAAAGATGGTGTTGGACATGGAGAGGAAGCAAACAATTAGCAGTAAGCTATGATTCAGGCACAAGACTAGTGACTGATCACCAAAAACGTGAAGTTGTGTGTCTGATAAGCAAGAAAAAGATGTTCTGTAATGAAATGAGACCAATAGAAATCTTAACCTGCTGGATGAAGTCAATGTAATGAAGAGCACCATGCTTAAACTGGGTCCCACCACCAGGGAATGTAAGGTATTCGCCACTAACTTTAACCCAATTTTGGTGTCCCTTAATTTCTGCAAGCTTTGTGTGGGGAACATTATGGTACCATATCTGCAGAACAAACAGCAGTAGTCCATTTAAAAGATAGGATATGGGTACAAAAATGAAAAGAAAATAAAATGTTAAACAATCTTAAAATATCATAGAAAATCAACCACCAAAAATAAAAGTGAGCATGCCTTTAAGACAATTAATATACCTTTTCCCTGCTTGTGGGCCATTCAATTGAATGTTGGTATCCTTCAGGAAGAGGAACAAGACAGGTAGGTGGGTCATCAGGACAGTGCCTCTCCCTATGTTCATAATGCTTAGTACTTCGAAGGCTCTTAATTGCTTGCAAATTATCAAGGCATGGGATGTAATCTGTCCCAGCAGTGACATTGCAAAGTTTCCAATTGTACCCAGTTTGTTGGTCAGGTTCAGAAGATTTATTTGTTTCCTTCTTTGACTCTGCTGCCTGAGTTTTCCATGCCCCATCCTCGGTCACGGTTTCATTCAAAAGCTCTGATTGAGCTCCAGAAGGAAACACCTCCTTTTTCTCGCCAGCGGTTTCCTCTGACTTCTTCTCCTCTATCTGACCCTCAGCTTTATTCCCTTCTTTTGGTTCACTAGACCT
The DNA here is from genome assembly GCA_034770075.1 of Aralia elata. Taxonomy (NCBI): domain Eukaryota; kingdom Viridiplantae; phylum Streptophyta; class Magnoliopsida; order Apiales; family Araliaceae; genus Aralia; species Aralia elata. The sequence goes on along the minus strand of CM068378.1, from coordinate 25,660,658 downwards.
TTCCTCCGATTTCTTTTCCTCTTCATCCAAATTTGGTTTATTTTCATTTGAACCCTCTTCTGAGTTCCCGTGCCCACCAGAATTGCTTTCATCACCCTCTGGTTTTTTCTCGCCAGCTTCTGGTTTTTTATCACCAGCTTCTGGTTTTTTCTCACCAGCTTCAGAATCTTTATCCTCTATTTTAGATTCCACATCTTCCTTTTTTTCTTGTCCATTTCCTGTCTCAGTTTTTGATCGATTTTCTGGGTTAGTTTCTTCTTCTCCGCTCTGCTTCCCACGTTTCTCTTCCTGGTTGTCCTGCGCAGGATTTTCAGTTGTCTTCTCAGGTTGAGGATTAGAATTGTTTTCATCCAAAACTACAGTTACAGTGTTGTCCCCTTTGGTTGCATCTTCAGGTAGATCCCCAGGACTATCCTCAAACTGTTTTGGGTGGCTTTCACTGCCTGTGTTGCTCTCACTACCTGTGTTGCTCTCACTGTTTGGGTTGTCCTCATTGCTGGTCTCCTTCACCTGCTGTGTCTTCACCTCATTCTTGTTCTCTTGAGAGGTTTCATCTACATTTTGAACAGGAACAACTGATGATGATGTCATCATCCATACTCCAACTAAACACAGGCCCACAAATACGACAAAAGTAACCGTCGAACAATAACCTGTCGACGATTTTCTGCCATCAACTCTAGTGTATTTTCCTAATGCCATGCTTATGTCTGTTAAATTATTCCTTCAAAGTTCTGCACCTGAAAAGAAAACATGTAATTACATGAATCTCTTCACACCATTTTCATAGCATTTCAATATTCCAAACTGAGGACTTCTTTTGAACGACATACTTATCAAAAAGAGCAACCAAAAGACAAGACAAAACCTTAGTTTGAACAATATAAGTAAATAAACAGCAATGCTACAGTGCCCGGATATTTTGTCCCCGAATAGCCCAAAATTGTTTTGAAGTATAGTACTAACACTTCAAAGCACTTTCAGGCAATTGGGGCACAAACTTTCAGGCACCACAGGTTTTTCCTAACAACAAAGTATTAAATCAGCATTAATTTGCTCGCAAGTGTCATTGATTCTGCATTTATGAGCATGGGTTTGGCACTTCGAAATAAAGATAATCAGTTGACAACTTCAACTAGCAGCCTCATAGTCCCAATCCCACAGCAAACAAAAAAAACTCAGCCTAAGAGAAATTAATTGAGACATTAAACGGATTACATTCTAACCAGTTGGTAGAGTAAGAACTCAATTAGATCAGCATTAATTAGCTGGCAAGTGTCATTGATTCTGCATTTATGAGCATGGGTTCGACACTTCGAAATAAAGATAATCAGTTGACAACTTCAACTAGCAGCCTCATAGTCCCAATCCCACAGCAAATAAAATAAAAAAAAAATAACTCAGCCTAAGAAAAATTAATTGAGACATTAAACCGATTACATTCTAACCAGTTGGTAGAGTAAGAACTCGAGATATTCAACAAAAAATTAGAATTACAATTACATATTTACATCAATTGAGAATCTAACGAAAATAATTTCTAATTAATTTCATTCTAAGTTCATATATACTCAACTTAATTCCTCAAAATATGATAATCATAGCCAAAATCAACAAATAACATACTGAAATTTTTTTTTATGCGCAGAGTGCAGACCTTTATTATACAAAGATTTGATTTTTTTCCTGACAGCAGTACAAGTAAACTGAAAAAAAATTACATTAGCACAGCAAAGGAACAAATACAAACGAATATACAGATCTACGAAAACAACCGAAACTGTAATTCTATTCGGAGCTTAAAAACAGGAAATGAGAAAATAAAAAATAACAACAAAAAACAAAAAACAAATTGATTCATTAGCTTAAAAGGCACGCATTTCATAGTCACATACAGCATTAGATCTCTACCGCAAAATTGAGAGATTCCGATACCAAAAAAATGATCAATTTTTCAGCTCAAATTTGACAATGAAGCTAAAATGTATGGCGATAAATCTATTGCAAAACCTGAACAATGAAGTACCTTGAATATGTAATTAGCGACAGATCTGGGAGAGAAAAAAAAAATGAGCCAGGGTCATTCCTTCATATTGAAGTCGTCGTACGCTTTCCGTCTGAAAATGAAAGAGAGAGATATTCCAAAGGTTGCTTGAAATGGAGAAAAAGGCGAGTACGAAAACTTCAGCTATAAATTCAGAAGATTTGACAACTTATATACTAAAATAATAATTATTTAATTGTGTTCGATCCGCGTATATACGAAGTAGTGTGTATATCCATATATAATATATAATATATGTATAATTATATTTTGATTAATTTATTGTTCTACAGTGTTCTTTCTCAAAATTTCCATTTCTGTACTGAAATTGATGAGATAGAATAGAAACTGGAGATGTGAGGTGAGAGAAAGTACCACAAAAAAAGGCGTGAAAAATGGGAAGCTGTGGAGAGAGAATTCAGAGAAATGCGTCCGTTTTGCGTAAGAATTTGGCTTTTTGTCATTGATTGAAGGTTTGAAGGTGACAAGCGAACATAAATAGCGCAAATGGAAGGGGTAAATTTGTAAAACGGCCCTCTTCTTGTTGGAGTTGTTGCTGGTTGTTACTATTATTTGAATTTTGAAAGGCTTGTGGATTACTTCCTCAAATGACATGATCCAAAAACATAATCACTTCATTTTTGGAGAAATGTTTTATGTTGAATATGAATTGCCAATAACTTAGAATAGGAAGTGATAAAAAAATAGTAATATGCGTATTCCTTCTTTATTATTTTATCTTATGTATATTTAAATAGACAATATCTAACATAAATTTGACGTTACATAGATGAAGAGTCTATTTTAAATGCATACCCTCTTAATTTATATACCTTACATACTCCCTTTAGCGACGAACTGGGCTACGGTTAGGTTCGTCGCTATATCATAGAACCGTCGTCTTAGTTTTTAGCGACGGACAACATATAACGACGGACCAAACCTAAGACGACGGATCGAACCTATAGTGACGGACCAAACCATCGCTCCGTCCGTCGCTAAAGGGAGTATGCAAAGTATGTAAAATCAAGGGGTATGCACTTGATCCTCTTCCTATAGATGAAGAGTCCATTTCAAATGCATACCTTCTTAATTTACATACCTACATACTCCCTTTAGCGACGAACCGGGCTACGGTTCGGTCCGTCGCTATATCATAGAACCGTCGTCTTAGTTTTTAACGACGGACAACATATAGCGACGGACCGAACCTAAGACAACGGATCGAACCTATAGCGATGGACCAAACCATCTCCCGGTTCGTCGCCAAAGGGAGTATGCAAGGTATGTAAAATCAAGGGGTATGCACTTGATCATATTCCTATAGATGAAGAGTCCATTTCAAATGCATACCTTCTTAATTTACATACCTTACATACTCCCTTTAACGACGAACCGGACTACGGTTCGGTCCGTCGCTATATCATAGAACCGTCGTCTTAGTTTTAATTATATAAATAAATGAATATAATTTTATATAAAATTTAAGATTGGTGGATAAACACTGTGTTTACGAGTTAAAAGAAGAAAAAGAAAAAAAAAATAATGTGAGAAATTTAGAAGAGAAACTAAAAAAAAAATTGTGATTTTTTTTAAGGTAAGATAAAAGGAAGGGGAAAAAATTGAAACAAATTTTATACCAAAAAATTATTGCCCAAAATTGAAAAAATTTAGAAAAAAATTAGTCAAAATGTTGTATAAGTTTCAACACACACACACACACACACACACACACACACACATATATATATATATATATATATATTACTTTTTGTGTATTTTTTTTTAAAAAAATATTTCAAAAAAAAAAACGATATTCTCAAGTAACACACCACCATGTTCATGATTCATGAAAAACAAAGCCTATCCCCACTGCACATATCTATGTTAGAGATAATGGCATTGAAAATTTCATTAACACTCGACAAACAAAAATAAAGTTATCAAATTTACAAGAAATTAGAAATCATAATTTGCTAGCAACACGGATTGGACTTCATGTGATTAAATAAACTTCATAAGATAGTCATTAGTCATTAAGGCTGATACGTCGAGTCAACGTCTCTAAATTCAACTTAACGTCTCTGATTCAACTTTTGCATCTTGTTCTCCCTAGCTAGAAATTTCAACATGAAGTTTAAAATATACGTCAGCTATAAATTACAAGAAAAAATGATATATATTATAAATATTTACGTTAAATTTTTGAGTGACAATTATAAATAAATATCTGTGGTAAGTTGATAACTCTCTTTGAGAGATGTGTAATAAGTGAAACATTTTTTATAATTATATCTAATCACATGTAGTGATATATTTCGCAATCATAATTTAACACAAATTTATCACAATACATAGCAGTACTCCATTGAGTAATACCATGGACATGCAGTGATAAAATATAGCTACAAAAATTTGAATACAAAACGATGTATCCAATTATAATTTGTTGAGGAGTTTAATAATTATAACCAATACTATACACGTTATTTTATACTCCCTCCATTCCATATGCATAAAAGATTTTTAAACTTAAAATTAATATACATTCTTTTAATTTTAATCAATACAATAATGAATATTATAATTTTTTTTAAAAAGTATCATTTATTGTAAATTTTATTATTTCATAATTTTTAATATATCATTTCAATTTTAAATTTAAAAATATTTTAAATTAATTTTTAAAAGTCAACGATAATTATATAAGAGTATACTTTTTTGTATTGATGGTCAATTAAGAGAATAACATAGAGGGGGAAAGTCTTATACGCGAGAGTCTAGCCGCAGGAAGCGCCATTTGCCAGAAAGCAAACAAACGCACCGACTCGGAAGCACCGACTAAGAAGTACTAATCCCATTCCCAAAACCATTAATCGAGGAATAATTTTTTTTATCTCTAAATAAAAAATAAAATAAAAAATATAAAGTGAAAGATAAATATATTATTTAATAGGGTTCATTAATATTAAAAAATAAAAGTACTCATCACGGGCCACTAAAGATAAACTTGAAACGTTTTTACTCTGTTTTTTCTATTTTTATTTTTTTTAATATGTGTGTAAATTGTACTTTACTCGTTCTTTTAGAAACGGACGGAGTATAAACTAGTACCTCCGTTCTAAAATTAGAGATATATTTTAACTTTTTAAAGTTTATTCGCAAAATCTTAAAATTCAAAATTAATATAAAGTTATTTAGTTTTAATAAAAAAATAATTGTAAACTAACTATAAAACAATACTAATTATTATATTTGTTGTTTTTAAAACTTGAACGAAATTATATCAGTTTTGAGTTTTAGAATTTCACGAATTAATTCAAAAAATTCAAAATGTATCTCTAATTTTAAAACGAATAGAGTAATATTTACCAATCCTAGTAGAGTATAAAGTTTCTTTGCGATAATATGAGGAGATCTTTGAATATGTTGGGTGAAGGTTTGCAATAAGAGAATGATTGATTCATTAAAAGCTTAATGGTGAATTCCATTAATTTTGAGAGATCTTGAACAATTATACTTTGCTTCTGCGGATAGTAGAATATGTGACTTGGATTTAGTAATATACTCTTTGGTGTAATAACATTTGGAAATGTGAAATGGTCCCTAGAGTTCGTGTGTTCATGGTTCATGGCCAAGTAGGGTGGTGAAGTTGTTTTCAGTTTTGAAGGCTAGAAAGTTGGTGCCAAAGGGTTGTGAGAAGTATTTGGTGTTTGTGATGGATACCTCTATAGGTAAGTTTCGTATTGAGGATGTTCTAATTATTCGTGAGTTTTCTTTCTATGTGTTTTATGAGAAAATGTTTGTCGTAATTATGGATAGTAGACATAAAGTTAATTTCAAAAAGAGTAAATGAAGTAAGATATGATGTGATTTTATCTCCAAGGATTGGAGCATGTATGAGATGCATTTTGGTATGATGATTATGATTATACGTATAATGGATTATTAATCCATATGGATTGAATAAAGTTTTGAGTTACGAAAGTTTATTGGCAAAGTATTATGAATTGAAGTGAGTATTAAGAAGTGGAAGTAATCTAAAGAGGTTATTTTCAAGAAAAAGAATTGCATGGTAGTTATTAATAAAAGAAAAAAAAAGAAGCGATTTATTGGAATAATATTATGCTGGTGATTCCGAGGACGGAATCCTTATAAGGGGGGAAGATTGTAATATCCCAATAAATAAAAAAGTGGGCAGAGAAGCACATGGCTAGAAGTGGAAAGAGAATTGGTGGGAGACAAAGTGGGGGATGAAAGGTGGTGGAAATAAGAAAAAGAAAAAAAAAGAAAAAAAAAGAAAGGAAAGAGAAAAGAGAATGAAGAAGAATGCCATCAGCATTCTCTCCTCCTACACTCCTCCCGCAGCAACAATTAGAGAGAAAGAGAGAGTAGAAAAAGCTAGTAAAGGAGAGAAGGAAGATGAAGAAGAAAGAAGAAAGGGGAAATAAAATTCTAAAGGTAATCCTTTGATTATAATTTGTAGATGTTAATTTCATGGATTTTATGTATAGATGTTATGTTTATACTTGTTTTAGATGATTTAAACAAGTATTAAACAAGAGAAATAAGAAATCAAGGAGATTAAGTTTCGCCGGAATTTCGACGAAAAGTTTAGATCTAGCAGTGATTGGTGATTTGTTTTTAAAATTAAGACCATGGTTGGACTCCTAAGATGTAGTAGAACAAATATGGGCAAGAAAATTTATGAAAACTCGCTGGAAAAGTCGCCGGAAAATGGCCAGTTCGCCGGAGAAGATGACCGGAAAATATTTTCCGGCGAACTTTTCCGGGAAGCCCGTTTCTCCATGTTAGAGGCAGAATTTGAAGAAATTTTGAACTACAAAGTTGTAGAGAATTAAATTTCATGTGAAATGGACATAAGATTCGTAATTTTCTGACAAAAGGGCTAATTATTATGAATGTTTAAGATTTTAGCATTTTGAAGATTATTATTAAATTATCAGAAAATTATGAAACTTGGTGGAAAATCCTATAATATTATTTCAGAATTTCTGGAAAGTTTTGGAATATTATTGAAGAGCATAAGTGTTTATTGAATTTTTAAGCTATATAAAGTTAGTTTAAAAATTAGTGGAAATTCATAGGAATTCTATGAATGGTGGAAAATCTTATAATAATATAAGATGATTATTAATGGTGATAAGATCAAAATAGTGGACGAATGCCTTAGAATAATTTGTCATATTGGGTTTTAAGATTTCTTAAGTTTGGTTATTCACTTTTAAGTTTTGGAGTATTAATAATGATCTAAGGCGATTATTAAAGACACTTTGAACGGATTACGAATTATTTTAGAAATTATTAGTTGGATTATATTTAATTCGAGGTGAATCTGTTTAGGTGGTGAATAACATTTCGTGTTCATTATCGTTGGCATTTGAGGGAAGATTTTGTGGAGTGTGCTATAAGTGGTTTCGGATATCAGGTACGGATTCCGTACTCATTCAGCAATACTCCTCTGAAATTTGATTAGTTCATTTTGTTCCTCATTTCGAATTTCGTTATTATTTCACATAATTATTTCTTGTGAAATTTAATTTGTTCGATATGTTCCTTATTTCGAATTCTGATATTATTTCACATAATTGCTTCTCGTGAAATTCTTTCATTTTGGAGTTGATACACATGACTCGTATTTGTACTCTTTGAGTTAGATTATCATGTCTAGTATTTATTTTGATATTTGTAGAGCGGTACAAGTTGTTACCTTATTTTGACATTATGATTTGATTTGGTTCAACATATACATATAGAACCCTTTTGTTGGTATTATGTCGCATGTGTTGTGATATGATATCTTTGTTAATATATACCGTAGGGTATGCTTGAGCTATAACCACCTGTGGGGGTACCACAGGCATGTCGTCTTGGCACAAGAGACATGACACTTCCGTGGCGGTGTGATCAGTCCACAGCGTCTCCATTTTGTGCTCCGGAGGATGTGGGTAATTTGGTGTTTTGTTGTGGGAGGCGTATGGGTTAACCCTAGTTTCTGTTCTGCGGATTGGTGATGTTGTGCCAAACACACTTTCCGATTTTGCACGCATTTGGATCTGCAGTCCAATGTATGATTTGCCTATGTGGCATTATTTGACTTGCCTATGTGGCAAGCTATATTTCTGAGCTCAGTATGAAATTATAACACTAAGCCATTTGATTCAGCCTATTAAATTCATTATGTAATTTTTGTTCAGTTCTGTTCAGTTCAATTAATTGAGTTAGTTATTTCAGTTCATTATTTCTGTACTCTTCTGTTTGTTTCGTTAATTCTGTTGATTCAGATATGTCTATTCAGACTTTGAAGATTATATTTTCATCGGTATCTAAGCTTGAGGCTTGTTCAGTATTTTGGCTCAGTTGATTTCGTATTTCAGTTATACATCCTTGTATTTCTATATCCGTACTGGGCTTTTGGCTCATGCTGTATTTTTTTTCCCGGCAGGTTTGCAAGGGTGATTCAGGGCTAGTGTGACGAGAGTTCCCTTTTATCCAGTGATTTAAATATTCTGTCTAGGTTGTGATACGTCGGTTGATTTAGAGTTGTATTAAAGATTTTAAATTGTGGTTTGAGCTGATTTGACATTTATTACGGTTTGACTTCTGGAGATTATTAATTATTGGAGTTAAATTTTGAGGCATAGAGCTATTGATTTATTTTGTTAGTTCTGTTGTGCTTTGCACGTGACCTCCATTTCCTTATTCCGGAATGGGGGTGTTACAGAGATGGTATCAGAGCTTAGGTTATGATTCTATAGAAAACCTATTTAGGTTTGACCTGTGAGTTATGGGTAAACCACTGGTAGACGTAGGTGGTTATTTCGATTTAGTTCTCTGTTTGGTTGGTCTTGATTTTGACCAAGTGCCATTTTCTTTTTGATATGTAGTTGATTTGAGGGAGATGAGATTAATTTTTCAAGGTTATTATTATTAGGTGATGGAGCAATAATATTAGTTAAGAATTGTGATTTGGTCATTAAGGAGAATAAAGGTATATTTCGAGGGGGGAAAATGATCATATGATTATGATATGAGTATTTGTATCGACGAGTTTTGATATTGGAGAATTATTTGTTGGAGTTATTTCTGGTAACAATTATTGTGATCCTAGAATTGAGGATTTGATTTGGGTTATGTTTTAAATTTTTATTAAGCTTGTGGATGATTTGAGGTACGCGTATTGATGAAATGATATGATATAGAGAAGTTATATATTAAGTATAGAGGATCTTTGATAAATTTGAGTTGTAGATATTTGAGACGATTAGATTAATCATATGGAGTTAGTGAACAATTTTGTGGAGATTTCCTAGTAGAGTATTGGAATTATATTGTATAAAGTTTCTTTGCGATAATATGAGGAGATCTTTGAATATGTTGGGTGAAGGTTTGCAATAAGAGAATGATTGATTCATTAAAAGCTTAATGGTGAATTCCATTAATTTTGAGAGATCTTGAACAATTATACTTTGCTTCTGCGGATAGTAGAATATGTGACTTGGATTTAGTAATATACTCTTTGGTGTAATAACATTTGGAAATGTGAAATGGTCCCTAGAGTTCGTGTGTTCATGGTTCATGGCCAAGTAGGGTGGTGAAGTTGTTTTCAGTTTTGAAGGCTAGAAAGTTGGTGCCAAAGGGTTGTGAGAAGTATTTGGTGTTTGTGATGGATACCTCTATAGGTGAGTTTCGTATTGAGGATGTTCTAATTATTCGTGAGTTTTCTTTCTATGTGTTTTATGAGAAAATGTTTGTCGTAATTATGGATAGTAGACATAAAGTTAATTTCAAAAAGAGTAAATGAAGTAAGATATGATGTGATTTTATCTCCAAGGATTGGAGCATGTATGAGATGCATTTTGGTATGATGATTATGATTATACGTATAATGGATTATTAATCCATATGGATTGAATAAAGTTTTGAGTTACGAAAGTTTATTGGCAAAGTATTATGAATTGAAGTGAGTATTAAGAAGTGGAAGTAATCTAAAGAGGTTATTTTCAAGAAAAAGAATTGCATGGTAGTTATTAATAAAAGAAAAAAAAAGAAGCGATTTATTGGAATAATATTATGCTGGTGATTCCGAGGACGGAATCCTTATAAGGGGGGAAGATTGTAATATCCCAATAAATAAAAAAGTGGGTAGAGAAGCACATGGCTAGAAGTGGAGAGAGAATTGGTGGGAGACAAAGTGGGGGATGAAAGGTGGTGGAAATAAGAAAAAGAAAGAAAAAGAAAAAAAAAAGAAAGGAAAGAGAAAAGAGAATGAAGAAGAATACCATCAGCATTCTCTCCTCCTACACTCCTCCCGCAGCAACAATTAGAGAGAAAGAGAGAGTAGAAAAAGCTAGTGAAGGAGAGAAGGAAGATGAAGAAGAAAGAAGAAAGGGGAAATAAAATTCTAAAGGTAATCCTTTGATTATAATTTGTAGATGTTAATTTCATGGATTTTATGTATAGATGTTATGTTTATACTTGTTTTAGATGATTTAAACAAGTATTAAACAAGAGAAATAAGAAATCAAGGAGATTAAGTTTCGCCGGAATTTCGACGAAAAGTTTAGATCTAGCAGTGATTGGTGATTTGTTTTTAAAACTAAGACCATGGTTGGACTCCTAAGATGTAGTAGAACAAATATGGGCAAGAAAATTTATGAAAACTCGCTGGAAAGTCGCCGGAAAATGGCCAGTTCGCCGGAGAAGATGACCGGAAAATATTTTCCGGCGAACTTTTCCGGTAAGCCCGTTTCTCCATGTTAGAGGCAGAATTTGAAGAAATTTTGAACTACAAAGTTGTGGAGAATTAAATTTCATGTGAAATGGACATAAGATTCGTAATTTTCTGACAAAAGGGCTAATTATTATGAATGTTTAAGATTTTAGCATTTTGAAGATTATTATTAAACTATCAGAAAATTGTGAAACTTGGTGGAAAATCCTATAATATTATTTCAGAATTTCTGGAAAGTTTTGGAATATTATTGAAGAGCATAAGTGTTTATTGAATTTTTAAGCTATATAAAGTTAGTTTAAAAATTAGTGGAAATTCATAGGAATTCTATGAATGGTGGAAAATCTTATAATAATATAAGATGATTATTAATGGTGATAAGATCAAAATAGTGGACGAATGCCTTAGAATAATTTGTCATATTGGGTTTTAAGATTTCTTAAGTTTGGTTATTCACTTTTAAGTTTTGGAGTATTAATAATGATCTAAGGCGATTATTAAAGACACTTTGAACGGATTACGAATTATTTTAGAAATTATTAGTTGGATTATATTTAATTCGAGGTGAATCTGTTTAGGTGGTGAATAACATTTCGTGTTCATTATCGTTGGCATTTGAGGGAAGATTTTGTGGAGTGTGCTATAAGTGGTTTCGGATATCAGGTACGGATTCCGTACTCATTCAGCAATACTCCTCTGAAATTTGATTAGTTCATTTTGTTCCTCATTTCGAATTTCGTTATTATTTCACATAATTATTTCTTGTGAAATTTAATTTGTTCGATATGTTCCTTATTTCGAATTCTGATATTATTTCACATAATTGCTTCTCGTGAAATTCTTTCATTTTGGAGTTGATACACATGACTCGTATTTGTACTCTGTGAGTTAGAGAATTATCATGTCTAGTATTTATTTTGATATTTGTAGAGCGGTACAAGTTGTTACCTTATTTTGACATTATGATTTGATTTGGTTCAACATATACATATAGAACCCTTTTGTTGGTATTATGTCGCATGTGTTGTGATATGATATCTTTGTTAATATATACCGTAGGGTATGCTTGAGCTATAACCACCTGTGGGAGTACCACAGGCATGTCGTCTTGGCACAAGAGACATGACACTTCCGTGGCGGTTTAATTGTGATCAGTCCACAGCGTCTCCATTTTGTGCTCCGGAGGATGTGGGTAATTTGGTGTTTTGTTGTGGGAGGCGTATGGGTTAACCCTAGTTTCTGTTCTGCGGATTGGTGATGTTGTGCCAAACACACTTTCCGATTTTGCATGCATTTGGATCTGCAGTCCAATGTATGATTTGCCTATGTGGCATTATTTGACTTGCCTATGTGGCAAGCTATATTTCTGAGCTCAGTATGAAATTATAACACTAAGCCATTTGATTCAGCCTATTAAATTCATTATGTTATTTTTGTTCAGTTCTGTTCAGTTCAATTAATTGAGTTAGTTATTTCAGTTCATTATTTCTGTACTCTTCTGTTTGTTTCGTTAATTCTGTTGATTCAGATATGTCTATTCAGACTTTGAAGATTATATTTTCATCGGTATCTAAGCTTGAGGCTTGTTCAGTATTTTGGCTCAGTTGATTTCGTATTTCAGTTATACATCCTTGTATTTCTATATCCGTACTGGGCTTTTGGCTCATGCTGTATTTTTTTTCCCGGCAGGTTTGCAGGGGTGATTCAGGGCTAGTGTGACGAGAGTTCCCTTTTATCCAGTGATTTAAATATTCTGTCTAGGTTGTGATACGTCGGTTGATTTAGAGTTGTATTAAAGATTTTAAATTGTGGTTTGAGCTGATTTGACATTTATTACGGTTTGACTTCTGGAGATTATTAATTATTGGAGTTAAATTTTGAGGCATAGAGCTATTGATTTATTTTGTTAGTTCTGTTGTGCTTTGCACGTGACCTCCATTTCCTTATTCCGGAATGGGGGTGTTACAATTAATTTGTATTTTTACTGGTGTAATAATTGTGAAAAGCATGATGCCATTAGATTAGAATTATAAGTCACTACTCACTCGTATAATTAGAATTTAATAATATGTGCAATTATTTATTTACGTGAATTGTAAGGCGGGTATTCAAACCGTTGATAACTTTGAGTTTTTGGTTTCAATTTTGCTTTACGATTTTACTTCGGTTAATAAAAGAATTAATTAATTAAGTCTTTTAAATGAAAAGTGTTGTTCCTTTGGTATTAAAAATAATAGGAATACATAAATAAAATAACGAGAAATGATACAATTAAAGTAACTGAAATATCGTGACGTTAAACTAAGATACGGGAAAAATACTTTTTTTAAGGTGATTTATGTCATCGCGGAGAGATTAATGTTCGATCTGATGGTGTTGCAAGTCATTGACATGTCACCTTTAAAATAAAGCAAGCTCAACTTCCACGATGTTACTCTTAACAAAATTTGCACAACTCGGAGAGTTCGAAACTCCATGAACACCACACCGTTACTTACTCAAATTACGTACAATAACACAATATATTTATATATTTCTCATATATGTTTCTCATCTTCTTTGATATATATTTACGTACCAACACTTTTTTTTCGCTTGACAAAAGGTAAAATAATTTATTTCTGAAAATATAAAACTAAATCCAAAAGATTTGGATCCAAAATTGCATTTTTTTTAACTCACAAATCTACTCTTCTAATTGTGTTTACCTGCATTAAAACGCTTAAATTGCAACAAAATATAACACTTCCCACCATTACACAAAATACCTAAAACTTACAACTCTATAGCAACGACTCCAATCACGCAAATAAATTTTAAACCTGCTCCATTTTACTGCATCCTCTCTGAACTCCAGTACCAAAATTGCAGCAAAAATTCAATCCATCAATAAAATCTGTTTATACTTATAAATGCTTGACCTTGGACTCAAAAATCTCCACTCATGCTTGGATGCTTAATTTTCTTAAAGATTGAATTCCAAATGTTTGCCGTCCAAAGTGAACAATTCTGATTTCCCCTTCTTTGCCTTTGGTAAACTAGATTTTTTACCTCCACATAATCTTGAGAAAAATCCTCATTTAAAGATAGGAAACTGATATTTTCACAACATTTTTTTATATTTTCACATGAAAAGTGTAACTATAAATGTATAGCGACGGAGAAAATCGTCGTTATGGAATCTATAGTGACACTTTTTATGTGAAAATATCATTTTTTGTTGTAAAAATATCATATACCTACTAACACATAGCTCTCACACTTGTTGTTTTGGTAAACTAGATTTTATACCTCCACATAATCTTGAGAAAAATCCTCATTTAAAGATAGGAAACTGATATTTTCACAACATTTTTTTATATTTTCACATGAAAAGTGTAGCTATAGATGTACAGCGACGGAGAAAATCGTCGTTATAGAATCTATAGTAACACTTTTTATGTGAAAATATCATTTTTTGTTGTGAAAATATCATATACCTACTAACACATCGCTCTCACACTTCTTGTTGACGGAACAAAATCTTCCACTATATAACAATTTTGCAACGGTAAAGCACCATAATATTGTGGAGTACATGTTTGAAATGTAATAGATTTATGATTAATTGCTCCTAATTATATATTCTGAAAACCAATTCAATAGGGTAATAATTAAATATTTATAATACTCATAATCAATAATATATATTATAACATTAAACTTATTAATTTTATTAAAATATCCTCCAACAAAAAGTACACTTCATTGCTAATTAACAATAGAATAAATAAAAGAAACTAAGTAAAATTATTGATTGCACTGAAAAGATGCGTAGGGAGAGATTTGGATATGAAGATTCAATTGAGATGTCAAAATGAAAACCATAGATGTATATTTAGTTTATAATACAAAATGGAAAAGAAAAATAAACATGATAATACTTAATATTTACTGTTTTACTTAAATATTCATCTCCATTCAATTATATTAGTATGGTTAGTAGACATTAACGGGCATTGTAATAAATTACATTACCAAAATTTAAAAAACTAAACTTAACATTTTTTTGTGATTATTTTCATTTTATATTTAATTATAGCTAAAAATTATATGACCTCAGTTTTAACCACGTAATATAATAAATCTTGTTGGTGTAGTCAGTTGTGCTTGTTTATAATTTTTACTACAATGCTTTTGGAATGGGTTTATAATGGGTCGAGTTACCTAATGATCAAATTGGTATACATTTTTATGTTTTTTTGGGTTTGAATTTTATTTAAGCTCAAATAACTCCCTACGAAATAAAATCTGATCTCAACATGTAAACGATCGGAATGGGATTTTATCGAGCCAAATGACAATTCTATTTAGGTGTGTAATGACAAAGCGGGGAGCTAAGCTCCTGATAAAATAATCAACAAATACACACACACACACACATATATATAGAGAGAGAGATATACACACACATTTGTTAATTTAAAAATAATATGAAACAAAAATAAAAACTTTTTATGAAAGTGAGAGGTTATAATTTTTTAAGAGTGGGTAAAATCCTTTTTCTCCCATATATATCAGTATATTAATAAAAAGTTTTAAAAATGTACTATTATAAAGGGTGATCGTTGAAAATGAACCCGAGTGGTTCGAAACTCAATTTGAGATCCACTCAAAAAATTGTAGTGAGACTTGGATTCGGTATTTAAACGAGCTAAATTTTAATTCATTTTAATACTCGAATACTTATACGAGTTGAATATGAGTAGTTTGCTGTTTATTCATTTAAAATATCGAATTTTTCAGATATCACTAACTTCCTACTCAATACAAATTCGTTGATACTTATTCGTATACATTATCGAATATACTTGATTAATTTAATATATAATATTCAACAATTAAATTCTTCACACACTTTGAGAAGTGGAAGGGATTTTTATGTTTTTTGTACATGTCCATTAATTGATTCAAGAGTTATAATATTATTTTATTAAATTTTTACAAGACTCGAGATCTAGTTTGAAAAGTTTAAATTGAAATTATTCTAAATAGCTGACTTTGCTGCATTATCATAATATATATCTAATTCTGATTAGTGTATGTTTCAAATGTTTGCGAGTACTCGACTAAAAAACGAGTCGAACTTGAATATAATAAAACGAATCGAATTCGAATTTGAACAAATATTACAAAAAATTATATTCAAATTCAAATGTAAAATTGAGCGCCTTTAAAAAAATAAAAATAAAATATAAATAAAATATGATTGGACTCGAGTGGTGATCATTTTTACCTTTACCTGACCTCCGCTCGCGTTGGTTATTATTTAAAATTATGGGTTACTTTGAAATAATACTACTCCATTCGTCCCAAATTAATAGCTCAATTTTAATTTTTTTAAGTTAAATCGACTATTTTTAGAATTAATAATTAAGCATATATAAATATATCTCTAAAATTATAAAAATTGAGGTTAGTAATAAATTGTATATACTTTCTTTTGGTTATAATCTCTTCACCTATATTTTAGCAAAAATAGTAAAAAAATTAGTTCTAAAAATGGTCAATTTGACTTTAAAAAGTCAAAACTGAGTAATTAATTTGAGACGAAGGGGAGTAATATAATAAAGAAACTTTATTCAACGTTATAATCGAAGAAAAATAAAATATCTTACCTTGCGACTTTGGGAGAGTGCCGGTTCCAACACGTCGTCGTGTGAGGAAATGATAAAATATTAATACTGTAGTACTGCAGAGTAGTAGTCTATTAATCAGGAGTATTATTCTAAACTTAAACCTGTTGCCGCGAGCAATTAGTTTAACCTGAAAACTGCACGTGAGTTGGTCATGCACTGTCGGGAACTAATAACAAATTTTGGAGTTTGGTCCCATATATATCTAGCAATTACGTGAGCACTGGTCAAAAGAAAGTGAAAGTTGTCCTTTTTTTCACCTTACGTTACAATTTTTACCCTTTCAAAAATCTTAGTAGAACTTTGCATTCTTACCCCTTAAACTATAGTAATTCCAGTAATAAAAATATTTCCTTTTTATCGTATAGTACTACGGATTTGAATATTTTTTTATATAAAAAATTAAAATTAATGAAGACGTTATACGAAAAATACAATTTTTTTCAAAAAAAATTCTTTATTCTTCTTATATTATTATTATTTTTAGATTTCTTCTTAAACCTTTAATATGAAATATGAATATATAGTTAGAATTAAATTGTAATAGAAATAAAAAAATCTTACCCTTTGAGATACATACATGATAAAGCTATAAACTATTCGATGATCATTACATTTTGTTTTGTTTATTGCAAAATTATACTGCTGGTTAGATATGGAAATATTAATCCCCTTTAAAATATTTTCACCTCTCTCTTCTTGCTAAATAAATATTCTCTTCTTGAGCTTGTTATAGTTGCTTAAATGGATAAATGATAGAGATTTAAAGTTTTTTTTGTTTCAAATAATATAATATTATTATATTAGTTGAGTATAAATTTTGTAATTAACTATATATCATGTAATATTAAGGGTTTTATTTTTTTTATTTTTTGATTAAGATAGTGCCTGGATTAATGTAACATTGAATAAAATAAACGATACTTTTTGATAACTAATTAACAAAATTATACTCAATTAATATAATGATATCACATTATTTGAAATATTATTTAAGACAAAAATTTAAGATTCTTAACATTAATCATGTTATAAAGTATCAAAAATTTGAAGTACTACTTGGATGTCTAATTTTGTAGTCTTAAATAGGTGTTAAATAAGATGATGTTAAATATTTTAATAATATTTATGACAAAATATATATATTTAATTAATATAACAATGACACATTTTTAAATCACTTTTGGACTCAAAAAAAATTTGAGACCATTATCATTCATTACCTACCATTTGACACCCATGTCATCATCCATTTTAAATCAAGGGGCACACTTTTTAATTTCTAGAAACATTGGGGGCTGAACGTAATTTATCATTTCTTAGTGGAACACCGTTCGTTGTATAAACGCACCTTCTTTGCTATCGTTCCCATCTCTTCTCTCTCCAAAACACAGACACCACACACAATATACAATATAAAATATACATATACATATGCATTCTTATACATATCCCTGTACGTATACTTGTAGACGGATCTGCAACATTATCAAGAACAATTAGGAGTAGAGGTTCAGGAGATCTATCTGCATTCAAAAATCTCAGGTTTTTAATTTATATGTAATTACCATTTAATTTTCCATTAAAACCTTCAAATGTGTCTTTTCTTCATTCATGGTTTTAATCTCCCAAGCTTTTATTGTGTTTATTATATGAAATGCTTAATGCGTTATTTCTTATATTTCTATTAAATTTCGTATCCCATTTTTTTTTTAATTTTCACGCAAAAATAATATGGAAATTGATGTTATCGTTTTTATTTGAAATGGGTACAATGAGGTAGTTGTTGTCATAATCTGTTTGGGTTTATGCTTGTGTTGTGAATATTATATGGATTTCACAAATATTTAACTATCAAATCTTTGACCTTACATGTTTGGTTGAATGTAGCTAAGTTCAATTTTATGGGCTTGAAATATAATTTGGGTGGGGTTAGTTTGCTTTAAAATTTTTATTTATTCTGCAAAGAGATTCAATACTTGTATTTTCTAGTTCTACTCCATATGGATTGATGTTGATTGTTTTTTTGGTCATGGGGTTGGTTTTTCCTTAATTTAGTAGTTGATTTAACTGGATAGTTGGTCAGCTTTCTATTTATCAGTAAAAAGAAGAAAAAATTGTTGGTTAGAAATGTAAAACAGCAATACAAAGGTGGGTGCAGGGTCTCTTCTTAATTATAGTTTTTTCAGTGTTTTCCTTCCGTTTTAAGCGAACTGGAAATCACCTATCTAAGTTAAGTCACATTGGATCAGATATCACAAACAATTGGTCCTTTTGTAATTCTCATTTTGTTTTAAGCTTTCTTTTCATTTTAGTTCTTTGTTTGTCAATATATTATGGTGCTTGTTCAAGTTATGTTTTCTTAGCATTGTTGAAAAAGATTGTAATGAAAATAAAATACTAGTACCTAGTGAATTTTGTATGGAATACCGGGCATGTATTGCGTATTGAGTTCAACATGACCAATACTATTTGTAACACCCCAGTCCCACATCGAAAGATATGGAAAAAATTTGTCTGTCTATAAAGATTACCTTCAGTCATGACCTTTTGGGTGAGCCTGTGGTGGGCTAAGATGACCTAAGAAGATACTATTAGGCTAGTGGTTTAAGGCCTTGTTTGGATGGATTTGATTCGATTCGATTCAGACTTGGGATTTGACCCGGGTTGTTTCATATGGTATCGGGTCATCCGATTGAGTTGCCGGAGGTAGGGACACGAAGGCCAGGTCATCCGATCGAGTAGCTCGGGTCGGGTTATCCGATCGAGTTGTCGGAGGTGGGGACACGAAGGCCAGGTCATCCGATCGAGTTGTCGGAGGTGGGGACTCAGGATTTTCCCCGGGTTGTTTCACTATTAGGTAGGGTTGATTTGTCGAATAGGATGATTTTGGCTTAATGTCTCCATTGTGGAATAGGGTTGCAATTTAATAGTACTAAGTTGTTATCTTTCATCATTCAGTTACTATTTGGTATCTGTTTATTATAATGCTATAACATTACATCCTGAATTTTGTTTGTGCACTAAATATATGACTATAAACAAAACATTGGCTCTCTGGTCCTTAACATAGATTTGAAACAGAAATGCCTGAAAAAGCATTTATAGCAGATGCCCATGGAAAAACATGGGCATCTGTCTGATCTCTCTGCAAGTGCAGATATAGATTCTTCTTCCTAAAGAATATGTCATTTTTTTCATATCATATTCCCCCACAAAAATGAGAAAATTCCACATTACCAAAGCATCTTGGCTTGCTTGTTCCTTCTAAAACCCCAACATCTAATCAGCAACAAATACCTACACTGAAGCTGGACCCTGAATCATTATCAATACCGAATGTTCCAAAAGATACGTTTTAAAAGTTAGCAAAGGTAATGCAATAATAAGTTAGAACGGTGTTATTGTTCTTCATGCACATAGCACATATATTTTAAACAGTCTTTTAAGGTTGCGCGCTTGATAAAAATCATTAGTTAAACCGCTCAAGAAGAAATAACCAAGTAAAAGTCTTGACTTTGGAAGGAACGTTGGCCTTCCAAATACAAGAAGCCAAAGGGAAGTGAGCTGGAACATGAGTTGAGACAAATAATCCAAGTAGCTCTTACAAGCAAAGATTCTAGAGGTATCTTAAACTTGAATATGAACTGAATTAATTTATGGTGCATTAAATTCTTAAACTTTTATCGCTTTTTGAAGCTTTCTAGGAGTTAACATATTTAAGACCATAGTGGTCAATTACAAAAAGTTACAAAGTGAAAGACAAATGGCAGAGCTTGAAAACATGAGTTTTGATATATTTAATCAACAAAGGTGGACAGTAAGGAAATCCAAGGGACTTTAAAGAAGTTGAGTTATATAGCTGGTTGCTGGTTCCATTCCCCACACTTGGGCACTAGCTTACCTGTTCCAAAATAGTCATTTTGATGACATAAAAATTTTCATCCAAAGTAGAAAATTTAAGAAATAAATACTGAAAAAGATATCTACATATTTTTCTTAAATCTTAAATGGAATTGATCACTGAACTTTGAATTGTGTTCAATAAAATTTGGCAAAATTTCTTTGTGAAAATTTGCGAAAGAGAGCAGAAAGGAGGAAAGTTTCCTTGAATGAATGGACAAGTAAATAGTTGCCAATGTTCATTGGTCATGGAGTAAATGTAAATCAACCTTATATATGTTACTCTTAAATCAACCATATATATGTTAATCTTTGTCTTCCCACTCAAAACCTCTTTTATATTATTACTGATATAATATAGCAAGTTGCTTTATTTTTCGAGGTGCCAATTTCATTTCTCTATTTACATAAAATAGATTAGTGTTATGTTGCTTTGCATAAATATAATTCAGGATTTTTGTTTTTCCTTTTCTTTTTCAAATTTAATAGGTCGTCTTTTTATTTTTCAATGTTCACAGTCAGCACTTCCAACCTTGAACATGTATAAATATTCCTCTAACATCTTTCA
Source organism: Aralia elata (assembly GCA_034770075.1). Classification (NCBI taxonomy): domain Eukaryota; kingdom Viridiplantae; phylum Streptophyta; class Magnoliopsida; order Apiales; family Araliaceae; genus Aralia; species Aralia elata. Next base: position 25,639,713 of record CM068378.1, on the reverse strand, counting down.
CGGACTAATTGCTGAAGTTCCCATCTCCAGTGAAGTACAATGACACAAAGGAGCTCAAACTAAGGACAAGGTCTGTGTCATTTGGAGTTGAACTGCAGAGATGAAGGGAGGACAATGGAGTAGATTATGGGGGAGACAATATTTTTGTACGCTGGTTGCTCTAATTTTTACTACCATTTTTCTGTGGTCTTGGGAGGAAAACCCACTTATCCCTTTAATTTCAGATGAAGATCAGTTTATCAAGCCTTCAGGTTAGTCCTTGGTGTGCACGTAAATATACTTGTATGGTGAGTTGGTTTTTATAATATATTTATCCTTTTGTGTTGTCATTATTTACTATCGGCACTCTGGCAGTGTGATTGAAAAAGAATATAAACGAAGCAGTTTAATCTAGTATCTATTGTTAAACAACTATAATTTGTTCATTTTGTCAAAGCATAAAAAAAATTATATTACATAAAATGAATCAAAAGTCTGCTCAGTTATTAGATCAAATAGAATTTTATATTACATGTTTGTGCTTCACACATCCAGTTTTATCACCCATTCATCCTTTTTCTGTTTTTGCTGTTGAATTTATCTTGTGTCTCAGTTACATCAGTGGATGAACTTGATAATATACCGGTGTCCTTAAACACAAAGGCGGAGTTTCCAGAAGAGTATTCACATCCAAAATTGGCAGAAGGAAAACGAGATGAAATGACAGTTCAAGGTGTTGATAATGCGCTAAATATTTCATCCAGACTCTCTCCTGGGAGAGAAGACGATAACCAGATCTTGATCTCCTCTAATGAGAAGAAAGGTAGAGTTTTGTGCTCATGATATTAAAAATTGCTTGCACGATTCTTCAAAGTTCACTTTGTTCTTACTTGTGCATTCATCTTAGACAATCCATACTAAAGTTGTTCCCTGATCTCTCACTATTTTCAACTAGGGTGATTATTATATTGGCACTAGAGGCACCACTGGTAAACACACTGCATTTACATGTGCAGGCCCATTGTGCTAATACTAGCATAGAGATAAAGGCATTTAGGTCTATTTATAGGGAGTTGAAACGTGAGAGTTTAGTGGGAGCGGGAAGTGGATGGAAGTTGAAAGCTGACATATCATTTGGAGTTAAAATTACTATACAATCCTTATATGTGTTTGTTTGCAAAATATATTACATGGATAATATTGAAACTTTTTTATGTTATAGTCTTACTCGCCATCCCTTAAAGTAGGAGGGTAGTTTCTCTTTCTTATATTAATAAATTACTTCCTCCGTCCTTAAAAGAACGGTTGACATGAAAAAAATTGTCCTAAAAAAAGAGTGGCTGAAGTATACAAGTCAAATTCATATAGCTTGTGATCCCATGTAAAAGTACTTTATTTTGGGGCCCAATATTAGAAAAAGAGTTTTAATTGTATGTTAAATACGTTTCTTTTATTTTAGGCCCATAGTTAGAAAGAGTGTTGCCTTTATTAATTTACTTAAAATACGTACACAAGTCATTCTTTTGAGGGCGGAGGAGTGCAGAGTAGTATCATTGTCCATTGAAGAATCTGAATTTATAATTCTATCACCATTCTCAGCTCTGACTTGGTGGTTGCTTTAGTTGATTAAAAGAAAGGACTAAAAGTAATGTTGATGCAGGAACTATGTGCTCTAAATTTGATGGACGAGAATATGTTTTCATCTATTTAGAAATGAATCAGATTTATTCATTGTAAGGGTGACACAAAGCATCTTTTTTGTTCTTCCTTGGACATGAGGTTGAAACATTTGATGTCTCATTCTTGCAAATTATATAACTGACGTCCAAGCTTTCTAAATGGCATTGATAATGATGTGGTACACATGTGTATGAAAAGTTATAAGTTTACAAGGATGATTGACGAGAACTTGTGTAATTAGTTTTGTAGATAAAAGGGTTTCTTTTATTTTAAGTTTATGAGTTGGGGGTTGTTTAGGGATCTAGGTTATTTTGGAATTAGTTGTGTAGTTTAAGTTGTTTCAGGTTTACATTCTAGTTTGGATACTAGCCTTAGTAGTATTAGATCTGCTAGTACTCTCAATATTGTATTGTATCAATGCCAAACTTATCAAGTATTGTATGACTATCTCAATATACGATGCTCCAGTAACTTCTTTCAAGCTTGCATACATTTACACTAAATTTGTCCCAACAAAATTTGAAACTGTCATAGTATGCAAGTGAAACGTTTTTGAAATGTTTTTAAATATTTCCATTGTTCTTCACAGCTTGTAACTATGCCAAGGGCAGATGGGTTGCAGACAACCGGCGACCACTGTATTCTGGATTGGGATGTAAGCAGTGGCTATCTGACATGTGGGCATGTAGATTGACCCAGCGAACAGATTTTTCTTATGAGGGATATCGTTGGCAGCCGGAAAACTGTATGATGCCAGAATTTGAAGGCGCACAGGCTTTGAGAAGGTGCAGCCTTCCTATCCATTTTATTCTTAACAATTTTGAAGTTTAATACCATTTTCTTATGCCTACTACATTTTGTACAAGCATAAACAATTTGAGAAACCTGAATATATGCCTTCATTTAGTCTTCATCTCATCCCATGTAATCCACCTTGAGAGTTGAGTGAGTGCAAGGACAGTATGCCTGTTTTCGTAATTTGTAATAAATTTGACACTTTTGCCACGTAGGTGCTGCCATGCTGGCAAATGTATTTCATGTCAGCTTTCTTTAAACTAAACAGATTTTGTAACTTTTTGTAAAACAGATAGTTTAGTGATGAGTTTTGTAGAGTGATGATTTTGTAAATTGACATTTAGTTCAGTGACTGGCAATGCATTTAACCCATATTTTATCTCTCTTTTCTTGCCTCGAATTCATTAATCACAATATTGTCATATGATTCTGCATACACAAAAGGTTTTAAATGTTTGCATTGCCCTAAATGTGACATTATTCCAGAATGCAGGACAAAACTATTGCTTTTGTAGGAGATTCCTTGAATAGGCAGCAATTTCAATCTCTCATGTGCATGGTCACTGGCGGTGAAGATAGACCAGAAGTTGAGAACATAGGATGGAAGTTTGGTCTTGTCAAACCTCGTGGAGCAGTTCGTCCAGATGGTTGGGCTTTTAGATTTCCAGATACCAACACCACTATCTTGTATTACTGGTCAGCAAGCCTTTGTAATTTAGAGCCCATTAACATCACAGATCCAGCCACCGAAGTAGCTATGCATTTGGACCGTCCGCCTGCTTTTTTAAGCAAATTTCTTGATCAAATTAATGTCTTGGTTCTTAACACAGGACATCACTGGAACAGAGGGAAGCTCAATGCAAACCGATGGGTGATGCATGTGGACGGAAAGCCAGTTAAAGATAGGAAGCTTGCACAAATAGGGAACGCCAAGAATTTTACAGTTCACAGCATTGCCAGATGGGTAGATTCACAAATTCCCTCGCACCCACAACTCAAAGCTTTCTTTCGTACAATATCACCAAGGCATTTCTTTAACGGGGACTGGAACACTGGAGGTAGCTGCGACAATACCACTCCATTGAAGCAAGGAAGTGAAGTTCAGCAAGATGAATCAAGTGATCCTGTTGTCGAGAGTGCTGTTAAGGGTACTAGAGTGAAGATTTTGGACATAACTGCAATTTCGCAACTGAGGGATGAAGGTCATATATCACAATACAGTCTTAAAGCATCAACTGGTGTACAAGATTGCTTGCATTGGTGCTTACCTGGGATTCCTGATACATGGAATGAACTCCTTTATGCCCAGATATAGAATTTATCTTCTCTTTGTGATAAGGCATTAAGTGAAGGCGCGATGATGAGAGTCAGCCACAATTCTTTGCTACATCTACCATTCGTTCTTCGTCTTCGTGTAAGTAAGTTTCTCGTTGGATGATGTATATGCGCAGCAGCTAGAGTCTACAAGGACATAATTCCCTTTTGGTATTTTCAAGGAAATGAATTATATGGAGCAGCATTTCAGCATTTTAGTTATTACAAGGATAAAGAAGCTGCCAGAAGTGGTGAAGAGTTCAGCAAAGATTCAACTATACATACTGTGAACATGTTAATTCTTTTGCTTGTTGTACTATGGATTAATTTACCATAGATGCAAGAAGGTGAAAATTTCTGTCAAAAGTATCATTTTATTCAAGTACTTTTACCCAAATGCATGTATCCTGGATTGACAAATATCCATAATACTTCTTCTTCGACGTTGTAGAAGCCATATATAGTTCTTGCTCGGTTCCCACACTCTCGTTTGTAAAACTTATAAATTTTATGATATATGTTGTTCTATGTTTATTCTTAAATAAATTTATCGAGTGCGATAGCGTGATAATAGAATTGGGGCTTGCGGAAGATACTCTAGTTATATACTCTAATTTTACAAAATGAGTTTATCTCAAGTTATTTAGTAAAATTTAACTCTACAGATAGAAAGATCATACATAAATATGAGTAAACGTAAATTTTTATTTATTTTTAAGATTGTGGAGCATTATTATTATAACATTATAAAATAATTATATTTTTTAGTAACTTAAATTAATTGAACTTTTATTACTGTAAAGTCAATAATAGATATTATCAAATTATATAAAAATTTATATGTTCAAATATTTTTATATATTCTTTAAATTCATACGGTTGAATTTATTTAAACAATTCTAAAAACAAACGTATTAACCTTATCAAATATACTAATTAGATGCTCTCTAAAACATATCACTTGTTCACGTCAAATTACAATATAAACTTGAGCACATTTTGTTATGAGAAAACTAGATATAGGGGCTAATGAATGCAAGTTACGTGTGCAGCCCCTTAAACGACCACGTTATCTTTAAAAGCAAAGGGTAAAAGACCTTTCCCAAAATCATTCATTTTTGGTTCTCTCATGACTCGTTTCAATAGATGTTCATGAATTTTTAGCTTAGTCCGTCACAGCTTTCCACTATTTTCATCTGATACATTGTATTTTTTTATAATTTTAAATAATATAATTGAAATTAATATTAATTAATTAATTTATAATATTAAATAATATTATTATTTCAAAAATAAAAATAATTCGACATTTTTTTACTATTTAATGAATATGTTAGTTAATTTTTTTTAAACTTTTAACAATAAAAATATTTATAATAATTTTAATTTTTAATAGAATTGATCTTAATATTATTAACTATTTATTAATATATTTTAATCATTATTAATAAAATTATTAAGATAAAAATACGATGTATTCTCTCTCCAACTACATGTTTTCTCCCTTTTCTCAATATATTTCTCTTTTTTTTTAATGCAAAAATAGGGCACCTCGCACACATTTACATTTGAACTAACCCCCACCGCATTTTTTGTTACCGATTTATAGTCTCGGTTAGACTTTGGTAGAAGTTTTAAGGAAGAGAAGAGAGAAGAAACAGGGATCGGGAAATTTGATTTGATATATTTGATATCCTTCACTCAGCTAGCAAAAATAGCTTTAATACATTAGTCACATGAAACAACTTGTAATGCTAGACTCAATCTACACCTTTGATTATTATAAATGCTATACTCAATCTCAGCCGTTGGATTTCTAAGAAATAAAATCTGTAACATCTTTTCTCCATGTTTTTCATTTCGATCTGTTTTCATCTTTATCGTCCACCTTTTTTGCTTCTCTCTAAACCTTAGAATTTCTTAAACGCTAAATATCAGCCGAGCCGAAATCAGTATCCAAATTTCACATTACAAGTTTATAATCACATTTATTTCAACCATTTATTTATATTGTTATTAGTTTTGTTACTTTACTTTTGAAGAGATTGTTTGTCGTCTCCAATGCGTTTGGAGGACTTTGAAGCCATATTCAGCCAACCCAAGACAGAGTGGTCATGCCCTGGACCCTTGTAAGCCCCGAATCCAAGTTAATGATTTCGGCTCCAATACTTGGGAAGCTGAGCTCCCGGGTTTTACTATTTTAATTTTTGGTATCATCATTATAGATTGATATACTTGTTATAATTGATGGTGTCATGAAGTACCATATGTTTTAGTCAATGCCACGTTATTTGACAAACAATTTGAGATCCTTAATATTATTCAGAATGCAATAATCCAATTTCCGTCTCTCCTAACATGGGGGAGGGATGACTAGTTTAGAAATACTCTTGATTAGAAAGATAAATGATATATCTTACGATTTTATGTATCGACTCTTATCAGTTACGTGAATAACTTTTAGCGGTATTTTTTTTAACCATATGTAATATGGTGGGCCAACTTATAGTAGTATGAATAGTTTTTTGAAATTGTCAATATAATAGAATGCTATGATTCGATTCAGGGGATCTTTTCGTTTTTCATCATTTCATAGAATTTTTGAATTCATATTCATGAATCATTCATTAGATACAATAGCGAATTAATATATTATTCTCTTATATTTTATTCTAATAAAATTCTTATTAATATAATTAATAATTATATATAAAATATAATTATAGAATAAAAAAATAAAAAAAATACGGGGAATACTTTTCTATGTATTAATATACGTTGCAATTATAATTGGGCAGAAAACTTGCGGAATAGCTATTCTCTCCTCTCCCCCACTTTCCTCGCCCCAAAAACCCAGGGTGTAGAAAAGAAAAAAAATATTGAGAACAGGTTCTAATTATTGTTCATAATGTTCCAATCATTCCAATTCTCAATACTGGGAATTGCAAATTAGATTTTACTTTTATTAAGTAGTTTCTAACGATCATGTTATTTATAGACTCAATTCAAGATTGTATCAGCACCAAGAGCTGCAAATTAATTGATCTAAAACAGGGTACTAGGGGCATCCAAAGTTAAAAATTATCTAAACATCATTATTTAACATACACATCAATTACAGAATCTGGACTAGAATATCTCTTGCTCATTAATTTTGGTAGACACCATTGATGTATAGGATCTTGAATGTCCATGTGCTAGTGTCTATTCAGAATAGGCACCCTCTTTGTCTTCTTGATCTGCATAAGTTGTCAGATGAACAGCAACTTGGTGTGAAACTGCTATCGACATTCCTGCTTGACAAATGAACCAGCCAATAAGTTGGGTAAGTACTACTGCCTATGCCTCATATATTAAAATTATTATGTTGCATTTGTGTTTATAGGTGTATATATATTATATATGTATGTATGTATGTCTATATATATATATGTGTGTGTATGTGTGTGTATGTGTGTTCAATTCTTTTCTTCTCAATTATACTCATGAATAATACCTCCGTTCCATATTATTTGATCATTGTTGAATTTTTAAAGTCAATTTAAGAGGTTTTTAAACTTTAAAAGTTTTTTAAACTCAAAATTAACAAAGATTTTTTTAATTTTAATCAATACAATGATGAATATTGTAAACTATTTAAAAAGTATTAGTTATTGCAAGTTTTATTGTTTCATAATTTTTAATGAGTTATACTAATTTTGAGTTTAAAAATGTCTCAAATTAATTTTCAAAAGTTAATAATGATCAAATAATTTGGAACGGAGGGAGATATAATAACCATGATTTAATTTAGCATTTGGGTTCAATTTTTTATATTTTTAGAATATTAATTTGGTTTTTGAAGATGGGACAGAGTCCGCTCTGTCTTTTTTTGGATGTCCCAATATGAGAGTCCAGTTATCAAATTATTATGTCAAATGTCATAATATTTATATATGTTATGATCTTGACCCAGATAGTGTTAGAAACTTAGAATTAATCTTTTTCTTGAAAACTTTTAAAAGTGAAATTTCATTTTAGGATGGTTAGAGTATTACAGATTACAGAGTCCATTTTGATCATAACTCAATCAGGGGCGGACGTTGGAATTTTATGAAGATGGGTTACTTTTGTAATTAAATAAAAATACTAAAAAAATAATAAAATTACTTTTTACGTGATTCATTAGACAAAAAGAGTCTCATTCATAATACTGCAAATATTAGTGATGTATTTTTATTTTATATTTATTATTCCATATAATGAATTTTTAGTTTAATAGTTGTGACGTGTTATGAAATTATGATAACAAATTTGAGAATATTGTATCGTTTATACTACTATTAACAAAGAGAGTACTCTTTTTGTGAAACAAAAAAAAAAAGCAAATGAGATTTGTTTATTGTGAAAGAGAGGGAACTAATAAAACTCACCAAATATAAATTTTAAAAATACATAAAAATAAAAATTATTTTTTAAGACTTTATTTTTTAAAATCGCCAAATCTTTTTTACTTAAAGAGGGGCACTCTATTTTAACATTCCTATATTAACAAAGAATTACAAAAATCAATAGCGCCCCCCCCCCCCCGGGCCCTCACATGGATCCGCCCCTGAACTCAGTAATTCATTTGGGAATCATTAATTTCAGTTTAAAATGTTCATCTTTATGCATATACTAATTTCCAAAACCAAATTTCATGAAAAACATACCTGCTACATATGCAGCTGGTGCTTCCACTGCTGCTGCTGCTACTACTACGACTATTTTTATTCTGTCTTGAAATAAGAAACCTTACACCCCACCATTCCTTATCCACCGGCTTCTCAGATCCATCAAATGATGGCATTCGAGAAACCTTTTTACGGTTCCCTAATGCTGCTGGTTTCTTCTTGGAGCATAGACAAGCTGGCATAAACATCTTTAGGAGGAAAACTCCACTATCCATACTTTCACTCCTTGACATCTGCCTTCTCTTATAGCTTTTGTTCTTCATTCTCTCAATTTTCTTCTCGACATCCTGTTGGATCTCCTGCATGCTTATACGATCATCTACTATATCCTTTAGAGAAAGTTCATAGTTAGACTCAGGCATGTCCTGAACCATTTTCATGAGCTCTCTTCTACTATCTGTTATCACCTGTAATCGCGATGTTGGGGATCTGAAACTGTAGTGATGATTTTTTGGCAGCAGCGTCGAAGCCTCATGTCTAGTGCTAGCCCAGAAAGGCGGCGAATAAGCACTGTAGTCACCAGTTGCAGTTTGGAACTCTATTTGAGAGCTCTCTAAATCAGCAAGATTGTCATACTTTTTCGTTCTTTTTTCGTCCCAAAAGTTGAATTCTGTTCTTGAGCCAGTGCTTTTGCTGCTTCTCTGATACACTTGACGGAAAGACGAAAGGTTGTTTCTATCAACTCCTTGTTGAAGATCAAGCATGGTCAGAAGGGAAAAGGAGAGAGGAGGGAAAAAGAGAGGTGTTGAAAGAAGAAAAATAGTGATTGTTGAAGGGTGAAAGAGGCTGGTGTGGTGGCTGTATACATAAAGATGAGAAGGTTTAGTCAAAAGTCATTTTCCACAAATAATTCAAAGGAGAGGAATTTGGTGGCATTGCCGTCTTAGAAGGGAGGACAAAAGGGTATATGTATTTTCCTTTGTTTGGTTCCACTTGTGTTCTTTCAAGATTTTCTGTAAGAAAGAAGACTACCAGTTCCCATTTCATTTGTCTTCGCATATTGGAACTGAGTGGGATTGATGTTGCTTACTCTGCCCACTAAAGATTAGACAATGTAGGGTTTTATTCCTTATATTATATGATTTAAAAAAAATTAGGGAGAGAATGATAACAATATCGACGTATCGACAAATATGTGACGAATTTGAATTGTGATGAACGTGGGAGTTTATTCGATAAGATAGAATAAACTAGGGTGGACCAATTCTTAATTCTTATATATCTCATGTATGCACATACGCCATAATTATAATTTAGTTGAAAACTTTCGCAATACATAGCAGGACTCTATAGAGTAGTAAATAATAGTATCAAATAAGGGAGCCAATTCATAGTAAATGGTGGTTATGGCCTTAATTAACTACATTGCAAGATTTGACGGCTCAGATTTTCTTTTGTAATACTGTGTTGCGGTAGTTAAGTTATTCTGCAATATAATGTTGCAAAAAATCCCTTCTTTTTTAAAATTTAGATCGTCAAATCTATAATGGTCTATTTGGTTACAATATTAGAATGAGAATGAGAATGAGAATGAGAATGGGATAGAATGGGCATTTTTATTCTTATGTTTGGTTAGAACGAAAAACTATACAAAGGTTTTTTTTCAAGTTTGTCGATTGAAATAGAATGATCAATCTTTACCTATCCTGATGGAATAAACATTATTTTAAACATATAAATAGATGTTTATTGGGGGCTATATGTAGGTATACATCTGTGTAGTGCATAGTCGGCTATTGCGACGGTTTTTTTGGGCTATAGCGACGGTTCACCCGCGTCGCTATAGCCCAGAATATCTATAGCGACGGTTTACCCGTCGCACGGTTTACCCGTCGCTATAGCCAATTGTGCACTATACAGTTGTGTATATACATTTTTTTTATTTATTGGAATGCTCATTCCATCCCCTTTTAAGTAACCAAACATAAGAATGACCATTCTTTTTGAAATGTTCATTTTATTCCCCCCAAACTAAACATACTATAATAGATGGTGCAAGATTTGGAAGTCAACTAATCTTATAACTACTATTTGATATGAATCAGTTTTATAACAAATAATTGACACTAAAAAAGTTATACTCCCTCCGTCCCAAAATACAAGTTCTTCATTGACTTTTGTGGTCAAATTGACCATTTTTAAAATTAATAATTAAACATATATATTTAGATTTTCAAAAAAGCAAACATTGAGATTAATACTAAATTGTATATAGTTTATAATGTTTATAGGTTTTTTACATATATATAAAAGAATAATGAGATATATTGATTTGAAAAATGGTCAATTTGACCATAAAAGTCAACGAAAAACTTTTATCCTGAGACGGATGGAGTAGTAAATTATATTTAGACGACTGCAAAGGATTTCATAAATGGTGTTTTTTCGATATATGTAGAACAACTATTGCGGATGTTAAATTTAATCACTCAAAATAATAAGGAAAGACAAAAAATAAAAATAAAAAATGGAATAGTATTTTAAGTTTTCAGTGAAGTTCCTAACTTGGTTTTGGTTGTGATGTTTTGGTAGTAGTAGCTTAACAAGTTTAGCACTCTTTGTACTTTTTTTTTCCCAGCAAGTTTTCGAAAATTATAAATTGGTATTTGAACTTTAAAATATTTTATTACGATCCTATTACAAGAAAAATATTTCTTTTACACACCCCTATAATTTTTAAGCATTTTTTTGTCTTCCAAGGATTCAGCAAGGACGGCCGCCTCGATCGACTTTATGCGAGTCCAGTCTTTGGGTATAAGAGGGAAATTTACATCTGACTGTTTGACGTTTTCCTTCGGTCGGGTCCCTCCTTGAAATTCGTGTTATTTCAAAAAGTGAAAATAGTATATGGGGTTCTTTTAGGAGTGCGTAATAGAAATTTTTAGCACATTAATTCTTTATACCCTTTTCAACCGAACAATTAACATAAAAAGAAAAAAAATAAGAGGTAAGGCTCCCTTTTCGTATTTTGATGTAAACTCCAAATTAAATTGTAAAAGAAAGTCTCACACATTAATTACAAATGTAAATTTGATGTGGATAAATCCATTAAATTCTCTCTTTGGACGGTTAATATTTAAGGTGTGTCCTATGAATTAAAGTTTGTATCATTGACTTTTTTCATAAAGTTTGTATCATTGACTTTTTTTATCGAGAGGTTATGTTCGTGAGCTACCTTTTTAAGGTGGGTCATAGAAATTAAAGATTTGTATCATATTTTCACCAGAAACACGAGAAAATTAAAAAAAATAATAAGAGACACCACATATATTTAGGTAAGTTACATAAAAATGACGTTGTTATTGTGTATAAAAAATTAATTAGTAATTTTTTAAAATAATATTATTTTAAGAGACAGTTCATGTAAAAATATAAAGTGTCTTTTACCTTTGGTACTCTCTATAACTTATCATGCAATAACTTTATACCAATTAACTTTGTTCAATATAGAATTATCGTGCCTAAAGTCTCTACAGTTGTGTTATTTGATCATTATTTTAGTTTTTTTGGGAATATCCAAAAAATGTTGGTCACATCTTCGAAATTAAGGTAATTTCTGAGGAAAAAGTCTCATATTATTGAGGAAGAAAAACTTGTTAGAGTGATAATTAATATTATTATTCGACTAAATCATATAAAGTTGACGGAGAGAGCATGATTAACAAATATAAAATGTTGTTCAGTAATTCAAAATTCAATTTTTCCTCATTTTAATCACATTTTAAGGATGGTAGATGAGAAAGGCAGTGTGAACTATCTTGGTCCATAACAGCATCTGCTAGAAGGTTCATATAGTTATACAGACAGCATCTGCTAGAAGGTTCATATAGTTATACACTTGAAGACATCAATAATGCCACAAGAGTCTACTGTGTCAATCACATTTATAAAGGGAATTGTTATTTGCACAAAATAAATTTGATACTTTTATAAGATCGCACTCATATAAGTGTGGGTTTTATTTATTTAGGAAGTCTTGTAGAAATATTAATTTTTTCCGTAAAAATATTAATTTCACATTTAATGAAGTCTTCTATAATGATACCAACTACTCCCTCCGTCTCAAATTAATTGCTCACTTTTGACTTTTTAAGTCAAATTGACTATTTTTAGAATTAATAATTAAACATATATAAATATATTTCTAAAATTATAAAAATTGGGGTTAGTAATAAATTGTATATACTTTCTTTTGGTTATAATCTCTTCACCTATATTTTAGCAAAAATAGTAAAAAAATTAGTTTTAAAAATGGTCAATTTGACTTTAAAAAGTCAAAATTGAGCAATTAATTTAGGACAGAAGGAGTATGTTTTAAAATAAAAGTTCACTTTCAAATGTCTGTGTTTTAAAGAAAATTCAAGTATCCCCTAAGATTGTTTAGATGGTTTTGGTGTCATGATCAATATTACTTGAATCGTGATCCGAACGATTCCTAAAACAAAATAGGGAACGAAAATCATCATTTTCGTGATGGGGAGTATTCTGATCACTACTTGGTATAAATATATTTATTTGAGATGTGGTGTACCATGGATAGCTTTTTTTTACTTTTTTTTTCTTCAAATTTTTTATATTAAATATATAGTTAAAAACATATTGAGATATAATTAAAATGGATTTAATTATTTCTACACAAAATATCACGTACACGCATTCTCAAGGAGGATACAACACGTCATCACTTAATTGGAGTCTCGCAAGGCACTTATTGTGTTATACTACTTGACATTCTTTAGAATCTTTTTGTACATTTTCAATAATGTCCTAACTCACTCATGTGATAATTATTCTTGTAAATTTTTCAAATATTTTGGGAGATAATTTTAGATAGTCGATCTTAGTTTTTCATTAGATTTGATCCTAACCAATAATTGTATAATCCAAACATTATACAAGGGATATGTACTCATTTGTAAATTATAAAATATTTGTAATCATGCAGATGTAATAGAAAAAAATAAGTTTTGAATCGTCAAAAAATTTAGTATTTGGGAAAGAAAATATATCATCTCATGTTTTAAAATGTTTGTACCAAAACGAAATTTGCTGTATATTATTATTTTGGTAGGAATAATGAAATTTGCTGTATATTATCATTTTGGTAGGAATAATGAGTTTAAAAACTAACTTTAGAGGCAGTACAACCAAAGCGGAAAAAATAAAATGAAACATACTAATACGTACATGATGAAAATGACTCTAAAAATTCAAGATATTAAATTGCCGCCAGGAATAATGGAAGAAAACTCGACATAGAAGATGAAGATAGCAAAAACTGGAAGAGACTTTAAAACTAACTTTAGAATCATTAAGGGTTTAGAATTGAGGATCAGGAATCATCCAAAATATAAGGTTACAAGGTAGGGTTTAGGGGTGAGGTTTAGCAATCATCCCAAAATATAAAGTTTTGTTGGGTTTTAGTTTAACATAATTATTATTACCCAATAATACTGCTTAACCTTATTGATTTAAAATTATTATACCACATGTCAGTAATTACAAATAAGTCCAGAGTATAACATTATTCGGTTATTTAGCTTCTCCCACCCTCCTACCTTCTTCTCTAATCCCATCACATCCTTCCCTAATCCCATATCCTACATTCTTCTCTAATACATTCTTTTTCTAATCATCTTACTATCTTAGTGCTTATGTAAATACCGTGGATGTCTTTAATGTGTTTGATTCGTTTGGAATATCGAAAATTTTGTTTGTTTAAAAATAATTTATTTTAAATGCTATTTATTTAACTTATGAATGAAATATTTAAAATATAAATGTGCGACACCATTTTTAGTGCGGTGCATACTATCGCTGCAAATAGCAAATGCTAGTAACCATATAAACCCTTAATTCTCCTATGTTTCTCCCTCAATTCTACTTCAGTTCTGTTATATAGCTATTATGTTATGGAAAATCATGCACCATTTTACTAAACTTTGTTCAAAACAAACAACTAATAGGCTGAATTAGGTTCTTGAAAGACTGTTTTAAGTCAATGGATTGAAAACTTGGCAAAAAATCCTTGAATTGATTGAAAGTTGGAAAACTTGACAAAGGGAAAAGTGAGAAACTTCTTAATTTTCTCAAAAAAGTAAAACAAACTTAGTGATTCTCCCATGTAGCTTGTTGTCCAATCTTCAGTTTAAATTATTATGGCCATGGAAACAACCCCTGATCTTTTGAACCAAAGCCAACTCTGGGCAGTGAATCTTTTGATTTTAGTCGTATAAACACTAATCTATTCGATTCAAACAGGAAAATGATTTATACGTCTGTGATCTGTCTAATTTTATATCAAATATGGATTCACTAACGTGAAATTATAAGTGATAAAATAAAATAATAATAAGTGGGTTCATTCTTTATATCTTTTTATCCCATATATTCACATCGTTGGTGTTTAATATCGACATAAATATATACAGACTATTGATACAGTACCCCTCGGTGCTAAAAGAAAGTTCGATTTTATTTTTTGAAAATTAAAGTCAACATAGGTTTGTACTATGCAACCTTAATATTCAAAATTAAATCAGTTAAACAGGGGGGAAAAGTGGGAGCAGTGAGCACTAAATCTGGTAAGTCCTCATTCCAGCAAGAACAAGTCTCAGATGGCCAATATAATACCACACTTCTCAAGTCACCTTTTTCCCCTTGAAAAATTAGAAAGCCCAATGGACTAATCCAAATTGATTTGTCATTAGCTGGAGTTTTCAAGGGCTAGGCCAACCGTTGACCATTCAAGTTCTCATAATTCATAAAGCTCTACGGATCAAAGGGGGCAGGCATATTATTTCTGATTGAAACTAAAATTGATAGTAGTAGAATATAAAGCATTGGTATGGAACTTGGTTTTTCTAATTTGAAATTGATTGATCCTATTAAGATAGTTGGAGGTCTATGTTTATTTGGAATTGAAAAAGTGGTCTCAAAGTTATAAGAAGTTCAACATGTATGAAGCAATCAATCAATGATACACAACAAGTTTTTATATTAATAGAAGTGAGTCATACCAGTAGATCAATTAGCTATCCGTATTTTAGTTCAGAATTAAAATGTAGAAAGTTTAATACTACGTGGAGAGAAATTAGTAAAATTTGAAGTGCATTTATCAGACTCCTTTACAGGAAAGGTGCATAGTGAACACCTAGTGTAAAAATATAGAAAAAGACTTTGGAAAAGTGTTACATCACTTTTTTGTTGAAAAACTAAGCATGGCCGTCGATGGAGATTTCAATAATATTGTCAAGAAGAAAGAAAAAACAAGGAGGGGCTCAAGAAAAATGAATTTATACAAACATTTTAAAGCTTTAGGGTTGACTATCATGGGCATGAAGTTCAAAGGTCATATATATACTAGGCTAAATCTGGACTAGTACCCAAGGAGTGGCTTAGTAGTTGGACGGGTTCCAGCAGTAAATAAATCAAGTCTAGTTGAGTCGGGTTTTGACTTGTCGAATTCAAATTCGTTTAAAAGATAAACGAGTTTAATAAAACGAGATGAATTTAGTCGGACTTTAAACAAGTTTGAGATTCGGTATACGAACTTGTCCCGTTTAGTAAACGAGTTGAGCTGAAGCACGAGTTGAGAGTCTACTCGAATTTAATAAAATA
The DNA here is from genome assembly GCA_034770075.1 of Aralia elata. NCBI lineage: Eukaryota > Viridiplantae > Streptophyta > Magnoliopsida > Apiales > Araliaceae > Aralia > Aralia elata. The sequence continues at coordinate 25,623,613 of CM068378.1, read as the reverse complement.
AAACCTAACTAATTAAATATTAAATAAGCCGAACTTACTCAAGTCTAGATTAAACAAGTTGGATACCATATTATTTAAGCTTGACACGTCCAATTAAATAAGTAAAAAAATTTGTTCCAATTCAACTCATTTAACAAGGTGAAGTTTAGTCGAGTCAAACTCGCACATAGTCCATTTCGTTTACAGCTATAGGCTCCATCCTAAGACTCATTCAAGCCTACTTTAGGGCCCAGAGAAAAAGGGCAAAGAGGCTACATCTACTGATAAGGGAGTAGGATAATGTCAAAAATTGACTTCATAAAGTCATATGGCCACGGTTAATCCAGATCATGGAGTAGTTGCTTACCGTGTAGGAACAAGCCCCATATCTCTCAATGCTAATCCATAAGTGGGAAAAATGGTGATAGGATTCAAGTTTAGATGACCACTTGAAATGGAAATGTTTAGAGGCATGAAGTAACAAAGAGTATTGTTATGTATTGAGATAAATTTATGTCGAATTATAATTGTGAAATTTATTGATATATGAGATTAATAAAAATATAATACTTAATAAACAATTTTAAGTTTTGATATATATATATATATATATATTGATATATATTTCATAATATTCAATCACTATGCCCCCAAAATAAAAGTTCAGGATCAAATTTATAAAAGGTATACAAATTGGAGGTCGTTTTTGCATTTAATATGAATTTCATTTTTGAACTGCAAAAATGAATTGGATGGGAATGTCTCTGCTATTTGTGCTTAGAATGAGATGAACCCTCTATGAATTAATTATAGATATGAAAATTATAAATTATTTCTAATATACAAGCAATTCAAATAACTTTTTTAATTATGGAATTATAGCGTTATTCCAGTATCAATGACTATTTCACAATAAGTTCGCATAGCAGCGTCAAAGGAAGAAGAAACAAATATACTACCTCCTCCGTCCCAAATTAATTGCATTATTTTGACCTAAAAAAGTCAAATTATCTATTTTTAAAACTAATCTTTTTATTATTTTTGCTAACATATAGGTGAAGATATTATAACCAAAAGAAAGTATATGCAATTTATTACTAATTTCAATTTTTATAATTTTAGAAATATATTTATATATGCTTAATTATTAATTTTAAAAATAGTCAATTTGACTTAAAAAATTCCTAAAAAAATAATTAATTTGGGACGGAGGGAGTACTTGAAAGGACATAATGCAGTGACATCTGCAAAAATGTCCATTTAGTTGTCCATTTGAAGACATCAATAATGCGATAAGATTCTCCTATGTCCATCGCAAATATAGAAGGAAATCTCCTATAATGATACCAACTTTGTCTTCAAATGAAAGTTCATTTTCAAAAGTAGGTGTTTTTAAGAAAATTAAAGTAGCCCCTAGGGTTGTTTTAATGGTAGTGAGGTGTAATGATTAAAATTATCTAGATAGTGATTCGAAACGGTCCGTGAAACAAAAATAAGAATAGAAATTATCACTCTCGGAGTATGGTTGAAAAATTATTTGAATCATTTAGCTGGTATGAAATATAATTAAAATTGATTGAATAATTTTGTTTTGAAGGTATAGTTTAAAATTGATTGAGATATAATTAAAATTGATTGAATTATTTCTAAGCGCAATATATGTCACATATAAACGTTCTCAAGGAGAATATGACACGTCATCGTTTATTGGAGTCCCACAAATTGCTTATTATATTACACTGCTTGACATTTTTTAGAATCTTTTTGTACATAATGTGAAAATTATACTTGTAAAATTTTTAATATTTTAAGGGATAATTTTAGATAATCAATCTTAGTTTTTTTTTTTATTAGATTTGACCTTAACCAATAGTTGTATGATCCAAGGCTTATATTATATAAAGGGTAACTACTCATTCGAAAATCATAACGTAACAATATAAAAAATAAGTTTTGGATCACCAAAAATTTAATGTTTGAGAACGAAATATGTTATGTTATAAAACGTTCATACCAAAAATGAAATTTGCCTCAATCACAAGTACTAATGGGAAAAAACAGAGAATAACCACATTTGCATACAACAATTTTGGTACATTTCTTACAAAAATTCTCTACACTATTAAAATTTTAAAATCTATGTGACATCTATGAGGAGAGAGAAGCTGAGTTGGAAAATAAATTAAATTAAATTAACTCAAACCAATTTTATAACAAAAAACTAAAATTAAACTAATTAAACATAACAATAACTAAAACACTAAATTCATACTTAATACATAAAAGCTAAACAAATGGAGTAATACAATTTAAACAATAACTAAAACACTAAATTCATACTTACTACATAAATTAATTAATTAGACAAGCTAAACAAATGGAGTAATACAATTAATTAATTAGACAAGGTAAACGACTAAACGAGTAATACATTTGAGACTTAAATGTATTACAAGCGTTACAAATACTAATAACCAAACAAACCCTTAATTTTCCTGATCTTTCCCCTCAATTCTACTATAGTTATGTTATATAGATGTTATGTTATGGAAATCATGCACCATTTTACTAAACTTTGTTCAAAACTTACAACTAATAGGTTGAATTAGGTTCTTCAAAGACTGTTTAAGCCAATGGATTGAAGTGGCAGAAACTTGGCAAAAATTCTTGAATTGATTGAAATTTGGAAAACTTGGCAAAGGGAAAAGTGAGAAACTAATTAATTTACTCAAAAAATAATAAAAAAAAAATTAGTGATTCTCCACTATAGCTTGTTGTCCAATCTCCAGTTTAAATTCTATGGCCATGGTCCATGGAAGCAAAACCAACTTCGGGCAGTGAATCTTCTGAATATTCTCATATAAACACTAATTTATTGAATACAAATAGGAAAATAATATATACGTCTGTCCAATTTTATGTCAACTAATGTGGAGTTAGTTATAAGTGATCAAATAAATAGTAATTTGTGATATCTTCTTTATAAACTCTTATCATATGTGTCGATATTTAATGTCGACATAAGTATATGCAGACTATTGATATAGTACCCCCTTCATCCTAAAAAAAAGTTCCATTTTATTTTTTGAAAATTAAAGTCAACATAAGTTTGTCCTATGCAACCTTACTCTTCAAAATTAAATCAGTCAAACATGGGAAAAAAAAAAGTGGGAGTAGTGAACACTAAATCTAGTAAGCCTTCATATCAACAAGAAAAAGTCTCAGATGGCCAGTATAATACCACACTACTCAATTCACCTCCCCCCACCCTGAAAAATTAGAAACCCCAAAAAACAAAATCAAACCCAAAAAAAGTACTCATGTGTGGACTAATCCAAATTGATTTTAGTAGCTGGAGTTGTCAAGGACTAGGCCAACCTTTGACAATTTAAGTTCTCATAAAGCTCTACTGATCGAAGGGGCCAGGCATATTATTTCAGGTAGAAACTAAAATTGATAGTAGTAGAATAAGAGCATTGGTAGGGAACTTGGTTTTTCCAATTTGAAAGTGATTGAACCTATTAAGATAAGTGGAGGTCTATTGTGGAATTAAAAAGTGGGGTTGAAGTTATAAAGAACTCCAACATGTTTGACGTCATCAAATTTAATATTTTATGTAAGATGATAAATGCATTTCGCTTTTCATCACTTACAACTGTAATTCAAGATCAAAATGTTATAAATTTGAGTATATCGTAGAGCGAAACTAGTGAAATTTGGAGTACATTTATTGGACCCTTTACCATGAAGGGCTCATAATGGGCAACCAAAGCATATAATTTTAGAAAAAAAAAATACTTTGGAGATTTCAATAATATTGTCAACAAGAAAGAAAAACAAGGACGGGCATAAGAAAAATGACTTTATTCAAACCTTTAAAAGCTAAATGGTCGACTTGACAGTCACTTCGTGGACATGGAGTTCAAACTTCATAGGTCAAATTAGCCTATTAGTCTAAATGTGGACTTAGTGCCCAAAGGGTGGACGGGCTTCAGCTAGGACACTTACAAGCCCCCTTAGGGCCCAAAGACTAAGAAAAAAAAAGGCTACATCTGGACTATCAAGGGAGTATGATAATGTCAAATTTTTACTACATCAGGATATATTTCATCCTAGCAGAACCTACCTGAGTAAGGGGTTAGGGGAAGCCTAAGGAAAACTTACCTTTGTCATATAGTATCTTGGTTGATTATGAAATTTTCAAACTTCTTGTCAATGATAAATTCCAACCTATGACCTTGTACAATAAAAAGAGAAATTGTCAATTTTATTTAATACACTATTTTTTGTCTTAAGATTTTTGACAATAATGATCCAACTATAAATTATATATATTAATAGCCACTTCACGACAATGAGATTAATTTTATAAAAAATATATATTACAAAATAGAATCATTGAATGCATTTTTAAACCACTAAAATTATAATGAAAATGCTCCTATTCATCAAATGTTGAAAAAAGTGTCAGATTAATTTTAGTTTTAAAATAACGATGCAACTCAATATTATAAATTAAATGTTAGATATTATTTTATTTATACTTATTTAAAATATAGGTTGATGATGATCTAGCCCTCAGGGGAGTCTCCAAATGGTGGGCACTCGTTCAACTCCGACTTGCACAAACGTCCACACTTAGGACTTTGGCTAGTGTCAGTTGTGGGACACTTTCGGTGTGAAGGGTTAGTGAACAAGGTCAAGAGATAGGTATCAAAAGTGTATTTGAGTTTTAACTGTAAATTGTGTCCAACCTCTGCTTACCTTGTAGACCTCAATTTATAGTCCCTGCGTTCCCATCCCCTCATCCTGTCACATCGGCACCCACACGTGGGTGAAAGGTTTGGTGGGAGCTGTCTCATCGTCTGACAATTGCGCTGCTTGAGAAACGATTATGTGAGTCCCTCGGTCAAAGAGTGTCCTCAAAGCTTCCTCAACAAGTTTTTCCTAAACGGATTGTTGCCCAACGACATTTGGGCATTGGCTCAATTGATTTGGGCTTAGTTTCTTGTATTTGGGCCAATATCCAAATATAAGTTTTTTGATATATTGGATGAAAAGAAACATGCATCGGAGGGAGTCAAAGTTCTAGGAATATAAGCAATAAAATATGAATATAAATTCTCAGGATGAGTTGAACAAATGTTTTTTTACGAGGCAGCAAGAAAGTATTGATGAGTCCATAAAATGGACAAAACGAAATCATAGCTAGGCAAGAAATTATGACTTTGCAAGCATAATAATAAATATTAAGAGAATAAATTTTATAAGGACCGTTTGTAAATTGATATTTTTATATCATTCAATAAAAATTTGTCAATTTTAAAATTTGAGAGAAAATCAAGCAGTTTTGATTGTGTTAAAATTATTAAATGAGTTTTACCATGGTAAATAATATTACATAATCTGTTAAAAGAATAATTTTTTTTTTAATTTTCTCTAAAAATACAAAGTTGTCTGATTCCTATTCGATACTGTAAAAACACTAGTTTACAGACAATTTGTATAAAATTGATTCTCATATATTAAAGACAAAAAAGTGATTTATTTCAAATGATTTACCAAAGAATAGTCAAATAAGAAATTAATTACTTTTTTGTCATCTAAATATCTATTTCAAGTGGTTATTTTGATACTTTATGCGTATTTATCGGTACTAGTAGCGTATTTATCCTACTTGTACCAAACACGATTTACAAAGATAACCGATTATAATTCATAAAAACATGAAATTACCAATTAGTGTAAACTATAGGCAAAATTTGTGATTTAGGGTTTGTTTGGTTACCAATATTTGCAGCAGCATTTGAACTTACAAATTCATTACACTAATTTTGGTGTGTAGCATTTTGGGCTCAAACGTTGCGTTTATGAGTTAAATAAATTGCGTTTAAAATAAATTACTACTAAATAAATAAGATTTTCAAATAATTTAAACTTTTAAATACTTTAAACGCACTAAACAGTGACCGAGTAACCAAAGATACACTTGGTCTCTTTTTTTTGTGTGTGGTGATTTCGATGAAATAATGATGCGATGAACTGGATTCAATTTAAATCTTACCAAAAATTTAATAATCAGTTTAGGAATGGGAGATGTATATACAATTAATTTAGTAATTGGGATCAATTTATAAGTTCGTGTAATGAACTAGATTCATTGCATTATGTCCAAATAAGTCTAAGTTCGTTAAAATTTTGAACGGAAGTTATGGAATTGATCTAAGGTCCATTTTCTAGAAGTTTGAAGGGGTGTTTTGTTAGGAAAATTTTTTTTAGGGAACGAATTTGTTAAACGCATATAAATTGGAGGGCAAGTTTGCATTTTGGTTCTCTATGCGACGACAAATGGAAGTTGAGTTTCTAGGAGCCATTGTTTTGGAACGACAGGAAGCGTGGCACTCTATCTCTATATGGGGCTTCAATCTATTCCTCGCCCAGCTTACGCAGGTAACCCCTCTCTCTTCTTTGCAATTCAAACTTGTTCTGAAAAAATTAATTTTAATGACAAGATAATTTGCTTATACTTCTGTGAGATTGTTTAATCAAATTCATTATCTGGGTTGGCTGATACTTCACTTCAATAAGCCTATTTAGTAAGTTATATGGGGTTTTATTTTTTTATTTTTTTATTTTTTTTGTGTGTGTGTGTGAATTTGATTTGAATTTTAGATGTGGGTGTTTTGATTTATTGTTCTTTATTACATTTTCATATAGATGACTGTTGCTTAAGGTTGGATTCTAAAAGGACTTGCAAAAGTCGAATTATTTTATGAAGAAAAGATTGTATAATTGAACCCTTTGATCACATGCTTGAGTTTCTGAAAGTGGTGGAGTTACTGGATATCTGGTTCTAAGGTGAATTGTCTGGAGGGATTGCTGAAATTTTGACTTGAGATTAATTTCATTTTTTGAACTGTAAAAATGAATTGGACTGGAATGTTTCTGCTATTTGTTAGTAGAATGAGATGAACTCAGGAATGCATCAATTATGGATATGAAAATTATGATGTATTTCTACTACACAATTAATTAAAGCAACTGTTTTAATTATGGAGTTGTAGTGTTATTCCTGTAGTCAACGACAATTTCACAATAAGTTCGGAGAGCAGTGTCAAAGGAAGAAGAAACAAATATACTTGAAGGGACTGAATGCAGTGTAACTCACTCCAAATATTTATTACAATAATAAAGTAAGGAAGTGGAGTGGTCCACAAAGTTTAAAACTCTTTTTCTATTTTTATAAGCAAGTCCGAAAGTTTCAAATTTTCTTGTTTAACTTTTCAAATATAGTTGTATTATTGTCAAACTGAAGTTAATGCACTAATATATGGATTGATGTCTATTAATTTTTGACATCACAAAATGGATAGAAGGAAAATTATATTGGGACGGAGGAGGTAGTTAACAATAAGTAGTAGAAAACTATATTGCTAATAAGTGAATGAGGTAAATCTTATAATTGACAAGTTAATGATCTTATATAAATGTGTGTCCTTTTTGGTATCTATTAGATCCATGTCTAGATGAGAACGCAACATGACAATTTAATTGATAATTTGAAATTTTCCAAAGTATGCTTTTATTTTACAAAAGCTGATAGTCTGTACCCGTTTAAAGAAAAAGTTCATCAGCCGTAGTGGACACATTTCAAATTTATGTAGGCATGGTTTTGGTTTAGTGAGGTACCACAATGAAGACTAGTTCAGTGTAATCTCCCCTAGTTTCATGACTTTATTTTCATATATGGCCTAGTATGGTCTATATTCACCTAATGTTCTGTCCGGAATTTGGATAATGCAATACACAGATTATAACATCTAATATATATAGTTGCCAATATATTGCTCTCGTTCAGTAGGTAATCTATTGTTGCCGGTGCGGTGTCATGTTTGCAAGTGGAAGAAGCACCTGAGATTTGGTTCAGATACGGGGAATGGATGTTTCCAGAAGTATTTAAGGTCATCAATGAAGCCTTCATCAAAAAATACTGGAGCTTCCATTTCTTGCTCATATGGTGCAGAGATGGATCCATTTGTACCTTCCAGTACACAAGTAGTTGATGCAAAAGTTATTTATTGTGTTGCTCCTGCCATGGGTCATAACCAGGTATATTGAGTTGTGTTGTGTATATTGAGTTTCATTGATATATATATATATGTGTGTGTGTGTGTGTGTGTGTGTGTATTGCAGATGATCACTTCAAGTATATATTTGTATCTCATATTTCTTGGTACTCAATCATTTACTATTTTGATCATTGAGACCTTAATAATTGAATGAAGATACAATTACTTAATTTCAAGACATTAGGTAGTATGATTATGTGTAGCAATACTTTTAAATTCCATTTATGAGATCGAGACTACAGAGATGGTCTCGATATGTCAGTTCAGAGTTTAGACAGAATTGGTTCAATTACTGTCATGAAATGATGAAGTTGAGAGTGAAAATTTTCAGCTTTATTAGCCGTTACACCCTATTAAACTTTTGTGGTGTGTGTTGGAGTCATTCTTTGATTGCTTTACAGCACATGAATTTTGCACTAGTCTCTTTAAGACTTGAATACTTTTCGACTTGAAGTTGGCACTGTATTCCTGACCTAATAAGAACTCTATTTTAAATAGAATTTACACTTTGGAGACAAATATAGCTGTATTCAAGCAAGGTCAAGTTTAAATTATATTGAAGAATGAAGAGTCAGTATAGTCCAATGGTTGCATATTTGTAATTAAGCTAGGATGTTGTATCTGGTATTATATATTTCTCTGTTTATTGAAAAATAAATTTGAGAAGAGCTTAGAGCGTCAATGACAGGTAGAAATTCCTATTCCCTATCCACATTCCTTTCAAGCAGTTGATCAGGATAGTGATTAGGCGAATCAGTTAAATTTTGGTTCATATAGAAATGAATCAAGATTGATAAGGATTTTGTTAGTGATGCTTGAACATTTATTGCTTTGAGTTTCTTGGGGGGTTCATTCAAGGTGCTTCTGATGTTGTGAATTTTGCGTATGAGAGTTTTTTACATTTTGGATTTCTTTGCTAACAGGAGTCACATCCAGAATGCCATCTTAGAGTACCTTCAATTGTGAGTGCTCTTGAGAAGATGGAGCTCACTCCGAAGGTATGAAACATAATTTACATCTCTTCATAGACTACTACATAGGACTCTGCCTTAATAAGAAACCTGATGTCCAAGTATTCCCGCTATGGTCTTGGACTTATTCCCAGAATCCTTTCTTGTTTAATTCTTGCACTCTGGAGGCACAAAAACATGATTCACATGCTCTCTTTGTAGGCTACTATACAGGACTGTGCCTTAATAATAAAAAAGATCATCTATCTGATGTCCATGTATGGCCTGCTCTGATTCTGTACTAGTTCTCAGATTCCTTATTTTCTTAACCCTGGTTGTTCTCAAACTTCTTATAGACTGAAAGAGAGAAAAAAATAACTTGAGTATTTGAAGTTAGAAACTCTGATTTTTTATCCAAGTATGGCCTGCTCTGATTGTGGACTAATTCTCAGATTCCTTTATTTCTTAACTCTGGTTATTCTCAAACTTCTTAAAGGATGAAAGAGAGAAAGAAGTAACTTGGGAATTTTAAGCTAAAAACCAAAAAAATAAAAAAAACACGTTGATCTGCTTTTAGTAGTAATGAAATCGTGTGATGACATATTATCAAGATAAATCATGTCTTGAACTGTATTCATTAATCATTCAATTTTGCACGTCTCAGTTCCGTGGCTCAGAGATATTTGAACTTCAAAACTTCAGGCCTGCATCAGTAGATGATATTGCTAGTGTTCATGCTAAAGCTTATGTTTTTGGCCTTGAGAAGGTAACATCCCATTCATGATTCACCTATTCACAATTCTAGTTGTTTTCCTCTCTTTCTTGTATCTGATTACCTCATTTCTTTGTTTTTCTTGTTATTTTGCCTTTTACAGGCTATGGATCGGGCCTCAGAACAGGGTCTAATTTTCATTGAAGGTTCTGGACCAACTTATGCTACTGCCACAGTAAGAGAATTGCTTCAAAGGCCTCCTTTTTCATTTTGGTGCTTGTAGATTTATGCATATATTTCTTCACAAATAATAATGGATTTTATATTGGATTTTTGACAAGGAAGATGCTAGGATTTCATGGTATAAGCATTTGTTTAGGTACAACCTTAAGAAATGAATTCTCTTAAAAATATAGATAAATCCATTTTTGACTATGAGAAACTTTGTTCTGTCTTATTCTACACATGGTCACTTTTTTTGTGTGTGGGTGTGGGTGAGGAGGGAGAGAGAGAGAGAGAGTGGGGTGTCCGGGTGCCGGGGGGGGGGGAGATGCAAATGTTACCAATTTATCACAAAATAAACTTGCTACCAATGGATGTTAACAAGGATAATTATCTAGTGACGATTCAACTTACGCACAGGAATGGGAGGGGTTAAACTAGATATGTATATTCCCTTGGGTACATTTTTGCTTACGCTGCTGCATTTTAACTTGATCCTGCATTCTCACTTTTAAAAGCAATGACATTCGGCATGCATTATTGAATCTTCCTACGACTGTTGCAAGATGACCTCCTTAATTTTGGGAGATAAGCCTTTCCAACTGCTGTTGCTCTCCATTTGATTATTCTGTGATTTAATGTTAGTATGCAACTCATTCTTTTTTATATTGTTATTGGTGCAGACATTCCAGGAGTCACTAGTTGCAGCTGGAGCTGGCATCTCCTTGGTAGATTCAGTGGTGATGTCTCAATCTAGCACGTCAGTCACCTCATAATTATCTTCGTTCTCCCATTTCTAGATGGTGAAATAGTTTCAGTTCTTGGATATGCTTTTGGCTATACATTTCTTAGGATGACTTGTCTAGAGCTTCAATTTACAACCGGACTAGCATAATATGATGCTGATCTTGAATTCTTATAATCAAAATCTGATTTAGCTGATGCTTGGAGTACCTTGTCAGTTGTAATAATGTCTGTACATTATAGGTAGCGGCATCAAGAATTGGGCAGGACCCTCCCACTGGTTTTGCTCTGATACGACCTCCAGGACATCATGCTGTTCCAAAAGGGCCCATGGGATTTTGTGTTTTTGGAAATATAGCTATTGCGGCTCGGTATGCTCAACAGGCCCACGGTTTAAAGCGCGTATTTATCATAGATTTTGACGTTCACCATGGGAATGGAACCAATGATGCCTTTTATGATGACCCAGATGTATTCTTTCTTTCAACTCATCAAGTAAGCCATTATTTGTTCACTTCAACAACTGCATCTTACCACATTTTAGATTTTAACAATGATGCAATTCTGTGTCAACTTAGCTTTTTGACATAATTGTTTTTATTTTTTTGTTACCACAATGCTAAACTTTGTTGTACATGTCTAAAAATAAGTTTGAATTGATAGGCTAGAAAGATATGAAACACGGTCAATCTTGATTGCATTATGTTATGCATCTTGGTTAATACGTTGGATATCTAGGCGTTTCGCCATGTTTAAGACGTAAACAGAACTCCTAGGATCAGTGTTGGTGCTACAATACCTGTTGTAGGTGTGGAATACATCTATAACATCGTGGAGTATCATGGCTTTGCTCAACTCATAATCCTTATGATTACACTTACTTTATGGCCTTTCGAGTCAATGCCAAATTTTCAGAACCTTTTTTCATACCTTTCAACTATTGCTTTGTGCTACTTTTCTGCTCAGAAATACCCTCTTTTTTTCTCAAAGCACATGGGCTGCTGCATAAAATTGATAATGCCTTGGTTTCAAGTCAAATGAAGTTCAAGTGAGATGCAGAATTTATTGTTCTGACTAGGAAAGATTGTTATGGGAATTACTATAAGTTTCAGAAACTGATAACTGATTGCAGCTTCTGTGAAGGACTCGATTCATCATTTTCTAAAATAAAAACGAAGTAGCAGTATGCAACAAGTATCTACCTAAAAGTATCATTCCCAAAGTTTGCTTCTAAGCACCTGCTTTTAATAGATATGGACAGGGCTGTGAGGATCTTTGGGCAAGGTTTTCTATTCATAACAAAAATGAAACCGTTGATCAAAACCAGAAGGAACTAATGCTTGTCTCAGTTTGCTTGTGATATGGTAGTATTACAGTAAAACACCACTACAAGATCATCTCCCCAGATTCGTAAGTGGTCAAGTGCATGAGGAAAAAGCCTGTGGTTGGGGGGTAATAACACAAGTAAAGAAACTGTTATGCTTGCAGCCATAAAATTACCTACGTGCAAATTTTGGCGAAAAGCTGTTACATACAGAAATGCATTTATCGTTTTATCTATTTTTTTTTACGTGGATATAAGTAATATAAAAAAATGCAAAATTATGGCTATTGATAGATCAGAGTGGAGGAAAAGGATTCATCTAGCGGACCCAAATAGTTTGGGATTAATGCTCAGTTGAGTTGATTTATTGCCTGGAATGTACAAATTAACTAATCAATAATCATAATTTAACTTTCTAACTGATATAGGATGGGAGCTATCCTGGCACTGGTAAACTTGATCAAATAGGTAAAGGGAATGGTGAAGGAGCAACACTAAATCTACCTTTACCAGGAGGCTCAGGTGATATAGCCATGCGAACTGTGTTTGATGAAGTCATTGTACCATGTGCACAGAGATTCAAGCCCGACATAATTCTTGTTTCAGCAGGGTAATTTTCTTTCCCTTCAACATTAGATTTTTCATCAAGAAGTCGATTGTTTCTATGATAAGAATTCATGATCAAGGACTTATTTTATTCTTCCGTCCATCTTTTTTTACCAAGTAACATTTCATAGTGTGTACTAATGTGTTTGTGCATGCATATAGCGATTTCATTGCAACTTTAGTCCTAAGGGTAAGAGTCTTTTCACCTATTTAAGCAATCAAATGTAATACTACTTCATTTCTCAGCTATGATGGGCATGTATTGGATCCACTAGCTAGTCTGCAATTTACAACAGGAACATACTACATGCTGGCTTCTAACATTAAGCAACTCGCAAAAGATCTCTGTGGAGGCCGCTGCATATTCTTCTTGGAAGGAGGGTACAACCTTCATTCTCTTTCGAATTCAGTAGCAGACTCATTCCGTGCTTTTCTTGGGGAACCGAGCTTGGCCTCAAAGCTTGATGGCCCTGCCATCTTGTATGAAGAACCATCAAGCAAGGTAAAGCAGGCAATCCAAAGGATCAAGCACATACATTCCCTGTGAAAACGTATAAAGTGTGTTTCGATATAGTCATATTTTGTATAGTGATCGACATTTTTCTATATAAGGCTCTCTTTCCCGTGTAATATCATTAGTTTGAGATACAGCAATATGATAATTTAGATTTCTACTGATGGATATGTGAATTGAGTTACATGTATTTTCTTCCTGATATAGGTATTTTGGTTATGGATTTAAGTACAGTAGAAAATGTTCTTATAAACACAATTTTTTGAGGTGGTTTTTAAGCAGTACTGGGAATCTTATGCTACATAATTAATTGATTGTTAGATATTTTGTTCTTTATATATAGTTAAGGCTGCATGTTCTTCCTAGTTTTTAGGAGCCCCTTCTCCAAGGGCTCAGCAGATGGAGTAGATAGAAAATGGTCCTTGTCTCTCAAACCTCACTTTTCTCAATACTTATTTTAAGTCCAAGTTCACATGTTTTTCAGTCAGTCATCAGCAATATAACTATTGTATTTTGTGTTCTTTATTTTGTTCTGCCAATTCCATTAAAATTAATTGAGGGATTTAAAAATTTTAAGTCTAAAATATGGTTTCAAATGATATGTCATGAAGCAATCTGAGTATGTGCAATTACTGATAATGCTTGTTACAAGTGTTCAGCATAAAATACTCCATTTCGTTCTAAAATATAAATAAATTATTGACTTTTTAAAGTCAAACTTAAAACATTTTTAAACTTAAAATTGATAAATTTCTTTTAATTTTAGTCGATACATATTGTGAATTATTTAAAAAGTAAGGTAAATGATATTAAAAATCAACAAACCTCAAGAGAGAGATTCCATTTTCCTCCATAAAAACTAGACGTGAGTCAAATGCTGTTGACTGTTAAAAAATTATAAGGTGGCATTTTTACTAAATATTTGGCAACAAAAAATGATATCTAACTATACAAAACATAAATGATTTTGACTCTAAAATTTTTTCCGCTCAACCTATTAAATCATCCGGACCGTCTAAAGTTTCGGATAAATCTAACCATTCGTTCCTTCGTTCATAGTGACAGAGGCACTACGGGCAATACTAGTAAACAATATGACATGACTTTATTTTAATTTTTAAAATTTCTTTGTTCCACTTATGAATAAAATATTATAAATTAATAGAAAGCAAAAGAAGGAGAAAGTTTCCACCATTGATGAATCACTTATTCCACCAACCTCTGCAAGAACAAGACGTCCTTATTAAACTAAATCCTTCCTTCCCAAAGAGGAGCTTTTACGATTTTTTCAGACCTAAACTACACCATTTTAGTTACATCTAATCAAGAAATTTGGAGTTTTTCTTACTTTTAAGATTAAGAATCTCTTTCATGGGTGTCTGATCCATTTCTTAAATTTCTCTTATTCTCTTCATTATATGTATGTGTGGATTTTGTGGCAGATCTCATCATAGATCTGTTAATAGATCGGAGCTTCGGAGTAATCGAAAGCGAGTTTGAGAGGCGATAACAGAGTGATACATAGGGATTTAAACTGCTATGTGCCTATGTCCTTGGTCATCATCAAGATGTTATGAATACTAATGTGAACTTATCATACGGTGACAATCCCACATTGGTAATAACCTGCCCTCTTGAATAACTAGTTTTTTAGGAGAAAATTGAGGTTTGAGCTTATACCATAACATATGGTATCAGAGCAAATAGAAATCAGATTAAAATACTAATAGACGCAAAGATTGTTATATGGGGGTAAATCTCATATTAGTAATATGAGATATCAATGTGGGACAGATAAAGAGAAAATTGAAGTTTGAGTCTATATCGTAACTGAGAATCGAGTAAGGCTTGACTTCAGAGCTTATACGTTTGTTGAAAAAAAAATATTATTGCACCAATCTAGATCTAAATCTCAAAGGGAATATGAAAGGAAATAGGACTATAGACATGGAAAAGGCTTTTCGTCGTCTAATGGGTTGTTGGAGTGAAGATTGTAGCTATTTGGGATGATGATCGAAAGAAGAGGGTTGCAAAAGTAAAATTCCGCAGGCGGGGAGAGAAGGTTAAAAACAGGGAATTGATATTTCTTCATGCGTTTTTGATATTTTTACATAATTCTCTCTCACATGTGTATAAAGTGAATTTTACCTTCATGTGAAAAAATCATTTAAAACTATCAAAAATACATGTAAAAATAGTGTTTCCCTAAAAATAAAATAAAGTCATGTCATAATACCCCTTCATTTTTTGTTACCAAATATTAAAAAAGCTTCATCATTAAAAATCTATGTCATAATATTCACGTATTTATTTATTAGAAAAAATAATAATTTAAAAAATCAACATATGATCAGATTTGATCAACTGACGTCTCCTAAAAACAAGGTAAAAATAAATTTTTTTCTCTTCATTTTGATACTTAATTGAAAAAAATTATACTTTTTTTGTTTAAAATAGAAAATAGACTAAATTATAAATCTAACCCTTCTATTTGTCATGTTTTTACGAGAGTGTTCTTTAATATTCAATTCTAGCCTGATGTTCAATGACTCCAAATCTTTTCGTGTATTGTCATTGTCTTTTGTTTTACCACTCGCATCTAACACGATGTAAAACAAATTCTCGAAAATATTCTTTTCTGTATGCACGACATCTATACAATGACGGACTGAAAATGTGACCTAGTACATCAACTCAAACCATATGGGTGAGTGTGTCCAATTATGAGTCTTCTCGTACCCGAATGCTCTCATTTTACTGTGCCCCTTCCCTGACGGTGGAAATGTCAGATCGTTCGGCCAGGGCAAGACCTTGTTGCCCGACAGTCGACCAACAACCTCCTTCTTCTCTGTCTTTCTGTTGAACTATGCAGACATCTTTCTGTAATTGTGATCAACATGCAAGAATGTACGAGCTGTTCCAAAGAAACTACATTTTCGCCCATGCTGCAATTAAGTATCACTTGCACATCCCCCATACATACTAGACATGACAGCTTCCCGTGAGTCGACCAATCACTAATCATCCCAAGAGCTAGAAAGTCAATGATAGTCCACAACAAGGCTGCCTTCATCAAAAAATTCTCGTCGATCGATTTATCATATGTTTGGACCCCCGTCTCCCACAACATCTTTAGTTCATTGACTAATGGCCTGAGGTACACGTTTATGTCTTTTGTAAGACTCTTATCCTCCGGTATAAATAAAGTCAAGAACAAATACGGATCCCTCATGCATATTGACGGTGAATTGATATTTTTTCGTGTGTTTTTGATATTTTTATATAATTCTCTCTCACATGTGTATAAAGTGGATTTTACCTTCATGTGAAAAAATCATTTAAAAATATCAAAAATACATGTAAAAATAGTGCTTTCCTAAAAATAAAATAAAGTCATGTCATAATACCCCTTCATTTTTTGTTCCCAAATATTAAAAAAGCTTCATCATTAAAAATCTATGTCATAATATTCACGTATTTATTTATTAGAAAAAATAATAATTTAAAAAATCAACATATGATCAGATTTGATCAACTGACGTCTCCTAAAAAAAAGGTAAAAATAAATTTTTTCTCTTAATTTTGATACTTAATTGAAAAAAATTGTACTTTTTTGTTTAAAATAGAAAATAGACTAAATTATAAATCTAACCCTTCTATTTGTCATGTTTTTATGAGAGTGTTCTTTAATATTTTTTTTATCACAAGTCTCTCTCATAAATACATTAGTCATACAAAAGTGTTCTTCCATACTTTTTCGTTGATAATAAATTAATTTTTGATAATTGAATTTGACAAAAAATATTAACATATTATTTTGTTACATAAATTAAGATTATCATAGTGCTAACATGTGTGTCATTATGTTCTCAAGGTGTCAATTGAATTATTCGTTCTATTTGTAACACTAATTTAAATCCTAACGACTACTTGTAACTTTAATTTTACAAAATACGATTTGGTTGAAATAAATTTTAGCCCTAATTTAAAACTCATGGTCTGATTAAGATGAATTCGAACTCTAATTTGAGACCTTTTAGCTTATATTTGTCCTTTTTCGATCGTAAATGCGAATTTTGTTGCTCTTAAATATATCTCAAATAGGTCTAACTACCATAATGACCCTAATAAACCTTACTTTAGGCATGAATAATATGTTAGCACTTTCTGTCAAATTTAATTCGATAAAATTCAAATTTTTATTGACAAAAGGGATTAGAGGAAAAATTTTGCACAATTAATGTATCTATGAGGGAGATTTGTGCTAAGAAAAAAATTAGAGAACACTTTTGTAAAAATATAACAAATAGGAGGGTAGATTTGTAATTTAGTCGTAGAGAATATGCATAAGTTCCTATTTTGACTTTTATTGATATAATTTGGAACGGTTGGATAGGTACGATTACTGGTAATGCTTGTTTATAATTAGAGTAATATTAGAGACACAAACTATTTTATAAACATTTTACAAACTCGCTGATGTGGCACTGTTGTATTGGTGATAGTTAAAAAAAACACCTCCCCACTACAATACTATCACCAATACAACACTATCACACCAACAAGTTTATAAAATAGTTTGTGTCTCTAGTATTATTTTTATAATTAAGAATAATCTTAGAGACACGAACTATTTTACAAATATTTTATATAATTAATATTCGCAATCACCATTTTTTTTAATGATTATTTAATCCATGCAGATTTGCTCCAATTCCTGCACCATAAAATGCCAAGAAAGATGTCACGATGAGTCAAGATGAGTCAAGATAATGGACGAACTCAATAACTCATCCCACGCAGTATTATTATCCATCGATTTTCAGTAGATTTTGTGTGACTGTTCCATACCCTCTCTGCCCAATTCTCTCTCCACAAGTATTTTACATGATTATATCTTCATATATATCACAGTTCATTTGATTAACTGAACTCATCTGAGCTATTTTCTATTTTGATGGCACTTCATTTGTCAAAATCCAGAAATGTTGTTTCCAGTATCAGATCAAAACTGGGTTTCTTGGCGATGATGGAGCAGAGATATTGGAGTTCAGAGTTTACCCAAAAACTTCATACATCTTCACCTCTAATTGTACAAAATCTCAGAGACCCAGATGGGTTTTCCTGTAAAACGCCAACCCTTTTGGCTTCTCACCGGTGGGAATCAACCATGGCCCAAAATAATTTCGATTCTACTGAAAATGTTAGTAATTCTTACTTTCTAATAAAAAGTCCCATTTTGCAAAATTTGCTAATATTAAGGATGCATTTTTGTTCCCTTTTGATGCCTAAAACTGATAAGTGGTGGCATGATAATGAAATTTTTATGGCATACTTGAGCAAATTGTGTCATTTTATACTACCACTCTATTTTTGGGATAAGTTTTTTTGGCAAATGGGGCTTTGTTTTGTAAATAGAGGGAGTGTATCTGATCAGATCAGGATTTGATACATTGTTTTGAAAAATAGGCTCTCAGTGTGGTATATTTTAAAAAGGAAAAATTGGACTTCCAATTTAGGTAGTAGGATATGTTTTTAAAATATATTTTGGTGTCCAATTATGCTCTTAGATAAAATCCACCATGAAGTTTACTAATCAGTTTGAATAGGTTAATGTGAACACTTGAGCGAGCAATAGGTTTAGTGCAGTTGTACAATTTATTGAGCGACTTGTTCTTCTATAGTGAAGTACAGTTATGCTACTAGATGGGAAGAAGTATCATAGAGAAGACCTCTCTTTACATGTTGCAATATAGTACTCATACACCATTGGCACTTTTAATCTTTGTGAAATGAGACATGCTTTAGAGGTTGAATTATCGAGTATATTTATCCATCAAAGTCAAGTGACATATTGAAGACACGATAAATAAGGTCTCTATATAAGCCAAAGCTTCATCTTCCTTTCTGTATTTCCATCTACCTTTACTTAGTTGAAGAACTATTTGTATACTTTACATTCGAGGCTACTAAGGGACTTGACATACTTCCAAATAAATGCCAATTTTCAATTTGCTTTCGTTCTTTAAAAAACAAATAGATTGTTTGTTTGGCTAAACAGATTAAGGAGGCAGTACAGAGTGGAAAACACCGCCTGTTCCCACTTCTGCAGGAGCAGTAAGTATGTGCTTGCTGCTTTCTTAATAGCCAATGCATTTTAAAACTCTTACGGATATAAGAAGGAATTATATTCAAACTTGGGTTAGACGATGTTTTGAATCACTGCTATGAACTTTCTAAACATAAACATTTACAGTGTTCGCACTCATTATTATGTTCAGTAGTATATAAATCTTGAACATGAGTTCTTAGTTCAGACGTCTCGTTGCCATGAACAGCTATCTTACTCGATTCCGATCAAATATCTCATAGTAGTTGTGTGTATATGTCAGGATGTTACCTCATAAAATAAATTAGGTGCCACACAGTTGCTTCTTTTGCAATCTGTTAAAAAGAATAAACAATTGACGAATTTTATGTAAAAAACATTTTTGTTATATCAGTTTATCAAATCATCTTTGAAAATCCTAGAGGTAACTTTTTTATTAATTTATAATATTTCATTTGCACACATACTAATAAAATAATATATAGTGTACTATACGAGACTTCAGTTTGATTTTAGTAAATACTGAATTATGGAAAATTATATGTCTGATAAGACCCTGCTCAGTTCTTATATTGATTAATATCTCATATTGAGGTTTTCCTATATTTTGTTGAAATGGAATAGTTGTTTGGGGTAAGTTATATGTGGGCACTTGATATACAACATGAAAGAACATTGATCTTTCACTCACAAACTAGAATGTTGGGCTTTGTGCTTTTAGTTGGTAGTTATGCAGGATCTTAATCATATCTGCATAACTGCTGATTTATGGTAAGGTAAATTAAGTTTTCTGTTTTTCAAAATATCATTTCCATCGTGTATGCCTAAACTAATTGCAAATTTGTAATGTAATTTAAGCAAGTTATGAAATTCTTTCTCTCCTTCCTCCTATTGTTATATGTGTATATTTCGAAACTGATATTTCTTAATCTCCCTGTTCATGTTAGGCTCTGAATTACCCAGGAGGCAAGGTTAAATTCACCTCTGATCTGAATTTCATATCAGGATCTCAGGAGGAGCGGATTCACTGCTACCGGGTCCTTGATGAGAATGGTCAGCCAATTAGTTCTAGCAATTTCATAGAGGTATTGAACAAAACATATTTTGCATAGAGTTTTCTTCCTTGAATCATTTATAAATTTAACAAGAAATGTCCCTGTGGGCTATGAATAATGAATGTGACAGATTGACAAAGAAGTTGCTGTGAAAATGTATATGGACATGGTCACTCTTCAAGTTATGGATACTATCTTTTATGAAGCACAGAGGCAAGGAAGAATTTCCTTCTATCTCACCTCAATTGGAGAAGAAGCCATCAACATTGCATCTGCAGCAGCACTCAACTTTGATGACCTTGTCTTCCCTCAGGTAAACACGAACCTGTACAAATCTGTGTATTTAACATGTAGTGCATTCCATATTTATTTTTTTAAGGAGAATAAAATATGTGAGTACATGCATTTATTCTCCAATCCACTACGTTCATGCATGTATGCATAGCTTTCATGTATACATGTCAAAGAACTTCCAATCTGTTAAAAATCAAGATTCATGAGTATTGTTCCAAGTATACATGGATGATGGAAACTCTTAAATTCCCTTGTCCTTGCATATTAAGGGCTATTCCCAAAATTCTACAAGTTCTGAGGCTGCAATTTTACCATAGAAATGTGGCTCAAAATTCTAATCAGTTTCCAATAGACCCTTTTCTCACCTAGATCAAGTTTTAGCATCAGCATGAAAACAAGACTTGAAGAGGGCTCAGGTATCAATGTCCTTAACCTGCATTCATGTTTGTAAAAGTCTGCCCCACTTCTGTCTCTAGGTTGCAAAATGAGCAAAACATAAGAAACCTCAACAGGAGTTAAACATAGTTAAATGCCAGCAGCCTAACTAATACAGTAATAGGCAAAATGAAAAGAATAGTAATAACAATTCTTGCATATAATGAATAGAATGAACATACTTGAAGGAGTAAAATAATTTTCCTCCTCTTTTTCTTCATTGTAGTTCTTATTTATACTGTTCTGATTACTTGGAATTGTTGTTGTTTTGAACTACATTTTTAATAGCAGTTGAAAGGAGCAACTATGTTGTTACGAAGATTGGCAGTAATGATTTCGGAAGGTTAATTAGAGATAAATGGGACGACAGTTTGCTGTATCTCTCTGTTTCTTTCAAAAGTGTAGAATGAGGGTTAATTTTACTTCTTTTAACATCTCTCTCTGTCACAAACACACACCCCCCATCCCCTCAGCAAGATGGGGGATTGGAAATCATAAATTAAAAGAATTGCTTTTAGGTTTAGCTCCTCGGTGTGGAAATTAAATTGCAAAACAGGGTTAAACAGTTAGATTAGTGGAATTTGTGAAAGGTAGTTCCACCTTTTCTTTTTCAAATATAAAATATGCAAATAAAACTTATAAACTTAAAACATTTTAGCAATGAGCATGGAGACATTTAGGGAGGAAAATAACTTGTCTCAGTTGTAGCTCACTGAGATGGCATAGTGGAGGTAGTTCATGTTCATCTTTTCATGGAAAAGGGGGATGAAAAAGATCAGTGATTGATATCATCAATTCATCACATTCCATTTATCGCTTGTACCTTTATTTATTTTTATTCTTTTGGTGTGTGTGTTTGTGGTGGGAAGAGGGGATACTTTTGAGTCAACTTGTTTCATATTTTATTACATATCAAATTTTACCGAGGGTTCTTTTCTGTTTTCATTGTGTTTATTCATTTATTGGATGTTCTTCCCACTATTTTCTCCACTGACACAAAATCAGTGCCTAAAATAATTGGTACCAAAAGAATTTTAGAGCCCCTTAAATTTACCTTTTACAAGCCTATCCATACTCCACAAATAAGGATCTTCTTAACATCTCTGATATGTAAATTTTAGCAATGAGAAAATGAAATAATTTTATGTGCTTTGCAGTACAGGGAGCCTGGAGTTTTGTTGTGGAGAGGATTTACCCTTCAAGAATTTGCTAACCAGTGTTTTGGAAACAAAGCTGATTATGGAAAAGGCAGACAGATGCCCATCCATTATGGGTCTAACAAACACAATTACTTCACTGTTGCATCGACGGTTGGGTAAGATACCAATCATTTTATATTAGATACTATCTCCAAGTTTAGTTAGGGTAATTAATAGCTCATATGTTCCAGTACACAAGTTCCCCACGCTGTTGGGGCTGCGTACTCCCTGAAGATGGATGGAAAAGATGCATGCACAATTACTTATTTTGGGGATGGAGGCAGTAGTACAGTAAGTACA
The DNA here is from genome assembly GCA_034770075.1 of Aralia elata. Lineage (NCBI taxonomy): Eukaryota > Viridiplantae > Streptophyta > Magnoliopsida > Apiales > Araliaceae > Aralia > Aralia elata. The sequence goes on along the minus strand of CM068378.1, from coordinate 25,601,041 downwards.
TAAATACCTGGAGCTAAGCTACTTTTAGTTTTTAGTAGAAATAGTTCATAGGCCACTGTCATCATCAAATGCAAATTATATTATCCCATTCCATATTTATGTGAACCAAACTATGGAATCTTTTTCGTCATTCTGAAGTAAGCTTATCATCTAATGCAAATTATATTATCTCATTGTTATAGCTTTCTTCAAATCCCTTGACATACTTATGCTTCTTTCTAATATATCTGAAGTGAGCTTATCTTTTTAGCCTTTTATTTGATAGTTTTAGTTCCAAGATGGACCATGTGTGATTAAATTTTTATTTTTTATTTTTTTATTTTTTTTATTTTTTTTAACTTATTACATAATCTCGTCATATTTTTATTGCTATTTTAAAGGGAAATACTGACATTTTTTTCATAAGATACTGTTTTGACTAAAGATCTCTGCTGCCTTATTCTTCAAGACAGCATACTAGAATGATATAGCTTCCATTTGATGTACTAAATTACAGTTTATCTTTGTAACTTGCTTCTTTTCTAATGCAAATTTTTATTTTTTAAAATTTTAGGCAGATTTCCATGCTGCTTTGAATTTTGCAGCGGTTATGGAGGCCCCAGTAATATTTTTTTGCCGGAATAATGGTTGGGCCATCAGTACCCCTATTGCAGACCAGTTTCGAAGTATTTATCTTTTTGCTCATTATTCCTTCCTCTATTATATTCAATGAAAAGTCTCTGACAAGGGTCTTCTGTTCATTGGCAGGCGATGGTGTTGTTGTTAGAGGACAGGCATATGGAGTTCGTAGTATCCGTGTGGACGGACATGATGCTCTTGCTATTTATAGTGCTGTTCATGAGGCACGTCAAATGGCCATTAAAGAACGCATACCTGTTCTGATTGAGGTGATTTTAAGGTTTTTATGTGGTTTCTTGTGACCTTCAGGGTTGCATAATATGGATAATCTGATCAATTCTTTTCATTTTTAGGCCCTCACGTACAGAGGAGGACACCACTCCACTTCGGATGACTCCACCAAATATCGTCCAGCCCATGAGATTGAATGGTGGAGAGGTTCACAAGACCCTGTGGCAAGGTTTAGGAAATATATTGAAAGGAAAGGATGGTGGAACACTGAGGTTGAGTCAGAGCTTCGAAGCAGCATTAGGAAGCAGGTAAAAACTTGCATCCCATTTCTAGCAACTTTAAATATAATAATGGCCACCCTTTAGTCTAGAAATGGCTCCCTTGGAGATTGAAGAGTTTCCTTTACTCTTTCTTTCAATCTGTTTTTTGATGGGTGAAGTTTAAATAGAGGTAATTTTTAGTTTAGACACTATAAATAGTGTTTTTATTGGAAATCGGAATTGGTATTGCTGGGAAGTAGATTCATTTAGAAGCTTGACCAATTTGATAGAATGCACAAAGTTTCTTTCAATAGTATGATGGAGGTTGTAAGGGGAACTCTTGTAAAATATGTGTAATGTGTTAGGCACAAGAATAAATTTTTGTTTGGCACACAGTTGAATGTTGAGAGGGAGAATAAGACTCGGAAGCTATAACTATACAAAAATATATCTTGGGAAAATAAATAATACAGATCTTTTGAAGTTGGCTAGATCGTTGTCAAGGAAATGTGAAGTTTAACTTGATAGTGAAATTAGGCAGAACTTGTTTTCTTCAAGGTGTAGAACTAAACTTAATAGCATTTTAATAGAAGTTGAAGGCGAACAATCATAAAAGATGAGCATTTCAAAATGAGATTCTTGAAATGGGATTTAGAAGTATCATCAGTTTTTAAAGAGAGAATTCAATGGCAAACAATCGAGATTGATACACTAAATGTGTTCAAAATCTTATTAGTGAGCGTAAAAATCATTTTTTGCTTGAGCATACTTCCTACTATGAGTCACTTCTGAAATTTTCTTATAGATTACACTATTGTTACAGCTATCACAGGCAATTCAAGTTGCGGAAACAGAAGAGAAACCTCCTGTTGCGGACATTTTCCGAGATGTATATGATGTTCTGCCATCCAACCTGAGAGAGCAAGAGAGATTGCTCAGAGAGACCATAAAAAGACATTCTGAAGACTATCCCCCTGATGTTCCTGTTTAAAGCTAGCTTATTGTTGTGTATGTATTATTACTTTGTATGCACATGATACATAATTCTTATAACATTTTGGAGTAATCTTGCAGTTATTGGCGCCCAGATCTTTGGTAATTTATGGAAATAATGGGATTAGGGAATTTTTTCTTTGTGTTTCTGTTTATTTTGTTGATTTAAGAGGTTGAAATTTTTATTTCTATGTTAGATTGCATGAACAGAAAAATAGCCTGTTGAAGCCATTTGAACATAAAGTCTCTTGAAACTTTTTGCTGCGACTAACAGTAGTTACCCCTTCTGTTTCAAAATTAAAAATATACTTTAAAAGACGATTTTTAAGGATATTTTTATTTTTTAAAATAATTTCTTAATTGATGACAGGAATGATAATAAAAAATAACGATAAATTAAGAATATCATGTCATTTTATAATATTGAAAAGAAAAATATATCTTTAATTTTGAATCTAATATAGTAATCAAATAAATAAAATTCTCAACTGAAAACCATTTATTCTAGTTACAATTGTATTTTAGAAATTAATAAAATTCCCAACCGAAAACCATTTATGCTAATTATAATTGTATTTTAGAAGCGAAATCAAAATTGCCAACTTATAAACCAAAATAAATAAATAAATAAATCATGCACGCCCTCCGTTGTCTATATACCAAAGGCAAGTTGTGATATTGTTAGTTAATATTTATCCAAAAAAATAAAATAAAATTGTAAACTGCTTCACTAGAACTTTTAAATTGGAACTACAAATCAAAAGAGGGAAACCTTAAGGGGTTAAAGAGGAAACTTCATAATCATAAAGCAAAATAAATAGTTTTCAGTAATAAGTAACATGTCCAAGCAAAAAAGTGAAATGTTCAATTAAAATCACAAGGAAGAAGCTTTCTCATTCAAAGATTCTCTAACTGCCTTCAAGAGAGAAGGCATCAACTTCTGATTAGTAACAATTATGCCGGTGTCGAGATCAAGATACCTTCCCTTGGAAAAGTCCAAAGGGTTACCTGCAGCATCTGTGACAACACCCCCAGCTTCTGCAAAATTCATAGACAAACAATATAAGCTTGATTTTCTAGGCCAATATTTTATATTTTTTTTTTGTTGCGCTAACATGTAAAAAGCAATGAGAAATCAGTGACTAAGATTCAATGTAGTGCATTAAGAATTTGAGGTCAACAATAGAAGACATTACTGAATCCGAATTTCAAAGCCAAAATCAAGTGGCCGACTAATGGTAAACTGCATTTATGTGGCTTTGCCTGTTTTTTGAATCTACATTCGTTTATACTGAATCAATGTTTGATTCTTGAATTTGATATATTACGTGAAAAGCAAATAAGGTAATAATAAACCTTTTCGAGTCATGTAACTCTTCTAGAGAGATAATGTAACAACGTTTTAACTTTAACACGACCTTCAATTTTAATGTTTAAATTGGGGTTTGTTTTTAGTCAAAGCTCACTCAATACACTTGAAAAGCCAAGGCATTAACTAACTATACAGTATGCCCTTCAATTAATGTATAAATTGTTGCCGTTCATGTTAACAGGCAACTGCTGGAGGACACCAGATAGATCTACATCTACTGATGTTACCGGTGTTATCAGAACTGATCTAATTGATTCCGCGTGATGGATTTTATAAAATGAAACAAAACCATCATTCTATCAGAACAAAAAAACTCGGAGAAGTAGCCAGCATGTTTAATGTATTCTAGCAGCATTTTCTTCTTTCAAAAATCACAAACCTCTCAATGATAATTAGATGCTCTTACAATAAGGCTGAATGCGATCATCCTTCCATAACAAATGGTCTAGACATCAAAATAAGCATGAATTTTGAAAACAACCAAACATAGTCTAAATAAAAGACGTGGATAATGTTAATCCTGCTGCCCAAACAGAGGCCGGGGCCACTTTCAAATTAAAATGGCTACACATTACCAGATCTAGAAAATTAAATCTTGGTGCACTCTAACCAAAGTAGTGATTGGTAAATCTCCAACACCGTAAATGAACCATTAAAAAATGATAGAGGTAATTTTATGTACCTGTAACAACACTGTATCCAGCAGCATGGTCCCATATTTTCTCACGGTAGCCTTTATGAGGGAAACGCAAATATATTGCTCCATCTCCTCGGGAAAGAGCACCATACTTTGCTTGACTATCGATTCTGACAGGTGGTGCTTTGACACCCAGTTTCTGTTGTACTTGCAAAATTAGGTCACTCCTTAAAAATAGCATGAGAGATCTGACAGATGCAGAGACAAACACACACACACAATAGTACCTTTGCAATAGAGCTAGACAAGTCGTGCAAGGAGTGCGCCGCTTCATATGACTCAAAAAATGATGCGTCTTCAGGGTTTTCAATATCACTAACATGGACCTGAGAAGCACCAAAGATATCATAAATGCGCATCAGAAGGATATTAGGCGGAATCAGTGTTATAAGAATCAACCTTCACGGGTGGGGATCCATCTAGAGACTGCATATAGGTTCCACAACCAACTTGAGCCGAGAAAAGACAACCAACTTTTTCATGAGGATCTTGGCTGTTAGTGGATCCTAAAGGAAGATTTGGGCAGGCTAGGACACCCAACACAACTTTTCCTTCATCTAGCAATCCTAATGCTATGGCATACTGGTCACCCCTTAGAAACCTGCATCAGATTATTGCAAAATCATAAGATTGTGTATAATATTGGCCAAATAAGTAGAACATAATGGCATGACCTGGAAAATGGAAGCCGGAAATTGGTTTTGTACGTGTGCGAGCATTGCACTATATAGAGCGAGAAGAGGGTGGGGCAAGGATAGCTCAACGATATTTTAAAAAAATCTTTGTATTCTTAAGCTAAAATTACCGTGGCCAAGTTTTAGTTGTAGATATCAAAACCATACCTTTAATTTATGAATTAACCTGTTTGGGGGTTTCACACTGGATTAGATTACAAGAAATACAGGTTTTTGAATTCTCAGAGTCAAAGAATAGGTAGTAATTCTCTTATAACTTGGGTTTTTTTATTTTTTTTTATTTTTTTTAAAGTAAGAATTAACAAGTTATCAAAGTCCTGGTTCCTGAACATCTTGAAGTTGGCTCTTCCCCTAGCATTGTATCCCCATCAATATTAACTTATCAACCCAATTAAGTTTTATTAATTGGTGCATTATGATAAACCTAATTTGTCTATTCACCTGCAAGTAGGACTTATGGGGTAGTACATTAGGAGATTGTTGAAACATGAGATTAACTGTTGGGTCCATTCTCTGATAGTTACTTTTAGAAATAATTGTAAATTGGTACAGGATAATATGTCCAACTTTCAAGCATACCCTTTAGTACCATCAATAGGATCCAAAACCCAATGGCGACCATGAGAACCTCCTTCAGATTTTCCATTGTCAATGGCTGCAAGCACATTTTCTTCAGATAAAGGAGACACATCGTATGTTCCATCACTGGCAAGAGTATCATTTACAAGTTTTGTAATGCGTTGTAGCGTTTCTTTGCCTTCTTCCTTGCGTAGATCTCCAGAGTCCTAGAGACACTCAAATTCTCACTTTTTTGGTCAAACAAGTAAGAGACTGATATGTATATATACACTTCAATAGGCAAAGAAGGAAAAAAGAACTGCGTCTCTAGAAGTGAAACAACTAACTCATCAGCAAAATAAGAACCAAGTAAAATGTTCAACCTTACCTCCTCAGCGACTAACGAGAACGCCACAGAAGGAAGTTCTTTCTCCAAAGCAAAGCTAACCAGAACTTGTGAGCCTGATAATTACATTCACATATAAGAGAAATATCTTTTCTTTTCAAGCATCCCTTAAAGCTAAAGCCAGCATTCATGACAACTTGTATTCAAACTGCACCACTTAGTCACTAACATAAATTCTACATATGTAAAATCAATACTATTAAGCAAATATTATATGACCAGCGAGAATTATTATTGTAATCTCAAGGGCTTCAACAGGTACTTGTCATGATTCAAAACTTAGCAGAAGCACTTTGAAATTAGTGGGTTCCCAGTGCAGCAAAACTAGATGGGTAGTTGTTGCGGGTGTCTGCCGCAAGTGAAAGAAAAGAAAAAGATCAAATAAGAGTTTTAGACCTCTTTAATATCCAATTTTAATTAATAGTGTTGATTAAATAAATCTAAGTACATTAGCATCTTTACATTCCCTATAACTATGTACTGAAATATATTATTAGTATTAATATTTTTTTTATTTTTTTTTTGTTTCTATTAAATGCCAAGGACAGAAACAAAGTTAAGGGGATGGTGTCTTTTCATAATAAAGTTGCTCATATGATTGATCCCACGAAAAAATTAAATAGCAGATAAGATATGAATGGTGCATAAAAATGTGCTCTAAATATACCATAATCGGCCACCGTTACAGGACTTTTGTCAGATTTAGATTGGACATCTGACTGCAGCAATGCCTTTTGCACCTTCTGCAGAAAGCAACAACAACCATAAATTAGGTCAATATATATTAACACTCACCAAGTGGAACACTAAGATTTCAAATAAGGCCATTGATGTAACTAAATTCTGGAAAGTGAAAAAGGAATAAGAATTGCTAAAATATTAAACTGTGATTTGAGGACATGCACACCCAAACACAAGTGTTGCATTAAAAGGATTTTAATATTTATACACGGTCCACAATTTCAGTATTTATACACTTTGAATACACTTTTTTCACATATGGAATTCAGTTTCAGCCTACTCTAACTAGTTTGGAATGAAAGGCATTGTTGAGTTAAATTGAGTTGAATGTTGATACCCTATGAATACAAAAGTAAAGACTGATATGACTGTCATAATACTAAGCTTCGATTTGAGACAGGCACATTGGATTGACCCAAACACAAGGTGTTGCATACAAAAGAATTTTAACATATATATATATATATATATATATACACACACACACACACGTTGTCCATAATTTAATGTGTGTTGTAAATTTTAATACCCAAAGTATATATTTGTATACAGCTTGGTCAGCTTGCATGTAATAGAAACAATGAAACTGAAAGTTGATTGAACGATGGCAAAATAAGAAGTTGGGTAAGTTCCTTCATGTAAAATCAGGAGCACCATTGCTTGTGCACATAAGTCAATGCAGGTTGACCATGCAATATGCAAGTGACACAAGTACTAGAGAACCAATGGTTAATGGATAGAAGTGTGGTACAAATCCTCAACGTCAAGTTAGAGCTGCTCCATTTTAATTTTTTAATGCTCAATCCTTGAGGAAGAGAAAGCAGCTAGAGTAAGTTGTATTCAATCTACATATTTCCCAGCGGCATCTAAAAATACAGTAATAGTAGCATGAAGAAAAAGCACTGCCTACAGTCACTATCTACCGAGAATTTTCATAACTAGTTACTTCTCAAAGTTTTTAAGGTATGGTAGAGAACAAATTGGCAACAACGCAGACTAAGAAACAATCGTATGTTCTACAACCGCAGAGAAAACTTGAATATCTTTTACAAACTATGACTAACAGAATGACAAACTTGGGAGTACCAGTCAACTCCCAAATTACTCCAGCAACTGATAAGGATCAACCATAGGTGGAAATAATCCACTAAATGCCAGCCATTATCCTCGACAGAGGGGCATAACCTAGGGTAAGGGTCACATTATCAACACTTTTTTTTTTGATAAGTCACATTTCAAACACTTGTACACTCTTCATTCAGTTCTTCCTCTCCATAACTCCTTACCCTTAAGCATTGGGGAAGCCCCCAGTTTCACCTCCGTCGGCCCTCCTAAGCCTTTTCGCAAGTGCGAAGATTTCATTCAATCCATCCATCCGATATTCTCTCTCAACAAAACCAATAGGAACTTGGGCCAAAAACTCAAAAAGGCAGGGTAATCAAAGTTATAATCATTTAACCTCTAGATAGGAAAGTGGCAGAAAGGTATGGGCCACTGAAGGAGTTTTGATATATTATTTATCCTTGTCTCAGATTTTTGTGCCAATTTTCCTCTCTCATTAAAATTTCAAGGATAGAATGACCTTTCAAGGCACTTCAAAGGATAAAATTGATCCTATTGGGGTCGACAGAGAGAAACAAACAGAATTTTGTATGTTTTGAGCCTATGAGTTACTCCATATTAGAATATGATTAGCTTAATGTAACACACTATTTTCCTGCACATTTCTTTTCATCCCAGCAAACCGTAAGAATACTACACAATCCAACAAAAAAAAAAGAGATTCTTTTGTTTGACTAAAGCTTCAAATCTAACATAAGTTTATCTTAATTATTGAATCACACCCATACATGGCACTTCCAATTTAACACAACATAATGCTCAATAGACCCAGAATCTGAAGTAAGATCAGTTCATACCAATGCTAAAATGGACCCAAAAAACGATTTTAGCTTCTGGGTATAACTTAACCAATGCTAAAATCACCTCAAAAACCGATTTTTGCTTCAGGGTATAGCTTAACCGATTTTTGCTTCAGGGTATTGCCTAAATTTGAAATTAACCATCACAAACAGGTAATAATTCCATCAAACAAACATAACAAGGATATACAAAGAAAAATTGAGACAAATAATGAATGTAGTAAAATGTTAAGAGTGAGAGAGACGGAGAGCAGTATTTATGCCTGGCAAAGGCGAGCAGCAAGAGAAGCAGCTTTATTGGCAGCAGCAAGTTCCTTGCCATAAGACATTGAGGTGATTGAAGCAAGTCCTTGTATAATTGGGGTTGATGTTTTGGGGAGGAGAGAGAAAATGGGTTTTATATTGATTTGGGGTTTTATCAAGGAGTATGAATATTGGTACTGAATTCGCGTCAACGAACTCAGAGAGTCTGTTAACATACTGCCCATCTCTATTTTCTCTCTCTCTCTCTCTCCCCTAGCGTACACGCCCACACGCACGTTAAAACGTAGAAATTAGTAGTGGCACTCACCTAACATAAAAGGGTAAAATATATTTTGTTCACTGTTTTTATTTTTATTTTTTGGGTGTAATATTATTTTTATTTTTATTTTTCACTTCATGTGTAGTTGAAATTTAACTTTACACCATAATATTCTAATCTGAACATTTTACATCATAAAGTTTAGTTTTAGATTTTAAGTCACCCAATTTGCTAACAAAAGAGAATTAAGTTCATTTTTTGATAAAATTGTAAATAAGTCGAACTGAGACTAGTTTTGTCTTATTGAGTTTGTGTTTAACTAATAGTTAAACGAACTCGCGTCGAGTCAAACTTAAACAATTCCTTGTTTGAACTTGAATTGAGGTGAGCTCGAGTCAAGACAAACTTAAATGAATCTATAAAACTTTATTTGCAAACAACTCAATTCATTTATAATTTTTTTTATCAACTATGTCACGCTGACACAACCACTATATCAGTGAACTATGTCATGTCGATATTTCTATGTCATCCGTTCTTTTATCTAATGAAAAACTCTCTCTAAAAATAAAAATAAAAATTAGATCTATGGAGACTTTAATTCCTTTCCCTTAATGGAGAGACCCTCATTTAAATCTCTTTTTTATTTTATTTTATTTATTTGTTGTGATTTAGTATTTTTTCCTTATATGCGAGTTTATTTTTTGGTTAAGTTGAGTGATTCCTTTCTCCCTATGAGAGAGTTTTTTTTTATCTCTTATGAAATCTTATTTATTCCATATGTATAATTATTTTTATTATATGAAAGATCTATTATCAGTGTGCTTATCTGAAAAATATCTTTAGACTCATGCGAGGTAATTACTAGCGCATGTTATTCTGGTTTCCCATATTGAATAATTGGTCAAATATGTAATTCCTATTAATATTTTTAATGTTTGTATTTTTAGGAGTATTTATGGTATCATTAGTTTTTTATTTTTTGTTACTATTGATTCATCTTCCTAATTTGATCCGTTAACTGTTTGAAGTGATTATATTTTGTTCTTTTATCACTTGTAATCTTTCATGAATCATAATAACTATTTGAAGTGATTATATTGTGTTCTTTTATTACTTGTATTTTTTTCATAAATTATAAAGTATTTACAAATTCAACATCTTTTAGTCTTTTTTGAATTGTTTTAAAAATAAAGACTTAATTGCACTTTAAGCCCTTCAAGTTTTACCCATTTTATAATTGGGCTCCCAAAGTAAAAATTCTCTCAATATAGACCCCAAAATACATTTAAGTAAGCGTGATGGACCCTCATTGGTAATCTGACAAATTTTTTGGCCGAAATATGGTCAAACATACAATTTAACCGTATTTGACTTATTAAATTCGTATAAATACTTATTAAATTTGTATAATTTAATTATAAAATTTAAAATACAATTTAAAATTATAATTACTCAAATAACATGCACACACTAACACACCAAGAACACACACATAAATTCCAAAGCTTGCCAAATCCATCCAAAACACAAATCTAACAAAGAACAAATAAAATCGAACATCTTCTCAAAATCAATTCAAACAAAGAAATCAAGAAAGAGTTGAGATATGATGAAAGGAGATTCAAATCTACATGCATCTTCTCAAAAGCAATTCAAATATTTCCAAAATCAATTTAGATCTAATGAAAGGAGCATACACATGTTCTTCATCTTGCATCATTTTCATCTATTTCCTTTCTTCCCTTAATTTTCTCTCTCCTCCTTCAACAATGGTGACACTCGTTTGCCAAATCCATCCAAAACACAAATCCAGCAAAAAACAAATAAAATTCAACATCTTCTCAAAATCAATTCAAGCAAAGAAATCAAGAAAGAGTTGAGATCTGATGAAAGGAAATTCAAATCTACATCTTCTTAAAAGCAATTCAACCTTAAAATCAATCTAAATCTAATGAAAGGAGCATACTTATGTTCTTCATCTCTTTCCTTTCTTCCCCTAATTTTCTCTCTCCTCCTTCAAGGTGACACTCGTCTCCGCATCCTCCACGACCTTCCTCTATCAGCCCAAATTTTTAATCAACAATTGGGATTTGATAGTAATAAAAATTGGAGAAGGAATCTGAGGAAAAATTTGATGAATAAGAAGATAAAAAATTAAAAAGTTGTTGTTTAGTGTTGGGTATGGTCAAAGGGATCCGATCGGAGGTGGATGTGAAAAAATAAGAATTGATGAATTGGGGGTTTGAGATTGGGGATTTCAATAACTTACAAACTGTACGAAATTAGGATTTTTATGACTTAAAATTTCTGTTCAATTAGATTTGGGATTTCTGTGGCGCGCTAAACATAAATTTCGATTTTAGCGTTAAATTAGAGGAGTATTCCTTATCAACCTTTGGCAGATGATTATGATGATGCTTTTTTTTGAACGACTTATTACTTTAAGTTTCTTCTAATTTTAATAAAGGTTTTTTTTGGTATTTAAGTTTATTATAAATTTAATAAGTTTTTTTTTGTATTTTAATTATTGTTTATAGTTTCTTCTTTGTATTTTTAGTTCTAAGTTTATTTATAAGGATTTATACAAATTTAATACGTCAAATTATAAGTATTTATATAGATTTTATACGAATTTAATAAGTCAAATCGGTCAAACCATAATTTTCAAATATTTTCGGCCAAAATCTTGCCGGAATATCGGAAAGGGTCTATTTCGGTTACTTAAACATACTTTAGGGTTTATATCGGGAGGATTTATACTTTAAATTCCAATTATAAAATGGGTAAAACTTAGAGGGTCTAAAGTGCAATTAACTCAAAAATAAATAAATAAATAAATTACACCGTTTTGAATTTAATATAGACGAGTTGATAACCCGTGCAATGCACGGGCTAGTTTGAACAATGACTTTAATAATTTGTCAGACATCATGTCAAAAAAGGATTCGAAATACACAATTATTCTAATGGGTTTGGGAGACCATAAGTTGGATTTTTTTTCTTTTCTTTTTCTGGTAACCTTTTTTCAAAGACTTCATACACATAATAGTCCGATTCATGCAGACTGGTACGCCAAATCTGACAACTATACAAAATCAGTCTACCAACTTAAAAAGAAATATAGATGATACAGATGTTTACAACAATTTAAATTTATGATTGCATCAATTAATCCAAGAAAAGGCACAACATTTCTGGGAACATGGATATACCTTAAAAGCAAATCTGTCAGGGACATGCCTGGAGGAGGAGATTCACAATTATGTGGTATTTAGAATAAACTCTAAGTAGCATTATTTCAAACACTTACAGTACACCAAGTCAAACAAATTAAGTAACATTTATAACACCCAATATTGATAACAATTAAAAATGATTTTAGAGACCATTCATCATATATTTACTTAGCATGAATTTCTTTTTAATTAAATAGATTATTTATAAATACCAAATTGCAAATATGTAAATAATTGTGATAGATCAATTTGAGCAAATTTTTCATGCTATTATCAGATGGTTCTTTAGAACAAAAAGAAAATCAATTAAACAAACAGGCACCAAAAGGCTATCAAATCTCACTAAGCATTTCTTGACTTCTACAGGGTAAACTTGAATGACCATGTATGCAAATTTGGCAATCTCTGTCTCTTTAATATTTTTAAATCTTACAAAAGTAAAGAAATATCCAGCTCTGTTTCTCCTTTGAGGAATATAGACAATTTTCATTTTAGCTACATGGTTGAAGAAATCTCATACCTCTTTTTTGAAATCCTCTTTCGCCATCCTTGGACATGAATTTTTTGCATCACATCCCATTAAAGTGGTGAGCAAGAATCATGTACATGAACTTACATTTGTGGATTTCAGAGATTTTCTCTCAGCCAACAACCCCAAGTTCACCATGCTTCCAACAAATGAGTTGACTTCTTAAAATCTAGCAAAACCAAGTTGCAATTTTTCAGATTCTGCATATAAATTAAAGTAATTATAGATACCAAAATGATTCTGACACTACCCAGTCAATAAACTATAACAACCTAACTAAATCAGAATCTAATCAAAAGTTAATCTGTATTCAACTGATAATTGATTTTGGGAATTTAAATAGTCAATTTTTAATTGATAATTGATAGGGGACACTAAATAACCAATCTTATTTTCAGCACCTGTTTTCTCTCCTAATTTTTTATTCTATTGAACAGTGAAAATGAGTTTCAGAGATGATAATGAAGATGAGAGAGATCTGCAGAAGCCATTTTTGCACACAGTTAGTTGGTATCGAATGGGTTCAAGGCAGTGGAGTATGATGGTGTTTGGAATATGAAACAAAAGTATCTGAATATAAGATGTATATGCATGTTGGTATTTGGAATATGAAACAAAAGACAATTAATTTATCATGAGTGTTTGGAATAAGAAAAACAAAAGTATGTGAATATAAGTTGTATATGCATGTTGGTGTTTGGAATATGAAACAAAAGGAAGTTAATTATGATGGGTGTTTGGAAGATGAAACAAAAGACAATTAATTTGCTGTATATAAATGTATCTACATGATGGGTTTGGGAATTTAAATCGAGTTAATTGACAATTAAACCGAGTTAATTGACAATTGAACCGAGTCAATTTGTAAATTAACTGAGTTAATTGGCAATTGAACCGAGTCAATTTGCAAATTGATTCCAAATTGATTTCAAATTGAAAGTGGATAAGATAGCTTGTCCTGCTTTTATATATAATGTATTTATGTGAGAATATCCTTTATCTCTATCGGCCTATCAGGTATTATATTTCTTCTTTTATCTCTTTGTAATTTTTGTAGTTAATAATAATCAAAATCGCCATTCACGTGTACAGTTGGTGATAAAAGAAAATGGGGCTTTCAAATAAAAACAAGTTTAAAATTCAATCACCAAATCCTTCTGCAGCTAGGGGTAAAACCATCATTTAGCTATCCGGTCAAAAAATTCTTTTTATGTAAAAAATGAGACGATAATATATATATATATATATATATATATATATATATTCGCTCTCCCTCACTTTTTTTTATAAAAAAAAATAGAGAAAGAACTCTAGTTAATGACTATGAGAAAGTGTCTTTGATATTTCAATTGTGATATGACCTTGATCTTTTGGTGGAATGATAGTAATTTGAGCCTTTTTCCTTTGTTCCAATCAAGCATGTCGAGAAGCAAGCGACTGTGTGAAGTAGGAAAATCCGAATAGCGCATTATAATCTTGATCCGAATGCACGGAATTCATAGGATATTATTAAGTCAAAGGATAAATATAAAGATTTGATAGAATTTGATTCATTTTAGTAATGAACAAAACAAATTAATACAAGTATATAACAAGTCAACAGGAAATTTTATTCAAATTAATTTCGTTGATCATTTTAAAAGTAATTTAAAAATCAACTTATAATTTTCAAATACAAATTACATAAAATACATGTTCAAATTCAATGAATATAATTATAATTTGATATATATACATGTATGTATGAATCTCACAATAAAGTAAAGGAAAAGGTTATAAAAAATATTAATGTTATATATATATAATAATAATCTAAAAGAAGAACTTACAATTAATTAAATTATTTTGATAAAAAAAATATATAAGAAACTCGTATCTCGCACGGTTCAATTATTTTGATTAAAAAAATATATAAGAAAGATAATTCGTGTCTCGTGCGAGTTCTAAGCTTGCAGGAAACAAATTGCCCAAATTGAAAGTTAACTAGCAAAACGCTGCACTTAAAATTGAAAGTTTGAAATGTATATATATTTAAACCGTAATGTTAGCAACTTATTCTGTACAATAACAGACCAAGTCCAAATTGCCATTCAACAACCTTAACTAACTTTACTTCCATCCCTTTCCCGCCACCCATCTCTCACCTCCACCATAACACCAAATCACAAAGAAGAAACAAACAACAAGATCTCTCTCTCTTTCTCTCCTTATATATTTGTACACGTGTCATAAGCATGCAAGAAATCAGATCAATCTGTGTATGCATGCCCTCTTGAATGTGGGAAAAACAAGAGCTAGATATCCATCCCTCCTTAATCTCTCGTGTGTGAAATTAACAGAATCTCTTGAAATTCAGCAAACCCTTGTTGTCTTTGTTTTCGTCTTTCAAAATTATTGCACTGAATGGATTTTTTTTATTATAAAAGAATCTCCTCCTTCCTTTTTCACATGTATCATATTAATTTTATCGATCAATACTAATAATATCAGTCATTTGAGCACGCAGATCTTCTATTTTCGTTCTTTTTTGCCTATATACGTAGCAACAAATCAATATCAAGGCGTAGAAACAACAATATATATATATATAGTGCGGCGGCGGCGGTGGTGGTATTTAAAAGATCAAGGAAAATGGACGTGGTTAATGGGACAGCGTTAACTAAGGTAACAATGGAGAGTGCGGGAATGGTGTGTTATGCGCCAAGGATGATTACCTCAAAGGGAGCATGGATGGGTGATAATCCGCTAAAGTTCTCAGTCCCACTCTTTCTGTTGCAGTTAATTGTCATCATCAGTACCAGCAGGCTCCTCCATATACTACTGAAGCCCTTTCGCCAGCCCCGGGCGATTTCTGAGATCCTGGTATGTACAAGCACAGACACACACACACACACAGAAATATGTGTATGTATATGCATAATGCATTCTTACATGTTTTCACAATGTCCGAAAACATGATATTTGCCGTTTGGAAAAGGAAAGGTAACTAGACAAAAATTATCTAGATTTATGGACACAAACATTAATGTACAGCCCATTAATATATAATGAGTTGTAGAGTACAATACATAAATATATGATGAGTTGTACCGTACAACCCATCAATGTTGTCTAGATTAACTGAGTTGCATGCTTTTATTTAAAAAGCAGGAAATGAAAATTTAAGTACTTGCAATTATACAAAACCAAAAAAATAAAAATCAAATAAAATACTGTAATGACTATTTCAAACGGATTCGGTTAGCATGAAGTGAACTTTATGGGAAGTTCACTTCATGCCCAATATAGTACTGACACACAGGCGGGGGGTGATACGTGTCAGTACTGTATTGGACATGAAGTGAACTTAACATGAAACTCACTTCATCCTAACCACTCCCATTTCAAACATACATTAATACTTAATTAAATGGTTGCAGTGTGGAATAATCCTGGGTCCTTCAGTACTGGGAAGATGCAGCATGTTTATAGACATATTATTTCCCTTGAGAAGCATAGTAGTGTTTGATACAATGGCAAATATCGGTCTGGTTTACAACCTCTTCCTCGTCGGAGTAGAAATGGACCTCTTCCTCGCCTTCCGTTTAGAAAGAAGGGTGGTGGCCATTGCCCTTGTTGGTGTGTTCCTGCCCTTTGCCATAAGCTGTTCCTGCTCTTACATTCTCCGAGAGGAATTACCACCCATGTTGAACCAAGGCACTTACATTATCTTCGTCGCTCTTGCCCTGTCTGTTTCTGCATTCCCCTTGCTTGCTCGGATACTCGTTGAGCTCAAAATCCTCCACTTGGAGATTGGCAGACTTGCCATGGCATCTTCTTTCATCAACGACGCCTTGTCTTGGATTACTCTAGTCATTATAATCATCTTGGCTGAGAACAAACCTGCCAACACGCATCCCATCTCGGTGATGCTTTGCAGCGCAGCTTTTGTTCTGTTCTGCATTTTTGTCATTCGGCCAGCCATTTGGTTTCTGATAAGGCAGACTCCAGAGGGTGAAAGCTTTAGCGAGCTGTCAATATGTCTCATTCTTACTGGGGTTATGATCTCTGGATTTATTACAGAAGCCATTGGAACGCATGCCATTTTTGGAGCTTTTGTCTTTGGCTTAGTTATTCCAAATGGACCTCTTGGAGCTATCCTGATAGAAAAGCTTGAAGACTTTGTCACAGGGATTCTGCTCCCTCTCTTCTATGCCAGTAGTGGGCTCAAGTCTAAATTCGTCGAAGCTGATGGGAGCCACCACTGTGTACTAATACTCATCATTATTTTTGCCTGTGCTGCGAAATTCATTGGAACTCTTCTCACCGCCATGTATTACAAGATGCCTCTTCGTGAAGCAGCTACACTTGGATTTCTCATGAACGCTAAAGGTCTTATCGAAATTGTTGTCCTCAGTCTGGGGTTTGAACATAATGTACTCTCTTTCTTCTCTATCCAACTATCTATCTCTATATATCTATATCTTTCCGACCAGGTTCCCCTCCATTACACCTTCCATCAAATATTGCTAGTAACAAAAGCATTGCATTTATCAATTTGTGTCGCTAAATGTATGTATATATATATATATATATATATATATATATAATGGCAGAAAGTGAGTGAGAAAGTGTAATGTAGGGGGATCCTAGTCCATGTCTCTCTTACATTAAATTTAAAACATAATGGTTTGCAGATCCTAGATGGCACGTC
Source organism: Aralia elata (assembly GCA_034770075.1). NCBI lineage: Eukaryota > Viridiplantae > Streptophyta > Magnoliopsida > Apiales > Araliaceae > Aralia > Aralia elata. Next base: position 25,583,564 of record CM068378.1, on the reverse strand, counting down.
ATACGCAATTATGGTGTTGACATCTGCAATTCTGATCGGAATCACCATTCCTATTGTAACCATAATCTATAGGCCAGCAAGGAAACCTGTAGCCTACAGAGGAAGAGCAATTGAAAGGGCGACATTAGAAACTGAATTACGAATTCTTGTGGCCATCCACACCAGTCGAAATGTTCCAATAATTATCAACCTACTTGAAGCCTCGAACCCCACTGGGGAATGTCCATTATATGTGTATGTGCTTCACTTAGCTGAACTCACTGGCCGTGCATCTGCGATGCTAAATGTTCATGGTGTTCAAGAAGCTGGCGGACCAGGCCTGAACAAGACGCACGCTCACTCTGACCACATCATCAAGGAATTTAACAACTTGGAGCAGCACAAAAGCTGCGTCTCTGTCCAACACCTGGCAGCAATTTCTCCTTACTCGACGATGCACGAAGATATCTGCAGCGTCGCAGAGAACAAGCAAGTGGCCTTCATCATCATTCCTTTCCATAAACAACAAACTGTTGATGGCGAGATGACATCCATAAACCCGGATCTCCAAAAGGTGAACCAGAAGGTACTAGAAAACGCAGTATGTTCCGTTGGCATTCTTATTGACAGAGGCCTGAGTGGCTCCACTCACTTGGCAGATGGGCAGCTATCCCACCACATTGCTGTGCTATTCTTTGGTGGACCGGATGACAGAGAGGCACTAGCGTATGCAATGAGGATGGCTCAACATCCTAACAATAGCATCACCGTTATTCGATTCCTTCCGGGAAAAGATGCTGTCATGTCAGTACCTGAGCTGAGACGCGACCATAAATACTCTAGAATGCCAACACAGATTGAGAAAGAGATGCAGCTTGATGATGAATACATAAGTAATTTCAAGATGATGGAGGCAAATGACAAATCCTTGATTTGTGCAGAAAAGTTGATTAACAACAGCGAGGAGACGGTGGCAGCAGTAAGGTCAGTGGACAGCATACATGACCTGTTCATAGTTGGTAGAGGACAAGGAATACTATCAATACTTACAGAAGGGCTTACAGACTGGAGTGAGACCCCAGAACTCGGTGCGATTGGGGATTTATTGGTCTCACCTGATTTCCCAGCTAGAGTTTCAGTTCTAGTTGTGCAACATTTTATAAGGTAAGGCCCACCGGGATTTTGGACAGCCTGTGTCAGCAGGAGCTAGAGCAATATGAGGTCTATCTGGTGAAACTAGAAAAGTACTGACACTAGAGGGTTAAGAGTGTGTTTGGTATTCCGAAGCCTCACAGGCTACAAGAAAAAAAAGATGCGGATAGGCTTCTTCTTCTTCTCCTAACTTGCATATAATGTACAATTGTATTGGGGCTCACCAAAAACATTACATTTAGCTACTTCTTATCCTTACTAAATGATAATTTTTTTGGCACGGTAAAGACGCTAACAATTACAATTTTTAACGAATTACATCCACGCTGAACTATGTGAGCTAGAGATTTATTTTTTTGCTGAGCGCATATGCACATACTAAAACGCAAAACTCTTCACTGTGTTTGTGCCTGTTTGACATTTTCGTTCTCGAGTTTAAAACGAATTTCTCCCCCAGTGTACAATTATTAGTGCAAAACCGTACATTTTAAGGTATAACTGGTGGTGCAAAGCTGCTGACCTCAAATTATAGTATAATTTTACACTATTAACTGTACCACGAGATAACGATTTGCTATATTATAAAATCAGGTACCATATCTCTATAAAGGGATAAAATTTGCATTTTAGTCTATATGAATTCATCTGATTATTAGCCTGATGCAGTGTAAGAATCTGGAGGTATGCATATTAAAAATCAAATGAATTGTATATAATTTTTAATGAAACCTCACTTCAGATACAAAGCAAAACAAATGACTTCAAAGAGACATTTAAACAAACATGTTATATGCACCGAGGGTGATATGCTGGCGACCAGTATAAAACTATACGGAAGCAGGAGGGTAATATGGCTTTAGTAACGGTTAATTCAGTATAAAAAATAGGTAATTACTTGATGAAAGACGACTTGGCTGGAAGTTGCGGGTGTTTAGCAGTTTGGGCTGTGAACTTGGACTCTCTCTTTGTATTATTTGATTTTTACATTTTTTTTGGGATTAGATGGGCTTGGCTGGGTGGACCGGGCCAAGGTGGTTGGAGGAGGACCCTCCATGAGACCTTTTGTCCAATTTCCCTGTACAAATATAACATCAATAATATTACATTTAATGATATAATAATATTGGTCATGATACTTGTCATAATAATTATGATATTAATACATTCGGTAAAAATAATATTTATTTCATTAAACGTGTATTAAAAAATATTGAACAAAAGCTACAATAATGTGAGGACTATTGGTACTTGTACGATCCTACTTTTGTAATCGAATAATACAACTCGTAAAAGTAGTTTTTATGTTTTTGCATCTTATTTTTTTATTTTGTTTATGTTTGCAGTAATTTTTCGAAGCGTTTACTTGGCACAAAAAATTAACATATTTTATGACAATATATAATAGGATTCTTTTTATGTTTTTGCATCTTATTTTTTTTTCATGCATGTTTGCAGTTATTTTTGAAACGTTTAGTTGACACAAAAAATTAACATATTTTTTACAATATATAATAGGATTTTTTTTATGTTTTTGTATCTTATTTATTTATTTATTTTATGTTTGCAATTATTTTCGAAGCGTTTACTTGGCACAAAAAATTAACATACTTTATTACAATATATAATAGGATTCTTTTTATGTTTTTGCATCTTATTTTTTTTTTTCATGTTTGCAGTTATTTTCGAAGCGTTTACTTGGCACAAAAAATTAACATATTTTATTACAATATATAATAGGATTCTATATTTAATATTCCCTCCGTCCCAAATTAATTGCATTTCTAGGACTTTTTAAAGTCAAATTGACTATTTTTAAAACTAATCTTTTTACTATTTTTGCTAACATATAGATGAAGATATTATAACCAAAAGAAAGTATATACAATTTATTACTAATTTCAATTTTTATAGTTTTAAAAATATATTTATATATGCTTAATTATTAATTTTAAAAATAGTCAATTTGACTTAAAAAAATCCTAGAAAATCAATTAATTTGGGACGGAGGGAGTATATGTTTTAAATTTATTTATCAAACTTCAATTATATTCTTTAAAGAGAAGATATTATTGTTTATAAAATCTTTAATTTGTTTTTTTTAAAAGATTCTCATTTATTAATTATTTTTATTTTATTTAAAAAACTCTCTTTCTATAAATAGTGGTATAAAATACTACAATATCATCAATTTTGATATCATAATCTTATTATCATATCATTACTACTAACTTAACAATATATTATTTTTAAAAATTAATTAAATATAAAATAAAAATACATTTTTTGTATTAGTATAAATTTACAAATAAAGCTATAGAGAGAACGGAATACCATGCACCTATATATATATATATATATATAATTAGTGGAAGTCGATAACTTCTATTGGCGGACAAAAGAGCGTTCAAACGACCAAATTTCAACCAAGTTAGCTTTTGTTTATGAGTTTTATCTTGTCTCTTATGTTTGCCCCCTCTCACTCTCAGTCTCTCTCTTCAAGAATATATAATTTAATTTAGGAATTAGGAGAACCAAGAAGTAGGGTGTCTTTGTTCCAAAATTGGATTTGCATCTACTTACATTTATGTTAGGCGTGGATACACGTATATATTACACCAACTGATGGTCTTTATCAAATTAAGAACCATCCGCGAAATGCGGGTGATGTTTTAATCTAATGGTTAAGAATATGGTTCTATATATATTTTTTATATTAAACGTAAATATACGCATTTGATAGACTTTATATTTTTACTCATTTCAAACGAAAATTATATTTATAAAATTATTGTTATACACGAGTATTTTGATTTAATCAACAGTACAGTAAACCAGCACTAATAACTTAATGATACATTTTTATGTTTTATTGTGCAAAGTTGCATATCCGAATTTAACAAATTAACACTACTCCGTAGTCAGTGGCGGATCTATGTGGAGGGCAAAATAAGCACTGTCTGTGCTTAACTTTTTTTTTTTTTTAATATAGGAATAGAGGCAAAAATAAAACTTAATAAACTTAAGGGGGCAAATTTATGGAAAAGTTAAACTTAGAGGGCCAAAAAAAAAATTTAAACTACTACTACTCCTCTAAAAAATACTAAACTTCAAATTCTCGCTCTCTAACTCGTTAAACTTTATCTCAAAAAAATTCGTCCCTACTGTAAATAGATTCAAAATCCGTCTCTGTTCGTAGTAAGACATGGTCGCACCGTAAAAAAAATATTTTCTACACTAGCTGGCCTAGGGTGGTGAAGTGTGCCTTTTTGTCCAAGATTAGCTGTTATAATTTGACTAATATATTAAGATACATTCCATTATTAATCATAAAATTGTTAGGCCAGTCAAAAGATAGTGCTCCAATCAAACCCACTGAATTCATTTAATTCTTCTTGCTGACGGATCCCCTTAATATTTTTGTGATGCATGCATGCATGCTAGCTTATATATACTTTGGTACGTGCACGCATTCACACCAACCCAGCATCTTATATTCTAATTTTTTTTTTCTTCTAAAAATAAACTAATTTCTGGGGACATATCAACATCTGAGTTTTTGAACACCCTAAAACATGTAAAAGTTAATAGTATTAAAAGTTGAAATTAAGTGTCCATTGGAATAATGTAAAAAAGCAATAATTCAAGTGTATTTATTCTCAAATTTCTTTTGAATGTATAGTTATTTGATATTTTTAAAGCTTCCATTGGAATAATGTAAAAAAGCAATAATTCAAATGTATTTATTCTCAAATTTCTTTTGGATATAATTATTTGATATTTTTAAAGCGAGTGACTACTTATATAATTAGGCGATTACATTATAGTAAAGAGTCTAATATGACGCGTGATTGTATCAATACTCAGGGACAGATCCAGAAATCCTATCCAACTATGATAACATATATTTAAAAAATTCTATTGAAAAATAAAATAAAAATATAACATACAAACACATGTCTCTCAAGAATATTAGCAACTTAATATTGGAAATGGAACATTATTTCATAAGCATATTTTCACAAGTTCACTTTTTAAAAAAGAACAATTTTTTAGTTTGGAAATCAAAAATATAAACAGTTAGGAACTTTATTCCAATTTGCTCTTCACAATCACAAATTCACAAATCGTAAACATGGGATATAAAATCATTCTTTTTAGCGTAAGTTTGAGTCTTTAAAATGAAATTTGAATACCCAAAAACAATTAAAACTAATAAATTTTCTTACATCAAATTTACATACAAATCGCAAAATTAATTTGAAAAAGTAGAGAACTTTAATTACCATTTTGTAAAATCAAAGAAGTGCTAATTGGGTTAGACTTGAGAATATGAAAAAGAAGAGATTTATAAAAAAAGATTTTAAGAGAAAAAAGATAAACTTACGAGAGACCCAATTATATTAAGAAGTTAAGAAGATTAGATATGCAAATTGCAATAGATGCAGAAGTTGGGATATAAATTTTACGTTACAAACACTTATATTTTTAAAATTATAATAAATACTCCTTTCGTTACAAATTTTAAGATGTTAAAAATTAATTTAAAACATTTTTAAACTCAAATTAATGAGATTAACTAACAATTATCAAAAAAATAAATCTTATAATTAGTAGTATTTTTTGTAGGGAATTTATTATTGACCAAAAATAAATAAATATGTATCAATTTTAAATTTATAAATGTCTCGTATTAATTTTAAAAAAATTAATAATAATCTTATATTTTAAAACAAAAAAATATACTATATAATTTTTTTTCTCAAAACCCCTGACATAGTTGGCTCTTCATTAGATCCGCCCGTCAATGCTGGTGAAGCCAACTAGCATAAGATATATGTGATGTATAGGGGCGGATCCACTCCCTCTTGATTTTTATAATTTTTTGTTAGTATAGGGATATTTAAGTAATGTCATCTCATTTTTATAAAAAAATAATTTTATGACTTCAAAAAAATAAATCTTTTAAAAATGATATTGTAGTTATTTTTATATAATACTTTTATTCCAAAATATAAGATCGTTATTGACTTTTTAAAATTAATATAAGATATTTTTAAACTCAAAATTGACATAAATTTATTTAATTTTAGTCAATATAATGATAAATATTATAAACTATTTAAAAAGTACTAACAATTATATGATTTAATAATTATAATATTTAATCAATTTTGAGTCTAAAAATATCTAAAATTGATTTGGAAAATTAAAAAATAATCTTATAAATTGAAACGGAAGAAGTATTTTTATTTTTTATTTTTAAAATTATATTTGGTGAATTTTATTATTCCTTGTGTTTCACAATAAAAGTGTCTCATTTGTCAATTATTTTATTCTGCACAAAGATTCTTCTTTTTATAAATAGTAATATAAAAAGACACAATATCTTTAAATTTGACATCATAATTTCATTAAATATCACCATTATTAAACTAACTCGATATAATAATAATAAAGATAAAATAAATATACATTATTAATATTTGTATATATTGAAAATAAGATTATTTTTGTGTAACAAATAGAATAATTTTATTATTAATATTTAATTATAAAGGTTGCCCCTTTTGATAAATTTTTTACGTCGGCCCCTGATGATGTAGTTGTTTGTTTTTCTGTTTTATTTTTATACATAATTTATAAGTAAATGCGGTTCAGAATTTACTTTGTGAAGAATATCCTAAAACATATTGCAGTCTAGAATATCAATCAAGTCAACAATTCTGACAAAGAGAGACGGATATAAAAACAGTAATATTCAGTTACCTCATTATAAAATTTTGGCCACCAACTATGGGAATATAGAATCATTACATAGGGTAATTCAAATTGACCAAAGAACTTGGATATGTAGCCCACGATATCTTTATCCGGCGATTAAAATTGGGGTACTGAGATATTTAAATTTTAAATTTTTTAATTTTTATTTAAATAAGTTTATTTTTTTCTTTATGTGAAATGTGTTTTCCCTTTTATGTAAAGTTTATTTGGTTTGTGAGTTTTAATGAGGTTTGATTAGTTTGTGATATTGTTACCATGATAATGTATTTGATTATGAATTATATTGTACTTCTTAAAAAATAGATTTAAAAAAAAACTTAGATATTTTAAAGAATGAATATTATTGGAGAAATAATTATGAATTAGCTACAAATTACCCTATGAAATACCAACAAATTGTTTGAAAAGAATTAAGGGCTCCTAACTTTATTTCATTTTATTCCAGAATTCTTGTTTTGAGATAATTTTTTTAATATTATTTTTTAATTCTACAGAAATTAATTCAGTTACGTATCGCATTAAATTTTTAACTATTTATAAGTCATTGAGTATTTAGGGTCCTTCAATCTTACACGTATCAATCAACTATAAAGATAACGAATTTCGAAACTCAAGACCAAAGACTCGCTAGAGCCATTAACCTCATGAATTTTTGTGCTATTATTAGTAATTTGAGCATCCGAGTATGATTCTCATTCCATGTGGTGGGGTTCCCATTTGGTGTTATTCTGATCAATGAGCCCTGATGACTATCATACCTCTCCCTCTTCCACTCTCAATATCATAGTTTTTCTTTTCAACCAAAAAAGTTTTATTTACAAAATGTGTAAATATTTTCATTATATGGTTATGAGGAAAATATAAGTTGTTGATTGAATGAGCATGAGATAATAATAAAATTACACAAAAATGTAAGTGATGACTATCTCATGCGTAAAGTAACTCTCAAAATGAATGATGTCGTTTTGCATAATTGAATATACTTCCTCTCATATTTGTACAAAATTGTATTTTTTTAATTTTTCAAAATATTGTTATTATAGAGGGATACATCATGCAAGAGCATGATGTAACACTCATAAAATTATGATAATGAATTTTAAAATATTGTGTTATTTTATTTTTTTACAAATAAGACTTTTTTGGTGAAACATTGGGTGTAAATATTTAATTCAACTTTTATTATATGTATTCAAACTTTGAAAAATTGATTTTCTATAGAGTGGGTCAGTTTGTCGGTATTGATAAATTTAAGAAGAGAGAGAAGGATGTGGGGCCCAATTCCTCCTTCTCCTTTTAAATATCGTTTTTAGAGAAATATTTTTGTCTCTTAATATTTATGTTTGAAAATTTCAATTAAGCATTAATTGTTTTGTTTCAAATATTATCTCAAGTATTAAATATAACTTTGGTTCTCTCACTACTTTCTATTTAATAAATAACACTATTTTATTCTAATGCAAAGACAATATTGGTATTTAAAATTATTTTTAACTAAAAAACATAAAATTAATTATTTTTCTTAATATATGTGTCTACTTCTAACAAAATAAATAATAAGTGACACAGAGAGTATTACTCTGTATTCCCTCCAAGATAAGCCCTATTTGCCCATCTCAATTGTGGTTTGTATCTTCTTGTTCTCTTCTGATTCATCCAACTAAGACTGCACTTTTCTCCCCCCTTAGCTCACGCACCTTTCTCCCATAAAACACTACACATCTTAACCTTTCTACTCATTCTCTCCCTCTTTTTTCTCATCCCATTTGTAAGCTATATCTTTAAATTCTAAACTGAAAACAAAATGTTCTATATCTATATTTCTACATTCTACTCCTCTCATATCTCAATTCTAATCTCCTATAGATGATTTTTCCAATAAATCATCACAACCCATTTCTTAGATTCACAAAGTAATCAAGCCCGTCTTTTAATTTGTCCCATTTATCCATCTAGATTTCATTTTTATATATGTTCATCTTTCTTTCATGAAAGTAGCTGAAATGACCATTCCACCCTTGTTCATGTGCCCAATTAGCCTAGACTTGTTCACAGATCCAGTGACTTTGTCTACAGGCCAAACCTATGACAGGGGCAGCATAGAAAAATGGCTTGCCACTGGCAATCTAACATGTCCTGTTACAATGCAGAAGCTCCAAGATCCATCCATGGTGCCTAATCACACTCTTCGCCATTTGATCGATGAGTGGATTCAAAGGGGTCAACAATTAGGCACCCATTTCTTCAAAACAAATGATTTTGATTTCGATTTTTCCTTGGCTGCAATTAGGCACAATCTTGAGTCTAATGAAACCAGTTTGGAAAACAAGCTTCAAGAACTAGCAAAAATACAGACATTATCCAAAGAATTGCCTAGCAATAACCATTGTTTGATCCAATTAGGCCTTTTCTCATTACTTTTAGAACTAGTTTTCGGAGAAATTAGAGGGGAAGGAGAAAATTTGAAGTTTGTAGAACAAGCACTTGTTTGTGTTATAAAGTTGTGGCCATTCAGTGAATTGGGATCACTAAACATGCTTCAAGAAGAGCCTAAATTAGCACGATTTGCGCTCTTATTTGAGCAAGGCAATGTTATGATCAAGAAAAGTTTGTGCCAACTAGTGGAGGCAATCTCATCATCTTTGTATACCAAGGAGCTTTGTATTGTGCTTGGAAATAATGTGTCACTTTTGCAAGGAATTGTTATGCTTCTTCATGACAATACTGATCATGCTTCTGAATCCGGGATCAAATGCATGTCAGCATTGTGTTGTTTAGACTCAAATAAAGAGAATTTGGTACAAGCAGGTGCGATCCAAGGACTTGTAACGTATATCTTGGCATCCGAAAAAAGGGAATTTTTTTTGGCACCAATGGCAATGGCAACACTTGAAGTTTTGTTAGGACTAGAGAGCGGAAAAAATGCGATAGTTTGTTGTCCACAAGGTGTTAATGCTCTTGTTAAGATGGTTTTTCGTGTATCGGATCATGAAGGTACTGGCGCGAGTGCTCTTAATTCATTGATGATTGTATGTTATGATTCATTAAGGGCAAGGGAAGAGGCTATTTGTGCAGGAGTTTTGACTCGGTTGTTGTTGCTTCTTCAGAGCCAGTGTAGTGAGGGGACTAAAACAAAGGCAAGAATGCTGCTTAAGTTGCTGAGATAAGAGAGTGCCAAGAGAAATGGGACAATAAATCTGAGACCTAACCTTTCGGCAGTTGTTAAACAAAGTTATTAGAGCTGGAAATTTAGTTTGTTGATGTCTATTCTTTGTATGGTGAAGCTTTTCGTGTATGAACTTCTGTATAAAGAATACGTAGTATCAATTATTTAATCAGATTGTTAGGTTTTAATGAACTTGTTTGACGATTAATTTTCATTTTGCACATTTAACCTCTCTAGTCTCTGCTGTTTAGAATATTACAAGTCCATATGCGCTCATCTGGAACCACATCTTATGGTAAAAAGTCAACTTATATGTTCTTGATCTTTCTCATATAAGAATTTACTATCACGCGATACCTCACACATCTGCTTTTTATAATACCGTAAGCTCATATACGCTCATCAAGAACCAAATCTTGAACTAAAAAGTTAACATATATATTCCTAATCTTTTTCTTTGTGTTCGGATATGAAAATTTATCATCACGCGTTGTCTCAACACCTGCTATTTATGGAACATTTGCACCGAGTACAATCTCTTATATAATCTAGTTTTTGATCAAATTTTAAATGTAATCTGGTATCAAAAAATTTACTACCCAACACATTTTATGCATGTAAGTATGTGTTCCACAAATCACAAAGATATCTTTCTACTTGATTTGATTAGCTATGATGTGAGTTTGGAAAGGGTGGGGAGCTGTCACGTGAGAGTGTGGAAAATTAAATTATGTCTCACTGTTTTACCTTCTAGTTGATTAGAAAAAATTTGCACGGGTTATTGAATAGTGACAAATGGCATCCTTTTTTCCCATAAAATAAGTTGGTTTAGTAGAATGTTCTAATGAATGACAAAGAGTTAGTTCTCAGAGAATATTATAATTACTAGTATACTTGACACACATTACTTGTGTGCAGTTTATGTATTTAGCTAAACCACGTTAAAGAAATTTAGGGATTAATAAGGGATGGGGGAGAGAAGATAATTTTTTTATGATAAAATATAAAAAAGATTAGAGTTTTTAAATTGTGACAGAAACGAAGATAAGGCAATTATTTTTCCTTCTCTCCTATTATATGATAGATAATAGAGTAAATAATGACTCAAGTGACAAACAATGTGTTTTACTTTTCGTTCAATGGTGATAATTTAGTACAATCCTCACCATGGCCTAAGTTTGGTATTTGTAATAAACCAAACGCACCAAGTTATGCAGTTTAATTTAAAAGTGTCTTTTCTCCAAGTATTTAACTAAAAAAAATTAAAATAGTAGTCCTTTTTTAAAAACATTAAATAAAATTAGAAGGGAGGTAATATGCTATTGTGCATGTAACTAGAAAAGCAAATAATCCACTAAGAAGTCTGAAAGAACCTAACTACGCAAAGAATCAAAGTTATACTAGAGGATTTATAAAAAATTAAAATAATAATAATAAAATAAAATAAAAATCAATTTATAGGTTAAGCTGCAAAACTTTGTTATATTCCATTTTATGTTGGCATGTACTTGCTCTAAACTAAATCTCAGTCAAATGTACCTAAGTTCAAACCAACTAACCCACTTGTACAGAAAACATATATTCCATCCATTCCGAAATTAAATATATAATTTTAAAACGACTTTTAAGGATAATTTTATGTTTCCACATATATTTTTATTAAAAATTTAATAATGATTGTGTGATACTAAAAATAACGATAATAAAATAATGACAAATTAAAAATATCATATTGCTTTATAATCCTAAATAAAATTGTATTTGTATCTATTTTAGGTTAAGCAAAGGCACCAACTCAATAGATTCTGCTGGGGAAAAACTTTCTAGCACGCCAAGTAACAGAAAAGGAGCATATACTTGTCCTCGAAAAGAAAACTTAGAAAACACAATAAAGGCGCCAATGGAGTCAACAAACTCAATAGTGTTTTTGCCCTTTAAAAAGAAAGGCTAAACGGCAAATCATGCACACACGTGACACTGATCCATATTTTCGGTGGACTAACATTGGTTAATATAGCACCTTTTCTGCACGTTAAGAGGAAAGCCAAACCTTGACCATGAATCCTGCAAAAAAAGAAATCTACACTTTTGGACAATAGTCAAAATTGTGGACCCCAATATTCCCAACTTATAATGTCAGAACAATAATCATGCAACCAGAGTAATAACTATTCGCTGAAAGTTCGAGGTGTCGTTAAAACAAGTGTAAAAGTGTCTCTAATTATATATTTACTCCGACAACATAAATATTGTTCTGACATTATTAACCGCCTTAACTTTTTGCGAAGGAAAATCACAAACCCCATTGTTCATGAACATAACATTCTTGCAAGTAAAATATAGTTCCGTGTCAAACAAATTGCATGTGATCTTGATATACCATTTCACTATATTAATGTATCTACTTAATAGAGGAGCTAATTATCTTAGTAATACTGTCCAAGAAAAAGTGACCCATATAAACAGACATGCCCACAACACTTGAGTTGTTGTTCAGAAGCTGTATCAATTGTATGAAAGAAATAAATTGTAGAACCATTAGGAAAGGGTAATAAAATGTTGCAGAGAGCTAACTAAACTTGGAGGCCAATGCTTTGTTTCTCTTACATATGAGAGATCTGTATAGTGAGGATCAAGAAGAGTCGCGATTGTGAACTGGTTCTCGGCAAGCAGGGGAGCATGCTTATCTGAGTATAAGGCGGCCGCTAGAGCTGCATGCACTTCTGCAAGAAAGTAAGAAACACCAAAACAAGATGGTAAATGAAAATAAAAAATGAACATTTAGCAACCAAAACTAAATAAATAAATAAAAAATGAACATAACAGCTATAAAGAAAGGGAATGAAATCGGGAAAAGTGGCCTTGGTCTTTGGCCTTATTTTACTTTAATCTAATTTAGGATTCTCACAATATTTACTACTACTCCGTTAGGATTTACATGTTTCCTTTATTTGAATGTGTGGCACAAATTTTAATGCATGAAGAAAACATATTTATAGATTATACTCCCTTTCCAAATATAAGATCACTTACAAAGAGGCAAGTGATCTTATATTTGGGAACCGAGGTAGTATATATGAAATGTTTTAAGATCCCCATTCGTTTACACCTTATATTTTTCATTATGTTAATAATTTAAAAATAGATTTTTATCGCATCTTAAAATTCATGCCATACTCGTTCAAAAAGAGGAGACATGTAAGCCGGAAGGAGTTAGTAATATGGTGCCTACTAATTGCAGATGCTCATATTGGTAGACCGAGTGCAGACCTATCTGCTGACATTATATGCAGGATGTGGGTGCCCTCAAAAACTTATATTTGACTGGGGGAGAACCAGTTAGCTCGGGATTCGAGTGGCATTTCAACCACAACCCATCCATTGATTCTTCAAGGCTTAAATATAAATTACTACCCTAAACTATTGATCATTTTTCACTTTGGTAATCGACCTTTCAATTTTTTTCAATCAGATAATTAAACTATAATTTTTTTTCACTTTGGTTCAATTGAAGTTGTCACGTCATAAATTAATGACGTGGCTTGAACACATAGGATGTGATTGATGATGTGTTAAAAGAAGACTCTTTTTGTAATTAATTTAAATAATTTTATAAAAACTAAAAGGGCATAAATGTAATATAACATTACAATTTAACAATAAAAATTAAAATGAAAACATCTAGTTTAAGAGGCGATTTTTAAATTTTTTTAAAAACAACCAAGTAATAATAAAAAAATAAAATGTTACTTATCACTCTCATTTAACACCTAAAATAGAAAATAATAATAATTATCATTAAGTAATTAAAAAACAATTAGATACCCAAAAAAATAACAAAATATAAAGAAAATTGAGCACCTCTCTCAATCTGAGCATCTCTCTGCTCATCAAACTATCTTCAATCTATCACCTCTCTCTACTGTCATACAACCACCTCCGTAAATCATAATTGTTAATGCGTCGCCTAGCCGACGCCTAGTCAGTAGGAGGAGGACAAGGCGACCAGGTGACTTGGTGGAGGTTTGAAAGTCGAGCGCCTAGGAAAGGCAGTCGTCGACGAAGTCGTCGCCTTGGACGATTCGTCGATGACTTGGACGACATATCGGCCGAGCGAGCAACTTGGCCACTCTGGGTATGGATCGACCCAACTGCCAACTGGGTTAAAAAAACCAAAACGACGTCGCTCCAAAACTAGCCTTAATCGATTCGTAGAATCGCAGTTGAAGAAGACTAGAAGGGGAAGAAGATAGACTAGAAGGGGAAGAAGACTGCGAGAGCGAAAGCGAGAGCGAGAGAGACTTACCTACTCCGATCAGTGCAACTCCGACGTCCACTCCTTCCAGTGACGCTGGTTGCAGGTACTCCGATCTGCTTTCTTCTTCTTCTTTTTCTCTTCCCCTTTTATCTTTTTATGCTTCACTTTGCCTTCTAGTGCTTTTTAGCACTCTGTTTTGCTTTCTGACTTCTAGGTTCAGTGCTTTCTTTTATTTCTTTTTTCCTTCCCTTTTTTCTTTCTTTTTTTCTTCCCCTTTTGTTTTGCTCTGCTGACTGCTATCGCTTGCTCCTTAGTCCTTACTCCAAAAATGAAAGAATATATAAATATATATATACATAAATTTATATATATATATATACACTTATATTTTATATATGTACTCATATTTTATGTACTGATACATACAATTTATCTACTTGATGTGGTTATATACTGATGCATACTTATACATATATACAATATATACTTTGCGGGAAGAAATGTCATTTGGGCATCAAGAGGCTCAAGCAGCATCTAGCTGAAAATGTTGGAGATGTAGCGAAGTGCCTTAAAATACAACAAAAATTATGAGGGAGATGCAAGCGGCTTTGAATAGCAAAAAGAGGAACAAGCCAGTTGAGCTAGATGACGATGATGATGATGTAGTAGAAGTGCAAGAAGAACAATCATTTGCTCGTCTAAGCATGGCTTCCAATGCTTCTTCTAACACTATCCCGAGTTCTGGGACCGCTTCCAAAAGGAAGAAAGCTGTTTTTCAATTCCCACAATCAAAAGCTCCAACAAAGATAGTTGAAGCACTTCTAAGGAAGACTCCCGAAGAAGTTGTAGAGGAGAGACATAGCAAGCGTTTGAGCCAAACGACTATTGAAAATCGTTTGAGGACACTGGAGGAAAAGGAGAGAGTCCATATGAACATTGCCAATTTTTTCTACGAGTGTGGCATACCATTCAATGCTGCAAATGCAAGAAGCTTTGAGGTAATGATCGAGTCCATAGGGCAATATGGGTCGGGTTTAAAGCCTCCAACGTATCATGAGTTGAGGGTTCCTTTACTTGAGAAGGCAAAGGCGAAAACCGATGAGTTAAAGGTAAAACATGAAGTTTCTTGGAACAATATGGCTGCACACTCATGTCGGATGGTTGGACAGATAAGAGGGGAATACACTTGTTGAATTTCCTTGTTAATAGTCCAGATGGGACTTCCTTCATGGGTTCTGTTGAAGCCTCCAGTAAGTCGCAAGATGCCACAATGTTGGCAAATCTACTTGATAGTAAGATTGAGGAAATTGGCCCCGAGTATGTTGCTCAGGTGGTCACGGACAATGCCTCTAATTACAAGGCAGCGAGGCATATACTAATGGAGAGGAGGCCTACACTGTTTTGGACACCTTGCGCCACTCACTGCCTAGACCTTATGCTAGAGGACATAGGCAGGTTGAAGCAATTCCAGCCCACAATCACAAATGCAAAAAGAATCACAACATTCATTTATAGGCATGGTTGTCTTCTTGATGCGATGAAGGAAAAAACAAATGGGAGGGATCTTGTGAGACCCGCAGTTACTAGATTTGTTACAGCTTTTCTCACCTTGCAGAGATTGTACAAGCATCGAGATGCATTGAGGCATTTGTTCATAAGTGAGGATTGGACAATATCTAAGTTGTCGGCTATAGAAGCGGGGAAGAAAGTATGTGATACTATTATTTCAACAACATTTTGGCATTATGTTGAGGATTGCATTAGGGCGTCACAGCCACTTCTTATAGTCTTGAGGATTGTTGATGGTGATGAGAAGCCCGCTATGCCAGAAGTTTTCGCTGCGATGGAATGTGCTAAGAAAAAAATCAAAGACGCATTTGATAACAAACAAAGACTGTACAAGAAGATAATTGACATTGTTAAGTGGCGATGGGAAAGCCAAATGGAGCAAAAATTATATGGGGCTGCGTTGTTTCTCAATCCGGGCAAGTACTTTGATATCAAAGAGGAACGTTCGGCGTTTGTTGGTACTCTACGAGAAGACTTTAATGACATTTTTGCAAAGATGGTGCTCGAGCTAGATTTGCTAGACAAGATAAGCAATCTAGCCGATAACTATGATGCTTCTCGAGATACTTTTGCAAGAGAAATGACGATTAGGCAACGGAAATTAAAGAATCCTCGTAAGTATATTGAAATATATATAAAGATAAAAAAGCTAAATTATAATTATATATATTCTTTCTTTCCTCCTTTTAAAAATATTTATATTTATTTTAAATGTTTACTAGTTCATTGGTGGAATGCTTTTGGAGGGTGGGCTATTGAACTATTCTCGTTTGCAAAAAGAATTCTAGGCCTTTGTTGTTATTCTCCCGGTTGTGAGCACAATTGGAGTACATTTGAGTTTGTAAGTACTTTCTGTTGTTGGTTCAAAAGTAACAAGCCATTCACTACTAATACTAACTATTTTTTATATAATTAAAATTTTATCATTAATATTATTATTTTTTGTTTTATTTATTTTAAATTCATACGAAGAAGAGGAATAGATTAGAACACAAACGATTGAGTAACTTGGTGTATGTCCAATACAATCGAAAGATCGTCTCAAGATTCCAAAAGAGGCGTGAACTTGAAATTTTTTTTGATCCATTAGCCATTGATGACTTTGAATGGGGAAATGGATGGATCAATAATGAGGCCGATATTATTCATCCTGGGGAGGATCTTACATGAAATGATGTGGATCGAGCAACTGGTGCATCCAACACTTTTCAGGGTCGCAATTCTTTAAGGAGGGCTCGTGCTAATACTAGTGAGAATCTCATGACGTACTCTAGACGTGGTGGTGGTTCAACTTCAAGGGAATCAAGGTTGATGGATTCCGAATCCGATGATGAAATTGATGAAGAAGAGAGAATTCCAAATGATGATGAAGATGTGGAGGATGATTTTGGAGAAAGACCACCTCCGCCTTTGAATGAGAGTAGTTCATGTGGAGGAGATAGAGATGACCTTTTTCTTGATGAGTTTGCTTGAACGATGTTTAGAGACTAGTGTAGATAGTCTAGACATTATTTTGGCTTGCTATGTGGTGTTTTATTAGTTATTAGACTAGTAATATGTGATGGTTGGTTGCAACTTTATTTTCTATGTGGTGTTTGTTGAATTCTTCATTTCTTCTACTAGTTTTAATATCAAGTGTGTTATTTTTGGATTGTTATTACTAAGTATTTACATAATTGTGCTTTTAATGTTATTCCATAGTGTTATGTTTTGGGTTTTAATGTATATGAAATTTTATTGCCAATATACTCGTTATAAAATAAATAATATATAAATTGCACATTGTAAACGATTTGTCGCCATATAGACGCCATGGCAGTCGCTTGGGCATCCATCCTGGCAGTCGGCTACCGCCATGACTCGTCGTGGCGCCGTAACAACTATGTCGTAAATCCCCACAACTTGCACTAAAATAAAGTAAATCACAGCAAGACTTCATTAAATGAAGCCCCAAATCATCTTCAATTCATATCTCTCTTTCTCTCTCTAACTCATACACACAATAGTTGCTGCAACAACGAAGCCTGGACGATCTGGCGGCAGCCACTCTCTCAAAACTAGGTAAACTTTATCATGGATTTGTTTCATCAACGTGTTAAGCAATCATCATTAGATCCGATTTTGGACTCGAATTTCGGTGTAATGAAGAAAATGAAATGGGTTTGAACAATTTGGAGTTAGATCTAGGATAAGGTTCAAGATTTTCTGTTGATTCCCACGTGATGATAATAATTTTGGGTTTATGTTTGCTAATTATGGTAACGAGTTTTTTGCATCGAGGAGGGGATTTGGTACTGTATCTAGATCTAGGTTTAAGTTTCGGATTGAAGAAAAGTATCATCTTCAATTTTGGGTGTGAAAATCTACTTCATTTGAATTTTAATTATTGCTTAATTTGGAGATTTTGTGGAGCAGACTCTTTTAAAAAAAAAGATCTTTCGAGATTAATCTTGGTTATATAGAGGTGTCTTTGGGTGGATGTTTCAGGGTGGTGGTGATGGAGTTGGTGGCCGCGACGGCTATCTGAGGTGGTCTAATATTAATGTTTCCATTTTTAAATTTTTTTTTTGTTGCTATTATTGTTAAACAAAAATGTTGTATTCTATTTTTGCCCTTTTAGTTTCATAAAATGATTTAAATTAATTATATCTTTTAACACATCAGCTTCTACATACCACGTATTCAAGCCATGTCATCAATTAATGATGTGGCAACTTCAATTGAACCAAAGTGAAAAAAATTAATAGTTTAATCATTTGATTGAAAAAATTGAAAGGTCGATCACCAACGTGGAAAAAGGTCAATAGTTTATGGTATTAATTTATATTTAAGCCATTCTTCAATATCCGTCCGTTCGGACCTCTTGTTGTCAATTCAACTTCTTATCAGTATTCTCTATTGTCCAGAAAGAGGGGGGGGGGGTTAAAAACTCAACTTCTTATCAAAGCACCAGGCAGTAGGCACTTTGGATTGATTTTTCACAAGTGATTTGTAAATTAAAAATATTCAAAATAAAAGCTCTTTCAGCCGGTGAATATAATTTAAATACCCGGATATCCTTTCAAAGAGATAGAAACATCCTCCATCTCTGCTATTGCTTCGTCTTTATCGCCAACCTCATACAATGCTATTGCTCGCCCAACTCTTGCATAATCTGAAAAGGCGAAATCTTTGTAATCTTTCACCACCTGAAAGTATGAAAGAATCACTTATTACTATTTCGATTAACATCAGTTTAAGCCATAGAGTTTTTCAATCAATCATTTAATAAAGAGTCTTAGGATGAGTACAACCAAAATTCAAACAGAGCATCAGTCAATAATATATAAGTGGTATCAGTCTATACCAGAATTACCAGATACTCTCACTGACCTAGCGAACCGCGTATTGGTACTTGCGTACCCAAACACGATACTCTTACGTACCAATACTCTAAATCTAGCGTACCCAAAAAATTCTTTGTTGTTTTACCTATAGTTGCACAGATATCAATACTCTAACTTAGTATTAGATGCTTAAACATTACATTTGTCCTAAACTATTTTTTAAACAATTAATTTGTTGATTCAACTAAAAATCTTCTATAAGACTTCGATTTATTTCATTTAGATTCTGTGACAATTCCTAACTATAAGAACTTATATAAAGATACCCTAGCATACCACGTTTTAACTATATAGCGTACTGCGTACCCGTATTTATACCCCGTATCAGAACAAATCACGTTCCAGGTAACACTGGTCTATACATGTGCTCAGAAAGAAGGCCAACCATAGAAAAACCTCATATTATCAGTACTAAAATTTCTCTCCTTTTCGGTATCCTCTGCCAATATTGTATAACTGGAAACACACAAAATCAGTCATGAACCACAAAATTAATCTATTAACTAATCAATTACATACCAGACTCAACTAATGTTAGAAATAGAATATAGAGACTTAAAGAGGCTTGTGCAGAACCTAACATAATACTTCCTCCGGCCTCCATTCCATTATATAGAATCAATATTGTCTTTTTGAAGTCATCTTGAGTTATTTCCAAGTTCAAAATTTATGTGAATTAATTTAGTTTTTAGACACTACCATTATGAGTATTAGCAATTGGAAGATTTATTGGTTTCAAAAGTTAAATGAATCATATCAATTTTGAATTTGAAAATATCTCAAATTTATTTTGAAGTCCAACTTGATCTTATATTTTGGAATGGAGGAAGTAATTTGCAAAAGTTGAAATATCGTAATGATGGTCCTCAAACCTGTAGGAAGGAATAAGAAAAGAGGGAGCTGAGAAGACTATTAAAGTCATTCTGGATGACTTGGCGCGCATTAACAAATGAAATTGGTAACAGATGAGGAGTTATAGCCTAAAATAGGAGAGCATACATCTAAGTTGATGTATTAATTAGTAAGTGCACAAGTAGAAGATTTTCCATGCATGGTCAGTGGGTCCTGTCACGTACAAGGTAATATCAATCGTATTTATGCTAAAGTCACTAGTTGATTTAATATCAAACTTATTTGCTTTGATCAATTAGTGAGTTTACTTTCCAAAATTCAAAACTCATTCCAGTGCTCTTTTTTCCTTCCCAACTCTTCTGAATGAAAAGTAAGGAGAAGGAAGATTCTTCTCAACATAGTTCCTTAAGGAACCCACACATCATTCATGCAAAGAAAGTAGATGCACACTCTAATTGTCCCATCAGCATGTCTCAAATTGTGTGCCAAATTCATTATATTGAAAGAGAACACTCACTTTGATATCAAATGCAGGATTATTAGTGGATTAAAGGCAGTAGATTATGAATTTTTTTTTGCAAGCTGAATTCTGACCAGAAGAATTTATACAACAAGTGAAAAAACTCCCTGGCGATTTGCGCGATGCACGCCTGAAGGGTTGTGGCTGCGAGTGCCTCCACCAAAAACAGATTTAAAAAAAAACAATAATAACACACACACACATATATATATATGTATATATAACTAGTGAAAAAGGAAATGGAGAAGTAAATTTTGAGACCAATTACACCCAACTTCGGATAGTACAAAACATTTTACTACTTGGGTTAACTGCATATCGGACCTCAAAGTATACACCCTTTTATGCTTCGTACCCCGAGGTTTAAACGCTCTCATCCCGCTACCCAAAGTACCGTTAAGTAACCACGATGGACCCTATTCAGATTTCCGATCAATTTTTTTGCCGAAAAATGGCCACGTGTCATAATTTAATATTTAAATATA
This sequence comes from Aralia elata, assembly GCA_034770075.1. Lineage (NCBI taxonomy): Eukaryota > Viridiplantae > Streptophyta > Magnoliopsida > Apiales > Araliaceae > Aralia > Aralia elata. The sequence continues at coordinate 25,562,416 of CM068378.1, read as the reverse complement.
GTTGACCGTATAAATACCGTAGTTGACTTAATTAAGTAGTAGAAATACGTGTTAAATACCATATTAAGAAAATAAAGGGTAAAAATAGTCCAAATATATGAGTTGACCGTATCTGACTCATATTTCGTGTTTTAAATTTGCATAAATACATACATATCTAACCTAAATAATTTACTTAACTAATTAACTCAATTATCTCAAACAAATAATTAACCCATTGATTAAGAAAAAATAACAAGTAACTCCACTAATTAATCAAAATAAAGTAATTAACTTCACTAATTAAGCAAAACAAAATAAGTACCACATTATTTATATAATAATAATAAAAAAAAATTAGCCAACAAATTGCCCAAATGAAATAATTATGCAACAAATTATCAACTCAAAATTGATTTGGAACAAGTGCTTAAAAAATATATATTTTTCTTATCTTCAACATCTTCAATTGGAATCCAGAAACCCAAAAAACTTCAAAACCATTCATCATCATCTATTCATTAAATCCAAAAATTTCAAAATTCAAAAACTCAAAAACCATTAATCTTCAAATAATAATCTAATCAACTAACAAATTGTCTAACATCACAATCTATACTCAACATCACAATCCAACATTACAAGTTCCAGATCTATAATGGTGAATCAAAGATGAGAGAACGAGATTTAAGTCAGAGAAGTAAGAAGAATTGGGAAAGAAAAAAACAACTCATCTATTCATCATCCACATTCCCATGCTCATCCCCATCTAAGAAAACAACCCAACTCATTTGTTCTTCTCCATTTCTTTGCTTTTATTTTCAGATCTATTTAGTGATCTAAGATAGTAGATCTGGTAGATCTATTGAATGCTAGATTCGTTATTGGGTGTGGTTGATTTGGGTTTGAGATTTGTATTTATGAGAGAGAAAAAGTTAAGTGGGTTTGAGATTTGAGTTTGAGATTTATATTTTAAAGAGAAAATGAATGGGTTTCAGATTTGGGTTTGAGAATTCTTTCTCAATTGTTGCAATCTACTTCACTTGTCACTTTCTTTCCCAATTTGTGTTTTAGGGAGAGAAATGAGTGGGTTTCATGATAGAACATGGTTTTGGGAGTTTTGAGATTTTGGGGCTAAAATTAATTTGAAGTTGATGAATGGATTGAGATTTTTGTTTTGGGATTTTCGGTTTTTATGAATGGTTGCAAGGGAATATGGTGAATGATTTGGGTATTTTTGATTTTGAAGTTTTTGAGTTTAATGGTAGATGGGGAAGATGATGAGAGGAGAAAAAAGAAATTACATTATTTTTGAGTATTTGAAGATGATTAGTATTTTATTTGAATAAGATTAATATAAAATCATTTTTATGTTGATTTTATACGGTCAAATGTAAAAATATACAGTCAAACCATACTTATACTCCATCTACCATGTTCGTGGCAGTTCCGGCCACTTTTTTGGCCGAAAATAACAAAAGGGTCAGTAATGGTTACTTAACGGTATTTTGGGTAGCGAGATGAGTGCGTTTAAACCTCGAGGTACGAAGTGTAAAAGGGTGTATACTTCGGGGTCCGATATGCAGTTAACCCTTACTACTTATGCATGCACATAACAAACAAAAGTAATTGAAATTTATAGACACATGAGTCAATATCTATAGCTTTTAAGTTTTTAAGTAATTTTTCGATTAAACGAAAACACGGACAAGATTTTGAAGCTGCCTAACTCATTGCAAAAAGCTCAATTCTAATAAGAAGATAAGTTTATGTACCATTGTTTAAAAAGGAAAGGAAGACCTTAATTCTGAAACCAATTAAAATCATAGAACAAGATTGTATTGAACAGATAAATAAATATAACATTAATAGTTGACACTTACACATATATGCATCTACATCCATAGCTTTATAGTACTCCCTCCATTCCATAATAATAGACTTTAGCTTTATAGTACTCCCTCCATTCCATAATAATAGACTTTTTAGAGAATTTTTTTTATTTGTCGTTTACAACTTTTTAGGAGAATAAATTATTTACTTTCTTATATTACCTCCAACTCAAAAATTCTCTCTTTGTATTAGTAGTTTTCACCTTCCCATAAAGGGGTAGTAATAAAATTTTACACAAATTTTAGTTGTTAAATGATAGTATTAAATGACTTTCTTAATCCATGTGCATGAAGCTAAAAATACTATTACTATTATGGAATGGAGGGAGTAGTGTTTTGATTAACAATTATAAAGACATGATTACGAAGCTGCCTAACATAGTGAGCTGAATTATGAGACCAGCAATAAGACAGCGTTTGGCTATCCCAGATAGTAAAACAACTGCATTATTTGGTTGCATACATGATATAAACTCAATCTTAAAATATGAAAACTGCAAAGATTATATTTTTAAAGGCAACCCATTGCCCAAAACGATAATTAAGATCAATTCCTTAAAATAATAATAATAATAATAATAAATAATAATAATAATAATAATATTGTACCTGCGAGAAGTATTCAAGAGCCTTGCTAAAGTCCCCCTGAGCCTGCAATTCTCTTCCTTTCTCCAGCAATTCCACAGCTTCTGAAACTCTCTGGGAGAGAGTGATGCTGGCATCTCTCTCGGCTGGACTCACTGGGTCATAGTTGGGAAGGGCTGAGCACCTTGAATTGAACTGAAATGTGAAAGATAAAGGCAAGGACAATAGCAGCAAATGCCTCCTTTGAATTGTGGCTGGTGGGATTTTGGGGAAGGAAGTAATGGGTTTAATTAGGGTTATATTGGGGTTTTGGCTTTGAGTTGTGGATGAATTTGGGGTTTTGCTGGGGTTTGGGAGGGAATGAGGAAGAAGATGGGAAATGGGTGCTGTAGAGGCACCCATTCTTTTGGGTTCTGTTTGGGTGGCAATGCTGGGTGTGGATTTAATATGCTTTTAATCCGGATTATTCACACAAAATAATTTTAAAATAAAAAACAAAAACTAGTCTGTGTACATGTGTTTGATAAAATTAGTTGTTAAGATCCGAATAGTCTAGACATCTGAATAATATAGAGCATCTGAATAATATTGTATCTGAATGAAAAAATATTGTTTGATAATTATTTTTTTAAAATGTCTGAATAAAATGATTTTACTATTTTAACCCTATAATAAAAAAAAAAAAAAAAAGACAACACCATCTTCTTCCTTCTTCCCTGTTCCCTCTCTCCTCCCGCCCCACCCCCCTCCCCTCCTCCCGCTGTCCCCCCTCCCCCCTCCCCCCTCCCCGCTGTCCTCCTCCCCCCTCTCTCCTCCTGCCCTCCTTTCTTCTAAATGGTGTTTGTTGGTGGTAGATCTGGGTGTGGTGGTGGTAGATCTGGTGTTGGTGTTGGTAGATTTGATAGTGGTGGCGGCAGTGGCGCTGGTGGTGGCGGTGGCGGTGTTAGCGGATAGGAAAGGAAAATAATAATATTGAAGAGGGTATTTTTGTCTAAAAATAGTCAAACTCATTCAGACATGCCTCTATATGGTTCAGCTTCATATTTGTGTCTAACTGATTAAGAGGCATTAAGAGGAAAAAAAAAATTTGCCAAACAAGTTTTGCCTCTTATCGATTCAGAGGTATATCCATTAAGAGCTGTTCAGATCTAAACAAACACAATTTGTTAAATATTCGACTTAATGTAGTTTTTCAAAATTATGGATAAATTTTCTTCCACAATTAAATGTAAATTGCTTACAAACTTACTTTGAAGAAAGCATAAATTTGAGTAGCAAGTGACATTGTATTTATTATAATTTATCAAATAAAAAAACTAATTCCTAGCTAGTTAAAGTTTTGTTAAATTTCAATACAATTCTCAAAGTTAAATTAATATAAAGAAATGATGTTGACACTTGACATAAACTATTTTAGAAATTAAATTTTGTCTACAAAGAATATTAGCATAAACTGTTAACAAGGGTAATTAAAATAATAAAATGCATTTAACCACCTCTCAAAATTTGTAATTACATATAACCTTGATTTTCCACTTTCTTTAATAAAATTGTGTATGAACTGTGAACGATTAAATAATAGCACTATAGGGTAACTAAGAGGAGGTTTTTGTGGAATATATTATCACTCCTGTGTTTGTAAACATGAACTTTTGGGATGTGTTGGGGAGGAGTACCCCAGGAAAAAAAGAAGAAGAAGAAAACTGATGTAACTATAGATAATCAAAGCATTCTGTGTACAATAATTCATTAATAAAATATCTAGTGATACAGTTTCAGACTTCTCTTTCTTGTTTTTTTTTTTTCTGTACAAATCAAAGAGGAAACGAACTTAAAACAGTTGAACTTCACTTGTGGTTCCAGTAGAGAGGTTGACATGATATTCTGATTCAATGGTATAAAAAAAAAAGTTTGTCGATGTGCAGAAATTGTCATGAATATGTAAAACACATCCTTCTGTACGCGACAAGGAACCAACCACCGTAATGAAGAATTCTGTAAATAATTCGAGTAAGGAACAGCATCAGCAGCAAGTGCTTGTCGAATCAGGTTGTGGTGACTGTTCGTTAAATATGTTCTTTTTGACACCCTTGGATCCTTCGTATAAAAGACTGGCAGTATCTAAAATCTGCATATCATCATTCCCCACATCAAGATGATACCATAAACTAAAAGGAAAATAAAAACACAACTTCATATATCACTACATTATTTCTAAAAATGGTTGCAATTTAAGAATGTCAATTGATTTGGTTTAGAGCCTTGGTGGAATTATTTTCTTAAGGAAGAATGATTTGTGTTTACTTTCTAGTTCCTATTCTATCACAGCCGTTGAGATATCGAAACCTAAAAAGTTACTGGGACGATACCCTCCAGAAAATCTATTCAAGGTCTGTTTGGGATATCTATTCAAAAAAGTTTCCAAAACACCTGCAAAAAAGGGTTTTCAAGTAATTTTTTTACACTCTCCATCTCCAAAAGTAAGGGTGGTTTTCAAGACAACATGTAAGTTCCTACAAATTTACCAACTTATTTTTTCCATACCTATGCAGTATTTGTTTCATAAGACAACTATTCCAACAATATTCGAGCAATGCAGTACACAAGTTTACTGTAAATGATCCATGCCCATGAAGCATAGGTATGAAAATAAATTAAAAAATTCAGAAAAAAAAAAGAGCACAACTCAGGGGCCAGACCACCAGAAATGCTAACAGCCTGAGCTAATAGTCGGGTGAAAATATAATTTTGCCGAGAAGAAATCAGAAAATAAATTGTAGAGGTAGTTGAAGAACTCATTTAGCTACCCTGGCATATGAAGTCACATTTGACAGCCAGCACAAAAGAGTTCCACTTCAATTATCAAGGTAATAAAGGTGCATGCTCCAGGTGCACGTGCTATTCAATCTAAAACCAGAGAAAAATATGTAAAAGGAGTTATCATTTTCTATACCTTTAAGACAAGCTCTTCGAAGCACTGATGTACATTAACTCGAGTTTTTGCACTGCACTCAATAAATAGGCATCCATATTCCCTAGCAAAGTCTATTCCTTCTTTTCTTGTTACAGCCCTTTCAGTTTCCTGGAAGAAGAGATTCAGATATTAACTGGAACCTCAAGCGCCACATAAGTTATTTTTCACAATGAACATAACAGAAGGAACCAAACAATGGAAGATTTCAATTTGCTAGCTTAACTATGACTCATGACCTGCGAAATTAAATCACTTCCAAAACAAACTACCATGTAGAAGTGTAAATAATGCTTGGATTTTATTGGAAATGGATATCCACGATGAAACAAACTTCACCTCCTCCATTCTTGCATGGACATCCAAGAGCAGTATGACAAAGAGCATCCATGACTAACTACAAGGAAACTGATAGCTGGAAAACAAAAATACATCCGTGTATGCATGTATGTATATCACTTGAGAAAGTGCATTGTGCAAGGCCCACATGTATGTGTATGAGAGAGAGAGGACAAGAACAGGCCAAACCGATGTAGGACACAAGCGCGTAGAAAGAGGGGGACAAGGAAGAGTGTTTTACCCTCACAAGGGATCCATGATGCCCACAGTCCACGGCAACAAATGCCAAGGGCAAAACAGCTTTATTCTCAAATAACTCACAGCATTGAACTTGAAGGGAATACAATACTTAGACGTGTTCAGCATGCAAGAATCGAGAGAGGGAATGGGAATCTCATTCCCATTTTAAAAAATTCTGGCATTTGGTATGTATAATTGTTGATAGAAAATTCATTCATCCAGGAATGAGATTTCTCTATGGAATGGTTATGGTGGTAATCTAATCTCCCACCCTACTGGAATTAATAAAAGATATAAAAACTAAGTCCAGTTACCCAAAAAATTATGATTTTTGAGCAAAATTCCTGAGATACTCCAAAACACTGAATGAGAATATATCCAGAACTCTATAATCTGGAAATTTATTATCTGCAGTAAGATTACGAGTGATGAGATTCCATTCCTGCATGCTAAACGAGGCCAGGTAGAAAGCCTAAAGACTTGCGGACCAAGTAAAATTTGTGTTCCAAGTTCACTTGAATAATTAGGCTTCTTCTTCAACTTACTAAACATAAGAATATCATTTAAAAGTAGAAAACCCAAATGCTAGTCCTGGCAGCCTGCTTCTACAGCCCAACAATTATATTACTAAATTACCCTTGATACCTAATAATCCCCATTAAATCTAAAGTTATATAAAAGAGATCTAATGTAACCATAAATATAATTAAATAATCAGCCACAATCCAAGAAGCACTAATATTCTTTGACATGCATTCCACATCAGACAGAGAGAGAAAGATGAGTTTCTTCAAGCAATGACAACAATTATTTCCTTTCAAGTAAATTTAATTCTAGAAAATTCCAACCAACTGCCATTATGTTTCATAAGACCTGGAGAGGAAGAAGGAACAGAAAACCATTGAATACAATCTTTCAAATATGTAAGAGAATTACCTTGTCAACTTTGTTTCCAACAAGCATCTTAATGCAATCTTGATTAGTTGAGTATAGATCAATCTCCTTGGACCATATTTCAGATAGATTTGTAAATGTTTCTCGCCTTGTTACATCATATACTGTCACAATTCCAATCAAAAGGGCAAAGTTTTAGCTACAAACAATTTACATATCAGAAATTTCAGGAAGCAACTAGTCACTTGTGTGAAAGAACGTAGAACACTGAATTGTTATGTGCCTCAAATTGCATTCTTAGTTGCTAAGATTGCATTCCTAGATGTCACTACCGTTAACAACAATTAGACAAAAACATCAAAATACAAGCAATGAGATATGCCCATGCCATGCATGATGTTGTGAATTTGAGATGCTACATATAATCATCAGATTATATTTACAGAGGTATGTTTTAATGACAAAGCTTTATTTCACCACTTCTCTAATCATTAGATTACACATTAGCGGGTGCACAACAGGTATATAGCATTATTGAGCTTTAATTTAAAGAGTTTTCTCTCAAAAGCTAATTAAACAGCGAGTCTGACATAATGAAGAAAAGATACCCATAATGATGCCTTGTGCTCCTCTATAGTATGAGCTTGTCAATGTTCTGAATCTTTCCTGGCCAGCTGCATAACAAAACATTCAGGAACAAAATATAGGATTGGAAATATTGAAGCCTTTCAATCCTTAATCTGATGCAGAAAGTGGTAGACAGTGAAAACCAATTCTTTTCTGCAATTCTAGCAAAATCAGAAGAATACTTAATAACAATCTGCCAAGTTGAATGTATCAAAGCTAATCCAACTAAAACTTAGAATGATTTTTCTGAGTAATATGAAAAATACATTATGCTCTTGGATGAAGATTGTGCTACATGACATCCCTGAATTTCTTTCACCAGTACAATTTCAATTTTTGATGAAGAATTAGCTGAACAATATGACTATGTTTCATTGACCCTTAGGGACAAAATCTCTTATCAACATGCTTAGATGTTAAACTTGGTTAAAACTAACATAAGAAATTTTTCAAAATTTCTCTCCCTTTTAGGGATTAAAGCATTACCATTATTTTCAAAGCAGAAACATATATAGTTTTATAAAGGATAACATCTAAAATTTTAATTTAGAAAAAAAAAAACAAATCAAGAAGAACATATTAGAATAGGTGCTAATTCACCTGGCTTCCTCGCAGAATTGAGGTCCTTTAAGTTCCTTGTTAAACTTAAAAGGAAGGAGGATGATAAATTTAGCGCAACCTATAGTGGTATTCATGATCATATCGTCATATTTCTACTCATGTCTAATTTAGTATACTGAAAATAATTACAAAATGAACCAAATAGTAGATAATAAATAACAAATGTAGCCTAAAACATCATAACCATAGTGAATCCTTGAAGGTACTGATTCCATATTTTGATTAGCATCACAAAGATAACAGTGAGAAATGTAAAAAGACAGAAAGAAGTACAAGAAACAATTAAAAATGGTGTACATAAATTCTCAGAACCTGAGACACACACCAGTAGTTAATTACCTGTATCCCAAATTGCAAGCTTTAACTTTTTACCCCCGACATTGGCATATTTTACCTTGAAATCAACGCCTACATGAAAATAAGAGATGTAAAACGGACAATCAAGGAAAACTACCGAACAATTTTTCCTATCCACAGTAGCAATAAAGATTACTCCCTCCATTTCAAAATTAGAAATATATTTTCCTTTTTTTTGTGTGTGTGTGTAAAATTAGAGATACATTTGTAATTTGACTATAAAGTGACATGAAGTTCCTTACATGCCATTACTTGTATTCTAGGTAGATTGAATACTATAATGCCACCACTATTACACTTCTACAAAATCTCAGGAATATGTTTGGAAAAATAATTTTTTTTCTCAAAAGTCGTCTTTTTAGAAACTGAGGGAGTATAACCATCCAAAAATGGTGTGTTTTGTATAAACTGAGGACAGAACTACATCACAATCATAACATTTTAAATATCATTAATGTACATTAACAATTCTAGCATCAGCTATCAACAGCAGATAACTATCCATCTTTTAAAAGTAATAGACTCTTTGTTCTCATAAGGATAACACTGGTTAATTGACTCATAAGGAGGAAGCAACGCAGTACTTGGTTTCTGACAAATTTCAAGGAAAGAAGAAACCAAAAATGTCCCAATCATCCGAGCTTCCTTAATTCAAAACAAAACCATTATATCTTTATGCTAATCCATATCGTCTTCTATCTCATTAAGGCACTACCACAAATGATGTAATAACTGCAAATTTCGTGTAACACATTTATCAAAGTTTGATACTTGGCTTCATGGGAAATAATCTTTTAAATAGTACACTCAAGAAAACTACCACCCAACTAGTAAAAAACAAGCACTTACACATACACACAGATATACGTCCTCAATGATCAAACACATATAATAGTCAATTATCAATTATATCCCTTAATGCCCAATGCTCACATATATACAGAATTGAATATATAGATAAATTGACAAGTAAAGGGAAGGGGGTGAATATTGTATTATACCAATAGTTGGGGAAAGATCATCAAAAGTGTCGGAAGAGAAAGATAGGAGGAGACTGCTCTTGCCAACGCCAGAATCACCGATCATTAACAGCTTAAACAGATAATCAAATTCTGAACTAGATGACGAATCTGATGATTCCATCTCTCTCTAGATAAATATGTTAATATCTGTGTGTTAAATTTAGTGATTATCAACAAAAACAAATCAGAATTCCACCAATGTATCAGCCTGATAACATCAAAATCACAATAATGTTAACAAAAAAGATCAGTATATTATATAACTCTGTATACAGAGTGAGAGGGAGAAAGAGAAAGGGACCTGGTGTACAGGGGAGAAAGAAACTGTACTGGAATCCCGATCAACGCGGGGACACGAACTCACTGAGTTGGCTCGCGGGGTGCTTTTGGGGAGAGAGAAATAAAGGATAACGAACTGAAAAGGAAAAAAAGAAAATAAATATAAAAGAATGACTATTGCTAGTTTTCCACCCATGAGTTTTTTTTATGAAAAGTAATTTATAAAATAATATAAAAATTATAATTAATTGATGATTTTAGTCGTCAAAATCTGTTTATGTTAATATTTATAGTGGTTACCTTTCCCATTTATATATAACTAGCATCTAGCGACATACGTGTTGTGTGTAAATTATTTAAGATAAAATAAAATTTTTACAAAATTTAAAAGATTAAATAGAAAGATAAAAATATTAATATAAAATGAAAAAAATAAAAATTACTTTAAAAGTTGAAGGGCATTTTCGAAAATCAAAAAAGCTTCAGAAAAAACTAATATCAAATAAAATTAACTAAATTATACAAAGATGCAACTAAATTTAGAGTGGTCTTCAATTTCGTCCTCATTTTTCAAATTGATTAAAATATATAATGTTGCGTTTGGATTGAAGAAATAGAATGAAGAGTAGAATGATTCATTTCATTCCAGCTGGAATGAGTCATTCCAAATTCATAAATTTGGGAGAAATGAGAATGGTTCATTCTATTTTAATGGAGCAACCAAACACAATTTTTTTCATTTCATATGAATGATTTATTTCATTCTCACTCTCATTTCTCCGATCCAAACGCAACATAAAAGCACAATGAAAATAAAATTAATTTGTTACACTCAAATTTGAAATTAATTTAGATTCAATTAAATGTTGAATATTAGATATTTGTCTAACAAGTATTATTAATTATAAAATTTATTATTTCAAATTTCAGTGAATTGTACTAATTGATTTTGAAAATATATCAAATAGTTTTCTAAAAATAAAAATAATGTTATAGTTTGAAACAGATAGAGTATTTTTTTTTAGCATGGAGGAAGTATCTTTCTACTCATGAATTGATGAAATTAACAACTCTTCTTAAAGTGCATAGTTTTTCACCTCTTGGTTAACCACGGTTCATCATTGGTTGATTTTGAAGGCATATTTTGTCTAATTATTAGAATTGAAAGAATTTTTGTGAAATAAAAAAAAGTACAATTTTTTTTTATAAAAAAAATAGATCATTAAGTCATAATTCAACTCTCATTTTCGAAAATTGGGATAAATTTAAACTACATAACCTAGATCTGATAGGTGATCTATTACGTGTCACTCCCTTTATGGGATTTGGCTTCTCTTCTATTACACATTTCTTATAATTTCATCCAATACATTAATTATTTAATTTTAATAATTTTGTTAGTAATGATCAAAATATATTAATAGATAGTTGATAATATTAAAATCAATCTTACGAAAAATTAGAATCATAAAAAATATTTTCACCCTTAAAAGTCAAAAAAGATTTTTATCTATTGACATTTTGATAAAAAAAATCCACATGTATGAAAAAGTGTCGGATTACTTTTATTTTTAAAATAATTATATTATTTAATATAATAAATTAGTTAATCGATATAAATTTTAATTATATTATTAATAATTATAAAAATATGATGTATTAAATAAAATTAAAGAGAATGTGTAATGGAAGAGATCTAAATCCCACTTTCTAGCCTTCCGGGAAGGCATAACACAGGTCCTGTAAGAAGAAGCCCAACTTATAGTTATCCGTAAGACTTATGGGTGGGCCTTGAGCTATTCTTGTCAAGTGTCACGTTGCCCCAATAATCACATACTTAGTTGCCATTTCTTAGATAGTGTCATTGTAAATATACCAATATAAATCATTTTTTTTTTTTTTGTATTATTAAGATTACATTTCAACTGAGGGAGAATTTTAATTCCACAATTTTTGCTATGCAAGGGTGTGGTGTTACCATCTAGCCAAAGGCCCGAGATGAATGTAACCAGTATTTTTTATTTTTATTTTTATTTTGGGATAAATTTATTTGTTCTACATTATAGCTTGTGACACTCTGCAACTTTGTGTTTTAAGGTCGAATGCGGAACAAAAATATAACACTAAAATTTTAAATTATATAAAACAATATGTTTTTTTTCTCCTTGTTACTTAGACATTTGCATTATAGGAATTAATTTGGTAATTTTTACATTTAATAAACTATATTACATTTATGGGTGCATACTTAAATATTGACCACCAGGTTTATTAAGAAGAAAATTAATAAGGAGACTAAGAAATAGTTTGTTTTCGTATAATTATAAGAGTAAAATACACTGACACTCCCTATAGATAATTATAATAACACTTATCACTCTTCTAGTTTTTCAAGTAACAGTCGGTACCTTTTTAACCTACGGTATATAATATTCACTACCCTCTAGTGTGGTTGATCAACTAATATTCACAAATATTTATAATATAATGTCCAAAATAATCTTCAAATTATAATGTTTAATATACCCACTAAATATAAATTTGTATATTTTCATTTTCATTTAACATTAATAAAATTATGAACTTGTGCATTAAATAACATAAATGTCAAAAAATAATAAATATTTATTTTATCAATAATATACAGTCATACATAATTTTTTGTAATTAAAAAGTAAAATCTTAATACACATAAAAAGTGCAAATTAACAACAACAAAAAAAATTATAATTTTTTCTTTACCACCGCGTTTCCCCTTTCACGAAAGATAGATCCAAATCTACTATCAGTAATACACAGAATCGAATCCATATGGTTTATATTCTGCAGACTAGAAAAGAAGGGTACTTGCTCGAGCCAAGCCATAAGTAAGAGATTAGATTCATTTATGTAAGTGATTTCGGGTCTAGGTTCGGTGAACCCAGCTTCCATACAATAGAGTCGAAGGACAGCTGTATAGCTAAGGTCTAAGGGCAAATGTGTGCTGCTCTTGTAGGTCCAACTCCTGTGTCCTGTCTGTCCTCGGATAAATGCGTGGAACAAATAATTCTAGGAGGGATTATTCGTCTTCCTAGTCTTCGACACAAGAAAAGGAATTTTTCACACCCCTTTCTTGTGTCAAAATAACAGAAACGGCGTACCAGCAGCAAGCAGCCCAACTTTCCTTTCTTTGAAATTTCCAAAAGGTGAGATTTCGCAACCAAAATTGGGTCCTCCTTCAACTGATTCAAGTGATTCAGTCAGTAGGAAAGTAAGATGCCTCTCCTGCAGGCCGAAACATAGCTGCTTTATCTGCCTGAAGTCGTGTAAACCAGAAATGAATTAACAAATATGCCCACCCACCTTGACAAGCCCGGAACTCCAGTCAATAAAGGGCGAGGCCACCCGGCCTCGAATAGGCGGGGGCTTAGCTCTGGATCCTCCCTGCTTGCGGAAATGAATGGATCAGAGGGCACTAGGATCGGACAAAGTGGATACTTGTTCTTGATGGTTAGGTTACCTTGTTCCCCTCTTTTTCAAGGTTTCAGCAAGAGGATTCCAACTTCCTAGAATGCCCAACATAAACCTGAAGAAAGTCAGAAGAAAATAAAGCTAGGGTTGTTATATTGGTTGTTTTTTTCTATTAGAGTTGAAGTTCGGAAATGGGTGCTTTTTTTACGTTGTTTACCTTAGTTACTGGGGGGTTTCGGGGAAAACCTATGTGGGGGCACCTTTCGGGTGTGGGATGCTCGTTTAACCTCTGTATTCATCTTGTTCCTTATTTACCTGGGTGCATTGCGTTTTTAAAAGCTTCCTGTCGAACCGACTCCTATTTCAATCTGTGCTGGACCGATCGATATACCAATAATCAAGTCTTTAGTCAACTGGTGGAATACATCGCATTAACCTGGGAGCATTAGCCGATCTGGTACATCAATACATGTTCTTATGCCCATTCTAATCTTGTCTAACTTTGCCAACTCCCCCTTCTCAACCCATATCTTGTTCGCTTTGGAAACACGTCTTCCTATTCTATCTTTTCTCGAATCTTCCCCTTTCAAAGAAACATTCATAGTCACTTCTTAAAAACTGTATATGAAGTTTAATCTTAATATTAGAAACATCGTCCTATTCGAAAAAGATGACTGTCTTTCGTTTCATTTTTCACTGTTGGAGAGTACGGGCAACCTTTCATTTGGGTACGATCTAAAACGATTTCACATTGTTTCTGGTACAGAAGTTCCTATAAAAATGGGAAATGCCCTACCTTTGAGTATCAAAATATTAAATTACATAAAACAAACTTAGACACAACTTGTTACATAACGAATCTTATTATTCATATAAAAAAGTATTAAAAATAATTATTTTAACTACTTTTCTCAAATATTAAACTAAATATAAGTCACACTTATACATAATTATTTATGGTAAAAATGACAAGTGTTGTTATTAAAAAAAAAGAAAAAAAAATTATTCAAAAAAGAAAATTTATTTACAAGATAGAGGTAGTAATAAATATTATTACATTTTCTTTTATTCAACATTACCATAAAAACAACACCAACTATACACTAAAAAAATATAATCAAAATAATAAACATCCCAAATTTTGCCATATACTCGAGATAAATTTAACATATGAAAATCATAATATGTAACTCAAAAATCAAATTATAATTTTGTTGTTAAATATCAAAAAGTAAACTATCAACATATCCAATTCAATCTAATTACAATTGTTCCATTAATAATTTAATTTAAAATTCTTAATATTTGTACTATTTATCCAAAATGTGTGTTAATTAGACTAAATTAAAATTTTTTTTTATAAGTTATCAACAATATGAATGAGAAGTTAATTACAAACAAAACTATAATTAAAATATATCATATTAAAATAAGATAATTTTGTAATTGAAAATATATATTATTCTTGAATTATAATTTGACAACATAGAAGGATAAATATATAACTTTATCTATTTGGTCAATTCTGAAAACTTGTAGGGGTACTAAGTACTAACTGTTACTTAAAAAATTAGAAATGTGATGAACTTTATTATTGTTGTCTAGAAAGGATCTAATTATAAAGAAAGGCGTACGGCAAGAAGGGATATTTACATAAATGTTTTGCTAGTGAAATGACTATGATCATGCCCCCAGGTGGTCAGATGTCTGAAATGTCCCTTGGAGGAGATTAGACGCCAATTTTTAATAAGAAATTATACAACCGTAGTTAATTACCATATAATTTCATTGTTTCAACTTTCAATAAGATAATAACACAACAAACAATCAATATTCGTTGGGCCGAGTAGAAGGAGTTCGGTGACCCTTAAGTAAGATTTTGAGTTTGAGTCTTGTGAATGAAAAAAAATAGTGTTAGAGAGAGCTCTCCCTTATAAGTTCGACCATAACTCTATTCCGGATTAATCAGGGTTTAATGATTGCCGGATACCGGAGGTGTGAACAAAAAAAAATAACACAACAAACAAGACAACATAATGAGAACGTAACAAAGTTATGCATAGGAAGTCATAACATTACAAATGCACAATATAACATATACATGCCAATTTGCAAACAAATAAAAAGACAAAAAATTAAAGAAATTAATAAAGCAATACTCATTTCATTTCAAAACATAAGATCATTATGAATTTTTTAAAATCAAATTAAAATATATTTAAACTCTAAATTAATACAATGACAAATACGATAAATTTTCTACAAAATACTATAAATTAGAATATGTATATTATTATTTCATAAATTTTAATAAATAGAATTACTTTTGAAATAGAAAATATATAAAATTGATTTTAAAAAATGAATAATGATTCTATAACTTTGGAAAGGAGAAACTGAAAAAGACAAAGTATTAGTATAATACCTTGGATGAACTTGGTTGGTGATCCATTAATGTTGATGATCTTTGAAGTGAAGCTTTTAGAGTGGAGTGATGGAAGCTTTTAGAGTGGAGTGATGGAAGCTTTTGGAATGAAGTGATGGAGTCAGGTAATCAGCCATGAAGAGATCAGATCTTGTGGCCTCTAAAGATTGTGTGGTTAAAAAATAATTGAAGAAAAGAGATATGACTTGGCTAGATACTTAAAGTTTGTTTGGAAAAAATAAACAAATTTAAGACTAAATTAGTGTTTGGGATTCAAATTAGATATTTTATTATATACTAGTTTTAAAAAAGTAAAAAATCGGGAAGGCCATGGCCCACACCGCCCCTACATAGTGCCACCGTTGATTACATGGTGTTGATATATACACCTCTAGAGTCTAGAGTAATAGTTGCATATTTAAATATGTTAAAAAAAATTATATTATCTTTAATATACCTAAAATAAAATAATTATTTATTTTTATCCATTTTCTCTTAATTTTTTTATACATCATATTTTAAAAAATAGAAGGTGTATACACTTAGTTAGCTAAAACTTAATTTTCAACCATATATAGAATTTAATTAAGAATTGAACTACTTTATTAAATATGTTATCTTTTTATAATTTTACTTAATATATAATATTTTTTTATTTGAGATATTTTATAATGTAATTTATTAAAAATTTGACTTAAAGATTAGAACACATAAAATATTAGAAAAAATAAAAATGAATTTTTAAGGATAAACTTTCATGTTCTCAAAACATGATATATAATTTAGCTTGCTATTTTATTAAAGTACCCATAATATAATTTATTGGTTAATTTAATTCAAAATTTTTTACTTTGACTTGAAATAAATTTACAAAAATTTAAAATTCAAAGAAAATAGTAAATTATGCCTTGATTTAAAAAAACTTTCAATTAAAATAAACAAGTGATAATATGTTAATTAAAATTTCATCAATTAATGGTAATATAGTCTCTTTGATATATAAGAATATGTAACAATTAATTTAAGATGTGCATATATATCAGTAGGGTGTGCGTATATCAGTATCCTGATTATATTTTTAGATTTGTACAAGTATAAAATTAGACATTTATTTTGTCGGAAATATTATACACCAAAATATTGTTCTTATTTACCTATAATGCTTCCCTACCAAACCGTAATAACCCCACCCCACTTATAACTGCTAGGGAATTTCGTTGGCCTTCTAGTATATGGCTTTTGTTTATTAGTCATTACCAGCTGGTGCATAATTTTGTATTATAATTAAGTGGTTGAATTGAACATATTCTTCTACTCATCAACTCCTATCCCATATTTCATTAACATTTATAGATTTAAATAAAATAGATTACCACATATTTTATTTCCATAACTAATTAATTAATTAATTAATTTAGCTGGATGTTGTTGTCCATGAGTCATGCCTACAACTAACCAAACTAGACCATTGACCAATTTATTTATTTATTTTTGAATGTGACCATGACCAATTCAATGGCTGGTTTCCTTTGAATTGTCACATAACTTATAAAACAAGGCTATATATGATGGCTATAGATTAATCATTAATTTTAGGCGTAATTTATAATCAAAGCAATCTAATTGCTTTTAAGAAAATTCAGAACCAATTAATCTCCAATAAATCAACCAAATGAAAATTAAATTAGTCATGCTTATGAACCATTAATATTGTCATTATATATTTAGATACAATCTGAGCAAGAAAATCAAAATTAATGGGTCTCATGGTAAATATTAACATAATCAAAGCCACCATAAAATATTAAAATCAATTAATTATATTCAGGAACAACAGTACCAATCTAGACATCAAAATGTTCTAGTTGAACATCCTTGGACTTTAAAGGAACATAATCTCCAAGATAAACCTCAAGATGATCAGCAAGCGCCGACTTATCGATATTTTCATGGTGATAGGATTTGCAGATGAAGTAGATCACTGTTTGGATGACGAGTCCAAAGAGAATTAACATGGATAATAACATAAACCAGAGATACGCAAACCATATTTGCTTCCCAAGTGACTCTCCATCCACAACTAACCATTCAAACCCTAGCTGAATTCCAATGAAACATAGGTTAAGTAGAAGAAAAATAGCAATACAAACTCCAATGTTTCCCTTGATCAAATCCTTGCTCTTGAACATGGCTTGAATTCCATAAACATCTTCTAAAACCGATATAACGCTAGCCAAATGCCAAATGACGCTAATATACACAAACCCTATTAGGTATATGATGAAAAGAATGGTAAAAATGAGTAATCCAATGACACTAGGTCCCAATAAAACAGCCCACAAGATGAGTACTAGTAGGGCAACAAGGTTGCAAGCAAAAACAATGATGAAATTCCATATAAAAGTGACCATAAGTCTTTTCCAAACCTTTGGAACCACACTCATGACTTTCTTGAAGGTTATTTCTTTGCCGGTGTAAATGCATGCGATGGTGTAAACAACCGCTGATGTGGAAAGGAGGGAGAGGATTAGGAAGAAGATGAAATAGGCGATTTTGAAGAGCCAAAAGGCGGTCCATTCGGATGAAATAATGTCCGAAATCTTGGAATATTTTTGGGAGCCTAATTGAGTATGATCCAAGGCATACTCATTGTGCAGAATTTTTCCAAATAGGAAATCGGAGATTTCGATATGAGCCAAGAAGACGAAGGAGAGGGGGAGGATTATGGAGAGAGCGATTTGGCTGAAAATTTTCCTATAACTGGTTGTGATGGTAAAGGTTTCTTTGAAGATGCCAAAGAAGCCAAGAAACTGGATTTCTTCTTGTTCTTTATCCATGGGGTTTCTATTTTTTTCTCCCTTTTTTCTTTTTTTTGAGGGAATGGAAATGGTTATGGATGATCAGTTGAGGGGAAATATATATGATTATTGAGGGATATGGGAAGGGTGGACTTAGGGGAGGAGGGATGGACTTTGAAGTTTGAACATTCAAATATGTTTAGCTTTTACTTTGATTTCTTGATGTGAGTTGAGGAAAGAACATGGAAAGTGTGATTGCGAAAAAAAACATTAATAAAAAAGTGATGGTCACTGATGACAACATTTAAATTTAATTAATATTGGCACATTGACATTTTGGCAAGTAGCACTTATAAAATGCCATTGACTATGGCAAAGGTACTAGAAACCGTGAAGAAAGAATCAAGAAATTCTGGGTTTTCATAGTGATGGGTACTGTAATTATATCCGAAAATATGTAAAAGTGAGAACAATAGCAACTACAGTAATATCCATATGTTCTGCTCCTTCCGAGCTCAAAAGAATGTACGAAAGTACAATTATTTTTGTAATAATTTTAGAGAAACAAATTATACAGTATAAAAAAGGAGAGAAAATAAAAAGTGAGACCTACGATTAGATATTTTACATATTCTTATTGGTATACAGTACACGAGTCCTACTCTTTATGCACAACTTTTTGTGTACAGTTTGTGCACATAATGTTATTCTTATTTTTATCCATAAAAAGATGAGATAAAGTACATAAAGTAAAGGGTAATTATGTTATTTAGTGGAGTCTATTAATATAAAAAAAATAAAATTACTCATCACTTTATAAATCGTGTGGGACCACTTAGGATAAATTTATTTACTCTATTTCTTCTATTTTTACTTTTTTTAATGTGTAAAATTTGTAATTCGTTCATTATTTTGAGGACGGAGATAATATAAATTTTTATTTTTTTACCAATGGGCAAAAATATTTTATTTCTTAAAAATGATTAATACAACTATACAAGAGACTTGGACTAAGATTAAGTACATAGCTTCAAGAAACTGAAAACTACGTTTATAAAATTTGTAAATATTAAGAAATAGTTAAGTAAGTAGCACCTTTATCACTTTACATTCGTTGAGTTTATAATTTAGTAACGATGATATAATAGTATAATTGTAGTATAACTGTGATGATAAATATGTGGATATTGTGTTAGTTTAAACTGTTACCGAGACAGGACTGATCCTACTTTTAAAATGTATTTTTTGATAATTGTAATATCTTTTATAAAATAGTAAGAGTACTAATATTTTAATAGTAAGCGGAAGGTATATTTTAATCCAAATGATTGAGACCACATGCTGTACTAATATTTGAAGTGAGCAAAACGGTAAGGTGAGGATTCCAAGATTGTGGGGTTTTCTTTGCTCCAAATTGGATTGTTAGCTTAAAGTAGAAAAGAATTTTTTTTTGAATTAGTATATTTATTATCGGAATTAATATTTGACAAAAAATACATATTCACCCAAAAAAAAAAGAAATTTAAAAACTTATTGTAGAATTAGTTACTATTTATTATGTTCCCCTTGTTGCGAGAGATGAGAAGGGGATTCTCATGGGCGGATGTAGTACTTATGATAATTGTCATAGCTGGACTTTAATTTTATATATATATATATATATATACAGAATATTTCTAAAGCACTCCCACTTAAGGAGCACTATCTCCTAACCAGCATACCTATATTAGAGACCCACTTTGCTATTATTACTTAGTATATAGTTCTGTCCTATAATTAATATCTAATTATATATGAATTTATGATTGTGTTTCTTTGTTTCATTGCTACATCATCTCATTTTAAAAGGAATCCATACTCGACATATATTATTGATTATTCATTATCTAGTTACATACATGTTATGCATGGGGTATTAACTTCCTTTACCAAAGAGACCACTTTCTAACTATTGTTTGGTTATATTAGTACATGATATAAATCAAAAAGAAATATCTCAATTATTATTAATTTTATTAAATGTACTTATTATACCATACAAAATATATAGTAAATATAATTTTTTAATACATTACATGAAAAGTTATCAAAAAAACAAATAAAAATAAAAATCTTTCAAAGTTTAACCAATTTATTTCAAATATTGTAAAACTTCTAAGTTTATTAAATCAATGCGTTAGAGGTCTAATTTTAATTAGGCGGTGACCAAGGTACCCAGCTAAGTGTAGGTGGTAAAAGACTTTTCTAGCGGCTAAGGGGAGATTAAGAAGACCTAGATAAGAAGTTTTAGAACATTAATGGAGATGATTCAATGTACAAATGTTTGGTGAATTACATTGAAAAAATATATATGAAATAACCATAGGACATTATACAAAAATTTTGAATTAAATTCTTAAGGAATGTTATTATGACAATATTATTTAATTTTTAATATTACATAATATATAATATTGTCATAAATATATATAGTACATTTTAGCCTTAATTTATTGCCATAATTTTTGTATATGAATTATTGCCCTAGCTGAACAAATTTTTTGGATCCGCCCTTGGGGATTCTTAACGAAGACGAAAATTGAATTAAACTTTTTTACTTATAACAAGTTTAATAACTCATGCAAGGTACGGATAAGCATAGAAAGGACTTATCAAGTAAGTTTTAAATATGATACATTTGAGCGATATTTTAGTTGATCTCGAGTCAACTCAGTAGTTCTTTTGGGCTATCAAAATGTGTACTAAAGTTTTGTGAAAAACTTAACTTTTGAGCTATTAATAATTAATACCGAAATTTATGACTAAGAAGGCATGAAAAAAAGAAGAAGAAGAAACTTTTGGGTTACCGAGTCACCATACTTGGACTGTTGAGTTAACTTGGGACAATTAAAATAACTCGATGTTTGCCTTGTTATATTTTGGTATAAGATGACCAAGAAAAGCATTAAAAAAAAAAGAAGGAAGAAAAAACTTTTGAGTTACCGAGTCACTATACTTGAATTATTGAGTTAATTCAAAAAACTAAAATAACTCGATATTTACCTTGTTATATTTGGCATGGATACCTATAAGTTCCTAGTCGTATATAAACATGAGAAAGGAAAGGTAATTTTGTTTTGATATGTTTAAAGAGGTAACGCTTCATCTCTTCTCTGTGGTTCACAAAAATCAGGCCGAGTTAGGTTCAATCCAGGCTTTTCAGGGCCTGATAAATTTCAAGTCAGGCCGGACCTTAGGTTCAATCAAATCAGGTGGGGTTACAGGCCAGACTTTGGTGCCAAAACAATAAGATTGATTGTGATCTGCGGGCCTAACTTGCAAGCTTCAAGCCGGGCAGCAGACTTTTCAAACTTGTTTGACTTTTTCTTTTGTTGATTCTTTAGATTTTTTTGAAATTTTTTTATACCCTTTTATGCTTTAAAAAAAATTTATACTCCTATTATACTTCAAAAATAGAAAATTAGAATAAGTAAAGTATAAATAAGTTAACTATTTATTATTTAAAAATCTAATTTAAAAATATATATTATATAGATTGATAGAAACAAAAATAGAGAATTGATATTTCCACATGCATTTTTGATATTTCTACATAGTCCTCTCTCACATGTGTATAAAGTGAATCTCACCTTCATGTGAGAGAAAATCATGCGGAAATATTAAAAATATATGTGAAAGTAGTGCTCCCCTAAAAATAAATGTGTAATACATGAATCTCTAATACAAAAAATGATGCAAATATATAAATACAAATATATATACTAGTTGAAAAGTTGGTGAATCAAAGTACCCTCACAACTAGGCTTTATATAATTAGGGAGGGGTAAAATGGTAAAGAAAGAAAGACCAAAAGGCTAAAAAATTGGACTTCTAAGACTTTAGCCTCATAGCCTGTTCATTCATAGGCCTATAGACCGGGCTTTTTCAGACTTCAGGTCGGTCCAGACTCTATTTCACGTTGGGTCAAACTGGTCATTTGAAAATAAAACAGAACTATTAAAACTTCCATGCTAGGCTGATTCAGGTCTAGACCCAAAACTGGCTGCACTTTAATTTTAAAGTATATTTCAATTAGAATCAAGCCGGACATTCGGGTATCGGGTTTTTAAAACACCCCTATCTAGGGCCGCAAACGAACCGAACTGTTCACGCGGTTCGGTTCGAGTTCGGTTCCGTTCAAGATGAACCTAGTCGAATCGAGTTCGCACATAATGTTCCGTTCGATTGCTCGATCGAATATGTTCGCGAACTATGTAGTTCGGTTCGACTATGTTCACGAACAGTTCGGGTTCAGTTCGGTTCCACATGTTCGAGTTCGGTTCGATTCAACTTGTTCGAGTTCGGATCGGTTCCACATGTTCGAGTTCGAGTTCGGTTCGATTCAACTTGTTCGAGTTCGGTTCAGTTTGACTTGCTTGAGTTCGGTTCGAGTTATTCGCGAGTAGCTCGTAAGATGTATTTCTTACATGTTTAATATTTTTAAAATTCTAAATAAAAATAGTTGGTTATTTCATACTCCCTCGGTCCCTCAGGCCTCAGTCTCTTATTTTTTTTGTTTTTTAAAAATTAATGGACCACACATGTTAAGAAAAATAATTAATATTATGTTTTTAATTAAAAATAACTCTAAATGTCAATATTGTCCTTGGATTGGAATAAGAGAGTGTTACTTATTGGATATAAAGTAGTGAGAGAAACAAAATTAATTTTAGTACTTGGGGTAATATTGGAAATTAAACAATTAATTCTTAATTGAAATTCTTAAATAACAAATATTAAGAGACAAAAATATTTCTCTAAAACGACATTTAAAAAGGAATATGAGAGTGTTAAATTCTAAATTTGTCTTATCAATAATTGTTAAATTTAAAGTAATTTTTTTTTATTACTTAAACATCTTTTTTTTATAATTGATTGTAAGTGTACATTTTTATTAAATAATTAATAAATAATAATGTGTACTTCTTCACCTCTAATTTAATTAAAATAATTTTAATATTTTTATAAATTTTTCAACAATGATTGTTGAATTATTACAATTTACATCACTAATAATTTAATAAATTATAACTCATGTCATAAATCACATAAATAAAGTCATTAATCATCATGCAATGACAATTTGACATTAATTAATTAAAGCCTAAAGAATGATACAATACAGTTACTTATATTTAATGAGTTATTGAAATTGTCAAATCAAAATAGAGAATAGAGAAATCAAATCGTCAATGTACAATTACTATTGTATATTATATCAACTATTAACTATATAATTAAAAGTGCAAACTTGATTTCACAAATTTTTGAATTTTTTAGTGTTACAGACTTATGGTATATATGTGAGAATGAGAGAGAACGATTGACTAACTTTGATTTATGCAATTAAGTAATCATATTTAGTGTAAAAAATAATGTTTAATAATCCAATTAAATAATTAAACAATATGTCACAACATCGTTTGCATGAAATTAAAATGAGTTATTAATTTAAATTAAAACAAGCAAACAAGTTTTTTAAAAAATGAAACGATGTCTCTTAATGACTTTGAGCCTTTGATCTCGTAGTTAATTTATTTAATTTTAACTTTTAAACAATATAATTATGAAAATTATAATTTTTTTATAAAATAATTCTCAAGATTTATTGTATTCAAAAGTTAATTATCAATTTATCGCATTCCTTTTGAATTAAAAATATTTCCTATCGATTTTGAAAATTCATACTCGAAGATTTGAAAGACTTTTTGGATATTAATATTTGATTTTTGATATTTGTAAATTAAGAATTTATAAGTACTTGTTAACTGTTAACTTTTAACTTCTTTTAAGTAATCATTTTTTATTTTGGATAAATGTTGATTAAAATATTTGGCCTAATTTTTGCTTCAGTTCGTTGATTCAATCATTCAAAATTTCAAATATTCATGATGATGTTCGCGAACATGGTCATGTTCGCGAACAAAATGATGTTCGCGAACATGACCCTGTTCGATTATATTCGCGAACATGACCATGTTCGACTGTGTTCGCGAACATGACCATCTTCGACTGTGTTCGCGAACATGACCATGTTCGACTATGTTCGCGAACTGTTCGTGAACATCTATCGATCCGAACTCACACATGGGTGTTCACTACAAAACAACTGTGACGCCCCCAAATTCGGGTCTCCAAATACCCGGATCCGGTCATCACGATCCAACATAAACATCCACCTATAACAACATATGGTATCTAAAATGCGGAATAAAATAAACATACGTTGTTCATTACAAGGTGTTACTAGTCCCAGAATACGATTAACCTTAAACATTTACACAATCCATACCCTAAATAGCTATCAGGGTTTAAATTACATTAACAGTAATTAACTAACACATGAATCTAAAGTCTGCTACGAGAAGTCTATCATTTCATCTTTTCTTTCCCTTTGTTCTTCCCTGACGTCTCGGGTTTAGCTGCAATGAAGTCATGATATAGCAAGAATGAGTAACGAGTTTGCCCAGCAAGTTTAAAGTGCAACAATAAAGATATATCATGATGAAGGGATATTAAAGGAATTTCAACATTTGAGAAAATAAATCAGAAGCAAGAACAATAATGGCTTTTAGAAAAATTGATAGTCAAATAGACTTTGAACGATAACTTCCAAAGGAGTCAATAGCTGGTTGATCCTCTGGTTACTGGCTACAGAATAACGTACTTGAGGGGATCAGCCTCGCGTACCCTATGTATATGCATAACACTTAATTCTGCTATTTGTACCTTATATACGGTACGTGGGGTACTCCCCTATAAATAAAGGGGTGTTCATACAGTCTAAGAATCCTTACCATTGATTGGTTCGGATAGCTTTTATAAATTCTCACATAATTGTCTGACCGAACAAGGGTTCAGACTTAACCATGAATGGTTTATAAATTTTTGAATTTAAATATACGAATTCAAATGCACGAATGTCAATAAATATACAGATGTGGAATAATTTTAAAAGTAATTATACCACTTAAAGCGTGCTCGGAAATAAGATTCAAGCTTAAAGAATAGCTTGCAACAATATATATACCTTTTTGCACGAATTACAACAATGCATAAGGTTTAATAGCTTGCTCAATGCAAAAATTGAGTGAGAAGAACTTGCAAAAATGAAAGAAGTTTAGGGTTAGGAACTTGCAAAAATCAAAGTTCGGGATAGAGAACTTGCCTGTTTGCTCAGCTACTATTAAATCTTAGCTTTAATTAATTGACCTTGGATAACCTATCAGTTGATAAAGTCGGTTCATCCATTAGCATTGCATAACTGTATATCGATACACTCACTTATGCTATTTATTTAAAAGACAAACAATTCACCATATATATTTAATTTCTGTCTAATCATTAGCTTAACGGAAATCAACTTAATGACCTTTAACTATTAAAATAATTGTTAGCTAATCATGATTACTATTCTTCGAATGTTCAGATCATTACCCTTATTATATCTAAATATGGGTCAATAATCTTTATTTATTATTTATAAAATAAATAATAAATTTAGCATGATTCAATAATATCTAAATAATAGTTGATTACTCATTTAATTTTATTGCGCTTAATTACTATTTACCTTAGGGGTAATTTAGTAATTATTAATCTTGTTCTTTATTTAACATTAATTAAATACTTAGTGTATTAATTCTACACTCACTTAATTATTATTAAATATTTATTGAATAATTACTGAGTGCTAGTTATCTTTATTTATTAAGAACTACAGATAATTAACTTATTAATCTCACCCATACTCAATCATTACTAACTTATTTATACCTAATTTATTAACAATATAAATTAGATAATAATTAGATATTTGTGACCTTTATTTAATGTCAAACAATAAATAAATTATCAAATACTTATTGTCTTTACTTACACTTTATTATTATTAATAATAATGGAATATTCATTATCTTTATTTATAGTAACTAATTACTTTATTAACTTCATTCATACTTAACTATTATTTAATATTAATTAATAATTAAATAATAATAAATAATTACTTTATGGATTTTTAATTAAATATTATTCATTAAATAATAATTACCATGTAGTATCCCTATATATTAATAACTTTTATTCATACTTAATTATTATTAAATAATAATTCAATATTTATTATCTTTAGTTATTATTTATTGGAAAATAATAAATAATTATTTTATTAACTTTATTCATACTTAATTATTATTAAATAATAATTAAATATTTATTATCTTTATTTATTATTATAAATAGTAGTTCATTATTAACCCAATTCATAGTTGATCATTAGTTCATTGTGTGATAAATCAAATAGACCTCCTTATGCATACCATTTAGCCCAAATATCATCACACATAAAAGTTTACTTTTGTTCTTAGAACTCATGTTGCTGGCCTGAGCCTCTCAGGGTCATTCAGTAAAACAGAGTTTCATTGATGAAACTGCACAACTCAATACAGTCGAGCAACACAATCCAAAACAGTTTATCCCCACACAAGAAAATCAACTGCCTAATATAGAGAAACAATTTATACTAATACAGAGGACAAAATGGCCCAATACAGAACAACCACAAACTAAATACAGCATTATAAGCCAACACCATCGGGCTACTACCAGCACACAAACATATCCCAATCTAAATAAACTAACCAAGTATACAGAAAGAAATTCATACAAACCCAATATAAGGAAATTTTTGTCCAACACCATACTCACAGTTGACTGCACAATTCGAGTATGAAGGAAGGAAAAATTCATACAAAATTAACTAAGAACCATCTCACGGTAACCTAAGGCTATACCTTGGGTTTGAGCGGCGGGCGGTCCTCCTTCTTCGTCCAAAATATTCAACTAATCCGGACATTCACTCCAGTTGAAGTTGGAAGCTACGACCAAACCTCCCCTGTTTCTCTCTTCCTTGCAATTTTTCGAACCCTAATTTCTTTCTAATTTGGACTCACCAGAATAGAAGGGAATCGTCAGCTTTGGGGGTTTTAGGGCTCAATTTATAGGAGAAAAATTGGCTCAATCCGCTGGCTATTACCTTACTCAACTAGGGAAATACCCAAGGGTTAAAGGAACGGGCTGTCACTGGTCTTCATCGTCACCCATCCAAGTCCAGCTAGCTCAGTCGGTAGCCCTCGAGCCGTGCGTCTCACCGGTCGCGTCACCGGTTTCTCTGGGACCGTTGGTCCTTGCCGATCGTTGCTTGGTCGCTCGTGGCTCTCCTCCTTTCCCCGCTGGTGAACCCCTGGTGCCGTCGGCGCCTTCTCCACCTGTCCGTTTCAGCCGATCGATTTGATAGCCTCGATCGCTCCTTGCTTGGCTGGTACTGACGTGAAGGGTTGAGGGGTTAGGTTGCCCTTCTCTTTCACTCTGTGTTTCCCCCAATTTGATTTGGCTGATTGAGTTCTTCCCCAATTCACTTTACTGACTGCTAAATGGATCCAAGCCAGTTACAAGAAGAGAAAATGGACCGACCCGACTGGCCTTTGCTTTTGGGCTCAACTTATTAGGATTGGGTCGGCTGAAATAGAAAGGAGAGATGGCCCAATAGGAAAATAAAGGGAATTTGGGTTCCAATTCAAAATAAGTAAAAACCAATGGCCAATCCAAATGAAGGTGACCCAAATAATATTATGTTCTAATATTTAACTTGAATAACTAATTCGATAAATTAATTATTTGAACATTTGTTTCGGCAAAATTTCTCTTTCGAATTATTAAATAAAATGGGTTTATTTATTAATCTTCTTCCAATTTCTTTCAAATAAAAAAACTTGGGGTTAACCCACTAATTTAAATCGCACTATTAATGGGCCCCTTAATGTAAGAAAATTATTGGACCATATAATTATATAATTAAATATAATTCTTACATGAGTCCAATTAAATTCATAAAATTATATAAGATGAAAATAATTTGATACAATGTTTCGAAAATTCCTGGACATTACAACAACAGGTCATTGGCGACGGCACCATTCTCGACGGCACTCTTACCGTCGATAATGACATCAATCTCGACGGCTACGCCGTCGCCATTATGTGCCGTCGAGAATAGCATTTTGCCGGGGTAAAAAATGGTGCGAAATTTTCGCGGGGGTGGAAAAGTCATAAGCGACGGCGATAATTGTTATGGCCGACGGCACAGCCGTCGAGAATGAGGCATTGTCGACGGGGTTAATATCGACGGCACCCGTCGAGAATGAGTCCTGTTTTAAATCCCTAATATCGACGACAACAACTCAATTTCCTTCTCCTTCTCTTTTCCCTCTCACTCTCTGCTACCTTAATCGCCGCCTCCGGCCACGCACCACCGGCTCCCTCTACACCGACCGACTCTACTTCCTTCTTCTTCTTTATTCCTGATTTCTCCTAACTTGCAAAATGTATGATTTAATTTGTTATATTTCTATCTTTATTTCCTACATATTATTTCAATGTGCCCATTTGTTTTAGGTTTTATTTTTCTTTTCTTACTGCTGATATTGATAACTTTGTTAATGGTATGGTACTGATGAGTACTGCTCCACTGACCCTTTCTTCCATATCCGAATAAATGTTGGCCTGAAATGTTTAAAATTACTTGATATATATATATATATATATAAAGAATTTCTTGAGAAAAAATAAAATAAAATAAAAGTTGTTAATTTTTTTAATGGGTAGTACTTACACTGGTGACAAGAACAAGATGAGTGCAATGATGTTCCCTGAAATTAAACAAATCAAACCCACATCACCTAATCTTCTTCAACTAATATATATATATATATATATATATATATATATAAAGTATATATGAGTTCTTCCCCCTTTTTGATTCTTTGATCGGTAAAATGATAAAATGTTAAAACAATCATTAATGAAATTTCTAATTAATAGGAAACACAGATGTTTGTGTGCGTCTAGAATACACAGAAACTTGTGTGAATGAGATCTCTTAGTAGGAGATATATACAAAAGTTTGTGTGCGTCCAGAATACACAAATTAACTTGTCGGTAGGAGAGACAAAAGCTTGTGTGCGTCTTGGAAAGTAATGTAAAACACCGTAGTATGTGAATTTTTTGCGAAAGTTGGCTCATAACGAGTGTTGGCAATCAATCACATGTACACACACACACAAAATAGTCCTCAAATTTAAGGACACTGTTCAAAAGCATCAGTTAATTAGTTATAAATTCACACATAATAGTCATGGGCAAGTTTTTAGTATTTGAAGTGACAGTTGAGGCCTTATATTCATTTCAATCCATGTTCCCATGTAAAATTGAAATATTAGTGCCGATTAGTAGTAATAATTGTGTATGATTTATGATTTAGATATTGGGCAAGTTTTAATGCTGCTGTTTAATTGTTTATATACTGAATTGGCGACCTATTTGTGACTATTGCATTTGTATATTTTCCATATAGTTTAGGAAGCTTAGAAACCCGTTCGAGATTCAGTTAATAGAAGTGAATCTCGAATAGTCCCCATTTTGGGACTGTTACTGAATGTTTCGATCTCACTTAGGTTGGTGTTAACGGCTTGAGGACGTCTTTATATTTTGAGAATTTTCAGCAAATATCTCTTCATGTTCTACGAGTGCATATTTAGGCTACAATGTGGTAGTCTATTTCGTGTACTTGAAGACCATGGGGCGGTGCTGCCGAAATTTCTTAAAATATAAAGATGTGTCAATGTTGTTAGCATCAGGTGGGGCGACGCATTCGGGAATGGGATAGAAGCCTGACCCGTTCGAAAAAGAGGTCAAAACCCGCCTCGGGCGTCAAACCAACACAAAACCGTAGACGTAGCACCTCATAAATATTTGGGACACGTCAGAACTTACGGAACTCGATTCCGAGATCCGGAGGCCGAGTTATCGGCTCGTTTGCCAAACTTGTATAAAATAAAGAACACTTAGAAGAATAGTCGAAAAAGAGGCCAAAACCCGCCTCGGGCGTCAAACCAACACGAAACCATAGACGTAGCACCTCATAGATATTTGGAACACGTCACAACTTACGGAACTCGATTCCGAGATGCGGAGGCCGAGTTATCATCTCGTTTGCCGAACTTGTATAAAATAAAGAACACTTAGAAGGATAGTCGAAAAAGAGGCCAAAACCCGCCTCGGGCGTCAAACCAACACGAAACCGTAGACGTCGCACCTCATAGATATTTGGGACACGTCACAACTTACGGAACTCAATTCCGAGATCTGGAGGCCGAGCTATCAGCTCGTTTGCCGAACTTGTATAAAATAAAGAACACTTAGAAGAATAGTCGAAAAAGAGGCCAAAACCCGCCTCGGGCGTCAAACCAACACGAAACCGTAGACGTAGCACCTCATAACTATTTGGGATACGTCACAACTTACGGAACTCGATTCCGAGATCCGGAGGCTGAGTTATCATCTCGTTTGCCGAACTTGTATAAAATAAAGAACACTTAGAAGAATAGTCGAAAAAGAGGCCAAAAAGAGGCCGAGTTATCAGCTTGTTTGCCTAACTTGTATAAAATAAAGAAAAACTTAGAACAATAGTCGAAAAAGAGGCCAAAAAGAGGCTGAGTTATCAGCTTGTTTGCCGAACTTGTATAAATGAAAGAACACTTAGAAAAATTGTTAAAATATGCTCTCTTTTGGACTTCGTAATTAATATTTTAATTTTGTAGGGACTTGTTGATGAGCCTCGTGGGGGTGGAGGTAGCGGTGAAGGCGATGACCGTCGGGCTGATGATGCTACGGATGGTGGG
Source organism: Aralia elata (assembly GCA_034770075.1). NCBI lineage: Eukaryota > Viridiplantae > Streptophyta > Magnoliopsida > Apiales > Araliaceae > Aralia > Aralia elata. The sequence goes on along the minus strand of CM068378.1, from coordinate 25,531,158 downwards.
ACCGGCGGCGGTACAGGAGATGACGATGATGATACCGGTACTCCTGATCTGGGGATATAGTTAGTGTTTATATTTTTATTTTCATGTATGTACAGATACAGTTTTTGCGTTGTATAAACTAGGGTTTTGTATGTAATTCGGTTGATGGTTTTTGTATCTACTAATATTTTATACCTTATCATACCTAGATATTTGATGGTTGATAGTAAAAGATTTAATGGTTATTGATTTGCGTTTGTGAGGATTTTACTTATTTATTTTAGTTGATAATAGTTACAATTATAACAGGTATTTGTATTTTTTTAAATTGTTTTTAAAAAAAAACAGATTTATTAGTACTTACTCATTACCGACGACGGTCATTGCCGACGGGCTATGCCGTCGCCAATGACTATTTTATATATAATTTAATATACTCTTTAGCGACGGCTTCGCCGACGGACTTCTCCGTCGCTAATAACTCATTGTCGCCAATGCCCCCGTCACCAATGAGTACTTTATCGGCGGCCATCGACGGGAGCCACGGGCGACGACCTGCGGGACGACAGCGGGGGCGACGGGAATTGCCGTCGCCAATGAGTCATTGCCGACGGCGTATGAGTCATTGGCGACGGGAACGCCCGTCGGCAATGACCCTTTTTTTGTAGTGGTTGGTTCGATTATGTTAATCGAACATGTTCGAGTTCGACTCATAGTGTTCGAGTTCGGTTCGAGTTCGACAAAGTTCGGTTCGGTTCGGATCATTTGTAGCCCTACCCCTATCTTCTTATATTGACTAAAATGTAAAATACACCTTCCGATTTGTATTAGACTCAAGGATCCATTTCTTTAAGTTATTATTCTTTTCTTTTCTTCGACTCACTCTCCAAGTACAATTATTGGTGCAACTCCCACCCAAGCTATATATATCTCATACTAAAGATAAACGACTATTAGTATTTTTGACAAAAAATAATCATGTACTTTGCATGTTTATTAAGGCTAATATAAAAATTTTGCATTACATAAGATATTTGAGCTTCTTTAACAACCTAAATCAAATCAATCGAAGGCCATTTGAGAGAAAGGGACTACACGAATTTGGAGGGAAAACTAGGATTTCGATTGAGTGAAAGGGACTAGGAATATTGGGTTGGTGGGGGGGGGGTGGGGGGGGGAGTAATTAGAGTTTCAATTGATTCTTCTAGTTTAGTCAATGCTTGTGAGGATATTTGTTTAAGTGAGATTTAGTGAAATCAACTTTCTTCTATGAGTAAGACAAGAGTCAATTTGGCATACCACTATATGGTATGACTCACTTAGTTCATCTTTTTTATTCATATATATATATATATATATTTGTACTTGATGATGATTTAAAATTAGTTAATACATTTGATCATATGTATGTGCATATACCATATAGAGTAAGATATTGAAAAATGAGGAAGATTACAACAAATTGACGTTGACTTTAAGGGGTTAATAGATGAAAAAAATATAAGTAACTACAGAAGTCTTTTCGATAAAGGCTCAAAGCCAATCGATGAGGTGAGTTTCATAAAGTTTAGTGGGCTAAGCTTGTGTTTAGAAAACTAAATCATAATTTGTATTGAGGTTGAGCGGTCTTGAGCCCAACTTACTAAATCCAATCAACAATCCTAGCCCTAGTTATATTTTCTACTTTCAATTGTCAACTATAAAAACACATATTCTAGTATCTTTCATCTTTGCCTCTTTAATCTCTCAAGTACTCAATTCCTAACCCCTAGCCACTACAACAAATAATGTTTTTGGTCGCTAATAAGCCATTTTCTTGCAGTGAGCTAACACTAAGATCGTGATGAACCACCATCCATTAACAACAGGTAAGGATTTCTTTCTATTTAAATAGTTTATATTTCTCTCTTAGTTGTTTTTTCATTTTTTATACATCTCTTTCTCTCATTTGTATCTCTAATAGAACCGTGCAGGTTTTACTTTTATCCGATTCTTCCCTAAGAATGATAAGTTTGTGTTCCAATAAGAAAGGTTGTCAATACTTCTGCCAAGAAATATTTCTTGTGAGTTTAACAATTTTTATTCGATTTGTTTACAAGTCCTAAATGACGAATTGATCCAATGTAGTGAATTTTTTTATCTAATCGATTGAAATTTAACCTGATCTTTAACATATTATATTAGTGTGGATGTTGAAAAACAGTTTACATACTAGCTTGTTTAATTGTTAGATCTTTTTTTTTTCAATATAAATTTTGAATAAACAAATGTTTATATTATTTTTATTTCCTAGTTAAGGAATTTAGTAGTAAACAACACTGTAATTTATTAAATATTTATTAGGGTTTTGGGTAGCTTTATTAGTATTATTACTATTATAATAATATTTTGTATTTATTATTATATGATTTTGTCGGCTTATTTATGCGAAAATTAATTTCTTAATGTACATTTTTCCGTTAAGACTACATATTAGGAAGTTTCCTTCTTGTATTTTGCTATATATATATATGTCTAGAACATTAATAATATCTTTTACCCATAATATGTATGATTTATTAACCAAATCTTCACACACACACACACATATGGAAAATTAAGATTTAGATGCGTAAGATACAACATTTAACCTCATATGGATTTAACTCTCTTTAACTATCTTTAGTAAATCTATATATTTCTCCATATGTCAATATATTTATCCATATGGTGACCTATTTCATTTTTTATAGGGCATGGTCGATGTTCATGACATTTCAGTTTCAGGAAAAATGTTGTTTATTTTAAAGGTAAACTGTCGTCTCTAATATATCATGTTTTATTGCTGATATTTTCAAAACATTTCTTATCCTCTTGATCAAACCTTACTAACAAAAAAAAAAGAAAAAAAAAACAATTGGCTTAACCTTAAATGTAAAACACAAATAAGAACTGTCCTTCAGAAGTGGAAAGACCATGATTATCCTTTATCAATGCATTCTAATTTCTCAGAATTTAAAATAGTAACAAAGAGCCCAAATAACTAAGGAATCTGCTTATTAATTTGTTCCCCTCCCAGTAAATATGATTAAATAAGTATTGCCATACGGAACATACAAAAATAGAAATTTTTTAGAAGCCCACCTGATGTCACAAATGAGCTAAATGAGATAAAGAACCAGTCAGATTTTATATTTAATCCGGAGCCAATAAAATCCAAACAATTTGTGTCAAAGAGCTATGAATAAATAAGTGGTCCATAGATTCTTAAGTAGGAGATGCACAACAACATCATTTAGGCACAATTTGGATACAAAAACCTAATTAATATACTTCTAAGATACTTATTTTGAATCCTTGTTTCATAACAGGTCAGCCGAAAAACTTTCTTGAGTATGAAGAAATCCGAGACAGTTAAAAATGTTGCAATGTTACGCGAAAAAGAAAGTATTTTTGAATATTTTCAAAAGTTCTGCTGGCATCTCAAGGATGAGTATAAGCTAGATGATTGTGGCATAGAGAAGAACTCTAGCCTCCATCTTCTAGTAAAATTCTCAAAAATAATAAAACTATTTGTCAGTATCGCTTCGAGGGGAATATATCCTAGATATAAAATTGCCAGCGATTCAGATATTTGTTAAGCATTGTAGTGGCAAAACCATAAGCCTTTGCAAATGTACTTCGATAGGGACGGACACTGAAGGATGAACTTTGTCCGAATAACTATAGTATTAAAAAGAATACCTTGTTCAACGCGTTGTCCTGTTAAGAGTAGTGTTGTTCGAGCATTTTCTTTTTAAGCAAATGGATGTATTAAGATATATGTCAAGTTTATAGAAAATTGAATGTGGTGTACTGTCAGGAACGTGTATTTTCTTTTTATGCAAATGGATGTACTTGGGATATATGTCAAGTTTACAGAAAATTAATTGAACGCATTGTACTGTTAAGAATGTTTTTCGAGCATTTTCTTTTTATGCAAATAGATGTACTTGGGATATATATATATATATATATATATATATATATATTTATATATATATATATATATATATATGTGTGTGTGTGTGTGTGTGTGTGTGTGTGTTTCAAGTTTATAGAAAATTGAACAATCTGTGATGTCAATGAGGTCCTAACCTATATTAGAAATTCATACATTCTATTTTTATGTAAGAGCTTCCTACCAATTATACATTAGTTTCCAAGACTAAACTTGTTGGGAGAAATAGCTATCTAAACAATATTAAAAAGCACAACAAAATAATATAATTCTCTATTTTTTGTATAAACTCAATAAGAAAAATAATTCAAGCAATTAATAATCGAAATTATTTGAACAAGTGTGACGCCCCCAAATTCAGGTACCTTCAAACCTTGGATATGGTGCTACACGATACTATTCATTATCTATGTAATTACTATATTATTACAATCGTATCCGTCTAATCCCAGGTTCTATTAACTTTACATGTTCAAAACATCATAATACTATTAATTATTACACAATACTATTATTCTATTACATAACAACTTCTATTCATTCATCTTTTTCTTCCCTTTGTCCTTACCGGAACCTTCAACCCGCTCAGACTTAGCTGAAACATTTAATTTTAAAGCAAGAATGTGCATTTAATTGCTCAACAAGTATAACAGTTTAATAACAACAAAATCAAGAATCATATCATCATTATTCAACAACTGAACAATAGTTGTGAAACATTCCGAATAAACATGAATAATACTTTACTTATGTTTAAAATAATATTTTTGAAACGACATACTGAGCGGCCAGAATACCTTGAACTTTTATTTTGTGTTCATAAAATGTTTCACAGTAATTCAACTACAAATTTGCATGCTTACGAACACTTCTAGGTGATCAGCCTATGGTACTCTATGTTCATCAACATTATATTTTTTAAATGACTATATGTGTTTGATTAGGCGCCTCATGGCCTTGCCGAAATAACCGACTAAAACTTCTCCTAATATTAGGGTTGTTCATCTCATACATGCCTCAGAATCCTAACCAAAACAATTCGGTTGGATAGCTCTACTTAATATCAACAATATTTCAAAGATTTAATAGCCAATCGATAAAATATTTTAATATATGTCTAGTCGGAATCAAATAGCATCGACGTTTTCTTAAACAGTTCATGAATATCGAATTTTAAAGCTTGAACAGTTTATGTCATAGCATAGCTTGAACACTTATACAAATACTAAAAGATTTGCATAAGTATAAAATTCACACAATCGAATATGCATTGTGTAAATTTGAACTTCAAATATCATCAAACAATTATAAGAACAACAGTCGAATAAGTTTAGAAAACTTGTGAAAAAGTTTAAGGATACTTGCATTCAATATGAAAATTAAATGAAGTTAGAGTCCTTGCCTTAAGCGTTCGTTATAAGTTTATGCTAAATCGCCCTTCAAATGGCCTACACAATTAAGTTTATATTCATATACCAATTAGTCACATAATTGACGCCAAATATTACTTTATGTTACCTTAATTCATGTTTGAAAATGTTTCCTTTTATTTAGAATTGAAACATTAAACAAGGTTACAAACTCTTGCTATGGTGTTACAACACTTGCACGTTCATATGTCCGATTAGCCTACACAAACGCCCAACGTCTGAGCACATAGTAGCTCAACACTAGTTTCTTGTCATGCCGGCGTTGCCGCACAACAAAAGGCCTTAGGTCCAGCGCTGCCGCGCCACCCATCCAGGGAACCTACTGCAAGTGACATCAGCACTCAGCATTTTTTCGTTTTCGTCGTACTTACTTCGTAACTTCATAACTCGCTCATCCCTTATCGGAATGAGTCCGTTCTCGAACCATTTTTTTGCTCTTAACATTCTCTACAACTTCTCCTGGACGGAATAATTTTTCTGATTCATTAATAAGCCTAGAAATTAGCTCAAATCCTTAGTGGGCTAGTTTTTCAATATGACGTTTCTAACGTCGATTTTTCAATTCATCGTAACTTACTCATCCGAAGTCGGAATGAGCTCGTTCTTGAGCCTACGGCTCATGTTTACTACATTCTACAAAACTCCAGAAAATCAATATTTTTCGAAAGCGTCAATTACCCGTAAAAATGGTCTGAAAATCACTAGCGACCTAGGATTTTGCCATTCAACATAGTTTGCTTAAAATTTCGCCATAACTTCGTTATAACATATTTTTACTCCGTTCTACTTGGAACATTTCCGTAACTCACATATGTATATTTCTATCTTTTCAGATTTTAAAAACATCTTACAGATTAACAAGTTATACTAGTTTGATGAACGACAATGAATACGTTTTTCATACTTTCTTGGTTTGGTTCTTTATTTAAGTTACGTTCTCACTTATCATGCATATTACCGGTGATATTTTGTCCATTAATGTCCTCCTCCTTATTTCTCCGGATCCTTCATGATCCTCATAAAACCAACAACAACCACAACAAGCAATATATATATATATATATATATATATATATAAAGTTTAAGGAATGGTTTTAGGGTTTAGGGTTTTTACATTCTTGTAGTTCTTTCTTGTTCTTGCCTTAGCTAATAAAGTGGCTAACTTTTCTTCCCTCTTTCCCTCTTGAATTCGAAATTTCCTCTCTTCCTCTCTCAATTTGTGTAGAGTTTCTCTTCTTAAGTTTGTAAATTGGTGAAGATTATGAAGAGAAATGACTTGTATTTATAGCATTTGCAAAAGTTGGGGTGGAATGGTCTTTAAGACAACTTTACTAGGGTTTGTTAGTTATCCCCTCTACTTAGAGTCTTGTATGGTCAATCCCCATAACTTCTCAATCCTTACTAACCTATCCTTGACTAGCTTAACCACCTAGCAATTAAACTAACTAGGGTTGATTTAAAATGATCATCGAAGGACTTTTGGGGCTAAGGCATTAAATGGTTTGCTTGCAAGGCTAACTTTGACTAAGATTCTCCATGAAGCTTCACCAAAGTGGCTGGGTATCCCCCCCCCCAACACACACACACTTGGCCCCTCATTTGCATTTCATTTCTCTTACATTTCAAGCTCATTTAACTCACATGTTGACCAAACTTTGACTTTGATAGTTTAGGCCATTCTTTGGGCCTCCATTACAATTAGTTTAGGCCTCAATTAAATCATTCTTGGGCCTCCTACATTACTTCCACTGAGCTCCCAATAACAAAACCCTAAGGATTAACAATTAAATTAGCCTTTTAATTAACTTTCGTAATTTGTTTAATTAGCCAAAAAACCGTATTTTTTATTTTTGAATTTTATTAGAAATTACGTCTCGTGACGTCATATAAATGCTATGACGTCATTCGAAATCGAAAAAACGTAAAAGCGTTTTTAGCGTGAATAGTGTTTTTACGTCTTTTCTCGAAAATTTTTTATCTTCTCGTACGAAACCTTAATTCATAAATTCTAACACGTAAACACAATCTAGGTCATAATACGACCTTGAAACATATAACACAGAATAATATTCATAAAAACTCATTTTATTCAATAATATTTATAAACCCTACTTACAAGGCTAAGCACGATACTTGATCGTTAACAAGCACACACAAAAACACAAGTCAATTTTTATGTGAACCCCCCCCACAATGTGAGGAGTAAAAATTACGGGACCGTAGTCCACCAAATCTCCTACTATCAATCAGTAATAAGCAATACAACGTTCTCTCTAGCTAAAAGTAACCACCATCAAGAATATGGCAGAAATTTCAACAAGAAATATAATAAGAGAAAATTGAAAACAAGCACAAAAATGTGTCAATAATGTATAACAAAATCTGATGCTAAGAGATTTCGATACTCAATTCCACTGTTCAGATTGAAGATCAACAAGTTACGATATCACCCATCAAAAATGACCCACTGTATAGGCTATCAATTGAGTCTACCCACATGGGAGGGAATAACCCACAAAACTGGTGAATAATATTTAAATTTCAATTATGTTATCAATTAAATCAATAGTTAATTATAATAATTCTATGTTTTACTCCGTAGCTGTAACTGCCCCTCCAGAATCAGATAGACTTAATTCCCTTTAATCTATAGGCTTGTATATATGTACAACTTCTCACTACAGTATGTAAATGAGAATTTGTAAGATTTAAAGGTATAATAAGATAAAATAAAAATTAAAAAAAGAAAAGAAAGATAAATGTTAACGCTTGATTTTGTCCGCGCGTCCAATCCACTCTCCGCGCGTGTACCTGCACAAAAGTCCCAACGGCTTGGGCCGTGTGGAGACTCCTCGGGTGTAAGAGTAAGTAACAAGCTCAAGGTACGCTAACAATGGAGGTCAAATATTTAGTAGGGTAAAAGTGTTGTACCTGGCCTTCATTGTTACTTGGGTATTTATAAGGATTCACTTGGCTACTTCTTACTCCTATTAGGAGTGTTCTGCCCAGAATCCTTATTAGACCCGGATTCAACTACCTTGATCCGATAGAAGTATAATCCAGTAAGGAACCACAAGGGCTTAGAATACTGGCCCAAGCCTGTTTGGACTGGAGAGTCCTCATATAATCCACTAGGTGTAATTGGCCTTTGGGCCGAACCCAACATAAGAAGCCCAATCCAGCCTGTTAGGATTTATATCCGAACATTGCCCCCTACTCCCTTAGTATATAATATGTACTGGGGGAGTGAGTCAGAGGATTTAATCAGCCGGATATTAATAACAAGGGAAGAGGGTATATGCCCTCGGGAACCCGAAGGCATCAGACCGAGAATATCCCTCCTCCAGGTGTTTTCAAGGGTAAGCCCGAAGATAGGAATTCTCAAGGGCGTCCGACCAAGGATAATGCCCCTCAGATGCTCGAAAGCATGAGAACCGAGGATAATGCCCCTTGGGATCCCTAGTAATGTCGTCCCGAGGATGAAGAATCTGGCCACGGTATGGGGCCTCTCTGATGGGTAAGTCCTGCACACAAATGTGTATTTGGGTCCAGTTGTTTTTGTTTTTGAAGCCCAATAGTAATATCCCAGCACAAGCAGCCCAATAGTTATTGTTTGAAATTCGAAACGTTACAGTTGGGTACAGCTGTTGGGCACTATAGCTTATCAGCAATAACTTCTCTCGCCTCTGGCCTCGTCCGTTGGATAGGATCAATTTTGGCCGTCGGATATCCCCTTTTATAGAGAAAGTTAACCTAGCCACCATTTTTTACCAGTGCACTCGTTTTTACAGAGAGAGAAATACCCTTCCAGAGATCTCGTCTTCTTGCAATTCTGCTTTAGGATCGATCGTCCATCTCCTTCCCCGAACATCTTCAAGTAAGTTACTCATCTTCTTTCTTTTCTCGATGGCTGGGGGTAATAGGAATCAAGCTTCATCTTCCCACGTTGAAGATGAGGTTACTGTCGCTCAAGCCGGAATTCCTGAAGGTCAGCCATGGAAACCGATGATAATAGAATGCATGAGAGATGTAGAAGAGTACAATAGGACTAAGTATTTTTCTTTAGAGTATAGAGTAGCCAACATTCCTTCTTCCATCAAAAATCCTTTTTTTGATCTGCTGATTACGGAATTCTATATTCCTGAATCGTATGAAATTAGGAGACCCGAGGGTGAAGAAAAGGTGTACTGGCAACCCGAAGGGGGGTGGATCCCGATCCACCGCCAGTTGCTTCTCTTTGGGGTGCGTTTTCCGCTCCGCCCTTTCGTCGTAGAACTTCTTCATACAGTAGGACTTAGTTTAAATCAATTATCCCCAAATTCTTTCATTCACTTAAATAGTTTCATAGCTTTCTGCTCGTCCAAGAGCATAACCCCGAAGCTTAACTTCTTCTTTAAATTCTTTTCTCTCTCCGCCTGTAAGGAGAAGGGTTTTTATCAAATAATCAAGAATCCGGGTAGAGATACCCTAATGGATACCCCATCCAGTAACAAGGGATGGCATGGGGATTGGTTCCTCATTAAGGGGCCGGACACTGAGTTGGTAGGACCTTGGTCTAACCCGAACAAAGACCAATTAAACCCGAATCGGATTACCCGAAGAAGGTTGGAGGAGTTCGAGGTTTTGTATTCCAAGCGACCATCGGTGAAGTGGAACCGGCTTCTTTTGAATGACCAAGACTGGTTGCATGATCACGGCTGTAAGTCCATTTAAATTTCCCGAATGCATATTATTACTGAACTGATAACGTACTGATCCCTTGTATCTTTTGTGCAGTGGCTGACTCTGGAAGGACCGCTGATAACGAGGCTATTCTTGAGGCAGCTGGTGTGCCGAGGACAAAGCTGTCAGGTGCTGAAAAGCTGAGGCTGGCCCGCCAGAAGAAAGCCTCGGGCAGCAAAGCGCCGCCCGTGCCCGAGGGTGCTGCCGATGGAACTTCGCAACCTGGCCCGACCGAGGAGCCAACGAAAGCTGCAGAGCCCAGGCCCAAGAAGAGGAGGCTGGTGCGCCACTCCTCAGTTGAGGTAAGAATGGTTCCGATCGAGCCTTCTTCTACTACCGGGGGATCTGCCAGTGGTGTCCCGAAGGAGCTGGTTACAACGGCTTCTTTCGACGCCGAGTCCCCTCACCCCGAGGAAGGGGCACTGGTGAGGAAGAAGAAGCAGAGAGAGTCCACTCCTCCCCCTCCTACCACTGATCAACCGGGGGTGGAAGAAGTGGGGACTTCTGCCGGGGCCTTGGATCCCTCCCTGATCCTAATTGATACCACTAAAGCCGATCAGGGGGATCTGAAGGCCCTGATGGAAAATTTGTTCGCACATCACACCAAGGTAAGCCAATTCCTTTAAGTAGTAGCCTCGGGTTTGCTATTTGTTATGTTCTGACTCCCGTCCACTATTTTGCAGGGGAATGATCTTCTTCTCCAGGTTTCTGATAAAGTGAAAAGCTTGGAGCAGGATCTGAAGAAGTCGAACGAGGAATGTGATGTGACGAAGGAAAGGCACCAGAAGGTCCGTAACCAACTCCACGCCTAGCGCGATAGCTTCCATATCATGAAGAATGATTATGAAGCTATGCGTTCAGAGAAGGTTAAGACTGACCGGGAGCTGTCGGCTCTGAGGAATCAGGTGCAGAATGCTGACGCCCGTTCTGAGGAGGCCTCGAAACAAGCTGAGGCTGCCGCGAAGCGGGCCGAGGAAGCTGAAGGGAAGATTAAGGAGCTCGAAGCTCTTCTTCAGAAGCAGACGGAGCAACTCAGCCAATCTGACGAAGCGATCCGCCTGCAAACCGACCAGATGCGAAATCTGAAGGACAACGTCCAGATGATCGTTGAAGGTTGGGCCTCGAAGGAAGCAGATTGGCTGAAGGGTCCTATTGCCCCCGCATCGCCGAGTGTTCTGGCACCAAGTCTTCGGCAAAAGGTGATCGAGGACTACAAGGTCTCCGATCAATTTCATGAAGATGTCCAGGATGCCGTGGTGAATGAGTTCAATGACGGCTTTGAGTTTGCCCGAGAACTGGTGCGGGGAAAGGGTCATGATCCTGATGCACTGGGGATTATTATTCCCGAAGATTGATTTGTAATTTGAATTTCTGTACTTGTAATTTTTTATGGAATTCAACAGACTCTTTGTTCTGCAATGTGAATATTCTATCTTATCTCTTCTCTTGAGTGATTCTTATTTATCAATGTACATAGCTGTTCTATACCCCTTCTCCCCATTAACTTTATTAGGAAATTACTAATAAGGTCAATCGATATATCAAAGTGTATGTAAAAATAGCAGACAAAGATAAAACAGAAGAATTCTCATTAATCTCGAAAAGATAATCAGTATCGACCAACATTTAGGCCTCAAAAGAAACTAAGTACATAGTATCACTGATAATATCTTCGGAGCCGAGCAGCGTGCCATGTGTTCGGGACTTCCTTTCCATCAATGACTTTATACGGTCCTTCCCATGTAGGCATCAGTTTCCCCGTTTCCCGTGGTGTAGACGCCTCTGCCTGCCGAAGAACCAAGTCCCCTACCTTGAATGTTCTTGCCTTGACATTTTTGTTGAAATGCCGAGCCGTTCGCTGTTGATAGGTAGCTAATCTGAGAACCACGGCATCACGTTCCTCTTCCAATAGGTCTAGGTTTTCCCGAAGCCCCTCGCTATTGAGAATTTCGTCGAAGTTTTGGACTCGGGAGGAAGGTATCCCAATCTCAATAGGTATCAAGGCTTCGGTCCCATAAGAAAGCTTGAAGGGTGTTTCTCCGGTTGTGGTTAGAGGAGTTGTTCGGTAGGCCCATAAGACATGCAGAAGCTCTTCGGGCCAGGCTCCTTTCGCCTCTTCAAGTCTTCGTTTGATACCGTTCAACAAAAGTCTGTTTGTCACCTCGACCTGTCCATTTGCTTGAGGATGGGCCACTGAAGTTCGTCGGTGTTGAATACTAAGTTTTGTCAAAAAACCTTCGAACTCTTTCCCCACAAACTGAAGACCGTTATCAGAGACTAGGACCCTAGGAATTCCGAACCGATAGACCACCTGCTCTTTAAGGAAATGAAGATATGTCTTCTCAGTGATCTTTGCTAGTGGCTTGGCTTCGACCCATTTGGTGAAGTAATCTATTACCACAATAACAAATTTTACCTGACCCTTACCCTGAGGAAGCGGCCCGAGAAGATCTATCCCCCAAACTGCGAAAGGGATGGGAGATAATATAGGTGTAAGCTCTTCGGGAGGCTGGTGTGGTACCGAAGCGAACAGTTGGCATTTATGGCACTTTTTGACGAAATCTTTGGCGTCCTGAAGCATGGTCGGCCAAAAATATCCTTGTCGCAAAATTTTATGTGCCAATGTCTTCGCTCCCACATGATCTCCACATATCCCTTCATGAACTTCCCGAAGCGCATAATCAGATTCTCCGGGACCAAGACACCGAAGTAAGGGCGACGAATAGGATTTCCTGTACAGTGTACCCTCAATAAGACAGTATTTTGTGGCTTTAAATTTAATCCGTCGGGCTAACGCTCGATCATCGGGAAGCTCATCAGTTTTCAGAAACTTGACTATGGGGGTCATCCAGGAATCCTCGGATTCAATATCCATTATTTTCTGAACCATTGTGCTTGGTTCCTGGAGAGTTTCAAGGTAGACAGATCCTTCCATTTCCCCCTGGTCAGTTGTAGCAAGCTTCGAGAGAGCATCAGCCATGGCGTTATCTGCTCTGACTACCCCAATAATTTGATACTTAGGGAAGTGTCCGAGGAGTGTCTGCACCAGCTGTAGATATGCCTGAAGATGTGGTTCCCTGGCTTCACACTCCCCCAATACCTGTTTTACCACGAGTTGGGAGTCGCTGTATATCATCAGGTTTTTCACCTCCAGACTTCGGGCCAACCTTAGACCTGCTATAAGTGCTTCATATTCGGCAATGTTGTTGGTAGCTGTGAACCCGAAGCGAATAGATTGCTGGACCCTGAATCCTTCGGGAGAGGTAAGAATCACCCCTGCCCCGCTGCGAGGTCCGACGCTAGATCCGTCCACAAATAATGTCCACGCCGAGTCTGTAGTCGGATTTAGTAATTCAACTGGCTCTTCTTCCTCCTCCTCAGGGAAAGAACACTCAACAATGAAATCCGCCAGAGCCTGCGCCTTAATTGCTGTTCGAGGCCGGAAGTCAATGTTGAACTGGCTTAGCTTGACAGCCCATGCTGCTAGTCTCCCCGATGATTCGGGACGATACAATACCTTCCGAAGGGGTTGATCTGTAAACACTGTGATGGTTCTCCCTTGAAAGTAGTGTTGAAGCTTTCGACTAGAAATGACTAATGCGTAAGCCAACTTCTCTAAGTTTGGATACCTAGTTTCAGCATCTCGAAGAGCATGGCTTACGTAATAGACAAGCTTCTGACCCTGTGTGTCTTCCCTTATCAAAGCTGACCCAACCGCAAACTGCGTTGCCGATAGATATAACTGTAGGTCCTCCTCGGGGAGAGCTTTACTGAGGATAGGAGGAGAAGAGATATAATGCTTGATCTGTTCAAAGGCAAGCTGGCACTCTTCCGTCCAAACGAACGTCTTCTGGTTCTGAGCCCCTTTCAGAGTATTGAAAAATGGCAGACACTTCTCTGCTGATCGGGCCACGAATCTCCGAAGGGCGGCGAGTCTCCCTGTTAATCTTTGAACATCTTTAAAACTCCTTGGGGATTGCATCTCGAGGATAGCCGATATCTTTTCGGGATTAGCTTCTATCCCTCGTCGGCTAACCATGTACCCCAAGAATTTACCGGACCCAAGGCCAAAAGTGCACTTGGTGGGGTTAAGTCTCATATTGCGGATCCTGACGTTCCGAAAGCACTCTTCTAGATCTGACAAGTGGTCTTCGTCTCCCATGCTTCGGACGATCATATAATCCACATAAACTTCCATATTTCTGCCGATTTGATCTTTGAATACTTTATTCATCATTCTTTGATAAGTTGCCCCAGCATTGATCAGACCGAACGACATGACCTTGTAGGCGTAGATTGCTCGGTGAGTGATGAAGGATGTCTTCGGGATGTCTGGTTTGTGCATGGCAATCTGATTATACCCGGAAAAAGCATCCAAGATGCTCATTAAAGTGTGTCCCGCAGTGGAATCAATTAGTTGATCGATGTTCGGGAGAGGATAGTAATCTTTCGGGCATGCTTTGTTAAGATCCGTGTAGTCTACACACATCCTCCACTTCCCGTTATGCTTCTTCACCAGCACCACGTTGGCAAGCCATTCCGGATAAGTTATTTCATAAATGAAGTTGTCAGCCAATAACTTTTCAATCTCTTCATCTATCAACTTTTGTCGCTCGGGAGCTATATTACGCCTCTTCTGTTTAACGGGCTTGTGGCTGGGGTTGACACTTAATTTATGTTCGGCCACATCCCTATTTATTCCCGGCATGTCAGCTGGCGTCCATGCAAATATGTCTGAATATTCTTTCACCAGCTCGATGAGTCTGGTTCTGACGCCCGTTTCCAAACCGGTACCAATCTGTATTGTCCTGGTGTTGTCCTCCCGAAACAATGGAATCTCTTCGATTTCTTCAGCAGGCGTAGCTATCGGCTCTGAGCCGCCTTCTGTAAAAGGTTCTAGCTCGATTTTTATCGTAGTTTTTTGCTTACTCACCCCCACAGAAGTCGCCTGGATAGTCTGGAGATAGCACCTTCTGGACAAATCCTGATCACCAACCACTTCACCAATCCCATTCTCGGTCGGAAATTTCATCTTCAGATGCGGAATTGAGGTGACTGCTTTTAAAGCTGCCAAAGTTGTTCTCCCGAGAATGGCGTTGTAGTTGCTTTCCACCTGGACCACATAAAACCTTATCATGATGGAGGCCTGTTTGGGAGCCGTGCCGAAGATCGCTGGTAACTCTATCGTCCCTGCTATTCGGACTGGGTTGTTCCTGAAGCCATATAGCAGGGACTCATTGCAGATCTCCAGCTTCCTTCCCCCCAGATCCAACCGATTGTAGGCATGGCTGTAGAGTACATCCACCGAACTCCCATTGTCTACCAACATACGTTTCAGATCCATGGTCCCTACCTGAGCTGTGATGACCAAGGCATCTTGATGCGGCATAACCATTCCCGGTGGGTAATCATCATCAGAAAAAGTGATGGGCTCGGTCGGAGAAGTCTTAGGTTGCCCAGACAATTGACGGACCTCTCTAGCGAAGGCCTTCCTCTTTCGATTAGACAGAGCTGATATTGGGCCTCCGGAGATTACATCGACAACTCCTCTTGCCGTTCCCGATGATGGAGGTGGTGGCGCTATTCGATCAAAAGGACTCGGTTTGTATCGATCGGCCACATAGCAATCCAGGTTACCCCTCAGGACTTGCCTCTCGAGAAAATCTTTCAACTGATAACAGTCTTCAGTATCATGCCCCTTGGCCTCATGGTAATCACAATGTCTGTCCCCATTCTTTTGTCTCGCGAAGACTCTGATCTTCGGGGGCTTTTCATAGAAAGGCTGATCTTTGATTTCCTTGATGATAACAGCTCTACTCAAGGTTAAGGGAGTGTAGTCCTTGTCGTTATCCCTATTACCTCGGTCTCTCGAACCATTATTCTTCTTTTGCCGATTATCTTGGGAATCTTTCTTATTGTTCCCCTTGCCGTTATCGTTGTACTTCTTATCGGCGTCGTCTCCTCGGGGGTCTCTCTGGTGAAAATCACCTGTATTTTTCGAGGTGCCCCAAAGGTTAGCGAGCGCCTCTTCCAACTCAACGAACTTATCGACTTTGTCATATGCCTCCGGCAGAGATTCGGGTGCCTTTGAGATGATTTCCTCGATCAACCTGCTGGACTTATCCACGTTCAATCCCATGGTCAAAAAGTGGATCACCTGCTTCGGATCTATGTCGTTGATCTCAGATACAGCCTCCCGAAATCTCTTTATAAACTGCCGAAGTGTCTCATTCGGCCTCTGTTTGACCTGCATCAGGGATGTGATCATCTTGGCCCGCCTCTTGTTGCTGCCAAAGCGGGTGTGGAACTGTTGTTGCAAATCATCCCACGAGCGTACGGATGCTGATGGTAGGGAGACAACCCACTCTCGAGCAGTCTTCTTCAGGGTAGATAAGAATAAATGGCACATGGCCGCTTCATCATGACCATGAAAGAGCATGGCCTGCTCGAAAGTGAATGTAGGATCATGGGGGTCTCCCGTTCCATCGTACACCTCCAAATTTGAGGGGACCTTGTTCTTTCTATCGATCTTCGCGTTGGCCAAGTCTCGGGTGAAAGGGGTGGCCCGAGGCTTCTTGGTCCCTGACGGTTGTTCCACAGCCCTTCGGGGGAATGACTCCCCAGTATAACTTTTTTCAGGGCTTCGCCGAGGACCCTCGCGACGATCTCGCCCAGATGGTGACCGAGCTCTCTTTCTCAAGTCCCTCGTAAAGATGGATTCAGACTGGGCCTGGTTATTATCTCGATGCCGTCTTTGGGGTCGGTCATCTCTTCTTCGGCGGGGAGCAGAGCGGGAGGCCGAGCCTCTCTCGCTCAGCAACTGTTGCCCAGCTTCGTTCAGTTCTATGTACTGCCTGTCAAGCTCTTCTTGCTGGATGTCTAGAGCTTTCTTTCGATCAAGGATCTGCTGAAGGCGTTGTCCCCGTTCGGCTGACGTCTCCCGGTGTGGTCGAGATTGCACCGGTCCGTGTGAACCATGGTTGCTTTGCTGTGAATTTTTCATGTGGATTTGTTTTGATCACGAAAGCAATTTACTACTAAAAGGCCCTCATTCTAGCGCCAATGTTAACGCTTGATTTTGTCCGCGCGTCCAATCCACTCTCCGCGCGTGTACTTGCACAAAAGTCCCAACGGCTTGGGTCGTGTGGAGACTCCTCGGGTGTAAGAGTAAGTAACAAGCTCAAGGTACGCTAACAATGGAGGTCAAATATTTAGTAGGGTAAAAGTGTTGTACCTGACCTTCATTGTTACTTGGGTATTTATATGGATTCACTTGGCTACTTCCTACTCCTATTAGGAGTGTTCTGCCCAGAATCCTTATTAGACCCGGATTCAACTACCTTGATTCGATAGAAGTATAATCCAGTAAGGAACCACAAGGGCTTAGAATACTGGCCCAAGCCTGTTTGGACTGAAGAGTCCTCATATAATCCACTAGGTGTAATTGGCCTTTGGGCCGAGCCCAACATAAGAAGCCCAATCCAGCCTGTTAGGATTTATATCCGAACAATAAACAACTATTTTTTTTGGGTGTAATATCATACACTCTAATATAACTTGTTTTATTTTTATTTTTAATACTGTCCAATCTCTTTTAAGTTTTTAAGGGACAAAAAAGAAAAAAAAATGATGAAAAATTTGATCATTTTTCTTCTCAAAATTTTATGTCAAAAAAAGGACGGATGTTGGGAAACTAAATAACATACGTTAATCCATTATAACTCCTTTAATACCCGTAACAACACAATTTTTTTTTAATTGAAGTGTTAAATCGTAATCTATATTTTCTTTTCCTTTATAAACTCACAAGCTATATAAAAAAAACTTTTTCTTTTTCTATTTTTTTTTTATTTTCTATCCTAATTGAAGGTCTTTTTATTTTTAAAGCTCACAAACAAAACATTATTATTCTTATTGTTGTGTCAGTTTCCTTGTTTCTACAAAATTATAGTTAAACATGTGAAGAAATACACATATGCGGCTATAGTAATATATACACATAGTCCACTGTTAACACTTATGTTTATGCATAGTAAAATATATTGAGATAATAATATATAGGAAGTCGATAATATAATCTCTTAAAATTATTAAACTTAAAAAGGCGGAAAGGATTAGATAGTATACAATGGCTCATGGGATATTCCACTGGTTATCTACGAAACTTGATAATAGTAGTAAATCTTCCGTAATTTATTATGATTATAATCTCTCAATATATATCTTGATTTTTCTAAAAATATATTAATTTTAAAAATAATTAATTTTAAAAATAATTAATTTGATCTTAAAAATTAAACTAGGACGTTTGTGGGACGAAGAGTATATATTTCAAAACATATCTTGAGCACTAAATTAACGATAAGTACCTGCCAATTGGAATTAAATATCCTTTCAAAAGAGGTGTTTGACATCTCTTCAAAAGGTGTTTGGACTTGGAGTCGTATAAATAGCACTAAAAACCTCGGATTTAAATTTATTTCGTTCAAGAATAATGAATTCATTCCAAAATCCTTAGAAGAATTCTGAGTCTAAATTCTTTAGTTACTAGATACAAACCCGTGCGTTGCGGCTGGATTATTCATTTTGTTAATAATAAATTTATACTTGCAGTTAATGAATTAAAATATAATAAGAAGATGGTAGATTGTTGTGCGATGATAAAATTTTGGTAGCATATGTTACATAGAGGTGGATAAAAGTTTTGTGCGCAAATACATATCCAAGTATATAATTAATCTGATCAATAAATCTCAGGACATTATATAACAGTTGTGTGTGTGTGTGTGTATATATATTAATTTCTTGATAAAAATGTTTATAATGTAACCAATAGGGTTAAAAATGGGTACCTCTTTCATTCTAAAGCACTAACAAATATTTAGAAAGTGTAATGCACAATGTCATCGAGTTGTTATATTGATATGATTGCTAGTGACATATTTAAAGTCTGTTACACATTACACAACCTCACCAAGCCTCAAATATCTGACACAAGTACTTGATACATTTTGAAGAATTCATGTCTCATATAAGCTTACTTGCACCAGAATTCTAACATCCAAACGAAAGGGTGTAACGAACGAGATTTTTGTATTTGATCTTTAAATATTTATTGAATTAAATAAATATTTGTGTTGATTTATTTATTGAGTTAAATAAATATTTGATGAAATTGTTGTAAATTAATTTAATTAAATAAATTAATGCGGACTAATTTTATAGTTCAAAGTGTGAATTTAATTGGATAATTAAATTAAATGAGTTATTAAATAATTATAATGTTGTTCTAATTAATTTAATAATTAATTAGAGATTTATTGATTTGTTATAATTAATAAATAAGAATTTTATTTATGTGATAATTTGATTTAATGAGTAATATTGGCTTTAATTTAATTGAATTTAAATAATATAATTTGATTCATTAAGGTGTGACAAATAAATTATATAATAAGTGAGTTAATCAAAATAAATTGGAAGGAGCCTTTTAAAGGCTAGCCAAACATGGCCTTGAGAACATGGGATCAATTAAGGCCATAATACGCTTAACCGATACCCACGTATATTAGTATTATTTACGCATTATATTATTTTTATGTTTTCACGTATCACTTTGCTAAACTAGAGAACACAGAGAAAAAACTTGAGAGAAATTGAGATTGAAGGAGTTTTGAAGAATCAAGAGGAGTATTCTATCATCTTTGCTTAGCTTTGTGATGACCCGGATTTTCAAAAAAATATTAAAATAAGAATTTAATAAATAGAATTCTTATTTGGTGATATGTGATGTGATATTATATTGCATAAGTGAATAAATGCTATGCTATATGTGATTTTATGAGTAATAAATATATAATTATTATTATATATTTATTATTTCATGTAAATAAATTGTAGAATCAATTTATTAAGAAGAAATGAGATGGGTAAAATTTATGATGAAGAAAATTATTAAAATAATTTATAATATTAAATTATTTTAATATAGTAAATCGGTGGTATTAAATATATTTAATAACCTCCATTTTATTGAGAGAATTATGTAATAATTATTGAGAGTAATGTATGTATGTTTTAATATAGTGAATATATAATTATATTTACTATAGTTAAATAAATTGTGAGGGAACAATTTATAGAAAGAAAAGAAAATAATTGGATATATTATTATGTGGGATAAAAATAAATTGTTGGGAACAATTTATTTATGGGAAAAGGAAATAATTAAATTTATGTATACTAAATTAGAGTATACATTAAATAAAGAGATTTAATGTGTATGTACGTTTTGGTTTGAAATAAGTTGTGGGAATCAAATTATTCAAAGAGATTGGTAGATTTAAAGATACAAATCTTTTGTATCTATTAATGAGTAAATTAAAATAATTTATAATATTAAATTATTTTAATAAGAAAATAAATTGTTAGAAGTAATTTATAGATGGGGATTAAATTTAAATTATATTGTGAAATAATATAATTTGATTATAAAGTCTTGCAATGAATTCGTTATGAATTAAATTTCATGAGCAAGTTAATTAATTCACTTAATTAAATTGGTGAATTAAGGTAATATTTAAATTATGGTTAAATATATTAAAGTAATATATTTAATGAATAACAATAAATTGTTGAGGACAATTTATGGAAGAAAAGAGGCAAGAGAATTTAATAATAAGATTTAAATGAGTTATTTAAATAATTATTGGAAAAGGTATTAGTTATTTAAATAATTGATTCGTTACGTTACGATATGAATGTTCATTTTTAAAGTTATGAATTTAATTTCATAATTAGTGATATAATTTTAGATATATATTGTAAATATATAACTATATTTTTTTTAATGAGAGTACATGTAACTAAGTCACATAAATTGAATTATATATGGAATTGGAAGAGTAGTATTTATATACTGTATGTTCATGGTGAGAATTAAAGCTATAAAAAGCTAAGTCACTAACTAAAGTAGGAGGTGGCTGTTTATTGAGTAATATGGTTATGACTAAGCAACAACCATTAAATGATAAAGAAACCAAGAAGTAATAAGCTCTGTCTCCTTAAAACTATCTCATTCCATCCGTTCCATTTTTTTCCTTCTCTCTAAAAAGAATTATCCAAATTTTACTTTTATGATCAAATTCCCTTTTAAGTCTCGGCTGGAATGAAGAGAGAAAACGAAGGAGTGAGTTTTGTTGACTGAATTAGAAAAGAGTTTAAAGCATAATAGCTTAGCTCCTTGTCTCTGCATCTCCTACCCGTTCCATACCAGGCCTCATTATGAGACATGACCCTCTTCAAAACTCAAATCTCAAATCTCTTCAATTTTTATAAAGAAATCACCAAGGTTATCAAGGAATTGAAGTTAGAAATTGAAATCAAGAAGGAATTGCAGCATGGTGCTTAAATAATTGTAAGTTTGTAGCAAGGTTAAAGCAAGAATTCAATTAGAATTCATTAACACAAGAAGTAAGTTATGTGCTTTATGAAGTTCGTAGAATTGAAAGTATTTAATGTGTATTATTGTTATAATTGTTGCTGTGAATTGAGCTATTATTGGGTTGTGCATGGTGAGGAGATATTATGCAAGTGAAATGGAGATATAAGGAAGGAAAACGTTTTGGGCTTAACCCTCCTTAAACATCTATGAACTATGTCCTAAAAATGAATGCACAAGCCATGTTCGATGAAATTCCTCTTAGGGGTTGTTAAGTCTAAACAAAGGAATTAAGTGAGGTCTAAGGTCAAGAACACCTTATGCATGTTATATAAACTAAATTGAATAGCCTATATAAGCTTAATAAGGTTAGAAACCTGTTTTGGGAAGGAATGATTTGTGCATAGCCAATTGAAAATTGCCTCGACAGAGTAGTTTCATGGCACTGCTAAACAGGTCTAAAATGTCCAAATTAGATGAGTTATATATTTTTTAAAAATATTATTGCATACCTTCTATAACATGTTTAAGTTTGGTTGTAATTGGTTGTATGGTTTGAAATCTGGGAATTGACAAAGTAGCCATGTTAACTTATGTACTGCAGGAACTGGGCAACCCAATGCCACTGCACGCCCCTTGTTCCATAAAATATATATAATGTAAAGGTAGTATTTAGTGGGCAATTTTGATGAATTAAATATTGAGGTGAGTTATATTATTTATAGTAATCACGTAATTTTGATTCGCCTTGGTATGAAAGTGATTGAATGGAGCAATCTGATGTACTTTTATTAAACATAAATATATTATAATAGTTATATGGTCAGGGAAGTACTTTTAGATATTTACATTATAACCGTAACAATATATATATATATATATATATATATATATATATATATATATATTGTGGCATATAACAATATATGAATATAACATAGTATTCTCCAAATTAAATGTTGAGCTGGAATCTGACTGAAAAGGGTGACAGTGAACCTAATCTTAAAGCCACATCATAATTTTTAGTCTCTATGTAACAGTCTGTTTTGAACTTTAACAAATATTGATGATTAAATTGGTAGAGAATAAGATTACAAAGGAGTGAAGTTGTTACCTGAATTGCTAGTGATGACTTATAGACATGTTTACATGTCGGATGTACAAATTTGTCTATATATGAGAAGAAGTTAAAGTTTTGAAATGAAGTATTGAATGTATTATATATTAAAAGTACCTACGAGCGCAGGAGGAAATAGAGATTACTAAGTTAATTCTTAAATTCTCAAATGAGATTGAAATCTTATATAGAATTGATAAACATGATATAACTGACTTGTAATACATAGGTCGTGCGGCAAATGGAAAAGTACGTGTATTAATAACTGACAAATAGAAGTGGAATCATGGATGTTCGATGAACATTTAACGACTAATGCAAATCGAGACAAGTTTTTCAGTTTACTTATGTGAACTCGATATGTATATGTGTAATTGTTATAACAACTTGTTACCATGATTATGAATACATTGAAATGCATTTGTTGCTATATTATGATTTATGAAAGTCAAAATATGACTAATTGTTGAATTGAGTTATGGAACTCAATATATTTGCAATGGATAATAGGTGCAAAGCATGTGTAGTATGATATGAGATGTATGTTGCTACTAGCACTGCATAAGTTTGATGATGCACTTGTAATATGCATGAACACAAAAATTATAATGCAAGAACACGAAGAATATAATGCATGAACTGAATATGAAACTATGTGCTACGTGAAGCATGATAAACTGTTGGACTTGCTGGGCCATCGTGCTCAACCTTGCAATAATTTGCAGGTTACAATTGCGATGAAATCTCTAGCAATTCAGATGATAAAGTTCAGAGAAGCGTGTAAAGAAGAAATAGTTCTTTTGAATAAGATTGTATTAACTTGTGATGATAATTCACAATGTGTGTAAAGTGCTATTATGTAAAGTTTGAAATATTTAATAAATAAAGAATGATTGTTCCGAAATAAGAATGTATGTTTTGAGTTTGAAAGATAACGTTTTAGCTACTTCACAATGTAAAAACCAATATAGTGATAATACTATACGAGAAAGGTTGTATATTAAGAAATGAGTTGTAATCACTCATAATTACTCTTATGACATAAATTATAAAATGAATATGATTTGGAAATAAATAAGATAATCGTAAAGGTTACGATTCAGGGAAAAGAAGGAAAGAAAGATATAAAAAGTTTTTAATTATCCGCATTTTCAGTTATTATTTCATCTTAGTATGATGTAAAGCTGAACTAAGGTAGTATTTGATGCACAAGGTCGGGATTAAGATTAGTCCTAATTTTGGATTAAGTTAGTCCCGATTTTGGGGGCGTTACAAGCTTAAACAAGGAATTAAGGGTAAAATTCTTATTCTCAAGTTCTTAATTGTGTTCTTCATGGTTTAACTGGGAGTTAATTTTTAGTCCTCTGTAATTAAGTTTTCATGATCAAATTGTTGGGAAGTTATTTATAATTGTTAATATGCATGTATAATCTACCATATGATATTTATAAACTGTTTCGGTTGAATTAATCCATGAAATTATGTTTAAAAATGGAGTTTTGAATTACAGTGAAAAATATACGAATATGGCTTATATGTATAAAAATTGATGCTTAATTCGTATGTTAATCTGTAAATCGATAATTGTTTATGTTAATACGTTAAGAAACGAAAAGAATGTAAGTTAAACGGATTAATTTGGTCGAATAACGAATTTGTGGTGTTTGATTATGCTAAAGATGTCAAATATCAAAAAACTAGCATGAACTTAGAATTTGGGTTCTTAATTTGGTTATTCGAAGTTTTTGAGATGCTGAAATGGTTCTGTAAATGATTAGTATTGTGTTTATTAAGTTTATAGCATTTGTGATTGGTTAAATGGGTCCGTAAGTGTTGAATGTATGAGATTTTTGGCTTGAGCAGAGTCTGAAATCGTGAACTGAGAAACTGATTCTAGTGTCCAGCGCAGCTGCGCAGCTGCGCTGCAGCGCAGCCGCACTGGTTCTCAATACAAAAGTGGCGCAGCTGCACCGGTTGCAGAACAGACCTAGTAAGAATAGTTTAAATGTACAGTTCAGGGGATGTTTATTAACCTATTCTAGTGAATGTGATGAAACATTAAGTATGTAATAAGACATAATAATAAGTCTTAATCACATGACATAATATAATGTGATAATTGAAGAATGATGGGTTATAAAATGCGAATAGTATAAGCTATTAGTGAATATTGTTTCAGAGCTAATCAATGTGTTATTGTGACTGAAATGTGTAGGATATTTAAAGGAAGTATTCTGTAATTGTAAATTATAGCTTACGCACGAGGCAAGTATCTTATCCTTAACTTATTACTATTACGCAAGTTTTCCATCTCTGACTTGTTATCGTTATGCAAAGTTCTATAACTCTAATTTCATTGAGCAAGTTCATAAATCCCGTTCTTATATTGAGCAAGTTTCTTACTCTTGTTTATTCAAGTTTATAATTCCGAATGAGACGTTCTAATTTCTTTGAAGTAATACCTCGGTTATTCAATGTTTATTCAGTTGTATTCATTGAGATTCAAACTTCGATTTAAATATCGTTTACATTACTGTATTGAAACCTGGAACGGCTAGCGAACCCTCTTTGATTCGACTAGTCCATAGTTGATGAGCGTTCTAAATTCTAGAACTATTGTTGAAGCTTATCCAAACCGAACTTCCTTCGGTGCAGACTCTTATGTCAAAAACTGATATGAACAACCCTATTATAAGGGATTATATTACGCGATAGCGTTAAGATGTTTGTGCACATACATGGTACGAATGGCTGACCCCCCTAAGTACGAGAAGTAAAGTCCATATAGTCTTGCGGCTGTTAAAGATTTAAAGTAGAAATACTTGATAACCTAGGACATAGTTCATGGTCTTGTGACCCTCAGATGTACTTTTGATTCTTATTTTCTAATCTTGATTCAAAAGCCAAACTTTCTATTGTTCAGTATCCATTGATTACTCGCATGTTATTATTATTATTGTTGTTATACTTGTGGTCAATTGTTTGCTCACTCTTGCATAATAACATTGCAGCTAAGATCGAAAGAATTGACGAGCCCTCCACTAGTAAGGGAAAAGGCAGGGCGAACAAGTGATGAAGACTTGTTTAAATTATTTGAAAGATGTTTATATATAAGTCTTATGTTAATTATGTTATGTTCCGCATTAATGTTTTATTTAAGGTTAGATAACCTGGGATTAATTTTATTATGATGTTGTAACCCTTTTATGGGAGGATTTTTATTTCAGTTAAGAGTTTTCATTTATATCCTTTCATGGGTAGTTAGATGTGATTTATTTGGATAGTGAACACCAAATCCAGTGGAAATAAAGTACCCGAATTTGGGGGTATCACAAAGGGGAAACAACGAAAGAATGTCCCAGTTTCAGTCCTCAGACTTGAAGAGAAATCACATGTTACATGCGAAAACTGAAAAACACGAGCATTAATAATTATGTTTGATCTTCATGTCAAACAAACACCATGTCCAAAAACATAGCAGTACAACACCGTGTCATACATAACACAATGTTATAGTTAAAGAACGAATACATTGTCTCATTAGTTTTCATATCCATTTTTGGCAATTGTATAGGCACTCACAATATTACCATAATGCCAAAAAAAAATATTAATGATGATGCAAATAATTTACCGGATGCTCGTACTTAACAAATCATGCAAAGCCACAATCCAGATAATAGAATGCAATAGATGAAGAAGCCATAAATATAAACACCGTGAGATATAGTCCACAAAATGAAGTTATAACCCCTCCCATTGAATGCATTGTCACCATAATCTGAAGGTTTCCATATAACTCCTTTGCACTTTCAACAATATTTAGAATTGCAGGGCGGAATGTTGTGTTATGCTAAGCGGAATATACTCCATGATGCACCTGAAATAATGCAAGAAGTATGACAACAAAAATTTAACTCTGCCAAGAACTGCATACACCAAATTCATTGCCACATTATCATTGAACCATATGTACCAGGATTATCACAATTAAGTTGCTTCCAGTTTAGGTCTTCAATCCAGTTATGTTTATTGAATGTGCAATATATCCATGGAAACAAAAATTAGCACTTAAAGGATCTTTTTAAATGTCGCTGCAATCTTATAAATATTTGCAACAGGAATCTGGGCAATAGTAAGATATAAGAATTTAGACATACTTAATAGTTGATTTCAACATTGCATAAACTATCAACCAAATAAATAATTATCTTTCCACAACTCTTCTATAGGAAATAATATTGCCCGAGAATAAAAAAGTCTCACACTTAGTTAAAAATTCACGTGTTTGTCGGATTGAAAACTAACATAACATAAAGGAATTTAGCTCTTATATTAAATAAAAACGAAACGAATTAGAGTAAAACACATACGAAATGGACTTACATAGAATTTCAAATACTGTCATCCAAAAAGTAAAAGACTAACCTATTATACTTTTATTTAAAAGTTTTTCAATGGTTATACATGAATATATATACACAGACAAACAAATGAATATACATAAACTCTACTCAGTGCATGTAT
Organism: Aralia elata; assembly: GCA_034770075.1. Classification (NCBI taxonomy): domain Eukaryota; kingdom Viridiplantae; phylum Streptophyta; class Magnoliopsida; order Apiales; family Araliaceae; genus Aralia; species Aralia elata. Next base: position 25,503,964 of record CM068378.1, on the reverse strand, counting down.
TAACAAAATTTCGAGTTGATGGTTCAAAATTTGAAGGAGTAATAAAAACTAAACAAATTTGTAGGGGGTAGGGTTAAGAGTTTACCGGTTTATTTTTGTCTTTGCAACTGGAATTTGGCTCGATCGAGATGGCTTTGTAAATGCAGATCATCGATTTACCTAAAAAGATTTAAATAGATTATAGTAAAAATTTCACAAGATATAATAATAAAATAGTCAGGGTTTACACTAATAATGAACATCAAAAAGATAATAGCCAGAAACAGTTAAACCTTTCTATATTAAATTGTGAAAAACTTCCTTGAAAACTACATTCTTTGTAGTATTGTATGTTTGTCCATCCTTATCATAAATTAGTATTTTTAATCTATTCTTTCTTGTAACTCTTGATATTGCTACAGACAATTGACCATGGCTAAAAACTGGACGTGACAGATACAGTCTAACATGTGAGAGAGATTGCCCTTGGCTCTTATTAATTGTAATGGAAAAGCAAACAACCAAAGGAAATTGTCTTCGTTGGAATTTAAAAGGTAATCTAATGTCTGACGGTGTTAAGACCAAGCGAGGTATGAAAACTCTGTGTCCAAAATTGCCGACGGAATTACTTTTGCTTGTATCACATGTTTTCCCAATTGAGTTACTATTAATCTCATGCCATTGCACAAACCAGAATACAGATCTATATTTTGGAGATACATTACAGGGACCCCAATCTTCAACGTTAGCTTGTGGTTTGGCATTCCAGAAGATGTAATGCTATTAAAAAATTCTGGGGTGTAAACGCCTTCATAGCTGTTTGAGTTTTCATCAACCTTTCATACACTGTCCGAGCTTAGATATGTTACTTCATCACCTGGCCATAAAGACATCACATATTCGTTCACTTTATTTACAGCATCAAGTGTAGGAGCAAGGATGGCTCGATCTTGGAAATAAAAGCCATCGTCAAAATTTTCAAGTAAATTAGGATATATGCTATCAACAATTGCTGCAAGGAGATTGATCGGATCTTTGATAAGAATATTATCAGGAATTTCTACATCTGCTTCACCATCATTAGCTCCGCCAATTGTGCTATCTCTAACCTTCAATATCCAATCAGAAAATATCTCAACTCCTCTATATCAGAATTTGAATTTCGAGATTGAAGTCTCATGTTCTTTGTTAAAGTCAAAACCTTGCAAAAACTCCACAAATAGGAAGAATTCAGAGTTGCTAAAACAACGTCTTGTCTACTGGCCTTGGGAATAACAGGTAATATCTGCCTAAAATCTCCACCAAATACAATTACTTTTTCACCAAATGGTTGATCTATACTATTCGACTTAGTAAATCTGAGGACATCTCTTAATGTTTTATCCAAAGCGTCAAAACAATGTTTATGTACCATGGGAGCTTCACCTCATATAATAAGTCGAGTTTTTCTAAGCAACTCAGCCAATTGACTTCCCTGTTTAATGTTGCAATTTGAATCCTTATTAACAATTAATGGAATGCAAAACCTAGAATGATTTGTTCTACCTCCAGAGATAAGAAGAGAAGCTATTCCACTGGATGCAACAGTTAGTATTATTTTACCAGTTGATCGTAGTGCAGAAGACAAAGTTTTTCATATAAAATTCTTCCCCGTTCCCCCATATCCATAAACAAAGAAAACACCTCCTTCATCCCTTAAGACGACATTCTTGATGGTTTGATAAATGTTTCTTTGCTCATTATTTAAACTGAAAAACAGAGTTTTATACTCTCTTGCCAAGTTTATCCTATCATAACAAAGCTCATCTTGAATAAATCTATTTTGCCACTCTTCAATAATTATTGAACTTGTAAAAGGTAGTGTAGGGTAATCTTGCAAAGTTTTTCCATTGCTTTGTAGTAGCTTTTCAATTTCAGCAAGAGTATAACTCTTCAATTGGTCATCACTCATTTCCAAATATGCTCATTTAGAAAGAAAAATATAAAATATAAGAATTTCAAGTTAAAAGATAAATAGATAATTGGAAAAAATAACAAAATGAAAAAAGTAGTATATTCTTAAAATGTGACATAGATAATAAATTGCTTTAAACTGAAAAATGAGACAGTTAATTTGGCGAGGAGGAAATAGATATTAATGAATTAATAATTAAATTTTCATTTATAAGAGAAGGCATCAGAAATTAGTGATTATGTAGATAAATTTTAAATGGTATTATAATCAGAATATATTAACAATACCATACATATGATATTAATGTGAAAGAAGTAGCAAGTCATGCATGGATTTAGTCACAAATATATTACGCATTTCACATTGTTAGAGTACCTAATTTGTTATGTTATCCTGAAATACATGTATTATACTATAAACATGTACAACTCCACCTATAACTACCCATATGGATGGTATTTAAGTGATAATTTATCTAAAGGTAACTGATATCATTGATATTGATTGGAATAAAGCCCTACTATATCATGGGTGGATCAAATGCAAAGTATGATATTTCTTTTTAAGTTTATGTTTATTTAAACATAGGATCCACTATATTTTTAAAAAAAAATTCCATTATTAAACAATGAATGAATATAATGCCTAAAATCCAATTGATATAATTTACTATCAAAGCAGAAAAGTAATTGTTAAAAAAATTGTTAGTCAAAGTTAAAAAGCTAACAAATTGAAGGAGATATATTATAAAGCAAATGTAAATACTCATTACGAAATATAAATTTGGTTCAAGTTGAATGTGTAATATCTATTTAATAATAACAATGGTTGTTTTAACTTAATGTAATAATTGACAAAAGAGAAGATATCAAAATTCAAAATTTCATAGTTATCGACAATGTTTAAGCCAAAAAAATAATAATTAAATATTTCAAATATCAAATATGTAACCTATAATCAAAAATTACAAATACAAAAAAGAAAACATGTGCATTACGACTGTAAATGATTTTTGGAATTCAAAATAAAATGTAATAAAGGAGGCAGATTTAGTTTATCTTTCTTGTGTAATGAACGTTTGCCTAAAAAAATAAGAATTTTTATATACTATTGCTAAACATACCTTTATATTGCAGACTATTTGTTTGTTTATGAAGAATATCTTCTGCAAGACGATTCCATGTCTTCTCCCAAACTACTTCAGGCCTTAAAAGACAATTTGAAAATAGTAAAGTCACAAAAAGACTCCGTAAATAATGAGCTGAACCCCAAAATGATGCTTCTGTTATGCTATCTATATATTCTTTATCATCATCCAATAAACCTAATGCATAACATGTCTCTTTGAATGAAGGATATAAAACCCCATTCACAGTCTTGATATCATCATAACATATTGGACCTTTGACTGTGTTTAGAAAAACCTTCGAGTAATATAATTCTCTACTCCTTGGAGGAACGTAGAATATTCTACCAACGCTTACCTGTTGCTTTCTTGGACACCATTTTTTTTTCTTTGTAACTCCATCACTTTCAAGTTGCTCATTCCATACAGACTTTGATGGAAATTGAGCACAGGTAAGTTCTCTAGCCTCTGGGTAATCCTTGTTAGCCTGCATCCATTGCAAGAACATTGACTGGTTATTCGTACACTTGTTCAAAATTGAGTCAATTGGATCATCATCTTCAAATACAACTGTTTGCTCTTCTGGAAGATGGAAACTTAACCTCTCCACACCTGGATCCCTGTAATTAATTCCAAAACCAAAGATTCTCCAAGTTGTCTCGCATGGAGAAATATACCTACAATCATAATAAATTTTGATTTCATCAAGGCCTTCATGTTCTTCTGTATTGTCTTTATTTTGATAAAAAACAGCAGTGATCCGATCATGACCATTGTTTAAATATTTGAACAAATACTTTATTGACCTTGATTAATTGCACCACTCAACATTAATATGAGCCTGATACGTCAACAATAGTTGTGGATTATAAGGAATAACAAACCTATTGTCAAGTACAACTCCATTCTTTTCTACAGTTCTACCATTATCTCTTCGTCTGTATAAGGGATAACCTTCGCCATCTACAGTGGTTTGATCATTGAACCTGTTAGGAAAGTGTTTTGAACATTTGCCATCTTTCATACATAGCGATTTTTTGTTAGAAACACCGCACGACCCATGTATCATGAATTTTTTCATAACATATATCTTTGAATTTCTTTCTTGATCCGGTATTTCTGCTGAAATTATTTTGTCGATATCATCACCAGTAGGATACTTGTCTTCTGGATGTAAGAACAGTAGAATATGAGTGTGAGGCAAGCCACGTTTTTGGAATTCAATTATATACAAAACTGCAAAAGATAAAAATAATCAAAATAGAATTTGATGAAATAATGTTATTATAAAAATTTAATAAAATTAAGTATACCTGCTTTTACCCTTCCAAAAACTTGTTTGTGTTTTAATTCTGTAATTAACTGATCTAGTTTTATTTTGAAGACTCTACAAATTATGTCAGCTCTATCTTCGGGTCTAATGCCTCTTTGATTAACAAACCTCTGTATCTTTAGCCACTTCAAATTGCACGTGAATATAATAAAAAGGTCAGGGTATCTAGCCCACCTACAAATCGCCATAGCATCTTGATAATTTTGGATCATGTATCGTGCACCACCAACATATGAAGTAGGTAATATAATTCGCTTCCCTCGTGATGATGGATTGGTTTCTCCTTTTAACAAAGCTTCAGTCAAACCTTTGTACATATCTGCTCTTAGATTCTTTTGATTATTACGAATAAAAAACAACCTATCTGCCTCAATCATAGTGTAAGAATTGACCAAAAATTATTGAAATAATTTCTTGAATGTAAACGTGTCATTGATTCATTTTTCCTTTCTTGTATCCTAAAGGCAAAAAATTGTCTCATGCTTACTCTTCCCCTTTTTCCTTTTGAATTTTCACTAAGAAGAATATCATGTCTAAATCCATCTTCACCATATGGAAAAAGCAACAGGTACTGCATTTTAAGGTAAGAAGGGTGCAACTCACTTATTCGTTTTAATAAACTGTTTTGAGTCTCCACTATGATATCCCTATCATTATTTGAGCTTCCAATGTCACCAACAATTAAACTAACAACTTCAGGTGCAGTAGAGAGATTATACCTTCGTCCATCACAGTTCTTTCTTCCAATAAGTCTCAATTTAACATCTCTGAATTCTCTTGAATCAAACCTATCCCTAGCCATCCTGAATGATTGAGCCACAACATTATTGTCATCAAGCATCTTTTTTAAATCTGATACAATCGATGATTCAAATGTTTTTGAATTATTTGCTGAACTGTTTAATGAATTAACAAAAGAAAAAGTCAGTTAGTAATATATAATAATCATTAAATTTTGAAGATTACATAGAAAAAAAAGTAATACAAACCTGAGGGCACCAATTCTATTTGCAATTTCATTTTCTGTATCATCTATGTATAGTTGAGCAAACTTTGGAGTGGATCCTATATTTGGTATCAAACTTCTAATTTTGTGACAATTTTGGCCATGTAATCTAAACACGGGTGGACCATTTTCGTTGTCAAGTGATGAATCAATCTTCCCACCCATTGATGTGAAAGAAAACATCATATTGTATGCACGAATGTTGTCAATGAAATGACTGCTTCTATGATCAGAACTATTAAGAAGAGCTTTCAGAATCTGGGGTGGTTCTTTCAGCAGAGGCAGTTGGACTTTTCCTCCAGCACAACACATTGAGAATTCTAGATTTTTGCTTTTTCGATTCTTGTTTATTCTTTCCTGATACCAATCAACGCATTACATGATGAGCATTCGCAGTTAGGGTCACCAATGTCCCCGTAATATGAATTTAATACATTTAAGCGGATATCATCATTAAAGTACAATTGTCATAGAAAATTAAAAATATTGGAACAGGCCAAATGATAAGCAAGACTAATAATTTACCATCATGAGCAGAATGAACATCAACATCCATTTCACCTAAAATAAAAGATTAAGAAATGTATTATAAGAACAATTATCGTATAAAACATCAACAATTATCGTATAAAAAAAATTTGACAAAAAATGGGATCAAATACTATTTACAATTTACACATAAATTCTAAATAGTATTTAGACCTACTAATGCTTAATATATTTGTTAGATAAATAAGAATGATGTTAAAATAACTTAAATTTAAATGTGCATGGTGTTTATAAGTAGAATAAGGTAACAACATACCATTGTCAGGAGGATCAATAGAAAATTCTGAAGGTTGAAATGTGCCAACATCAAGTATTTGCTCATTCATAGATGCATTAACATGATCTGCAATATGTACCAATCCTAGTTGAGATGCTTTACTCTTCCTATTCTGAGTAACATTATGTCTGTTGGAATGCGGAGTAAATAACTAAATTTATAGTTATAATAAATAATCATAGTTTAGCACATCTAGTAAGCAAAATAGTAGACATTTATTACCGTTTGAAATGTTGGACATTGGCATTCTTGACTTGTTATATTTCCTATTAAGCATATCTCTTTCAATGGCAATATTGGATGATTTGATCAATAAAGTAGAAATAGTAGAAAGGTTAATTGGATAGGTACCTAGAATATAATAACAAATACACGAACATATATAAATCTGACATCCCACATTTTTTGAATTATTATAACTTTTTCAATTCAATAACGCAAAGAAAATTAAAATGGAAACACTGAATACCATTAGCCAAAAGATGAACACGGTTTTCTCTGCTAACCGGAGTGTTTTTCTTTCCTTGAATAACTTTTGTGTCATGATATAAAAAAATGAGATTTCATGAAATTAATTTGAATTTCAAAGCTCATATATAAAGAAATTGAATATAGAAATACCATCATTAGCTACTGGATGAACACAATTTTGCTAATTTATAGGCTGCCAATGTTTTACTGTTTGTAAATATATATTTGGTATTGAATAAATATGACTAAAAACAACTTCATCGAAAGCTGAATTGAGATTTGTACAAACTACATAAAAAATTCATATTATATTAGCATAAGCAATTATATTGGCGGAAAAATAAATACAAAGATATAATGAAATAATTACCATTTGAAATGTAACTGATCAGATGCATTCTGAATGTTTTGCTTGCTCTACAGATGTAGTACTTGTGCTCATTTTGTTGGTGGATTCTAACATGAAATATGAAGTACAATCAATATGCACAGGATAATTTGACAGTAGAGAAATTTTTTTATACATTTAATTAATGAATAACTAATTAGAAAGTATACGTTGCAGTTTTTTTTGCTCGTTTTTCCTGCATAATCATCCTTCTACACATCCTTGACTGAGTTTTATCCCACTAGTTGACAGTAAATTCATGTTTTTCATTGTTTTTTGACCTGTATGGCTTATGGTTGATTTCCCCAATTTTTTGATTTTTTTGGCGGAATAAACTCTTGAATCTTGTAAACTACATGCAGGAATATATGATTCAAATTTGTAAATATTGCACCACATAGTTAAGAAAATCAAATCTAATTTTAAAAATTAAATACTAATGGATATTATCTAAAATTTCAAGAACATGCGTGTCTATAATAAGTAGTCGGGACTTTTTCACCATTTCTCTTTCAATTTGCAAGACACATGGCTGAAGATTCCGAGTTCATTCCCATTCAAAATCATAGATAATTCCACGGAAAATGAACGGATCGCACACACATCACAATTCATTCACAGTAGCTTTGTTTTAATTCCTATTGATAGAATTCTCAACTATCGTATGGTATAGGAAGCAATTGCATAGTAAGATTAATATATAGTTTTAAATATTTAAGGATCAAGATAATTTTTACAATCAAAGACTTCATCACTCCACATGATTTATTGCAAAAGGTAATGAAATAGAGTAAAAACGATAACTGATTAAAGTAATATAATTGTGATACTTTTCAAACCCTCACAAGATAAGAAACAAAATGATACCCTTTTAGTTGCAGATTGCCAAAGCTTAGATTCCGTGTCAGTACAATCCCTTGGAGTATTAAACAACTCCTTTAACCTAGAGCTCAGAACAGCTCTTGTGCCACAATTCCCGATAATTCCCCCAATTCACCTAACCCAATCGTACACAAAACGTTCAAAGCGTAACAATTGATTATATTCGAACTTGGCATCACAAGATTACTACAAATTCTAAATTGATGGCGATGAAGAGGAATATGCGGAGATTATGGTTTGGGATCATGAGAGACTTTTGTTTAAGAGGTTTAGGGAATTACTTTTTATGGGTATAGGGAGAGATTTGAGGGGGGAAGCTTTGGGTTAGGGTTCAGAGAGGTTTATAAATTAATACAATTTTTTTATTTAAATAAGAATTTTTGTTTTGAATGGTAGACATATGTTAATTAATTTTATTTGAATTTTTTTATTACATATTAACTAAAGCCAGTTAATAATTTTAAGAGAAATTAAAAAATAATAAGTGGTTTGCATAAGCATAAAATTTATGAAAATACATTAGTAATAAGTTAGGAAACCCTAGTTTAATTTGATTGGTTATTGTATTTGACATCGTACAATATACTCAGTTAACATGCATACTTAGGTAAATATTGTTGTCATAACTAGCATAAATCACTTTGTTTTTGTAGGCATACTCACATTATTTTTGTCATAACAGACATGGTCACATTGTTTGTGTCATAACAGGCATACTTGGAAACTTTTAATGGGAGAGTATTATTATATTATATAAATAAAATAGTATTTTTTTAAATACCAAATAATCAGTATTCTATTATTTTTTGTGTTGGTTTATATTATGTAAGATGCCATAATCATGTTGAATATACTGAATCATATAATAAAACTACATAATATCCAATAATAAGGAAGTTTCATCCAAATAATCGATTTTTAAAACTAAAAGATGATTATACTAAAAGTCTTCAGAAATTACTAAATTTTAAAACAACCAAGACACTTAGTAAAATGAGATAATGGTTCAAATTAATTTGAAGCAGTAAAGTTGTCATCTTTCTCGATTTTGATCTTCTTTTGCAGTTTGTTGGTTGACATTTTAACATCAGTTGATTGAGATCCTTGTATCTCATCATCGCTGATTGAATGTATAGGCCTTTTGCTTATAGGTGTGACACCGTTAACAACATCGGGCAATGACGCACCCTGTATAGACTATAGTAACAGAATTAAAACAAAGATATAAGAAATAGTTGGTAATGTAGGTAATATTTGTTGTTACCAAATTATATGTGTAAAATTGATATTACCCGAGGTTCATCACATAAGCTTGTGTAGGATTCAATTATTTTTTCATCCTCAGTCATTCTAGAAACTGTGAATGTCGCATAATTTGCCTTCAAATTATAAGATGATATTTGTATCTTGAAAAGAAACCTCTTTTGCAACATAAATTGAGTTCATCCAGAAAACAATCAGAGTCTCCATCCTTTAACACATTTAAAAAACATGAATTAAAAGCAGTTATGTACATAAGGTTAAGACTGTATACTTTAAATATGTAATAATTTTTCCTATTTTAATGTGACCTTAATCAATAGTTCCCTCAATTCATAAGTTGATTTTCCTATGACGTGTTGGGCTTCACGATCAAATAGAACAAATGATGCACTGGACGTATCATCCATTACTTTAACCTGAACTTTAAATCTACAATTAAAAGTTATATTTATGAAGTTCGATAGTATTAATAGAGTGCACTAAGTATGAACATAAGGTAGATATAACGTATAACAAAATACTGTATCACAATACCTTGGTGTAACAAAATTAACATAGTCAGAACATTTATCACAACAATATTTTCCGCAGTCAGGTTTTACTTTTTTGTGACATTTTTTGCAGGAATTGTAGAACCTATTGTATTCGGTTTCTATACACAGAATAGTAGCAAGTACCACACATGTTGACTCCTGGAGTGTTAAATAGAAAATGAGCAACATAATATAAGATAATGTTGTGAAAGAAGTAAGGTGTTTAATTTAAAAACGGTTTTACCTATGTTGCATCCTGTATCTCATCAAGAGTTTTCCTATCACAGATTTGGAGGAATTCACCTGTAATAGATAATGTGCTCTAGCTGGATAAATGATTTATTGTAGTTTTATTATTTGTTGCATCACAAATGTTGTTAGACAATAGTGAGGGTAGTTAAAGGGATATTAACTTGTAGTAGTAATAGAATTTAATAAGAGATGAAAGAAGTATGCAATATACCTATTTTTAAAAGTAACAACCTCAGGGATATTTGCATTTATAAGAAGTCTCGAACCGAACATTGAGTTTGACAACGTTGGTGTACCTAGTTAATGACAGATGTTGTATAGTTAATAATCATATGTTTGGAGAGATATTTTTCATTGAAATAAAAGTGATGATACCTTTCCAGAACTTGATTTTTACAAAATGTAAAACAATTATAATGTTATTTTGATTTTCTGTTTCAGTAAAGGAACCAATCTGGTTTGCAAAGTCATCTTATAAGGTGTAGCTCAATACATTATGACTGTAAGAAAAATACAATGTAAGATTAATTTAAATGATCATAGTTATTAATAAAAGTAGTGTTAATACATATTAAAAAGTTACCTGTTATCAATTAATTCAATATTAACTCTCTTGCTCTGTTTACCATTGTTTGTGCTGACTTCTGCACTCCCTATCGCAGTTAGTTTTCCAATAACATCTGGTTATACGCAACAAAATTATGTAGATAAATAAAAAACTCAGTATGTAAAAACTTGAAGGAGGTAATTATTGTTAAACATACCAATTAAGTATGAATCATCAACCGATGTTGATAGTATTTGATCGTATGGAGTGAATTGAAATCCATATGTATGAATAGGAGCCTCATCTAACTCTCGCAGTGAGGTGGAATACAGAAAATTAATCTTATATGTATGTTGAGTAGCTCCAAAAGAACCACCGTTTTGACTGACAACAAAATTGGTGATTATAAAAAAAATTTGTTCCTTGACTATTGTTTGAAATTTAGTAAAAAGTGACCTTTTGATACTCGCTTGTATTTTGCCATCCTATAAAAGTATAATATGCATATGGTAAGATGTTGTAATTTAAGATGCTGTAATTTTAAGATGTAATTTGGAGTTGCGTATGTATGTGTATGTGTGTGTGTGTGTGTATATATATATATATACATATATATATATATACCTTTTCATCCAACAATACCATCTCGATGCTGTTTATGTAGTCTGCTTTGTTGAAGTTTGGCATATTCTAGAGTTGAGTTATTCTGACTTTAATCTTGTCATCAACAAAATCGAATCTAGTCGTCATCTTAATAATGAGATAGGTAAAGTATAAGATAAATGTTTTGCAGAAAATAATAAGGAGATAATTGTTTGTAGCATGATTTGTTGCGTAATAGTTGGTATGTATTTATAGGGAGACAAATAGGTTAAATAACGGATACTAATGATAATAGCTCAGTAATGATAATATCATAAAGTAGTGATTTTAGGAGATAATAATTAAATTAGAAAGGATAATATCAGAACAATTGACATTACCAAAACAGTTTAGATTTGTAGTGATTTAGGGGCTTGTAAATTCAAAATATTAATTTAGGATTTAAAAAGTAGTGATTTCAGGAGATAATATTTAAAATAGTAATGATAATATTAGAATAGTTTAGATTTGTAGTGATTTAGGGGATTATAAAATCAAAATTTTAACGTGGGATTAAAAATTAGTGATTTTAGGAGGTAATAATTAAGTAATGATAATATAAAAACCGTTTAGTTTGAAAAAATAGTGATATAATGTATGGTATAATTATGAATAGTATAATATAAGAAAAGTAATGATTTTAGGATATAATAATTATGTTTTAATATAATTAAATTAGTAACAGTTTGGAAAAGTAGTGAATTTTGGGGATTATAAAATAAACATATTAGTGCGGGATTATATATATATATATATATATATATATATGTATGTATATGTCTATGTATATGTATATGTATATGTATATGTATGGTATAAGATTATAAATGGTATATAATACTGTAAAATTCTAAAAAACGGATTTATTGGGTTGTCAGAGTTAGTAATATTGGAACTTATATATATGTATGGTATAATATTATAAAAGGTATAATATTATAAAATTCAAAAACCGGTGTAATTATGTAGGACAGGTGAAAATCGGGGTAATGGATGAGCACAATAATTATGTAGGACAGGGGTATAATTATGAATGGTATAATATTAGAAAATTAAGTAGTGATTTTAGGATATAATAATTATGTTTTAACATAATTAAATTAGTAACAGTTTACAATAAAGGGGTGTTTTTTCCAAGAAGTTTTCATGATCCGGTTTAATAATAATAAAGTTATACACTGCGAAAGTTGTCGGCCGAATTATAATTGCAATGTATATATATACATGAGATAGGTAAAAATTAAAAAAGGTCCCACTTTAATTTATTTCATCTTATGGCATACACTTCCACATGATCGCAATCCAATTTCGTCAAATATTTGTTGACATGTATATCATTTTTCTTAATAATATTAACATAAATAAAATTTTATAAAATTTAGAAAATTATATAAAAAGAAATAATTTAAATTAAAAAAAATAATAATATAATTAAACTCATAAGGACAAAACAGAAAATAATTTTGTCGCTCCGTTACACCAGCTTGTATCAACGGGCCATGGTTGCTTTATAATATAAATATATTTAATCAGCTTAATGTTATTTTATTATATCTATTTAAAATATAACAGTATTTTTGGCTTTTAGTGATATTTAAATATTTATAAATTTAAAATTCATTTAACTCATTTATTTTTAAAATTCTCAGATTTTATTATTAGTAATACTTTTTAGATACTTTATAATGTTTATTATTTATTAATTAAAATGAGATAAATTTATATTATTTTTTAAAAAAGTCTAAAAAATTCTTATATTTTAAAACAGAGGGAGTATTGCTTTGACAAAAAAAATAATTTAGCATTTATGCTTTGACTTTAATTTTATACCTCAAGTATAACAAATTGTTATATCATTTCATGTTTTCATCTTATTCTGATTTATAATTTAGCATTTATACTTTGACTTTAATTTTATACCTCAAGTGCAATTATTATGAGAGCACTATTAATATTTATCCTTATGGGCTTTTTTATCCATGCTTAAAAATGTTTTTTTCAATTTCATTTCAAACTAGTATTTCATGCAATTTTATAAAATATAAATAACTATACCTATTTTATACTACATTTGTCCCAAATTATAAGACAATTATTGACTTTTTATACTACATTTTCAAACCTATTTGACTCTTTTTTTTGTTGATTCTTTTGATTTTCTTAAAAAAATATACCCTTTTATGCTTTTAAAAAAATTTATACTTCAATTATCCTTCAAACAAAGAAAATTAGAATGAGTAAAATCTAAATAAGTTAACTCTTTATTGTTGAGAAATTTAATTTAAAAATATATATTATGTAGATTGATAGAAATAAAATAAATGTGTAATACATAAATGCCAAATACGAAAATGACGCAAATATAAATACAAATACATATAGTGGTTGAAATTTGGTGAACGAAAGTATCCTAAAAACTAGACTTCATATAATTAGGGAGGAGTAAAATGGTAAATAAAGAAAGACCAAAAGGCTAAAAAGTAACTTTCAAGATTTTAGCCTGTTCATCCACATGCCTGTAGACCTGGATTTTTCAGACTTCAGGTCCGTCCAAACTCTATTTCAACTCGAGTTAAACGGGTCATTTGCAAATAAAAAACGATTGTTAGGGCCTCCATGCCAGGCTGGTTTAGGTTTAGAACAAAGCAGGCCAGACTTTAATTTTCAAACTTATTTCAATCAGAACCAGGCCGGACGTACATTCAGATTTCCAGTTTTTTTGTGTACCCCTATCTGCTTTTATTTACTAAAATATAAAATTAGGCGTGCAAATGAACCGAATTTCAGTTCGAGTTCAGTTCGAGTTCGGTTCGATTTGATTAACTTGTCGAGTCGAGTTCGCACATGGTATCGCATTCGATTGCTCGATCGAACATGTTCGCGAACCATGTGGTTCGGTTCGACTTTGTTCGCGAACAGTTCGGGTTCAGTTCGGTTCGATTGGATCGCGAGTAGTTCGTGAGATGCTCGAGTTCGAATTGTATTTCTTACATGTTTAATGTTTTTAAATTTTAAATATAAATAGTTGATTATTTAATATTAAATTCTAAAGTTTGTCTTATCAATAATTGTTAAATTTGTAGTAATTTTCTTTTTTTATTACTTAAACATCTTTTTATTTTTTTAATAATTGACTAGAAGTAAACATTTTTATTAAATAATTAATAAATAATAATGTGTACTTTTTCACCTCTAATTTAATTAAAATAATTTTAATATTTTCATAAAATTTTTAACAATGATTGTTGGATTATTACAACTTACATCACTAATAATTTAATAAATTATAACCCATGACATAAATTATATAAATAAAGTCATTAATCATCATGCAATAACAATTTGACATTAATTAAAGAATGATACAATACAATTGCTTACACTTACACGAGTTATTGAAATTGCCAAATTGAGATAAAGAATAGAGAAATCAAGTCATCAATGTTTCGAGACTTCACTAATAGTCATTGTACAATTACTATTTTACATCACATCAACTATCAACTATATAATTAAAAGTGCAAACTTGATTTTACCAATTTATGAATTTTTTAGTGTTACAGACTTACAGTGTTTATGTGAGACAATGAGAGAGAGAGTGGTTGACTAACTTATTCAATTAAGTAATCATATTTAGTGTAAAAAGTAGTGTTTAATAATCTAATTAAATAATATGTTGTTTATAGCTTATTTTTCAGATGAATTACTTAAAAGACAATTTTACTATTTATTTAACTGTTCTTTGCTTCAGTGTATGTAATGAGCCGATTCAAATGTTCGTGAACTTGATCAAGTTCGAATATGTTCATGAGTTGTTTGCGAACGAGTTTGTATTCGTGAACGTTTAGATATTCACGAACATGATGTTGTTCGACTATGTTCATGAACTCGAGCATGTTCACGAACAACTAACGATCCGAACTCGCATATGTGTGTTAGTTCGATCATGTTATACGAACATGTTCGAGTTCGACTAATAGTGTTTGAGTTCGGTTCGAGTTCATCAAAGTTCGGATCAGATCGTTTGCAGCCCTAATAAAATACACCTTCCGATTAGTACCAGACTCAAGAATCCATTTCTTTAAGATTTTTTTTTTTGTGCAAACTCACTCTCCAAGTTTAATTATTGGTGCAACTCCCACCCAAGTTATATGTATTCTCATACTAAAGATAAACAACTATATATTTGTACTTTTGACAAAAATTAATCACGTACTTTGCATTTTTATTAATGGTAATATAATAATTTATATTATATAAGATATTTGAGCTACTTTAACACTCTAAATCAGATCAAAGGCCATTTGAGAGAAAGGGACTAGGCACATTTGGGGGGAAATTAGGGTTTCGATTGAGAGAAATGGACTAGGCGAATATGGAAGAAAAACTAGGGTCTCAATTGAGAGAAAGGGACTAGGTAGAAAAAAATAGGCTTTCCATAGATTCTTCTAGTTTAGTCAATATTTGTGAGAATAGTTGTTTAAGTAAGTGAAATTTGGTGAAAACAACTTACTTCTATGGATTAGAGGCTTCGATATAAAATCTCAAGAACAAGAGTTAATTTGTCACACCACCATATGGAATAACTCACTTATTTCGCTTTTCAGTTTATATATATATATATATATATATATATATATATATATATATATATAAAAGTTAAAATCTACATGATTATTGTGATGATTTAATTTGATGATGAATGTGATCAATGTATAATTATACCAGTAGGTTTTGTAAAGTCCTTAATAACGATTTGTCAATCTAATGTACAAGAACTTAGAATAAAAAGATCAAATTTGTTAGGTTGATCTCATTGAGTTGATCTGCTGTATAGCAAATAGGTAATAAGTGTTTGTTGAACTAGTCTGCCAAAAACGCAAAGTAAAGATGACAGATCCCAGACTTAACTGTTCGTTCGTAAAGCATCAGACAGATCGCAAGGCCTTTGCATCTATCGTAAAGTTCACACCTCAATTCGTAAAGTGAACAAGATCGTAAAGCCAAACAAAGCTCACTAAGCAAAGACTAAACGTAGAGTGCTTCAGACAATTGCAAAGTAAAAATCAAATCGTTCAATGGAAGAAAGAATCGTAAAGCCAGCTATGAAATCGTAAAGCAGATCTTCATAGAGCTGAGAGTAGAGTTCATTTGTAGAGTTGAAGTCGTATCGCAAATCTATCTTTAGAACGTAAAGCAAATACTATGAACTCCCATATTCATAGAGCAATCTAGTTTGACAAGATGACTGACATGGGAGCGTTGCGGATTGAAGGCCCTAATGCACTTCACAAACATCCTTGACTAAAATCAAAGATCAGAAGATGTGTCTACCAGTTGCTGATAGTGACAACTAAGTGGTGTTAGGTGAAAAAGCAAAATGATGTGACAAGCAAGCAAAAAGGAAGCTGACACATGGATATAAAAGTCAACATCAAAATCTCAGGATATCTGAAGCATTAAATGCGGTAACGGAAACCCAGCAACGGGAAAAAATTTCAGGGAGACTATAAAAGGTAACAAAGATTCAAGTTCAAAGTAACGAACAACGATTAAAAAGCCTAAACTCTGCCAAAGCGAAAAGAACATACTCTACGATTTGAACATCTAGTTTAAACTGCTAAGTACCTGAGAAAAGAAGCTTAACGTCAACTTAGCAGCACCTTTTAACAACATTCTTACAATTGTTCGTTCTGGTCCTAGTGATCACAAAGATTCCAAGTATGTTGGACTTGAAGAGTACTTAGTGTACTGAGTTGTTCCAAGTCAGCTAGGCTTGAAGAGAGGAAGCGTATCCTTGTCTTAGTGACTTAATATCCAAGTCTGCTTGGCTTGAAGAAGGTAAAGTGTCCTAGACCGAATTCTTAGTATATTTCTTACTTGTCGAAGTAGAAGAGTGGAGTAAAAGTTGTTCAGTCTCCGAACCACTTAAAACTTACTTGTGTCATTTACTTTCCTGCTTTACATTATGTCTATATTATTATTATTTGAAATTGAGATTCTAATACTAAACTTGGAACTGAGATTTATAAGTGATCTTCAAAGGGACTTTGAAAATATATATTCCGTTGTTCTTAATTAATCTGATTAACAAATATTTGGTAATTTCCTTAACAAATAATAATTTCGAAATGGAGCTATTCAACCCCCCTTCTAGATCTTTAAGTGTCACTAGGAAATAACAAATGGTATCAGAGCAGGTTCTCACGAACATAAAGCTTACACTTTGAGTTGATCTATGACACTAAACAAAACTAGTTCTAAGCTTGCTGGAGGAAACAAACCACCTCTCCTAAACAGCGAAAAGGTTGCTAACTAGAAAGTACGTATGCAAGCATACATGGATACGATCGATGATGATTTATTTGATGATGTTCTAAGTGGTCTATATGTTCTTACCAAGCTAGCTCTGATAATTGATGATCCCAACAAGGTAGCTGTCAAACAAACAGTAGAATGGATAGAAATTGAAAAGAAGCCGGTGCAACTCGATAAAAAAGCTAAAAACATTTTGTTTATGGCTCTTGAGGATGAGCTATTTGAAAATGTCATGAACTGCACCACTGCTAAGGAAGTTTGGGAAGCTCTGCTGGTAATGCATGAAGGCTGTAACGACTAGGAATTTTGGGTTTGCCTTGTAATTCGAATTTTTGAATATTAATGAATATATTATATTTTATTAATATTATTTTGTGTTGCATGTCTAAAGGTTGTGTGACAACCTGGATTATGTGAATGCATGAAATTTTACGTGTTATAGTTTTATTTAAGTGAATAATTGATTTCACGTAGCATTGCTAAATTACTATTCACGGGGCATGTTTCCCGAGGCACTATTCATGCCATAATATGTTTGTGTCTTTTTCAATTTTAATAAATGTCATAAGTACGTGTATGCGTACGAAATGTATTATATGGGTGTTCCGAATATTTGGACAAATCCCATAATAATTATCTTTATGCGTCCTGATAATTTATGGGAGTACCCATTTTAATTTTGGGTGGAGTTATTTACCAGTTTTGGTACAAAAGTGGTAGTTTTTGGATATATTTTTGGTGTATTTGGATATTTATTTTGACTTGTTACTCCAAGAGGTAACAAACCCCCCATTTTAGACCAATAAAATGAGAGCAAGAAGGGAGGTTGCCGGCAAGCTTTGAATTTTTGGCCAACCTTGAGCAACTAACCCATTTTCTCCCTAAATCACTCCCTCCACTTCCCCCAAATCACTCATTCAACTCCCAACTCATTCCATCAGCAATTAGAGAGAGAGAGCTGCAGAGTTTAGAGAGAGAGAGAGAGCTACCAAGAGCTTGAAGGAAGAAGGAGGAGAAAAGAAAGGAACAAGGAGGAAGAAGGTGAAGAAGCTAACCAAGCCTCCTTCTTGCACACCCATTCAACCCATCAGCTCAATTAGAGAGAGAGGGATGGAGAGAGCTGCAGAAGAGGAAGAAGGAAGAAAGAGAAGGTCGCCGGAAAAAGAGGAGGAAGTCGCCGGAAAAAGAAAGGAGGAAGAAGAAGAAGGCACGGGTGGAAGAAAAACAACATCCAAGAAAGAAGAACTCAAGCCAAGCAAGCCTAGCTATCTTCTTAACCATCTAGGAAGGATTTACAGAGGTAAACATCAATCAAATCCATTCCATTCAATTTCTTGTTAAGTTTTTCAAGTTTTCTTAGTTTTTGAGCTCTTGAGCTTGCAGATTGATTTTCTGGCGATTCTTGTTGTTTTTGTTTGTGTTGGATGCTTGTAATATTGTCAAGAGGTTATATAAGCCATTAATAACATCAAAGTAGAACAAAAATGCAATAAATCCGTACCTATGCTTAAATAGGATGAAGAACATGAAGAAAATGAACTTTGGACATGAACTTGGACATTTGGACGATTTAGAGGACCTTATACCTATAATTTTGTGTTTGTTTAATTTGTTTGTTGTTATGATGTTGTACTTCCATGGGGTATGAGTCTAACCCAGTCGGAATGGAGTAAAAAGGGATTAAAACAAAGATTTGGTGATGATTTTTGTGAAGAACGCCAAGAACACCAAGAACACAAAAATATAGCATGAGTTGATACTTTGGCCATGTTAATATTAATGGATAGCTCTGAATTTTTGATATGTTGTAGCCCTATATCTTAAGAGTCCATAGAGTTTGGAACGGACCAATTTGAACGTGTATTGAGGGAGTTATGGTGGTTGGAAGCAAGATAGGTCTAGAACACCAAAAATAGAGCATTCCAGGAAGAAAACGGGTTGGGAGACTCAGGCTGAACGCCTAGGCGCTTGGCTAGGCGCTGGCCACGAATCTAGCTATTGTGAGAGAGCACCTAGGCCCTGCTCAAAGGCCATTTTTGAGCCCCTAAGGCGCTGGACAAGAGACTGTGCAAACAACTTTGACGTCCTTTAGTAAAATGGGCATAACTTTCTCATACTAACTCGGATTGAGATGATCCAAGATGATTTGGAAAGAGAAAGAGTAGACCTACAACTTTCGTTCTTTAATTTTTTCAATTTGAGGTATGTACATGGCCTAAATCGGCCATTTGTAGGACTGTTGTGTAATTTTGAGACAATCGGAGGGTGTCGGGCATGCACGTAAGCACATGTAATGCTCCCGACAATGTAAAATGACGTTCTAAGTTCTAAAACATGAATTTTATGAATTATAATGATACTTAACATTAACCAATGAGTATTAGATAAATTGAATGGGCATGTTAGGCGTACGCAAATGCGTGTCGCCTGGGCGTTCGAATAATCAAGTTTGGCATACAGACGTGCAAGCGTCGTAACGCCGTAACTATTGTGTATAATCTTGTTTAATATTACATTTCTAATAAGAATGAAACATTATAAAGTAGTATAAACCATTATTTGGTATCTGGTATATGACTAATTGTTATGTGAATATGTACTTAATTGTGTAGGATATTAAGGAGCGTGTGTTGTAATATTGTAGCAGCGCTTCAGGCAAGTTCCCTAACTTCATTCTTTCTACATATTTAATGCAAGTTTCTTACCTTACTCAAAATTATATTTGAGCAAGTATTATATCTTGTTGCAAGTTTCTTAACTTCATTCTTTCTATATATTGAATGCAAGTTCTTTCTTAACCCTTGTGTTGGGCAAGTTTTCTATCCTAACTCAATCCCGTACAACTTTTGTTATTGTGCGAGTTATTTATTTATTGAGCAATCATTCTATGTTATTGCAAGTTTCCTATTTCATACAAATGTTGTATATTGTTGCAAGTTTCATGACTCAAATCGAGTTATTTCTTTCAAGTTATATTAGTGGATTAGTTATTGTTAATTATTCCACATCAAGGATAAATTATTTATATTCGCAGCTTATGCATTTGAATTCATTATCTGTTATTGGATTGTGAAATGTTAAGTTCTTCATTCATGAACTATTTAAGGGAATAGTCTACGCCACTTGCTTCGGCTAGACACGTACATGTTATTATTTTAAAAGCTATCCAAACCGATTGTTGGTGCGGATTCTTGGATTGAGAGAGAAACCCTTATGTAGGGGATTTTAATGTGTCGGTTCTTCGATGCAGTCAGAGTTAAATGTTATGCATATACATAGGGTACTAGAGGCTGATCCCCTCAAGTACTACTGACAGGCCAACTCTTAAAAGAGTTAGTTGAATGATTGATTCTTTGGGCCAAAATGTTCATGGTCTATTGGACCACTCAGCAGTAAATAATCAATATTCATTGTTTCATTTGAACTTTGATTATACTGTCAACTATTTTTTCAATGTTCTTAAATTGTTGAACTATGCGATTATTATTCTTATTCATTCATGAAATATCTTCTTTTCATTCATTTTAAACTTGCTGGGCAAAGTAGTTGCTCACTCTTGCTATATCATGAACCTATTACAGTTAAGCCGGAGAGTTCTAAAGCAGACAAAGGCAAAGGAAAGCTTAAGGAACAGTTATATGTACTATCCCGTTATGTAATCGTGGAATTGCTTTGTATTATTAATGTATTCTATGATATATTTTATTTAAGGTTATAGACCTTGGGACCGTAGCAAACCTTTTGTAATGAACAACATATATTTATTTATTCTGCATTAGTTAATTTATGTTGTTTAGAAGTGTATGGATGTACTTTATCGTGAGCACCAGATTCGAGGTATTGGTACCTGAATTTGGGGGTATCACAGGTTGGTATCAGAGCTATAGGTTATAAACTTTAGGAATGCAAAACCTAGGTTATAACCTTAAAAGAAAACTCATATAGAGTTATTTTTGGGTAGAAACTTATTAAGATCTTAGAATTGAGGATTTGGATTATACGTTGGTGTTATTGAGCTTGTGGATAATTTGAGGAATGTGTATTGATGAGATAATATGGTAAAATGAAGACCATTAAGCATGAGCGATCCATTGTAAACTGAAGTTATAGATATTCGAGTTAATTAGATTAATCATTTGATGCTATTGATCAATTTTGTGGCTATTTATTAGATAAGATATTGGAGTGATGTTATATGGAGTTCTTTGTGATGAGAAAAAGGATATCTTAGAATCTGTTGGGTGAAGATTTGCAAGAAGGAAATGATTGATTTGGTAAATAATGAATACATCGATATTCTGAGGTGTTAGTTAAGTTATTAAGCTTTATTGTGGAATGCCAAGTGAGACAAATGTAATGGACTCATAAAGATTTGTTAAGCAAAAGTTGAGTGTATTGAGATGAAAGATGTTATATTCAAATTTTTGAAGAGATGACTGAGGCAATTTAGATTGTTTTGGTGAGTAGAAAGGAGAGACAACGAAGAGATTATAAGCAATGAACCAAGGTTAGATCTAGTGTCTGATCTAAAAAAAAATATATCTAGAGATGGAACTAGATGATGAGATAATGGAAATCCCTAAGGAGGATCAATTAGAGCCCGATATAAGGAATAGGTGGAGGAAATGAAAGAAAGAAAGGTTAAGTCTGAGAGTTGTAAGACCTTTGCGAGTCGTAATGAATGAAGAATAGTAATCAATCTCTTTCTTAACTCGAGTCTTAAGTTCAACGGCTTTCATCATTGACGAGCACCCGCGTTAATAAGCAATGTATATGTATAGGTATATCTATGCGCGTAAGAAATGTGAATCTCAGTTTTTGTACAGCTAGCAATATATCTGTTGTAAGTCCCAACTTTGTATAAGTTGTGGAGTAGTTATGTGAATCCCATCATGTTGTTAGTAACAGAGGGACAAGTGGATAGCAGGAATGCTATATGATGTAAGTAGTACGAGGTACTAAGATGAACTTATTAGTGTTTATTAAAGGTGCCTTGAGGTGATATGATGATGATACATCCCCACTCTTCAGATTTGGGAGAATGTTGTGACGCCCCCAAATTCGGGTTCTCTAACCTCGAATTCGGTGCTCACGATTCAACACCATCATATACATTCTATAATCTATTGCGGAATAATAATATACATTGTTCGTTAAATAAAGTCTGTAACACAGTCCCAAGGTCTTCTTAACCTTAACTTAATACATACCATTAATATTACAAAAGGTTTACATATATAAATAACTACATCAAACTTAAAACTAATTGAGAGTTTATAATAAATTACTCTGGTACTTTTTCTTTTCCTTTATCTTTCTTCGTCGAACCTTCGGGTTTAGCTGAAATAAACGTCATGATATAGCAAGGGTAAACAACTAATTTGCTTAGCAAGTTTAAATACAAAGGAGATATATCATGATTAGAAGGAATTTATCATTTAATGTTAAACAATGAGATTTAGTTGAAAGAACATCTAACAAGATTCAATAATTGAATAATAAATACTAAGTGGTTATAAATAACCATGAACATATGCGAAGGTTGTTAGTATTTAAACTGGTCCTTTTAATAAGTTTTGGTAATCAAGGGGATCAGCCTTTCATACCCGGTGATTATGCATAAACACTTACTAATCGAGCAATAATTGTTTTCCAATTAATGCTTTAATAAAAATGTTCTTTATCTCAGTCGAAGAATCCATACCAATCAACTGGTAGGATTAGCTTTTAAAATGATTTGAGTTTATCAATTTAACATGTTCGATCTAGCTGATACAATTAGCATAGATCCAGCTCATAACAGTTTATTGATGAAAAACTTTAAACAATTCACAGTTCAAAATAATAGAATGGAAATTTAATTGCACGAAGTGCGAATGTTAATAAATATTATATATGCGAATAATCATCAATAATTATTCACTAATATGCTTTGAATAATAATATCTCGAGTTGAGTTAGAAAACTTGCACAGAATAAATATCTGAATAAGTTTAGGAAACTTGCCTACTACGCGATTTACCGGATTGCCAATATATCGCCCTTCAATTGACCTATATATAACATTAGGGTCATCATATCAAATTAGTCACATTACGACTCTATTATTGGATTACGTTACAATATTAATCATTTTAGTTCATTTGTGTTTTATAAATTTAGACAACGTGTCCAAACTTTTAGTCTTTGTGTTACAGGTCTAATCCAGTCAGTAAAGCTCGTCTGCTTTAGGTTAAAATCTATTTTAGTTATTATCCAGATAGTAAAGCTCGTCTGCTTTAGGTTAAAATCTATTTTAGTTGTTATCCAAACAGTAAATCTCGTCTGCTTTAGGTCACATGTTATTTTGGTTATTATTCGGACAGCTAATACCTGTCTGCTTTAGGCCAAGTTTTTCTTCAGTTAATATCCAGACAGTATAACCCGTCTGTTTCAAGTCTCTGTATTAGAACAAAACTCACTGCATAAGAATTAGCAACTGGGCTGTTTAACAGTTTTCTCGGGCCTACTTTATGTCTTCATAACTTACTCGTTTCTTATCGAAATAAGTCCGTTCTTGAGCCTACGGCTTCCTTATATTACAGACTACAAAACTCATAGAAAATAACCCATTTCCATAAGTTTTAACTACCTGAAAAACTGACTCTAAAGTCAGGGTACCAATTGATTTTCCAACTTTTAACTAGTTTCACAAACAAATTCGCCATGACTTCGTTACTTAAGCTTTTTCCTCCATTCCAATTGAGTGATGTTCATAACTCATAAGAGTATATCATAACACCCTGGAACCAAAATTTTTTAGATTCCACAAAATAAAGCATAGTTCTCATTTAAACCAAATTTTCTCTAACTTACTAACCTTAAATTTTTTTCTATCATTTGTAACATATAATTATATATACCAACATGTTACACTACAAAGTTCATGTATTAATCTTTTTATAAGGTTTTACCCCATAAATCATAAAACTTTATGAACCTACATATGCGTACACATACTATACAAAAGCTTCACAAAACTAAAAATTTTCTTTCTTTTGTTACCTTGTTTTGTGGGCTACCTTCTTTCTCCTCCCGAAATAGTTTATGAACTTTGGGTGCATAGGCTTGGGAAATCCTTCCTCCTCTCCTCTCCTTCTTAGCCGTGTACTCTTTCTCCCTCTTTCTTTTTAGTTTGCTTAGCTAGATAGGAATAAGGGAAGAAGTGGAGAAAATGAAAATGGAAGTAACCAAATGTTTGGTTACTTAATTTGTTTTTTTTTTGTTTTTTTTAACTAGCACACCTCATTGTTCCCTTGAGTGCCACATGCCCCCCTCATTAAGTAGCTAACATGCGTTTAAATAATTTAAGGACACCTAGCAAGTTGGTGGCTTACTTGATAAGCTTCACGTACATTTTCTCTCTTTTTTTTACTCTACATGTCCGGCCACTTAAGGGGTTTTTATCCCATCTTGATTTTTTCTTTCTTATCTACTAATCTACTTGCTAAATGACCATAAGGCCCCTCCTTGCTTGGGCTAAAATTGGGCTTAGAAAGAAAAAAAATAATTTGGGCTTATATCCTTCTAGTTTAGCCCATTATCACTAAATTTTAGTTTACCAAAATTATTAGGCTATCAATTTATGAGAAAATAAATCTCTAATGGCTTGAGTACATAGATTTAAATATTAAAATTTTTATTTCACATTAAATTATTTAGTTGAACTTGATAAATTTTTTTTTAAGTAGGACTAGTTTACTTAAATCTTTATTTCTAATTGGGCTATATAAAAATTTATATTACATACCACATAATATTTAATATCATTAATATTTACTTAATATATTTATTTACAATAGCATGAAATTCTTGGTTATTACACCCTCCCCTCCTTATAAGAATTCCGTCCCCGGAATTTCACATAAGGTTACTCAAAAAGGTTCGGATAATCTTTCCTCATCTTTTCTTCGAGTTCCCACGTAGCTTCAGCATTGTGGTTCCTCCATAGAACTTTAACAGAGTGTATAACCTTATTTCTTAATTTTTGTTCTTTCCTATCTAATATTTTAACAGGAACTTCTTCGTACGATAAATCCTTTTCGATTTGAATCGGCTCGTACGATATTACATGCTTGTAGTCAGGTTTATATGGTCGCAACATTGACATGTGAAACACATTATGCACATGTTCTAGTTCAGGAGGTAGAGCTACCTCGTACGCCACTTCGCCTATCTTCTTTAATATTTCAAAGGGTCCAATAAATCTAGGACTTAGCTTTCCTTTCTTTCCAAATCTTATCTTCCCCTTCCAGGGAGATACCTTCAAAAATACATAGCTTCCTACTTCGAAGTCTCTTTTCTTGCGATGTAAATCTGCATATTTCTTCTGTCTGTCTTGAGCTGCTACCAATCGGGCTCTTATCACTTTGATGATTTCCACGGTCTGCTGCACTAATTTGGCCCCAACAGTCTTCGTTCACCTACTTCATCCCAACATAAGGGCGTTCTACATTTTCTCCCATACAGTGCTTCGTACGGTGGCATTCTTATGCTTGCATGATAACTGTTATTATATGCGAACTTAACTAGTGGAAGATGATCCTCCCAGCTTCCCTTGAAGTCCATCACACAGGCTCTGAGCATGTCTTCTAATGTCTGAATCTTTCTCTCGCTTTGCCCATCGGTTTGTGGATGATATGCCGTACTCAACCTTAGTTGTGTCCCCATTCTTTCTTGAAGACTTTTCCAAAAGTTTGACGTGAAGCGCGGATCTCTATCAGATACAATGGATATCGGCACTCCATGTCTTGAAACAATTTCCTTGATATATAATTTGGCTAATTGGTCCAAATTATACCTAATCTTGATCGGTAAAAAGTGTGCTGACTTTGTAAGACGATCGACAATGACCCATATCGCATCGAATCCTTTCTGCGTTGCTGGAAGTCCCACTACAAAATCCATTGTGACGTGCTCCCATTTCCATTCTGGAATCTCTAATGGCTGTAATAGTCCGCTTGGTCATTGATGTTCTGCTTTGACCCTCTAACAAGTTAGGCATCTGCTGACACATTCGGCAACTTCTCTTTTCATGTTTGGCCACCAAAAGTGTTGGCGTAAGTCTTGGTACATTTTTGTGCTCCCTGGGTGTATCGAATATCTTGTGTTGTGTGCTTCTTGTAAAATTTCTTCCTTTAATTCTGGTACTAAAAGTACCCAAACTCGGTTTTCAAATCTCAATAACCCAGTGCCATCGATCTTATATTTTAGCTTTTCACCTTCAGCCAATCGCTTCTTAATGACTCCACATTCTTCATCGTTTTTCTGAGACTCTTTTACTTTATCTAATAAAGTCGGACTCGCTTCCATTTCACTTACTGTCTCTGAATCCTTCGGATTTTTCACTTCCAGCTCCAGTTTCTCCATTTTTCTTACTAGTTCCTCTTGCTCGGTTAACGCAAACAACTTTTCACTATTCTTCCTGCTTAAAGCATCTGCTACTACATTGGCCTTTCCTGAATTGTATAAAATCTCACAATCGTAGTCCTTGATTAGTTCTATCCATCTCCTTTGTCTCATGTTTAACTCCTTTTGTGTAAAGATATATTTCAGACTTTTGTGGTCTGTATATATCTCACACTTTTCTCCATAGAGATAATGCCTCCATATTTTAAGAGCAAACACTACTGCTGCCAATTCTAAGTCATGGGTAGGGTATCCCTTCTCATAGTCTTTCAGCTGTCGTGACGCGTACGCAATGACTTTACCATGCTGCATCAGTACGCAACCTAGTCCCTTGTATGACGCATTATTAAATACTGTAAAACCCCCGGTACTATCTGGTAAGGATAACATAGGTGCTTCACTTAATCTTTTCTTCAATTCTTAAAAACTTTGTTCACACTTCTCTGTCCACACATACTTAACCGTCTTCCTGGTCAAATTTGTCAACGGCGAAGCAATCTTCGAGAAATCCTGAATAAACCTACGATAATATCATGCCAATCCTAAGCAACTTCTGATTTCTTTAGGCGTCTTTGGTTGTCCCCAATTCTTCACTGCTTCGACCTTTGCTGGATCAACAGAAATTCCCTCATTATCTATGACGTGTCCTAAAAATTGAACTCTCTTCAACCAAAATTCACATTTCGAAAACTTGGCATACAATTTCTCCTTCCTCAATGTCTCTAACACTATACTTAAATGTTCGACATACTCTTCTTCAGTCTTTGAATACACCAGTATATCATCAATGAACACAACCACAAACTTATCTAGGTAAGGTTTAAATACTCTGTTCATCAAGTCCATAAATGCAGCTGGCGCATTCGTCAGTCCAAAAGACATCACTAGAAACTCATAATGGCCGTAACGAGTCTTAAATGCTGTCTTTGGTACATCCTCCGGTCTCACCTTTAACTGATGATAACCCATTCACAAATCGATCTTCGAAAAATATATTGCCCCTTTAAGTTGATCAAAGAGATCGTCTATTCTCGGTAATGGATATTTGTTCTTGATCGTGACCTTATTCAATTCTCTATAATCCACACATAACCTCAGCGATCCATCCTTCTTCTTTACAAACAACACCAATGCTCCCCACGGAGATACACTAGGTTGAATGTACTTCTTGTCCAACAGTTCCTGCAACTGGACCATTAATTCTTTTATTTCTACCGGAGCCATTCTGTACGGTGCTTTCGATATTGGTGCTGTTCCCGGTACTAACTCGATCACAAATTCTATCTCTCGGTCTGGTGGAAGCCCTGTTAGTTCATCTGGAAAGACATCCCCAAACTCATTGACTACAAGTATCTGCCCTATTTCAGGATTCACCATTCGTGTATCCACTACATGAGCCAAATAACCTTCACATCCTTTCCGTAACATCTTCCTGGCCTGCATCATTGTCAGACAATTTGTTTGTCTCGATGACTTGCTACCATAAAATACAACCTTAGACTTATTTGGTGTCTTAAGGTGTACGCTCTTCTTTTGACAGTCAATTACTGCCTCATGGTTAAACAACCAATCCATTCCTAGGATCACATCAAATTCTCCTAAGCGTATCAGAATCAAATGCACGCTTAACTTATGTCCCCTTATTTCCACATCACAATTTTTATGGATATACTCAACAGGGATCACTTCTTTGTTTGCAACTTCTATATGCATTGGGTTTTCTAACTGTTCGCGAGGTAAGTTTAATCTTCTAGCAAATTCATCAGACACAAAATAACAGGTAGCTCCTGAATCAAATAACACACATACATTTATATTATTGATCGGAATTATACCTGATACCACTTCCTTCGACGCCACTGCATCTTGTACAGTCATGTTGAAAGTTCTGGCTGTCGGCTTGCTTGGCTGTACTGGCCCTCTAATGGATAGTTTGGAGTTACTGCTCTAGTTGCCGCTTCCTCCCTCAATATTCTTCTTTAACGGATAATCCTTGAATTGATGACCCGTTCCTCCACATGAAAACAACCATTTTTCCTTGGCTTAGGACAATTTGGTGAAATATGTCCTTCCTGACCACAATTGTAACAGACATTCTTCCCTTTCATACACTCTCCCGAGTGATTCTTTCCACACTTTCCACATGCTTGCTTCTTCTGTTGAACACTCCCTTGCTGATTTTCTGGGTTACTGCCACTGCTGCTCCATTTGCGCTTCTTATTGTTGATGCCACCACTGCTGGTACTCTGATTCCCACCTTTAGTCCTCTTTTTGTTCTTCTCTCGATTGTACTTGGATACTGCCTTACTACCACCTTCTGCAATGATAGTTTTTTCCAATAAAATCTCAAAGGAATCGATTTGTAACACCGCCATTTTGCTGAAAATCCAGGGTTTCAACCCGTTCTCAAATCTTCGCGCCTTTCTTTCTTCGGTATCCACCTGATATGGCGCAAATCTTTCTAATTCATTAAATTTGGTTGCGTACTCGGAGACTGACATATTTTCTTGTTTTAACTCCAAACACTTAACTTCCATTCTTCCCTGCATACTCCTTGGAAATTAGTTTTCGAGAAATAATTCTTTAAATCGTTCCCAGCTTATCACACCTTCTCCGGCTCTACTCTGATTTGCTTCCCACCAGAAATTAGCTTCGCCCTTCATCAAATAGGTAGCAAAAGCTATCTTTTGCTCGTTTGCAACTCTAGCAATAACAAAAGCCTTCTCCATCTCCTTTATCCACGTTTGCGCTTCAATAAAATCGGTTGTCCCCTTAAACTCTGGCGGGCCTACTGCCTTAAAGTCCTTGAAGTTGGCCAAGTGGCCCTCAGGAAGGTTTGGGTTTACTGGTGGTGCGGCATTTCTACCTTGCAGTGCTTGGGTTAATAGGTCAATGAACTGTTGCATCAAATTTTCTGGACCTGCAGAATTATTTACAGATTCCTCTTGGGTTGACGGTGAGGTTCTTGGTATTCCTCTTCCCCTTCCTCTTCCTCTCCATACTGACGGCATTTTCTGATTCAATAAAAATTTATATCATTTATGCATCATTTGCATTTTTATGCCACAATTTAATAGTGGTTTCATTAAAATTTAATCATATGCGTAAATCTTAATCATTATATTAATCCTGACTTATGGCTTTGTAATATAACGTGTTATTATAATCAATATGGTCTACTGAATTGCTGAATTAACTTGCTGAATTTAACATATTAATTACTCATAGACAATTTACTATCTTTAATACGTTTATCAAAATATCGCATTTATATTCATATACCACTTCTTTACACAACTGGCATATTGTTATAAATGCCATCTATCCCTATTTAACAACAAAATATGGGATTTGTCAAAAACTAAAACTCCCCTAATCTTATAAGTGGGGATCTGTGGCTCACATGATACATCATATAACCCTAATAATCAAAAGGGGTACTACTGCATCTATATACATATAGGACCACCAACTATCACTGCACATCAGGAGGTGGTGCATCTGTATGCTCCCGCTCTGGTGGAAGAAATCCGTCCATAAGTCGACGTCGATGTCGAACTGATCGGCTCGACTCACCTACCTCCATAGAATCCCTCCTCAATCCTGACCTCTGACTCATATAGGCAATATCTAAAGCTCGCCCCAATAAGTCAATCCTAACCTCTTTAGCTAGCAGCTCCTCCCCGAGCTGATCCACCAGCTTGGCTGCCCTTTCCCATGCGTCCAAGATTCTAATCTTTTCAGCTATCGCCACATCGAACTCCAACTTCATCACTTGATTTTCTAATGTCCTCTGACTCAGTTAAAACTCTAACAACTCCACTTTGGCTTTCTGCTCCGCCAACTCTGCCAATGCCTAACTGGCAACATCCTTGTATGGCTGCTCTGTATGCTGATGTGTGTGGTTCTGCTCCTCTAAGTGAGCCACCCTCTCTTCTAACTCATGGTTCCTATACATCAAGTCTGCTATCATGATATCTTGTGAGGTATCTGTCATCACCTCATGCTCCTCAACATGATCCCTCAGCTCCTGCTCCACAGTATGACTATCCTGCTTCTCTTCAGACATCCTATAAGCAAATAAGGACAACATCAGTATCACAATAAAATATATTCATTGATAAAATGAAATAATATTTTATCATGTACAATCTATACTAGATGAATTTCCATAATCCATCACCTAGCATACTCTATATGAGTTTCCATCTAAGGTTATAACCTAGGTTTCGGTGCTCATGATTCAACACTATCATATACATTCTATAATCTATTGCGGAATAATAATATACATTGTTCGTTAAATAAAGTCTGTAACACAGTCCCAAGGTCTTCTTAACCTTAACTTAATACATACCATTAATATTACAAAAGGTTTACATATATAAATAACTACATCAAACTTAAAACTAATTGAGAGTTTATAATAAATTACTCTGGTACTTTTTCTTTTCCTTTATCTTTCTTCGTCGAACCTTCGAGTTTAGCTGAAATAAACGTCATGATATAGCAAGGGTAAACAACTAATTTGCTTAGCAAGTTTAAATACAAAGGAGATATATCATGATTAGAAGGAATTTATCATTTAATGTTAAACAATGAGATTCAGTTGAAAGAACATCTAACAAGATTCAATAATTGAATAATAAATACTGAGTGGTTATAAATAACCATGAACATATGCGAAGGTTATCGGTATTTAAACTGGTCCTTTTAATAAATTTTGGTAATAAAGGGAATCAGCCTTTCATACCCGATGATTATGCATAAACACTTAATAATCGAGCAATAACTGTTTTCCAAATAATGCTTTAATAAAAATATTCTTTATCTCAGTCGAAGAATCCATACCAATCAACTGGTAGGATTAGCTTTTAAAATGATTTGAGTTTATCAATTTAACATGTTCGATCTAGCTAATACAATTAGCATAGATCCAGCTCATAACAGTTTATTGATGAAAAACTTTAAACAATTCACAGTTCAAAATAATAGAACGGAAATTTAATTGCACGAAGTGCGAATGTTAATAAATATTATAGATACGAATAATCATCAATAATTATTCACTAATATGCTTTGAATAATAATATCTCGAGTTGAGTTAGAAAACTTGCACAGAATAAATATCTGAATAAGTTTAGGAAACTTGCTTACTACGCGATTTACCGGATTGCCAATATATCGCCGTTCAATTGACCTATATATAACATTAGGGTCATCATATCAAATTAGTCACATTACGACTCTATTATTGGATTACGTTACAATATTAATCATTTTAGTTCATTTGCGTTTTATAAATTTAGACAATGTGTCCAAACTTTTAGTCTTTGTGTTACAGGTCTAATCTTTAGGTTAAAATCTATTTTAGTTGTTATCCAGACAGTAAAGCTCGTCTGCTTTAGGTTAGAATCTATTTTAGTTGTTATCCAGACAGTAAATCTCGTCTGCTTTAGGTCATATGTTATTTTGGTTATTATTCGGACAACTAATACCTGTCTGCTTTAAGCCAAGTTTTTCTTCAGTTAATATCCAGACAGTATAACTCGTCTGTTTCAGGTATCTATATTAGAACTAAACTCACTGCATAAGAATTAGCAACTGGGCTGTTTAACAGTTTTCTCGGGCCTACTTTATGTCTTCATAACTTACTCGTTTCTTATCGAAATAAGTCCGTTCTTGAGCCTACGGCTTCCTTATATTACAGACTACAAAACTCATAGAAAATAACCCATTTCCATAAGCTTTAACTACCTGAAAAACTGACTCTAAAGTCAGGGTACCAACTGATTTTCCAACTTTTAACTAGTTTCACAAAAAAATTCGCTATGACTTCGTTACTTAAGCTTTTTCCTCCATTCCAATTGGGTGATGTTCATAACTCATAAGAGTATATCATAACACCCTGGAACCAAAATGTTTTAGATTCCACAAAATAAAGCATAGTTCTCATTTAAACCAAATTTTCTCTAACTTACTAACCTTAAATTTTTCTCTATCATTTGTAACATATAATTATATATACCAACATGTTACACTACAAAGTTCATGTATTAATCTTTTTATAAGGTTTTATCCCATAAATCATAAAACTTTATGAACCTACATATGCGTACACATACTATACAAAAGCTTCACAAAACTAAAAATTTTCTTTCTTTTGTTACCTTGTTTTGTGGGCTACCTTCTTTCTCCTCCCGAAATAGTTTATGAACTTTGGGTGCATAGGCTTGGGAAATCCTTCCTCCTCTCCTCTCCTTCTTAGCCGTGTACTCTCTCTCCCTCTCTTTCTTTTTAGTTTGCTTAGCTAGATAGGAATAAGGAAAGAAGTGGAGAAAATGAAAATGGAAGTAACCAAATGTTTGGTTACTTAATTTGTTTTTTTTTTGTTTTTTTTAACTAGCACACCTCATTGTTCCCTTGAGTGCCATATGCCCCCCTCATTAATTAGCTAACATGTGTTTAAATAATTTAAGGACACCTAGTAAGTTGGTGGCTTACTTGATAAGCTTCATGTACATTTTCTCTCTTTTTTTTGACTCTACATGTCCGGCCACTTAAGGGGTTTTTATCCCATCTTGATTTTTTCTTTCTTATCTACTAATCTACTTGCTAAATTACCATAAGGCCCCTCCTTGCTTGGGCTAAAATTGGGCTTAGAAAGAAAAAATAATAATTTGGGCTTATATCCTTCTAGTTTAGCCCATTATCACTAAATTTTAGTTTACCAAAATTATTAGGCTATCAATTTATGAGAAAATAAATCTCGAATGGCTTGAGTACATAGATTTAAATATTAGAAATTTTATTTCACATTAAATTATTTAGGTGAACTTGATAAAAAGTTTTTTAAGTAAGACTAGTTTACTTAAATCTTTATTTCTAATTGGGCTATATAAAAATTTATATTACATACCACATAATATTTAATATCATTAATATTTGCTTAATAATATATTTATTTACAATAGCATGAAATTCTTGGTTATTACAAATGTAGTTCTTATTAATCCCATCTTTTGTGTCTTAATGGGATAGTTAACATTTATAGGAATATGCCGGAATTAAAAGCGTTTGACACACTAAAGGGTGTATGAATATAAATATAGTATTATTATTACATGTTTAATTGTGATCGATTTGTGCTTTGACTCTTAAATGATAACATCAGTAGAATGTTGTAGGGTGTGTAACACACGAGGGATTTATGTAAGGTTTTGTTTAGAACGAACAATGCCATCAAGGAGACAACCTGTTACACGAGGGTAGAAGAGTCAGTGAATAACGAGGAGGGTCAGACTGACCCCAAGAGGACTTTTGCGAACTTGTTAGAGGAAGCGATGTAAGGTAGACTAGCCGTTGCGGTTGTTCAGCCAGGAAGTCACATGGCGAACTTTATGGATTTCAAATTAGTAGGACCACCGGAGTTTCGTGGGAATACGGATTCGAGTGAAGCCCAGACATGGGAAGAAGGAATGGAGAAAGTTTTCAAGGTCGTAAGAGTGACTGAGGAACATAAGACTTCGTTTGCCATTTTCATAAGGAAGGGTGAGGCAAATTACTGGTGGAAGGCGAATAGAAGCCGAGCGGGGGAAGTAACCCAAATAAAAGAAAATGGAGTGATAGCCAATCTTCTGGTGAAAACAAGTCTGGAGGAGAGGTTAAGAAGGATAATAAGTGCAATAATTGTGGAAAGAATCACTCGGGGGAATGTCTGAAGGGAAAAGGGATTTGCTACAACTGTGGGCAACAGGGACACCTTGCCCCTCAGTGCCCAAAGGGAAAGAAAGTAGGATGCTTCTCATGTGGAGCACCAGATCATCAAATCAAGGATTGCCAGAAAAGGAAAGGGGATGCAACAAGTGACAATAAGAACAATAACAAAAACAACAACAACAGCAGCAACAGGCTGAACATTGGAGGGCCAGTGAGCCAAACCAACAGACCGATGGCACGCGCTTTCAACATGATAATGCAGGATGCGGTGGAGTCAAAGGACGTGGTGTCAGGTATTATTTTAATCAACAATATCAGTGCATATGTATTACTTGATTCGGGTGCTACCTGTTCATTTGTGTCGGATGAATTTGCTAAACGGTTAAATTTACCTCGTGAGAAATTAGAGAATCCTATGAATGTGGAAGTAGCTAATAAAGAAGTTATTCTTGTGGAGTACATTCATAGAAATTGTTGTGCTGAGATAAACGGGTATAAACTGAGCGTAGTTTTAATTCCGATATGACTAGGAAAATTTGATGTAATTCTTGGGATGGATTGGTTGTCTAGTCACGGGGCTGTGATTGACTGCCGAAAGTAATGTATACACCTGAAGACTCCAGACAAGTCGAGGGTTGTATTCTATGGAAGTAAATCGCCTTGACAATCTCGTTGTCTGACGATGATGCAAGCAAAGAGATTGCTAAGAAAGGGCTGCATAGGTTATTTGGCTCACGTGACTGATACCCGAAGAGTAGAGGGTGAGCTGGGTCAGATACCTGTAGTAAGGGAATTTTCAGATGTTTTCCCAGATGAGTTACCAGGTTTACCGCCGGATAGAGAAGTGGAATTTGTGATCGACTTGGTACCAGGAACTGCACCGATCTCAAAGGCACCGTACAGGATGGCACCGGTAGAGATGAAAGAACTGATCGTTCAACTACAGGAGTTGCTAGATAAGGGGTATATTCGTCCGAGTGTATCTCCGTGGGGAGCACCAGTACTGTTCGTGAAGAAGAAGGATGGATCGTTAAGGCTCTGTATCGACTACAGGGAATTGAACAAGGTCACCATTAAGAATAAGTATCCGTTGCCCAGGATTGATGATTTATTTGATCAATTGAAGGGAGCGAAATACTTTTCGAAGATTGACTTCAGGACGGGATATCACCAACTGAAGGTAAGGCAAGAGGATATTCCAAAGACAGTATTCAGAACTCGATATGGATACTTTGAGTTTTTGGTAATGTCGTTTGGACTGACGAATGCACCAACAACATTTATGGACATGATGAACCGAGTGTTCAAGCAATACTTGGATAAATTTATTGTCGTTTTCATAGATGACATTCTAGTCTACTCGAAGATGGAGGAGGAACACGTCGAGCATTTGAGGATAGCCCTGGAAATGCTGAGAAGGGAGAAGCTATATGCAAAGTTTTCCAAATGTGAATTTTGGCTACAAAGGGTGCAGTTTTTGGGGCACGTAATTGACAAGGATGGTGTATCAGTAGATCCTGCGAAGGTGGAAGTAGTAATAAACTGGGAGCAACCGAAGACGCTAATAGAAGTTCGAAGTTTCTTGGGATTAGCAGGTTACTATCGGAGGTCTATTCAGAACTTTTCAAAGATAGCGACACCGTTGACAAATTTGACAAGGAAGACTGTGAAGTTTGTATGAACGGATAAGTGCGAAGAGAGTTTCTTGGAGTTGAAAAAGAAACTTAGTGAAGCACCTATGTTATCACTACCAGATAATATAGGGGGATTTGTGGTGTATAGTGATGCGTCACGCAAAGGCCTTGGGTGCGTATTGATGTAGCATGGGAAGGTCATTGCATACGCGTCACGACAGCTGAAGGACTATGAGAAGAGGTATCCGACTCATGATCTGGAACTAGCGGTAGTGGTGTTTGCTCTGAAGATTTGGAGGCACCATCTGTATGGGGAAAAGTGTGAGATATACACAGACCACAAAAGTCTGAAGTATATCTTCACCCAAAAGGAACTAAACATGAGATAGAGGCGATGGTTAGAATTGACCAAGAACTACGATTGTGAGATTCTATACCATCCTGGTAAGGCCAATGTAGTAGCTGATGCTCTAAATAGGAAGGGTAGAGATAAGTTGATGATGCTGACAGCTCAAGAAGAACTGATCAAGGATATGGAAAAACTGGAGTTGGAAGTCAAGTATCCGACGAATGCAGACGAGAAACTATTCGCAGTAGAGGTGAGTCCGACTTTATTAGACAAGATAAAGGAGGCTCAAGAAAAGAATGATGAATGTGTCGCCATAAGAAAGCGAATCTCTGAAGGAGAGGACATAAAGTACAAAATTGATAACACGGGACTGTTAAGGTTTGAAGGGAGGATCTCGATACCGATGGCTCCGGAGCTGAGAGAAGAGATTTTGCACGAAGCTCATTCTACAAGGTATTCGATACACCCTGGTAGTATGAAGATGTATCAGGATTTGTGCCAACACTTCTGGTGGCCGAACATGAAGAGGGAGGTCGCGGAATGTGTTGGACGATGTTTGACATGTCAGAGGGTAAAAGCAGAACATCATAAACCGAGTGGACTGTTACAACCACTGGATATTCCGGAGTGGAAGTGGGAGCATATCACGATGGATTTTGTGATGGGGCTTCCACCAACTTAGAAGGGTTACGACGCAATCTGGGTGATCATAGATCGTTTAACTAAATCTGCACATTTTCTACCAATCAAGATAAGGTATAATCTGGAGCAGCTAGCAAAGTTATATGTGAAAGAGATTGTGTCGAGACATGGAGTGCCGATATCTATTGTATCTGACAGAGATCCGCGTTTCATGTCGAATTTTTGGAAGAGCTTACAAGAAAGATTGGGAACTCAGTTGAGGTTCAGTACAGCGTATCATCCTCAAACAGATGGGCAAAGCGAACGAACGATTCAAACGCTTGAGGACATGTTTAGAGCATGTGTGATAGATTTTAAATGTAATTGGGATGATCACCTACCATTGGTGGAGTTTGCCTATAATAACAGTTATCATGCGAGTGTTAACATGCCGCCATATGAAGCATTATATGGGAGGAAGTGCCGAACACCTCTGTGTTAGGACGAAGTCGGTGAACGAAGACTGTTGGGACCTGAATTGGTGCAGTAGACCGTAGATGTCGTCAAGGTGATAAGAGCTCGACTAGTAGTGGCTCAGGATCCACAAAAGAAATACGCCGATTTGCATCGTCAGAAGCGAGACTTTGAAGTGGGCAGTTTTGTATTTTTGAAGGTATCTCCCTGGAAAGGGAAGATCAGATTTGGAAAGAAGGGAAAATTGAGTCCTAAGTTCGTAGGAACTTTTGAAGTTTTAAAGAGGGTAGGTGAAGTGGCGTACGAGGTAGCTTTACCTCCTGAACTTGAGCATATTCACAATGTGTTTCACGTTTCTGTGTTGCGGCCATATAAACCCGACTACAAGCATGTGATATCCTATGAACCAATTCAAGTTGAGAAAGACTTGTGATATGAAGAGGTTCCTATCTAGATATTAGATAGGAAAGAGCAGACGTTAAGAAATAAGGTCATCCATTCGGTTAAAGTACTTTGGAGGAACCATGCAGCTGAAGAAGCCACGTGGGAGCTAGAAGAGAAGATGAGGAAGAATTATCTGCATCTTTTTGAGTAAACCCATGTGAAGTTTTCCGCACCTAGATCGTAATTTTGGGGACAGAATTCTTATAAGGGGGAGAGGATGTAACGACCAGGAATTTTGGGTTTGCCTTGTAATTCGAATTTTTGAATATTAATGAATATATTATATTTTATTAATATTATTTTGTGTTGCATGTCTAAAGGTTGCGTGACAACCTGGATTATGTGAATGCATGAAATTTTACGTGTTATAGTTTTATTTAAGTGAATAATTGATTTCGCGTAGCATCGCTAAATTACTATTCACGAGGCACGTTTCCCGAGGCACTATTCACGCCATAATATTTTTTTGTCTTTTTCAATTTTAATAAATGTCATAAGTACGTGTATGCGTACGAATAATTTTTCCAAGCGTCAGAAATTTTATTTGAGGTGATACGTGATTTTATTCGTATCCGAAATATATTATATGGGTGTTCCGAATATTTGGACAAATCCCATAATAATTATCTTTATGTGTCCCAATAATTTATGGGAGTACCCATTTTAATTTTGGGTGGAGTTATTTACCAGTTTTGGTACAAAAGTGGGAGTTTTTAGATATATTTTTGGTGTATTTGGATATTTATTTTGACTTGTTACTCCAAGAGGGAACAAACCCCCCATTTTAGACCAATCAAATGAGAGCAAGAAGGGAGGTTGTCGGCAAGCTTTGAATTTTTGGCCAACCTTGAGCAACTAACCCATTTTCTCCCTAAATCACTCCCTCCACTTCCCCCAAATCACTCATTCAACTCCCAACTCATTCCATCAGCAATTAGAGAGAGAGAGCTGCAGAGTTTAGAGAGAGAGAGCTGCCAAGAGCTTGAAGGAAGAAGGAGGAGAAAAGAAAGGAACAAGGAGGAAGAAGGTGAAGAAGCTAACCAAGCCTCCTTCTTGCACACTTATTCAACCATCAGCTCAATTAGAGAGAGAGAGGGAGAGAGCTGCAGAAGAGGAAGAAGGAAGAAAGAGAAGGTCACCGGAAAAAGAGGAGGAAGTCGCCGAAAAAAGGGAAGAGTCGCCGGAAAAAGAAAGGAGGAAGAAGAAGAAGGCACGGGTGGAAGAAGAACAACATCCAAGCAAGAAGAACTCAAGCCAAGCAAGCCTAGCTATCTTCTTAACCATCTAGGAAGGATTTACAGAGGTAAACATCAATCAAATCCATTCCATTCGATTTCTTGTTAAGTTTTTTAAATTTTCTTAGTTTTTGAGCTCTTGAGCTTGCGAATTGATTTTCTGGCGATTCTTGTTGTTTTTGTTTGTGTTGGATGCTTGTAATGTTGTCAAGAGGTTATATAAGCCATTAATAACATCAAAGTAGAACAAAAATGTAATAAATCCGTACCTATGCTTAAGGAGGATGAAGAACATGAAGAACAATGAACTTTGGACATGAACTTGGACATTTGGACGATTTAGAGGACCTTGTAGCTATTATTTTATGTTTATTTAATTCGTTTGTTGTTATGATGTTGTACTTCCATGGGGTATGAGTATAACCCAGTCGGAATGGAGTAAAAAGGGATTAGAACAAAGATTTGGTGATGATTTTTGTGAAGAACGCCAAGAACACCAAGAACATGAATATAGCATGAGTTGATACTTTGGCCATGTTAATGTTAATGGATAGCTCTGAATTTTTGATATGTTGTAGCCCTATGTCTTAGGAGTCCATAGAGTTCGGAACGGACCAATTTGGACGTGTATTGAGGAAGTTATGGTGGTTGGGAGCAAGATAGGTCTAGAACACCAAAAACAGAGCATTCTGGGAAGAAAACGGGTTGGGAGACTCAGGCCGAGCGCCTAGGCGCTTGGCTAGGTGCTGGCCACGAATCTAGCTACTATGAGAGAGCGCCTAGGCGCTGCTCAAAGGCCATTTTTGAGCGCCTAAGGCGCTGGACAAGAGACTGTGCAAACAACTTTGACGTCCTTTAGTAAAATGGGCATAACTTTCTCATACGAACTCAGATTGAGATGATCCAAGATGATTTGGAAAGAGAAAGAGTAGACCTACAACTTTCGTTCTTTAATTTTTTCAATTTGAGGTATGTACATGGCCTAAATCGGCCATTTGTAGGACTGTTGTGTAATTTTGAGACAATCGGAGGGTGTCGGGCATGCACGTAAGCACATGTAATGCTCCCGACAATGTAAAATGACGTTCTAAGTTCTAAAACATGAATTTTATGAATTATAATGATACTTAACATTAACCAATGAGTATTAGATAAATTGAATGGGCATGTTAGGCGTACGCAAATGTGTGTCGCCTAGGCGTTCGAATAATCAAGTTTGGCGTACAGACGTGCAAGCGTCGTAATGCCGTAACTAGTGTGTATAATCTTGTTTAATATTATGTTTCTAATAAGAATGAAACATTATAGAGTAGTATAAACCATTATTTGGTATCTGGTATGTGACTAATTGTTATGTGAATATGTACTTAATTGTGTAGGATATTAAGAAGCGTGTGTTGTAATATTATAGCAGCGCTTTAGGCAAGTCCCCTAACTTCATTCTTTCTACATATTGAATGCAAGTTTCTTACCTTACTCAAAATTATATTTGAGTAAGTATTATATCTTGTTGCAAGTTTCTTAACTTCATTCTTTCTATATATTGAATGCAAGTTCTTTCTTAACCCTTGTCTAACCCTTGTGTTGGGCAAGTTTCCTATCCTATCTCAATTTATTTATTGAGCTAGTTTCCTCAACCGTACAACTTTTGTTATTATGCGAGTTGTTTATTTATTGAGCAATCATTCTATGTTATTGCAAGTTTCCTATTTCATACAAATGTTGTATATTGTTGCAAGTTTTATGACTCAAATCGAGTTATTTCTTTCAAGTTATATTAGTGGATTAGTTATTGTTAATTATTCCACATCAAGGATAAATTATTTATATTCGCAGCTTATGCATTTGAATTCATTATCTATTATTGGATTGTGAAATGTTAAGTTCTTCATTCATGAACTATTTAAGGTAATAGTCTACGCCACTTGCTTCAGCTAGACACATACATATTATTATTTTAAAAGCTACCCAAACCGATTGTTGGTGCAGATTCTTAGACTGAGAGAGCAACCCTTATGTAGGGGATTTTAATGTGTCGGTTATTCGATGCACTCAGAGTTAAATGTTATGCATATACATAGGGTACTAGAGGCTGATTCCCTCAAGTACTATTGACGGGCTAACTCTTAAAAGAGTCAGTTGAATGATTGATTCTTAGGGACAAAATGTTCATGGT
Organism: Aralia elata; assembly: GCA_034770075.1. NCBI lineage: Eukaryota > Viridiplantae > Streptophyta > Magnoliopsida > Apiales > Araliaceae > Aralia > Aralia elata. Next base: position 25,462,345 of record CM068378.1, on the reverse strand, counting down.
CTATTGGACCACTCAGCAGTAAATAATCAATATTCATTGTTTCATGTGAACTTTGATTATACTGTCAACTATTTCTTCAATGTTCTTAAATTGTTGAACTATGCGATTATTATTCTTATTCATTCATGATATATCTTCTTTTCATTCATTTTAAACTTGCTGGGCAAAGTAGTTGCTCACACTTGCTATATCATAAACCTATTATAGTTAAGCCGGAGAGTTCCAAAGCGGACAAAGGCAAGGGAAAGCTTAAGGAATAGTTATATGTACTATCCCGTTATGTAATCGTGGAATTGTTGTGTATTATTAATGTATTCTGCGATGTATTTTATTTAAGGTTATAGACCTTGGGACCGTAGCAAATCTTTTGTAATGAACAACATATGTTTATTTATTCCGCATTAGTTGATTTATGTTGTTTAGAAGTGTATGGATGTACTTTATCGTGAGCACCAGATTCGAGGTATTGGTACCTGAATTTGGGGGTGTCACAAAGGCACTGAAAAAGTCAGGGAGAATAAACAATCTCTCTTGACACGACAATATGAGATGTTCACTCATATCTCTGGAGAAAATATCACTACAACCTATGAAAGATTCAATGTGCTTCTTAACTCTCTGAGATCCTATGGCAAGGTTTACCCCAACAAAGATTTGAATATCAAATTCATGAGAGCTCTACGAAGCAAATGGGATGCTAAGACCATTGCAATCAGAGAGTTAAAAAATCTGCATGAGATGACTATGCAAAAGCTCTACGGTAATCTTCTTACCTACGAGCTTGAGCTGAACCAAAGAGCAGAAACTCTCTCAGAAAATAAAAGGAAAGACAAAGGAGAAGCACTTAAAGCTTCTGAGGCTACTCCCAGAGCTTTAGCTGAGAATAATGAAGATGATGATCAAGAAGAAGCTAATGAGGATGAAGATATAGCCTTGCTTGCTCGAATGGTAAGGAAATTCATGAGGAACAGAAGCAGCTGGAGGCCAAGGAAGAATTTCAACAAAAGTAGCAACATCAAAGTCCAAAACAAAGATCTTTGCTACAACTGCAAAAAGTCTGGCCATTTCATCGCAGATTGCATTAAACCTCTGCATGAAGATCTAAAAAGGGATAAGAAGAAGTCAAATGTAAAGAAAGAGTATAAAGGCTACAAAAAGCACCACAAAAAAGAAAAAGGCTATATAGCTGAAGGATCATGGAGTGACTTAGAAAATGATTTTAGCTCAGACTCCAGTGATGATGAAGAACCTCAAGTTGCAAATCTATCCCTGATGGTAATAAAAGGAGATTCCAACACAACCATTGATCATCAGGTGATCGATATCAGTGAGGTATTTGACTTCAACTCTCTTGATGTTAACATGGATGATCTTAGATTAGATTTACATGATATAACATCTGAATTGCATAATATATGAAGTTGTTTAGGGTTTTATCAAAGGATCATTCTCTTTTTCAAAAGGAGAAAGAAAAGGTGCTCGTGGAGCTAGAAATTGCTCTACGAAACACTTCCTCTCTATCTAAGCTTGAGGCAGAGAATGTACTCTTGAGAAAGATAACTGAATCTAATGCACTAAGAGAATCTAGTCTCACCTCTGTGACGCCCCCAAATCCGGGGTCTCTTTATCCACGAACTCGGTGCTTATGGTACTACACATTCATCATTTATTCTACCTATTCATCATCAATCATAAGGACAGAAATGTAATTACTAAATATTACACAACGACTTACTCTACGAATCCCAAGTTCTAAGACCTTGACTTAAGTACATAACATCTTAAAATAATTAATACAATCCAGAAAGATCACACATTCCTAGCATAAACTATTATAAAAACGGATATGATATAAAATCCTTTACTCGGTAACTTTTCCCTTGCCTTTGTCCTTGCAGAAACTCTCTGCCTATTCTGCCTTAGCTGAAAGCATGTAATTCAAAGCAAGAATGAGTATTCAATTGCTAAGCAAGTATAACATGTAAATAACAACAACATCAGGAATCATGCTTCCAGTTCTACAACTAACAATAGTTGAGAACACATTTCGAATAAATAGGAGCAATAACAAAGTATTCCTTTACATTTCTAACATTTTTAAGCAACATACTGAGTGGTCGAATGACCTTGAACTTTCTTCTTTCATCAAAGGGTTTAATAGTTTTATAACTATCAACCGAACATTTTTTCTCTGGGCACTTTAGGGGATTAACCTATCATACCCTATGTTGTACAACATCTATATAAACGTCTAAGCGTTTAGTTATCACCCATATAGGGTCAATCGGTATTACTAACCAGAAATAGTTCCCCAATAATAGGGTTGTTCTTCTCAGCTTTACCTTCGAAAATCCAAGTCAAAACAATTTGATTGGATAGCTACAATAAATATCAATAATATCTTGATGAATCATTCTTAAATCAACAAAGCAATTCAATATAAGTCTAGCCGAACCAATTGGCTTAGACAACCATCTCAACAGTTCATGGAATATAGAACTTTAAAGCTTCAATAACATGCATTATAACACAACTAGATATCTTGAATAAAAGTAAGAATACTTGCACAATAAATAAATTGTTAAAGTTTAAAATTTATATAACATCGAAAACTCGCACAATATATCAGAGTTGTACGGTTTAAGAAACTTGCTCAAATATAAATTGAGTTAAGTTAGAAAACTTGCATTCAATATATAGAAAGAATAAAGTTAGGGAACTTGCCTCAAACGTCTGCTACAATATTACAATACACGTTCCTTAATATCCTACACGTGTAAATACATATTCACATAGCCATTAGTCATATTAGACTAGGTTCATTACAGTCATCACATCATTAGACTACATCACTGACCACTACGACAAGGTAGTCGGGGGTCTAGCTCCAAACATAAAGTACGATTAGTCACGCTATAAATAACTAACGTGTCTAATTATTCTATGTCCAAAATATAACCTTATATTTTCTAAGGCTTCACTATAGGGTTATGAGGTAAATATAACATGTATATGACATCATTAAAAGAAAACCTAAATTCTGGTCTTGTTGGAAATTTTTTAATGGGCCTGACCTGACCCGCCGACCCGACCCGACGCTGTGGCGCCCCATTTGGCCTAGCCAGCGGCGCTGCGGCGCCAACCCGATTCCTACTATCGGTTTGGGTTGACCCGACACTGCGGCTCCAGGTTTTGTTCGTCGTGCCTTTTTCCCGTCTTCCGCCACGTGTCCGGCGCTGCGGCGCCTGATTTGTCCTTATGAACGGCGCTGCGGCGCTGACATACAGGGATTGGATTTCTGCAGATTTTTCAATCGTGCAGTCCAGCCCTTTTCCGTTCCGATCGCCATAACTCCTTTAATACACGTTCAAATTGGTCCATTCCAGACTCTATGGACTCCTAACTCATGGGGCTACAACATATCAAAAATGCAGAGCTACCCATTATCATTAACAAGTCCAAATCTTAAGCCAAAGTACAAAGTTCATACTTTGTTCTTGGTGTTCTTCACCAAAATCAACTCCAAAACTTTGTTTTTGCACCTTTTAACTCCATTCCAACTGGGATATTCTCATAACCCATGGAACTTGTAACGATCGCGGATCGCGAGTAGCTTTGTAACGCGATTGAATAAATTAAACTTTTATTAATATTATTCCGCGTTATGTGTTTGAATATTTTATTACTACATATGATGTGTATGTGATAATTTTTGAATGTTGTTATTTCATGGTATTGATTAAATTATTTTAAAGAATAGCGCTAAAGCACTATTTACGCAAAAGACGTCTTTTTCGATTTTATGACTTTTCATAATTTTGTCAAAGCGTTAGTGAGAGGGGTTAATAATCCAAGTGTGGGATTTTATTTTAGCCCAATTGAATATTTATTAGAAGCCCAATTGGAATTAAATTTGGAGTCCAAGAGAAGCCCAATAGGTTATTAATTGAAGCTCAAAATCCATGGACCTAGTCCATGAACCAAACCCACCATCCATGACCCAAACCCATGACCCATGAAGGGAAATGTGTAATAAATTTGCAGCTGATCATTTGAAGGAGAAGAGTACGGGAGAAGGAGTGAAGAAGAGAGGAGAAGAGAAGGAAGAACGTGGTGCTTTTGGGGAGGAGCAAAATCTGCATTTGGTGAAGCAAGGAGGGAATAAAGCAACTTGGGAGAAGAGGGGGGAGTACCTGAGCCATGGGGAGAGCCAAAGGCTCAGTCGCCCATACATGGGGAGCTGCCATGCCCGAGCATGCTCAGCTCCTCCACCTCCAAGGAACTCAGATTCTTCCTCTACAAATACTTCCCCATTGCTTAGCCTCCATTCCTTTGATTTTACCAAGTGTTGAAACTGAAAACTTGAGAGAAAATAGTGAAGAGAGTGTTCACGGGTAATTGAGGAAGGAGAAGGAGTATTGTAGCAGCTGGTATTTGAGTCCATTAGCAATCTTAGAACAAGCTCCAAGAGGTATGCAATATAGAGCTTAGCTCATTTCCACATTCTTTCCAAGTTTTTAGTTTTGTGTTGGTGCTTTGTTGAAGTTATGTGACTGACTTTGCTAATTAGTTCATGAACATGTATGGATGTTAATTAGCTCTATTAAAACCTTGTTAATGGTATGTGAAAGTGGAACCATGAATGAGAATCGAACCTATGCATAAGGAATCAAGAAATGGACTGAAATGGACATTAGTGGACTGTCATTCATGTTTTGTTAATAATGAAGCTGTAATCATCTTGGTTTGGTTATGTGCATTGGTTGTGTACTGTTTGTATATGTCCAGGAGCTATGAGAATTGATTTCATATGTGAAGTCAAGGGTAACCATGTAATGATAGGCTATGAGTTATGAATTCTAAAGCCATGCCCACCAACTATTTGGTTTAATGTCCAAGAGAATGATTTCTCTAAGAATCATGAGAATTAGGAATGATTAATTGATTAAATGATGTTATAATGCATAGCTTAGTTGTAAAAGCATGTTTAAATCCTATAGATTTGTTGTATAATGGCTAAGAAGCAAGGGGAACGAAATCAAGAGTTTGGGTTTTTGGGTTCTGCAGTAGCAGAACCTGAAAGTCCCTGGATGCAGAGTGGCGCAGCTGTGCCACTCCCAAGTATAACACCAGCGCAGCTGTGCCGGTCTGCAGAGCTGAACTGTTTTGCTGCTTTGTGTTGTTGATGCGATGTATGTTTACATAGACCCAACATGTTATAAATACCCCAAGACATATGTATGTTATGTTAGTGTAATAGTCGTGAACTGGGCAGCCGCTCGCTCACCGGGGAGCGAGACCCCCGTTTGGGTAGTCGTAGTGGCAATCAATGTTCGTAATGATTATAATGTGTTGATTAATGTAAGCCAATGTTTGGTGTTTATTGTGAGACTAATTGGTATGTGAATATGTGTCGAAATGTGTAGGACATATTTGAAGGACGATTAACGTCAAGTAGTAGCAAGCGCTTAAGGCAAGTTTTCTAACGCTTGTCTAACCCTTGTGTTGGGCAAGTTTATTTGATTCATTTGATTTTATATTCTCATGATCCTCATGCGATGTTTGAAGTTTCGATTTACACAATACATATATGGTTGTATGAATTCCTTATGTAAATTTTTCAGTATTTGCACAAGTATTCGAGCTATGTTATGACATAAATTGTTGAAGCTTTCAAGTTCACATATATATGAACTGTTATAGAGAACGTCGATGCCATTTGTTTCGGCTAGACAGATATTGAAATATTTTATTGATTTGATAATAAATCCTTGAAATGTTATTGATGATTAAGTAGAGCTATCCAACCGAATTGCTTTGGTTAGGATTCCGAGACATGAATGAGATGAACAACCCTAATATTAGGGGCAGTTTTTAGTCAGTTATTCTGACAAGGCATCGAGCGCCTAAACAAACGCATATAGTCGTTTCCAGCTAGAGTGTTGATCAACATAGAGTACAATAGGCTGATCACCTAGAAGTGCTCGTAAGTAAGACGATTTGCAGTTATATTGCTGTGTACCTTTTCAAGAAAGCAAAAGAAAGTTCAAGGTCATATGACCACTCAATGTCGTTTCAAAAATATATTTTTAAAACGAAAGCGAAGTATTATTCCTGTTTATTCATAATATTTCACAACTATTGTTCAGTTATCGAAGAGAAATGATGTGATTGATGATATTGTTGTTATTCAACTGTTATACTTACTGGGCAATTGAATGCTCATTCTTGCTTTATATTAAACATTGCAGCTAAGGCCGAGCGGGCCGAAGGTTCCGGTAAGGACAAGGGAAAGGGCAAAATGAACGTCTAGATGGCGTCGTAGTTTATTTGTACTAGTAATGTTGTAATACTAAGACTCAGTATGTATTTGGAATGATGTTATGGTAATAGAACCTGGGATTGAGAGTAAGACGTGTTGTAATAATATAGTAATTACATTCATGTCTATTAGGTTATTTTGAAGGGGATATACCATGTAGCATCGGATTCGGGTTTGAGGTACCCGGATTTGGGGGCGTCACAGAACTATAATATTATTACAACAAACAAACTAAACAAACACGAAAACATAGATTTACAGTCCTCTAAAATGGTCTGAACGTCCTTTTATCCAAAAATGTTTAAAGTTTCATCCTTTATGCCAAGGTTCGGATCATTCTTCGTTTTTGTTCCACTTTAATGGTGTTAATAGCTTACAAGGTGTCTTGGTAACAATATAAACTAACCACAACCAACAATAACAACAAAAATTGCAAGAAAAGCTCAAACCCATCGGTTTGAGCTCAAGACCACCAAAAGCTATAAAAATGAAAAAAAAGAGGGTTGAGGTTATGATTACCTCTGATTATTGCTACAACGAAGTTACTGAGGCTGGCTAGAACTCTTCTTCTTCCTTTCTAGCTCGTACTCATCCTCTTCTTTAATTTTTCTTCTCTTTTTCTTCTTCTTCTTCTTCTTCCGTGAGCTTCTTCTTCCTTTCTTTTTTTTTTCTCTCTCCTGTTTCTTCTTCTTTCTCCTTCTGTAATGTCTTCTCTCTTCTTACTTGCAAGTAACTAAGCTTTGGAACAAGGAAGGAACGGATGGAATAGTATAGAAGGTGAAATGGTTTGGCTCAAATGAGCTTCTCTTGTTCTCTTCTCCTTCCGTCTGCAATTCTCTCTTCTCTCTCTCTCAACTGAACTGTAGATTGGTGAAGGAGAAATGGAAATGAATCGGGAGAATAGAGGGAATGGCTTTGGGAGGAGTCGGTTGTGATGCCCGAACTCCTTGGGGAAAGAATTCGAGGGGAATGTTTGGCTAATGGTTCGGCAACGACAACAAGTTACCGACCACTCTCAATTCTCATTGGTCCATTGCTTAAATGCTCCCCTAATATGCGCCGAATATACACAAAATATATCCAAATACTCCTACTTTTGTACCAAATTTGGTCAATAACTCTACCCAAAATTAAAATAGGTACTCCCATAAAATATTAGGATGCGTAGAAATAATTATTATGGGATTTGCTCAATTATTCGGAACACCCATATAAACATTTCGGATACGGATTAAATCACGTATCAGCTCAAATAAAATTTTTGACACTTGAAAAAATTATTCCTTCGCATACACGTCTTAACGAAATTAATAGAAATCAAGAAAGACGCAAAAATATTCGGGTGTGAATAGTGTCCGCGAATAGTGCCTAGGGAAACGTGCCTAGTGAATAGTGATTTTACGATTTTTCGCGAAATCAATTTATTCACTCTCACGAGACACAACACATAAAAATCATACATTCACATCAACTAGGTTATTAAATAACCTTAAAACATATCACATAAAAATAAAAATTTAATCCATTCATTTAATAATAATAAAACCCAAATTACAAAGGTATTACGATTCCTGATCGTTACAACCTCCAAGATAAAGAAATTATAGAAGACGATCTTAATGTGGAATGATTCTTTTTCATCTATGGATTCATTGATCACAAGTCAGAAAGCAGTCTTTGATAGATCAGGATTGGGGTTTGGAGATTTCTCATCGACCCTAAATGTGGAAAAATTTGTGGAGAATAATAATGATAATGCTTCTTCCTCCTATAAAAGTATTGTATTTGTAAAATCGAAAGAGGTTGCAGAGCCGATAATTCTAAGTTGCCTAATTTCTAGTGACCAATTAGTTGTTCCAAAGAACAACAGGTCACATACTAGTCTGGGTTTTGTAAAACCGCAGAGTAAAACCAAGTCTACGATCAAGCCTTAAAGGATCGTAGAGCCTGGAAAATCCAACTCTACAAACCAATCTGGCGTCAATTGTAGAACTGAGTCTTACTCTACGAAATTTCAAAATCGTAGAACGGTATATAAACAGAGAAATGACCAGTTATAGAAAAAGGCATACTCACCACATAAGTCCCAAATGAGAAAATATCCACACACATACTCACATTTGCAGCATGTAGTATGTTATAATTGTCTTAAACATGGTCATAAAGTTGCATACTGTTATTACTATGAACATATTCCATGTCGAGGACTCAAAGTCAAACAGATTTGGGTCCTAAAGGAAACTAACCTTGCAGGACCCAAATGAGTATAGGTACCAAAATGAACAATAATCGTTTCTGCAGGTACCAAGAAAATCTGAATCAATCTAGTATCTCGATAGTGGGTGCTCTAGGCACATGACTGGCAATAAGGCTCTCCTGTTTGAATTTAAAGTAAAAGATGGTCCAGCAGTCGTATTTTGAGACAACAACTCTGGGAAAACAAGAGGCTACAACTTGATAAGCAATGAAGCTGTTTCTTTTAATAAGGTAGCTTATGTTGATGGATTGATGCACAATCAACTATACAATAAAGGTCATCAAGTTATCTTCCTTAACAAACAGTGTCAAGTTCGAGACTTGGAAACCAACTCACTAAAGCTGACTGGATCTAGAGAATGAAATGTATATGTGGTCAATCTCTCTGAATTAAGTTCTTCAGCATCAGCTTGCTTCACCAAAGACTCAGACGATATAAGCTAGTTATGGTATATGAGGTTGTCCCACCTAAACTTCAAGAGCATGTCAAAGCTTGTTTCAAAGGATTTAGTTAGAGATCTACCCATGTGACAACCCAAATTTTTTTTTATAAGATTTATTAATAAAATCTTGAATGATTAAATAAAGGTTAAGATACAAGACCTGGAGTTCGAAAAGTGAGATTGTACTACATAAGTGAATATGAACTATGCAATATGTGCTTTTGGTATATAGTAAATATATTAGTATTATATATTTATTATATGTAAGCAATTGTAGGGACAATTTATTTAAAGGAAATGAGATGGGTAAGATTAAAATAAGTAAGTTAAAATAATTTATAATATTAAAATTATTTTAATGTGGTAACTTGGTGGCATTAAATATACTTAATGTATAACCGTCGTTTTATTGAAGAAATTATATAATACGTTATTGGATGTAATGTATGTATGTTTCTAATGTAGTGAAAATATTATGATATTTACTACAGTTAAATTACTGAAAACAATTTATAGAAGGAAAAAGAAAATAAGTCGAATTTCCCAGAAAATATTAAAATAAGAATTGAGTAAATAAATTTGTATTTTATTATACGTGATAAATACATATATATGTATATTTATTGCGTGTGAATAAATTATTATGAAATAATTTATATTAGGAAGTGAAATAATTAGTTTAAGTATACAAAAATATTGTATACTATAAATAAAGGATATTAAAATAAATTCTAGCATTGAATTATTTTAATAAAGAGAGAATATTTATTTTAATTGTAATATTTTTTTATTGAATAAATTTCCATTTATATGGAAAATAAAATGAAATGCATATATTTATTATGCGAGGAAATGAAATTGTTATGAAAAACTTACATAAGGATTTGTATGGGGTGGTTTAAGTATATATAATATTTATATATACTTTACCCAAGGATATTGGAATAAATTCTTATATGAATTATTTTAAGAAATAAAGGATAATATATTTATTTAATATATTAAGAAAGTCAATAAATTTTTTTAATTGAATTTACGTTAATGAGGTAAGGATATTATATTTATTATAATATCTTGGGTATGTAGATAATTGTATTTGCATAAGAAAATTATGTCTAGCATATTTATTTTGTAAATATGTAATTCAGGTATGATATGTTATGTTCTATATAATTTATATATCAAATATGGGTTATATAAATTATATTTTTTTGCCATATGAGTAAAAATATTTTAAAGAGGATGAATTAGTAACTCAAGAGTTAAAATTTAGTTACTAAGTATTGGGTAATTTTAAATTATCCAATACAACTATTATGTTTTATTTAAGAAGCAAATAAATTAAATGAAAAATGGGCTAGTTAATTTACTAGCCTAAGTGTTAATTTTTATTAAAAGCCCAAGCATAGATTTAATAAAAGTCCAAGAGTATATTTTATCAAGACCCAAAAAGGAAGTCCAATGTGAAGCCCAATCTAGTTAATAAACCAAGCCCAATCGAGAAAGTCAAAATTGGGTCAAAGTGGTGGAAGAATAAGATGATAAATGAATAAAAAGAAAAAGAAAGAAAACAAATGAGAAAGTGATAAGGAGGGAGTGTATATCCGGACACAATGTGGAGGGATAAGGTGATTAGTCATTTACTTAATGGGTAAGTCTTGTGGTGTGGATAAGGTGTTGACTCACCTTTCTTAATGACTAAAATAAGGAAAGAAGTTATAATTATCCCATGTGGGATAAATGAAGCAACAAGGAGGGGAAAAGGGGGATGTACCCGCCCACTACATGGGTGGATAAGGGGGAGTCATTAACTTAGTAGCTAAGTATTGTAATAAAGCAAGTATCCTTTCCCTTTTTTATTTTCTTTTTGGCTAAGTGTTAGAGAAAGAAAGAGAAAGTAAGAGAGAGAAGAGAGAGAAGAGAGAGAAAGAGAGGAGGCACAACAAAAGAAGAAGAGGAAGAAGGAAGAGCTAGCTTGGAGCAAGCCTTAAGCAAGATTAAGAAGAAGCAATAAAAGGTAAGAACATAAACAATAAAACTCTTCATATCTCTGACTTAATTAGTTGTTGGTGGTTGTTGTTAATGGAAGATCATGGTGGATCTTGAAGTTATAAGGTGGTTATTGAAGGAGTAAACCTTATAAATCACCATAAAGATGCATGTCAAGTGAACCAAGTGAAAGATAATGAACCCAAGCATAAAGCATAAACAAAACCTAATTAGTGGATTGTTAATGGACTAAATTGGGACTTTTTGTTGTGATGTTCCGAATCTAAAAATTTTGGTTCCAGGGTGTTATGTTATACTCTTATGAGTTATGAACATCACCCAATTGGAATGGAGGAAAAAGCTTAAGTAACGAAGTCATGACAACTTTTTTTATAAAACTAGTTAAAAGTTGGAAAATCAGTTAGTACACTGACTTTAGAGTCAGTTTTTCAGGTAGTTAAAGCTTATGGAAATGGGTTATTTTCTATGGGTTTTATAGTTTGTAATATAAGGAAGCCGTAGACTCAAGAATGAACTTATTTTGATAAGAAACGAGTAAGTTATAAAGACGTAAAGTAGGCCCGAAAAAACTGCTAAGCAGCCCGGTTGCTAGTTCTTATGTAGTGAGTTTTGTTCTAATATGGACACCTGAAAACGGACGGGTTGACCTGTCCGATTGGGAACGAAAATTTTTGTCTAAAGTAGAAACCTGAAACAGACGGGTTATACTATCTGGATATTAACTGAAGAAGAACTTGGCCTAAAACAGACAATCTTAACTGTCCGGATAGATAATCAAAATAGAATTTGTTCTAAAGCAAACAGTCTTAACTGTCTGGATTAGACCTGTAGCATAGAATCTAAAAAGTTTGGACACGTTGTTTAATTTATAAAATGCGAACGACCTAAAATGATTATTATTGTAATGTAAAACAAAGTGTGTTGGTTTCCAAAAGCCGAGTAGTTGGCCAACGTTAAGCTACGTTGTCCCGAACTATATAAGACAAGCGTAATAGGTTTTAATTAAAGAATGATTTAAAATGTCTTAAGACATGAGCATCACGAGACTTTAGAATTAAAGTCTAATCTATAAACGAAGCTAAAAGAGAAATATACCGAGGTGTATATAGTTAAGTATATTATGTCAAGATATAAAATCCGAACATCATGAATTATAAAATAAGCTAGGATAAACTAATATAACAATTATTTAAATTAAGGTAATAATATAGTAAATTGTATTTTACTATAAAAGCCATGTATTGGCTGTTTAAACTCCGAATTTGCGAGCAAAGTTAAAAGATATTTCTGAAATAGAATATAAATGGTTTAAGCTTCAAGATGTAAAATATTTACATCTTAAAATGTGTGAGACCCTTATTATTTATTAATAAAATTTCTAAAGGAACCAAGATTGGTTTTGAATGAAGTATAAATAATATTAATTTTTGTTAACTAATTTTTATGGATAATGAATATAAATGCATGTTTTGCGACATATTTAATTATCTAAATGTGTGTGCATGTAAATACAATTGTGTAGGATTTGTGGAGAGAAGTTAAGTTAAATTTTAGCGGTAATCTCCAATCAAGGCAAGTTCCCTAACTCATACTCGAGTTATTATCTTTTAAGCATGTTAGTGGATAATTATTGTTGATTATTCCACCTCCTTAAATTATTAATTCGTACTTAGCGCATGTTGCATATGTTCATCAGGTATGAAAGGCCGATCACCTTCATTACCTTAAGGTTGAGTTAAATTGGTCCATGGTCATTATTGATACCATGTATTATTGAATTCAGTCATTCAATCATTGAAGTTTTGATTCATGCTCTTTCACAATTATTATATTGTTAAGAAATTCCAAAGCTTATTCTTTCCTTCAATCACGATATATCTTCTTTGTATTTAAACTTACTGAGCAAAGTAGTTGCTCACTCTTGCTATATCATGATAACAAATTTCAGATTAATACAAATATTCGAGAAAAAACAGAGGCAGATGCAAAGGACAAGATTAGGTTGATATGCACGTTAATTAATAAGTTATTTGGATGTAAGTTACTTGTGTAAACCTTATGTGCGTTATTAAAGAATGTATCAAGATAAAGGTTGTAGACATTGGGAAAGGTTGTAAAATACTCTGAAATAAACAATTTATGTTTATATTTTCCGCATTAGTTATAGAATTGGTATGAAGAGGATGTATCATGACGTACCAGATCTGAGGTTCAAGATACCCGGATTTAGGGGCGCCACAGGTTGGTATCAGAGCTGTAGGTTATAAACCTTAGGTAGGGGTACCTTAGGCTATAACCGCAAGGATGAGGATAAGGAATAAACTCAAATAGAGTTTATGTACTAAGAGATGAATTTTCAAAATTCATTATTAAATAAAGAAAAAGTAAATAAGATTCAAAGAAGAATCTTGAAAGGTTATAAAAATAAGAATCTGGAGTTACCTGACTCTAGTAAGTAAAAGTGAAAAACTTAAATAAAATCATAATATATGATTAAAGTGAGAAAAAAAGAGAAGATAAGAAGATTGTAAAATAAAATGATCTTAAGATAGAAAAGAATCGTAATATAGCACGATTATAAGAAAAGATCACAACGTGATCTGATGAGGTCATACAAGGACAGATGATCAATCGACTGATTAAAAATTTTATAGCAGAGTTATTATATGAAAGTTATACTATGAAATTGTACTATGTAAACTCATGAAAGAGTAATTAATGTTGAGATACAGATTAAATGAAATTCGTATTGAGTAAAGAGGAAATTAGAATTATGTGGGATTTCAATTGAGGACTCATGTTAGTGGCTGAGTTGTACGATTCCTAGTATGGGACGGGAATTTGTGCTTGGTTTGAAAACCACTTAGCTTTCTATGTTAATATAGTAGTTGAGTTAAACAAATCCTGGTATGGGATGAGATTTGTCCATGGTTTAACAACCGCTCAGTTTCCTATATTGATTAGTGGTCGAGTTGGTTCGACAACCACTTAGCTTCCTATATTGATAATCATTGAAATATTGGTGTCGCGCTATCAATATACATATGACGAGAAGGTGATTCTTTTCTCATATTTATATTTGATAGTTAGAGAATATTAAGATTAGGTGCGAGTTCTTTGAATTCATACTTATGGTAAGTTCATGACTCATAATCATATGGTACGTTTTTGAACCCCTCAACGAATGGACGTCTTTAGTCTGACTAGGATAAGTTCCTAAACTCATATGATTGTGGTAAGTTCTTGAACTCATAACGTGTGGTATATTTAATGAACTATATTAGGGTATAGAAAAGTTGTGCATGAAGAATTGAGGATTTTTAGTATAGTAAGCTTTAAGGATGATAGAAATAGATAAAATTATTAAGCAATGGATCATTGGAGAAATTGAAGTTGATGGTGGAGGCATAAGTATTCCAAATCTTCTAGCTATGCTAGACTTCGAAATTTTTGACATCAAGCTAAATTCGCATTGATATGCCTTTAAAAATAAAAATAAAATTTTTGTTATCCTTAAAACAAGGTGACAAGGGTGTGTAGATGGACTTCAAGCCATTATCACATCGTTACCTGTTGTGGCATGATAATACCAAAAATGATTTTTCAATGGTTTTAAACTGTTTAAAGAAGAGTCTACGCTATTTGTTTCAGCTAGACAAAAATGATTTAAAATATCAAAATATATTTTTAAATAGTCATCAATGCATCATGGAACCTGGTGTAGAATGACAGATGATGGAGTCATCATTGCAGATTAACCTAGTGTTGGATGTGATCTAAGGATCGTCAGCCCACTATGGTATGATGTAGTATGATAAAGTCATAAAATGACGGAATCCTCAAACGGATTGTATATACAGTGCGGTATCATAACGTCATAAAATGATTTCAGAATTTTGAACCAGTTAAAGAAAAGGCAATGCCAATTAAAGTGGCTAGACAAATATTTCAATTGATTCTCGAATTATTGGTATACGTCTAAGCTATTTGATTCAGCTAGACAAATGTTTATAAAAATTCAAGCGTTCTTTAAGAATTTATGTCAAACCAAATTGTTTTGGTGCGGAATCTTGTGTTAAGTCTGAGGTGAACAACCTTAAAAAGGGGATTTCTCGGATTGGTTAACGTGGTTCAACCAATGAAAGTCGTTGTGCACAACACAATAGTATGACAGGCTGATCACCTGGCGTACAAATTTTGTCTGCGAAATCTGGTAGAAATACTTGAGAACTCAGGACAAGTTCATGGTCTTTATGACCCCTTAGACCGATATGAAAAATTTTCTTGAATTAACTTTTCACATTATTTATACTGCTTTACAGTTATTGAACAATTGTGAAGACTCCTGAATGATTGGAAAATGTAAACTCCTAGAGAGTAGCTATTGTAGAATGAGATAATAGAAAAAAAATCTTGAGAGGAGGAAAGAGAATTGTTTGCAAGACATTAAAGTGAAAGTGTAAAGGTTAAGTTGAAAACCTAGTTTTGATCAATAGAATGAGCAGAGAAATAAGTACGTTATAATTTCGAGGACGAATCTCTTAGAAGATGGGGTGAATGTGACAACCCAATTTTTTTTTATAAGATTTATTAATAAAATCTTGAATGATTAAATAAAGGTTAAGATACAAGACCTGGAGTTCGAAAAGTGAGATTGTACTGTATAAGTGAATATGAACTATGCAATATGTGCTTTTGGTGTATAGTAAATATATTAGTATTATATATTTATTATATGTAAGCAATTGTAGGGACAATTTATTTAAAGGAAATGAGATGGGTAAAATTAAAATAAGTAAGTTAAAATAATGTATAATATTAAAATTATTTTAATGTGGTAACTTGGTGGCATTAAATATACTTAATGTATAACCACCGTTTTATTGAAGAAATTATATAATACGTTATTGGATGTAATGTATGTATGTTTCTAATGTAGTGAAAATATTATGATATTTACTACAGTTAAATTGTTGAAAACAATTTATAGAAAGGAAAAGAAAATAATTCGAATTTCCCGAAAAATATTAAAATAAGAATTGAGTAAATAAATTTGTATTTTATTATACGTGATATATATATATATATATGTATATTTATTGCGTGTGAATAAATTGTTATGAAACAATTTATATTACGAAGTGAAATAATTAGTTTAAGTATACAAAAATATTGTATATTTTAAATAAAGGATATTAAAATAAATTCTAGCATTGAATTATTTTAATAAAGAGAGAATATTTATTTTAATTGTAATATTTTTTTATTGAATAAATTTCCATTTATATGGAAAATAAAATGAAATGCATATATTTATTACGCGAGGAAATGAAATTGTTATGAACAACTTGCATAAGGATTTGTATGGCGTGGTTTAAGTATATATAATATTTATATATACTTTACCCAAGGATATTGGAATAAATTCTTATATGAATTGTTTTAGGAAATAAAGGATAATATATTTATTTAATATGTTAAGAAAGTCAATAAATTTTTTTAATTGAATTTACGTTGATGAGGAAAGGATATTATATTTATTATAATATCTTGGGTATGTAGATAATTGTATTTGCATAAGAAGATTATGTCTAGCATATTTATTTTGTAAATATGTAATTCAGGTATGATATGTTATATATGTTCTATATAATTTATATATCAAAGATGGGTTATATAAATTATATTTTTTTTCCATATGGGTAAAAACATTTTAACGAGGATGAATTAGTAACTTAAGAGTTAAAATTTAGTTACTAATTATTGGCTGATTTTAAATTATCTAATACAACTATTATGTTATTTAAGAAGCAAATAAATTAAATTAAAAATGGGCTAGTTAATTTACTAGCCTAAGTGTTAATTTTATTAAAAGCCTAAGCATAGATTTAATAAAAGTCCAAGAGTATATTTTAATAAGACCTAAAAAGGAAGTCCAATGTGAAGCCCAAACTAGTTAATAAACCAAGCCCAATTGAGAAAGTCAAAATTGGGTCAAAGTGGTAGAAGAATAAGATGATAAATGAATAAAAAGAAAAAGAAAGAAAACAAATGAGGAAGTGATAAGGAGGGAGTGTATATCCGGACACATGGTAGAGGGATAAGGTGATGAGTCATTTACTTAATGGGTAAGTCTTGTGGTGTGGATAAGGTGGTCACTCACCTTTCTTAATGACTAAAATAAGGAAAGAAGTTATAATTATCCCATGTGGGATAAATGAAGCAACAAGGAGGGGAAAGGGGGGATGTACCCGCCCACTACATGGGTGGATAAGGGGCAGTCATTAACTTAGTAGCTAAATATTGTAATAAAGCGAGTATCCTTTCCCTTTTTCATTTCCTTTTTGGCTAAGTATTAGAGAAAGAAAAAGAAAGTAAGAGAGAGAAGAGAGAGAAAGAAAGGAGGCACGACAAAAGAAGAAGAGGAAGAAGGAAGAGCTAGCTTGGAGCAAGCCTTAAGCAAGATTAAGAAGAAGCAATAAAAGGTAAGAACATAAACAATAAAACTCTTCATCTCTTTGAGTTTTTATTTTGAGTTAATTAGTTGTTTGTAGTTGTTTGTGGTTGTTGTTAATGGAAGATCATGGTGGATCTTGAAGTTATAAGGTGGTTATTGAAGGAGTAAACCTTGTAAATCACCATAAAGATGCATGTCAAGTGAACCAAATGAAAGAGAATGAACCCAAGCATAAAGCATAAACAAAACCTAATTTGTGGACAGTTAATGGACTAAATTGGGACTTTTTGTTGTGATGTTCCGAATCTAAAAATTTTTGTTCCAGGGTGTTATGTTATACTCTTATGAGTTATAAACATCATCCAATTGGAATAGAGGAAAAAGTTTAAGTAACGAAGTCATGGCAAATTTTTTTATAAAACTAGTTAAAAGTTGGAAAATCAGTTGGTACACTGACTTTAGAGTCATTTTGTCAGGTAGTTAAAGCTTATGGAAATGGGTTATTTTCTATGGGTTTTATAGTTTGTAATATAAGGAAGCCGTAGACTCAAGAATGAACTTATTTCGATAAGAAACGAGTAAGTTATAAAGACGTAAAGTAGGCCCGAGAAAACTGTCAAAGAACCCAGTTGCTAGTTCTTATGTAGTGAGTTTTGTTCTACTATGGACACCTGAAAACGGACGGGTTGACCTGTTCGATTGGGAACGAAATTTTTTGTCTAAAGTAGACACCTGAAACAGACGGGTTATACTGTCTGGATATTAACTGAAGAAGAACTTGGCCTAAAACAGACAGTCTTAACTGTCCGGATAGATAATCAAAATGAAATTTGTTCTAAAGTAGACAGTCTTAACTGTCTGGATTAGACCTGTAGCATAGAATCTAAAAAGTTTGGACACGTTGTTTAATTTATAAAATGCGAACGACCTAAAATGAATAGTATGGTAATGTAAAACAAAGTGTGTTGGTTTCTAAAAGCCGAGTAGTTGGCCAACGTTAAGTTACGTTGTCCCGAACTATATAAGACAAGCGTAATAGATTTTAATTAAAGAATGATTTAAAATGTGTTAAGACATGAGCATCACGAGACTTTAGAATTAAAGTCTAATCTATAAACGAAGCTAAAAGAGAAATATACCGAGGTGTATATAGTTAAGTATATTATGTCAAGATATAAAATCCGAACATCCTGAATTATAAAATAAGCTAGGATAAACTAATATAGCAATTATTTAAATTAAGATAATAATATAGTAAATTGTATTTTACTATAAAAGTCATGTATTAGCTGTTTAAACTCCGAATTTGCGAGCAAAGTTAAAAGATATTTCTGAAATGGAATATAAATGGTTTAAGCTTCAAGATGTAAAATATTTACATCTTAAAATGTGTGAGACCCTTATTATTTATTAATAAAGTTTCTAAAGGAACCAAGATTGGTTTTGAATGAAGTATAAATAATATTAATTTTTGTTAACTAATATTTATGGATAATGAATATAAATGCATGTTTTGCGACATATTTAATTATCTAAATGTGTGTGCATGTAAATACAATTGTGTAGGATTTGTGGAGAGAAGTTAAGTTAAATTTTAGCGGTAATCTCCAATCAAGGCAAGTTCCCTAACTCATACTCGAATTATTATCTTTCAAGCATGTTAGTGGATAATTATTGTTGATTATTCCACCTCCTTAAATTATTAATTCGCACTTAGTGCATGCTGCATATGTTCATCAGATATGAAATGCTGATCACCTTCATTACCTTAAGGTTCAGTTAAATTGGTCCATGGTCATTATTGATACCCTGTTTTATTGAATTCAGTCATTCAATCATTGAAGTTTTGATTCATGCTCTTTCACAATTATTATATTGTTAAGAAATTCCAAAGCTTATTCTTTCCTTCAACCATGATATATCTTCTTTGTATTTAAACTTGCTGAACAAAGTAGTTGCTCACCCTTGCTATATTATGATAATAAATTTCATATTAATACGAATGTTCGAGAAAAGACAGAGGCAGATGCAAAGGACAAGATTAGGTTAATATGCACGTTAACTATTAAGTTATTTGGATGTAAGTTACTTGTGTAAATCTTATGTACGTTATTAAAGAATGTATCAAGATAAATGTTGTAGACATTGGGAAAGGTTGTAAAATATTCTGAAATAAACAATTTATGTTTATATTTTCCGCATTAGTTATAGAATTGGTATGAAGAAGATGTATCGTGACGTACCAGATCTGAGGTTCAAGGTACCCGGATTTGGGGGCGCCCAACCCAAGCTGAGCTTTATCAAAAAAAGGTCGTGTAAAGCCTGTCAGCTTGGAAAGCAGACAAAGAACTCATTCAAAAGCAAAACAGTTAACTCAAATGAAAGGCATTTGCAACTTCTTCATATGTATCTTTTTGGGCCTGTTCCAACTGTTAGTCTTTGAGATAAAAGATATTCACTTGTCGTATTGGACGACTACTCCAGGTTCACATGGATATTCTTCATAAGCTCTAAAAATGAGACCAACACTCAGTTGATCAAGTTCTTTAAGCTGGTGATGAATGAGAAGGGCGAGAAGATAATAGCAATAAGGAGTGATCATGGTAAAGAATTTGAATATTCTGAAGTAAATCTATTTTGTGAAGAAAATGGCATTCAACATAACTTTTCAGCTCCAAGAACTCCACAGCAAAATGGAGTAGTTGAAAGGAAGAACAGGACGCTGATTGAAGCAGGAAGAACACTTTTGGTAGCAACTCATCTTCCTGAATATTTTTGGGGAGAAGCCGTTAAAAGTGCACGTTACACTCAGAATAGGTCATTGGTTCACTCTACACTCAAGAAAACGCCCTACGAGTTGTGGAAAGGAAGAAAGCCTAATATAAGCTACTTCTGTGCTTTTGATTGTGCGTGTTACATCCTCAATAACGGCAAAAGATACTTGACGGAATTTCAACCAAAATCTGATGAAGGAATTTTCCTTGGACACTCTATGTAAAGTAAAGCCTATAGAGTGTTCAATAAGAATTCATTGACAGTGAAAATCTCAATTCATGTTACCTTTGATGAAGCTGATTAAGACGAATTAGGAAAAGTAACTCAATCAGAAGAAATCATAGAACTGGAACCTCAAATCGTAGAGCAGGAGAATCCTACGATCGCAGAAGCTGAAACCTTAGAGCCATACCCGACAATCGTAGAGCCAGACCAGGAAATCATAGAAGAAGATTCCCAATGATGCTCAGAAGAGTCCTTCAAAATCTGATAAGAGAGATGACGAAGAAGAAGATATTAACACTTCTCTTTCCAAAATTCCTTCAAAAAGGAGAAGCATAAGACTCATTAAACGGAAAAAGGCTCCTGCTCAGCTTGAAGAACAAGTAGGAGAATCACTGTCTCCTCCAATCATAGAACCTGTTGATGCTAATGATGAGGAAGAAGAAGAAGAAGAGGTACCTGCACTTACAAGGAAGAATCAAGGTAAAAGCAGGTCCTCCTTTGACATATATCAAGATGAAGATTCGGCTATAAAAGTATCTATACCTGAGCCCGAAGATGATCCAATGATGGCTGAGATGGCCTCAGTGCCCGAGCCAAGGCATGCTGATGATTTGGCTATGAAATATGTCACTCTTGAGCCCAGTAAAGAAGATGATCTAGCTGTGAAGGATTCTATACCTGAGCCTCAAGACAATGAAGAATGGGCTCTAATAGCTAATAAGTCAGAGCCTAAAGAAGGCAATGAAGAATTGGCTGTGAAGGAATCTAGTCCTAAGCCTCAAGAACAGAAAAAGAAGATCAGAACTCAAGTGAAAAATGAAGAAAGGAAAAAGAAGAAGGAAGAGAAGAAAAAAGAAGAAAGAAGACTAAAGAAGAAAGACGAGAAGAAAAAAGGAAAGAGCTAAGGACTAAGTACAAAGAAGATTCTGCTCAACGATCGCTGCATTCATAAAATACATCTCTACGAATGACTCATATCATTAAGATGGTCCTAGACAACATTAACAAGGGATATGACCTTGTGATCGTAAAGCCAGAGGATCCCACATCTGAGGGGGAGCAACCTAATAAAAATCCAGTCCCCCCTCTGTCTTTTCCATCCACTTCTCAGCATGGACTTGAGGATACTTTCATTCCTCCTCCAAAGCCATATCAACCAGGCCTTCGCAGAGTAATTCTTACAGGAAAGGAAATTCCAGAAAAAGCTCATCTTCTTCCTGATGAATTTGAAGGAACATGGGAAGGTAGAATGAGAGTGTTACACTCCACAGATCCTCTATTCACTCTCTTCTACGATGTGGAGATAGATAGAACAACTACTGCCTATGAGCCAAATGGAGATCAATTATTTTACTTCATGTCTCTTTTGTCTTTGGTTAGAGCAATAGTGCAAAGAGATCAAAGTTTCATTCAATGGAACGTCTGCAGATATCCTAATCTGAAGCTGGTGGCTCAAAATTTCCCAAGAGTTCTTAAATATACCATCAAGTTGATATGCTCTGAGCCCTATGAACCTTCATCCTTGTACCAAAAGGTAACTGCTATATCCTCTTCATTTTAAGTTATATTCTTCCTTCATATGACCGGGACAAAGGCATTAAAGAGTCTATCTCTCAAGTCTCTGAGTATGTTTCTACTCATCTTGCTGAACCTTCAAATAATCCTCTGTTTGTAAAGCCCCAACACTCTGCGAACGATGTAGATAATACCATTCCTCGAGTCGTAGGGCCTCCACACTTTACGACTAATGAATAGACAATAAGCTCTCCAATCGTAAAGTCTTAGAACCCTACAATTGCTGTCGATAATACTATTTTTTCGGTCGTCGAGCCTTAACACTCCACTAACCGTGAAAATAAATCTAACTATTCGGTCGTAGCGCTTCCACACTCTACGACTGATGCACAATAACCACTCTCTCCGATCGTAGAGTCTCAAAACCCTACGATCGATCTATAAAATTATAACTCTCCTGTACATTAACCTATATACATTCATACAGATTCTCCATCTCCCATTCAAATATCTTCCATGCTCGCTACACCTCAACAATCTCCAGTTCATTCACACTCTTTTTCTCCATTCTCTTCTCTAGACGTAGAATCTCAAAATCATATGTCTGATAAATCCAAAGCATTTATTCTTATTTCTCCAAAAGCAACACCTATCCATTCACCCACACCAACACCAAAACAAGAACCCCTTACATCTATTCCATCATTCTCAACTAAAGAATTTTTTGATCTACCTCTTGTACTCTTAAATTTATCTCAAGGAAATAAAGAACGCTCTGAGCCCAATCTCGATCAAATTTTGGAGTGTCTGGCAATCATCCCAACAACTCAACAACTGACCGACTTGACCTCTCTTATGTCTCGTGACATGGAAGACAAGCTTGAGCAAAACTCAACTGAGCTTCGCCACAAAATGGACTCGATCACTACAACAGTAGATCATCTACCTAGAGATTTGGGTAGAGAAGTACAGAAAAAACTGAAATCTATGTTGAAGGAAATGTCTGGCCGTCTTCACGACCAACACGAAATCTTTCTCAAAGTCCTTAACGATCACAAGCAGGCTGTGTTAGCACTTCATTAACAAAATGAGCAATATGTCAAGTCTCTAACCGATAAAGTCTTTGAACTTAGTACTACACTTTCTGACTTAAAAAATGACAATGGCCTTAGTTGCTCAGCAAAGTGATCAAGCCGCTGCTCGTCAAAATGAAATTTGTGCTGATATTACCATGAACTCCTTTTCGATATAAGAATTAGTCGATTCCGTCAAACATCTCTCTGCCACGTATGATGACAAAAAGAGGGAGAAATATCAGTCTCAAGGGGAGAAACAAAAAGGGAAACAATCATCTTAAGGGGAGAAAAGTAAAAAAAATCAAAAGTAAATCTCGATCAACCCTTAAATCTACAGATCAAGAACCCTTCCTCCACCAACAACAATTTCTATTAATCGTGGCCATTCTTCCTCATGACATGATTCGTCGAGCATAATTACTCCAACTGGCTCACGAATGTCATCGGGTAATCCTACGTATGTTAATAGAAATCTTCAAGGGATTCACGTCGTTGGAAAAGAAAGAACTAACATGCCTGATCTTGGCCCAAGGGATTTTGGTGAAGAATTGATGAGAAAAGCTGCTGACGATAGAACGAGATATGAACGTAGAGTGGAGTCTGAAAAGGGATGGCTATCAAAAGAGAAGAGCAAAAGGTAGAAAAGTTTGTAAAATCTTCATATGATGTACAAAATATTATTAATTAATAAATTCATTATTTTACTCTAGCAATACATTGACTTACTGTATCTTAAGTCATGTTTATATTCCAAGCAAATGCATTATAGAATTGGTGTATGTTGTCCGATTTATATAATGACAATATGCGCAAATGCACACGGTCAATCAAGTAATATAGAAATAAGAAGGATGTTGAACCTATAGAGAACAAGTACTAACAATTATCCTAATTATCAATTTACTACCAATTTAATTTAATTTAAATGGTCACCAACGTTGATTTTGAGAATAACTTAAATGAAAACTAGAATTAAAGTAAACTAACACGAATTGATTACCAGATGATTAAAGTCTAGGAATACAATTTCCCCAATTACGTTGCAATAATCGCTTTTTCCAATTTCCACTTTATTAATCCAATGAATTGTTAACTAGGATTGCTTATCAATTTATTAACATCTATCAATGATTAATAAAAAGACCTATTTCAGTTATATTGCTATTTTCATGCAAGACACTTAAAATAGATTCATTAAGCACAAACTCCTAATCAAGTTACACATAGCACATAGGTATTATCATCCTGTACACTGTTATGTTATTCTAGAAAGAATCAACAAATTCATACGTTATCACATCCAGATCTAATCATAAATTTCCTCTTTCAATTTCATCTAAGATATCAGATTAATTGATAGCTAGACAATTAATAATTAAGCAAAAGATATGATAAACAACTTAATAGGATCAATACGCGTAAATAGAGATAAATAAATTAATCCATAGCAAAAGGTTCCATTGTATCCCTAATTGAGAAATTAGTTCATAATCCTAAAGCAAATCATCATATCAAATTTAAATAACATTCAAAGTACAGATAATGAATTAAAGAGAAGAAGGAAAACTCTAGCAAGGATCTCCAATCTCCTTAAGCTTCAATCTCTGACTTGTCTTGATGTCCAATCTAATATCCAAGTTTCTTTTAAGTGGCTCTCAATTGCTTGCAGTCAAAAAGTCTCTCAAATCTAAGTTACAATCAAGTATTTATAGTCCTAAGAGAAACCCTAACACATTAGGCATCCAAAATTCTATTACAACTCAACTTAGACATTATGACACCAAAATTAGCTCTCTCCCCGACGTCCGGCGCGCCCAGCACTGCTCCTAGGCCAATTTGGGCGCGCCCCGTGCTAGAGGTGCAGAAAATTTGATGGTTTAGCGCACCCTGTGCCGGTCCTAGTTCATTCTGGGCGCGCCTCGGGCCAGTCAATTTTCTGCTGAGACGTTCTTTGGTAAAACGACCATAACTTTTGATCCGGAAGGAGTTACGGGACGTGCCACCTATCAAATCGAATACAATAAAATCCAACTTAAGCCAAGAAAACATTCAAAATTGGTGTTGAAAGCCCTCCAATCTCCCCTCTTGCATTTACTTGCATATTATATTCCAAAAGATGTCCGAAGTGCTTTTCCTGACTTATTCCTATAAAATAACATAAAAACACTATAAATACCTAATAATAACTTAAAATACTTAAGAATTCACAAATTATCAAGCCACACGTACTCAATTCATAGGTATAGAACCCACTCATTAGTGTATGTTATGAAATTGTTGGTTTTGTCATCATCAAATAGGGGGAGATTGTTAGAGTTTGCATGATTATTGTGATGATGTAATTTGATGATGAATGTGATCAATGTATAATTATACCAATAGGTTTTGTAAAGTCCTTAATAGTGATTTGTCAATCTAATGTACAAGGACTTGGAATAGAAAGATCAAATTTATTAGGTTAATCTTATTGAGCTGATCTGATGTATAGCAAATAGGTAATAAGTATTTGTTGAACTAGTCTGCCAAAAACGTAAAGTAAAGATGACATATCGCAGACTTAACTCTTAATTCGTAAAGCATCAGACAGATCGCAAGGCCTTTGCTTCTATTGTAAAGTTTACACCTCAATTCATAAAGTTAATAGGATCGTAAAGCAATGCAAAACTCACTAAGCAAAGACTAAACGTAGAGTGCTTTAGAGAATCACAAAGTAAAAATCAAATCGTTCAGTGGAAGAAAGAATCATAAAGCCATCTATGAAATCGTAAAGTAGATATTCATAGAGCTAAGAGTAGAGTTCATTCGTAGAGTTGAAGCCGTATCCCAAAGCTATCTTCAGAACGTACAACAAATACTACGAACTCCCATATTCGTATAGTAATCTAGTCTGACAAGATGACTGACATGGGAGCGTTGCTGATTGAAGGTCCCAATGCACTTCACAAACATCCTTGACTAAAATCGAAGATCAGAAGATGTGTCTACCAGCTAGTTTAATGATAGCGACAACTCAGTGGTGTTAGGTGAAAAAGCAGAATGATGTGATAGGCAAGCAAAAAGGAAACTGACACATGGATATAAAAGTCAACATCTAAATCTTAGGATATCTGAAGCATTAAATGCGGCAACGGGAACTCAACAATGGGGAAAAATTCAGGTAGAATATAAAAGGCAACATAGATTCAAATTCAAAGTAACGAACAATTATCAAAAAGCCTAAACTCTACCAAAGCAAAAAGAACATATTCTACGGTTTGAATATCTAGTTTAAGCTGCTAAGTACCTGAGAAAAGAATATTAACATTAACTTAGCAGCACCTTTCAACAACATTCTTACAATTGTTCGTTCTGGTCCTAGTGACCACAAAGATTTCCAAGTCTACTGGACTTGAAGAGTACTTAGTGTACTGAGTTGTTCCATGTCTGCTAGGCTTGAAGAAGGCAAGAGTGTCCTTGTCTTAGTAACTAAATATCCAAGTTTGTTGGGTTTGAAGAGGGCAAAAGTGTCCTGGTTAAAGTGTCTGAATTCTTAGTGGATTTCCTACTTATCGAAGGAGAAGAGTGGAGTATGTGATATCCCGAGTTTTCAATTTTTTTTTATAAATGTAAAATAAGAATTTAATAAATAAAATTCTTATTATGTGATTCGAGCGGTGAATTTAAAAATTTAATAGTTAATTTAACTATTAAATAAATGAGTTAAATTAATTACGGAATAAAATAAGGAATTTGAGAAGGTTGATTAATTAATATTAATTAACTAAGGATAAGATAAAAATTATACGATGAATTAAATTTCATGTACGAGGTAATTAATTCTCTTAATTAAAATTAGAGAATTAATATATGCATTTTTTTAATATGTTGGATCAATTTTTGAACCAATAAGTTTTAAAAAGGTCCTATGATTCATATGTCTATGCTAATTGCTCCAGCTAGGCAAAATAATTTGAAAATATCAAAATGTATTTTATATATCATTAATGCATTTAGTGCAGAGATAATAAACGATGATGTCATCAATGCAGAGTAACCTAGTGTTGGATGTGATCATAGTATCGTCAACCCACTATGGCATGATGTAATATGACAAAGTCACCAAATGACAGAATCCTCAACGGACTGTAACAGTGCGGTATCATGATGTCATAAAATGATTTTTAGAATTTTAAACCATTTAAAGATAAGTCAATGCCAACTAAAGTGGCTAGACAAATGTTTCGATTGATGTTCGAATTATTAATAAAGGTCTAATCTAATTGTTTCGGTTAGACGGATATTGAAATATTTTTATCAAAATGGCTGAGGTGAACAACCCTGGAAAAAAGGGTAATTTATGTCGGGAAAATCCGACTTCGCGCACGAACAACCTGTTATAAGTGCTGTGCATAACACCGGGTACAATAGGTGGATCCCCTAAAGTACCAACAAATATTTTATAAGGGTGTACATTTGAATAACTGTTGAGCCCCGTAACAAGTTGATGGGTCTTTATCACCACTCAGCATAATATGAAAAGTTTTTAAAGGAAATTTTTATTCATTTCCTAGTTATTCAAGCTACTTCACAATTATTGAACAATTGTTGAAGACTCCTGAAAGATATTCCATGGTTCTGGAAATTGAAAGTTTAGAAAATGTGAACTTCTTAGAGAGAAGTGGTCGTGGAATGTAATGATCAAAAGAGTAGCTTTTAGAGAAGAAAAGAATAAAGGTTAATATGAAAACCTAGTGCTTTTGATAAAGGGAATGAGCAGAATTAGTATGCTTTAATTTCGAGTTTGAAATTCTTAGAAGAAGGGGTGAATGTAATATGCCGGAGTAGAGATGAGTATACTGTTATTTCGAGGACGAAATTCTTAAAAGAAGGGGTGAATGTGATATCCCGAGTTTTCAAAAATTATTTTATAAATGTAAAATAAGAATTTAATAAATAAAATTCTTATTATGTGATTCGAGCGGTGAATTTAAAAATTTAATAGTTAATTTAACTATTAAATAAATGAGTTAAATTAATTACGGAATAAAATAAGGAATTTGATGCCTAGCGCACTACTCGTCCCTTTTGCCCAGCGCCCGGCGCACCGGCACGCCCAACCTCCGCTCGTTGCATTGCCCAGCCTTGCGCCCAGTCCGCGCCGCACGACTGCCTAGCAGGTGCCTCAGCGCCCCGCGCGCGCTGCTCAACGCGCTGCCCAGCAGTCGCCCAGCCGTCCGAACCCTCCACCTTTGGCACCATTTCCTGTAGTTATTCTGGATGCCCACACACAGTAAGAGATGAATGAGAAGTTGAAGAACTCGAAAAGGTGATGAAGTTTTGAAAGTCGTCTTCCACTTTTAATGAAAAGATTTACCTCCTTCAACTATAATAATGGTCAACTTTGTGTCGACACGAGGAATCTTTTAACTGATGAAGAAATGAGGTCTTCTGTACCAAATTAATGGATAGGGTCTCAATGCGGCATGCAACATAAACGAGAATCAACCCCTTCAGAGAGATAAGAGCTTAACTATACTTTTATTTACTGAAATAACGATAGAATATAATGCCATGATATTACACAATATATGTTATATATTATTATATATTAGTTAAATAATGTTTCGTTAACTGATACTATATGTTATATAGTATAATGAATGTGGTTATTTACTAGAAAATATATAGTAGATAACTTAGCGTGGAGGTTTCTGAAGAAGTAATAAATATATTAATATTATTTTAATTATAATATTAATATATAAATAGTTAATAGGCTTAAATGATGAGTGTTAAATATATTAATATTTTTTAACTATAATATTAATATATATATATATATATATATATATATATATAAATTGTTAGTATATAATATGATGATTATTTTAAGTATATTAATATTATTTAATTATAATATTAATACATAGTTGATGAGTATTTTTAAGTATATTAATATTATTTAAATATAATATTAATATATAAGTGGTGAGTATTTTAAGTATATTAATATCATTCGATAATAATGTTAATATATGAATGATGAGTATTTTAAATATATTAATATTATTTAATTATAATAATAATAATATATAAGTGATGGTTATTTTAAGTATATAAATATTATTTAATTATAATGTTAATATACAGATGACAAGTATTTCAAGTATATTAATAATATTTAATGATAATATTAATAAGGAATATTATGGTTATATTAATAATATTTAACGTGCTTAATTGATGAATATTATTTCATTAAATTAGGTTGTCAATCAAAGGAAGAAAACAAAATATTCGATGTGAATAATATAGGCGATGATCTACTGACTGAGGCAAGTTTTTCAGAATTTGCTCTTATGTGAAAAATGTCATTATATGTTAATGCGCTGTCATATTATAACATGCTATGAACTGTTGACTTAGGTGTTACGTTCAGTTGAACTTTATATTGTGCAATGAAAGATATGATGATATGTGACTTACGTGTTAATATGTTTACATGTATAACTGTCATACATGTAAATATTGTGAAACATGGATGATACATAATTTATGTGTTATGTGTAATTGTTAAACTTGCGGGCAACGTAGTTGCTCACCCACACTACCAACAAATTTTTGCAGCTAGCGCGGGAGGACCTGGAAGGTCAAAAGAAGATGATTGAAGGGAAAATGTTTAAAAGAAGAATTAAAGTCTATGTTGCAATATTATATTATTTCAATGTTGCACTACTATTATTTACAAGCTGGTGTATTATATACTCTGATTTAGAATATTTTGTACGATTAAAGGTTAGGAAACCTGGGATTAGACTGAGATAGGTTGTAATATCATAGAGAGTACTTTTACGTCGCACATAATTGTATTGTATATGTAGTATCGTGGCAAACCTTGACCTGAGGTCAAGGTGACTGGGTTTTGGTGTCGTTACAGAGTAAGAGTTATTCAGTCTCCGAACCACTTAAAACTTGCTTGTGTCATTTACTTTCCTGCTTTACATTCTGTCTATATTAATTATTATTGCTTGAAATTGAGATTCTAATACTGAACTTGGAACTAGATTTATAAGTGATCTTCAAAGGGACTTTTAAAATATATATTTTGTTGTGCTCAATCAATCTGATTAACAAATATTTAGTAATTTTCTTAACAAATAATAATTTCGAAAATGATCTATTCTACCCCCTTTCTAGATCTTTAAGTGCATCTGGGAAACAACAATATATATATAGGGGAATGATCCATAGCAAAATCTATAACAAGTATTTGCTATGGATCCTTATAGGGCATACACCATCTATACCATTGAAAAAAGAAGGAACGACCAAGATTAGAAACTGAAAATCGACATCCGCTACTATTAGTAGCGGACAATAAAAAACACGCATACCATCCACTACTAATAGTACCGAACGTCAATCAAAATAAGGGTTTGGCTTTATTCTAAGGTTTAAGGTTTATTAACTCCTTTTTAACTGGGTTTAGGGTTTATTAACCTTATTAATCTCTAGTTAATAAACCTAAACTCTAGTTAATAAACTCTAAACTCTGGTTTATAAACCCTAAACCCTATAATAAAGTCAAACCCTTATTCTGGTCGACGTTCGCTACTATTAGTAGCGGATGGTATGTGTTTTTTTTATCGTTCACTACTAATAATAGCGGACGTCGATTTTCAGTTTCTAATCCTGACCGTTCCTTCTTATTTTCAATGATATAGATGGTATATGTCCTATAAGGATAGATCCATAGCAAATACATGTTATGGATCATTACCCATATATATATATATATATATATACATACACACACACACACACACACACAAACATATATGTACTATATATTTTTATGCTTAAGATGATAATTTAAAAAGTAGTTAATACTTTATATTTATGTGTAGATACCATAGAGCTAGTAAGATAGTGAAAAATAAGGAAAATTATAAAGAATGTGAAGGGAGAAAAAGTTGGATTCTTTTGAAATCGACTTTAAGGGTCTTATAAATGAAAAAATATAAGTCACATATACTAATCTTTTCGATAAGGGCCCAAAGCCAATTAATGAGGAGAGTTTCATAGAGTTTAGTGGGCCGAGCTCGCGCTTAGGAAACTAAATCACAATTTGTGTTGAGGTTGAGCGGTCTTGGGCCCAACTTACTAAATTCAATCGACAATCTTAACCCTAGATATATTTTCTACCGTTATTTTTTAGCTATAAAACTCCTATTCTACTATCTTTCATCTTTGCCTCTTTAGTCTCTCAAGTTCTCAATTCTAAAGCCCTAGCCACTACATCAAAGGAGCTTATGTTGTTGCTTTTGGTCGCTGATAAGCATTTTTCGTGTAATGAGCTATCGCTAAGATCTTGATGTACCACCATCTATTAGCAACAGGTAATGATTTCTTTCTCTTTAATTCTATATTGATGTCTTAACTGTTTTTCATTTTCTATACATCTCTATCTCTCCTATTTTCATCTCTAATAAAAACCCTAATAATGGTAGGTTTTACTCTTATCATTTCTTTCCTAAGAATGAGAAGTTTGTGTTCTAATAAGAAAGTTTGTCTGTATTTTTGTCAAGTACAATTTCTTGTGAGTTTAACAATTTTTTATTCGATTTGTTTACAATCCTAAATGACTTGTCAATGTAATGTACTGAAAGTTTTTCTCTAGTCGATTGAGATTTAACTTGATCTCGTCTATATTATATTAGTGTGGATATTGAAAATAGTATACATTAACTATTTAATTGTTAATTGTTAGATCTTTTCTTTAAAAATAAATTTTACATTAGCAAATGTTTCATTTCCTAATTAAGAAATTTAGTAGTAAACGATTTTTTAATTTATTAAATATTTTTTATCAATATTAAAAAAAGTTAATTTTGGCCTTTTAATTCGGAACAGAGGGTGTATATTATTTTGTCGGCTTGTTTAGACAAAAATTAATTTCTTAATATACGTTTTTCCATTAAGACTACATATTAGTAAGTTCATTTATTGTATTCTGCTATGTCTATGACATTAATATCTTTTACCGTAACATATATGATTTACTAACCAAATCTTCGTAGTTGGCCCAAGTGTACACACAAATACACACACATATATGTCCCTTATACGAGACTAGTGTTATAAGTTCTCTCCTTTTCTTCTCTAGTTTCTTTCCCAACTTAGAAGTTTAGTTCTTCGTTTTCTTTACTTACTGTCTTTCATGATGGTGAATAGCCGCTCTTTGTGTGTGTGTGTGTGTATACAAGTAAACATAATCCAAGTAGGTTCTTATCCAAAATATTCTTTTGATCTAAAATATTATTTCAATATATATATATATATATATATATATGTGTGTGTGTGTGTGTGTGTGTGTGTGGGCGCGCGTGTGTTGATGTATATGATAATCATATAATAATTTGACCATATATAGAAATATTATATTTCAATGCCCTTTAACCCATTGGCTAGTATATACGACTTTTCATTTCAATACGTATATGGAAGTGTGTAAGATTTAGAGGTATAAGATTCATCAACTTCACTGTTTTCACCCTTTAACCATCTCTAGTAAATCTATATATTTCTCTATATATCAATATATTTATCCATTGTGACCTATTTCATATTTTATAGGGCATGATCGATGTTCATGGCATTTCAATATTAGAAATAATGTTGCTGATTTTAAAGGTAAAATGTTGTCGCACTCTAATATATCTTGTTTTATTGTTTATAGTTTCAAAACATTTCTTAACCTCTTAATTAATCTAACCTTAATACAAAAAAAAATGTGGGCAACAATAAGCTTAAGTAGGAGATGCACAACATTATTTAGGCACAATTTGGATACCTAAAGCTAATTAACATGATTCTAAGATACTTAATTTGAAGTCTTGTTTCATAACACAGGTCAGCCAAAAAACTTCCTTGAGTGTGAAGATGTAACGCCCCCAAAATTCGGGTCTTACCTTAAAGCCCGGGTCTGTGCGTCACGGTACTACCCATACAATGTAATCTCACTACATGAATGTAATACAGAAATTATTACAATGTATCCTCATCTAATCCCAGGTACGTAGACCTTTACTAATACATCAATTAATAATTATTACAATTCAATTCTATTCCTGCTGTACATAACAGTTTACAACAATAAGTATTAAAACTTAATATTACACTTTTTTCTCAATTCTAGATTTCGTAACCTTTAAATTCTACACTTATGTTCTAGGTTGAATAAATACCATGATCCATTTCAAAACTTTATAAATAATCATAAGATTCAGTCTCTGACTGTAGTCATTTCATGAATATTTATAAAGTTATTCAATACTATACGTTTGTTAAAAAAAATGACCTTTATACAATATTGTCATCGTACTACTCTACCATACAAAGTAACTTATATAGTCACGTCTTGATCCGAAATGGATGTCTTTTAATTTTGATTTAAAATTTACATACTCTCATTCACATACATTGCATACCGTTATCACGACTAAATAGTTACAATAAAGAAACATTTAGTAACCTTCCTGTTTCCATGCGTCTCTAATCCTTATCATCACGATATCAAAATAATTGCATTGCATCGTAAATATGCAAAAGTTTTATTTGCAAGAATGAGCACGACGGCTCAGCAAGAACTAACAGTTTTCACATTTTATATTTCACGTAACACATAAGTTTGCATTTTATTCATGCATCATGATTCTCATACTATGTATCTTATTCATGCATCATCATTCTCATACTATGCACATTACTCATGTATTATAAATCTTATGCAATGCATCTATATATATGCATCATACATCTCATAGCATACCTCATGCATCTCATATTGTATACTTACAATAATTTAAGTTCCATATAAAACAACATAGTTACATAGTTGCACAATGCGCACACTTAATCATGTCCACAGGCAATTCACATAATCATCTGAATATTTAATAATCATCTCATGTATATTAATACATTTAAGTAAGTCAACAAGTTACTGAAAGAACTTGCCTTAAGCGTTCCTTGTCAAAATATGATGGCTCGTCCTTCAAATATCCTACACAATTTATTTAACAATAAAATACCAATTAGCCACTAAAAATGCTTCATATATTGGTTCACATTATAATAATTCTTATCTCATATTGTTCCCGCATTATAAATTAATAAACGCGATTAACTCTAAAACATCTCTCGGCGTTGCGTCGTTCGAAAATGTTACAACCCTCATCATCATCCATCCTCATTGGTTTATAAAACCCCACTCCATATCTTATAATGTTCGTTTCATTTAAATCAAAACACTATTTAAGTTCATTAATATTTTACACGACGTTTTGACGTATAGACGTCTCACGTCTAATTCGCCTCTTTTGCATATGCTTAGCATGCTCATACACTTATATAATTCATCGCTGATTAATGCTAATTGTATAACGTCATCTCAAATTTCATCACAATCCGAGTTATAAAACTCTTCTTCGCAGTTTTTCTTTAACAAAACATTATTTTTGTTTTTATTGTAACTCATTCGTTAATCATTCGTTTTCGTTCATTTTTACGTCAAATTTAAGCTTATACAATCTACTTTAACACCATCCAGGCCATGGTTCCAGCCCCTTCTTCTAAAATAACAGATTTTCAATTTTTACAACCAAAGTCAGATTACTTCAAAAATTTGGCCAACTTTACCCTCTTTTGCTAAAACAGTCATAACTAATTCGTTTCTAAACTTTTTTTGAGCGATTCTTGCGCCCACGCGAAGGTAACTTTCGGAGCTACAACTTTTATGCTCTAACTATTTTCAAATTTTGAACACATAAGCTCAGAAAATTCTTACAATGGGCTGGTCCGAATCTGGTTATCCAGATTGGTCAGTTTTGACGCGCTCATTTTAGCATGTCATAACTCAGTCGTCCGAACTCGAAATTTGTTCGTTCTGGAGGCTATGGAAAGCTTGTAACATAAGCTATAACATATCTAAAGCCCACAATTTTTTTAGCAAATCTAGCTAGCCAAAACTATCCCCGAATCTCTCTTCCCGAATTGATTTTCTTGTTTTGACAGTTTGGACACTTCTTCTCCCAAACATCATAACTCTCTCATACGAGGTAGAAATGCGTTCGTTCCAAAGCCTATGGCTTCCTAACTCAGTGTATTACAAATACACAAAAATTCAAAAAAATTCATCCAACAAAACAATACCAGAATTAGTTTAACGGACACTGTTCGCGCAGTATTCAGTTTATAAATGTGGTTTACTAAATCTTTTACTACATATTCGTTTTAACATCTTTTTACTTCATTCAAACCGGGATATTCTCATAACCCATGAAAGTATAATATCATAGTATCAAACAAAATTATCAGTCAAGATTACTAGCCATTACAGTCCTCTAAATTCGTTCAAAATAGTCCATGTCCAAGTTGTTCATGTTGTCCATTTTCTTTCTTCTTTACGCATGGGTTCGGATTTTTTTCCATGTCCTCAATGTTATTAGGAAGGTTTTTAAGGTCTTAAGAACTTCTATAACAGATTACATACAACTAACAACAATAATAATCCTCAAAAATCAACCCACCAAGCATAAAGCTTCAAAAACCATAAAAGCTTGTAGATGAAAGAAGTAACTCTAGGGTGATTGATTTACCTCTTGATTGTTGTTCTTGAATGCTTTAATGCTTTAGTTAGAGCTTGAAGCTCTCTCTTCTTCTTCCTCTTAGCTTCCCGTACAACCCACTTCTCTTCTCTCTCTAGAGCTCCCTTCTCTTCTCTCTCTTCTTCTTCTTTTTCTTCTTCTACCCGAGCATTTCATCTTCTTTCTTTCTCTTCTGCAATTTCTCTATCTCAACTTACTAGTAATGAACTGAAGTTCAAGATGAATAAGGAAGCTTGGAATGAAATGGGATGGCTTCGGGAGAATGGAGGGGTTAAGCACCCGAGCTTCCTTAGAAATGATATTGAGGAGGATGTTTTCTATTTTTTTCCTCCATACATGTGGTTTGGCAATTGGCAACATGTTGCCAATTGGACTCCATTCTCCTCTCTTTTGATTGGCTCATGGTGTTAAGTTGTCCCCTTATTCCTTTCCTTGTCTAGACATTCTATTTCTTTAGCAAATAAAAGAAATACATCACACCCATTTAGTCTCTCTCTCTCTACCCACTCACCCGAATACTCCTTAAATAACCAAATTGGTAATATTCTTCCTCTAATAAATCCCCACATAGGTCATGCAAATGGGTCTTGGGTTAGGTAAAAATAATAAATCTTAGGGTTAGTCCATTTATATGGGCCACCCATAATAAACATTTGGGCTACTAATTAAAATCCTCCATAGGCTCTTACAAAATCCTACACTTGGATTTTAAAAAAATAATATAACATTTCATTTAACCATTTATTAGCCCACTAATTTAATCCATTAATGAACTTATTTAATACATGTTAGCTATATACTAACCAATTAGCTTACCAAAATCATGTACCTAAATGTACATATAAACCACATTTATTTGGTTAACATATTTACACCAAATAAATTATTCAAATAATAATCTTCATCAAACTATTTATTTTATTCAATGAATAGCGTTCTTGGCGTGAATAGTATCCACGTGAATAATGATTTGGCGATATTAATTTATTCACTTATGCGAAACTTACGACACATAAAATTCATGTATTAACATAGTCTAGGTCATAATATAACCTTTAAACACATCATATAAAAATAAAAAATTCAATGCATCCTATAATATTAATAAACTCAAGTTACAAGGGTGTTCTCGATTCACGATCGTTATAATCTTACTTTTATAGTATTATACACTTCATCAGTTAGTCCATACTAATTAAATTAATTAGCTTTGACTAACTATTAGACCTCATCTCATCGCTTAATCTATAATAAATATTTAATACACATATATTTATTCACTTATCACATAACTTACGTAAATATATACATAACATATATGTGTGTGTGTATATATATATATATATATATATATGCTACATTCAACCATCTACACCTCATAATAAGAATTTTATTTATTAAATTCTTATCATAATTATTCTTTTTGAAAAAAAATACGGGTTGTTACAGAAGAAATCCGAGATAATTAATAATGTAACAATGTTACGCAAGAAGGAAGGTATTTCTGAATATTTTTCAAAATTTCTGCGGACATTTCAAGGATGAATATAAACTAGATGATTGTGGCATAGAAAAGAACTCCAGCCTCCATCTTCTTGTAGAGAACATAATAAAATTATTTGTTAGTGTGGGCCAAAGTGCATATTAGGGTTTACATGACCTAA
Organism: Aralia elata; assembly: GCA_034770075.1. NCBI lineage: Eukaryota > Viridiplantae > Streptophyta > Magnoliopsida > Apiales > Araliaceae > Aralia > Aralia elata. The sequence goes on along the minus strand of CM068378.1, from coordinate 25,424,955 downwards.
TTGAATTAAATGTACAAATTAGGGTTCATGTGACCTAATTAAATGTACAAATTAGGGTTTACAAAAACCTAATTAAAAGTGCTAGACCCGGGGAAGTCTCCACATGTTCCAAGGCAGAAGACTCGTGGATGCGACCCATTTTGGGAATTGATTGAGGGATTGGATTGGTGGCTAGAAGAATAGGGCAATTTGGGCATTACTTTGATGATTAAAGGACATTTCTGGAATTTTTCCTATAAAACATGACTAAAGGGTATTTCTGGATTTTTTCTTAAAACATGTGCCTGACATGTGACTATTTCCCAGGCAAGCTCTATAAATAGTCCCTCTATTCTAAGAAAAGGGGATCGCTCTCAAGACATTACACTTAGACTCTTGAAAGCTCATTACACTTGGAACTCTTTCTCAACTCAAAGACTCAAGAAGGCTCTTGGAATCCCTGCTACCCTAACCCGGTTTCCGGATTCCAGGAGTTCGGCCACGTGTCATTGGAGTAATCGCCCACCTGTTCTTCTCCCCTCTTCAATCAATCAATTTTGTGCTCTTCGTGGATTTCTCTCCTCTCTAGCCAACACGAAACCCTAACCCTAGCAAGGTGTAATTTCTTTACCTACATTTATTTGGCGACTCTGCTGGGGAGGTGTAGAATTCATGAAGGGTATGCCCACAACTCGAAGTGGGAGAATTACAGGAAGAGTTTCACCGACAACAAGCATCACTTCACCGGATCCGATTTCAAGGCAAGTAAATCCAGTGCTCCAAAGCGCGAATCTGGATCTTGATCAACCTATCTTCGAAGACGTTTCAGAAGGAAGTTCAACATCACCGCAAATGGCGGATCAACAACAAACCAGTGCTAGACAAACAAACACGGGAAGGCAAGGTGAGGAAGTAACTGGAACGCAGATAACTGCGAATGCTGTGCAGATGGAGATGCTTAAGGCATTACAAGAGGCACGAGAAGGCCAAGGGATGATGATGACCATGATGTTGGAAATGCAGAGGAAGCAGGAAGAGATGGGGAATTTTCGCCAGCAGTTGATGCAAATCCCCACTTTCAGGGCTATGTTTCCAGGAATTTCGCAGGGGGAACGAGCAGAAGTGGAGGACAACAGCAACACCAAAGAGAATCAGACTGTGCCTCCAACAACGGAGAGTCAGCCGATTCCAATCATCAACTTGGAGCTCCAAAACAGTGGTGATGTGCCAAAGAAAGTAAAACATCAAAAGGGAATATGTTCTATATATAAAATTGCCTGTGATTCAGATATTTGTCAAGCATTGAAGTGGCAAAACCATAAGCCTTTGCGGAAGCACTTCTACAGGGACAGACGCCGAAGAATAAACTTTGTTCGAGTAACTATAGCATTAAAAAGAATACCTTGTTCAACATGTTGTATTGTTAAGAGTATTGTACGTTCGAGCATTTTCATTTATACAAATGAATGTACTAGGATATATGTCAAGTTTAGAGGAAATTGAATGTGTTGTACTATTAAGAATGTTGTTCGAACATTTTTTTATGCAAATGGATGTACTTAGGATATATGTCAAGTTTACAACAAATTGAATGTGTTGTACAATTAGAATGTTGTTCGAGCATTTTCTTTTTATGTAAATGGATGTATAGCAACCAAATATACAACTTCTTAAGTTTCAGGTTTTCTTGACTTGTCTTTTCGTTTTTCTTTTGACCCTCTAACCCCACGATCGTAGAGTCCCAAACTCTGCGATCTTAGACCAAATTGTAACACCAAACACCAACCTCAACTGTACATGATACAATTCCTTCACCCCATACCACACCTAAACAAATTTTTTTAATTGAAGTGTTAAATTGTAATCTATATTTATAATCTAACTTTGCTTTTCCTTTATGTACTCACAAGCTATATTTTTTTTAAAAAAATTCGTTTTCTATTTTTTTTATTTTCTATCTTAATTTAAGTTGTTTATTTAAAGCTCACAAACAAAACGTTATTATACTCATTGTTGTGTTAGTTTCCTTGTTTCTAAAAATTTATAGTCAAACATGTGAAGAAATACACACATGTGGCTATAGTAATATATACACAGTCCATTGTTAACACTTATGTTTATACATAGTAAAATATATTGAAATAATAATATATAGGAAATTAATAAGATATTAGACAATCCGCCCATTTTCTTTTGTTTTTTTCACAAATAGGAAGTTTCGAATCCAATTCAGATATTAGAAGGATTACCATATATAACACTTAAAAATTATTAAACTTAAAAAGGTGAAACAAATTAGATAGTATACAATGGTTCGAAGGATATTCCGCCAGAAATCTACAAAATTTGATATTAGTAGTAAATCTTCTGTAATTTATTATTATCATAATCTTTCGACATATATATTAATTTTTTTTAAAGATATACTAATTTTAAAAATGGTCAATTTGACCATAAAAGTCAAGTAATATATATTTCAAAACATATCTTGGGCACTAAATTAACAATAACTATCAGCCAAATAGAATTAAATATCCTTTCAAAAGAGGTATTTGACATCTCTTCAAAAGGTGTTTGGAGTAGTATAAATAGCACTAAAAACCTTGGATTTAAATTTATTTCGTTCTAGAATTTGAATTATATACAAAATCCATTGAAGAATTCTGAGTCTAAATTCTTTAATTAATAGAAAATGCTTTTTTTTCATTGTTATTTTCTTCCATGTCTTATTATAGATATGTATTAAATACTACTTTTGCAATAATATTTAGTATAAACTATTTTTGGGGCATGTCTTATTTTGTGAAACATATTTATTGCAACTCCTTACCAAATTTATAGAAATGATATGTTTACTTTAAAATTTTAATTCACAAAAGTTGTGTTTTTTTTAATCTTAGGTTAAATGAGTGTTTATTCTAATGTTTTTTTTTTCTAACAATCAAGCAGTTGTTGTTCCAAAATTCATTTTACTCATTTATTTTGGAACAAAATCGTTTATATTTTAGAATTAATAGAATATAAACAACTTATTAACTGAAAAAAGTATGACTAACTAAACATGAGAAAGTAAATATGAACGGGGCAAAATATTGGGGACACTGTAATTAATTTTTTTTAGATAAGTATGCTCTTGATTATTTAGTGTGGTGGTTTATGTTGGGATATTTCACATGAATTTCACATCTTTAATAAGTATAGTGGAATCTCAACTTAATAGGTTAACTTTTTAGGTAAGGAGGTGATACAATATATTTGTTGGGTCAATTTATACAGGTATGCATCACATTGGTGATGAATTAATTGATGTGAGATGGATCGTTCAATTCTGCTACAAATTGTATTAGAGCCCATGGTTTAATGGGTCAAAGTATCAGGTTGGTACTTCATGGTGGAACATTCGCAGGCCGCGTATTCCCCAATCCGCACAATGGAGTAAATAGAGTTGAGTCAGGTGGATCACAAGGAGATCAGGCACACGTTTGCCACTACACGTGAAGTATGATTTGAGTCAAATGAAGGGCACTCAGGATGACTCTGGGAAGCTGCTCAAGGTGAATGGTTCAAAAGGAGGAAAGTTGTACTCCCATATTTTCCTCTAAGGTGGTAGAGTAGTATTAGAGTCGAAAAGGGTTCTTGAAGGACCCAAATAAAGTGAGCTCAATGGTGTGACTACTCTAGTATGATACTTATGATGTGTATTCAAGTGAAAGGTGGAGATTGTTAGGATATTTCATATGAATCCCACATCTTTAATAAGTATAGTGAAGTTTCAACCTATTAGATTAAGTTTTAATTATGAAGTGATTCAACATTCTTGTTGGACCAGTTTACATAGGCATGCACTGCATTGGGATAAGCATTGGTGATGAATTGATGTGTGATATATCGTTTAATTCCGTTACAGTTCAAACTATTTATTTAGGATTTTTTGATATTTTCACAAGTAAATTTGATAGTTCCATATTTTATACTCACATTTTCACAAGTCTCTCGCTTTATAAATATTAAATGAAACTCACATTCATATTAATAAAATATTGTAAGAATATTAAATTTTACTTGTGAAAATAAAATAAAAATTCCCCTTATCTAAAAAGATTCAATTGCCATGTACCAATATTTTTGCATTTATCTAAAATAGTGTAATAATCTAGGTTATAATCACAAGGGGTGCCCTAACTTATTCCAGGTGCAAATTAAAGGACGAAAGTCGCTGAGTGTGTTTGATTACGTCTGAGCAGCTCTTAATGGCTATGCCTCTGATTCGGTCAGAGGTAAAATTTGTTTGGTAAATTTTTTTTCCCTCTTAATGTCTCTTAATCAGTTAGACACAAATTCAATTTTAAACCATCCAGAGGCATATCTGAACGAGTTTATATTTTTTTAGACAAAAATAACCTCTTCAATATTACAAATTCCCTCTTTTATCTAGAGATATGACAACAGATCTAAATCTCCGGTGTGGGTAATCGGTGATATGACAGCCGATCTAAGTGAGAAGATGAAGAAGGATAGCAGATCTGTTTTTTTTTTTGAGACGGAATCTAGGAGGAAGAAGGGAGGGGATTGTGATTATTTTTTTTGGTTAAGAGTTTGCTTGTTGATAATGGTGGTTGAGGAGAGAGACGAAATCCAAGAGGAAGAAGGGAGGGGATTGTGACTGGTATTTTATTTTATTTTATTTTTTTTATTTTTTGTTTTTATTTTTGTTAAGAGTTTGCTTATTGATAATGATGGTTAAGGAGAGAGAGAGAGAGAGACGGAGGAGGAAGAAGGGAGGGGATTGTGACTGTTTTTGTTTTTGTTTTTTTGTTCTTTAGTTTTTATTTTATTTTTTAAAATATTTTTGGTGTCCTATATCTTCATTACTTGTTTTTCATTCCAATTAAGTATGATTAGTTACTTATAAATTCATATATATATATATATATAAATTATTTTAAGCTTATTAAAAATAATTTTAAAAAATTAAATACTCATTTATTTTGTAATATTATAAATATGAATTTAAAATACTATTCAGACCTTTCTGATTATTATCAAACAAATTTTTCTTAAGCTGTTCAGAGGGTTAAAATGGTAAAATACTCTTATTCAGACATTTTGAAAAAATTAATTATCAAACAGCATTTTTTTCATTTAGACACAATTCTGGACAGAGGCTCTATATTATTCAGATGTCTAAACTATTCAGATCTTAACACTCAGTTTTATCAAACACCACGTTAATTCCATAATAAGAGGAGATATGAAAGATCAAAGCATGTTTATTTAGTAACCCATTTCACATGCAGATACAAATAAATTTAATAATAAATATGCGCGTATAATGAAATAAACATGTTTATTGAGTAACCCATTTCACATGCAGATACAAATAAATTTATTAATAAATATGCGCGTATAATGAAATAAAGTCGATGCATTTTTTTTCCCAAGAAGCTTTCATGAGCCGGTTTAATAAATAAAATTTAGAGGATTATATAAAAAGATATAATTTTAAATTAAAATAACAAAATAATAATGTAATTAAACTTATAAGGACAAAAGAGAAAATAATTTTTCACTCCGTTACACTCAGCTTGCATCAACGGGCCATGATTGCTTTATAATTAAATATATTTATTGATCAGTTTAATGTTATTTTATCCAATCTATTTAAAATATAAAAATATTTTTGACTTTTTGTAAATTTAGAATTCATTTAACTCATTTATGTATAAAATTCTCAGATCTAGTTATTAGTAATATTTTTTAGATAGTTTATAATGTTTATTATTTATTGATTAAAATGAGATAAATTTATATTATTTTTTAAAAAATTCTAAAAAATTCTTATATTTTGAAACGGAGGGTGTATTGCTTTGATAAAAAAAAAAATTAATGTCTTCTCGTGTTTATTAATTGATCACTCTTTCCCTTCTAAGCTTTGCATTTGTGCAATAATAGTAAAGTCTCTTCAATCTTGTTTAAAATTAGTGATATAACTAATCAATCGAAACACTACACAAAAACATAAATCATCTAACAGATTTTTTCCCTAAAAAATTGTGGCACTGGTTCAGTATTACAAATTGTTGTATCATTCATGTTTCCATCTTATTCTGATTTATAATTTAGCATTTATGCTTTGACTCGAATTTTATACCTCAAGTAGCTATTACTATGAGAACACTATTAATATTTATCCTTATGGACTTTTTTATCCATGCTTAGAATATGTTTTTTTTTATTTCATTTCAAACTAGTATTTCATGCAATTTTATAAAATATAAATAACTATATACCTACTTTATACTACATTTGTCCCAAATTATAAGACAATTATTGACTTTTTATACTACATTTTCAAACCTATTTGACTCTTTTTTGTTGATTCTTTTGATTTTCTTAAAAAAATCATACCCTTTTATGCTTTTAAAAAATTTATATTCCTATTATACTTCAAACAAAGAAAATTAGAATGAGTAAAATCTAAATAAGTTAACTCTTTGTTATTGAGAAATTTAATTGAAAAATATATATTATGTAGATTGATAGAAATAAAATAAATGTGTAATACATGAATGTCTAATACGAAAAATGACGCAAATATAAATACAAATACATATAGCTAGTGGTTGAAATTGGTGGACGAAAGTATCCTAAAAACTAGACTTCATATAATTAGGGAGGAGTAAAATGGTAAATAAAGAAAGGCCAAAAGGCTAAAAAGTAACTTTCAAAATTTTAGTCTATTCATCCACATGCCTTTAGACCTGGATTTTTCAGACTTCAGGTCTGTCCAAACTCTATTTCAACTCGAGTCAAACTGGTCATTTGCAAATAAAAAACGTCTGTTAGGGCCTTCATGCCAGGCTGGTCTATGTTTAGAACAAAGCAGGCTAGACTTTAATTTCAAACTTATTACAATTAGAACGAGGCCATATATTCGGATTTCGGGTTTTTGTGTGTGCCCCTATCTGCTTTTATCGACTAAAATATAAAATTAGGCTACGAAACGAGCCGTTCACAAACAGGTTCGGTTCGATTTGATTAACTTGTCGAGTCGAGCTCGCACATGGTATCACGTTCAATTGCTCGATCAAACATGTTCGCGAACCATGTGGTTTGGTTTGACTTTGTTCGCGAACAGTTCGAATTCGGTTCGTGAGAAGTTCGTGAGATGCTCGAGTTCGTATTTCTTATATGTTTAATGTCTTTAAATTCTAAATACAAATAATTGATTATATCATATTGTAATTGTCAAATCGAGATAGAGAATAGAGAAATCAATTCAACAATGTATTGAGACTTCACTAATGGTTATTGTACAATTACTATTGTACATTACATCAACTATCAACTATATAATTAAAAGTGAAAACTTGATTTCACCAATTTTTAAATTTTTAATGTTACAGACTTATAGTGTATATGTGAGACAGTGAGAGAGAATGGTTGGCTAACTTTAATTTATGCAATTAAGTAATCATATTTAGTGTAAAAAGTAGTGTTTAATAATTCAATTAAGCAATAAGTTGTTTATAGCTTATTTTTTGGATGAATTATTTAAAGACAGTTTTACTATTTTTTTTAATTTAACTGATCTTTGCTCCAGTAAATATAATGAATTGATTCAAATGTTCGTGAACTTGATCAAGTTCGAATATGTTCATGAGTTATTCGCGAACAAGTTTGTGTTCGTGAATATTTAGATGTTCGCGAATATAATATTGTTAGACTATTTTCGCGAACTGTTCGCTAACTTGAGCATGTTCGCAAACTGTTCGTGAACAGTTAACGATCCAAACTCACACACGTATGTTGGTTCGATCATGTTATACGAACCTGTTTGAGTTCGACTAATAGTATTCGAGTTCGTTAGAGTTTGTCAAAGTTCGGATAAGATCGGATCATTCGCAGCCTTAATAAAATACACCTTCCGATTAGTACTAGACTCAAGAATCCATTTCTTAAAGTTTTTTTTAAATTTTTTTTGCAAACTCACTCTCCAAGTATAATTATTGGTGCAACTCCCACTGAAGTTATATGTATGAGATACTAAAGATAAACGGCTATATGTTTGTACTTTTGACGAAAATTAATCATGTACTTTACATGTTTATTAAGGATGACATAATAATTTACATTATATTAGATATTTGAGCTACTTTAACACTCTATTCAATCAAAGGCCATTTGACAGAAAGAGACTAGGCACATTTGGGAGGAATTTAGGGTTTCGATTGAGCGAAATGGACTAGGCGAATATGGAAGAAAAACTAGGGTCTCAATTGAGAGAAAGGGACTGGACGGAAAAAATAGGAATTCCATAGATTCTTCTGTTTTAGTTAATAGTTGTGAGAATAGTTGTTTAAGTAAGTGAGATTTGGTGAAATCAACTTACTTCTATGGATTAGAGGCTTCTATATAAAATCTCAAAGGACAAGAATTAATTTGTCACACCACCATATGGAATAACTCACTTATTTCGCTATTCAGTTTATACATACATACATATATATATATACATATACATATATATACACATATTGTGGGCCCAAATATAAATTAGGGTTCACATATGACCTAATCGAATTGAATGCACAAATTAAGGTTTGCATTGCGACCTAATTGAATTAAATGAATAGACGAAAAAGCCAGAAATAAATGTCAAAGACCCGAGAGAAGCCTCCACGTGTCCCGAGGCAGAAGATTCATGGAGACGACTCAACATTTTGGGATTGGATTGGTTGCTAGAAGGACAAGACGATTTGGGTATTACTCGAGTAACTAAGGGTATTTCTGGAATTTTCCCCGAGGGCCCACTTTCCAGGAAACCCTATAAATATTCCTTCCATTCCATGGAGGAAGGGACTTTTGGAGAAACTTAAGACTTGGTGATTCTCTCTCAACCCAAAGCACACAATAAGGCTCTCTAGATCCTAGTTACTCTAGAAGGCATTTAGATCCTAGGAGTTCTGCCACGTGTTATTAGGGTAATCGTCCACCTGTTCTTCTCCCCTCTTCAATTCATCAATCAATTCCGTACTCTTCGTGGATTTCTCTCCTCTTCAGCCAACACGAAACCCTAACCCTAGCATGGTACGATTTCCTTGCCTACATTCTTTGGCCACTCTGCTGGGGAGGTGTAGAATTCGTGAAAGGTATGCCCATAACTCGAAGTGGGAGAACTATAGGAAGAGTTTCACCTACAACAAGCATCACTTCACCAGATCCTGTTCCAAGACAAGCAAATCAAGCTCTCCAAGGCGCGAATCTGGATCTCGATCAACCCATCATAGAAGACGCTTCGGAAGGTAGTTCAACATCTCCATATATGGTTGATCAATAACAAGCCAATGTCAGACAAACAAGCATGAGAAGGCAATGTAAAGAAACAAGTGGGGAGTAGACAACCACGAACGTTTTGTAGCTAGAGATGCTTAAGGCATTGAAGGAGGCACGGTAAGGACAAGAGATGATGATGACCATGATGCTGGAAATGCAGAGGAAGCAGGAAGAGATGGGGAGTTTTCGTCAGCAGTTGATGCAGATCCCCACTTTCAAGGCCATGTTCCCAGGAAGTTCACAGGGGGAACAAACATGAGTGGAGGAAAGTAACAACAAAGAGAACCAGACTGTGCCTCCAACAACAGAGAGTCAGCTGATTCCAATCATCAACTTGGAGCTCCAAAACAGCGGTGATGTACCACAACCCAGACTGGAAGCAAGCCAGCCTCAGCCCAACATCATCCCGACCACTCTCCTAGCATTTTCACAAGTACAGATACCGACCATCCCGAGCCACATACAACCAACAAACCAACAAGTACAACCAATACAAGCTTTGCACTATGCAAGTGTGCACCAACCAATTTCCTTACCATACGCACTGCCAATGCATCAATACGTCACAGCCCCTTAGAGAGTCCACACCAAGAGCCAGTATGTGACAAAAGATGATATGATCGATGTGATCAATCAACTTCATAAACAGACATCTCGACCTTCAGAGTTAGACTTTACTCCACCCTACTCGGCACATATTCGAAGACAACCATATTCGGCAGGGTATATTGAGCATCCCCCGCAGTTTCCAAAATACAATGGGGAGAAAGGAACTGCTAGGGAGCATATTGTCAGGTTCGTGGAGTCGATGTCTCCATGGTTGGGTTATGATGAAGTGAACAATCATAACCTTTTAATGAGAGAATTCAACAAGACATTGATAGATAGTGCCTTCAGTTGGTACTACAATTTAGAGAAAGGGTCAGTCCAAGATTGGGATGATATGAAATTACTATTTTTCAAGAAGTTTTTCTATATGCAGAAACAGGTGACCATAGTAGAACTCATGAGATTTAAACAGAAGCCAAACGAAGAACTGTTGGACTATGTAGATAGATTCAGGGCTCAGGCACATAAATGTGTGGAGCCAATTGAAGAGAAGAATCTGGTGAACATATGCAACAATGGTGCCTTAGAGGCCTTCAAGCCCCACCTCGTCACTAAAGCCTGCAATTCATTTACAACACTCTCATCATTTGCACAAGACTTGGGAGGAATTATGACATTGCCCACAAGTCATGCAACTGATGCGTAGAAGGGCAAGAGGATGACTGTTGTGGCTTTAGCAGACCCTCAGCGAAAGCCATAAGGGGGTAATAGGAACAAGGAATGTGTAACGCCCCCAAAATCCGGGTCCCTTGAACCTCGGACCTGGTGCGTCACGATGCATCATCTTCTTACACATTATACAATTAATGCGGAATATATAAATATACATTATTTATTTCAAATAATTCTACAACATTTTCCCAATGTTTATAACCTTAACTCAATATTTACCTTAATAATTCAAAAGGTTTACATGATCATTTTCATAAGATATCATAATAGTTAACGCATATTAAGTTACTCTTGAACTTTTCCTCTTGTCTTTGTCCTTCTTGAAACACTTGAGCTTAACTGAAATATTATCATGATATAGCAAGAGTGAGCAACTACTTTGCTCAGCAAGTTTAAATACAAGAAAGATATATCATGATTGAAAAAGAATAGGCTTTCGAATTTTCAACAATATATAATAATTGTGAAAGAACGATAATCAAATTTCAATAAATGAATAACTGAATCAATAACGCTGAGTGGCCAACAATGACCATTAACTAATTTGGTAATCAAGGTTATCAGCCTTTCATACTAGGTAAACATATGCAACTTGCACGAAGTGCGACTAACAATAAATTTCATTGAGGTGAATAATTGACAATAATTAAACCACTAACATGCTTGAAAATATTAACTCAAGTTTGAGTTAGGAAACTTGCAATAACGTAAGAAGTTTAGGATTAAGAACTTGCCTTGTTCGTCGATTACCGCTACGCAATCTAATTTAATCTCTTATGAAAGACCTATCATTTACAAGATTGATCTTTCAATCAGCATATCATATCATACCTCATAATACCACTTCTTCTATAAATAAATTATCTAACATTTAGCCATATAATCACATGTTAGATAACACCTTAAACCATCAATATTATTATTGTCCTTTGATAATATTTCAATCACTTAATCAACATCTTAAAACTCTCGTCTAATATTATTAATCATTTAATAATATTTTAATAATATTTTAGGCACTTAGAACTATTATTAATCATTTAATAATATTCTAATCACACTTTAATATTATTAATCATTTAATAATGTTTTATTCACTTTCTAATATTATTAATCATTCAATAATATTTTAATTCACTTTCAAATATTATTAACCCTTTAATAATATTTTGATCACTTAATATCATTTATTAAATGTCTTAATCATTACAAATATTATTAATCATTTAATAATATTTTAATCATCTAATAATAATTTAATCTAATATTATTAATTATTTAATAATATTTTTAATCATTTATTAAACTCATGAACAATTTAATTTAATTGTTTATCCTTACTATTTAATTTAGTTAACATACATATTTGGTCATACACATAATATTTAATTAAAAATGACCAAATTACCGATATAAAATCTTAATATATCATATTAAAGGTCATTAAGTAATAAAATCACATTAACACATTTTTCAACTTAACATAACTTAATTTACTCATTTATTTTTAACTTGATTAAAGATATGAAAAATACCAAAACAACTTATTATTTTTTTATCTTTTAGGAAATATCAGTATACGATATTTTAGTTATAAAATAATTTTCCTGCAATTTTGCAATTTTGTTTCCTATTTTTAAACAGGCTAAAACAGTCAAAAATGGCTATATTTATCATAAATTATCCTTTTGTTCAATAATTCTGAAATTTATACGGTAGACTCATGCTACCACATACTAATTACATTTAAATTTTCACAATTTTCTGGATTGTATTCACTGAGTTATAACAGTTTACTTTTAAAATCGTATTTTCTTATAAAAGGCATAACTCCCTCTCAGGACATCGAAAAATTCTCATCTTTGGACAACATCTAGTTACTTGATATACTAACATATTACAAAAGACCAAAATTTTTAGAGCAACAAAAGTAGCCGAAACAGCCTTCACAAAAACTAGACAGTATGCTCACAAGGTTTTTCTTTTCCAGATTTTTTTTTTGTGTTCTTCGTTCGTTTGGTTTGATTTCTTGATTTCTCTCGTTTGATTCTTGTTTATACAAGTTTAAATCATTCCAAACATACATAAACATATTCTTTATACATAAATTTCATAAAACTTAACATCCATACGAAAATCAAAGTATTTTTATAAGAGTTTACATATATACCTTTAGCTAGTTTTCTTCCTTTTCTTTGTTTCATAGCTTTGCTTCCTCTATCATGCTCCATGGTTACATACCATTTGAGATATAAATAAAATACCTAAACATAGTTAGGATTTTCAAATTTTTAAAGAAAAGTATCCAAGAAAGTTTTATGAATCTAAATTTAAGAATTACCTTAATTAGATTTTTCCTTCATTTCCTTCTTCTTATTCTTCCTTCTTTTCTCTCCCTCCCTCTCTCTCTCTCTTTTTCTTTATTCAGAAATTTGGGGAAGTACGGGGAGAATGAATTGAAAAAGAAAAGGCTGATCATTACTCTTATTAGGCAAAGCCATTAATTCAACCTCACATGCCCCATCTCTTTTCCTTAGCCAATTACAAGCAAGTTAGGTGAGGGAATTTAGGGAAGACTTGGAAGCATGTGGGAAATAAATCCCAACAATTATTCCCCTCACTCATCAGCCTTAGCCGCCCCTTTCATGGCCCACTTCTTCAAAAATTTTAATATTTCCTTTTATTTACTCACTTATCCAATTAATTGTCTATTTGATCATTTCGGATACTAAAAATTAACTTTTTCGAACTTACAGTCGATTCCTACTAAAGTCGATATTCTCAACGTCATGGAAATATCTGTTTTTTTTCAACTTCATTTCTAAATTTTGGATTGGACTTTTACCGAAAAATCAACTGTTAACTTTTTGACCAAAAAGTTAACCCAGACATATTTCGTGTTTTTAGTCTATTCTTACTATTTTCGACGTTCCAGACTCAACCGTCCAGTCCGCGTCTTCAAATTCCACTCCGAACTCAAATTCGAGTTTTCAAGCACTATTTTTGTCTCATATGCAATTATTCGCTTTCTTAGTCAGTTCATACTAATTAAATCAATTAGCCTTAACCAGCTATTAATTCACATCCATTTGACATAATATTAAATATCATATCATTATTCATATTTCATGAAATTATTGTAATACAAATACAACTATCATCATTAACTAAATAAATTTCTTTATTCAATTAATTAAAACAATATTTTAACCCACTAATTTTCAAATAGTGAATTAACTCATATATGGAATTTAGTTCATAATAATTCTATCGTCGTCCAAGGCTAAATATTCAAATTATATTATTTCATAATATAATTTTAATTTAATCTGAATCAATTAATATTAATTAATTAATTAATTTTACCCAATATATGTATATATTTCACATCTATATATACACATTTAATCTATTACACAAAATCACATACTTCACATTATATGAAACACATATATACATATATGTCCAAATCCACTTCATCCCTTAATAAGAATTTTATTTATTAAATTCTTATTTTAAATTTTCGAAATATCTGGGATATTACATTCACCCATTCTTCTAAGAATTTCGTCCTCGAAATTAAGGCATAATCATCGCTATTTATTATACTCCTCTATTTTCAAATCTAGGTTTTATTCTTTAAATCTTTATTTAATTATTCGAGATCTTATTTACAAGTCTCATAAATTTTTGGGTTATAACATTCACCCCTTCTTCTCAGAATTTCGTCCTCGAAATTATAGCATACTAATTTTTTTGCTGCTCATTCTATTGATCAAAACTAGGTTTTCAAATCAATCATCTTATTCACCAAACTAGGTTTTCAAATCAACCTTTATATTCTCACTTTAATAACAACTAAACTCTTTCCTTCTTTAAAGATTTCTCTTTATTCGTCACATTCTATAGTCATTCTTCTCTAAGAAGTTCACATCTTCTAAACTTTTAACTTCCAAAATAGTGAAATATTTTTCAGGAGTCTTCAACAATTGTTCAATAATTGTGAAGCAGCTTGAACAAATAGGAAATAAAAGAAATTCCTTTAAAAACTTTTCAAATCATGCTGAGTGGTCATAAAGACCGTGAGTCCATCTCGAGATTTAACAGATATTTTCACTGTAAACCTCTAGAAATTTTAACAATCACAAAGACTGCAAAATATTCTATACATCCGCGCGCATGGTCGGATTTTCCCGCCAAAATTACCCCTTTTTATCAGGGTTTTTCATACTAGCTCAAAAACATTCGATAAATCATTCCAACATCCGTCTAGCCGAAACAATTGGCCTAGACTAGCATCAATAAACTGTTCGTATATTACGAACTGAAAATCATTTTAGGTATTTAATGTAACTGAAATTCATTTTTTTTAGGACGTTATAATACTGCACTGTTGCAATCAGTGTGTTAGGATTCCGTCATTTTATCATCTCTACACCACGGCTTTAATGGTAAGTGATGATTAAATACATTTTAAAGTTTTCAAAACAAACTTTGTCTAGCCAACACAATTAGCATGGACATATTTCATAAAACGGTTCATATAACTAAAATTCATTTATAGGACGACATAATGCTGCACTGTTGTAACAGTGTGTTAGAATGTCGTCATTTATCATCTCAACACCATGCTTTGCAATGGTGCATTGACGATTTTAAAATACATTTTGATGTTAAAATAATTTTTGTCTAGCTGAACCAAGTAGCATAGACATACAAATGATAAGACTTTTCAAAGGCGTATAAGTGCGAATATAAGCACGATTTAGGATCTAGCATAGCTAGAAGATTTGGAATACCTATGCCTCCACCATCAACTTCAATTTCTCCAATGATTCATTGCTTAATAATTCTATCTATTTCTATCATCCTTAAAGCTTACTATACTAAAAATCCTCACTTCTTCATGCACAACTTTTCTATACCCTAGTATAGTTCATCAAACATACCACACATTATGAGTTCAGGAACTTACCACAATCATATGAGTTTAGGAACTTATCCTAGTCAGACCAAAGACGTCCATTCGCTGAGGGGTTCAAAAACGTACCATATGATTATGAGTCACGAACTTACCATAAGTATGAGTTTTAAGAACTCGCTCCTAATCTTACATCCTCTACCTATCCGTTATACACATGAGAAAAGAATCACCTTCTCAACATACATATAGCGAACAACGCGACACTAGGTTCCAATGATTATCAATATAGGAAGCTAAGTGGTTGTCGAACCAAACACAATCCCCTGCCCATACAAGGAATTGGTTAACTCGGCCACTAATCAATATAGGAAGCTAAGCGGTTGTTAGACCAAGGACAAATCTCTTGCCCATACAAGAAATTATTCAACTCAACCACTATATCGATATAGGAAGCTAAGTGGTTCTCAAACCAAGCACAAATTTCCCGCCCATACAAGGAATCGTACAACTCAGCCACTAACATGAGTCCTCAATTTAAAACCCACATAATCCTAATCTTATCTTGCTCCTTGCTCAACACAAACTTTTAATTCGTATCCCATTATTTATAATTCCTTCTGAATTTTATCTTCGTACTATCCTCTAGTACCTTCTTCGTACAGCAATTCTGCTATAAAGTTTTCAATCATTCGATTGGTCATCTATCATTCCATATCTTAATCAGATCACGTTGTGATCTTTCTTATAATCGTATTATATTACGATTTTTTTTCTATCTCATGATCGTTTTGTTTTACGATCTTCTTATCTTTCTCTTTAATCATGTTATATTATGATTTTCTGTAACGCCCCCCAGAATCGGGACTATTTCTATTCCCGACCTTGTGCATTAATACCATCTTGTTCTAGCTTTAAAACATTATTCAAAGTTAAAATAGCTAAAAATGCGGAATAATTAAAAACTTTTATATCTTTCTTTCTTTCTTTTCCCTGAATCGCAACCTTTACGATTACATATTTAAGAATTATTTTTATTCTATGATTCATTTTATTAGAGTAGATATGAGTATGTACAACTCAATCCTCAATACGAATTCATTCTTATATAGTATTATCACTATACAACTTTATATTACAAAGTAATCATCACAACATAATCAGAACGAATATTCTTTATTGAATATTTTAAAATATACATAACATGCCAGTTACATATATCAAAGCTATCAATCATAGTTTCTATACAAATTCTAAATGAATAAAATGTATTTCTTCGTATATCTTCCAATCCTTATCGTCCAGATAGCAAGTAATATCACATTGTGTCTTTAACCTGCAAAAAGTTTAGTTTTGCAAGATTGAGCTCGACGGCTCAGCAAATTTAATAGCTTTCATGCTTCACATAGCACATAATTTCATGCTCAGTTCATATTTCATAATTATCATAATTCTAAACAATATAATTCATATGTTTAGCATATCACATTAAGACTGAGTTCCAAAACTTAATCAATTTCAGTCATAAGTTGACTTTCATAATTTAACAAGCATAAAGTATAATTTAGCATATTTGTGAAAATCTCATATAATATCAAGATCACAAAACACAAAGGAACTGAAAAACTTGCCTTCACTACGAAATGCTACCGGTTCTAATCCTTCTCGCGAACTAGAAACGTTATGACCTCGCATAGCACATCAGTTTGCGTTCATCGCTATATGTTCAACAAACGTCCACAATTCCACTTCTATTTGTCGGTTGTTAATACTCATATATTTCCATCTACCTCACGATCTCATCTTCACTGTTTTACACAATCCCTTTGATTCTAAAAAAAAATCTCCCCAAGAATCTAAGTCTCCTTTTCAATCTCTTCAGTTAATGTCTCAGCATCCCTATAGCTGTAATTGCTAAGCATTTGGTTCACATTCATCTCATCACCATGATCGTCTCTAACACAATCCAATTTGCTCTCCTTGCTCCTAGCAGTTTCAGAATCATATCTACCATCACTATTAAAATTATTCATCATCATCATCTCTCTCTTCACTAGGAACTAACAACTCAACAGAATCACAACCTACACATTTAGTCAATTTAGAAGAGAACAAAATCTGAGCCATTCGATCTCGCTTTAACCTGAACTCTTGGGAAAAATTAGAAGCCGCAACCATAATCCCATGTTCGATAATATCAAATACGTCAGAATTGGAAGTACGGAAGTAATCCCGCCACTTATCGAGAATGTTTCGAAACTTGATACCCGTTATCACTTGGGTGGAATCAAATTCAAATAAAAAAAAAACCCAGATTGTAAAATCAGATTCCGGTCAATACCCAGAAATCAAAATTTGATGTTTCATGGGTTTATGATCATACCCAGAAATCGAGAAACCTAGGTTCCATCAGTTTTGACCAAAAATTGTTGATGATTGATCTTGATATTAGATTAACAAAATCAATTACGTCAAAATTATTTGCTTTTAAGTTTACGATCGAAACAGATGATGATCAGAATCGACAACAAACAAAAGCAATTAAAAATAATTATCTAGGAGAAAAGCAAATATATCTGACCCAATCTATATCTACAGCGAGTGGGTTTATGAAGTATTGATGCAAAGAATCTAATTATATTCCCCCAGAAAATCAACGTAGAATTCTATAGAAAGTAATTTGCTAATTAGAGGTAATAAATTCAGGAAAGAATATGTTATTTTAGTATTATGGGATATATTCTCTCCCTACAAGCAACTCTCTGTTTCTCCCCTTTTTCTCTTACTCCCTTTCTATGATTTATATCTACATACAAATATACAACATATGCCACCGCATGTTGCCACAAGAGCTTAGCTTCCACCTCGTGCTTCCCTTTTTTTTTATATTATCTGAATGTCATGTGTCTGCCCTTTATTTATAAGGTGCATGGCGGTTTGTTTGGTCCATTACTTAAGACCAAAGAATATTAGACTTGTCCAAGTAGTATGCCGCCTTATTAGCCGACTGACACAAGCTACTGCATCATACATTACATAGCTACGTGGCAAACTCATACACTATACATGTAAACTTCATGCCCAAGTATAGCCATCAAATTTAGCCAATAACATTTAGTCTTAATGGTTAAACAAAAATCAACTTTTATATGCTAGACTAATTTGTAATTGGCCCAATTTTGTTTCTTTAGTATTAAGAATAATTTAAAAATTATTCTAACAATGTCCTACAAATTTTAAATTATTAGAGAGAATATAGTCTTATTTTATAAGAGAACTTCTTAGCACTTGTGCATCATAAAGATGTTCGCAGACTTGAATTTTTACTTGCTTCCATACAATGATTTTTTTTTTATGCTTGCTCTCCAATTCACTTCTCTTGCTCCATACATTTTTTTTCCTTTTCTTTCTTGGAGGCTACTTCTCCTCTCTACCCAGCTTAGTTGGTTTAGTTGTGGTTAACTAACATATACATATTACATATATTATACTTAATACATATATTACATATAATATATATTATATCACTTACAATATATATTACATATAATAAACATGGAATTTATAATAATGTAATAATTTCCACTTTATTAAAATAATTTAATATCATAAATTATTTTAATTCACTTATTTCATACTCGTCCGTACATATCGCGTAATAAATTTATTATTACACCAAAAATCTTTTCCATAACAATGAAGCTATACATTAAATAAAAATAATTTATTTAATGCAATAACTCTACTATATTAAAATAATTTAATATCATAAATTATCTTAATTCTCTTTATTTAATGTAACAGGCCAGTTAAAATAATTAATATTCAATTAACTATTTTAATTTACTTATTTAATATATACAACAATTTTGTATATTTAAATTTAATCATCTTCTTCTTCCCATAAATTGTCTTCAACAATTTATTCCTATTAGTTAAATATATTAATTTAATATATTTAACCATAATTTAAATATTATCCTAATTCACCGATTTAATTAAGTGAATTAACTTGCTCATAAAATTTAATTCATAGCGAATTCATTACAAGACATCATAATCTAATTATATCATTTCATAATATAATTTAATTCAATCTCCATTTATTAATTACTTCTAACCATTTATTTACATTATATTCCTATTAAAATAATTTAATATTATAAATTATTTTAATTTGCTCATCAATAGATACAAAAGTTTTGTATCTATAAAGTTATCCATCTCTTTAAATAAATTGATTCCCACAATTTATTTCAAACCAAATCAAATATATAATAATATATTCAATTATTTTCTTTTCTCTCTATAAATTGTTTTCTCACAATTTATTTAACTATAGCGAATATAATAATATACTCACTACATAAAAAGAATGCATACATTTTACCCAATAAAATGGAGGTTATTAAAAATATTTAATACCACCAATTTACTATATTAAAATAATTTAATATTATAAATTATTTTAATAATTTTCTTCATCATAAATTTTACCCATCTCATTTCTTCTTAATAAATTGATTCTACAATTTATTTACATGAAATAATAAATATATAATAATAATATATTTCTACAATTTATTTACATGAAATAATAAATATATAATAATAATATATTTATTACTCATAAAATCACGTATTGCATAGCATTTATTCACTTATGCAATATAATATCACTTCACATATCACCAAATAAGAATTTTATTTATTAAATTCTTATTTCAATATTTTTCTAAAAATCCGGGTCATCACATTTTCTTTATGCTTTTAGAATTACAAACTATATCTATTCATTATTACTTGTCATCTTTATTATCAGAGTCGGGTAACTCTGAATTCTTATCTTTATAACTCTTTAAGATTTTTCTTTGAATCTTTTGAATTATCTTCTTCTTTACTTAATAATGAATTTTCTAAATACATCTTTTATCACTAAAACTCTATCCGAGTTTATTTCTCATCATCCTTATCATCATTTCTACGATTATAGCCTAAGGTTTATAACCTATCAGCTCTGGTACCAACCTGTAACGCCCCCAAAATTCGGGTCCCTTGAACCTCGGACCTTGTGCGTCACGATGCATCATTTTCTTACACATTATACAATTAATGCGGAATATATAAATATACATTATTTATTTCAAATAATTCTACAACATTTTCCCAAGGTCTATAACCTTAACTCAATATTTACCTTAATAATTCAAAAGGTTTACATGATCATTTTCATAAGATATTATAATAGTTAATGCATATTAAGTTACTCTTGAACTTTTCCTCTTGTCTTTGTCCTTCTTAAAACACTTGAGCTTAACTGAAATATTATCATGATATAGCAAGAGTGAGCAACTACTTTGCTCAGCAAGTTTAAATACAAGAAAGATATATCATGATTGAAAAAGAATAGGCTTTCGAATTTTCAACAATATATAATAATTGTGAAAGAACGATAATCAAATTTCAATAAATGAATAACTGAATCAATAATGCTGAGTGGCCAACAATGACCATGAACTAATTTGGTAATCAAGGTTATCAGCCTTTCATACCAGGTAAACATATGCAACTTGCACTAAGTGCGATTAACAATAAATTTCATTGAGGTGGAATAATTGACAATAATTAAACCACTAACATGCTTGAAAATATTAACTCAAGTTTGAGTTAGGAAACTTGCAATAACGTAAGAAGTTTAGGATTAAGAACTTGCCTTGTTCGTCGATTACCGCTACACAATCTAATTTAATCTCTTATGAAAGACCTATCATTTACAAGATTGATATTTCAATCAGCATATCATATCATACCTCATAATACCACTTCTTCTATAAATAAATTATCTAACATTTAGCCATATAATCAAATGTTAGTTAACACCTTAAACCATCAACATTATTATTGTCCTTTGATAATATTTCAATCACTTAATCAACATCTTAAAACTCTCGTCTAATATTATTAATCATTTAATAATATTTTAATAATATTTTAGGCACTTAGAACTATTATTAATCATTTAATAATATTCTAATCACACTTTAATATTATTAATCATTTAATAATATTCAAAATTACTTCTTAATATTATTAATCATTTAATAATATTTTATTCACTTTCTAATATTATTAATCATTCAATAATATTTTAATTCACTATCAAATATTATTAACCCATTAATAATATTTTGATCACTTAATATCATTTATTAATGTCTTAATCATAACAAATATTATTAATCATTTAATAATATTTTAATAATCTAATAATAATTTAATCTAATATTATTAATTATTTAATAATATTTTAATCATTTATTAGACTCATGAACAATTTAATTTAATTGTTTATCCTTACTATTTAATTTAGTTAACATACATATTTGGTCATACACATGATATTTAATTAAAAATAACCAAATTACCCATATAAAATCTTAATATATCATATTAAAGGTCATTAAGCAATAAAATCACATTAACACATTTTTTAACTTAACATAACTTAATTTACTCATTTATTTTTAACTTGATTAAAGATATAAAAAATACCAAAACAACTTATTATTTTTTTATCTTTTAGGAAATATCAGTATATGATATTTTAGTTATAAAATAATTTTTCTGCAATTTTGCAATTTGGTTTCCTATTTTTAAATAGGCTAAAACAGTCAAAAATGGCTATATTTATCATAAATTATCCTTTTGTTCAAAAATTCTACAATTTATACGGTAGACTCGTGCTACCACATACTAATTCCTGTTAAATTTTCACAATTTTTTGGGCTGTATTCACTGAGTTATAACAGTTTACTTTTAAAATCGCATTTTCTTATAAAAGGCATAACTCCCTCTCAGGACATCGAAAAATTCTCATCTTTGGACAACATCTAGTTACTTGATATACTAACATATTAAAAAAGACCAGAATTTTTAGAGCAACAAAAGTAGCCGAAACAGTCTTCACAAAAACTAGACAGTATGCTCATAAGGTTTTTCTTTTCCAGATTTTTTTTTTGTGTTCTTCGTTCATTTGGTTTGATTTCTTGATTTCTCTCGTTTGATTCTTGTTTATACAAGTTTAAATTATTCCAAACATACATAAACATATTCTTTATACATAAATTTCATAAAACTTAACATCCATACGAAAATCAAAGTATTTTTATAAGGGTTTACATATATACCTTTAGCTAGTTTTCTTCCTTTTCTTTGTTTCATAGCTTTGCTTCCTCTATCATACTCTATGGTTACATACCATTTGAGATATAAACAAAATACCTAAACATAGTTAGGATTTTCAAATTTTTAAAGAAAAGTATCCAAGAAAGTTTTATGAATCTAAATTTAAGAATTACCTTAATTAGATTTTTCCTTCATTTCCTTCTTCGATCTTCTTCTTCCTTCTTTTCTCTCCCTCCCTCCCTCTCTTTTTCTTTATTCAGAAATTTGGGGAAATACGGGGAGAATGAAATGAAAAAGAAAAGGCTGATCATTACTCTTATTAGGCAAAGCCATTAATTCAACCTCACATGCCCCCATCTCTTTTCCTTAGCCAATTACAAGCAAGTTAGGTGAGAGAATTTAGGGAAGACTTAGAAGCATGTGGGAAATAAATCCCAACAATTATTCCCCCCACTCATCAGCCTTAGCCGCCACTTTCATGGCCCACTTCTTCAAAAATTTTAATATTTCCTTTTATTTACTCACTTATCCAATTAATTATCTATTTGATCATTTCGGATACTAAAAATTAACTTTTTTGAACTTACAGTCGATTCCTACTAAAGTCGATATTCTCAACGTCATGGAAATATCTGTTTTTTTCAACTTCATTTCTAAATTTTGGATTGGACTTTTACCAAAAACTCAACTATTAACTTTTTGACCAAAAAGTTAACCCATACATATTTCGTGTTTTTAGTCTATTCTTACTATTTTCGACGTTCCGGACTCAACCGTCCAGTCCACGTCTTCAAATTTCACTCCGAACTCAAATTCGAGTTTTCAAGCACTATTTTTGTCTCATATGCAATTATACGCTTTCTTAGTTAGTTCATACTAATTAAATCAATTAGTCTTATCCAGCTATTAATTCACATCCATTTGACATAATATTAAATATCATATCATTATTCATATTACATGAAATTATTGTAATACAAATACAACTATCATCATTAACTAAATAAATTTCTTTATTCAATTAATTAAAACAATATTTTAACCCACTAATTTTCAAATAGTGAATTAACTCATATATGAAATTTAGTTCATAATAATTCTATCGTCGTCCAAGGCTAAATATTCAAATTATATTATTTCATAATATAATTTTAATTTAATCTCAATCAATTAATCTCAATTAATTAATTAATTTTACCCAATATATGTATATATTTCACATATATATATATACACATTTAATTTATTACACAAAATCACATACTTCACATTATATGAAACACATATATACATATATGTCCAAATCTACTTCATCCCTTAATAAGAATTTTATTTATTAAATTCTTATTTTAAATTTTCGAAATATCTGGGATATTACAGAATGAGGAGGTATGTGATGTCCAAAATGCAAAAGCAACAAGAGAACATGAGAAGCTTGCCATAGATTCATACATCTCGAAATTTTAAGTGTCAAATAATACACCCTGAAGCTTGATCATAAGATGGACGAATGCTCAAACTAAAAGATGATGATAGACAACTTAAATACTGGCTCTACCATCAAAAAATCTATGAGCTGTAGAGACAAAAATATCAAAAATCCACCCAAGATGGTGGTCCACTGAAAATAGTGGTTTAAGTCTTTAGGAGTATCCCTTGCCAAGAAATTGGATAACCAAAGGAGGAAGCACAAGAATTGATGAATTAAAAATCCACCCAAGATGGTGGTCCACTGAAAATGGTGGTTTAAGTCCTTAGGAGTATCCCTTGCCAAGAAATTGGATAACCAAGGGAGGAGGCACAAGAATTGATGAATTAAAATCCACCCAAGGTGGTGGTCCACTGAAAATGGTGGTTGAAGTCCTCAGGAATATCCCTTGCCAAGAAATTGGATGACCAAGGGAGGAGGCACAAGAATTGATGAATTAAAAATGCACCCAAGATGGTAGTCCACTCTAAATGGTGGCCAAGTCCTCGTAGATTGCACTTGCCAAAAAATTGGATGACCAAGTGACGAGGCACACAACTTAAGCCCTTATGAAACCCTATATGCCAAAAATTGGCATGACGTACCAAGGGATAAGGCACAAGTTACACTTTCAACTTCAAAAGTAACCAAGGAACCTGACTTTACAGCCTTCGGACCCGACAAGTTATACTTTCAACTATAAAAGTAATTGAGGCACCTGACTATAAGTCCTTAAAGTTATACTTTCAACTTTAAAAGTAATCGAGACACCTGAATATAGGTCCTCAAACCCGAGAAAGTTACAATTTATCTTTAAAAGTGGCGAACATTATGCTTTCTCCGACAAAAGCAAGATCTATTATTATTATTATCTTTATGAAAATTTTGAAATGTTATGCTTTTCGTTAAACACAATCTGATTATCAATAAAATGTCAAACTTTCACTTATACTTGAATATTCTTTGGTTTTAAAAGTATGGATTCAAGTGTTGGTTTACGAGAAATCGAAAAAAAAAACATGTTTTATTTATATTAAAGATTTCATGTTTTATCTTATGTTATGCATATTATTGTCTTTGAGTATTAATTTGAATAACTTCGAATTCAATGTTAAACATTGGGTCTAAAGGAAAAATTCAAGTTAAAGACAATTAATAATGTTAAAGAAACTTTATTTTTATAACTGAAATATATATAATAAAATGAGTTTCTGATACAGGAAATAAGAAACTACAAAATGCCATGATCTAAAGTTCATGACATACCGAACTGAAGAGGGGGCATAACTAAAGCTTCCAAGTCGGCAATGGCGGTGCCCTGAGCCTTTGCATTTGAGGCTATCAGTCCTTCAAGGTCTCGGGCGGCAGACTCGAGTTCCCGAAGTTGGGTTTTCAATTTAGCCATGGCATTTGAAGCTCCAAAGCTCTACCAAAAGCAAGTCATTCTCATGATGATGAGAAGTGACCTCCGAGCGTAGTTTAACAATACGAAAACTAGAACTAAAGAGATCCAGCCTAGCATAGAAAGGAGACATGTTAAGGTACCCGACCGAAAAGGTGTCTGGAGACTCTACAGAAAGTAAAATATTGGCTGCCCCACCCAAAGAACTAGCAATTGTACCCTCCTTGTCAAGTGAAGCCTCGGTAGAATCCTTCTAGGAGGATGGAAATCAGCAACAGGTTCTAAAGGATTCTTCCTCAGGGGAGGAGGATCCGCGGCTATAATATCATCAGCATCACCATGGGACTCACTGGTACCCTCAAAGCTGTCATGTGGAGATGTTGTACGAGGGAATGAAAAGAGAGTTGTACCACACAGTAGGATCCGAGCTTACATTAGACAAAGAATCCTTAGCATCAAGACTGACGCGATCATCCTGTGGTGAAGATGACTCGATAGCATTAGTGATAGGTCGGGGAAGCTCACAAGTAGTGGAAGCTACCGCCTCACTTGTAGTACCCATAAGAATAATATACGAATATTACCATACGAATATTGAAAGACATAAACAAAAATACCACAAAGTTTACCAAAAGCTTTCGGCGTCTTTTGACTGGATCCTCGGCTGTCGGCATATTAGAACTAGCATCATCACGAGGGTACTTCGCCAATGGCTTCAAGATAAGTGTGGTCCCATTTGCCATTCGCCTAAAGACAGAATGACCAGCCGAGCCCATGGTAGAATCTGTAGAGGGCACCACCTTAGAAGCGATAGCAGTAGGTGCTTTCGCTTAGAGCGATCGAGTAACTCTCATCTCCTCGGCAGTAGAGGATCCCTGGGGAGGAGTTGGAGGTACCCGAGACGAAACTCGTGGAGGAAAACGCCTGGTAGTGGTAGGAGCATAAGCTGGAGGAACATCAGGAGAATTCTGAAGAAGGGGTGAATTCCCCCCAAAAGGTGACAAAGGTGCAGGTAGATGAGCACCAACATGAAAGAAATAAAGTGAGGGCGTCATGGCCCTGTTAAATATACAGATCCTATACAGCTGAATGCAGCGCAAAATGCCAGTGTCCTCGAGCATCTTTACATGTCTTGAATCCCCAAGGATCTCGTCAGTCCAATGCTGCCATCCTTAAAGGCAGTTGCAGGAGTCGGATAGGAAGCGGACCGGGCTGAAAAGGGTATTCCTACTTCTCGATAAACATGCGGGGAATACGATCAGAACAGGGGAAACTGTCTCGACTTTCGTAATTCGCAGCGTATAGAAACAAACCTTCTTTGTCAGGCGGAGGAAAAGCTGAACGATCATACTTCTTCACTTGTTCCCAAAAGACATCGAAGGGCCCATAAAAAGGAGCTCTATTCCATTCACTAATGAAGGGGACCTCCTTAACGATTTTTTGGGTCCGCAGAACACTCATCAGAATTGGCCTATAACAAGGAAGATTTGACATGAGAATTCCTTGAAACAAGAAAAGAAAGTGAAGAATATTCTAAATAAGTGCTTACCATGGCAAGAAAGAAAGTCTGAAATATCAAGATGAAGGGACTTAGCCAAGAAAAGACAGATCACGAACACTTGAAAAAAGAAAGAAAAAATAAAGTAAGCCAAAAGATGAAAAATTACCCAAGACTCAGCCCCTTAGGGTTCGGCCACCCTAGGTTCGGCCACCTAGGGTTCGGCCACTTCTAGGGTTCAGCCATCTAGGGTGGTCCAACTGCAGTGTCTCGTTTTCCTTCGTACTTTGTTGTTTGGTCGTTGGAGTTAAGCACCGCTCCAAGTTCCCGAAATCGTCAATCTTTCTTTATTATCCGAGGGAAAAAACCAGTATATGATCAAGGTAATATGGCTCGAAAAGCAAAAGAAAGATTAGAGTTACCTGAAAAAAGAAGAAGCAAGAGAGAGCACAAATATGAGAAATCATTCGAATAAAAACAAAAAAAATATAAAGGATGATGTTGAAGCCCCTAGGTTCACCCCCTAGGTTCGCCCCCCATAGGATTCGGCCCCTAGGGTTCGACCAGCTAGGGAGCTCTCCCCTCGTATCTTTAATTCTTCCTTACTCGATGAATTAACCGTTCGGAATGAATGCTTCTTCGCCGCGAAAAAAAGTGTAGCCTTTTCTTTAAGAATATCTGGACCAAAATCCTGTTAAGGTGAGATGGCCCCAAAGGGAAAGACTACTAGAATGGATGCTTCCTTGTTGCGGCGGAAAAAGTGTAGCCTTTTTCTTTGAGAATATCCGAACCAAAAATCCTGTTAAGGTGAGATGGTCCGGAAAAGAAAGACTACCAGAGTGGATGAAGGCTACAATCACCTAAAAAGAAAAGAAATAAATAAAACCATCACGAAGAAATAAGCAAACGAAAAACCAACACACCGAAAACGTATAATGAATGTAAAAATATATAAAATAATAATAATAATAAAAATGAGTTTGATAATTTCTTAGTCATATAAGAGAGGGATGGTGGTTCTCCCACGTGCCCTCATCATGACATTATAAATCTTTGATTAATTATATATAAGTTAATTTATGCTAGAAAAGCAAGCAGCAAGATTTCCATTTGATGGACCCATCATTTGAATCATGCACCCATGTTCCAGTTTTCCCATTGAGGGAATATTAAAGAAAAAAGGTACAGCAACGCCATATAAAGGCCAAGATCTCCTTCAAATTACCGTAATAGATTCAGTACAGAGGAAGCAAAAAATTTGCAATTAGTTCTACGGATTCACTGGATATCAACAAAGAAGCACCCAATAATTACAAGAGTACAAAAAACTCACAAGTCACAATCCGCCGATAACTGCATGCGGAACAAACTATGAGAGTAACTAGCCCAGATGGAGAAGCAACCCACAACGATGGCGTGGTATTGAAGAAGTCCACAAATCGCAAGTGCAAACTCACGAGTTGACTGATTATGTTTGAGAAATTTGAGCCCCCACCGGATAACTTCAAAGAATCCTTTTTCAAGTCAGACACAACCAAATGATTAATTTCCTGTTGTGTTCGAGTGCTAAAATAAGGCCATGAGGATTTGATTTTGTATAAGTACAATGTTGTGGGTTGCCTTGGCAAGTGCTTTTGAGAAGCCTCTAGGAGCAGGCAAGGGACTGCCAAATTCACTTCATAAAATAAGAGCATGGAAGGGACAAGTGAATATGGTATGAAGTATTGGATTTGCAAGAATTCATGGGGGGCTAATTGGGGGAAGGATGGTTATTTTATGATACGAAGAGATAGCGGCGTTGATAGAGGGATATCAATGTGTGGAATTGCCATGCAAGATTCAAATGGTGGTAGTAGCAGATCATGCACCAAATTTTTCACTAAGGTCCAAGAATTTTTATCCACTGTACCCTATTATACATATATCCCCACATGTTTTCCATATGATATTAAGAATTCCTGGGTATCACGCTATTAATTAATTAATATTTAATATACAATACCAAATCTATAATATATATATAAGTAATTTTCGACACCGAACAGTGAGCGGAATTTTGGGACTTGCTGGTGGGTTGTTTTTTCCAAAAACAAAAATGGAGTTCCCAAATAAAAAATGATTTGATTTTGTTTCCAAAATATAAGGAATGATATGATTTTATTTACAAAATAAATAAAGATTTTATTTTATTTGGTAATATATAATGTATCTTGATTTAGTTACGAAATATATATATATATATATATAAATTAATTAGGGAGATAAAGATTGTGCAAGGTTTGGAAAGATTTGATGGAGTATTGCACAAAATATCTTGGAGAACTCCCTTAGGGATTCCCTCCCTTAAGGATTTTTTTGTTTTCGAGGCTTGCAAGATCGAGTTCAATGGATGGTCCGGAAATTTGAAGAATAACTTAGAGGCTTGAAGTACTTTGCACGATCGTCACTCCAAACGCGCGACGCGCGTGCAAGGGGCAAATGTGGGCCCAAGTACAAATTAGGGTTCATATATGACCTAATCGAATTGAATGCACAAATTAGAGTTTGCATTGTGACCTAATTGAATTAAATGAATAGACGAAAAAGTCGAAAATAAATGTCCGAGACCCAAGAGAAGCCTCCACGTGTCCCGAGGCAGAAGACTCATGGAAACGACTCAACATTTTGGGAATTGATTGAGGGATTAGATTGGTGGCTAGAAGGACAGGACGATTTGGGTATTACTCGAGTAACTAAGGGTATTTCAGGAATTTCCCCTGAGGGCATGTGCCTCGCACATGACCACTTTCCAGGAAACCCTATAAATATTCCTTCCATTCCATGGAGGAAGAGACTTTTAGAGAAATTTAAGACTTGGTGATTCTCTCTCAACCCAAAGTACACAATAAGGCTCTCTAGATCTTAGTTACTCTAGAAGGCACTTGGATCCTAGGAGTTCTGCCACGTGTTACTAGGGTAATCGTCCACCTGTTCTTCTCCCCTCTTCAATTCATCAATCAATTCCGTACTCTTCGTGGATTTCTCTCCTCCTCAGCCAACACAAAACCCTAACCCTAGCAAAATACGATTTCCTTGCCTACACATATCTACACACACGTACGCACACAAAAACATATATCTACTATATATTTTTATGCTTGATGATAATTTAAAAAGTAGTTAATACATTTGATCATATGTATGTGTACCATATAGAGCTAGTAAGATAGTGAAAAATGAGGAAAATTATAAAGAATGTGAAGATAGAAAAAGTTGGATTCTTTTGAAGTCGACTTTAAGTGTCTTATAAATAAAAAAAATATAAGTCACATATGCAAATTTTTTCGATAAGGGCCCAAAGCCAATTAATGAGGATAGTTTCATAGAGTTTAGTGGGCCGAGCTCACGCTTAGGAAACTAAATCACAATTTGTGTTAAGGTTGAGCGGTCTTGGGCCCAACTTACTAAATCCAATCGACAATCTTAACCCTAGATATATTTTCTACCGTTATTTTTCAGCTATAAAAACTCATATTCTAGTATCTTTCATCTGTGCCTCTTTAGTCTCTCAAGTTCTCAATTAATCTTAAGCCCTAGCCAGTACAACAAAGAAGCTTATGTTGTTGCTTTTGGTCGTTGATAAGCATTTTTCGTTTAATGAGCTATCGCTAAGATCTTGATGTACCACTATCTATTAGCAATAGGTAAGGATTTCTTTCTCTTTAATTCTATATTGATCTCTTAGTTGTCTTTCATTTTCTATACATCTCTATCTCTCCCATTTTCATCTCTAATAAAAATCTTAATAATGGTAGGTTTTACTCTTATCATGTTCTTCCCTAAAAATGACAAGTTTGTGTTCTAATAAGAAAGTTTGTCGGTATTTCTGTCAAGAACTATTTCTTACATGTGAGTTTAACAATTTTTTATTCGATTTGTTTACAATCCTAAATGACTTGTCGATCTAATGTAGTGAAAGTTTTTCTCTAGTCGATTGAGATTTAACTTGATCTCGACTATATTATATTAGTGTGGATATTGAAAATAGTATACATTACCTGTTTAATTGTTAATTGTTAGATTTTTTTGAAAAAATAAATTTTAAATTAACAAATGTTTCATTTCCTAATTAAGAAATTTAGTAGTAAACAATACTTAGTTTATTAAATATTTTTTTTATCAATATTAAAAAAGTTAATTTTGGTCTTTTAATTCGAAACAGAGGGAGTATTATTTTGTTGGCTTGTTTATGCGAAAATTAATTTCTTAATATACGTTTTTCCATTAAGACTACATATTAGTAAGTTCACTCATTGTATTCTGCTGTCTATAATATTAATATCTTTTACCATAACATATATGATTTACTAACCAAATCTTCATAGTTGGACATAGTGTACACACGAAGACACACACATATATGCCCCTTATACGAGACTGGTGTTCTAACTTCCCTCCTTTCCTTCTCCAGCCTCTTCCCCAACTTAGAAGTTCGGTTCTTCCTTCCCTTAACTTACTATCATCCATGATGGTAACTAGCCGCTCCTTGTGTGTAATTTATTGCAATAATATTCTAGATCGAAAGAACATTTTGGATAAGGACCTACTTGGATTATGTTTAAGTGTATGTGTGTGTGTGTATATATATATATATATATATATATATATATATATATATATATATATATATATATGTGTGTGTGTGTGTGTGTGTGTGTTGGTGTATATGATAATCATATAATAATTTGACCATATATAGAAATATTATATTTCAATGCCCTTTAACCCGTTGGCTTGTATATACAACTTGTCATTTCAATACGTATATGGAAGTTTGTAAGATTTAGAGGTATAAGATACATCAACTTCACTGTTTTAACCCTTTAACCATCTCTAGTAAATCTATATATTTCTCCATATGTCAATATATTTATCCATAGTGACCTATTTCATATTTTATAGGGCATGATCGATGTTCATGGCATTTCAATATTAGAAATAATGTTTGCTGATTTTAAAGGTAAAATGTTGTCTCACTCTAATATATCTTGTTTTATTGTTGATATTTTCAAAACATTTCTTAACCTCTTAATTAATCTAACCTTAATACAACAACAAAAAAAAAATATTGGCAACAATAAGCTTAACCTTATGTAAAACACAAATAAGAACTGTCCTTAAAAAGTGGAAAGACCATTATTATCCTTTATACAATGTATGCTAATTTCTCTAAGCAGAGAATTTAAACTAGTAACAATGAGCCTAAATAGTTAAGGAATCTGCTACTGTGTTCTCCTGCCTGTAGATATAATTAGGTAAGTAATTTGCCATATGGAATATAGAAAAATAGAAATTTTTTAGAAGCCCACCTCATGTCGCAAATAAGATAAATGAGATAAAGAATCAGGCTGCTTTACATTTAATCTTGAGCCAAAAAATTCCAAACAATTTGTGTCGAAGAGCTATGAATAAATAAATGGTCCATAAATTCTTAAGTAGGAGATGCACAACAACATCATTTAGGCACAATTTGGATACCTAAAGCTAATTAACATGATTCTAAGATACTTATTTTGAAGTCTTGTTTCATAACACAGGTCAGCCAAAAAACTTCCTTGAGTGTGAAGAAATCCGAGACAATTAATAATGTAACAATGTTACGCGAGAAGGAAGGTATTTCTGAATATTTTTCAAAATTTCTGCAGACATTTCAAGGATGAATATAAATTAAATGATTGTGGCATAGAAAAGAACGACAGTATATCCATCTTCTTGTAAAGAACATAATAAAATTATTTGTTAGTATACATCAAATGGGAATCTGTCCTACATATAAAATTGCCCGTGATTCAGATATTTGTCAAGAATTGAAGTGGCAAAACCATAAGCATTTGTGGAAGCACTTCTACAGGGACAGACACTGAAGAATAAACTTTGTTCGAGTAACTATAGCATTAAAAAGAATATCTTGTTCAATGTGTTGTAATGTTAAGAGTATTGTACGTTCGAGCATTTTCTTTTATACAAATGAATGTACTAGGATATATGTCATAGGATATATGTCAAGCTTAGAGGAAATTGAATGTGTTGTACTATTAAAAATGTTGTTCGAAGATTTTTTTTATGCAAATGGATGTACTTAAGATATATGTCAAGTTTGCAGAAAATTAAATGTGTTGTACTATTAGAATGTTGTTCGACCATTTTCTTTTTATGCAAATGGATGTATAGCAACCAAATATACAATTTCTTAAGTTTCAAATTTTCTTGACTTGTCTTTTCTTTTCTCTTTTGACCCCTCTGACCCCACGATCGTAGAGTTTCAAAACCCTGCGATCGTAGACCAAATTGTAACACCAAACACCAACCTCAGTTGTACATGATACGATTCCTTCACCCCATACCACACTTAAACAAATTTTTTTAATTGAAGTGTTAAATTGTAATCTATATTTATAATCTAACTTTGCTTTTCCTTTATATACTCACAAGCTATATTTTTTAAAAAAAATTCTTTTTCTATTTTTTTATTTTCTATCCTAATTTAAGTTATTTATTTAAAGCTCACAAACAAAACGTTATTTTTCTCATTGTTGTGTTAGTTTCCTTGTTTCTATAAATTTATAGTCAAACACGTGAAGAAATACACACGTGGCTATAGTAATATATACACAGTCCATTGTTAACACTTATGGCGATGCATAGTAAAATATATTGGAATAATAATATATAGGAAATTAATAAGATATTAGACAACTCGCCCATTTTCTTTTCTTTTTTCACAAATAGAAAGTTTCGAATCCAATTCAGATATTAGAAGGATTACCGTATATAACACTTAAAAATTATTAAACTTAAAAAGGTGGAAAAAATTAGATAGTATACAATGGTTCGAAGGATATCCCGATATCTACAAAACTTGACATTAGTAGTAAATCCTCTATAATTTATTATGGTCATAATCTCTCGACATATATTTTGATTTTTTTAAAAATATACTAATTTTAAAAATGGTTAATTTGATCAATAAAAGTCAAGTAATATATATTTCAAAACATATCTTGGGCACTAAATTAACAATAAGTATCAGCCAATTAGAATTAAATATCCTTTCAAAAGAGGTATTTGGCATCTCTTCAAAATGTGTTTGGAGTAGTATAAATAGCACTAAAAATCTCGGACTTAAATTTATTTCGTTCTAATTGAATTCAATCCAAAATCCTTTGAAGAATTCTGAGTCTAAATTCTTTAATTATTAGAAAATACTATGCTTCATTGTTATTTTCTTCCAAGTCTTATTATAGTTATGTGTTAAATACTACTTTTGCAATAATATTTATTATAAACTATTTTTGGGGCATGTCTTATTTTGTGAAACATATTTATTGCAACTCCCTTACCAAATTTATAGAAATGATATGTTTACTTGAAAATTTTAATTCACAAAAGTTGTGTTTTTTTTAATCTTAGGTTAAATGAGTGTTTATTCTAATGTTTTTTTTCTAACAATCTGGCAGTTGCTGTTCCAAAATTCATTTTACTCATTTATTTTGGAACAAAATCGTTTATATTTTATAATTAATAGAATATAAACAACTTATTAACTGAAAAAAGTATGACAAACTAAACATGAGAGTAAATGTGAACGGGGCAAAATATTGGTGGTTCATGTTGGGATATTTCACATAAATTTCACATCTTTAATAAGTATAGTGAAATCTCAACCTAATAGGTTAACCTTTTAGGTAAGAAGGTGATACAACATATTTGTTGGGTCAATTTATATATGTATGCGCCGCATTGGTGATGAATTGATGTGAGATGGATCGTTTAATTCCGCTACAAATGGTATTAGAGCCCATGGCTTAATGGGCTAAAGTATCAAGTTGGTACTCCATGGTGGAACATTCGCAGGCCGCGTGTTACCCAATCCGCGCGGTGGAGCAAATAGAGTTGAGTCGGGTGGATCACAAGGAGATCAATCACACGTATGCAACTATGCATGAAGTATGATTTGAGTCAAATGGAGCGCACTCAGGATGACTCTAGGAAGCTGCTCAGGGTGAATGGTTCAAAGGGAGAAAAATTATACTCCCACGTTTTCCTCTTAGGTGGTAGAGTAGTATTAGAGTCGAGCAAGGTTCTTGAAGGGACTCAAATAAAGTGAGCTCAATGGTATGACTACTCTAGTGTGATACTTATGATGTGTATTCAAGTGAAAGGTGGAGACTGTTAGATATTTCACATGAATCTCACATCCCTAAAAAGTATAGTAGAGTTTCAACCTAATTGATTATAAGTTTTAATTAAGAAGTGATTCAACATTCGTGTTGGGCCAATTTTCATAGGCATGCATGCCCTGCATTGGTGATGAGCATTGATGATGAATTGATGTGTGATAGATTGTTCAATTTCACTACAGTTCAAACTATTTATTTAGGATTTTTTGATATTTTTACAAGTAAATTTGATAATTTCATAGTACATACTCACATTTTCACAAGTCTCTCACTTTATAAATATTAAATGAAACTCACATTCATATTAATAAAATATTATTAAAATATTAAATTTAACTTGTGAAAATAAAATAAAAATTCCCCTTATCTAAAAGGATTCAATTGCCATGTACCAATATTTTTGCATTTATCTAAAATACTGTAATAATCTGGGATTCAATTGCCATGTACCAATACTTTTGCATTTTCCAAGAAGCTTTCATGAGCCGGTTTAATAAATAAAATTTAGAGGATTATATAAAAAGATATAATTTTAAATTAAAAATAACAAAATAACAAAATAATAATGTAATTAAACTTATAAGACAAAAGAGAAAATAATTTGTCACTCCGTTACACTCAGCTTGCATCAACGGGCCATGATTGCTTTATAATTAAATATATTTATTGCTCAGTTTAATGTTATTTTATTCTATCTATTTAAAATATAAGAGTATTTTTGACTTTTTGTGAGATTTTATTTTTATAAATTTAGAATTCATTTTAACTCATTTATGTATAAAATTCTCAAATCTAGTTATTAGTAATAATTTTAGATAGTTTATAATGTTTATTATTTATTGATTAAAATGAGATAAATTTATATTATTTTTTAAAAAAACTCTAAAAAATTCTTATATTGTGAAATGGAGGGTGTATTGCTTTGATAAAAAAAATAATAATGTCTACTCGTGTTTATTAATTGATTACAAATTGTTATATCATTTCATGTTTCCATCTTATTCTGATTTATAATTTAGCATTTATGCTTTGACTTGAATTTTATACCTCAAGTAGCTATTATTATGAGAACACTATTAATATTTATCCTTATGGGCTTTTTTATCCATGCTTAGAAAATGTTTTTTTTATTTCATTTCAAACTAGTATTTCATGCAATTTTATAAAATATAAATAACTATATACCTACTTCATACTACATTTGTCCCAAATTATAAGACAATTATTGACTTTTTATACTACATTTTGAAACCTATTTGACTCTTTTTTTGTTGATTTTTTTGATTTTCTTAAAAAAATTATACCCTTTTATGCTTTTAAAAAATTTATACTCCTGTTATACTTCAAACAAAGAAAATTAGAATGAGTAAAATCTAAATAAGTTTACTCTTTCTTGTTGAGAAATTTAATTTAAAATTATATATTATGTAGATTGATAGAAATAAAATACAAATACAAATACATATAGCTAGTGGTTGAAATTTGGTGGACGAAAGTATCCTAAAAACTAGACTTCATATAATTAGGGAGGAGTAAAATGGTAAATAAAGAAAGGCCAAAAGGCTAAAAAGTAACTTTCAAAATTTTAGTCTATTCATCCACATGCCTTTAGACTTGGATTTTTCAAACTTCAGTCTGTCCAAACTCTATTTCAACTCGAGTCAAACTGGTCATTTGCAAATAAAAAACGTCTGTTAGGGCCTTCATGCCAGGCTGGTCTATGTTTAAAACAAAGCAGGCTAGACTTTAATTTTCAAACCTATTTCAATTAACACCAGGCCATATAATCGGATTTCGGGTTTTTGTGTGTGCCCCTGTCTGCTTTTATCGACTAAAATAAAAAATTAGACCTGCAAACGAACCGAGCCGTTCACAAACAGGTTCGGTTCGATTCGATAAGGCTCGATTTGATTAACTTGTCGAGTCGAGTTCGCACATGGTATCGCGTTCGATTGCTCGATCAAACATGTTCGCGAATCATGTGGTTTGGTTCGACTTTGTTCGCGAACAGTTCGAATTCGGTTCAGTTCGATGGTTCGCAAGAAGTTCGTGAGATGCTCGAGTTCGTATTTCTTACATGTTTAATATTTTTAAATTCTAAATACAAATAGTTGATTATTTCATATTAAATTCTAAAGTTTGTCTTATCAATAATTGTTACATTTATAGTAATTTTTTGTTTTTATTACTTAAACATCTTTTTATTTTTTTAATAATTGGTTAGAAGTAAAAAATTTATTAAATAATTAATAAATAATAATGTGTACTTCTTCACCTCTAATTTAATTAAAATAATTTTAATATTTTCTTAAAAATTTTAACAATGATTGTTGGATTATTGCTACTTACATCACTAATAATTTAATAAATTATAATCCATGTCATAAATCACATAAATAAAGTCATTAATCATCATGCAATGATAATTTGACATTAATTAAAGAATGATACAATACAATTGCTTACATTTACACGAGGTATTGAAATTGTCAAATCGAAATAGAGAATAGAGAAATCAATTCATCAATGTATCGAGATTTCACTAATGGTCATTGTACAATTACTATTGTACATTACATCAACTATCAACAATATAATTAAAAGTGCAAACTTGAATTCACCAATTTTTGAATTTTTTAGTGTTACAGACTTATAGTGTATATGTGAGACAGTGAGAGAGAATGGTTGGCTAACTTTGATTTATGGAATTAAGTAATCATATTTAGTGTAAAAAGTAGTGTTTAACAATTCAACTAAGCAATAAGTTGTTTATAGCTTATTTTTTGGATGAATTATTTAAAGACAGTTTTACTATTTATTTAACTAATGTTTGCTCCAGTAAATGTAATGAATTGATTCAAATGTTCGTGAATTTGATCAAGTTCGAATATGTTCATGAGTTGTTCACGAACGGGTTTGTCTTCGTGAATATTTAGATGTTTGTAAATATAATGTTGTTCGACTATTTTCGCGAACTGTTCACTAACTTGAGCATGTTCGCGAACTGTTCGCGAACAGTTAACGATCTGAACTCACACATGTGTGTTGGTTCGATCATGTTATACAAACAAGTTTGAGTTCGATTAATAGTATTCGAGTTCGGTTCGAGTTTGTCAAAGTTCGGATAAGATCGGATCGTTTGCAGCCTTAATAAAATACACCTTCCGATTAGTACTAGACTCAAGAATCCATTTCTTAAAGTTTTTTTTTTAATTTTTTTTTGCAAACTCACTCTCCAAGTATAATTATTGGTGCAACTCCCACCCAAGTTATATGTATTCTCATACTAAAGATAAACGGTTATATGTTTGTACTTTTGACGAAAATTAATCATGTACTTTGCATGTTTTTTAAGGATGATATAATAATTTACATTATATAAGATATTGGAGCTACTTTAACACTCTATTCAATCAAAGGCCATTTGAGAGAAGGGACTAGGCACATTTGGGGGGAAATTAGGGTTTCGGTTGAGCGAAATGGACTAGGCGAATATGGAAGAAAAACTAGGGTCTCGATTGAGAGCAAGGGACTAGGCGGAAAAAATAGGGTTTCCATATATTCTTCTAGTTTAGTTAATATTTGTGAGAATAGTTGTTTAAGTAAGTGAGGTTTGGTGAAATCAACTTACTTTTATGGATTAGAGGCTTCAATATAAAATCTCAAGGATAAGAGTTAATTTGTCACACCACCATATGGAATAACTCACTTATTTCGCTATTCAGTTTATACATACATACATACACACACACATATATATATATACACACTCACAAAACATATATGTACTATATATTGTTATGCTTGATGATAATTTAAAAAGTAGTTAATACATTTGATCATATGTATGTGCAGATACCATATAGAGCTCGTAAGAAAGTGAAAAATGAGAAAAAATTATAAAGAATGTGAAGAGAGTAAAAGTTGGATTCTTTTGAAGTCGACTTTAAGGGTCTTATAAATAAAAAAAATATAAGTCTCATATACAAATTTTTTAGATAAGGGCCCAAAGCCAATCAATGAGGATAGTTTCATAGAGTTTAGTGGGCCGAGCTCGCGCTTAGGAAACTAAATCACAATTTGTGTTGAGGTTGAGCGGTCTTGGGCCAACTTACTAAATTCAATCGACAATCTTAACCCTAGATATATTATCTGCCGTTATTTTTCAGCTATAAAATCTCCTATTCTAGTATCTTTCATCTTTGCCTCTTTAGTCTCTCAAGTTCTCAATTCTTAAGCCCTAGTCACTACAACAAAGAAGCTTATGCTGCTGCTTTTGGTCGCTGATAAGCATTTTTCGTGTAATGAGCTATCGCTAAGATCTTGATGTACCACCATCTATTAGCAACAGGTAAGGATTTCTTTCTTTTAATTCTATATTGATCTCTTAGTTGTCTTTCATTTTCTATACATCTCTATCTCTCCCATTTTCATCTCTAATAAAAATCCTAATAATGGTAGGTTTTACTCTGATCCTGTTCTTCCCTAAAAATGACAAGTTTGTGTTCTAATAAGAAAGTTTGTCGGTATTTCTGTCAAGAACTATTTCTTGCATGTGAGTTTAATAATTTTTTATTCGATTTGTTTACAATCTTAAATGACTTGTCGATCTAATGTAGTAAAAGTTTTTCTCTAGTCGATTGAGATTTAACTTGATCTCGACTATATTATATTAGTGTGGATATTGAAAATAGTATACATTACCTGTTTAATTGTTAATTGTTAGATCTTTTCTTTAAAAATAAATTTTAAATTAACAAATGTTTCATTTCCTAATTAAGAAATTTAGTAGTAAACAATAATTAGTTTATTAAATATTTTTTATCAATATTAAAAAAGTTAATTTTGGTCTTTTAATTCGGAATGGGTGGAGTATATTATTTGGTCGGCTTATTTATACGAAAATTAATTTCTTAATATACGTTTTTCCATTAAGACTACATATTAGTAAGTTCACTTATTGTATTCTGCTATGTCTATAACATTAATATCTTTTACGATAACATATATGATAACATATTAGTAAGTTCACTTATTGTATATGCCCTTTAACCCGTTGGCTTGTATATACAACTTTTCGTTTCAATTATATGTATATGGGAGTTTGTAAGATTTAGAGGCATAAGATACATCAATTTCACTGTTTTAACCCTTTAACAATCTCTAGTAAATCTATATATTTCTCCACATGTCAATATATTTATCCATAGTGACCTATTTCATATTTTATAGGGCATGATCGATGTTCATGGCATTTCAATATTAGAAATAATGTTGCTGATTTTAAAGGTAAAATGTTGTCTCACTCTAATATATCTTGTTTTATTGTTGATATTTTCAAAACATTTCTTAACCTCTTAATTAATCTAACCTTAATACAACAACAACAAAAAAAATGTTGGCAACAATAAGCTTAACCTTATGTAAAACACAAATAAGAGCTGTCCTTAAAAAGTGGAAAGACCATGATTATCCTTTATACAATGTATGCTAATTTCTCTAAGCAGAGAATTTAAACTAGTAACAATGAGCCTAAATAGTTAAGGAATCTGCTACTGTGTTCTCCTGCCTGTAGATATAATTAGGTAAGTAATTTGCCATATGGAATATAGAAAAATAGAAATTTTTTAGAAGCCCACCTCATGTCACAAATAAGATAAATGAGATAAAGAATCAGGCTGCTTTACATTTAATCTTGAGCCAAAAAATTCCAAACAATTTGTGTCGAAGAGCTATGAATAAATAAATGGTCCATAGATTCTTAAGTAGGAGATGCACAACAACATCATTTAGGCACAATTTGGATACCTAAAGCTAATTAACATGATTCTAAGATACTTATTTTGAAGTCTTGTTTCATAACACAGGTCAGCCAAAAAACTTCCTTGAGTGTGAATAAATCCAAGACAATTAATAATGTAACAATGTTACGCGAGAAGGAAGGTATTTCTGAATATTTTTCAAAATTTCTGCAGACATTTCAAGGATGAATATAAATTAAATGATTGTGGCATAGAAAAGAACGACAGTATATCCATCTTCTTGTAAAGAACATAATAAAATTATTTGTTAGTATATCATCAAATGGGAATCTGTCCTACATATAAAATTGCCCGTGATTCAGATATTTGTCAAGCATTGAAGTGGCAAAACCATAAGCATTTGTGGAAGCACTTCTATAGGGACAGACACTGAAGAATAAACTTTGTTCGAGTAACTATAGCATTAAAAAGAATATCTTGTTCAACGTGTTGTAATGTTAAGAGTATTGTACGTTCGAGCATTTTCTTTTATACAAATGAATGTACTAGGATATATGTCAAGCTTAGAGGAAATTGAATGTGTTGTACTATTAAAAATGTTGTTCGAAGATTTTTTTTATGCAAATGGATGTACTTAAGATATATTTCAAGTTTGCAGAAAATTAAATGTGTTGTACTATTAGAATGTTGTTCGAGCATTTTCTTTTTATGCAAATGGGTGTATAGCAACCAAATATACAATTTCTTAAGTTTCAAGTGTTCCTGACTTGTCTTTTCTTTTCTCTTTTGATCCCTCTGACCCCACGATCGTAGAGTCCCAAAACCCTGCGATCGTAGACCAAATTGTAACACCAAACACCAACCTCAGTTGTACATGATACGATTCCTTCACCCCATACCACACTTAAACAAATTTTTTTAATTGAAGTGTTAAATTATAATCTATATTTATAATCTAACTTTGCTTTTCCTTTATATAATCACAAGCTATATTTTTTTAAAAAAAATCTTTTTCTATTTTTTTTATTTTCTATCCTAATTTAAGTTATTTATTTAAAGCTCACAAACAAAACGTTATTATTCTCATTGTTGTGTTAGTTTCCTTGTTTCTATAAATTTATAGTCAAACATGTGAAGAAATACACACGTGGCTATAGTAATATATACACAGTCCATTGTTAACACTTATGTCGATGCATAGTAAAATATATTGAAATAATAATATATAGGAAATTAATAAGATATTAGACAACTCGCCCATTTTCTTTTCTTTTTTTCACAAATAGAAAGTTTCGAATCCAATTCAGATATTAGAAAGACTACCGTATATAACACTTAAAAATTATTAAACTTAAAAAGGTGGAAAAAATTAGATAGTATACAATGGTTCGAAGGATATCCCGATATCTACAAAACTTGAAATTAGTAGTAAATCCTCTACAATTTATTATGGTCATAATCTCTCGACATATATTTTGATTTTTTTAAAAATATACTAATTTTAAAATTGGTTAATTTGATCAATAAAAGTCAAATAATATATATTTCAAAACATATCTTGGGCACTAAATTAACAATAAGTATCAGCCAATTAGAATTAAATATCCTTTAAAAAGAGGTATTTGGCATCTCTTCAAAAGGTGTTTGGAGTAGTATAAATAGCACTAAAAATCTCGGACTTAAATTTATTTCGTTCTAGAATTTGAATTCAATCCAAAATCCTTTGAAGAATTCTGAGTCTAAATTCTTTAATTATTAGAAAATACTATTCTTCATTGTTATTTTCTTCCAAGTCTTATTATAGTTATGTGTTAAATACTACTTTTGCAATAATACTTATTATAAACTATTTTTGGGGCATGTCTTATTTTGTGAAACATATTTATTGCAACTCCCTTACCAAATTTATAGAAACGATATGTTTACTTGAAAATTTTAATTCACAAAAGTTGTGTTTTTTTTAATCTTAGGTTAAATGAGTGTTTATTCTAATGTTTTTTTTTCTAACAATCTTAGGTTAAATGAGTGACCTATTTCATATTTTATAGGGCATGATTGATGTTCATGGCATTTCAATATTAGAAATAATGTTGCTGATTTTAAAGGTAAAATGTTGTCGCACTCTAATATATCTTGTTTTATTGTTGATATTTTCAAAACATTTCTTAACCTCTTAATTAATCTAACCTTAATACAAAAAAAATGTGGGCAACAATAAGCTTAACCTTATGTAAAACACAAATAAGAACTGTCCTTTAAAAGTGAAAAGAATGTATGCTAATTTCTCTAAGCAGAGAATTTAAACTAGTAACAATGAGCCAAATAGTTAAGGAATCTACTACCTGTAGATATAATTAGGTAAGTAATTTGCCATATGGAATATAGAAAAATAGAAATTTTTTAGAAGCCCACCTCATGTCACAGATAAGCTAAATGAGATCAAGAATCAGGCTGCTTTACATTTAATCTTGAGCCAAAAAATTCCAAACAATTTGTGTCGAAGAGCTATGAATAAATAAATGGTCCATAAATTCTTAAGTAGGATATGCACAACAACATCATTTAGG
This sequence comes from Aralia elata, assembly GCA_034770075.1. Classification (NCBI taxonomy): domain Eukaryota; kingdom Viridiplantae; phylum Streptophyta; class Magnoliopsida; order Apiales; family Araliaceae; genus Aralia; species Aralia elata. The sequence goes on along the minus strand of CM068378.1, from coordinate 25,381,337 downwards.
CACAATTTGGATACCTAAAGCTAATTAACATGATTCTAAGATACTTATTTTGAAGTCTTGTTTCATAACACAGGTCAGCCAAAAAACTTCCTTGAGTGTGAAGAAATCCGAGACAATTAATAATGTAACAATGTTACGCGAGAAGGAAGGTATTTCTGAATATTTTTCAAAATTTCTGCAGACATTTTAAGGATGAATATAAATTAAATGATTGTGGCATAGAAAAAAACTCCAGTATATCCATCTTCTTGTAAAGAACATAACAAAATTATTTGTTAGTATATCATCAAATGGGAATCTGTCCTACATACAAAATTGCCCGTGATTCAGATATTTGTCAAGCATTGAAGTGGCAAAACCATAAGCATTTGTGGAAGCACTTCTACAGGGACAGACACTGAAGAATAAACTTTGTTCGAGTAACTATAGCATTAAAAAGAATATCTTGTTCAACGTGTTGTAATGTTAAGAGTATTGTACGTTCGAGCATTTTCTTTTATACAAATGAATGTACTAGGATATTTGTCAAGCTTAGAGGAAATTGAATGTGTTGTACTATTAAAAATGTTGTTTTAACATTTTTTTATGCAAATGGATGTACTTAAGATATATTTCAAGTTTACAGAAAATTGAACGTGTTGTACTATTAGAATGTTGTTTGAGCATTTTCTTTTTATGCAAATGGATGTATAGCAACCAAATATACAATTTCTTAAGTTTCAAGTTTTCCTGACTTGTCTTTTCTTTTCTCTTTTGACCCCTCTTACCCCACGATCGTAGAGTCTCAAAACCCTGGGATCGCAGACCAAATTGTAACACCAAACACCACCCTCAGTTGTACATGATATGATTCCTTCACCCCATACCACACCTAAACAAAAATTTTTAATTGAAGTGTTAAATTGTAATCCATATTTATAATCTAATTTTGCTTTTCCTTTATATACTCGCAAGCTGTATTTAAAAAAAAAATCTTTTTTTATTTTTTTATTTCTATCCTAATTTAAGTTATTTATTTAAAGCTCACAAACAAAACGTTATTATTCTCATTGTTGTGTTAGCTTCCTTGTTTCTATAAATTTATAGTCAAACATGTGAAGAAATACACACATGTGGCTATAGTAATATATACACAGTCCATTGTTAACACTTATGTTGATGCATAGTAAATATATTGAAATAATAATATATAGGAAATTAATAAGATATTAGACAACCCGCCCATTTTCTTTTCTTATTTTTCACAAATAGAAAGTTTCGAATCCAATTTAGATATTAGAAGGATTACCGTATATAACACTTAAAAATTATTAAACTTAAAAAGGTGGAAAAAATTAGATAGTATACAATGGTTCGAAGGATATCCGATATCTACAAAACTTGACATTAGTAGTAAATCCTCTGTAATTTATTAGGGTCATAATCTCTCGACATATATTTTGATTTTTTTAAAAATATATTAATTTTAAAAATGGTCAATTTGATCAATAAAAGTCAAGTAATATATATTTCAAAACATATCTTGGGCACTAAATTAACAATAACTATCAGCCAATTACAATTAAATATCCTTTCAAAAGAGGTATTTGACATCTCTTCAAAAGGTGTTTGGAGTGGTATAAATAGCACTAAAAACCTCGGATTTAAATTTATTTCGTTCTAGAATTTGAATTCTATCCAAAATCCTTTGAAGAATTCTGAGTCTAAATTCTTTAATTATTAGAAAATACTTTTTTCATTGTTATTTTCTTCCAAGTCTTATTATAGTTATGTCTTAAATACTACTTTTGCAATAATATTTAGTATAAACTATTTTTGGGGCATGTCTTATTTTGTGAAACATATTTATTGCAACTCCTTACCAAATTTATAGAAATGATATGTTTACTTTAAAATTTTAATTCACAAAAGTTGTGTTTTTTTTAATCTTAGGTTAAATGAGTGTTTATTCTAATATCAAGCAGTTGCTGTTCCAAAATTCATTTTACTCATTTATTTTGGAACAAAATCGTTTATATTTTAGAATTAATAGAATATAAACAACTTATTAACTGAAAAAAGTATGACTAACTAAACATGAGAGAGTAAATATGAACGGGGCAAAATATTGGGGACACTGTAATTAAATTTTTTTAGATAAGTATGCTCTTGATTATTTAGTGTGGTGGTTCATGTTGGGATATTTTACATAAATTTCACATCTTTAATAAGTATAGTGAAATCTCAACTTAATAGGTTAACCTTTTAGGTAAGGAAGTGATACAACATATTTGTTGGGTCATGAATTTATACAGGTATACGCCGTATTGGTGATGAATTGATGTGAGATGGATAATTTAATTCCACTACAAATGGTATTAGAGCCCATGGCTTAATGGGCTAAAGTATCAGGTTGGTACTCCATGGTGGAACATTCACAAGCCGCGTGTTACCCAATACGCGCGGTGGAGCAAATAGAGTTGAGTCAGGTGGATCACAAGGAGATCAATCACACGTTTGCCACTACGCGTGAAGTATGATTTGTGACGCCCCCAAATCCGGGTTCCCTAACCTCGAGTTTGGTGCTCACGATCCATCATACATATCACATCTAACTACCCATTCATTGATGAATTATATCATTCATTACATTACATTAATAAAAACATACAGTAAAATATAATTATATCATCGTCATCCCAGGTTAACTAACCTTAACATTACATGTCTATTAATACAAAAGACTTAAGCAAAATTATAATATAATAATCATTAAACAACTTGATACTACTCGGTCGCCTTCGCTTTGCCTTTGTCCTCATTAGAACCTTCTGCTACCTTGGCTTTAGCTGAAATATTTTATTTAAGCAAGGGTGAGCAACGAGTTTGCTCAACAAGTTAAGCGTACAATAAAGGATATATCATGAATAGAAGAGTTTAACTTTATGGAACTTCAACAATGTTTCAAAGATTGTGAAATAGTTAAACAATGAATCATTTTCAATAACAAGGATTTAAATTTCATGCTAAATAATACATTAAGAATGAAAGAGTTAAAATTCTTTCGAAGGTTCAATTGATTATGAAGGATTAACAATACTGCAATATAGTCAATAAAAATGGATATTCCCATATTTCATGTTGAGTGATCACAAATGGATCAAGAACTGCTAGAGGAATCATCAGTAATTAATAATATTGAATACATCAAGAGTAAAAGTTAGCTATAAAAACTAATCTTTATTCTTCTGCAAGTACGTAAGGTGATCTGCCTTATTGTACCCGAGATTATGCATAATTCTCAACAATAGCGCGCAGGTCGACTTTCCGACAAAAAAATTCCCCTGATTTATTTTTCAGGGTTGTTCATTTCAGTCTTACATCATGAGTCCGTACAATATCAATATGGTTGGGATTGAATTCAAAGAAATACTATGAATTTAACATATAATATCAATGTTGATCTAGCCGAAATAAATGGCATAAATCTTCCAATAATAAATCCGCTCATATTAAATAGAACGTTTCATGGTTTAACAAATATTAGTCTCGCCAAAACAAATTGCTGAGACACAGCTCATAAACAGTTCATGAATAAAAGGACTTTAAATTATTTCATAGTTCAAGTAATAGATCAGGAAATCAAAGGCACTATGTGCGAATAACAATAATAATTATGGATGTGAATAACTAACAATAATTATTCACTAATCATGCTTTGAAATTAATAACTCAAGTTGAGTTAGGAAACTTGCACCTTGTGCGAATATCAATAAATATTATAGATGTGGAATAATTGTCAATAATTAATCCACTAGCATGCTTGAAATATAATAACTCGAGTTTGAGTTAGGGAACTTGCCTGTCTGACGAGCTACGACTATCTAGCTTTAATTAATACTCTTTGAATGACCTAACATTGATAATGTTGGTCTACCAATTAGTACAACATATAATTGAACATTTATACTCTATCATATACTAATCAATTAATCACATAACACTTATAATTTCTTACACCATCATTAAGTCTATTGGATAATTAATAGAACTTAAGTTAATGATTTAATTAATTAACAATATTTTTCTTAAGTGATAAACACTTATTAAGCTTTTAAACAATTTATTATAATTGTTCAATTAATGTGTTAATTAAATTCATTTTGTTTTACTAATTCTATCTTTATTTAATTACTATTTAATAATAGTTAATAGTAACTAATTAATTACTTTTAGTTATTATAAATAATAACTAATTACATCTACTTATTATTCAAAGTTAATTAAATAATAAGTAATCAAATTATTAATCTCATTTCTCTTTAATTATTATTTAATATAATAATTAATTAACCATTTATTCTTATTTATTATTTAATATTAATTAAATAATAAATAATTAGTTTATTAGCTTAAACACTCTTTAATCATCATTTAATGTTAATTAAATAATAATTAATAATTTTTCACTTTATATATATATATATATATATATATATATATATATATTATACATATATATACCCCATTACATAATTTTCAGCTCAAAAATCTCATTGTGAAATCCGAAAACCTCAAAATATCATTTTTATGATTAATACAAATTTTTAAAGGTTTCTCGCCCTTCGTTGCACCACAAAATAATTTTATGGGCAACTATAGATTTTATTTTGCTTAAATACGTAATTTATATCTATTACATATTTTTATGGCTTTATTTATGCCTGAAAGGAAGTTTAGCGACATAAAATATTACTTATAGTCAAAACTCGTCCCGTGAGACTTTATTAGATTTATTATGTCTTATTACATTGCTGGAACGCAATTTGGAATGTCGAACGTCAAAATTGTTCGGCGCACCGACGCTCGGCTCTTATCTTCCCAGCTACTGCACAAATTTCGTACGCGTCGCTTGTTAAACGGATTGATTCTATTTTTGGATATGTTTTTCGTTTCATAGGAGACTATTTTTAAAAAATATGAAACCCCTATTTTGAGTTTATTAAGCAGGCCAAATAATTAGCCAAAAGTGTACATTTTTAACAGTTTTCATATTTTTCGCTGCTTGACCCTCTCTCGCTAAAACAGTCATAACTTTTTCGTTTTAAAACTTTTTTAGGCGATTCTTGAGCCCACGCGAATTTAACTTCTGGGACTATAACTTTTGCCTACTGACCTTTTCCCAAATTCCGAACACATCAGTCCAGAAATTTCGTGTAAGGGGACTGACCTGAATTGGTTTTCTGGTTTTGACACGCTACTTTGAACGGTCATAACTATTTGCTCCGAAATTAGAATTGGTCCGTTCCAGAGTCTATGGAAAGCTTATTCAGCGTACTACAACATACCAAAAGCTCAAAATTTTTAGAGTACTATAGCAAATCTCGAAATTTCCTTTTTGGGGCAGCAGCCTTATTATTTATTCTTTTTTCCATCTAAGAGTTGTTTTAGAACAAATCCCATAACTTTCTCATCTCTCAACATTTTTGAGTCAAACAAAAGGGCTTTTGCTCAATACTTAAATATCTAGCACAACCAACAAACAAATCATAAATACCCAACATGGATTTTAAAATAATCAACATAGATCTCAAAATATTTTCTGGAAAAACTAAAAACTCATTACCTTTCATTTTTCCTAACACTTGCAACATAATCTAACGTATACCAACATGATATACCAAATAATCTATGATTTCAACCTTCTCATAAGATTTTTACCAATAGTTCATAAAATTTTATGGATCTAAAATAATAGCACTAAACTTGAAAATTTCTTTATACCTTTTATGTGCACCTTTCTTCTTCAAAATAAGATATAAGCTAGATGAGATTTTTCTTCCCTTTTTCCTTCCTTCGGCTGCCGAACCCTCTCTCTTTTCTTTCTCTCTCTATTCTCTTTTTGTGTTGGTTAGCTTATTAGGTGGAGAAATGGAAGTAAAATAAAGGAAACTTTTAATTTGTAAATGAGGTGAGGGTTTTCATTATTGGTAAAGATATATACATATAATATATGTATGTATATAAATCTTCTCATATCTCTCATTCTCTCTCCCACTTTGCTTGCTAATCTAAGTAAACTAAGGTGGCTAAATGAGATGAGGACATTTGGCTTGATGGATTTTATTTGATTTTGGAGAGATATGAATTGATTTGGGCATGTGCTAAAATCCCCCCTTTGATTGCCGAACATCCCCCCTTAATTTGCCAAGTTTTGATTTTTTTTTTTTTACTTACTAATTTAGCTTGGATCATCTTCTAGAAAATTCAATTTACTTGGGCTAAAATTTGGGCCACTTGACTTATTGTTTGGGCTTTCCAATTAAAATATTTGGACCATGAAAATTAACTTAGTCCAATACTTTTTATTTTTATCTTACCTAATTATTTAATTAGTGTTTCTATTCCATTCATTTGTAATTTAAATAATCACTCATACACATTTAATTTATAACTCAATTAGACTTGCTTAATTAAGTTATAAAATTAACTAATTGAGATATATAAAATAATTTTTTTAGGGTTAGTATATATTTTAAATACTAACATTCTACCATATTATAACCATTTAGGTTATTTAATTCACATTCCTAATATATATTAGGTTACAAGACTTTATTTTTAATTCTTTTTATATACTAAACAAATATATAGATATTAAGTAATATATATTTATTTAATCACCCACATCATCCACAACACATTAATCATATATCACTAATAATTCCTTGTTAAATTTAATTACTCACATAATCATTTACTATAAATAATTCATATAATTAACCAATCATTTAAAGATTATAAATCTTTTTAATTTAACCTTCAAGGTTAACCTTCAAGCTATGTTAAATTTTTAACATAACTTATCTTGCTTTTTCTTAGTCAAATTGATTACGTATTCATCTTAGTTAACTTAAAATAAATAAATTAATTATCTTGCTCAATTAACATATTCACTTATATGCTTAAAGAAAAATTTATTCGTAAAAATATACATATATAATTATATAAAATTCTCGGTCCTTACATGATTTGAGTCAAATGGAGTGCACTCAGGATGACTCTAGGAAGCTGCTCAGGGTGAATGGTTCAAAAGGAGGAAAATCGTACTCCCACGTTTTCCTCTAAGGTGGTAGATTAGTATTAGAGTAAAGCAGAATTTTTGAAAGGACTCAAATAAAGTGAGCTCAATGGTATGATTACTCTAGTGTGATACTTATGATGTGTATTCAAGTGAAAGGTGAAGATTGTTGGATATTTCACATGAATTTCACATCTTTAATAAGTATAGTGGAGTTTCAACTTAATATATTATAAGTTTTAATTAAGAAGTGATTCAACATTCTTGTTGGGCCAGTTTTCATAGGCATGCATGCGCTGCATTAGTGATGAGCATTGATGATGAATTGATGTGTGATAGATCGTTTAATTCTGCTACAGTTCAAACTATTTATTTAGGATTTTTTGATATCTTCACAAGTAAATTTGATACTTTCATATTTCATACTCATATTTTGACAAGTCTCTCACTTTATAAATATTAAATGAAACTCACATTCATATTAATAAAATATTATAAAAATATTAAATTTGACTTGTGAAAATAAAATAAAAATTCCCCTTATCTAAAAGGATTCAATTGCCATGTACCAATATTATCTAAAAGGATTCAATTGCCATGTACCAATATTTTTGCATTTATCCAAAATAGTGTAATAATCTGGGTTGTAATCACAAGGGGTGCCCTAACTTCTTAATTCCACAATAAGAGGACATATGAAAGATCAAAGCATGTTTATTGAGTAACCCATTAATTTCACATGCAGATACAAATAAATTTATTAATAAATATGCGCGTATAATGAAATAAAGTCGGTGCTTCTTTTTTTTCCCCAAGAAGCTTGCATGAGCCGGTTTAATAAATAAAATTTAGAGGATTATATACAAAGATATAATTTTAAATTAAAAATAACAAAATAATAATGTAATTAAACTTATAAGGACAAAAGAGAAAATAATTTGTCACTCCGTTACACTCAGCTTGCATCAACGGGCCATGATTGCTTTATAATTAAATATATTTAGTGATCAGTTTAATGTTATTTTATTCTATCTATTTAAAATATAAGAGTATTTTTGACTTTTTGTGAGATTTTATTTTTATAAATTTAGAATTCATTTAACTCATTTATGTATAAAATTATTGGATCTAGTTATTAGTAATATTTTTTAGATAGTTTATAATGTTTATTAGTTATTGAATAAAATGAGATAAATTTATATTATTTTTTAAAAAAATTTAAAAAAATTCTTATATTTTGAAACGGATGGTGTATTGCTGTGATAAAAAAAAATAATGTCTACTATTTTTTAGCATTTATGCTTTGACTTGAATTTATTATTATGAGAACACTATTAATATTTATCCTTATGGGCTTTTTTATCAATGCTTAGAAAATGTTTTTTTTTATTTCATTTCAAACTAGTATTTCATGCAATTTTATAAAATATAAATAACTATATACCTACTTTACACTACATTTGTCCCAAATTATAAGACAATTATTGACTTTTTATAGTACATTTTCAAACCTATTTGACTCTTTTTTTGTTGATTCTTTTGATTTTCTTAAAAAAATTATACCCTTTTATGCTTTTAAAAAATTTATACTCCTGTTATACTTCAAACAAAGAAAATTAGACCGAGTAAAATCTAAATAAAGTTTACTCTTTCTTGTTGAGAAATTTAATTTAAAATTATATATTATGTAGATTGATAGAAATAAAATAAATGTGTAATACATGAATGCCTAATACGAAAAATGACGCAAATATAAATACAAATACATATAGCTAGTGGTTCAAATTTGCTGGACGAAAGTATCCTAAAAACTAGACTTCATATAATTAGGGAGGAGTAAAATGGTAAATAAAGAAACGCTAAAAGGCTAAAAAGTAACTTTCAAAATTTTAGTCTATTCATCTACATGCCTTTAGACCTGGATTTTTCAAACTTCAGGTCTGTCCAAACTCTGGATTTTTCAAACTTCAGGTCTGTCCAAACTCTATTTCAACTCGAGTCAAACTGGTCATTTGCACATAAAATCCGTCTGTTAGGGCCTTCATGCCAGGCTGGTCTATGTTTAGAACAAAGCAGGCTAGACTTTAATTTTCAAACTTATTTCAATAAGAACCAGGCCATATATTCGGATTTCGCGTTTTTGTGTGTGCCCCTAGCTGCTTTTATCGACTAAAATATAAAATTAGACCTGCAAACGAACCGAGCTGTTCACAAACAAGTTCGGTTCGATTCGATAAGGTTCGATTTGATTAACTTGTCGAGTCAAGTTCGCACATGGTATCGCGTTCGATTGCTCGATCAAACATGTTCGCGAACCATGTGGTTTGGTTCGACTTTGTTCGCGAACAGTTCAAATTCGGTTCGGTTCGGTTCGATGGTTCGCGAGAAGTCCGTGAGATGCTCGAGTTCGTATTTCTTATATGTTTAATGTTTTTAAATTCTAAATACAAATAGTTGTTTATTTCATATTAAATTCTAAAGTTTGTTTTATCAATAATTGTTAAATTTCTAGTAATTTTTTGTTTTTATTACTTAAACAACTTTTTAATTTTTTAATAACTGATTAGAAGTAAAATTTTGATTAAATAATTAATAAATAATAATGTGTACTTCTTCATCTCTAATTTAATTAAAATAATTTTAACATTTTCATAAAAATTTTAACAATGATTGTTGGATTATTGCAACTTACATCAATAATAATTTAATAAATTATAATCCATGTCATAAATCACATAAATAAAGTCATTAATCATCATGCAATTATAATTTGATATTAATTAAAAAATGATACAATACAATTGCTTACATTTACACGAGTTATTGAAATTGTCAAATCGAGATAGAGAATCGAGAAATCAATTCATCAATGTATCGAGACTTCACTAATGGTCATTGTACAATTACTATTGTACATTACATCAACTATCAACTATATAATTAAAAGTGAAAACTTGATTTCACCAATTTTTGAATTTTTAATGTTACAGACTTATAGTGTATATGTGAGACAGTGAGAGAGCATAGTTGGCTAACTTTAATTTATGCAATTAAGTAATCATATTTAGTGTAAAATGTAGTGTTTAATAATTCAATTAAGCAATAAGTTGTTTATAGCTTATTTTTCGAATGAATTATTTAAAGGCAGTTTTACTATTTATTTAACTGACTCTAGTAAATATAATGAATTGATTCAAATGTTGGTGAACTTGATCAAGTTCGAATATGTTTATGAGTTGTTCGCGAACAAGTTTGTGTTCGTGAATATTTAGATGTTCGCGAATATAATGTTGTTCGACTATTTTCGCGAACTGTTCGCTAACTTGAGCATGTTTGCGAACTGTTCGTGAACAGTTAACGATCTGAACTCACACATGTGTGTTGGTTCGATAATGTTATACGAACATGTTTGAGTTCGACTAATAGTATTCGAGTTCAGTTCGAGTTTGTCAAAGTTCAGATAAGATCGGATCGTTCGCAGCCTTAATAAAATACACCTTCCGATTAGTACTAGACTCAAGAATCCATTTCTTAAAGTTATTTTTAAATTTTTTTTTGCAAACTCACTCTCCAAGTATAATTATTGGTGCAACTCCCACCCAAGTTATATGTATTCTCATACTAAAGATAAACGGCTATATGTTTGTACTTTTGACGAAAATTAATCATGTACTTTGCATGTTTATTCAGGATGACATAATAATTTACATTATATAAGATATTTGAGCTACTTTAACACTCTATTCAATCAAAGGCCATTTCACAGAAAGAGACTAGGCACATTTGGGAGGAAATTAGGGTTTTGATTGAGCGAAATGGACTAGGCGAATATTGAAGAAAAACTATGGTCTCAATTGAGAGAAAGGGACTAGACGAAAAAAATAGGAATTCCATAGATTCTTCTGTTTTAGTTAATATTTGTGAGAATAGTTGTTTAAGTAAGTGAGATTTGGTGAAATCAACTTACTTCTATGGATTAGAGGCTTCTATATAAAATCTCAAAGGACAAAAGTTAATTTGTCACACCACCATATGGAATAACTCATTTATTTCGCTATTCAGTTTATACATACAGACATACATACATATATATATATATACACACACACACATATACATATATATATATATATATATATACACACATATTGTGGGCCCAAGTACAAATTAGGGTTCACATATGACCTAATCGAATTAAATGCACAAATTAGGATTTGCATTGTGACCTAATTAATTGAATTAAATGAATAGACGAAAAAGCTAGAAATAAATGTCCGAGACCCGAGAGAAGCCTCCACGTGTCTCGAGGCAGAAGACTCATGGAGACGACTAAACATTTTGAGAATTTTTTGAGGGATTGGATTGGTGGCTAGAAGGATAGGACGATTTGGGTATTACTCGAGTAACTAAGGGTATTTCTGAAATTTTCTCTGAGGACATGTGCCTGCAGGCACATGACCACTTTCCAGGAAACCCTATAAATATTCCTTCCATTCCATGGAGGAAGGGACTTTTGGAGAAACTTAAGACTTGGTGATTCTCTTTCAACCCAAAGCACACAATAAGGCTCTCTAGATCCTAGTTACTCTAGAAGGCACTTGGATAATAGGAGTTATGCCGCGTGTTATTAGGGTAATCGCCCACCTGTTCTTCTCCCCTCTTCAATTCATCAATCAATTCTGTACTCTTCGTGGATTTCTCTCCTCCTCAGCCAACACGAAACCCTAACCCTAGCAAGGTACGATTTTCTTGCCTACATTCTTTGGCGACTCTGCTGGGGAGGTGTAGAATTCGTGAAGGGTATGCCCACAACTCGAAGTGGGAGAACTACAGGAAGAGTTTCACCTACAACAAGCATCACTTCACCAGATCCAGTTCCACGACAAGCAAATTAAGCTCTCCAAGGCGCGAATCTGGATCTCGATCAACCCATCATAGAAGACGCTTCAGAAGATAGTTCAACATCTCCATATATGGTTGATCAGCAATAAGCCAATGTCAGACAAACAAGCATGGGAAGGCAATGTAAAGAAACAAGTGGGGATTAGACAACCACGAACGTTGTGCAGCTGGAGATGCTTAAGGCATTGAAGGAGGCACGGTAAGGACAAAGGATGATGATGACCATGATGCTGGAAATGTAGAGAAAGCAGGAAGAGATGGAGAATTTCTGCCAGCAGTTAATGCAGATCCCCACTTTCAAGGCCATGTTCCCAAGAAGTTCGCAGGAGGAACGAAAATAAGTGGAGGAAAGTAACAACAAAGAGAACCAGACTGTGCCTCCAACAACGGAGAGTCAGCTGATTCCAACCATCAACTTGGAGCTCCAAAACAGTGGTGATGTACCATAACCCAGACTGGAAGCAAGCCAGCCTTAGCCCAACATCATCCCGACCACTCTCCCAGCATTTTCACAAGTGCAGATACCGACCATCCCGAGCCACATACAACCAACAAACCAACAAGTACAACCAATACAAGCTTTGCACGATGCAAGTGTGCACCAACCAATTTCCTTACCATACGCACCGCCAATGCATCAATACGTCACAGCCCCTCAGAGAGTCCATACCAAGAGCCAATATGTGACAAAGGATGATATGATCGATGTGATCAATCAACTTCGCAAACAGACATCTCGACCTTCAGAGTTAGACTTTACTCCACCCTACCCGGCACACATTCGGAGACAACCTTATTCGGCAGGGTATATTAAGCATCCCCCGCAGTTTCCAAAAAACAATAGGGAGAAAGGAAATGCTAGGGAGCATATTGTCAGGTTCGTGGAGTCGATGTCTCCATGGGTGGGTTATGATGAAGTGAACAATCACAACCTTTTGATGAGAGAATTCAACAAGACATTGACGGATAGTGCCTTCAGTTGGTACTACAATTTAGAGAAAGGGTCAGTCCAAGATTGGGATGATATGAAATTACTATTTTTCAAGAAGTTTTTCGATGTGCAGAAACAGGTGACCATAGTAGAACTCATGAGATTTAAACAGAAGCCAAACGAGGAACTGTTGGACTATGTAGATAGATTTAGGCTCATGCACATAAATGTGTGGAGCCAATTGAATAGAAGAATCTGGTGAATATGTGCAACAATGGTGCCTTAGAGGCCTTCAAGCCCCACTTCGTCACTAAAGCCTGCAATTCATTTACAACACTCTCATCATTTGCACAAGACTTGGGAGGAATTATGACATTGCCCATAAGCCATGCAACTGATGCGTAGAAGGGCAAGAAGATGACTGTTGTGGCTTTAGCACTCAGCGAAAGCCACAAGAGGGTAATAGGAACAAGGAATGAGGAGGTCTGTGATGTCAAAAATTCAAAAGCAACAAGAGAACATGAGAAGCTTGCCATAGATTCATACATCTCGAAAATTTAAATGTCAAATAATACACCCTGAAGCTCGATCACAAGATGGACGAATGCTCAAACTAAAAGATGATGACGAACAACCTAAATACTGGCTCTACCATCAAAAGATATATGAGCTGTAGAGACAAAAATATCAAAAATCCACCCAACATGGTGGTCCACTAAAAATAGTTGTTTAAGTCCTTAGGAGTATCCCTTACCAAGAAATTGGATAACCAAGGGAGGAGGCACAAGAATTGATGAATTAAAAATTCACCCAAGATGGTCGCCCACTGAAAATGGTGGTTTAAGTCCTTAAGAGTATCCCTTGCCAAGAAATTGGATAACCAAGGGAGGAGGCACAAGAATTGATGAATTAAAAATCCACCCAAGATGGTGGTCCACTGAAAATGGTGGTTGAAGTCCTCAGAAATATCCCTTGCCAAGAAATTAGATGACCAAGGGAGGAGGCACAAGAATTGATGAATTAAAAATCCACCCAAGATGATGGTCCACTCTAAATGGTGGCCAAGTCCTCGTAGATTGCACTTGCCAAGAAATTGGATGACCAAGTGATGAGGCACACTACTTAAGCCCTTATGAAACCCTATATGCCAAAAATTGGCACGACGTACCAAGGGATAAGGCACAAGTTATACTTCCGACTTCAAAAGTAACCAAGGAACCTGACTTTACAGCCCTCGGACCCGACAAGTTATACTTTCAACTATAAAAGTAATTGAGTAACCTGACTATAAGTCCTCAAAGTTATACTTTCAACTTTAAAAGTAATCGAGGCACCTGACTATAAGTCCTCAAACCCGAGAAAATTACAATTTATCTCTAAAAGTGGCGAACATTATGCTTTCTCCGACAAAAGCAAGATCTATTATTATTATTATCTTTATGAAAATTTTGAAATGTTATGCTTTTCGTTAAAATCAATCTGATTATTAATAAAATGTCAAACTTTCACTTATACTTGAATATTCTTTGGTTTTAAAACTATGGATTCAAGTGTTGGTTTACGAGAAATCGAAAAAAAAAACATGTTTTTTTTATATAAAAGATTTCATGTTTTATCTTATGTTATGCATATTATTGTCTTTGAGTATTAATTTGAATAACTTCGAATTCAATGTTAAACATTGGGTCTTAAGGAAAAATTCAAGTTAAAGACAATTAATAATGCTAAAGAGACTTTATTTTGATAATTGAAATATATATAAATGAGTTTCTGATACAGGAAATAAGAAACTACAAAACGCCATGATCTAAAGTTCATGACATACCGAACTGAAGAGGGGGCATAACTAAAACTTCCAAGTTGGCAATGGCGGTGTCCCGAGCCTTCACATTTGAGGCTATTAGTCCTTCAAGGTCTCGGGCGGCTGACTCGAGTTCCCGAAGTTGGGTCTTCAATTTAGGCATGGCATCCTGAAGCTCCAAAAGCTCTACCAAAAGCAAGTCATTCTCATGATGACGAGAAGTGACCTCCGAGCGTAGTTTAGCAATGCAAAAACTAGAACTAAAGAGATCCAGCCTAGCATAGAAAGGAGACATGTTAACGTATCCGACCGAAAAGGTGTCCGGAGACTCTACATAAAGTAAAATATTGGCTGCCCCCACCTAAAAAACTAGCAATTATACCCTCCTTGTCAAGTGAAGCCTCGGTAGAATCCTTCTAGGGAGGATGGAAATCAACAACAGGTTCTAAAGGATTATCCCTCAAGGGTGGAGGATCCGCGGCTATAATATCATCAGCATCACCATGGGACTCACTGGTACCCTCAAAGCTGTCATATGGAGATGCTGTACGAGGGCATGAAGAGAGAGTTATACCATACACAGTAGGATCCGAGCTCACATTAGACAAAGAATCCTTAGCATCAAGAAAGACGCGATCATCCTGTGGTGAAGATGACTCGATAGCAATATTGATAGGTCGGGGAAGCTCACAAGTAGTAGAAGCCGCCGTCTCACTTGCAGTACCCATAAGAATAATATACGAATATTACCATACGAATATTGAAAGACATAAATGAAAATGCCACAAAGTTTACCAAAAGCTTTCGGCGTCTCTTGACTGGATCCTCGGCTGCCGGCATACAAGAACTAGCATCATCATGAGGGTACTTCGCCAACGGCTTCAAGATAAGTGTGGTCCCATTTGCCATTTGTCTAAAGACAGAATGACCAGCCGAGCCCATGGTAGAATCTGCAGATGGCACCACCTTAGAAGCGGTAGCAGTAGGTGCTTTCGCTTAGAGCGATCGAGTAACTCTCATCTCCTCGGCAGTAGAGAATCCCTGGGGAGGAGCTGGAGGTACCCGAGACGAAACTCGTGGAGGAAAACGCTTGGAAGTGGTAGGAGCATAAGCTGGAGGAACATCAGGAGAATTCTGAAGAAGGGGTGAATTCCCCCCAAGAGGTGACAAAGGTGCAGGTAGATGAGCACCAACGTGAAAGCAATAAAGTGAGGGCGTCATGGCCCTGTTAAATATGCAGATCCTACACAGCTGAATGCAGCGCAGAATGCCAGTGTCCTCGAGCATCTTTACATGTCCTGAATCCCCAAGGATCTCGTCAGTCCAATGCTGCCATCCTTGAAGGCGGTTGCAAGAGTCGGATAGGAAGCGGACCAGGCTAAAATGGGTATTCCTGCTTCTCGATAAACATGCGGGGAATACGATCAGAACAGGGGAAACTGTCTCGACTTTCGTAAGTCGCAGCGTATAGAAACAAACCTTCTTTATCAGGCGGAGGAAAAGCTGAACGATCATAATTCTTCACTTATTCCCAAAAGGCATCGAATGGCCCATAAAAAGGAGCTCTACTCCATTCACTAATGAAGGGGACCTCCTTAGTGATTTTTTGGGTCTGTAGAACACTGATCAGAATTGGCCTATAATAAGGGAGATTTGACATGAGAATTCCTTGAAACAAGAAAAGAAAGTGAAGAATATTCTAAATAAGTGCTTACCATGGCAAGAAAGAAAGTCCGAAATATCAAGATGAAGGGACTTAGCCAAGAAAAGACAGATCACGAACACTTAAAAAAAGAAAGAAAAAACGAAGTAAGCCAAAAGACGAAAAATTACCCAAGGCCCAGCCCCCTAGGGTTCGGCCACCCTAGGTTCGGCCACCTAGGGTTCGACCACTTCTAGGGTTCAGCCATCTAGGGTAGTCCAACTGTAGTGTCTTGTTTTCCTTCGTACTTCGTTGTTTGGTCGTTGGAGTTAAGCACCGCTCCAAGTTCCCGAAATCGTCAATCTTTCTTTATTATCCGAGGGAAAAGACCAATATATGATCAAGGTAATATGGCTCGGAAAGCAAAAGAAAGATTAGAGTTACCTGAAAAAAGAAGCAAGAGAGAGCACAAACATGAGAAATCATTCGAATAAAAACAAAAAAAATAAAGGATGAGGTCGAAGCCCCTAGGTTCGCCCCACATAGGGTTCGGCCACCTAGGGAGCTCTCCCCTCGTATCTTTAATTCCTCCTTACTTGATGAATCAACCGTTCAGAATGAATGCTTCTTCGCCGCGAAAAAAGTGAAGCCTTTTCTTTAAGAATATCCAGACCAAAATCCTGTTAAGGTGAGATGGCCCGAAAAGGAAAGACTACTGGAATGGATGCTTACTTGTTGCGGCGGAAAAAGTGTAGCCTTTTTCTTTGAGAATATCTGAACCAAAAATCCTGTTAAGGTGAGATGGTCCGGAAAAGAAAGACTACCAGAGCGGATGAAAGCTACAATCACCTAAAAAGAAAAAAAACAAATAAAACAATCACGAAGAAATAAGCAAACGAAAAACCAACACATCGAAAGCGTATAATGAATGTAAAAATATATATAAAAAAAATAATAATAAAATGAGTTTGATAATTTCTTAGTCATATAAGAGAGGGATGGTGGTTCTCCCACGTGCCCTCATCATGACATTATAAATCTTTGATTAATTATATATAAGTTAATTTATGCTAGAAAAGCAAGCAGCAAGATTTCCATTTGATGGACCCATCATTTGAATCATGCACCCATGTTCCAGTTTTCCCATTGAGGGAATATTAAAGAAAAAAGGTACAGCAACGCCATATAAAGGCCAAGATCTGCTTCGAATTACCGTAATAGATTCAGTACACAGGAAGCAGAAAATTTGCAATTACTTCTACGGATTCACTGGATATCAACAAAGAAGCACCCAATAATTACAAGAGTACAAGAAACTCACAAGTCACAATCCGCCGACAACTGCATGCGGAACAAACTATGAGAGTAACTAGCCCAGATGGAGAAGCAACCCACAACGATGGCGTGATATTGAAGAAGTCCACAAATCACAAGCGCAAACTCACGAGTTGACTGATTATGTTTGAGAAATTTGATCCCCCACCGGATAACTTTAGAGAATCCCTTTTCAAGTCAGACACAACCAGATGATTAATTTCCTGTTGTGTTCGAGTGCTAAAATAAGGCCATGAGGATTTGATTTTGTATTTGGACTTTCAAAGTACAATGTTGTGGGTTGCCTTGGCAAGTGCTTTTGAGAAGCCTTAAGGAGCAGGCAAGGGATTGCCAAATTCGCTTCATCAAATAAAAGCATGGAAGGGACAAGTGAATATGGTATGAAGTATTGGATTTGCAAGAATTCATGGGGGGGGGGGAGGGGCTAATTGGGGGAAGGATGGTTATTTTATGATACGAAGAGATAGCGGCGTTGAAAGAGGGATATCAATGTGTGGAATTGCCATGCAGGATTCAAATGGTGGTAGTAGCAGATCATGCACCAAATTTTTCACTAAGGTCCAAGAATTTTTGTCCACTGTACCCTATTATACATATATCCCCACATGTTTTCCATATGATATTAAGAATTTCTGGGTATCAAGCTATTAATTAATTAATATTTAATATACAATACCAAATCTATAATATATATATATATATAAGTAATTTTCGAAACCAAACAATGAGCGGAATTTTGGGACTTGCTGGTGGGTTGTTTTTTCCAAACACAAAAATGGAGTTCCCAAATAAAAAATGATTTGATTTTGTTTCCAAAATATAAGGAATGATATGATTTTATTTCCAAAATAAATAAAGATTTTATTTTATTTGGCAATATATAATTTATCTTGATTTAGTTACGAAATATATATAGATATATAAATTAATTAGGGAGATAAAGATTGTGCAAGGTTTAGAAAGATTTGATGGAGTATTGCACAAAATATCTTGGAGAACTCCTTTAGGGTTTCCCTCCCTTAAGGATTTTTTGTTTTCGAGGCTTGCAAGATCGAGTTCAACGGATGGTCCGAAAATTTGAAGCATAACTTAGAGGCTTGAAGTACTTTGCACGATCGTCACTCCAAAGGCGCGACGCGAGTGCAGGGGGAAAATGTGGGCCCAAGTACAAATTAGGGCTCACATATGACCTAATCGAATTGAATACATAAATTAGGGTTTGTATTGTGACCTAATTGAATTAAATAAATAGACGAAAAAGCTAGAAATAAATGTCCGAGACCCGAGAGAAGCCTCCACGTGTCCCGAGGCAGAAGACTCATGGAGACGACTCAACATTTTGAGAATTTATTGAGGGATTAGATTGGTGGCTAGAAGGACAGGACGATTTGGGTATTACTCGAGTAACTAAGGGTATTTCAGGAATTTCCCCTGAGGGCATGTGCCTCGCACATGACCACTTTCCAGGAAACCCTATAAATATTCCTTCCATTCCATGGAGGAAGGGACTTTTGGAGAAACTTAAGACTTGGTGATTCTCTCTCAACCCAAAGCACACAATAAGGCTCTCTAGACCCTAGTTACTCTAGAAGGCACTTGGATCCTAGGAGTTCTGCCGTGTGTTATTAGGGTAATTGCCCACCTGTTTTTCTCCCCTCTTCAATTCATCAATTAATTCCGTACTCTTCGCGGATTTCTCTACTCCTCAGCCAACACGAAACCCTAACCCTAGTAAGGTACGATTTCCTTGCCTACACATATTTACACACACGTACGCACACAAAAACATATATGTACTATATATTTTTATGCTTGATGATAATTTAAAAAGTAGTTAATATATTTGATCATATGTATGTGTACCATATAGAGCTAGTAAGATAGTGAAAAATGAGGAAAATTATAAAGAATGTGAAGATAGAAAAAGTTGGATTCTTTTGAAGTCGACTTTAAGCGTCTTATAAATAAAAAAATATAAGTCATATATACAAATTTTTTCAATAAGGGCCCAAAGCCAATCAATGAGGAGAGTTTCATAGAGTTTAGTGGGCCGAGCTCACGCCTAGGAAAATAAATCACAATTTGTGTTAAGGTTGAGCGGTCTTGGGCCCAACTTACTAAATCCAATCGACAATCTTAACCCCAGATATATTTTCTACTATTATTTTTCTGCTATAAAAACTCATATTCTAGTATCTTTCATCTGTGCCTCTTTAGTCTCTCAAGTTCTTAATTAATCTTAAGCCCTAGCCACTACAACAAAGAAGCTTATGCTGCTGCTTTTGGTCGTTGATAAGCATTTTTCGTGTAATGAGCTATCGCTAAGATCTTGATGTACCACCATCTATTAGCAACAGGTAAGGATTTCTTTCTCTTTAATTCTATATTGATCTCTTAGTTGTTTTTCATTTTCTATACATCTCTATCTCTCCCATTTTCATCTCTAATAAAAATCTTAACAATGGTAGGTTTTACTCTTATCCTGTTCTTCCCTAAAAATGACAAGTTTGTGTTCTAATAAGAAAGTTTGTCGGTATTTCTGTCAAGAACTATTTCTTACGTGTGAGTTTAACAATTTTTTATTCGATTTGTTTACAATCATAAATGACTTGTCGATCTAATGTGGTGAAAGTTTTTCTCTAGTTGATTGCGATTTAACTTGATCTCGACTATATTATATTAGTGTGGATATTGAAAATATACATTACCTGTTTAATTGTTAATTGTTAGATCTTTCCTTTAAAAATAAATTTTAAATTAACAAATGTTTCATTTCCTAATTAAGAAATTTAGTAGTAAACAATACTTAGTTTATTAAATATTTTTTATCAATATTAAAAAAGTTAATTTTGGTCTTTTAATTCGGAACAGAGGGAGTATTATTTTGTCGGCTTGTTTATGCGAAAATTAATTTCTTAATATACGTTTTTCCATTAAGACTTCATATTAGTAAGTTCACTCATTGTATTCTGCTATGTCTATAACATTAATATCTTTTACCATAACATATATGATTTACTAACCAAATCTTCATAGTTGGACATAGTTGTACACACGAATACACACACATATATGTCCCTTATACGAGACTGGTGTTCTAAGTTCCCTCCTTTCCTTCTCCAGCCTCTTCCCCAACTTAGAAGTTCGGTTCTTCCTTCTCTTAACTTACTGTCATCCATGATGGTAAATAGCCGTTCCTTGTGTGTAATTTATTGCAATAATATTCTAGATCGAAAGAACATTTTGGATAAGGACCTACTTGGATTATGTTTAAGTGTGTGTGTGTATATATATATGTGTGTGTGTGTGTGTGTTGGTGTGTGTTGGTGTATATGATAATCATATAATAATTTGACCATATATAGAAATATTATATTTCAATGCCCTTTAACCCGTTTCCTTGTATATACAACTTGTCATTTCAATACGTATATGGAAGTTTGTAAGATTTAGAGGTATAAGATACATCAACTTCACTGTTTTAACCCTTTAACCATCTCGAGTAAATCTATATATTTCTCCATATGTCAATATATTTATCCATAGTGACCTATTTCATATTTTATAGGGCATGATCGATGTTCATGGCATTTCAATATTAGAAATAATGTTGCTCATTTTAAAGGTAAAATGTTGTCTCACTCTAATATATCTTGTTTTATTGTTGATATTTTCAAAACATTTCTTAACCTCTTAATTAATCTAACCTTAATACAACAACAAAAAAAAATGTGGGCAACAATAAGCTTAACCTTATGTAAAACACAAATAACAACTGTCCTTTAAAAGTGAAAAGAATGTATGCTAATTTCTCTAAGCAGAGAATTTAAACTAGTAACAATGAGCCAAATAGTTAAGGAATCTGCTACCTGTAGATATAATTAGGTAAGTAATTTGCCATATGGAATATAGAAAAATAGAAATTTTTTAGAAGCCCACCTCATGTCACAAATAAGCTAAATGAGATAAAGAATCAGGCTGCTTTACATTTAATCTTGAGCCAAAAAATTCCAAACAATTTCTGTCAAAGAGCTATGAATAAATAAATGGTCCATAAATTCTTAAGTAGCAAATGCACAACAACATCATTTAGGCACAATTTGGATATCTAAAGCTAATTAACATGATTCTAAGATACTTATTTTGAAGTATTG
This sequence comes from Aralia elata, assembly GCA_034770075.1. NCBI lineage: Eukaryota > Viridiplantae > Streptophyta > Magnoliopsida > Apiales > Araliaceae > Aralia > Aralia elata. The sequence goes on along the minus strand of CM068378.1, from coordinate 25,359,512 downwards.
TTTCATAACACAGGTCAGCCAAAAAACTTCCTTGAGTGTGAAGAAATCCGAGACAATTAATAATGTAACAATGTTACGCGAGAAGGAAGGTATTTCTGAATATTTTTCAAAATTTCTGCAGACATTTCAAGGATGAATATAAATTAAATGATTGTGGCATAGAAAAGAACGACAGTATATCCATCCTCTTGTAAAGAACATAATAAAATTATTTGTTAGTATATCATCAAATGGAAATCTGTCCTACATATAAAATTGCCCGTGATTCAGATATTTGTCAAGCATTGAAGTGGCAAAACCATAAGCATTTGTGGAAGCACTTCTACAGGGACAGACACTGAAGAATAAACTTTGTTCGAGTAACTATAGCATTAAAAAGAATATCTTATTTAACGTATTGTAATGTTAAGAGTATTGTACGGTCGAACATTTTCTTTTGTACAAATGAATGTACTAGGATATATGTCAAGCTTAGAGGAAATTGAATGTGTTGTACTATTAAAAATGTTGTTCGAAGATTTTTTTTATGCAAATGGATGTACTTAAGATATATGTCAAGTTTACAGAAAATTAAATGTATTGTACTATTAGAATGTTGTTTGAGCATTTTCTTTTTATGCAAATGGATGTATAGCAACTAAATATACAATTTCTTAAGTTTCAAGTTTTCCTGACTTGTCTTTTCTTTTCTCTTTTGACCCCTCTGACCCCACGATTGTAGAGTCCCAAAACCCTGCGATTGTAGACCAAATTGTAACACCAAACACCAACCTCAGTTGTACATGATACGATTCCTTTACCCCATACCACACCTAAACAAATTTTTTTAATTGAAGTGTTAAATTGTAATCTATATTTATAATCTAACTTTGCTTTTCCTTTATATACTCACAAGCTATATTTTTTTTAAAAAAATCTTTTTCTATTTTTTTATTTTCTATCCTAATTTAAGTTATTTATTTAAAGCTCACAAACAAAACGTTATTATTCTCATTGTTGTGTTAGTTTCCTTGTTTCTATAAATTTATACTCAAACATGTGAAGAAATACACACATGTGGCTATAGTAATATATACACAGTCCATTGTTAACAGTTATGTTGATGCATAGTAAAATATATTGAAATAATAATATATAGGAAATTAATAAGATATTAGACAACTCGCCCATTTTCTTTTCTTTTTTTCACAAATAGAAAGTTTCGAATCCAATTCAGATATTAGAAGGATTATCGTATATAACACTTAAAAATTATTAAAATTAAAAAGGTGGAAAAAATTAGATAGTATACAATGGTTCGAAGGATATCCCGATATCTACAAAACTTGATATTAGTAGTAAATCCTTTGTAATTTATTATGGTCATAATCTCTCGACATATATTTTGATTTTTTTAAAAATATACTAATTTTAAAAATGGTCAATTTGATCAATAAAAGTCAAGCAATATATATTTCAAAACATATCTTGGGCACTAAATTAACAATAAGTATCAGCCAATTAGAATTAAATATCCTTTCAAAAGAGGTATTTGGCATCTCTTCAAAAGGTGTTTGGAGTAATATAAATAGCACTAAAAACCTCTGGTTTAAATTTATTTCGTTCTATAATTTGAATTCTATCCAAAATCCTTTGAAGAATTCTGAGTCTAAATTCTTTAATTATTAAAAAATACTATTCTTCATTGTTATTTTCTTCCAAGTCTTATTATAGTTATGTGTTAAATACTACTTTTGCAATAATATTTATTATAAACTATTTTTGGGGCATGTCTTATTTTGTAAAACATATTTATTGCAACTCCCTTACCAAATTTATAGAAATGGTATGTTTACTTGAAAATTTTAATTCACAAAAGTTGTGTTTTTTTAATCTTAGGTTAAATGAGTGTTTATTCGAATGTTTTTTTCTAACAATCAAGCAGTTGTTGTTCCAAAATTCATTTTACTCATTTATTTTGGAACAAAATCGTTTATATTTTATAATTAATAGAATATAAACAACTTATTAACTGAAAAAAGTATGACTAACTAAACATGAGAGTAAATATGAACGGGGCAAAATATTGGGGACACTGTAATTAAATTTTTTTTAGATAAGTATGCTCTTGATTATTTAGTGTGGTGGTTCATGTTGGGATATTTCACATAAATTTCACATCTTTAATAAGTATAGTGAAATTTCAACCTAATAGGTTAACCTTTTAGGTAAGAAGGTGATACAACATATTTGTTAGTTCAATTTATACAGGTATGTGCCGCATTGGTGATGAATTGATGTGAGATGGATCGTTTAATTTCGCTACAAATGGTATTAGAGCTCATGGTTTAATGGGCTAAAGTATCAGGTTGGTACTTCATGGTGGAAGATTCGCAGGCCGCGTGTTACCCAATCCGCGCGGTGGAGCAAATAGAGTTGAGTCGGGTGGATCATAAGGAGATCAATCACACGTTTGCAACTATGCGTGAAGTATGATTTGAGTCAAATGGAGCACACTCAGGATGACTCTAGGAAGTTGATCAGGGTGAATGGTTCAAAAGGAGGAAAATTGTACTCCCACGTTTTCCTCTTAGGTGGTAGAATAGTATTAGAGTCGAGCAGGGTTCTTGAAGGGACTCAAATAAAGTGAGCTCAATGGTATGACTACTCTAGTGTGATACTTATGATGTGTATTCAAGTGAAAGGTGGAGATTGTTAGATATTTCACATGAATCTCACATCCCTAAAAAGTATAGTGGAGTTTCAACCTAATTGATTATAAGTTTTAATTAAGAAGTGATTCAACATTCATGTTGAGCCAGTTTTCATAGGCATGCATGCCCTGCATTGGTGATGAGCATTGATGATGAATTGATGTGTGATAGATTGTTCAATTTCACTACAGTTCAAACTATTTATTTAGGATTTTTTTTGATATTTTTACAAGTAAATTTGATAATTTCATAGTTCATACTCACATTTTCACAAGTCTCTCACTTTATAAATATTAAATGAAACTCACATTCATATTAATAAAATATTATTAAAATATTAAATTTAACTTGTGAAAATAAAATAAAAATTCCCCTTATCTAAAAGGATTCAATTGCCATGTACCAATATTTTTGCATTTATCTAAAATAGTGTAATAATCTGGGTTGTAATCACAAGGGGTGCCCTAACTTCTTCCATGTGCAAATTAAAGAACGAAAGTCACTTAATTCCACAATAAGAGGAGATATGAAAGATCAAAGCATGTTTATTGAGCAACCCATTTCACATGCAGATACAAATAAATTTATTAATAAATATGCGCGTATAATGAAATAAACATGTTTATTGAGTAACCCATTTCACATGCAGATACAAATAAATTTATTAATAAATATGCGCGTATAATGAAATAAAGTCGATGCTTTTTTTTTTCCAAGAAGCTTTCATGAGCCGGTTTAATAAATAAAATTTAGAGGATTATATAAAAAGATATAATTTTAAATTAAAAATAACAAAATAATAATGTAATTAAACTTATAAGACAAAAGAGAAAATAATTTGTCACTCCGTTACACTCAGCTTGCATCAACGGGCCATGATTGCTTTATAATTAAATATATTTATTGATCAGTTTAATGTTATTTTATTCTATCTATTTAAAATATAAGAGTAGTTTTGACTTTTTGTGAGATTTTATTTTTATAAATTTAGAATTCATTTAACTCATTTATGTATAAAATTCTCAAATCTAGTTATTAGTAATAATTTTAGATAGTTTATAATGTTTATTATTTATTGATTAAAATGAGATAAATTTATATTATTTTTTAAAAAAACTCTAAAAAATTCTTATATTGTGAAATGGAGGGTGTATTGCTTTGATAAAAAAAAAAAATAATGTCTACTCGTGTTTATTAATTGATTACAAATTGTTATATCATTTCATGTTTCCATCTTATTCTGATTTATAATTTAGCAATTATGCTTTGACTTGAATTTTATACCTCAAGTAGCTATTATTATGAGAACACTATTAATATTTATCCTTATGGGCTTTTTTATCCATGCTTAGAAAATGTTTTTTTTATTTCATTTCAAACTAGTATTTCATGCAATTTTATAAAATATAAATTACTATATACCTACTTTATACTACATTTGCCCCAAATTATAAGACAATTGTTGACTTTTTATACTACATTTTGAAACCTATTTGACTCTTTTTTTTTTGATTCTTTTGATTTTCTTAAAAACAATTATACCCTTTTATGCTTTTAAAAAATTTATACTCCTGTTATACTTCTGTAGGTACAGAAAATTACACCTTGCTAGGGTTAGGGTTTCATATTGGCTGGAGAGGAGAGAAATCCACGAAGAGCACGGAATTGATTGATTGATTGAAGAGGGGAGAAGAATAGGTGGGCGATTACTCCAATGACACGTGGCAGAACTCCTAGGATCCGGAAACCGGGTTAGAGTAGCAGGGATTCCAAGAGCCTTCTTGAGTCTTTGAGTTGAGAAAGAGTTCCAAGTGTAATGAGCTTTCAAGAGTCTAAGTGTAAAGTCTTGAGAGCGATCCCCTTTTCTTAGAATAAAGGGACTATTTATAGAGCTTGCCTGAGAAATAGTCACATGCCAGGCACATGTTTTAAGGAAATTTCCATAAATACCCTTTAGTCATGTTTTAAAGGGAAAATTCCAGAAATGTCCTTTAATCATCAAAGTAATGCCCAAATTGCCCTGTTCTTCTAGCCACCAATCTAATCCCTCAATCAATTCCCAAAATAGGTCGCATCCACGAGTCTTCTGCCTTGGAACACGTGAAGACTTTCCCGAGTCTAACGCATTTAATTAGGTTTTTGTAAACCCTAATTTGCACATGGGCCCACATTTGCCCCCTGCGCGAGAGTCACGATTCCTGAGAGACGCTCATGCAAAATACTCCAAGCTTTCGAATGATTTTGTGTGACTCTCATTGTTTAAGTCTTGAACATAAGAGTTCTAGAAGAGGGAACCCCTAGGGGCCAAACCATTAGGGTTAAACCCTAAGGAGGCAAGACCTAGAAGGGCTCTTCCTTGAACCTCTTGGTAGATCATCTGAAAGCTTCCTCATTTTGCTCAATATTTATGTCTTTATTTTCTGAGATTTAAAACAAGGAAGATCATCAGATATCACTAAATAAAATCCAATAATCAAATCGTATTTTATTATTTAGAAACAAAATCTTCCTTTATTAAAATTTTATAAAGCAAGATCTTTTTCCTTAAGAAAATCAAACATTTAATATATATATATATATATATATATATATATATAATTTCGAAATTGTCCTACTGTTAGGAAAAAAATATCAGATATCGAATATATATATATATATATATATTTCGAAATTCTATTAGAATACCAAATCCAAACAAATTTTCGAAAATATATATGTTTATTTAAAAAATAAGCTCAAATAAACTTATCTTTATATTTCAAAATCTTCCTTAAGAGGAAAATAAAGGTTGCTTCTCTCCTCCTTCAAGTCCGAAGGTCACCAAGAAGTCGTCAAGCAATCGTTCCTCATCTTGGAAAAGAGGTAAAAAAACAATTCCACCCCTATAAGGCCAAATCCTAAGGGTTGAACCCTATAGGATCATTCTTTCTTCTTCTTTTTCTTTCAAGTTTTTAGTTTATTTGAGTACTTTCTTCCGAACTTCATCTTGACTTGCTTCTCCTACGTTTCTTCTCAGGTCATTGTAGCTTTTCTTTTGTCTTCCGAGCCCCGTTACTTGGATTATATCTCGGTAGGGTTCCCTCGGATAATAAAGAAAAAACACAATATTTATTGTGACAAAGAAGCATTCGTTCCGAAAACATTGATTTGTGGAGCGTCAGAATTTCCAAGGTACACAACAGAAATCCCCCTAGGGGGTCGAACCCTATAGGTGGCCGAACCCTATAGGGGAAATTGAGCCAAGCAATTTTTATTTATTTATTTATTATTTTTTATTTATTATTTTTTATTTTTGGCCTGGCCGAACCCTAGGGGGCCGAACCCTACCAAGCAATTTTTTTTTTTTGCAGGAGGCCGATCCTTAGGAGGGCGAACCCTAAGGGAGCCGAACCCTAGGGGGGCTGAACCCTAGGGGGCTGAACCCTAGGAGGCCGAACCCTGGAGAAAATATCACCAAAATTTGAACATTGGGAATCATGATTGCTGTTTTGACCATAACTTTTGTTCGGGTTGGAGTCTCGGGGCCCATAATATATCAAAACGACCGTATCGACGAGTACTTCAAAAATCATCGCCAACGGCCATGACACATATCAAAATAACCCAAAAAATGGCTCCGAAGGATGTATTTTGGTTGTCCGAAGTTTTTTGGAAAAATTTCAAATCTTGTTTTTCTTTCATAATTGTGATTTTGATCCTTCTCTGACTTCATTTCTTCTTCTTTTCAGGTATTCTCAAGTGAAAATCTCAGATTCTCCCCTTGTCATGGTAAGCCTACTCAAGTTCATATGCTTTACTTGACATCCTTAGTACCCTTATGTGGAGTCTTCCTTACTTGCAGGCCTCGTCTACCGGATGCTTTGAAGACTTAGGATCGCACAACTTTTCCTTTACCAGAGAAAGAAGGCTTGTTTCTTTATGTCGCGGCTTGCGGAGGTTGGGACAACTTCCCCCATTCCGGTCGCATTCCCCGCATGTGCATAGAGAAACAAGAATATCCTTTCAGTCCCTTTCGCTTCCTATCTGACTCATCTAGCCGTCTTCAAGGATGGCAACATTGGACTGACGAAATCCTCGAGAATGTTGAGTATAAGGCTATACTGAAGAGCGCGGGCATATATCGCTGCATTCAGCTATGTAGGGCATTCAACCATGTAGGGCATTCAGCTATGTAGGGATCTACGTATTATGACGCCCTTACTGTGTTGATTTTCCGCGAGTACTTTTCTTCATGCACATTCATTACTGTTTGGGGGAATTCACCCATACTCTAGAGTATGTCTGCTTCCTTTTCTTTTTCAAATTATGTTCTTATTCTAGATTATATATATCCTGCAGTCTTCCTGTTAGTGCTTCGGCTTCTTGTAGCCCATCCAGACTGTCTCCTAGGGATACCAAGTGCGTTGCATACTTGATAGAGGCTTTCAGGCGGGCGGATAATTATACTTCATGATTTCATGGTGACACAATCCTTTCAGACTTCCTTCAGTTCCTCCCTCAGGATCCTCTGATGTCGGGGAGATGAGAGTTACTTGCTCTAGAGTAAAGCCGAGAATCCTTATTTTTAGATTGCCGAGAATGATGACGATAATGATGATGATGATGATGATGAGGAGGAGGAGGAGGATGTCCCATTGGATTTCTTATGGGACGACAACTGAAGTGCCGACCTCCACTACTTGTGAGCCACCCTGACATAACATGATTGTTGTCGAGTCCTCCTCACCTCATGATGATCGTGCCAGTCTTAGTGTTGACGATTCCATGTCTGATGTAGGCTTAGGTCCTGCTGTGGCTAGTACAGTTCCATCTTCTCATGACAGCTTGGAGGGTACCAGTGACACCCATGTTGATGCTGATGCTATTATGGCAATTAATCCTCCTCCCCCGAGGGGGAATCCTTCGAAACCTATTGTGAATTTTCATCCTCCCCAGAAGGATTCTCCCGAGGCTTCTCCTGAAAGGGAGGGTACAGTTGCTAGTTCTTTGGGTGGGGGCATCGATGTTTTACTTTCTTTGCCCATTGAGGAGCTCGCCTTATTTGACTCTCTTCATCTTGATTCTGCCACATCGCCTTACTTCTAGGTATGACTTTTTGTAGCTTTTTGTTATTTCCTGTATCAAAGAACTCATTTATATGTCATTTATCATAATAGAATTTCTTTAGCATTAGTGATTGTCTTTAACTTGAATTTTTTCTTCTTAAGACCCAACAATTAGCATTGAATCATAAGTTATTCAAATTAATACTCCAAGACAACAATATTCATAATAGTGAGAGTAAACATGCAATTTTTTCGATTTATCGCAAACTAACACTTGAATCCATACTTTTAAAATCAAAGAATATTCAAGTATAAGTGAAAGTTTGACATTTTTATTAATAATCATATTGCTTTTAACGAAAAGCACAACGTTTCAAAAATTTTCATAAAGATAATAATAATAGATTTTGCTTTTGTCGGATAAAGCATAACGTTCGCCACTTTTAGAGATAAAGTGTAACTTTCTCGGTTTGAGGGCTTATAGTCAGGTGCCTCGCTTACTTTTAGAGTTGAAAGTATAACTTTGAGGACTTATAGTCAGGTGCCTCGATTACTTTTAAAGTTGAATGATTACTTTTAAAGTTGAAAGTATAACTTTGAGAACTTATAATCAGGTGCCTCGATTACTTTTAAAGTTGAAAGTATAACTTTTCAGTTTCGAAGGCTGTAAAGTCAGGTTCCTCGGTTACTTTTGAAGTTAAAAGTATAACTTGTGCCTTATCCTTTGGTACGTCGTGCCAATTGTTTGGCCTATAGGGTTTCATAAGGGCTTAAGTGGCATGTCTCGTCACTTGGTCATCCAATTTCTTGGCAAGTGCAATCTACGAGGACTTGGCCACCATTTAGAGTGGACCACCATCTTGGGTGGATTTTTAATTCGTCAATTCTTGTGTCTCCTCCCTTGGTCATCCAATTTCTTGGTAAGGGATACTCTTGAGTACTTCAACCACCATTTTCTAGTGGACCACCATATTGGGTGGATTTTTGATATTCTCATCTTTACAGTTCTGAGATCTTTCGATGGTGAACCTTCGAGTTGTTTGTTTTTTTTTCATCCTTTCGACTTCTTGGGCTACACCCTGAGTAATAATGTTGCATGCTTCTTTTCCTTTATGATTTGGAAGTGGCTTTTCACACACGGTGCTTTTCTTTTCACAGTTCGATTTCTCCGGCTGCCAGCTTCTCATGGTATATCCTCTGCAGACTGTAACAGTCCATAGTGGAATGTCCCGCGTACTGGTGGTACACACAGAAGTCCGGTCTTCTTTTCATCTCTCCCGTCACCACAAATCTAGGCCTTGGAGGTTTCACCACTCCGTGCTCGACCCATTGTTCGTACAGGCCCATAATGCCTTCTCACTGCATGTGATAGCCTCTGGAACTGGCATCCTGGTATCCTGGTATCCTTGTCCCCATGTTTTCTTTTACTTCGTTCAAAATTTCGCTCATTTTTCTCCCTCTTGCCCCCTTGTGGTTTTGACTGAGAATCAGCCAAAGCCACAGTTGCTGTTCTCTTTCCCTTCCATGTAGCCATCGCATGGCTGATGGGCACCGTCACGATTCCTCCCAAATCTTGTGCGAAGGATGAGAGGGTTGCAAATGAATCACAGGCCTTTGTAACGAGATGGGGCTTGAAGGAGTCTAGAGCACCATTGTTGCATATACTAACCAAGTTCTTCTCCTCAATTGGCTCGGCACACTTCTGTGCTTGGGCCCTGAATCTGTCCACATAATCTGACAGCTCCTCATTCGGCTTTTGCTTGAATCGCATCAGCTCTACAATAGTTACCTGTTTCTGCACATAGAAAAATTTCTTAAAAAATTGCAATTTTAGATCATCCCAATCATGGACTGATCCCTTCTCTAAGTTGTAGTACCAACTGAAGGCACTATCCGTCAAGGTCTTGTTAAATTCCCTCATCAACAGATTGTGGTTATTCACCTCATCATAACCCAACCATGGAGACATCGACTCCACGAACCTGGCAATATGCTCCCTGGCATTCCCTTTCTCCCCGTTATACTTTGGGAATTGCGGGGGATGCTCAATATACCCTGCCGGATAAGGTTGTCTCCGTACATGTGCCGGGTAGGGTGGAGTAAAGTCCAACTCTGAAGGTCGGGATGTCTGCTTACGAAGTTGATTGATCACATCGATCATATCATCCTTCGTCACATACTGACTCGTGGTATGGACTCTCTGAGGGGCTGTGATGTATTGATGCATAGGTGGTGTGTATGGTAGGGAAATTGGCTGGTGTACACTTGCATCCTGCACAATTTGTATCGGTGATGCTTGTTGGCTTGTTCATTGGATGTGGCTCGGGATAGTCGGTATCTACACTTGGGAAAATGTTGGGAGAGTAAGCGGGACGATGTTGGGCTAAGGCTGACTTGCTTCCAATCTGAGTTATGGCACATCATCGCTGTTTTGGGGTTCCAAGTTGATGATTGGAATCGGCTGACTCTCCGTTGTTGGAAGCACAGTCGGATTCTCTTTGTTATTGTTATTGTCCTCCACTTTTGCTCGTTCCCCCTGCGAACTTCCTGGGAATATAGCCCTGAAAGTGGGGATTTGCATCAACTGCTGGCAGAAATTCCCCATCTCTTCCTGCTTCCTCTGCATTTCCAATATCATGGTCATCATCATCCTTTGGCCTTCTCGTGCCTCCTGTAATGCCTTAAGCATCTCCATCTGTATAGCATTCGCAGTTGTCTGCGCTCCAATTACTTCCTCACCTTGTCTTTCCGTGTTTGTCTGTCTAGCACTGGTTTGTTGTTGATCAGCCATTTGCGGTGATGTTGAACTTCCTTCCGAAACGTCTTCTAAAATGGGTTGATCAAGATCCAGATTCGCTCTTTGGAACACAGGATTTTCTTGCCTTGAAATCGGGTCAGGTGAAATGATGCTTGTTGTCGGTGAAACTCTTCTTGTAATTCTCCCACTTCGAGTTGTTGGCATACCCTTCACGAATTCTACACCTCCCCAACAGAGTCGCCAAATAAATGTAGGTATAGAAAATTACACCTTGCTAGGGTTAGGGTTTCGTATTGGCTGGAGAGGAGAGAAATCCACGAAGAGCACGGAATTGATTGATTGATTGAAGAGGGGAGAAGAACAGGTGGGCGATTACTCCAATGACACGTGGCAGAACTCCTAGAATCCGGAAACCGGGTTAGAGTAGCAGGGATTCCAAGAGCCTTCTTGAGTCTTTGAGTTGAGAAAGAGTTCCAAGTGTAATGAGCTTTCAAGAGTCTAAGTGTAATGTCTTGAGAGCGATCCCCTTTTTCTTAGAATAGAGGAACTATTTATAGAGCTTGCCTGAGAAATAGTCACATGCCAGGCACATGTTTTAAGGAAAATTTCAGAAATACCCTTTAGTCATGTTTTAAAGGGAAAATTCCAGAAATGTCCGTTAATCATCAAAGTGATGCCCAAATTGCCCTGTTCTTCTAGCCACCAATCCAATCCCTCAATCAATTCCCAAAATAGGTCGCATCCACGAGTCTTCTGCCTTGGAACACGTGGAGACTTCCCCGGTCTAACGTATTTAATTAGGTTTTTGTAAACCCTAATTTGAACATTTAATTAGGTCACATAAACCCTAATTTGCACATGGGCCCACAACTTCAAACAAAGAAAATTAGAATGAGTAAAATCTAAATAAGTTTACTCTTTCTTGTTGAGAAATTTAATTTAAAATTATATATTATGTAGATTGATAGAAATAAAATACAAATACAAATACATATAGCTAGTGGCTGAAATTTGGTGGACGAAAGTATCCTAAAAACTAGACTTCATATAATTAGGGAGGAGTAAAATGGTAAATAAAGAAAGGCCAAAAGCCTAAATAGTAACTTTCCAAATTTTAGTCTATTCATCCACATGCCTTTAGACTTGGATTTTTCAAACTTTAGTCTGTCCAAACTCTATTTCAACTCGAGTCAAACTGGTCATTTGCAAATAAAAAACGTCTGTTAGGGCCTTCATGCCAGGCTGGTCTATGTTGAGAACAAAGTAGGCTAGACTTTAATTTTCAAACCTATTTCAATTTACACCAGGCCATATAATCGGATTTCGAGTTTTTGTGTGTGCCCCTGCCTGCTTTTATCGACTAAAATAAAAAATTAGACCTGCAAACGAACCGAGCCGTTCACAAACAGGTTCGGTTCGATTCGATAAGGCTCGATTTGATTAACTTGTCGAGTTGAGTTCGCCCATGGTATCGCGTTCGATTGCTCGATCAAACATGTTCGCGAACCATGTGGTTTGGTTCGACTTTGTTCGCGAACAGTTCGAATTCGGCTCGGTTCGATGGTTCGCAAGAAGTTCGTGAGATGCTCAAGTTCATATTTCTTACATGTTTAATGTTTTTAAATTCTAAATACAAATAGTTGATTATTTCATATTAAATTCTAATGTTTGTCGTATCAGTAATTGTTAAATTTATAGTAATTTTTTTGTTTTTATTACTTAAACATCTTTTTAATTTTTTAATAATTGATTAGAAGTAAAAAATTTATTAAATAATTAATAAATAATAATGTGTACTATTTAACAATGATTGTTGGATTATTGCAACTTACATCACTAATAATTTAATAAATTATAATCCATGTCATAAATCACATAAATAAAGTCATTAATCATAATGCAATGATAATTTGACATTAATTAAAGAATGATACAATACAATTGCTTACATTTACACGAGTTATTGAAATTATCAAATCGAAATAGAGAATAGAGAAATCAAGTCATCAATGTATGGAGATTTCACTAATGGTCGTTGTACAATTACTATTATACATTACATCAACTATCAACAATATAATTAAAAGTGCAAACTTGAATTCACCAATTTTTGAATTTTTTTAGTGTTACAGACTTATAGTGTATATGTGAGACAGTGAGAGAGAATAGTTGGCTAACTTTGATTTATGCAATTAAGTAATCATATTTAGTGTAAAAAGTAGTGTTTAATAATTCAACTAATCAATAAGTTGTTTATAGCTTATTTTTCGGATGAATTATTTAAAGACAGTTTTACTATTTATTTAACTGATGTTTGCTCCAGTAAATATAATGAATTGATTCAAATGTTCATGAACTTGATCAAGTTTGAATATGTTCATGAGTTGTTCACGAACGGGTTTGTCTTCGTGAATATTTATATGTTTGCAAATATAATGTTGTTCGACTATTTTCGCGAACTGTTCGCTAACTTGAGCATGTTCGCGAACTGTTCGCGAACAGTTAACGATCTGAACTCACACATGTGTGTTGGTTCGATCATGTTATACGAACAAGTTTGAGTTCGACTATAGTATTCGAGTTCGGTTCGAGTTTGTCAAAGTTCGGATAAGATCGGATCGTTTGCAGCCTTAATAAAATACACCTTCCGATTAGTACTAGACTCAAGAATCCATTTCTTAAAGTTTTTTTTTAAATTTTTTTGCAAACTCACTCTCCAAATATAATTATTGGTGCAACTCCCACCCAAGTTATATGTATTCTCATACTAAAGATAAACGGTTTTAAAATTTTTTGTAAACTCACTCTCCAAGTATAATTATTGGTGAAACTCTCACCCAAGTTATATGTATTCTCATACTAAAGATAAACGGTTATATGTTTGTACTTTTGACGAAAATTAATCATGTACTTTGCATGTTTTTTAAGGATGATATAATAATTTACATTATATAAGATATTTGAGCTACTTTAACACTCTATTCAATCAAAGGCCATTTGAGAGAAAGGGACTACGCACATTTGGGGGGAAATTAGGGTTTTGATTGAGCGAAATGGACTCGGCGAATATGGAAAAAAAACTAGGGTCTCGATTGAGAGAAAGAGGCTAAGCGGAAAAAATAGGGTTTCCATAAATTCTTATACTTTAGTTAATATTTGTGAGAATAGTTGTTTAAGTAAGTGAGATTTGGTGAAATCAACTTACTTTTATGGATTAGAGGCTTCAATATAAAATCTCAAGGACACATACACACACAAAAACATATATGTACTATATATTTTTATGATTGATGATAATTTAAAAAGTAGTTAATACCTTTGATCATATGTATGTGCAGATACCATATAGAGCTAGTAAGATAGTGAAAATTGAGAAAACAATTATAAAGAATGTGAAGAGAGAAAAAGTTGGATTCTTTTGAAGCCTACTTATAAATGAAAAAATATAAGTCTCTTATACAAATTTTTTCGATAAGGGCCCAAACCAATCAATGAGGATAGTTTCATAGAGTTTAGTGGGCCGAGCTCGCGCTTAGGAAACTAAATCACAATTTGTGTTGAGGTTGAGCAGTCTTGGGCCAACTTACTAAATCCAATCGACAATCTTAACCCTAGATATATTATCTGCCGTTATTTTTCAGCTATAAAATCTCCTATTCTAGTATCTTTCATCTTTGCCTCTTTAGTCTCTCAAGTTCTCAATTCTTAAGCCCTAGCCACTACAACAAAGCAGCTTATGTTGCTGCTTTTGGTCGCTGATAAGCATTTTTCGTGTAATGAGCTATCGCTAAGATCTTGATGTACTACCATCTATTAGCAACAGGTAAGGATTTCTTTGTTTTAATTCTATATTGATCTCTTAGTTGTCTTTCATTTTCTATACATCTCTATCTCTCCCATTTTCATCTCTAATAAAAATCCTAATAATGGTAGGTTTTACTCTGATCCTGTTCTTCCCTAAAAATGACAAGTTTGTATTCTAATAAGAAAGTTTGTCGGTATTTCTGTCAAGAACTATTTCTTGCATGTGAGTTTAACAATTTTTTGTTCGATTTGTTTACAATCCTAAATGACTTGTCGATCTAATGTAGTGAAAGTTTTTCTCTAGTCGATTGAGATTTAACTTGATCTCGACTATATTACATTAGTGTGGATATTGAAAATAGTATACATTACCTGTTTAATTGTTAATTGTTAGATCTTTTCTTTAAAAATAAATTTTAAATTAACAAATGTTTCATTTCCTAATTAAGAAATTTAGTAGTAAACAATACTTAGTTTATTAAATATTTTTTTATCAATATTAAAAAAGTTAATTTTGGTCTTTTAATTCGGAACGGGTGGAGTATATTATTTTGTCGGCTTATTTATACGAAAATTAATTTCTTAATATACATTTTTCCATTAAGACTACATATTAGTAAGTTCACTTATTGTATTCTGCTATGTCTATAACATTAATATCTTTTACGATAACATATATGATAACATGTTAGTAAGTTCACTTATTGTATATGCCCTTTAACCCGTTGGCTTGTATATACAACTTTTCGTTTCAATTATATGTATATGGAAGTTTGTAAGATTTAGAGGTATAAGATACATCAATTTCACTATTTTAACCCTTTAACAATCTCTAGTAAATCTATATATTTCTCCACATGTCAATATATTTATCCATAGTGACCTATTTCATATTTTATAGGGCATGATCGATGTTCATGGCATTTCAATATTAGAAATAATATTGCTGATTTTAAAGGTAAAATGTTGTCGCACTCTAATATATCTTGTTTTATTGTTGATATTTTCAAAACATTTCTTAACCTCTTAATTAATCTAACCTTAATACAAAAAAAATGTGGGCAACAATAAGCTTAACCTTATGTAAAACACAAATAAGAACTGTCCTCTAAAAGTGAAAAGAATGTATGCTAATTTCTCTAAGCAGAGAATTTAAACTAGTAACAATGAGCCAAATAATTAAGGAATCTGCTACCTGTAGATATAATTAGGTAAGTAATTTGCCATATGGAATATAGATAAATAGAAATTTTTTAGAAGCCCACCTCATGTCACAAATAAGCTAAATGAGATAAAGAATCAGGCTGCTTTACATTTAATCTTGAGCCAAAAAATTCCAAACAATTTCTGTCAAAGAGCTATGAATAAATAAATGGTCCATAAATTCTTAAGTAGGAAATGCACAACAACATCATTTAGGCACAATTTGGATACCTAAAGCTAATTAACATGATTCTAAGATACTTATTTTGAAGTATTGTTTCATAACACAGGTCAGCCAAAAAACTTCCTTGAGTGTGAAGAAATCCGAGACAATTAATAATGTAACAATGTTACGCAAGAAGGAAGGTATTTCTGAATATTTTTCAAAATTTCTGCAGACATTTCAAGGATAATATAAATTAAATGATTGTGGTATAGAAAAGAATTCCAGTGTATTCATCTTCTTGTAAAGAACATAATAAAATTATTTGTTAGTATATCATCAAATGGGAATCTGTCCTACATATAAAATTGCCCGTGATTCAGATATTTGTCAAGCATTGAAGTGGCAAAATCATAAGCCTTTGTGGAAGCACTTCTACAAGGACAGACACTGAAGAATAAACTTTGTTCAAGTAACTATAGCATTAAAAAGAATATCTTGTTCAACGTGTTGTACTGTTAAGAGTATTGTACGTTCGAGCATTTTCTTTTATACAAATGAATGTACTAGGATATATGTCAAGCTTAGAGGAAATTGAATGTGTTGTACTATTAAAAATGTTGTTCTAACATTTTTTTATGCAAATGGATGTACTTAAGATATATGTCAAGTTTACAGAAAATTGAACGTGTTGTACTATTAGAATGTTGTTTGAGCATTTTCTTTTTATGCTAATGGATGTATAGCAACCAAATATACAATTTCTTAAGTTTCAAGTTTTCTTGACTTGTCTTTTCTTTTCTCTTATGACCCCTCTGACCTCACGATCGTAGAGTCTCAAGACCCTGGGATCGTAGACCAAATTGTAACACTAAACACCACCCTCAGTTGTACATGATATGATTCCTTCACCCCATACCACACCTAAACAAAATTTTTTAATTGAAGTGTTAAATTGTAATCCATATTTATAATCTAATTTTGCTTTTCCTTTATATACTCACAAGCTGTATTTAAAAAAAAATCTTTTTCTATTTTTTTATTTTCTATCCTAATTTAAGTTATTTATTTAAAGCTCACAAACAAAACGTTATTATTCTCATTGTTGTGTTAGTTTCCTTGTTTCTATAAATTTATAGTCAAACATGTGAAGAAATACACACATGTGGCTATAGTAATATATACACAGTCCATTGTTAACACTTATGTTGATGCATAGTAAAATATATTGAAATAATAATATATTGGAAATTAATAAGATATTAGACAACTCGCCCATTTTCTTTTCTTTTTTTCACAAATAGATAGTTTCGAATTCAATTCAGATATTAGAAGGATTACCGTATATAATACTTCAAAATTATTAAACTTAAAAAGGTGGAAAAAATTAGATAGTATACAATGGTTCGAAGGATATCCCGATATCTACAAAACTTGACATTAGTAGTAAATCCTCTGTAATTTATTATGGTCATAATCTCTCGACATATATTTTGATTTTCTTAAAAATATACTAATTTTAAAAATAGTCAATTTGATCAATAAAAGTCAAGTAATATATATTTCAAAACATATCTTGGGCACTAAATTAACAATAAGTATCAGCCAATTAGAATTAAATATCCTTTCAAAAGAGGTATTTGGTATCTCTTCAAAAGGTGTTTGGAGCACTAAAAACCTTGGATTTAAATTTATTTCGTTCTAGAATTTGAATTCTATCCAAAATCCTTTGAAGAATTCTGAGTCTAAATTCTTTAATTATTAGAAAATACTTTTTTTTCATTGTTATTTTCTTCCAAGTCTTATTGTAGTTATGTCTTAAATACTACTTTTGCAATAATATTTAGTATAAACTATTTTTGGGGCATGTCTTATTTTGTGAAACATATTTATTGCAACTCCTTACCAAATTTATAGAAATGATATGTTTACTTGAAAATTTTAATTCACAAAAGTTGTGTTTTTTTTAATCTTAGGTTAAATGAGTGTTGATTCTAATGTTTTTTTTTCTAACAATCAAGCAGTTGCTGTTCCAAAATTCATTTTACTCATTTATTTTGGAACAAAATCGTTTATATTTTAGAATTAATAGAATATAAACAACTTATTAACTGAAAAAAGTATGACTAACTAAACATGAGAGAGTAAATATGAATGGGGCAAAATATTGGGGACACCGTAATTAAATTTTTTTAGATAAGTATGCTCTTGATTATTTAGTGTGGTGATTCATGTTGGGATATTTCACATAAATTTTATATTTTTAATAAGTATAGTGAAATCTCAACTTAATAGGTTAACCTTTTAGGTAAGGAGGTGATACAACATATTTGTTGGGTCATGAATTTATACAGGTATGCGCCGCATTGGTGATGAATTGATGTGAGATGGACCATTTAATTCCGTTACAAATGGTATTAGAGCCCATGGCTTAATGGGCTAAAGTATCAGGTTGGTACTCCATGGTGGAACATTCGCAGGCCGCGTGTTACCCAATCCGCGCGGTGGAGCAAATAGAGTTGAGTCGGGTGGATCACAAGGAGATCAATCACACGTTTGCCACTACGCGTGAAGTATGATTTGAGTCAAATGGAGCGCACTCAGGATGACTCTAGGAAGCTGCTCTGGGTGAATGGTTCAAAAGGAGGAAAATTGTACTCCCACATTTTCCTCTAAGGTGGTAGAGTAGTATTAGAGTAAAGCAGAATTTTTGAAGGGCCTCAAATAAAGTGAGCTCAATGGTATGATTACTCTAGTGTGATATTTATGATGTCTATTCAAGTGAAAGGTGAAGATTGTTGGATATTTCACATGAATCTCACATCTTTAATAAGTATAGTGGAGTTTCAACCTAATAGATTATAAGTTTTAATTAAGAAGTGATTCAATATTCTTGTTGGGCCAGTTTTCATAGGCATGCATGCGCTGCATTAGTGATGAGCATTGATGATGAATTGATGTGTGATAGATCGTTTAATTCTGCTACAGTTCAAACTATTTATTTAGGATTTTTTGATATGTTCACAAGTAAATTTGATACTTTCATAGTTCATACTCCTATTTTGACAAGTCTCTCACTTTATAAACATTAAATGAAACTTACATTCATATTAATAAAATATTATAAAAATATTAAATTTGACTTGTGAAAATAAAATAAAAATTCCCCTTATCTAAAAGGATTCAATTGCCATGTACCAATATTATTTAAAAGGATTCAATTGCCATGTACCAATATTTTTGCATTTGTCTAAAATAGTGTAATAATCTGGGTTGTAATCACAAGGGATGCCCTAACTTCTTAATTCCACAATAAGAGGACATATGAAAGATCAAAGCATTTTTATTGAGTAACCCCTTAATTTCACATGCAGATACAAATAAATTTATTAATAAATATGCGCGTATAATGAAATAAAGTCGGTGCTTCTTTTTTTTTTTTTCCCCCAAGAAGCATGCATGAGCCGGTTTAATAAATAAAATTTAGAGGATTATATACAAAGATATAATTTTAAATTAAAAATAACAAAATAATAATGTAATTAAACTTATAAGGACAAAAGAGAAAATAATTTGTCACTCCGTTACACTCAGCTTGCATCAACGGGCCATGATTGCTTTATAATTAAATATATTTAATGATCAGTTTAATGTTATTTTATTCTATCTATTTAAAATATAAGAGTATTTTTGACTTTTTGTGAGATTTTATAAATTTAGAATTCATTTAACTCATTTATGTATAAAATTATCGGATCTAGTTATTGTGGGCCCAAGTGCATATTAGGGTTCACATGACCTAATTGAATTAAATGTACAAATTAGGGTTTACAAAAAACTTAATTAAATATACAAATTAGGGTTTATGTGACCTAATTAAATGTACTAGACCCGGGGAAGTCTCCACGTGTTCCAAGGCAGAAGACTCGTGGATGCGACCCATTTTGGGAATTGATTGAGGGATTGGATTGGCGGCTAGAAGAACAGGGCAATTTGGGCATTACTTTGATGATTAAAGGGCATTTCTGGAATTTCTCCTTTAAGACATAATTAAAGGCTATTTCGGGAATTTCCCTTAAAACATGTGCCTGGCATGTGACTATTTCCCAGGAAAACTCTATAAATAGCCCCTCTATTCTGAGAAAAGGGGATCGCTCTCAAGACATTACACTTAGACTCTTGGAAGCTCATTACACTTGAAACTCTCTCACAACTCGAAGACTCTAGAAGGCTCTTGGAATCCCTGCTACCCTAATCCGGTTTCCGGATTCTAGGAGTTCTGCCACGTGTCATTGGAGTAATTGCCTACCTGTTCTTCTCCCCTCTTCAATCAATCAATCAGTTCCGTACTCTTCGTGGATTTCTCTCCTCTCCAGCCAACACGAAACCCTAACCCTAGCAAGGTGTAATTTTCTTACCTACATTTATTTGGCGACTCTGCTAGGGAGGTGTAGAATTCGTGAAGGGTATGCCCACAACTCGAAGTGGGAGAATTACAGGAAGAGCTTCACCGACAACAAGTATCACTTCACCAAATCCGATTTCAAGGCAAGTGAATCCAGTGCTCCAAAGCGCGAATCTGGATTTTGATCAACCAATCCTAGAAGACGTTTCAGAAGGAAGTTCAACATCACCTCAAATGGCTGATCAACAACAAACCAGTGCTAGACAGCCAAACGCAGGAAGGCAAGGTGAGGAGGTCACTGGAGTGCAGACAACTGCGAATGTTGTGCAGATGGAGATGCTCAAAGCCTTACAGGAGGCACGAGAAGGCCAAGGGATGATGATGACCATGATGTTGGAGATGCAGAGGAAGCAAGAAGAAATGGGGAATTTCCGTCAGCAGTTGATGCAAATCTCCACTTTCAGGGCTATGTTCCCAGGAAGTTCGCAGGGGGAACGAGCAGAAGTGGAGGACAACAGCAACAACAAAGAGAATCCGACTGTGCTGCCAACAACGGAGAGTCAGCCGATTCCAATCATCCACTTGGAGCCCCAAAACAGCGGTGATGTGCCACAACTCAGATTGGAAGCAAGTCAGCCTCAGCCCAACATCATCCCGACTACTCTCCCAGCATTTTCACAAGTGCAGATACCGACCATCCCGAGCCACATCCAACGAGCAAGCCAACAAGCACCACCGATTCAAATCGTGCAAGATGGAAGTGTACACCAGCCAACTTCCTTACCATACCCACCACCTATGCATCAATACATCACAGCCCCTCAGAGAGTCCATACCACGAGCCAGTATGTGACGAAGGATGATATGATCGACGTGATCAATCAACTTCGCAAGCAGACATCCCGACCTTCAGAGTTGGACTTTACTCCACCTTACCCGGCACACATACGAAGACAACCTTACCCGGCAGGGTATATTGAGCATCCCCCGCAGTTCCCAAAGTATAACGGGGAGAAAGGGAATGCCAGGGAGCATATTGCCAGGTTCCTGGAGTCGATGTCTCCGTGGTTGGGTTATGATGAGGTGAATAACCACAATCTGTTGATGAGGGAATTTAACAAGACTTTGACGGATAGTGCCTTCAGTTGGTACTACAATTTGGAGAAGGGATCAGTCCATGATTGGGATGATCTGAAATTACAGTTTTTTAAGAAATTTTTCTTTGTGCAGAAACAGGTAACTATCGTAGAGCTGATGCGGTTCAAGCAGAAGCCGAATGAGGAGCTGTCAGATTATGTGGACAGATTCAGGGCCCAAGCACAGAAGTGTGCAGAGCCAATTGAGGAGAAGAACTTGGTTAGCATATGCAATAATGGTGCACTAGACTCCTTCAAGCCCCATCTCATAACAAAGGCATGTGATTCATTTGCGACTCTCTCATCATTTGCACAAGATTTGGGAGGAATCATGACAGTGCCCGTCAATCATGCGACGGTTACCTGGAAAGGTAAGAGAACAGCAACTGTGGCTTTGGCTGACTCTCAGTCAAAACTGTGATGACCCGAATTTTTAGAAAAATATTAAACTAAGAATTTAATAAATAAAATTCTTATTTGGTGTTATGATATGTGGTATTATATTGCATAAGTCAATACGTACTTTGCAATATGTGATTTTTGTGAATAACAAAAATCTATTATTATTATATATTTATTATTTCATGTAAATAAATTGTAGAATCCATTTATTAAGAAGAAATGAGATTAGTATAATTTATGATGAAGGAAGTTATTAAAATAATTTATGATATTAAATTATTTTAATAAAGTAAAGTTATTGTATTAAATAAATTATTTCTATTTAATATATAACCTCCATTTTTATGGAAATGATTTTGGTGTAATAATTATTTTATTACGCGATAAGTATGGAGGGGTGTGTAATATATATTTATATTATATATTATATGTAATATTATGTGTATAATGTATTATGTATATTGCATATGTAAAATAGTGTAATGTATTAGTAGGTGCAATATATATATATATATATATATATATGTATATAATGTGCTGGAACTTGAGAAGACCCATTTAGATTAAAGCAGGTCATGGAATTGGCAGAGTAAAGCATGAGGTGGCTGGCATTAGTAAGTCATATTATAATGATGTTAATGGCAAAATAAGTATGCCAAGTAAATGTAAATCAAATTCACTATTTGATTAATAAATAAGTATATATTATTAAATAAATTGTTTGAAAACAATTTATGGAAGGAAGTAAGAAAATTTAGGTTTAGATGAGCTAATTGAATAATTACTGAAATAATATTAATTATTTAAGTAATTGATCCGTTGCATTACGGGTGTTTATTGTGATTATGAATTCAACTTCATAATTAGTGGAGTAATTTTTTATACATATTATAAATGTGTAATTATCCAATTTTGATTAATAATTGGGATACATGTTATTATAATATATGTATAATGTAACAAATTCATTATGTATATATATATATATATATATACACACACGTGTGTGTGTAATAAGAAATAAAGTGATGTATATATGTGTAACAAGGCACGATATATGTTATTTTTGTGCTGGAAAAGTCAACTATGTATACTAAGTTTATATACTAATTAATGTGCTGAAATTTTAAAAGAAATAGTGCATGTGCTGACTCATTAGACCATAAGCAGGAGGTGGTCTCTTATTAAGCTAACAAGCATTACACTAAGCAACCAAGTCTTATGAGGGGAGTCAGAGTTAGGAAGTTTTATTCAAGACCCATTCTTAGCATCCTTTTCCTAATTCATTTTCTTCCAATCCAACTTCAGGATCAATTCTCCAACTTTTAACTACCAATATTAAACATCTTTAATTTCTACAAATAATCATCAAGTTCTTTACGAAGAAAACCCACCGAGTTTGGAAGAAAGTTCAAGCAACATAAAAGGAGGATTGAATTTGGCTAACATCAAGCCTAGAGCAAGAATCGAAACAAAGTTCAAGTAAAACATTGAACAAGAGGTAATTTATTTACTTTTATTATGTTCATACGAAATTGAGTGAATATATATGTGAATATTAATAACTAAATCGAATTGGTAATTATTAAGGAGTTGTAGTTTGTGCTGGTGAGTTGTCAAAATTTAAAAGTTGCCTCTTCTAGCAAAAATATCGGGGCAAGTGCAATTGTTGATTATTAAACAAGCAAAGTGGTAGTTATAGAAGTGTCGAAATTTGTAATGAGTTTCCCAAAGTTAAATAGCAGAGTTCCTCACTTCTTTTAGGCTTGCAGCAGCGCAAAACAGTTGCAAATTGCTTCTTGTCTGCCTTGAACAAAAATGCTCCCTGTTCGGTAGACTTAGTCATATTGTTTTTCCTTTGTTACGTGATTTATGGGTTTATAAGGAATC
The DNA here is from genome assembly GCA_034770075.1 of Aralia elata. NCBI lineage: Eukaryota > Viridiplantae > Streptophyta > Magnoliopsida > Apiales > Araliaceae > Aralia > Aralia elata. Next base: position 25,336,013 of record CM068378.1, on the reverse strand, counting down.
AACACTCTAATGGTAAAACAGGTACTCACTGGCAAAGACTTCGACTGTGTTCAAATACCACAGGGCTTTTATTAATTATTAGCAAGTTTTTCCTTGAAATTTCTTTTGGATGTATTATATGCCTGGAACCTTTCAAGATAGAGACTTGTAGTCTCTTTTATAAAGAAAAATGAATTATTTTGTTAACCTTTGTGTGTGTCTTAAGTGGAACATGGAAGTGGTTTACATTTTGGTGAACTATGTACTTCCTTTAGTTCCATTATGCAATTGGTATTAAGGAACTAGGCATTTAATTTTGGGGGATGAAGTAAAATTGATTTAAGTACCTTCAATTGACAAGGAAGTCATAATTCTTTTTCTAGTTTGTTATTACCGTAAGCATGTTCATTTGCTCACCCACTCCCCTCCATTCTCATTAACAAAGAGGTTAGATGAAAAGATATGCACAATGTCCTGTACCTTTCCTTTGAAGTTATAGATTTGAAGAAAATCAAATCTGGCAAATGAGATAACATACAATATACGTATATTATTAACAATAATAAATTTATTAAATATATTAATATTATTTAATCATAATATTAATATATAAATTATTGTTAGTATGCTTAAATGATGATAAATTTATTAAATTATTATGATATAGGTTATCATTTTGAAGGAAGAAATTATAGATATGAATGAGGTAGATAATGAACTACGAACGAGGACTTGTGAAGAGAAGTTAAGCTAAAAGCTATAAATGTAATCAACTCGCAAGGCAAGTCTTTCAGTTCCTATGTGTTGTTTCAATTTGTTGTTGAATATATAATGTAATCTTCTTGAATATGATGAATTACATGTTATGCTTTATGAAATGTGAAAGTCAAACTATGACTAAATTGATTGAGTTATGGGACTCAGTCTATATGTGATAAGTGATATATTAGATATATCAAGCATATGAAATTGCATGGCTTAGAGCATAGTAGAATGATTATGATGTATCAACTGAGCATGAAATTATGTGCTACATAAAGCATGAAAACTGCTAGATTTGCTGAGCTGTCGAGCTCATACTTGCAAAACCCAAATTTTGCAGGATAAAAATGCAGGGCGATATTATCTGCTATCTCGACGATAAAGATTAGAAGTCGTGCCAAGCAACTTCGTTTCTTTAATTAGATATTGTATTGAATCGCGACAATGATTCTTGATATATGTAACTGACTGTACGTAAAGTTTGAATTATTCAATATATAAAGAATATTTGCTTTGAATATATTGGGATGAGTATTATATAAAGAGAATCAATATAGTGACAATACTAGATAAGAAAGAATTTGAATGTAGAATTAAGTTGTATATACTCATATCTACTTCAATGTATAATTGTAAAGGTTGCGATTTCAGGGAATAGAAAGAAAAATATAAAAAGTTTTTAATTATCCGCATTTTCAGCTATTATTTCATCTTAATATGATGTAAAGCTAAATTAAGATAGAATTTAACGCACAAAGTCGGGATTAAAATTAGTCTTAATTTTAGATTAAGTTGGTGCCGATTTTGGGGGCGTTATATTTGGTATCAGAGCTATGGGTTATAAACTTAGGTAAGCATACCTTAGGCTATAACCATAAACAAGATAGATGAAAAGGAAGAAGAGGTGAAGCATAAACTCGAATGAGGTTTAAATGATCTTCAACTGAATTTAGAAATTTATACAGAATACGTTAAGATAATACGCAAAGATTCATAGAAGAATCTTGAAAAGCTAAAGGATCAGGGGACACCTGATTCGAATAATCATAAAATAATATGATTAAAGTGAAATATAAGAAGATCGTAAAACAAAACGATCATGAGATAAAAAAAAAACAATCGTAATATAATACGATTATAAGAAGGATCACAACGTGATCTGATTAAGACATGGAATGATAGATGATCAATCGAAAGATTGAAAATTTTATAGCAGAATTCTTGTACGAAAGTTGTACTATGAAATTGTACTATGTAAGCTCATGAAAGAGTAATTAATGTTAAGATACGGATTAAATGAAATTCGTATTGAGTAAAGGGGAAGTTAGAATTATGTGGGATTTCAATTGAGGACTCATGTTAGTGGCTGAGTTGTACGATTCTTGGTATGGGACGGGAATTTGTGCTTGGTTTGAAAACTACTTAGCTTCCTATATTAATATAGTGGTTGAGTTGAACAAATCTTGGTATGGGACGGGATTTGTCCATGGTTTAACAACCGCTCAGCTTCCTATATTAATTAGTGGTCGAGTTGGTTCGACAACCACTTAGCTTCCTATATTGATAATCATTGAAATATTGGTATCGCGCTATCGATATACATATGACGAGAAGGTGATTCTTTTCTCATATTTATATTTGATAGTTAGAGAATATTAAGATTAGGTACGAGTTCTTAAAAATCATACTTATGGTAAGTTCGTGACTCATAATCATATGGTACGTTTTTGAACCCCTCAGCGAATGGACGTCTTTAGTCTGACTAGGATAAGTTCCTAAACTCATATGATTGTGGTAAGTTCCTGAACTCATAACGTGTGGTATGTTTAATGAACTATATTGGGGTATAGAAAAGTTGTGCATGAAGAATTGAGAATTTTTAGTATAGTAAGCTTTAAGGATGATAGAAATAGATAGAATTATTAAGCAATGGATCATTGGAGAAATTGAAGTTGATGGTGGAGGCATAAGTATTCCAAATCTTCTAGCTATGCTAGACTTCGAAATTTTTGACATCAAGCTAAATTCGCACTAATGTGCCTTTAAAAAAATAAAAATGAAATTTTTGTTATCCTCAAAATAAGGTGACAAGGGTGTGTAGATGGACTTCGAGCCATTATCACATCGTTACCTGTTGCGGCATGATAACACCAAACATAATTTTTCAATGGTTTTGAACCGTTTAAAGAAGAGTCTACGCTATTTGTTTCGGCTAGACAAAAATAATTTAAAATATCAAAATGTATTTTTAAATAGTCATCAATGCATCATGGAACCTGGTGTAGAATGACAGATGATGGAGTCATCAATGCAGAATTAACCTAGTGTTGGAGGTGATCTAAGGATCGTCAACCCACTATGGTACGATGTAGTATGATGAAATCATAAAATGACGACATTCTCAATGGACTGCTAAAACCAGTGCGGTACTATGCGTCATAAAATGATTTTCAGTATTTTAATAAATCAAGAAGTGTCAAGTGCCTTTTTGAATCGGCTAAACACAGATTCAGATATCGATTTTGAATTGTCCAACTAAATTGATTTGGTTTGGACTCCAGATTTTGTATGAAAATCCCTGATTTGGGAAAGTTTTTTTTTGCACCAGATGGTGGCACAGATGAACGTATATCGTTCAATTGGCGCCGAATGGCGGCCACACAGATAGTGTTGATCAACACGGAACACCCCTGAATTGGGAAATTTTGATTGCGCGATATAGCGGTAAAGATAACAAAGATCAACACAGGGCATAAACAGGCTGATCACCTATGTGCCCGTAAGACCAGACGGTTCACAGATGAATTTCTGATAGAACCTTTTCAAAAACATGAAAAAGAGAGTTTGTGGTCTTTATGACCTTTAGCAAGATACAGAACATTTCCTTAAGCGATTGTTTTTGAAATTCTGAAGTTATTCATCTTGCTTCACAATTATAAATCAATTGTGGAGAATTTCAATTCTGGTAATTGAGATAGAAGGGGTGATGTTCCCTAGAAAAGAAGTAGTCGTGAGAAGCGACAAGTTTAGAAATATTCTTGAGAATGAATGATGAATTTAAAATGATCTCTAAGAAAGAGAAAGATAGACATAGAATTCGATGAATCGAACAGTGGAAAGCTAGAGAATTGAATTTCGAGAACGAAATTTGTAAAAGAAGAGATGGATGTGATATCCAAGAAAGTTAATGAGCTTAGTAGAACATAAGTTTGAATGTGGTAATCCTGAGAAGAGGATGTTGATGGTTAAAGAAAGGTCTTACTTGGAGTGTATTGAGTTAAGGATGGTTATGTGATAAAACCTGTAAAGAGTTGTGTAACACCTATATTAACACAACGAGTTGAGATTATTCAACGGTATAGAATGTTGAGAGAAGGTAGATGTGAACCGCGTAAGTGAGGTTCGTTAAGGTGATTTCGGGGACGAAATCCTTATAAGAGGGGAAGAATGTGATGACCCGAATTTTTAGAAAAATATTAAACTAAGAATTTAATAAATAAAATTCTTATTTGGTGTTATGATATGTGGTATTATATTGCATAAGTCAATACGTACTTTGCAATATGTGATTTTTGTGAATAACAAAAATCTATTATTATTATATATTTATTATTTCATGTAAATAAATTGTAGAATCCATTTATTAAGAAGAAATGAGATTAGTATAATTTATGATGAAGGAAGTTATTAAAATAATTTATGATATTAAATTATTTTAATAAAGTAAAGTTATTGTATTAAATAAATTATTTCTATTTAATATATAACCTCCATTTTTATGGAAATGATTTTGGTGTAATAATTATTTTATTACGCGATAAGTATGGAGGGGTGTGTAATATATATTTATAATATATATTATATGTAATATTATGTGTATAATGTATTATGTATATTGCATATATAAAATAGTGTAATGTATTAGTAGGTGCAATATATATATATATATATATATATGTATATAATGTGCTGGAACTTGAGAAGACCCATTTAGATTAAAGCAGGTCATGGAATTGGCAGAGTAAAGCATGAGGTGGCTGGCATTAGTAAGTCATATTATAATGATGTTAATGGCAAAATAAGTATGCCAAGTAAATGTAAATCAAATTCACTATTTGATTAATAAATAAGTATATATTATTAAATAAATTGTTTGAAAACAATTTATGGAAGGAAGTAAGAAAATTTAGGTTTAGATGAGCTAATTGAATAATTACTGAAATAATATTAATTATTTAAGTAATTGATCCGTTGCATTACGGGTGTTTATTGTGATTATGAATTCAACTTCATAATTAGTGGAGTAATTTTTTATACATATTATAAATGTATAATTATCCAATTTTGATTAATAATTGGGATACATGTTATTATAATATATGTATAATGTAACAAATTCATTATGTATATATATATATATATATACACACACGTGTGTGTGTAATAAGAAATAAAGTGATGTATATATGTGTAACAAGGCAAGATATATGTTATTTTTGTGCTGGAAAAGTCAACTATGTATACTAAGTTTATATACTAATTAATGTGCTGAAATTTTAAAAGAAATAGTGCATGTGCTGACTCATTAGACCATAAGCAGGAGGTGGTCTCTTATTAAGCTAACAAGCATTACACTAAGCAACCAAGTCTTATGAGGGGAGTCAGAGTTAGGAAGTTTTATTCAAGACCCATTCTTAGCATCCTTTTCCTAATTCATTTTCTTCCAATCCAACTTCAGGATCAATTCTCCAACTTTTAACTACCAATATTAAACATCTTTAATTTCTACAAATAATCATCAAGTTCTTTACGAAGAAAACCCACCGAGTTTGGAAGAAAGTTCAAGCAACATAAAAGGAGGATTGAATTTGGCTAACATCAAGCCTAGAGCAAGAATCGAAACAAAGTTCAAGTAAAACATTGAACAAGAGGTAATTTATTTACTTTTATTATGTTCATACGAAATTGAGTGAATATATATGTGAATATTAATAACTAAATCGAATTGGTAATTATTAAGGAGTTGTAGTTTGTGCTGGTGAGTTGTCAAAATTTAAAAGTTGCCTCTTCTAGCAAAAATATCGGGGCAAGTGCAATTGTTGATTATTAAACAAGCAAAGTGGTAGTTATAGAAGTGTCGAAATTTGTAATGAGTTTCCCAAAGTTAAATAGCAGAGTTCCTCACTTCTTTTAGGCTTGCAGCAGCGCAAAACAGTTGCAAATTGCTTCTTGTCTGCCTTGAACAAAAATGCTCCCTGTTCGGTAGACTTAGTCATATTGTTTTTCCTTTGTTACGTGATTTATGGGTTTATAAGGAATCAACACTCTAATGGTAAAACAGGTACTCACTGGCAAAGACTTCGACTGTGTTCAAATACCACAGGGCTTTTATTAATTATTAGCAAGTTTTTCCTTGAAATTTCTTTTGGATGTATTATATGCCTGGAACCTTTCAAGATAGAGACTTGTAGTCTCTTTTATAAAGAAAAATGAATTATTTTGTTAACCTTTGTGTGTGTCTTAAGTGGAACATGGAAGTGGTTTACATTTTGGTGAACTATGTACTTCCTTTAGTTCCATTATGCAATTGGTATTAAGGAACTAGGCATTTAATTTTGGGGGATGAAGTAAAATTGATTTAAGTACCTTCAATTGACAAGGAAGTCATAATTCTTTTTCTAGTTTGTTATTACCGTAAGCATGTTCATTTGCTCACCCACTCCCCTCCATTCTCATTAACAAAGAGGTTAGATGAAAAGATATGCACAATGTCCTGTACCTTTCCTTTGAAGTTATAGATTTGAAGAAAATCAAATCTGGCAAATGAGATAACATACAATATACGTATATTATTAACAATAATAAATTTATTAAATATATTAATATTATTTAATCATAATATTAATATATAAATTATTGTTAGTATGCTTAAATGATGATAAATTTATTAAATTATTATGATATAGGTTATCATTTTGAAGGAAGAAATTATAGATATGAATGAGGTAGATAATGAACTACGAACGAGGACTTGTGAAGAGAAGTTAAGCTAAAAGCTATAAATGTAATCAACTCGCAAGGCAAGTCTTTCAGTTCCTATGTGTTGTTTCAATTTGTTGTTGAATATATAATGTAATCTTCTTGAATATGATGAATTACATGTTATGCTTTATGAAATGTGAAAGTCAAACTATGACTAAATTGATTGAGTTATGGGACTCAGTCTATATGTGATAATTGATATATTAGATATATCAAGCATATGAAATTGCATGGCTTAGAGCATAGTAGAATGATTATGATGTATCAACTGAGCATGAAATTATGTGCTACATAAAGCATGAAAACTGCTAGATTTGCTGAGCTGTCGAGCTCATACTTGCAAAACCCAAATTTTGCAGGATAAAAATGCAGGGCGATATTATCTGCTATCTCGACGATAAAGATTAGAAGTCGTGCCAAGCAACTTCGTTTCTTTAATTAGATATTGTATTGAATCGCGACAATGATTCTTGATATATGTAACTGACTGTACGTAAAGTTTGAATTATTCAATATATAAAGAATATTTGCTTTGAATATATTGGGATGAGTATTATATAAAGAGAATCAATATAGTGACAATACTAGATAAGAAAGAATTTGAATGTAGAATTAAGTTGTATATACTCATATCTACTTCAATGTATAATTGTAAAGGTTGCGATTTCAGGGAATAGAAAGAAAAATATAAAAAGTTTTTAATTATCCGCATTTTCAGCTATTATTTCATCTTAATATGATGTAAAGCTAAATTAAGATAGAATTTAACGCACAAAGTCGGGATTAAAATTAGTCTTAATTTTAGATTAAGTTGGTGCCGATTTTGGGGGCGTTATAAAAACCACAAGGAGGGAAGAGGGAGAAGAACGAGCGAAGTAAAGGGAAACAAGGGGACAAGTATACCAGAATGCCCGTTCCAGAGGCTATCACATGTAGTGAGAAGGCCTTTAGAGACCTGTATGAGCAATGGGTAGAACATGGAGTGGTGAGGCCTCCGAAGCCCAGATTTGTTGTGACCGAAGAAATAAAAAGAAGACCAAACTTCTGTGTATACCATCAATATGCAGGACATTCCACTATTGATTGTTATAGTCTGCGGAGGATATACCATGAAAAATTGGCGGCAGGAGAAATCGAGCTGGGAAAAGGAAGCAGCGTGCATGATAAGCCACTGCCTAATCATAAGGGAAAAGAAACGTGCAACACTATTACTCATAGTGAGGCACCAGAAGTGGAAATGAGGGAGAATGCAGAGAGGATGGAAGAAATGATGGATGTTGATCCAGGCCTGCAGGTGACGGCGTTGATGAATGGAGTTAAATTCAGAAAATTTTTCGACCAAATAGGGTTAGCCAAGGAAGCAAGGATAGAGGCAACCAGGGCAATCATCAAAGCAGCCGAAACCCAAGAGACCTGCATGGCGGTAAGCAAAGGATTTGTGAAGGCAGTGGAAGAGGAAGAAAGCAAGATATCTTTCTCTAAAGCTGACAGAGAGATAAGATACCCGCACAACCGACCGCTGTATGTGACGGCAATCATAAATGGAATAGAGGTGCGGAGGGCGTTCATTGACAATGGAGCGTCTATAAATATTATGCCCTACTCTGTGTTTAAGCAGTTAGGCCTGCCGGAGAAGAGAATTGTGAAAGAACCAACAAACATCACAGGGTTTGCCAACCAAAGTGCCAGAACCCTGGGACACATCAAGGTGGACATGCAGGTTGGAAAGATTCGAGGACCTGTAATGTTTCATGTTACCGAGGTGGATGCAGCGTATCATGTCTTGCTAGGAAGGGCTTGGCAAAACGACTATGGGGTGGTACCCTCCGTTTTTCATCAATGCTTGAAAGTTATCTGGAAGGGAAAAGAAGTGAAGGTACCAGCAACCAGAAATCCCTTTGGACCAGAGGAGGCACACATCGCCGAAGCAACTTTCTTTGATGATGTCGCTGAAGAGGGAGAGAACCAGATTGCAAGACCTGATTCTCTAAAATTAGTTAGTTGGGAGGAAGTACAGGCAGACAAGTTTGTGCCTGAGGAAAAAGAAAAGAAGAAGACCTCGGGACAAGGAGAATGTTCCAACAACAAGAAGCCGGTGGTAATAGACCTAGAGAAGGGAGAAAAAGGAGAAAAGAAAAGGCCAGCAGATCCTGAAGATGCCAGAAACATAATCAATGCCAAAACGGACAGTGCAATCAGATGTTGGCCAAAGAACGAAATGGGAGAGGGTTGTTAAACCCGACGGAAAGATAGTATTTCGCTTATGACGGTGCAAGGGGGAAGAGCCCAAGGGAGAGTGCAAACCCAACGGCTCAGGAGGTGTCCCCCACTCCAGCAGTAATGAAGAAGAAGAAATTGTGAAGCAGAAAGTAGAACCAGCTCCAGAATGCTTTGAGGATAGGCCGAAACCTCAACAAAATGAAGTAGAAGAAGTGGATTTGGCAACAGATGGAGGAACGCCAAGACCGACTTACGTCAACAAAGAACTGAATGCTGAGCAGAAAGAGGCGCTTGTGAAACTGCTGCGAGAATATAGGGATGTCTTCGCTTGGAATTATGACGAGATGCCCGGGATTGATAAAGAATTGGTAGTTTTAGAGCACAATCTGAATGTAAGCCCGGGAATAAAACCAGTAAAGCAAGCTCCTCCCTCGCAACTATGCACCCGAAGTTGAAACCCAAATCAAGGAGGAAATCAAGAAGTTGCTGGAAGTAGGGTTCATCAAGCCAATTCAACATCCGATATGGTTATCCAGCATTGTACCAGTAAAGAAGTCAAATGGTCAGTTACGAATATGTGTGGATTTCAGAGACTTGAATAAAGCATGCCCAAAAGATATGTACCCATTACCCAACATAGACACTTTGGTAGATGCAACGGCTAATCACGAGATGATGTCATTCATGGATGGGTTTGTGGGGTACAATCAGATAAAAATGTCAGTAGAAGATGCAGAGTTGACGGCATTTCGTACTCCGTTTGGGAATTTCTACTATGTAGTAATGCCCTTCGGGTTGAAAAATGTGGGGGAAACTTATCAAAGGGCAATGCATGCTATATTTCATGACATGATTCATGATATAGTAGAAGACTATGTTGATGACATAGTAGTGAAATCTAAGAAGGCGACAACTCATGTGGAGGATCTGAGAAAAGTGTTTGAGCGATGCCGAAAATACAATCTGAAGATGAATCCGAAGAAATGTGCCTTTGGAATGACGGCTGGAAAATTCTTAGGCTTCTTGGTGCATAACAGAGGCTTGGAGGTAGACCCAAGCAAGGCAAAAGCAGTTGTGGAGATGCCCCCACCAAAAACACAAAAACAGCTGAAGAGCTTTCTAGGGAAAGTTTCTTATATGAGAAGATTTATGCCAGCATTAGCAGAAGTCACAGAACCTTTTGGCAAATTGCTAAAAGGAAAGGCAAAATGGGACTGGGGGCAAGACCAACAGCAAGCCTTTGAGAAGGTGAAGGGAATTTTGGCTTCAGCACAAACGATGGTAGTACCACAAAGAGGAAAACCGTTGCAGTTATACATCACCTCAACCACAAAGTCTGTAGGGGGATTAATCACACAAGAAGTGGATGGCGAGGAAAAACCTGTGTACTACATCAGCCGGATAATTAGAGGACCGGAAACCCGGTATTCGCAGGTGGAAAGACATTGCCTTGCATTGGTGTTTGTAGCGCAGAAAATGCGACATTATTTTTTGGCACACGAAGTGAAGCTTGCAACAAGAACTGACCCGATCAGATACCTACTGACTAAGCCGACATTGGTAGGAAGACCTGCAAGATGGATGATGATACTCTCAGAATATGATATCCAGTGTGTAACACCAAAGGCAATCAAATGTCAGGCTTTGGCAGATCTACTAGCTCAGTTTCCAAATGGAGAATACAAACCTCCCTCTGAGGATCTTCCAGGAGGAGAAGTAGAAGAAATTGACATAGTAGATGAAGACTCAGAATGGTGGAATTTAGCCTTTGATGGGTCATCTGCTGAAGGGAAAGGTGGAGCAGGCGTAGTGTTGACCACCAAAGAAGGAAAGGAAGTAGCTTTGTCATACAAGTTAGACTTCCCCTGCACGAACAATGAAGTAGAATATGAGGCGTTTATATTGGGATTATTAGCGGCTCGAGAGTTGGGAGCCAAACGCCTTAAAGTAAGGGGAGATTCAAACTTGATTGTGCAACAAATAAGAGGGCAATTCGCAGTGAAGGAGCCTATATTGGCACCGTATCGAACTGTGGCACAAAAAGTGATGGAGGATTTCAGGAAGGTGGTTATTGAGTACGTGCCAAGAGGACAAAATAAACAACCTGATGCATTAGCCACGGTAGCATCTAGAGTATATGTCCAAGGAGAAGACCTAGATGTGAAGGTGATGAAGAGAACCCTCCCAACCACGGTGTTCGACTTGTTCCCCAAAGACCTGACCGATGATTGGAGACATAACATTTCCCATCAATTGCAAACGAAGGAGGGAACCATATCACCGGTGGAAGTTCAGAAATACGCCATCATCAAGGGAGTCTTGTACCATAAAGAAACAGATAGGGTATTGACGCGATGCTTGGGGGGCTCGAAGCACAACGCGTTTTGCATCAGGTACATGCAGAAAATTGTGGGTTGGCCGATATTGGATTGTATCGAAGGTTGCAGCGCCACGGGTATTATTGGCCTGACATGAAGAAGGAAGCAGATGCACTTCAACGACAATGTGTTTCATGCCAAGAATACCCTGGGGAGGAGGAATGCGCCTTCATCGATGACATAGCGGATTGGCGAATCCCTTATGTAGAATTTTTACAAAGCGGCAATCTGCCTGCTGAAAAGAAGGACGCAATCTTGATAAAGAGAAAGTCACAACGATTCTTCTTGCAAAATGGAGAATTGTTTAGAAGAGGGTTCAATGGCAAGCCCTTACGGTGTTTGGAAGTAGGAGAGGCCAAAGATTTGGTCTACCAAATGCATAAAGACGAGCACCAAGGGGGAGCCAAGTTATACAAACAACTTATTGATCATGGTTATTACTGGCCAAAGATGGAAGGAGATTGCTTGGATTTTGTCAAAAAGTGCCACATCTGCCAAATTCACGGGAATCTGATTCATGCTCCCGCTGTAGACCTACGGACCATAGCAACACCGTGGCCCTTTCATACGTGGGGAATGGATCTTATAGGTCCCATTCATCCTAATTTTAAGGGCAACATATGGATCTTGACGGCTACTGAGATGTATACAAAGTGGGTAGAAGCAATCCCTTTGAAAAAGGCTACGGGTCCAGCAGTGGCGAACTTCATTAAGGAACATATCATCTGTCGTTTCGGGATCCCGAAAATCATTCTGTCAGATAATGGAACTCCTTTCATCAATCGAGACATCAAAAGTCTGATGGAAAGATATAGGGTGAAGCATTACAAGTCATCACCATACTACCCGAAAGGCAATGGGCAAGCAGAAGCCACAAACAAAACCTTGATCAAGATTCTATCAAAAACCCTAGATGATCATCCGAAGACATGGGCAGAGCAGTTACCAATAGCATTATGGGCATATCGAACTTCAAAAAGAAAACCTACGGATGAAACCCCATATGCTTTAGTCTATGGAGAAGAAGCTATCTTGCCCGCCGAAATAGAAATCCCTTCGGCTAGGATGAGACTCCGAAGCTTAGTCGAGGAAGAGAACCGACCAGCAGCCCTAGAGGCCTTAGCTGACTTCCGAGATCGAGCCAAAGAAAAATTGGAACGGTATCACGAAAGACTGCGACGACAATACAATACCGCAGTGGTACCGCGACAAATTCTGGTGGGGGACTTGGTGCTCGAGACAGCAAATCAAGTCATGAGGGAACACCAACCACCAAATTTTACCCCAAATGGGAAGGCCCGTATAGGGTACGAGAGATCTCCGAAAGCGGGTATTGCAAAATATCTCGCGTGGGATCAAATGCTATCTCAGGCCCATTGAACCTGAAATGGGTAAATAAATATTACACATGAGATAGTCATCACGAGAGTTATACTTTTAACTTCAAAAGTAGTTGAGGCACCTGACTATAAGCCCTCACAGTTATACTTTCAAACTTTAAAAGTAATCGAGGCACCTGACTATAAGTCCTCAACCTGAAAAAACAAGTTACACTTTATCTCTAAAAGTGACGAACGTTATGCTTTATTCGACAAAAGCAAGATTTATTGTTTTTTAATGAAAATTTTGAAACGTCATGCTTTTCGTTAAAAGCAACTTGATCATCAATAAATTATCAAACTTTCATTCACTTATTTTTCGAAAAGATATATATATACATGTTATTGATAACATTCATGTTTATCTATTCATAAGACCTATTGTTGCCTTGGAGTATTAATTTGAGTAACTTGAAATTCAATGATAAATATTGAGTTTTGAGGAATCATTCAAATTAAAGGCAATCAACAAGGTTAAAGAAACTCTAATTTGATAAATAAAATATGTGTAAATGAGTTTCTGAAACAGGAAAAGGAAAAAGAGACTACAGCAAGTCATGATCTAAAGGCCACGACATATCAAACTGCAACGAAGGCATAGCTAAGGCCTCCAAATCACTAATGGCAGCATCCTGAATCTTGAGATTTTCGGCTTTTGATTTCTTGACATCTTGAGTAGCTGACTCTAAGTCCTGGAGCCGTCGCTCTACCTCTTGAAGTTGAGACTTTAAACCTTGCGCATGGATCTTCAATTTGTTTATGGCTTCGTCAAATTCTGAGATTTGTGCTGAAAAGGAGTCATCTTCACACTTACGTATAGCAATCTCCGAATGTAGCTCAACAAGGTTAAAATTCGACTGGAGGAGATCCAGCCTAGCCCGAAAAGGGGCATGTCAACACCCACAGCCGCAAGGTCGTCTACATCATCACTAAATTTCTTCAAGTCCTCAGCCCGCAAAGAGTATAAGGAAAGAGTGTGCAACCCAAGCACAAGGCCTGCGAGCTGATCTAGGAAGAAGGTCTGGGCAGAAGACGCCTTAATAATCAGCTGGTCGAGTATATTTGGGAACCGAGTTAAGAGGCGCTCAAGACTTTCCCGACTAGATGATGATATCCGGAAGCTCCTCCAAGAAATAAGGTCTCCGTTTGGATTGAAGGAAGCTCTGACAGGAGCAACTTTGGATGCCATCATAGAATTGGTCGAGATAAGGGATGGAGGAGCACGGGGCTGCTGGGATGCTGATGAATCCATAACGCCTTGGTCATCCGGAAGACAGCCTGGAGGATACCCGAGGTCATTATCTAGCGAGGTGTCAACATCCGGATTGAGAGCATCGAATAAGGCAAGCGCATCAACAGGCAAAGGCAACTCTTGCATCTTCTCACTCTGGAAAATAAGATGAGAAAACATATAATATAGTTGAAAATAATAAATAAATAAATAAATGATATATTTACCAAAGAAAGATACTCACAAGATAGTCAATGGAAAAGTAGTTGGGAGATGCTACCGAAGGCGGAATGTCGCTCAACCCACCCAAGATGCTGTCTACAATGCCCTCCCGAGAACTCAACAACTCGGTAGACTCCTTCTGGGGAGGATATACACCAGCAATAGTCTCAGAAGGATCCTCCCTTGCGGAAGCAGGAGTCTCATCGGTCTCCTTAGGCCTATCATGTGGAGACGTTGGAGGAGGGTTCGAGGAAATTATTGCATCATCCAAAGCAAGGCTCGAACTCACATCAGATAAGGTGTCTTTAGCATCAAGACTAACACAAGCCTCATGAGAAGAAGAGGACTCAACACTGATAGGTTGGGGAGGGTCACAACTCGTGGAAGCCGCCGTGGATGCCCCATTTGCAGTAATAGGCATAAATTCAACAGGAACATCCTCATCCTCTTCATCAGCATCGCCAATCTAAAAACGGTGGACATAATGATTAAAGGGATCATGAAAACAATTATATGGATAGTAACAGACAAAAATGAAGATACTTCAAAAATGTATAAATACATACCAAATTTCTACGGCGTTTCTTGACCGGATCCTCGGCTACCGGCTCAGTAGGAGCAGCATTCTCAGGAGGGCGTTTTGCTAATGGCCTTAAGCGAAGCCTGAGGCCAGGACGACTAACCTGGGACACGGTAGAAGCCATAGGAGGAGCCACCTCTGAATCCATAGGGGTAGATGTTCTTGTTCTGGAACGAGTAATCCTCATTTCCCCGGCATCAGAGGATCCCTGGGGAGGAACTGGAGGAGGCATCTGAGACAAAGGTAACTGAGATAAGGCCCGTGGTGGAAGGTTCCTGGAGGTAGTAGGGGCCTGTGCAGGAAGGATAACTGGGTCACTTTGAGAATGAATACCTGCTGACCGAGGAGGAGAAGACTTAGGCCTCAAGGCCTCACGTTCAACAAGGCGGGCAACTGGCTGGCCATCGTTCTGAACGGACATTGGGCTTAGGAGAACATAACATCTTAGCCCATTGAAGACGCTTGGGAGGAGAAGCTGGTCTAGAGCACATCAGTGTGTCGTCCTCCCAACTCTTAAGATTGATCTGCCAGTAGTTGCGTTCACCAGTAGTATACCGCCCACTCACGAGTGAAGAGTAGCAGGTGGTATGATAAAAGAAAACGGGAAAAGATTTTGTGAGGAGCACCTGGGGGTTCCGAAAAAGCCCATGAAAAAGAAGAAGAGGTGGACAACGAAATTGAGTAGAGCAGTCTCATAAGTCTCCTTGCAAGTACGGCCAAAGGGACGCTCCTGGTCAAATCCAAACTGCCTCATCACCCTATGAGGATTATAAAGTACGGTACCGAAATCATTATCCTCAATAAAATATGGAAGCTCCGCAGCCCGAAGGAAGACAAACCAGGACAATGAAGAACCGCTCAGCCCGTTGGTATTTAGATAAGTGCGAGACTCACGCCTATAGAAGTGAGGAAGGTGACCATTATTTTCTGAAATAATAGTGTAAGGACGAGCGGTGAAGCATGAAAAATCATCAATGAAAAGCCGAAAGTCTGAGCTAAAGCGGTAATCAATCCAGCGGGCTGTCCGGGGGTCGATGTGGGGTAATAAAAAAGGGTCTGAAGACTTCTTCTTCCTCTTAGAAAGATGTTCAAAAGAAGAATAACCCTTGAAACGCTCGAAGAGGAAAAGCTAAAGGAAGGAGCCTGGAATGAAGCAATTCACATCGTACCTGAGTGAATGAAAAGGAAAGGTTGATAATTCAAGAAAAGAAGAGAAAAGTGCAATGTGAAAGACAGTTAATGGAAGCATGAAAACAAATACCTTCCAACAGATTCTCTCAAAGAGAAGGCCACCTCATCTAAACGGCGATACAGGGTTCCCAGAAAGAGGGAAGCAAGAGGAATCTCCAAACCCCGAGATAGCAGAGCTGCTAAACTAAACATACGAACTGAGGGACCGTCAACAGGAGACCCGGGAAAGAGAAAGCGAGACAACCACATAGCCAGATAGGCTGCCAAAGGAAAAGGACACGGCTCCTTACGAAAAGCAAGGACGGATTGGTCATAAGTTGAACTATCCCACTGGTTAGTCTTGTAATCCCGAAAGAAGTAGCGCACCCAAGATAACCATGAAGTTTTTTGTCGGCTAGTGGTCTCGAAATCTGGAAGGAGTGTGTCACCTTTGAATCGTGAGACATAATGGGAAGACTGCTTGAAGGCCTCCATCAAATAGGCAACGCACTCAACATCTCTAGCAGACATACTAGATGGGTCACAAGAAGCCGAAGCGACAGCAGGGAGGCTACAAGATATAAACCCAACATAAGCATATAATTTGAAAAAAAAAAAGAAAAAAAAGGAGAAAGTAAGAACGAATGAAAGTTACAAAAAGATAGGCTTACTGGTAGATAGCATAGACATCCTCTAGTGTAGGGGTGAATTCCCCCCAAGCAGTAACAAATGTGCATGAAGAAGAGCACCAGCGGGAAATCAACACAGTAAGAGCATCATGATCCTGCTGAATACGTAGATCCCTACATAGCTGAATGCAGCGATATATGCCCGCACTCTTTAGTATAGCCTTGTACTCAACATTCCCGAGGATCTCGTCAGTCCAATGTTGCCATCCTTGAAGACGGCTAGATGAGTCAGACAGGAAGCGAAAGGGACTGAAAGGGTATTCTTGTTTCTCTATGCACATGCGGGGAATGCGACCGGAATGGGGGAAGTCGTCCCAACCTCCGCAAGCCGCGACATAAAGAAACAAACCCTCTTTCTCTGGCGCAGGAAAAGTTGTGCGATCATAAGTTCGAACATGCTCCCAAAAAGTGTCAAAAGGCCCAAAAAAGGGAGCCTTTCCCCAATCATTGACAAAGGGAATTACCCTGGAACTCTTCAAGTCTTCAGAACATCCGGTAGACGAGGCCTGCAAGTAAGAAAGACTCCACATGAGGATACTAAGGATGTCAAGTAAGGCATATGAGCTTGAGTAGGCTTACCATGGCAAAGGGAGAATTTGAGTCTTTCACTTGAGAATACGTGACAATAAGAAGAAATTGAGTCAGGGAAGGATCAAAATCATAATTATGAAAGAAAAACAAGATTTGAAATTTTTTCACAAAACTTCGGACAGCCAAAATGCATCCTTCGGAGCCATTTTTTGGATTATTTCGACATGTGTCATGGCCGTTGGCGATGACTTTTGAAGTGCTCGTCGATACGGTCGTTTTGATATATTATGGGCCCCGAGACTCCAAACGAAACAAAAGTTATGGTCAAAACAGTGATCACGCTTCCCAATATTAAAAATTTTAGTACATTTTCTCCTAGGGTTCGCTCCCTAGGGTTCGGCCCCCTAGGGTTCGGCCTCGTAGGGTTCACCCCCCCTAGGGTTCGACTTCCTACAAAAAAAAAAAACCTAGGGTTCGGCCACCCTAGGGTTCGGCCACCCTAGGGTTCAGCCCCCTAGGCAAAAAAAAAAAACTATATTTTGTGTACCTTGAAAATTCTGGTGCCCCACAGATTACTTTTTCGGAACGGATGCTTCGTTGTCAATAAATATTGTGTTTTTCTTTATTATCCGAGGGAACCCTACCGAGATATAATCCAAGTAACGGGGCTCGGAAGACAAAAGAAAAGCTACAATAACCTGAGAAGAAACGTAGGAGAAGCAAGTCAAGAAAAAGTTCGGCAGAAAGTACTCAAATAAACTGAAAAAAAGAGAAGAAGAAATTGTTTTTTACCTCGTTCCCAAGTTGAAAACTGTTGGCTTGACGACTTCTTGGTGATCTTCAGACTTGAATGAGGAGAGAAAAAATGTTGCACGATGAAAAGAAAGGCCTAAGTGACTTGGGAGATATATATATTCCAATTGCAAGCTTGCAATAGTAAAGGAAACAATATCTATGTTCCTCTTAAGGAAGATTTCACAATTTCAAGATAAGTTTATTTGAGCTTATTTCTAAATAAATATATAGATTTTCGAAAATTTGCTTAAATTTGGTATTTTAATAAAATTTCGAAAATATATATATATTTGATAATAGTATGACAATTTCGAAATTATATATATATATATTGAATGTTTGAAAAAGATCTTGCTTTATAAAATTCTAATAAAGGCAGATTTTGTTTCTAAAATATAAAATAAGATTTGATTATTGGAGCTGATGATCTTCCTTGTTTTAATTCTCAGAAAATAAAGAAATAAATATTGAGCAAAATGAAGAAGCTTTCAGATGATTTACCAAGCAGTACTTGGACAAGTGGAGTCACGCAAAATCATTCACAAGCCTAGAGTATTTTGCACGAGCGTCTCTCAGGAATCGTGACTCTCGCGCAGGGGGCAAATGTGGGCCCAAGTGCATATTAGGGTTTACATGACCTAATTGAATTAAATGTACAAATTAGGGTTTACAAAAAACCTAATTAAATGTACAAATTAGGGTTTATGTGACCTAATTAAATGTACTAGACCCGGGGAAGTCTCCACGTGTTCCAAGGCAGAAGACTCGTGGATGCGACCCATTTTGGGAATTGATTGAGGGATTGGATTGGCGGCTAGAAGAACAGGGCAATTTGGGCATTACTTTGATGATTAAAGGGCATTTCTGGAATTTCTCCTTTAAGACATAATTAAAGGCTATTTCGGGAATTTCCCTTAAAACATGTGCCTGGCATGTGACTATTTCCCAGGAAAACTCTATAAATAGCCCCTCTATTCTGAGAAAAGGGGATCGCTCTCAAGACATTACACTTAGACTCTTGGAAGCTCATTACACTTGAAACTCTCTCACAACTCGAAGACTCTAGAAGGCTCTTGGAATCCCTGCTACCCTAACCCGGTTTCCGGATTCTAGGAGTTCTGCCACGTGTCATTGGAGTAATTGCCTACCTGTTCTTCTCCCCTCTTCAATCAATCAATCAGTTCCGTACTCTTCGTGGATTTCTTTCCTCTCCAGCCAACACGAAACCCTAACCCTAGCAAGGTGTAATTTCCTTACCTACAGTTATTAGTAATATTTTTTAGATAGTTTATAATGTTTATTAGTTATTGATTAAAATGAGATAAATTTATATTATTTTTTAAAAAAATTAAAAAAAAATCTTATATTTTGAAACGAATGGTGTATTGCTGTGATAAAAAAAAATAATGTCTACTATTTTTTAGCATTTATGCTTTGACTTGAATTTATTATTATCAGAACACTATTAATATTTATCCTTATGGGCTTTTTTATCCATGCTTAGAAAATGTTTTTTTTATTTCATTTCAAACTAGTATTTCATGCAATTTTATAAAATATAAATAACTATATACCTACTTTATATTACATTTGTCCCAAATTATAAGACAATTATTGACTTTTTATACTACATTTTCAAACCTTTTTGACTCTTTTTTTGTTGATTCTTTTGATTTTCTTAAAAAAATTATACCCTTTTATGCTTTTAAAAAATTTATACTCCTGTTATACTTCAAACAAAGAAAATTAGACTGAGTAAAATCTAAATAAAGTTTACTCTTTCTTGTTGAGAAATTTAATTTAAAATTATATATTATGTAGATTGATAAAATTAAAATAAATGTGTAATACATGAATGTCTAATACGAAAAATGACGCAAATATAAATACAAATACATATCGCTACTGGTTGAAATTTGGCGGAAGAAAGTATCCTAAAAACTAGACTTCATATAATTAGGGAGGAGTAAAATGGTAAATAAAGAAACGCCAACAGGCTAAAAAGTAACTTTCAAAATTTTAGTCTATTCATCTACATGCCTTTAGACCTGGATTTTTCAAACTTCAGGTCTGTCCAAACTCTATTTCAACTCGAGTCAAACTGGTCATTTGCAAATAAAAACCGTTTGTTAGGGCCTTCATGCCAGGCTGGTCTATGTTTAGAACAAAGCAGGCTAGACTTTAATTTTCAAACTTATTTCAATAAGAACCAGGCCATATATTCGGATTTCGGGTTTTTGTGTGCCCCTAGCTGCTTTTATCGACTAAAATATAAAATTAGACCTGCAAACGAACCAAGCCGTTCACAAACAGGTTTGGTTTGATTCGATAAGGTTCAATTTGATTAACTTGTCGAGTCGAGTTCGCACATGGTATCACGTTCGATTGCTCGATCAAACATGTTCGCGAACTATGTGATTTGGTTCGACTTTGTTCGCGAACAGTTCAAATTCGGTTCGGTTCGATGGTTCGCGAGAAGTCCGTGAGATGCTCGAGTTCGTATTTCTTATATGCTTAATGTTTTTAAATGCTAAATACAAATAGTTGATTATTTCATATTAAATTCTAAAGTTTGTTTTATCAATAATTGTTAAATTTGTAGTAATTTTTTGTTTTTATTACTTAAACATCTTTTTAATTTTTTAATAATTGATTAGAAGTAAAATTTTTATTAAATAATTAATAAATAATAATGTGTAGTTCTTCACCTCTAATTTAATTAAAATAATTTTAATATTTTCATAAAAATTTTAGCAATGATTGTTGGATTATTACAACTTACATCAATAATAATTTAATAAATTATAATCCATGTCATAAATCACATAAATAAAGTCATTACTCATCATGCAATGATAATTTGATATTAATTAAAAAAGGATACAATACAATTGCTTATACTTACACGAGTTATTGAAATTGTCAAATCGAGATAGAGAATAGAGAAATCAATTCATCAATATATCGAGACTTCACTAATGGTCATTGTATAATTACTATTGTACATTACATCAACTATCAACTATATAATTAAAAGTGAAAACTTGATTTCACCAATTTTTGAATTTTTAATGTTACAGACTTATAGTGTATATGTGAGACAATGAGAGAGAATGGTTGGCTAACTTTAATTTATGCAATTAAGTAATCATATTTAGTGTAAAAAGTAGTGTTTAATAATTCAATTAAGCAATAAGTTGTTTATAACTTATTTTTCGGATGAATTATTTAAAGACAGTTTTACTATTTATTTAACTGACTCTAGTAAATATAATGAATTGATTCAAATGTTGGTGAACTTGATCAAGTTCGAATATGTTTATGAGTTGTTCGCGAACTAGTTTGTGTTCCTGAATATTTAGATGTTCGCGGATATAATGTTGTTTGACTATTTTCGCGAACTGTTTGCTAACTTGAGCATGTTTGCGAACTGTTCGTGAACAGTTAACAATCCGAACTCACACATGTGCGTTGGTTCGATAATGTTATACGAACATGTTTGAGTTCGACTAATAGTATTCGAGTTTAGTTCGAGTTTGTCAGAGTTCAGATAAGATCGGATCGTTCGCAGCCTTAATAAAATACACCTTCCGATTAGTACTAGACTCAAGAATCCATTTCTTAAAGTTTTTTTTAAATTTTTTTTTTCAAACTCACTCTCCAAGTATAATTATTGGTGCAACTTCCACCCAAGTTATATGTATTCTCATACTAAAGATAAATGGCTATATGTTTGTACTTTTAACGAAATTTAATCATGTACTTTGCATGTTTATTAAGGATGACATAATAATTTACATTATATAAGATATTTGAGCTACTTTAACACTCTATTCAATCAAAGGCCATTTCACAGAAAGAGACTAGGCACATTTGGGAGGAAATTAGGGTTTCGATTGAGCGAAATAGACTAGGAGAATATGAAAGAAAAACTAGGGTCTCAATTGAGAGAAAGGGACTAGACGGAAAAAATAGGAATTCCATAGATTCTTCTGTTTTAGTTGATATTTGTGAGAATAGTTGTTTAAGTAAGTGAGATTTGGTGAAATCAACTTACTTCTATGGATTAGAGGCTTCTATATAAAATCTCAAAGGACAAGAGTTAATTTGTCACACCACCATATGGAATAACTCACTTATTTCGTTATTCAGTTTATACATACATACATACATATATATATATATACATACATATACATATATATATATACACACATATTGTGGGCCCAAGTACAAATTAGGGTTCACATAAGACCTAATCGAATTGAATGCACAAATTAGGGTTTGCATTGTGACCTAATTGAATTAAATGAATAGACGAAAAAGCCAGAAATAAATGTCCGAGACCCGAGAGAAGCCTCCACGTGTCCCGAGGCAGAAGACTCATGGAGACGACTCAACATTTTGAGAATTTATTAAGGGATTGGATTGGTGGCTAGAAGGACAGGACGATTTAGGTATTACTCGAGTAACTAAGGGTATTTCTAGAATTTTTCCCGAGGGCATGTGCCTGGCACATGACCACTTTCCAGGAAACCCTATAAATATTCCTTCCATTCCATGGAGGAAGGGACTTTTGGAGAAACTTAAGACTTAGTGATTCTCTCTCAACCCAAAGCACGCAATAAGGCTCTTTAGATCCTAATTACTCTAGAAGGCACTTGGATCCTAGGAGTTCTGCCGCGTGTTATTAGGGTAATCGTCCACCTGTTCTTCTCCCCTCTTCAATTCATCAATCAATTTCATACTCTTCGTGGATTTCTCTCCTCCTCAGCCAACACGAAACCCTAACCCTAATAAGGTACGATTTCCTTGCCTACATTCTTTGGCGACTCTACTGGGGAGGTGTAGAATTCGTGAAGGGTATGCCCACAACTCGAAGTGGGAGAACTACAAGAAGAGTTTCACCTACAACAAGCATCACTTCACCAGATCCAGTTCCAAGACAAGCAAATTAAGCTCTCCAAGGCGCGAATCTAGATCTCGATCAACCCATCATAGAAGACGCTTCAGAAGATAGTTCAACATCTCCATATATGGTTGATCAGCAATAAGCCAATGTCAGACAAACAAGCATGAGAAGGCAATGTAAAGAAACAAGTGGGGAGTAGACAACCACGAACGTTGTGCAGCTGGAGATGCTTTAGGCATTGAAGGAGGCACAGTAAAGACAAGGGATGATAATGACCATGATACTGGAAATGCAGAGAAAGTAGGAAGAGATGGAGAATTTCTGCCAGCAGTTGATGCAGATCCCCACTTTCAAGGCCATGTTCCCAGGAAGTTCACAGGGGGAACGAACATGAGTGGAGGAAAGTAACAACAAAGAGAACCAGAGTGTGCCTCCAATAACGGAGAGTCAGCTGATTCCAACCATCAACTTGGAGCTCCAAAACAGTGGTGATGTACCATAACCCAGACTGGAAGCAAGCCAACCTCAGCCCAACATCATCCCGACCACTCTCCCAGCATTTTCATAAGTGCAGATACCGACCATCCCGAGCCACATACAACCAACAAACCAACAAGTACAACCAATACAAGCTTTGCACGATGCAAGTGTGCACCAACCAATTTCCTTACCATACGCACCGCCAATGTATTAATACGTCACAGCCCCTCAGAGAGTCCATACCAAGAGCCAGTATGTGACAAAGGATGATATGATTGATGTGATCAATCAACTTCGCAAACAGACATCTCGACCTTCAGAGTTAGACTTTACTCCACCCTACCCGGCACACATTCGGAGACAACCTTATTCGGCAGGGTAAATTAAGCATCCCCCGCAGTTTCCAAAATACAATAGGGAGAAAGGAAATGCTAGGGAGCATATTGTCAGGTTCGTGGAGTCGATGTCTCCATGGTTGGGTTATGATGAAGTGAACAATCACAACCTTTTGATGAGAGAATTCAACAAGACATTGACGGATAGTGCCTTCAGTTGGTACTACAATTTAGAGAAAGGGTCAGTCTAAGATTGGGATGATATGATATTACTATTTTTCAAGAAATTTTTCTATGTGCAGAAACAGGTGACCATAGTAGAACTCATGAGATTTAAACAGAAGCCAAACGAGGAACTGTTGGACTATGTAGATAGATTCAGGGCTCAGGCACATAAATGTGCGGAGCCAATTGAAGAGAAGAATCTGGTGAACATATGTAACAATGGTGCCTTAGAGGCCTTCAAGCCCCACCTCGTCACTAAAGCCTGCAATTCATTTACAACACTCTCATCATTTGCACAAGACTTGGGAGGAATTATGACATTGCCCACTAGCCATGCAACTAATGCGTAAAAGAGCAAGAGGACGATTGTTGTGGCTTTAGCAGACCTTCAGCGAAAGCCACAAGGGGCTAATAGGAAGAAGGAATGAGGAGGTCTGTGATGTCCAAAATGCAAAAGCAACAAGAGAACATGAGAAGCTTGCCATGGATTCATACATCTCGAAAAATTAAATGTCAAATAATACACCCTGAAGCTTAATCACAAGATGGACGAATGCTCAAACTAAAAGATGATGATGGACAACCCAAATACTGGCTCTACCATCAAAAGATCTATGAGCTGTAGAAACAAAACTATCAAAAATCCACCCAAGATGGTGGTCCACTGAAAATAGTGGTTTAAGTCCTTAGGAGTATCCCTTGCCAAGAAATTGGATAACCAAGAGAGGAGGCACAAGAATTGATGAATTAAAAATTCACCCAAGATGGTGGTCCACTGAAAATGGTGGTTTAAGTCCTTAGGAGTATCCCTTGCCAATAAATTGGATAACCAAGGAAGGGGGCACAAGAATTGATGAATTAAAAATCCACCCAAGATGGTGGTTCACTGAAAATGGTGGTTGAAGTCCTCAGGAATATCCCTTGCCAAGAAATTAGATGACCAAGGGAGGAGGCACAAGAATTGATGAATTAAAAATTCACCCAAGATGATGGTCCACTCTAAATGGTGGCCAAGTCCTCGTAGATTGCATTTGCCAAGAAATTGGATGACCAAGTGACGAGGCGCGCAACTTAAGCCCTTATGAAACCCTATATGCCTAAAATTGGCACGACGTACCAAGGGATAAGGCACAAGTTATACTTCCAACTTCAAAAGTAACCAAGGAACCTGACTTTACATCCCTCGGACCCGACAAGTTATACTTTCAACTATAAAAGTAATTGAGGCACCTGACTATAAGTCCTCAAAGTTTTACTATCAACTTTAAAAGTAATCGAGGCACCTGACTATAAGTCCTCAAACCCGAGAAAGTTACAATTTATCTCTAAAAGTGGCGAACATTATGCTTTCTCCGACAAAAGCAAGATCTATTATTATTATTATTTTTATGAAAATTTTGAAATGTTATGCTTTTCGTTAAAATCAATCTGATTATTAATAAAATGTCAAACTTTCACTTATACTTGCATATTCTTTGGTTTTAAAAGTATGGATTAAAGTGTTGGTTTACAAGAAATCGAAAAAAAAAACATGTTTTTTTTATATTAAAGATTTCATGTTTTATCTTATGTTATGCATATTATTGTCTTTGAGTATTAATTTGAATAACTTCGAATTCAATGTTAAACATTGGGTCTTAAGGAAAAATTCAAGTTAAAGACAATTAATAATGCTAAAGAAACTTTATTTTGATAACTGAAATATATATAAAAATGAGTTTCTGATACAGGAACTAAGAAACTACAAAACGCCATGATCTAAAGTTCATGACATACCGAACTGAAGAGGGGGCATAATTAAAGCTTCCAAGTTGGCAATGGCGGTGTCCCGAACCTTCGCATTTGAGGCTATCAATCCTTCAAGGTCTCGGGCGCCTGACTCGAGTTCTCGAAGGGTCTTCAATTTAGCTATTGCATCCTGAAGCTCCAAAAGCTCTACCAAAAGCAAGTCATTCTCTTGATGACGAGAGGTGACCTCCGAGCATAGTTTAACAATGCAAAAACTAGAACTAAAGAGATCCAGCCTAGCATAGAAAAGAGATATGTTAACGTACCCGACCGAGAAGGTGTCCGGAGACTCTACAGAAAGTAAAATATTGGCTGCCCCACCTAAAAAACTAGCAATTATACCCTCCGTGTCAAGTGAAGCCTTGGTAGAATCCTTCTAGGGAGGATGGAAATCAACAACAGGTTCTAAAGGATTCTCCCTCAGGGGTGGAGGATCCGCGGCCATGGGACTCACCGGTACCCTCAAAGCTGTCATATGGAGATGTTGTATGAGGGCATGAAGAGAGAGTTGTACCACACACAGTAGGATCTGAGCTCACATTAGACAAGAATCCTTAGCATCAAGAAAGACGCGATCATCCTGTGGTGAAGATGACTTGATAGCAATAGTGATAGGTCGGGGAAGCTCACAAGTAGTAGAAGTCGCTGTCTCACTTGCAGTACCAATAAGAATAACATACGAATATTGAAAGACATAAATGAAAATGCCACAAAGTTTACAAAAAGCTTTCGGCGTCTCTTGACTGGATCCTCGGCTGCCAGCATACAACTAGCATCATCACGAGGGTACTTCGCCAACGGCTTCAAGATAAGTGTGGTCCCATTTGCCATTCGCCTAAAGACAGAATAACCAGCCGAGCCCATGGTAGAATCTGCAGAGGGCACCACCTTAGAAGCGGTAGCAGTAGGTGCTTTCGCTTAGAGCGATAGAGTAACTCTCATTTCCTCGATAGTAGAGGATCCCTTGGGAGGAGCTGGAGGTACACGAGACGAAACTCATGGAGGAAAATGCCTGGAAGTGGTAGGAGCATAAGCTGGAGGAACATCAAGAGAATTCTGAAGAAGGGGTGAATTCCCCCCAAGAGGTGACAAAGGTGCAGGTAGATGAACACCAACGTGAAAGCAATAAAGTGAGGGCGTCATCGCCCTGTTAAATATGCAGATCCTACACAGCTGAATGCAGCGCAGAATACCAGTGTCCTCGAGCATCTTTATATGTCCTGAATCCCCAAGGATCTCATCAGTCCAATGCTGCCATCCTTGAAGGCGGTTGCAGGAGTCGGATAGGAAGCGGACTGAGCTGAAAAGGGTATTCCTGCTTCTCGATAAACATGCGGGGAATACGATCAGAACAGGGGAAACTGTCTCGACTTTCGTAAGTCGCATCATATAGAAACAAACCTTCTTTGCCAGGCGGAGGAAATGCTAAACAATCATAATTCTTCACTTATTCCCAAAAGACATCGAAGGGCCCATAAAAAGGAGCTCTACTCCATTCACTAATGAAGGGGACCTCCTTAGTAATTTTTTGGGTCCGCAGAACACTCATCAGAATTGGCCTATAACAAGGGAGATTTGACATGAGAATTCCTTGAAACAAGAAAAGAAAGTGAAGAATATTCTAAATAAGTGCTTACCATGGCAAGAAAGAAAGTTCGAAATATCAAGATGAATGGACTTAGCCAAGAAAAGACAGATCACGAACACTTAAAAAAAGAAAGAAAAAATGAAGTAAGCCAAAAGACAAAAAATTACCCAAGGCTCAGCCCCCTGGGGTTCAGCCACCTAGGGTTCGATCACTTCTAGGGTTCAGCCATCTAGGGTGGTCCAACTGCAGTGTCTCGTTTTCCCTCGTATTTCATTGTTTGGTCGTTGGAGTTAAGCACTGCTCCAAGTTCCCGAAATCGTCAATCTTTCTTTATTATCCGAGGGAAAAAACCAATATATGATAAAGGTAATATGGCTTGGAAAGCAAAAGAAAGATTAGAGTTACCTGAAAAAAGAAGAAGCAAGAGAGAACATAAACATGAGAAATCATTCGAATAAAACCAAAAAAAATATAAAGGATGAGGTCGAAGCCCCTAGGTTCACCTCCTAGGTTCACCCCCCATAGGGTTCGGCCCCTAGGGTTCGGCCACCTAGGGAGCTCTCCCCTCGTATCTTTAATTCCTCCTTACTCGATAAATCAACTATTCGGAATGAATGCTTCTTCGCCACGAAAAAAGTGTAGCCTTTTCTTTAAGAATATCCGGACCAAAATCCTATTAAGGTGAGATGGCCCGGAAAGGAAAGACTACTGGAATGGATGCTTCCTTGTTGCGGCGGAAAAAGTGTAGCCTTTTTCTTTGAGAATATCCGAACCAAAAATCCTATTAAGGTGAGATGGTCCGGAAAAGAAAGACTACCAGAGCGGATGAAGGCTACAATCACCTAAAAAGAAAAGAAACAAATAAAACAATCACGAAGAAATAAGCAAACGAAAAACCAACACACCGAAAACGTATAATGAATGTAAAAATATATAAAAAAATAATAATAATAAAATGAGTTTGATAATTTCTTAGTCATATAAGAGAGGAATGGTGGTTCTCCCACGTGCCCTCATCATGACATTATAAATCTTTGATTAACTATATATAAGTTAATTTATGCTAGAAAAGCAAGCAGCAAGATTTCCATTTGATGGACCCATCATTTGAATCATGCACCCATGTTCCAGTTTTCCCATTGAGGGAATATTAAAGAAAAAAGGTATAGCAACGCCATATAAAGGCCAAGATCTGCTTCGAATTACCGTAATAGATTCAGTACAGAGGAAGCAGAAAATTTGCAATTACTTCTACGGATTCACTGGATATCAACAAAGAAGCACCCAATAATTACAAGAGTACAAGAAACTCACAAGTCACAATCCGCCGACAACTGCATGCGGAACAAACTATGAGAGTAACTAGCCCAGATGGAGAAGCAACCCACAACGATGGCGTGATATTGAAGAAGTCCACAAATCGCAAGCGCAAACTCACGAGTTGACTGATTATGTTTGAGAAATTTGAGCCCCCACCGGATAACTTCAGAGAATCCCTTTTCAAGTCAGACACAACCAGATGATTAATTTCCTGTTGTGTTCGAGTGCTAAAATTGTAACAACCCGGATTTTTTCAAAAAGGATAATTATAATAAGAATTTAATAAATAAAATTGTTATTATGAGGAGTAGAGGGTTGAATGTAAAATATACATGTGTTATGTATATATTTACGTAAGTTATGTGATAAGTGAATAAATATATGTGTATTATATATTTATCATCGATTAAGTGATGAGATGTGAGCTTAAGGTTAGTCCAAGAACAACCTTGTAATTTGGGTTTATCAATATTATAGATTATATTAAAATATTATTTTTACGTGATGTGCTTTAAGGTTATTTTATAGCCCGGATGATGTGAATGTATGAATTTTTATGTGTTGTTGAACCGTATGAGTGAATAATTGATTTCGCGAAAAATCGCAAAATCACTATCCTACGGGCACGTTTCCCGAGACACTATTTACGCCTGAATATTTTTACGTCATTTTCGATTTTTATTTATTTCGTTAAGACGTGTACGCGAAGAAATAATTTTTCCAAGCGTCAGAAATTTTATTTGAGCCCGAACGAGATTTATTTCGTATCCGAAATGTATTATATGGGTGTTCCGAATAATTGGACAAATCCCATAATAATTATTTTTACGTGTCCCAATATTTTATGGGAGTACCCGTTTTAATTTTGGGTAGAGTTACCTACCAAATTTGGTACAAAAGTGGGAGTATTCGGGTATATTTATCTGTATATTCAGATTAATTGGAGAGGCAATTAAGCCTCAACCAATCAGAATTTTCCATTTGTGGCATGCAGTCAATCGGGTGGAGGGGGAGGCAGGCTCAATACACTAAGTATTGAGTTTGCAAATTGCAAACATTCTCCTCAAAGGAGTAAACCACCAAGCTTGGGCATCTCACAATTATTTCCTCCCTCGAAGCCATTAACCAACTTCTCTCCATTCTCCTCCCATTCCATTGTTCTTCCTTGTTGCTGCAAATCCAATTCAGAAGATAGAGAGAGAGAATAGAGAGGTTATAGAGAGAGAGAAGAAGAAATATGCAGTAGAAGAAGTAGAAGAAGAAGAGTACGGAGGAAGAAGAAGCACAAGGGAGAAGAAGAGTTCTTGACAGATTGTGTGACTCCATTATAGCAAGAGCTAGAGGTAATCAAGCCTCAATCCTCTTCCTCTCTATTGATTTCCATTTTTGGTGTTCTTGAGCTCAAACCGTGGGTTTGAGCTTTTCTTACAAATTTGTTGTTAATGTTGGTTGCGATTGCTTAATATTGTTACCAAGACATTCTGTAAATCATTAATAACCTTAAAGTGGAACAAAAACAAAGAGAAATCCGACCTCTATGCTTAATGGATGAAAAACATGAACATTTTTGGACTTTGGACCTTCGAACGATTTTAGGGACTATAATGTTGTGTTTCTATGTTGGTTGTGTTTAATTGATGTGTTGAGGTTATACTTCCATGGGTTATTTTCATAACCTAGTTGGAATGGAGTTAAAAGGTGTATAAATGCGTTTGTGGTGTTAATTTTGGTGAAGAACACCAAGAACTCGAAGAACAGAGTACTACTTTGTACTTTGCTCAAAGATTTGGACATGTTAACCTTTATGGGTGTGTCTAAATTTTTGATATGTTGTGGCCCCATAAGTTAGGAGTCCATAGAGTCCGAAATGGACCATTTTAAACGTATATAGAAGGAGTTATGAGGCTTGGAGTGAAGGAGGGTTGAAATCTCGTAGCTGGGCAAGTCAGAGTCATAATTTCCTGCATACCAAAGCCGGGGCTTTGATATTAAGCCTAGTTTGGACGCCGGGGCTTTAGAGCTCCGGTGGTAAAAGTCAGTTTTGACGCCCTTTAGTAGAATGGGCATAACTTTCTCATACGAAGTCGAATTGAGATGATTCAAGATGATTCAGAAAGAGAACGAGTAGGCCTACAACTTTTGTTCTTTAAGTTTTTCGATTTGAGGAATGTATCATGGCCTAAATTGGCCATTTATAGGACTGATGTGTAATTAGAGACAAACAGAGAGTGTCGGGCATGCGCGTAAGCACATGTAATGCTCCCGACAATGTAAAATGATGTTCTAAGTTTTAAAACATGAATATTATGTACTATATTGATGATTAAGATTAATCATTGATGAATTAGATAATTGTATGAGCATGCTAAGTATATGCGAAGGAGGCGAATTAGGCGTGTGATGTATAAACGTCGAAACGCCGCGTAAAGTGTTAATACACTTAAAAAGTGTTTCGAGCCTAATGAAATGAATAGTATAAGATATGGAATGGAGTTAATATAAACTAATAGGTACAGATAATGATGAGGGTCGTAACGTTTCCGAACGACGTGACGCCGAGAGAAGTATTAGAGCTTATCGCGTTTATTAATTATAAAACGCGAATAATATGAAATGAAAGTTATTACTTTAGTATGTAAACCAATACGAAGTCTATATTTGACTAATTGGTATATTTTTATAAATGATATTGTGTAGGCTATTTGAAGAGCAATATAGCGTAAGTTGTAAGCAGCGCATAAGGCAAGTTTCTTAACTTACTCAATATTTATATTTGAGCAAGTTTTCTAACTTCATATGATAATTTTCTTATGAAGGCTATGTGATGTAAAGTTCAAGTTACGAAATGTCTATATATACTTTGTGGATGCTAAACGTGTGCAATTTCCTTAATAATTG
This sequence comes from Aralia elata, assembly GCA_034770075.1. Classification (NCBI taxonomy): domain Eukaryota; kingdom Viridiplantae; phylum Streptophyta; class Magnoliopsida; order Apiales; family Araliaceae; genus Aralia; species Aralia elata. The sequence continues at coordinate 25,304,489 of CM068378.1, read as the reverse complement.
TACTAGATGTTCAAGTTTTACTAAATTGCAAAGGTATGCATATTTTGATGTTTGAATTTCATCAGTTACGTGAAATTCCTAAGATGACATGAGATGAGCTTTTCCATTCGGAAATATTATTGATGAAGATGTGAATTGTAATAATTCTTGTATTGTGATAGAGTAATGGCGGCTTATCAAATATTTTGGGCAATTGATGGTATAAATTGCACCCCGTGCAATAATGAGTTGTTGTTAGTAATGTAGCCACGATTTGCACTCCGTGCAATGATGTGATGGCGATTATAAATATTAACGTGCTAGACCAATATTCGCACTTAGGTGCAATTCAAAGAAATGTTCGTTAATCGAACTGTTTAATGTACTAAGTCCTAGAAATCAAGAACTTTGATGAGAAACAGGTTAATGTTAATTGTTTTTAAATATGGTAATAGTGATGATGATGTTAGCAATGATAGATGATAAGGAATTTATATTATTCCTATTTATTCGCATTACTTCACAATTATTGTTCAATTGTTGAAGACTTCAGTCAGATGTTATTTTACTCCTATGATGTTATTTGTTCAACTGCTTATACTTGCTGGGCAATTGAATGCTCACTCTTGCAAAAATTCTAACTTTTTTGCAGCTAGAGTCGAAGGGCCAGATTAGTACGAAGAAAAGAAGAGTTAGTAACTGTTAAGTAGAAGGACTAAATTCTTGTTGTAATATTATGAAATTTAGTAATATTATTTGTTGATGTATTAGTAAAGGTCTTCGTACCTGGGATTAGGTGAGACTATGTTGTAATAATTTTGCATTACATTCATATAGCTAGACTATGTTGTATGAGTAGTACCGTGACGCGCCGAAATTGGGTTTAAAGACAAGACTCGAATTTCGGGGGTGTTACAAAAATAAGGCCATGAGGATTTGATTTTGTATTTGGACTTTCGAAGTACAATGTTGTGGGTTGCCTTGGCAAGTGCTTTTGAGAAGCCTTTAGGAGCAGGCAAGGGACTGCCAAATTCGCTTCATGAAATAAAAGCATGGAAGGGACAAGTGACTATGGTATGAAGTATTGGATTTGCAAGAATTCATGGGGGGCTAATTGGGGGAAGGATGGTTATTTTATGATACGAAGAGATAGCGGCGTTGAAAGAGGGATATCAATGTGTGGAATTGCCATGCAGGATTCAAATGGTGGTAGTAGCAGATCATGCACCAAATTTTTCACTAAGGTCCAAGAATTTTTGTCCACTGTACCCTATTATACATATATCCCCACGTGTTTTCCATATGATATTAAGAATTCCTGGGTATCAAGCTATTAATTAATTAATATTTAATATACAATACCAAATCTATAATATATATATAAGTAAGTTTTGAAACCGAACAATGAGCGGAATTTTGGGACTTGCTGGTGGGTTGTTTTTTCCAAAAACAAAAATGGAGTTCCCAAATAAAAAATGATTTGATTTTGTTTCCAAAATATAAGGAATGATATGATTTTATTTCCAAAATAAATAAAGATTTTATTTTATTTGGTAATATATAATTTATCTTGATTTAGTTACGAAATATATATATAGATATATAAATTAATTAGGGAGATAAAGATTGTGCAAGGTTTGGAAAGATTTGATGGAGTATTGCACAAAATATCTTGGAGAACTCCCTTAGGGATTCCCTCCCTTAAGGATTTTTTTGTTTTCAAGGCTTGGAAGATCGAGTTCAACGGATGGTCCGGAAATTTGAAGCATAACTTAGAGGCTTGAAGTACTTTGCACGATCGTCACTTCAAAGGCGCGACGCGCGTGCAGGGGGCTAATGTTCGCCCAAGTATAAATTAGGGTTCATATATGACCTAATCAAATTGAATGCACAAATTAGAGTTTGCATTGTGACCTAATTGAATTAAATGAATAGACGAGAAAGCCGAAAATAAATGTCCGAGACCCGAGAGAAGCCTCCACATGTCCCGAGGCAGAAGACTCATGGAGACAACTCAACATTTTGGGAATTGATTGAGGGATTGGATTGGTGGCTAGAAGGACAGGATGATTTGGGTATTACTCGAGTAACTAAGGGTATTTCAAGAATTTTTCCCGAGGGCATGTGCCTGACACATGACCACTTTCCAGGAAACCCAAAGTACACAATAAGGCTCTCTAGATCCTAGTTACTCTAGAAGGCACTTGGATCCTAGGAGTTCTGCCACGTGTTACTAGGGTAATCGCCCACCTGTTCTTCTCCCCTCTTCAATTTATCAATCAATTCTGTACACTTCGTGGATTTTTCTCTTCCTCAGCCAACACGAAACCCTAACCCTAGCAAGGTACGATTTCCTTGCGTACACATATTTACACACACGTACGCACAAAAACATATATGTACTATATATTTTTATGCTTGATGATAATTTAAAAAGTAGTTAATACATTTGATCATATGTATGTGTACTATATAGAGCTAGTAAGATAGTGAAAATTGAGGAAAATTATAAAGAATGTGAAGATAGAAAAAGTTGGATTCTTTTGAAGTCGACTTTAAGCATCTTATAAATGAAAAAATATAAGTCACATATACAAATTTTTTCGATAAGGGCCCAAAGCCAATCAATGAGGAGAGTTTCATAGAGTTTAGTGGGTCGAGCTCACGCTTAGGAAACTAAATCACAATTTGTGTTAAGGTTGAGCGGTCTTGGGCCCAACTTACTAAATCCAATCGACAATCTTAACCCTAGATATATTTTCTACCGTTATTTTTCAGCTATAAAAACTCATATTCTAGTATCTTTCATCTTTGCCTCTTTAGTCTCCCAAGTTCTCAATTAATCTTAAGCCCTAGCCACTAGAACAAAGAAGCTTATGCTGCTGCTTTTGGTCGTTGATAAGCATTTTTCGTGTAATGAGCTATCGTTAAGATCTTGATGTACCACCATCTATTAGCAACAGGTAATGATTTCTTTCTCTTTCATTCTATATTGATCTCTTAGTTGTCTTTCATTTTCTATACATCTCTATCTCTTCCATTTTCATCTCTAATAAAAATCTTAATAATGGTAGGTTTCACTCTTATCTTGTTCTTCCCTAAAAATGACAAGTTTGTGTTCTAATAAGAAAGTTTGTCGGTATTTCTGTCAAGAACTATTTCTTACATGTGAGTTTAACAATTTTTTATTCGATTTGTTTACAATCCTAAATGAGTTGTCGATCTAATGTAGTGAAAGTTTTTCTCTAGTCAATTGAGATTTAACTTGATCTCGACTATATTATATTAGTGTGGATATTGAAAATAGTATACATTACCTGTTTAATTGTTAATTGTTAGATCTTTTCTTAAAAAATAAATTTTAAATTAACAAATGTTTCATTTCCTAATTAAGAAATTTAGTAGTAAACAATACTTAGTTTATTAAATATTTTTTATCAATATTAAAAAAGTTAATTTTGGTCTTTTATTTCGGATCAGAGGGAGTATTATTTTGTCGGCTTGTTTATGCGAAAATTAATTTCTTAATATACGTTTTTCCATCAAGACTACATATTAGTAAGTTCACTCATTGTATTCTGCTGTCTATAACATTAATATCTTTTACCATAACATATATGATTTACTAACCAAATCTTCATAGTTGGACATAGTGTACACACGAATACACACACATATGTCCCTTATACCAGACTGGTGTTCTAAGTTCCTTCCTTTCCTTCTCCGGCCTCTTCCCCAACTTAGAAGTTCGGTTCTTCGTTCTCCTTGTGTGTAATTTATTGCAATAATATTCTAGATCGAAAGAACATTTTGGATAAGGACCTACTTGGATTATGTTTAAGTGTGTGTGTGTGTATATATATATATATATATATATATATATATATATATATATCTGTGTGTGTGTGTGTTGGTGTATATGATAATCATATAATAATTTGACCATATATAGAAATATTATATTTCAATGCCCTTTAACCCGTTGGCTTGTATATACAACTTGTCATTTCAATACGTATATGGAAGTTTGTAAGATTTAGAGGTATAAGATACATCAACTTCACTGTTTTAACCCTTTAACCATCTCGAGTAAATCTATATACTTCTCCATATGTCAATATATTCATCCATAGTGACCTATTTCATATTTTATAGGGCATGATCGATGTTCATGGCATTTCAATATTAGAAATAATGTTGCTGATTTTAAAGGTAAAATGTTGTCTCACTCTAATATATCTTGTTTTATTGTTGATATTTTCAAAACATTTCTTAACCTCTTAATTAATCTAACCTTAATACAACAACAACAAAAAAATGTTGGCAACAATAAGCTTAACCTTATGTAAAACACAAATAAGAACTGTCCTTAAAAAGTGGAAAGACCATGATTATCCTTTATACAATGTATGCTAATTTCTCTAAGCAGAGAATTTAAACTAGTAACAATGAGCCTAAATAGTTAAGGAATCTGCTACTGTGTTCTCCTCCCTGTAGATATAATTAGGTAAGTAATTTGCCATATGGAATATAGAAAAATAGAAATTTTTTAGAAGCCCACCTCATGTCACAAATAAGCTAAATGAGATAAAGAATCAGGCTGCTTTACATTTAATCTTGAGCCAAAAAATTCCAAACAATTTGTGTCGAAGAGCTATGAATAAATAAATGGTCCATAAATTCTTAAGTAGGAGATGCACAACAACATCATTTAGGCACAATTTGGATACCTAAAGCTAATTAACATGATTCTAAGATACTTATTTTGAAGTCTTGTTTCATAACACAGGTCAGCCAAAAAACTTCCTTGAGTGTAAAGAAATCCGAGATAATTAATAATGTAACAATGTTACGCGAGAAGGAAGGTATTTCTGAATATTTTTCAAAATTTCTGCAGACATTTTAAGGATGAATATAAATTAAATGATTGTGGCATAGAAAAAAACTCCAGTATATCCATCTTCTTGTAAAGAACATAATAAAATTATTTGTTAGTATATCATCAAATGGGAATCTGTCCTACATACAAAATTGCCCGTGATTCAGATATTTGTCAAGCATTGAAGTGGCAAAACCATAAGCATTTGTGGAAGCACTTCTACAGGGACAGACACTGAAGAATAAACTTTGTTCGAGTAACTATAGCATTAAAAAGAATATCTTGTTCAACGTGTTGTAATGTTAAGAGTATTGTACGTTCGAGCATTTTCTTTTGTACAAATGAATGTACTAGGATATATGTCAAGTTTAGAGGAAATTGAATGTGTTGTACTATTAAAAATGTTGCTCGAAGATTTTTTTTATGCAAATGGATGTACTTAAGATATATGTCAAGTTTACAGAAAATTAAATGTGTTGTACTATTAGAATGTTGTTGGAGCATTTTCTTTTCTTTTCTCTTTTGACCCCTCTGACCCCACGATCGTAGAGTCCCAAAACCCTGCGATCGTAGATCAAATTGTAACACCAAACACCAACCTGAGTTGTACATGATACGATTCCTTCACCCCATACCACACCTAAACAAATTTTTTTAATTGAAGTGTTAAATTGTAATCTATATTTATAATCTAACTTTCCTTTTCCTTTATATACTCACAAGCTATATTTTTTTAAAAAAAATCTTTTTCTGTTTTTTTATTTTCTATCCTAATTTAAGTTATTTATTTAAAGCTCACAAACAAAACGTTATTATTCTCATTGTTGTGTTAGTTTCCTTGTTTCTATAAATTTATAGTCAAACATGTGAAGAAATACACACATGTGGCTATAGTAATATATACACAGTCCATTGTTAACACTTATGTTGATGCATAGTAAAATATATTGAAATAATAATATATAGGAAATTAATAGGATATTGGACAACTCGCCCATTTTCTTTTCTTTTTTTCACAAATAGAAAGTTTCGAATCCAATTCAGATATTAGAAGGATTACCGTATATAACACTTAAAAATTATTAAACTTAAAAAGGTGGAAAAAATTAGATAGTATACAATGGTTCGAAGGATATCCCGATATCTACAAAACTTGACATTAGTAATAAATCATCTGTAATTTATTATGGTTATAATCTCTCGACATATATTTTGATTTTTTTTTAAATATACTAATTTTAAAAATGGTTAATTTGATCAATAAAAGTCAAGTAATATATATTTCAAAACATATCTTGGGCACTAAATTAACAATAAGTATCAGCCAATTAGAATTAAATATCCTTTCAAAAGAGGTATTTGGCATCTCTTCAAAAGGTATTTGGAGTAGTATAAATAGCACTAAAAACTTCAGACTTAAATTTATTTCGTTCTAGAATTTGAATTCAATCCAAAATCCTTTGAAGAATTCTGAGTCTAAATTCTTTAATTATTAGAAAATACTATTCTTCATTGTTATTTTCTTCCAAGTCTTATTATAGTTATGTGTTAAATACTACTTTTGCAATAATATTTATTATAAACTATTTTTGGGGCATGTCTTATTTTGTGAAACATATTTATTGCAACTCCCTTACCAAATTTATAGAAATGATATGTTTACTTGAAAATTTTAATTCACAAAAGTTGTGTTTTTTTTAATCTTAGGTTAAATGAGTGTTTATTCTAATGTTTTTTTTTCTAACAATCAAGCAGTTGCTGTTCCAAAATTCATTTTACTCATTTATTTTGGAACAAAATCGTTTATATTTTATAATTAATAGAATATAAACAACTTATTAACTGAAAAAAGTATGACTAACTAACATGAGAGTAAATATGAACGGGGCAAAATATTGGGGACACTAATTAAATTTTTTTAGATAAGTACGCTCTTGATTATTTAGTGTGGTGGTTCATGTTGTGATATTTCACATAAATTTCACATCTTTAATAAATATAGTGAAATCTCAACCTAATAGGTTAACCTTTTAGGTAAGAAGGTGATACAACATATTTGTTGGGTCAATTTATACAGGTATGTGCCGCATTGGTGATGAATTGATGTGAGATGGATCGTTTAATTCCGCTACAAATGATATTAGAGCTCATGGTTTAATGGGCTAAAGTATCAGGTTGGTACTTCATGGTGGAAGATTCGCAGGCTGCGTGTTACCCAATTCGCGCGGTGGAGCAAATAGAGTTGAGTCGGGTGGATCACAAGGAGATCAATCACACATTTGCAACTATGCATGAAGTATGATTTGAGTCAAATGGAGCGCACTCAGGATGACTTTAGGAAGCTACTCAGGGTGAATGGTTCAAAAGGAGGAAAATTGTACTCCCACGTTTTCCTCTTAGGTGGTAGAGTAGTATTAGAGTCGAGCAGGGTTCTTGAAGGGACTCAAATAAAGTGATCTCAATGGTATGACTACTCTTGTGTGATACTTATGATGTGTCAAGTGAAAGATGGAGATTGTTAGATATTTCACATGAATCTCACATCCCTAAAAAGTATAATGGAGTTTCAACCTAATTGATTATAAGTTTTAATTAAGAAGTGATTCAACATTCGTGTTGGGCCAGTTTTCATAGGCATGCATGCCCTGCATTGGTGATGAGCATTGATGATGAATTTGATGTGTGATAGATTGTTCAATTTCACTACAGTTCAAACTATTTATTAAGGATTTTTTGATATTTTTACAAGTAAATTTGATAATTTCATAGTTCATACTCACATTTTCACAAGTCTTTCACTTTATAAATATTAAATGAAACTCACATTCATATTAATAAAATATTATTAAAATTTTAAATTTAACTTGTGAAAATAAAATAAAAATTCTCCTTATCTAAAAGGATTCAATTGCCATGTACCAATATTTTTGCATTTATCTAAAATAGTGTAATAATCTGGGTTGTAATCACAAGGGGTGCCCTAACTTCTTCCATGTGCAAATTAAAGAACGAAAGTCACTTAATTCCACAATAAGAGGAGATATGAAAGATCAAAGCAACGTTTATTGAGCATCCCATTTCACATGCAGATACAAATAAATTTATTAATAAATATGCGCGTATAATGAAATAAACATGTTTATTGAGTAACCCATTTCACATGCAGATACAAATAAATTTATTAATAAATATGCGCGTATAATGAAATAAAGTCGATGCTTTTTTTTTCCAAGAAGCTTTCATGAGCCGGTTTAATAAATAAAATTTAGAGGATTATATAAAAAGATATAATTTTAAATTAAAAATAACAAAATAACAAAATAATAATGTAATTAAACTTATAAGACAAAAAGAGAAAATAATTTGTCACTCCGTTACACTCAGCTTGCATCAACGGGCCATGATTGCTTTATAATTAAATATATTTATTGATCAGTTTAATGTTATTTTATTCTATCTATTTAAAATATAAGAGTATTTTTGACTTTTTGTGAGATTTTATTTTTATAAATTTAGAATTCATTTAACTCATTTATGTATAAAATTCTCAAATCTAGTTATTAGTAATAATTTTAGATAGTTTATAATGTTTATTATTTATTGATTAAAATGAGATAAATTTATATTATTTTATAAAAAAACTCTAAAAAATTCTTATATTGTCAAATGGAGGGTGTATTGCTTTGATAAAAAAAATAATAATGTCTACTCGTGTTTATTAATTGATTACAAATTGTTATATCATTTCATGTTTCCATCTTATTCTGATTTATAATTTAGCATTTATGCTTTGACTTGAATTTTATACCTCAAGTAGCTATTATTATGAGAACACTATTAATATTTATCCTTATGGGCTTTTTTATCCATGCTTAGAAAATGTTTTTTTTTATTTCATTTCAAACTAGTATTTCATGCAATTTTATAAAATATAAATAACTATATACCTACTTTATACTACATTTGTCCCAAATTATAAGACAATTATTGACTTTTTATACTACATTTTGAAACCTATTTGACTCTTTTTTTGTTGATTCTTTTGATTTTGTTAAAAAAATTATACCCTTTTATGCTTTTAAAAAAATTTATACTCCTGTTATACTTCAAACAAAGAAAATTAGAATGAGTAAAATCTAAATAAGTTTACTATTTCTTGTTGGGAAATTTAATTTAAAATTATATATTATGTAGATTGATAGAAATAAAATACAAATACAAATACATATAGCTAGTGGTTGAAATTTGGTGGACGAAAGTATCCTAAAAACTAGACTTCATATAATTAGGGAGGAGTAAAATGGTAAATAAAGAAAGGCCAAAAGGCTAAAAAGTAACTTTCAAAATTTTAGTCTATTCATCCACATGCCTTTAGACTTGGATTTTTCAAACTTCAGTCCGTCCAAACTCTATTTCAACTCGAGTCAAACTGGTCATTTGCAAATAAAAAACGTCTGTTAGGGCCTTCATGCCAGGCTGGTCTATGTTTAGAACTAAGCAGGCTAGACTTTAATTTTCAAACCTATTTCAATTTACACCAGGCCATATAATCGGATTTCGGGTTTTTGTGTGTGCCCCTGCCTGCTTTTATCGACTAAAATTAAAAATTAGACCTGCAAACGAACCGAGCCGTTCACAAACAGGTTCGGTTCGATTCGATAAGGCTCGATTTGATTAACTTGTCGAGTCGAGTTCGCCCATGGTATCGCGTTCGATTGCTCGATCAAACATGTTCGCGAACCATGTGGTTTGGTTCGACTTTGTTCGCGAACAGTTCGAATTCGGTTCGGTTCGATGGTTCGCAAGAAGTTCGTGAGATGCTCAAGTTCGTATTTCTTACATGTTTAATGTTTTTAAATTCTAAATACAAATAGTTGATTATTTCATATTAAATTCTAATGTTTGTCTTATCAATAATTGTTAAATTTATAGTAATTTTTTGTTTTTATTACTTAAACATCTTTTTAATTTTTTAATAATTGATTAGAAGTAAAAAATTTATTAAATAATTAATAAATAATAATGTGTACTTCTTCACCTCTAATTTAATTAAAATAATTTTAATATTTTCTTAAAAATTTTAACAATGATTGTTGGATTATTGCAACTTACATCACTAATAATTTAATAAATTATAATCCATGTCATAAATCACATAAATAAAGTCATTAATCATCATGCAATGATAATTTGACATTAATTAAAGAATGATACAATACAATTGCTTACATTTACACAAGGTATTGAAATTGTCAAATCGAAATAGAGAATAGAGAAATCAAGTCATCAATGTATCGAGATTTCACTAATGGTCATTGTACAATTACTATTGTACATTACATCAACTATCAACAATATAATTAAAAGTGCAAACTTGATTTCACCAATTTTTGAATTTTTAATGTTACAGACTTATAGTGTATATGTGAGACAGTGAGAGAGAATGGTTGGCTAACTTTGATTTATGCAATTAAGTAATAATATTTAGTGTAAAAAGTAGTGTTTAATAATTCAACTAAGCAATAAGTTGTTTATAGCTTATTTTTCGGATGAATTATTTAAAGACAGTTTTACTATTTATTTAACTGATGTTTGCTCCAGTAAATGTAATGAATTGATTCAAATGTTCGTGAACTTGACCAAGTTCGAATATGTTAATGAGTTGTTCACGAACGGGTTTGTCTTCGTGAATATTTAGATGTTTGCAAATATAATGTTGTTCGACTATTTTCGCGAACTGTTCGCTAACTTGAGCATGTTCGCGAACAGTTAACGATCCGAACTCACACATGTGTGTTGGTTCGATCATGTTATATGAACAAGTTTGAGTTCGACTAATAGTATTCGAGTTTGGTTCGAGTTTGTCCAAGATCGAATAATATCGGATCGTTTGCAGCCTTAATAAAATACACCTTCCAATTAGTACTAGACTCAAGAATCCATTTCTTAAAGTTTTTTTTTAAAATTTTTTGCAAACTCACTCTCCAAGTATAATTATTGGTGCAACTCCCACCCAAGTTATATGTATTCTCATACTAAAGATAAACGGTTATATGTTTGTACTTTTGACGAAAATTAATCATGTACTTTGCATGTTTTTTAAGAATGATATAATAATTTACATTATATAAGATATTTGGGCTACTTTAACACTCTATTCAATCAAAGGCCATTTGAGAGAAAGGGACTAGACACATTTGGGGGGAATTTAGGGTTTCGATTGAGCGAAAGGGACTAGGCGAATATGGAAGAAAAACTAGGGTCTCGATTGAGAGAAAGGGACTAGGCGGAAAAAATAGGGTTTCCATAAATTCTTCTAGTTTAGTTAATATTTGTGAGAATAATTGTTTAAGTAAGTGAGATTTGGTGAAATCAACTTACTTTTATGGATTAGAGGCTTCAATATAAAATCTCAAGGACAAGAGTTAATTTGTCACACCACCATATGGAATAACTCACTTATTTCGCTATTCAGTTTATAGATATATAGATATATATATATATATATATATATATATATATATATATATATATATATATATATATATATATACACGCACACACACATATATACACACACGTACACACACAAAAACATATATGTACTATATGTTTTTATGCTTGATGATAATTTAAAAAGTAGGTAATACCTTTGATCATATGTATGTGCAGATACCATATAGAGCTAGTAAGATAGTGAAAAATGAGAAAAAAAATTATAAAGAATGTGAGGAAAGAAAAAGTTGGATTCTTTTGAAGTCGACTTTAAGGGTCTTATAAATGAAAAAATATAAGTCTCATATACAAATTTTTTCAATAAGGGCCCAAAGCCAATCAATGAGGATAGTTTCATAGAGTTTAGTTGTGACAGCCCGGATTTCGGGAACTGTATAATAAGAATTTAATAACGAAACTCTTATTATGAGGTGTAATGGGTAGCTTGATAATTCGAGCTGACTATTATTAAATAAAATAGAGTTTTATGAATAATATTATTTATCAAGCGTTTAAAGGTTGTGTTATAACCTAGATTATGCGTATGCAATGGTTAGTAAGTGAAAGTTTTCGTTTAAGTGAATACGGTGATTTCGAGAAATATCGTTGAATTTTTATTCACGTGGGCACTATATACGCCCAAAGATGTTATTTATTGGATTAAATAAATAGTTTGATGGAGATTATTATGGAATGAGTTATTTGGTGTAAAAATGTTATCCAAATATAGGAGGGACATATGTACATTATGTACATAATTATGGGAAGTTAATTGAGAAGAATAACGATCGCAAATAGCGAATACCCTTGTAATTAGGGTTTATTGATATTACGAGATTGCTTAAATATTATTTTTATGTGATGTGCTTTAAGGTTATTTTATAACCTGGATGTTGTGAAAATATGAATTTTATGTGTTGTGTCTCGTAGGAGTGAATAAATTTAATTCGCAAAAAATCGCAAAATCACTATTCACTGGACACGCTTCCCAATGTACTATTCATGGCACTATTCACGCCAATTATTTTTACGTCTTTTTTGATTTTATGAATTTCGTTAAAGCGTGTACGCTAAGAAATAATTTTCCAAGCGTTGGAATTTTTATTTGAACTCCTTCGAGATTTAATTAGTAGTCCAAATACTTTACAAGGGTGGCCCAAATTAATGGCCCAACCTAAAACCCATTATTTTTACCCATGACCCAACCCATGTTGTATGACCCATGTGGGGATTTAATAGAGAAGGAATATTTGCATGTAGGAATTAAAAGAAGAAGTATTCGGGTGAGTTAGAGAGAGAGAAAACCAATTGGGTGAAGAAAATATTGGTTGTCTATCTAAGAGGGAACCACCAAGCATGAAGGGCCAATGAGAATTAAGGAGAGGAAAGGAAGTAGCCGGCATACTAGTCAAATGCTAAGCACCATGCATTGAGAAGCCAAATGTGGCAAACATTCCTCCTCAAAAATCATTTCAAGGAGCTCGGGTAAACCAACTCCTCCCTTCTAAACATTCCATCCGATTTCCTTCATTCCTTAGTCCAAACTTCAGTTCATTGCAAGAGAAAGGAGAGCTAAGTTGAGAGAAGTAGCAAAGAGGGGAAGAAGAGCTCGGACATGGCATGAGAAAGAGGAGAGAAAACTAAGTCTACACTCATCCTCCATCCATTCTTATACATCTAAATCTCACCCAATTCTGTAAAGAACCAAAGAGTTGAGTAAAGGTTGAAGTAAGGGTATGGGAGCATCCATGGAGGAAGAGAAGGAAGCCTTGCCAAGCTTTATAGGAGTTCTAGCATTCAAGAGGAAGAAGCCAAGAAGTAAGTTCTTAAAACCCTTGAACTTCCATTTCTCTTAAGTTTGATATCTTTGATGGATATTGTTCTTGTTGAGTTTTATGGGTTAAGGACACCTTGAGAATGTTGTTCAGTGAGTTAATAAGTCATTAAAGTCAAGAAAGTGGAACAATGATGAATGAAATCCGAACCTATGCATAAGGAGAAAGAAAAAGGAAGAAATGGACATTTTTGGACATTACGGGCTGTTTGGACCAAAAATCTGTGTAAATCGCTTAAGTTAGATGTTATGTTTGAGGGTGTTATGATGTACTCTGGTAAGTTAGGATCATCACCCAATTGGAATGGACTAAAAAGCATTTAAAACGAATCCATGGTAAAGATTTTAGTAAAACATGTCAAGAACATGAAAACTGGATGAACAGTGGCCATTGTGTCAAATTATGATATTGTTGGATTGGATGAAAAATTCTGAATTTTTGTGTAGTTGTATTACACTGATTTAGGAAGCCATGGTCTTTGGAACGAAAGCATTTCGACCTCGGATGAGGGAGTTATGGCGTTTTGGAGAAGAAGTGTCCAAACTGTCAAACAGAAAAAAATCAGTTCAGGAGGGGAGATTCGGGGCACAGTTTTGGCTAGTTAGATTTAAAAAAAAATTGTGGGCTTTAGATATGTTGTAGTTTATGTTCCAAGCTTTCCATAGCCTCCAGAACGAACTAATTTCGAGTTCGAACGATCGAGTTATGAAGGTGCGAAATAAGCGCGTCAAAACTGTCCAATCTAGAAAACCAGATTCGAACCAGCCTATTGTAAGAATTTTCTGGACTTGTGTGTTCAGAATTTGAAAATGGTTAAAACACAAAAGTTGTAGCCCCGGAAGTTAGCGACGCGTGGACGCAAGAATCGCTCAAAAAGCTTTTGAAACGAATTAGTTATGATTGTTTTAGCGAAGTAGGGTTAATCTGGCCAGTTTTTTTGTAGCAATCTAAAGTTATTTGTAATAAGTGAAAATCTGTTTTGATTGAAGAAGGTCCTGGAACCATGGCCTAGATGATTAAAATAGACTGTATAAACTTTAATTTGACGTAAGAATGAATGAAAACAAATGAGTAACGAAGAAGTTATGATTAAACGAATAATAGTGTTCGTTAACGATTAAAATAGTTCACACGAGTTTATAATTCTTTGTTTTAAAACGAAAATTTGAGAATTGATATATTGGGTCATATGATGATTATACGTTGGATGATAATGAGGGTCATGTCGTCTTCGAACGCCGCGATGCCGAGAGAATATTTTTGAGATTTGGCCGCATTATTAAATGCGAGCTATATAGAATGAGAAATAGAGTCATGTAAACCATTATATGTGAAGCCTTTATAGTGGCTAATTGGTATTTTATTATCAATAAATTGTGTAGGATATTTGTGACGCTCCCAAATCCGGGTACTTCAAACCCGTACTTGGTTCAACACGATACTATTCATTCAACTGCTTAATAAAATAAATAATTAAAAGGATTACATCAGAGTTTGCTAATCCCAGGTACGAAGACCTTTAAGTATTTATTACATGATAGAGAACGTATTAACAAATACCAAACATCTATTACAATTAGCAACTTCTAATTACTCCTGCAGCTTTCCTTTGCCCTTGTCCTTGACGGACCCTTCTATTCGCTCAGGTTTAACTGAAAACATTTAATTTCAAAGCAAGAATGAGCATTCGAGTGCTCAGCAAGTAACAATCAAACAATAATGTCATGTGAAAGAGATAAATGTTTTCTTTAAAGGAATCTTCTACAACGGAACAATAGTTGTGGAGTACTGAAATAATTCAGAACAGTATATCAAATCATGTAAACTTTTGAAACTACATATTGACCATAGATGCTGAGTGGTCCAATGACCATGAACTTTATTTTCAAGTTTTTGAAAAGGTTTCATCAGAAATTCATCTGTGAACCGGCTGACTTACGGACACGGTGGGTGATCAGCCCTTTATGCCCTGCGTTGATCAACACTACATACGATATGCTCACTGCCATTAGGCACAATAAAAAGTTTCCCCAAATAAGGGATGTTCATTCTCAGACTTGGATTCCAAACTGTAGGGAAAATTACACCTTGCTAGGGTTAGGGTTTCGTGTTGGCTGGAGAGGAGAGAAATCCCCGAAGAGTACAGAACTGATTGATTGATTGAAGAGGGGAGAAGAACAGGTAGGCAATTACTTCAATGACACGTGGCAGAACTCTCAGAATCCGGAAACCGGGTTAGGGTAGCAGGGATTCCAAGAGCCTTCTTGAGTCTTCGAGTTGAGAGAGAGAGAGTTTCAAGTGTTTAGAGCTTCCAAGAGTCTAAGTGTAATGTCTTGAGAGCGATCCCCTTTTCTCAGAATAGAGGGGCTATTTATAGAGTTTTCCTGGGAAATAGTCACATGCCAGGCACATGTTTTAAGGAAAATTCCCGAAATAGCCTTTAATTATGTTTTAAAGGAAAAATTCCAGAAATGCCCTTTAATCATCAAAGTAATGCCCAAATTGCCCTGTTCTTCTAGCCGCCAATCCAATCCCTCAATCAATTCCCAAAATGGGTCGCATCCACGAGTCTTCTGCCTTGGAACACGTGGAGACTTCTCCGGGTCTAGTACATTTAATTAGGTCACATAAACCCTAATTTGTACATTTAATTAGGTTTTTTGTAAACCCTAATTTGTACATTTAATTCAATTAGGTCATGTGAACCCTAATATGCACTTGGGCCCACATTTGCCCCCTGCGCGAGAGTCACGATTCCTGAGAGACGCTCGTGCAAAATACTCCAGGCTTGTGAATGATTTTGCGTGACTCCACTTGTCCAAGTACTGCTTGGTAAATCATCTGAAAGCTTCTTCATTTTGCTCAATATTTATTTCCTTATTTTTTGAGAATTAAAACAAGGAAGATCATCAGCTCCAATAATCAAATCTTATTTTATATTTTAGAAACAAAATCTGCCTTTATTAGAATTTTATAAAGCAAGATCTTTTTCAAACATTCAATATATATATATATATATAATTTCGAAATTGTCATACTATTATCAAATATATATATATATTTTCGAAATTTTATTAAAATACCAAATTTAAGCAATTTTCGAAAATCTATATATTTATTTAGAAATAAGCTCAAATAAACTTATCTTGAAATTGCGAAATCTTCCTTAAGAGGAACATAGAGATTGTTTCCTTTACTATTGCAAGCTTGCAATTGGAATATATATATCTCCCAAGTCACTTAGGCCTTTCTTTTCATCGTGCAAAATTTTTCCTCTCCTCATTCAAGTCTGAAGATCACCAAGAAGTCGTCAAACCAACAGTTTTCAGCTTGGGAACGAGGTAAAAAAAAACAATTTCTTCTTCTCTTTTTTTCAGTTTATTTGAGTACTTTCTGCCGAACTTTTCTTGACTTGCTTCTCCTACGTTTCTTCTCAGGTTATTGTAGCTTTTCTTTTGTCTTCCGAGCCCCGTTACTTGGATTATATCTCGGTAGGGTTCCCTCGGATAATAAAGAAAAACACAATATTTATTAACAACGAAGCATCCGTTCCGAAAAAGTAATTTGTGGGGCACCAGAATTTTCAAGGTACACAAAATATAGTTTTTTTTTTTTTTGCAGGAAGTCGAACCCTAGGGGGGCCGAACCCTAGGGAGCGAACCCTAGGAGAAAATGTACTAAAATTTTAACATTGGGAAGCGTGATCACTGTTTTGACCATAACTTTTGTTTCGTTTGGAGTCTCGGGGCCCATAATATATCAAAACGACCGTATCGACGAGCACTTCAAAAGTCATCGCCAACGGCCATGACACATGTCGAAATAATCCAAAAAATGGCTCCGAATGATGCATTTTGGCTGTCCGAAGTTTTGTGGAAAAATTTCAAATCTTGTTTTTCTTTCATAATTGTGATTTTGATCCTTCCCTGACTTAATTTCTTCTTATTGTCAGGTATCCTCAAGTGAAAGACTCAAATTCTCCCTTTGCCATGGTAAGCCTACTCAAGCTCATATGCCTTACTTGACATCCTTAGTATTCTCATGTGGAGTCTTTCTTACTTGCAGGCCTTGTCTACTGGATGTTCTGAAGACTTGAAGAGTTCCAGGGTAATTCCCTTTGTCAATGATTGGGGAAAGGCTCCCTTTTTTGGGCCTTTTGACACTTTTTGGGAGCATGTTCGAACTTATGATCGCACAACTTTTCCTGCGCCAGAGAAAGAGGGTTTGTTTCTTTATGTCGCGGCTTGCGGAGGTTGGGACGACTTCCCCCATTCCGGTCGCATTCCCCGCATGTGCATAGAGAAACAAGAATACCCTTTCAGTCCCTTTCGCTTTCTGTCTGACTCATCTAGCCGTCTGCAAGGATGGCAACATTGGACTGACGAGATCCTCGGGAATGTTGAGTACAAGGCTATACTAAAGAGTGCGGGCATATATCGCTGCATTCAGCTATGTAGGGATCTACGTATTCAGCAGGATCATGATGCTCTTACTGTGTTGATTTCCCGCTGGTGCTCTTCTTCATGTACATTTGTTACTGCTTGGGGGGAATTCACCCCTACACTAGAGGATGTCTATGCTATCTACCAGTAAGCCTTTCTTTTTGTAACTTTCATTCGTTCTTACTTTCTCCTTTTTTTTCTTTTTTTTTTTTTCAAATTATATGCTTATGTTGGGTTTATATCTTGTAGCCTCCCTGCTGTCGCTTCGGCTTCTTGTGACCCATCTAGTATGTCTGCTAGAGATGTTGAGTGCGTTGCCTATTTGATGGAGGCCTTCAAGCAGTCTTCCCATTATGTCTCACGATTCAAAGGTGACACACTCCTTCCAGATTTCGAGACCACTAGCCGACAAAAAACTTCATGGTTATCTTGGGTGCGCTACTTCTTTCGGGATTACAAGACTAACCAGTGGGATAGTTCAACTTATGACCAATCCGTCCTTGCTTTTCGTAAGGAGCCGTGTCCTTTTCCTTTGGCAGCCTATCTGGCTATGTGGTTGTCTCGCTTTCTCTTTCCCGGGTCTCCTGTTGACGGTCCCTCAGTTCGTATGTTTAGTTTAGCAGCTCTGCTATCTCGGGGTTTGGAGATTCCTCTTGTTTCCCTCTTTCTGGGGAACCCTGTATCGCCGTTTAGATGAGGTGGCCTTCGCTTTGAGAGAATCTGTTGGAAGGTATTCGTTTTCATGCTTCCATTAACTGTCTTTCACATTGCACTTTTCTCTTCTTTTCTTGAATTATCAACCTTTCCTTTTCATTCACTCAGGTACGATGTGAATTGCTTCATTCCAGGCTCCTTCCTTCAGCTTTTCCTCTTCGAGCGTTTCAAGGGTTATTCTTCTTTTGAACATCTTTCTAAGAGGAAGAAGAAGTCTTCAGACCCTTTTTTATTACCCCACATCGACCCCCGGACAGCCCGCTGGATTGATTACCGCTTTAGCTCAGACTTGCGGCTTTTCATTGATGATTTTTCATGCTTCACCGCTCGTCCTTACACTATTGTTTTAGAAAATAATGGTCACCTTCCTCACTTCTATAGGCGTGAGTCTCGCACTTATCTAAATACCAACGGGCTGAGCGGTTCTTCATTGTCCTGGTTCGTCTTCCTTCGGGCTGCGGAGCTTCCATATTTTATTGAGGATAATGATTTCGGTACCGTACTTTATAATCCTCATAGGGTGATGAGGCAGTTTGGATTTGACCAGGAGCGTCCCTTTGGCCGTACTTGCAAGGAGACTTATGAGACTGCTCTACTCAATTTCGTGTCCACCTCTTCTTCTTTTTCATGGGCTTTTTCGGAACCCCCAGGTGCTCCTCACAAATCTTTTCCCGTTTCTTTTATCATACCACCTGCTACTCGGAGTGGGCGGTATACTACTGGTGAACGCAATTACTGGCAGATCAATCTTAAGAGATGGGAGGACGACACACTGATGTGCTCTAGACCAGCTTCTCCTCCCAAGCGTCTTCAATGGGCTAAGATGTTATGTTCTCCTAAGCCCAATGTCCGTTCAGAACGATGGCCAGCCAGTTGCTGCCTTGTTGAACGTGAGGCCTTGAGGCCTAAGTCTTCTCCTCCTCGGTCAGCAGGTATTCATTCTCAAAGTGACCCAGTTATCCTTCCTGCACAGGCCCCTACTACCTCCAGGAACCTTCCACCACGGGCCTTATCTCAGTTACCTTTGTCTCAGATGCCTCCTCCAGTTCCTCCCCAGGGATCCTCTGATGCCGGGGAAATGAGGATTACTCGTTCCAGAACAAGAACATCTACCCCTATGGATTCAGAGGTGGCTCCTCATATGGCTTCTACCGTGTCCCAGGTTAGTCGTCCTGGCCTCAGGCTTCGCTTAAGGCCATTAGCAAAATGCCCTCCTGAGAATGTTACTCCTACTGAGCCGGTAGCCGAGGATCCGGTCAAGAAACGCCGTAGAAATTTGGTATGTATTTATACATTTTTGAAGTATCTTCATTTTTTGTCTGTTACTATCCATATAATTGTTTTCATGATCCCTTTAATCATTATGTCCACCGTTTTTAGATTGGCGATGCTGATGAAGAGGATGAGGATGTTCCTATTGAATTTATGCCTATTACTGCAAATGGGGCATCCACGGCGGCTTCCACGAGTTGTGACCCTCCCCAACCTATCAGTGTTGAGTCCTCTTCTTCTCATGAGGCTTGTGTTAGTCTTGATGCTAAAGACACCTTATCTGATGTGAGTTCGAGCCTTGCTTTGGATGATGCAATAATTTCCTCGAACCCTCCTCCAGCGTCTCCACATGATAGGCCTAAGGAGACCGATGAGACTCCTGCTTCCGCGAGGGAGGATCCTTCTGAGACTATTGCTGGTGTATATCCTCCCCAGAAGGAGTCTACCGAGTTGTTGAGTTCTCGGGAGGGCATTATAGACATCATCTTGGGTGCGTGGAGCGACATTCCGCCTTCGGTAGCATCTCCCAACTACTTTTCCATTGACTATCTTGTGAGTATCTTTCTTTGGTAAATATATCATTTTTTTTATTTATTATTTTCAAATATATTATATGTTTTCTCATCTTATTTTCCAGAGTGAGAAGATGCAAGAGTTGCCTTTGCCTGTTGATGCGCTTGCCTCATTCGATGCTCTCAATCCGGATGTTGACACCTCGCTAGATAATGACCTCGGGTATCCTCCAGGCTGTCTTCCGGATGACCAAGGCGTTATGGATTCATCAGCATCCCAACAGCCCCGTGCTCCTCCATCCCTTATCTCGACCAATTCTATGATGGCATCCAAAGTTGCTCCTGTTAGAGCTTCCTTCAATCCAAACGGAGACCTTGTTTCTTGGAGGAGCTTCCGGATATCATCATCTAGTCGGGAAAGTCTTGAGCGCCTCTTAACTCGGTTCCCACATATACTCGACCAGCTGATTATTAAGGCGTCTTCTGCCCAGACCTTCTTCCTAGATCAGCTCGCAGGCCTTGTGCTTGGGTTGCACACTCTTTCCTTATACTCTTTGCGGGCTGAGGACTTGAAGAAATTTAGTGATGATGTAGACGACCTTGCGGCTGTGGGTGTTGACATGTCCCCTTTTCGGGCTAGGCTGGATCTCCTACAGTCGAATTTTAACCTTGTTGAGCTACGTTCGGAGATTGCTATACGTAAGTGTGAAGATGACTCCTTTTCAGCACAAATCTTAGAATTTGACGAAGCCATAAACAAGGTTTAAAGTCTCAACTTCAGGAGGTAGAGCGACGACTCCAGGACTTAGAGTCAGCTACTCAAGATGTCAAGAAATCAAAAGCCGAAAATCTCAAGATTCAGGATGCTGCCATTAGTGATTTAGAGGCTTTAGTTATGCCTTCGTTGCAGTTTGATATGTCGTCGCCTTTAGATCATGACTTGTTGTAGTCTCTTTTTCCTTTTCCTGTTTCAGAAACTCATTTACACATATTTTATTTATCAAATTAGAGTTTCTTTAACCTTGTTGATTGCCTTTAATTTGAATGATTCCTCAAAACTCAATATTTATCATTGAATTTCAAGTTACTCAAATTAATACTCCAAGGCAATAATAGGTCTTATGAATAGATAAACATGAATGTTATCAATAACATGTATATATATATATCTTTTCGAAAAATAAGTGAATTAAGTTTGATAATTTATTGATGATCAAGTTGCTTTTAACGAAAAGCGTTTCAAAATTTTCATTAAAAAAATAATAAATCTTGCTTTTGTCGAATAAAGCATAACGTTCGTCACTTTTAGAGATAAAGTGTAACTTGTTTTTTCAGGTTGAGGACTTATAGTCAGGTGCCTCGATTACTTTTAAAGTTTGAAAGTATAACTGTGAGGGCTTATAGTCAGGTACCTCAACTACTTTTGAAGTTAAAAGTATAACTCTCATGATGACTATCTCATGTGTAATATTTCTTTACCCATTTCAGGTTCAATGGGCCTGAGATAGCATTTGATCCCACGTGAGATATTTTGCAATACCCGCTTTCGGAGATCTCTCGTACCCTATACGGGCCTTCCCATTTGGGGTAAAATTTGGTGGTTGGTGTTCCCCTCATGACTTGATTTGCTGTCTTGAGCACCAAGTCCCCCACCAGAATTTGTCGCGGTACCACTGCGGTATTGTATTGTCGTCGCAGTCTTTCGTGTTACCGTTCCAATTTTTCTTTAGCTCGGTCTCGGAAGTCAGCTAAGGCCTCTAGGGCTACTGGTCGGTTCTCTTCCTCGACTAAGCTTCGGAGTCTCATCCTAGCCGAAGGGATTTCTATTTCGGCGGGCAAGATAGCTTCTTCTCCATAAACTAAAGCATATGGGGTTTCATCCGTAGGTTTTCTTTTTGAAGTTCGATATGCCCATAATGCTATTGGTAATTGCTCTGCCCATGTCTTCGGATGATCATCTAGGGTTTTTGACAAGATCCTGATCAAGGTTTTGTTTGTGGCTTCTGCTTGCCCATTGCCTTTCGGGTAGTATGGCGATGACTTGTAGTGCTTCACCCTATATCTTTCCATCAGACTTTTGATGTCTCTATTAATGAAAGGAGTTCCATTATCTGACAGAATAATCTTCGGGATCCCGAAACGACAAATGATATGTTCCTTAATGAAGTTTGCCACTGCTGGACCCGTAGCCTTTTTCAAAGGAATTGCCTCTACCCACTTTGTATACATCTCAGTGGCCGTCAAGATCCATATGTTGCCTTTAGAATTAGGATGAATGGGACCTATAAGATCCATTCCCCATGTATGAAAGGGCCATGGTGTTGCTATGGTCCGTAGGTCTACAGCGGGAGCATGAATCAGATTCCCGTGAATTTGGCAGATGTGGCACTTTTTGACAAAATCCAAGCAATCTCCTTCCATCTTTGGCCAGTAATAACCATGATCAATAAGTTGTTTGTATAACTTGGCTCCCCCTTGGTGCTCGTCTTTATGCATTTGGTAGACCAAATCTTTGGCCTCTCCTATTTCCAAACACCGTAAGGGCTTGCCATTAAACCCTCTTCTAAATAATTCTCCAATTTGCAAGAAGAATCATTGTGACTTTCTCTTTATCAAGATTGCGTCTTTCTTTTCGGCAGGCAGATTGCCGCTTTGTAAAAATTCTACATAAGGGATTCGCCAATCCGCTATGTCATCGATGAAGGCGCATTCCTCCTCCCCAGGGTATTATTGGCATGAAACACATTGTCGTTGAAGTGCATCTGCTTCCTTCTTCATTTCAGGGCAATAATACCCGTGGCGCTGCAACCTTCGATACAATCCAATATCGGCCAACCCACAATTTTCTGCATGTACCTGATGCAAAACGCGTTGTGCTTCGAGCCTCCCCAAGCATCGTGTCAATACCCCATCTGTTTCTTTATGGTACAAGACTCCCTTGATGATGGCGTATTTCTGAAGTTCCACCGGTGATATGGTCCCCTCCTTCGTTTGCAATTGATGGGAAATGTTATGTCTCCAATCATCGGTCAGGTCTTTGGGGAACAAGTCTAACACCGTGGTTGGGAGGGTTCTCTTCATTACCTTCACATCTAGGTCTTCTCCTTGGACATATACTCTAGATGCTACCGTGGCTAATGCATCAGGTTGTTTATTTTGTCCTCTTGGCACGTACTCAATAACCACCTTCCTGAAGTCCTCCATCACTTTTTGTGCCACAGTTCGATACGGTGCCAATATAGGCTCCTTCACTGCAAATTGCCCTCTTATTTGTTGCACAATCAAGTTTGAATCTCCCCTTACTTTAAGGCGCTTAGCTCCCAACTCTCGAGCCGCTAATAATCCCAATATGAACGCCTCATATTCTGCTTCATTGTTCGTGCAAGGGAAGTCTAACTTGTATGACAAAGCTACTTCCTTTCCTTCTTTGGTGGTCAACACCACGCCTGCTCCACCTTTCCCTTCAGCAGATGACCCATCAAAGGCTAAATACCACCATTCCGAGTCGTCATCTACTATGTCAACTTCTTTTACTTCTCCCCCTGGAAGATCCTCAGAGGGAGGTTCGTATTCTCCATTTGGAAATTGAGCTAGTAGATCTGCCAAAGCCTGACATTTGATTGTCTTTGGTGTTACACACTGGATATCATATTCTGAGAGTATCATCATCCATCTTGCAGGTCTTCCTACCAATGCCGGCTTAGTCAGTAGGTATCTGATCGGGTCAGTTCTTGTTGCAAGCTTCACTTCGTGTGCCAAAAAATAATGTCGCATTTTCTGCGCTACAAACACCAATGCAAGGCAATGTCTTTCCACCTGCGAATACCGGGTTTCCGGTCCTCTAACTATCCGGCTGATGTAGTACACAGGCTTTTCCTCTCCATCCACTTCTTGTGTGATTAGTCCCCCTACAGACTTTGTGGTAGAGGTGATGTATAACTGCAACGGTTTTCCTCTTTGTGGTACTACCATCGTTTGTGCTGAAGCCAAAATTCCCTTCACCTTCTCGAAGGCTTGTTGTTGGTCTTGCCCCCAGTCCCATTTTGCCTTTCCTTTTAGCAACTTGCCAAAAGGTTCTGTGACTTCTGCTAATGCTGGCATAAATCTTCTCATATAAGAAACTTTCCCTAGAAAGCTCTTCAGCTGTTTTTGTGTTTTTGGTGGGGGCATCTCCACAACTGCTTTTGCCTTGCTTGGGTCTACCTCCAAGCCTCTGTTATGCACCAAGAAGCTTAAGAATTTTCCAGCCGTCATTCCAAAGGCACATTTCTTCGGATTCATCTTCAGATTGTATTTTCGGCATCGCTCAAACACTTTTCTCAGATCCTCCACATGAGTTGTCGCCTTCTTGGATTTCACTACTATGTCATCAACATAGTCTTCTACTATATCATGAATCATGTCATGAAATATAGCATGCATTGCCCTTTGATAAGTTGCCCCCGCATTTTTCAACCCGAAGGGCATTACTACATAGTAGAAATTCCCAAACGGAGTACGAAATGCCGTCAACTCTGCATCTTCTACTGACATTTTTATCTGATTGTACCCCACAAATCCATCCATGAATGACATTATCTCGTGATTAGCCGTTGCATCTACCAAAGTGTCTATGTTGGGTAATGGGTACATATCTTTTGGGCATGCTTTATTCAAGTCTCTGAAATCCACACATATCCGTAACTGACCATTTGACTTCTTTACTGGTACAATGCTGGATAACCATATCGGATGTTGAATTGGCTTGATGAACCCTACTTCCAGCAACTTCTTTATTTCCTCCTTGATTTGGGTTTCAACTTCGGGTGCATAGTTGCGAGGAGCTTGCTTTACTGGTTTTATTCCCGGGCTTACATTCAGATTGTGCTCTACCAATTCTTTATCAATCCCGGGCATCTCGTCATAATTCCAAGCGAAGACATCCCTATATTCTCGCAGCAGTTTCACAAGCGCCTCTTTCTGCTCAGCATTCAGTTCTTTGTTGACGTAAGTCGGTCTTGGCGTTCCTCCATCTGTTGCCAAATCCACTTCTTCTACTTCATTTTGTTGAGGTTTCGGCCTATCCTCAAAGCATTCTGGAGCTGGTTCTACTTTCTGCTGCACAATTTCTTCTTCTTCATTACTGCTGGAGTGGGGGACACCTCCTGAGCCGTTGGGTTTGCACTCTCCCTTGGGCTCTTCCCCCTTGCACCATCATAAGCGAAATACTATCTTTCCGTCGGGTTTAACAACCCTCTCCCATTTCGTTCTTTGGCCAACATCTGATTGCACTGTCCGTTTGGCATTGATTATGTTTCTGGCATCTTCAGGATCTGCTGGCCTTTTCTTTTCTCCTTTTTCTCCCTTCTCTAGGTCTATTACCACCGGCTTCTTGTTGTTGGAACATTCTCCTTGTCCCGAGGTCTTCTTCTTTTCTTTTTCCTCAGGCACAAACTTGTCTGCCTGTACTTCCTCCCAACTGACTAATTTTAGAGAATCAGGTCTTGCAATCTGGTTCTCTCCCTCTTCAGCGACATCATCAAAGAAAGTTGCTTCGGCGATGTGTGCCTCCTCTGGTCCAAAGGGATTTCTGGTTGCTGGTGCCTTCACTTCTTTTCCCTTCCAGATAGCTTTCAAGCATTGATGAAAAACGGAGGGTACCACCCCATAGTCGTTTTGCCAAGCCCTTCCTAGCAAGACATGATACGCTGCATCCACCTCGGTAACATGAAACATTACAGGTCCTCGAATCTTTCCAACCTGCATGTCCACCTTGATGTGTCCCAGGGTTCTGGCACTTTGGTTGGCAAACCCTGTGATGTTTGTTGGTTCTTTCACAATTCTCTTCTCCGGCAGGCCTAACTGCTTAAACACAGTGTAGGGCATAATATTTATAGACGCTCCATTATCGATGAACGCCCTCCGCACCTCTATTCCATTTATGATTGTCGTCACATACAGCGGTCGGTTGTGCGGGTATCTTATCTCTCTGTCAGCTTTAGAGAAAGATATCTTGCTTTCTTCCTCTTCCACTACCTTCACAAATCCTTTGCTTACCGCCATGCAGGTCTCTTGGGTTTCGGCTGCTTTGATGATTGCCCTGGTTGCCTCTATCCTTGCTTCCTTGGCTAACCCTATTTGGTCGAAAAATTTTCTGAATTTAACTCCATTCATCAACGCCGTCACCTGCAGGCCTGGATCAACATCCATCATTTCTTCCATCCTCTCTGCATTCTCCCTCATTTTCACTTCTGGTGCCTCACTATGAGTAATAGTGTTGCACGTTTCTTTTCCCTTATGATTAGGCAGTGGCTTATCATGCACGCTGCTTCCTTTTCCCAGCTCGATTTCTCCTGCCGCCAATTTTTCATGGTATATCCTCCGCAGACTATAACAATCAATAGTGGAATGTCCTGCATATTGATGGTATACACAGAAGTCTGGTCTTCTTTTTATTTCTTCGGTCACAACAAATCTGGGCTTCGGAGGCCTCACCACTCCATGTTCTACCCATTGCTCATACAGGTCTCTAAAGGCCTTTTCACTGCATGTGATAGCCTCTGGAACGGGCATTCTGGTATACTTGTCCCCTTGTTTCCCTTTACTTCGCTCGTTCTTCTCCCTCTTGCCCCTTGTGGTTTTGACTGAGAGTCAGCCAAAGCCACAGTTGCTGTTCTCTTACCTTTCCACGTAACCGTCGCATGATTGACGGGCACTGTCATGATTCCTCCCAAATCTTGTGCAAATGATGAGAGAGTCGCAAATGAATCACATGCCTTTGTAATGAGATGGGGCTTGAAGGAGTCTAGTGCACCATTATTGCATATGCTAACCAAGTTCTTCTCCTCAATTGGCTCTGCACACTTCTGTGCTTGGGCCCTGAATCTGTCCACATAATCTGACAGCTCCTCATTCGGCTTCTGCTTGAACCGCATCAGCTCTACGATAGTTACCTGTTTCTGCACATAGAAAAATTTCTTAAAAAACTGTAATTTCAGATCATCCCAATCATGGACTGATCCCTTCTCCAAATTGTAGTACCAACTGAAGGCACTATCCGTCAAAGTCTTGTTAAATTCCCTCATCAACAGATTGTGGTTATTCACCTCATCATAACCCAACCACGGAGACATCGACTCCACGAACCTGGCAATATGCTCCCTGGCATTCCCTTTCTCCCCGTTATACTTTGGGAACTGCGGGGGATGCTCAATATACCCTGCCGGGTAAGGTTGTCTTCGTATGTGTGCCGGGTAAGGTGGACTAAAGTCCAACTCTGAAGGTCGGGATGTCTGCTTGCGAAGTTGATTGATCACGTCGATCATATCATCCTTCGTCACATACTGGCTCGTGGTATGGACTCTCTGAGGGGTTGTGATGTATTGATGCATAGGTGGTGGGTATGGTAAGGAAGTTGGCTGGTGTACACTTCCATCTTGCACGATTTGAATCGGTGGTGCTTGTTGGCTTGCTCGTTGGATGTGGCTCGGGATGGTCGGTATCTGCACTTGTGAAAATGCTGGGAGAGTAGTCGGGATGATGTTGGGCTGAGGCTGACTTGCTTCCAATCTGAGTTGTGGCACATCACCGCTATTTTGGGGCTCCAAGTGGATGATTGGAATCGGCTGACTCTCCGTTGTTGGCAGCACAGTCGGATTCTCTTTGTTGTTGCTGTTGTCCTCCACTTCTGCTCGTTCCCCCTGCGAACTTCCTGGGAACATAGCCCTGAAAGTGGGGATTTGCATCAACTGCTGACGGAAATTCCCCATTTCTTCTTGCTTCCTCTGCATCTCCAACATCATGGTCATCATCATCCCTTGGCCTTCTCGTGCCTCCTGTAAGGCTTTGAGCATCTCCATCTGCACAGCATTCGCAGTTGTCTGCGCTCCAGTGACCTCCTCACCTTGCCTTTCTGCGTTTGGCTGTCTAGCACTGGTTTGTTGTTGATCAGCCATTTGAGGTGATGTTGAACTTCCTTCTGAAACGTCTTCTAGGATTGGTTGATCAAAATCCAGATTCGCGCTTTGGAGCACTGGATTCACTTGCCTTGAAATCGGATCTGGTGAAGTGATACTTGTTGTCGGTGAAGCTCTTCCTGTAATTCTCCCACTTCGAGTTGTGGGCATACCCTTCACGAATTCTACACCTCCCCAGCAGAGTCGCCAAATAAATGTAGGTAGGAAAATTACACCTTGATAGGGTTAGGGTTTCGTGTTGGCTGGAGAGGAGAGAAATCCCCGAAAAGTACGGAACTGATTGATTGATTGAAGAGGGGAGAAGAACAGGTAGGCAATTACTCCAATGACACGTGGCAGAACTCTCAGAATCCGGAAACCGGGTTAGGGTAGCAGGGATTCCAAGAGCCTTCTTGAGTCTTCGAGTTGAGAGAGAGAGAGTTTCAAGTGTTTAGAGCTTCCAAGAGTCTAAGTGTAATGTCTTGAGAGCGATCCCCTTTTCTCAGAATAGAGGGGCTATTTATAGAGTTTTCCTGGGAAATAGTCACATGCCAGGCACATGTTTTAAGGGAAATTCCCGAAATAGCCTTTAATTATGTTTTAAAGGAGAAATTCCAGAAATGCCCTTTAATCATCAAAGTAATGCCCAAATTGCCCTGTTCTTCTAGTCGCCAATCTAATCCCTCAATCAATTCCCAAAATGGGTCGCATCCACGAGTCTTCTGCCTTGGAACACGTGGAGACTTCCCCGGGTCTAGTACATTTAATTAGGTCACATAAACCCTAATTTGTACATTTAATTAGGTTTTTTGTAAATCCTAATTTGTACATTTAATTCAATTAGGTCATGTGAACCCTAATATGCACTTGGGCCCACACAAACCAAAACAACTTGGCTGGAAAGCTCTACCTAATCTCAACAACAATTTTTAGAATTTTGAAAAAAAAAACATAGGAACATCAGTCTAGCCGTAACAAAAGACTTAGACCAATTCATAAGAACGAGAAACATCATAATTTTATAAACCTCGAAGGTAATATGGAAAACTTGCAATTATAAAAAAAAAACTTGCAAAATATGAAGTATAAAAACTAGAACATTTGGTTTTAATGAATGAAACTTGCTCATCTATAAAGAATAAAGAAATTAAGGAATACTTGCAACAATAATTGAATGGCACAAGCTAGGAAACTTGTACAAAAGTTCGAATATAGATAGCTTGCATAACAATAACTGAGTTGGAAAATATTTGTTGAACGAAGAGTAAAATCCAGATACTTGCTTAATACAAATTTATTTCATAAAATGAAGTTTAAAGAAACTTATCTAATAAAGAGTAGAGTTAGATACTTGCCTTGTCCGGAGTTTAACAAATTCAATTATAACTTAGCTTAGCACTACTTCACGTAACCTTCAAGTTGTAATTCTATGTTACTTTTGAATTCTACTATTTTTGCTATGAAGTCTTCTAACAAAACCTCAGTTCATCAACAACTTGATTGATGGGTGTAATATTTAGAAACTTTTCATCTGCTGAATGAAAGAAAATTGGAATTGAAGTTTCAAGCTTGGTTTTTATAGCAGTAGATTTTCTTGCTCGTTAAGTATGCTAGACTTGCTTAATCATCAGTCTATTAGTCCTTCTGCTTGACAGCTCCTACTATAGACTTGGCTTACTCAGCTAATTAAATTACAACAGTGTAGTTTCCTTGCAGGTTACTTAAATATATATATATATATATATATATATATATATATATATATACACACACACACACACATTACATGCATACATACCTTCAAACATATTACATATATAACATACATATATATACATACGCCTGCATGCATACCCATAATTAAACTACATATAATACATTCACACAGACATATATATGTATAGTACATGCATATATAATACATATAATTATATTTACAATTATACCTCCGTACATATTACATAATGATACATTTGATAATAAATACCAATAAAATTCACATAAAAATTATAACAAAATATTCCATAAATCTTTTCTATATATATGGAAGCTATTTATTAAATAAAAATATTTTATTTAATAAATAAATTTATAATATTAAAATAATTTATTTATCATAAATCATCATAATATTCCCACAAACACTTTTCTTGCCTTCTAATTCACCTCGCAAAGTTAGTAACGGATAAATATAATTTTAATACATTACCACGTTACATTCCATACATTATATTGCAATTATTCATAAAAACAATTATAATGAGTTAAATAAAATAATAATTCTAATTCTAAATAATATTTTATTACATATAGAATTTCATTCATATCACACATGCTCACATATACAATGTAGTAAAAATAAAAATTTTATTCGCTAAAATCCTGATTAAATATTATTAGAATTCCAGATCGTCACAATATTTGAAGGACGAGCCATCATAATTTGACAAGGAACGCTTAAGGCAAGTTCTTTCAGTAACTTGTTGACTTGTTTAAATGTATTAATGTACATGAGTTGATTGTTTAAATCTTTTATTGTTATGTAATTATATGCGAGCATGATTAAAGTGTGCACGTTGTGCAACTATGTGATTATATTGTTCTATGTAGAACTTGAGTTATTGTAAACATACAATATGAGATACATGAGGTATGCTATGAGATATATGATGCAAATAAAACTTGCACGTTAAGAGATGTATGATGCATGTGTAGATGCATTACATAAGACTTAAAATGCATGATTAAGATGCATAGTATGAAAATGATGATGCATGAGTAGAAGGCAAATTATATGTTATGTGAAGCATGTAAGGTGTAAACTGTTAGTTCTTGTTGAGCCGTTGTGCTCATTCTTGCAAAAATAAAACTTTTGCAGATTTACGATGCAATGCAATTATCTTGACATCATGACGATAAGGATTAGAGACGCATGAAAACAGGAAGGTTGCTAATTATTTTTTTATTGTAATTATTTAGCCGTGATAACAGTATACAATGTACGTGAATTAGATTATGTAAACCTTGAGTTAGAAATGGAGGTTATCCATTATGGTAGTTAAGATGTGATTATGTTAATTATTTGTTATAGTAAACTAGAAGGATGATGATGTTGTATAAAGGACATTTTATAACGAATGTATAGTTATTGAATAACTTTGCGAATATTCAAGAATGACTAAGTCAGGGAAGATATTGTGTAAAGAATGTATTAAAGAAGAATAATATAAATTTTTTGTTGTAATATTATTAAATTTAGTAATATTATTTGTTGATGTATTAGTAAAGGTCTTCGTACCTGGGATTAGATGAGGACATGTTGTAATAATATTGTAAGTACGTTCATGTTGTAAGATTATGTTGTATGGGTAGTACCGTGACGTGTCGGACCCGGGATTGAAGGTAGGACCCGGATTTCGGGGGCGTTACATTAGTGGGCCGAGCTCGCACTTAGGAAACTAAATCACAATTTGTGTTGAGGTTGAGCGGTCTTGGGCCAACTTACTAAATCCAATCGATAATCTTAACCCTAGATATATTATCTGCCGTTATTTTTCAGCTATAAAATCTCCTATTCTAGTATCTTTCATCTTTGCCTCTTTAGTCTCTCAAGTTCTTAATTCTTAAGCCCTAGCCACTACAACAAAGAAGCTTATGCTGCTGCTTTTGGTCGCTGATAAGCATTTTTCGTGTAATGAGCTATCGCTAAGATCTTGATATACTACCATCTATTAGCAACAGGTAAGGATTTCTTTGTTTTAATTCTATATTGATCTCTTAGTTGTCTTTCATTTTCTATACATCTCTATCTCTCCCATTTTCATCTCTAATAAAAATCCTAATAATGGTAGGTTTTACTCCGATCCCGTTCTTCCCTAAAAATGACAAGTTTGTGTTCTAATAAGAAAATTTGTCGGTATTTCTGTCAAGAACTATTTCTTGCATGTGAGTTTAACAATTTTTTGTTCGATTTGTTTACAATCCTAAATGACTTGTCGATCTAATGTAGTGAAAGTTTTTCTCTAGTCGATTGAGATTTAACTTGATCTCGACTATATTATATTAGTGTGGATATTGAAAATAGTATACATTACCTGTTTAATTGTTAATTGTTAGATCTTTTCTTTAAAAATAAATTTTAAATTAACAAATGTTTCATTTCCTAATTAAGAAATTTAGTAGTAAACAATACTTAGTTTATTAAATATTTTTTTATCAATATTAAAAAAGTTAATTTTGGTCTTTTAATTCGGAACGGGAGGAGTATATTATTTTGTCGGCTTATTTATACGAAAATTAATTTCTTAATATACGTTTTTCCATTAAGACTACATACTTATTGTATTCTGCTATGTCTATAACATTAATATCTTTTACGATAACATATATGATAACATATTAGTAAGTTCACTTATTGTATATGCCCTTTAACCCGTTGGCTTGTATATACAACTTTTCGTTTCAATTATATGTATATGGAAGTTTGTAAGATTTAGAGGTATAAGATACATCAATTTCACTGTTTTAACCCTTTAACAATCTCTAGTAATTCTATATATTTCTCCACAAGTCAATATATTTATCCATAGTGACCTATTTCATATTTTATAGGACAGGATCGATGTTCATGGCATTTCAATATTAGAAATAATGTTGCTGATTTTAAAGGTAAAATGTTGTCGCACTCTAATATATCTTGTTTTATTGTTGATATTTTCAAAACATTTCTTAACCTCTTAATTAATCTAACCTTAATACAAAAAACAAATGTGGGCAACAATAAGCTTAACCTTATGTAAAACACAAATAAGAACTGTCCTTTAAAAGTGAAAAGAATGTATGCTAATTTCTCTAAGCAGAGAATTTAAACTAGTAACAATGAGCCAAATAGTTAACGAATCTGCTACCTGTAGATATAATTAGGTAAGTAATTTGCCATATGGAATATAGAAAAATAGAAATTTTTTAGAAGCCCACCTAATGTCACAAATAAGCTAAATGAGATAAAGAATCAGGCTGCTTTACATTTAATCTTGAGCCAAAAAATTCCAAACAATTTCTGTCAAAGAGCTATGAATAAATAAATGGTCCATAAATTCTTAAGTAGGAAATGCACAACAACATCATTTAGGCACAATTTGGATACCTAAAGCTAATTAGCATGATTCTAAGATACTTATTTTGAAGTATTGTTTCATAACACAGGTCAGCCAAAAAACTTCCTTGAGTGTGAAGAAATCCGAGACAATTAATAATGTAACAACGTTACGCGAGAAGGAAGGTATTTCTGAATATTTTTCAAAATTTCTGCAGACATTTCAAGGATAATATAAATTAAATGATTGTGGTATAGAAAAGAACTCCAGTGTATTCATCTTCTTGTAAAGAACATAATAAAATTATTTGTTAGTATATCATCAAATGGGAATCTGTCCTACATATAAAATTGCCCGTGATTCAGATATTTGTCAAGCATTGAAGTGGCAAAATCATAAGCCTTTGTGGAAGCACTTCTACAAGGACAGACACTGAAGAATAAACTTTGTTCGAGTAACTATAGCATTAAAAAGAATATCTTGTTCAACGTGTTGTACTGTTACGAGTATTGTACGTTCGAGCATTTTCTTTTATACAAATGAATGTACTAGGATATATGTCAAGCTTAGAGGAAATTGAATGTGTTGTACTATTAAAAATGTTGTTCTAACATTTTTTTATGCAAATGGATGTACTTAAGATATATGTCAAGTTTACAGAAAATTGAACGTGTTGTACTATTAGAATGTTGTTTGAGCATTTTCTTTTTATGCGAATGGATGTATAGCAACCAAATATACAATTTCTTAAGTTTCAAGTTTTCTTGACTTGTCTTTTCTTTTCTCTTATGACCCCTCTTATCTCACGATCGTAGAGTCTCAAAACCCTGGGATCGTAGACCAAATTGTAACACCAAACACCACCCTCAGTTGTACATGATATGATTCCTTCACCCCATACCACACCTAAACAAAATTTTTTAATTGAAGTGTTAAATTGTAATCCATATTTATAATCTAATTTTGCTTTTCCTTTATATACTAACAAGCTGTATTTAAAAAAAATCTTTTTCTATTTTTTTATTTTCTATCCTAATATAAGTTATTTATTTAAAGCTCACAAACAAAACGTTATTATTCTCATTGTTGTGTTAGTTTCCTTGTTTCTATAAATTTATAGTCAAACATGTGAAGAAATGCACACATGTGGCTATAGTAATATATACACAGTCCATTGTTAACACTTATGTTGATGCATAGTAAAATATATTGAAATAATAATATATTGGAAATTAATAAGATATTAGACAACTCGCCCATTTTCTTTTCTTTTTTTCACAAATAGAAAGTTTCGAATTCAATTCAGATATTAGAAGGATTACCGTATATAATACTTCAAAATTATTAAACTTAAAAAGGTGGAAAAAATTAGATAGTATACAATGGTTCGAAGGATATCCCGATATCTACAAAACTTGACATTAGTAGTAAATCCTCTGTAATTTATTATGGTCATAATCTCTCGACATATATTTTGATTTTCTTAAAAATATACTAATTTTAAAAATAGTCAATTTGATCAATAAAAGTCAAGTAATATATATTTCAAAACATATCTTGGGCACTAAATTAACAATAAGTATCAGCCAATTAGAATTAAATATCCTTTCAAAAGAGGTATTTGGTATCTCTTCAAAAGGTGTTTGGAGTAGTATAAATAGCACTAAAAACCTCGGATTTAAATTTATTTCGTTCTAGAATTTGAATTCTATCCAAAATCCTTTGAAGAATTCTGAGTCTAAATTCTTTAATTATTAGAAAATACTTTTTTTTCATTGTTATTTTCTTCCAAGTCTTATTGTAGTTATGTCTTAAATACTACTTTTGCAATAATATTTAGTATAAACTATTTTTGGGGCATGTCTTATTTTGTGAAACATATTTATTGCAACTCCTTACCAAATTTATAGAAATGATATGTTTACTTTAAAATTTTAATTCACAAAAGTTGTGTTTTTTTTAATCTTAGGTTAAATGAATGTTTATTCTAATGTTTTTTTTTTCTAACAATCAAGCAGTTGCTGTTCCAAAATTCATTTTACTCATTTATTTTGGAACAAAATCGTTTATATTTTAGAATTAATAGAATATAAACAACTTATTAACTGAAAAAAGTATGACTAACTAAACATGAGAGTAAATATGAACGGGGCAAAATATTGGGGACACTGTAATTAAATTTTTTTAGATAAGTATGCTCTTGATTATTTAGTGTGGTGGTTCATGTTGGGATATTTCACATAAATTTCACATCTTTAATAAGTATAGTGTCTCAACTAAATAGGTTAACCTTTTAGGAAAGAAGGTGATACAATATATTTGTTGGGTCAATTTATACAGGTATGCGCCGCATTGGTGATGAATTGATGTGAGATGCATCATTTAATTCCGCTACAAATAGTATTAAAGCTCATGGTTTAATGGGCTAAAGTATTAGGTTGGTACTTCATGGTGGAAGATTCGCAGGCTGCGTGTTACCCAATCCGCGCGGTGGAGCAAATAGTGTTGAGTCGGGTGGATCACAAGGAGATCAATCACGCGTTTGCCACTACGCGTGAAGTATGATTTGAGTCAAATGGAGCGCACTCAGGATGACTTTAGGAAGCTGCTCAGGGTGAATGGTTCAAAAGGAGGAAAATTGTACTCCCACGTTCTCCTCTAAGGTGGTAGAGTAGTATTAGAGTAAAGCAGAATTTTTGAAGGGACTCAAATAAAGTGAGCTCAATGGTATGACTACTCTAGTGTGATACTTATGATGTGTATTCAAGTGAAAAGTGAAGATTGTTGGATATTTCACATGAATCTCACATCTTTAATAAGTATAGTGGAGTTTCAACCTAATAGATTATAAGTTTTAATTAAGAAGTGATTCAACATTCTTGTTGGGCCAGTTTTCATAGGCATGCATGTGCTGCATTAGTGATGAGCATTGATGATGAATTGATGTGTGATAGATCGTTTAATTCCGCTACAGTTCAAACTATTTATTTAGGATTTTTTGATATTTTCACAAGTAAATTTGATACTTGCATAGTTCATACTCATATTTTCACAAGTCTCTGACTTTATAAATATTAAATGAAACTCACACATTCATATTAATAAAATATTATAAAAATATTAAATTTGAATTGTGAAAATAAAATAAAAATTCCCCTTATCTAAAAGGATTCAATTGCCATTTACCAATATTATCTAAAAGGATTCAATTGCCATGTACCAATATTTTTGCATTTATCTAAAATAGTGTAATAATCTGGGTTGTAATCACAAGGGGTGTAATGACCTGGATTTTCAGAAAATATTAACAATAAGAATTTAATAAATACAATTCTTATTTGGTGATATGCTATGCAATATGTGATTTTTGTGAATAATAAATATATTATTATTATATATTTATTATTTCATGAAAATAAATTGTAGAATCAATTTATTAAGAAGAAATGAGATGAGTATAGTTTATGATGAAGGAAATTATAAAAATAATTTATAATATTAAATTATTTTAATATAGTAAATTGGTGGTATTAAATATATTTAATAACCTCCATTTTATTGGGTGAAATGTATGCGTGTTATGTAATATAGTGAATATATTATTATATTTGCTATAGTTAAATAAATTTTGAGAAAATAATTTATAGAACGAAAAGAAAATAATTGTATATATTATTATATAATTTGGTAAAAAAATAATAATAATAAATTGTGGGAAAAAAAGAGATGGTTAAATTTAATGATACAGAAAATTATTGTATTCATTAAATTAGTAAATTGAAATAATTTATGATATTAAATTATTTTAATATAGTAAGTGTATTGCGTTAAATATACTATGTTTATTTAACGTATAGCTTCAATTTTTATTGGACAGTTTTTATGAAAAGATATTGCATTATAATATATTTGCCAAATGGATGTGAATTAAATGATAATTATTCGAATCAATTGATGTGTTACACAAAAAGGTGTTACATTAATTATGGAAATAATTCCATAATTAGTGGATGATGTTTATGCATAATTATAAATTTGATCAGTGAATATATATATATATATATATATATATATATATAAGTATTTGTTTAGAGACAATTTATGGAGGGAAGTAATAAAATGTAATTAAAAACCCATATGGGTTAACTAAATGATTATTGGAATAAATATTAAGTTTATTCGTTCCATTTCAAATATTTATTTAAATTATGAACATAACTTCATAATTAGTAAGATAATTTTTATACATAATATAAATATATAATTCTCCAATATGTAATTGTAGCACCTAAATTAATTTATATGTATGTAATAGCAGTTAATAATGAATATCAAATATTATGTATATCTATGTACTGGGAATGCAATGTGATATATGTATAAACCAAGTATGCTAAAATGTTAAGACTAATCCGTTGGGAGAAAAGATGATAAAGTGATGAGATGAGTCACTAGAAAAGATGATAATGTAACGATCGCGAATCGTGTGTACCTTTATAATTTGGATTTATTAATATTATGGAATATATTAAATTTGTTATGTTATGTTATGCGTTTAATGGTTATATTATAACTTAGATTATGTGCATACATGAATTCTGTGTGTAGTAAGTTTCACGTAAGCGAATAAATTGATTTCGTGATATATCGCAAAATCACTATTTCACGAGTTACTATTCCCGAGCACTATTCATGCCCAAATATTTTTATATCTTTTTCGATTTGTATTAATTTCGTTAAGACGTGTATGCGAAGGAATAATTTTTTTCAAGTGTCGGAAATTTTATTTGAACTAATACGTGATTTAATCCGTATCCAAAATGCATATATGGGTATTCCGAATAATTGGATAAATCCTATAATAATTATTTTTACGCGTCTCAATATTTTATGGGAATACCCATTTTAACTTTTGGGTAGAGATATTTATCAAATTTGGTACAAGTGGGAGCATTCGGGTTTGGAAGAGACCAAATAGGTGTATTAAGTAGGTGTGTTACTCCATTAGGAGACCAACCAAACAAAGCTAACCAATCAGAGAAGGGGAGGAGAAGTGCCCGACAGCATGTGCATGGGAGAAAGCTAACGGTGGAAAACATTCCCCTCAAATTTATTTTTCAAGGAGCTCGGGTATTACCGCTCCACCTCCTTCTGAAACATTCCATCAACCCTCTCTTCCCTATTCCAAAACCCTCCAAGCTCAGCTCATTCCTAGAGAGAGAAGAAAGATTTGCAGAAGAAGAATAGAGCACAAGAGAAAAAGAGAGAGCACGGCTTAAGCCAAACCATCTTACTCTCCCATTCTTTCCTACCCGAAGCCATTCCTTCCATTCCCTTTATGCTCAGTTCAGTTGCTAAGAATTGAGAAAGGGTTGCAGAGAAGAAAGAAGAAGTAGAAAGAAAAAGAAGAAAGTAGAGAGAGAAAACAAATGGGTTTAGCGAGGAAGATGATGTAAGGCTACGGGAGAACTTTTGGAGCTAGAGGAGAAGTTCTAAACAAGTTCTAGCAAGTCCTAGCAACCTTTAAGCATCTAAGGAAGGAGAAATCAAGAGGTAAAGCAAACCTCAATCACTCTTCTCTCTATTT
The DNA here is from genome assembly GCA_034770075.1 of Aralia elata. NCBI lineage: Eukaryota > Viridiplantae > Streptophyta > Magnoliopsida > Apiales > Araliaceae > Aralia > Aralia elata. The sequence continues at coordinate 25,265,744 of CM068378.1, read as the reverse complement.
TTCCTCCATTTTTGGTGTTCTTGAGCTCAACTTATGAGTTTGAGCTTTTCTGCGAATTTTTGTTGTTATGATGGGTTATGATTGTTTAATAATGTTACCAAGTCACCTTGTAAGCTATTAACACCATCAAAGTAGAACAAAAACGAAAAGAAATCCAAACCTTGGCTTAATGGAGCAAGAACTATGAACTTGGACTGTTTGGACTTGAACATGGACTGTTTGGACCTTTAGAGGACTGTAATGTTGTGATTTTGTGTTTGTTGTGCTTATGTGATGTATGGGTGTTGTAGTCCACTGAGTTAAGAAGATATTCCAGTTGGAATGAAGATAAAAAGTGTTAAAACAAATTTGTAGCAAGAGTTTTGGTAAAACATGTTTAGAAAAGGAAAAATGCATGAGCACTGACCATTGTACCAAAATCTGGTATTAATGTGTTGCTTAATAAATTCTGAGCTTTTGGGTAGTTGTAGTACATTAAGTTACGAAGCCATAGGCTTTGGAACGACCTCATTCCGACCCCGGATGAGGGAGTTACGGTGATTTAGAGCATAGATGTCAAAACTGCCAATCTGAAAATCAGCACAGGGGGTGTAATTCGGGGCACTGTTTTGGTTACTTAAAGTTTCCAGAAAATTCTTGTATTTTGGGGTTATTTAGTACACTGATTAAGGATTCCATAGCCTCCGGAATGGACTAATTCGAAGTCCGAACGACTGAGTTATGACATTTGGAAATAGGCGTGTCAAATTCGCGAATCCTGATAGTAGTATGGACAGTTTTAATGTCCTTTAGTAATTTGGGCATATCTTCCTCATACGATCTCCGTTTGGGGTAATTCAAGATGATTCGGAAAGCTTAGAGATAGACCTACGACTAATATTAATTAGAATTAGAAGTTAACAACTGGATCAATTTCGAAATTGACCATTTTGGGACTGTTATGCAAACGGAAGGCTTCGGACATGCTCGTATATAACGTGTAATGCTTCCGACTATAATAGATGTTGTTCTAAGTCCTAAAACATGATCATTATATATTATAATGATGTTTAGCATTAACCAATGATTATTAGATAAATCAAACGTGCGTACTAAGTATACGCAAATGCCTATAGTTTGGGCATTCGAATAGAATGTTATAGACACGTTAGTTATTTATAACCCAATAATTGACGTTGATTATATGACTAATGGTAGTATCTATGTGAACTTAAATGTGTAGGATATTTGAAGGACGTGTATTATAATTTTGTAGCAGACGCTCGAGGCAAGTTTTCTAACTTAACTCAATTTATATTTGAGCGAGTTTCTTAAACCGTACAACTCTTATACATTGTGCGAGTTTCCGATGTTATATAAATTCTAAGCTTTCACAAATTATTATTGTGCAAGTATTCTTACCTTTATTCAAGATATTTAGTTGTGCTATAATGCATGTTATTGAAAATTTAAAGTTTTATACTCCATGAACTGTTGAGGATTTGTCTAAGCCATTCGTTTCGGCTAGACTTATATTGAAATTCTTTATTGATTTAAAAATGAATCATCGAAATTTTTTTGATGTTTATTGTAGCTATCCAATCAAATTGTTTTTGTTTGGATTCTTTGATGTAGAACTGAGAAGAACAACCCTATTACTGGGGAAATATTTTTGGTCGGTAATACCGATTGACCTATATGGGTGATAATTAGATGTATAGATGTTGTACAACATAGGGTATGATAGGCTGATCCCCTAAAATGCCCAGAGGAAAAATGTTCGGTTTATAGTTATAAAACTATTAAACCCTTTGATGAAAGAAGAAAGTTCAAGGTCATTTGACCACTCAGTATGTTGCTTAGAACTGTTAATAATGCAAAAGAACACCTTGTCACTGTTCATATTTATTCAAAATATGTTCTCAACTATTGTTCAGTTGTAGAACTGGAAGCATGATTTCAGATGTTATTGTTATTTAAATGTTATAATTGCTGAGCAATTAAATGCTCATTCTTGCTTTAAATTACATACTTTCAGCTAAGGCAGAACACGCAGAAAGTTCCCGCAAGGACAAAGGCAAGGGAAAAGTTACCGAGTAAAGGATATTATATCATATCCGCTTTTGTAATAGTTTATGCTAGGAATGTGTGATCATTCTGGATTGTATTAATTATCCTGAGATGTTATGTATTTATGTCAAGGTCTTAGAACCTGGGATTTGTAGAAGTAAGAGGTTGTGTAATATTTAGTAATTACATTTCTGTCCTTATATTGACGATGAATGGGTAGAATAGACAATGGATGTGTAGTACCGTGAGCACCGAATCTGTGGGTAAAGAGACCTCGGATTTTGGGGGCGTCACAAGTTGGTATCAAAGCTGATAGGTTATAAACCTTAGGTGGGGAACCTTAGGATATAACCTCATAAGAAGACAGAGAATCTAGCAGTCGGTGAAACTCACATCGAGTTCTAAGGAATGAATTCAGGAAAAATTCATTGCAGATTATAAAATAACTTATGTGCTTATTTGTTGTAATAGACTTATTTTTGCGCGTGTAGTAATTTAAAATTTGAATTTGGTTGTGGCAGGATGTCGGAGATAGGAGGACCCAGTCACGTAGGTGCTGAGGAAGAGTCACGAGATATCCACGTGGTTTGGGAGCAGTCAGCACCGATAGAGCTAACTCCAACAGTCACCATAGTAGGCCAGGAATATGAGCCCGACTCGGATCCAGAAGAAGATCCTGAGGAGGATCCCGAGGAAGTAGAAGGGGATAACGAGGTAGGAGGAGATCCGGATGAGGTACCCCCTACTTCACCTGGAGCTGGATTATTTGGGTTAGTTTATAACCATAACATGGAGCTTCAGGATAGAGTCGCAGAGCTAGAGGGGCAAGTCGAGGAACGTCAAACGATAATTGATCTGAATAATGTATTAATTTTAGACCTCAACACCTGAGTAGCAGAGCTTTAGCAGAGACTGGCTCAGGCAGAGCAGAGAGCGACACAGTTTCAAGTCGAGAAGGAGATTGCTAATGATCGGCTACGGGAAGAGTCAGCTGAGCGAGCAAGGATGACAGACGCGTGGGTTAGAGCCGCTCGACGCGTTGACCGAGTCGAAGGAGAAGTTCGTTCGAAGAAAGCGAAGATGGACGAGATGGAGTACGCTTTCCATACGGCGTTCGGAAGAGCACAAGATCGAATGTATTATTATCCGACACCGCCAGATTACCCTTGGTTTATCATGGATAAGAGGAGGATGATGCACATCATGGATCAAGAGTATGATAATGCCGTTGAGCGTGGAATGCTTCCTTAGATTGCTAGTAGACGGATGTTAGAATATATATGCTTATATATCTATGTGTGTATGTGTTTGTGATGTAAATCCCAAGTTTTGATGTAAAAAGTGGGATATTATGATGATGATGTTAATGTAATCCCGAAATTTTGCTTTGCTGAACGGGATAGAAGATGTAATTGGCAAATATGCTATATGTACAATGTATTGGATGAAGCTTATGTATATATACCTATGTTTGTTAAACATGTCATGTATTATATATAAGTGCTTAAGGTAGTTCTTAAATATTCTCGATAAGTGGATAATGAACTGATAATGCGAATGTTTAACAGTAAGATGCCGCCGAGAAGAAGACAACCGACTCAGCCAACGCCCGAGGAATCTGTTGAAGGAGCGGGGGAAGCAGACACTAATCCCATGCAACAATTTGTGAATCTGCTTGTAGGAGCGCTTATGAATCAGCCCACAACCCATGCCGCGACTTTTAAGGATTTTAAAGCTGTAGGACCTCCTGAGTTTCGAGGGACTACCAATCCAATTGAAGCCCAAACGTGGATTATGGAGATGGAGAAGGTGTTCGAAGTAGCGCGAGTAGTGGAGGAGCAGAAGACTGCTTTTGCTACATTTATGCTGAAGGCAGAAGCAAGTTACTGGTGGCAGGCTAATAAGTGCCGAGGAGGGCATGGAGTTATTACGTGGGAGAAGTTTAAAGAGATGTTTTTCGAGACGTACTTTCCACCTAGTACACAAAACCAGATGGAGGTACAGTTCTTGGAGCTTAAGCAAGGAACGATGTCAGTGCCAGAGTATGCCTCAAAATTTAATGAGTTAGCACGATTTGCACCATACCAAGTGAATACTGACGAAAGGAAGGCACGTAGGTTTGAACAAGGACTGAAGCCTTGGCTTTACAGTCGAGTTTCAATGTTCCAACTGAACTCCTTTGCAGCAGTACTGGAGAAGGCGATTATAGCTGAAGGCGGAAGCGAAGCTTTGACTCGGTTCAACCAAGAAAAGAAGAACAAGAAGATAGAAGGAAACAAGGCTGAGGGAAGCAGTGGAAATGGTGGAGGCCATAAGAGAAAGTGGAATGCCCCTGGGAATTCTGGGAATTCGGGAAATAGGCAAGGAGACTCAAAGAAGCGGGTAGAGCAGTGCAAGAAGTGTGGAAAAAATCATACAGGAGTATGCCTAAAAGGAAAAACCGTTTGTTACAGCTGTGGGCAGGAGGGACACATCTCTCCTAATTGTCCTAACCCCAAGAAGGGCGCGTGCTTTAATTGTGGAGCGCTGGATCACATGGCAAGGAATTGCCCCAAGAAAGGCACAGGCGAAGGGAACGGAAACAAAGGACCTAATAATAGTGGCAAGCTATCCATCACGGCACCAGTTCAACCAATTCGACCGACAGCCCGAACCTTCAATATGACAATGCAGGATGCTGTAGAATCAAAAGACGTGGTGTCAGGTATCATTCCGATCAATGATATAAATGCCTATGTGTTGTTCGATTCGGGTGCTACTTGCTCATTTATATCTGATGATTTTGCTAAGAAGTTAAATTTATTTCATGAAAAGCTAGAGTATCCCCTTAATATAGAGGTTGCGAATAAGGAGGTTATTCCGGTCGAGTTCGTATGCAAGAATTGTCGTCTAAATATTGGGGGACATGAAATGTTTGTGGATCTAATTCCAATTCGCCTTGGAGAGTTTGATGTAATTTTAGGAATAGATTGGTTATTTAACCATGGGGCAATAATTGATTGCCAGAGGAAATGTATAAACCTTATGACCCCAAAGAAGTCAAAGGTAGTATTTTATGGTAGCAAGTCGCCACGACAATCGAGTTGTCTAACGATATTGCAGGCCAAGAGATTATTGAGAAAGGGATGTACGGGATATTTAGCGTACATAATAGATACTCAGAAGGAGAGAGTTACATTAGATGATATACCAGTAGTTAATGAGTTTGCGGACGTGTTCCCGGACGAGCTTCCAGGACTTCCATCCGCCAGACAGAGAAATTGAGTTTGTTATCGATTTAGTGCCAGGGATGGCTCCAATATCGAAAGCCCCCATACCGAATGGCTCCAGTTGAGATGAAGGAGTTGATGGTCCAATTACAAGAGTTTGTTGGACAAGAAGTACATTCAACCGAGTGTCTCGCCATGGGGAGCACCTGTGTTGTTTGTTAAGAAGAAGGATGGATCGTTGCGACTTTGTATTGACTACAGGGAGTTGAATAAAGTCACTATTAAGAATAGGTATCATTTACCAAGGATTGACGATCTGTTTGATCAATTGAAGGGAGCAAAGTATTTCTCGAAAATAGATTTGAGAAGCGGTTATCATCAGTTAAAGGTCAGAAGGGAGGATGTGCCGAAGACAGCGTTCAGAACCCGTTATGGGCACTATGAATTTTTGGTGATGTCGTTTGGATTAACGAATGCACTAGCAGCGTTCATGGATTTAATGAATAGAGTGTTTAAACTACAACTTGACAAATTTGTAGTGGTGTTTATTAACGATATTTTGGTTTACTCAAAAACCCAAGAAGAGCATGCAGAACATTTGAGAATAGTATTGGAATCGCTGAGAAGAGAAAAGTTATATGCGAAATTGTCAAAATGTGAATTTTGGTTAGAGCGTGTGCACTTTCTAGGTCATGTAATTGATAAAGACGGAATTTCGGTTGACCCTGCAAAAGTGGAAGCGGTGATAAATTGGGAACAACCGAAGACACCGACGGAAGTGAGAAGTTTCTTGGGATTAGCAGGTTATTATCGACGATTTATTCAAGATTTCTCTAGGATAGCAACTCCATTGACTTATCTGACGAGAAAAGCAGTGAAATTTGTATGGACAGAGAAATGTGAAGAAAGTTTTCGAGAATTAAAGAAAATGTTAAGTGAAGCACCTGTATTATCTCTACCGGAGGATACGGGAAATTTTGTGGTGTATAGCGACGCATCTCTCAAGGGACTAGGTTGTGTGCTTATGCAACACGGAAAGGTCATTGCGTATGCGTCGAGGCAGTTGAAGGATTATGAGAAAGGATACCCAACTCACGATTTGGAGTTGGCAGCGGTAGTGTTTGCTCTAAAAATTTGGAGACATTATCTTTACGGAGAGAAATGTGAGATATATACGGACCATAAAAGTCTGAAGTATATCTTTACACAAAAGGAGTTGAATATGCGTCAAAGGCGATGGTTGGAGTTGATCAAGGACTATGATTGCGAGATTCTCTACCATCCGAGAAAGGCGAATGTGGTGGCCGACGCCTTGAGTAGGAAGGGTCGGGAAAAATTATCGATGTTGACAGCTCAAGAAAAGCTAATAACAGAAATGGCGAAGATGGAGTTAGAAGTGAAATATCCGAAAGAGTCGAGGGAGAAGTTATTTACGATGGAGACTCGCCCAACCTTGTTGGACCGAGTAAAAGGAGCACAACTCCAGGATGAGGAATGCGAGAAGATAAGAAAGAGAGTTTCTGAAGGGGACGAAGTTAAATTTAAACTCGATAACGAAGGACTGTTGAGACTTGAAGGAAGAATTTGGGTACCGTTAGTACCAGAAGTGAGAGAGGAAATTTTGCAAGAGGCTCACAGTTCGAGATTTTCAATTCACCCGGGAAGCACAAAAATGTATCAAGACCTTCGACAACATTTTTGGTGGCCAAACATGAAACGGGAAGTAGCAGAGTGTGTTGCAAAGTGTCTAACTTGTCAAAAGATTAAAGCAGAACATCAAAGACCCAGTGGTCTGTTACAACCCTTGGAGATACCAGAATGGAAATGGGAGCATATTACTATGGACTTCGTGGCAGGTCTTCCAACTACTCAGAAAGGGCATGACGCGATATGGGTTATCGTGGATCGATTGTCAAAATCAGCACATTTTCTACCGATTAAGATTAGGTTTAATCTGGATCAATTGGCGAAGCTGTACGTCAAAGAAATTGTATCAAGGCATGGAGTACCGGTATCAATCGTGTCAGATCGAGACCCACGTTTCACATCAAATTTCTGGAAAAGCTTACAAGAGTGTATGGGAACGCAGTTGAGATTGAGCACAACGGCGTAATCACCCTCAGACTGATGGGCAAAGTGAAAGGACGATTCAAACATTAGAAGATATGCTGAGAGCTTGTGTCATGGATTTCAAAGGTAATTGGGATGATCACTTACCGTTGGTAGAGTTTGCATACAACAACAGTTACCACGCAAGTATAGGCATGCCGCCTTACGAAGCTTTGTACGGAAGAAAGTGCAGGACGCCACTATGTTGGGATGAAGTAGGAGAACGTCAACTGTTGGGACCAGAATTGGTGCAGCAAACAGCGGAGATTGTTAAAGTGATAAGAGCAAGATTAGTTGCAGCCCAACACCGACAAAAGAAATATGCTGATCAGCATCGCCAGACGAGAGACTTCGACGTCGGCAGTCACGTGTTTTTAAAAGTGTCTCCCTGGAAGGGGAAGATACGATTCGGGAAGAAGGGAAAGCTGAGTCCGAGGTTTATTGGACCTTTTGAAGTGTTAAGGCGTGTGGGAGAAGTGGCTTACGAGGTAGCCTTACCTCCTGAGATGGAGCATATCCACAACGTGTTTCATGTGTTAGTACTACGACCTTACAAACCAGACTATAAGCATGTGATAGAGCACGAACCCTTACAAGTTGAAAAGATTTATCATATGAAGAAGTTCCAGTCCAGATTATAGACCGGAAAGAGCAAGTTTTAAGAAACAAAGTTATACCTTCTGTAAAGGTAATATGGAGGAACCACAATGTCGAAGAAGCTACGTGGGAACTCGAAGATAGAATGAAAGAGAATTACCCTCAACTTTTTGTTTAACCTTGTACTATGATTCTGGGGACAGAATCCTTATAAGGAGGGGAGGATGTAACGATCGCGAATCGTGTGTACCTTTATAATTTGGATTTATTAATATTATGGAATATATTAAATTTGTTATGTTATGTTATGCGTTTAATGGTTATATTATAACTTAGATTATGTGCATACATGAATTCTGTGTGTAGTAAGTTTCACGTAAGCGAATAAATTGATTTCGTGATATATCGCAAAATCACTATTTCACGAGTTACTATTCCCGAGCACTATTCATGCCCAAATATTTTTATATCTTTTTCGATTTGTATTAATTTCGTTAAGACGTGTATGCGAAGGAATAATTTTTTTCAAGTGTCGGAAATTTTATTTGAACTAATACGTGATTTAATCCGTATCCAAAATGCATATATGGGTATTCCGAATAATTGGATAAATCCTATAATAATTATTTTTACGCGTCTCAATATTTTATGGGAATACCCATTTTAACTTTTGGGTAGAGATATTTATCAAATTTGGTACAAGTGGGAGCATTCGGGTTTGGAAGAGACCAAATAGGTGTATTAAGTAGGTGTGTTACTCCATTAGGAGACCAACCAAACAAAGCTAACCAATCAGAGAAGGGGAGGAGAAGTGCCCGACAGCATGTGCATGGGAGAAAGCTAACGGTGGAAAACATTCCCCTCAAATTTATTTTCAAGGAGCTCGGGTATTACCGCTCCACCTCCTTCTGAAACATTCCATCAACCCTCTCTTCCCTATTCCAAAACCCTCCAAGCTCAGCTCATTCCTAGAGAGAGAAGAAAGATTTGCAGAAGAAGAATAGAGCACAAGAGAAAAAGAGAGAGCACGGCTTAAGCCAAACCATCTTACTCTCCCATTCTTTCCTACCCGAAGCCATTCCTTCCATTCCCTTTATGCTCAGTTCAGTTGCTAAGAATTGAGAAAGGGTTGCAGAGAAGAAAGAAGAAGTAGAAAGAAAAAGAAGAAAGTAGAGAGAGAAAACAAATGGGTTTAGCGAGGAAGATGATGTAAGGCTACGGGAGAACTTTTGGAGCTAGAGGAGAAGTTCTAAACAAGTTCTAGCAAGTCCTAGCAACCTTTAAGCATCTAAGGAAGGAGAAATCAAGAGGTAAAGCAAACCTCAATCACTCTTCTCTCTATTTTTCCTCACATTTTTGGTGTTCTTGAGCTCAACTTATGAGTTTGAGCTTTTCTGCGAATTTTTGTTGTTATGATGGGATATGATTGTTTAATAATGTTACCAAGTCACCTTGTAAGCTATTAACACCATCAAAGTAGAACAAAAACGAAAAGAAATCCAAACCTTGGCTTAATGGAGCAAGAACTATGAACTTTGGACTGTTTGGACTTGAACATGGACTGTTTGGACCTTTAGAGGACTGTAATGTTGTGATTTTTGTGTTTGTTGTGCTTATGTGATGTATGGGTGTTGTAGTCCACTGAGTTAAGAAGATATTCCAGTTGGAATGAAGATAAAAAGTGTTAAAACAAATTTGTAGCAAGAGTTTTGGTAAAACATGTTTAGAAAAGGAAAAATGCATGAGCACTGACCATTGTACCAAAATCTGATATTAATGTGTTGCTTAATAAATTCTGAGCTTTTGGGTAGTTGTAGTACATTAAGTTACGAAGCCATAGGCTTTGGAACGACCTCATTCCGACCCCGGATGAGGGAGTTACGGTGATTTAGAGCATAGATGTCAAAACTGCCAATCTGAAAATCAGCACAGGGGGTGTAATTCGGGGCACTGTTTTGGTTACTTAAAGTTTCCAGAAAATTCTTGTATTTTGGGGTTATTTAGTTACACTGATTAAGGATTCCATAGCCTCCGGAATGGACTAATTCGAAGTCCGAACGACTGAGTTATGACATTTGGAAATAGGCGTGTCAAATTCGCGAATCCTGATAGTAGTATGGACAGTTTTAATGTCCTTTAGTAATTTGGGCATATCTTCCTCATACGATCTCCGTTTGGGGTAATTCAAGATGATTCGGAAAGCTTAGAGATAGACCTACGACTAATATTAATTAGAATCAGAAGTTAACAACTGGATCAATTTCGAAATTGACCATTTTGGGACTGTTATGCAAACGGAAGGCTTCGGACATGCTCGTATATAACGTGTAATGCTTCCGACTATAATAGATGTTGTTCTAAGTCCTAAAACATGATCATTATATATTATAATGATGTTTAGCATTAACCAATGATTATTAGATAAATCAAACGTGCGTTACTAAGTATACGCAAATGCCTATAGTTTGGGCATTCGAATAGAATGTTATAGACACGTTAGTTATTTATAACCCAATAATTGACGTTGATTATATGACTAATGGTAGTATCTATGTGAACTTAAATGTGTAGGATATTTGAAGGACGTGTATTATAATTTTGTAGCAGACGCTCGAGGCAAGTTTTCTAACTTAACTCAATTTATATTTGAGCGAGTTTCTTAAACCGTACAACTCTTATACATTGTGCGAGTTTCCGATGTTATATAAATTCTAAGCTTTCACAAATTATTATTGTGCAAATATTCTTACCTTTATTCAAGATATTTAGTTGTGCTATAATGCATGTTATTGAAAATTTAAAGTTTTATACTCCATGAACTGTTGAGGATTTGTCTAAGCCATTCGTTTCGGCTAGACTTATATTGAAATTCTTTATTGATTTAAAAATGAATCATCGAAAATTTTTTTGATGTTTATTGTAGCTATCCAATCAAATTGTTTTTGTTTGGATTCTTTGATGTAAGAACTGAGAAGAACAACCCTATTACTGGGGAAATATTTTTGGTCGGTAAATACCGATTGACCTATATGGGTGATAATTAGATGTATAGATGTTGTACAACATAGGGTATGATAGGCTGATCCCCTAAAATGCCCAGAGGAAAAATGTTCGGTTTATAGTTATAAAACTATTAAACCCTTTGATGAAAGAAGACAGTTCAAGGTCATTTGACCACTCAGTATGTTGCTTAGAACTGTTAATAATGCAAAAGAACACCTTGTCACTGTTCATATTTATTCAAAATATGTTCTCAACTATTGTTCAGTTGTAGAACTGGAAGCATGATTTCAGATGTTATTGTTATTTAAATGTTATACTTGCTGAGCAATTAAATGCTCATTCTTGCTTTAAATTACATACTTTCAGCTAAGGCAGAACACGCAGAAAGTTCCCGCAAGGACAAAGGCAAGGGAAAAGTTACCGAGTAAAGGATATTATATCATATCCGCTTTTGTAATAGTTTATGCTAGGAATGTGTGATCATTCTGGATTGTATTAATTATCTTGAGATGTTATGTATTTATGTCAAGGTCTTAGAATCTGGGATTTGTAGAAGTAAGACGTTGTGTAATATTTAGTAATTACATTTCTGTCCTTATATTGACGATGAATGGGTAGAATAGACAATGGATGTGTAGTACCGTGAGCACCGAATCTGTGGGTAAAGAGACCTCGGATTTTGGGGGCGTCACAGATAAAGTGATGAGATGAGTCACTAATGTTAAGCAGGAGGTGTCAAGTTATCAAATAATCAGTAGGACACTAAGTTATACAAAGCAAGCTCGTTATTCATTATTCATTCTTTAATTCCCTGCCTCTTCCATTTTCGTTCCAAAAACAAGAAAGGAAATAGAGCAGCCCCGAACCATTCCTTAATTCCATTTTTGTTGAAAAAAAAAAAGAAAGGTCAAGAAATCAGCCTTTTTGCTCCTTTTCCTGCCTGCCATCCGAACCAAAGAAGAAGAAAAAAAACTAGGCAAACCTTTACTCTCAAATTAGTAGTATGCCAAGAGAACTGGAATAAAAAAAAATTAGCAACTGGGTTAGGGAAAGGAGTCCGACTAGCAGCAGGAGAAAGGAGGTTATATGAGTTGATTCCTAAAAATAAAACTTCACCAAATTCAATTGTTACGAGGTGCTGTATGGGATAATAACGCTTTGAGCTCGCGTAAGCGCATAGAATCAATAGCTATACATCGCGAAGGCAAGTTTTTCAGTATTAATTATTGTGTGAGAACTTGATATTGTTTATGTGTGAATTATTTTATATCGTAATAAAGCCTTTGTGAGTATATTGAAAAATGCGTTTTCTACTACAGTGCTATATGAATTATCAAAATCAACTTATGACTGAAGTTAGTTGGGTTATACAAACTCAACTTATTTATAATTTGTGATATGTGAGAAATGGAATGTATAATTGAAAAATGTCAAGCATGAACTATTTAATGCATGGATATAATGCACATCACAAAATGTATATAGTATGAATACACTGTAAAACATGTATGCTATGTGAAGCATGAAATGTGTTAACTGTTAGACTTGTTGAGCCATCGCGCTCATTCTTGCAAATATTTCATTTGCAGATAACGGTTGAACAATCATATGATATTAGCGGGAGAGACTTGAAGTATGCTTGTAAAGACAATAATTATTATTTAATTAGTTTAACTTGTATCAAGTCAAAAGGACTATTATATTGAATTGAACCAAGTTGTGTCAAACTTGTGTAATATCGAATAAAATTTATTCGTTTTGAATTAATTGTGATTTCATATGAGAAATAGTATATTATAAATATATGGGTTGCTATATCGAGAATTTAGTTGTCGTGTTGGAAATTCAGTTAATTGTATAATTCATTTAGCTTGATGGATTTAAATGAAAATGTATAAACGAATGAATATGATATTAAAAGTTGAATCTTTATATTCAAGTGAGATGTTAAAACAAATCATAATATATATATATATATGATTTTGAGATAAGACGAATTGTAAAGGTTGCGATTCGGGAAATGAAAGAAAGTTTTAAAAGTTTTAAATTTATACACATTTTTATCAATTATAATATTGATTAATGTTGTAAAGCTAGAATGAGAATGTATTTTTAACGACCAAAGTCGGAAGTGGAAATTGTCCTGATTTTGGGGTCGTTACAAGGGGTGCCCTAACTTCTTAATTCCACAATAACCTGACATATGAAAGATCAAAGCATGTTTATTGGGTAACCCATTAATTTCACATGCAGATACAAATAAATTTATTAATTAATATGCGCGTATAATGAAATAAAGACGGTGCTTCTTTTTTTTTTCCCCAATAAGCTTGCATGAGCCGGTTTAATAAATAAAATTTAGAGGATTATATGCAAAGATATAATTTTAAATTAAAAATAACAAAATAATAATGTAATTAAACTTATAAGGACAAAAGAGAAAATAATTTGCACTCCGTTACACTCAGCTTGCATCAACGGGCCATGATTGCTTTATAATTAAATATATTTAATGATCAGTTTAATGTTATTTTATTCTATCTATTTAAAATATAAGAGTATTTTTGACTTTTTGTGAGATTTTATTTTTATAAATTTAGAATTCATTTAACACATTTATGTATAAAATTATCGGATCTAGTTATTAGTAATATTTTTTAGATAGCTTATAATGTTTATTAGTTATTGATTAAAATGAGATAAATTATATTATTTTTTAAAAAAAAATTCTTATATTTTGAAACGGATGGTGTATTGCTGTGATAAAAAAAATAATGTCTACTATTTTTTAGCAATTATCTTTGACTTGAATTTATTATTGTGAGCCCAAGTACAAATTAGGGTTCACATGACCTAATTGAATTAAATGTACAAATTAGGGTTTACAAAACATAATTTAATGTACAAATTAGGGTTTATGTGACCTAATTAAATGTACAGATTAGACGAAAATAAATGTGCTAGACCCGGGGAAGTCTCCACGTGTTCCAAGGCAGAAGACTCGTGGATGCGACCCATTTTGAGAATTGATTGAGGGATTGGATTGGTGGCTAGAAGAACAGGGCAATTTGGACATTACTTTGATGATTAAAGGGCATTTCTGGAATTTCTCCTTAAAAACATGACTAAAGGGTATTTCGGAAATTTCCCTTAAAACATGTGCTTGGCATTTGACTATTTCTCAGGAAAGCTCTATAAATAGCCCCTCTATTCTAAGAAAAGGGGATCGGTCTCAAGCCATTACACTTAGACTCTTGGAAGCTCATTACACTTGGAACTCTCTCCCAACTCGAAGACTCAAGAAAGCTCTTGGAATCCCTGCTACTCTAACCCAGTTTCCGGATTCTGAGAGTTCTGCCATGTGTCATTGGAGTAATCGCCCACCTGTTCTTCTCCCCTCTTCAATCAATCAATCAATTCCGTGCTCTTCGTGGATTTCTCTCCTCTCCAACCAACAGGAAACCCTAACCCTAGCAAGGCGTAATTTTCTTGCCCACATTTATTTGGCGACTCTGCTGGGGAGGTGTAGAATTCGTGAAGGGTATTGTAATGACACAGAAAATTCCAAATAATACTTACTTATTATAATGACAAATTTTGTGTATAATTTTTTTTTATTTTATACTTAATCGTTGTGGTACTAGAATTATTTAGTACTTAATAATTTATTAAGTATTTCAAAATTATGCACGGTAAAAGAGGTAGAATGATATACCTTATTATAATATCAAGAAGGAAAAGGAAAGCCAACATGGCTTAATTGGGAGAAATTTTTTTTTGACATGAAACTACCTATGTGATCAATGAAATAATTATATTATATATATAATAATTAATTTCATTCAAAAGTATTATTTAATAGTAAATAAGGAAAAATGGCGTGTATCACCATGAGATATTTAAAATACATGGGACCATCATTATAATAAAGTATTTGCTAACCATTTTGCTAGCCTAATTAAATGTGGTAGGTAAATTCATGTGTATGGATGTGTAATGAGTCCACATTTAAATATTGGGCCATATTAAATTTTTCCATGTTTGCTTACAAGCCTTTTTAAATTTCTTTAAGTGTATGGGATTATTGCTTTGAGCCCAAATTTAAAACCATGCCCAGCCCTTTTCACTGCCCAAATTCGGCAGCCCACATTGGAGGGGATAAGGAGCTGAGTTGTGTTGGTTAGTTCATTAGTTAGAAGTCAGTTAGTGGGTTTTTATCCAGTAAGTAGCTATGTAATATAGGTGGGTTAATAGGAGTTACATCAGGGGATAAATAGGAGTTGGATAGGGGCCAAGTAGAGTGTCTCAAGTTCAGTCTAATAGCAGCCAACTGACTACAGTGTCAGGAGGCTGAATGAAGCCGCAAAACAGCTGGGTAGAGCAATGATGGAATGTAGGTTAGGGCCAAGTAGAATGATGAGAGAGAGATTAAAATCAGCCATATATGGCAGTACATGGCACCCCAGTTCAGTTGGCTTCATACAATTTATGAGTTTCAAAATTAGTAGCATATAAAGAGAGATTGAGAGCTCGACTGAAGGGGGAGAACTACGCACCAAATAACCATCAGTTCCTAAGAAGCTATCAAGGTAAACCAATTTAAATCCTTTCCATTCCATTTTATTATTACTAGTGGACTGTAATGGCCGAGTGGCCTGGAATAGACATAGAGAGTTGTTACATGAATGCAATGACTGCTATGTTGACTTTTGGCTGCTATGTTAACTGTTAGAAGGTTTAAGGGTTGCTGTGATTATTGCTTTGTGTGGTTGATTGAGGCATTACATGAAGACCTTAATAAATCAAAAGCCAAACGGCTGGGGAAATTAGATAGGAAACTAGTTGTTCTATGTAAATAAAACTAATGTTCACCAACTGTTTTATAAAATGTCCAAGTAAGGGCTGTTATAGTATAAAAGCATGCTAGCTATGAATTAGAGTCCAAAACCATGTCTAGTTGGTTAATATAGTAAGTTAATGCTTCAAGTATACTTCTATACTTAAGTGTAGCATATTTTAGAGCAACTTACATATCATGATAGATTTCTATATGAGCAAAATAAATTAATTGGGACTGTTATAAAGTGGTTGTTTATGACTGGTAATACATGCTTCTAATGTGGTTCACATGCTATAATAAGGTGTCTAATATCTTAAACCTTGAAGGCTAATAGTAGTGAGTCTAAAGTAGCAATTTCAGTGGGCAAGGGACCAAAACAGGGCAGTCTAGGCCTGTTTGAAACAGGCCAGACTAGGCCACTGTTTTTAGTAACTTGAATGCTAGCTAAAGAACTTGTTTATGGACTGTTGTGTGTTGACTGTTTGAGCTATCCGGATTTAAAGCTATTCATGTTAAATGCTATGTAAAAAGTTAGTCCATGCCCATGTGTTACATAACCATGCTATCCTTGTAGACTTGATTTCTAAACCATACTTTCTTGTGAAATTTAAAGGCAATAAAGGGCTGTTTTGAACTAAAGCTTGAATCCTTGCATTTAAGTGTTCTAGATCATGTATATAGACTATATAGCAATTACATGGAGTATTAATGTGTATAACTTGAAGGCTTGGGAACTGTTATGAGAATTAGTGTTAAATCATGCCTAAAATGCCATAAATGGACTGTTTTTGATGTTAGAATATTGATTAACTGGTGCAAGCATGTTAATAGTTATAATGTTAAGTTATAATATTGCTTTAAAGGTTGCTTGAATGCCTAGAGGTTCCTTTTGTCTACATGTAGGACTATTTGTGAGTTATAACTAAAACAATGCCTTAATGTGGACTGTTATGGCCAATTTTAGCCACTGATGTTATTAGATAGTAGATAGTCCATACATTATCCATAAATGACATTTAAAAGTTGGTCCCTAAGTTAGTTATGGTCTAGGTTGGGTATTATCCAAAAATCATGTTTAAAAGCTATAAAAAGTAAGCTTTAAGTGGCAACTAACACCAAAACGAAGAGCCACCATACCTGGACCATATAGGCAAGTTTCAATAGTTATAATATGGCATAAGTAAGCTACACAAGCTAAAGAAACCAAGCCTAAACTGTTTTGAGCATTAGACTTGTTAAAAATCACATTTTAAGCCCAAATGTGGGTTGTTTTGTGTAATTTTAATACCTGATCCTATAAGACTGTAATAAACTCATATAAAGATGCTAATATATGCTTATAATGGTTACCAATCATTGCCATGACCAAAGCTAGTAAGAAAACCAAGTTAGGACCTATTTTTCAATCCTAAAGTGAGCTTTGATAGGTCAAAATTGGCTAGATGATTAAATAAAGTGTGGTGATGCTAAAAGTATCCTTAACTAACTAAAATACACATGCCTAGACTATCCAAGTAGCCAAAACTGAAGGAAAATGATAAAGTGTTGAAAATAGCTTTTGCAAAAAGTTAGAAAACATGCTAGTTTGAGGCACTGTTTTGGAGAGCTTAATTAGAATGAATAAGAAACATAAACCTTGATTAAAATACCTTGATGTATGGTCTAGAAGTAGGGTCAAGTGGTTGAGCCAATAGCTTAACCAAGAAATTCATAAAAATCACCAAACAAGCTAAGAAAATCATGCAAACCGTAGTTTTTTGCAGATTTTTCTAAGTATGAAAATTTGAGATTTTGCTATTTTACTTAAAACTCAGTTTTTACACCTTAGACAAGTGAGTTATAAGTATTCTAGACTATTCCAAGTGTTGGAATGCTAATGTATACAAGAACTTGAGAAATTAGTATGTAAAAGCTTAAAAAAGCTAGGTTTAGAGGGTCAAAACCAAATCTATACTTAGCAAAGTCAAGGAAATGCTAAAACTAGTCCTAACTAGTTATAATTCAAGTGTTGGAATGGGCCCAAGTGGCCAGAAATGAAAATGGCAAGAATTGACCAAAGTTAGTAAAGCTAAAACTGTGATAAACCACCTAGTTTGAGCATCAGTTTCAAAAAGCATAAAAAGCTTGCTTGAGAACCTAAACCAATACAAAAATACTATGGTATATAGTCTAGGAGTATGTCTAGAGTTCATGTCGAAAAGCCTAATACAAAAATTCATAAAAATCATTAACGTAGCCTTGAAAATCAACAAAACTGCAGTTTTGGCTAAGTAAAGAAATGTGTAAAACAGCCCATTTGGGGCCTGTTTTTGGATTGGTTAAACTAATAGTTTTAAATACCTAAACCAAGAATAAAATACTATGCTATAAGGTCTATAATATTGCACAAATCGGAGATTCAAAAGGCTACTATAGAAATTACTAAAAATCTCCAAAAGTACCTCAAAAATCATATTTTTGTGTTTTTGAGTTTTGTTGCAAAAGTAAAGTTTAAAGTTTATAAATGTCTTAGCATGACTAAATGAGTTAATAAAGATGTTTTAGGATCTAAGGTTTATATCCTGACATGTTGAGACTGAAACTTGTAATTCTTGGGATATGTAAAGGCTATATGTACTATGTGTCTATGTGAGCTAGTTATGTATATACTAAGATGTGAAAATGTATTGAGATATCCTAAGTGACTATGTGTACCTCACTGTATTTGCAAATAGAAGATCGATAGACACATGATTGTTTGATGTTAGTAAATAACATACATGTTAGTTATTGGATACAGCTGCAATAACCATAGCGAAGCTATGTGTACCCATAAATATAGACTTTGTGCTATAAGATCACTAAGTAAGCCAATATTGTATATATATGTAGGCTATTCAGTGAGAAGATACTTTTTAAAAGGTTTAATCGACGCGAGAGGCAAGTACATCAACCTTTCTTACTCAAATAAGTTTATGTTACCAATACTTAACTTGAAAATTTACCTTTTCAAGCTTATTGAAATTATTGAACTGCAATACTTCAGATTCAATTATTCTTATGATATTGAAAGCATGTCAATGCCATTACTTCGGCTAGGCAAATGTTAAGGGATATATTGATATTCTTCATTCATGAAACTCTCATTTATGTTCTCCAAACCATTTTGTTGTGGTGCGGACTCTTATGTAATGCTGTGAACGAACAACCCTTTTATAGGGGCATATGATGTAACGCCCCCAAAATCCGAGGTCTCTTTACCCACAGATTCGGTGCTCACGGTACTACACATCCATTGTCTATTCTACCCATTCATCGTCAATATAAGGACAGAAATGTAATTACTAAATATTACACAACGTCTTACTTCTACAAATCCCAGGTTCTAAGACCTTGACATAAATACATAACATCTTAGGATAATTAATACAATCCAGAATGATCACACATTCCTAGCATAAACTATTACAAAAGCGGATATGATATAATATTCTTTACTCGATAACTTTTCCCTTGCCTTTGTCCTTGCGGGAACTTTCTGCGTGTTCTACCTTAGCTGAAAGTATGTAATTTAAAGCAAGAATGAGCATTTAATTGCTCAGCAAATATAACATTTAAATAACAATAACATCTGAAATCATGCTTCTAGTTCTACAACTGAACAATAGTTGAGAACATATTTTGAATAAATATGAACAGTGACAAGGTGTTCTTTTGCATTATTAACAGTTCTAAGCAACATACTGAGTGGTCAAATGACCTTGAACTTTCTTCTTTCATCAAAGGGTTTAATAGTTTTATAACTATAAACCGAACATTTTTCCTCTGGGCATTTTAGGGGATCAGCCTATCATACCCTATGTTGTACAACATCTATACATCTAATTATCACCCATATAGGTCAATCGGTATTACCGACCAAAAATATTTCCCCAGTAATAGGGTTGTTCTTCTCAGTTCTACATCAAAGAATCCAAACAAAAACAATTTGATTGGATAGCTACAATAAACATCAATAATATTTCGATGATTCATTTTTAAATCAATAAAGAATTTCAATATAAGTCTAGCCGAAACAAATGGCTTAGACAAATCCTCAACAGTTCATGGAGTATAAAACTTTAAATTTTCAATAACATGCATTATAGCACAACTAGATATCTTGAATAAAGGTAAGAATACTTGCACAATAATAATTTGTGAAAGCTTAGAATTTATATAACATCGGAAACTCGCACAATGTATAAGAGTTGTACGGTTTAAGAAACTCGCTCAAATATAAATTGAGTTAAGTTAGAAAACTTGCCTCGAGCGTCTGCTACAAAATTATAATACACGTC
Organism: Aralia elata; assembly: GCA_034770075.1. Classification (NCBI taxonomy): domain Eukaryota; kingdom Viridiplantae; phylum Streptophyta; class Magnoliopsida; order Apiales; family Araliaceae; genus Aralia; species Aralia elata. The sequence continues at coordinate 25,245,618 of CM068378.1, read as the reverse complement.
CTTCAATATCCTACACATTTTAGTGCATATAGATACTGCCATTAGTCACATAATCAACACCAATTATTGGGTTATAAATAACTAACGTGTCTATACATTCTATTTGAATGCCCAAACTATATGCATTTATGTATACTTAGTATGCCCGTTTGATTTATCTAATGATCATTGGTTAATGCTAAAAATCATTATAATATATAATGATCATGTTTTAGGACTTAGAACAACATCTATTATAGTCGGAAGCATTACACGTTATATACGAGCATGTCCGAAGCCTTCCGTTTGCATAACAGTCCCAAAATGGTCAATTTCGAAATTGATCCAGTTATTAACTTCTGATTCTAATTAATAATAGTCGTAGGTCTATCTCTAAGCTTTCCGAATCATCTTTAATTACCCCAAACGGAGATCGTATGAGGAAGATATGCCCAAATTACTAAAGGACATTAAAACTGTCCATACTACTATCAGGATTCGCGAATTTGACACGCCTATTTCCGAATGTCATAACTTCCTCATCCGATATCGAAATGAGTCCGTTCTTGAGTTATATTCTTGCTCGTAACATAAACTACAACATATCTAAAGCCCATATGTTTTCAATAACTCTAACTAGCTAAAACAGTAGCTCAAAAATTCCATCCCGTGCTGATTTACAGTGTGACAGTTTTGGCATCTTTGCTCAAAACCACCATAACTCCCTCATCCGGGGTCGGAATGAGGTCGTTCCAAAGCCTATAGCTTCGTAACTTAATGTACTACAACTACCCAAAAGCTCAGAATTTATTAAGCAACACATTAATACCAGATTTTGGTACAATGGTCAGTGCTCATGCGTTTTTCCTTTTCTAAACATGTTTTACCAAAACTCTTGCTACAAATTTGTTTTAACACTTTTTATCTTCATTCCAACTGTAATATCCTCTTAACTCAGTGGACTACAACATCCATACATCACATAAACACAACAAACACAAAATCACAACATTACAGTCCTCTAAAGGTCTAAACAGTCCATGTTCAAGTCCAAACAGTCCAAGTTCATAGTTCTTGCTCCATTAAGCCAAGGTTTGGATTTCTTTTCGTTTTTGTTCCACTTTAATGGTGTTAATAGCTTACAATGTGACTTGGTAACATTATTAAACAATCATAACCCATCATAACAACAAAAATTCGCAGAAAAGCTCAAACTCATAAGTTGAGCTCAAGAACACCAAAAATGGAGGAAAAATAGAGAGAAGAGTGATTGAGGTTTGCTTTACCTCTTGATTTCTCCTTCCTTAGATGCTTAAAGGTTGCTAGGACTTGCTAGAACTTGTTTAGAACTTCTCCTCTAGCTCCAAAAGTTCTCCCGTAGCCTTACATCATCTTCCTCGCTAAACCCATTTGTTTTCTCTCTCTACTTTCTTCTTTTTCTTTCTACTTCTTCTTTCTTCTCTGCAACCCTTTCTCAATTCTTAGCAACTGAACTGAGCATAAAGGGAATGGAGGGAATGGCTTCGGGTAGGAAAGAATGGGAGAGTAAGATGGTTTGGCTTAAACCGTGCTCTCTCTCTTTTTCTCTCTATATTACTCTTCCATATTTTGCAAGTTGGTAGCAATGAAATGAAAGAGCAGATGGCTGAGCATGGCTTTGGAGAGTGAGGCTTCGGGTGGATGAGGGAATGAAGCAACCAAGAATGTGGTTTGTTCATTCAAGAGGAATGTTGCAAAATAAGGATTCCGAGGCATTGGTTTTGTGCATTAGCAACTCACTGTCGGTCACGCCTTCTTCTCTCATCTTATTGGCTCATGCCAACACTTGCCCAATTTTAATTGGCTCATTTGTTTAATACTACCCAACATGTACCGCATTATACACAAAATATACCCGAATACTCCCACTTTTGTACCAAATTTGGTAAATAACTATACTCAAAATTAAAATGGGTACTTCCATAAAATATTGGGACGTGTAAAAATAATTATTATGGGATTTGTTCAATTATTCGGAACACCCATATTATACATTTCGGATACGGGTTAAATCACGTATTAGTTCAAATAAAATTTTCAACACTTGAAAAAATTATTCCTTCGCATACACGTCTTAACGAAATTAATAGAAATCAAAAAAAGACGTAAAAATATTTGGGCATGAATAGTGCTCGGGAATAGTAACTCGTGAAATAGTGATTTTGCGATATATCACGAAATCAATTTATTCGCTTACGTGAAACTTACTACACACAAAATTCATGCATGCACGTAATCTAAGTTATAATATAACCATTAAACACATAACATAACATAAAAATTTAATATATTCCATAATATTAATAAATCCAAATTATAAAGGTACACATGATTCGCGATCGTTACATCCTCCCCTCCTTATAAGGATTCTGTCCCCAGAATCATAGTACAAGGTTAAACAAAAAGTTGAGGGTAATTCTCTTTCATTCTATCTTCGAGTTCCCACGTAACTTCTTCGACATTGTGGTTCCTCCATATTACCTTTACAGAAGGTATAACTTTGTTTCTTAAAACTTGCTCTTTCCGGTCTATAATCTGGACTGGAACTTCTTCATATGATAAATCTTTTTCAACTTGTAAGGGTTCGTACTCTATCACATGCTTATAGTCTGGTTTGTAAGGTCGTAGTACTGACACATGAAACACGTTGTGGATATGCTCCATCTCAGGAGGTAAGGCTACCTCGTAAGCCACTTCTCCCACACGCCTTAACACTTCAAAAGGTCCAATAAACCTCGGACTCAGCTTTCCCTTCTTCCCGAATCGTATCTTCCCCTTCCAGGGAGACACTTTTAAAAACACGTGACTGCCGACATCGAAGTCTCTCATCTGGCGATGCTGATCAGCATATTTCTTTTGTCGGTCTTGGGCTGCAACTAATCTTGCTCTTATCACTTTAACAATCTCCGATGTTTGCTGCACCAATTCTGGTCCCAACAGTTGGCATTCTCCTACTTCATCCTAACATAGTGGCGTCCTGCACTTTCTTCCGTACAAAGCTTCGTAAGGCGACATGCCTATACTTGCGTGGTAACTGTTGTTGTATGCAAACTCTACCAACGGTAAGTGATCATCCCAATTACCTTTGAAATCCATGACACAAGCTCTCAGCATATCTTCTAATGTTTGAATCGTCCTTTCACTTTGCCCATCAGTCTGAGGGTGATACGCTGTGACACCCCCAAATCCAGGTTTCCAAACCTCGAATTCGGTGCTCATGATAATCGACGACAAACATACTATCTAACTAAATGCGGAATAATAAACATACATTGTTTATTGAATGGAAATAAAGTCTTACAATTCTGGTCCCAAGGTTCTTTAACCTTAACATAAAACGTACCCTTAATACAACAAAAGGTTCACCTAATCAAACAACATTCAATAATAACTAGTACATAGGCACTATCGGGCATCTATTCCTGCACCTTCCATTTTCCTTTGTCTCCTCTAGATGTTTCTGCCTTAGCTGAAATAAAGATCATGATATAGCAAGGGTAAGCAACTAATTTGCTTAGCAAGTATATACACAAGAGATATATCATGATAGAAGGAAATTTTGCTTTCAATGTTCAACAACAGTATAAGGGTGTGAAGGAACATGAATTAGTAAACATCAGTTGAATATCCGAATAATTGAATGACAATTACTGAGTGGTTTGAAATAACCAAGGACGTTTTCCAAGGTTCTCAGCATGTAAGCTGGACCTCTTAAAAAGGTTTTGGTAATCGAGGGGATCAGCCTCTCATACCCCGTGATTTATGCATAAACACTTAATAACCAGCATTGATATCATGCCTTAAACAAGTTTATTCTTTTCTCAGCCAAGAGTTCTTACCACAACAATTTAATAAGAACAGCTTTTAAAATACCATTGTCTTAACCAATTTAGACATGCTGGATCTAGCTGATACAAATAGCATAGATCGATCTCATAAACAATTCATACTTGAAAGAACTTTAATTAAATTTACAGTTCAATCATAATAGGATAGGAATTCAATTGCACAATGTGCGAATCTCAATAATCAGTATAGATGTGAATAATCGACAATAATTATTCACTAACATGCTTTGAAAATAATAACTCGAGTTTGAGTTAGGGAACTTGCAATAATGTAAGAAGTTTAGGGTTAGGAACTTGCCTGTTTGCTCAGCTACAAATAATTTTAGCTTTAACTATTTGGCCTTTGAAGAACCTAACATAAATAATGTCGGTCTATCAATTAGTACTGCGTAGTTGTACGCCGATACGCTTACTTATGCTATTTATTTAACAATTTAAGAAATTCACATAGCACACAGTAAATAAACTATAGCAAATTTCATAAGGCACTTAATTGGCTTTTAGGTTGATGGTTTAAATAAATCAACCATGTATCCCTTAAGTAATAAACACTTATTAATCCCTTAAACAATTAATAATAATTGTTCAATTAATTAACATTACTTTTTCTTAAGTAATATTCATTTATTAAACCCTTAAACAATTAATTATAATTGTTTAATTAATGAGTTATTTAAACTCTCTCTATTTTATTAACTCTATCTTTACTTAATTACTATTAAATAGTAATTAATTAATTATCTTTAGTTATAAAAAAAATAATTAATTAGTAAATATGAATTACCTTTAGTTATTATTTAATAATAAATAATAACTAATTAAGTTTATTTATTATTTAAAGTTAATCAAATAATAAATAATTAATTAGTAAGTAATAATTATCTTTAGTTATTATTTAATAATAAATAATAGCTAATTAGATTTATTTATTATTTAAAGTTAATTAAATAATATATAATTAGTTAGTAAATATGAATTATCTTTAGTTATTATTTAATAATAAATAATAACTAATTAGATTTATTTATTATTTAAGGTTAATCAAGTAATAAATAATTACTTAGTGAATAAGAATTATCTTTAGTTATTATTTGATAATAAATAATAACTAATTAGGTTTCTTTATTAAATAATAAATAATTAATTAGTAAATATGGATTATCTTTAGTTATTATTTAATAATAATAACTAATTAGATTTATTTATTATTTAAGTTAATCAAATAATAATAATTAATTAGTGAGTGATAATTATCTTTAGTTATTATTTAATAATAACTAATTAGGTTTATTTATTATTTAAAGTTAATCAAATAATAAATAATTAATTACAATTTTTACTTACCCTTAATCATTGTTTAATAATAATTAGACAATAATTAATGAATATAATATATTTAGAAAATATAAGATTTAATGCCCAAAACTTAATTTTTGTGCATTTACTAATTTTACAAAATTTCATAATATCATTTAAAGTTTTTAAATTAATAAAATTAAATCTGGATGGCAATATGGTAATTATCGCGAAAATCGGGCGGAGGGGCAAAACTGTAAATTTTGCGAAATCGTCCGCCCGCGCATTGCGCGTGCGGTGCCCCTGCCTGGCCGAAACGGCGCCGTTTGGCTGCCGCTGATCAGAAAGAATAGCTGGCGCGCAATGCGCGGCCAGCCTTATTATTATTTTTTTTTTAAACCAAACGCGCCATGCGCGGCTCTCTCTCTCTCCTTGACAGCAGCATACAGGGGCTTCTTTAATACACTCCAACAATCCTAATACCAACAAGTAAGCCTTAATCTCCAAAATAAATTCCGAGAAATATATCCATGACTACAAAAAAATATTTCTAATATTACAACAAAATTTTTTATGATTTAAAATAATATTTTTTTTATCAATAAATTTTGTACTCCAATAAATCATTGTACACATGTTTTAGCCCATCAAACCACTAAAACTTGCTACAAATATTTTTAAACTTCAACATATTATTAATAAAACATACTAAACCATTATTTGTCATCACCTAGGTTTTAAAATCATGAGTTAAGCATTCTTAAAAAAAAATATATATATATAGATCTAACAAAATAAAACTTAGATCTAGTAAAATAAAACATAGATCTAGCAAAATAAAACATAGATCTATACACACCTCATCCCTTTCATAATCATCAAACAACAATCAAAAATTAATCCCACACACAACTAGGGTTTTAAAATCATGAGTTAAACAATCTTTTAGAAAAATGTAGATCTAACAAAAATAAAAACTTAGATCCATGAATACTCCCTTTATACCACCAACCCCAATCAACACACATAAAAGTTTCCAACAAAATAGTGTGTAGAAATCATAATATAATACTAGCAACAAGAAACTAGGGTTTGAAGGAATGGAGTTTATACCTAGCTTTAATGGCTATGCGAATGGAGATGGCGTAAACACTTCAAGGTCTTCTTCTTCCTCTCACAAGACTTGCTCTTGCTTCTCTCTTCAAAACTCTCTCAAGCTCACAAACTCTCTACTTGGTGAATAATAAGTGAGCCAACCTTTGTTAACTTTGGTGAGGGGTCCTATTTATAGGAAAGTAGAGACCATGGGCAAAATAGTCATTAACCATGACTAGGCAAGGGCAATTTGGTCAATTCATCAATAGTAGGAAATTTCCTAGCAACTTCCTCAAGGTTATTTTAGTCCTTTCCCAACCTCTTTCAAGGTTAAAATAGTCTTTTCGCAAAATCTTAATTATCCATTAGTTATTACCCATTCTTCATTGGTTATTAGACATTGGTTATTATCTTGCCATCATTACACTGGTTAAACACAATGGTTATTATCCCGCCATCATTTCATTGGTTATTAACCACTTGGATATACAATGGTTATTGCCCTTACATAATTACCTTGGTTATTAACCACTCTTGGCCATTTTAGTCATTACCCACCAATTCCTACACTTGACTCACCTATGGTTATCTCTTAACCATAGTTATATCATACCTGCCAACACGAGTATAAACACATCTTATACATCTCTCACCAATTAACCCAAGCTGGTTTAAATAGAACACAACGTTAACTCATTGAATTAAATTAGATTTAATTAATAAGGACGTTCAAAATTCACGGGCATTACATCCCTCTCCCCTTATAAAAATTCCGTCCTCGGAATTGCAAAAATAGGGTTACTCAAATAAGAACAGATAATTCGCCTTCATTTTCTCTTCGAGTTCCCACGTAGCTTCTTCGACTGCGTGATTCCTCCAGAGAACTTTGACGGAATGTATGGTCTTGTTTCTCAGCTTCTGTTCCTTCCTATCGAGAATCTGGACAGGAACCTCCTCGTACGATAAGTCCTTCTCGACTTGAATTGGCTCATAGGAAATAACATGCTTGTAGTCTGGCTTATATGGACGTAACACCGATACATGAAACACGTTGTGAATGTGCTCAAGCTCAGGGGGTAATGCTACCTCGTACGCCACTTCGCTTATTCTCCTCAATATTTCGAAAGGTCCTATGAACCTAGGGCTCAGCTTGCCCTTTCTCCCAAAGCGGATCTTCCCTTTCCAGGGAGATACCTTCAAAAATACATAGCTGCCAACTTCAAAGTCTCGCTTCTGACGATGTAAGTCGGCATACTTCTTCTGACGATCCTGGGCCGTTACTAACCGCTGTCTTATTACTTTAATGATTTCCACGGTTTGTTGTACCAATTCTGGTCCCAACAATCTCCGTTCACCAACTTCATCCCAACACAACGGCGTTCGACACTTCCTTCCATATAATGCTTCGTACGGTGGCATACCAATGCTAGCGTGGTAACTATTGTTGTAAGCGAACTCTACCAAGGGCAAATGATCGTCCCAGCTGCCACCTAAGTCCATCACAACTGCCCGGAGCATGTCCTCTAAGGTCTGAATAGTTCGCTCGCTCTGACCATCGGTCTGAGGATGATACGCCGTACTCATTCTCAACTGTGTTCCCAGTCTCTCCTGTAGGCTTCTCCAAAAATTTGACGTGAAGCGCGGATCTCTGTCAGACACAATAGAAACCGGCACCCCATGTCGCGATACTATCTCCTTTACGTAGAGTTTCGCCAACTGCTCCAATTTGTACCTGATCTTGATCGGTAGAAAATGGGCAGACTTGGTCAACCGATCTATGATCACCCAGATGGCGTCTAGACCCTTTTGTGTTGTCGGGAGTCCTACCACAAAATCCATAGTGATGTGCTCCCACTTCCACTCGGGAATCTCTAAGGGCTGCAACAATCCGCTCGGCCGTTGGTGCTCTGCCTTGACCCTCTGACAAGTTAAACACCGGCTGACGAATTCCGCAACTTCCCCTTTCAAATGCGGCCACCAATAATGTTGACGAAGATCTTGATACATCTTGGTGCTACCCGGATGTACCGAAAATCTCGTATTATGGGCCTCCTGCAATATTTCTTCCCTTAAGTCTGGTACATAGGGTATCCAGATCCTTCCCCCGAATCTCAGCAGACCCGTGCTGTCAACCTTGAACTTTAACGTTTTTCCCTCCGACAGTTGCCTCTTAATGCCAATGCATTCTTCATCAAATTCTTGGGCCTCCTTTATCTTATCCAGTAGAGTCGGACCTACTGTCACGGTGAACAATTTTTCGTTCGTCTCTATCGGATACTTAACCTCCAGTTCCAGGCGTCCAAAGTCCTTTATCAGCTCTGCCTGAGTTGTAAGCCTCATCAATTTCTCTCTGCCTTTCCTACTCAGGGCATCCGCTACTACATTTGCTTTGCCTGGATGGTACAGAATCTCACAATCGTAATCCTTGATTAATTCTAACCATCGGCGCTGCCTCATATTCAGCTCCTTCTGAGTGAAGATATATTTCAGACTTTTGTGATCTGTATATATCTCGCACCTCTCTCCATATAAGTAGTGCCTCCAAATCTTCAAGGCGAACACTACTGCTGCTAACTCCAGATCATGAGTCGGGTATCCCTTCTCATAGTCCTTCAGCTGGCGTGAAGCGTACGCAATGACCCTGCCGTGCTGCATTAGTACACAACCAAGGCCATTGTGTGACGCATCACTGTATACCACAAAACCTCCAGTGTCGTCTGGTAATGCCAACACTGGTGCTTGGCTAAGTCTCTTCTTCAACTCCAAGAAACTCTCCTCGCACTTTTCTGTCCAGACGAACTTTACCGTCTTTCTAGTTAGATTGGTCAACGGTGATGCTATCTTCGAAAAATCCTGGATGAATCTCCGATAGTATCCTGCTAACCCAAGGAAACTTCTTATCTCCGTTGGTGTCTTTGGCTGCTCCCAGTTGATAATGGCTTCCACCTTTGCTGGGTCTACCGAAACACCACTACTGTCAATGACGTGTCCAAGAAACTGCACCCTCTGCAACCAAAATTCACACTTCGAAAACTTTGCGTACAGTTTCTCCCTTCTTAATGCCTCCAGGGCAATCCTTAGATGTTCAGCATGTTCTTCCTCTAACACTGAATACACCAAGATATCATCGATGAATACTTACCACGAAACTTGTCCAAATACTGCTTGAACACTCTGTTCATCATATCCATGAATGCCGCTGGTGCATTTGTCAGGCCAAATGACATAACCAGAAACTCAAAATGTCCATAACGAGTTCTGAATGCCGTCTTCGGAATATCCTCCTGTCTCACCCTTAGTTGATGATAGCCCGTCCTTAAATCGATCTTCGAAAAGTATTTCGCTCCCTTGAGTTGATCAAACAGATCGTCTATTCTGGGTAGCGGATACCTATTCTTAATCGTAACTTTGTTCAACTCACGGTAGTCGATACAAAGCCTCATCGATCCATCCTTCTTCTTTACGAACAGAACTGACGCTCCCCATGGTGACACGCTTGGCCTGATATAACCCCTGTCTAACAGTTCCTGCAGTTGAACCATCAGTTCTTTCATCTCTACTGGTGCCTTTCGGTAAGGCGCCTTAGATATCGGTGCCGTCCCGGGTACCAAGTCGATTGCAAATTCTATCTCCCTATCCGGTGGCAGTCCCGGAAGTTCATCTGGGAAGACATCAGCGAATTCCCTTACAACGGGTATCTGACTCAGTTCACCCTCGACCCGTCGAGTATCTACCACGTGAGCCAAATAACCTATACAACCCTTCTTAAGCAATCTCTTCGCTTGCATCATCGTCAGACAACAAGATTGTCTCGGCGATTTACTACCGTAGAACACCACCTTCGACTTACCCGGAGTCTGTAGGTGTATGCACTTTTTCTTACAGTCAATGACTGCCCCGTGGCTCGCTAACCAATCCATCCCCAGGATTACATCGAATTCTCCAAGACGAATCGGCAACAAGTCCACGTTAAGCTTAAACCCTCTCACATCAGCACAACAATTCTTATAAATGTAGTTTACGGGGATAATCTCTTTGTTCGCTACTTCTACATTCATCGGGTGTTCTAACAGTTCACTAGGCAAATTAAATCTTTGAGCAAATTCATCAGAAACAAAAGAACATGAAGCACCCGAATCAAATAGCACATAGGCATCTATGTTGTTGATTGGAATAATACCTGACACCACCTCTCTGGATGCCACAGCATCTTGTACTGTCATGTTGAAGGTCCTTGCTGTTGGCTTATTTGGCTGGGCTGGTCCTCCACTAGTTGTCCTCGAGTTGTTACCCCTATTGCCGTTTTCGCCATCCATGTTCCTCTTTCGGGGACATTCCTTGCTCCGATGTCCTATCTCTCCACAATTGAAGCAACCTCCCTGCTTCGCCTTAGGACAATTGGGCGAGATATGCCCTTCTTGTCCACAGGTATAACAAACCATCTTTCCCTTCATGCACTCTCCCGAGTGACCCTTTCCGCACTTCCCACATACCGGCCTTTTCTGCTGTATGCTCCCTTGCTGGATTTCAGAATTGCTACCCCCACTGCTCCATTGACGCTTCCTACTGTTGCTGCCACCACCGCTAACATTTACATTTCCTCCTTCTACCTTCTTTTTGTTCCTTTCCCGATTATATTTCGAAACCGCTTCACTCCCACCTTCAGCAATGAGAGCTTTCTCCAACAAGGTTGAGAACGATGTAATTTGCAAAACCGCTACCTTGCTGTAGATCCACGGCTTTAATCCATTCTCGAATCTCCTGGCCTTCCTCACCTCAGTATCTACCTGATGTGGGGCGAATCTAGCCAATTCATTAAATTTTGCAGCGTACTCCGACACTGACAAATTTTCTTGCTTCAATTCTAGAAACTTGATCTCCATTTTTGCCTGCGTACTCTCAGGAAAGTAATTCTCGAAAAACAACGTCTTGAAAGCTTCCCATGCCACGACTCCAGTTCCAGCTTTATTCTGATTGGCTTCCCACCAGAAGTTAGCCTCACCTTTCATTAAGTAAGTAGCAAAAACTGTCTTCTGCTCCTCAGCGACTCTAGCGATGACAAAGGCCTTTTCAATCTCCTTTATCCATGACTGGGCCTCTATCGGGTTCGCTGTTCCTCTAAACTCCGGAGGCCCTACTGCCTTGAAGTCTTTAAAATTGGCTAAGTGGTTGCCTGTCTGGTTTCCTGTAGTAGTGGTTTGATTTCGCAAGGCTTCTGCCATCATGTTCACAAAATCTTGCATTGGGTTTGGTGGAGTTTCCTCTACATTGTTAACTGACTCTTCGATCCCATGATTTCGTAGGATTCGTCTGGGCGGCATTATCTGTTTAAGCAAACCCTAACACGTTACTCGGGCTTTCTTAAAACATAAGTATTCAGCATGTATATAATAATCACATGACTCTTGTGTGGGAGTTTTAGATTACCCAACCTCGGAAATTCTGCTTTCCCGATTAGTGATTTAAGTTACTAAGATACCGATTCAGTCTCACTGAATTAACATAATCATTGCATAAATGGTATATCAAGTAAAATTCTCAAGCACATACCATAATAATGCATCTATATTCATATACCGACTTAAGCGTCTTACACGTTTATCACAGGCATATTGTCATAATTGCTACCATCCCATTTAATATAACAAAAGGTGGGATTCACTTAAACCATTCTTTCCTACCTACATAGTTGGGAAGTACATCCTACCTACGAACTACCTCGAACCTTGTTGAGGTTAATACAATTTCTAGTAAACCAAATGGTAGTACCAATAACACTGATCAAGGCATAACCACCCACTTCCAACTATCCTCTAGGGAACACAAGGTGAATGCAACTCACGCTTGCTCTCGCTACTGGAGGGCAGATTCATCCATCTAGCGTCGAACTGCATCCAGACAATGTCTAAGGCTCGCTCCAATTCAACTATCTTCGCATCCTTAGCCTTTACCTCATCCTTCAATTGTATTAACTGCAGCTCCCTTAGCAGCAGCCTCCCTCGCAACTCGGCTAACTCAGCCTGGGCCTGGTAAGCAGCATCCTTGTACTGCTGTTCAGAAATCTGGTGGATGTGGTTCTGCGCCTCTAATTGTTTAGCCCTAACCTCTAGCTCGGCATTCCTTGCCAGCAGGTTTCCTATCACCTTAGGCTCTATGGGCTCCTGGTTAACTGAAAGGTTATCTTGACGCTCGTCCGACATCCTACAAACACCACACAAATAAATCAACATCAGTACCACAATAAAATATATTCATTGATGAAATGAAATGATATTTTATTCGGTACAACTAGAACTCTATGAATCTCCCCGACCCATCACCTACATACTCTATGTGAGTTTTCTACTAAGGTTATATCCTAGGTTTCTTGTTCCTAACGTTTATAACCTACGGCTTTGATACCAACCTGTGACACCCCCAAATCCAGGTTTTCAAACCTCGAATTCGGTGCTCACGATAATCGACGACAAACATACTATCTAACTAAATGCGGAATAATAAACATACATTGTTTATTGAATGGAAATAAAGTCTTACAATTCTGGTCCCAAGGTTCTTTAACCTTAACATAAAACGTACCCTTAATACAACAAAAGGTTCACCTAATCAAACAACATTCAATAATAACTAGTACATAGGCACTATCGGGCATCTATTCCTGCACCTTCCCTTTTCCTTTGTCTCCTCTAGACGTTTATGCCTTAGCTGAAATAAAGATCATGATATAGCAAGGGTAAGCAACTAATTTGCTTAGCAAGTATATACACAAGAGATATATCATGATAGAAGGAAATTTTGCTTTCAATGTTCAACAACAGTATAAGGGTGTGAAGGAACATGAATTAGTAAACATCAGTTGAATATCCGAATAATTGAATGACAATTACTGAGTGGTTTGAAATAACCAAGGACGTTTTCCAAGGTTCTCAGCATGTAAGCTGGACCTCTTAAAAAGGTTTTGGTAATCGAGGGGATCAGCCTCTCATACCCCGTGATTTATGCATAAACACTTAATAACCAGCATTGATATCATGCCTTAAACAAGTTTATTCTTTTCTCAGCCAAGAGTTCTTACCACAACAATTTAATAAGAACAGCTTTTAAAATACCATTGTCTTAACCAATTTAGACATGCTGGATCTAGCTGATACAAATAGCATAGATCGATCTCATAAACAATTCATACTTGAAAGAACTTTAATTAAATTTACAGTTCAATCATAATAGGATAGGAATTCAATTGCACAATGTGCGAATCTCAATAATCAGTATAGATGTGAATAATCGACAATAATTATTCACTAACATGCTTTGAAAATAATAACTCGAGTTTGAGTTAGGGAACTTGCAATAATGTAAGAAGTTTAGGGTTAGGAACTTGCCTGTTTGCTCAGCTACAAATAATTTTAGCTTTAACTATTTGGCCTTTGAAGAACCTAACATAAATAATGTCGGTCTATCAATTAGTACTGCGTAGTTGTACGCCGATACGCTTACTTATGCTATTTATTTAACAATTTAAGAAATTCACATAGCACACAGTAAATAAACTATAGCAAATTTCATAAGGCACTTAATTGGCTTTTAGGTTGATGGTTTAAATAAATCAACCATGTATCCCTTAAGTAATAAACACTTATTAATCCCTTAAACAATTAATAATAATTGTTCAATTAATTAACATTACTTTTTCTTAAGTAATATTCATTTATTAAACCCTTAAACAATTAATTATAATTGTTTAATTAATGAGTTATTTAAACTCTCTCTATTTTATTAACTCTATCTTTACTTAATTACTATTAAATAGTAATTAATTAATTATCTTTAGTTATAAAAAAAATAATTAATTAGTAAATATGAATTACCTTTAGTTATTATTTAATAATAAATAATAACTAATTAAGTTTATTTATTATTTAAAGTTAATCAAATAATAAATAATTAATTAGTAAGTAATAATTATCTTTAGTTATTATTTAATAATAAATAATAGCTAATTAGATTTATTTATTATTTAAAGTTAATTAAATAATATATAATTAGTTAGTAAATATGAATTATCTTTAGTTATTATTTAATAATAAATAATAACTAATTAGATTTATTTATTATTTAAGGTTAATCAAGTAATAAATAATTACTTAGTGAATAAGAATTATCTTTAGTTATTATTTGATAATAAATAATAACTAATTAGGTTTCTTTATTAAATAATAAATAATTAATTAGTAAATATGGATTATCTTTAGTTATTATTTAATAATAATAACTAAGTAGATTTATTTATTATTTAAGTTAATCAAATAATAATAATTAATTAGTGAGTGATACTTATCTTTAGTTATTATTTTATCATAACTAATTAGGTTTATTTATTATTTAAAGTTAAATCAAATAATAAATAATTAATTACTCCTTACAATTTTTACTTACCCTTAATCATTGTTTAATAATAATTAGACAATAATTAATGAATATAATATATTTAGAAAATATAAGATTTAATGCCCAAAACTTAATTTTTGTGCATTTACTAATTTTACAAAATTTCATAATATCATTTAAAGTTTTTAAATTAATAAAATTAAATCTGGATGGCAATATGGTAATTATCGCGAAAATCGGGCGGAGGGGCAAAACTGTAAATTTTGCGAAATCGTCCGCCCGCGCATTGCGCGTGCGGTGCCCCTGCCTGGCCGAAACGGCGCCGTTTGGCTGCCGCTGATCAGAAAGAATAGCTGGCGCGCAATGCGCGGCCAGCCTTATTATTATTATTTTTTTTAAACCAAACGCGCCATGCGCGGCTCTCTCTCTCTCCTTGACAACAGCATATAGGGGCTTCTTTAATACACTCCAACAATCCTAATACCAACAAGTAAGCCTTAATCTCCAAAATAAATTCCGAGAAATATATCCATGACTACAAAAAAATATTTCTAATATTACAACAAAATTTTTTATGATTTAAAATAATATTTTTTTTTATCAATAAATTTTGTACTCCAATAAATCATTGTACACATGTTTTAGCCCATCAAACCACTAAAACTTGCTACAAATATTTTTAAACTTCAACATACTATTAATAAAACATACTAAACCATTATTTGTCATCACCTAGGTTTTAAAATCATGAGTTAAGCATTCTTAAAAAAAAATATATATATATATAGATCTAACAAAATAAAACTTAGATCTAGTAAAATAAAACATAGATCTAGCAAAATAAAACATAGATCTATACACACCTCATCCCTTTCATAATCATCAAACAACAATCAAAAATTAATCCCACACATAACTAGGGTTTTAAAATCATGAGTTAAACAATCTTTTAGAAAAATGTAGATCTAACAAAAATAAAAACTTAGATCCATGAATACTCCCTTTATACCACCAACCCCAATCAACACACATAAAAGTTTCCAACAAAATAGTGTGTAGAAATCATAATATAATACTAGCAACAAGAAACTAGGGTTTGAAGGAATGGAGTTTATACCTAGCTTTAATGGCTATGCGAATGGAGATGGCGTAAACACTTCAAGGTCTTCTTCTTCCTCTCACAAGACTTGCTCTTGCTTCTCTCTTCAAAACTCTCTCAAGCTCACAAACTCTCTACTTGGTGAATAATAAGTGAGCCAACCTTTGTTAACTTTGGTGAGGGTCCTATTTATAGGAAAGTAGAGACCATGGGCAAAATAGTCATTAACCATGACTAGGCAAGGGCAATTTGGTCAATTCATCAATAGTAGGAAATTTCCTAGCAACTTCCTCAAGGGTATTTTAGTCCTTTCCCAACCTCTTTCAAGGTTAAAATAGTCTTTTCGCAAAATCTTAATTATCCATTAGTTATTACCCATTCTTCATTGGTTATTAGACATTGGTTATTATCTTGCCATCATTACACTGGTTAAACACAATGGTTATTATCCCGCCATCATTTCATTGGTTATTAACCACTTGGATATACAATGGTTATTGCCCTTACATAATTACCTTGGTTATTAACCACTCTTGGCCATTTTAGTCATTACCCACCAATTCCTACACTTGACTCACCTATGGTTATCTCTTAACCATAGTTATATCATACCTGTCAACACGAGTATAAACACATCTTATACATCTCTCACCAATTAACCCAAGCTGGTTTAAATAGAACACAACGTTAACTCATTGAATTAAATTAGATTTAATTAATAAGGACGTTCAAAATTCACGGGCATTACATACGCCGTGCTCAATCTCAACTGCGTTCCCATACACTCTTGTAAGCTTTTCCAGAAATTTGATGTGAAACGTGGGTCTCGATCTGACACGATTGATACCGGTACTCCATGCCTTGATACAATTTCTTTGACGTACAGCTTCGCCAATTGATCCAGATTAAACCTAATCTTGATCGGTAGAAAATGTGCTGATTTTGACAATCGATCCACGATAACCCATATCGCGTCATGCCCTTTCTGAGTAGTTGGAAGACCTACCACGAAGTCCATAGTAATATGCTCCCATTTCCATTCTGGTATCTCCAAGGGTTGTAACAGACCACTGGGTCTTTGATGTTCTGCTTTAATCTTTTGACAAGTTAGACACTTTGCAACACACTCTGCTACTTCCCGTTTCATGTTTGGCCACCAAAAATGTTGTCGAAGGTTTTGATACATTTTTGTGCTTCCCGGGTGAATTGAAAATCTCGAACTGTGAGCCTCTTGCAAAAATTCCTCTCTCACTTCTGGTACTAACGGTACCCAAATTCTTCCTTCAAATCTCAACAGTCCTTCGCTATCGAGTTTAAATTTAACTCCGTCCCCTTCAGAAACTCTCTTTCTTATCTTCTCGCATTCCTCATCTTGGAGTTGTGCTCCTTTTACTCGGTCCAACAAAGTTGGGCGAGTCTCCATCGTAAATAACTTCTCCCTCGACTCTTTCGGATATTTCACTTCTAACTCCATCTTCACCATTTCTGTTATTAGCTTTTCTTGAGCTGTCAACATCGATAATTTTTCCCGACCCTTCCTACTCAAGGCGTCGGCCACCACATTCGCCTTTCCCGGATGGTAGAGAATCTCGCAATCATAGTCCTTGATCAACTCCAACCATCGCCTTTGACGCATATTCAACTCCTTTTGTGTAAAGATATACTTCAGACTTTTATGGTCCGTATATATCTCACATTTCTCTCCGTAAAGATAATGTCTCCAAATTTTTAGAGCAAACACTACCGCTGCCAACTCCAAATCGTGAGTTGGGTATCCTTTCTCATAATCCTTCAACTGCCTCGATGCATACGCAATGACCTTTCCGTGTTACATAAGCACACAACCTAGTCCCTTGAGAGATGCGTCGCTATACACCACAAAATTTCCCGTATCCTCCGGTAGAGATAATACAGGTGCTTCACTTAACCTTTTCTTTAATTCTCGAAAACTTTCTTCACATTTCTCCGTCCATACAAATTTCACTGCTTTTCTCGTCAGATAAGTCAATGGAGTTGCTATCGTAGAGAAATCTTGAATAAATCGTCGATAATAACCTGCTAATCCCAAGAAACTTCTCACTTCCGTCGGTGTCTTCGGTTGTTCCCAATTTATCACCGCTTCCACTTTTGCAGGGTCAACCGAAATTCCATCTTTATCAATTACATGACCTAGAAAGTGCACACGCTCTAACCAAAATTCACATTTTGACAATTTCGCATATAACTTTTCTCTTCTCAGCGATTCCAATACTATTCTCAAATGTTCTTCATGCTCTTCTTGGGTTTTTGAGTAAACTAAAATATCGTCAATAAACACCACCACAAATTTGTCAAGTTGCGGTTTAAACACTCTATTCATTAAATCCATGAACGCTGCTGGTGCATTCATTAATCCAAACGACATCACCAAAAATTCGTAGTGCCCATAACGGGTTCTGAACGCTGTCTTCGGCACATCCTCCCTTCTGACCTTTAACTGATGATAACTGCTTCTCAAATCTATTTTCGAGAAATACTTTGCTCCCTAACAGATCGTCAATCCTTGGTAAAGGATACCTATTCTTAATAGTGACTTTATTCAACTCCCTGTAGTCGATACAAAGTCGCAACGATCCATCCTTCTTCTTAACAAACAACACAAGTGCTCCCCATGGCGAGACACTCGGTTGAATGTACTTCTTGTCCAACAACTCTTGTAATTGGACCATCAACTCCTTCATCTCAACTGGAACCATTCGGTATGGGGCTTTCGATATTGGAGCCGTCCCTGGTACTAAATCGATAACAAACTCGATTTCTCTGTCTGGCGGAAGTCCTGGAAGCTCGTCCGGGAACACGTCCGCAAACTCATTAACTACTGGTATATCATCTAATGTAACTCTCTCCTTCTGAGTATCTATTATGTATGCTAAATATCCCGTACATCCCTTTCTCAATAATCTCTTGGCCTGCAATATCGTTAGACAACTCGATTGTCGTGGCGACTTGCTACCATAAAATACTACCTTTGACTTCTTTGGGGTCATAAGGTTTATACATTTCCTCTGGCAATCAATTATTGCCCCATGGTTAAATAACCAATCCATTCCTAAAATTACATCAAACTCTCCAAGGAGAATTGGAATTAGATCCACAAACATTTCATGTCCCCCAATATTTAGACAACAATTCTTGCATACGAACTCGACAGGAATAACCTCCTTATTCGCAACCTCTATATTAAGGGGATAATCTAGCTTTTCATGAAATAAATTTAACTTCTTAGCAAAATCATCAGATATAAATGAGCAAGTAGCACCCGAATCGAACAACACATAGGCATTTATATCATTGATCGGAATGATACCTGACACCACGTCTTTTGATTCTACAGCATCCTGCATTGTCATATTGAAGGTTCGGGCTGTCGGTCGAGTTGGTTGAACTGGTGTCGTGATGGATAGCTTGCCACTATTATTAGGTCCTTTATTTCCGTTCCCTTCGCCTGTGCCTTTCTTGGGGCAATTCCTTGCCATGTGATCCAACGCTCCACAATTAAAGCACGCGCCTTTCTTGGGGTTAGGACAATTAGGAGAGATGTGTCCCTCCTGCCCACAGCTGTAACAAACGGTTTTTCCTTTCAGGCATACTCCTGTATGATTTTTTCCACACTTCTTGCACTGCTCTACCCGCTTCTTTGAGTCTCTTTGCCTATTTCCCGAATTCCCAGAATTCCCAGGGGCATTCCACTTTCTCTTATGGCCTCCACTATTTCCACTGCTTCCCTCAGCCTTGTTTCCTTCTATCTTCTTGTTCTTCTTTTCTTGGTTGAACCGAGTCAAAGCTTTGCTTCCGCCTTCAGCTATAATTGCCTTCTCTAGTACTGCTGCAAAGGAGTTCAGTTGGAACATTGAAACTCGACTGTAAAGCCAAGGCTTCAGTCCTTGTTCAAACCTTCGTGCCTTCCTTTCGTCGGTATTCACTTGGTATGGTGCAAATCGCGCTAACTCATTAAATTTTGAGGCATACTCTGGCACTGACATCGTTCCTTGCTTAAGCTCCAAGAACTGTACCTCCATCTGGTTTTGTGTACTAGGTGGAAAATACGTCTCGAAAAACATCTCTTTAAACTTCTCCCACGTAATAACTCCTTGCCCTCCTCGGCACTTATTAGCCTGCCACCAGTAACTTGCTTCTGCCTTCAGCATAAATGTAGCAAAAGCGGTCTTCTGCTCCTCCACTACTCGCGCTACTTCAAACACCTTCTCCATCTCCATAATCTACGTTTGGGCTTCAATCGGATTGGTAGTCCCTCGAAACTCAGGAGGTCCTACAGCTTTAAAATCCTTAAAAGTCGCGGCATGGGTTGTGGGCTGATTCATAAGCGCTCCTACAAGCAGATTCACAAATTGTTGCATGGGATTAGTGTCTGCTTCCCCCGCTCCTTCAACAGATTCCTCGGGCGTTGGCTGAGTCGGTTGTCTTCTTCTCGGCGGCATCTTACTGTTAAACATTCGCATTATCAGTTCATTATCCACTTATCGAGAATATTCAAGAACTACCTTAAGCACTTATATATAATACATGACATGTTTAACAAACATAGGTATATATACATAAGCTTCATCCAATACATTGTACATATAGCATATTTGCCAATTACATCTTCTATCCCGTTCAGCAAAGCAAAATTTCGGGATTACATTAACATCATCATCATAATATCCCACGTTTTACATCAAAACTTGGGATTTACATCACAAACACATACACACATAGATATATAAGGATATATATTCTAACATCCGTCTACTAGCAATCTAAGGAAGCATTCCACGCTCAACGGCATTATCATACTCTTGATCCATGATGTGCATCATCCTCCTCTTATCCATGATAAACTATGGGTAATCTGGCGGTGTCGGATAATAATACATTGGATCTTGTGCTCTTCCGAACGTCGTATGAAAAGCATACTCCATCTCGTCCATCTTCTCTTTCTTCGAACGAACTTCTCCTTCGACTCGGTCAACGCGTCGAGCGGCTCTAACCCACGCGTCTGTCATCCTTGCTCGCTCAACTGACTCTTCTCGCAGCCGATCATTAGCAATTTCCTTCTCGACTTGCAATTGTGTCGCTCTCTGCTCTGCCTGAGCCAGTCTCTGCTCAAGCTCTACTACTCGGGTGTTGAGGTCTAGAATTAATACATTATTCAGATCAATTATCGCTTGACGTTCCTCGGCTTGCCCCTCTAGCTCTGCGACTCTATCCTGAAGCTCCATGTTATGGTTGTAAACTAACCCAAATAATCCAGCTCCGGGTGAAGTAGGTGGTACCTCATCCGGATCTCCTCCTACCTCGCCATCCTCTTCTACTTCCTCGGGATCCTCCTCGGGATTTTCTTCTGGATCCGAGTCGGGCTCATATTCCTGGCCTACTACGGTGACTGTTGGAGTTAGCTTTATCGGTGCTGACTGCTCCCAAACCACGTGGATATCTCGTGACTCTTCCTCAGCACCTACGTGACTGGGTCCTCCTATCTCCGACATCCTGCCACAACCAAATTCAAATTTTAAATTACTACACGCGCAAAAATAAGTCTATTACAACAAATAAGCACATAAGTTATTTTATAATCTGCAATGAATTTTTCTTGAATTCATTCCTTAGAACTCGATGTGAGTTTCACCGACTGCTAGATTCTCTGTCTTCTTATGAGGTTATATCCTAAGGTTTCCCCACCTAAGTATTATAACCTATCAGCTTTGATAGCAACTTGTAACGCCCCCAAAATCCGAGGTCTCTTTACCCACAGATTCGGTGCTCACGGTACTACACATCCATTGTCTATTCTACCCATTCATCGTCAATATAAGGACAGAAATGTAATTACTAAATATTACACAACGTCTTACTTCTACAAATCCCAGGTTCTAAGACCTTGACATAAATACATAACATCTTAGGATAATTAATACAATCCAGAATGATCACACATTCCTAGCATAAACTATTACAAAAGCGGATATGATATAATATCCTTTACTCGGTAACTTTTCCCTTGCCTTTGTCCTTGCGGGAACTTTCTGCGTGTTATACCTTAGCTGAAAGTATGTAATTTAAAGCAAGAATGAGCATTTAATTGCTCAGCAAGTATAACATTTAAATAACAATAACATCTGAAATCATGCTTCCAGTTCTACAACTGAACAATAGTTGAGAACATATTTTGAATAAATATGAACAGTGACAAGGTGTTCTTTTGCATTATTAACAGTTCTAAGCAACATACTGAGTGGTCAAATGACCTTGAGCTTTCTTCTTTCATCAAAGGGTTTAATAGTTTTATAACTATAAACCGAACATTTTTCCTCTGGGCATTTTAGGGGATCAGCCTATCATACCCTATGTTGTACAACATCTATACATCTAATTATCACCCATATAGGTCAATCGGTATTACCGACCAAAAATATTTCCCCAGTAATAGGGTTGTTCTTCTCAGTTCTACATCAAAGAATCCAAACAAAAACAATTTGATTGGATAGCTACAATAAACATCAATAATATTTCGATGATTCATTTTTAAATCAATAAAGAATTTCAATATAAGTCTAGCCGAAACAAATGGCTTAGACAAATCCTCAACAGTTCATGGAGTATAAAACTTTAAATTTTCAATAACATGCATTATAGCACAACTAAATATCTTGAATAAAGGTAAGAATACTTGCACAATAATAATTTGTGAAAGCTTAGAATTTATATAACATCGGAAACTCGCACAATGTATAAGAGTTGTACAGTTTAAGAAACTCGCTCAAATATAAATTGAGTTAAGTTAGAAAACTTGCCTCGAGCATCTGCTACAAAATTATAATACACGTCCTTCAATATCCTACACATTTAAGTGCATATAGATACTGCCATTAGTCACATAATCAACGCCAATTATTGGGTTATAAATAACTAACGTGTCTATACATTCTATTTGAATGCCCAAACTATATGCATTTATGTATACTTAGTATGCCCGTTTGATTTATCTAATAATCATTGGTTAATGCTAAAAATCATTATAATATATAATGATCATGTTTTAGGACTTAGAACAACATCTATTATAGTCGGAAGCATTACACGTTATATACGAGCATGTCTGAAGCCTTCCGTTTGCATAACAGTCCCAAAATGGTCAATTTCGAAATTGATCCAGTTATTAACTTCTGATTCTAATTAATAATAGTCGTAGGTCTATCTCTAAGCTTTCCGAATCATCTTGAATTACCCCAAACGGAGATCGTATGAGGAAGATATGCCCAAATTACTAAAGGACATTAAAACTGTCCATACTACTATCAGGATTCGCGAATTTGACACGCCTATTTCCGAATGTCATAACTTCCTCATCCGATATCGAAATGAGTCCGTTCTTGAGTTATATTCTTGCTGGTAACATAAACTACAACATATCTAAAGCCCATATGTTTTCAATAACTCTAACTAGCTAAAACAGTAGCTCAAAAATTCCATCCCGTGCTGATTTACAGTGTGACTGTTTTGGCATCTTTGCTCAAAACCACCATAACTCCCTCATCCGGGGTCGGAATGAGGTCGTTCCAAAGCCTATAGCTTCGTAACTTAATGTACTACAACTACCCAAAAGCTCAGAATTTATTAAGCAACACATTAATACCAGATTTTGGTACAATGGTCAGTGCTCATGCGTTTTTCCTTTTCTAAACATGTTTTACCAAAACTCTTGCTACAAATTTATTTTAACACTTTTTATCTTCATTCCAACTGTAATATCCTCTTAACTCAGTGGACTACAACATCCATACATCACATAAACACAACAAACACAAAATCACAACATTACAGTCCTCTAAAGGTCCAAACAGTCCATGTTCAAGTCCAAACAGTCCAAGTTCATAGTTCTTGCTCCATTAAGCCAAGGTTTGGATTTCTTTTCGTTTTTGTTCCACTTTAATGGTGTTAATAGCTTACAATGTGACTTGGTAACATTATTAAACAATCATAACCCATCATAACAACAAAAATTCGCAGAAAAGCTCAAACTCATAAGTTGAGCTCAATAACACCAAAAATGGAGGAAAAATAGAGAGAAGAGTGATTGAGGTTTGCTTTACCTCTTGATTTCTCCTTCCTTAGATGCTTAAAGGTTGCTAGGACTTGCTAAAACTTGTTTAGAACTTCTCCTCTAGCTCCAAAAGTTCTCCCGTAGCCTTACATCATCTTCCTCGCTAAACCCATTTGTTTTCTCTCTCTACTTTCTTCTTTTTCTTTCTACTTCTTCTTTCTTCTCTGCAACCCTTTCTCAATTCTTAGCAACTGAACTGAGCATAAAGGGAATGGAAGGAATGGCTTCGGGTAGGAAAGAATGGGAGAATAAGATGGTTTGGCTTAAACCGTGCTCTCTCTTTTTCTCTCTATATTACTCTTCCATATTTTGCAAGTTGGTAGCAATGAAATGAAAGAGCAGATGGCTGAGCATGGCTTTGGAGAGTGAGGCTTCGGGTGGATGAGGGAATGAAGCAACCAAGAATGTGGTTTGTTCATTCAAGAGGAATGTTGCAAAATAAGGATTCCAAGGCATTGGTTTTGTGCATTAACAACTCACTATCGGTCACGCCTTCTTCTCTCATCTTATTGGCTCATGCGAACACTTGCCCAATTTTAATTGGCTCATTTGTTTAATACTACCCAACATGTACCGCATTATACACAAAATATACCCGAATACTCCCACTTTTGTACAAAATTTGGTAAATAACTATACCCAAAATTAAAATGGGTACTTCCATAAAATATTGGGACGTGTAAAAATAATTATTATGGGATTTGTTCAATTATTCGGAACACCCATATTATACATTTCGGATACGGGTTAAATCACGTATTAGTTCAAATAAAATTTTCGCATACACGTCTTATCGAAATTAATAGAAATCAAAAAAAGACGTAAAAATATTTGGGCATGAATAGTGCTCGGGAATAGTAACTCGTGAAATAGTGATTTTGCGATATATCACGAAATCAATTTATTCGCTTACGTGAAACTTACTACACACAAAATTCATGCATGCACGTAATCTAAGTTATAATATAACCATTAAACACATAACATTACATAAAAATTTAATATATTCCATAATATTAATAAATCTAAATTATAAAGGTACACACGATTCGCGATCGTTACATATGATATCGGACGTTATGATTCCGGTGGACACGTAAAGTGTCATATAGACTGTTATGTTGTGCACAATGTAGGGTACTTAGGCTGATCCCCTAAAGTACAAGTCTAGGATATATTTCAATTTTAATAGCTGTTTGTATCCATGGATTACAGTGTTAGTACTGTTAATTCTAGTACAGAGTTCACTGGTCATTTGACCTTACAGCATACTAAAGCCGGATTTTTTTTAACTCAAAGCTTTTAAAGAACTGTTTTGCTCAGTATCTCATGGATTACATTTCCTTTGTCATAAGTATTCCTTTTTCCCATTGTATTCAACTGTTTATTTCTTTGTTGAGCAAGCTTTTGCTCACCCTTGCGTTGAATATAATATTTTCAGTTAAAACTGAGAAAGCTGGTACATCAGGGAAAGATAAAGGAAAAGGCAAGGTTGCAGAGTAATTCAGTTATTAAGCGTCTGTGCTTAACTAAGTTTAAGAATTATTGTAATAAGTACCTTTAGTATTATGTTTTGTAATATTATTTGGTATTTCAGTTATGTAAAGGTATTCAGAACCTGGGATTTACGTCATATTATTATGTAATTTAAGACAGGTTTAAGTTAGAATTTTGATGGAATGAATGGATATAATAGTATCGTGAGCACTAAACCCGAGGTAAAGGTAAACCCGGATTTGGGGGCGCCACAGGTTGGTATCAGAGCTGGAGATTATAAACATTAGGATGCGAAACTTAAGTTATAACCTTAGAAGAAAGCTCATATAGAGTATGTTAGGAAGGAGATGGATTGTGAAAATTCATCAAGTTTTAGTTGTACAGAATAAAATATCATTTCATTTCATCAATGAATATATTTTATTGTGATACTGAGATGGTTTATTATTTATTTTTGGTGTTGTGATTATAGAATGTCAGAAGAGCATCAACATAGCCATACCGTTGATCAAGACCAGGTGGACCCAATAGCGGAGCCCGTAGAACACGAAGTGATGGAAGATACATCTCAGGATGCATTGATAGGAGACTTATTGGCTAGGAACAATGAGTTGGAGGATAGAGTTGCTCACTTAGAAGAACAAAACCTCACACATCAATTCATGGAGCAACAGTATAAGGAGGTGGCTTATCAGTCCCAGGCATAAACAGCGGAGCTGAAAGAAAGATTAAAGCAAGAGGAGGTGAAGCTGGAAGTATTGAAGATGGAGTATCGGGCGATGCAGTTGGAGTTTGATGTAGAGATCGCTGAAAGGATTCGGGTCGATGATGCCTGGGTTCAAGCAGCAAGGAAGGTTGACTAGCTAGAGGCGGAGTTGCAGGCAAGCAGGGTCAGGATAGAAACTTTGGGGCTGGCCTTGGATTCAGCCTATATGAGTCAGAGGGTTGGGGATAGAAGGCCTCGTGTAGAGGTGGGTGAGACTAGTACTCGCTCGGTTCGTCACCGAGTTACAGATGGTCAGGTGCAGCAGGACCATGTTCACGCCGATACGGCTCAGCAGGACATGCAGTGATAATATAGTTTAGTTGTTATGTATATAGAGGCAGTAGATACCCCTTTTGTTTACTAGGGTCATATGATGTATGATGTAAACCTCAGACTATAAGAGGTATTATGCAAGTATGATGTATCCCCACCTTATGTGATTGGGGCAGTATAACTTTTGGTTAATCCCATCTTTTGCAGTTAAGTGGGATAAATGGCATTTATAGAAGTATGCCAGGAAAAATGTAAAATGTATGACACTAAGATTTGGCATATGAATATAAATGCAATATTATGCTTACATGTTTTACTGAGTTTGAATTGGCTGTAAAAGGCTTTATATGATAATATTAATAAGATAAGTATAGATTATGGAACATGCTGAGTAATTAAAGGTTATGTTAAACAGAAAATGCCGCCAAGATATAGAGGAGGAGGAAGAGGACGAGGAAGAGGAATATCAAGTACCCCACCACCAACCCAAGAGGAATCTGTAAATAATTCTGCAGGTCCAAAAAATCCTATGCAACAGTTCGTTGACCTGTTAACCCAAGCATTGCAGGGTATAAATGCTGCACCGCCAGTGAACCCAACCCCTCCTGAGGGCCACTTGGCCAACTTTAAGAACTTTAAGGCAGTCGGACCCCCAGAATTCAAAGGGACTAATAATCCAATAGAGGCTCAAACATGGGTAAACGAAATGGAAAAAGTATTCGAGGTTGTCAGGGTTGCTGAAGAACAGAAGACGACTTTTGCCACTTTCATGCTAAAAGAGGAAGCAAGCTACTGGTGGGGAGCCAACAAAAACAGAGCTGGAGCAGGAGTAGTGCCATGGGATAGGTTTAATGAACTATTCTTTGAAACCTATTTTCCTCGTATCATGCAGAATAGGATGGAGGTCCAATTTCTCGAACTGAAGCAGGGAAGTATGACCGTACCTGAGTATGCTGCAAAATTTAATGAATTATCAAGGTTTGCGCCACATCAGGTAGACACTGAAGAACGAAAGGCTCAGAGATTCGAACAAGGATTGAAGCCAGTACTCTATAGTAAAGTCTCAATGTTTCAAATAGCTACATTTTCAGATATGCTGGAAAAAGCCATAATCACTGAAGGAGGAACTGACGCACTGGCCAAATATCATCAGGAAAAGAAGAGTAAGAAAAGTGATGGAGGACCTAGAGAGGGAAGTAACTTCAACAAAAGGAAGTGGAAATCATTTCTCCGGATCATCAATCATCATTTCACCGGATCCAATTTCAAGGCAAGCAAATCCAGTGTTCCAAAGCGCGAATCTGCATCTTGATCAACCTATCTTAGAAGACGTTTCGGAAGGAAGTTCAACATTACCTCAAATGGCTGATCAACAGCAAAGCAGTGCTAGACAGACAAACACGGGAAGGCAAGGTGAGGAAGTAACTGGAGCGCAAACCACAGCGAATGTCGTGCAGATGGAGATGCTCAAGGCATTACAAGAGGCACGAGAAGGCCAAGGGATGATGATGACCATGATGCTGGAAATGCAGAGGAAGCAAGAAGAAATGGGGAACTTCTGCCAGCAGTTGATGCAAATCCCCACTTTCAGGGCTATATTCCCAGGAAGTTCGTAGGGGGAACGAGCAGAAGTGGAGGACAACAGTAACAACAAAGAGAATCAGACTGTACCTCCAACAACGGAGAGTCAGCCGATTCCAATCATCAACTTGGAGCCCCAAAACAGCGGTGATGTGCCACAACTCAGATTGGAAGCAAGTCAGCCTCAGCCCAACATCATCCCGACCACTCTCCCAGCATTTTCACAAGTGCAGATACCAACCATCCCGAGCCACATCCAACGAACAAGCCAACAAGCACAACCGATACAAATTGTTCAGGATACAAGTCTACACTAGCCAATTTCCTTACCATACATGCCACCAATGCAGCAATACATAACAGCCCCTCAAAGAATCCATACCCCGAGCCAGTATGTGACGAAGGATGATATGATGGATGTGATCAATCAACTTCGCAAGCAGACAGTCCGACCTTCAGAGTTGGACTTTACTCCACCCTACCCGGCACACGTTCGGAGACAGCCTTACCCGGCAGGGTATATCGAGCACTCCCCACAGTTCTCAAAGTATAACGGGGAGAAAGAAAATGCCAGGGAACATATTGCCAGGTTCGTGGAGTCGATGTCTCCGTGGCTAGGATATGATGAAGTAAACAACCACAACTTGTTGATGAGAGAATTCAACAAGACTTTAACGGATAGTGCCTTCAGTTGGTACTATAACTTGGAGAAGGGATCACTCCATGATTGGGATGATCTAAAATTACAGTTTTTTAAGAAATTTTTCTATGTGCAGAAGCAGGTAACCATTGTAGAGCTCACGAGATTCAAGTAGAGGCTGAACGAGGAGCTGTCAAACTATGTAGACAGGTTTAGGGCTCAGGCACAGAAATGCGCAGAGCCAATTGAAGAAAAGAACTTGGTGAGTATATGCAACAATGGTGCCATCGATGCCTTCAAGCCCCATCTCGTTACAAAAGCCTGCGATTCATTTGTAACTCTCTCGTCTTTCGCACAAGACTTGGGAGGAATCATGACATTGCCTACAAATCATGCGACTGTTACATGGAACAGCAAGAGGACGACTACTGTGGCTCTGGTAGATTCTCAGCCAAAACCATAAGGGGGCAAGAAGGAGAAGAATGAGAAAAATTTTGAACGAAACAGAGGAAAGTCCGGGGACAAGTATACCAGAATGTCAGTTCCAGAGGCTATCACATGCAGTGAGAAGGCATTCAGGGGCCTGTATGAATAATGGGTTGAGCACGGAGTGGTGAAACCACCAAGGCCTAAATTTGTGTTGACGGAAGAGATGAAAAAAAGACTGGATTTCTGTGTATACCACCAGTACGCAGGACACTCTACTATGGACTGTTACAGTCTGCGGAGGATATACCATGAGAAGCTGGCAGTCGGAGAAATCGAACTGTAAAAAGAAAAGCAGTGTGTATGACAACCCACTTCCAAACCACAAAGGAAAAGAAACATGCAACACTATTATCCATGGTGTAGCCCTAGAAGTCGAAAGGATGGAAAATTTAAAAATGAGCAAAAGAAGAAGAACTCAAAGGTTCCCCTCCTAGGGTTCGACCTCTAGGGGGCACACTCCTGTTTGAGTTCCGATGTGATTTCCTGATCGAACCTTGGTTATCGTGATGATCAAGACTAAGAAAAGTGACGAAAAATACATGGAGGCTTAAGGATGATCTCCCTCAAGTCCTTCGAGACATAGAAAGCTACTCAAAAGGGCCAAAGGTCGTGACGCCATGACAAAGCTATGGCTGATGCTATGCTAAAGTCGCATGAAGGCAAGAAGGATGAAGGCTTATACTAGATTTCAAGAAACACGATCAAGGGCCACAATAACCTATTCAAGACAACATGTTTTAGTAGCATACAACAAGAAAGCATCAAGAATCAATAGTTGATGCTCATCATGTCGAAACTATGAGAAATTTTGTTACGCAAACTTTATCAACACAAGATGATGGACAACCCAAATACTGGTTCTACCATCAAAAGATCTCAGAACTGTAAAGACGAGAATATCAAAAATCCACCCAATATAGTGGTCCACTAGAAAATGGTGGTTGAAGTACTCAAGAGTATCCCTTGCCAAGAAATTGGAGGACCAAGGGAGGAGACACAAGAATTGATGAATTAAAAATCCACCCAAGATGGTGGTCCACTCTAAATGGTGGCCAAGTCCTCGTAGATTGCACTTGCCAAGAAATTGGATGACCAAGTGACGAGGCATGCAACTTAAGCCCTTATAAAACCCTATATGCCAAACAATTAGCACGACGTACCAAGGGATAAGGCACAAGTTATACTTTCAACTTCAAAAGTAATCGAGGCACCTGACTACAAGTCCTCAAAGTTATACTTTCAACTCTAAAAGTAATCGAGGCACCTGACTATAAGCCCTCAAACCCGAGAAAGTTACACTTTATCTCTAAAAGTGGCGAACGTTATGTTTTATCCGACAAAAGCAAAATATATTATTATTATCTTTATGAAATTTTTTGAAACGTTGTGCTTTTCGTTAAAAGCAATACGATTATTAATAAAAATGTCAAACTTTCACTTATACTTGAATATTCTTTGATTTTAAAAGTATGGATTCAAGTGTTAGTTTGCGAGAAATCGAAAAAAAAAGCATGTTACTTAAAAAATTGCATGTTTACTCTCAATATTATGAATATTGTTGTCTTGGAGTGTTAATTTGAATAACTTATGATTCAATGCTAAATATTGGGTCTTAAGGAAAAATTCAAGTTAAAGGCAATCAATAATGCTAAAGAAACTCTATTATGATAAATGACATATAAATGAGTTCTTTGATACAGGAAATAACAAAAAGCTATAAAAAGCCATGATCTAAAGGCTAAGACATATCAAACTGAAGAGGGGGCATAACTAAAGCCTCAAAGTCAACAATAGCGGTATCTCAAGCCTTCGTATTTGATGTTATCATTCCCTCAAGGTCTTGAGAAACCGACTCAAATTTCTAAAGCTTGATCTTCAATTTAGCCATGATATCTTGAAGCCTCAAAAGCTCTACCGAAAGTAAGTAATTCTCATGATGACGTGAAGTGACCTCCGAACGTGCAGTGCAACAACACAATACCTAGAAGTAAGGAGATCCAGCCCAAAACGAAAAGGAGAAATGTCAAGGCCAACAAGTTATCAACCTTACAACTCAGTTATCTAAGTCCTCTGTTCATAGAGAACGGAGAGAAAGACTGTGCATCTCAAGAACAAAACTTACAAGTTGAGCTAATAAGAGGGTCTAGAAGGAGGCCTCACGAATATGTAGCCGATCAAGTATCTGTGGGAACCAAACTAGGAGACGCGTGAGACTTTCCTGATTGGAGGAAGAAACTTGGAAATCCCTCAAAGGAACAAGCTCTCCGGTTGGATTGAAGGAAGCTATAGTAGGAGGCACTTGGGAAGCAATCATGATATTCATCGGGAGAGGGGCTGCACAAATCACGAGCTTATAGAATGCCTGTAGCTCCACGACATCTTTATTGTTGGGTGGATAGCCGAGATCACTAAAAGGCGAGGTGGCAGAATCAAGATGAAAAGAGTCAAATAAAGTGAGCCCCTCAACGAGCAAAGAAAGTAAAACATCGATGCCCCCACCCAAAGAACTAGCAACTATACCCTCCCTGTCAGGTGAAGCCTCAGGAGAATCTTTCTGGGGAGGATGGAAATCAACAATAGGTTTTGAAGTATTCCCCTTCGGGGGAGGAGGATTAACCGCCATAATAGCATCAACATCAGCATGGGTGTCACCGGTACCCTCCAAGATGTCATGAGAATATGGCGGAACTGTACTAACCACAGCAAGACCTAAGCCCACATCAAACATGGAATCGTCAACATTAAGGATGACACAATCATTATGAGGTAAGGAGGGCTCGACAACAATCATGTTATGTCAAGGAGGCTCACAAGTAGTGGAGGTCGTCACCTCACTTGCCGTCCCATAATAAATCCAATGGGAACATCATCATTATCATCATTCTCGGCAATCAAAAAACAATGATCCTCAGCTTTACTCTAGAGCAAGTAACTCTCATCTCCCTGACAGCAGAGGATCCCAGGGGAGGAACTCGAGGAAGTACCCGAAATGAAGTCTGAAAGGATTGTGTCACCATGACATCATGAAGTATAATTGTCAGCCTACTTGAAAGCCTCTATCAAGTATGCAATGTACTCAGTAGCCCTGGGAGACAGATTGGATGGGCTACAAGAAGTTGAAGCGACAACAGGGAGGCTACAAGATATAGCTCAACATAAGCACATAGTTTGAAAAAAAGAGGGAGAAATAAGAACAAATGAAAGAAACAGAAGAAAAGGCTTACTGGTAGAGAGCATAGACATCCTCTAGGGTAGGGGTGAATTCCCCCCAAGCAGTAACGAATGTGCATGAAGAAGAGCACTAGTGAGAAGTTAACACAGTAAGGGCGTCATGATCCTGCTGAATACGTAGATCCCTACATAGCTGAATGCAGTAATATATGCCCGCGCTCTTTAGTATAGCCTTATACTCAACATTCCCGATGATCTCATCAGTCCAATGTTGCCATCCTTGAAGATGGCCAGATGAGTCAGACAGGAAGCAAAAGGGACTGAAAGGGTATTCTTGTTTCTCTATGCACATGCGGGGAATGGGGGAAGTTGTCCCAACCTCCGCAAGCCGCGATATAAAGAAACAAGCCTTCTTTCTCCGGTGAAGGAAAAGTTGTGCGATCGTAAATTCGGACTTGCTCCCAAAAAGTGTCAAAAGGCCCAAAAAAGGGAGCCTTTCCCCAATCATTGACGAAGGGAGTTACCCTGGAAGTCTTCAAGTCTTCAGAGCATCCGGTAGATGAGGCCTACAAGTAAGGAAGACTCCACATAAGGGTACTAAGGATGTCAAGTAAAGCATGTGAACTTGAGTATGTTTACCATGGCAAGGGGAGAATCTGAGATTTGCACTTGAGAATACCTGAAAAGAAGAAGAAATGAAGTCAGAGAAGGATCAAAATCACAATTATGAAAGAAAAATACGATTTGAAATTTTTCCAAAAACTTCGGACAGTTAAAATGCATCCTTCGGAGCCATTTTTTGGGCTATTTTGGTATGCGTCATAGCCGTTGGTAATGAGTTTTGAAGTACTGATCGATACGATCATTTTGATATATTATGGACCCCGAGACTCTAAACGGAACAATGTTCAAATTTTGGTGACCTTTTTTTCCTAAGGTTCGCCCGAATAGGGTTCGGCCCCCTAGGGTTCGGCCTCCTGCAAAAAAAAAAAAAATTTGCTTGGCTTAATTTCCCCTATAGGGTTCGGCTCCCCAGGGTTCGGCCACCTATAAGGTTCAGCTCCCTAGGGGGATTTCTTTTGTGTACCTTGGAAATTCTGATGCTCCACAAATCAATTTTTCGGAACGGATGCTTCTTTGTCGCAATAAATATTGTGTTTTTTTTTTATTATCCGAGGGAACCCTACCGAGATATAATCCAAGTAACGGGGCTCGGAAGACAAAAGAAAAGCTACAATAATCTGAAAAGAAACATAGGAGAAGCAAGTCAAAAAGAATTTCGGAAGAAAGTACTCAAAGAAACTGAAAAATTGAAAGAAAAAGAAGAAGGAAAGATGACCCTATAGGGTTCAACCCTTAGGATTCGGCCCTATAGGGGTGGAATTGCTTTCTTACCTCTAGGGCTGCAAACGATCCGAACCGAACCGAACTTTGTCGAACTCGAACCGAACTTGAACACTATGAGTCGAACTCGAACATGTTCGATTAATATAATTGAACCAATACCCATGTGCGGGTTCGGATCGAAAGATGTTCGCGAACATAGTCAAACATGGTCATGTTCGCGAACACAGTCGAACATGGTCGTGTTCGCGAACATAATCGAACAGGGTCATGTTCGCGAACATCATTCTGTTCGCGAACATGACCATGTTCGCGAACATCACCATCACTCTGTTCGCGAACATGACCATGTTCGCGAACATCATCATGAATATTTGAAATTTTGAATGATTGAATCAACGAACTGAAGCAAAAATTAGGCCAAATATTTTAATCAACATTTATCCAAAATAAAAAATGATTACTTAAAAGAAGTTAAAAGTTAACAAGTACTTATAAATTCTTAATTTACAAATATCAAAAATCAAATATTAATATCCAAAAAGTCTTTTAAATCTTCGAGTATGAATTTTCAAAATCGATAGGAAATATTTTTAATTCAAAAGGAATGCGATAAATTGATAATTAACTTTTGAATACAATAAATCTTGAGAATTACTTTATAAAAAATTTATAATTTTCATAATTATATTGTTTAAAAGTTAAAATTAATAAATTAACTACGAGATCAAATGCTCAAAGCCATTAAGAGATATCGTTTCATTTTTAAAAAAAAACTTTTTGCTTATTTTAATTTAAATTAATAACTCATTTTAATTTCATGCAAACGACGTTGTGACATATTAATTAATTAATTAATTGGATTATTAAACACCATTTTTTACACTAAACATGATTACTTAATTGCATAAATCAAAGTTAGTCAATCGCTCTCTCATTCTCACATATATATCATCAGTCTGTAACACTAAAAAATTCAAATATTTATGAAATCAAGTTTGCACTTTTAATTATATAGTTAATAATTGATATAATATACAATAGTAATTGTACATTGACTATTAGTGAAGTCTCGATACATTGACGATTTGATTTCTCTATTCTATATTTCGATTTGACAATTTCAATAACTCATTAAATGTAAGTAACTGCATTATATCATTCTTTAGGCTTTAATTAATGTCAAACTGTCATTGTATGATGATTAATGACTTTATTTATGTGATTTATGACATGAGTTATAATTTATTAAATTATTAATGATGTAAATTGTAATAATTCAACAATCATTGTTAACAAATTTATAAAAATTTTACAATTATTTTAATTAAATTAGAGGTGAAGAAGTACACATTATTATTTATTAATTATTTAATAAAAATGTATACTTACAATCAATTATCAAAAAATAAAATAAAAAGATGTTTTAAGTAATAAAAAAAGAAAATTACTACAAATTTAACAATTATTGATAAGACAAATTTATAATTTAACACTCCCATATTTCTTTTTAAATGTCGTTTTAGAGAAGTATTTTTGTTTCTTAATATTTGTTATTTAAGAATTTCAATTAAGCATTAATTGTTTAATTTTCAATATTACCCCAAGTACTAAAATTAATTTTGTTTCTCTCACTACTTTCTATCCAATAAGAAACACTCTCTTATTCCAATCCAAGGATATTATTGATATTTAGAGTTATTTTTAATTAAAAACATAATATTAATTGTTTTTCTTAACATGTATGTCCATTAATTTTATAAAAACAAAAAACATAAGAGACTAAGGGACCGAGGGAGAGTATGAAATAACTAACTATTTTTATTTAGAATTTAAAAAATATTAAACATGTAAGAAATACATCTCACAAGCTACTCGCGAGTAACTCGAACCGAACTCGAGCAAGTCGAACCAAACCGAACTCGAACAAGTTGAATCGAACCGAACTCGAACTCGAACATGTCGAACTGATCCGAACTCGAACAAGTTGAATCGAACCGAGCTCAAGCTCGAACATGTCGAATCGAACCGAACCCGAACTGTTCGTGAACATAGTCGAACCGAACCACATGGTTCGCGAACATGTTCGATCGAGCAATCGAACGGAACATTATGTACGAACTCGATTCGACTAGGTGATCAACTCGAACTCGAACCGAACCGAACTCGAACTCGAACCGAACCGAATCGGTGCTCAAACAGTTCGGTTCGTTTGCAGCCCTACTTACCTCTTTCCCAAGATGAAGAACGTTTGCTTGACGACTTCTTGGTGATCTTCAGCCTTGAAGGAGGAGAGTAAATGCCAAGACAAAAAATTGCACGATGAAAAGAAAAAGCCTAAGTGACTTGGAAGATGTATATATTCAGACTGCACGCTTGCAATAGCAAAGGAAGCAACCTTTATTTTCCTCTTAAGGAAGATTTCAAAATATAAAGATAAGTTTATTTGAGCATACTTCAGAATAAAGATATATATTTTCGAAATTTGTTTAGATTTGATGTTTTAATAGGAATTTCGAAATATATATATATATATATATATATATATATATATATATTTTATATCTAATATTTTATTCTTAACAATAGCAAAATTTCGAAATCAATATATATATATATACACATATATATATTAAGGAAAAAGATCTTGCTTTATAAAACTCTCTAATAAAGGAAGATTTTGTTTCGAAATAATAAAATAAGATTTGATTATCTGATGATCTTCCTTGTTTTAATTCTTAGAAAATAAGGAAATAAATATTGAGCAAGATGTGGAAGCTTTCAGATGATCTACCAAGAGGTCCAAGGAAGAGCCCTTCTAGGTCTTGCCTCCCTAGAGTTTAACCTTAATGGTTTGGACCCTAGGGGTTCCCTCTTCTAGAACTCTTGTGTTCAAGACTTGAACAAGTGGAGTCACACAAAAAATCATTCAAAAGCTTAGAGTATTTTGCACGAGCGTCTCTCAGGAATCGTGACCCTTGCGCAAGGGGCAAATGTGAGCCCAAGTGCAAATTAGGGTTCACATGACCTAATTGAATTAAATGTACAAATTAGGGTTTACAAAAACCTAATTAAATGTATAAATTAGGGTTCATGTGACCTAATTAAATGTACAGATTAGACAAAAATAAATGTGCTAGACCCGGGGAAGTCTCCACGTGTTCTAAGGCAGAAGACTCGTGAATGCGACCCATTTTGGGAGTTGATTGAGGGATTGGATTGGTGGCTAGAAGAACAGGACAATTTGGACATTACTTTGATGATTAAAGGACATTTCTAGAATTTCTCCTTGAAAACATGACTAAAGGGTATTTCGGGAATTTTTCTTAAAACATGTGTCTGTCATGTGACTATTTCTCAAGAAAGCTCTATAAATAGCCCCTCTATTCTAAGAAAAGGGGATCGCTCTCAAGACATTACACTTAGACTCTTAGAAGCTCATTACACTTGGAACTCTCTCCCAACTCGAAAACTAAAGAAGGCTCTTGGAATCCCTGCTACTCTAACCCGATTTCCGGATTCTGAGAGTTCTGCCACGTGTCATTGGAGTAATCGTCCACCTGTTCTTCTCCCCTCTTCAATCAATCAATCAATTACGTGCTCTTCGTGGATTTCTCTCCTCTCCCGCCAACACGAAACCCTAACCCTAGTAAGGCTTAATTTCCTTGCCCACAATTATTATCGGAACACTATTAATATTTATCCTTATGGGCTTTTTTATCCATGCTTAGAAAATGTTTTTTTTTATTTCATTTCAAACTAGTATTTCATGCAATTTTATCAAATATAAATAACTATATACCTACTTTATACTACATTTGTAATACCCATGTTTTCCTTTCCTAAGTCCCACATCGCTCCTCCACCAAAAATTTCCCCCATCCCTTACCTATATATATAATACTAATATTTTATTTATTTTTATTATTAAACAATAAGGATTTTCTTATTTTAAGAAAAGACTTTTTGTGAGAGGGACTTTTTAGTAAGGACCTCCTTAATTAAATATTTTCAGTATCGAGGGCATAGGCAGACTACGCACCTCATAATTTCGGGTATGTTTTCTTTCTTTCTTATGTATTTATTTAATTTAATTTTCTGTATTTCTATTAATTTATTTTAGTTAGTTTATTAGTTAATATTTTGGTATTATTTTGGCTAGGTATTATGTATCTCTTTAATTTATTAATTTAATAAATATTATGGAGGGTTCAATATATGCATAAAAACTATTAAATACTAATATTGTAGTATTTAATAAAATGTATTATTTTTGTGAATAGATTACTTTGAGCGAGCCTAACTAATTGCATCTGTAATTGTGGGTATTGCATTACGTACTCCAGGTACGGATTTTGTACTCCTTCAGCGATAGTCTTCTGAAATTTAATTGATTCGTTTTGTTCCGCGTTTTGAATTCCGTTATTATTTCACATGATTGTTTCTTGTGAAATTCATATAATTCTTTCATTTTGAGTTGATACATATGACTCGTATTTGTACTCTTTGAGTTGGATTATCATGTCTACTATTTATTTTGATATCTGTAAAACGGTACAGGTTGTTACCTTCTTTTGAGATATTATAATTATGATTTGATTTGGTTCAACATGTACGTATAGAACCCTTTTTGTTGGTATTGTGTCACATGTGTTGTGACATGGTATTTTGTTAGAATATACCGTAGGGTATACCTGAGCTATAACCACCTGTGGGGGTACCACAGGCATGTCGTCTTGGCACGAGAGACATGACACTTCCGTGGCAGTGTGATTAGTCCACGTCGTCTCTGTTTTGTGCTCCGATGGGAGTTGGTCATTCGGTGATTTGTTGTGAGAGGCGTATGGGTCGGCCCTAGTTTTCTGTTCTGTTCTACAGATTGGTGATGTTGTGCCAAACACGCCTTCTGATTTTGCATGCATTTGGATTCGCGGTCCAATGTGTGATTGCTTATGTAGCATTATTGACTTGTCTATGTGGCAAGCTATATTTCTGAGCTCGGTATGAAATAACACCCAGCCATTTGATTCAGCCTATTACTTCGTTGTGTTAATTCGTTTCAGTTCAGTTCCTTAATTGATTTAGTTAAATTCAGTTCATAATTTTGTGCTCTATATCCGTACTGGGCATTTGGCTCATGCTGTGTCTTTCTTCCGGCAGGTACTCAAGGGGATCATGGGCAAGTGTGATGAGAGCTCCTCATCTAGATGGTTTAGATATTTTGGTTATTTTTGATGTTGGATCTCTGTTTAGAGTTGTATTGAACCTTTATTAAGATTAGGATGTACTAAACAGTATGTATTTTGAGCCGGTTGGGCGGTTGTTAATAACTCTTAAGACTAATCTTTTCTGGTTTATAATTTTGGTGTTAGTTATATTTCTGTTGTGCTTTGCACGTGACCTCCCTTTTTTATTTTCGGAAAGGGGGTGTTACAGAGTTGGTATCAGAGCCTAGGTTCTTTCTTGTAGAAAACCTATTTAGGTTTGACCTGTGAGTTATGGGTAGACTTTGGGTTAGGTTTTTGTTCCATATGATATATCGTTCAGCTATCATATTAATCGGATTCAAATTATTTTGCTTCAGTCCATTGTTTTCTTTATTAGATGGCTCATAGATCCGCTAGAGTTACTGGTAGACGAGGAAATAGTAGGGGAAGAGGCGTGCACCAAACCGATGTACATTCTGATATGCAGCGTGATGCGCAGCCTAATAATCAAGATAATGCTCAATTGACAGCTTTGGTAAATCAGGCGATTAATCAGGCTTTACCGCAATTGATGGCACAAGTGGTT
Organism: Aralia elata; assembly: GCA_034770075.1. Taxonomy (NCBI): domain Eukaryota; kingdom Viridiplantae; phylum Streptophyta; class Magnoliopsida; order Apiales; family Araliaceae; genus Aralia; species Aralia elata. The sequence goes on along the minus strand of CM068378.1, from coordinate 25,206,177 downwards.
CAGGCAATGCAACAACCGACACCAGAAATTCCTAATCAAAGAAACCCCGGGAATGGTGGTTCGCAGACAAATGAAGAAGAAGTGAATACTGTTGGGGTTGATCCATCCATTGTTCCGATGTATTTGTGGTTAGAAAGGTTCCAAAAACAGAAACCACAATCATTCACTTCAGCCCCAACTCCAATTGATGCAGAGAATTGGGTTTCCCATTTAGAAAAGATATTTGATGTGTTAGGATGCTCGGATAATCAGAAAGTGGTACTAGCTAGTTATAAATTAGAGGGGGATGCGCAAAGGTGGTGGAAAGCAATGAAAGTAACAAAGGGGGATGGATTTGTAGAGGCACTTACCTGGGCGGAGTTTTGTGATATCTTTTACCAACAATACTTCTCAGCTGCTGATAAAGAGGCTTATGGTAGAGAGTATCTGTCTATTCGACAAAAGGAGGATGAGTCTGTTACGGATTTCATGACAAGGTTCACTAGGTTGGCAAGTTTTGCAGGAACCTCAGCAGGGACTGCAACAGAACAAGCTAAAAAATTTAAGTGGAGAATTCATTATAAGTATCGCCAACATCTCATTAACATTAAATTCGAAGATGTGTCAGCAGTGGCTAATGCAGCCAAGAATATTGAGATGGAGCGACAAGACTTTCGAGCTTCTAAACCGGAGGGAGGTCGAAAGAGGGATAGAAATGACCAGCAGAGTCAAGTTTCGGATCAGCAGAGGAGAAATCAGAATGGTCAGTGGAACAAGAACCGAGGTGGTCAACAGAGACAGTGGCGTGGCCAGAATCAGAACACAAGTTATCAACAGTTGCCTCAACAAGGTCATAATCGTTAGTAATGGCAAAATCGTCAGCAAGGGCAAAATCAGGGTCGTTACCCAGGACCAGCAGGTGGGGATAACCCTAATCTCATTCCAATAGCTCCTTGTGCTACTTGTGGGGCTAATCATCCAGGAAGACCTTGTCATAGAGCTACTGGTGCATGCTTTTTGTGTGGTCAGTTGGGCCATCTTGCCAAAGATTGTACTCGACCACGTGGTAATGGTGGAGGTGGTGATAATGGTGGCAATGTTGGTCAGCGCCGTGGTGGACGAGTCTTCGCCTTGACACATAATCAGGCAGCAGGTGCGCCAGGTACTGTTTCTGGCACTCTTATAGTTGGTAATCGTGAGGCTTCCATTTTATTTGATACTGGCTCTACCCATTCGATTGTTGCAAATTCTTTTGTTCGACACCTTGGTGTGTCATCTCAGTCTTTAAATTCTGCTATGTCTATTACTACCCCGATGGGAATTTCTATTGTTATCTCTGATTTGTATCGAGATTGTCCTATTAGTTTTGAAGATAAGATTCGTGGGGTAAATCTTTTACCGATGGGTATGCACGATTTTGATGTGATTCTTGGAATGGACTGGTTAGATACGCACCAGGCCACTATCGATTGTCAATCAAAGAGAGTTATCTTTGGGGATTTGAAGTCCCCAGATTTCGTGTATCAAGGTTCACGACCGGGTAAGGTGGTGAAATTAATTTCAGCTCTAAAAGCTGGAAAATTGGTGGCTAGGGGTTGTGAGGGATATTTAGCAATTGTGAATAACACCTCTATGGGAGAGTCTCGTATTGAGGATGTTCCGATTGTTCGTGAATTTTCTGATGTGTTTCCAGAGGAATTGTCAGGATTGCCACCGCAACGGGAAGTTGAGTTTACTATTGAGCTTATTCCTAGTGCAGAGCCTATCTCTAAGGCACCGTATAGGATGGCACCATTGGAATTGCAAGAGTTGAAGGAGCAATTGCAAGAATTATTAGATCGTGGTGTAATTCGACCGAGTGTTTCACCATGGGGAGCTCCGGTTTTATTTGTAAAGAAGAAGGATGGGTCTATGAGGTTATGTATAGACTACAGAGAGTTAAACAAGATTACCATCAGGAATCGGTACCCTTTACCGAGGATTGATGATTTATTTGACCAACTTCAAGGGGCGAAGTATTTTTCGAAGATAGACTTGAGATCAGGTTATCATCAGTTGAGGGTAAGAGATGAGGATGTCTCTAAGACAGCTTTTCGTACTCGCTATGGGCATTACGAGTTTCTGGTGATGCCATTTGGGTTGACTAATGCTCCAGCAGTATTTATGGATTTGATGAATCGGGTGTTTAGGGAGTACTTGGACAAATTTGTCATTGTCTTTATTGATGACATTTTGATTTACTCCAAGTCTAAGGAGGAGCATGAGGAACATCTTCGCATAATTTTGAAAATTTTACGAAAAGAGAAGTTATATGCTAAATTCTCCAAATGTGAGTTTTGGTTGGAGCAGGTTATATTTCTGGGCCACATTGTGTCTGCTGAAGGCATTAAGGTGGATCCTGCGAAGGTTGAAGCTATCACTAAATGGCCGAGACCTACTACGGTGACGGAGGTTAGGAGTTTTTTTGGGTTTGGCAGGGTATTATAGGCGATTTGTAGAAGGGTTCTCTTTACTTGCCTTGCCATTGACTCAGTTTATGAGAAAGGGCACGAAGTTTGTGTGGAATGAGGAACGCGAGAAGAGTTTTGAGGAGTTAAAGAAACGGCTTGTGACAGCTCCAATACTTACATTGCCATCAGGGATAGGAGGTTATCAGATTTATAGTGATGCTTCTAAGAAAGGTTTGGGGTGTGTTTTGATGCAACACGGTAAGGTGATTGCTTATGCTTCTAGGCAACTTAAACCTTATGAGGTGAACTACCCCACTCATGATTTGGAGTTGGCAGCAGTAATCTTTGCCTTAAAAATTTGGAGGCACTATTTGTATGGAGAGACTTGTGATATCTTCACCGACCATAAAAGTCTTAAATACATTTTCACTCAAAAGGAGCTTAACATGAGGCAGAGACGTTGGTTGGAGCTTCTAAAAGATTATGATGCGAGAATACAGTATCACCCGGGGAAGGCAAATGTGGTTGCAGATGCTCTTAGCCGAAAGAATTCAGGAAGTGTAGCAACCCTTATTACACAACCTCAGCTTATTTCGGATATGGAGCGGCAAGAGTTGGAGTTTTTTTGTGCAAGGATCAGATGAGATTTTGGCAGGTATGAGAGTAGAGCCATCTCTTATCTCACGGGTTAAAGAAGCTCAGAAAGAAGATGGGGAATTGTGGGGTATAACGCAAAACATAGAAGAGGGCAAGCAACCCGAGTTTCGTATTGATGACCATGGTGTGATTTGGTTGGGTAAGCGGTTGTGTGTACCGTCGGATTCAACCATTCGAGAAGCTGTGTTGGTTGAGGCTCATAGTTCGCCATTTTCTATTCATCCAGGTTCCACTAAGATGTACAGGGATTTGAAAGAGAATTTTTGGTGGAATGGGATGAAGCGAGACGTGGCTGAATATGTGGGTAAGTGCCTCACTTGTCAACAAGTGAAGATAGAACATCAACGAGCTAGTGGTTTGTTGCAACAGTTAGACATACCGGTTTGGAAGTGGGAGGATATCACGATGGACTTCGTGACTGGTTTGCCGAAGACTTTCAGGAAGAATGATGCCATTTGGGTTGTGGTGGACCGGTTGACTAAATCAGCTCACTTCTTAGCTATCCAGGAGGGTTATTCTGTAGATAAGTTAGCACAAATCTTTCAACAGGAGGTTGTTAGACTTCATGGAACTCCAGTGTCAATTGTTTCAGATCGAGATCCACGGTTCACTTCACGGTTCTGGAAAGGGTTTCAACGAGCTTGGGGCACTCGATTAAAATACAGTACTTCTTTCCATCCACAGACTGATGGGCAATCTGAGAGGACTATCCAGACTTTAGAGGATATGTTGAGGTCTTGCGCATTAGAATGGTCGGGTAATTGGGATGATTACTTGAGCCTTGTTGAGTTTGCTTATAACAATAGCTGGCATGCAAGCATTGATATGGCTCCATTTGAGGCATTATATGGTAGGAAGTGTCGGGCACCAACTTGTTGGGATGAGGTTGGTGAAAAGATCATAGAAGGGCCTGAGTTAGTTCAGATCACTACGGAGAAGGTGGCGGTGGCTAAGGAGAAATTGCAGTCGGCTCGATCACGGCAGAAGAGTTATGCTGATAAGCATAGGAAGACCTTAGAGTTTCAACCTGGTGAACACGTGTTTTTAAAAGTTTCTCCTTGGAAGGGTATTCGACGATTTGGATTGAAAGGTAAACTTAGTCCACCTTCTATTGGGCCATTTGAGATTCTGGAAAGGGTTGGCGAAGTTGCATATCGGTTAGCTCTGCCTCCACAATTAGCTCATGTGCATAATGTGTTCCATGTGTCAGTGTTGAGGAGTTATCATTATCATCCGTTGCATGTGGTACAATATCCGTTCGATAAAATTCGGAAGGATCTTACTTGTGAAGAACAAGCCGAGAAAATTTTAGATCGACAAGAGCGGATTATGAGGAGGAAAACAATTTCGTTTGTTAAAGTTTTGTGAAAAAATCATTCGGAACGAGAGGCAACTTGGGAGATGGAGGAGTCTATTCGGGCGGAGTATCCGCATCTTTTTGATAATTAGGCGCGTTCCTTTTCTTTTGATTCCGGGGACGGAATCCTTTTTAAGGGGGAAGTATTGTAATACCCATGTTTTCCTTTCCTAAGTCCCACATCGCTCCTCCACCAAAAATTTCCCCCATCCCTTACCTATATATATAATACTAATATTTTATTTATTTTTATTATTAAACAATAAGGATTTTCTTATTTTAAGAAAAGACTTTTTGTGAGAGGGACTTTTTAGTAAGGACCTCCTTAATTAAATATTTTCAGTATCGAGGGCATAGGCAGACTACGCACCTCATAATTTCGGGTATGTTTTCTTTCTTTCTTATGTATTTATTTAATTTAATTTTCTGTATTTCTATTAATTTATTTTAGTTAGTTTATTAGTTAATATTTTGGTATTATTTTGGCTAGGTATTATGTATCTCTTTAATTTATTAATTTAATAAATATTATGGAGGGTTCAATATATGCATAAAAACTATTAAATACTAATATTGTAGTATTTAATAAAATGTATTATTTTTGTGAATAGATTACTTTGAGCGAGCCTAACTAATTGCATCTGTAATTGTGGGTATTGCATTACGTACTTGATGGACTCCACGGCACGCTTGCGTGAGGTGGTCGTCGCCCAGATCGTTTCTAGCAAAGTTGAACGGTGGATTGCTCGCAACACCTTAACCCCTCGCCTATATGTAGACAGTAATCTTGGTACAATTGCTCGCCTTGGAAATCTGCGTTGAATGGACACCAACGACACCTTGACCCCTCGCTTATATGTAAGCGGTAATCTCGGTACAATCGACGATTGATACGGTAGAAGACGCCACACACAACTATGTATTGTTGTATGATAAGTCAAACTTGAATCTCAAAGAAAAACTAGAAGTAACCTAGAAATTCTCAAAGAACCAAAAGTAGAGAATAATTTCACAAATAATTGTATTGAATAAATCTGATTGAAGTATATCAAGTACATCATCTATGTCCCCTATTTATACTACTCAAAAACAATTCTAATCCTAATAGGAATTATAAAATCAACTGGAAACCAAATCCTAACTTACCAAATTAATTTGGAAACCAAATCCTAACTAATAAACAATAAGAAAATTAAATCCTACTTATCAAACATTCTAATTACATTAGGAATCTAAAACATGCTGAAAATACCCTAATAATTAAGGAAATCCGCATCCAAATTTGAATTAGAAATCTGAAGCCTTCCTCCATTTGGAATTAGAAATCCATTAATTGTTAGGAACCCATTAATCCGTGGAGAATAAAATCAGCTAGTTGTCTACTTGAAAACCGCGTGGCCCACATGATATAGGAAGCTAATATGTTAAGTCCTGAATATGTAAATGTTAAGTCCTGAATATGCTAGGAAACTCGCGTGATTGACTGATTAGAATTGGAATGTCCGTTGCCCACATGCGAATTTGCTAGAATATAAATTGCCATATGAATTGATTAAAATTGGCCTTGAATTGAATTCCATTTTAAACATTTTTGAATAAACTTCAGCCCAAATATTTAAAATCGCTTGATAAATCCCTGGGACTTGAGTTGAGTTATTAAGGTTTGATGTTAGCCTGATCAGGATTGTATCATTCCCCTCCTCTTGAAAAGGATTTGTCCTCAAATCTGACATTCCCTCCCCTTGAAAAGGATTTACCCACAAATCTGATCCTACATGAAAGCAAATTAAGTTAGTATCATCAAACAAATCATAATCACAATTCTCACTTTGCACATAACATATAAAACCAATATCACAAGTAAGAATATGAAAATAATTATCAAAAACTCCAACTCCTGCAAGGAACACTTCGTCGTCTCGCAACTTCCCCGAATTGACATGAACAACTTGTAAACATCTCTTTCCAAGCAATGCTCGAATCGATATAGCATCCTGCAAGCTCCTCGTAACACAACTTGGAAACTTAAACTTTCGAACTCCTCTAATCAAGAACCTGTCCACATCAATACGATACTTTTCCACATGTAGACCAAATACTTCCACAATGCTAACTACATTAAAATAAACTAAATTAGCAACTATAGCAAAAATGCAATCAAAATTTCTACCTAAAAAATCAAATGTATATATATAATAAAATAAACGTAAATAAAACTATAAAAAACTCTATATCCCCCTGGATCAAAACTCAGTATGTAGAATTCTTCACATTGCAGCAACTTCCATTCACGAATTCCTGAATCAAAAATCAACGTGAAGATCTCGTCCATTCGCAAATATATCCATCGACGAATTCCCGGATCAAAAGTGATTCTTATGATCTTGATCACTCGCACTAGCATCCATTTCATTGCACCTGGATCAAATAACAATCTTTGAAACTCTTCATTGCGCAATTGCAAACACTCTTGAATTCCTGGATTAAACACAAAATAAAACAAATCAACATGTTCCTTTTGTCTAATCACAAAGAAATCAAATAATTCAAATTCACATGCATAGTCTACTAGAACAATATTCAAAACACTTCCCTGTAAACTCTCAATGCATTGTCCGAATGGATTTACCCAACGATCCATGCTTTTCTCCTCAATGAGTAAGAATTCATCTCGAATCCGCAAAACAAAATTAACCTTTCTCTTTCCATTGACATTAACAAATTTAAAATCACGTAATATCATCAATGGAATAAAAAGATCACATCTATTCTTACAAGATGAAAACTCAATAGCATAATTAACACTACGATGATCACAATCAAACTTAACAAGTGCTAAAGAATTTTCCCAATTGTGATTAAAAGTCAGAATATCATCAAAACAGATATTAACAAATTTTTCCATGAAAGAATGTAAAATATGATTTAACATGAAAACATTTAATGCATTAGTTAATCCCAACGATTTAACTAAACATATATGTAAACCATATCTTAATCCAATCCGATGATAATCACTTTTCAACCCAATACCAAATTCCTTTCCATTCAAGACAGTTTTTTCAAAATCATGCAATGATAACAACTCTAATAGAAAGAAATTACCAAATGATAGCAAATCATGCAATGAAGATTTCTTTACTGAAGAACCATGAACACTACCATTATCAATTAACGACATGCCATGTAAAGATTGATCAAAATCTAATTCAACATGTGAATGAAAAACCCTAGAATGAGTTTCATGCAAGTACAAACGATGAAAACGAGAATACCCACAATAATCACTAGAATAAATTCTACGAAGATATGCACTTTGACAATGAGAATTTACTAAATGATAGTAGGAATATTGACAATGAGAATATAATGCATGCTCATAAACTAACTCGACAAATATCAAATATCCTCCATAGCTTATGATAAAGATGATTCTACCATCAAAATAGCCAAACACAAATTTATCCATGGAAGCATGCAAAACATGTTTTAATAAACTCATGAACATACTAGATGCATTAGTTAATCTAACAGAAATAACTATCCACCTATACAATTCACATGTTAACACAATTCTCCATTCATCACAATTTCTCACGCTAATTTGATTAGGCATAAACATCACATGATCGTCATCAAATGTAGATAAAACATAAGCACTATGCAATTTATCAAGCATATTATCTAAGTAAAGAAAATAACAACGATACTTGTTTACCAATTCAAAATCGACGCACAAGCTCAACGTCTTTCCCTCCTTAGGTACTATGATCTCATGAATAGCACATGCACTAATGTTTTCTCCCACGATACCCGGTTTGATGAAATTGGACTTCATCAACTCTCCAACCCGCCTTGGTAACTCCGTCGTCTCCTCGGGAATACTACAAGTTGGCTGATATGGAATGATAGCTCGGGGTATATCCTCAATCACCTGTATAAGAGAAACAACAGAACTAGACAAAAAAGAGTTAATCTTGTTAGTATTCAAAAGCGCCGTCTTGTACGAATGTACAGTCATTGGCTTTTCAAAATACAACTCACTTTCCAACTCACTCTTCTCTCTTTTTTCACTCTTACTCTCCACTGTTTCTTTCTCTCGTTTATTTTCACTCTCATTCTTTTTATTCTCTCGTTTTCTTTCATTCTCTTTTTCACACTCAATCTTTTTTTTAATTTCTTTTTCACTTTCTTTTTGTCGTTTACTTTCACTTGTATTCTCTTCCTCGGGATCACGGACTTCATCTCGAACAATAGAATCTAATAACTCTCCTTGGACCGCATATTCTATTATTTCTTCTTCCACCTGCGACTGGACTGGCTCCTTTTGCGCCTGTCGGACGTTTTGTAGTTGCTTCGCCATCTCTCTTAATGATCCCATGACTTCTTCTTTTTTTTCCTTGAAAAATACTGGTTCCTTATACACCTTAAGAGTTTCTCGTGACTTTCTCCAATGTGAATCCTCATGCCTTGGAACCCTCCTTTCATCCTCCCAAGTTGATCGCGTTGAAGGTTGCTCTTTATGTCTTGCAGATGCATATTCATTCATCCTGCTAGGCTGTACTGGGGCATACCGCTTTCTCATCACGGTTTTTAACTCTTTCCATGTATCGATCGGATGCTCTCCACATCTTCTCCTTTCACGTTCAAAGTGAGCCCACCATGTAGCTGCATGACCGGAAAAATCTTGAACTGCAAGTTTGAACTTCTTGTGCTCGGAATAATTATGATAGTCAAACTCTCGTTCCTTCCTTTTCTCCCAACTCAAATAAGCTTCTGAATCCGCTCTACCTTGAAAAGATCTCTTTTGCCACTCATAATTATTTTCACAATTATATCCATACATGATTGCTGCAAAACAAAGGTTAGTAGATAAAGAAAATTTTCCTCACACACTTCTTTACGTGTTTCGCTCAAACAATGTATCACACAGTTATGAAAACACTCGTGTATCACACAATTAGGCTTTTACCCTCAATTGATCTCACACTCTTGCCTTTTACCACTCTAATTTCCTCTTATAGGTTCTTTTTGAATTCACCAAATAAATATCACAGTTTCTTTTTAATTCAATAAGAACTTATCACAAGACAAAATATAGCAAGTGTGACGTACGATAACCACTAAAATTTTACGATCACCAATTAGAATCCTCTTGAGTGAAATCCCAATATCCTTAAAATTCACGAATTCCAACAATAGAATCAAATAATAATTTCTTCAATAAGATCCTAATAGCGCGAAACTTATGAAACCCAGGCAATTGCAACAATAATAATTTTTTTTCCTTTTTTTTTGTACTCACGATTTTTATTTTTTTTGCACTCACGATTTTTTTTCTTTCACGAATCTCACTTTTTTTTTGAACTTTTTTTTTCAATATATATTCAAACACGAAAAATAAAGGATAAGTAACTCGCTAGGAACTTAGCTTTGATACCAAATGATGGACTCCACGGCACGCTTGCGTGAGGTGGTCGTCGCCCAGATCGTTTCTAGCAAAGTTGAACGGTGGATTGCTCGCAACACCTTAACCCCTCGCCTATATGTAGACAGTAATCTTGGTACAATTGCTCGCCTTGGAAATCTGCGTTGAATGGACACCAACGACACCTTGACCCCTCGCTTATATGTAAGCGGTAATCTCGGTACAATCGACGATTGATACGGTAGAAGACGCCACACACAACTATGTATTGTTGTATGATAAGTCAAACTTGAATCTCAAAGAAAAACTAGAAGTAACCTAGAAATTCTCAAAGAACCAAAAGTAGAGAATAATTTCACAAATAATTGTATTGAATAAATCTGATTGAAGTATATCAAGTACATCATCTATGTCCCCTATTTATACTACTCAAAAACAATTCTAATCCTAATAGGAATTATAAAAATCAACTGGAAACCAAATCCTAACTTACCAAATTAATTTGGAAACCAAATCCTAACTAATAAACAATAAGAAAATTAAATCCTACTTATCAAACATTCTAATTACATTAGGAATCTAAAACATGCTGAAAATACCCTAATAATTAAGGAAATCCGCGTCCAAATTTGAATTAGAAATCTGAAGCCTTCCTCCATTTGGAATTAGAAATCCATTAATTGTTAGGAACCCATTAATCCGTGGAGAATAAAATCAGCTAGTTGTCTACTTGAAAACCGCGTGGCCCACATGATATAGGAAGCTAATATGTTAAGTCCTGAATATGTAAATGTTAAGTCCTGAATATGCTAGGAAACTCGCGTGATTGACTGATTAGAATTGGAATGTCCGTTGCCCACATGCGAATTTGCTAGAATATAAATTGCCATATGAATTGATTAAAATTGGCCTTGAATTGAATTCCATTTTAAACATTTTTGAATAAACTTCAGCCCAAATATTTAAAATCGCTTGATAAATCCCTGGGACTTGAGTTGAGTTATTAAGGTTTGATGTTAGCCTGATCAGGATTGTATCAGTACTCCAGGTACGGATTTCGTACTCCTTCAGCGATAGTCTTCTGAAATTTAATTGATTCGTTTTGTTCCGCGTTTTGAATTCCGTTATTATTTCACATGATTGTTTCTTGTGAAATTCATATAATTCTTTCATTTTGAGTTGATACATATGACTCGTATTTGTACTCTTTGAGTTGGATTATCATGTCTACTATTTATTTTGATATCTGTAGAACGGTACAGGTTGTTACCTTCTTTTGAGATATTATAATTATGATTTGATTTGGTTCAACATGTACGTATAGAACCCTTTTTGTTGGTATTGTGTCACATGTGTTGTGACATGGTATTTTGTTAGAATATACCGTAGGGTATACCTGAGCTATAACCACCTGTGGGGGTACCACAGGCATGTCGTCTTGGCACGAGAGACATGACACTTCTTCCGTGGCAGTGTGATTAGTCCACGGCGTCTCTGTTTTGTGCTCCGATGGGAGTTGGTCATTCGGTGATTTTGTTGTGAGAGGCGTATGGGTCGGCCCTAGTTTTCTGTTCTGTTCTACAGATTGGTGATGTTGTGCCAAACACGCCTTCTGATTTTGCATGCATTTGGATTCGCGGTCCAATGTGTGATTGCTTATGTAGCATTATTGACTTGTCTATGTGGCAAGCTATATTTCTGAGCTCGGTATGAAATAACACCCAGCCATTTGATTCAGCCTATTACTTCGTTGTGTTAATTCGTTTCAGTTCAGTTCCTTAATTGATTTAGTTAAATTCAGTTCATAATTCTGTGTTCTATATCCGTACTGGGCATTTGGCTCATGCTGTGTCTTTCTTCCGGCAGGTACTCAAGGGGATCATGGGCAAGTGTGATGAGAGCTCCTCATCTAGATGGTTTAGATATTTTGGTTATGTTTTGATGTTGGATCTCTGTTTAGAGTTGTATTGAACCTTTATTAAGATTAGGATGTACTAAACAGTATGTATTTTGAGCCGGTTGGGCGGTTGTTAATAACTCTTAAGACTAATCTTTTCTGGTTTATAATTTTGGTGTTAGTTATATTTCTGTTGTGCTTTGCACGTGACCTCCCTTTTTTATTTTCGAAAAGGGGGTGTTACAACATTTGTCCCAAATTATAAGACAATTATTGACTTTTTATACTACATTTTCAAACCTATTTGACTCCTTTTTTGTTGATTCTTTTGATTTTCAAACAAAGAAAATTAGAATGAGTAAAATCTAAATAAAGTTTACTCTGTCTTGTTGAGAAATTTAATTTAAAATTATATATTATGTAGATTGATAGAAATAAAATAAATGTGTAATTCATGAATGTCTAATACGAAAAATGACGCAAATATAAATACAAATACATATAGCTAGTGGTTGAAATTTGGTGGACGAAAGTATCCTAAAAACTAGACTTCATATACTTAGGGAGGAGTAAAATGGTAAATAAAGAAAGGCCAAAAGGCTAAAAAGTAACTTTCAAAATTTTAGTCTATTCATCTACACGCCTTTAGACCTGGATTTTTCAAACTTCAGGTCTGTCCAAACTCTATTTCAACTCGAGTCAAACTGGTCATTTGCAAATAAAAACCGTCTGTTAGGGCCTTCATGCCAGGCTGATCTATGTTTAGAACCAAGCAGGCTAGACTTTAATTTTCAAGCCTATTTCAATTAACACCAGGCCATATAATCGGATTTCGGGTTTTTGTGTGTGCCCCTAGCTACTTTTATCGACTAAAATATAAAATTAGACCTGCAAACGAACCGAGCCGTTCACAAACAGGTTCGGTTCGATTCGATAAGGTTCGATTTGATTAACTTGTCGAGTTGAGTTCGCACATGGTATCGCGTTCGATTGCTCGATCAAACATGTTCGCAAACCATGTGGTTTGGTTCGACTTTGTTCGGGGACAGTTTGAATTCGGTTCGGTTCGATAATTCACGAGAAGTTCGTGAGATGCTCGAGTTTGTATTTCTTACATGTTTAATGTTTTTAAATTCTAAATACAAATAGTTGATTATTTCATATTAAATTCTAAAGTTTGTCTTATCAATAATTGTTAAATTTATAGTAATTTTTTGTTTTTATTACTTAAACATCTTTTTATTTTTTTAATAATTGATTAGAAGTAAAATTTTTATTAAATAATTAATAAATAATAATGTGTACTTCTTCACCTCTAATTTAATTAAAATAATTTTAATATTTTCTTAAAAATTTTAACAATGATTGTTGGATTATTGCAACTTACATCACTAATAATTTAATAAATTATAATCCATGTCATAAATCACATAAATAAAGTCATTAATCATAATGCAATGATAATTTGACATTAATTAAAGAATGATACAATACAATTGCTTACATTTACACGAGTTATTGAAATTGTCAAATCGAGACAGAGAATAGAGAAATCAAGTCATCAATGTATCGAGATTTCACTAATGGTCATTGTACAATTACTATTGTACATTACATCAACTATCAACAATATAATTAAAAGTGCAAACTTGATTTCACCAATTCCACCCCCCAACAACCACCTCCAACCAATTTTTTTGTTTTTTGAATTTTTAATGTTACAGACTTATAGTGTATATGTGAGACAGTGAGAGAGAATGGTTGGCTAACTTTGATTTATGCAATTAAGTAATCATATTTAGTGTAAAAAGTAGTGTTTCATAATTCAACTAAGCAATAAGTTGTTTATAGCTTATTTTTCGGATGAATTATTTAAAGACAGTTTTACTATTTATTTAACTGATGTTTGCTCCAGTAAATGTAATGAATTGATTCAAATGTTCGTGAACTTGATCAAGTTCGAATATGTTCATGAGTTGTTCACGAACGGGTTTGTCTTCGTGAATATTTAGATGTTTGCAAATATAATGTTGTTTGACTATTTTCGCGAACTGTTCGCTAACTTGAGCATGTTCGCGAACTGTTCGTGAACAGTTAACGATCCGAACTCACACATGTGTGTTGGTTCGATCATGTTATATGAACAAGTTTGAGTTCGACTAATAGTATTCGAGTTCGGTTCGAGTTTGTCAAAGATCGAATAATATCGGATCGTTTGCAACCTTAATAAAATACACCTTCCGATTAGTACTAGACTCAAGAATCCATTTCTTAAAGTTTTTTTTTTAAATTTTTTTGCAAACTCACTCTCCAAATATAATTATTGGTGCAACTCCCACCCAAGTTATATGTATTCTCATACTAAAGATAAACGGTTTTAAAATTTTTTGTAAACTCACTCTCCAAGTATAATTATTGGTGAAACTCTCACCCAAGTTATATGTATTCTCATACTAAAGATAAACGGTTATATGTTTGTACTTTTGACGAAAATTAATCATGTACTTTGCATGTTTTTTAAGGATGATATAATAATTTACATTATATAAGATATTTGAGCTACTTTAACACTCTATTCAATCAAAGGCCATTTGAGAGAAAGGGACTACGCACATTTGGGGGGAAATTAGGGTTTTGATTGAGCGAAATGGACTCGGCGAATATGGAAAAAAAACTAGGGTCTCGATTGAGAGAAAGAGGCTAGGCGGAAAAAATAGGGTTTCCATAAATTCTTCTACTTTAGTTAATATTTGTGAGAATAGTTGTTTAAGTAAGTGAGATTTGGTGAAATCAACTTACTTTTATGGATTAGAGGCTTCAATATAAAATCTCAAGGACAAGAGTTAATTTGTCACACCACCATATGGAATAACTCACTTATTTCGCTATTCAGTTTATACATATACATATATATATAATATATATATATATATATATATATATATAATATATACACACACATACACACACAAAAACATATATGTACTATATATTTTTATGATTGATGATAATTTAAAAAGTAGTTAATACCTTTGATCATATGTATGTGGCAGAATACCATATAGAGCTAGTAAGATAGTGAAAATTGAGAAAACAATTATAAAGAATGTGAAGAGAGAAAAAGTTGGATTCTTTTGAAGCCGACTTATAAATGAAAAAATATAAGTCTCTTATACAAATTTTTTCGATAAGGGCCCAAACCAATCAATGAGGATAGTTTCATAGAGTTTTAGTGGGCCGAGCTCGCGCTTAGGAAAACTAAATCACAATTTGTGTTGAGGTTGAGCAGTCTTGGGCCAACTTACTAAATCCAATCGACAATCTTAACCCTAGATATATTATCTGCCGTTATTTTTCAGCTATAAAATCTCCTATTCTAGTATCTTTCATCTTTGCCTCTTTAGTCTCTCAAGTTCTCAATTCTTAAGCCCTAGCCACTACAACAAAGCAGCTTATGTTGCTGCTTTTGGTCGCTGATAAGCATTTTTCGTGTAATGAGCTATCGCTAAGATCTTGATGTACTACCATCTATTAGCAACAGGTAAGGATTTCTTTGTTTTAATTCTATATTGATCTCTTAGTTGTCTTTCATTTTCTATACATCTCTATCTCTCCCATTTTCATCTCTAATAAAAATCCTAATAATGGTAGGTTTTACTCTGATCCTGTTCTTCCCTAAAAATGACAAGTTTGTATTCTAATAAGAAAGTTTGTCGGTATTTCTGTCAAGAACTATTTCTTGCATGTGAGTTTAACAATTTTTTGTTCGATTTGTTTACAATCCTAAATGACTTGTCGATCTAATGTAGTGAAAGTTTTTTTCTCTAGTCGATTGAGATTTAACTTGATCTCGACTATATTACATTAGTGTGGATATTGAAAATAGTATACATTACCTGTTTAATTGTTTAATTGTTAGATCTTTTCTTTAAAAATAAATTTTAAATTAACAAATGTTTCATTTCCTAATTAAGAAATTTAGTAGTAAACAATACTTAGTTTATTAAATATTTTTTTATCAATATTAAAAAAGTTAATTTTGGTCTTTTAATTCGGAACGGGTGGAGTATATTATTTTGTCGGCTTATTTATACGAAAATTAATTTCTTAATATACATTTTTTCCATTAAGACTACATATTAGTAAGTTCACTTATTGTATTCTGCTATGTCTATAACATTAATATCTTTTACGATAACATATATGATAACATGTTAGTAAGTTCACTTATTGTATATGCCCTTTAACCCGTTGGCTTGTATATACAACTTTTCGTTTCAATTATATGTATATGGAAGTTTGTAAGATTTAGAGGTATAAGATACATCAATTTCACTATTTTAACCCTTTAACAATCTCTAGTAAATCTATATATTTCTCCACATGTCAATATATTTATCCATAGTGACCTATTTCATATTTTATAGGGCATGATCGATGTTCATGGCATTTCAAATATTAGAAATAATATTGCTGATTTTAAAGGTAAAATGTTGTCGCACTCTAATATATCTTGTTTTATTGTTGATATTTTCAAAACATTTCTTAACCTCTTAATTAATCTAACCTTAATACAAAAAAAATGTGGGCAACAATAAGCTTAACCTTATGTAAAACACAAATAAGAACTGTCCTCTAAAAGTGAAAAGAATGTATGCTAATTTCTCTAAGCAGAGAATTTAAACTAGTAACAATGAGCCAAATAATTAAGGAATCTGCTACCTGTAGATATAATTAGGTAAGTAATTTGCCATATGGAATATAGAAAAATAGAAATTTTTTAGAAGCCCACCTCATGTCACAAATAAGCTAAATGAGATAAAGAATCAGGCTGCTTTACATTTAATCTTGAGCCAAAAAATTCCAAACAATTTCTGTCAAAGAGCTATGAATAAATAAATGGTCCATAAATTCTTAAGTAGGAAATGCACAACAACATCATTTAGGCACAATTTGGATACCTAAAGCTAATTAACATGATTCTAAGATACTTATTTTGAAGTATTGTTTCATAACACAGGTCAGCCAAAAAACTTCCTTGAGTGTGAAGAAATCCGAGACAATTAATAATGTAACAATGTTACGCAAGAAGGAAGGTATTTCTGAATATTTTTCAAAATTTCTGCAGACATTTCAAGGATAATATAAATTAAATGATTGTGGTATAGAAAAGAACTCCAGTGTATTCATCTTCTTGTAAAGAACATAATAAAATTATTTGTTAGTATATCATCAAATGGGAATCTGTCCTACATATAAAATTGCCCGTGATTCAGATATTTGTCAAGCATTGAAGTGGCAAAATCATAAGCCTTTGTGGAAGCACTTCTACAAGGACAGACACTGAAGAATAAACTTTGTTCGAGTAACTATAGCATTAAAAAGAATATCTTGTTCAACGTGTTGTACTGTTAAGAGTATTGTACGTTCGAGCATTTTCTTTTATACA
Organism: Aralia elata; assembly: GCA_034770075.1. Lineage (NCBI taxonomy): Eukaryota > Viridiplantae > Streptophyta > Magnoliopsida > Apiales > Araliaceae > Aralia > Aralia elata. Next base: position 25,188,960 of record CM068378.1, on the reverse strand, counting down.
AATGAATGTACTAGGATATATGTCAAGCTTAGAGGAAATTGAATGTGTTGTACTATTAAAAATGTTGTTCTAACATTTTTTTATGCAAATGGATGTACTTAAGATATATGTCAAGTTTACAGAAAATTGAACGTGTTGTACTATTAGAATGTTGTTTGAGCATTTTCTTTTTATGCTAATGGATGTATAGCAACCAAATATACAATTTCTTAAGTTTCAAGTTTTCTTGACTTGTCTTTTCTTTTCTCTTATGACCCCTCTGACCTCACGATCGTAAAGTCTCAAAACCCTGGGATCGTAGACCAAATTGTAACACCAAACACCACCCTCAGTTGTACATGATATGATTCCTTCACCCCATACCACACCTAAACAAATTTTTTTAATTGAAGTGTTAAATTGTAATCCATATTTATAATCTAATTTTGCTTTTCCTTTATATACTCACAAGCTGTATTTAAAAAAAAATCTTTTTCTATTTTTTTATTTTCTATCCTAATTTAAGTTATTTATTTAAAGCTCACAAACAAAACGTTATTATTCTCATTGTTGTGTTAGTTTCCTTGTTTCTATAAATTTATAGTCAAACATGTGAAGAAATACACACATGTGGCTATAGTAATATATACACAGTCCATTGTTAACACTTATGTTGATGCATAGTAAAATATATTGAAATAATAATATATTGGAAATTAATAAGATATTAGACAACTCGCCCATTTTCTTTTCTTTTTTTCACAAATAGAAAGTTTCGAATTCAATTCAGATATTAGAAGGATTACCGTATATAATACTTCAAAATTATTAAACTTAAAAAGGTGGAAAAAATTAGATAGTATACAATGGTTCGAAGGATATCCCGATATTTACAAAACTTGACATTAGTAGTAAATCCTCTGTAATTTATTATGGTCATAATCTCTCGACATATATTTTGATTTTCTTAAAAATATACTAATTTTAAAAATAGTCAATTTGATCAATAAAAGTCAAGTAATATATATTTCAAAACATATCTTGGGCACTAAATTAACAATAAGTATCAGCCAATTAGAATTAAATATCCTTTCAAAAGAGGTATTTGGTATCTCTTCAAAAGGTGTTTGGAGCACTAAAAACCTTGGATTTAAATTTATTTCGTTCTAGAATTTGAATTCTATCCAAAATCCTTTGAAGAATTCTGAGTCTAAATTCTTTAATTATTAGAAAATACTTTTTTTTCATTGTTATTTTCTTCCAAGTCTTATTGTAGTTATGTCTTAAATACTACTTTTGCAATAATATTTAGTATAAACTATTTTTGGGGCATGTCTTATTTTGTGAAACATATTTATTGCAACTCCTTACCAAATTTATAGAAATGATATGTTTACTTTAAATTTTAATTCACAAAAGTTGTGTTTTTTTTAATCTTAGGTTAAATGAGTGTTTATTGTAATGTTTTTTTTTAACAATCAAGCAGTTGCTGTTCCAAAATTCATTTTACTCATTTATTTTGGAACAAAATCGTTTATATTTTAGAATTAATAGAATATAAACAACTTATTAACTGAAAAAAGTATGACTAACTAAACATGAGAGTAAATATGAACGGGGCAAAATATTGGGGACACTGTAATTAAATTTTTTTAGATAAGTATGCTCTTGATTATTTAGTGTGGTGGTTCATGTTGGGATATTTCACATAAATTTCACATCTTTAATAAATATAGTGTCTCAACCAAATAGGTTAACCTTTTAGGTAAGAAGGTGATACAACATATTTGTTGGGTCAATTTATACAGGTATGCGCCGCATTGGTGATGAATTGATGTGAGATGGATCGTTTAATTCTCTACAAATGGTATTAAAGCTCATGGTTTAATGGGCTAAAGTATCAGGTTGGTACTTCATGGTGGAAGATTCGCAGGCTGCGTGTTACCCAATCCGCGCGGTGGAGCAAATAGAGTTGAGTCGGGTGGATCACAAGGAGATCAATCACGCGTTTGCCACTACGCGTGAAGTATGATTTGAGTCAAATGGAGCGATGACTCTAGGAAGCTGCTTAGGGTGAATGGTTCAAAAGGAGGAAAATTGTACTCCCACGTTCTCCTCTAAGGTGGTAGAGTAGTATTAGAGTAAAGCAGAATTTTTGAAGGGACTCAAATAAAGTGAGCTCAATGGTATGACTACTCTAGTGTGATACTTATGATGTGTATTCAAGTGAAAGGTGAAGATTGTTGGATATTTCACATGAATCTCACATCTTTAATAAGTATAGTGGAGTTTCAACCTAATAGATTATAAGTTTTAATTAAGAAGTGATTCAACATTCTTGTTGGGCCAGTTTTCATAGGCATGCATGCGCTGCATTAGTGATGAGCATTGATGATGAATTGATGTGTGATAGATCGTTTAATTCCGCTACAGTTCAAACTATTTATTTAGGATTTTTTGATATTTTCACAAGTAAATTTGATACTTTCATAGTTCATACTCATATTTTCACAAGTCTCTGACTTTGTAAATATTAAATGAAACTCACATTCATATTAATAAAATATTATAAAAATATTAAATTTGAATTGTGAAAATAAAATAAAAATTCCCCTTATCTAAAAGGATTCAATTGCCTTGTACCAATATTATCTAAAAGGATTCAATTGCCATGTACCAATATTTTTGCATTTATCTAAAATAGTGTAATAATCTGGGTTGTCATCACAAGGGGTGCCCTAACTTCTTAATTCCACAATAACCTGACATATGAAAGATCAAAGCATGTTTATTGGGTAACCCATTAATTTCACATGCAGATACAAATAAATTTATTAATAAATATGCGCGTATAATGAAATAAAGTCGGTGCTTCTTTTTTTTTTCCCCAATAAGCTTGCATGAGCCGGTTTAATAAATAAATTTTAGAGGATTATATGCAAAGATATAATTTTAAATTAAAAATAACAAAATAATAATGTAATTAAACTTATAAGGACAAAAGAGAAAATAATTTGCACTCCGTTACACTTAGCTTGCATCAACGGGCCATGATTGCTTTATAATTAAATATATTTAATGATCAGTTTAATGTTATTTTATTCTATCTATTTAAAATATAAGAGTATTTTTGACTTTTTGTGAGATTTTATTTTTATAAATTTAGAATTCATTTAACTCATTTATGTATAAAATTATCGGATCTAGTTATTAGTAATATTTTTTAGATAGTTTATAATGTTTATTAGTTATTGATAAAAATGAGATAAATTATATTATTTTTTTAAAAAAATTCTTATATTTTGAAACGGATGGTGTATTACTGTGATAAAAAAAAATAATGTCTACTATTTTTTACAATTTATGCTTTGACTTGAATTTATTATTGTGAGCCCAAATGCAAATTAGGGTTCACATGACCTAATTGAATTTAATGTACAAATTAGGATTTATGTGACCTAATTAAATGTACAGATTAGACGAAAATAAATGTGCTAAACCCGGGGAAGTCTCCACGTGTTCCAAGGCAGAAGACTCGTGGATGCGACCCATTTTGGGAATTAATTGAGGGATTAGATTGGTGGCTAGAAGAACAGGGTAATTTGGACATTACTTTGATGATTAAAGGGCATTTCTGGAATTTCTCCTTAAAAACATGACTAAAGGGTATTTCGGAAATTTCCCTTAAAACATGTGCTTGGCATGTGACTATTTTCAGGAAAGTTCTATAAATAGCCCCTCTATTCTAAGAAAAGGGGATCGCTCTCAAGCCATTACACTTAGACTCTTGGAAGCTCATTACACTTGGAACTCTCTCCCAACTCGAAGACTCAAGAAGGCTCTTGGAATCCCTGCTACTCTAACCCAGTTTCCGGATTCTGAGAGTTCTGCCACGTGTCATTGGAGTAATCGCCCACCTGTTTTTCTCCCCTCTTCAATCAATCAATCAATTCCGTGCTCTTCGTGGATTTCTTTCCTCTCCAACCAACACGAAACCCTAACCCTAGTAAGGCGTAATTTTCTTGCCCACATTTATTTGACGACTCTGCTGGTGAGGTGTAGAATTCGTGAAGGGTATGCCCACAACTCGAAGTGGGAGAATTACAGGAATCATTTCACCGACAACAATCATCATTTCCCCGGATCCAATTTCAAGGCAAATCCAGGGTTCCAAAGCGTGAATCTGGATCTTGATCAACCTATCTTAGAAGACGTTTCGGAAGGAAGTTCAACATCACCTCAAATGGCTAATCAACAACAAACCAGTGCTAGACAGACAAACACGGGAAGGCAAGGTGAGGAAGTAACTGGAGCGCAAACCACGGCGAATGCCGTGCAGATGGAGATGCTCAAGGCATTACAAGAGGCACGAGAAGGCCAAGGGATGATGATGACCATGATGCTGGAAATGCAGAGGAAGCAAGAAGAAATGGGGAACTTCTGCCAGTAGTTGATGCAAATCCCCACTTTCAGGGCTATATTCTCAGGAAGTTCGCAGGGGGGACGAGCAGAAGTGGAGGACAACAGTAACAACAAAGAGAATCAGACTGTACCTCCAACAACGGAGAGTCAGCCGATTCTAATCATCAACTTGGAGCCCCAAAACAGCGGTGATGTGCCACAACTCAGATTGGAAGCAAGTCACCCTCAGCCCAACATCATTCCGACCACTCTCCCAGCATTTTCACAAGTGCAGATACCAACCATCCCGAGCCACATCCAACGAACAAGCCAACAAGCACAACCGATACAAATTGTGCAGGATACAAGTCTACACTAGTCAATTTCCTTACCATACACGCCACCAATGCAGCAATACATAACAGCCCCTCAAAGAATCCATACCCCGAGCCAGTATGTGACGAAGGATGATATGATGGATGTGATCAATCAACTTCGCAAGCAGACAATTCGACCTTCAGAGTTGGACTTTACTCCACCCTACCTGGCACACGTTCGAAGACAGCCTTACCCGGCAGGGTATATCGAGCACCCCCCTCAGTTCCCAAAGTATAACGGGGAGAAAGGAAATGTCAGGGAACATATTGCCAGGTTCGTGGAGTCGATGTCTCCGTGGCTAGGATAGGATGAAGTAAACAACCACAACTTGTTGATGAGAGAATTCAACAAGACTTTAACGGATACTGCCGTCAGTTGGTACTATAACTTGGAGAAGGGATCAGTCCATGATTGGGATGATCTAAAATTACAGTTTTTTAAGAAATTTTTCTATGTACAGAAGCAGGTAACCATTGTAGAGCTCACGAGATTCAAGCAGAGGCTGAACGAGGAGCTGTCAAACTATGTAGACAGGTTTAGGGCTCAGGCACAGAAGTGCGCAGAGCCAATTGAAGAAAAGAACTTGGTGAGTATATGCAACAATGGTGCCATCGATGCCTTCAAGCCCCATCTCGTTACAAAAGCCTACGATTCATTTGTAACTCTCTCGTCTTTCGCACAAGACTTGAAAGGAATCATGACATTACCTACAAATCATGCGACTGTTACATGGAACAGCAAGAGGATGACTACTGTGGCTCTGGTAGATTCTCAGCCAAAACCACAAGGGGCAAGAAGGAGAAGAATGAGAAAAATTTTGAACGAACCAATTCCAGAGGCTATCACATGCAGTGAGAAGGCATTCAGGGGCCTGTATGAATAATGGGTTGAGCACGGAGTGGTGAAACCTCCAAGGCCTAAATTTGTGGTGATGGAAGAGATGAAAAAAAGACCGGATTTCTGTGTATACCACCAGTACGCAGGACACTCCACTATGGACTGTTACAGTCTGCGGAGGATATACCATGAGAAGCTGGCAGTCGGAGAAATCGAACTGTAAAAAGAAAAGCAGTGTGTATGACAAGTCACTTCCAAACCACAAAGGAAAAGAAACATGCAACACTATTATCCATGGTGTAGCCCTAGAAGTCGAAAGGATGGAAAATTTAAAAATGAGCAAAAGAAGAAGAACTCAAAGGTTCCCCTCCTAGGGTTCGGCCTCTAGGGGGCACACTCCTGTTTGAGTTTCGATGTGATTTCCTGATCGAACCTTGGTTATCGTGATGATCAAGACTAAGAAAAGTGACGAAAAATACATGGAGGCTTAGGGATGATCTCCCTCAAGTCCTTCGAGACATAGAAAGCTACTCAAAAGGGCCAAAGGTCGTGACGCCATGACAAAGCTATGGCTGATGCTATGTTAAAGTCGCATGAAGGCAAGAAGGATGAAGGCTCATACTAGATTTCAAGAAACACGATCAAGGGCCACAATAGCCTATTCAAGACAACAGGCTTTAGTAGCATACAACAAGAAAGCATCAAGAATCAATAGTTGATTCTCATCATGTCGAAACTATGAGAAATTTTGTTACGCAAACTTTATCAACACAAGATGATGGACAACCCAAATACTGGCTCTACCATCAAAAGATCTCAGAACTTTAAAGACGAGAATATCAAAAATCCACCCAATATGGTGGTCCACTAGAAAATGGTGGTTGAAGTACTCAAGAGTATCCCTTGCCAAGAAATTGGAGGACCAAAGGAGGAGACACAAGAATTGATGAATTAAAAATCCACCCAAGATGGTGGTCCACTCTAAATGGTGGCCAAGTCCTCGTAGATTGCACTTACCAAGAAATTGGATGACCAAGTGACGAGACATGCAACTTAAGCCCTTATGAAACCCTATATGCCAAACAATTAGCACGACGTACCAAGGGATAAGGCACAAGTTATACTTTCAACTTCAAAAGTAATCGAGGCACCTGACTATAAGTCCTCAAAGTTATAGTTTCAACTCTAAAAGTAATCGAGGCACCTGACTATAAGCCCTCAAACCCGAGAAAGTTATACTTTATCTCTAAAAGTGGCGAACGTTATGCTTTATCCGACAAAAGCAAAATCTATTATTATTATCTTTATGAAATTTTTTGAAACATTGTGCTTTTCGTTAAAAGCAATACGATTATTAATAAAAATGTCAAACTTTCACTTATACTTGAATATTCTTTGATTTTAAAAGTATGGATTCAAGTGTTAGTTTGCGAGAAATCGAAAAAAAAAAAGCACGTTACTTAAAAAATTGCATGTTTACTCTCAATATTATGAATATTGTTGTCTTGGAGTGTTAATTTGAATAACTTATGATTCAATGCTAAACATTGGGTTTTAAGGAAAAATTCAAGTTAAAGGCAATCAATAATGTTAAAGAAACTCTATTATGATAAATGACATATAAATGAGTTCTTTGATACAGGAAATAACAAAAAGCTACAAAAAGCCATGATCTAAAGGCTAAGACATATCAAACTGAAGAGGGGGCATAACTAAAGCCTCAAAGTCAACAATAGCGGTATCTCAAGCCTTCGTATTTGATGTTATCATTCCCCCAAGGTCTTGAGCAGCCGACTCAAATTTCTAAAGCTTGATCTTCAATTTAGCCATGATATCTTGAAGCCTCAAAAGCTCTACCGAAAGTAAGTAATTCTCATGATGACGTGAAGTGACCTCCGAACGTGCAGTGCAACAACACAATACCTAGAAGTAAGGAGATCCAGCCCAAAACGAAAAGGAGAAATGTCAAGGCCAACAAGTTATCAACTTTACAACTCAGTTATCTAAGTCCTCTGTTCATAGAGAATGGAGAGAAAGACTGTGCATCTCAAGAACAAAACTTACAAGTTGAGTTAATAAGAGGGTCTAGAAGGAGGCCTCATGAATATGTAGTCGATCAAGTATCTGTGGGAACCAAACTAGGAGACGCGTGAGACATTCCTGATTGGAGGAAGAAACTTGGAAATCCCTCAAAGGAACAAGCTCTCCGGTTGGATTGAAGGAAGCTAAAGTAGGAGCCACTTGGGAAGCAATCATGATATTCATCGGGAGAGGGGCTGCACAAATCACGAGCTTAGAGAATGCCTGTAGCTCCACGACATCTTTATTGTTGGGTGGATAGCTGAGATCACTAAAAGGCGAGGTGGCAAAATCAAGATGAAGAGAGTCAAATAAGGCGAGCCCCTCAACGGGCAAAGAAAGTAAAACATCGATGCCCCCACCCAAAGAACTAGCAATTGTACCCTCCCTGTCAGGTGAAACCTCGGGAGAATCCTTCTGGGGAGGATGGAAATCAACAATAGGTTTTGAAGTATTCCCCCTCAGGGGAGGAGGATTAACCGCCATAATAGCATCAACATCAGCATGGGTGTCACCGGTACCCTCCAAGATATCATGAGAAGATGGCGGAACTGTACTAACCACAGCAGGACCTAAGCCCACATCAAACATGGAATCGTCAACATTAAGGATGACACGATCATCATGAGGTGAGGAGGGCTCGACAATAATCATGTTATGTCAAGAAGGCTCACAAGTAGTGGAGGTCGCCACCTCACTTACTGTACCCATAAGAAATCCAATGGGAACATCATCATTATCATCATTCTCGGCAATCTAAAAATAAAGATCCTCTGCTTTACTCTAGAGCAAGTAACTCTTATCTCCCCGACAGCAGAGGATCCCGGGAGAGGAACCCGAGGAGGTACCCGAGATGAAGTCTGAAAAGATTGTGTCACCATGACATCATGAAGTATAATTGTCAGCCTGCCTGAAAGCCTCTATCAAGTATGCAATGTACTCAGTATCCCTGGGAGACAGATTGGATGGGCTACAAGAAGTCGAAGCGACAACAGGGAGGCTACAAGATATAGCTCAACATAAGCACATAGTTTGAAAAAAAGGGAGAAATAAGAATGAATGAAAGAAACAGAAGAAAAGGCTTACTGGTAGAGAGCATAGACATCCTCTAGGGTAGGGGTGAATTCCCCCCAAGCAGTAACGAATGTGCATGAAGAAGAGCACTAGTGAGAAGTTAACACAGTAAGGGCGTCATGATCCTGCTGAATACGTAGATCCCTACATAGCTGAATGCAGCAATATATGCCCGCGCTCTTTAGTATAGCCTTATACTCAACATTCCCGAGGATCTCGTCAGTCCAATGTTGCCATCCTTGAAGACGGCCAGATGAGTCAGACAGGAAGCAAAAGGGACTGAAAGGGTATTCTTGTTTCTCTATGCATATGCGGGGAATGCGACTAGAATGGGGGAAGTTGTCCCAACCTCCGCAAGCCGCGATATAAAGAAACAAGCCTTCTTTCTCTGGTGAAGGAAAAGTTGTGCGATCGTAAGTCCGGACTTACTCCCAAAAAGTGTCAAAAGGCCCAAAAAAGGGAGTCTTTCCCCAATCATTGACGAAGGGAGTTACCCTGGAAGTCTTCAAGTCTTCAGAGCATCCGGTAGATGAGGCCTACAAGTAAGGAAGACTCCACATAAGGGTACTAAGGATGTCAAGTAAAGCATGTGAACTTGAGTATGTTTACCATGGCAAAGGGAGAATCTGAGATTTGCACTTGAGAATACCTGAAAAGAAGAAGAAATGAAGTCAGAGAAGGATCAAAATCACAATTATGAAAGAAAAATACGATTTGAAATTTTTCCAAAAACTTCGGACAGCTATAATGCATCCTTCGGAGCCATTTTTTGGGTTATTTTGGTATGCTTCATAGCCGTTGGCGATGATTTTTGAAGTACTCGTCGATACGGTCGTTTTGATATATTATGGACCCCGAGACTCTAAACGGAACAAAAGTTATGGTCAAAACAGCGATCACGATTCCCAATGTTCAAATTTTGGTGACCTTTTTTTCCTAAGGTTCGCCTGTCTAGGGTTCAGCCCCCTAGGGTTCGGCCTCCTGCAAAAAAAAAAAATTTGCTTGGCTTAATTTCCCCTATAGGGTTCGGCCCCCCAGGGTTCGGCCACCTATAGGGTTCGGCTCCCTAGGGGGATTTCTTTTGTGTACCTTGGAAATTCTGATGTTCCACAAATCAATTTTTCGGAACGGATGCTTCTGTGTCGCAATAAATATTGTGTTTTTCTTTATTATCCGAGAGAACCCTACCGAGATATAATCCAAGTAACGGGGCTCGGAAGACAAAAGAAAAGCTACAATAATCTGAAAAGAAACGTAGGAGAAGCAAGTCAAAAAGAATTTCGGAAGAAAGTACTCAAAGAAACTGAAAATTTAAAAGAAAAAGAAGAAGGAAAGATGACCCTATAGGGTTCAACCCTTAGGATTTGGCCCTATAGGGTGGAATTGCTTTCTTACCTCTAGGGCTGCAAACGATCCGAACCGAACAGAACTTTGTCGAACTCGAACCGAACTCGAACACTATGAGTCGAACTCGAACATGTTCGATTAACATAATTGAACCAATACCAATGTGCGAGTTCGGATCGAAAGATGTTCGCGAACAGTTCGCGAACATAGTCGAACATGGTCATGTTCGCGAACATAGTCGAACATGGTCGTGTTCGCGAACATAATCGAACAGGGTCATGTTCGCGAACATCATTCTGTTCGCGAACATCATTTTGTTCGCGAACATGACCATGTTCACGAACATCACTCTATTCGCGAACATGACCATGTTCGCGAACATCATCATGAATATTTGAAATTTTGAATGATTGAATCAACGAACTGAAGCAAAAATTAGGCCAAATATTTTAATCAACATTTATCCAAAATAAAAAATGATTACTTAAAAGAAGTTAAAAGTTAACAAGTACTTATAAATTCTTAATTTACAAATATCAAAAATCAAATATTAATATCCAAAAAGTCTCTTAAATCTTCGAGTATGAATTTTCAAAATCGATAGGAAATATTTTTAATTCAAAAGGAATGCGATAAATTGATAATTAACTTTTGAATACAATAAATCTTGAGAATTACTTTATACAAAATTTATAATTTTCATAATTATATTGTTAAAAAGTTAAAATTAATAAATTAACTACGAGATCAAATGCTCAAAGCCATTAAGAGACATCGTTTCATTTTTATAAAAAAACTTTTTGCTTATTTTAATTTAAATTAATAACTCATTTTAATTTCATGCAAACGATGTTGTGACATATTATTTAATTAATTAATTGGATTATTAAACACCATTTTTTACACTAAACATGATTACTTAATTGCATAAATCAAAGTTAGTCAATCGCTCTCTCATTCTCACATATATACCATAAGTCTGTAACACTAAAAAATTCAAAAATTTATGAAATCAAGTTTGGACTTTTAATTATATAGTTAATAATTGATATAATATACAATAGTAATTGTACATTGACTATTAGTGAAGTCTCGATACATTGACGATTTGATTTCTCTATTCTATATTTCGATTTGACAATTTCAATAACTCATTAAATGTAAGTAACTGCATTATATCATTCTTTAGGCTTTAATTAATGCCAAACTGTCATTGTATGATGATTAATGACTTTATTTATGTGATTTATGACATGAGTTATAATTTATTAAATTATTAATGATGTAAATTGTAATAATTCAACAATCATTATTAAAAAATTTATAAAAATTTTACAATTATTTTAATTAAATTAGAGGTGAAGAAGTAAACATTATTATTTATTAATTAATTAATAAAAATGTATACTTACAATCAATTATCAAAAAATAAAATAAAAAGATGTTTTAAGTAATAAAAAAAGAAAATTACTACAAATTTAACAATTATTGATAAGACAAATTTATAATTTAACACTCCCATATTTCTTTTTAAATGTCGTTTTAGAGAAGTATTTTTGTTTCTTAATATTTGTTATTTAAGAATTTCAATTAAGCATTAATTGTTTAATTTTCAATATTACCCCAAGTTCTAAAATTAATTTTGTTTCTCTCACTACTTTCTATCCAATAAGGAACACTCTCTTATTCCAATCCAAGGATAATATTGATATTTAGAGTTATTTTTAATTTAAAACATAATATTAATTGTTTTTCTTAACATGTCTGTCCATTAATTTTATAAAAACAAAAAACATAAGAGACTAAGGGACCGAGGGAGAGTATGAAATAACTAACTATTTTTATTTAGAATTTAAAAAACATTAAACATGTAAGAAATGCATCTCACAAGCTACTCGCGAGTAACTCGAACCGAACTCGAGCAAGTCGAACCAAACCGAACTCGAACAAGTTGAATCGAATCGAACTCGAACTCGAACATGTCGAACCGATCCGAACTCGAACAAGTTGAATCGAACCGAGCTCAAGCTCGAACATGTCGAACCGAACCGAACTGAACCCGAACTGTTCGTGAATATAGTCGAATCGAACCACATGGTTCGCGAACATGTTCGATCCAGCAATCGAACGGAACATTATGTACGAACTCAATTCAACTAGGTGATCAACTCGAACTCGAACCGAACCGAACTCGAACCGAACCGAACCAGTTCGCAAACAGTTCGGTTCGTTTGCAGCCCTACTTACCTCTTTCCCAAGATGAAGAACGTTTGCTTGACGACTTCTTGGTGATCTTCAACCTTGAAGGAGGAGAGTAAATTCTAAGACAAAAAATTGCACGATGAAAAGAAAAAGCCTAAGTGACTTGGGAGATGTATATATTCAGACTGCACGCTTACAATAGCAAAGGAAGCAACCTTTATTTTCCTCTTAAGGAAGATTTCAAAATATAAAGATAAGTTTATTTGAGCATACTTCTGAATAAAGAAATATATTTTCGAAATTTGTTTAGATTTGATATTTTAATAGGAATTTCAAAATATATATATATATATATATATTTGATATCTGATATTTTATTCTTAACAATTGCAAAATTTCGAAATCAATATATATATATATATATATATATATATATATATATATATATTAACGAAAAAGATCTTGCTTTATAAAACTCTCTAATAAAGGAAGATTTTTGTTTCCAAATAATAAAATAAGATTTGATTATCTGATGATCTTCCTTGTTTTAATTCTTAGAAAATAAGGAAATAAATATTGAGCAAGATGTGGAAGCTTTCAGATGATCTACCAAGAGATCCAAGGAAGAGCCCTTCTAGGTCTTGCCTCCCTAGAGTTTAACCCTAATGGTTTGGACCCTAGGGGTTCCCTCTTCTAGAACTCTTGTGTTCAAGACTTGAACAAGTGGAGTCACACAAAAAATCATTCAAAAGCTTAGAGTATTTTGCACGAGCGTCTCTCAGGAATCGTGACCCTTGCGCAAGGGGCAAATGTGAGCCTAAGTGCAAATTAGGGTTCACATGATCTAATTGAATTAAATGTATAAATTAGGGTTTACAAAAACCTAATTAAATGTACAAATTAGGGTTCATGTGACCTAATTAAATGTACAGATTAGACGAAAATAAATGTGCTAGACCTGGGGAAGTCTCCACGTGTTCCAAGGCAGAAGACTCGTGAATGCGACCCATTTTAGGAGTTGATTGAGGGATTGGATTGGTGGCTAGAAGAACAGGACAATTTGGACATTACTTTGATGATTAAAGGGCATTTTTGGAATTTCTCCTTGAAAACATGACTAAAGGGTATTTCGACAATTTTCCTTAAAACATGTGTCTGGCATGTGACTATTTCTCAAGAAAGCTCTATAAATAGCCCCTCTATTCTAAGAAAAGGGGATCGCTCTCAAGACATTACACTTAGACTCTTGGAAGCTCATTACACTTGGAACTCTCTCCCAACTCGAAGACTCAAGAAGGCTCTTGGAATCCCTGCTACTCTAACCCGATTTCCGGATTCTGAGAGTTCTGCCACGTGTCATTGGAGTAATCGCCCACCTGTTCTTCTCCCCTCTTCAATCAATCAATCAATTCCGTGCTCTTCGTGGATTTCTCTCCTCTCCAACCAACACGAAACCCTAACCCTAGCAAGGCGTAATTTCCTTGCCCACAATTATTATCAGAACACTATTAATATTTATCCTTATGGGCTTTTTTATCCATGCTTAGAAAATGTTTTTTTTATTTCATTTCAAACTAGTATTTCATGCAATTTTATAAAATATAAATAACTATATACCTACTTTATACTACATTTGTCCCAAATTATAAGACAATTATTGACTTTTTATACTACATTTTCAAACCTATTTGACTCCTTTTTTGTTGATTCTTTTGATTTTCTTAAAACAAATTATACCCTTTTATGCTTTTAAAAAATTTATACTCCTGTTATACTTCAAACAAAGAAAATTAGAATGAGTAAAATCTAAATAAAGTTTACTCTGTCTTGTTGAGAAATTTAATTTAAAATTATATATTATGTAGATTGATAGAAATAAAATAAATGTGTAATTCATGAATGTCTAATACGAAAAATGACGCAAATATAAATACAAATACATATAGCTAGTGGTTGAAATTTGGTGGACGAAAGTATCCTAAAAACTAGACTTCATATACTTAGGGAGGAGTAAAATGGTAAATAAAGAAAGGCCAAAAGGCTAAAAAGTAACTTTCAAAATTTTAGTCTATTCATCTACACGCCTTTAGACCTGGATTTTTCAAACTTCAGGTCTGTCCAAACTCTATTTCAACTCGATTCAAACTGGTCATTTGCAAATAAAAACCGTCTGTTAGGGCCTTCATGCCAGGCTGATCTATGTTTAGAACAAAGCAGGCTAGACTTTAATTTTCAAGCCTATTTCAATTAACACCAGGCCATATAATCGGATTTCGGGTTTTTGTGTGTGCCCCTAGCTACTTTTATCGACTAAAATATAAAATTAGACCTGCAAACGAACCGAGCCATTCACAAACAGGTTCGGTTCGATTCGATAAGGTTCGATTTGATTAACTTGTCGAGTCGAGTTCGCACATGGTATCGCGTTCGATTGCTCGATCAAACATGTTCGCGAACCAGGTTCGACTTTATTCGCGAACAGTTCGAATTCGGTTCGGTTCGATGGTTCGCGAGAAGTTCGTGAGATGCTCGAGTTCGTATTTCTTACATGTTTAATATTTTTAAATTCTAAATACAAATAGTTGATTATTTCATATTAAATTCTAAAGTTTGTCTTATCAATAATTGTTAAATTTATAGTAATTTTTTGTTTTTATTACTTAAGCATCTTTTTATTTTTTTAATAATTGATTAGAAGTAAAATTTTTATTAAATAATTAATAAATAATAATGTGTACTTTTCACCTCTAATTTAATTAAAATAATTTTAATATTTTCTTAAAAATTTTCACAATGATTGTTGGATTATTGCAACTTACATCAATAATAATTTAATAAATTATAATCCATGTCATAAATCACATAAATAAAGGCATTAATCATCATGCAATGATAATTTGATATTAATTAAAAAAGGATACAATACAATTGCTTACATTTACACGAGTTATTGAAATTGTCAAATCGAGATAGAGAATAGAGAAATCAATTCATCAATGTATCGAGACTTCACTAATGGTCATTGTACAATTACTACTGTACATTACATCAACTATCAACTATATAATTAAAAGTGAAAACTTGATTTCACCAATTTTTGAATTTTTAATGTTACAGACTTATAGTGTATATGTGAGACAGCGAGAGAGAATGGTTGGCTAACTTTGATTTATGTATTTAAGTAATCATATTTAGTGTAAAAAGTAGTGTTTAATAATTCAACTAAGCAATAAGTTGTTTATAGCTTATTTTTCGGATGAATTATTTAAAGACAGTTTTACTATTTATTTAACAGACTCTAGTAAATATAATGAATTGATTCAAATGTTGGTGAACTTGATCAAGTTCGAATATGTTTATGAGTTGTTCGCGAACAAGTTTGTGTTCATGAATATTTAGATGTTCGCGAATATAATGTTGTTCGACTATTTTCGCGAACTGTTCGCTAACTTGAGCATGTTTGCGAACTGTTCGTGAACAGTTAACGATCCTAACTCACACATGTGTGTTGGTTCGATAATGTTATAGGAACATGTTTGAGTTCGACTAATAGTATTCGAGTTCAGTTCGAGTTTGTCAAAGTTCAAATAAGATTGGATCGTTCGCAACCTTAATAAAATACACCTTCCGATTAGTACTGGACTCAAGAATCCATTTCTTAAAGTTTTTTTTTAAATTTTTTTTGCAAACTCACTCTCCAAGTATAATTATTGCTGCAACTCCCACCCAAGTTATATGTATTCTCATACTAAAGATAAACGGCTATATGTTTGTACTTTTGACGAAAATTAATCATGTACTTTGCATGTTTATTAAGGATGACATAATAATTTACATTATATAAGATATTTGAGCTACTTTAACACTCTATTCAATCAAAGGCCATTTGACAGAAAGAGACTAGGCACATTTGGGAGGAAATTAGGGTTTCGATTGAGCGAAATGGACTAGGCGAATATGGAAGAAAAACTACGGTCTCAATTGAGAGAAAGGGACTAGACGGAAAAAATAGGAATTCCATAGATTCTTCTGTTTTAATTAATATTTGTGAGAATAGTTGTTTAAGTAAGTGAGATTTGGTGAAATCAACTTACTTCTATGGATTAGAGGCTTCTATATAAAATCTCAAAGGCCAAGAGTTAATTTGTCACACCACCATATGGAATAACTCACTTATTTCGCTATTCAGTTTATACATACATATATACATACATACATATATATACATATACATATATATATATATATACATATTATGGGCCCAAGTACAAATTAGGGTTCACATATAACCTAATCGAATTGAATGCACAAATTAGGGTTTGCATTGTGACCTAATTGTGAATAGACAAAAAAGCCAGAAATAAATGTCCAAGACCCGAGAGAAGCCTCCACGTGTCCCGAGGCAGAAGACTCATGGAGACGACTCAACATTTTGAGAATTGATTGAGGGATTGGATTGGTGGCTAGAAGGACAAGACAATTTGGGTATTACTCGAGTAACTAAGGGTATTTCTGAAATTTTCCCCGAGGGCATGTGTCTGGCACATGACCACTTTCCAGGAAACCCTATAAATATTCCTTCCATTTCATGGAGGAAGGGACTTTTGGAGAAACTTAAGACTTGTTGATTCTCTCTCAACCCAAAGCACACAATAAGGCTCTCTAGATCCTAGTTACTCTAGAAGGCACTTGGATCCTAGGAGTTCTGCCACGTGTTACTAGGCTAATCGCCCACCTGTTCTTCTCCCCTCTTCAATTCATCAATTAATTGCGTACTCTTCTTGGATTTCTCTCCTCCTTAGCGAACATGAAACCCTAACCCTAGCAAGATACGATTTTCTTGCCTACATTCTTTGGCGACTCTGCTAGGGAGGTGTAGAATTCGTGAAGGCTATGCCCATAACTCGAAGTTGGAGAACTACAGGAAGAGTTTCACCTACAACAAGCATCACTTCACCAAATCCAGTTCCAAGACAAGCAAATCAAGCTCTCCAAGGCGCGAATCTGGATCTCGATCAACCCATCATAGAAGACGCTTCGGAAGGTAGTTCAACATCTCCATATATGGCTGATCAACAACAAGCCAATGTCAGACAAACAAGCATGAGAAGGCAATGTAAAGAAACAAGTGGGGAGTAGACAACCAGGAACGTTGTGCAGCTGGAGATGCTTAAGGCATTGAAGGAAGCACGGTAAGGACAAGGGATGATGATGACCATGATGATGAAAATGCAGAGGAAGCAGGAAGAGATGGGAAATTTTCGCCAACAGTTGATGCAGATCCCCACTTTCAAGGCCATGTTCCCAGGAAGTTCGCAGGGGGAACGAACATGAGTGGAGGAAAGTAACAACAAAGAGAACCAGACTGTGCCTCCAACAACGGAGAGTCAGCCGATTCCAATCGTCAACTTGGAGCTCCAAAACAGTGGTGATGTACCACAACCCAAATCGGAAGCAAGCCAGCCTCATCCAAACATTATCCCGACCACTCTCCCAAAATTTTCACAAGTGCAGATACCGACCATCCCGAGCCACATACAACCAACAAACCAATAAGTACAACCAATACAAGCTTTGCACGATGCAAGTGTGCACTAACCAATTTTCTTACCATATGCACCGCCAATGCATCAATACGTCATAGCCCCTTAGAGAGTCCATACCACGAACCAGTATGTGACAAAGGATGATATGATCGATATGATCAATCAACTTCGCAAACAGACATCTCGACTTTCAGAGTTAGACTTTACACCACCCTACCCGGCACACATTCGGAGACAACCTTATTCGGCAGGGTATATTAAGCATCCCCCGTAATTTCCAAAATACAATGGGGAGAAAGGAAATACTAGGGAGCATATTGTCAGGTTCGTGGAATCGATGTCTCCATGATTGGGTTATGATGAAGTGAACAATCACAACCTTTTAATGAGAGAAATCAACAAGACATTGACGGATAGTGCCTTCAGTTGGTACTACAATTTAGAGAAAGGGTCAGTCCAAGATTGGGATGATATGAAATTACTATTTTTCAAGAAGTTTTTATATGTGCAGAAACAGGTGACCATAGTAGAACTCATGAGATTCAAATAGAAGCCAAACGAGGAACTGTTGGATTATGTAGATAGATTCAGGGCTTAGGCACATAAATGTGCGGAGCCAATTAAAGAGAAAAATCTGGTGAACATATGCAACAATGGTGCCTTAGAGGCCTTCAAGCCCCACCTCGTCACTAAAGCCTGCAATTCATTTACAACAGTCTTATCGTTTGCACAAGACTTGGGAGGAATTATGATATTGCCCACAAGCCATGCAACTGATGCGTAGAAGGGCAAGAGGACAACTGTTGTGGCTTTAGCAGACCCTCAGCGAAACCCACAAGGGGGTAATAGGAACAAGGAATGAGGAGGTCTGTGATGTCCAAAATGCAAAAGCAACAAGAGAACATGAGAAGCTTGCTATAGACTCATACATCTCGAAAATTTAAATGTCAAATAATACACCCTGAAGCTCAATCACAAGATGGAAGAATGCTCAAACTAAAAGATGATGATGGACAACCCAAATACTGGCTCTACCATCAAAAGATCTATGAGCTGTAGAGACAAAAATATCAAAAATCCACCAAAGATGGCGGTCCATTGAAAATAGTGGTTTAAGTCCTTAGGAGTATCCATTGCCAAGAAATTGGATAACCAAGGGAGGAGGCACAAGAATTGATGAATTAAAAATCCACCCAAGGTGGTGGTCCACTGAAAATGGTGGTTTAAGTCCTTAGGAGTATCCCTTGCCAAGAAATTGGATAACCAAGGATGGAGGCACAAGAATTGATGAATTAAAATCCACCCAAGATGGTGGTCCACTAAAAATGGTGGTTGAAGTCCTCAGGAGTATCCCTTGCCAAGAAATTAGATGACCAAGGGAGGAGGCAGAAGAATTGATGAATTAAAAATCCACCCAAGATAGTGGTCCACTCTAAATGGTGGCCAAGTCCTCGTAGATTGCACTTGCCAAGAAATTAGATGACCAAGTGACGAGGCACGCAACTTAAGCCCTTATGAAACCCTATATGCCAAAAAATGGCACGACGTACCAAAGGGATAAGGCACAAGTTATATTTTCAACTTCAAAAGTAACCGAGGAACCTGACTTTACAGCCCTCGGACCCAACAAGTTATACTTTTAACTATAAAAGTAATTGAGGCACCTGACTATAAGTCCTCAAAGTTATACTTTCAACTTTAAAAGTAATCGAGGCACCTAACTATAAGTCCTTAAACCCGAGAAAGTTACACTTTATCTCTAAAAGTGGCGAACATTATGCTTTCTCCGATAAAAGCAAGATCTATTATTATTATTATCTTTATGAAAATTTTGAAATATTATGCTTTTCGTTAAAAGCAATCTGATTATCAATAAAATGTCAAACTTTCACTTATACTTGAATATTCTTTGGTTTTAAAAGTATGGATTCAAGTGTTGGTTTACGAGAAATCGAAAAAAAAAACATGTTTTTTTTATATTAAAGATTTCTTGTTTTATCTTATGTTATGCATATTATTGTCTTTGAGTATTAATTTGAATAACTTCGAATTCAATGTTAAACATTGGGTCTTAAGGAAAAATTCAAGTTAAAGACAATTAATAATGCTAAAAAAACTTTATTCTGATAACTGAAATATATATAAAACTGAGTTTCTGATACAGGAAATAAAAAACTACAAAACGCCATGATCTAAAGTTCATGACATACCGAACTGAAGAGGGGGCATAACTAAAGCTTCCAAGTCGGCAATGGCAGTGTCCCGAGCCTTCACATTTGAGGCTATCAGTCCTTCAAGGTCTCGGGCGGCTGACTTGAGTTTCCGAAGTTGGGTTTTCAATTTAGCCATGGCATCCTGAAGCTCCAAAAGCTCTACCAAAAGCAAGTCATTCTCATGATGACGAGAAGTACCTCCGAGCATAGTTTAACAATGCGAAAACTAGGACTAAAGAGATCCAGCCTAGCATAGAAAGGAAACATATCAAGGTACCCGATCGAGAAGGTGTCCGGAGACTCTACAAAAAGTAAAATATTGGCTGCCCCACCCAAAGAACTAGCAATTGTACCCTCCTTGTCAAGTGAAGCCTCGGCAAAATCCTTCTAGGGAGGATGGAAATCAGCAACAGGTTCTAAAGGATTCTCCCTCAGGGGAGGAGGATCCACGACTATAATATCATCAGCATCACCATGGGACTCATCGGTACCCTCAAAGCTATCATGTGGAGATGTTGTACAAGGGCATGAAGAGGGAGTTGTACCACACACACGGTAGGATCCGAGCTCACATCAGACAAAGAATCCTTAGCATCAAGATTGACGCGATCATCCTGTGGTGAAGAGGACTCGATAGCAATAGTGATAGGTCGGGGAAGCTAACAAGTAGTGGAAGTCGCCGCCACACTTGCAGTACCCATAAGAATAACATACGAATATTACCATACGAATATTGAAAGACATAAATGAAAATGCCACAAAGTTTACCAAAAGCTTTTGGTGTCTCTTGACTGGATCCTCGGCTGCTGACATACTAGAAGGAGCATCATCACGAGGGTACTTCGCCAACAGCTTCAAGATAAGTGTGGTCCCATTTGTCATTCGCCTAAAGACAGAATGACCAGCCGAGCCCATGGTAGAATCTGCAGAGGGCACCACCTTAGAAGCGGTAGCAGTAGGTGCTTTTGCTTAGAGCGATCGAGTAACTCTCATCTCCTCGGCAGTAGAGGATCTCTAGGGAGGAGTTGGAGGTACCCAAGATGAAACTCGTGAAGGAAAACGCCTAGAAGTGGTAGGAGCATAAGCTGGAGGAACATCAGGAGAATTCTGAAGAAGGGGTGAATTCCCCCTAAGAGGTGACAAAGGTGCAGGTAGATGAGCACCAACATGAAAGCAATAAAGTGAGGGTGTCATGGCCCTGTTAAATATGCAGATCCTACACAGCTGAATGCAGCACAGAATACTAGTGTCCACGAGCATCTTTACATGTCCTGAATCCCCAAGGATCTCGTCAGTCCAATGTTGCCATCCTTGAAGGCGGTTGCAGGAGTAGGATAGGAAGCGGACCGGGCTGAAAAGGGTATTCCTGCTTCTCGATAAACATGCGGGGAATACGATTAGAATAGGGGAACCTGTCTCGACTTTCGTAAGTCGCAGCGTATAGAAACAAACCTTCTTTGTCAGGTGGAGGAAAAGCTGAACGATCATAATTCTTTACTTGTTCCCAAAAGACATCGAAGGGCCCATAAAAAGGAGCTCTACTCCATTCAGTAATGAAGGGGACCTCCTTAGCGATTTTTTGGGTCCGCAGAACACTCATCAGAATTGGCCTATAACAAGGGAGATTTGACATGAGAATTCCTTGAAACAAGAAAAAAAAGTGAAGAATATTCTAAATAAGTGCTTACCATGGCAAGAAAGAAAGTCTGAAATATCAAGATGAAGGGACTTAGCCAAGAAAAGACAAATCACGAACAGCTGAAAAAAGAAAGAAAAAACGAAGTAAGCCAAAAGACGAAAAATTACCCAAGGCTCAGCCCTTTAGGGTTCGGCCACCCTAGGTTCGGCCACCTAGGGTTCGACTACTTCTAAGGTTCAGCCATCTAGAGTAGTCCAACTGCAGTGTCTCGTTTTCCTTCGTACTTCATTGTTTGGTCGTTGGAGTTAAGCACCGCTCCAAGTTCCCGAAATAGTCAATCTTTCTTTATTATCCGAGGGAAAAAACCAATATATGATCAAGGTAATATGGCTCGGAAAGCAAAAGAAAGATTAGAGTTACCTGAAAAAAGAACAACCAAAAGAGAGCACAAACATGAGAAATCATTCGAATAAAAATAAAAAAAAATGTAAAGGATGAGGTCGAAGCCCCTAGGTTCACCCCTAGGTTCGCCCCCCATAGGGTTCAGCCACGTAGAGAGCTCTCCCCTAGTATCTTTAATTCCTTCTTACTCGATGAATCAACCGTTCGGAATGAATGCTTCTTCGCCGCGAAAAAAGTGTAGCCTTTTCTTTAAGAATATCCGGACCAAAATCCTGTTAAGGTGATATGGCCCGGAAAGGAAAGACTACCGGAATGGATGCTTCCTTGTTGCGGCAGAAAAAGTGTAGCCTTTTTTTTTTAAAATATCCGAACCAAAAATCCTGTTAAGGTGAGATGGTCCGGAAAAGAAAGACTACCACAGCGGATGAAGGCTACAATCACCTAAAAAGAAAAGAAACAAATAAAACAATCACGAAGAAATAAGCAAGCGAAAAACCAACACACCGAAAACGTATAATGAATGTAAAAATATATTAAAAAATGAGTTTGATAATTTCTTAGTTATCTAAGAGAGGGATGATGGTTCTCCCACGTGCCTTCATCATGACATTATAAATCTTTGATTAATTATATATAAGTTAATTTATGCTAGAAAAGCAAGCAGCAAGATTTCCATTTGATGGACCCGTCATTTGTATCAAGCACCCATGTTCCAGTTTTCCCATTGAGGGAATATTAAAGAAAAAAGGTACAGCAACACCATATAAAGGCCAAGATCTGCTTCGAATTACCGTAATAGATTCAGTACAGAGGAAGCAAAAAATTAGCAATTACTTCTACGGATTCACTGGATATCAACAAAGAAGCACCCAATAATTACAAGAGTACAAGAAACTCACAAGTCACAATCCGCCGACAACTGCATGCGGAACAAACTATGAGAGTAACTAGCCCAGATGGAGAAGTAACCCACAACGATGGCGTGATATTGAAGAAGTCCACAAATCGCAAGGGCAAACTCACGAGTTAACTGATTATGTTTGAGAAATTTGAGCCCCCACCGGATAACTTCAGAGAACCCCTTTTCAAGTCAGACACAACCAGATGATTAATTTCCTGTTGTGTTCGAGTGCTAAAATAAGGCCATAAGGATTTGATTTTGTATTTGGACTTTCGAAGTACAATGTTGTGGGTTGCCTTGGCAAGTGCTTTTGAGAAGCCTTTAGGAGCAAGCAAGGGAGTGCCAAATTCGCTTAATGAAATAAAAGCATGGAAGGGACAGGTGAATATGGTATGAAGTATTGGATTTGCAAAAATTTATGGGGGGGCTAATTGGGGGAAGGATGGTTATTTTATGATACGAAGAGATAGCGACGTTGAAAGAGGGATATCAATGTGTGGAATTGCCATGCAGGATTCAAATGGTAGTAGTAGCAGATCATGCACCAAATTTTTCACTAAGGTCCAAGAATTTTTGTCCACCGTACCCTATTATACATATATCCCCACATGTTTTCCATATGATATTAAGAATTCCTGGGTATCAAGCTATTAATTAATTAATATTTAATATACAATACCAAATCTATAATATATATATATATAAGTAATTTTCGAAACCGAACAGTGAGCGGAATTTTGGGACTTGCTGGTGGGTTGTTTTTTCCAAAAACAAAAATGGAGTTCCCAAATAAAAAATGATTTGATTTTGTTTCCAAAATATAAGGAATGATATGATTTTATTTTATTTGGTAATATATAATTTATCTTGATTTAGTTACGAAATATATATATATATATATATATATATATATAAATTAATCAGGGAGATAAAGATTGTGCAAGGTTTGGAAAGATTTGATGGAGTATTGCACAAAATATCTTGGAGAACTCCCTTAGGGATTCCCTCCTTTAAGGATTTTTTGTTTTCGAGGCTTGCAAGATCGAGTTCAACGGATGGTACGGAAATTTGAAGTATAACTTAGAGGCTTGAAGTACTTTGCACGATCGTCACTCCAAAGGCGCGACGCGCGTGCGGGGGGCAAATGTGGGCCCAAGTACAAATTAGGGTTCACATATGACCTAATCGAATTGAATACACAAATTAGAGTTTGCATTGTGACCTAATTGAATTAAATGAATAGACGAAAAAGCCTGAAATAAATGTCCGAGACCCGAAAGAAGCTTCCACGTGTCCCGAGGCAGAAGACACATGGAGACGACTCAACATTTTGGGAATTGATTGAGGGATTGGATTGGTGGCTAGAAGGACATGACGATTTGGGTATTACTCGAGTAACTAAGGGTATTTCAGGAATTTCCCCCGAGGGCATGTGCCTGGCACATGACCACTTTCTAGGAAACCCTATAAATATTCCTTCCATTCCATGGAGGAAAGGACTTTTGGAGAAATTTAAGACTTGGTGATTCTCTCTCAACCCAAAGTACACAATAAGGCTCTCTAGATCCTAGTTACTCTCGAAGGCACTCTAGTCCATTGTTAACACTTATGTTGATGCATAGTAAAATATATTGAAATAATAATATATATGAAATTAATAAGATATTAGACAACTCGCCCATTTCATTTTTTTTTTTCACAAATAGAAAGTTTCGAATCCAATTCAGATATTAGAAGGATTACCGTATATAACACTTAAAAATTATTAAACTTAAAAAGGTGGAAAAAATTAGATAGTATACAATGGTTCGAAGGATATCCCGATATCTACAAAACTTGACATTAGTAGTAAATCCTCTGTAATTTATTATGGTCATAATCTCTCGACATATATTTTGATTTTTTTTAAAAATATACTAATGTTAAAAATGGTCAATTTGATCAATAAAAGTCAAGTAATATATATTTCAAAACATATCTTGGGCACTAAATTAACAATAAGTATCAGCCAATTACAATTAAATATCCTTTCAAAAGAGGTATTTGGCATCTCTTCAAAAGATGTTTGGAGTAGTATAAATAGCACTAAAACCTCGGATTTAAATTTATTTCGTTCTAGAATTTGAATTCTATCCAAAATCCTTTGAGGAATTCTGAGTCTCAATTCTTTAATTATGAGAAAATACTATTCTTCGTTGTTATTTTCTTCCAAGTCTTGTTATAGTTATGTGTTAAATACTACTTTTGCAATAATATTTATTATAAACTATTTTTGGGGCATGTCTTATTTTGTGAAACATATTTATTGCAACTCCCTTACCAAATTTATAGAAATGATATGTTTACTTGAAAATTTTAATTCACAAAAGTTGTGTTTTTTTTAATCTTAGGTTAAATGAGTGTTTATTCGAATGT
Organism: Aralia elata; assembly: GCA_034770075.1. Classification (NCBI taxonomy): domain Eukaryota; kingdom Viridiplantae; phylum Streptophyta; class Magnoliopsida; order Apiales; family Araliaceae; genus Aralia; species Aralia elata. The sequence continues at coordinate 25,163,547 of CM068378.1, read as the reverse complement.
TTTTTTTTTCTAACAATCAAGCAGTTGTTGTTCCAAAATTCATTTTACTCATTTATTTTGGAACAAAATCGTTTATATTTTATAATTAATAGAATATAAACAACTTATTAACTGAAAAAAGTATGACTAACTAAACATGAGAGTAAATATGAACGGGACAAAATATTGGGGACACTGTAATTAAATTTTTTTTAGATAAGTATGCTCTTGATTATTTAGTGTGGTGGTTCATGTTGGGATATTTCACATCTTTAATAAGTATAGTGAAATCTCAACCTAATAGGTTAACTTTTTAGGTAAGAAGGTGATACAACATATTTGTTGGGTCAATTTATACAGGTATGCGCCGCATTGGTGATGAATTGATGTGAGATGGATCGTTTAATTCCGCTACAAATGGTATTAGAGCTCATGGTTTAATGGGCTAAAGTATCAGGTTGGTACTTCATGGTGAAAGATTCGCAGGCTGCGTGTTACCCAATCCGCGCGGTGGAGCAAATAGAGTTGAGTCGGGTGGATCACAAAGAGATCAATCACATGTTTGCAACTATGCGTGAAGTATGATTTGAGTCAAATGGAGCGCACTCAGGATGACTCTAGGAAGCTGCTCAGGGTGAATGGTTCAAAAGGAGGAAAATTGTACTCCCACGTTTTCCACTTAGGTGGTAGAATAGTATTAGAGTCGAGCAGGGTTCTTGAAGAGACTCAAATAAAGTGAGCTCAATGGTATGACTACTCTAGTGTGATACTTATGATGTGTATTCAAGTGAAAGGTGGAGATTGTTAGATATTTCACATGAATCTCACATCCCTAAAAAGTATACTGGAGTTTCAACCTAATTGATTATAAGTTTTAATTAAGAAGTGATTCAACATTCGTGTTGGGCCAGTTTTCATAGGCGTGCATGCCCTGTATTGGTGATGAGCATTGATGATGAATTGATGTGTGATAGATCGCTCAATTTCACTATAGTTCAAACTATTTATTTAGGATTTTTTTGATATTTTTACAAGTAAATTTGATAATTTCATAGTTCATACTCACATATTCACAAGTCTCTCACTTTATAAATATTAAATGAATCTCACATTCATATTAATAAAATATTATTAAAATATTAAATTTAACTTGTGAAAATAAAATAAAAATTCCCCTTATCTAAAAGGATTCAATTGCCATGTACCAATATTTTTGCATTTATCTAAAACAGTGTAATAATCTGAGTTGTAATCACAAGGGGTGCCCTAACTTCTTCCATGTGCAAATTAAAGAACGAAAGTCACTTAATTCCACAATAAGAGGAGATATGAAAGATCAAAGCATGTTTATTGAGCAACCCATTTCACATGCAGATACAAATAAATTTATTAATAAATATGCGCGTATAATGAAATAAACATGTTTATTGAGTAACCCATTTCACATGCAGATACAAATAAATTTATTAATAAATATGCGCGTATAATGAAATAAAGTCGATGCTTCTTTTTTTTTCCAAGAAGCTTTCATGAGCCGGTTTAATAAATAAAATTTAGAGGATTATATAAAAAGATATAATTTTAAATTAAAAATAACAAAATAACAAAATAATAATGTAATTAAAGTTATAAGACAAAAGAGAAAATAATTTGTCACTCCGTTACACTCAGCTTGCATCAACGGGCCATGATTGCTTTATAATTAAATATATTTATTAATCAGTTTAATGTTATTTTATTTTATCTATTTGAAATATAAGAGTATTTTTGACTTTTTGTGAGATTTTATTTTTATAAATTTAGAATTCATTTAACTCATTTATGTATAAAATTCTCAAATCTAGTTATTAGTAATAATTTTAGATAGTTTATAATGTTTATTATTTATTGATTAAAATGAGATAAATTTATATTATTTTTTAAAAAAAACTCTAAAAAATTCTTATATTGTCAAATGGAGGGTGTATTGCTTTGATAAAAAAAATAATAATGTCTACTCGTGTTTATTGATTGATTACAAATTGTTATATCATTTCATGTTTCCATCTTATTCTGATTTATAATTTAGCATTTATGCTTTGACTTGAATTTTATACCTCAAGTAGCTATTATTATGAGAACACTATTAATATTTATCCTTATGGGCTTTTTTATCCATGCTTAGAAAATGTTTGTTTTTTTTTCATTTCAAACTAGTATTTCATGCAATTTTATAAAATATAAATAACTATATACCTACTTTATACTACATTTGTCCCAAATTATAAGACAATTATTGACTTTTTATACTACATTTTGAAACCTATTTGACTCTTTTTTTGTTGATTCTTTTGATTTTCTTAAAAAAATTATACCCTTTTATGCTTTTAAAAAATTTATACTCCTGTTATACTTCAAACAAAGAAAATTAGAATGAGTAAAATCTAAATAAGTTTACTCTTTCTTGTTGAGAAATTTAATTTAAAATTATATATTATGTAGATTGATAGAAATAAAATACAAATACAAATACATATAGCTAGTGGTTGAAATTTGGTGGACGAAAGTATCCTAAAAACTAGACTTCATATAATTAGGGAGGAGTAAAATGGTAAATAAAGAAAGGCCAAAAGGCTAAAAAGTAACTTTCAAAATTTTAGTCTATTCATCCACATGCCTTTAGACTTGGATTTTTCAAACTTCAGTCTGTCCAAACTCTATTTCAAGTTGAGTCAAACTGGTCATTTGCAAATAAAAAACGTCTGTTAGGGCCTTCATGCCAGGCTGGTCTATGTTTAGAACAAAGCAGGCTAGACTTTAATTTTCAAACCTATTTCAATTAACACAAGGCCATATAATCGGATTTCGGGTTTTTGTGTGTGCCCCTGTTTGCTTTTATCGACTAAAATAAAAAAGTAGACCTGCAAACGAACCGAGCTATTCACAAACAGGTTCGGTTCGATTCGATAAGGCTCGATTTGATTAACTTGTCAAGTCGAGTTCGCACATAGTATCGCGTTCGATTGCTCGATCAAACATGTTCGCGAACCATGTGGTTTGGTTCAACTTTGTTCACGAACAGTTCGAATTCGGTTCGATTCGATGGTTAGCAAGAAGTTCGTGAGATGCTCGAGTTCGTATTACTTACATGTTTAATATTTTTAAATTCTAAATACAAATAGTTGATTATTTCATATTAAATTGTAAAGTTTGTCTTATCAATAATTGTTAAATTTATAGTAATTTTTTGTTTTTATTACTTAAACATCTTTTTATTTTTTTAATAATTGATTAGAAGTAAACAATTTAATAAATAATTAATAAATAATAATGTGTACTTCTTCACCTCTAATTTAATTAAAATAATTTTAATATTTTCTTAAAATTTTTAACAATGATTGTTGGATTATTGCAACTGTAATACCCGGTTTAAAGAAAAGAAGATAATAATAATAATAATAATAATAATAATAATAATAATAATAATAATAATAATAATAATAATAATATTAGATAATAGAAGTGTAACTGATAATTATTTATACATATCTAAAACCTATAAGGATTAAGATAAGTCATTTAATTTATAACAATCTTTTAATTTTAAAAGGACTTTTCTATTTAGTAACCTATTCTACAAAGGAATTAAATATATTTAAACAACTAAAGAGAGAAAAGAACGTAAACAAGTATTTGGCTTTGGAGTACTGCAGAACAGAGAAGAAGAAAAGAAGAAAACTCAATAAGGTAAACATAAATCCTTCTTTTCAATTGAGATAATCCTCTATTATACAGGTATAATTATATTTTAAAATTTCAAAATTTGATTTCAATAAAGTTCTGAAAATTAGTAATACTTATGTAAAATAAAAAAGAGATTTTGAAAATAATAATTATATATATTGTGGGTGTTGCGGTATGTATATATGTTGGGTATACAATTTGATTGTATCATGTATGGGTATATAATTGTTAAACTATCATATATACGTTAGTTGGGCTACTGCCACTTCAGGGCAGTGGATTTATATTTATTTATTTACATCCTATAGTAATGAACATATCCAGTGGGTTATTATATATACAAATATATATATATACACACACACATACATTTTATGGTTATTGTTAAACTAAGAACATAATTATTTTATTTATTTAATTTAAATTTCGACTCTTAAAGTTATAATATACAGAAAGACGTCATGGCTTTTAGAATAAAATTAATTAGGTATTGAATTAAAATTAAGCATGGATGTGTGTAAGACTTGAGGTAAAAATGTGTTTGAGGTAAGATATTTTATCCTAATAATTTTTATTTGTTCTAAATTTATATTTAGGATTTGTTCGGCTAATATTTTCGTATTTCGCAATATCGAGGTAAGTGGCTTTCCGAATTATTTAGTGTTTTTAAAATTATCGGTTACTTTTATATATGCTCAGTAATTACTCGGATGCTTAAACGCATTGTTTCAAAATTGTTATGTTTTATTTAAGGCTTCTATTTAAATTAAAATGTTATGTTCTTTATTTCAAACTTCGGATCAAGTATTTATTTTTAAACTGTGAAATGGGATTATTTATTTTTGAGCTGTGAAATAATATAGTTTTGAATATCGATGAGATTGTGAAACGTTTTTGAAATCCTCAGTCTGACTATGTATAGAACCCGTTATTGTTTACGTTTAGTTCCGGAGCTAATATAGGACCTTCTAAGGCGCACACCTTTTAGATGCCCTTCGGGGAGCGTGCATTTTATAGATACCTTAGTAGGGTGCGTGAACATTGATACTATCAAACTTTTGGGCCGTGTTACAGGGATATTGTAACCTTAGTCGCTAGGGCTGTGGATTAAAAGATATATTATATACATTGAAATCATTTTTGAATTGTTTTAGTTTTGAAAGCATATATATTATTGTTATTGAACAAAAAGATATTTCGAAAAAGTATTTTTTTTGTAAATTGTACTTGATTCGGCTAGATAGGGAGGATTGCTACTTGCTGAGCTTCATTCCTCACCCCTTACAAATTTTTACAGGTTCCATTATTGAGAGTTGAGCACTTATTTGATGCACTTTGGATAGCTGAAGATTTGTTTAAAATGTCATTTCCTTTAATGTTGAATTTTGATAGAAACTATTAGTTTCGAGGAGTTGCGTCTCCATTTTATGTTTTTGATATTTGGTAGTATTTCACTTTGATATGGATTGAAAGGATGTTTATTGTTGGGTTTAATTTAAGATTATTGTTGAATTATTTTGTTTGGGTTGCGCTATTGATGTTGTTACCTTGCAGGCCTTTGGGCTTGCGGCGTGTAGCACTTTAGGCCTATAGCAGGTTCGGGGTGTTACAGAGATGGTATCAAAGCAGTGGCCCCTCGCAATGTGTTGGGTTGAAAAACCCTACATATTCCCTGGGGAGTGATTTTGAGAGTTAGCCGTGGGTTATAGTTTTGGCTAATTTAAGAATTTTGAAGTTAAAAATAGAATAAGGTAAGAAATCTTTGTATTATTTGAGGTTTATGTTATGATTCTATAAATTGCCTTTAGGCTTGATCTCTAAGTTATGGGTAAATCATTGGGCAGACGGAGGAGTTTGTTTCGATTGGGTTCTTTGTTTCGTTGGTCTTGATTTTGACCAACTGTCAATCTCTTTTCAATTTGTAGTTGATTTGAGGAAATTGAGATAATTTGTCAAGGTTATGATTGTTATGCGACGAAGTAATGATATTAGTTAAGAATTTCGATTGGATCATTAAGGAAAATAAAGTTATACTTTGTACACTTAAGAAATGATCATATAGGTAATGCGATTTTGGTGCGAGTATTTGTATCAGCAAGTATTTGATTTTGGAGACTTATTGTTAGAGTTATTTTTGTAATAATTTATTATGATCTTAGAATTGAGGAATTGATTTGGTTTATGTTTTGATTTTGTTAAGCTTGTGGATGATTTGAGCTATGTGTATTGATGGATAATATGATAAAGTGAAAATTATTAAGTATAGAGGATCTTTTGTAAACTTGAATTGTAGACATTCGAGGTAATTAGATTAATCATTTGAAGCTAATGATCAGTTTTGTGGCTATTTTCTAGTAGGATATTGGAGTTATGTTGTATGAAATTTTTTTGTAATAGTAAGAGGAGATCTTTGAATTTGTTGGATTAAGGGTTGTAATAAGATAATGATCGATTAATTAAATGATTAGATAATAAGTGTTGAAATTCAATAGATTTTGAGAGATCTTAAATAGCTATAGTTTGCTTATGCAGATAGTAGAATATATGTGATTTGGAGTTTGATATGGTAATGAAGAGATCTTAGTAGTATATTCTTTGGTGTAATAATATTTGAGAATTAATTCGGATTGAGGTTATGATATTTTGAAGCTCTTAAGGAGTTAGAGAGAGTTGGTAATATAGTTTATAGAGTTGTTTTGTTTATTTGATGTCCTTAGAGTTTTGCATGAATTTTTGTAATAAATAAAAATAAAACTTTATGTAGCTTATTTGAATTTCGAGGACGGAATTATTTTTAAGGTGGGTAGAATGTAATACCCGGTTTAAAGAAAAGAAGATAATAATAATAATAATAATAATAATAATAATATTAGATAATAGAAGTGTAACTGATAATTATTTATACATATCTAAAACCTATAAGGATTAAGATAAGTCATTTAAGTTATAACAATCTTTTAATTTTAAAAGGACTTTTCTATTTAGTAACCTATTCTACAAAGGAATTAAATATATTTAAACAACTAAAGAGAGAAAAGAACGTAAACAAGTATTTGGCTTTGGAGTACTGCAGAACAAAGAAGAAGAAAAGAAGAAAAGAAGAAAACTCAATAAGGTAAACATAAATCCTTCTTTTCAATTGAGATAATCCTCTATTATACAGGTATAATTAGATTTTAAAATTTCAAAATTTGATTTCAATAAAGTTCTGAAAATTAGTAATACTTATGTAAAATAAAAAAGAGATTTTGAAAATAATAATTATATATATTGTGGGTGTTGCGGTATGTATATATGTTGGGTATACAATTTGATTGTATCATGTATGGGTATATAATTGTTACACTATCATATATACGTTAGTTGGGCTACTGCCACTTCAGGGCAGTGGATTTATATTTATTTATTTACATCCTATAGTAATGAACATATCCAGTGGGTTATTATATATATAAATATATATATATATATACACACACACATACATTTTATGGTTATTGTTAAACTAAGAACATAATTATTTTATTTATTTAATTTAAATTTCGACTCTTAAAGTTATAATATACAGAAAGACGTCATGGCTTTTAGAATAAAATTAATTAGGTATTGAATTAAAATTAAGCATGGGTGTGTGTAAGACTTGAGGTAAAAATGTGTTTGAGGTAAGATATTTTATCCTAATAATTTTTATTTGTTCTAAATTTATATTTAGGATTTGTTCGGCTAATATTTTCGTATTTCGCAATATCGAGGTAAGTGGCTTTCCGAATTATTTAGTATTTTTAAAATTATCGGTTACTTTTATATATGCTCAGTAATTACTCGGATGCTTAAACGCATTGTTTCAAAATTGTTATGTTTTATTTAAGGCTTCCATTTAAATTAAAATGTTATGTTCTTTATTTCAAACTTCGGATCAAGTATTTATTTTTAAACTGTGAAATGAGATTATTTATTTTTTAACTTTGAAATAACATAGTTTTGAATATCGATGAGATTGTGAAACGTTTTTGAAATCCTCAGTCTGACTATGTATAGAACCCGTTATTGTTTACGTTTAGTTCCGGAGCTAATATAGGACCTTCTAAGGCGCACACCTTTTAGATGCCCTTCGGGGAGCGTGCATTTTATAGATACCTTAGTAGGGTGCGTGAACATTGATACTATCAAACTTTTGGGCCGTGTTACAGGGCTATTGTAACCTTAGTCGCTAGGGCTGTGGATTAAAAGATATATTATATACATTGAAATCATTTTTGAATTGTTTTAGTTTTGAAAGCATATATATTATTGTTATTGAACAAAAAGATATTTCGAAAAAGTATTTTTTTTGTAAATTGTACTTGATTCGGCTAGATAGGGAGGATTGCTACTTGCTGAGCTTGATTCCTCACCCCTTACAAATTTTTACAGGTTCCATTATTGAGAGTTGAGCACTTATTTGATGCACTTTGGATAGCTGAAGATTTGTTTAAAATGTCATTTCCTTTAATGTTGAATTTTGATGGAAACTATTAGTTTCGAGGAGTTGCGTCTCCATTTTATGTTTTTGATATTTGGTAGTATTTCACTTTGATATGGATTGAAAGGATGTTTATTGTTGGGTTTAATTTAAGATTATTGTTGAATTATTTTGTTTGGGTTGAGCTATTGATGTTGTTACCTTGCAGGCCTTTGGGCTTGCGGCTTGTAGCACTTTAGGCCTATAGCAGGTTCGGGGTGTTACAGAGATGGTATCAAAGCAGTGGCCCCTCGCAATGTGTTGGGTTGAAAAACCCTACATATTCCCTGGGGAGTGATTTTGAGAGTTAGCCGTGGGTTATAGTTTTGGCTAATTTAAGAATTTTGAAGTTAAAAATAGAATAAGGTAAGAAATCTTTGTATTATTTGAGGTTTATGTTATGATTCTATAAATTGCCTTTAGGCTTGATCTCTAAGTTATGGGTAAATCATTGGGCAGACGGAGGAGTTTGTTTCGATTGGGTTCTTTGTTTCGTTGGTCTTGATTTTGACCAACTGTCAATCTCTTTTCAATTTGTAGTTGATTTGAGGAAATTGAGATAATTTGTCAAGGTTATGATTGTTATGCGACGAAGTAATGATATTAGTTAAGAATTTCGATTGGATCATTAAGGAAAATAAAGTTATACTTTGTACACTTAAGAAATGATCATATAGGTAATGCGATTTTGGTGCGAGTATTTGTATCAGCAAGTATTTGATTTTGGAGACTTATTGTTAGAGTTATTTTTGTAATAATTTATTATGATCTTAGAATTGAGGAATTGATTTGGTTTATGTTTTGATTTTGTTAAGCTTGTGGATGATTTGAGCTATGTGTATTGATGGATAATATGATAAAGTGAAAATTATTAAGTATAGAGGATCTTTTGTAAACTTGAATTGTAGACATTCGAGGTAATTAGATTAATCATTTGAAGCTAATGATCAGTTTTGTGGCTATTTTCTAGTAGGATATTGGAGTTATGTTGTATGAAATTTCTTTGTAATAGTAAGAGGAGATCTTTGAATTTGTTGGATTAAAGGTTGTAATAAGATAATGATCGATTAATTAAATGATTAGATAATAAGTGTTGAAATTCAATAGATTTTGGGAGATCTTGAATAGCTATAGTTTGTTTATGCAGATAGTAGAATATATATGATTTGGAGTTTGATATGGTAATGAAGAGATCTTAGTAGTATATTCTTTGGTGTAATAATATTTGAGAATTAATTCGGATTGAGGTTATGATATTTTGAAGCTCTTAAGGAGTTAGAGAGAGTTGGTAATATAGTTTATAGAGTTGTTTTGTTTATTTGATGTACTTAGAGTTTTGCATGAATTTTTGTAATAAATAAAAATAAAACTTTATGTAGCTTATTTGAATTCCGAGGACGGAATTATTTTTAAGGTGGGTAGAATGTAATACCCGGTTTAAAGAAAAGAAGATAATAATAATAATAATAATAATAATAATAATAATAATAATAATAATAATATTAGATAATAGAAGTGTAACTGATAATTATTTATACATATCTAAAACCTATAAGGATTAAGATAAGTCATTTAAGTTATAACAATCTTTTAATTTTAAAAGGTCTTTTCTATTTAGTAACCTATTCTACAAAGGAATTAAATATATTTAAACAACTAAAGAGAGAAAAGAACGTAAACAAGTATTTGGCTTTGGAGTACTGCAGAACAGAGAAGAAGAAAAGAAGAAAACTCAATAAGGTAAACCTAAATCCTTCTTTTCAATTGAGATAATCCTCTATTATACAGGTATAATTAGATTTTAAAATTTCACAATTTGATTTCAATAAAGTTCTGAAAATTAGTAATACTTATGTAAAATAAAAAAGAGATTTTGAAAATAATAATTATATATATATTGTGGGTGTTGCGGTATGTATATATGTTGGGTATACAATTTGATTGTATCATGTATGGGTATATAATTGTTAAACTATCATATATACGTTAGTTGGGCTACTGCCACTTCAGGGCAGTGGATTTATATTTATTTATTTACATCCTATAGTAATGAACATATCCAGTGGGTTATTATATATATATATATATATATATATATATATATATATATATATATATACAGGGAGAGACTCGAGGTTAGTCTTATGCACCCACCATCGCGCTTAGAGTTTTGGTGGCACGCCCACCAGAAGAAAGGTGAAGGTGGTTATATCTCACCTGAGGCAGAGGACATTGCGGTAAGTTAGTTAATTCTTTTATTTAGTATGTATTTAAAATCTTGAAATTCATTTGTATTCTTTTAACATACTGTGCTTTTTCATATATTTATGTGTTTTTTTCAGCAACGGTTCGAGGACCTTGCTGGGGCTCGGAGCAGCCAGGGAGGGGACGGGACATAGATGAGGCGACGCGCGCTAATGAGGAGATGGAGGACTGGCTGCAGGCTACGGGGGGGGGGGGGGGGGGGGGAAGAAAGGTAGAGTTGTTGGCATTCCCCGAGTCCCAGCCTACACTTTAGTCCCTGCTGCGAGTTCTCAGCGTCGCCCACCCACCGGAGCTAGTGGTGCGAGTGGATCGGGTGCCGGCCCTTCATTATCTGACGATTTTTTTCGGCGGATCGTAGAGGGGTGCATGACGAGCACTGTTGTGCAGTCAGGCGCACCATCACGCGAGCGGATCTACCAGCTTGCTCAGGAGGTTGTCCACGGATCCATAGATCCTACCACATCTGCTGACGAGTTCATGGGTATAGTCCGTGAGGAGGCCATCCATGTATGTGCGGTTATCTTGGCCAACATCTTTCCATGTAAAAACAATTATTAATGTATGTCCTTATTTAATTCATAGAATTTGTAATTATATTGCTTATATAAACTGTCAAACAAATAGTTATCCGACGTATTGTTTACTTATTGCCTAACTTTTTCTAACTTAAGAAAACTTAGAGCAATAGTCGAAAAAGAGACCAAAACCTGCCTCGGGCGTCAAAATGACGCGCAGACCTAGACATAGCACCTCGTAGGTATTAGGCACGCGTTACAACTTACGGGACTCGATTCCGATATCCGGAGGCCGAGTCATCAGTCCGTTCGCCTAACTTAAGAAAACTTAGAGCAATAGTCGAAAAAGAGACCAAAACCCGCCTCGGGCGTCAAAACGATGCGCGGACCTAGACATAGCACCTCGTAGGTATTAGGCACGCGTTACAACTTACGGGACTCGATTCCGATATCCGGAGGCCGAGTCATCAGTCCGTTCGCCTAACTTAAGAAAACTTAGAGCAATAGTCGAAAAAGAGACCAAAACCCGTCTCGGGCGTCAAAACGACGCGCGGACCTAGACATAGCACCTCGTAGGTATTAGGCACGCGTTACAACTTACGGGACTCGATTCCGATATCTGGAGACCGAGTCATCAGTCCATTCGCCTAACTTAAGAAAACTTAGAGCAGTAGTCGAAAAAGAGACCAAAACCCGCCTCGGGCGTCAAAACGATACGCGGACCTAGACATAGCACCTCGTAGGTATTAGGCACGCGTTACAACTTACGGGACTCGATTCTGATATCCGGAGGCCGAGTCATCAGTCTGTTCACCTAACTTAAGAAAACTTAGAGCAACAGTCGAAAAAAAGACCAAAACCCGCCTCGGGCGTCAAAACAACGCGCAGACCTAGACATAGTACCTCGTAGGTATTAGGCACGCGTTACAACTTACGGGACTCGATTCCGATATCCGGAGGCCGAGTCATCAGTCCGTTTGCCTAACTTAAGAAAACTTAGAACAATAGTCGAAAAAGAGACCAAAACCCGCCTCGGACGTCAAAATGACGCGCGAACCTAGACATAGCACCTCGTAGGTATTAGGCACGCGTTATAACTTACGGGACTCGATTCCGATATCCGGAGGCCGAGTCATCAGTCTGTTCGCCTAACTTAAGAAAACTTAAAGAACACAAACTAAACTGATTTAAATATGCTCTCTTTTCGACTTCGTTATTAATATTTTAATTTTGTAGGGTCTTGTTGATGAGACTCGTGGGGGTGGAGGCAGCGGCACAGGCGATGACCGTGGAGGAGATGGTGATGACCGCCGAGCTGATGAGACGATGGAGGGTGGGACCGGCGCTGGGACTGGCGATGGGACCGGACGTACGATAGATGGCAGCGATGATGGTACTGACACTCCTGATCTAGGGCTGTAGTTAGTTTATGTTATTATTTTGACTTTCATGTATAAACTTATACAGTTTTTGAGTTGTACAAACTACAGTTTTCTATATACTTAGGTTGATGGTTTATGTATGTAACTATTTGATTGTTATTGATATCCGTTTGTGAAGAAATATTTGTTTTTCATTAGTTTATAACAGGTACAATTATGTATATGTAACCGAACAGGGAATTTGTCATTTACAAAATTTTTTTTTTAAAACAGGTCATTGCCGACGGCATACAGGTCATTGCCGACGGTAGATCCCTGTCGCCAATGCTTCGTTAATAACCCTTATACTCATTACCGACGGACGTGCCGTCGCCCAACGCCGTCGCCAATGACAAATTACCGACGGCTTATCGTCGCCAATGAGGCCGTCGCCAATGACCGTATTATCGACGGTGGCCGACGGGAGTCAGGGGCGACGACCCCTGGGGCGACGGGAATGGCGACGGACGTATGCCGTCGAGAATGACCCGTTGGCGACGGCAGTGAGGTCATTGGCGACGGGAGTGGCCGTCGGCAATGACCTTTTTTTTGTAGTGTTTTTAATTTTTTAATAATTGATTAGAAGTAAAAATTTTATTAAATAATTAATAAATAATATTGTGTACTTCTTTACCTCTAATTTAATTAAAATAATTTTCATATTTTCATAAAAATTTTAACAATGATTGTTGGATTATTGCAACTTACATCAATAATAATTTAATAAATTATAATCCATGTCATAAATCACATAAATAAAGTCATTAATCATCATGCAATGATAATTTGATATTAATTAAAAAAGGATACAATACAATTGCTTACATTTACACGAGTTATTGAAATTGTCAAATCGAGATAGAGAATAGAGAAATCAATTCATCAATATATCGAGACTTCACTATACATTACATCAACTATCAACTATATAATTAAAAGTGAAAACTTGATTTCACCAATTTTTGAATTTTTAATGTTACAGACTTGTAGTGTATATGTGAGACAGTGAGAGATAATGGTTGGCTAACTTTGATTCATGCAATTAAGTAATCATATTTAGTGTAAAAAGTAGTGTTTAATAATTCAATTAAGCAATAAGTTGTTTATTGCTTATTTTCGGATGAATTATTTAAAGACAGTTTTACTATTTATTTAACTGATCTTTGCTCTAGTAAATATAATGAATTGATTCAAATGTTGGTGAACTTGATCAAGTTCGAATATGTTCATGAGTTGTTCGCGAACAAGTTTGTGTTCGTGAATATTTAGATGTTCGCAAATATAATATTGTTCGACTATTTTCGCAAACTGTTCGCTACCTTGAGCATGTTCGCGAACTGTTCGTGAACAGTTAACGGTCCGAACTCACACATGTGTGTTGGTTCGATAATGTTATACGAACATGTTTGAGTTCGACTAATAGTATTCGAGTTCAGTTCGAGTTTGTCAAAGTTCGAATAAGATCGGATCGTTTGCAGCCTTAATAAAATACACCTTCTGATTAGTACTAGACTCAAGAATCCATTTCTTAAAGTTTTTTTTTAAAATTTTTTTGCAAACTCACTCTCCAAGTATAATTATTGGTACAACTCCCACCCAAGTTATATGTATTCTCATACGGCTATATGTTTGTACTTTTGACGAAAATTAATCATGTACTTTGCATGTTTTTTAAGAATGATATAATAATTTACATTATATAAGATATTTGAGCTACTTTAACACTATATTCAATCAAAGGCCATTTGACAGAAAGAGACTAGGCACATTTAGGAGGAAATTAGGGTTTCGATTGAGCGAAATGGACTAGGCGAATATGGAACAAAAACTAGGGTCTCAATTGAGAGAGGGACTAGACGGAAAAAATAGGAATTCCATAGATTCTTCTGTTTTAGTTAATGTTTGCGAGAATAGTTGTTTAAGTGAGATTTGGTGAAATCAACTTACTTCTATGGATTAGAGGCTTCTATATAAAATCACAAAGGACAATAGTTAATTTGTCGCACTACCATATGGAATAACTCACTTATTTCGCTATTCAGTTTATACATACATAGATACACATATATATATACACACACATATACATATATATATATATATATTTATATATATATATGGGCCCAAGTACAAATTAGGGTTCACATATGACCTAATCGAATTGATTGCACAAATTAGGCTTTGCATTGTGACCTAATTGAATTAAATGAATAGATGAAAAAGCCGGAAATAAATGTCCGAGACCCGAGAGAAGCCTCCACCTGTCCCGAGGCAGAAGACTCATGGAGACGACTCAACATTTTGAGAATTGATTGAGGGATTGGATTGGTGGCTAGAAGGACAGGACGATTTGGGTATTACTCGAGTAACTAAAGGTATTTCTAGAATTTTTCCCTAGGGCATGTGCCTGGCACATGACCACTTTCCAGGAAACTCTATAAATATTCTTTCCATTCCATGGAGGAAGGGACTTTTGGAGAAACTTAGGACTTGGTGATTCTCTCTTAACCCAAAGCACACAATAAGGCTCTCTAGATCCTAGTTACTCTAGAAGGCACTTGGATCCTAGGAGTTCTCCCACGTGTTACTAGGGTAATCACCCACCTGTTCTTCTCCCCTCTTCAATTCATCAATCAATTCCGTACTCTTCTTGGATTTCTCTCCTCCTCAGCCAACACAAAACCCTAACCCTAGCAAGGTACGATTTCCTTGCCTACATTCTTTGGCAACTCTGCTGGGGAGGTGTAGAATTCGTGAAGGCTATGCCCACAACTCAAAGTGGGAAAACTACAGAAAGAGTTTCACCTACAACAAGCATCACTTCACCAAATCCAGTTCCAAGACAAGCAAATCAAGCTCTCCAAGGCGCGAATTTGGATCTCGATCAACCCATCATAGAAGAAGCTTCGGAAGGTAGTTCAACATCTCCATATATGGCTGATCAACAATAAGCCAATGTCAGACAAACAAGTATGAGAAGGCAATGTAAAGAAACAAGTGGGGAGTAGACAACCACGAACGTTGTGCGGCTGGAGATGCTTAAGGCATTGAAGGAAACATGGTAAGGACAAGGGATGATGATAACCATGATGCTGGAAATGCAGAGGAAGCAGGAAGAGATGGGGAATTTTCGCCAGCAGTTGATACAGATCCCCACTTTCAAGGCCATGTTCCCAGGAAGTTCGCAGGGGGAACGAACAAGAGTGGAGGAAAGTAACAACAAAGAGAACCAAACTGTGCCTCCAACAATGGAGAGTCATCCGATTCCAATCATCAACTTAGAGCTCCAAAACAGTGGTGATGTACCACAACCCAGACTGGAAGCAAGCTAGCCTCAGCCCAACATCATCCCGACCACTCTCCCAACATTTTCACAAGTGCAGATACTGACCATCCCGAGCCACATATAACCAACAAACCAACAAGTACAACTAATACAAGCTTTGCACGATGCAAGTGTTCACCAACCAATTTCCTTACCATACGCACCGCTAATGTATCAATACGTCACAGCCCCTCAGAGAGTCCATACCAAGAGCCAGTATGTGACAAAGGATGATATGATCGATGTGATCAATCAACTTCGTAAACAGACATCTCGACCTTCAAAGTTAGACTTTACTCCACCCTACCCGACACACATTCGAAGACAACCTTATTCGGCAGGGTATATTGAGCATCCCCCGCAGTTTCCAAAATACAATGGGGAGAAAGGAAATGCTAGGGAGCATATTGTCAGGTTCGTGGAGTCGATGTCTCCATGGTTGGGTTATGATGAAGTGAACAATCATAACCTTTTGATGAGAGAAATTAACAAGACATTGACAGATAGTGCCTTGAGTTGGTACTACAATTTAAAGAAAGGGTCAGTCTAAGATTGGGATGATATGAAATTACTATTTTTCAAGAAGTTTTTCTATGTGCAGAAACAGGTGACCATAGTAGAACTCATGAGATTCAAACAGAAGCCAAACGAGGAACTGTTGGACTGTAGATAGATTCAAGGCTTAGGCACATAAATGTGCGGAGCCAATTGAAGAGAAGAATCTGGTGAACATATGCAACAATGGTGCCTTAGAGGCCTTCAAGCCCCACCTCGTCACTAAAGCCTGCAATTCATTTACAACAGTCTCATCATTTGCACATGACTTGGGAGGAATTATGACATTGCCCACAAGCCATGCAACTGATGCATAGAAGAATAAGGAGGTCTATGATGAGGTCTGTTGTGGCTTTAGCAGACCCTCAGCGAAAGCCACAAGGGGGTAATAGGAACAAAGAATGAGGAGGTCTATGATGTCCAAAATGCAAAAGCAACAAGAGAACATGAGAAGCTTGCCATAGACTCATACATCTCGAAAATTTAAATGTCAAATAATACACCCTGAAGCTCGATCACAAGATGGAAGAATGCTCAAACTAAAAGATGATGATGGACAACCCAAATACTGGCTCTACCATCAAAATATCTATGAGTTGTAGAGACAAAAATATCAAAAATCCACCCAAGATGGTGGTCCACTAAAAATAGTGGTTTAAGTCCTTAGGAGTATCCCTTGCCAAAAAATTGGATAACCAAGGGAGGAGGCACAAGAATTGATGAATTAAAAATCTACCCAAGATGGTGGTCCACTGAAAATGGTGGTTTAAGTCCTTAGGAGTATCCCTTGCCAAGAAATTGGATAACCAAGGGTGGAGGCACAAGAATTGATGAATTAAAAATCCACCCAAGATGGTGGTCCACTGAAAATGGTGGTTGAAGTCCTCAGGAATATCCCTTACCAAGAAATTGGATGACCAAGGGAGGAGGCACAAGAATTGATGAATTAAAAATCCACCCAAGATGATGGTGCACTCTAAATGGTGGCCAAGTCCTCGTAGATTGCACTTGCTAAGAAATTGGATGACCAAGTGACGAGGCACGCAACTTAAGCCCTTATGAAACCCTATATGCCAAAAATTGGCACGACGTACCAAGGGATAAGGCACAAGTTACACTTTCAACTTCAAAAGTAATCGATGAACTTGACTTTACAGCCCTCGGACCCGACAAGTTATACTTTCAACTATAAAAGTAATTGAGACACCTGACTATAAGTCCTCAAAGTTATACTTTCAACTTTAAAAGTAATCGAGGTACCTGACTATAAGTCCTCAAATCCGAGAAAGTTACACTTTATCTCTAAAAGTGGCGAACATTATGCTTTCTCCGACAAAAGCAAGATTTAATATTATTATTATCTTTATGAAAATTTTGAAATGTTATGTTTTTCGTTAAAAGCAATCTGATTATCAATAAAATGTCAAACTTTCACTTATACTTGAATATTATTTTGTTTTAAAAGTATGGATTCAAGTGTTGGTTTACGAGAAATCGAAAAAAACATGTTTTTTTTATATTAAAGATTTCATGTTTTATCTTATGTTATGCATATTATTATCTTTAAGTATTAATTTGAATAACTTCGAATTCAATGTTAAACATTGGGTCTTAAGGAAAAATTCAAGTTAATGACAATTAATAATGCTAAAGAAACTTTATTCTAATAACTGAAATATATATAAAAATGAGTTTCTGATACAGGAAATAAGAAACTACAAAACGCCATGATCTAAAGTTCATGACATACCTAACTGAAGAGGGGGTATAACTAAAGCTTCCAAGTCGGCAATGGCGGTGTCCCGACCTTCGCATTTGAGGTTATCAGTCCTTCAAAGTCTCGGGCGGCTGACTCGAGTTCCCGAAGTTGGGTCTTCCATTTAGCCATGGCATCCTGAAGCTCCAAAAGCTCTACCAAAAGCAAGTCATTCTCATGATGACGAGAAGTGACCTCCGAGCGTAGTTTAACAATGCAAAAACTAGGACTAAAGAGATCCAGCCTAGCATAGAAAGGAGACATGTCAAGGTACCCGACCGAGAAGGTGTCCGGAGACTCTACAAAAAGTAAAATATTGGTTGCCCGACCCAAAGAACTAGCAATTGTACCATCCTTGTCAAGTGAAGCCTCGGCAGAATCCTTCTAGGGAGGATGGAAATCAGCAACAGGTTCTAAAGGATTCTCCCTCAAGGGAGGAGCATCCACTGCTATAATATCATCAGCATCACCATGGGACTCACCTGTACCCTTAAAGCTATCATGTGGAGATGATGTACGAGGGCATGAAGAGGGAGTTGTACCACACACAGTAGGATCAGAGCTCACATCAGACAAATAATCCTTAGCATCAAGACTGACGCGATCATCTTATGGTGAAGAGGACTCGATCGCAATAGTGATAGATCAGGGAAGCTCACAAGTAGTGGAAGCCGTCGCCTCACTTGCAGTACCCATAAGAATAACATACGAATATTACCATACAAATATTGAAAGACATAAATGAAAATACGGCAAAGTTTACCAAAAGCTTCTGGCGTCTCTTGACTTGATCCTCGGCTGCCGGCATACTAGAACTAGCATCATCACGAGGGTACTTCGCCAACGGCTTCAAGATAAGTGCGGTCCCATTTGTCATTCGCCTAAAGACAGAATGACCAGTCGAGCCCATGGTAGAATCTGCAAAGGGCACCACCTTAGAAGCTGTAGCAGTAGGTGCTTTCGCTTAGAGTAATCGAGTAACTCTCATCTCCTCGGCAGTAGAGGATCCCTGGGGAGAAGCTGGAGGTACCCGAGACGAAACTCGTGGAGGAAAATGCCTAGAAGTGGTAGGAACATAAGCTGGAGGAACATCAGGAGAATTCTGAAGAAGGGGTGAATTCCCCCCAAGAGGTGACAAAGGTGCAGGTAGATGAGCACCAACGTGAAAGCAATAAAGTGAGGTCGTCATGGCCTTGTTAAATATGCAGATCCTACATAGCTGAATGCAGCGCAGAATGCCAGTGTCCTCGAGCATCTTTACATGTCCTGAATTCCCAATGATCTCGTCAGTCCAATGTTGCCATCCTTGAAGGCGGTTGCAGGAGTCGGATAGGAAGCGAACCGGGCTGAAAAGGGTATTCCTGCTTCTCGATACACCTGCGGGGAATACGATCAGAACAAGGGAAACTGTCTCGACTTTCGTAAGTCGCAGCGTATAGAAACAAACTTTCTTTGTCAGGCGAAGGAAAAGTTGAACGATCATAATTCTTCACTTGTTCCCAAAAGACATCGAAGGGCCCATAAAAATGAGCTCTACTCCATTCACTAACGAAGGGGACCTCCTTAGCGATTTTTTGGGTCCGCAAAACACTCATCAGAATTGGCCTATAACAAGGGAGATTTGACATGAGACTTCCTTGAAACAAGAAAAAAAAGCGAAGAATATTCTAAATAAGTGTTTACCATGACAAGAAAGAAAGTCCAAAATATCAAGATGAAGGGACTTAGCCAAGAAAAGACAGATCACGAACACCTAAAAAAAGAAAGAAAAAACGAAGTAAGCCAATAGACGAAAAATTATCCAAGGCCCCCCCTAGGATTCGGCCACCTTAGGTTCAGCCACCTAGGGTTCGGGCACTTCTAGGGTTCAGCCATCTAGGGTGGTCTAACTGCAGTGTCTCGTTTTCTTTCGTACTTCGTTGTTTGGTCGTTGGAGTTAAGCATCGCTCCAAGTTCCCGAAATTGTCAATCTTTCTTTATTATCCGAGGGAAAAAACCAGTATATGATCAAGGTAATATGGCTCGGAAAGCAAAAGAAAAATTAGAGTTTACCTTAAAAAAAAGAAGCAAGAGAGAGCACAAACATGAGAAATCATTCGAATAAAAACGAAAAAAAATGTAAAGGATGAGGTCGAAGCCCCTAGGTTCACCCCCTAGGTTCGCCCCCCACAGGGTTCGGCCCCTAGGGTTCGGCAACCTAGGGAGCTCTCCCCTCGTATCTTTAATTCCTCCTTACTCGATGAATCAACCGTTCAGAATGAATGCTTCTTTGCCGCGAAAAAAATGTAGCCTTTTCTTTAAGAATATCCGGACCAAAATCCTGTTAAGGTGAGATGGCCCGGAAAGGAAAGACTACCGGAATAGATGCTTCCTTGTTGCGGCGGAAAAAGTGTAGCCTTTTTCTTTGAGAATATTCGAACCATAAATCCTGTTAAGATGAGATGGTCCGAAAAAGAAAGACTATCAGAGCGGATGAAGGCTACAATCACCTAAAAAGAAAAGAAACAAATAAAACAATCACGAAAAAAATAAGCAAACGAAAAACCAACACACCGAAAATGTATAATGAATGTAAAAATATATAAAAATAATAATAATAAAAAAAAATGAGTTTGATAATTTCTTAGTCATATACGAGAGGAATGGTGGTTCTCCCACGTGCCCTCATCATGACATTATAAATCTTTGATTAATTATATATAAGTTATATTTATGCTAGAAAAGCAAGCAGCAAGATTTTCATTTGATGGACCCATCATTTGAATCATGCACCCATGTTCCAGTTTTCCCATTGACGGAATATTAAAGAAAAAAGGTATAGCAACGCCATATAAAGGCCAAGATCTGCTTCGAATTACCGTAATAGATTCAGTACAGAAGAAGCAGAAAATTAGCAATTACTTCTACGGATTCACTGGATATCAACAAAGAAGCACCCAATAATTACAAGAGTACAAGAAACTCACAAGTCATAATCCGCCGACAACTGCATGCAGAACAACCTATGAGAGTAACTAGCCCAGATGGAGAAGCAACCCACAACGATGGCGTGATATTGAAGAAGTCCACAAATCGCAAGCGCAAACTCACGAGTTGACTGATTATGTTTGAGAAATTTGAGCCCCCACCGGATAACTTCAGAGAATCCCTTTTCAAGTCAGACACAACCAGATGATTAATTTCCTGTTGTGTTCGAGTGCTAAAATAAGGCAATGAGGATTTGATTTTGTATTTGGACTTTCGAAGTACAATGTTGTGGGTTGCCTTGGCAAGTGCTTTTGAGAAGCCTTTAGGAGCAGGCAAGGGACTGCCAAATTCGCTTCATGAAATAAAAGCATGGAAGGGACAAGTGAACATGGTATAAAGTATTGGATTTGCAAGAATTCATGGGGGGCTAATTGGGGGAAGGATGGTTATTTTATGATACGAAGAGATAGCGGCGTTGAAAGAGGGATATCAATGTGTGGAATTGCCATGCAGGATTCAAATGGTGGTAGTAGCAGATCATGCACCAAATTTTTCACTAAGGTCCAAGAATTTTTGTCCACTGTACCCTATTATACATATATCCCCACATGTTTTCCATATGATATCAAGAATTCCTGGGTATCAAGCTATTAATTAATTAATATTTAATATACAATACCAAATCTATAATATATATATATATATATATAAGTAATTTTTGAAACCGAACAGTGAGCGGAATTTTGGGACTTGCTGGTGGGTTGTTTTTTCCAAAAACAAAAATGGAGTTCCCAAATAAAAAATGATTTGATTTTGTTTCCAAAATATAAGGAATGATATGATTTTATTTCTAAAATAAATAAAGATTTTATTTTATTTGGTAATATATAATTTATCTTGATTTAGTTACGAAATATATATATATATATATATAAATTAATTAGGGAGATAAAGATTGTGCAAGGTTTGGAAAGATTTGATAGAGTATTGCACAAAATATCTTGGAGAACTCCCATAGGGATTCCCTCCCTTAAAGATTTTTTGTTTTCGAGGCTTGCAAGATCGAGTTCAACGGATGGTCTGGAAATTTGAAGCATAACTTAGAGGCTTGAAGTACTTTGCACGATCGTCACTCCAAAGGCGCGACGCGCGTGCAGGGGGAAAATGTGGGCCCAAGTACAAATTAGGGTTCACATATGACCTAATCGAATTGAATGCACAAATTAGGGTTTGCATTGTGACCTAATTGAATTAAATGAATAGACGAAAAAGCCGGAAATAAATGTTCGAGACCCGAGAGAAGCCTTCACGTGTCCCGAGGAAGAAGACTCATGGAGACGACTCAACATTTTGAGAATTGATTGAGGGATTGGATTGGTGGCTAGAAGGACAGGACGATTTGGGTATTACTTGAGTAACTAAGGGTATTTCAGGAATTTTCCCCCAAGGGCATGTGCCTGGCACATGACCACTTTCCAGGAAACCCTATAAATATTCCTTCCATTCTATGGAGGAAGGGACTTTTGGAGAAATTTAAGACTTGGTGATTCTCTCTCAACCCAAAGTACACAATAAGACTCTCTAGATCCTAATTACTCTAGAAGACACTAGGATCCTAGGAGTTCTGCCACGTGTTACTAGGGTAATCGCCCACCTGTTCTTCTCCCCTCTTCAATTCATCAATCAATTCCATACTCTTCGTGGATTTCTCTCCTCCTCAGCCAACACGAAACCCTAACCCTAGCAAGGTATGATTTCCTTGCCTACACATATATACACACACGTACGCACACAATAACATATATGTACTATATATTTTTATGCTTGATGATAATTTAAAAAGTAGTTAATACATTTGATCATATGTATGTGTACCATATAGAGCTAGTAAGATAGTGAAAAATGAGGAAAATTATAAAGAATGTGAAGATAGAAAAAGTTGGATTCTTTTGAAGTCGACTTTAAGCATCTTATAAATGGAAAAATATAAGTCACATATACAAATTTTTTCGATAAGGGCCCAAAGCCAATCAATGAGGAGAGTTTCATAGAGTTTAGTGGGTCGAGCTCACGCTTAGGAAACTAAATCACAATTTGTGTTAAGGTTGAGCGGTCTTGGGCCCAACTTACTAAATCCAATCGACAATCTTAACCCTAGATATATTTTTTACCGTTATTTTTTAGCTATAAAAACTCATATTCTAGTATCTTTCATCTTTGCCTCTTTAGTCTCTCAAGTTCTCAATTAATCTTAGGCCCTAGCCACTACAACAAAGAAGCTTATGCTGCTGCTTCTGGTCGATGATAAGCATTTTTCGTGTAATGAGCTATCGCTAAGATCTTGATGTACCACCATCTATTAGCAACAGGTAAGGATTTCTCTCTCTTTAATTCTATATTGATCTCTTAGTTGTCTTTCATTTTCTATACATCTCTATCTCTCCCATTTCATCTCTAATAAAAATCTTAATAATGGTAGGTTTTACTCTTATCCTGTTCTTCCCTAAAAATGACAAGTTTGTGTTCTAATAAGAAAGTTTGTTGGTATTTCTGTCAAGAACTATTTCTTACATGTGAGTTTAACAATTTTTTATTCGATTTGTTTACAATCCTAAATGACTTGTCGATCTAATGTAGTGAAAGTTTTTCTCTAGTCAATTGAGATTTAACTTGACCTCGACTATATTATATTAGTGTGGATATTGAAAATAGTATACATTACCTGTTTAATTGTTAATTGTTAGATCTTTTCTTTAAAAATAAATTTTAAATTATCAATGTTTCATTTCCTAATTAAGAAATTTAATAGTAAACAATACTTGGTTTATTAAATATTTTTTATCAATATTAAAAAAGTTAATTTTGGTCTTTTAATTCGGAACAGAGGGAGTATTATTTTGTCGGCTTGTTTATGCGAAAATTAATTTCTTAATATACGTTTTTCCATTAAGACTTCATATTAGTAAGTTCACTCATTGTATTCTGCTATGTCTATAACATTAATATCTTTTACCATAACATATATGATTTACTAACCAAATCTTCATAGTTGGACATAGTGTACACACGAATACACACACATATATGTCCCTTATATGAGACTGGTGTTCTAAGTTCCCTCCTTTCCTTCTCCAGCCTCTTCCCCAACTTAGAAGTTCGGTTCTTCCTTCCCTTAACTTACTGTCATCCATGATAGTAAATAGCCACTCCTTGTGTGTAATTTAGTGCAATAATATTCTAGATCGAAAGAACATTTTGGATAAGGACCTACTTGGATTATGTTTAAGTGTGTGTGTGTGTATATATATATATATATATATATATATGTGTGTGTGTGTGTGTGTGTGTGGTGTGTGTTGGTGTATATGATAATCATATAATAATTTGACCATATATAGAAATATTATATTTCAATGCCCTTTAACCCGTTGGCTTGTATATACAACTTGTCATTTTAATACGTATATGGAAGTTTGTAAGATTTAGAGGTATAAGATACATCAACTTCACTGTTTTAACCCTTTAACCATCTCGAGTAAATCTATATATTTCTCCATATGTCAATATATTTATCCATAGTGACCTATTTCATATTTTATAGGGCATGATCGATGTTCATGGCATTTCAATATTAGAAATAATGTTGCTGATTTTAAAGGTAAAATGTTGTCTCACTCTAATATATCTTGTTTTATTGTTGATATTTTCAAAACATTTCTTAACCTCTTAATTAATCTAACCTTAATACAACAACAACAACAAAAAATGTTGGCAACAATAAGCTTAACCTTATGTAAAACACAAATAAGAACTGTCCTTAAAAAGTGGAAAGACCGTGATTATCCTTTATACAATGTATGCTAATTTCTCTAAGCAGAGAATTTAAACTAGTAACAATGAGCCTAAATAGTTAAGGAATCTGCTGCTGTGTTCTCCTCCCTGTAGATATAATTAGGTAAGTAATTTGCCATATGGAATATGGAAAAATAGAAATTTTTTAGAAGCCCACCTCATGTCACAAATAAGCTAAATGAGATAAAGAATCAGGCTGCTTTACATTTAATCTTGAGCCAAAAAATTCCAAACAATTTGTGTCGAAGAGCTATGAATAAATAAATGGTCCATAAATTCTTAAGTAAGAGATGCACAACAACATCATTTAGGCACAATTTGGATACCTAAAGCTAATTAACATGATTCTAACATACTTATTTTGAAGTCTTGTTTCATAACACAGGTCAGCCAAAAAACTTCCTTGAGTGTGAAGAAATCCGAGACAATTAATAATGTAACAATGTTACGCGAGAAGGAAGGTATTTCTGAATATTTTTCAAAATTTCTGCAGACATTTCAAGGATGAATATAAATTAAATGATTGTGGCATAGAAAAGAACTCCGGTATATCCATCTTCTTGTAAAGAACATAATAAAATTATTGGTTAGTATATCATCAAATGGGAATCTGTCATACGCATAAAATTGCCTGTGATTCAGATATTTGTCAAGCATTGAAGTGACAAAACCATAAG
Source organism: Aralia elata (assembly GCA_034770075.1). NCBI lineage: Eukaryota > Viridiplantae > Streptophyta > Magnoliopsida > Apiales > Araliaceae > Aralia > Aralia elata. The sequence goes on along the minus strand of CM068378.1, from coordinate 25,138,011 downwards.
CATTTGTGGAAGCACTTCTACAGGGACAGACACTGAAGAATAAACTTTGTTCGAGTAACTATAGCATTAAAAAGAATATCTTTTTCAACGTGTTGTAATGTTAAGAGTATTGTACGTTCGAGCATTTTCTTTTGTACAAATGAATGTACTAGGATATATGTCAAGCTTAGAGGAAATTGAATGTGTTGTACTATTAAAAATGTTGTTCGAACATTTTTTTTATGCAAATGGATGTACTTAAGATATATGTCAAGTTTACAGAAAATTAAATGTGTTGTACTATTAGAATGTTGTTCGAGCATTTTCTTTTTATGCAAATTGATGTATAGCAACCAAATATACAATTTCTTAAGTTTCAAGTTTTCCTGACTTGTCATTTTTTTTCTCTTTTGACCCCTCTGACCCCACGATCGTAGAGTTCCAACACTTTGAGATCGTAGACCAAATTGTAACACCAAACACCAACCTCAGTTGTACATGATACGATTCCTTCACCCAATACCACACCTAAACAATTTTTTTTAATTGAAGTGTTAAATTGTAATCTATATTTATAATCTAACTTTGCTTTTCCTTTATATACTCACAAGCTATATTTTTTTAAAAAAAAATCTTTTTCTATTTTTTTATTTTCTATCCTAATTTAAGTGATTTATTTAAAGCTCACAAACAAAACGTTATTATTCTCATTGTTGTGTTAGTTTCCTTGTTTCTATAAATTTATAGTCAAACATGTGACACGTGTTGATGCATAGTAAAATATGTGAAGAAACATGTGAAGAAATATATGCACAGTCGATTGTTAACACTTATGTTGATGCATAGTAAAATATATTGAAATAATAATATATAGGAAATTAATAAGATATTAGACAACTCGCCCATTTTCTTTTCTTTTTTTCACAAATAGAAAGTTTCGAATCCAAATCAGATATTAGAAGGATTACCGTATATAACACTTAAAAATTATTAAACTTAAAAAGGTGGAAAAAATTAGATAGTATACTATGGTTCGAAGGATATCCCGATATCTACAAAACTTGACATTAGTAGTAAATCCTCTGTAATTTATTATGATCATAATTTCTCGACATATATTTTGATTTTTTTTAAAATATACTAATTTTAAAAATGGTCAATTTGATCAATAAAAATCAAGTAATATATATTTCAAAACAGATCTTGGGCACTAAATTAACAATAAGTATCAGCCAATTAGAATTAAATATCCTTTCAAAAGAGGTGTTTGGCATCTCTTCAAAAGGTGTTTGGAGTAGTATAAATGGCACTAAAAACCTTGGATTTAAATTTATTTCGTTCTAGAATTTGAATTCTATCCAAAATCCTTTGAAGAATTCTGAGTCTAAATTCTTTAATTATTAGAAAATACTATTTTTCATTGTTATTTTCTTCCAAGTCTTATTATAGTTATGTGTTAAAGACTACTTTTGCAATAATATTTATTATAAACTATTTTTGGGGCATGTCTTATTTTGTGAAACATATTTATTGCAACTCCCTTACCAAATTTATAGAAATGATATGTTTACTTTAAAATTTTAATTCACAAAAGTTGTGTTTTTTTTAATCTTAGGTTAAATGAGTGTTTATTCTAATGTTTGTTTTTCTAACAATCAAGCAGTTGATGTTCCAAAATTCATTTTACTCATTTATTTTGGAACAAAATCGTTTATATTTTATAATTAATAGAATTTAAATTGTAACGATCGCGAATCTTGTATATTTGTTTATTATTATTTAAATGAATGGATTAAATTTTTATGTGATGTGTTTTAAGGTTATTTAATGACCTGGATGATGGGAATATATGATTTTTATGTGTTGTATCTCGTGTGAGTGAATAAATGGATTTCGCGAAAAAATCGCAAAATCACTACACTGGGCACATTTCCCGAGGCACTATTTATGCCCGTAGATTTTTGCGTCTTTTCGATTTCTGTTAATTTCTATAAGACGTGTATGCGAAGGAATAATTTTTCCAAGTGTTGGGAATTTTATTTGAGCTGCTTCGAATTTTATTTTGGGTAGAGTTATTTACCAAATTTGGTACAATAGTGGGAGTATTCGGGTATATTTTTGTGTATATTCGGATTAAGTGGGAAGGCGTTTTAAGCCTTGGACCAATAGAAATTGAGCAAGTGTCTCAATTAGCCAATTAGGAGCTGATAGGAAGGAGTCGGCAACATGTTGCCCGAGCACAGTACACTATGCCTTGATATTGCTTAATGCAAACATTCTTCTCGGATGAAATCAATTCACCTTGGTGTATACACTCTCCTCCTCCCGAAGCCATTCCATTGCATTATCCCATCCCACTGCTATCTCCATTTCATTTCTTCCAAAAAGAGTTCAGCTGCAGAGAAGAAGTATAGAGAGAGATAATAAAAGAGTATTGAAAGAGAGAAAGAAGAAGAAGGAAGAAGAAAAGGGTACGGAAAGAAGAAGGGAAGAAGGCAGAGAAGAGAAGAGGAGGCCAGAGGAAGAAGGAGTGACTCTAGCAGCTCCATAGCAACCAAGAAGGAGAATCAAGAGGTAATCACCTCCTCCAAACCTTCTTTCCTCCATTTTCGAATTTCTTAAGCTTTTCAAGCTTTTGTGATGGGTTTGAATTTTTGTTTGCGATTTTTGTTATTAGTATTGGTTGTGGTTGCTTGATATCATTGTTAAGACATTCTGTAAACCATTAATACCCTTAAAGAGAAACAAAAACAAAGAGAAATCTGAACCTTTGCGTAATGGATGAAACATTGGACATTCTTGGACAAATGGACCTTCGGATGATTTTTAGAGGACTATAATGTTGTGTTTCTGTGTTGGTTGTGTTTATTTGATGTGTTGAGGTTATACTTCCATGGGTTATCTTCATAACCCAGTTGGAATGGAGTTAAAAGGTGTATAAACGAGTTTGTGGTGTTGATTTTGGTGAAGAACACCAAGAACTCGAAGAACAGAGTACTACCTCGTACTTTGCTCAAAGATTTGGACTTGTTAACCTTTATGAGTGCATCTGAATTTTTGATATGTTGTAGCCCCATAAGTTAGAAGTCCATAGAGTCCGAAATGGACTATTTTGAACGTGTATAGAAGGAGATATGAAGATCGGAATAGAAGAAGGTCGAAATCGCGAAGCTGGGCAAGTGAGAGCCATACTTTCCTCCATACCAACGTCGGGGCTTTGATATTAAGCTTAGTTTGGACACCGGGGCGTTAGGCCTCAGGTGGTAAAAGTCAGCTTTAACATCCTTTAGTAAAATGGTCATAACTTTCTCATACGAACTCGGATTGAGATGATTCAAGATGATTCGGAAAGAGAACGAGTAGACCTACAACTTTCGTTCTTTAAGTTTTTCGATTTGAGGTCTGTATCATGACCTAAATTAGCCATTTATAGGACTGATGTGTAATTGGGATCAATCGGAGGGCGTCGGGCATGCGCATTTGCACGCGTAATGCCCCCGACCTTGTAAGTGATGTTCTAACTTTCATAACATAATTATTATGATTTTTAATGATGCTTAGCATTAATCAATGTGCATTAGATAAATCGAAGGGGCATGCTAGGCGTACACAATTGCGTGTCGCTTAGGCATTCAAATAGACAAGTTGGGCGTATAGATGTGCAAGCGTCGTAACGCCGTAACTAGTGGGCATAACCTTGTTTAATATTTTGTTTCTCACTTGAATGGGACATTATAGAGTTGTATAAATAAATATTTGGTATCCTGTATGTGACTAATTGTTATGTGCATATGTACCTAATTGTGTAGGATATTAAGGAGCGTGTGTTATAATATTGTAGCAGACGCTTGAGGCAAGTTCTCTCACTTCATTCTTTTCATATATTGAATGCAAGTTTTCTAACTTAACTCAAATTATAATCGAGCGAGTTCTTAAACCGTACAACTCCTATATATTGTGCGAATTTCCGATGTTATATAAATTCTAAGCTTTCACAAATTTTTATTGTGCAAGTGTTTTCACTTTTATTCAAGATATTCAGTTATGCTATAATGCGTGTTATTGAAGCTTTAAAGTTCTATATTCCATGAACTGTTGAAATGGTTGTCTAAGCCAATTGTTTCCGCTAGACTTATATTGAATTGCTTTGTCGATTTGAGCATGATTCATCAAGATATTGTTGATACTTATTGTAGTTATCCAATCACATTATTTGACTTGGATATCCTTAATGTAAAGCTGAGATGAACAACCCTATTATTGGGAAATTATTTTTGGTCGGTAATACCGATTGACCCTATACGGGTGATAACTTGACGCTTAGACGTTAAATAGATGTTGTACAACATAGGGTATAATAGGTTGATCCCCTAAAGTGCCCAGAGGAAAAATGTTCGGTTTATAGTTATAAAACTATTAAACCCTTTGATGAAAGAAGAAAGTTCAAGGTCATTTGACCACTCAGTACATTGTTTAGGAATGTTCGTAATGTAAAGGAATACCTTATCATTGTTCTTATTTATTCAAAATGTGTTCTCAACTATTGTTCAGTTGTAGAACTGAAAGCACGATTCTTGATGTTGTTATTATTTACATGTTATACTTGCTGAGCAATTGAATGCTCATTCTTGCTTTAAATTATATGCTTTCAGCTAAGTCCGAACAGGCGGAGAGTTCCCGCAAGGACAAAGGCAAGGGAAAGGCTACCGAATAAAAGATATTATATCATATCCTCTTTTGTAATAGTTTGTGCTCGGAATGTGTGATCATTCTGGATTGTATTAATTATCTTAAGATGTTATGTGCTTATGTCAAGGTCTTAGAACCTGGGATTCGTAAAGTAAGACGTTGTGTAATATTTTGTAATTACATTTATGTCCTTATGTTGATGATGAATGGATAGAATAGATGATGAATGTGTAGTACCGTGAGCACCAAATCTATAGGTAAAGAGACCTCGGATTTGGGGGCGCCACATAAATAACTTATTAACTGAAAAAAGTATGACTAACTAAACATGAGAGTAAATATGAACGGGGCAAAATATTGGGGACACTGTAATCAAATTTTTTTAGATAAGTATGCTCTTGATTATTTAGTGTGGTGATTCATGTTGGGATATTTCACATAAATTTCACATCTTTAATAAGTATAGTGAAATTTCAACCTAATAGGTTAACATTTTAGGTAAGAAGGTGATACAACATATTTGTTGGGTCAATTTATACAGGTATGCACCGCATTGGTGATGAATTGATGTGAGATGGATCGTTTAATTCCGCTAGAAATGGTATTAGAGCTCAAGGTTTAATGGGCTAAAGTATCAGGTTGGTACTTCATGGTGGAAGATTCGCAGGTCGCGTGTTACCCAATCCGCGCGGTGGAGCAAATAGAGTTGAGTCGGGTGGATCACAAGGAGATCAATCACACGTTTACAACTATGCGTGAAGTATGATTTGAGTCAAATGGAGCGCACTCAGGATGACTCTAGGAAGCTCCTCAGGGTGAATGGTTCAAAAGGAGGAAAATTGTACTCCCACGTTTTCCTCTAAGGTGGTAGAGTAGTATTAGAGTCGAGCAGGGTTCTTGAAGGGACTCAAATAAAGTGATCGAGCTCAATGGTATGACCACTCTAGTGTGATACTTATGATGTGTATTCAAGTGAAAGGTGGAGATTGTTAGATATTTCACATGAATCTCACATCCTTGAAAAGAATAGTGGAGTTTCAACCTAATTGATTATAAGTTTTAATTAAGAAGTGATTCAACATTCGTGTTGGACCAGTTTTCATAGGCATGCATGCCCTGCATTGGTGATGAGCATTGATGATGAATTGATGTGTGATAGATCGTTCAATTTCACTACAGTTCAAACTATTTATTTAGGATTTTTTGATATTTTTACAAGTAAATTTGATAATTTCATAGTTCATACTCACATTTTCACAAGTCTCTCACTTTATAAATATTAAATGAAACTCACATTCATATTAATAAAATATTATTAAAATATTAAATTTAACTTGTGAAAATAAAATAAAAATTCCCCTTATCTAAAAGGATTCAATTGCCATGTACCAATATTTTTGCATTTATCTAAAATAGTGTAATAATCTGGGTTGTAATCACAAGGGGTGCCCTAACTTCTTCCATGTGCAAATTAAAGAACAAAAGTCACTTAATTCCACAATAAGAGGAGATATGAAAGATCGAAGCATGTTTATTGAGCAACCCATTTCACATGCAGATACAAATAAATTTATTAATAAATATGCGCGTATAATGAAATAAACATGTTTATTGAGTAACCCATTTCACATGCAGATACAAATAAATTTATTAATAAATATGCGCGTATAATGAAATGAAGTCGATGCTTTTTTTTTCCAAGAAGCTTTCATGAGCCGGTTTAATAAATAAAATTTAGAGGATTATATAAAAAGATATAAATTTAAATTAAAAATAACAAAATAACAAAATAATAATGTAATTAAACTTATAAGACAAAAGAGAAAATAATTTGTCACTCCGTTACACTCAGCTTGCATCAACGGGCCATGATTGCTTTATAATTAAATATATTTATTGATCAGTTTAATGTTATTTTATTCTATCTATTTAAAATATAAGAGTATTTTTGACTTTTAGTGAGATTTTATTTTTATAAATTTAGAATTCATTTAACTCATTTATGTATAAAATTCTCAAATCTAGCAATTAGTAATACTTTTAGATAGTTTATAATGTTTATTATTTATTGATTAAAATGAGATAAATTTATATTATTTTTTTAAAAAACTCTAAAAAATTCTTATATTGTGAAACGGATGGTGTATTGCTTTGATAAAAAAATAATAATAATGTCTACTCGTGTTTATTAATTGATTACAAATTGTTATATCATTTCATGTTTCCATCTTATTCTGATTTATAATTTAGCATTTATGCTTTGACTTGAATTTTATACCTCAAGTAGCTATTATTATGAGAACACTATTAATATTTATCCTTATGGGCTTTTTTATCCATGCTTAGAAAATGTTTTTTTTTATTTCATTTCAAACTAGTATTTCATGCAATTTTATAAAATATAAATAACTATATACCTACTTTATACTACATTTGTCCCAAATTATAAGACAATTATTGACTTTTTATACTACATTTTGAAACCTATTTGACTCTTTTTTTGTTGATTCTTTTGATTTTCTTAAAAAAATTATACCCTTTTATGCTTTTAAAAAATTTATACTCCTGTTATACTTCAAAAAAAGAAAATTAGAATGAGTAAAATCTAAATAAGTTTACTCTTTCTTGTTGAGAAATTTAATTTAAAATTATATATTATGTAGATTGATAGAAATAAAATACAAATACAAATACATATAGCTAGTGGTTGAAATTTGGTGGACGAAAGTATCCTAAAAACTAGACTTCATATAATTAGGGAGGAGTAAAATGGTAAATAAAGAAAGGCCAAAAGGCTAAAAAGAACTTTCAAAATTTTAGTCTATTCATCTACATGCCTTTAGACCTGGATTTTTCAAACTTCAGGTCTGTCCAAACTCTATTTCAACTCGAGTCAAACTGGTCATTTGCAAATAAAAAACGTCTGTTAGGGCCTTCATGGCAGGCTGGTCAATGTTTAGAACAAAGCAGGCTAGACTTTAATTTTCAAACTTATTTCAATAAGAACCAGGCCATATAATCGGATTTCGGGTTTTTGTGTGTGCCCCTAGCTGCTTTTATCGACTAAAATATAAAATTAAACCTGCAAACGAACAGAGCCGTTCACAAACAGGTTCGGTTCGATTTGATAAGGTTCGATTTGATTAACTTGTCGAGTCGAGTTCGCACATGGTATCGCGTTCGATTGCTTGATCAAACATGTTCGCGAGCCATGTGGTTTGGTTCGACTTTGTTCGCGAACAGTTCGAATTCGGTTCAGTTCGATGGTTCGCGAGAAGTTCGTGAGATGCTCGAGTTCGTATTTCTTATATGTTTAATGTTTTTAAATTCTAAATACAAATAGTTGATTATTTCATATTAAATTCTAAAGTTTGTTTTATCAATAATTGTTAAATTTGTAGTAATTTTTTTTTATTACTTAAACATCTTTTTAATTTTTTAATAATTGATTAGAAGTAAAAAATTTATTAAATAATTAATAAATAATAATGTGTACTTCTTCACCTCTAATTTAATTAAAATAATTTTAATATTTTCTTAAAAATTTTAACAATGATTGTTGGATTATTGCAACTTACATCACTAATAATTTAATAAATTATAATCCATGTCATAAATCACATAAATAAAGTTATTAATCATCATGCAATGATAATTTGACATTAATTAAAGAGTGATACAATACAATTGTTTACATTTACACGAGTTATTGAAATTATCAAATCGAAATAGAGAATAGAGAAATCAAGTCATCAATGTATCGAGATTTCACTAATGGTCATTGTACAATTACTATTGTACATTACATCAACTATCAACTATCAACAATATAATTAAAAGTGCAAACTTGATTTCACCAATTTTTGAATTTTTTAGTGTTACAGACTTATAGTGTATATGTGAGACAATGAGAGAGAATGGTTGGCTAACTTTAATTTATGCAATTAAGTAATCATATTTAGTGTAAAAAGTAGTGTTTAATAATTCAACTAAGCAATAAGTTGTTTATAGCTTATTTTTCGGATGAATTATTTAAAGACAATTTTACTATTTATTTAACTGATCTTTGCTCCAGTAAATGTAATGAATTGATTCAAATGTTCGTAAACTTGATCGAGTTCGAATATGTTCATGAGTTGTTCACAAACGGGTTTGTCTTCGTGAATATTTACATGTTTGCAAATATAATGTTGTTCGACTATTTTCGCGAACAACTATTCGCTAACTTGAGCATGTTCGCGAACAGTTAACGATCCGAACTCACACATGTGTGTTGGTTCGATCATGTTATACGAACAAGTTTGAGTTCGACTAATAGTATTCGAGTTTGGTTCGAGTTTGTCAAAGTTCGGATAAGATCGGATCGTTTGCAGCCTTAATAAAATACACCTTCCGATTAGTACTAGACTCAAGAATCCATTTCTTAAAGTTTTTTTTAAAAAAATTTCTTGCAAACTCACTCTCCAAGTATAATTATTGGTGCAACTCCCACCCAAGTTATATGTATTCTCATACTAAAGATAAACGGTTATATGTTTGTACTTTTGACAAAAATTAATCATGTACGTTGCATGTTTATTAAGGATGATATAATAATTTATATTATATAAGATATTTGAGCTACTTTAACACTCTATTCAATCAAAGGTGTAATGTCCCGGAGTTTCAGAAAATATTATTAATAAGAATTTAATTAGTAAAATTCTTATTTAATGATATGATATGTGATATTGCATTGTATATGTGTATACATGCTATGCAATATGAGATTGTGTGAATAATAAATATATATTATTAATATATATTTAATATGTGTAGATAAATTGTAGAATCAATTTATTACGAAGAAATGAGATGAGTAAGGTTAGGAGGAATGGGTGGTATTAATTATATTTAATGACCGCCATTTTATTGAAGGTATTTGTAATAATATTACGTTGTTGAGAATTATGTGCATATGTTTTAAATATAGTGAATATATTAATATATATATTTACTATAGTTAAATAAATTGTGAGAAAAGCAATTTATAGAAAGAAAAGAAAATAATTGAATATATTATTATATATTTGTTTTGGTTTGAAATAAATTGTGAGAATCAATTTATTTAAAGATATGGATAGCTTGAAAGATACATAACTTTTGTATCTATAAATGAGTAAATTAAAATAATTTATAATATTAAATTATTTTAATAGGAGTATAATGTAAATAAATGGTTAGAAATAATTTATAAATGGAGATTAATTTAAATTATATTATGAAATAATATAATATAATTTGATTATGAAGTCTTGTAATGAATTCACTATGAATTAAATTTAATGAGCAAGTTAATTGATTCACTTAATTAAATTGGTGAATTAAGGTAATATTTCAATTATGATTAATATATATTAAAGTGATTTATTTAAAGAAGAGGAATAAATTGTTAAAGACATTTTATGGGAAAAAGAAGATGATTAAATTTAAATATACAAAATTTGTTTTATATATTAAATAATTAAATTTAAAATAGTTAATTGAATATTAACTATTTTAATTGGTCAGTTATATTGAATAAAGAGAACTAAAATAATTTATGGAATTAAATTATTTTAGTATAAAGGAGTTATTTCATTGGATAAATCATTTTTAATGTATAGATTCCATTTTTATGGAATATTTATATATTTATATGTATAAAAATACCAAATTATATTTTTATTTATAATACATGTATTGGTATTATTTATAATACATGTGTTGGTTACAAGTATTAAATGTATATAAAATGAGTGCGGAATAGGAGAGTTTGTAGAGAATTGATAATGGGGCTGAGTTATTAATCAAATAACCAAGCCATGATGCTAAGGATTATAAAATTAATATTAGGATGAGTCATGAGAAGTTAAGCATGAGGTGGAGAGGTTTTAAGTAAATCAAGGGACACTAAGCAATTTTGTCTGGGAACCAAGGGGAGCCATAATCAGAGAAAAGACCATTCTCAGTCTTCTCATTCTATATTCCTTAGCTCCATTCCCGATCTCTCTCTTTTTCTCTCTAAAATTGGTCAAGCTCTCATACTCCTGAGATTACCAACACTAAAACTCTCCTATTTTCGGCAAAAGCTAACTGTTGTGGTAAGAATTAAAGTAGAGAACTAATTTGGGAAGAAGTTTCGAGCAGCAACAGGGAAAGAAGGTTGCACAATTGATTTCTACAAGCTAATACTTCTTCAAGTTAAAATTTCTATAAGGTAATTCATACATTTTCATTATGATCACATGAAATTGAGTTTAAGGTTGTTATGAGCTTTGTTAATTATCAAAAATAGTAGAAAACAATTAAAGAAATGATTCTAAAGTAAAACAATGAGAAATCAATTGTAAAACAATGTAGAACAAATGAAGTTTTAAGTCGCCGGAACCTATTTTCGGAACCTTGTTTAGACTTGAAAACGATAACGACTTTAAAAACTAATCATACGGTCGGACTCCTAGGATGTTAGTGAACTGATCTGGGCAGAAAAACAATAAAAAACTTGCCGGAAAAAATAGCAGACCCGCCGGAGAAGATGACCGAAAAGTCGCCGCCGGCGAACTTTCCGGCAAAGCCCGTTTGGGCTATTTTCGGTCCGACTTTTGAAAAACTTTGAACTACAAAGTTGTAGAGAATTAAATTTTGTATGAAATTGATATAAGATTCGTAATTTTCTGATAAAAGGGCTAATTATTATGAATTTTTAAAGTTTCAACACTTAGGAAATTATAATTAAATTATCCGAAAAATTATTTGAGCTGAAATGAATTTGCAGAAATCTTATAATATCATTTTAGAATTTCTGTAAATTTTTGAAAAATTATTGAAGAGTAGAAGTAATTATTATATTTTTAAGCTATTTAAAGATAGTTTAAAAATGGTGGAAATTCATAGAAAATTCTATGAATGGTAAAAAATTATGAAACTTGATGAAAAATTCTATAATATTATTTTAGAATTACTGAAAAGTTTTGGTGAATTATTGAAGATCAAAAGTAATTATTGAATTTTTAAGCTATTTAAAGTTAGTTTAAAAATTAGAGGAAAGTCATAGAAAATTCTATGAATGGTGGAAAATTATGAAACTTAGTGGAAAATCTTATAATAATATAAGATTAATATTGATGGTATTTCGAGGAAATAAAAGTATTTAGAGTTGTTATTTATATTTTGAAGCTATTAAATTATATTTTTTTCTAAATAGAAATAATCACAGAAAATTCTCGGATAATTCGAAAAATGTGAAAATTGGTTGGAAAGTCAAGAATAATATTCTAAAGACTTTAGAAGATTTAGTAAGCTCGTGAGGTGTTGGGACGTTATGGATGGTGTGTTAATTGACTAATGAACGAGATATAGTTATTGTAAACTAAATTATCTCGTTAAGTTAATGTGAACTAAGTTGCATGGATTGTATGACTAATGTTTGGTCTATGTGTAATACATGAATGTCTAATACGAAAAATGACGAAAATATAAATACAAATACATATAGCTAGTGGTTGAAATTTGGTGGACGAAAGTATCCTAAAAACTAGACTTCATATAATTAGGGAGGAGTAAAATGGTAAATAAAGAAAGGCCAAAAGGCTAAAAAGAACTTTCAAAATTTTAGTCTATTCATCTACATGCCTTTAGACCTGGATTTTTCAAACTTCAGGTCTGTTCAAACTCTATTTCAACTCGAGTCAAACTGGTCATTTGCAAATAAAAAAAGTCTGTTAGGGCCTTCATGCCAGGCTGGTCTATGTTTAGAACAAAGCAGGCTAGACTTTAATTTTCAAACTTATTTCAATAAGAACCAGGCCATATATTCGGATTTCGGGTTTTTATGTGTGCCCCTAGCTGCTTTTATCGACTAAAATATAAAATTAAACCTACAAACGAACCGAGCCGTTCACAAACAGGTTCGGTTCGATTCGATAAAGTTCGATTTGATTAACTTGTCGAGTCGAGTTCGCACATGGTATCGCGTTCGATTGCTTGATCAAACATGTTCGCGAGCCATGTGGTTTGGTTCGACTTTGTTCGCGAACAGTTCGAATTCGGTTCAGTTCGATAGTTCGCGAGAAGTTCGTGAGATGCTCGAGTTCGTATTTCTTATATGTTTAATGTTTTTAAATTCTAAATACAAATAGTTGATTATTTCATATTAAATTCTAAAGTTTGTTTTATCAATAATTGTTAAATTTGTAGTAATTTTTTGTTTTTATTCCTTAAACATCTTTTTAATTTTTTAATAATTGATTAGAAGTAAAAAATTCTATTAAATAATTAATAAATAATAATGTGTACTTCTTCACCTCTAATTTAATTAAAATAATTTTAATATTTTCTTAAAAATTTTAACAATGATTGTTGGATTATTGCAACTTACATCAATAATAATTTAATAAATTATAATCCATGTCATAAATCACATAAATAAAGTCATTAATTTGTCGCACTACCATATGGAATAACTCACTTATTTCGCTATTCAGTTTATACATACATAGATACACATATATATATATACACACACATATACATATATATATATATATATTTATATATATATATGGGCCCAAGTACAAATTAGGGTTCACATATGACCTAATCGAATTGATTGCACAAATTAGGCTTTGCATTGTGACCTAATTGAATTAAATGAATAGATGAAAAAGCCGGAAATAAATGTCCGAGACCCGAGAGAAGCCTCCACCTGTCCCGAGGCAGAAGACTCATGGAGACGACTCAACATTTTGAGAATTGATTGAGGGATTGGATTGGTGGCTAGAAGGACAGGACGATTTGGGTATTACTCGAGTAACTAAAGGTATTTCTAGAATTTTTCCCTAGGGCATGTGCCTGGCACATGACCACTTTCCAGGAAACTCTATAAATATTCTTTCCATTCCATGGAGGAAGGGACTTTTGGAGAAACTTAAGACTTGGTGATTCTCTCTTAACCCAAAGCACACAATAAGGCTCTCTAGATCCTAGTTACTCTAGAAGGCACTTGGATCCTAGGAGTTCTCCCACGTGTTACTAGGGTAATCACCCACCTGTTCTTCTCCCCTCTTCAATTCATCAATCAATTCCGTACTCTTCTTGGATTTCTCTCCTCCTCAGCCAACACAAAACCCTAACCCTAGCAAGGTACGATTTCCTTGCCTACATTCTTTGGCAACTCTGCTGGGGAGGTGTAGAATTCGTGAAGGCTATGCCCACAACTCAAAGTGGGAAAACTACAGAAAGAGTTTCACCTACAACAAGCATCACTTCACCAAATCCAGTTCCAAGACAAGCAAATCAAGCTCTCCAAGGCGCGAATTTGGATCTCGATCAACCCATCATAGAAGAAGCTTCGGAAGGTAGTTCAACATCTCCATATATGGCTGATCAACAATAAGCCAATGTCAGACAAACAAGTATGAGAAGGCAATGTAAAGAAACAAGTGGGGAGTAGACAACCACGAACGTTGTGCGGCTGGAGATGCTTAAGGCATTGAAGGAAACATGGTAAGGACAAGGGATGATGATAACCATGATGCTGGAAATGCAGAGGAAGCAGGAAGAGATGGGGAATTTTCGCCAGCAGTTGATACAGATCCCCACTTTCAAGGCCATGTTCCCAGGAAGTTCGCAGGGGGAACGAACAAGAGTGGAGGAAAGTAACAACAAAGAGAACCAGATTGTGCCTCCAACAGTGGAGAGTCAACCGATTCCAATCAACAACTTAGAGCTCCAAAACAGTGGTGATGTACCACAACCCAGACTGGAAGCAAGCCAGCCTCAGCCCAACATCATCCCGACCACTCTCCCAGTATTTTTACAAGTGCAGATACCGACCATCCCGAGCCACATACAACCAACAAACCAACAAGTACAACCAATACAAGCTTTGCACGATGCAAGTGTGTACCAACCAATTTCCTTACCATACGCACTGCCAATGCATCAATACGTCACAGCCCCTCAGAGAGTCCATACCACGAGCCAGTATGTGACAAAGGTTGATATGATCGATGTGATCAATCAACTTCGCAAACAGACATCTCGACTTTCAGAGTTAGACTTTACTCCACCCTACCCGGCACACATTCGGAGACAACCTTATTCGGCATGGTATATTAAGCATCCCCCGCAGTTTCCAAAATACAATGGGGAGAAAGGAAATGCTAGGGAGCATATTGTCAGGTTCGTGGAGTCGATGTCTCCATGGTTGGGTTATGATGAAGTGAACAATCACAACCTTTTGATGAGAGAAATTAACAAGACATTGACAGATAGTGCCTTGAGTTGGTACTACAATTTAAAGAAAGGGTCAGTCTAAGATTGGGATGATATGAAATTACTATTTTTCAAGAAGTTTTTCTATGTGCAGAAACAGGTGACCATAGTAGAACTCATGAGATTCAAACAGAAGCCAAACGAGGAACTGTTGGACTGTAGATAGATTCAAGGCTTAGGCACATAAATGTGCGGAGCCAATTGAAGAGAAGAATCTGGTGAACATATGCAACAATGGTGCCTTAGAGGCCTTCAAGCCCCACCTCGTCACTAAAGCCTGCAATTCATTTACAACAGTCTCATCATTTGCACATGACTTGGGAGGAATTATGACATTGCCCACAAGCCATGCAACTGATGCATAGAAGAATAAGGAGGTCTATGATGAGGTCTGTTGTGGCTTTAGCAGACCCTCAGCGAAAGCCACAAGGGGGTAATAGGAACAAAGAATGAGGAGGTCTATGATGTCCAAAATGCAAAAGCAACAAGAGAACATGAGAAGCTTGCCATAGACTCATACATCTCGAAAATTTAAATGTCAAATAATACACCCTGAAGCTCGATCACAAGATGGAAGAATGCTCAAACTAAAAGATGATGATGGACAACCCAAATACTGGCTCTACCATCAAAATATCTATGAGTTGTAGAGACAAAAATATCAAAAATCCACCCAAGATGGTGGTCCACTGAAAATAGTGGTTTAAGTCCTTAGGAGTATCCCTTGCCAAAAAATTGGATAACCAAGGGAGGAGGCACAAGAATTGATGAATTAAAAATCTACCCAAGATGGTGGTCCACTGAAAATGGTGGTTTAAGTCCTTAGGAGTATCCCTTGCCAAGAAATTGGATAACCAAGGGTGGAGGCACAAGAATTGATGAATTAAAAATCCACCCAAGATGGTGGTCCACTGAAAATGGTGGTTGAAGTCCTCAGGAATATCCCTTACCAAGAAATTGGATGACCAAGGGAGGAGGCACAAGAATTGATGAATTAAAAATCCACCCAAGATGATGGTGCACTCTAAATGGTGGCCAAGTCCTCGTAGATTGCACTTGCTAAGAAATTGGATGACCAAGTGACGAGGCACGCAACTTAAGCCCTTATGAAACCCTATATGCCAAAAATTGGCACGACGTACCAAGGGATAAGGCACAAGTTACACTTTCAACTTCAAAAGTAATCGATGAACTTGACTTTACAGCCCTCGGACCCGACAAGTTATACTTTCAACTATAAAAGTAATTGAGACACCTGACTATAAGTCCTCAAAGTTATACTTTCAACTTTAAAAGTAATCGAGGTACCTGACTATAAGTCCTCAAATCCGAGAAAGTTACACTTTATCTCTAAAAGTGGCGAACATTATGCTTTCTCCGACAAAAGCAAGATTTAATATTATTATTATCTTTATGAAAATTTTGAAATGTTATGTTTTTCGTTAAAAGCAATCTGATTATCAATAAAATGTCAAACTTTCACTTATACTTGAATATTATTTTGTTTTAAAAGTATGGATTCAAGTGTTGGTTTACGAGAAATCGAAAAAAACATGTTTTTTTTATATTAAAGATTTCATGTTTTATCTTATGTTATGCATATTATTATCTTTAAGTATTAATTTGAATAACTTCGAATTCAATGTTAAACATTGGGTCTTAAGGAAAAATTCAAGTTAATGACAATTAATAATGCTAAAGAAACTTTATTCTAATAACTGAAATATATATAAAAATGAGTTTCTGATACAGGAAATAAGAAACTACAAAACGCCATGATCTAAAGTTCATGACATACCTAACTGAAGAGGGGGTATAACTAAAGCTTCCAAGTCGGCAATGGCGGTGTCCCGACCTTCGCATTTGAGGTTATCAGTCCTTCAAAGTCTCGGGCGGCTGACTCGAGTTCCCGAAGTTGGGTCTTCCATTTAGCCATGGCATCCTGAAGCTCCAAAAGCTCTACCAAAAGCAAGTCATTCTCATGATGACGAGAAGTGACCTCCGAGCGTAGTTTAACAATGCAAAAACTAGGACTAAAGAGATCCAGCCTAGCATAGAAAGGAGACATGTCAAGGTACCCGACCGAGAAGGTGTCCGGAGACTCTACAAAAAGTAAAATATTGGTTGCCCGACCCAAAGAACTAGCAATTGTACCATCCTTGTCAAGTGAAGCCTCGGCAGAATCCTTCTAGGGAGGATGGAAATCAGCAACAGGTTCTAAAGGATTCTCCCTCAAGGGAGGAGCATCCACTGCTATAATATCATCAGCATCACCATGGGACTCACCTGTACCCTTAAAGCTATCATGTGGAGATGATGTACGAGGGCATGAAGAGGGAGTTGTACCACACACAGTAGGATCAGAGCTCACATCAGACAAATAATCCTTAGCATCAAGACTGACGCGATCATCTTATGGTGAAGAGGACTCGATCGCAATAGTGATAGATCAGGGAAGCTCACAAGTAGTGGAAGCCGTCGCCTCACTTGCAGTACCCATAAGAATAACATACGAATATTACCATACAAATATTGAAAGACATAAATGAAAATACGGCAAAGTTTACCAAAAGCTTCTGGCGTCTCTTGACTTGATCCTCGGCTGCCGGCATACTAGAACTAGCATCATCACGAGGGTACTTCGCCAACGGCTTCAAGATAAGTGCGGTCCCATTTGTCATTCGCCTAAAGACAGAATGACCAGTCGAGCCCATGGTAGAATCTGCAAAGGGCACCACCTTAGAAGCGGTAGCAGTAGGTGCTTTCGCTTAGAGTAATCGAGTAACTCTCATCTCCTCGGCAGTAGAGGATCCCTGGGGAGAAGCTGGAGGTACCCGAGACGAAACTCGTGGAGGAAAATGCCTAGAAGTGGTAGGAACATAAGCTGGAGGAACATCAGGAGAATTCTGAAGAAGGGGTGAATTCCCCCCAAGAGGTGACAAAGGTGCAGGTAGATGAGCACCAACGTGAAAGCAATAAAGTGAGGTCGTCATGGCCTTGTTAAATATGCAGATCCTACATAGCTGAATGCAGCGCAGAATGCCAGTGTCCTCGAGCATCTTTACATGTCCTGAATTCCCAATGATCTCGTCAGTCCAATGTTGCCATCCTTGAAGGCGGTTGCAGGAGTCGGATAGGAAGCGAACCGGGCTGAAAAGGGTATTCCTGCTTCTCGATACACCTGCGGGGAATACGATCAGAACAAGGGAAACTGTCTCGACTTTCGTAAGTCGCAGCGTATAGAAACAAACTTTCTTTGTCAGGCGAAGGAAAAGTTGAACGATCATAATTCTTCACTTGTTCCCAAAAGACATCGAAGGGCCCATAAAAATGAGCTCTACTCCATTCACTAACGAAGGGGACCTCCTTAGCGATTTTTTGGGTCCGCAAAACACTCATCAGAATTGGCCTATAACAAGGGAGATTTGACATGAGACTTCCTTGAAACAAGAAAAAAAAAAAGCGAAGAATATTCTAAATAAGTGTTTACCATGACAAGAAAGAAAGTCCAAAATATCAAGATGAAGGGACTTAGCCAAGAAAAGACAGATCACGAACACCTAAAAAAAAGAAAGAAAAAACGAAGTAAGCCAATAGACGAAAAATTATCCAAGGCCCCCCCTAGGATTCGGCCACCTTAGGTTCAGCCACCTAGGGTTCGGGCACTTCTAGGGTTCAGCCATCTAGGGTGGTCTAACTGCAGTGTCTCGTTTTCTTTCGTACTTCGTTGTTTGGTCGTTGGAGTTAAGCATCGCTCCAAGTTCCCGAAATTGTCAATCTTTCTTTATTATCCGAGGGAAAAAACCAGTATATGATCAAGGTAATATGGCTCGGAAAGCAAAAGAAAGATTAGAGTTACCTGAAAAAAGAAGAAGCAAGAGAAAGCACATACATGAGAAATCATTCGAATAAAAACAAAAAAAATATAAAGGATGAGGTCGAAGTCCCTAGATTCATCCCCTAGGTTCGCCCCCCATAGGTTTCAGCCCCTAGGGTTCGACCACCTAGGGATCTCTCCCCTCGTATCTTTAATTTTTCCTTACTCGATTAATGAACTGTTCGGAATGAATACTTCTTTGCCGCGAAAAAAGTGTAGCCTTTTCTTTAAGAATATCCGGACCAAAATCCTGTTAGGTGAGATGGCCCGAAAAAAGAAGACTATCAGAATAGATGCTTCCTTGTTGCGGCGGAAAAAAGTGTAGCCTTTTCTTTGAGAATATTCAGACCAAAATCCTGTTAAGGTGAGATGGCCCAGAAAAAAGAAAGACTACAATCAACTGAAAAGAAAAGAAACAAATGAAGCAATCACGAAAAAAATAAGCAAACGAAAAACCAACACACCGAAAATGTATAATGAATGTAAAAATATATAAAAATAATAATAATAAAAAAAAATGAGTTTTGATAATTTCTTAGTCATATACGAGAGGAATGGTGGTTCTCCCACGTGCCCTCATCATGACATTATAAATCTTTGATTAATTATATATAAGTTATATTTATGCTAGAAAAGCAAGCAGCAAGATTTTCATTTGATGGACCCATCATTTGAATCATGCACCCATGTTCCAGTTTTCCCATTGACGGAATATTAAAGAAAAAAGGTATAGCAACGCCATATAAAGGCCAAGATCTGCTTCGAATTACCGTAATAGATTCAGTACAGAAGAAGCAGAAAATTAGCAATTACTTCTACGGATTCACTGGATATCAACAAAGAAGCACCCAATAATTACAAGAGTACAAGAAACTCACAAGTCATAATCCGCCGACAACTGCATGCAGAACAACCTATGAGAGTAACTAGCCCAGATGGAGAAGGCAACCCACAACGATGGCGTGATATTGAAGAAGTCCACAAATCGCAAGCGCAAACTCACGAGTTGACTGATTATGTTTGAGAAATTTGAGCCCCCACCGGATAACTTCAGAGAATCCCTTTTCAAGTCAGACACAACCAGATGATTAATTTCCTGTTGTGTTCGAGTGCTAAAATAAGGCAATGAGGATTTGATTTTGTATTTGGACTTTCGAAGTACAATGTTGTGGGTTGCCTTGGCAAGTGCTTTTGAGAAGCCTTTAGGAGCAGGCAAGGGACTGCCAAATTCGCTTCATGAAATAAAAGCATGGAAGGGACAAGTGAACATGGTATAAAGTATTGGATTTGCAAGAATTCATGGGGGGCTAATTGGGGGAAGGATGGTTATTTTATGATACGAAGAGATAGCGGCGTTGAAAGAGGGATATCAATGTGTGGAATTGCCATGCAGGATTCAAATGGTGGTAGTAGCAGATCATGCACCAAATTTTTCACTAAGGTCCAAGAATTTTTGTCCACTGTACCCTATTATACATATATCCCCACATGTTTTCCATATGATATCAAGAATTCCTGGGTATCAAGCTATTAATTAATTAATATTTAATATACAATACCAAATCTATAATATATATATATATATATATATATAAGTAATTTTTGAAACCGAACAGTGAGCGGAATTTTGGGACTTGCTGGTGGGTTGTTTTTTCCAAAAACAAAAATGGAGTTCCCAAATAAAAAATGATTTGATTTTGTTTCCAAAATATAAGGAATGATATGATTTTATTTCTAAAATAAATAAAGATTTTATTTTATTTGGTAATATATAATTTATCTTGATTTAGTTACGAAATATATATATATATATATATAAATTAATTAGGGAGATAAAGATTGTGCAAGGTTTGGAAAGATTTGATAGAGTATTGCACAAAATATCTTGGAGAACTCCCATAGGGATTCCCTCCCTTAAAGATTTTTTGTTTTCGAGGCTTGCAAGATCGAGTTCAACGGATGGTCTGGAAATTTGAAGCATAACTTAGAGGCTTGAAGTACTTTGCACGATCGTCACTCCAAAGGCGCGACGCGCGTGCAGGGGGAAAATGTGGGCCCAAGTACAAATTAGGGTTTACATATGACCTAATCGAATTTGAATGCACAAATTAGGGTTTGCATTGTGACCTAATTGAATTAAATGAATAGACGAAAAAGCCGGAAATAAATGTTCGAGACCCGAGAGAAGCCTTCACGTGTCCCGAGGAAGAAGACTCATGGAGACGACTCAACATTTTGAGAATTGATTGAGGGATTGGATTGGTGGCTAGAAGGACAGGACGATTTGGGTATTACTTGAGTAACTAAGGGTATTTCAGGAATTTTCCCCCAAGGGCATGTGCCTGGCACATGACCACTTTCCAGGAAACCCTATAAATATTCCTTCCATTCTATGGAGGAAGGGACTTTTGGAGAAAGGACAGAAATTTAAGACTTGGTGATTCTCTCTCAACCCAAAGTACACAATAAGACTCTCTAGATCCTAATTACTCTAGAAGACACTAGGATCCTAGGAGTTCTGCCACGTGTTACTAGGGTAATCGCCCACCTGTTCTTCTCCCCTCTTCAATTCATCAATCAATTCCATACTCTTCGTGGATTTCTCTCCTCCTCAGCCAACACGAAACCCTAACCCTAGCAAGGTATGATTTCCTTGCCTACACATATATACACACACGTACGCACACAATAACATATATGTACTATATATTTTTATGCTTGATGATAATTTAAAAAGTAGTTAATACATTTGATCATATGTATGTGTACCATATAGAGCTAGTAAGATAGTGAAAAATGAGGAAAATTATAAAGAATGTGAAGATAGAAAAAGTTGGATTCTTTTGAAGTCGACTTTAAGCATCTTATAAATGGAAAAAATATAAGTCACATATACAAATTTTTTCGATAAGGGCCCAAAGCCAATCAATGAGGAGAGTTTCATAGAGTAGTTTAGTGGGTCGAGCTCACGCTTAGGAAACTAAATCACAATTTGTGTTAAGGTTGAGCGGTCTTGGGCCCAACTTACTAAATCCAATCGACAATCTTAACCCTAGATATATTTTTTACCGTTATTTTTTAGCTATAAAAACTCATATTCTAGTATCTTTCATCTTTGCCTCTTTAGTCTCTCAAGTTCTCAATTAATCTTAGGCCCTAGCCACTACAACAAAGAAGCTTATGCTGCTGCTTCTGGTCGTTGATAAGCATTTTTTCGTGTAATGAGCTATCGCTAAGATCTTGATGTACCACCATCTATTAGCAACAGGTAAGGATTTCTCTCTCTTTAATTCTATATTGATCTCTTAGTTGTCTTTCATTTTCTATACATCTCTATCTCTCCCATTTCATCTCTAATAAAAATCTTAATAATGGTAGGTTTTACTCTTATCCTGTTCTTCCCTAAAAATGACAAGTTTGTGTTCTAATAAGAAAGTTTGTTGGTATTTCTGTCAAGAACTATTTCTTACATGTGAGTTTAACAATTTTTTATTCGATTTGTTTACAATCCTAAATGACTTGTCGATCTAATGTAGTGAAAGTTTTTCTCTAGTCAATTGAGATTTAACTTGACCTCGACTATATTATATTAGTGTGGATATTGAAAATAGTATACATTACCTGTTTAATTGTTAATTGTTAGATCTTTTCTTTAAAAATAAATTTTAAATTATCAATGTTTCATTTCCTAATTAAGAAATTTAATAGTAAACAATACTTGGTTTATTAAATATTTTTTATCAATATTAAAAAAGTTAATTTTGGTCTTTTAATTCGGAATAGAGGGAGTATTATTTTGTCGGCTTGTTTATGCGAAAATTAATTTCTTAATATACGTTTTTCCATTAAGACTTCATATTAGTAAGTTCACTCATTGTATTCTGCTATGTCTATAACATTAATATCTTTTACCATAACATATATGATTTACTAACCAAATCTTCATAGTTGGACATAGTGTACACACGAATACACACACATATATGTCCCTTATATGAGACTGGTGTTCTAAGTTCCCTCCTTTCCTTCTCCAGCCTCTTCCCCAACTTAGAAGTTCGGTTCTTCCTTCCCTTAACTTACTGTCATCCATGATAGTAAATAGCCACTCCTTGTGTGTAATTTAGTGCAATAATATTCTAGATCGAAAGAACATTTTGGATAAGGACCTACTTGGATTATGTTTAAGTGTGTGTGTGTGTATATATATATATATATATATGTGTGTGTGTGTGTGTGTGTGGTGTGTGTTGGTGTATATGATAATCATATAATAATTTGACCATATATAGAAATATTATATTTCAATGCCCTTTAACCCGTTGGCTTGTATATACAACTTGTCATTTTAATACGTATATGGAAGTTTGTAAGATTTAGAGGTATAAGATACATCAACTTCACTGTTTTAACCCTTTAACCATCTCGAGTAAATCTATATATTTCTCCATATGTCAATATATTTATCCATAGTGACCTATTTCATATTTTATAGGGCATGATCGATGTTCATGGCATTTCAATATTAGAAATAATGTTGCTGATTTTAAAGGTAAAATGTTGTCCTCACTCTAATATATCTTGTTTTTATTGTTGATATTTTCAAAACATTTCTTAACCTCTTAATTAATCTAACCTTAATACAAACAACAACAACAAAAAATGTTGGCAACAATAAGCTTAACCTTATGTAAAACACAAATAAGAACTGTCCTTAAAAAGTGGAAAGACCGTGATTATCCTTTATACAATGTATGCTAATTTCTCTAAGCAGAGAATTTTAAACTAGTAACAATGAGCCTAAATAGTTAAGGAATCTGCTGCTGTGTTCTCCTCCCTGTAGATATAATTAGGTAAGTAATTTGCCATATGGAATATGGAAAAATAGAAATTTTTTAGAAGCCCACCTCATGTCACAAATAAGCTAAATGAGATAAAGAATCAGGCTGCTTTACATTTAATCTTGAGCCAAAAAATTCCAAACAATTTGTGTCGAAGAGCTATGAATAAATAAATGGTCCATAAATTCTTAAGTAAGAGATGCACAACAACATCATTTAGGCACAATTTGGATACCTAAAGCTAATTAACATGATTCTAACATACTTTATTTTGAAGTCTTGTTTCATAACACAGGTCAGCCAAAAAACTTCCTTGATGTGTGAAGAAATCCGAGACAATTAATAATGTAACAATGTTACGCGAGAAGGAAGGTATTTCTGAATATTTTTCAAAATTTCTGCAGACATTTCAAGGATGAATATAAATTAAATGATTGTGGCATAGAAAAGAACTCCGGTATATCCATCTTCTTGTAAAGAACATAATAAAATTATTGGTTAGTATATCATCAAATGGGAATCTGTCATACGCATAAAATTGCCTGTGATTCAGATATTTGTCAAGCATTGAAGTGACAAAACCATAAGCATTTGTGGAAGCACTTCTACAGGGACAGACACTGAAGAATAAACTTTGTTCGAGTAACTATAGCATTAAAAAGAATATCTTTTTCAACGTGTTGTAATGTTAAGAGTATTGTACGTTCGAGCATTTTCTTTTGTACAAATGAATGTACTAGGATATATGTCAAGCTTAGAGGAAATTGAATGTGTTGTACTATTAAAAATGTTGTTCGAACATTTTTTTTATGCAAATGGATGTACTTAAGATATATGTCAAGTTTACAGAAAATTAAATGTGTTGTACTATTAGAATGTTGTTCGAGCATTTTCTTTTTATGCAAATTGATGTATAGCAACCAAATATACAATTTCTTAAGTTTCAAGTTTTCCTGACTTGTCATTTTTTTTCTCTTTTGACCCCTCTGACCCCACGATCATAGAGTTCCAACACTTTGAGATCGTAGACCAAATTGTAACACCAAACACCAACCTCAGTTGTACATGATACGATTCCTTCACCCAATACCACACCTAAACAATTTTTTTTAATTGAAGTGTTAAATTGTAATCTATATTTATAATCTAACTTTGCTTTTCCTTTATATACTCACAAGCTATATTTTTTTTAAAAAAAATCTTTTTCTATTTTTTTATTTTCTATCCTAATTTAAGTGATTTATTTAAAGCTCACAAACAAAACGTTATTATTCTCATTGTTGTGTTAGTTTCCTTGTTTCTATAAATTTATAGTCAAACATGTGACACGTGTTGATGCATAGTAAAATATGTGAAGAAACATGTGAAGAAATATATGCACAGTCGATTGTTAACACTTATGTTGATGCATAGTAAAATATATTGAAATAATAATATATAGGAAATTAATAAGATATTAGACAACTCGCCCATTTTCTTTTCTTTTTTTCACAAATAGAAAGTTTCGAATCCAAATCAGATATTAGAAGGATTACCGTATATAACACTTAAAAATTATTAAACTTAAAAAGGTGGAAAAAATTAGATAGTATACTATGGTTCGAAGGATATCCCGATATCTACAAAACTTGACATTAGTAGTAAATCCTCTGTAATTTATTATGATCATAATTTCTCGACATATATTTTGATTTTTTTTAAAATATACTAATTTTAAAAATGGTCAATTTGATCAATAAAAATCAAGTAATATATATTTCAAAACAGATCTTGGGCACTAAATTAACAATAAGTATCAGCCAATTAGAATTAAATATCCTTTCAAAAGAGGTGTTTGGCATCTCTTCAAAAGGTGTTTGGAGTAGTATAAATGGCACTAAAAACCTTGGATTTAAATTTATTTCGTTCTAGAATTTGAATTCTATCCAAAATCCTTTGAAGAATTCTGAGTCTAAATTCTTTAATTATTAGAAAATACTATTTTTCATTGTTATTTTCTTCCAAGTCTTATTATAGTTATGTGTTAAAGACTACTTTTGCAATAATATTTATTATAAACTATTTTTGGGGCATGTCTTATTTTGTGAAACATATTTATTGCAACTCCCTTACCAAATTTATAGAAATGATATGTTTACTTTAAAATTTTAATTCACAAAAGTTGTGTTTTTTTTAATCTTAGGTTAAATGAGTGTTTATTCTAATGTTTGTTTTTCTAACAATCAAGCAGTTGATGTTCCAAAATTCATTTTACTCATTTATTTTGGAACAAAATCGTTTATATTTTATAATTAATAGAATTTAAATTGTAACGATCGCGAATCTTGTATATTTGTTTATTATTATTTAAATGAATGGATTAAATTTTTATGTGATGTGTTTTAAGGTTATTTAATGACCTGGATGATGGGAATATATGATTTTTATGTGTTGTATCTCGTGTGAGTGAATAAATGGATTTCGCGAAAAATCGCAAAATCACTACACTGGGCACATTTCCCGAGGCACTATTTATGCCCGTAGATTTTTGCGTCTTTTCGATTTCTGTTAATTTCTATAAGACGTGTATGCGAAGGAATAATTTTTCCAAGTGTTGGGAATTTTATTTGAGCTGCTTCGAATTTTATTTTGGGTAGAGTTATTTACCAAATTTGGTACAATAGTGGGAGTATTCGGGTATATTTTTGTGTATATTCGGATTAAGTGGGAAGGCGTTTTAAGCCTTGGACCAATAGAAATTGAGCAAGTGTCTCAATTAGCCAATTAGGAGCTGATAGGAAGGAGTCGGCAACATGTTGCCCGAGCACAGTACACTATGCCTTGATATTGCTTAATGCAAACATTCTTCTCGGATGAAATCAATTCACCTTGGTGTATACACTCTCCTCCTCCCGAAGCCATTCCATTGCATTATCCCATCCCACTGCTATCTCCATTTCATTTCTTCCAAAAAGAGTTCAGCTGCAGAGAAGAAGTATAGAGAGAGATAATAAAAGAGTATTGAAAGAGAGAAAGAAGAAGAAGGAAGAAGAAAAGGGTACGGAAAGAAGAAGGGAAGAAGGCAGAGAAGAGAAGAGGAGGCCAGAGGAAGAAGGAGTGACTCTAGCAGCTCCATAGCAACCAAGAAGGAGAATCAAGAGGTAATCACCTCCTCCAAACCTTCTTTCCTCCATTTTCGAATTTCTTTAAGCTTTTCAAGCTTTTGTGATGGGTTTGAATTTTTGTTTGCGATTTTTGTTATTAGTATTGGTTGTGGTTGCTTGATATCATTGTTAAGACATTCTGTAAACCATTAATACCCTTAAAGAGAAACAAAAACAAAGAGAAATCTGAACCTTTGCGTTAATGGATGAAACATTGGACATTCTTGGACAAATGGACCTTCGGATGATTTTTTAGAGGACTATAATGTTGTGTTTCTGTGTTGGTTGTGTTTATTTGATGTGTGTTGAGGTTATACTTCCATGGGTTTATCTTCATAACCCAGTTGGAATGGAGTTAAAAGGTGTATATAAACGAGTTTGTGGTGTTGATTTTGGTGACGAACACCCACAACTCGAAGAACAGAGTACTCCCTCGTCCTTTGCTCAAAGATTTGGACTTGTTTAACCTTTATGAGTGCATCTGAATTTTGATATGTTTTGTAGCCCCATAAGTTAGAAGTCCATAGAGTCCGAAATGGACTATTTTGAACGTGTATAGAAGGAGATATGAAGATCGGAATAGAAGAAGGTCGGAAATCCGCGATGCTGGGCAAGTGAGAGAGCCATACTTTCCTCCATACCAACGTCGGGGCTTTGATATTAAGCTTAGTTTGGACACCGGGGCGTTAGGCCTCAGGTGGTAAAAGTCAGCTTTAAACATCCTTTAGTAAAATGGTCATAACTTTCTCATACGAACTCGGATTGAGATGAATTTCAAGATGATCGGAAAAGTAGAACGAGTAGACCTACAACATTCGTTCTTTAAGTTTTTCGATTTGAGGTCTGTATGATGAACTAATTTATCCAGGTATAGGACTGATGTGTACTTGGGATAAATCGGAGGGCGATCGGGCATGGCGCATTTGCACGCGTAAATGCCCCCGACCTTGTAAGTGATGTTCTAACTTTCATAACATAATTATTATGATTTTTTTAATGATGCTTAGCATTAATCAATGTGCATTAGATAAATCGAAGGGGCATGCTAGGCGCGTACAACAATTGCGTGTCGCTTAGGCATTCAAATAGACAAGTTGGGCGTATAGATGTGCAAGCGTCGTAACGCCGTAACTAGTGGGCATAACCTTGTTTAATATTTTGTTTCTCACTTGAATGGGACATTATAGAGTTGTATAAATAAATATTTGGTATCCTGTATGTGACTAATTGTTATGTGCATATGTACCTAATTGTGTAGGATATTAAGGAGCGTGTGTTATAATATTGTAGCAGACGCTTGAGGCAAGTTCTCTCACTTCATTCTTTTCATATATTGAATGCAAGTTTTCTAACTTAACTCAAATTATAATCGAGCGAGTTCTTAAACCGTACAACTCCTATATATTGTGCGAATTTCCGATGTTATATAAATTCTAAGCTTTCACAAATTTTTATTGTGCAAGTGTTTTCACTTTTATTCAAGATATTCAGTTATGCTATAATGCGTGTTATTGAAGCTTTAAAGTTCTATATTCCATGAACTGTTGAAATGGTTGTCTAAGCCAATTGTTTCCGCTAGACTTATATTGAATTGCTTTGTCGATTTGAGCATGATTCATCAAGATATTGTTGATACTTATTGTAGTTATCCAATCACATTATTTGACTTGGATATCCTTAATGTAAAGCTGAGATGAACAACCCTATTATTGGGAAATTATTTTTGGTCGGTAATACCGATTGACCCTATACGGGTGATAACTTGACGCTTAGACGTTAAATAGATGTTGTACAAACATAGGGTATAATAGGTTGATCCCCTAAAGTGCCCAGAGGAAAAATGTTCGGTTTATAGTTATAAAAAACTATTAAACCCTTTGATGAAAGAAGAAAGTTCAAGGTCATTTGACCACTCAGTACATTGTTTAGGAATGTTCGTAATGTAAAGGAATACCTTATCATTGTTCTTATTTATTCAAAATGTGTTCTCAACTATTGTTCAGTTGTAGAACTGAAAGCACGATTCTTGATGTTGTTATTATTTACATGTTATACTTGCTGAGCAATTGAATGCTCATTCTTGCTTTAAATTATATGCTTTCAGCTAAGTCCGAACAGGCGGAGAGTTCCCGCAAGGACAAAGGCAAGGGAAAGGCTACCGAATAAAAGATATTATATCATATCCTCTTTTGTAATAGTTTGTGCTCGGAATGTGTGATCATTCTGGATTGTATTAATTATCTTAAGATGTTATGTGCTTATGTCAAGGTCTTAGAACCTGGGATTCGTAAAGTAAGACGTTGTGTAATATTTTGTAATTACATTTATGTCCTTATGTTGATGATGAATGGATAGAATAGATGATGAATGTGTAGTACCGTGAGCACCAAATCTATAGGTAAAGAGACCTCGGATTTGGGGGCGCCACATAAATAACTTATTAACTGACAAAAAGTATGGACTAACTAAACATGAGAGTAAATATGAACGGGGCAAAATATTGGGGACACTGTAATCAAAAAATTTTTTTTAGATAAGTATGCTCTTGATTATTTAGTGTGGTGATTCATGTTGGGATAATTTCACATAAATTTCACATCTTTAATAAAGTATAGTGAATAATTTCAACCTAATAGGTTAACATTTTAGGTAAGATGGTGATACAACATATTTGTTGGGTCAATTTATACAGGTATGCACCGCATTGGTGATGAATTGATGTGAGATGGATCGTTTAATTCCGCTAGAAATGGTATTAGAGCTCAAGGTTTAATGGGCTAAAGTATCAGGTTGGTACTTCATGGTGGAAGATTCGCAGGTCGCGTGTTACCCAATCCGCGCGGTGGAGCAAATAGAGTTGAGTCGGGTGGATCACAAGGAGATCAATCACACGTTTACAACTATGCGTGAAGTATGATTTGAGTCAAATGGAGCGCACTCAGGATGACTCTAGGAAGCTCCTCAGGGTGAATGGTTCAAAAGGAGGAAAATTGTACTCCCACGTTTTCCTCTAAGGTGGTAGAGTAGTATTAGAGTCGAGCAGGGTTCTTGAAGGGACTCAAATAAAGTGATCGAGCTCAATGGTATGACCACTCTAGTGTGATACTTATGATGTGTATTCAAGTGAAAGGTGGAGATTGTTAGATATTTCACATGAATCTCACATCCTTGAAAATGAATAGTGGAGTTTCAACCTAATTGATTATAAGTTTTTAATTAAGAAGTGATTCAACATTCGTGTTGGACCAGTTTTCATAGGCATGCATGCCCTGCATTGGTGATGAGCATTGATGATGAATTGATGTGTGATAGATCGTTTCAATTTCACTTACAGTTCAAACTATTTATTTAGGATTTTTTGATATTTTTACAAGTAAATTTGATAATTTTCATAGTTCATACTCACATTTTCACAAGTCTCTCACTTTATAAATATTAAATGAAACTCACATTCATATTAATAAATATTATTAAAATATTAAATTTAACTTGTGAAAATAAAATAAAAATTCCCCTTATCTAAAAGGATTCAATTGCCATGTACCAATATTTTTGCATTTTTATCTAAAATAGTGTAATAATCTGGGTTTGTAATCACAAGGGGTGCCCTAACTTCTTCCATGTGCAAATTAAAGAACAAAAGTCACTTAATTCCACAATAAGAGGAGATATGAAAGATCGAAGCATGTTTATTGAGCAACCCATTTCACATGCAGATACAAATAAATTTATTAATAAATATGCGCGTATAATGAAATAAACATGTTTATTGAGTAACCCATTTCACATGCAGATACAAATAAATTTATTAATAAATATGCGCGTATAATGAAATGAAGTCGATGCTTTTTTTTTCCAAGAAGCTTTCATGAGCCGGTTTAATAAATAAAATTTAGAGGATTATATAAAAAAGATATAAATTTAAAATTAAAAATAACAAAATAAACAAAATAATAATGTAATTAAACTTATAAGACAAAAGAGAAAATAATTTGTCACTCCGTTACACTCAGCTTGCATCAACGGGCCATGATTGCTTTATAATTAAATATATTTATTGATCAGTTTTAATGTTATTTTATTCTATCTATTTTAAAATATAAGAGTATTTTTGACTTTTAGTGAGATTTTATTTTTATAAATTTAGAATTCATTTAACTCATTTATGTATAAAATTCTCAAATCTAGCAATTAGTAATACTTTTAGATAGTTTATAATGTTTATTATTTATTGATTAAAATGAGATAAATTTTATATTATTTTTTTTAAAAAACTCTAAAAAATTCTTATATTGTGAAACGGATGGTGTATTGCTTTGATAAAAAAAATAATAATAATGTCTACTCGTGTTTATTAATTGATTACAAAATTGTTATATCATTTCATGTTTCCATCTTATTCTGATTTATAATTTAGCATTTATGCTTGACTTGAATTTTATACCTCAAGTAGCTATTATTATGAGAACACTATTAATATTTATCCTTATGGGCTTTTTATCCATGCTTAGAAAATGTTTTTTTTTATTTCATTTCAA
Organism: Aralia elata; assembly: GCA_034770075.1. Lineage (NCBI taxonomy): Eukaryota > Viridiplantae > Streptophyta > Magnoliopsida > Apiales > Araliaceae > Aralia > Aralia elata. The sequence goes on along the minus strand of CM068378.1, from coordinate 25,106,651 downwards.
ACTAGTATTTCATGCAATTTTATAAAATATAAATAACTATATACCTACTTTATACTACATTTGTCCCAAATTATAAGACAATTATTGACTTTTTTATACTACAATTTTGAAACCTATTTGACTCTTTTTTTGTTGATTCTTTTGATTTTCTTAAAAAAATTATACCCTTTTATGCTTTTAAAAAATTTATACTCCTGTTTATACTTCAAAAAAAGAAAATTAGAATGAGTAAAATCTAAATAAAGTTTACTCTTTCTTGTTGAGAAATTTAATTTAAAATTATATATTATGTAGATTGATAGAAATAAAATACAAATACAAATACATATAGCTAGTGGTTGAAATTTGGTGGACGAAAGTATCCTAAAAACTAGACTTCATATAATTAGGGAGGAGTAAAATGGTAAATAAAAGAAAGGCCAAAAGGCTAAAAAAGAACTTTCAAAATTTTAGTCTATTTTCATCTACATGCCTTTAGACCTGGATTTTTTCAAAACTTCAGGTCTGTCCAAACTCTATTTCAAACTCGAGTCAAACTGGTCATTTGCAAATAAAAAAACGTCTGTTAGGGCCTTCATGGCAGGCTGGTCAATGTTTAGAACAAAGCAGGCTAGACTTTAATTTTCAAACTTATTTCAATAAGAACCAGGCCATATAATCGGATTTCGGGTTTTTGTGTGTGCCCCTAGCTGCTTTTATCGACTAAAATATAAAATTAAAACCTGCAAACGAACAGAGCCGTTCACAAACAAGGTTCGGTTCGATTTGATAAGGTTTCGATTTGATTAACTTGTCGAGTCGAGTTCGCACATGGTATCGCGTTCGATTGCTTGATCAAACATGTTCGCGAGCCATGTGGTTTGGTTCGACTTTGTTCGCGAACAGTTCGAATTCGGTTCAGTTCGATGGTTCGCGAGAAGTTCGTGAGATGCTCGAGTTCGTATTTCTTATATGTTTAATGTTTTTAAATTCTAAATACAAATAGTTGATTATTTCATATTAAATTCTAAAGTTTGTTTTATCAATAATTGTTAAATTTGTAGTAATTTTTTTTTTATTACTTAAACATCTTTTTAATTTTTTAATAATTGATTAGAAGTAAAAAATTTATTAAATAATTAATAAATAATAATGTGTACTTCTTCACCTCTAATTTAATTAAAATAATTTTAATATTTTCTTAAAAATTTTAACAATGATTGTTGGATTATTGCAACTTACATCACTAATAATTTAATAAATTATAATCCATGTCATAAATCACATAAATAAAGTTATTAATCATCATGCAATGATAATTTTGACATTTAAATTAAAGAGTGATACAATACAATTGTTTACATTTACACGAGTTATTGAAATTATCAAATCGAAATAGAGAATAGAGAAATCAAGTCATCAATGTATCGAGATTTCACTAATGGTCATTGTACAATTACTATTGTACATTACATCAACTATCAACAATATAATTAAAAGTGCAAACTTGATTTCACCAATTTTTGAATTTTTTAGTGTTACAGACTTATAGTGTATATGTGAGACAATGAGAGAGAATGGTTGGCTAACTTTAATTTATGCAATTAAGTAATCATATTTAGTGTAAAAAGTAGTGTTTAATAATTCAACTAAGCAATAAGTTGTTTATAGCTTATTTTTCGGATGAATTATTTAAAGACAATTTTACTATTTATTTAACTGATCTTTGCTCCAGTAAATGTAATGAATTGATTCAAATGTTCGTAAACTTGATCGAGTTCGAATATGTTCATGAGTTGTTCACAAACGGGTTTGTCTTCGTGAATATTTACATGTTTGCAAATATAATGTTGTTCGACTATTTTCGCGAACAACTATTCGCTAACTTGAGCATGTTCGCGAACAGTTAACGATCCGAACTCACACATGTGTGTTGGTTCGATCATGTTATACAAACAAGTTTGAGTTCGACTAATAGTATTCGAGTTCGGTTAGAGTTTGTCAAAGTTCGGATAAGATCGGATCGTTTGCAGCCTGAATAAAATACATCTTCCGATTAGTACTAGACTCAATAATCCATTTCTTAAAGTTTTTTTTTAAAAATATTTTCTGCAAACTCACTCTCCAAGTATAATTAATTGGTGCAAAAACTCCCACCCAAGTTATATGGTATTCTCATACTAAAAGATAAACGGTTATATGTTTTGTACTTTTGACAAAAATTAATCATGTACGTTGCATGTTTATTAAGGATGATATAATAATTTATATTTATATAAGATAATTTGAGCTACTTTAACACTCTATTCAATCAAAGGTGTAATGTCCCGGAGTTTCAGAAAATATTATTAATAAGAATTTAATTAGTAAAATTCTTATTTAATGATATGATATGTGATATTGCATTGTATATTGTGTATACATGCTATGCAATATGAGATTGTTGTGAATAATAAATATATATTATTAATATATATTTAATATGTGTAGATAAATTGTAGAATCAATTTTATTACGAAGAAATGAGATGAGTAAGGTTAGGAGGAATGGGTGGTATTAATTATATTTAATGACCGCCATTTTATTGAAGGTATTTGTAATAATATTACGTTGTTGAGAATTATGTGCATATGTTTTAAATATAGTGAAATATATTAATATATATATTTACTATAGTTAAATAAATTGTGAGAAAAGCAATTTTATAGAAAGAAAAGAAAATAATTGAATATATTATTATATATTTGTTTTGGTTTGAAATAAATTGTTGAGAATCAATTTATTTAAAGATATGGATAGCTTGAAAGATACATAACTTTTGTATCTATAAATGAGTAAATTAAAATAATTTATAATATTAAATTATTTTAATAGGTAGTATAATGTAAATAAATGGTTAGAAATAATTTATAAATGGAGATTAATTTAAATTATATTATGAAATAATATAATATAAATTTGATTATGAAGTCTTGTAATGAATTCACTATGAATTAAATTTAATGAGCAAAGTTAATTGATTTTTCACTTAATTAAATTGGTGAATTAAGGTAATATTTCAATTATGATTAATATATTTATTAAAGTGATTTTATTTTAAAGAAGAGGAATAAATTGTTAAAGACATTTTATGGGAAAAAAAGAAGATGATTAAATTTAAATATACAAAATTTGTTTTATATATTAAATAATTAAATTTAAAATAGTTAATTGAATATTAAACTATTTTAATTGGTCAGTTATATTTGAATAAAGAGAACTAAAATAATTTATGGAATTAAAATTATTTTAGTATAAAGGAGTTATTTCATTGGATAAATCATTTTTAATGTATAGATTCCATTTTTTATGGAATATTTATATATTTATATGTATAAAAAATACCAAATTATATTTTTTATTTATAATACATGTATTGGTATTATTTATAATACATGTGTTGGTTACAAGTATTAAAAATGTATATAAAATGAGCGGAATAGGAGAGTTTGTAGAGAATTGATAATGGGGCTGAGTTATTAAATCAAATAACCAAGCCATGATGCTAAGGATTATAAAATTAATATTAGGATGGAGTCATGAGAAGTTAAGCATGAGGTGGAGAGGTTTTAAGTAAATCAAGGGACACTAAGCAATTTTGTCTGGGAACCAAGGGGAGCCATAATCCAGAGAAAAGACCATTCCAGTCTTCTCATTCTATATTCCTTAGCTCCATTCCCGATCTCTCTCTTTTTCTCTCTAAAATTGGTCAAGCTCTCATACTCTCTGAGATTACCAACACTAAAAACTCTCCTATTTTCGGCAAAAGCTAACTGTTGTGGTAAGAATTTAAAGTAGAGAACTAATTTGGGAAGAAGTTTCGAGCAGCAACAGGGAAAGAAGGTTGCACAATTGATTTCTACAAGCTAATACTTCTTCAAGTTAAAATTTCTTATAAGGTAATTCATACATTTTCATTATGATCACATGAAATTTGAGTTTAAGGTTGTTATGAGCTTTGTTTAATTATCAAAAATAGTGTAGAATAACAATTCAAAGAAATGATTCTAAAGTAAAACAATGAGAAATCAATTGTAAAACAATGATAGAACAAATGAAGTTTTAAGTCGCCGGAACCTATTTTTCGGAACCTTGTTTAGACTTGAAAACGATAACGACTTTAAAAACTAATCATACGGTCGGACTCCTAGGATGTTTAGTGAACTGATCTGGGCAGAAAAACAATAAAAAAACTTTGCCGGAAAAAATAGCAGACCCGCCGGAGAAGATGACCGAAAAGTCGCCGCCGGCGAACTTTCCGGCAAAGCCCGTTTGGGCTATTTTCGGTCCGACTTTTGAAAAACTTTTTGAACTACAAAGTTGTAGAGAATTAAAATTTTGTATGAAATTGATATAAGATTCGTAATTTTCTGATTAAAAAGGGCTAATTATTATGAATTTTTAAAGGTTTCAAACACTTAGGAAATTATAATTAAATTATCCGAAAAATTATTTGAGCTGAAATGAATTTGCAGAAATCTTATAATATCATTTTAGAATTTCTGTAAATTTTTGAAAAATTATTGAAGAGTAGAAGTAAATTATATATTTTTAAGCTATTTAAAGATAGTTTAAAAATGGTGGAAATTCATAGAAAATTCTATGAATGGTAAAAAATTATGAAACTTGATGAAAAATTCTATAATATTATTTTAGAATTACTGAAAAGTTTTGGTGAATTATTGAAGATCAAAAGTAATTATTGAATTTTTAAGCTATTTAAAGTTAGTTTAAAAATTAGAGGAAAGTCATAGAAAATTCTATGAATGGTGGAAAATTATGAAACTTAGTGGAAAATCTTATAATAATATAAGATTAATATTGATGGTATTTCGAGGAAATAAAAGTATTATAGAGTTGTTTATTTATATTTTTGAAGCTATTAAATTATATTTTTTTCTAAATAGAAAATAATCACAGAAAAATTCCTCGGATAATTCGAAAAAATGTGAAAATTGGTTGGAAAGTCAAAGAATAATATTCTAAAGACTTTAGAAGATTTAGTAAGCTTCGTGAGGTGTTGGGACGTTATGGATGATGGTGTGTTAATTGACTAATGAACGAGATATAGTTATTGTAAACTAAAATTATCTCGTTAAGTTAAATGTGAACTAAGTTGCATGGATTGTAATGACTAATGTTTGGTCTATGTGTAATACATGAATGTCTAATACGAAAAATGACGAAAATATAAATACAAATACATATAGCTAGTGGTTGAAATTTGGTGGACGAAAAGTATCCTAAAAACTAGACTTCATATAATTAGGGAGGAGTAAAATGGTAAATAAAGAAAGGCCAAAAGGCTAAAAAAAGAACTTTCAAAATTTTAGTCTATTCATCTACATGCCTTTAGACCTGGATTTTTCAAACTTCAGGTCTGTTCAAACTCTATTTCAACTCGAGTCAAACTGGTCATTTGCAAATAAAAAAAGTCTGTTAGGGCCTTCATGCCAGGCTGGTCTATGTTTAGAACAAAGCAGGCTAGACTTTAATTTTCAAACTTATTTCAATAAGAACCAGGCCATATATTCGGATTTCGGGTTTTTATGTGTGCCCCTAGCTGCTTTTATCGACTAAAATATAAAATTAAACCTACAAACGAACCGAGCCGTTCACAAACAGGTTCGGTTCGATTCGATAAAGTTCGATTTGATTAACTTGTCGAGTCGAGTTCGCACATGGTATCGCGTTCGATTGCTTGATCAAACATGTTCGCGAGCCATGTGGTTTGGTTCGACTTTGTTCGCGAACAGTTCGAATTCGGTTCAGTTCGATAGTTCGCGAGAAGTTCGTGAGATGCTCGAGTTCGTATTTCTTATATGTTTAATGTTTTTAAATTCTAAATACAAATAGTTGATTATTTCATATTAAATTCTAAAGTTTGTTTTATCAATAATTGTTAAATTTGTAGTAATTTTTTGTTTTTATTCCTTAAACATCTTTTTAATTTTTTAATAATTGATTAGAAGTAAAAAATTCTATTAAATAATTAATAAATAATAATGTGTACTTCTTCACCTCTAATTTAATTAAAATAATTTTAATATTTTCTTAAAAATTTTAACAATGATTGTTGGATTATTGCAACTTACATCAATAATAATTTAATAAATTATAATCCATGTCATAAATCACATAAATAAAGTCATTAATCATCATGCAATGATAATTTGATATTAATTAAAAAAGGATACAATACAATTGCTTACATTTACACGAGTTATTGAAATTGTCAAATCAAGATAGAGAATACAGAAATCAATTCATCAATGTATCGAGACTTCACTAATGGTCATTGTACAATTACTATTGTACATTACATCAACTATCAACTATATAATTAAAAGTGAAAACTTGATTTCACCAATTTTTGAATTTTTAATGTTACAGACTTATAGTGTATATGTGAGACAGTGAGAGAAAATGGTTAGCCAACTTTGATTTATGCAATTAAGTAATCATATTTAGTGTAAAAAGTAGTGTTTAATAATTCAATTAAGCAATAAGTTGTTTATAGCTTTTTTTCGGATGAATTATTTAAAGACAGTTTACTATTTATTTAACTGATCTTTGCTCCAGTAAATATAATGAATTGATTCAAATGTTGGTGAACTTGATCAAGTTCGAATATGTTCATGAGTTGTTCGCGAACAAGTTTGTGTTCGTGAATATTTAGATGTTCGCAAATATAATGTTGTTTGACTATTTTCGCAAACTGTTCGCTAACTTGAGCATATTCGCGAACTGTTCGTGAATAGTTAACGGTCCGAACTCACACATGTGTGTTGGTTCGATAATGTTATACGAATATGTTTGAGTTCGACTAATAGTATTCGAGTTCAGTTCGAGTTTGTCAAAGTTCGAATAAGATCGGATCGTTTGCAGCCTTAATAAAATACACCTTCCGATTAGTACTATACTCAAGAATCCATTTCTTAGTTTTTTTAAAAAAAAATTTGCAAACTCACTCTCCAAGTATAATTATTGGTGCAACTCCCACCCAAGTTATATGTATTCTCATACTAAAGATAAACGGGTATATGTTTGTACTTTTGACGAAAATTAATCATGTACTTTGCATGTTTGTTAAGGATGACATAATAATTTACATTATATAAGATATTTGAGCTACTTTAACACTCTATTCAATCAAAGGCCATTTGACAGAAAGAGACTAGGCACATTTGGGAGGAAATTAGGGTTTCAATTGAGCGAAATGGACTAGGCGAATATGGAAGAAAAACTAGGGTCTCAATTGAGAGAAAGGGACTAGACGGAAAAAATAGGAATTCCATATATTCTTCTGTTTTAGTTAATATTTTTGAGAATAGTTGTTTAAGTAAGTGAGATTTGGTGAAATCAACTTACTTCTATGGATTAGAGGCTTCTATATAAAATCTCAAAGGACAAGAGTTAATTTGTCACACCACCATATGGAATAACTCACTTATTTCGCTATTCAGTTTATACATAAATATATATATACATACATATACATATATATATACATATTTACACACACGTACGCACACAAAAACATATATGTACTATATATTTTTATGCTTGATGATAATTTAAAAAGTAGTTAATACATTTGATCATATGTATGTGTACCATATAGAGCTAGTAAGATAGTGAAAAATGAGGAAAATTATAAAGAATGTGAAGATAGAAAAAGTTGGATTCTTTTGAAGTCGACTTTAAGCGTCTTATAAATGAAAAAATATAAGTCACATATACAAATTTTTTCGATAAGGGCCCAAAGCCAATCAATGAGGAGAGTTTCATAGAGTTTAGTGGGCCGAGCTCACGCTTAGGAAACTAAATCACAATTTGTGTTGAGGTTGAGCGGTTTTGGGCCCAACTTACTAAATCCAATCGACAATCTTAACCCTAGATATATTTTTTACCGTTATTTTCAGCTATAAAAACTCATATTCTAACATCTTTCATCTTTGCCTCTTTAGTCTCTCAAGTTCTCAATTAATCTTAAGCCCTAGCCACTACAACAAAGAAGCTTATGCTGCTGCTTTTGGTCGTTGATAAGCATTTTTCGTGTAATGAGCTATCACTAAGATCTTGATGTACCACCATCTATTAGCAACAGGTAAGGATTTCTTTCTCTTTAATTCTATATTGATCTCTTAGTTGTCTTTCATTTTCTATACATCTCTATGTGTCCCATTTTCATCTCTAATAAAAATCTTAATAATGGTAGGTTTTACTCTTATCATGTTCTTCCCTAAAAATGACAAGTTTGTGTTCTAATAAGAAAGTTTGTCGGTATTTCTGTCAAGAACTATTTCTTACATGTGAGTTTAACAATTTTTTATTCGATTTGTTTACAATCCTAAATGACTTGTCGATCTAATGTAGTGAAAGTTTTTCTCTAGTCAATTGAGATTTAACTTGATCTCGACTATATTATATTAGTGTGGATATTGAAAATAGTATACATTACCTATTTAATTGTTAATTGCTAGATCTTTTCTTTAAAAATAAATTTTAAATTAACAAATGTTTCATTTCCTAATTAAGAAATTTAGTAGTAAACAATACTTAGTTTATTAAGTATTTTTTATCAATATTAAAAAAGTTAATTTTGGTCTTTTAATTTAGAACAGAGGGAGTATTATTTTGTCGGCTTGTTTATGCGAAAATTAATTTCTTAATATACGTTTTTCCATTAAGACTACATATTAGTAAGTTCACTTATTGTATTCTGCTATGTCTATAACATTAATATCTTTTACCATAACATATATGATTTACTAACCAAATCTTCATAGTTGGACATAGTGTACACACGAATACATACACATATATGTCCCTTATACGAGACTGGTGTTCTAAGTTCTCTCCTTTCCTTCTCCAGCCTCTTCCCCAACTTAGAAGTTCGGTTCTTCCTTCCCTTAACTTACTGTCATCCATGATGGTAAATTAATAGCCACTCCTTGTGTGTAATTTAGTGCAATAATATTCTAGATCGAAAGAACATTTTGGATAAGGACCTACTTGGATTATGTTTAAGTGCATATATGTGTGTGTGTGTTGGTGTATATGATAATCATTTAATAATTTGACCATATATAGAAATATTATATTTCAATGCCCTTTACCCCGTTGGCTTGTATACACAACTTGTCATTTCAATACGTATATGGAAGTTTGTAAGATTTAGAGGTATAAGATACATCAACTTCACTGTTTTAACCCTTTAACCATCTCGAGTAAATCTATATATTTCTCCATATGTCAATATATTTATCCATAGTGACCTATTTCATATTTTATAGGGCATGATCGATGTTCATGGCATTTCAATATTAGAAATAATGTTGCTGATTTTAAAGGTAAAATGTTGTCTCACTCTAATATATCTTGTTTTATTGTTGATATTTTCAAAACATTTCTTAACCTCTTAATTAATCTAACCTTAATACAACAACAACAACAAAAAAATGTTGGCAACAATAAGCTTAACCTTATGTAAAACACAAATAAGAACTGTCCTTAAAAAGTGGAAAGATCGTGATTATCCTTTATACAATGTATGCTAATTTCTCTAAGCAGAGAATTTAAACTAGTAACAATGAGCCTAAATAGTTAAGGAATCTGCTACTGTGTTCTCCTCCCTGTAGATATAATTAGGTAAGTAATTTGCCATATGGAATATAGAAAAATAGAAATTTTTTAGAAGCCCACCTCATGTCACAAATAAGCTAAATGAGATAAAGAATCAGGCTGCTTTACATTTAATCTTGAGCCAAAAAATTCCAAACAATTTGTGTCGAAGAGCTATGAATAAATAAATGGTCCATAAATTCTTAAGTAGGAGATGCACAACAACATCATTTAGGCACAATTTGGATACCTAAAGCTAATTAACATGATTCTAAGATACTTATTTTGAAGTCTTGTTTCATAACACAGGTCAGCCAAAAAACTTCCTTGAGTGTGAAGAAATCCGAGACAATTAATAATGTAACAATGTTACGCAAGAAGGAAGGTATTTCTGAATATTTTTCAAAATTTCTGCAGACATTTCAAGGATGAATATAAATTAAATGATTGTGGCATAGAAAAGAACTCCAGTATATCCATCTTCTTGTGAAGAACATAATAAAATTATTTGTTAGTATATCATCAAATGGGAATTTGTCCTACATATAAAATTGCCCGTGATTAAGATATTTGTCAAGCATTGAAGTGGCAAAACCATAAGCATTTGTGGAAGCACTTCTACAGGGACAGACAATGAAGAATAAACTTTGTTCGAGTAACTATAGCATTAAAAAGAATATCTTGTTCAATGTGTTGTACTGTTAAGACTATCGTATGTTTGAGCATTTTCTTTGATACAAGTGAATGTACTAGGATATATGTCAAGCTTATAGGAAATTGAATGTGTTGTACTATTAAAAATGTTGTTCGAACATTTTTTTTTATGCAAATGGATCTACTTAGGATATATGTCAAGTTTACGGAAAATTGAATGTGTTGTATTATTAGAATGTTGTTCGAGCATTTTCTTTTTATGCAAATGGATGTATAGCAACCAAATATACAACTTTTTAAATTTCAGGTTTTCCTGGTTTGTCTTTTCTTCTCTCTTTTGACCCCTCTAACCCCACGATCGTAGAGTTCCAAAACCCTGCGATCGTAGACCAAATTGTAACACAAAATACCAACTTCAGTTGTACATGATACAATTCCTTCACCCCATACCACACCTAAACAATTTTTTTAATTGAAGTGTTAAATTGTAATCTATATTTATAATCTAACTTTGCTTTTCCTTTATATACTCACAATCTATATTTTTTTTAAAAAATTCTTGTTCTATTTTTTTATTTTCTATCCTAATTTAAGTTATTTATTTAAAGCTCACAAACAAAACGTTATTATTCTCATTGTTGTGTTAGTTTCCTTGTTTCTAAAAATTTATAGTCAAACATGTGAAGAAATACACATATGTGGCTATAGTAATATATACACATTGTACATTGTTAACACTTATGTTTATGCACAGTAAAATATATTGAAATAATAATATATAGGAAATTAATAAGATATTAGACAACCCGTCATTATTTTTTCACAAATAGAAAGTTTTGAATCTAATTCGAATATTAAAAGAATTACCATATATAATATTTAAAATTTATTAAACTTAGAAAAGTAAAAAAGATTAGATAGTATACAATGACTCGAAGGATATCCCACTGGGTATCTACGAAATAATAAATTCTTTGTAATTTATTATAATTATAATCTCTCAATATATATCTTGATTTTTTTTAAAGATATATTAATTTTAAAAATAATTAATTTGACCATAAAAGTCAACTAATATATATTTCAAAACAAATCTTGGGCACTAAATTAACAATAAGTACCAGCCAATTGGAATTAAAGATCCTTTCAAAAGAGGTGTTTGGCATCTCTTCAAAATGTGTTTGGAGTAGTATAAATAGCACTAAAAACCTCGAATTTAAATTTATTTCGTTCTAGAATTTGAATTCATTCCAAAATCCTTTGAAGAGTCTAAATTCTTTAATTATTAGAAAATACTTTTTTCATTGTTATTTTCTTCCAAGTCTTATTATAGTTATGTATTAAATACTACTTTTGCAATAATATTTAGAATAAACTATTTTTTGGGCGTGTCTTATTTTGTGAAACATATTTATTGCAACTCCCTTACCAAATTTATAGAAATGATATGTTTACTTTAAAATTTTACTTCACAAAAGTTGTGTTTTTTTTAATCTTAGGTTAAATGAGTATTTATTCTAAAGATTTTTTTCTAACAATCCAGCAGTTGCTGTTCCAAAATTCATTTTACTCATTTATTTTGGAACAAAATCTTTTCTATTTTAGAATTAATAGAATATATGTGATGCCCCCAAATCCGGGTACCTCAAACTCGAGTTCGGTGCTACACGGTACATCACATTCCATACAACATAATAGACATGAATGTAATTACTATAATATTACAACACGTCTTACTCTCAATCCCAAGTTCTATTACCATAACATCATTCCAAATACATAATAAGTCTTAATATTACATATTATTAATACAAATAAACTACGACGTCATCTAGACGTTCATCTTGCCCTTTCTCTTGTCTTTACCGGAACCTTCGACCCGCTCGGCCTTAGCTGCAATGTTTAATATAAAGCAAGAATGAGCATTCAATTGCCCAGCAAGTATAGCAGTTGAATAACAACAATATCAATAATCATACCACTTCTTTACTCTATAACTGGAATAATAGTTGCGAGTCATTCTAAATAACAAGAATAATACTTTGCTTTCGTTTTAAAAATATATTTTTGAAACGACATTGAGTGGTCAGAAGATCTTGAACTTTCTTTTGCTTTCTTGAAAAGGTACACAACAATATAACTGTAAACCGTCTTACTTACGAGCACTTCTAGGTGATCAGTCTATTGTACTCTATGTTGATCAACACTCTAGCTGGAAACGACTATATGCGTTTGTTTTAGGCGCTGATGCCTTGTCAGGATAACTGACTAAAAACTGCCCCAAATATTAGGGTTGTTCATCTCATTCATGTCTCGGAATCCTAACCAAAACAATTCGGTTGGATAGCTCTACTTAATCATCAATAACATTTCAAGGATTTATTATCAAATCAATAAAACATTTCAATATCTGTCTAGCCGAAACAAATGGCATCGACATTCTCTATAACAGTTCATATATATGTGAACTTGAAATCTTTAACAATTTATGTCATAACATAGCTCGAATACTTGTGCAAATACTGAAAGATTTACATAAGTAAGAAATTCACACAACCATATATGTATTGCATAAATCGGAACTTTAAACATCACGTGAGAGTCATGAGAATATAAAATCAAATGAATCAAATGAACTTGCCCAACATAAGGGTTAGACAAGCGTTAGAAAACTTGCCTTAAGCGCTTGCTACTATTGGACGTTAATCGTCCTTCAAATGTCCTATACATTTAAGTACATAGCCACATACCAATTAGACACACAATTAATGCCAAAGATTGGTTTACATTTCTCTATAATATTTCATTCTAATTAGAAATATAATATCAAACAAGGTTACACACACTTGATACGATGTTACGACGTTTGCACAACGCACGCCCGATTCGCCTCATATGCATAAGTTTAGCATGCTCATACACTTGTCTAATTCATCATTGATTAATGCTAAGGGTCATTATAAATCATAATGTACAAGTTTTAGAACTTAGAACAACATCTTTTAGTGTTGGAAGCATTACACGTTACATGCGCGCATGCATTAGGCCCTCCGTTTGCCTCCTAATACACAATAGTCTTAAAAATGGCACTTTTAAAAATTTATCCAGTGTGAAATTATCAATTCTAAATAATGGGCATTGTAGGTCTACTTCTTAGCTTTCCGAATCATCTTGAATCATCCAAAACGGAGTTCTTATGAAAAAGTTATGCTCATTTTACTAAAGTAGGTCAAAGCTGTCTAGCCTACTGTTGCTCTAGCGCGGGGCGCCAATTTAACCTTATGGTGGGTGCGGGGCGCGCCCAAGCGGCAGTGGGTTTTAGGTGCCCATTTCCAGCATGCTCTGTTTTTGCTATTTTACTCCAAAGCTCATAACTTCTTCATTTTAAGTTGGAATTAGGCCATTTCAGAGGCTATGAAAAGCTTATAACATGTTCTCTAAAACCATCATGAATTCATAATCTTATAGACTCTTTAATAAATCGAAATAGTGGCTACAAAGAGCCTAGTCCAATTAGTTTTCAGCAAAACTCAGAGTTTGGCCAATTCATTCTTCCTCTTTGTGTCTTAGCTACTATACAACAAGTTAATATGACTTAACACATGCTTCTATTACTAAGCTAAGTAACATAACATCATTTTATCAATTAATCAATACCTAGTTCTCAAGTTCTTAGAGAAATTCTTCTCTTGGACATTTTATCAAATGGTTTGTGGGCATGAGTTAGAAACTCATATTGGAGTAGAGTTTCATTATACTCTAGTTCAAATTTCCAATTGAAATCATTCTTACAAACCTATGAGCACATAGCAACAATGTTCAACCATCTAACACAACCAATACACACAACCAAACATAGTGATTACATTATTAACAAAACATGATTGTCCATAACAGTCCATCACAGTCCATTTCTTGTTCCTTATGCATAGGTTCGATTCTCATTCATTGTTTCACTTGCACATATCATTAACAAGGTTTAATAGAGCTAACAACATTCATACATGTTTATGAACCAACTAAGTAAAATCAGTCACATAACTCCAACAAAGCAACCAAAGCAAAACTAAGAACTTGGAAATATTGTGGAAATGAGCTAAGCTCTATATTGCTTACCTCTTGGAGCTTGTTCTAAGTTGCTAATTGGATTAAAGCCAGCTGCTACAATACTCCGTCTTCTTCCTCAAATCACCCGAATATACTCAATTCATACACTCTCTCAAGTTCTCTCTCTAGCTTCTTGGTATGCTCTTAGCAAGTTTTTGTTCTTTGCTTGTGAAAGGGAAATGAATGAAAAGTTATGCAAGGGAATGTGTATATGCAGATGAAGGAGCTCAGCTCTTGAATGAGCTGAGCATGCTTGGCCTTCTCCCATGCTTGGTGTCGGGTGGTTCCCTCCCCTTCTCCCCACATGTTTGGTCCCTTCTTTCCTTAGCAAAGTGTTGAATTGCTTCCCCCAAGTGTTTGGTCGGTGGCTCCTCCTCCCTCTCCTTCTCCCGCATGCGTCTTCCACCTCCAATTCCCAGCTGATTGCTATAACCCATTTCCCTCATGGGTCATGGGTTGTGGGTCATGGGTTCGACCCGTGGGTCTTGGGCTTCAATTAGGGCCACTCTTGCACTTCTAATTTAATAATCTATTGGGCTTCTAATAAAAATTCAATTGGGCTCAAATAAAATCCCACACTTGGATTATTAACCCCTCTCATTAACGCTTTGGCGAAATTATGAAAAGTCATAAAATCGAAAAAGATGTTTTTCGCGTAAATAGCGCTTTAGCGCTATTCCTTAAAATAATTTAATCAATACCATGAAATAACAACACTCGAAAATTATCACATACACATCATATGTAGTAATAAAATATTCGAACACATAACACGGAATAATATTAATAAAAGATCAATTTATTCAATAAAATGCATAGGCTCGTGTTACAAAGCTACCCACGATCCGCGGTCGTTACAATAAAAACAACTTATTAACTGAAAATAGTATGACTAACTAAATATGAGAGAGTAAATATGAATGTGGCAATATATTGGGGCACCATAATTAAAAAAAATTATATAAATGCTCTTGATTATTTAGTGTGGTGGTTCATATTGGGATATTTCACATGAATCTCACATCTTAATATGATAGAATCTCAACCTAATAGGTTAAATTTTTAAGTAAAAAGGTGATCCAACATGTTTGTTGGATCAGTTTATACAGGTATGCGCCGCATTGGTGATGAATTGATGTGAGATGAATCGTTCAATTCTGTTACAAGTAGTATCAGAGCCCATGGGGGGTAATTGGAGGAATATTTTTCCGTTTTGAATTTTTGAACTCTCCAACTAATTGTAACTCCTTTTTGTTGAATAAATTGAAAAAAAAATCTCTTTTCAATTTTTTCAAGGGCACTGATCATTAGTTACCTCAGGATTATGATGCATCACTTGATAAGTATTTATGTAATAACTTTGTATTATTCCTTCTGTTCCAAATTAGAAGATAATTCTTGATTTGTAAAAGTCAATTTAAGATATATTTAAACTTAAAATTGAGATAATTCATGAAATATTATAAAATAATAATTTTTATAGTGATTAATATTTTTTAAATAATTTACAATATTTATTATTATATTGATTAAGTTAAAAGAATTCATATTAATGTAAGTTTCAAAATTTCTTAAATTAACTTCATAAGTTAAATTGACTATTGCATCAATTAAAATTATATAAATAAAAACTAATTTTTAAAATTTACAAATTGACTAGCGTTTGCTCTATTCAAAATTAGCTTGTACTCTCTTTATTTTTATTTTTTTAATTGAGGTTTTAGGTAAAAACATAAATATTAAGAAATTTAATTAATGCATTGTCCGACTGATTAAATTGCCAGATTGACAAAAGTGGATATAAAATACCAACATTCCAATAATTTTTTCTTAGACAAGCATGCCCTTAATTATATAAATAGTGTGTGGTGGTTTAGACTATTTTAATAATAAATGCTACTCCCTTCATTATGCAATTATTGAAACATTTTTTTTAGTATGAGTAAGACACACCAAAATTATATTTAAGTATTATATTATTAAATTTTTTGTAATATAATTAAAAATATACAATCTAAATATACCAAAACATATAAATATACACAAAAATATAATATCTAAGTATGTTTTTAGTTATCTTAAACTTCGTGTCACACACCAAAAAATATATTCTCTATGTTCTAAAATTAGAGATAAAATTTGACTTTTAAAGTTAAATAATGACATATTAAACTTCAAAATTAGTATGACTCATAAAAATTTAGAATGAAATAAATTTTATGATTAATAATTTTTGTTATACAATATACAATTATAATTAGTATATCAACTAAAATTAAATAAATTCACATCAATTTAAAATTTAATATACTGTTGTTTGATCATAAAAGTCAAATTATATCTTTAATTTTAGAACGAAAAGAGTATTTTAATAATTATGAGACGAAGCGAGTATTTATCTAAATGGATTCAATTGTCATGCACCAACATTTTTGCACTATCAAATTAATTTTCAAACATAAAGGCTAAAATGACAACATTTTTGAAAACTAAGTCCCTCATTTTTATTTTTATTTTTACTTTTTATGTATAGGTACAACAAAATGTGAGTGCTAGTCACAAGGGGTGGTCCCGTTCTGTCTCTTTGACTTAGTGATCGATAAATAAAGTGGCCTTCCATGTGCAAATTAAAGAACGAAAGTCTACTTTAATTCCTCAATAAATATGTTTAATGAGTAATCCATTTCACATGCAGCAACAAATAAATTTATGAATGAATAAATATGCGCATACATAAATTTACCATGTGGGTTGCCAAATTGCCAGGTCTGCATGAATAAATATTTTCATAGTATGCGCAGACAATGAAATCAAGTCAAAGCTTTTTTACCCGAGAAGCTTTAATGAGCCACTTTAAATATCTATTACTAGTATTTATATATATATATATATATATATATATATATATATGTCTTAATTTAAAAATACATGTTTATTAAGAAAAAAATTTATCTCTAAATTAGTGTTATTTTACACTTAGGTGTATGTGTATCTTTGGATGTACAATATTTTTCTCTCCTCTCTCCACAACACTTTCTCTCTTCTCATTAAATGTTATTCTATTATATTTTTTTTTTGTTTTAATTAATTTCCTAACTCTTTTTTGGAATAATAAATAGAGAGGAGAGATAGGAGAAAAAATAAGTATGGTTGTACTTAAAATATCAAAGTTGACGGTGATACTCTTTCCAATTTATGTCATGTAGTTTTTAATGAATTTTTTTATAAAGTTAAATGAGGGTAATTTTGGAAAAATAAGGTTTAAAATAATATTAAAATGGAAAGATGACAAATAAATTTGAACAAACTAAAAAAAAATTATAACAAATAAACTTGGACGGAGAGAGTAATATGTTATGGTTTGAGATTATCTTGATTTTTAGTTAGGTCATTAATATAATAATATATTTTTTTGAATGTCCTAATTAACAAGAATATAATTTATTCTACTATCTTCATAACTTCTTATCAACAAGTCTCGACCACTAAATTAATAGAAATGAGTTATATCAGTGAACCAAGTTGTCAATTGATAATATCTGAGCTTTTAGTAACATTCAAATTTTAAATGTTGTGTTTCATTTACTCTTAAAAAAATTAGTCATTAATTTTGTGTATATTATTTATCATAATCACAAATTTATTAGTAAAAACAAATTAAGTCATATTAATCTTTAACTTTAGTATTTCGCAAGTCTATAAACTTGATTGAACTCTTGTCTTACCGTAAAATTCATTATATTTGAAGTCTTAACATATCAGGCAGTTTTAATTAATTTAATAATTTTAATCATGATTTTTTGTTTTACTAAAATAGTGTCATAATTAAACTTAAATTGTTAAAACTCAAAATATTATAATAGTAATAGTTGTAAATTTAGTTAAGAAATACTAATAATTATTTACTGATTAAATTTCAAAGTTCAATTCATATTTGTAGGTCATGTAAAAATACAATGTATATATAAAATTCGTACTGATGTATAATGTCAGAAATGATAATAAGAAAATAAAATAAAAATACTATTTTCCTATACCCTTAAATGAGAAATTTATTATCTAATTTTACAACAAATTAAAGAAAAATATAACTAATTTAAAAATAGATGGAGTATTATTTATTAAGTATAAATATTATGGAAGAGCAGAAAATCGCAAATCAAACTGCAATCGCACCGTCACGAAAAAAATCCGCACGAGCGGTGTGATGCGGTCTTTAAAATTAGGAACCGCACATGTGTAGTTGCGATGGCATTCAAGAACCGCACATCAATCACACCAACAAAACCGTAATATATATATATATATATATATAAACTTTATATAATTAAATTATATATAATTATATTTACATATATGTAAATATATAAATTTTTATATATATTAACAAACATATTACCAAATAAATACAAATATATGTAATACAATAGATCTTTTTATATTTGATATTCTAATAATTAATATTTTTTTGAGAAATCAATTTCATTCTAAAGTTTAGAAATACTATTATCTTATTTATATATATATTTTAATTTTGTTAAAAAGTAAAATAAATATAAAAGTCATTCATGACTTATTCATTTTTTGTTTTTACATTTAAAAAAATTAGAAGAAAGAAAATAGAACTAAAAAATTTCAAAGAACAATACTTTATAAACTATGTTGTTAATTGTTATTTTTTATTTGAAACATTTTAGTTATAAGAAAAATATTAATTTGGTGTTAATTTAATTTAAATAAAAATAATATTAATTAATATTTTTAATTTATATAATGTATATTTTTTTCTGTCTAAGTGTGATTTTGTATCTGTAACTGTATTTTAATTACACCACAATCATAAAGAAATTACAATTATAAGAAATCACATTGACACGATTATTAAAAATTAAAAATCATATATTATGTTACGATTGTGATGAGAGCTTAAAATCATACTAAATCGCACCGCCCTCTACTCGAATAAATATTCTCCAATTTGTCCCGTGAAGGGCGGTTTCTTCACACCACTTAAGGTGGAATGCTCCACCTTGTCCACACTTACGATTCACAACCTTACACGCTTTCACAGTTCTAATCCCATGCAGAAACCCTCACATATCCACACTACAACCCACCAATAGTATTCCGCCATCGACATGACTCAACAAATTACTTTCAATGAATCCGACGTGGACAACACCTATGGGATACCTAAATAATTCACAACCACACCAGATTCCAACTTCACAACGGAACAAATGGAAGATCACATTTCCTTATAAACTTTCTTGCTTCTTTTACCCGTCTTGTGACCACACTAACGTGCACCCCAGTGCGCACTACGCACAGCCCTCTCTTCACGTCCGGCCTTTCTTTCATAAACCCATAAAAACCATTGCTAATATGCTCTGTTTCATTTCTTCAATCCCCAATCAATTTTCTCTCTCTTCATTTATATAGATGTGTAGAAATATTAATTCACACATATACAATACACTGATTTTATAACAAAAACAGAGCCTCTGTTTTTCTCTGCTCTGAAATTAATTGATAATATATATATATATATATATATATATATATATATATATATATATATATATGTTTTATGCATGTATATATGTAAAAATGATGGATAGTGAAAACCCGTTATTGAAAAATTTTTTTGGGAGGATTTAAAAGGCCTTCATGGGCATTTCTACTGATCCTATTTACAGTTCTAGCAATTTTGAGCCTCCAAATCAACAAAGAAACGGTTTCTCTGATATGGGCCGTTTCGGGTCCGGGAATCAGGTTATTGGATACGGGTGGGCGGCCCAGCTGCGTCGGGTTCTTCCGGGAGGTGCCGCCGAGGAAGGTGGTGAAATCGATAAGGGATTTCGGAGGGGTGGGGGATGGGAAAACGTCGAATACGGCGGCGTTTTGGAGGGCGATGAAATATATGGAGAGTTACAGGGAGAGAGGTGGGTCCCAGCTGAATGTTCCAAGGGGGAGATGGGTTACAGGGAGTTTTAATTTAACCAGTAACTTCACTATTTTTCTTGAGGAAGGTGCAGTCATATTGGGTTCTCAGGTATGTTTCTCCTACCCATTTGTCCCAAAATGATTGTCATTATTTATATGATGCAAAGAATAAGCCCGTAATTTAGTCAAAGGTGTTTTTAAGAAGAAATGGGGATATTTGGGTTATAGAATGGGTAAAAATGTATGCATATTGATATAAACATATAAGTTTTGTAGTGGGTTAAAATTGTGTTGGGTTTTTGTTTTTTGTTTTGAGCTTTGATAATGATGTTTCTATTAGTGTTTAATGTTTTTGGTAGGGGAATATTTAGTAATTTTCTTGGTAGAAGTGTATATTTTATCACCCAAAAAAATCTATATTTATTTTATTTTTATTTTTTGCTAAATAAATCTATATTTATTTTGTTACCAACTGATAATGAAGGTAAATTTTTTGTTGCTACTTTGCCTGGGTTTTCTAATTTCTGGGAAAGAAAGTGGCTATTATTGGTACAGTGCATTGGAAAAGGTTGGTTCATAATCTATTCATTTAAAAATTATGAATGTTAGACTTGAATGCCAGTAGGTAGGCTTATAGGCCATGGTCATTGGCATGAAAGTAGCATAGCATGCCAAAAAAAATAAAAAAATAAAATAGTACTATATGGTAGTGTGCCGTATGGAGCAAATTACAAGTATAAATTAATCCCCAAATCATTCTAAGCTAAAAAGGTGGATTCTTTGTAGATTGTGAATGATGTGTTGATATTTTCTCTCCCCAAGTGTTACCCACTTGTTTGCAAATCAAAAGAACAGTGTACCAAACAAAAGATTAAATCAAAGAATGAAAAATTATTAATGGATAGAAAAAAGATTTGCTGGCATGGGTGATGTATTGTTAATAAAGCTGTATTTTCCACTCGAATGATACTTTGGCCATAATCACACCGCATCCAAAAAATAGAGAACTTTCTTTTTGGATATCAGTAGTATTCTTCGTATTTCTGAGCGTAACTCCTCGTCTTGCTTGCAAATTTTTTATTGAATGAGAGTAACACCTCGGTACTCCCTAAGAAAAGAGCCGCGATTTGAAGTACCATTATTGGAAAATTTAATAAGGTTAAGGAATAGTTATGTTGCTTTGATGCTTGTTCAAGACAAGAGCATGGTAGGATCAATTTTTCCATTTAGTGTCTAAGCGCATTTTGTTAAATACATTTGTTCTTACAACTTTCGTACTTCTTAAATACAGTCATTCTTTTCTTAAATGATATTTGTATCTGTTCAACTGTAGAAACCAGAGGAATGGCCTATTATCGAGCCATTGCCTTCTTATGGGAGAGGGAGAGAAAGGTTGGGAGGGAGACATATAAGCCTCATCCATGGAGATGCTCTCTCCAATGTTGTCATTACTGGTACGTGAAGTTCATTTTTACTAAAATCTCAAATGACTTCAGCTCTCAAATCTTGCTAATAAGTTTATCATTTGTTGCAAATGTAACAAATTACTTGAGTTGTCCACTTGTCCTGTTTTAGGAATGTCTGGATAAAGACTAATTGAAGTCATGAACTTAAAAACGGAAAATTATATCCAAACGGTCTCAAGTGTTTACTTGCAATATTAAATTAGAATAGTATCATTATGATAAGATTTCCCTCATCATCAAGATAATAATTATATATATATATATATATATGTAATATATGTATATATTTATATAATTACAAAGAACCTGTATGGAAGTGGGTTATACGCTTTCTTCTTTTTAAAGATTATATTAGTCAACAACACAGGAGGTGCTTTCTATAGCTTATTCTGACTATTTAATTATTGTTAGATGGTGGTGGGAAGGAAGATCTTAAGCATAATCCTGATAAAGGGAATCATATCTCTAAATGTTAGGCCTGCTTGTCAAAAGGGAAGCATGGCTTCATAGTTATACTCCAATAAAAATTACTCCCTCCTCAGGATAAAAGTTTTATCCTGTTGACTTTTTGCGCATATTAAGAAAGATGATAAAATGACAAAATTGTCCATATTTAAATTTTCATTTAATTACATAGTTTTTTGCACATAACTAGTGATGCTCCATAAATATGCATAGAGAATAGAAATATGACAATTAATACTAAGGGTATTATGGGCAAATTATTGTAAAAAATAGATTATTTAAGGTAAGTAGACATTTAACTTGGAACTACCTAAAATAGTATTAAGGACTTTTATCCTGGGATGGAGGGAGTATTAGTTTTTTTATTTGGACATTAGAAAAGAATATTTTAGTAAAACCCACCAAAACACATCTCTGGCTCCTCAGTGTTCTTTAGCTGCAAATTCTCAAATAGCTGCTCATATTGTCAAATTGAATTATTCTGCTTTCTCATCAATGCCGGCCCCTTTTTAGACCATCTACAAAGTCAGCAACATTTTGCTATTGGGACTATTACATTGGCAAGAATAGTGTGATAAAATTCCACTTAGGGGAAGGGGACAGCATTATAGTGTTCTAGAGTTAGCTTGAGTAAATTTTATAAAGTATATATTAAATCAAGTACTAACTGTAGCCAAGGGAGATTAGAAAGTGAATTACCAGATGTTTTGTGTAAGCTTCCTGTGAGATCTCTCGTTTCTTCATATTTAACAAACTGTAAACTTTAATATACCCATTGCATTGGGGCTTCCCGAAAACAAGAATTTCAGTTCAATTTTCCTTACATTAAACGTCCATGTGATGGGGATTAAATTGATGATTTACCTTGTCAGCAAATATAACAAGGTGGTGAGTGATCCACATATGGGTTACAACCAGATTGCTAAGGGCCGTCTGATAAGGATTTTCTGGTTAATCACAGGGCATAATGGCACTATTGACGGTCAGGGGAAAATGTGGTGGGAGCTATGGTGGAATAGGACATTGGAGCACACCAGAGGCCACCTCCTTGAATTGATGAACTCGCACAACATACTCATCTATAATCTTACCTTTGTCAATTCTCCTTTTTGGACTATCCATCCTGTTTACTGCAGGTCTGATTTCTTGTCTTCCACTCTAATTTTTGTTTTGAAATTTTTTTTATACGATTTGTGGGAACAATAATTGCTGCTTGCTAGTATTTAAAGTTCATGCCAATTGAGTGTGATTATTTGTAACATATATAATCATTTAGTAGCATTTAGAATTCTGAAAGGAGCCTAGTGCTTTCAGCTTTAATTTAGATTGTATTACTTTTGTCCTTAAAAATGAAAAGGAATACTATTAACTTTAAATGACCTTTAATCCTTGTCGACAATGTGATACCACCTTTGGGTGTATGCATAACTGCGTATACGGCTATAAGCATCTTGATCTGATAGTATTCTTTGAAATGAAAGGAGTACTATTAACTTTAAATGACTTTTTATTCTTGTTGAGAATTTAATACCACCTTAGGATGTTACATAACTGAGTGAGGGCTTATGAGCATCTTGATATAAAGAAACTAAACAATAGCACATGGACCCCGATCTTGGTTAGCTATCAAAGTACAAATGGTCTCAACTTTATAATTTCACTGTCCTGAAAAAGTGTATCATTTTCTTTGTATATTACAAAGAAAATAGATTCCTCATTTTTAGGAAGGAGGAATACATATATATGCATCAAGCTTTAAGAGAGATTAACTCCACTCTGAATTGGCCAAAAAACCTATTTTTCTTCCTAACAAACTCAAAATATCATTACACAGTATCTCTTAAGGATGTAATCAAATGTTGATTCTCATAATTAAAGAACAGCTCATACATGAAATTCTTAAGTTTTAGCAAAGCCAAAGTCATCCCTCGATTATTTTTACTTTTCTTGGATCATAAGAGTGATAAAATCTGGGCATAAAACTGTGAAGGCTTATGTTTTATTATTCTTTAAAATGCATTCTCATGAAGTTTTTCCACGGGAACTGAAACGGTAGCTTTCTTCATTCCAGCAACGTAGTGATTAAAGATATGACGATCTTGGCTCCTCTAAAGGCTCCAAACACAGATGGTATAGACCCAGGTATGATATTTATTCCTCATTAGTCTTTAGACATTGTTGCACAGAGTGTGTGACCTAAACATATTTTAATTTGCTAAATCAATTTAAAACTGAGGTAACTATGACTGCTATTCACAGATTCAAGCACGAACGTGTGCATCGAAGATTGTTATATTGAGAGTGGGGATGATCTTGTGGCAGTGAAGAGTGGTTGGGACCAATATGGTATCACCATGGCTCGTCCAAGTTCAAATATAATTGTTCGCAGAGTGTCTGGCACAACTCCTACTTGTTCCGGAGTTGGAATTGGTAGTGAAATGTCTGGTGGTATTTCAAAATGTCATTGTGGAGGATTTGCATGTTAGAGATTCAGCAGCTGGGGTTCGAATTAAAACAGATAAAGGGAGAGGTGGATATATTGTAAATATCACCATAAGCAACATTACAATGGAGAGAGTTAAGGTGCCTATACGATTCAGTAGAGGGGCCAATGACCATCCTGATGAGAAATGGGATCCCAAAGCTGTCCCAAAGGTAAAGGGCATCTCCATAAGCAATGTGGTTAGTTTGGATACCTTAAAAGCCCCATTGTTGGCAGGTATTGAGAATGCACCGTTTGAAGGGATATGCATGAAAAATGTTAGCATACTAGGCTTAGCACCATCTGTGAGGTGGAATTGTGAATTTGTTTCCGGTTTTACAGATGGGGTTTTTCCACTTCCATGTCCCGAGTTACAAAACAATGGTTCTTCATCTTGGTGTTCTTATTCCTGAGCTTCTGTGAATGTATTAGGGAAATCAAATATGGTTTGAATTCGGAAGCCACTTGAAAGTTAACTTCACCGAGTATCCAAGTCTATTGCGAGCAAATTGGACAAATGTGAAACACAACGGAACCACAGCTGGATTGAGGCACGCGTGCAGCTCGCGTCAATGTTTTAACTTGAAAATCTTTAATCTTTTTGTGGTCACTAGTGCTGAGATGCACCCTTCCATTGCGAAGGATTATGCACCTCCAGGAACTAAAAGAGTTTGGACTGAAAACATTTTTGTTCGTTAAATTTTTCCAAATTTCCTTAAGGAACACCATTTTTATTTGTTCCTTTGTGAATCTCAGGATGTACAAGTAGGTTGGTTGAACCCTACTTGATTTTTTTGCTGGATATAAAGAACTGCAGCACATATAGAAAAACTACATTTAAAATGGAAGCTGAAATTAAAATTGGAGATTGCTGGGATTATGTCAATATGACTGTTGTATACTCTTCTTTTAGTCTAGCTTGTTGACCTTTTGTTTTCAGTTTTGCTTCTTTGTAGATAGTTTACTGTATTTATTATTTTATTGACTAAAATTATATAAAAAAAAAATCATGTCAATTCTGAGTTAGAGAAGTTGATTTCAAAAAGTGAATCATGATCTTATAATTTGCGGCGGAGGAGTATTTATTTATTATTTTTTTTTCTTCTTCAGCCTGAGCCTGGGCACCAAAACGTAATTACATGGTTTGATCAAATGACTAGAGCAACTGATGATATATGAAAAGGAACAGAGGAAATTACAGAACAAATGTATCATAAGTTCTCAAATTGAAAAAAAAAATAGATACATGATGGGTGGAGGAGAGTAAAGAAGCATATATTTTTCACACTTCACCATTTCCAGAACACATTGGAACCACACTTGTATTTTTCCTTTCCTTCGCACTCCAACTCCAAATCATCAGAAATAAATGGCACTTTCTGCATAATTAACCAAGAAACCAATTAAAATTTAGAACAATGATAAAAAAAATTAAAAAAAATCAAATGCCAATGCCTTTCGGAGAATCTATGAGAAAAAAGGAACAAACCTTTTGCTTGGCAAGATCTTGGCAGCCAGTGAAGTTATATGGGAAAGTGCATGTGCCAAACTGAACTGTGTATGCTCTAGCAAAGTTTGCTCCACTTGTAGCCAACCTTTTCTTATCATTCAATTCCTATCATAATTATAAAAATGGTCAATTAATTTTACAGACTTTATATATATATAATACTAGAAAACAAAAAAAGACATTAGCAAACACTAAACAAACCTTGTTAGCTTTGGATTTCTCGAGTGCATCTTCAATAACTCCAGCATTGGCAGAAGAAGTGGTGGCGGCGAAAAGGGCAGCTCCAAGGCAAAGAAGAGCAGCCCTTCTTCCTTGGACACCGTCATGGCGTGATTCTCTCGAATCAGAAACTCTAGCCTGTTGAGCCCTGATAACTGGCATTTTAACAGCTGAGGATCCAATTGAAGGCAATGAAACAAGCTTGGAGCTTAGCTCCGACGATCCGGTACCGGATATAGCATAGCTGCATGCCAACACACTGGAGTTCATGGCTGCCATTTGGTGGTGAAACAAGCTTAGTGCAGAATAAGGAGGTGATGAAGAGGGAGGTTGCGGTGGTTTGTTTATTTGGGTTGTGGATAGGGAATTAGGAGTGTGATTATATGTTGTGGTGGGAGTGTGGATAAGGTGAGATTTCCTCACTCCTATTGGCAACTTCTGCTCTTCTAAAGGGACTTTTATGTGCCAATTTGTGTGGTGAGTTTTTGTGTTTGGACCTACCATGTAATCCGGATGTGTTTCATGGGATTTGTTCACATATATACTGTTGTTACCTATGGAAAAATACTGGTTTTATTGTATGTATGTTTTTTTTATAAAAAAAAACAAATTATTATATTATAATTCAATTTTTGAGATACATTTCATCTTAGAGCTTAGAAAACTTGGGAAGGGACTACGAGAGAAACTAAGAAAAACTTACCTTCAATCTCTCAAGCGCCGATTGATTCTTATTTTTGCTGAAAGATAAGACTCATATATATGTGATCTTTCCATAATCAAAAAATGATTTTACCACACTAGACATGACTAAATGTGGGGGGAAAAAGGACATTCGAGATAATAAAATATATTTCAAAAATTCATTTTTCCACACTCAACCATTTCTAATTGGCTCTTTTTTAATTCCAATATAAATAATTAGTTAATCAAAAATATACTAATAAAAGGTAAGTTGGAAAAATAAGTGATTTATTAAACTTGATGAAAAGAAAATGAGAAATCCCAAAATTTCTTTCATTTTCTAAATAATAATAATAATAAATAATATCGGATATCTCATTAGCTTAACATCTGTTAATAAATAAAACCTTTTTTATGTATAGGGAGGGGTGTTGGTGTTTATGGTATGCCAAGAGTGTTCGGCTATTATTATGTTACGTCTTGTAATAAAATAAAACTAAAAATATATATATCTCATTCACATAACATGTCAAGTAACAAACAATTTCGATTTTATTAAATATGTGACATAATTAACTAACAATCTAAGAAACATTTTAACTGAAGATTCAGATGATCAAATATTTAGCATTTGATCATTGTGTGATTAGAATTAGTAACTGCACTTCTTTCTTTCATAATTTCGTATTTCTTTTTTCTTGAGTGAGGAGACATCTTAGATTCATAATTTTATATATATTTCATAATTTTACTTCTCATTCTTCAAATTATGTTTTAAAATCAATTTTGAATTACTTTAGTTGTTATATATGACATACCAAAGTGATACGATAGTAATAAAATATCTTTTTTTTACTAAATTTTTATCCAACTCCCCACTGTAATAGATTCAGAAAAGGTTAAAATACTATTTCTCTCTCCTAAAATAAAATTTTCTCTTTTTTCAACTAAATTTCAAAATACAAAATTTTAGTTCCAATTTTGATCATTTTAACTAAAAACAATATATCAATAATAGATCTCGTTTTAAAAATGTTAACAAACGCTTTTTAACAATATATAGATTAATAATTTTCAATTTGTAACGAAAAAATTATTGAATTTTAAATTTTGATTGAAGAAAGAGAAAAGGTTGGGTTAGAAAAGAGAACGAGTGTTTTGATTTTTCTGAATTTTTTAACGTAAAAAGTATCCGCAAGAAGTTCCTGCTACTAATTAGTATCCGCATGAACTTATTGCAGATAGTAACAATACTCTTTTAATCTTGGTCATTCATAATTGCAATGAATGGTCAGAGATCAGTTGACTGGGGAATGACCCATAGCCAGCGATAGCTTATATATATATATGAATCACTCCCTTATACATATATACACCAAACTAATATATCCATAGTTAATGGTGGTTATGAGTTTATTTCTGCCTATCATATGTAAATCATTCATTTCTAGATCATACCGCTACAATTCAAAAATAAAATAAAATACTACCTACCGCAATACAGTGTTGCAGTAGGCAATTCTCTTATCACCAGTGTTATGATAGGCAATTCGTCTATCACAACATTGTAATGAATGGTATAAAATGTGGTGTTCATATAAGGTCTTATAGTCACTATTTGTTATAAATCAGCTCTCTCTCTCACATATATATATATATATAAGCTCAAGAACTTAAACTTTTGGATTAAATTAGATGTGTAAATTGTATATGTGTACGCATGCAACACGCAGACTCGCCGGTCCTTTAACAAATTAAACTTTCCATTAGAACTTGTTTGTATTC
Source organism: Aralia elata (assembly GCA_034770075.1). Classification (NCBI taxonomy): domain Eukaryota; kingdom Viridiplantae; phylum Streptophyta; class Magnoliopsida; order Apiales; family Araliaceae; genus Aralia; species Aralia elata. The sequence goes on along the minus strand of CM068378.1, from coordinate 25,077,688 downwards.
TGTCAGCAACTTAATTTCCAATCTATTATATTTAAAGAGCATCTTATCTTATGGCTTCTGCAATGTATTATAATTTTCATTTACATGCAGTACCGATGAAACTGAAATTTTCACAAGGAAATAAATCACAGCTGGGCTGGCAACCGTTGTCTTAAACCAAAATCAGTGGTTTCCCAAGAGCTTGTTGAAGTAATTTTTGTATTTATAGCATAATTTTTTGTTGCACCCAACAATTAAATTTAAACACAACCTTCTTTTCTTGTTCATATGAATATATCATTATTAGCACCAATTTACAACATCACATACAATTCCTGCGAAAGTGCTTAAACACAAAAAAAAAAAATTAAAAAAAATATTTGCATGCCCCTATATTACTTTCGACCAAGGCATATGACTATTTCATGTACCTTAATTTGAAAATTAAGACCCTTTAATTATTTCCGGCAATATCTTACTAATAATAATGCTGAATGTTGACACCCCACTAACTTCCTGACAAATTTTTTTTAAAAAAAAAATAATAATAAAAATTATACACGGCTTCCCACATTAATACAGATGTTAACTCTAATAATTTTTAATTAGGGAAGTAACATCATAGTTAAATTAATAAATCAAATATATTTAAAAAAAATTAAAAAAAAGTTTATACAAATAAACAGATTCAAACATCAATGACAGAATGCAGCTGGGGGCATGCAGCACTTTTATAGGAGGAAGCTGAGTCTCTTGCTTTCACTAAGCAAATCAAAAGATATAAGTAGTAGCAGTTAATACTCCAAGGAAACTTCTTGCATGATCTTGGTCAACTATTTTATGTTGTATTTTTTTTTCCTATCTTCCTACAAGGGTTCCTCTTTATCACCAACATGAAACAATTTGATGACAGTAAAATGAGACCAACTCTGTCCCATTTAAATTAAGTATATATTAATTAGCTGCAGGAGGCTTGCTTCCTAGAAGAAAGTGATACATACATATTTAGAATAAAAAGTGCTAACCATTTTCTATAACATACCATTCTTCTTTTTCTTTTTTGAAACAAACATCTGCACTCATTTCTCGTGGAGATGGCAAAGAAAGAGAGCTTAATTACAGTCGTCGTACTCGATCGAGCTCCTTTCTATCCCTTCAAGCTCTTAAATCTATCAATTGATCGACATACAATCAATTTCATCAAGAATTCTGTTGATAACTACTGCAACAGCAGCGATTCGAAATACCTCAACTTTTTTAGAATAGGTCTGAGTCAAATAGCAATGATTCGAAACACTTCATTGTACACTATTTCGGAAACTCAAAGACTCAATCGTATGAATATGTAAAATATAAAACTTCCAATCCTAACAAGAAAATGAGGGAAACGGATGCTCAATTTCAAGTAAACAGAATTACTTACTCGATCATATAGAATTATGTGGAAAGCCGTATTCGATGAAAGTCGTATGTACGACTTGGAGGGAGATCTTTCATATCTTTCAAGATCCACCCTACAATATGAAGGGAGCCTGGTCTTGACTCTTCTGTGTGGTATTCATTTTCGTTCGGCTCTGCCTTTACTTCCCTATGAATTTATAGATGGAAATCGGGTTCCAACTATAATCTTCAACCTTTAGTTCCTTCATTCATTGTATCTATAATCTTCGCCTTTTCGGGTTCATTTGGGGCGCTATTCCTCCATAACAAGCCAAAGATGGCAAGGTTTTATCACTGCTATTCTATGCTGGGCGCTTGCTTTTCTGCTGTATGCCATGTACATTTATTTTGCCCATACTAGATGAGTATTGACTAGGGTTACCAGGAAGAAACTTCTGCTGTATGCCATGTACATTTATTTTGCCCATACTAGATGAGTATTGACCAGGGTTACCAGGAAGAAACTTGTACGGGATACTATAGTTCTGAATCATCATGGTACACGAACTTATATGCCTCGTGCATTCTAAATAAATAGTGTTTCTCGTATCCGATTTCATTCTGTGTACCCGACCGGCTATTATTGTCCTGGTAACCATAGTATTGACAAAGGTGATATGCAAAGTTATTGGAAGACGAGAAGGGGGGGGGGCGGATGAAATGAAGAGGTTTGGCATTGATTCTTTGTGGCATGGAACATTTTATGAAATAGGACAGTGTCTTAGTTCATTCTGTAAACGATCGAATCAATGAAAATTTCTTCTTCACTTGGAATGCTTCTATATGTTTGTATTGTACAGGCCTCAATCTCCTCAAGCGGCTAACCACTAAAAATAACTAATAAAGATCAGCCATTGTAACAACCCAGGGAGTTAATTTTATCTTATTGTAAAATTATTACAATAAAAGTTAACAAGACATTTATCCAGCAAGAAAAAACAATTTTGTTTTAGCAAGAAGTTATCAACATAAGAATAAAAATAAAACTATACACTAACATAAGCATAGAACCACTGAAATTGGTATATATAGTTCTTATATTGTGCTTTGTTTTAGCAAGAAAAAATAAAATTACGACGACAACAAATTAAAAATACACTTAATAGTATTCCTGTTGAAATAGAGTCAGAAGCTTAAAGAAAAAAAGCTGATGACTAAAGGAAATAGAGGCATTTCAGAAACAACCTAAAAGAGAGAACCAGAAGCATAAAAACATCACAAGACTTGGTCAAGGTCAAAAGCTGAAGCAATGAAGCAAGCTAGTGTACAAGATAATATTTCCAAATTATTCAAATAATGATTTCAGTCTATACATTTTTCTGATAATTTCAAGCAACAAAAACCCCTCTTAGAACATATGGTTGACAATGGGAACCTAATCTTCTCCAAAATTTCAAACATAAGTCTGTAAATTGAGGATAGATACCTAAAAATATAAGGAAACAGAATGAAAGAGCTAAATATTCAGGGGAAAGAAGTAACCAGGAAAGGTAAATATACCATGCTGAGCTCAATCGCTTTGAGGTAGAAACTAATCCCTTCTCATCCTGTTGGTGGAAACTAATCCCACTTCAAAAATACAGCGGTAAGTTAAAAATATCATCAGAAAGACTGAATCTTTAACTAAAACCAGTTTAACGTTGAAGTAGATTTACTACTCAAGGAACAATCCTTTATTTGCCAAATCAAAGTTATCTTAATCGCGACAATCTCTTCCTTTTCCGATTCTTTTTAGGTGCAGTTGCAGTCCTTGTGTTAGAGGGTAGGGCAAGAGTGGATTGTGGCTTGCCAATAGATGTTCTACCTTTCTTACCAACCCATCTCAATGGCAGATTATTTACTACACTGTCAATATCTTTTGCATTGTTAAGTTCAACAAGTTTCTGAATTTGATCAAGCATCTGTTGTGTCCAGGCCATTGACAGATCCATTGAAATTGAATCATCCGTTGGCTTCTTCAACAGATCCGTTAGGATCCCTCTAAATGATTGAAACGACATAGAATTTTGGTAGCCTTGTTGATTTTCACAGACCATATTGACCTTAATAATATGCTTGCAAAGGTTACCTTGTGTTGACCACTCACAATCACAAAATGCAAATTCAGATCCAGGGTTCCACACTAGATGTGTCGAGCTGCTGTCTTTCTGGCTCAAAACCTTGGCAAAGAGGTGGTCTTTATCATCCAAGGTAACAGCAGTATCGGGAATTTGCAGTGCACGATGCCAAGATGTATTAGCTATATAATCCTCCTTGACATTTTGAAAGGAATCACTTTCATCTGCATAACGGTCAAGCCAGTAGCTAGAGTGCAATTCGGTTGTTAACTTGTGCACCAACCAATCAACTCTCTGGAGTGCACCAAGATGTGAATCATCATACAGTTTCACTTTTAACTTTACATGATATGCTTCTATGGCACCTGATGCCTCCTGGCTCGCAAGTGGGAGACTTCTGATTGTGGTAAGCCACATTTCTATGTAAAATGAAAAAGAAAATGAGTGAAAATCAAGCAATAGAAATTTGAAAATTACAAAAATGAGGTGGGCGGAGAGAGTGAGATCTAACCAATCTTAGGCACCCAAACGGCCTTGAAGTACTGCATAAAGTTGGTTTGATCAATAAAATCTTGGGTTAATTTCTCCAGGGCAACAAAAGAATCCATTCCGCCCCAAATGCTGTATACCATCTCTCCCAAGCGTTTAAAAAGTTCTCGCTGAACTTCAATGTGACTACATTTTTTGACAATATTTCTCAGCCATGATCTACGAACACGCCAGAGGGAAAACAACACGGGACATGAAAAGGTCTCCCTGAAAGGTCAGTCAGATTCATAAATGAAAAGTACAGATTTATATAAGAATCGAGCTCTAAACATAAATTTATAGAGGGGAAACACCTGCCTTATGGGATCAATCTCTGCTGCTGCATCATCAATCAAAAACCCGTTGACCTTCCAACCAGGATCAACAGCAATAACACGATCTAGTAGAGCTTTCATCCATTTAGACACATCTAGCTTGGCAATGCTACGAGTAATGATCCACGCAACAGGGAGTGCATGTTGTCGTGAATCAAATACAAGAAGTGTGCACAAGGGGTACTGCCATTCAAATACATCATTGGTATAAACACTATTAAAATTTTAAAGCAATTGTATTAGCATAATTACCTTAAGTTTTTTTATACCAAATGTGGAATCAGCTGCTATAAGACTGCGATGCCCAAAACGAATCATTTGTTGTAGTTGCCATTCAGTTTGAATCCCCAAAATAAAAGGATCTGTTTCTGAAGTATCTTGATAAAATAAAATAGATTTCTTATTACGTTCAACCCACAATCGAATGCTAGCTTTGTCATCAAGATCCAACTCATGGGTAGAGCGTCTTATAATCATCCCGAGTTTATGAACATACTGTGAAGCAAGGCTATCGACTTTCGCATTTGAACCACAGTATCGCTGAATCCCCTCGATGTGCTTCTCTAAAACATTCTCCTCAGGAATGCCAAGATAGATCATAGACATAGTTTGCTGTTGAATCTCATTGCATATATATGGAATTTTTTTGGCCCCTGGTCCAATCGCATCTCTGTCAAGTGGCCCATGGCAGACAAATCCAGATTTGTTTACATGGCGCCTATCATTGTATATTATAACTGCAAGAGATGGACGAGCATACAGACGCTTCACTATGAAATGGCATGTACAACCCCGCATGGATTGAGGTCTAGCAGCACGGTTTCTAGTGTTAAGTCGATATCTTCGGCTTGGTAATATATCCCCACCTTCACCATAATTCTCAGGACCAAAAGAACACCAATACCTTCAGAGAGGAAAAATGGGAAGAAAAGATGATATGAGATTTAAAACAAATTTGGTACCCTTAGGGAAGTACGGCCACCATCCAAAAGAGAAGTGTCAGCTTTTCAGTTTGAAGCTTTTTTGGAAAAATGTGTGTTACATATTATGTGCTAACTGCTAAGGTTATGTGCAATATTTAATGTTTGATAAATGATAAATAACGAGAAAGTACTTCAAATTATCGCATGCACATATTGATAAGAATATAAAATCAGATGGTGGATTTGGAATAGAGTCCTGCTCAACTCAACAGTCAACTCAACAAAGCCTTTAACCCAAACTAGTTGGAGTAGGTTGCAATGAATCCCAATATGAAAGCGACGGAGTAAAAAGAAAAAGGAACATAGAAATAAAATTAAAAGAAAAGAAAAGACAAAACAAATTAAAAAATAAATAAAAGAAAAGAAAAAAGAAAGAAAAAAAGGAATAGCATGGCCTGTAAATAAGTGCCAACTTTTGTGCCAAGTAGACACAATGACATGGCCCATAAATAATTGCAAGTTCAGGGTCATTTAGCCACTGTGTCTACTAGGCACAAAAGTCAGCATGTTTTTGTCTCCATATATATCATTTTCCTTTGGAATACGTCTAAGTTTTATTAAGAAATACATTTTTTGGAAAATGCAAAAAGGACAGGATTCTAAATTGGGTTGGCAAGAGGAGTTAGACATGATTCAAAGTTTATTTTACAAGAGAAAAACCAAATGTCCATTCAGATCAATTAGAGTTCAAGTAGCCAATTTATCAACAAAAACAGACAAGTAGTTTCTCAACCCCATTTTTGAATGTCTTATGTTGCATAACAAAAGATTTCTCTATAGTTACTCAACTGATATCAGATTATTATTTTATTTTTTTTATGGAGAAACTTGCAGCCATTACCTCTTTTGGGATAGGCTGAGAACCCCCTGGACCCAAAGCACCTCTATGAGTTTTGACCACATTATCTATACCTCATTGAGGTATATATCACTATGTTCACTACCACTGGAGCAATCCTAGGGTTATTCATTAAGAAAGTTATGTTGACATTCAACTGTTTGTTTAAATAAGTAAAAAAGGGATTTCAAGAATCACACTCGAGACATCTCGCCCCCAAAAGCAGGAATCAAAACATCAAGTTTCAGAAAATAAGTGGAGCGGCTAAGTTGTTCTATAGAATTAACATGCTATGTATTTTCTAGCTCTAGTCCGATGAATGTTAATACCAATGAAAAGAGAGGAGTCAGATGTATAAAAGAGTCGATGCAAACTTTAAGAACTTACAGCCTGTACTCCAGATATTCGTCACTCTTGTATTCCTTATCCTTTAAGCTGCCTTTGGATCGTTTTCTTCCCCTCTCGATATGAAACCGTGTTGGGCATTCTACTTTAGAACATTCTCCAATTATAAATGTATCAACTCGAGAATAAGGAATAACTGCCACATCATCATAACGCTCGGCACTTCCAAACTTGGTCCAATTTAAGTCCGTCGAAGAGAACTCTTCGCCTTCTGGATTTTGCACAGGAATACTGAAGATGGATTCAATTATATCCATCTGCTATATACTCGCACCTATAATTCAGCCAAACTAGCATCCACCATCAATAATTGCTGGGGGGAAAATGCATCAATTAACTTTAGATAACAAAAAAAAAACATCATGTTAAAGAAATATTAAAGGATATAGTTTTGTAAAATAAAATAAAAGTATGGAAGGCAAACTAATAGCACTAACACACAATTATTAGTCCCTTTGTATAAGTCATAAATCATGAATATTTTTATTATCAATATCAACCGGTAAATATGGTTCATGGACTCTAAAGGAACCAACAATTAGATCTGCTAAAAAGAAGCAAAGAGTTGGAGAAAGTATATCAGAGATCAAAACACTTGTGGAAAGTGCAGCCATATTCCGTCTATTTACACTCCAAGTAGTTTATGAATCCAATAATATGTTTGCCTTGCGACATAAATTTACATCGTTACATTCCTACATTCACTATTGGAAATTATATCCAAAAGCAATTTTCCTAAAGTAAATGACACCCTCCAACCTTTTCGATTCTCTCGTGCAAAGCAATGATATAATTATGGAACACAGATACAACCTTACAACGTGCAAGGACACAACAATATTTGAAAACAGGATGAGGATACAGTGTAATTCCTGATTGACTGCTTAAATTAAATATCCGTGTATGCATATATGACTAAAATTCAGAAGATGAAGAAGTAGGAGCAAAGAGAGGGTAATTGCTCAAAACAGAGTTTGCAGACATCTTCTGACTATGATTCAAACTGGTTATAGAAACTGTTGGGAATCTGCATGAGACGTTTAAGCCCATTCTCATAGGGGGAGATTGTTAAAAAATCTGCATGAGATTACCATTGTTCTTTATATGTGATTTGATTGATGACAAAATGATAAGAAGAACATTCATATTGATAAAAGCCTTGTAAAGTCCTTAAATATATGTACAAGGACTTAAAAATTGAAAGATCAAATATGTTAGGTTGATCTAAGCTGATTTGCCATCTATCTGATCAAAGCATATTTGTAATGATAAGTATTGTAAAGTCCTTTAATGAAGCTAATGTACAAAGGACTTAGGGGGAGGAAACGAACAACAAAGACTTTAAATCAAACTTTACTAAATTATTGTTAAAGGCCAAAATCAAATAAATGCGAATTATTCAGTAAGTATTCAGAACTTTAGAAAAGTAAAAAAGTAAACTCCAGTTGGGAAGGATATCTGAGATTTACACTTTACAGGAGGGGCATAAAATTGAAACTTTTTAATGGATTTAAATTTATATCAGATACTTTTTCTGACCTTGTTATCTACATGTGTCTTACTAAAACGGAAATCACCCAAAAATATCCGCTCATTTCCAGTTCCTATCAGTCAGTTCAGACCATGAGCAGAAATTAGTTGCCTGATATTCTAGACAAAACTGAGGGTATTACACTTGTAATTACAAGGTCTCCTAGTACAACTAATGCTTCTAAAATTTAAAATAGAACACAAGCTCAGAGTACTATAGAAAGACAACTCTGTGTAGCCAAACATACCAGTAATTTAAGGGTTCAAAGGAAAACACAACCTCATCATCCAAATGATGGGGGGAAATGATATACATAGACCAAAATAATCTATACCAACACCGGATCGAGTGTGCCGTTTTTGTTTGCACGACATGACGAAACTATCCAAATTCCAAAACACTAATTGAGGCCCATATAGGTTGCCAAGTTATTATAAAAGGAATGGATTGCTTTTTTAGAACAGTCACCAGCATTAAAAGATTGATACATTAAAAGCAGTTACAAGGCATATGAGAAGGTTCTGAGTCTTTGACCAAGCTGCTATTTTCCTAGATCTAATCTTAAAAGGTCTTCTTAAAAATAGCTGTTTGACACCAACATTAAATTAAACTTGCAGCCTCTTCTAAATACAAGCATTGAAAGCAATACCCTTCAACCAAATACACAAGCACAACTGCTTAACAGCCTTAACTTCTTTATTTGCACTCCCAGTGATGCACAACTAATATGCCAGCGAATAACGAAGCCGAAACAACAAAGAAAGAGGTTTAGGTGAACAATGTAACAAAGATAATTACCGTCTTTTCTGCGCACTTACACATGAAGCAGTAATTAGTAAGGAAAAAAACATGCTACTCCAGAACAGAATCTATGACGTCATTCTCGATTATTTAATGTTTAAGGCTTAGGACAATGGAAACATCTTATAGTTAGAACAAGACTTACTACTCTTCTATTGTGGCACTCATATTTTCTTGCTTTAAAAATTCGCCTTTTTGTTTGTTTTTTATTGAATCATAACGAATATATCGTCTAATGAATATCACTCTCTTCCAGTTTTGAAATGCCTTTCTAGGTAGCAGGGACATTTCGTTAGTCTTATTCTTTTCTTGTGGAGTTACTATCATTAATTTGTTATTAAATAGTATTCCTTCCATCCTAAACTTGAAATACATTTTTAAAAGTCAAATCTTACAAGAAAAGTCTGTCTTTAACATAATTAACAGTCATTATGTAAGCATAAAAGTAGAAAACAAACAAGAATAAAGGTAAAAAAGATAAACAATTTAATTATGAAAAAAAAAATTACAAATTAGAAACAAATGGAGGTAAATAAAACAAAAGCACACCTTCAAAGCTAAATAAACAAAGAAAAAAGGGGAGGGAAAATATTAAAACAGAGAATACAACAACAAAAAATACAGGCATATAACAAATAAAACACAACTAAAAAAAAACAAAAACAAAAAAAAAATGAAAACAAAAAAAAAAGAGAAGAGAAAAGAGAAAAACAAAAAACACAACGAAAAAGGTGAAACACTCATCCCGGATTACACTCCACTCACTCCTAAAACTCATATTCGATGTCATGTACTCAGTTATATTTTGCTCCTTAAAAGTCTCTTCATACAAATTTCTCCCAAGTAATTTTAGGAGTACACTCTGTCTTCTTATATCTTCCTCCTAATAAAAAAAACTTCTCCTCGCATCTAAGCTAATAATATAATGAAATAACCTAGATTGATTTCGAAAGTGGAGTCTCTTCTTGGAATATTTTAAAAAGAAAAAAGTAAGACTCATTTGGGAGACAAAGGGAATAGGATGTGTAGGGCTTATCTCTTCCTACATCATCAAAACAATAGCTCAATCAGGGTATGCGGTGCATAATTAGATTAGAGTTCAACTTCTCTATCCCAATTCATTTTTGCCTCTATCAACTTGGTCCTAGCAATCTCCATCCAGCACAACTTAATCGAACAAAAACACCTGGCTCACTAGTCTGCCCACTAGTAGCTGTTTAATACCCATTTTCGACATAGATTTTGTGTATTTTTCCTTAGCACCGCCCTTGAAAATTCATCCTATTATCACAACCCTCTCTACTCTCTCTATATATATATATATACACACACACATACATATAACAGAAAAGTACAGTAAAATAGTTCCAAGAAGAAATTAATACTACAAATAAACTAAAGTTCAGAAGCAAATTCACAACTGTATGCATAAAATTGAAGACTTTTGCTGTATAAAATTGTATAAAATCGAATAGAAGAGCTTGAGATTATGTCTCTACCTGTATTTGCCGCCAAAGAAAGCAATGGGTTTTAGTGAAGAATTTTAGCGAAGAACCTGCTCATGCGTTTTAGTGGAGAATCGTGTTCATGGGTTTTAGTGAAGAGCCTGGTTCTTACGTTTGGTGGCTATGGTATGGTGGGTGTTAAGAGAGAGAAAGTAGTCAGTCTGGTATGGGGGAAATGGAAGAGATTGGAGAGACGCAAAACCCACAAAATTTTGAGTAGGGGTTTATGTTGTTTGGCAATAACTTATTTTAAAATAACTTATAAATTTAAAATAATTTATAAATTATTATAAATTATAATTTATAATTTATAAATAAAAGTGTTTGATATTCTTTTTATTTATAAGTTAAAATAAGTTATGAAGGTATTTGGTTAAAAAATAAATTATAAGTTAAAATAAGTTGTAAAAATAACTAAAATGAGAGCAAAACAATCCTTACTTTTGGTCAAACTTATTTATTTTAAAATGACTTATAAATTATTTTAAAATAAATAAAAAATTATTACTTCTCAAAAAAAATTTATAAGTTAAAAAATAAACCACAAATGAACACACGAACAGAAAAAAAAAACAATTATAAATTAGGTTGACCAGTAGCCGAACAGGCTCGTGATAGAAGGTTTAATTTTGTCAATTATGAGAAATTAAAATTAAATGGCCAAATTATGATTTCCACATCAATTGTTTTTAGGTGGGATAAAGAAGTTCAATATTCTTTTTTTTTTAATTTTACTGAAAATTATCTTAACTATCCATTACATTAACTTTAACATTGTTTTTAATATTAAATCTTTTAGTATAAATAATTTAAACTTATATTTTTAAGATATTTTTTCTTTTTCACTCTATTTATATTTACTTTTAAATTTCTTTCCTTTTCTTCCCTATTTTTCAAGTTCCTAATATACCATAATTACAACAACAACAAAAGTTATATATATTATCAATTTACATTTTAGTTTATATTATCAATATTACATTTTTTTTTATTATTTTAAGAACATAAAAATTCCTCCACATAATGAAATTATAGATAATTTAGGATTTTAATTAACTTTTTGCACTACTTTTATTACATTTTATTGCAAACTAAGATAACCTACTAATACACTTTTGCAATTTGCAACAATGAATTGAGACTTGGTAAGTTTTAATTTGATTTGATTGGAGTTCAATTTTGACCCAAATTACATAATCTCAATCTCTTTTATTCGATTTGAGATAACAAGTCCAATTATAACACCAAACAATGAAAATTAATTGTCAATAAAGTCTTAGCTTAATAGTTAAGATTGAGGTACCTGATTTTTAGGTTTCAGTTCAATTCTCACTTAGATGGATTTATTTCTTCCTTTAAGTGAAGTGTTCTAGTAAGACTCGATTGATGTATTTAATTATAAATTATATTCTACTCCCCAAAAAATAGGCATTCAGGAAAAAAAAACAATGAAAATTATCTAGGACAGAGATTATTGGTGCATAGGGTGATTTTGTGTTTATTTTGTGGTCAAGTTATAATAAGTCCAATTATGGTAATTGTTTAAATTTGTAAACTATATCAAAGCATTTGATTTTATGAATTAGCAAAACTACCGTAGGGGCGGGTTTTTTTTTTTTTGGTCCTTTTTTTTTTCCTTTTTTTCTGAGAACTCCATATGAAAGTTTAATTTGGGTTTGTTTAATTTAAATCCAACTCATTTATGAATTTAGAATACCATTCGCCAACATGCAAAATTAAAATTACCTATATTCAGTAATTGAATATTGATAATCCAATAACTACATATTTATCTAATTTTATCCACGCTATATTTTTTGAATTATAATCATATCTGCTACATCTTTTATCTATTTTTTTTTAAAATATATATTTATCGACACAAATAGCAATATTACACCGACGGACTTTTTAACTTGTCCCTTGTCTTGCATGACCAAAGCTTAGACTTGGACTTGAACTTATATTGGACCAACAGCTCGTACACTAGTGTCAAGAAAACAAGATCATCCCAAGTTACTCCAAACTCAAATTTAGTGTTACAACAAACCCTAACAACAATAATATTATGTTTGATATATCGACCTTTAATTTATTGCTATCGCGAGATTTATTGATATTGTAATTGTAAATGATATTATTTTTCTTTGGTCACTATTTTGTCTTTGGAACTCTTTGACAGGTATTAGTTACCAAATTACCAAAACATCTTTATTTTGATAAATGAGGAAATTTATTGCAACTATTTTGTGATTTTGTGTTGGCACCCCTTGCATTTCGAAGTTTTAGGTTTAATTAAACATCAGTTACATCACATCAGGTCTCACTCCATTTCAATTATCTCAATTTTTATTTCAATACACCCATTCTGCAAAACTATTTAGTATCTAGTCGTTTAAGTACAATTACCAATGTCATAAAATAATTATGTGGACATTAAATGTGAAAATTAAGTTGTAGAAGTGGGAAAATAAATCATACACTACCACAAAATTTGAAAACAATATATTGGTTTAATATGTAAAATGTCATTACAAACAAACAACAACATCATGTGGTACACTTGTGCAATTCGATTGCATATTGTTCTTAAAAGAATACCCTGTTCGAATTATCAGACAAGTTACAGGGGAAGGCTTATGACTTAGATCCAGCCTGTCAAACCATATTTGTCGGCAACGTTATACATTACTAGTTCATTCCAGACATGGCCGAAAAGGCGCTCTCCTCCAACGGCAAAGGTAAGTGCCCATGAACCAAGGACAGCTGTGAACACTGCAAAACCAATTGCCGATCTTACAACATCTACAAAAAGGAGGACAGTTAAAACCATTAAAATAAAGACGCGGGGGACTTGAAAAAATGGCTATCTAATATACCTCAAGTTAATTTTATTTGAAAATTTGTGATTTCAAATCGACTGGAAATTATATAAAAACTGCCTTAACATTGACAAAATGCTGCACACAAATAAACATTTAGCAGTAAAATAAGAAGAAGAAGAAGAAAATTCTCCAGCCACCGCATGATATATATATATAAAGATCAGAGAGTCCCATTCATCAAATAAAAGGAAACTCCTGCAAGATTAAATTATAGCACTGTCATATAAAAGTTTCTTATATCAACTTTCCTAATTCTATATGGTATAATAAGGAAATTCTCCTCCATCCCAAAATGCGATTCTACCTTTTACCATCAAAGTTTTAATAAATGTGACTTTTTAACATAAAACTGTTAAAATATAATGAAAAATTGTAAATTGATTTTAAAGAGTGGAAATACATTTTGGAGCATCCTAAAAAGAGAAAATGGTATCTCATTTTAAGACAAAGGAAAAAGGAAGTAGAAGTTCACTAAGATAATTTAAATTTTAAACTGATAATTTTAACAAGTCCTAGCTTGTTGGGACACAGTAGTTGTCTTGGGAATATATCTAATCCATGATCCTCAGCCAATACAAGAACTTCTATCTAAGATAATAATTTCCGTAGCCATATTTTTTATAGTTAATCAGAATTTATTTTTTAAAATAAAAAACATGTCGGGGGCTGAATGTATACATGCTGCATTGATCAGATGATCGCATAGGAAACCAGAAAAAAAGCCTATGCCAAAAATAAAGAAATAGCCCCACCTCCACAAGACAAAAACTATACCTCTCCTAAGGGAAAATGACCTGCCTATACTTTCACAGCAATATCCTAGTAAAAATAAGAAAATATTCAGAATTAAGACTTCCCACAACACCTCTAATTTTCCTTTTGAAATGATAAGAGTGTACAGTTCACATTTTCAAATTATACTTACTTTCCCCTTCCTCCTCATTCTATGCATACTCAACATTGCACCTTTTAAATATACAATGACTCTTAATTTTCAACCGAAAAGTCTTTTTCATATTTCAACATCATGTAGCTATGAATGATAGCACTAGCACATTATTGGTTTAAGGTTTTAAAAGGCATTCTGAGTGTCTAATGAAGAAGTTAGTCGATCTTTGGGAGAGTTAGCTCTAACGTAGTTATCATGCTATCATATCTATGTGTTTCCCCGAGGCCAAGCCATGAGTGCACGACTGCACGTAGTTTTTTTTTTTTTTTTGTATTTATCACCTTTCTGGGAGGCATAGGGTTTTGCACAGGGTTAATTAAGTTTTTGAAACATACGTGTCGTTTTGTTTTCACTGTTTCTTTGAACACTTCACATGGACATATGTTTTACCCACTTTGACGTTTCTTAGTCAATTCAATTCATACTGATAAAAAAATGAAAGTAATAACAATAGTTTTAACGTTGGATCTTCTACTTCAGCACCAAAGATGGAAACCCCAAAGCAATTTCAAGGCTGTAATTTGGAATTAGAAAAGAGGAAGGGTAATGATTTGGGACTGAATAGAATATAAGTTAGATTTGAATCGATAAAAAATTATATTAAGGGGAGAAAAATTATATTCCCTTTTTTGATTGGAGGAAAAGAAAAATAATTAGGACAAGATAACAGTAACTCTGTAATAAAATATGATTCCAGGAAAACAAACCACACAACAATTTCAAAAGAACTAAAGTCCATTTCAAGTCTAATATATTAAAATCTCGGACTCTTATGTGTAGCCGTTTTATTATTTTCCTTCGTAGCAGCTATAAAGATCCAGATGAAGCATACTTGCCTCCATGATTCCAGTTTTTTATTAGCTAATTTATATTGAACACAAATTCAACACAAACAAACACAGTCTCAAATGAAATGTCAATCTTCTATAATTTGAACTACTGATAAACGGTGGCCAAATACAGGCACAGTTGCAAATGCAAGTTCACCAAATTCATATATTACTAAAGCAAACCCACAAGAAGTACAAAGACCAGCATGAACTTAAAACCCACCCAATACTTATAGAATAAATCATAAACATTACCAAAAGTATCTTTCTATACATAAAGTGGGCGAGAACACCAAATGACCAAACTATTATCCCGGATTCAGTCCCCATGTTTTCATAATTTCCCCTCCAAATTTAATATTTTTTATATTTTATCCTCTTAAAATTTTTAATTCTTGATAATTAATTACACACGCATTGCTATAAATAAACATTTCTGATAAAAAGCTGAAACATTTCAACAATTCATTAATTCTTCTAAATTGCAACAACTCAATAATTCTTCTAAAATTTCAAGGACAGGTTCATAGATAGATGCATATATAGCGAGACAGGGAAGACTTACAGGGGCGGACTTGGGGAAAAGAACGGGAGTGACGAAGGACAGGCCAGAAGTAGAAGCAATTGACAGCCCAAAGCCCGGGAAGGAATAAGAATCCGAACTTGAAGAATTTTCGGGCATACCCGATTGAATCTTGCTCCGATAAACCCAGAGCCCCGTCAATGGTTGGCCATTGTAATCGAGGTATTGAGGATGAAGAAGAAGAAGAAGAATTAGGGTTGGTATTGGTGCGAGGGAGTATTAATCCAGTTGCTGAAGTAGCTTCCTCTGATCTCTCCATTTACAAATTTACACCTTTCTCTCTCTAAGTTCTTTCATTATACATATGGAGTTGACATTTTCTTAATACTAGTATTTGAGGAGTTTATAAAATAAAAGGGAAAAAAATTAAATTAGGACAAAAAATATAATAATAAACTTGTTTTCTTTTGGTATTGTTTGTAAATTTATAAAAAGGAAAAAAAATGAAAATGTAACTTTTAAATTCTGTTTTACTCTTTTATTAAATTTGGGTAATAAAATATTAATTATATTATTTAATTTTCCATCCACATTCCTCCATCTTTTAATAAAATAAAATAAAAAAACCTTTAGCAGAAAAATTGAACAATTTTTTTGTCCCTTTTTTTGAGTTGATTTTGGTATAATGTTAAGAATCTCAAATTTTTATTTCAAATGAGTGTTATTAAATATTTTAATGATATTTTATAATATAACCAATCACAAGTGATATATCTAATTAATATATGATAACGCATCATTTAAGACACTTTTTAATACTACAAATTTAAAACCTTTAACATTACCTCTGTATTACTAAAATAAAAATTAACATACACTGAGCAAATATATATTTAATAACATTTTTACAATTACTTTAACAACACTTTGACACTTTAAAAAACAACACTTATTAACATCAACATTATCAACTGCCTTTATTCTTCCTATCCATCGAAAAGCTCATAAAGATGAATTAGTTTTCTTTCCATCATCCATAAACATGAATTAGTTTTCTTTCCATCATCCATTTTTTTGTTGGGTAATATTAAAGCATTATATTTCACGAGTCATGTTATACATCACTGAAAAAACCAAAACGATAGCAAACTCTACTACTCACTCAAGAGGCATCGATAATTCCTCCGGAAACATATCTGGAAATCCTTAATGATATAAACATCTTCCAATGCTCGAGTTTCCACCGTAAGATCACGCACTGAAGTTAGAAATCTCATTTTTGGACCCCAAATATCAAACCTTAGGGCATTACTCAGAGAAAAATAAAACCAAACTAAACAAACCAGCTCAGTTGGCAATCCTGCTATAAATTACGAAAGTTTTCAGCCGAATTATAATTATGACGTATGTGCATACATAAGATAGGTAAGAATTAAAAAAAGTCTCACTTTAATTTATTCTATCTTATCGCATACACTTCTATATTGGTCGCAATCCAACTTGGTCAAATATTTGTAAACATGTATATCATTTTCCTTATATTACTATAAAACAGTAGCATAATCAGATTTCCTAGCTTTCCATCCATTTCCAAACTCTGTAAAAAGTACAAGGAGTATAACAATCCTTGGGCATGTTAAACTTTCAAACACCATTAGACCAGAAAGCACACTAGACTCTGTTGAGAAGAATAAAAGGATGCTTTTGCCTTTTCACCTATACATCATTTTGCTTTCTTATAAATATATCAATAATTTGACTGTCTAAAACTCACTTACAAATATAGATCAGAAGCTGAAAGAATTAGCCGCAGTCTTTTCCATTGTTGCAACACAATCATACACTAAAAAACACTCTCCGTTCCTAGCAACTAGGAAAATCACAGGATCAAACCCAGCTAGGAAAATCACAGGATCAAACCCCTCCGAAGGATATCACTTTTTCAAACATCCCCATGACTTTTTCTTCGTGTAAGAATTTTGATCTGTGTTAATGCCGTAATGTTTTAGTTACCCTGAGCAGACAATCTAGGCTGCTCATTCTTAATTAAGGCCAGTGTAAGAATAATAACAGTGACCGAAGTTTCAAGATTGCGATCGCTCCCGCACTTTTGCTCTGGCAAAGAACACTCCTGCCAACAGGCCTACAAGTGGAAATTCAAGCTAACGGTTAGCAAAGGGTTTTAATATTTTCTGGGTAGGTAAAGCCAGTAAAATGAAAACTGACCAAACAATATGCTTGCAGAATTCTCCAGACTGGTTGGGACTTTGAAAAGAAGGATGCCGGCGACAGAAAGAGGTATCTTATTCAATGACCCCACAAGGCTGCAGAATGCAAAGGACTTTTTAGAATAAGATGAAAAATAATAATGAACAACAGGCAATGTGTATAGAAATCTACAAGAAAATATGATACGAAAGGTTCCAAGAAAATATATGAAAGGTTCCGACCAAAACTGAGTCCATGCTCCAAAACTAATCAAGAGCAGGTAAAACTGAGTCCCATTTAAAACACGACCCGACTTAATATAAGTTTGAGAAAAGCAACAATAATAGTATGATACAACTATTATGATAAAAATAAAACCATTCTACCTGTATGTAGTAGCCCCAGTTTGATGAAGAAACCACATAGAAGTGAAGCTGATTGCTAAACCCAAAAATCCACTTAATGTCATCACCAACCAGAAGGTGGGTAGCCTCAGAAGTGGTCTGACGATCATCACAAATAAAAGTGAGTTTCAGTAAACAATTTTTATGTTGGAGGAAGGCTAAGCATCAAAGAAAGGAATGCTGGTTAAGTTACAAGCGCAACTATTAAAAACACAAAGTTATAGTAAGAAAAGATGGAAAAAATCCAGGGCCACTCCTAAGCTGATTAATCCTAGTTACTCCCTCAGTTCCGAAATATAATGTCAATATTGACTTTTTAAGGTCAAATTGATATATTTTCAAATTCAAAATTGATGTTATTCATTTAACTTTTGAAAAAAACAACTTTTTGTAATTAATTGTACGTTTTAGTTAGTTTACAATTTTCATATCAATTTTGAATTTAAAAATATCTCAAATTGACTTCAAAAAGTCAAAACTGATCTTATATTAGTAGTACCGAATATCTGTGAACTGCTAACCTTAACAAGGTATATATGGGACTTGGTCACACACAAAATATTTCCACAATGAAAATAATCTCACAGTTTTCTTATTGCCGTTGGGAAAATCTAATACAAGTAAAATAAAGCTCAAACATATGTAACGGATTTTCTCAAAACAGATATCCAGCAACAGTTACAAGTATGTGTCCACATGCTTCTTCATGCTGGGGTGCCAGCAAAGCTGGAGAGGAAAAAATGACACAAGGAGTTTTGCAAATGTTTCACTTCCATATGGAAACTATTTACAAGCACCACAGTTATGTTGTCTTTACTCCAAAACTTTATAGAGAGTTTAAGACTTAAGTTGATCAAATAAGTGAAAATGAATGATACTGGATACTTTGAATAGCATAATGGATAAAAGAGGAATTATGATTTTATCCATCTAACATACTTAGCCATAAACTCAGTTTTCCCTATCTTGTTAAAGTTTGCATATTAGTTGGATCTTTATATATCCTTTAAAAATAAACCAAACAAAAATATGAGATAATTGTAAGAACATATACCAATAATTATTTTCAAAGAATATATTTCTGTAGATACACCTAAGGACTTGTCTGTAAAATACTTCTACTGTTATCTATATCATTTCCTAACAGTGTTATAAATTGATGTAAAACGAAACTCACGTTCTAGAGAGATAGTCCACTTCGTTGAACACAAATATAAGCAGTAGCCCAAGGGGCAAAGAGAGGGTATTATTTAGTAAAACCATTGTAAACTCATTCAAGTTTCCAGATTTTGTGACTTGCTTTGCTGTATCCATGACCCTACGCAACGTTAACTGCACAACAACAATTTAATGAGAATAACATTAAAATTTATTAGCTGTAAATTCAAGAAACAATTTAACTGAACAAAATAAAGAAAATGTGCGTATAAACAGATAATGATCAGATTAAATAGATTACCAACAAGCTTCATCAGATATATAGTGGTGGGCTTTGGATGTTTGGTGAGCTTTGAGATCGTTTAGGGAAAGAGCTCTTTTTGTATGTATTCCTGCAACTAAATGTCCTAGACTAGCTAACTTTATTATATGCTTCGTATGTCTTTCGTGTACATGGCTTCACCCCCTTTTGGTGCATTTTAATATATTGATTCACTTATCACAAAATAATCTTTAGGAATATGTATATATAGTAACCTGAAGCAAAAACAAAAATTTAGATCGAGTTTCAAATTATTGGCCAAGTTAACTAGGTATGGGCCTTTACGGGACCTATCCTGAGAAATGTATATATTTTATAAAGAGATATACTATATCGGCTAGACATGGCAAAATATTTGCTGCCACAGGAAGTTGATTTAATACTCCGAGATGCCAATGATATCTTGGCCCCAACACCGAGTTCAGAGCTGCAGCATCATATCTATACATAACATAGTTATCAAGGCGACAAGTCGAGGCGAGGCGACAGTCGGAAGCTTAAGCACTTAAGCGACAAAGCGCCCGACTAGTCGTCCACAAGTCGACAAGTCGTTAACAATGTAAATTTTATACAAATAACATTATATATATATTTAATATTTATATGAATCTTGATATATTTATTTTTTAATGATTTACCATATTCATAATGCAAGTTGTAGCATATCAAATCACAAGTCACAATAAGAAGTGAACAAAATCAAGTCAAAATGGATAATTTTATTATAGTTGTAAACTTGTAACTATCTACAAAATACAATTTATAACTATATTATGCATCACATATCATATAAAAAAAAATTTGAGCAACAACACACAACAAAGCAGAGTACATGTTACAAGATTTAAAAAAAAATCCATTTTCTCTAAATAGATTGTAAGATTTTAAATTTAGGTCCCTTTGAGGTTCCTTAAATATAATCATTTATTAGGAATCTACTCTCAACAAAGCAGCAGTCAGCCAACAAAGCAGAATACACTAGGCTTAGAAAGAATAAAAAAATCTTATCTCCCCTGTAACATACATTCTATTATTATTATTATTATTATTATTATTATTATTATTATTATTATTATTATTATTATTATTATAAACCCATACGTTGCCCAATTCAATTAAAGTCATACGGACTGTGTACCCAAAACCAAAGAGAAGGAAAAAAAGCTCAGGAACTTGGGAATGGTGAAACCAAAAGAAAAAAAAAATCAGAAGAACCAAACCCTCTGTCCAAGTCGACGCCTCGGTAGGAAAAAAAAGAAAAAGAAAAGTAGAAGAACTAAAGAAGAGAAGAAGAAGAAGAGTAGAAGAAAAGGAAAGAGGAAGCATACCGGAAGTCGACGTCTCGGCAATCAGTAGGTGAGTCCCCTTTCTCCCTCTCTACTCTTGCGACTCCTTAGTCATTTCTCCCTCTCTGCTCTTTCAAAGTCGCAATCGATCGATCGATTAGGTTTAAGATCAGTCGAATCGAACTTTACTCTTCTTTTTTTTTTTACCCAGTTAAGGTTCGGGTCGAACCAAACCCGCTCTGTCCAAGTCGACCGCTTAGCCATATAGTCGTCCAAGTCGCGCGCAAGTCGTCTAAGTCGACCAAGTCGTTGCCTGAGCGGTCGCCTTTCTTCTCTGCAACCAAGTCGCCCAAACGACTTCCCAAAATGTACCGACCGGACGCCTAGGCGACAACTTGATAACTATGATACATAAAAGCATGCGCGCACACACTTTTCATACTTTCCCTGTTCTTCAGATCTCTCATAGCTGAGTTTGCATTGTGGTGATCTCCTTCCTCTCTGATTCCTTATTTCACTTCAATGTTAAAATCTAGTCTCACTTCAATCTAATCTTAAGCCACAAAAGTGCACTATAAGTGCAAGCTCTCCTCTGGTCTCTCTTGCAAGCTATTATTATTTACAATACTCTAAAATCTTAAGGTAGATACTGATTTTATGCTAATGCTTTGTTTAGATTTTGATTTTACCAAAATGACTAACTAGTCCTTAACTTGTAAAAATAAGGAATAATTTAACCTTTTTTAATCCTTGTACTATATTAATACAAAAATATTAAACAAAGTAATTAATATATTGCTTGACATAATGACATCTGATTTATACATATAATAGGTGAAGATAATGATTACAGGGTCATCAACATATTAGTATAAAATATCTAGAGAACTCTACTTAAATGTTTTTTATATAACTTAAATAGCATAAAATAAAACTTCTGCAACACCTGGTAAAATTCTGTAATGAACGTTAGCCTACTTTTGAGGCACAAACTAATGGGCATTATCAGCCCAAGGGGACTTGGTGATATATTTTATCTTCTCTTATGATATTTAGGTAGTGCTGGATTGTATCATATACTTATTTTATGAATTGCTGTGTTATATTACACTAGGTAAGTCAGACAGAAATCTGTATTATCATTTAAACAACCATGTGAGTATTATATGGAATTCTGTATTCTACCAGATGGAAAATTTGCCTAGCAAATGCAAGCTTCACCTAGTATAGCTCTGTGAAGCATTGGCTGTGAGAGAAGCATGTTTTTACATCAGCAAGCTTTGAAGCTCAAGAAGCTTCAACTAAAAGGGAATGTCAGGAAGTCATCAAGCTGTTTTCTTTCAGAGGAAGCTCCCTTGTGGGATATGCCATTAAAAAGGATATTAGACCCTTAATAGTTTGTTTTATCTTTGTATTTATGTTTGCTCCTATGAAAACACAAAAGACTACTTATTGAAGCAGCTAAGCATTCTTCATGGCTGCATTGTTAATCTACTATCCCCACTCCCCCTGACCCCCCCTCCCCAAAATAAACAAATATAATTTGCAAGAGTAGCTTCATTGAAAAACTCAATGAGTAATCTAGATAAAAGTCACAGCTAAGGATGTGAAACATGGAAAAATCATCTTACACTTGATAAAACAAAAGGTAATCTTAAAACTATAACTCAAATAAAATAATTAAATAACTACCCACCAAAATGAAAGTAACCACCTATTACAACTTAAGACACTATTCTCTATTTTTCAGACCACGTGCAAACATGTGTCACACCACTAGTATATATAAAAATATAAATATTAAATTGAACACATGGACAAGAGTATATAATAAATTGAATATATATTTAATACCAATATTTGAGCTTGTTTTTTGAGCAAAGAATCCCATTCTTAGTTTGTTGTTAGTCAATAAATTTTCTCATATAACAAAGAAAGAAGTTTTCGCTTCTTATCTGACTAATCGTGATACATTAATCCCAGTCCACTTTTAGATCAATCCAACTTTTTGAATGCTTGATATGAAAATTAAAACTGCCCCCTGTTTTAATTAAAAATAGATATATATTTTTATATACACAGTTATGAAAGATAGAAGACGCTATATTACCTAGTGCAGTCATAGTTTAGTCAGCCATCGAAATAATAACAGATATTAAACTTTCCATAACATGATAATCTGCCTCACTCAGCCACATTTATGCATAGGAAAGAGAAAGAGAAGAAGGGGAAGGAGGGGAAGGTAAGTAGAATAAAAATGCCAGCAAAAAACGAAGAAGAGATAAATGTGGATAGCATTTTCTGATCTTGAGTATCAATGACAATAACTCAAGCCACAAGACTGAAAAATGAACTACTAAAAGGTAAAAGAAAGAAAGAAAAAAGTGTTCTACATGGCATATGCTCAGCGTACAAGCGAAAAATATACTTACAGAATATGATGCTGTCAGGAAACAATTAATAATCTGCCATGTATAGCCAACAGCATGAAAAGCTAGATCAGTAAAACCTCCAGAGATCGCTGAAATGATCTGCATAATGCAAAGGAAATAAAACTTTAACCTTCCCTTTTTTTACCTGGGCAGAAATGCACAAAGAACATGTGAACAATAACAATACCACAGCTTATCCAAAATAATTATAATAATAACAATAACATAGACCGAAATCTAACGCTCTGGTTGTTTTGAGTTAAAAGCTTTAGGCGGGAAAACATTCTAAATCACTAGATATCTTCCAGATGAAAAAAAGGTCCTTTAAATTTTCAAGTGTTTGGTTAACATTTCAAGTTCCGTTTTTTATTCATTATACATATAATTCCTCCGTTCCAAATTATAAGATCACTATTGACTTTGAAAGTCAACTTGAGACATTTTCAAATTCAAAATTGACAAGATTCATTAAAAATTATGAAACAATAAATTGTACAATGAGTAGTATTTTTTAGATAGTTTACAATACTCATCACTGTATTGACTAAAATTAATGGAATCTATGTCAATTTTGAGTTTGAAAATGTCTTTAGTTGACTTCAAAAAGTCAATAATAATCTTATATGTTGGAACGGAGGGAGTATATCACTAGTGCTTATTGATGCTACTCCATCAAAAAAAATTAAAAAAATCCTGACTTCAAAGCATGGGATGACGAAATTCCCAAGGACAAGAACCCCACCTAATTTTACAAGATCATTTTTTTCAGGGAGAGAACTACTACATTAACCTCTTTACATTGCGCCACAAATATAAACATCAAATACTAAATTTCAGCTGCTCACAAACAAAAATTTAACACCAAAATGATAAAAGAAGTTCAAATGTGAATTTTACTAAACACATAAGACAAGCACTGAATTGCATTTTATGAAAAATAATCTGAAAGTAATATAGAGTGCACATAAGAGTTTATAGTCATAAACACGATATTCTTACGTACCAATACTCTAAATTTAGCGTATCGAAATTTTTTGTTGTTGTTTTACTTATAATTACACAAAATATCAATATTCTAACTTAGTATTGGATGCTCAAATATTACATTTGTCCTAAACTATGTATAAAACAACCAACTTGTTGATTCAACTAAAAGTCTTCTATAAAACTTAGGTTTATTTCATTTAGAATCTAAGGGAATTCCTAACTATAAGAACTTATATAAAAACACCCTAGCGTACTGCAGTTTAGCTATGTAACGTATCGTGTACCCGTATTCGTGCCGCGTACCGGAACGAACCGTGTTTCAGGTAACACTGATCATGACCAAAGATTGAGCAGTTAATATTTGGCAAATGAATATGCTCTTCTGGTATGTGAAAACATTTTCAGTAGTATACGCATAAAATGTTTACAAAAAATATAGTTTTTCTTGGTTTTTAATCACCAGATGGCAACAGTCAATACTTTCTAAATGACTTTAAGACCATACCAAAGACTCCGCCAAAAACATAAATAGCCATTGACCAAATATTCAGCCAATGATTCCTCACAAAGCTCCATTTCTAACACTAGAGTCAACTGTGGCATAACCTTAAACACGCCAAACCAAGAGAATAGAGAGGCATAAAGATTGTCCTGCAATTAACAACGAGGAAGAAGATATTTCCTCATTTCTGTTGCAACAGCAAATTGTATCAGGGTTCGTAGGATGGAAAAAACAACAGTTGAACAATGATCCCAAAACCTGTAAAGACACTAGTTGAAAACACGACCTATATCAGAGACAGGAAAGTAAGCATCCCCTTCTGGCGTCTTATTAATTCATCAATACTTTCTTATCAGGGGGAAAAAAGACGGGAAATTCAGCCAAAATTTGATGGTGAAAGAGTAAAGTATGGACCGAAGCATGCGTAATTTTTTCATACTAATTCAAACTCCTAAAGAATACAAGAATTGGTTTTTGAGGATAAAGAAGTTTATAGAAAAAAGGATCACAATTGCAAAATCATATCAACATACCATTAAGAAAAGCGCGACCCAAACTCTGTTGTCGTGGTGCTTACTGAATAGATACATTTCACCAACCGCTGTTATCACATTTGTAACATTCTTCAGAACTGTGACCATGGCGACATTAATGTACCTCAGACTGCAAAATACATGGATGCTAAGCAACATTCTAGTATGTAAGACTGAGGTAATAAGACATAAAATGCAAGTCCATAACCATACTATTTTGTACATATGGCACATCAAATTCCATCTCAATCAATGAGGCAACAGGCAATCATTAAGGGTAAAATGCTTCCTTGTACAGAATTTACTTCACTTTTGGCTTTTTTCCATTATATAAATTGAAGATTAGAAAGCAAGAAAATAAATGAAAACAGAGAATACTTGATAGAAACATGGGCATCCCATAATCCAGCAAGAGAAATTCAAATTTCAACTATCAAGGAAAGAAACTTGAGATGTGTAGCTTTACACCGTTCAATGCACAACTTAAATGAAATTAGGGATGATGCGGTAAAATTCAATCACAAGAAAACATTTTAATAAAGTATGAGATACAGATACTTTCTCAACTGGAATAAAGTTTGAGAATATCTAGCATTCAGATAGGAGCTTAAAGGTTCTGGTCAAACAAAATCCTAAGTTGGTTGGAAGAAGGTATTAACATAAGTTTTACCATTTTTGCAACTACGATCAGAAAACCTCCAATGTGTTTCTAACAAGAATGGAGGGCAAGCAAATATAGATGAAATACACTGGATGAACAAATTCAGAAGAAGGACAAGGCTTACAAATTATTATACTGATATTGTGGATGGATAAACAATTATGAAATTAAGGTGTAGAAGAGGAAAACCGAGATAATAGGTGATGATAAAAGAAAAGAAAAAGTACATACCTAAACATGCTTGTGACTAGCATCCCAACAAAAATTACGTTCACTGGCAGCCACACCTTAATCAATCTCCACGTGAGTGGTTCAGTTGATATTATACCAAGAAAACTCAACATAGACACAATTAATACCGAAACAAAGTTCTGCAGACATGGAAGAAACTTCTTAGGCAAATGAAATCATTGTGAAATACTGGAGTTAAAAAAATTTAATTTAGAAGACATATCAAACAGAATTAACCTGGTAGAACATCAAAGAAATTCCAGCATTAAAATCATAGCTGGAGAGGACGTACTTGTTGACCAGTATCATGCTACAGGATGAAATGCAATATGCTAGACCAGATAATAAGGCCTGGTTGTTTATTTTAACTACCCTGGTACTTCGTATCAACTTTTCTCTGTCATTTTCAAACTTACCACCTTCCACATCGAATTCATCATCGCCAAGAGTCTTCATTGCAAAAGATTATCTGTATACAAATAAAGATGAGTTATATAAACTTCAAACTGACTTGCTGCAATATGCTAAAAATGCTTAACCAACAAGAAGAAAACGATACAAAGGCCACATCATGTGAAGTAAAGCGAAATAGCTCTTACTGAACTTAAAGAGGGGGCCAGGGGAATATTTTGATGGCCAGAATCCATTATCTATTTCTGAAAGTGGGGTTAAAAAGTTACGTACCATCTCAAAAGTTAAAGTGAATATGCATAAGAATAGCAGCAAGTTGTATGATTAACAACCCATGTGAGAGCAAAAACAAATGTTCAAAAACTATTCCAATCTAGTAATTGAAGCGTATACTTTGGCTTCAAGAGGAAATTCAGTTTCATATAATTTGGGGAGGCTTGCATTGAGATTTGAGAATGTAAACAAGTAGTTCAATTTTAAGGTCATCTTTATTTGAATAAAATATCTTCAGAATTTCCTTGTTGTGAAATACTTAAAAAGGGATTGGATGTGGTGGGCCTCAGGAGTTTGAGAGAAACATAAACATCTATTGTAACTTCAAGTTTGATCTCCTAGTGAAACTTTAATCTTTTCTTCATGCATGAATATAGGCCACAAGCCCAACTGTCAAAACTTATACTCTTTGTGTGAGAATTGTGTGTGTGTTTTCTATGTGACATTTGATTGCAATAACTTTCATCTTTCCCTCAAAATATGATCTTCTGGCTAGAGTATATGATAATTGCTGACTCCACAAATTTACTCGTACCTAGACTATTTTGCCATAACACAAGTTCGTGCATATCCATTAACCTACACTTGTCATGTGTATATAATTCAATTGTTGAGAAAATTCTCACCAATAGACACAGTAAGATAATAACACACACACAAAACTGTAAAAAATATCTGGAGAATACAACTCTCTTGCTCACTATTTCTCTTACTGAGAAATAACTCTCTGGACAAAACTCTCACCATTTTCTACAAAATACTCTAACTGGGTATGGACATAACATTCATTTCGTCCACCATTATATACAAACGCAGTTTTGACGTTTTAAAACAGGTTTCCATATGAAACCTCAACACCATCTTCAAGGACCCCAAATTGACTGGTCACTGATTTTGCTATGTCCGAAAATTGATTTGTCAACGTGTTAGACTAGTTATCATTTTGTTAGAAGAAAGCAAAATTAGCATGCAAACCCGTGAGTAAGAATGCATGTAAATTCAAGCCAATTTCAACAATCTCCACTTTGGCTAGAATTCTCAATCCCAACATTTGAACTTTCTAAAGAAGTTGGACTGTAGACAGCAGGAATTAAATACAAGATCTGACACCTAGAAGAAGCTGGCATAGCAAAAAAAAAACAATTGTAGAGCAACATTTAAAATCACATATCAAAAAAAGAAAGCATTTGTCTGAACTCTGAACAAAAGAGCTAGCAGAACAAAGATTGAAAAAACTGTCCATGCAATGTCAGAACTTAAGTAAATCTAGAATTATTTAAATCAAAACCCCTCCAATTTACCCACAAGCCGTTTTTCCAAGTCTAGAATTTCACATCTTGCAGGCTGCAGCCTAAATGTTTGATAAAACCTTAAAATTGGCAAACTACATAATCCTCACCAATTTTTTAACATCAAGAAATGAAAAAAACACTATCATTAAAGCTTCAAATCAATTCAATCAGCTAGCTAAGAAAAAACAAAATACCCAGTTCAATATATCAAAAAGAACTTGAGTTCCTTTGGTTGGAACTCCCAAAAACTGAACCTATTTTCTTATAAAGAATAGAGAATCAGAGGAGACTAGGAGGGAGAGGGCACCTGAAGTTCAATCAAAATCTTTGATTAGAAGAAAGTATTCATGCTATGAAAAGTAATCTGCGCGGCTTCTTTAATGAACCAATTTACAATCAATTACTTTTAGTTTCCAAAAATAGAAGTCAACGAAACCCTTTTAGGGAGGTGGGGTTTAGTGGTTATTGTTAGTGGTTGAGAGTGGAGGTGGACGGAAGGTGGGATGGCCGTGATCGGCAGTCGGAAAGTGGGAAGTTCGGCGGTTGGAGGTGGTTCTGCTGTGGATTGACTTCCTAGGGGAGGAGAGATAGAACTAGGAAGTTGGGAGTACAAATCTCCTGTAGTTCTTGATCTAAATACTTTTAAATTTTAATAAATAAAAAATTTGTTGGATATAAATTTAATTTCTCCCTCCGTCTAAAAAAAATAAGTCTCATTAACTTTGTCCTAATTAATTTATGTTATTTAATTTTTTACTTTATATTTTATAATGATAATAATTTTGTTCTTAATAATATTTATTAAGTAGTTTATAATATTAATTATTTTATTGATTGAAATTAAATAAATTTAAATTATTTTAAAATTTAAAATTTAATAAATAAATTAGGAAAAAGTTTAAGCAAGAGTATTCTTGTGAAATAAGGAGTATTAACAGATTAGCGATTACATTTGAAGTTTATGCTCCTTTTAAATTTTTTTTTTTAAAAATAAAACTAATAATAATCCCTCTTATGTAAATTATAAGTTCAATATTAATTTCTTTAATAGATAATTTAAGATATTTTTTAAATTAAAATTGATACCACTCATTTAAGTTTTCAAAAATTAAATTGTATAACTATTAGTATTCTTTTAATATTTATAACATTATTGACTTTTAACGGTCAACATCGACGTATTCGACCATAAATTTAGATTGATACTAAATATCGACGTATATGAATACATTTGATATAACGGTGAAAAAACAAAATCCACATAATACTAACTTAATAGAGTGCTATAATATTCCCTTTGTCCTTAATTATATTTTTTTCGCATTAATCCTCCAATAAAATGTACTCCTTCTGTTCTAGAATAAAAGTTTTGATTAACTTTTTGCGTATATTAAGAAAGATAATAAAATGATAAAATTATTTATATTTAAATTCTCATTTAATTGTAAAATTTTCTACACATGACTAGTGATACTCCATAAATAGACATAAATATAACAATAAATATTAAAAATATTATAGACAAATTCTTATAAAATATAAATTATTTAAGATAAATAGATATTTAACTCGAGACAAGACGGAGGGACCAGTAAATTGTAAAACCACAATAGTGGAAGAAAATCAAACCTAATGTGGAGGATCACCCCACCCATATGATTTAGCTTTTAATCAAAGTAGGATAGGTGATAATTCAACGTAGTGGAACAGTGGGTTGACCTTATTTATCCGATGGCTCTTTTTGTTGATTATATTAAGATAACAATTGAATATAGTGTGTATATATTTTAATATTAAATTTTATATATTTAATTAAATAAATAATATAATCAACGTAATTAATTTATTAAATTGACTTTACAACCAAATTAATCTTATATTTTAGATTAGAGGAAACACTAAAAAAAATCATAATTCAAGAGACAGAATTCTTTGGTGGCTTTGAATTCCTGTGATATGAATTACCAGATTTCTTCTTATTTTGACTTCCTCTCGGTCCAAAGGCCACCAAGTCAACACGCCGTATTGGAATAGTCAAAATTTTAAATAAAATTATCTTTAAATATAAATAAATATTTACGTATCCAAACACTTTAATACATGCAAAAAATAATAAAGTAGGTTAGATTTAATACATCAAGTTTGATAATTTGATAAATAAACCATCAAATTGCAATTTTATAAAAAATAAATAAATTATTTTTCTCATGTGCAAAATGATACCTGCAATACCTTATCCGGGGTCACTACCAGCAGGGACCTGATGGGCAGAACCGGGACAAGCATAAGCAGGGATGACAGCACCACTATAATTCATATATTAAATCTAGCCATGTCATGGTTTGCATGAAAGCCTACTTAAGTTGTATATATGTAATAGTTAAGCTTAAACCGTGTTATACCTATTTTATACATTATATAATATACTTGGCATATCACTTAGAATATAAAGAATGTCATTTTAAGACGTTCACAACACTATATAATTTAAAATTAAAAATATATCTTTAATTTTCGTACGGAGAAAAAATATATATAATTTAATTTAGAACGGAGGGAGTATCTCAATCTTACTTCCAAAATGTTTTCATAATCACAAGTACAATAACTCAAAAATGTGTGCATTTTAATGGAATTAAAAAAAAATTATTTTCATAATCATAAGTACAATAACTCAAAAATGTGTGCATTTTAATGGAATTAAAAAAAATTATTTTCATAATCATAAGTACAATAACTCAAAAATCGCTTAATAATATCAAAGTTCTACTAATACATTTCGAAGAGTGATGCTTAGAATTCATGGCCATTGACTGCTAGTTTGTCAGAAACTAAAATTATCAAGTTCTTTGAAACTAAAATTAAAGCTTCATTTATACTCCCTCCATTCCAAAAAAATTCAAATATATCCCTAACAGTAATATCATGATAGTACTCGATCTATTCAAAAAACAAGTAATGATATGTTATCATCAACTCCATATCACTTTAACTTTTAAATATATATATATATATATATATATATATATATATATATATCCTTGAAACGGACTAAAAAAATATATCTATTCTAATTTGGGAACCGAAAGAGTATGCAATATGTATATATCAAGTGTCTTAAAAACTAAGGGCTTGTATGCCAGCTTTCTTTTGCCACAGATTCAGTTACATAGAGATGCATATTTGCATCTTCCTTCCCAATAAGATTTTATATATACAATGAGAATACATATAACTTTCTGCCAAAGCAGCAAACTTACACGCCATGTCTTTGAATAGCATTGCCGCCACATTGTTAATGGCGGCAATATACATGAAAATGGATTCTATTAAGGAATGAAGTCAGATTTTCACAAAAGTCGCATGGAAATGGACCTCAATTTGTTTGCCTGCTGCTATCCAAGTAGTGTGGTTTTTTTATGGACCACGATCTACTTCGCAGCGTACCAGCTTTGAGCAAATTTGGCATCAACAGACAGATCAACTTTGAGAATATTCCTGCCGTTAAAGGGTTTAGACATACATTCAACAACTATACCCTTAGCGACTTCAGCTGACTGTGTTGGTCCTTCTAGGATTACTTCATCGTGAACCTGTTCCAGAATATCATTTCAGTGAGCCAATAATCCAATACCAAAGGCGCACAAGTTAGCTCGTCACTTAGATAAGTGCTATAGCACCAACTACGGTATCATTTCAGTGAGCCAATAATCCAATACCTAAGGCATACAAGTTAGCTCATCACTTAGATAAGTGCTATAGCACCAACTACAACCATCATTACTAGCAGCAATCGATACTCATGAACTTTATAAACAAGTTATTAAT